>OU896709.1:12787982-17587982 GCA_918026855.4 Phaedon cochleariae | reverse complement strand
TCCGAAATGTGTGGAACTTCTTCGTGTAGGATAGCGTCGAAATAATCACTAGAATTATCGCTGGTCCGAGTCGGTGGTCCCGGTACCATGCCATGCGCATAGACCACTCGACCGCGGTACTACCGAAGTCCCACGCACGCTCGATACCGTCTCCTCATAACACCCTGTCACCGCAACCCATATTATTATGTTATAAATAATGGGCCGATAATCGGCCGGCCTCCGGCTGTTTGGATTTCATCTACGGAAAACGGCTAATTGAAATCGACGCGTGATGAATGCTGTGGGAGGGCTTTTTAAGAAAGATGGACCGTTTACATTTTCATTTCTTATTATATACTGTAGTTGATATAATACTGTTAGTTTATCGAAAGCCACGTAAAACAATTCCAGCCCAAAGGTCAGGTTTACAGGGTGTTTCAGAGTTGCAGTGACAAAAGCCTAGGGGTGGTTCTGGACAGCAAAATGTCGAGAAAAATCCATATGAATATGAGTCTGAAATAGCTTCGTTTTCGAGTAGGAAGGATGTGAAATTGAAAAAAAAAACAGTTTTTCACAAATAGCATATTTTCCCTAGTTTTCATATAAATGATAACAGTTTGAAAAGTAACTCCTGAGTATTTATATATTCACTAATGGAATTCAGGGACGCTTGCTGAGGAATGGTATTGTGATATTTTCTCGAAAACGAAGCGAGACACTGAGAAAAGTCGAGTTATCAAGTTCTTGGATAAAATGGAAATTCTGGAATAAAACGCAGTAAAGAGAGCATACTGTCATCTGCAGAGCTGTAGATAGCAGATAATGGAGTAATACACAATAGTCGAGTTTACGCCACATACCTATTTCAAATTGATCATTCCAAGTATAAATAGTTTTTGATGCATGACCAATGACAACAGTATTCATATTCACAGAAGTCAATGCTCCCTAATAAATCACTTATTGAATACTTATATATCTTGTAGGATGCTTCATTGCCAAAAAGAATTTCGTAATATTCCTTATAATCTTCGAGATTTTATTCAAACCCAAGCTATTTTGCGACTCTGGCAACAGAGTACTGCTTAGAGTTCACAGAAATGTCAAGAAATGAAATGAATTCTAACCTAACTTTCCACCGTCATCTTCAAAACCTACCATCCAGTCATATCTAGCGTCGTATCTAACAAATACTGCGAATATTCAAAGATGATCCTCATATTATCTGATTCTTCAGTTCTGTGTTGCCCCTCTGTTATCTGCAGTAAGTATTCATTCCGGAGAATTTATTTAATTTTTTGCTAAAAATAACGATCTGAAATGTTCTTGCAGAAATAGACCAATATGGTTGTATTGGATTGTTCACGAGTGATCTCGTCATGCGTTGTCCCTCGTTTTTAATGTTATGAAGTATTGTGAATATCCATAATAATATCAAACCTTTTCAGAGCTCCCATCAGGAAAAAACAGCATGTGATAGTGTTTGGGATCACACGTTAAAAGGTAAGACCCCCGTCATTCCTTGCTCGCACAAGACTTTCGAAGACTTTTGAGGGTTGCTCGTAAGGGGGCAACCGAATGACGGATAGAACAAATTTTAAACAAATTTTTTAGTTGAGATTTGTACTTCGAAATAATGAAATAACTGTTTTCACTGAAACAGACTCATTGATATGGAGTAGAAACAATGTTGATGCCAAAATGGTACCTTGTAGAACACCGGAATGAGGGCTAACATTATAAAGTATCCACCAAAACGCGCC
The DNA here is from genome assembly GCA_918026855.4 of Phaedon cochleariae. NCBI lineage: Eukaryota > Metazoa > Arthropoda > Insecta > Coleoptera > Chrysomelidae > Phaedon > Phaedon cochleariae. Next base: position 17,586,237 of record OU896709.1, on the reverse strand, counting down.
ACTGAAACGTGAGGTGAGGGTTGATTGAACTGATAAATATACTTCTTATTTTCATGTCATTTTGGCATCTTCACACGATATCTTCTTCTACGTCAATATATGAATTGGTCGTAAAGTTACACATTGAGAATAAAAAAACGTAAGTAGGCTCAAGTCTGTCGATAACTTGAGATTTTCTATTAGCTCAAATTCTACATCATTTTATTCGAATATTTTCGATAAACAGGGCAGTCCTCAGGGCTATCCGGCAGAATTGAGGGATTTTTGAGTTTGAGTAGCTGGTGAGAGTGAAAATGGTATCCCTTATTGATGGCTACGGTTTCAGATGATACTTCATCACTTGAAGTGACCTCTCTGAAAGAAAACTCGATACAATAAGATATGGTAATATAGGTGATAACTGGTAAGCCACCAATGGTGGGAAAAATCAGCCAAATACGGTCAGATGGTTTCGATATTATATTCAACGCCACAGCTGGAGATTTCTCATGTTTTTTCACTGAAGCTTGCTAAACAATGGGAAAGTGGGCTATTTTTATATTTCTTAAATTAAATCATCACGCGAATACCTCCAAATTTCATATTTTTTCAGGATTTTTTGGTCGATTTCAAGGTGCTTAAATCATCAATGCCACGGTAATTTTCAAAGGTTAGAAATTCATCGGAAATAAAAACTGACGTCACGATTTCGTAAGTAGGGGCAGACCATAGCACAGATGCCATGTGTTGAAATACGATTGGGAACTTCAGAAATATTAGTTATTTAATAATTCATGAATTCTCAATTATACAGGGTGTTTCAAAAAAACCTGACCTTCTTGCTAGGGTAGGTAGAACACTGCAAATTAAGTTGGATTTGCTCAGTAAAAAAATGTCGTAACCGCATCCGTTTTCAAGATACAAGGTGTTGAAAAAATGATTTTTTTACACATTTTTCACGATTACGTCGATACTACTGGCAACATTGTGATGAAATTCTGTATGAATGTTTTTCAGAACCTGACACATCGCATGAATTTGTTTTTATATCTGACTCTCATAGAGGGCGCTAGTTACACGGTTCGTACCGATTAGTTTTGAACATAACTTTCTTGAGGTTGAATTCTCCAACCCGAATTTGATGTGAACTCAAACATCATTCAATTTCACACCAAAAAGGTATTCTTGGTGAAATTTGATACTATGTTCCGTTTTCGGAATATTTCGATTTGAAAATAATGGAGTAATAGCTGATGCTCGTACAAAATGAATTTTATTGAGATCGATTACTTGTTTATTCAGATTCAAAAACAATAAAATCATTCATGTGCTGTGGTTATTGATTGAACAAAGAATCACAAGTAGAAAATTGAGAAATATTTGTCTAGAAACATAAAATATTGAATCAGTTAGAATAAGTATTCAAAATGTCCTCCGTTTCCACGAATACACGATTCGATTTTTTTTTGTTATGAAAGCATTATTTTTCTAAACGGTTGAGGATCAGCTGTAAGGTCATCTGAGTGATGTTCATTTCTGACTTGCAACTCCAGACGTGAATTTACCCCTGTCGCATCTTTGAGTATTCAATATAATCAAGGGTAGCACACACTTTATTTTGCTTGATGATGTTTTTTGTAAAATTTGTTTCAATGTTATTCTTGTGAATTATTGTTAGATCAATAAGTTCAGCATAAGAAATTTATTATTTTTTCGGTTTGCAAAAACTAGGTGATGATTTTTTATAATACTCTCTCTAATACATAGCTTTATACCAGCAACAGTTATCACTTCATCATTTTCAAATCGGAATATTTCGACAACGGAACACAGCATCGAGATTCACCAAGTGTACCTTTTTGGTGTGAAATTAAATGATGTTCAAGTTCTCATCAAATTCAGATTGAAAAATCTAACCTCAAAAAAGTTATGTTTAAAACTACTGGGTACGATCCGTGTAACTAGCGCCATCTATGAGAGTCAGATAGAAAAACAAATTCATGCCATGTGTCCGATTCCAAAAAACATCCATACAAAATTTCATTACAATGTTGAGAGAAGTTTCGACAAAATCGTAAAAAATGTGTGAAAAAATCATTTTTTCAACACCTTGTATCTTGAAAACGGATGCCGTTACGACATTTTTTTACTCAGCAAATCCAACTCAATTTGCAGTGTTCTACCTACCCTAGCAAGAAGGTCAGGTTTTTTTGAAACACCCTATATTGGTAATATTCCTGATTAGCAATTAAAAAATCCATTGTCTCAAAATGTTCCATCATGTGTTGTGGCTTATTACTTATACATTTGTTACTTGTACATTTGTGTAAATAATAATCATTATTTCAATTTGCACTAGAGGACATTCGAACTGGCAGACGTGAGAACACGAATTTTGGGCGTTGTCTTGTCAGTTTTCAGCATTCAGCACATGTCGCCGAGTGTCCAACATTTACATGATATTTTGTTATGGAGTTTGAGAAATATTTGGACATGCTGGTTGCTCGAAAAAGTAGAAAATGAGCTATAATATCATGACTTCCTCCTATCATGTTTTATTCAACGCCAGGACTCTAAACACATTTTTGATAACTTGATTATAAGTGGTGATTTGACAACCTTGCTTCATGAGTGGGAATGGAAGTTTATCTGACCAATAACGAAACATCTTGGAAACTGACGTCATGATTTATCTGACGTATCGCAGGACATGGTCAAATGGCGGCCATTTGGGTACCTTTGAAATGAGCAATGAAGTCTAACAATTTCGAACAACGCATACAGTCATTATTTACACAAAAGTGTGAGGAGTGTTGCAAAACTGAATTTAGGTCTCTAACGACAAAGTGAAGTAATTGAATGCCAATAATTCATAATCAGTCCGCTCGTCTATACACGTAACATTTAATCTCCGTACTGTCGATGATTCAAGATCTCTGAGCTTGCCAGTTGTTTGATACTCAACTGTGAAAATAATTGATAACACCGCGAAAATTGCTGGAAATGTTTTTCGAAATATAGGACTAATGCGAAATGGTAAATGAATACGACATTCATCAGAAGGGGCATCTGGCGGCTCTCTTCCATGAGAATTGATGAGAATCTAAGGTAGAGTTTGCTGCAGACATTCTGATGTCGTATTTGAAGTGGTAGAAATGAACTCCTAATGAATTTGCCTGTGACTGCGTCAGCAAGGGACTTAAACTAACAGGGGCCATTTTTGACATTGTATGCTTCTTTTGTTGAAGCTTTTGACATTTCGCTGCCATTATTCCTGGTTTCAAGAGAATTATGCCGTTATTGTCACGGGGAAAAGGGATTTTTCCCCACCAACGATAGGCTTTTGTTTCAAGACAACATAACCAGAACTAGAACATCAGTAATATCAGTATTCGAACAAATTATTATTAATAATGCGTTTCTTTTACAGAGTGAATAATTCCTTTTTCATTGTTCCGAATTATATTTGTTCGAGGTGATAATCTATATTTTGTGAATATTTTCAATGGACTATCAATATTTGAAGGAGACAATATTCAAAAAGAATATTCAGTTCAGTTCCTAGATACCAGTCTTCGTAATAATTACAATCACATTTTGATCAATGACTGAATTTTGTGTCAATAATAGCCTCGATCCATGCATTGCTATAGGCAACCTATATCAATACCTCGAAATAATATATCTACTCAGCAATTTTCATGAAGTTCATGGGCGGTAAAAATGATTTATTCAGATCAGTTCGAGCTATACGAATAAAAAAAATCAATTTCATATTTCTCTCCCCTGAAGAAAGGACAAATATGCGTACCTGTTCAGACCATAAATCAACATTATATTCGGGGCTGGTCTGAGGAGGAGAAGTGATTAGGATGTATTTTGTCTAATAATTATGATTTATTTATGGGAAGAGTAAATAAACAAACAGATAAATCAAATGAAACCTGAAACCCTCAGGTATGCCTCACAAAACGTCCGAAATTATTTAGATGGTATCCAGTGATACCAATTAATGATATTCTTTGAAAGGAAAGCCAAATTTACTAAATTACTGCTGCCCATTGCCCAATTTGTGTTCGTTTTTTTTACGCGTCGGGAGACAACACAACCTGGAGCTGAAATCTAATATTTTTCCCGTGTATACTAAACTATTTTTTTCTGTGACAGAAGAATGGACGAATCAATATTGAGAAGATATTACATTATTTTGAAAGCTGAAAATTATCGACGTGAAATTTTAAGTTTTTAACAGTAGGCACATCTGCGTTGCAAGCATCTTTATCATTTTTTTGAAGTAATCAAATATCTGATGTCACTTCTGTCAGTCTAATTTTTTGATGTGATTTCAAAAAATTGCGAATTTAGTGGTTGTTTAGTAATATACACTCAGTTCCAAAAAAAGTGACGCACTTGATATTTGACCTATCTTCTGAAAAAAAAATAGTAGGCCGATTTTTATTTTTTTTTTCAATTTGTTGGTAGGTAATGCATTTCTCATTGAAAAAGAATAAAGGGGTGAACATTTTTTCAAAGCCCCCTTGATGGTGGTGGAATAACTCGAACCATGATTTATTCTCAATTTTTGACTCACCCTGTGTGTTTATTGAGTAACGGTATACAAAGTGCTTGAACCCTATTCGAAAAGGGCTTTTTTTGCGAGCATTTTGTTTTTTTATTCATTGATTTATCTCTAAAATTTCCCGAATTAGAGCTTATTTGCTGATACCTTACGCTTATTCCACAAATTAAATTTATTGAAGGATCAGAGTACTCAAAATTGATTGGGTTGTACTCTGGTAGGATTACATTGTCTTTGAAAAAACAAATGCCGTTGCCATAGCAACTAATTTGTTGTATGTCTCCATATTTGACCATTTGTCGTTGTGTCATTAATTCAGTGTCTTGTTTCATTGACTAAAATCACATAAAATGCCTCAAATAAATCCTAAACAAGTAGCAAGATTAGTTCAGAGTTCATGAAGCAACTGCTCGTAGAGCAATCCGCAAGTACGAACAAACAGGAAACACCGCTCGGAGGGTCGGTTCTGGTCGCACCCGAAAAACTTCTCCAAGAGATGATCGCTTCTTGAGATTGCGGATTAAACAGAATCGATCAAATACTGCGGTAAATGTTCAGCAAGATCTTCGCCAAATTCGTGATGTTGCAGTAAGTAAGCAGACGGTATGTAGGCGTCTAAAAGAAGGTAATTTAAGAGCTAGGAGACCTGCAAAAGGTCCCAAATTATTGCCCGAACATCGTGCTGCTAGAAGAAATTTTGTTGAAAATTATGGACAGTGGAATATTCCTGAATGGTCGAATGTCCTGTTTACGGATGAGTCAAGGTTTTGCCTTAACATGGTGGATGGAAGAAAAAGAGTGTGGAGAAGAACTGGTGAACGGTTTAATCAAAAAATGTAATAACAGAATGCAAAATTCTTAATGGTGGGTCCGTTATGGTGTGGGGAGGGATTTCAATGAATGGAAAGACACCCCTTCATGATTTTCTGGTGCGGCAGTCGATGAATGTCCAAATTTACATTGACATTTCAGAGCAGTATGTCTTACCTTATGCAGAGTTAGTGGGCAATAATTTTATATTGATGCAGGATGATGCCCGACCACACACCGCAGCAATAGTGCGAAACTTCTTAGAAGCTACTGGTATTACCACATTACAATGGCCTGCGAGAAGCTCCGATATGAATCCTATAGAAAATTTGTGGGATGAATTAGGGAGAAGGGTACGTTCTCGCGAGAGGTCTCCGGAAAATGAGCAACTTAATTTCCAGTATGCCTCGTAGATTAGAAGTTCTTAGAGTTACTAGAGGAGGCAATACACGGTATTAGGCAGTCATCCCAATTTATAATTTTGTGTTTAATGAAAATGGTTTTTAAAATCATTGGTATCAACTTATTTCATCAGAAAATTGTTTCTCGATAAATTCAGAAAGTTGGTAATCTGCAAGGATTCAGCAAAAAAACCAGTAATTCGGAACATTTTAGAGATAAATCAATGAATAAAAAAACAAAATGCTCGCAAAAGGAGCCTCTTTTGTATAGGGTGCAAGCACTTTCTATGCCATTACTCAAGTAACACACAGGGTGAGTCAAAAATTAAAAATAAATCATGGTTCGAATTATTCCACCACCATCAAGGAGGCTTTGAAGAAATGTTCACCTCTTAATTTTTTTTTCAAAGACAAATGCATGACCTATCAACAAATCAAGAGAAAATGGAAATCAGCCTACTATTTTTTTTTTAAGTGCGTCACTTTTTTTTGAACTGAGTGTACGCATAGATCTGTGTACGTAACCGCGAAGTCGAATGGAAGATATATAGAAGGACTAGCAGTTCTTTCTCGGAGACGGTATTATTGACTCATTTTTCGGAACTATAGCACAACAAAAGCCATCGAAAGTGTATATATATATGTGATATATATCCGGGAAAAAGTAATTAATGAAAAGTGACATTCTATAACCTGCCAACAGAGATGAAATGCCAAACTTTTCTACCGTCACAGAAAAAATAATATTACTCAGCAGTAAATGTATTTTTTTGTGTGTGAAGGTGAGATTTTGTGAGGGGGTGGGCAGAGGGAGGATAAATTCTTTAGTTCAAGGAAGATACATTCTTTAGTTCCGTGCTCAACGATACTGGACGAGGCACGAATAACTGAAAAGCACGGTAATTCGAACATTTGATTTTCGTATATAATATGCATGTATGTATGTACATATGTAGATATTTATGTAAATATGTATTTGCATACTAAACCGATAACAGAAAAAATATAGATCTCATACGTTCAAACTTGCGGCATATTAGAGAGTTTCCGGCAAGTGATTTACGGTAACGCTATTTCCATAAACCTTCAAATATACAATTATTATTCTAACAATGAAAAATCATGGCAAAGATGATCGGGGTTCTAATGTATTTCAATATACCTGTTGTGAGGAAAAAATCAGATAATTTGCCACAAAATGTCACTGCGTTTACAAATTTCCCAAATAGAGAGCCTAAGAGAGAAATGCAATCAATTGTCAGTGACACCTTGTTTTGAAAAATGAGAAGAGAAATATACAGAGTGTCTCATTTGAAAGCGGGCCACTTCCATAATTATTTTAATTATGGAGCGATTTTCACGATTTTTTTTTGAAATGTAGAGTGCGGAAGTGTATTTTGAGCGGTGTCCATTTTCCGAAAAACCAGAAGAAAATTCGTGGAAATCGCCCCATGATTAACATATCAATGAGGGTGGCTCGCTTTGAAATGGGTCGCTTTTTAGATACATCATACATCTTTTTTTTTTTCTTAGTGGAGTTAGAAAACAACTTTCTTATTGGTCATGTATGGTTATTGGAAGCATACACTGTCTCTTATGTATACAGGGTGTCCCAGAATAACGTTCGTAAACTGCGGGAGGTGATTCTGCACAAGAAGATAAGGAAAAATGTTCCTATCAACATGTGACCGAAAATGATTCCGAAGGGTACCAGAGCCCTTTGAATGTAAGTCCTCAAATGCAGTTTTCTTCAATTGAAGAGAGGGTGTAACAAAGGTGCTAAGTGCCAAAAATGAAGTTTCGAGATATTTAAGAAAAAAGGTCAACGGAAAACCAATTCTAACTAACACCGATATCTGTTATGAAACACAGCTGAAAATAAAAATTATTTCTTAAAGAAAATAGAAACGTGGTAAGTGCCACATTTGTTTCAACAAAATAGGATCAGGAAGTATTGCTGGTATAATTTGAAGTTTTTCAAATTTGGAAATAAGGATATAGGCAATAGTCAAACTGACATTGATCTCAATAATAACAAAAATGACAAAAGAACGAGGTGTCTAATAATTCGACAATACAGCAGTTCACTCTGGTGCTTGCCCCATTTGATGGCAAATAACCGTTGTCGCTTACCGCTGGCTCCATCTAATTTTTGTTGTTGAAAGAATAATATTATGGCACTTACAGCTTTTGTCAGGTCATAAAGCATGTCGTTCAACACCGTTCTACGGTAATATCTCAATTCATGAAATTATGGCACTTAGCACCTTTGTTACTACACTCTTCAATTATCTTCGTAGATATCGACCCTAGAATCACGAAATTTGGTACATAAGAGTGATTCAATCTTACAAATCGTTGCGTGATACGGAAAACATGATTTAATATGCAGGAGGTCCCAAACTTGTACCCGATGTTATCAAAATTTCTACTAAAATAATATAATTTTACCTACGGCCATTATAGGAAGTAGGCAAGAACACACGAGATACAGCCTCAGTGAGTAGCCCTTTACGCACAGTAAGCACATCGTACAGTTTTCGTTTATTCCGCCAGTATAGTAATCGCCGTCAACAGCGGATGACATAACACCAAGAATCATAATTCAGACTGTTTGTCCAAACTTTTTTGATGTACTATACTTATGGCAGTAGGTAAAGTATATAGTACGTTAAGCGTGTTGTAAAGCGCAATTTCTCCATTCGTGCGTAATATGCTTCTTACAACACAAATTACGTAATATACCATTTCAAACGCTTTTGCAATGAAAATATATTCATGTAAACAAACCGTTTTCGAGAGGAGTGCCATTTTTAATTTGATGTCCGAAACAATTCACAATGATTTTGAACGTCATGTGCTCTTATGATAAAAAAAAATAGTACTTGACAATCGAAATTTTACATTTTCAGTTAGTTTCGTTTGTATAGAGTCAATTGTGATGAAATATCCGCAATGAAATCTGACTAAATTTTACAAAATTTTTCACTAGGTAAATTTTTTTGGACATCACAATGAAAAGTGACAATTTTCTCGAAACCGGTTCATTTTACGGCATTCTGACAAAAATACCTTTTTCATAAAAAAGTGTTTGAATAATCATAGTCTGTTAGCGGAAATAAAATACATCTCGAAACAAAAAAAATTGTATAGCATCGGTTACGAGTTTCGCACCTCCCTGTATATTGAATCATTCCTTCTGAACCACGAAACAATTTGTAAGATCGAATCACCCTCAGGTACCGAATTTCATTATTCTAGGATCAATGATTATGCTACCGAACAAACCCGATTTTAGGATAAACTAGTTTTTCCTAGGCTGATTCAGTATATCCGGAGAGCGATAGGATGAACTAATTTATCCTAGGCTAAACTGGTCTTGCCAGAGGTGTATGTTCCTTCCCCTCAAAATTTTAACGAAAAATCGATAACAAGTCAAGCTGATTGATAAAAAATTCATACTCATAGAGGTGTATGTTCCTTCCTCACAACTTCGGATATACTGATTTAGTCTAAGAAAACATAATTTATTCTAAAATCGGGTTTGTCCGGCAACAGTTTCAAAAATAATTCAAGGGCCTTCCTTCAAAGGGCTTTAGCACCCCTAGGAAGCATTTTCGGACACATATTGATAAGAACATCATTTTTCTTATCTTCATGTCCAGAATCACATCCCGGAGTATACGAACGTTATTCTGGGACACCCTGTATAGGTATAAAGTCCCACTTTATATTCGACCGACGCATCGGCAATTAATTGGATAACAATACCTGATCGAACCGCATCAATACCGGCTCTTTGAAACCCGGCGATTTTTCTTATCGCCTTTGAAGGTGTCCAACATCGATCAAATGATGTGTGAACGCCAAGATATCGCTGAGAATTCTTTCTCGGCAAAAAATCAAGTATGAATGCATGCCCCTCATAAAATTTTACGATTATTTCGTTATGGTAAATGTCTACGACAAAAATTTTAACAAGGGACAGTATCGGATACATTCATCTTGCAGGAAAAAACCTTGATGGATTTCGAGTTGTATAGTTAAGTAGGTATAGTTATTCCACACCGCATAAATATGTCAAGTTATTTTGCAACAAAACAAAACCTAGTGTCAACAGTTTGTCTAGCTATATTCCGAATTCAATAACCGTAAAAGTGAATGATTCCACAGATTTTGCTGAAATTCTGCTGTCAGCTGTTCGGAAATAGCACTATTAGAGTGAGTTTCACCTGTACTAAAATAAGAGAAAAAACAAACATCACGCCAGTCACTCTTTTATTTTCACAATTTTTCTTATAATAATTCTCATTCCTATAAAACGCATTGAAACAAGATGATTCATACTTTGACCATTAGCAATTGATTATATTAGAAGGGTTTCCATGGCTGTTCTTTTCACAATTTCTCCTATGATAATTCTCATTCCTATAAAACGAATTGAAACAAGATAATTCATACGTTGACCATTAGCATTTGATTATTTTGGAAGGGTTTCTCTGGCTATCTTTATGAATTTAGTTCAGTAAACGAACAAAAATGTCCTGACCCGTAGGGGATGAGCGGGGCAGAAGGGGAACGTTCGAAGATCATGTTTTCAAGTTGTTCTTGAATCATTCGACAATCGCAGAAAAATTGAGGTATACAAAATTGAATAACATAAAATTTTCTGTCAAAAGAGACCTATCCATTTTTCGTCTACAATGAATAGTTCCTGAGATACACGGGATGAAAGAGTCGATACGTGTCAAACATAGTTTAATGATTTGAAATTAACTTTCAATTTTTCACATCATGAAATTATTGTTTAGCGTGGCCAATAACAAAAAAAAAACATTGTTCCACAAAAACAAAAATCAATAATAATTAACAATTAATCGTCATATTCATCCACAGTCCACCATTCGTACACGTACCATGGCCCCAACGTTTCGATATCCACATTGTTCCTCACATCCAGTAGAACATCAAAACAAAACAACAAAAGATGCTGTTCCGTGCTAGCTCCGACTTATAGACTAATTTAGACCGCCAATTATTTAAGGTAAAATGTGAGCTACTCAGGAGATCGCACTGGTGAAACTGATTCATGCGCATTTGAGATATGTCATGTTACACTCATGAATCCGAGGAACACAGGCGTATTGAAGGAAAAAGGTTGACAGGGGTCTACTATGAAAGGTTGATGAACCATACATAAAGTAGTAAGAAACGAATGAAATAGTATGAGTGTATTTCAAAGGATAACCCTTCTTTCAGTAATCAAAGAAACCTGGAAGAAATTGTAGAAGGGTTGAAACCACCCTTACCCCTTGACATTTGTTTCAGAACATTCTCAGGGGTGGTATTAGGGTTTTCAAATTTTTTTAGCGAAATGACTGATTAATTATCTTCATCTCCTCACTGCATCGAAAGTAAGCGTTTTCTCCCTCATTTGAAAACACAAACCTGTCAATTTACTCCTACGAGAGGAAAAAATTATAACTTCCTGTGGGAGGTAGAATAAATCGGCCTTAGCTTGCTCCTTTGGTAGAGATATGATACGTATAAGATCTCTTCTACCTTAGAACCTAATCAGTCGTGTCTCCCTCACTACTATGAAACAAATAACAATTTCATACACTTCCTCATATTCCAAACTTACTCAATCAAAACTTCAAATAAAATGCAATTACACAATGAACAAATTCAATGTGACAAAAACATAACACTCGTGGCAGATATCTCAAGTTCAAGGTGTTCCCACGCGGTTTATTTGTTGCGCCCTATCTCTTCTGCGCCATGTCTCTAGATGCTTCTTATCAGCTTTTATTGAATTCGTGCATCATCAACGGGGCTCATCAGGTCCCGAGACGAGAAAAACACATCATTGAAAGTCTAGTTCAACTTCATAATTAAAATCTTCTGTCACCTTCACGATGTTCCACGTGAGTACAACCTTCTTATCCATGGTTCTCCATTTTGTTGTCAGAATTTTTGATTTAATAAAAATTTTGTTTTTTCACTTTTGACCATCAATTACTGATCAATTATCATTGTTATACTTATAAAAATCACTGTTGCTCTTTCATCCTACTGAAATTTGTTAATCAATTCAATCTTGAATTTACAACTGTTGTCTTTTCCATTTCATTTTCTTCTTTATATTTTTTTTAATTTTTTTTATAAAATCATGTTTGGTTTCTATTGTAGATAACCTTTGCTAATTTGACTGAAGATGACCATTTGAATTGCCGAAACATGTATCAACTTTCAACCTTATTGAAGCAGGATTGACTGCCTTCTTATATAGACATTATTTGTGGAGACGACTTTGAGTTTTTCTCTCTTGTTCATAATAAGATTCGAAACAAATTTTGAAATTTTTCAAGAAATTGTCCATCGTTCACGCCATCTATCATCGAATATGAGAACCCCACGTTCCGAACTGACATCCAATAGTTCATATCGAGAGGTATTCTGAGGAAACAATTGAAGGGTGGGCACACCAGAGGAATGATTATAAACATCTCAGTTTGAACGACCACCAGCTTCCTCATATATATTTTGCGTGACCCAAGTCGGTATTTTGTATTTTTTATAGCGTAATCTTATCGAGTATTTGTTTAAATTTGAATGAATAAATCGAATGTATACAGGGTCACACCGAAGTGCAGATAAACTTTTTTATTTGAATAGGGACACCCAGTATATTATTCCATATTCAAGTAGAGCTCATTATTACAAATTCAACGATACTGGGTTTTCAAATTACTACGAAGATATGGTCAAAGAACTATTTGAATAATGGAAGGGGAAGAAATATAGACCTGTAGATACTTATCCGATAATAAATACTAATGACAATAATTTGACAGTGAGTATTTGTGAGACTACTTGAAATAGAGTCGCTACTTGTGAATATGGAAGGAACGAAAGATAGAATCACCAATTCATTTTTAATTAAATCGTTTCATGGTTGTGGGCGAGTAGTGTATAACATTGAAGAAGACCCCAATGGTCATGAGGTCTGTTTTTGAAATATTTCTCGCTCCTGCAAATTTCAGACTCATAGCTCAACAATTTCATAAGATACAGGGGTGCTTTCATTATAACTGAAACACACACTGTTCTACATATAAGATGATAGAGAACATTCAAAATGGAAAATAATTAGTCATAATATACCTACTAAGATGTGTGTGTGTGTGTCCCACACGTATTTTACCTGTCTAGAGCATTGTTCCGTGACAATCAAACGTACGTATGGTACTTTCTTACTACGTATACTCATATTATGCAAATATAGCTTAATTAAAAGATATTAGTCACGCGATTTTCAAACATGCATTTCTGATTTATTACTTTCACAATCAAGGATTTTGCTCATAACGTAATTAATCCTATGTTGATCTTTTTTATAAATGCTAGGTACACTGAGGTATCCCATACAAAGTCAATAGTCTAGGAAGAAATTTTGAAAATACAGCCATCTTCGCAAACGATAAAATTTACACTACCGTCTTAGCGTAACGTGTCGAGTCACTTTACATCCTAATGAAACATGCTATTTTCTCTGCAAATTAATGAAGTTTGAGTAATTACTATTGCGAATCCCTTGAGTACGTCAGTTTTTATAAAAGTGGATCGCCAACTGCCAATAAAACTAAAAAAGAACATTACCCGACCAAATTACTACAGTCCATATTAAGTCGAAAGCATCCTGGGGATGTGTATTGACAAATAAAAGGAAAGATTCGAAAAATATAGTAATTAATAACGATGGAGAATCAATCAATGATATCCATTGAATTGCAGCGAAGTTTTGCAATTTTTTCTTGAATGATGAAAATAATAAAACGAATAGATCATCATAAAATATCGATGCAAACTCATACCAATAATTTCAATCTACACACTTTATTTCTTTAAACTATTACTCGACAAGAGTTTTATGATATATTAACAGAAGGTTGAAGAACAAAAAGTCCTGTTGTGCAGTCGAAGTTTCAGTTTTTCTACTGAGAAAAATACTTCATACAATAATATGGACCATATAACATTTCAAATTAACTTGTCTTTATGTGAAGGTAGTTTTCCCAGAAAAATCAAAACAGGAAAGGTGAGTCCAATACATAAAGAGGATCCAATAATAGTAAAAAATTCTATTGAGCCAAGCGAATGCCCTGCAGTTATATTTTGCGTTCAAGCAGGGCGTTTGAATACGTCAATCACACACAGCTACTATCGTCTTTTGAAAACTATGGTATAACGGAGCGGTCCTCACATTGGATTTCCTCTCTTCTGGAAAATCGTGAACAATTAGTCTCGTTACAACATTCTAATGATGATGGAATGTCAAAAATTGACTCAGAAATGTATTTCTATACTGATATGGGAGTACCTTAAGGGTCCATTTTAGGACCAATTATATTTATATTATACGTCAATGAAATTGACTTTGTTCTTTGCACAAGAAAGTTAACTGCTTATGCAATGGTTCATTGATTGTATTTGCACCTGATTCGGTATCCGTTATCGAAAAGTGTATCGATACAGTAAACTATTTCAATGATAAATACGTACACAAATTCTACGATTTCATTATCGCCAGAATGCTTTTGAACCACTTCTATTTCCTTACAATAATCAGAGTTCAAGGAATACCAATGACCCATAAAATAGCCAGGCATGAACTTCGATGAGTGTAGACTGAAAATCTCAATGCTCTCAGTTAATCTCGAAATTGTATTCCCTAACATATCGTTTTATGAATCTACGTGTTGTGAAAAAACAATCAGTTATCGAGTTCATATCATGATCAGGTAGATTCCAGACAGACGTATGGTATGGTATTTGTCTTTGAGGTCATTCCACAATGGCAAAAAATATATTTATCGGGGTAAATATATAAGAAATGATTTTTCTATGATGAATACATGTTTAATTAATTAATTATTATGTAAGTTTTATTGTCATGGGAAAAAAATGGAGAATCAAGGCAGTGAAGAAATAGCGAAACGTTGCTGTTTTCTTATTTTCTACTTTATTGAGTTCAGTAGCCCCGACGACAAAAAAAATAGTTCTCATACAAAAACCCAAAGAGCCAAGTGAAAAATTCAAAGATCAATTATTAAACTTCCACTTCGTAACATTTTAACCATGTTTACATAAGGCTGTCAGCCAGTCACGCCCATTTCATAATGATTTATCGTTTTCGCAAATGAATATGCAACACACGTAGCTAATTTCAATAAACCCGGGTCGCTGATAAATGGTTTCTTTAAAAAACAAAGATACTTAACAACCGAGTGAAATTCAAACCAATTCGCTAATTACACACGATGTCAGTAATCACTTTTCATCCAATGCATGTTTAATCAGATTGCCGGCCCACCGAGAGCAACCAAAATGTTGTAATGAATTTATATTTAAATACCAAGTGTCCTATTTATTCTCCCTTCAGTCTATCTGGCATAACGTTTGTACCGAAAACTGATAAATCTGTCAGATCAACCCGATTTTCTTGCTCTTCATGAGACACTATATTAATATTCCACACGTTTTTGTTATCAAGATATCAAGAGAATAAGTGCAATGATATATAAAAATAGCCTACAAAGCCTGTGTGATATACCTACTATGTTTTCATTCAAAATTCATATTCATTGTTTTTCCAAATATATGGATATATGGTTGGCAATGTTGATAAAACAAATGTTATAAATTTTCTACTCAGGGCTCTGAGAAGTACCTTGATTTCAAATCAGTTGTGCAGTTTCTACTTTGCTCAAGTTGATTCGCGTATCCGATATGGTATATGTTTCTGGGGGTCATCTACATCAGCGAAGGATATTTTTCTGGCTCAAAAAGAGGCTGCAAGAAGTATGATGGGCATTTAGAGATGTAATCATTTATCTAGTTTATAGATTTATATTTCTGTATCAACCTGATGACTATTTCTATACTCTTTCAGAGTCTAAAGGAAAAATAAGATATTTATTTGAATATTAACAGACATCAGCCATACTGTAATTTGTAATTGTTCGCCCACTGGAAATCGGAGAGGACTGAGGTAACGAAATATGTCAACTTGCAACTGCAATGTCTAGTCAATGATTCTTATTGACCAACTGCAAACATATCCGTTCAACTACAATATATTCCACAGCATATAATGCAACACATCATAATTATCATATTCCCCCCTTTTTTTCTTCCTATACCTTCCACTTTTTGGGTATGTATGAACAATATGCTACTAGTCAGCTAAAGTTCGTATTAGCCGCAGCCCAAACATTACTCAAATATAGCTGCTCGAATGCCAATAATGCAATAGTTGAAGTATATGATAATGCATTTCTTATTCGTATTGTCTATTGTTGGTCACTTCCTTTCAGGGAATTTGCCAATCAGTTCCTCAGGTAAATATTGTTTTTCCAACTCAATTTTTGAACATGCCCTGTAAAAATGGAATCAAAAGAGATGCAACATAAAAAAGCTTGATTACTTCATGAGTCCATAACCTGTTTTCTACATCTCTCATTCTATTTCAATGTATATGCATTCAGTTTTGCTTGGGAAGCTACAAAATGACTGTTAAATAAATGGGATTCAGATATCATTAGGGAACATGGATATGAAGGCTTTTGTCGCTCTTATGTCTACGATATTCACCAAACCATTGATTTACCTTTCAACATAACGGAATGAGTTATTCGCTATTAAATTCTCCCAGACAGGTGCGTTCAATTGAATATTCAAATGCAATTTTTGCATGCTATCCTGCGGCACAAAATGCGACACCTTAATTACAATGTATCATAGTTTTTGCTGCAGTACTCAAACTCGATGATGAATTCGTTGATTCGATGATAATAGTTATTTATGTATCAAGGGCGTAAAGTAATCTTTTATGGACCGCAGCGTGTAAGTAAGAGTCCGAGGGATAGCGAGGGCTATTAACACGTATTGGTTCATAAAAGCAAGTTACACCCAAAATACAACAACATTTTATGAACGACCAATATACACTTCTCCAAGAAATTATTGCAGCACGGAAAAGTATTCTAATGTTTAGGAAACATTTTCGTCAAAAGTACTTTTCCGATTTGGATGATTTTTGTTTTGAATGACAGGTTATTAACATCTGACCATTGGTGTGCAAATTCGCATTAAAACCTCTTTTTATACATACTGGATGTTATTTCGACAATAAGCACCACCCTCACGAGAGGGATTACGCGATATTTTACTTTTCAATAGTAAAAACGTTCTATTATTAAAGAAAACGGATACATTATATCAAAAATTCAAGATTTTATAGAAAAATTCTAAAAATTGTTGTCCTTTAGTTGTTTTGACAACCACACTTTTTTCTGTTTTTCTTGTTTTCGTCGACTCGAACTAGAAGAAATTTATAATACTAATTTAATAAATAAATTTCTGTAGAGTGTAATAGTTACACTATCGATTCCCAATTGAAATCACACTGTAGCCTTATCTATTTTCAATATTCCTTTCTTGGATTCACTCCTTTCTCCTATTACTCCTTTTACTCGAGAAACACCAATTCATAGCATAACATGATTTTATGGAAAATTAATATCTAATTTAAAAAACGAAAAAACGAAACAAAATGCGGAGTCACAAGTTGAACGAAGGGGTTAGTAGCGAGTATTTCCACCGCGGGCACGAAACACTTCTTGATAGAGACGCCTATATCCAAAATAGGAGACCTAATGTCATGTTGGGCCAGGTCTTCCCAAATTTGAATCAGCAGTCTCTGCCGTGCCTTTTCCAAAGTATTCAGGTTACGTTCCTCTTGTAATCTCGCGCCAAGAATATTCCATAGAATTTCAATGGGATTCAAATCCGGGATCTTAGCTGGCCATGCCAATGAAGCAATACAGATTTCCTCACAACTTGGGCGACGTGTGAATTAATGAATATTCAGTAGTTTTCATAGTAATATAGAATTCATGTTTTTATTCTCGATCCAATCGCGAATGAATTAGTATGGGTTGATCGTAGAAATCATCATCAATCATACTCAAAGTGGTCCAATGTATTTTCAATGAAAACGAATACTCAGTCGACCACACTTTATGTAAAAATTAGTCGATTGAAAAGTAACCGGAATCCGGATTCGGCTCAACGGCCATCATCAGAGTACAATATTTCATAAAGACAATAAATTATAAGAAGTTAAACATGATTGATTTGACCATCAGGGAAAGTTAGGTGGAAGTAAGTTTGAAGCGGCTGAAGAGCCAGAAAAATCTGGCCCAGATGGGTTCATTCGATACTTTTTTCGAAATGTGATTGTCAAAAAATGGTTGCCAAACTTTCCTCTTCACATACCATATACCCATATTGATTTTCATTTTGATACACCGAATATTCTAGAAGTTATGGCTTGTTCACTAGGTTCGTTGATACCCGGTATAAAAGACAAGAAGTTTATAGTTACAAGTGCACAATATCTATCGAAATCCACGATTCCCAGATTGAATATGTCATACTGTATGTATGTATTGAATCACCCTTTGTGTTACAAGTATCATAGATCTAGTATGAATATAATACCAATGTATAACAAAAATCACGATCAATCAGTGAGCATGTTATTTTGAAGGTCAATGTCAAACTAGAATCCTGCATTTCCATATATCTTAAAGTCAATCTGCCCCCACGTTCATCTAAAATTGATGACTAAGGTAGCCATTTTGCTCTGTACCTCAGAATAATCATGTCTAATAATCTTAATATTATAAAACTTGTTTCATTTTTTTGTCATAACCTATTTATGCCAAAATGAATAAGATGTCAATTTGCAGCCATTCCACAGGTCTAAAACGTGATATTATCTCCACAGAAGAAATAATCAAAATAAATTCCTCTTTTCAACTATGTAATAACTCAGAGACTGTATACACGCCTGGCAGAAGAAATAGTTCGATATGCACCAACTAATGGAGTGAATATGCTTAGAGATTCATGGGTTAACGATAAACAAAGCGACGTTTCCAATGTGGCAAACAATATGAACCACAGAGCAATAAAAAAACATTTGGCAACGTGATATCGCTTTCCTTTTCATCAGATACTCATGAATTACTATGCTTATTCACTTCACTAGATGGTTTTCCTATGAAATTTGCTTGCCCGATGTGTACAATATTGAACATGACAGGGTTCACACAATTTATATCTTTATTCGATTAGTTATCAGTTCACTCACCTCATTGTCAATCTTCTTGAATTCTTCGTCGTCCTCGTCCACTTCGAAGTATAGCTCTGCAGAGGTGATAGATACCATTCCAGGTGCCACTAGCCCAGGTGCAATCAGCTTGGCTTTAGTACTTATATTAACCGGACCTGAATCAAAATCAATACATTGATAGTCGTAAACGACTTGAACGTTGTTAATATCAATACAGCCGCGTGGATAAAGCGTTAGTATTCTTTCGCGTTCGCTTGCCAATAGTGGGTTCAAATCCCCGATTACAGAAATTTTTCTGCTGGTCTAATAGTGTTTGAGATCACACGTTGAAAGGTAAGGTCCCCGTCATTCCTTGCTCGCACAAGTCTCTTGAAGACCTCTGAGGGTTGCTCGTAAGGGGGCAACCGAATGACGGATAAGAACAATTTTAGAACAAATTTAGAACAATGTAGGTTGACATCAATTATCTACACAAATAACAAAAAATTATATTGATATAACATCATGGAATATATTGAAGTATTGGAGAATTAATCTTTAAAGTTATTCAATCACCAAAGAAATTACCAGGTAATGCTTATTTTCAAGATATCGGAATATTTTCGATAGGGAAACGTCACGAAGACTGTAGCTATTACAATTATTCAGCTTCAGATTATTGAAAACTTATAAAAAATAGGCTAAATTTCGATGAGTATAGATATGTATTCAAGTGTTAGAAACCAAATCGAATATTATGTGAAGAGATTCCTTCCTATGCTGTATTATTTTTTCCCATTTTTTCAAACTGTGACTCCTTATAAAAACACGGCACTGAACACAATCGAATTATATTATTTATTTTCATACATTTCACAATGGAATAGTTTTATACAAATCATTAGCAAATGAGTTTGAAAATATACATTATGTGATGCAAGATTTTAAATAAATCTTGAAAAATACCTGCTCACGACAATGAAAACAATGAAAAATATGTGACACGATTATACTACTCAGAATTGAAAATTTGAAAAAAATATTAATTTTGATGTTTCTATTAATTTTGATGTTTCTTTGGTAGAGAAAATATCATTATCATCATTAAAATCATTTTCTCTACTTTTAGAAGACTATTATTCTCATTGAGACCAATCCTGAATGTTTTATCTCAATTAAGAAGTCACAGCAATGTCACTTACCATTAAGATCCGTATCTAATTCTCTATCATCTATCAAGAGCTCACTGTCGTCCATCAGGTCATTTGGCATTTGTTGTTGGCCTCTGTTTGCTGCTAGATGTGCATGAAATTCTTCACGAGCCTGAAAATAGATAATTAGTTACATCATAGACTCACCATTCTAAAAATAAATGATTAGTTTAGTTCTACCTGAAGAATGGCATCCTCTGGTGCTCCGTGTTCAATAGCTGCTTTGAGACTAGCTTCTGGATGCGTGGTCCCAAGCGGATTGTGTACGAATCTCTTTCTCCTTCTAGCATCATCCTCCCAAGCATCCAGTTTCCAGAATTCATTCGATCTGGTTTCACTGCCATCCATATATCCCCAGGCGCCATGTTTATTTGACATGATGTTTCTTACTTTTTCAAGTAGTCTGCTAGCAGTTACATTATCTCTTCTTCTGGCTGAAGTGATCAAGTGGTCACACATCCTTTCTTCTTCCTTGCGATCTAATAGAGTCTGCGCACATTGCGACTGAAATAATAAATGCGATTAGAATTTCGGCTGTAACTAAGAGCCACTGACTACCTCAAAATCGGCGTGTTTGAGAACATCGTCCGCCCTCATTCGGTTCAAGATGAACTCAGCCTCATTCGCAACTCTCACAATATGATCTTTCATTGCATGTGAAAGAAGTCTCCCTTCATTTATCAGTTCGATGAAAGCTAGACCTGCATGTTTCTGTAGTGAATTTTGCCACTCTTGAGAGCATAGCAACATTACTAATTCGACAACCGAATTGCTGTTCTTGAATGTAGTGAGTCCTTTGCCCTCCATGAGCAACTCTTGGCCGTGAGAACCCACAAGAGTTTTTGATAGGAACGGTGCGAAGTCCACCATTATTTCCCTTAACAGAGGGCACACTGAACCTAAAGCCATTTCTAGTTTTTGTGTTAGAGAAGCTTCTCTCGATGGGGTAGGTATCGATATATGATCCACCAAGTTATTAACAGGCAAATCGTCAGGTCTGACCTGCGCGGGTGCTTGGAGCACACCATCTGGAACTCTGACGACTGATATCTCGGAATGGTGCTTGTCACCTCTTTCTGACTGAATGTTACCTTCCATGTCCAAGGCAGAATGGGAATGTGACATGTTCTGAAGATTTCTAGCATCTTCTTTAGTGTCTCCATCTTCATTCAGATTAATGTCAGTCCAATTCTCATCTATGTTGACTTTATCATTGTCATCTAATGGTATTTCACTATTTGATCCTAGATTATTAGTCTCCACTGAATGCACCGAGTTTATTTCGTCAATGGAGTCTGTGCTCTGTGAATAATAGAGAATATGAAGGTACAATACAGTGCAAGTGCATATTACAATATTTGGGATAAGTATTTGGTTTCGAAAAAAAGTATGTTAGTAGCATATTATTTTACTTTCATGCGACATGCCTATGAACATTTTGGAAAAACCTGTTCGCGGTGAATGCCTTATAAGAAAATACTCATGAGTAATGAAGGAAACGTAGAAAATGATCAAAATATTGATTTATAGTATTTCCCCATAGCCAGAAATAAACACTATGATACTTTCATGTTGACAAATGCACTTGTGCATATTTTCTGTCGAAATTTATATTTGCTGTATTCATGACAAATCTTTTCTGAGACTGATGACGTTTCATCATTATAGACCACTATAAGAACAGCATAATATATTTTTTCATACAGTTACAATGTTTCTTTATAACGTTCAATCTTTTTTTTTTATAGTTAAATGCTGTCATTAACAGTGTCTGAGAGATTTCAGATTTGTGTTATTACAAATGGGGGTATAGCTGATAGAGGATAGTTGGTATCAAATTTGTTTTTACTAGGTAGTAAGTAGCTAGTAGTAGGAGCGAAGTTATGGTGTGTATGTGAACAAATTATATTTTGATGAATACGGCAATATGGGATGTATTGTGTCCAAAGGTTCCAACTGAAGTAATTACACTCCAGATATTTCTCAACATGCAGGTTTGAAACTGCTATTTTTTTTAATGTTCAACAAGCTCAAATCGGGAATTTGGATCGCTATTTATATTTGATCCAGTCAGTCAATTGGAACGCGTCGCGCTGAACGTTCACAAACTTCAAAAGGAACTTCGTTCCCACCGACATCGCGCGGTGCGGGATATGCTCCAATTGACTTTGGATGCACTATATACTCAAATCGAGTATATGAAAATGCTGTACTGATTTGATTCGAAATTGGAATAAAACAAAAATATTTTGGAAGGGAAACCATGCAACTAAAAAAGAAGTTACTTCAGCTAGACACCACTACTCCAATACATAACGATCAATATATCTAAGAAAATGATCATATAATCAAGTTCACCTTAAATTTATCTCAACATCCGGTTTGAAATTGCCATAATTTCTGAAGGTCACTAGGCTGTCCAGAAAGTTTTCAATTATTGTGAGAACCTTCTCTGAATTGATATTGTTCTGTTATAATATGATTAGAAATAATTGTACAAATCTTGTATTATGTGCAGAATCGTTTATTCAAAATATCATAGCAGAGCGCTTTCGGCAATAAAGTTATCATCAGTGCATACTTGTTAGTGAGTGATCGGCTTTCAATTTAACATATGAAATTAGTAAAAGTGAGGTTACTCACGCACCAAACTCCATGTGTATATTCTACACGTAAAAATTATGTTCTGATAAAATTCTCATTTGTTTTCATTCTGAATTTGATTTTTTTCTGGCATTTATAAGACTTTGATTGTACAAACTCGATTGTTTGATATGTTTTGTTGTTCTGACATGTGCTCGTGGCAGTGTGTTTGACGCATTTATCTTCGAGTTGTCCGATTAAGGTCTTATGAAATGCCCCACATCTATTCAAATTTAGATTGAAAACAAATGAGAATCGTATAAGAACATATGGGTTTTTTAAAATCATTTATACATGTTGTACAATACACACCTGGAGTTTGATGCGTTCCTCCCGACTCACCCAGTATAGTTGTTTGCAAGAAATGGTTATCAGAGCCATGGTGGATTTATAGTATGGTGTGCTACGACGCATCTTCGTATACGTCACCGCGGGTAAAACAATTGCTCGCATTCTGAGCTCACAGGTAATCAGCTCGCCCGAGTCGCCCTGACCATTTTGGTGCGAGTATAGACTAGCAATGACGTTATGCGTAGAAAAGAGGAATTCAAGATACCTGAGTAGCACACCATATTATCTTTCCACCATGATCAGAACTAAAGTATGAAATATTTATTTCGAATTAAAATATTATATGAGAGGATTTTCTTGGTGGTGAATATGGTTCCACAATACTCTGTGCCCAAGATAAGGAGGGTCAGTATGGGCATCTCGGAAACTAAGAGAGTTACAGATTTGGTTTAATGGAAGAAAAGTTAAGTAGCCCTTCCCATTCTGATTCCGACGATATCGTGGTTTTGATGCGTTTCAAACTTATTTTGGCCATCATGAAGTAATTTTTGTAATACGGACCTGGATTTCTCATAATTCTGTGAAAGATTTATTTGAATTTACTCCAAAATGATATGGATGTAGCTCTAGACAATTCACCAATTGCGTAAGTTCAGGAGTGTTAGTTCCAGTAGAATGGTGAACATGCACATAACTCGAGAACTGTTAGAAATTGCCTCTCACTCAGATTCACAAAAAGAGTGATTAGCACGAATTTTGAAACGATCTGGCCAGCTCGTTCACCCGATGGAACCCCGCCAGACTGCTTTCTATGGGGAAATGTCAAGAACTATGTTTATGAGCAAGCCTTCGAAACAGAAGGAGTACTCAGAATACTGGTTCTTGTAGCATTTCAGAGTATAACGCCAGAAATTCAACATTAAGAAATTATTATGCATGCTTAGAAAGCAATGCATGGCAATCTTTTTGTGAATTTCTCAGTTTCGCATCTAATAGTTTGGATGTTTAAAGAAGTTTTTGAAATCTGTTCATTTCTTTGTTGATATTTTTTATTAAATTATTGGTAATTTTGAAATTATGTTGATGTAGCATTGTTAAATATCCAATTTGATGAATCAACCTTTTCTTATAGAATTATATAAAATTCTGGTCCGTATTCCAAAAATCACCTGATGATGACCAGAATGAGCTCGAAACGCATCCAAATCACTAAATAAAGCTGATGATGCTTGCTCATAGACGAAACGTTGGATCATAAAATCAATGATGCCAAATTGAACAGCATCAAAAGTTGACATGAAAATGTTTTCTCAGTTTTGTCATAACTTCATTGTTAACGCCGGAATCCAGAAATTCTGTTTTTTTTTGGAAATAACTCGAAAATGAGAAGTCATATCAGAGATTTTTGAAAGTCATTTTGTTGGTCCTCCACTCGCGCAACTTTCTCCCTCTGTATCTCTCGAAGTCTTCGAGATACCCATACTGGTCCTCCTTATATTGAGCACATTGTATGAAATGTTTTGGTTTGCTTCAACTCGAATCGAATTGGTAACTTTGATAATATAATCATTTTGATTAATTAGTTTCAGCAAAATGCATTACCTTCTTAACACGAGCACTGTCACAACCTCGAGCATGCCTTATTCCATCCAATGAGTAATTTACAGAGAACCCGTGTGCCAATGATGGGCGTTGCCTGGCGTTTACCTAATCAAGAGGCAGGCCACAGTAATAGCAAAGCAATGTTAGTGAATCATGAGGCCTAGTCCAAGCATTCCGTAGAGAGAGATTTGGGGTCGTTAGTCATCAAGATTAATGTTATTTGATGTATTATGCATCAGAAATGGCATATGTATACAGGCTGATTCAAGGTGTATGGCACATTAGACGTTTCTGGAGAACACAACTCAGGATTATTCTAAAAAGTTGGTACCTTGGATAATTAGTTGTGTTCTATCGACCTAAAATATTCTCAGCGTTGCGACGTTGAAGTTTATATTGGAAAGTAGCAACAACTTTGATATTTTCAATGGAACACCCTGATATCATTTCATTTTCAGATTCTCCCTGAAATGCTGATTTCATCGATCTATCACACTTGGGGTCCAGCGGGAATGATAACAAAGATATAGGATGTGCACAATCGAGATTTTCCAACATTTTTTGTGTCGAAACTGTTCATAATTGGTCAAAACAGTTTTAATATCCCAACATTTCATTCACTATCAATTGATATTTTATTGAAATAGATATAGGGTGTTTGAAAATCTTATTTCTGAGCCAATTAAATATCAATTGATAGAACATAAAAAGTTAAGATAGGGACATGGAAACCATTTTGACCAAATATGAATAGTTTCGACACAAAAAAATTCTTAAAGTTGAAACATTTCGATTTTTCACACCCCATATCTTTGTTATCATTCCCGCTAGACCGCAAGTGTGATAGATCGATGAAATCAGCTATCCAGGGAGAACTGAAAATGTAATGATATACAGGGTGTTCCATTGAAAAAATCAGAGTTGTTGCTACTTTTCAATATAAGCGGCAACGTCGCAACGCAGAGAATATTTTAGGTCGATAGAACACAACTAATTATCCAAGGTACCAACTTTTCAGAATAATCCTGAGTTGCGTTCTCCAGAAACGTCCAATGTGGCATCCACCGTGAATCAGCCTGTATACTTTGGCATATGGTATAATCACAGATTAACAAACCTTACAGATGAGACACTCCGCCCCTTTTGTTTGATGTACCGACACATGTGTTTCGTGACCTCGTCCCTTTAAATTTTGCGCGTCACGGTTGCCGGTTCACAAAATTCCAGGTTGAAGTCACAGAATTATTCGTGGTGCAACGTCGCCATATCAACGAATATCTTGATATCAGGGATTTACTTCATTTGAAATTCCTAAAGCTTACACTGAATTGATATCATAAAAAGGTTCAAATGTGTTCATTGATCGGCTCAGACAGATTTAATATCACCTGACTTAGATCCACACGAAATAATTGATTAGGAATTGAAAAATCATTAAGTACTTCAGAATGAAATTGTTGTTCAGAATGAATATCTATTTTGAACTAATATATAAGTAATATAATATGCAGATAGTGCCTTTTAAGTAGTTTATAAATATTTTTCTACAATATGAATCAATTCATTGGAGATATTCAACATCATATGTATTTGATTCTCAACTTTATTTTACAAAATTCGTGAAATAAATCAATATGTAAGAAATATTTGAGAGGAATCAATTGAATACATTGGAGACTTGACAGGTGTGAGCTTCATTCATTCATTCATTTACATTTTACACTAGGATAAAATAAAAGTTATTAACAAATAGACTAGCAGACATTTTTTTATTATATAAATACAATAAATTTCAACAGCGTTTTCATGCATACGAAATTCAATAAGTGAAAAACATCACAATTTTGGAATTAGGATGTTCATAAAAATAAATCGAGGTCAATGCATATGACAAAAACATTTTCTTCAACATTACAAGAGTCAAGGCCTCATTGGGGCATCCAACTTCAGCATATTGTTTTTTTCTTATTGAAGAAAAACTTCAATATAGGGGTGGTCTTTTTCGATGAATACCCTATACAGTGTACATACCTAATGACTGAATTGTTCTAGGAGTGAATTAGAATACTAGTCTCAATAATACTAGTGTTGAAAACAATAATCATTGTCTGAATCATGACACCCTACTTGAACAAAAGAGAGTAAATTAGGTACCTGATCAATTGTTTATAACTTTTTGGTTAAAAAGGCAGTTTGGTACCTATAATGTCATCTTTTGGAAAACCATGTAACTTAATGTTCTTTCAAATATCTAAGGTGTTCTTGCAGTATATAAATACACAACGGTGTCTTCCACTAGGAATTGCTGCATATTCCACTTTCTGCTCACTAATTATACTGATTGGAGTTGAACAAGAAACTCTTCAAGTACAATCACAACTCAAAACACTATCACAACTTTGATCACAACTCAAACCACTATCACTTTTCACAGATCTTTGCACTACTTGCTCGAGACTCATATAGAAGTGATTCCATTTTCTGAATTCCTTTTATTCAGAGGTGAGGTACCTACAAGTAATTAAATGGCTTTATTTAAATGATTAAAGTTGATTGCTTATTGATAAAGGATGGATAAAGGTGCTTAGGTAGGACCAGAAACACATGCAACATTTCGCAGGTAATCTGTTTACAATTGATATTTTAACCGAGTACCTTACCTGGATATGGAATTTATTTCCTTCTTGTCTGTATATTTTGGACATTTACATATAAATTATCAATTTTGAAACTGATGAACAAATAAAATTCACAATAAACAAACGCTTTTATCGTGGTGGTGGTGCTGTGGTGGTGGTGCCGTCGAATGTGGAAACAGTGTTGCCAGATGAAAATTTTTCAGAGCAGTAGATGGGTGACGAAAAATCAATAGGTCATCAAAACGTGTCAAAACATATTGTTATTATTATTAAATATCATTGTTACATATTAGGTAGTTATGTAATATCAAAACATGATCATTGCCTTGTAGATGAATTATTTTTGGTAAAGAGAAATCCTACAATGCTGGCTGTACTTGACTCATGACGCTGCTTCGACTCCAGCAAATTCACTTGAGAAAATAATCTCCCTATGTTTTCTGAAGAATGAGGCAAATATATTGAATTTAGAGAAAATATGGTCAAGTTCAAGAATACTATTGAATAGTCTCCAAAACAATACTCTTCAACTGAAAACCACACCTTATCAACTCTGAATCCTAATTTCTATGACAGCTTGTGTGAAATTTTGGCATTTTCCAGTTTTGCTTTTGGTTTAACGTTAACGAACAAAACAGTAGGTTTCATGCCTAAAACAGGAGAACAGTAGAACGGAGACAAAAACCGTAGGTCTGGCAACGCTGTGTGGAAAGCATGTAGACAATCCCGAGCGCTTGCGCATTAGGGATACTATCCCTTTAAACTTTGCGCTTTTGTCATCTCTCTCTGATTTTGTGCGCCTTGTCTGACTGTCTCATCTGTAAGGTTTGTTAATCTGTGGTATAATGGTGCAATCAATGCACCCTTAACCAGTGTCGCAGTCATATTGATTCCTTGAGGATATCAAAATGAGTTTGGGGTTACGACTAGTGATGGTACAAATTGCAATCTACCCACTGAAAATTATTTGCCATCTCTGAGAATCTATTTCATGAATGAAAGAAACAAAACCAATTGTATCACAATGTTCCCTATTAGTTTTTCTGTAGTCATGCATTAGTATTAGAATTTTAGATAATCAGTTGATTTACTCAAATTATTCTGAAATCCACATCAGCTGACATTTCTATCGCAAAATAATACATAATTAGTATGTCTTCAGATATGTATAATAATTCTTATTGAATAGGTACCTAAGAATGATTGCATGTGACAAAAAATTAGCCAGATAAAAGTTGAATGGTTTGAACGGGGACGTCCGGTTATGAAACAAGGCCCCGGCCCCGACCCCCAAGGCGGTGAGAAATGGGGGTAACATCAAAATATTAAATGTAGACCCCTATTTTTTTATTGCAGATTCTGGAAGAGTATTGAAAACTATGGAGGTTTCATTCGGAAACTTTTTTTTTATTTTCACAAGATTCAACTTATCATCGACAATAAATAACACCCTAATCTAGTAACTTATGACTGACAAATCACCTCAATTTTTAATTTTCGTGTGAATATGCAATAAAAATATCATTCCAATGGCGTTTGTCTGGGAATATCACATCTTACACTCTTCTTCGTCATTAGGAGGTAAAAAGTTCCTGAATGAAGTATTCATAGTTTTCAATTCTCTTCCAAAATCTGCAATAGAAAATGGGGGTCTCCGTTCAAGTTTTCAATGATGTCCCCATTTTCCACCCCCCTGGGGTCGGGATGCAAAACTTGATTCATAACAGGACGTCCCTTTCCAAACCATACAACTTTTATCTAGCAACTTTCTCTGTCAGTGACAATCATTTCGAGAAATTTTCAAATAAAGATTAATATAGGACACCATGTATATACATACATGAAAATAGTCGTGATTTGCAAATATATCCTATGTCCTAAATAAAACTATTCACTAAATCTCGAAAATACATCTAACTAATGGAATCTAATCCTGCAATAATATCAAATGAGCCTAATATACAGATGAAAAACTATTAATTCATTAATTTGCCTTATTTTACACTCAGCATTGACAAACATGACAAATTTAAGATCAAGTGCGAGAAAGACTATTGCCCTAGTGCTCAGAATCAAATATATTTTCTTTATCAATAATAAAAACGCAACACCTGAAAATTATTGGAAATAAGAGCAAAACAACTTCTTGGACCCTTCACTTCTGATTTTGTCAGTGTTTTTTTTTTTATTCCTGACAATTATTCGGCTAAGGAAAAAATTCAAACTGTCCAAATTCGAACGAAACTTTCAGGTCATACGTTTCTACTTTAGAACACTTAATATACACTAGAGTTGGTTTCAAGAGCAATAATATCCATGTGTATGAACATTGATCTGAAGTTGCAATGTGTAATTGTATCAGTGAATGCGAAATACGATGTTATTTGAACCCTCCAAAATTCATAATTCTAACTCAAGTGATTCAGAAGTTCAAAAGGGCTGCCCGGTTCTCGTGGCGACCCGGTATATTGATGAATTCAAATATGTACTTATTTTAAAATCACCTAGAATCTTGCCATTAAGGTAATCTCGATTGTTTTTATAATAATAATGAAACAACACCATGTATAGTTGAATGATCATTCATATTGATAATGATTCATTCTAATAACCATGTAGATATTATTTGAGAGATCATGAGTTTATGAATGAACATAACATTGAATTTGGCATATATTACAATAATTATCTAGAACAAATGAAAACCAACTCTAGAATTTTGCAATGCTATCTACAATGCAAATTCAACCCATACACTCCAGATAATCCAGTCAATCGAATATGTTTTAAGAGAAATGAACCTGTCTATCAACTAAAGATATAAGCATATGTATATTCAATTGCTCAATTATCATTTTTGTGTAAATCTTGCTGTCAGCTCCGTTACTCTGTGGTTCATTTCTCTGTTCATCTCTAAACAATAATATAACCCCAAACAATATTGAATGATGAATAAATAAAGTATTCCTACCTTGATTGATGCAGGACCTGAATTAAGGTCATTGTCTGGATGTAAGGAGTTACTGTCCTCCACATATGCCGTTATAATGTCATACTCGCTATCTTCTTGGGATTGGATAGCCCTTGATGCTGTGATTGAATAAACAGTTCATTATCAGCTATTGAAAAATATTTTGTGCAACTAGCATGCAAACAGTGAACCGCGGAAGAGACGTGATAGGAAAATGAAATACGAATGAATGGAAAGATCATGACATGCGACAAAATGATGATACCAATAAAGTCATCTTGAAAAAACATGAGCCTATATCAATGAACCTATCGAGGTTGATACATATTGTATTGACAATGAAAAAATGCATCTAGGTTTATGTATGAGCTTTGTTACTGGATCTATACCTACACAATGTGATGACATTGTTCATGTGTTTGAGAATGAACAATGAGATAATAATGTGTATACCTATTCATACCTTCTATCGAGCTTTCCTACTAGTGTCATGATTGATAAAACTACACCTAGCATTTAGTCAGGAATGAAGTGAAGCAGATTTCAAGAGACAATTTGATAAAATGAAACACCCCTAAGTACTAATTGAAAACATTTTATTGTTGTAGTATTATTCATTATACGTAATAATTAGTCAACCACAGAACTGCAGCTTCCCTTTTTATGAGATAATATATTTGAAAATATCTAGTTACATAGGTAAATACAGTCTTTTCATGCTAACATCATGTAGAATCTATTGTAAGAGTCCACATCTTTCCACCAAACAAATTGATATAATATTGTAATGGAACGTTGAGTTGTCTACTAATCATCATCATCATCATTTTTCAGTTGACCTACATTATTTCTTCCTATATTTAAGTCTTTCAACTGAGGGATAACCACTTAATCCATATGGACCAGTTTCGGACAGAAAAAGTTCTCAAAATGTATTGAACATTATTCTCCTCATGTTTCATTTCAATTTGGACTAATTTAGTGTGAATTCGCACTAAATTAGGGGTATCAGAGACATTTCATCCAATTCCACAATATTTGATGCGAGTCGCACACTGTATTGATCGTTTTTCCTATCCTGCGCCAATTTTGAATAATATAAAACAATACTGTCTGTAGGTTAATCGAGGAGGTGGTATATTCATTATTCTAAATTTTTTTGGGATTTTCTCTCCTCGTTTCTATAAAATAAAAATATGAATATTATTTCAATATACGTGTAGTAAGGACAAATCAGATGATAGGAAAATTCTTTAAACGCAGTGACATTTTGGGGCAAATCATCTGATTTGTCCTTACTACACGTATATTGAAATAATATTCACATTTTTATTTTATAGAAACGAGGAGAGAAAATCCCAAAAAAATTTAGAATAATGAATATAAAACAAAATTGGTCAAAACGAACTTTCTTAAAATAACGTCATTGATTTTAACCTCAATTTTGGTCAGTCGACGTGTAACAACTTAATGGGTAAATAAATGAAGGAACTGTAGTTTCATGGACTTACAATAGACAGATTGGATAAAGTTTAACTAGGCAAATGTTTTTTTGAGATTTTTAGAAATCTGCAGTGGTGTTTTTTTTATATCAAAATAATGATTGAAGGCCTCCATCGCACCATGTAGTTTTATAGGATACTTGGAATATTTTGAGGGTGCAAACTACTTCAAACATTGTCGAAAATTCACCATATCATTATTGATGGTCAATTATTCGTGCATTTTGGTTTGGTAAATACTTGGTTAGAAAATGCTCTCAAGAAACAAATCGATAAAGAATGAAATCGTATGGAGTTTGAAAATACCAATAATCATCAGTTTTTCGATAAACTATGGTGTCATGTTGTGGGAAAACAAATAAGAGTTTTATTCAATCAGTCAATTCTCAGTCCATAAAGCTGCAGTAATTTCGAAACTCAGCAAGACAAAAAGGTACAACATCGAAACTACAGGTATACTGTGATAAAGAGCGTGCTCCACAAACATTTAAAAAAACACACACAATAATCTCCGAACATTTACCTGCACGACTTGCAACGGAATTTCGATGGTAACGGTGGTCAATTTTGTGGTTTTGGTGGTGAGAATGATGGTTGTTGTTCAAGTTATAGTGGTGTTTCATATAGGAATGTCGATGACGAACATAATTGTTATGCACCACCGCATTGGGATGGGAGCCAGGAAGGAATTGGGGGTAGACATGGTGGGACCATTGAGGAAAAAGAGGTCTCGCGCTCCCCTCTGCATGTGATCAAGAGGAAAAAATTATTAATAAAATATCTAAGTGACAAACTCCAACAAATAATCTCACTATAGTATCAGCAGTGAATCATGCAAAATGCCTCCCTCATATTGGTCTTCATCCAAATGAGGAAGAGAGAGAGAGAGGGACACTTCAGATTATTCACTGCCTAGTATAGATGATATAATAAAATATTACATTATATACATTGGTACACAGTGGGTAGGAGGATATCACTAAAATTAAAATGGAATGTGGTATGTGCTAGTGATTTTTTGTGAAAAGCGTGCTTGTGATCAACAAAAATTCATCAATGTGAGGCCAGGTAATCACTGCCAAGTTCCGATTTTTATTGACAATCCAGTCCTTTATTGAGATCTAATTTCATGAGGTTCTGATGGAGAAAGTTGCCAGAGACCAATAAACTTTCATTTTTTAAAGAATTTTATCTATTGTTCATTAGGAATCTCACACCTCAAGATAATAATGTTGAATCAAAATAAGTTTTTTTACAATAAATTTATGAGCAATATTTAACTATTTGAAATTGGTACTCTTTGCAGGTTATTTCACGAGGTGTAACATCAATTTCTCAAAATTATCGTGATTTGCTCCTTATAAATACAATATTTCAATATTCTTGTAGTGATGAATCAGTTGATTTGCCCCAAAATGTCACTACATTCAAATTTCACTATCAAAAAAACGTTTCAGAATAACGCGTTTAAAAAAAGAATCTGTTTTTAACCTAAAAGAGGTATTTGGTTTTCTCTATGGCACTTCTCAGTTACTCAGTTACAGCAGGATGCTTTTATTAGTTAACCTTCAATTTACCATTCTTATATTCCGATCTAAGGGGTGAATACCATGTTCTATTTATATAAAAAGAACAGGGAGTAATCCTATTGTCCCCGTTCAGAAGACCGCAAGCGAGCTATTTGACTCTCCTTTTCTGGCTGATATTTTCTTTTCCTATGATCTGAATGTTTTTCCATTCTGCCATATTTTGTCAATTTTTAGTAAGGATATCTTCAGCTAATTCAGATTTGTCAATATGATGTTTCTTTATATTGTTCTTAGATTCTTTCATCCATACTGAGAGAGATATATTTGTCCATAAGGTCCATGAGGTTATTATATATAGGAGAGAGTCCCAAAAATTTCGAGACATGAATAATTGAGATGTCATAAAATCGGTGTTTCAGTGGAGATTCTATATTTTGGTTAAGCCAATAAAGCGAAATAATTTACACACCCGGCAATAAAATATAATTCGATCGAACGGTCATAGTTTGTTAGCAGTGTATTTAGTGTTCAAAGAGTGTACAGAGTGATGATATGCAGGGCCTTTATTGAGTACTTGTACACACTTCAGAGGGTTGATCTGTGACTAATTTCAAGATGATTAAAAGTTCATATGAACATGAGTCTATTTATTATAAAGTTAAACTTTTGCATTGGAATTCTGGAAAAATGTGGGGAAAATGTATATTCAATAGCTTGTATTGTCACTGAGACTGAACTAGTTAATAACATTTACATCAATAATTGCTGAAAATAACCACCGCCTACTTCAAATAAAATAATTTATTTGGAAGCTCTGTATTTCAAAAACCCAGCCGTTGCGGACCCATGTTCACATGAACTTTTTATCTTGAAACCAGTCAAAGATCAACTCTTTGAAGTTTGTACAAGTTCTCAATAAACACCCTGTATATTACACAATACAATATATCTACTATAAACCCACGAATCCACTTCAAAACTCACCTTGTGGACTTCCCGAATGATGAGAGTTTCCATTATTTCTGACAACTGGAACGGGACTCGGAGCCCTAATCGAAACTGGTGGTTCCAAAATGTCCCTATACTTGGACACCATGAGCACAGAAATAAAATAGACAATGGCCAGAGACAAGAACTGGGCTTGCTTCGTTTCCTCCTATAAGTGAAAAGGTTAGACAATTTTTTAGTACGGAAATCGAAAGTAGTGCCTGTATAAACGTTCTCACCACATCTCTGTATATGACAGCGCGAAGACGGTTAACGTCCATATCTTGCAGGAGCTTCTCTGGATCTTTGACAGGCGTCGAGCTGTTCGACAGATTGTCAGCGACATTCTGCCATAGAAAAACTTCAATAAATAGTTATTCTAGGATTTACATGGGAAATAGGAAAGTGTCACTTCAATCCCATGCAATACATGTTACCATGATCTGGGTAAGTCTGAGTCGATGAAAAAAATATGAGAATTATCTTTAGTACAGTGTCTCGAGCATTGATATTTTGAGCATTTCAAAGAGTGAGAAAACGCTTCATTTTTCTCAACCAACACAATGAAAAATACGAGACGCACATTTTAATGTCGATTTCATGAATCTTATCAATGAAGGAGTGCAAAAAATTTTCACGGCATCCCAATACAGTTGAGTTAACTCTGAATGCTCTTTATGTAATTATGTAATTTTATTGAATGGATGAAATGCAATAGATTTTCGAAAATTCACTTTCCAGATTCATATGTTCGACAGCTGTTTTATCTAATTTCACATTATTTGGCAGCTGGAATATTTTCATCAGTTACCAAATAATGACACACCACAATCCATATATCACAATCTATTATTTCTCCTTAGAAAAATCGTTCTTATAATCTGAGAATGATGAAAATTATTCGAGACTATCACTGGTGTTTTCACTCTTGAAATTAATGCCATTGATGCTTGGTGATAGAAATAGACCAACTCATGGCAACAAATTCAGTGTGTTCATTTTCTTGTCCCTTTCTTCACAACATTTCATACTGTTCAACTTTAGAACAATTAATCAGACAAATATTATCATACACCAAATCAAATTTTCAATTTTTCCCAGAGTCGACAATATGAAACTATTTAGTTCGGCAGGCATTTATGTAAATATTTTAAAGAGTATTTTCATATATTTAGGGAAAAATACATACCTTCGGGGAGTTCTGGACTCCTCTAATGAATGATTGCAAGTGTGCCGCCTTGTGACTAGAACTCAGTGAGGTGGGTGCAATAGTGTGGTGTGGACGACTTCTCTCTTTGCACTCCAAACAGTTACGAACAGCACAAGTGCACACCTGACACACATAAAATAATACAAAATGGTAATATATTTATGTCATTCCTAATATTTAAGATCATACTAGGCTGTGAAAAATAATGATCTGAGGTTGATATTCCACGTGAGTCATATAGGAAATGAATTATATGTCATGTACCATGACCCATTTTGACATCCACCTAAACGTTCAAGAGATTAATTCTCACATACAAAACAATCTCTAGCCAGAATATCCTACTCAGCAAAACTATCACAGCCTATTACAATCGAAAAACATTTGGAATGATTGAGAATATGCAGACAAAAGCAACGATAAGAATGTCATGCAGTTAGTTCTATTTGAATCTATGTTTTATGCAAATAACTTGTTTTCAAAACAAGAACACAATCAATTAAGAGTACCATATTATTATTCTTTAAATTTTGTTGAAAGTGACACCACGTGTCTACAGTTGACACAATTATAGTTTGTTTTCCTTCGGTGCTTTAAAAAGTGAAGTCAGGCACCCATATACATATGCTGAGTTTAGCATTCAATCTATAGAAGAGGGAATTGAACGAAGAGATACAAAAATCTAGAAAATTTCAACTAACTCATTTACTATCAAAATATCGGGCATACTGAGAGCTATAATATAGTCTCTTTCCTTTTATTTCTAAAACTCTGGACAACTCTTTATGCTGAGTATTGCTCTCTATAATATTCACAAAGATTATTTACCGTGAGAGACTTATTGTTATTGAAACTGAGTGTGATATTGGGTTTATTCAGATAAGCTGACTACTAAGCTCAGAAGACTTTGTGAGAGAGCACCTGAGTGAATTTGGACGCAAGGAGAGAATGGACAGCTTCATATTTCTCGCTGCGTTATCAATATGTTAACTTCAGTGCTTTTCTCAGTAGCAATTTGATCGTGGGCACCTACACAGTAGACTATATTTGATCATAGAAAAAAGTTAATGATTCATTTTTAGTTGATCTGATATAATATTCATTTATTTTTTATTTATTCAGTCATTTGCTTGCCTACCTGAAAAGAGCTATAGTTAGTTTCATTGTACATTAATGAACATACTTCAATCTCATGAATTTTACGAACTAAAAATACAAATAAGATCAGTAGACACCATTCATAATTATATAACTATGAACTAATTGAAAGATGAGAACATGATGCATATGAATGAGACATGGAAGAATATGTTGAAATCAAACAAACAGAACGGACTAAGAGAAATCAAAATTAGTAGAATTATTATTATTTTATAAAATTCAGAGATCAGCAAACAAGCATGTTGAAGCCTGAAAAACATGTAAGTGTCCGTTTACCAACTTTAGGGACATCCGCAAATATTAGTAAGAAATACGAAATCAGGAAGGTCGCCTCTGACTAGTTTTAATGAAACTACTATAAAATCATTTCAAAACAAATTCAAATAGGACAAAGGATTCGCGTTTGAGTTTTGTATTTTAAAAATAAGGGGTTCTCAAGATACATGCACTGTCCATTTTCTCCGTGAGCTCAGTCCATTGTCTCTTCTGGTTGAAGAGACAAATGCACCGTTATTTACTTTTAACCCAGAGTATTTTTGTTGCGATCGGAAAATTGTAATGAGTCGATCGCTGCACGTTATCATACAAAAGGATATGAATAAGATACAATTCACAATTCAACGTGGTTCTCTTGAATTTTCAGGACAGCACGCAAAAAAGTGTCCAAATTAAATCACCCTGGTCTCCTCTTTGTCAATAAGAAGGAATAATGATTACTATTTGCAATTAGATTAGTTAAACACCGTCGTAAAGTGAGTTTGGAGTCTTTATCATCCAAGGCGGTATTCCTCGTCGCTAATGGGCGCTGGGCTGGTGGCCGTGAGCGTAGAGTCGCTGGCTGTTGCCCAGGCGGTCCGGGTTCGATCCCCGGCGCGAGCACTGAATTAATTTTCGGTAGTTTCGTTGGGCGGGAGGAGATAGGTGGCCAACCCAACATTCTTGGTACCTAGATATCAATCCTTTGGACTGTCCACGGTTACCAGCCGAGTAGTGCTTCGGATGACACTTAAAAAGCTAAGGTCCCCGTCTTCTTAACTCACACAAGTCTCTGACTTTCGAGGGTTGCTTTGCAACTAAGCTGGCGGTTAAAAACACTTTTAAACACTTTTTAATGGATGGTCGAGGGATTGGCTATATACCCTACGAATTCTGTGATTCCACACAATATTTTCCGACAGGATAATGATATTGAATGGTTCACTGATATTATTTCTCACAAAAATATTGACAAAAAAGCAGGTGTCATCGATAAGTATATGAGGTAATGTGAAACCTATCTGAGTAGCTTACCAATCTGAGACATTGCCTGAGAATCCCGCCGCTGGACATATTCTTTTCTGCTTCCAATTCACTAAAATTCAACGAACTTGCAAAAATAAGTACATCTGCCATATTCACCAGCCTTTGTAGAAAACTAACTGCAACTTCAATGGGCATTCCTTGTGTGGGTTCAATGACATCAAGTTCACTCTGAAAATTTACCATTTTTCATAAAATATATTACATGTGAAATTTTTTTTTCTGATGGTTATTGCAGTATGATGGGTCGATAAAATGGGGAAGTTTCCTTTAGATAACTCTTCATAAAATAAGTCCCGAACTCACAGTCTTGTCCACGCTGAACAGAATGGCGATCGATAAAGTCCAAGTACCGTTTTTATTTTCAAAATACAGCAATTTCCACTTTTCCAAAACTATGACGTACATTCTATTCTGAATCTAGACTTAATTTAGCTGATGATGAAGAATATAACTAGCGAATAACTAACGAATGAAAATCGAATAAAACAATAGAAGAAGACAACTTGGCACCGTTGTTGATTTTTATATCATGAAAAATAGCGATGATCACCTAACTAACAAAACAACTATAAACAGTAGACCTACTAGATAAAACATTTATAAAAACATACATAACCACAAAATCAGACAACTCTCGACGTTCCTGTCAATATTTGGTATGGTGTGGACGGGCTTGAAATATAGGTCGCGTGCACATATGACAGATGATCGACCCTAGAGGTACAACAACCTTACTTATCTTACTTGTTTACATCGGATTGAAACAGTTTTCCAAATAATTTTGGCATATGAATGGGCTATTGATTTATTTAAACATGCCATCACATTGTGCTGTTGTACAATGCACAAAAAATGAAGCGAGAGACGAAGGAATAATGATTTTTCAAGTGAATTGTGATCTGAAAGTAGGGTAGTCACTTACATAGTTTTTATCTTAAGATTCTGTCACAACTCTTTAGAATCCCTTCTGCAATAGGAGATAATAGAGTGAAAATGTCTACAACACATACGACCATAGTTATTTCTCTTTAGAATTCCTTAAATGTCTACAACACACGAAACCAGTCCTCCCGTTTGTTTACACGAATCCAAGCTTTTGCCTTCTTTTAGTAACTCCACAAGTCTTTTTAATAGATCCTATTGCAGAAGGAATTCTAAATAGAAATGACAGCATCTTAAAATGGAAACTATGTGAGTGAGTAGGCAGAGTACATTCAGATCACAATTTACCAGAAAAATCTTATTTCTTCGTCTCTCACTGCATTTATTTAGCATTGTACAACAGCATAATGTGATGGCATTTCAATCTGATGAAAACAAATAAGAAAAGTAAGGTTGTTTTAACTCTAGGGTCGGTCTTCTGTCATATGTGCATGCGACCTATTATCTGTTGCAATATATATAATATATTTCCTAGAAAAAAGATGTTTCATAAAAGAAAGAAATCATTTGCAGAATAATGACTGACACGTTATGATTATCGTTTTGTAATATAACGAATGTGAAAAATTATAGATACTATTGCAAAATATCATAATGAACCTTTACTATAGTAATCAACTCCATCCAGCAAATAAGAGATTCATAAAAATTATTCATAGTACTCGAGTTATACTATATACAAGGAACAATTTTCGGTATTTTAGACATATTGACGATGTCGGAACGTCGTACTGACAGAGAGAATCATATTTTAACTCTATGTGAATGTGGCTTTTCTTGTACGTCATAGGAATGGTGAAGGAGCCAAGTTCGTTTTCAATTTATATATTTCTGAAGTGAAATTTGATCTTATGAAAAAAAGAAGAAAATATGTACTTATTTATAACATTTTTGCAAACTTCACAGTGAGATAACAACCTCAATATTGAAAACTTCCTCATTCCATACGATATTCTTCAACTTACATTTGGTGAGGTTGCTGAAGCAAGCAAGGGCAACAATCCTCCGCACGCGATGATCAGATTGTCAGCCAATTGACTTATCAAATGTACAGTGTTGACAACGAATATGGCATTATCGCTGCTATTAACGAAGTCTAGGACCGATTTAGTGGAATGACTTCTCCACACTTGAATGTCAGTCTCTAGAGAAAACAGGACGTCGGACAACAGTCTCTGGTGAATGTAGGACCACTTGAATTCTGGTATCCTAAACGGCGGTCTAGTGGGTCCTGGACTGAACATGTGCCTCGAGGAAGCCGATTTTGCATGTTTGGTTTCTGAAGCAGTACATAGAAATAAGTATCATAATACAGTGCTTTCATAAAGTACTGAATTTATTCGCTTTCAGCCAAAGTATCTATTTCTGAGGAAACTCCTGGAACACATGGATTTTTGTTTTCAATTTACCACATTTATGAAGAAAAATTAAGTATACAGGGTGATCCACGTTAGAGTTATGAAGTCCACGACAATTTTTTCGAATGGAACACCCTATATATCATTAAATTTTTCGAATATTCATGAGAAGCTGGATTTAAAAATATATCACATAAGGTTCTTCGTAGAATGGAATTGCAAATAAAAAAATACGGATCATGTATTTCCTCATGCACGAATCGTTCTGTATGTATTGATTGAATTAGCAAAAATGCCCGAATGAAAATAAAATTCGACGGCATCAAACGTTCGATTCTTTTCAATAATTATTCCTTATTAATTTTCCACGAAAACTACCTTACGAGAGCACTTAATCTTACGGGGACACTGTATACAAACCCTATTTGTATAAATCTTTGAAATCAGCTCTCGATGGATATTCTAAAAACTGAATAATATACAGGGAATTCAATTTTCAAAAAATGTCGCAGTCGTCATAACTCAACCGTGGATCACTCTGTATATTCAATTTGTCCATATAAATGTGGCAAATTAAAAATAAAAATTGCGGGAGATTCCTGAGAAATGGATAACTTGGTTGAATATAAATTCAATCAGTACTTTATGAAATCATACTAACATGTTCACATCCAATATTTCAGAGTCGTGAATCCAAATATTTTCAATGAAATAGTTAAATTAACCATTCTGGTTGAAAACGTTTTGTTTTCGGGACATAGAATACGATATCTCACCAACTTAGTCATTGTAAAGATTATATACCTACCATCAAATAACAAAATGACATATCAAGTGCATAGAGATTAATGAAATTTAGTAGAAATAGTAGAACATCTCAATACATCAATTCTCGGAAACGAAACACTTTCGCCATATTTAGGTATATGTTGACTGAGAATTATTATTCTGAGATATTTCAAAATAGGATGTTTCTTGAGTTACACTTTTTTAGGTATTCACCTAGTAGTCTAACCAAATAATCATTCTGAATATTTATCACTCAATTTTTCAACTAAAACTACTTCAGAAAAATTCACACATCGGAAAGCTTCAGGTAGGTTCCATGTCGCCAATTCTTGTTTCAAAAATTCGAGAAAGGTTTGGATAATTTTAGAAAAATAATTTAAGCTGAAATACAGTTTTTGGACAATTAATTTCATGTAAACTTCTCGACAGGCACCACTGCACAAGAAAGGAAAAAACAAATTGAACCGGGGTTGTGTCACATAATCGAATGGCGGCCTCGAACATATTCTAAACTAATTCAATCATAGTGGACAGTGTATCCCACTTTGAGAAGAAGCACCACCTAGTTGGTCTCTTATCTGTTAATAGATTCCAGGTGTTTTTCATCAAAATGCAGTATTGATTTTCCCATTGCACTTTCATTAATAAATGCAAAAACTCGCACTTTCTCAATTTGTCACTGAGAAAATGATAAATGTCCGCCTTAATAGTGTCATGGGATATTCAAGGCAAAAAAATAATGTATTTCTAGTAAATCTCGTATGAACATCCTGTATATAATGACAAGATGAGAACTACTGAATGAGTATTTTCCAGAGTATCTGAAAATAATCATAATTTTCCCATACTTTTCCAATGATTTCTCGAATGAAAGACAGGGCATTCCCAATAAAAATTGTGATTTCATTCAAATGAGTAGTAGCAGCAAGATAGTGGCTGACAGCTATTTGATATGATACTAGTAGACATTTTGATTCTTGAAAGTTTGCATGGTTTCTGGTCGGAATTATCGCAATAAACTATGGAAAGCAGCTGTGATAGTGACTTTTAAAATGTGCCATACGTAATTTCCAATGCTACAACACAATTATTGCCTGAAAAATCTACCAGAATCGTTTAAATCGGCCAAAACGAAGTAATTTTTATGGACATTCAGAATCTATTACTAGAAAATACAAAAAGGCATGGTAAACCTAAACATTTTACAAGAACTTGTATTATTTAAATGGAACACTCTTTATTTTATTTTCCCAATCTATAGAGCTCTTTCTTCTGATTTCATATATATATATATACTTTATTAGGGTTATCTTCTGTCAGTTTTTGAGAGATTTCTTGGTATAGATCTAGGGCAGTTGAAGAAAGCCTGATGACAATGTTGCGATTTCTGGCGATTTCTGGCATTCTACAGTGCCTTAGAATCTAGGTATATTTCTCGAAAACTGACAAAGATAACCTCAATATTAGTAAATATATTTCAATTCAGAAGAAAGAGCTCTATGGACAAGGAAAATAAAAGACAGAGTTTTAATTTTGAGAAATAGAAGTTAATGTAAAATTTCTAGGTTTATGATGCTTTTCTGCATTTCATGCAACATATAGCCACTTTCCTCATTGATTTGTTATACTACACGGTCATGTCCGAAAATAGTTTTTTCCAGACTTGTTAGGTAAATTACTATTTTGCAAATTTTATTTTGTGTCAATGGATTACATTATAGTCACAAAGTTTATTTCTCAATGGCCTGATTTACTTACCAAACAGATTAGGGTCCACTTGCGTTGAAGTTGAAGCACTTCTAGGTCTCCTTTGTGGTGAAACAGAATTGATACTATTTTCCGCATTGGCATCTATCGTCTGGCTTTCAATGCGATTGGTGGGCAGGCTAACCCTCCTCTTTATTTCTTCGGCGCTCTTCTGAGGAATTTCAGTCTGATTGCTTGACGAGGGTTCACTACTGACACTAATTGTATTAACGAGAACATTGGTAGCCGTATTGGTAGCGGAATCATAATGACTAGGATCACAGAATTGTGAAATTGTTGGTATATTTTCAACCGGAGGCACTTCAGCTTCACTGACAACAGCGCCCTCTTTATCTAATTTAGAATCGTTATCACTAGATTGAACGTTCGTTTCACTTAGACTAGATTCATTTTTGGACGGCTCTAATTCTACTGACACAGCACTATTTTCAACAATTGGCACAGCTTCAAGATTTTTTGGATTATTTATAGTTTCGTTTTCACTAATGTTTACTTCATCATTTACGTCACCATGTTCCTCTACTTTTGCAAAAACTTCCACATTTTCATTGTTCGTTTCATCATCTCCATTCACAACACATTCAATTGTCCTAAATTCTTTATCACACTTGTCAGTCTTCTCAGTGGCTTCTGATTCTTCTTCTCTTTTTTCGATCATTTCGTCGGTGGGCGTGAGATACCTAAACAGTTATATTCATGTAACAAGTGCATAACAAGAGTGAATGTCAAGTCAAACGAGACGAAGTCTCGATGACGGATTGATGGAGACTCAAAATGTCTACAGACAGAGATAGACATCCTTATCTCGGACACAGTGTATAACATCTTTTTATAGTAGAATCAAAAATGAAAAACAGCCTCACATGGGATATTTTTTTCTTTCTCGAATCAACAGGAATATTTTCACTATTTGAAAAAATATACAGAAATCAGTAAAAAGTGTATGAATTTTAAATTAAAGGCCCGATATATTTCCTCTTCGACAGGTCTTTCCTCACTTCATGGGCTTCTGAAGCTATCAGAGTTTGATCGATATTAGAACGATTTTCAAGCAAAGGTCATGACAATGATTTCAAATCCTGGTATATTCCGTATATCGCTACCTATGACATCTAATTCTCATTGGCGGTGATCATTGGAGATCAAAATTGTAATCATTGTCATGGCCTACTCTAGAAAATCATTCAAATCATCAAACTCTGTTAGTTTTGAAAGCCCATATTCTGAGGAATACAGAAGATGAATATATTGAGTGGGGTATTGTCGGAAAGCACTTCAAAAGGCATTTTAATGGTGAGGGAATATATAGGGTTCTCAATTCAAAATTCATGCACTATCTGTTGCTCCCTGTATATTTTTTCAGAAAAAGACAAAGTATCTGTTATTTCGAGGGGGGAAATGAATTCTGTCAGCCTATTTTTAATTTTTTCTTAATATCGAAAATGAAAGAGTTATAGGAGGTTGAACTTTATGAAGTGTCATTTGGTACATACAAGGTGATTTTGAAATAAATACCTACATAAAATATATTGAACATCGATATGAAACAGTCTACAGAATATTATTGATATAGTATATTTTTCCTGTCTTCTAATTAACAAGAGAAATTGTATCTTGGAAACTGGAAAAAATATCGAGAAGTACGCCAATTCAAGAAAATTGAAGTAATCGAAACCCATGTGGTTGAGCTCTCTGCATGAAAGTTTGTACTATATTGCTACAGTCTGACTTAGGCAAATGGTCCCATTCAACAGTATACTCTGAACTTCTCAAGTTTTGAACCAATTATATTCATTTTAATGTCAACTGTATATTGTATATCTTGTTTTGCATTCAGTCAATAAGTATACAATTTATTATTGTCATTTAGATATAGTTATTAAATATTAGTAAGAGCAGCAAATAAATTCTTCAAATCTAGTTTTGAATTTCAATTTTGTAGCAGTGAAATAATTCAATAATTTTTATATCATTAAAGATTTCAACATA
Source organism: Phaedon cochleariae (assembly GCA_918026855.4). NCBI lineage: Eukaryota > Metazoa > Arthropoda > Insecta > Coleoptera > Chrysomelidae > Phaedon > Phaedon cochleariae. The sequence goes on along the minus strand of OU896709.1, from coordinate 17,541,392 downwards.
TATGATGTGTTTTGGCTCACCTTTCAGATAGATCGCTATCAGGAACCTCTCTCTCAGGACTGGACACTTCTTTACAAGGACTAGGTAGATCCTCCTGCAAACTACTCATCTCTTTATCAGGACTCGATAATTCATTCTCCTGCTTGACAGCTTCTTCAAGTGGAATGGGCACTTCTTCAGTTCGAACGAGCCGATCGTTCTGCATTTCTGATGAAGCAACTATAATTTCATTGACGATGTCTTCTACAATTTGTTTACTCTTGTCGATTTCCGGTACGTTGTTCACTACTTCTTTGATGGCTTGAGCAATTTCTTGGTCTTGCACAACAGGAGAGACGGTTCTCGAGTTGGTATCTGAGCAAATTTCGACATGTTCTTCGAGCATTTTTTCAGATTTTGAGAGAATCTCTTGCATTATCTCTTCAATCACTTCGGCTCTGTCAACACTTCCTGAAACGTTCACAATGAGAAGTGCAGCTAGCTTCAATAATAATAATAATCTTTATCATTCCCAAGAAACATATATGTTTATAGCAGGGAAAATTATGAAAGAGCAACTAAAAAAAAAAAAAAATAAGATAATCAGATAATCATTTTTAAATCATATACATATAATGTTTTTTCTTCTGGAGACTGTTGAATATAAGTTCTTGAATTGATTTAGGATGATATAAGAGAATCAAAGACATAAGTATTTTTTCAGTTCTTTTTTGAATTTCTCAACACTTAATGTTTTCTTCAGTCTGGCAAGTAATTCATTAAGTATAGAGAATTGATCCATTGTATAAAATAGATCTTTTACCCATATCTGATTTAATTTTGATGAGAGTTAACATACCTTTTTGTCTGGTTATATGAGACGTTGAAGGAAACAAGATTGGTCTTTCGATTCTGTCGTTATCTTTATAGCGGTTTCCACTCGCCAATTCACATAGCGCACCAGTACAGAGCATAAGTGGCACTGGCAAATAGTGCGGTTCCAGCACAGAGCAGTGGAATAGAAATCGAGAGTTGCTACGACTATCTTTTTCTTGTCGTCAGATATGTCAGAATTGCTTTGTCAATCAAAAATTTGAATTTTCAATAGCAGATTGGTAGTACATTTTGGTTTTGCTTGTCCACATAAAATGAATTCATCCACCTTTTGTGTTTTCTCTCTGTGAGCACTGCCGGCAACAGTCTTATGAAGGTCGACAATAGTGCTCGAGCATTGAATTGTCGTTTACCAAGTATTTTTCATCATGACTGAGTAACAATTGAATGTTTTCAATACCTGCACACCTGAATAGCTTTCTATAACTTTTAGGTACCAAGCTAATTTTGAATTATAGGTAAATGATATTTTGTAACGAAGTACTTCTGTATCACAATCATCCATTTCGGAAATGATTGCAATGAACTTCAATGAGCCATTCATCATCATTCAAGTTTCCAATATTTTACCACTTGACTATTTGAGGTTATGTGTGACGCACAGTCGCACAAAACGGTTCTGAAAACTCGAACTTTGAGCGAGCATCGAGCAAGTTTGAGAGACGGTGGAAATCTTTTCTCGACAAATTTCGCTCCTGAAATTCTCAGTAAAATTCCGCCGATCAAGTTCGAGCTATTGCGACGAGTGGAAAACACTATTAGTGTTCCAACAAGACATTGAAAAAACATCAGTTCGGTAAAAAAAATGGAAAGACATGTTTTATATCGAGAGAGAATTCCTACGACCCCCTATGAAAGCAGCATATTATAGCACACTGTGTTGTTGCTAAAGAAGTATCTCATATCACCATGCGAATGGCACCACCACCAATGCGAAAGTGAAAACGATCAGTGTGGCAAAATTCCCGCACGCTCACGTGATCTTCGTTTGGTCTATATAATGTATTGATGATTAAAATACTGAATCATCATATTTTAACACTTTATTCAAATTTTTTCCCATGAGAACTAATATTTGTTTAGGTTCAAGTACTTGTCACTTTGTAATAATCTGCGAGAAATAACCTCTTTGCTGTCAATGCTGTTATTGCATTTCAATGTTTTGTTTTTGTTTCTTATATCATATGTATATTCTTTCAAATTAAAATCATTTCTGTGGTTGAACATGTAAGTTAATAAGGAATAAATATAAAGCTGACACCGCCGGATATGCCCGTCGTTGTCTCTGCCCTTGACTGGGACACTCAATATTTTCGACGGCCTATGCCGTCCTTGTATTATTCGCATTTGTGAGGCACCAACGGGGTAATCCGTCGATTTTAAACGTAGAATGGTGTAAAGTGTCCAAGTAAAACAAAAAAAGTTATCCAGCCAGACAGAAAAATTGCTCTTGTGCGGAGTGCTATAGAAAACGACGGCCATAGCCGCCGTTCTGTGTTTTGTGTAAAAAAATGCAAAGCAATTTCGGGATTTTTTGTATAAAAAATCAGTTGGTAATAAATAATATTTTCCATGAATAATTTTCAAAATCCATTTTTGGATAACTTCACATTTTTTCAAATATGTTTGCTTTACTCCTCCCCATCCTAAAATCCCATAAACTAATTGGGACTGAACTAAAGCAATGGTTAGTGTAATTATGTTGATTTTTTTTATTCCAAGTTTCATGCCTGTGAAAACAAAATGTGTCACTTGTATTTGTTGAAATTTGAAAAATGTCTTTTCTGTTTTCGTACTGATAAACATGTCAAGTATGAGGGTATCAAAGATATCTTCATGTATAATAACAATAGGTAGTATATAGTGAAATCGATAACGGCATATTCATTCATAACTTAAGGTATAATGGGCTAACAGGTTCAAGTGTGATCGGCGACTACGATCAGGTTAGTTAAATACACATTTAATACCTTTGACAGGACTTCCAAAACTGGGGCTACTCTCCACATGCACTCCATTGCAAACAGGCGAATCCGACACGACATCCATATGATCCTCCACCATCTGCAACTTCATAGGCGAATCCTGCGAATAAGCAGACTCCTTGCTGATCTTCCCGTCACTGAACAGATCACTAGTCCTCGAATCGAGAGACACCACCTGTTGACAATATCCCAAGGACGTTTACACATTTGACAGATGACCGACCCTGGAGGTAAAACAACCTCTCTTTTCTTATTTGTTTACAAAGAATTGACATAGTTTTTCACAATTATTTTGGCATACAAGTGGGATTTATTCATTCAAGCATGCCATCGCATTTTGTTTCTGTACAATGCACAAAAAATGCAGATGGAGGTATGCAAATTGTGAATCAAAAGTACCATAGCCACTCACATAATTTTCATTTTGAAAGTTTGTCATTTCTCTTAAGAATTCCTTCTGCAATAGGAGCTAATAGAAGCACTTGTGAAGTTTCTGAAAGAAGGCAATCAAACGAGAGGACTGGTCTGACATGCTAACGAAATACGGTTGTTGGTAGTGTGTGTTCTATTAGCTGCCATTGCAGAAGAAATGACAACATTTTAAAATGCTATGTGAGTAGCACAGAACTCATACCATTTTAAGAATTTGGCTGGAAAGATCAATGTCGGCATGCGCAGTAGAGACGCAACAATGCCAGGAGCAGCTTCAGTATTATTTGAGTACCAGGTTTCTTGGCTTCGACTATCGAAATATGTGATGTCTAGGCGGCCGCCAGCCGGCGGTAATACACATTTCCGGCGATTAAATTATTGCTGCAGCAACAAATTTCAATGCACCATTGATGGGAGCGCTCAGCCACCAACGAATATGCGCTTGCAAATCCGTATCAAAGAGGATGAGTTTTTCGAGCACTTCCCAAGTATCTGACCGCGAACTAAAAACTGTGCGGATTCTTGTTAACAGCCATTCAGAGTACGATATGGCCGCAGACAATGAAAATGAATATGCTTATCGCATCGGTGTCGCCTTTAGTTTCATAGTTATTCATTGGTGTTATTATTACAGTGCGATCAGCAGTGCGTTTAATATTATTTGTAGTAATTATTATTTAAACTGAAATTTCCATTCCATAAAAGTTTGTTTCAAGTTTTCAAGCCTGTTTGAGTTGAATCTAACCTCAAAGAGTGTTGGAAATCGTTGTGTTTACAGAGACTGTGCTAGAACACCTTCTAGTGGAATGGAACCTACTTAGTAACATGACTTTCCGAGCAGCAATGGTAGTTTTGAAACTTCAGCTTAGAAAAACAGAAAATTGACCATTTTGATGAATTTGTCATGATTTTGTATTTGGAAAAACCCGTTTGCACTATATAATTATCTACTGTCTAGGTTGAGTTTAGTGTTAAGTTTATATAAGCAATAATAATGATGAAAATGAAAAATAAGATTGTAAATAGACCTGTTCGTTTGTGCTTGCTCTATCTGCTGAACTCGATTTTTTTCTATGACTCTTTCTGTTCACATCATGCCATAAACAGAGACAACTATGGGAAAAAAATCAACTCCAGCAAGTTCAGCAATACAAACGAACAGACCTTATGTTTCATTTTGAAATCATGAATGTTGAAAGCATTCTTTGTTTTATCACATAACAATATGCCATTTTTTTATATAGGACTGTCTAGAAAATTGAGGTTTCAACTCATTCAAATGTGACTCCAATACTGATTTCAAGATTTCATATTCCACAATTACTTGAAAAAAGTGCTTTGGAGCTTTTAGATCAGAATTGAACGCCATTTATATTTTTCTCAATAGCCATAAGTAAACTACAATATGAAGCCAGGTGACGTCTTTGTTGCTTTCTAACACTCCCCACATTCCCAGGCATCTCAAATCGGTAATTGAAAACAATTGAGTTCATCTTAGGAAAATGTAACATTGTATTCACAATTTTTTTTTCACAATATGGCAACAGTGTGAAGTTATATTTTAGGTCCACATAAAAAAGCAAGACTGTATCATCAATAAACGAACTGGCAGCTCTTTGTACCAATTTAAAGGTCCGAGGTCACCAAACCAAACCAAACACATATGTAAGGTTTGTTAATCTGTTAATATGATAGCAAGCTTGAATAAATAAATACCCCAAAAAACACTATTTCAATCTTGTAAACAAATAAAAAAGTGGGTTTGTTTTACCTCCAGGGTCGGTCATCTGTCAGATGTGCATGCAACTTATGGAAGAAATAAGAGAAGAAAAAGAGAGGTTAGGAGGGATAGAGAGAGACGATAGTGGAATATGAAAGGGTAGTGACGTAAAATATATATATAAAAAGTGTGTTGTGGAGACCTAAGTTATTCGTAGTGTCCTGCTTAGTGCCGAAAATCGATAAGTGGTATAGATAGAGACGAGACCCGCTAGTGAAGTCCAATTAACAGTGGACCCTTCAATCCTGACAAACATTATAAAATAAATACTCAACATACCTCACTGTCCTCATGCTTGGCGACGTAGGAAATCGGGCTGCCGTCGGACAGCGTCGAGTTGTAGTCGCAGCTGCACACTTGCTCCGACTTGTCGTTCTCGTTCATCTCGATTTCTTGAAGGGACGCCCTCGAGTGCTGTTGCCACCTGTCGTTGTCTGCGTGACAGCCATTGGGGATGGTTTGGGCGGTATCGTGCCACCCCGAAATGGTGCTGATGGGGTGCTGCTGCCTGAGCAGCGGATCCGTTATGTTGTCGGCGCGGTGGATTTCATAGTGCTCGTACATCTGGGCGAATTGTAGTTTGAATTCCTCGTAGGATACCTATAAAAGAAATTGATGCCTACACCCAGAGTTCCTGTTGTGATGTTTTTTTTTTTGATATTAGAGTACGGACACTCGACAAGTAGTGACAGTGAGACATAATCACAAACGATTTTGAAGCAGATCATATGTTTTGACAACGACAAGAATATGTTTTTCGCTTAGATAAAGGCTTCTCGCATCTTCCTTCCTTTACATTTGTAGCGAAGAGAACATCCATATATGTTTCTTTGTCTTTCATACGAGGGTACGATACATTAAATAAAAAATGATTACTTCTTGAAATATGAAATTATAGGGCTGAAGTACATATACTATTACTATGAAATGATAGTTTTGGTAACACAAAAGTTCAGAATGAGTTAATAATTGATACAATCAATGAGACTTACTTTTATACCATATTATGGATCATTTTTGCTTCTGCAAGAGTGGTATGTAATAAGGAGTTGAATGAACAAATGATATGGCAAAAATAAAAGGATCATATTTTTTCATGTAAATATGAAGGAATGATATTTTACGTCCCCAAAACGAACTGTGAACGTCCGGCCCAGACGTTTCGTACGTACTGGGGACGTCCAGATTAGGACCATAGACGTACTAGGTATGTACTGGGGACGTCCAGATTCAGACCAAATTGAGGTGTTTTCGCCATTTCGTTCTCTGGACGAATGAATAGGGAAAATTCAAGTTAACGATCGGACTTGATCAATTATATCTCAAATTATCAAATAAGACCAGAATCGATGAAATCGAAGTATTCAAAACCAAATTAGGACAATAAAACTTTAGTCAATCTTAAATATCCTTATTGAGAGCTAACATTTTCACTGTAGAAGTGAAAAATCACAAAATTCTCAATTTGTATGAAAAGACTTGAACAGACTCACGTTTTCATACTCTTGAAGTGGAACTTTACCACCAATTCTCTCATTGGCGGACAAAAAGATATCGTACGAAGAGGCCAAATGACATGAAAAGAAGAAGTATATTTATCGGTTCTACCAACTCTGACCTCACGTTTCAGTAGCCTGATCTGGTGGACAATAAATAATGTTAGCCCTCATTATCAACTTATATTGCCTCTTTTACTTGATGGAAACCCATAGTAAATGTAAAAACTTCACAAACGATATGATTTCAATAAATTTTCTAATAACACGACATGCTCTGCTAAAGTATCTTCTTCAGTTTATTGTACGAGAATTTCACTCGAAGAAGCTACTGTTTTAGAGAAAAATTATAAATACTCATAGAACCTATGGTTTCTTCAGCCCTTTTTGGCGCATTTTGCTTGGTCAATGCATTCAACATTGCAACATTGACACGTTCGTTCAGTCTCTAGCCTTGTAAAACTGATCCTAATCCATCACCATTAATTCAGTTGAATCTTTTTTGTTTTCTGTATTTATTCCTTTTTTCTTCTTTTTCTTTGGGCATAATTTATTTGTTCAACCTAATGCCTGTACCTCAGAAGGTCAATGTTTTTATTGTTGAACTTCATTAGACGATTCTGTGATGTTATTGCCTTTATGCTATCCTGATCATATGTAATCAATTTCTACTGTGAACGTGAATCCGTTTATTAAATAAAATAAAAATAATCAAGAACTTTGTGGAGTTTTTTACATTCATATTGACTAGAGTTCCTAAATGTACTTGACACTGCTGTTTTGACGCTTTTTGTATATTAGAGTACGGACTCTAGACAAGCAGTGACAATCAAATATAACCACAAACGATTTTGAAGCAAATCATATGTTTTGCCAGACAAGGACAAGATTATGTTTTTCACTTAGATAAAGGATCCTCGGATCTTTTTCTTCACAAGTCCTGGGAAGAGTAAATCCATATATCTTCCTCTGTCTTTGATTTTTGTATGAGAGTGCAAAGCGTCTCCTCGAGTGGGTAAAAGGGTACGATGAATAGATTAGAAAATTATTTCTTCTCGAAATATTGAATGATAAGGCTGAAGGACCTGGTAATATTTTTCAATTTTGCTAACTCTGACTTTCGTATCTAAATCTTTTTGCTTCAACTCATTTTCCAACTCTCTATTTTTTTCTTCTATTTTATTCCTGAATTCCTCACTCTCTTCCACTTGTAAACCTTCGATTTTTTAATATTCCTGCTCTGAAAATTCGATTCTCAAGTCTTTTTCTTTCAAAAATATGTTCGAAATGAATTTCATTATCTGCAAGTTTTTCGTTTCATGTTGGTTCTGAATTGAAATAAGGTTCTTTCGGATACTCTCTCAGTTTATTAATTGTGGGTTCGGCTCTTTCTCCCAATATGATCCTATTCTTCAACATTGAATCTACCGTTCTGAAGTGTACCTCATAAAAATGCGTTGAAAAATGTTCTATATCCTACCAAGAAATTTGCATACCTCGCAAATTTTGTGGCCTGAACCTATATTCCATGTCGGCCGCATCATATTATGTTTCCATCTTTGTAGAATTATGTTATCCGATGAAAATTCGAATAGAGTGAATTGATCTCCCGTGTTCTCACAGTTGGAAACTGCACAAACTTGCGTCTTTCTCCTAATTCTCTCAATTTGTCAAACCTTTGAAATTTATGTCATGTACGTCCCTGTACTGTCAGTTCCCGCTGTTTCAATCAATTTATTTGTGGTTATGTCTGATTGTCAGTGCTTGTCATAGTGTCCGTACTCTGAATATACAAAAAACGTCAAAATCAGCAGTGTCAAGTACATTGACACTGCTGATCATACTCTAATATTGACTTACCTTTGAATGAACTATGGCCAAAGTATCAACCCATACTCTCCACCCTCCATACTCATACTTGATAGCATGATGCAGAAGCATTCTGAACAATGAATACACCATATCGGACAATTTCTGTTCCTCCGTATTCTTGGGATGAATGTATGCCATGGCTATCAGCCATTCTTGCCAAACTGACATCTGCAGGACGGTCCTTCTGTTCTCTCTGTTGTTGTTGCAGAGAAGCGTCATGTCCGATAGGAATAGTTTTTTCACGTCTAGAAGTTGTTCGGTCTGTTTTGACTGTCTGACAAGGGTCGCTACCACTTTCAATACCACTGAAATGAAATTGATGTTCAAATATGCTGAAAGGGATTTGGAGGTGCATTTCCGATCATTTATACCAAGGTATAATTTACCACTGGAGAATATGAAGAGTTTATTAAATTTTATTAAACAACATAGGTTCCATCATGTATAATATTTTCAGCCTGAGAATTTTTTTACACTCCTTCTGACCAATAATTGTAATAATTGGCTTCATCTATACTGAAATGTCACCCATCTAACAGCTCTAAACGACTAATGATGAAAACATAAATTATTCACAGGTGGAGTAGAATCTGCTTTAATAAATCTACTAAGTACATCTTGAATGGCAAAAAGAACTAAATATTTTGAATCATTTAAACAAAGCGAGAAAATATTTCATTGATAACGAGCCCATTGAATTTAGCGGTCAGTCTAGATCAATTACCTCTCATACTTATAGCATGATGCAGAAGCATTCTGAACAATAAAATTTGTTAGATTTCCGCGAGGATGTTCACTGTTGAATTTAGTGCAGAAATGTGCTTGTTGGACATCAGCAACCTAAAACCTATAAGTTGTTATTCAAACAGTAACTTAATTGAACAAATTCTCAATATATAAATGTATTCATTATTATCATTATCATTATTATTATTATTATTATTCAGGGTAATTAAAGATTTGCTAATAGTGGAAAATATAAATGAAGATGGAATATAAACCACGATACGCAAGATTATTAATTCTCGCTTACCTCGCTTACAGAAAATTGTTTATGTACCTTGGTATACAATTACTATCTTTCACCACTAGCATCGATCAGGATACATCAATATTTATTCTATCGTCAACCCTTAATCACAATTTCTTAGGCACCGTTAAAAATTTTTCTACGACAACGATGAAAAATACTTCTCGAATTCATATTCTGCCTCTTTCCTTCTTGACAAAAAAAAAAGATTTATAACTTATAACAATTATATTATATTGCTACACGAAAGTATGTGTGCCTACAGTCGGCCATATTGATTCAGATGGTTTGACAGCATCTTGGATAGGTCAATTGATTGAATATAGATAGATAGATAAGTTTATTAGCAACTCTTTGAATATTAAATTTGGTTGTCCACTCATCACTATTTCTTCCCTAGTAAGAGACACATAGGAAGAAAAAACAATGTTCAATGATGTGAACACAATCGCAAAACTGACCTGTGATGAACAAAATATTCGCAAAAGCATTACCTAACCTAACATTATTCTTTATTCCAAGAGGATATCATGAATCATACCATTTATTTACAAACAATAATGTTTCTTGGGGTAATAAAGACAATTAATCAATCAATCAAATCAAATACAGTAACTTACTTGGATTCTCGAGCCTGAAATGACTTTCTGGCTCCGGATGTCTGGTATACAAGATCTGCTGACTAATATGCTCGGTCATAATCTCGTACAAAACATTGTATGTGGGCAAGGACATCGTATCCTCGTTCAACAAAAGTCTCTCGGCCAACAAAGTATACAGATTATGAGGACTCATGACGTCATACTTCCTCTTGTGTGTGCTCCTGCTCAAGAAGAATCCCAACAGCTTCAGTGCTTGCAGTCGGATCAATTGACTCTCGGAGGCTAAGAGCTTGAAGATGGTTCTGACGCCGCATTTGGTGTCGAAGGCTGGCACCTGTGTATTTATCATCATTAAAGGATGTTCAAACTCGTTCAGAGAATGATTATATCAGATTTATATCTAAGATTAGATATAGAACGTATTTTGGACTTTTTTAAATTAACAGAACATAGAAGTTTATGATTGCTCGAAGTGGGAAAGATTTCACAAAACAAGAGGGAGCTTCAAGTCATCTCCAAGTTATGTTATCAACATTTGTTTTTTTATGATGAAGAGATACATGTTTGAGAGTAGTCATGTTGTCGCCATCTAGTGGCATATATCTTAGGACCATAAAAGATCTCGACACACCCTGATTGGCGCTGCCATCTATAGTCACGTGTATCGACCCCTGCGTCTATACGCTGGCAGTGGTATTACAAGTAAACCACTCTGCTGACAGATTACACTACCTGACTCACTTGAGTGGAAGTTTCACCAACCTATCCACTGCTAGATCTCATAACTAAGAGATACAGGATAAACAGAGTTGCCCCAAGTGTCAGCAGGAGCGAGGCAGTACTGTTTCGACCCACCAGGTCTTATCAGCCGCTCTCGGTCAGCTGACAACTGGGACAACTCTATGCTTAGGATATATCACCCATTTCGAAGTCGCAGGGTATTACATGATGTTAATAAATATTGTGAAGAAAACTAACAGGGTTCTTCTATTTAGTTTGATAGGTACTAGTAAGAAGTGAAATGCTATTAGTCTTCAGTTGGTGATTTTATAAAAAAAAACAATGTTTTATTTATCATGATTGTTTTCGTTGTTAATAGAATAGAATAGAATAGAATAGTTTATTATCATGTAAGATATACAGTGTATATATATGAACGTCAGTACAATGGAAAATCATTTACACAGTGGTTATTTAAAGATAAAAATGAATATAAAAGTTTGAACATTATCGATAGATGTATATATAAAAAAAGAAGTATTAGGTACTAACATGGATGCAAGTGACATAACATTTTTAAACACGACACATGTATAACAGATTATCACTAACATTTTATCGCTAACATTGATGGGGATTTACCTATTCATATATTCTTCAAGGGGAAGCTTTCGTGACTGTTCTATAATAATATTCTTGGAAATATTAGTGGGATGCAGTCTGGACCAATGAATTAATTAGATTTCTTCGTTATTTGTCGAGCTTTCGAAAATTTTTATTTTCTTTATCAAGACTAAAAACATGAAATTCTATATAAAATTAGCACAAAAAGGAAACATAGGTGTATAAATACACCTAAAGAAAATAAAAATTTTCGAAAGCTCGACAAATAACGAGGAAATCTAATTAATTCATTGGTCCAGACTGCATCCCACTAATATTTCCAAGAACATATATTCTTCTATAATATAAAACGCATTTTCGATAAGGAACGCTTTCACTACTTGATTGAATTTGCTGCAGGTTTCAACATTTTTAATGTTCACAGGTAACTTGTTATAAAGAGTAATACCAGCATGGTGTGGAGATTTTTCATACAATGACGTGGAGTGGTGTTCTGTTTTCAGAAGGTGATTTTGTCTTGTGTTATAGATCTTATTTTCCATGGTATTTTGAAAAAATGCAATATTCTTCCTAATGTATTTTATTGTGCTATAAATATATATGCAATGAATAGTTAGGATGCGCTTGTTCACAAAATAGGTGCGACAAGAATCCTTCGAGCCCAGGTCGAATAATAGTCTTATCAACCTTTTTTGTAACACAAATACTCGATTAACTCGTGTTGCTGCTCCCCAAGCAATAACATTGAATGATAAGTGGGAATATGCCAGTGCATAGTAAACATTTGTCAGGTGTTTTATAGTGAACAAGTTTTTCAACTGTCAAATAGCAAAATAGGCACTATGAAGTTTTTTGCATACATGGTCTATTTGGAGGTCCCAACATAAACAGTGGTCAATTCTGGTTCCTAAGAACTTGGTGTGAGTGGAGAAGGTGTCTGTGGGCAATACATCTGTTAGATTATTTGGCGGTGTTCTTCTTTGTGAAAAATATATGCATTCTGTTTTACCTATATTCAGAAGAAGAATATTCTTATAGCACCATTCTTGATATGGTATTATGTTTATTTTTTCTTCGGGTTCATCAGCGTTACTGCCAGATACTATAAGTGAGTTGTCATCAGCATACATAACGATTTGAATAAACGAGGGTAGATCATTCACGAACAATAAGAATATTAGGGGTCCCAAAACGGAACCTTGTGGGACACCACTGTTAACATCATAGTCAGATACCTGTCAAATCAAAATGTGTAATAGAGATGCCAGGTAGTTTCTCAAGGATTAGTATGACTAAAATTATCATATAACTATGTCTTCATCAGCCATTATCTGAAGTGACTCAAAGATAAGTAGATTCAACTGAGGTATATCGATTTAAACTAGAAGTTACTTTCACAATATTCAACTATTTTTCGGACCTCTTCATTTTGAGAGAATTCAACTGCCATTTATGATTTGTGTTCAGTCAAAATAGTGTACTCTAATCGACTATGTATTTTCTTCTCTTTGCTTTTGTTAATATTCTAATGAATTTATAATCTGTTATCATAGCATTTAATCACACTATACTCTTTTACTACCAACCAACTGATTTCTTAACGCCTATGCAAGAGCAGATCAAAACTCATCTATATTATTGAAATTTTTTTTATAATTTTGTTGATTGCTCATTCCGTGTGAATACAATATAAAGAGGAAGAAATTACATAACATTACCATAGATGACGGATGTTCCGACATCAAAGAGATGAGCATCTGCAGGACGTCGTGGAGATTGTCATCCTCGTGGATGGTGGTGAGGTAGTTGAGGATGCTCTGAAGCTCGTCCTCTTTGACGCCATTACCGACCATAATGAGTTGCTTGAGAAAGAGGAGGATGTACGAACGGATAGCGAGGATGTCTTTGTGGGCAGGCCTGGGACCATCTGAGGAAGATTAATGAAGATATTGCAACGACTGGTACAATCAGATTTACTCATCAACAAAGACAATAAGAAATGTCTTTATACAGGGTGTTCCTTAATGATATGCTAATATTCAAAGGGACGATTCTTCGTCCCATTTCAAGAACATAACTTCATATGAACGTATGTCGTAAACGTCCTTACTTTTGAGATACAGGGTGTCAATGTTGAAAATATGCATAGATTATATTTGTCCACCCTGTATAGCTTTCAGTGATGGCAAAATTCAGTCTGCTCTGTGACTGAATCGGTATACAAATTTCAAAATATTACATACTGTTGTTATCCAGTAATGGATGTCCTGAATGGAGTACTCAGACATCAAAATTTGAAGTCTAGTCTCGTTTTCCCGTTTTTTTTTCTCGAAAACGAAGCGTTCTATCGAGTATCAACACGAGGATCTTTTATGACATTGTATAAAAATTTGAAAATTTTCTGTCGTTGCTCACTTTTGAGTAAAATATAAACAATAATATTCCCGTAACGGTGCCACTGGTAGAGAAAATAAAAATTTTTGTACATTAGAAAATGCACTTTGATGCGTAAAAGACGTGTACTAAATTTCATGAAGATGTTTACAATATTGTCTCAGTTGTTATCAAAAAACTGAATATTTTTCAAAACTTCATCACCCTGTATCTCAAAAGTTAGGACTTCCAAGACATACGTTCATATGAAGTTTTCTCCTCAAAATGAGTCAAAGAATCACCCCCTCGAATATTAGAATGTCTTTGAGGAACACCCTGTATACCGCAAGCCTTATACAGATACTGTCATTCTTATTTCATCTTGTCACTCTCTCTCACATAAACTTGTAGCTTCCCAATCCTTGTTCCATAGGTTATCCAATGTTCCTTCATCCCCTGATGTATTCAACATGGATCAATATCATAAAACAATTAAACAACAACGGTTCATCTTCAAGATATGATGAATTACATTTTGTATGGCACTCATGTTATATAGAGGACCTAAATCATTTGATCAATTAGTTCACTTAGGCTATTTCAGGTGACTTGAACATTTTTGACATTCATTCAAACGAAAACCTGCAAATGGAACAATCTCTGTACTGGTACTGGTACTGGTGGGGGACGTTTCCACGTCAGCAACTAGTCCCTAATGGGACCTTTTTGCAAACTTCAAGTGTTTTCAATGGCTGATGTGGTTCGCTCAAGAGAGCTGGTTAACATCCTTTTCAGGACCGCCCATCAGCTCTCTTTCAGAGTTTTTCGGCTGTGTTTTGTAGGATAGTAATGTACTCACTACTATATGCGCAGTGGCAGGCCTGCTAACTATCCCCGTTATCCCCCGAGACCGAGGTCTACTAAGCAGCTGGCCCGCTCTCACGCTCAGCTGGTAGTTTTTCCACACCCACCTACATACACCGTCCTACTTCTTCTCTGATGCTTACAACCACATCATCGTATCTTTCTGCGTGTTCTGTGTAGGCTTTGTTACTAACTCCATGCGGTACATTAGGAGCAGCACTGTTAATTGGAACGCAACAGCGAATCGTGCAGGACTATCCCCAGCCGATGCTCCGAAACTTTACAATATTTAACTCGTAAATAAAATATTGAAAAAAGTTCCTTGCTGTTGCTGGGAATCGAACCCACGACCTTGCGGTCGTGAGACGGACGCTCTTCCACTGCGCGAGTCCCGGCCTAAACACACACACAATCTCTATAAATCTCGGCAATAGGAATATTTCAAAATGTGTAAACATCATTCGACAAGTTCCATGAGGATGAAGTGCAGAGGTTTAGCTAGCCAGCCCGTCCACCTGCAACTACGCTAATCCAATGTGCAATGATAGTAAGTGGAAGGCGTCTGACCGCCTTCAATATTCCGTGTTTATCGAGAATAGATTCGTTATAAAATTTTCTGACAGGCGTTGGAACGTATTCCAGAACAATTCTGGAAGTGCTACAGCGATTTTGTTGACATCGTGCTGTGAATGGTCCTGTCTCTATCAATGAAAAGGTTTCACAGATAGTAAAGTCCTCGAGTCATGAGATCTTCCACGTCGTCAAAAGGAAAAAAATGTTGTTTTAAATCAAGAACAACCCACTGACTAATTCTACGTTCTCTTATACAGATCACCCGCATAAGTCATACCATGAACAATCATGTTCCTTCATTATTTGAAATAATACTAGTTTCCAGTCGAAACTGACACACTGTAGAGCTATGTATTTTGCGATTTCAACCAATTCATTAACTCACCTAATCCTTTAGGTGTTATTCCACTTTTAGATCTCGGGTTGACCACCCAATAGTAGTACTTCAGAGTATGGACAGTCTGAAGCACGGTCGACACTCGTCTGACGTTAGAGTAGATCTGCGTGTCCGACAAAAATTCGGTGGCCAGATAGGAATACAATTTCGTCTGCACCGACGCTGGTGTATAAATCCAGAGGGCCGGGTTGAACAGAACATGGTCGAGCAGCTGCCAGGTCAGGAATGAAAAGCAAAATAACTAAATCAAAAAAGTTCACACTGCCCTTGTACTTACCCATCCAATTTTTATTAATGAAAAACTGTAAATTTAGACTTTCTAATGATAGAATTGAATGATTTTTCGGGTCGGTATTTACAGTCTACAGGTATTTTCCATTATTTTACTCAGCATTTTTACGATGCTGACGTTTCTGAATGATTTCACTCGTAGTATATTCTATATTTCAAAGAAAATTACATCTTGAAGTCAAGCAAGATAATAAAATAGGTAGTCACCAGTCACCATAAAGGTATTTCAAGGAAAAACTTGAATTCTGTCAGATTCGTACAGATAAATCGAACCTCTCATTCATTGAATAATGAGAGTAATTCTCGGTATTTTTGATTTTGAATGTCTTTTGGTAACTTATTATTTATATTTTATTAAATGTAGTACCTAACAGAACACTCAATTATTGAAAATCACTTCATTTCAGAAAAGAAAGCCATGAAACATGCTGTCAGCTGTCAAGAACTGAATAAAACCAATCTGATTTCATCAAGAATTTTTGTTTTCGTGAAGATAACACTGAGGTGGCGACAATTTACCTTTAATAAAGCAAAAATGCGGAAAGTGATATAACTACTTATTCTATGTGATAAAACATGTTTGTAAATAACGATGAATAAATGGAATTGAAACATAATGTCATCAAGCTTCATCAGCGCCCATTAACATTGCAAAAGTCACTGATACTTCCTATGCTGCTGACCTCCCCGAGAGCAAATGTTCAAGTTCGGCTGTTAAACTTCAACCAAAAATTGACAAGAACTACAGGCAAACCGTAAATTTCAATATCTTCTGAAATACTTCAATTTGTTTATTTCTTATATCACCGATTTTATTTATCGCTTCAATTTCGAGAACATCTTGTTTATGATGCACAAATATTTTTTTTGTACAGGTAGGTGAAATTGTCAACTTTCGTTTCGGATTAATTGTTTACACAATTTACCGCTCATTATACATCCAAGAAAATGAGATTGCTGACAAAATCAGGAATATATGACACTTTTGTTTTATGGTTCAATTTCAAAGTGTTCTGTTTCTTAAATCTTTTGTGAATCTCTACTATCAAGTCATCCTTAATAATTTTTCAGTAGTATGATTTGGGTCATAATTATTGAAGAATGTTTTTAATCATCATGAAATACCACATTTTCACATTATTGAAACTTATCTGCTCTCTACACTACTATTATATAATATGGACACATAGAATTTGACAGCTGAAAGTTCTCATTAATTAATGGAAAATATCGCAGAGTGAATGAAACTGAGCAAAATGTTAACAAAGCCAATACCAGAATATATAGATAGTTATTTTCAATAATAGAAAAAGCTGAGATAAAATAAAAATGTACATGCATGGATAAGTACAAGTTTGAAGAACATAACAAGCGTTAGAGAAATGGGTTGAAAATTTCAGAAAAAGAATGTAACACAATTTGAAACTCCGTATTGAACAATTGTTTTGATTGGGGGATATTACTACAAATAAGTTACTGACACATTATAACCAATATCTTAATAATTACCTATAGGTTATTCTATACACATAAACATCTCTCGTCTTGGAACCACATTTAATGTAAATCAAAACATGAATATGAAGTATCATATCCATGAACTATAATCCTCATTCAATAGATGAAAGTGACATTAAAAAAAGAAATGCGTGCAAATAGAAAATGCAACTCATAAAAATAACATGCACATGCAATAAATAATTGTATTTTCAAAAGTAATGATACTTTATATATCTGCTACTTCTGTCAATGTTTAAACTATATGAGATTCGAAAATCTACTATGCGTTTGATAGATCGTAAATCGATTGATGTACATATATACCAGTTAAAGTCTAGCAGCTAGCTAAACTAAAATTTATTCAAAAACACACTAGTTTCATTGAATCTGTGATGATATTCAATTGCATTCAAGACATAAAATCTATGTTTATGAATACTTATTTGAAAATCCATGTCCTATTTTAATAAACTGTAAATTGTTTTCATTTTTATTGTGAATAATCGATCAATAATTCGAATAACTACGTTATATGAATTTTGAATAGAGGAGTTCAGCTACCGTTGAGAGAGAAAAAAAATGTCTTCCCCATCTGTCCTTGTCTTCAGTATTCCAACATAAAATAATGAGAATATTATGTTGGCATCATTGGAAATGGGGAAAAATGGAGAAGAATATCATATTAACCTCGATGTAAAAGAAGGTTAGAACGGTATTCTTCTCCATTTCTTCTCATTTCCAGTGTTGGCAACATAAGATTTTCATTATTTCATGTTGGAACACTGAAGACAAGGACAGATGGGAAGACATTTTTTTTCTCTCTCAACGGTAGCTGAACTGCTCTATTGATTCGGCCGTTACTTGATGGAAATCAGTAAATGTAAAAAACTTCACAAACAATAAGATTTCCACAAAATTCTAAATAACGCTAACATAGTAGCTTCTTCAATTGGAATAATCGTACAATAAACTGTTGTCAAAATATTTTGGAAAAATGCCATATTATATGAAAAATATATCTCTGTCATACTCAGGGCACTTATTACTTATGTGGATAAGGTACAATTCCAAATGCTATTGATGGAAGTTAATAAGACTTGAGCAAAGAACAAGAATAAAATGTACTACTTGAAGAAAACAAAGGACCGTCCCTCAACAGTCGTAGAAATATTATACGTTTGCCACCAATTTGCGCTATATGTGAGCATGTGAGCATGAAACTGGAAAATGTCACAATCCAGAATCAATTCGTCAGAACTGCAGAGTAAAACATCTTGGAAGTCTACTCTGATCAGGGTGTCCCGAAATTCGCCTGCCAAACTTCACCAGCGGCTTCTACGATCAAAAATAGGAAGGAAAGTTTCAATGAACATGAGGCGAGAAAATATTTAAGAAATATCATCTTCAGGAACCCCATTTCTGGGGGCCGTAGCTCCCTTAGGAGATATCTCTCGACTCATGTTCATTGCAACTTTTCTTCCTATTTTTGATCGTAGAAACCGCTGGTGAAGTTTGGCAGGTTAATTTTGGGACACCATGTATAAGTGAATAGAAAACATCAAAAATACTAACAAAATTGCCACGATCATCTAAAACATTCACTAATTCAATGCAATTATACTGCATCCAAGTGTCATTAAACGTTTATTATATTATCACTATACATGAAGTAACAAATTCGTGTTCTACCATATTGTGTTCAAAAACCGTAAGAGATACAGAAAAGTTAGTGAAAAATACGGTAACCATTATGATGCTCAAATGATTGTTGTCAAGAAAACAAGGAATTTGAACCACAATATTTGACCCTTCGTACATTCTTTGAATGTTATATTTTATGCTATCCAACTTCACACCTTCGCTAACTCTTTTGTATCTATCCGTTTGTGTTAGGAGTGAAATTGATTAATTCTGTTTATATACAGTGTAACCAACTCACAGTTCACAACCGCTTCCATTTTTATTATTCACGTTACCACATATTTGCGAAATAGTTATGTATGTATCAAAGGCGTGAAATAGCCTTTCATGGACTGCAATAGGAATAACATAGTAGGCATGGATAACAGAGCCCGCTTCACACTAGTAAACCCACCAATTACAAATAACTGAGTCAAGTGGTGAACCAATTTCATATTTTTGTATCCAAGATAAAAGTATATTCAGTAGGAATACTATGAATTCTCCAAAATATTCGGGTTATACATCGATAACTTGTAGCATAATTACAAAGTGTCAGTTTGACAGTTGAAACAATCCGACCACGAAGCGGACGGTTTAGTGCTACCTCACGCCCAATCGTTCATAACATAACTTCAATTTCCAGACATGCTTCGACTTTTTCACATGTCAAAAACTGCTGGATTTTTTGTGATATTCTGATACCACTGGACTGAGATTCCTTGGATCAGCCTAAAGTTTCAATATCAAGCAGTTTTAGACATATGAAAAATTGAAATCGGCTGTAAAATGTGGTTTATATAAGGAGAATCCCTTCTCAAGTGGTTCACACTGTATATGGAAATAAATATAATGGCTATTGTTTGTTGATTAAGTAATATAGACCTATTATCCCAAGGAGAAGGATTATTTACAATCAAACAGATCATACATTGCCGAATTCTGGTCCGACGGAATTGTGCTGTTACCTAAGTGTCATTATTGGGAAGAGATTTGAAATACGTTCAGAGGAGCGTCTGACACATGGATTTGAAAATGGAATAAAACGCAGACATTTTTTATTTGTATGTCTGTTTTCGCGCGATCTTTGAAGCATTGCCACAGGAATTTCCATGACATTGGGGATCACATAATATATTGTTTTTGAAGGCTTACAGGAAAAAATTGCATTTCAAATCACGATGAGGTGGAGTGCTAGGTACTCTATTGAAGCTCCCTGGGGTTCGTATCACTCCAATAACACATATTATATTCATTGACACTTCCTGTAAGGTGAAAATGTGCCTCGTCAGAACAGAAAACCGGAAAACAAAATCGTCTCGGCCGTTCGACAAATAGGTATGCACACAAAAAACACGTTCTTGAACAGACCACACTATAATAGTCTAAAAAACTGCGTGGTACATGAACTTCATAACCATCTCTTCCAAATGGTCTCACTTTCAACATTGTAGGATAATCTTTGGTAGAAGTCCATATTGTAGGATAGTTAGGAAGTGAGCAATGGCTGTATATGCGTTGATTACCAGATGCGATATTTCTCAATGTAGCTTCCTCTGAACAATATTTAATGAATTATATGACAAAATAACAACTTTGGCATTTCAGGTTGCCATTGTGTAACGGTCTTATTGTTTCGTAGTTTTCGTGGGTGTTTTACCATATTTCTCGTAATCTTCATTAGTTATTGATGGAATTGAGCGTGCAAAGAACTAGACTATAGCTATAACTGGATGATAAAGAGGCATTCTTTATCACCCTCACGGAACCATTAGGGCAATATATTAGGGCGAAACAGTTATACAGAGTGGGCCATTGAAAACGAAACAGCGGCTCTGTAGGTCGGCAAAACCGGATTATGAAAAAAATCTGAAACACGTCAAATACATTTTCGAGGGGGACATCGTTCTGAAATATTTTCAGCCCTGCGGCGTTGCAGCTTCTAATGAAAAGAAGCAACAACTTTGTTATTTCAAATGGAACACCTTGTATTTTATTGCATTTTTATATTCTCCCCGAAGAGCTGATTTCATCAATGCATCACACTTGGGGTTTAGCTAAAATGGTTTCAGGGATGATTACAGGGATATAGGGTGTTCAAAATCGAAATTTTTCAACTTTAGGATTGTTTTGTATCGAAACTATTCATTATTGGTCAAAACGGCTTTCATGTCCCTATTTTAACTTTTGATTTACTATCTACTGACATTTAATTGTAACAGATACAGGGTGATCATAAGTCTGAATCTTGAACCACCCTGTATTTGTTTCACATAAATGTCAGTAGATAGTGAATCAAAAGTTGAGATAGGGACATGAAAGCCGTTTTGACCAATAATGAATAGTTTCGATACAAAACAATCCTAAAGTTGAAAAATTTCGATTTTGAACACCCTATATCCCTGTAATCATTCCAGCTAGACCCCAAGTGTGATGCATTGATGAAATCAGCTCTTCCGGAAGAATCTAAAAATGCAATGAAATACAATGTGTTCCATTTGATATAACAAAGTTGTTGCTTCTTTTCGTTAGAAGCGGCAACGCCGCAGGGCTGAAAATATTTTAGAACGATGCCCCCCTCGAGAATATAGTTGACGTGTTTCAGATTTTTTCATAATTTGGTTTTGCCGACCTACAGAGCCGCTGTTTCGTTTTCAATGGCCCACTCTGTATAAACGAGATGTAGCCTCTCCTTGGGATAAAAGGTCTATGGTGAGTACCAATCCACCCATATCTACTGATTTTCATCAAAAACATTCATGTTGATTCGTCTGGATGAGCTCAAATCATATTCGAAAATAAGGGCAGAATGATTATTTGTAAAAATTCAGAGAATGAGTGTTTTGTTCCTCTCAGAGTAAAATATCGATCGATGAAATCACGAACGATCATATTATGTGAAGGTTATACTCACCTGTTTTAGTAGTAACTCACTGTTGGCACTTAGACAGGTAACAAGGTATTTGGTTAAGCTTAGGAAGGAACCGAGAACATCTATCGTCAGATGATCCCTTGAAGATCTCTGAAGCATGAAGCTGATAACTAGAAAACCGCGGTTTTGAATCATGTGTTGTTGTACTGTTTGAGAGGTCTCCACTAGTTCACAGATGAATCCGAGGAGTTTTGAACTGCGAACAGGAAAAATATTAATCTAGTGTGCAACGTCAAACGATACTAGTCCCATATCCATGTAATGTAATTATTTCAACCATACACATGAGGACTGTGATCACATGATATGTTGAGTTACTGAAAAAAAAAATTATTGAATATCCTGAAACCTGAAAAATAAATGTAATACCTCCCAGATCATATTTCTTACCATAGAGTAGGATCCCTTTTGCTATCTGATGAACCATTCGATTCATAAGACAAGTCCAACTGGGAAAATAGCGGGAATAAAACTTGAATTCCCCCAACTGAATTCAACGTACTATGAATGGAGTGTGTAATCACTGCTTTCACATCCTGAAAATTAAGTGAATAATCGTGTATATTCAATCATCCTGTATCCAATTTGAATTGTGCACTCGCATGCAGAGGAGGAAACGTTGCAACGGGTGATTTAGAGAGCTAACACCGTCATGTTCTCTGCAGGTGAGTGTACAGATACCCATTTAGTGCCTCTTAGATATCCCGTGGTCTATTGAATTTAGAGGAAATTTTAAATTAGTGTTTTTCAGTTTTTTGACCAACATATTTTAAAAATATTTTCATTTGTTCACAAGAGCAGGACTGCTCAAAATGGTTTTTTCATGGTAATCATGTAAGACATTTTTCTACAATTGCAAATTTTAGATAAATCAGCTGTAGATCGAGCATTTATGACATTTACATAGACATTTCTTGTAGGAAGGTAGTATCATCAAGGTGCCGTGAATTTCTTATACAGAACGCTCGATTTGCCCCTCAATTTTCAAAATTATGCAAAATTGTTGAAAAAACCTCTTCCAATTCAGTCTTGCATTCAATTAACACTTGTACGATGTTAAGAGTTTCATTCTTGTTTCTAGTTTTTTTAATAGGTTTCTTGAAGAGCCTTATAAATATATGGCAGCATTTTCCATATCACAAATTTTCATATTTACCTAGTTTCTGACACAGTGCCAACGTTCGCGAGAACTGCGGATCTCTATCTTTATAAATAAGTGAGATATCCCGTAAGGGCATCGAGAACGGTGCAGCCTGTTCAAGTGAAATTATATTAGCTAGATCTCAATTTCCACTAACAGTCATTCATATTTGGCTATCTAATCTGAGTATTCCGAGTTCATATACATAGTTGATTTTCGAAATCTTGGGACCAATTTATGTCTTTTTATTCCCTCCAAAGAGGATCTGAGATGATCTTTTCGATTCCGAATGCTTTGGAAACAATTTTGCCGAAAGTGCAAACATACTGTGTATAACGCGAGATTAAAGTGATTTGTTTCCATGAGTAGTTACCCTTGAAGTGGATTATTCCCATGAGTAGTTACCCTCGGAAAACAAACTTCGTTTACGCTTGTTTGCGGAATTCAATTTATGCCTATTGGATGGCATGAAAAGTAATAATAATAGGCAAAGGAATTTTTCTTGAACATCATAGTAAAGAAAGAAGGAAAATGCATTGACGTTTATTGGTTTTGTGTGGTATTCTGAAAACAATAATATATGGACAGGATAGTGTATCAAAGAATGATTGAGTCTTGAACTCAGTGGTGGAGAGATGCTATGTTATGTCATTGATTTTCCAGACAATTATCAAATTATTTATTTCTATAGGCAAAAATGTGGGACTGCCATTAAAATATACCGATTTGGTATTCTGAGGATCTGTGTAACAATTTCACGTCATCTGAGTATTCAGTATCGATTATTATTAAAGATGAGAGTTTAGTGATAACTCATTTTTTCTAGATGTGAAGAAATGTTATAATTGATCATCAATGAACCTCCAAACAAATTTTTAGGGTCTTGAAAAAGTGTTGATGATGACGTATCAAACATTTGTTAAACTTGAATATTTTCACACATAATCCGTTTCAAAGGTATCCTTTTTTATTCGAATTTTTAACGCACCAAAAAAATGATATATTCAATTTAGGTACATTCGATTACTAGAAAAACTACAAAAAAGTTACTTATTAAGATTAAACTCCGAAGGGTTTCTATAAAAGAGCGACACTTCCTAGATTGCAGATTCAACGAAAGTATGTTTTAGAGTACACAGGCAAAATTGTCTATTTCAAAAATGTTCGATTTCGTATCATATTTCAGATATTTCATTCGGTTACTGGACTGCTGTCCAGATATGATTCTTGTGTCCCAATTTCATTTCAATGAATTGAACTTGAGATAGGTTCGAAGTCTAGTGAATTCTCATTTCAGATCTGATTCAACGCCGCAGAAAGTGAAGTAAAGAGAGCAACTGGAGAATCGGTTCATCTGTGGCCACAGTATCAAAGCATTTCCAGCATCCACGCTGAATAACTCACCTGCAACATTAAAGCATGCGGCGTGTGCACAAAGTAGGACACATTGCCTCTGGGAGCTGACTGCAGGCATAGTTGTGTATCTGTCGCGACTGGATTGTACATGAACACAATGGCACTAGACAGTTTGCCATCGTACAGAACCTACAGATTAACAGGTAAGATATTGAGTTCACGAATAGGTTTTGTCTATTTCGAGCTCGCAGATCATACAGGATTCATGGAATTTCATAGAACATTATAATTAGTGAACTGGTGACATGGTTATCCGATATTCGGTAGCGGTCAGAGGCGCAACCAAGAGCCATCGATATTACTTCATCTTCTTCATCAATCAATGAATCAATATCTGATTCATTTTCACAATTTTTCCAGCTCTCATTATTTTTTTACTGCAAACAAATAATTCCAAATGAATTGTACATTTTCATGTATTGTTCATATTGAAGCGCATTGGAAACTTTTGTGCCCCTCCTAAAAAGTGATTCTGGTCGCGCCTCTGGTAGCGGTCATTTATATTCATCTATATATACCAAACACTTCAATATTGAGATACATCAAGAATAGTCACGAGATAATTTGGGGAAATGTACTTCCCCAAAACATTAGCTGATCAAGTTATACAGTGTGCCCATGAAGTATGGAATAAATTCATTTTTAGCCAAACTATCTATTTCTGAGGAATCTCCTGAAACACGTTGATTTTCAATTCCAATTCAATTCGCCACATTTTAACGGGAAGATTGAATATACAGGGTGAAACACGTCTGAGTAATGACGTTTACGACAATTTCTTCAAATGGAACAACCTATATATTATCACACTATAGACCTTTACGGAAAGCATTAATTTAGCACTTTTCGTGTCCTAAAAATCACAGTGCGTATGTCCACTCGTGGCTAGTATGCGCAGTAGCTCAGCTAGCAGGACAAGTGTGTTGATTATGCTGTGTCAAGTCTGTGGTTTGACCGGGCACATACGTTCAGTATGAAGTCTGACCATTGGTTTGACCAACCAGCTGTTTAGAAATATCAGTCACGTTTCAAACCTGCCCACAAAGTTAACGTAGTTAATTTTACATGGGAGTCGAGTCAACTATTGGCCATTCTGGCATCACCACTGTGGTCGAACGAATGACTTGACACAGCCTTACACTTCTTTGATTTATATGCCTTTATGATTCATAGTGTGATAATAACCATCAGAATTATCACAATTTATTCATTGTTTTGTGAACCACTTATTTCTGATTGCAGGTTTATTTATTGTGCGTCATAAAGTTTGTGTGAATGCATTAATTTCTCACCGTTTCTGGTGATCCGTTTCGCTTTTTTTATTGCTTTCGATATTACTGTTCAGTGTTCATCGAGCTCTATCCATCCTATTTAAGATTAAGATAATAACTGCCTACTGTTTTATTTGTTGCAATAATAGTGGGACGGATTGCAGTTTAAGTTTCTTCAGATTTCAAAAAGATGACACATTTTATAACATAGGATAATTCTGTTGAAGATACATATGGAAATTTGAATACGCCTCAACAGGATTTCTTCTCATACCTAGGAGCAAAAATGTGAAAATATATTTGCTAACCCTAATTTTTCAATGCATCCTACTGTTGATATCAGATTGAAGGAAGATATAACAAATACAGAATACAGTTCTGCTGATACATCCTTGTAAAAATTTTGATTATCTCAACACTTTGTTAATTCCAACAAGGAGTTTTATACTCGCGCAAGTCTTTAAGTAGTGGTATGCGCACTGGTCTGGCAAAAAAAACTTGTGGACGCCAACATCAATTGTTCCGACAGAAGTGAAATTACTGTTTTTCGTAAGGGTCTATTCTGTGATTATATTCAGCGCTCATGTGAAATGGGTGTTTTCTCCAAAAATAATTCCTTTCATTTCTTTATGAATTTATCCACTTCTTTACGATAGCACTGTATATAAATTCTATGTGTGATATTTTCTTGAATGCAGCTCCCATGGAGATTCCAGAAATTTAATAATATATAGGGTTTTGAAAATTGTCGCGGACGTCACGTGGATCACCCTAAATATTTAATATCCACGTATGACTGTGGCAAATCGAGATTGGGAATCGATCCTCAGAAATAGTTTGGCTGAAAATCAATTCATTCCATACTTTACAGACACACTTCATAATATTGCTTTGTTCCATAGTCTCCTGTAATATGACAATATCAAGTCTACCACTATGTTAATATCCATAGCATATTCCAGATAAGAATGAAGTATTACTTCATAGTTCATTGTCATGATGAATCATTGATTAGTGAATGGAGCTTAGTATAGGAAAATCACACGATCCATCAAAGATATTATCCATTCAAACAATCAATTTAAACCGTCTTCAAGGCACTAACTTCATCATTGCCAATGTAGCCTTGGATTATTATTTATATGGAAGGTGTGTGACTTTCCTATTCAGTTATCTACAATTACATGAATATCATTTTTGCATACCGGAGATATGTATTTCCATTAATTATCGACTAACATAGAACATTCATATAACTGGCAAATCCAAATAAAACACAAATTTAATAACTATGTGTCTGTTTTAATAAACATAAAAAACTACTTTCTACTTCAGAGGTACAATAACATCATCGAAATTTCCATTCTAAAATACAATTGATGACTGAACTTCTACTCGGATATTATTGTGCCTCTTTTAATGACGTACGAAAACATGGTGCAAAATAAAATAAATTAAAAAAATGCTTACGGAACGTGCATCTGATTCAGTCAGAGCCAGAGGCATGCTAGATGCTGATTGCTCATTGTCACTCACCCTTTTGTGATTGTCAGGTAAATTTATATTACATTCGTTATCAAACCGAAATTGGCTCTGAAAAAAAAGGGGATAAACTGATCAGTAAAATCAAATATATCCAATAAATTGAGGAGGGGAAATAAAAATACGTATCCTAGCGACAGGAGCCAAGAGTTTACCATAATGATACATCATGGACGCATGCGCATTTGCTCGCAGAAAAACTTGGAAGCCAAAATTAGCACGGAAATGAACTCAGTCGCCTGCGCCATGCTGTTAACGGACTGATCAAACTCGGCTCACACAGTTTTTGTCAAATACTCATCAAATAACATGAATTTCAACATATCGCGTAAAAATTAGGATCTTCTTCCTAGCGTCGCTATTTCACTCTCCGTTTATGAATATGATCAAGAAATGTAGAACTTTCATTGTGTAATAATGACTTTCGGGATGTCAACAATTTTCGATGTTTGAAGAAAAACGAATAAAATAAAAAGGGTGATCCATTTGAAAAATTAGAACATTTTCGGATGACCTGAAAGTAGGCCACATCGATTAATTGATTTCAATCTGAAATCATGTCAAATTTCACTTTATGATATATAGTATGTATGGAAAAAAAAGGACCCCCACATTTAGTACGGAAAACGGCTTTCGGCAAATTTTTCTGAAAATTGTATGTGTTCCAGATATTAGCGTCCTTATTAAACAGTCCAATTCACAGATCGATCCAATGACCAGTTTTCGAGCTACACAGGGTGTCAATCATTTGAGGTTGTCTGTTTAGGATAATTTGCATCGATTTGAAATATGTGCTTTAAGTCGTGATAAATCTTCAGTAGAAATGAAAGCTCCACGTCTAATTTCTAAAAATATCAGAATTTCGATTTTTACTCAATCACTAAAAACTTGAAAACAGATGGCTAGAATCGGCCAATTATTTGACACACAGTTATGAAATTAATACGTCACTCTTGCCTAGCAGTATAGCTAATGCATATTTTTTGTTAGTTCACCCAGTCCGAGATATGAATTATACCACTGGAATGCATCTTCACCGAGCTATTCAATGAGGTATCACAAGTAGGGGGTACTATTGAAATGATATGCGTTGGGGTGGTTGTGACTCAGGGGGTTGGTGGGGGTATTTCATGAGACATTTTATTTTCAACTTTATGTATTATATAAACAGTTATGAACCATTCGTGATATGTATCTCATTTTGTATATACATGAGTTACATCAATTCTAAGCTTTCAAATTGTCATCACCCTATATATGGCAAACCAGACATTCTATCAGAGGAAATCATATGAATCCTCATGTTGATAACCAAGATCCATAGTTTGTCAAATAATTGGCCGACTCGAGCCGTTCGTTTCCAAGTTTTCAGTGATTGAGTAAAAATCGAAATTCTGATATTTTCAATATGTGTCTATTCCCATGAATATTACCTTGTCATGATGGAATGCAATACCCTGTATGTGATATTATTATCTATCGAATAGAGGGATTCATGAGGTAGAAATTAGACGTGGAGCGTTCATTTCCACATAAGATTTATCACGACTTAGAGCACATAATTCAAATCGATGCAAAATATTCTAAACAGACTAAATCGAATGATTGACACCCTGTAGCTCGAAAACTGTTCATAGGATCGATCTGTGAATTGGACTGTGTAATAAGGACGCTAATATCTGAAACATATCAAATTTTCAGAAAAATTACTCCAACGCCATTTTCCGTAGTAAATGTGCGGGGTCCTTCCATTATCACTCAGTACTCCCTACATGATGCAAGGTTATACAGGATACGTGCTACTTCTTTCAGATTACTTAGTTAGTATTCATTGTTCATACACCATTCCATAATTCCTAAGAGAATAAGGAAATTGATTTTCTGTTTGGAGCTCAGGCTATACATACATATAAATATGGATATGCGATATAGCATGTACTGATTCGCTTATTTAACGATTTCGAACGATAGATGCGGTCTTAATATTTCAATAGATGGCAACCCTGATGCGACTCAAATTTTTTGAAGAAATAAGTACCTTAGTGGGAAAGGGATTTATTGCTCCGAAAAGAGACAGGAATGATATATTATCTCACCTTTCCTCTGGTAATATCAATGAATGAAGAGAACATGAGGCATATATAAACCAAGAAATCAATATTTAATAAGACATCACACAATCAAAGCTTCAATCAATTCAATAGGACATCAAACAATCATAGGTTCAATCAATTGATTGGTAATTAGCAGTTTAAGTTGCAGCTATTAATGTTACAAAATAATTTGGTGTTATCCATTCTTTCTTGCATTCAATAAACGATAGAGACCTCTTTACAATTTCAATCATGACGTGAAAGTTATCAATGGAATTTTGGTGTTTGTTGGGTGAATAATAGGTAGGTACTTACTTTGTACCCTGGTCCTAATCTATGCATCGCACATATTTGATGAGTCGTTAAAGCTTCACTAAATAGATATATTGCAGACATTTGGCCACAAAACACCCGTTCTTCATCTAACTCTGGCGTGGCTCCAATATAACATTTATCGAAAACCTGAAAGGAAAAGAATAGAGGATACTTCAAAGATTCCATATATCTCCTTCATCCACTTTTTTATTGTTTTATATTCATTGTTGAGTTTAGTTCTGCTCAAAGAATTATAAGGAAATTCTCCATTGAACCAAAAACATTGGTACAAATATTTCTCAACGGATACCAAAGTATGTCTACCATACTATGATATAGTCGAAGGCTGTGAGCAAGCAAACTCAGCACTTTTTGAAGTCTAAAATTGGTTGGGACTATGAACAATGCCCCTATAATGATTGAAGCCATGAATATTACCCATGGGTCTCAAAATTTTCGAAATGTTCTATATGTGAATCAACATCCAATATATTATGGCCTATAGCACTCTAAACATTTCACAAGTAATACATTAGTATTACTTATTCTTCACGAATCTATCTGGAGCTGCAATACTGAATGGTTGGTAGAACTGATGATATTTGTAGAGGAATTGGTAATTCGTGACGTAATCCCATTCAGAATTTCATGTTTGGTTCTTATGAATGTATATACTTGGACAAAGTCATACATTGCTCCAAAGTGGAATTTTCGATAGAATAATATCATTAATGACCAATGGGCTTATATCACAGAAAAATTTTATTTCATAAGTCGATAGAACTCACCCAAACTAGCTCACCACCGCAAACCGTTTCTTGCTGTGAGCTCCCTACGTTTATTTATAAAAAATTATTGAAATCCCCGATTTTTCGGACCTCTGAAAACGAGGCGATGATGTGACGTCAAACCCCTAATACTGTATCAAGACTATTCCAGACAGAGATGAATGATACATGATTTCTGACAGAGTGAATTTGCGCGAGATCACAGTTGGAAGAATTATTATATCAGTTGCCTCAGTCTCCGTCGGGCGTTTGGTATTTTCTTTCAACTATGGCGAGATGAGGTTTTTACGTCATAAGAGGGTCCGTTTTCAGAAGGTACTATTATTTATGTCCAAAAATAAAACATTCCAGTTAATTTTTCGATCGAATTATGTCGTCAATCATCATTTATGTATACAAGGATCATTATAAACATGGTTTGTCCCGCAATGTGTTTTCCGATCAAGGCAACCTCCGATGCGATCAATTATCCATTTTACCAACCTTAGTTCCCTGCATTATGTGTATACCACAATTTATCATTTCATGGCCATCTTTGACCAAACCTCTAAGGAGGTTTGTCAGAATCACATATTTTAAGATGGTTAATTTTAGCCCATCCGTTCTCAATTAGTATCCAGGTAATTCGAGTTTCACAGAAAAATATAGTGCATTGTAGATTACATCGAATATGGCTTATTAGTCTGATGTGTCAGTAAAAAGGACAATAATTGAGCTGAACAGATACTTCAACACGGGGATATTTCCCCAAATTACCCCGGCGATGTTTCAGTATTTGTGTACCTATTCAACATTCTACATATTCCCACTAGATCAAACCACAATGATACATTTATTTTTTCTGCTTTGTATGATGACAATATGGTAAAGATAACTATGTATATTATATTTCTGACAATTATTCTGAAAATTTCACACCAAACATTTTCCAGCAATTTAAAGCCTGTATTTCGTATCGTTACCATAGCAACTAAACAAATTTGTATTACACAGTATGAAATTACACTGGAAATTTTTTGACGTTTATAGTTTAGATGACATTTACATTCAACTTCAGACTATTTCGAGTTCATTCTATAAGTCAATAAATAAATATCATTTATCAACAGTTTACCATGCATATAATATCATGTAGGTATACTTGCAAATTCGAAAGTTACAAAAACACGTTGTTACTATACGTTAGTTCTTACATTTCATCACAAACAACCATCATTTTCAACTTTATCATCTAAGTGTTGTAGAAATTCCTTTTTTCAAATGTAAAAGCGAACATTCACTAAAACGAATAGAATGTCTATGTTTCATGAAATATATGTAGTACCTACTTTGAAACAATCTTATTCTGTTCTAATCCACGAAGAGCTCCATATTTTTCACACGCCAGAAGCAATTGATATTTGATAATCCCAAACAAATTCGGTGAATAAATTATATTGCGACGACTATAGTAGATTAGATTGATCGAAAATAGACATATTAAACCATAATTAACTTTTCTGTAGAACTTTCATTTAACTAAAGTGGATAACTAAGATATTAGGTCTCCTGGAAATAATAGAGAACTTGTTATTATACTATTTTTATATTATTATCTATCATTTTGAATAGGCACCTTTTCCATTATTTTCTACCAACTTTAGTTGAATGAATTTGTGAAAAACTGAAAGATTGATTTACTACTGACTAATTTATCTTCAATTTATTCAACTAAAGTCGTTCAAATATATTTTATTCAACCGCAAATTTCATGGATATGCTGAATAGTACTTTGGGTTCCTTGCAGGAGAATATATTTCTACCAAATTTAGTGAACTGAATTTGTGAAAAATTCCAAAAGTCAACTACTATCGATTCATTTATCATCATTTTGTGTAACTAAAGTAGATTAATTGGGTTTTATTCAACCTAACAATGTTAGGAATATGCATTTTATCAATAATACTAATACATTTTCATATAAAGACTATGATATTATACCTACTCTTCAGTTTTGACATGAAGAATAACATACGTAAATAAAAAAAAAATATATTATCCTTTTGAGTTAACATTACAAAGCCTACTATTCAAATGTCAAAACCATCAGAAATCGTCATTATCCAAGTTATTTTTTAATAATATTTCAGTGTGAAATCTTCTTACCGAATATCACTTTAGCTTCAATTAATATCCGGGAATTTTTTCGAGAACACGAATATTTTGTGTTCGATAAATAATTGGAGCTCTCGTGATATTATAAGTGAAAATAGTTGTAACGATGCTATTGAATAATTGAATTATCAATATATATTCATGTAGAATAATTATTGCTGTACTTTATTCATGGTACTGAATGCATAAAAAAAGATCAAACGGCAATAATGCCATGCTAACAAACAGAATCACCATAGCATGAAAGACAAAGAGGAAAAAGCGTCGGGCGCTCTGCCAAATCCAAAAGGCAATGAACAATAAATAATGATAATACCTCGCCGTTTACATGTAGATATAAAGCAATACTCACGTCATTTGTCGAAACGAACCATGCCATTTCCGTGCTTGAGGCTAATTGACCATTTACCAAACATTTTATTTCGCTTTTTGTCCACCTGTTGTAGATATAAACGACTGCCAGCATATACCACTACAAAAGATATACATTCAAAATTAATCAAAAATGATAAGAAATTGTCCTGTATATTTATGAATTTTCAAATAACTCCTTATGCAGAAAAAGGTTAGTCTAATCATCACATCTATATACAAGATTTAAGAGAGATGGTTTCGAAACCCCCAATGCAATTTTTTGAATCAAGAATTATAGACTGTATTCATTCAGTAGTAATGTAGTACTCGTACATGTATAACATAGGTTTAGGTAAATTACCTACTTATTTTAAATTATTTTGGTATAAATAATATAATCTTCCCACTCCATTAAGGGAATACATTCGCACAGTGATGCTTGTATTGTATATCCTCCAAGGAGTATGAAAAGCGTGTGGATTTTTGTCAGAAGTACGTACATACCTATTTTACATAATAATACTAGAAAAAATTGAGAGTTTGGAATTTTCGTGTTTGGAAAATCAAAAAATATTTGTATATAATAACGAGTAAGTGACCAATATTATATGTTATCAAGATATTCAGAGACATTGAGTCGCTACGTTTTAGTTTATCGACTAAACATATCAGAAAATTTTGAAGAGGTCAGAGTTGCGAAGAATGAAAATTTCGACTTCAGATTCATATTTGGAAAGATGATTAATTTGTTCCAGATAATTGGGCAGTGAGTTGTGAAGTTTTGGTCCATAGAAGTGGAAACATCTTTGTGTGTGAGATTTTTTATAAATAGGTAAGTCAATGGACATATGGACAATTATAAAGTATCAACTTCCGAAATTGATAAATAATTCTGAGTGACCTATTCTGTGGAATGCATTGATTCATAATTCGAATTATTTTGAAGGCTCTACAGGGTTGTGAAGTTTTGGTCCATAGAAGTGGAAACATCTTTGTGTGTGAGATTTTTTATAAATAGGTAAGTCAATGGACATATGGACAATTATCAACAAGTATCAACTTCCGAAATTGATAAATAATTCTGAGTGACCTATTCTCTGGAATGCATTGATTCATAATTCGAATTATTTTGAAGGCTCTACAGGGTGTCTCAAAAGTCAACGACTTACTATGAAAGCCAGACGTGAGTAAAATATTGTTAATTTTCGAGATATCGAGGATTTCATGAATCTTGTTCACCTACAAACAGTTTTTCAATTTCCACAGATACAAAATACAAATACAGGGTGAAGAATTTTCAGGTTCACTCTTCTTTTTCGTATTCCATAGTACTAGATTCTGAATGCCCATAAAAAAATACTTCACTTTCGCCCATTTGAACGTTTCTGTGAGACCAATATTAAATGAAATAGCTATAAGTAAAATATGAACTTTCACCCTGTACCATGAATTAAAATCTCCTCAGGTCGGTGATTCAAAGTTGTGGCAACCAAAGTACGAAAAGTATCCTAATAAATGATTCCATTTTTTATGGTGTAGTGAATACTATCTAGGATTAAGATAATTTCAGGCAATTTCAGGAAAAATTTCACACCTAACATTTTCGACCAATTAACGGCCTGTATTTCGAATCGTTTCCATAGCAACCAAACAAATTTATGGACCATTTTTCCTCCTCCTTGGGGGAAGGAGCATGAAATTACACCGGAAATTTTTTGATGGTAATACGTGAAATGACATTAACATTTAACTTCAAATTACGTCAAATTCTTTCCATATTTTGATGAGTTTCTTGTGAAAATAAATATTTTTACCAACTCAAGCTGAATGAATTTCAAAAAAACTGAGAGATTGAGACATATCGACTTATTTTTTATCATTTTATTCAAGTCGTTTAATCTTACTTTATTTAACCTGATAACATTACGTGAGCAAATTTCATTGATTATAATTATAGCACTTCGAGTTTCCTGTGAAAAAATATATTTCCACCAACTTTAGTAACATGAATTTCTGAAAACCTGAGAAACTTATTTTTCTTTCATTTTGTGTAACTCAAGTAAGTGTGTATTATTCAACCTGATAATATTGTGGATATCAATTATATTAATACTATACATACTGACGAGTTCGTTGTAACAAAATTAATCAACTCTAGTGGAATGAAGTTAGTATGAACTAGCTCCAGCCACCTTATTAATATTTTGCGTAACTTGAGTTGATATTTTGTATTTTATTTAGTGAAATCTTATAGTCATCTCGGTGTATTTTTTTTACCGAATACCACTCTTTTTAATCAGGAGATAAATTGTTGGTATGAACCACTAAGGGTTATTAGCAACATAACAATAGTATTCTAGTGATAACATTGCAGACAATAATAATTTCATTCTGATTAAGTTATCATAGTTTGTTAAGTAGACCTATGTCAGAGAGGAAACCAAAGATATTCACAATATTACAGCTGTCACCAAGAACTGTTCTTGAATCCATAGTAATGTCATGTTTTCGACGTTCTTCCATCGGACAATCTACAAAAAAGTGTTGGTACCATACAACTATAACAAACTTTCACTGTTGAGAAGAATAATCATCACATTTAAATGAGATATACTAACATCCTGTATTATGTTGAAATAATTGAATTTGTTTACTGTCAGTTACTTCATAAGAATTCAATATACGTTTTGAATAAAAAGTTCTGGTTGATCTTCATAAGATTGTTGAATCAATATAATGATAAAAACCCGATATCCGAACAGGTTATGGGCCCAGGCATCTGCCATTAAGAAACGAAGATCAGCAATAAGTATAAGAAGGTAAAATAAAATTTCAAAAAAATAAATCGTGACAGTTGTATACTACATCCTCAAGAATATACTATGGCAGTTGAAGTTTCATATGGGTATTTCGATGGGTTCCTGGATGATTTCATAATAAAATTGGACTACTAACCGGCTTTACCGTTTGGGTTGAAATTTTTAATATGTAAAACAACAAATAAAAAATACAAAGGTGTGAGTATATAATAGTAGCTATAGGTGAGCACAGAAAAAATAAAAAAATAACAATAAAATATGTACTGTAGATACGAGCATAGAAGGACTCCAACAAATGTCTGTCTGTCAGCTAGTAAGTGATAATCAGAGAGTTGTGATCGAATAACTGGGAGTATAATAATCATTCGCATCATATTGTTATAAGCAAAACTTCAAGAAGTACATTGTTTCCAGAGCAAGAATAATCAAATATTGCAGTATTGAAAGAATAAATACTCAAGGGTTTCCTTAGAATATTCTGAAATAAAATATTGCTAGTCTTGTCAGATATCTATAGAAAGTTCAAAAAAATTCGCATTTCGCTGCTCCATGTAATATTATAAAAAGAATATGAATAGATCCTGTCTGCAGAATATTCGAGGAGGTGGAATATCCACTTCTCTAGATTTTTGGAATTTTTTATCCTGGTCTCTATATAGAAATCTTTGTTTTCTTTCAATATACTCCTTGTAAGGACGAATCAGATGATTCGACGCAATATTTAATAACTCTTAAAATTTCACAGTATTAGGATCCTGAGTGAGAAATTCAATCGATAGTCAGTGATACCTTATTTGAAGAATATTTGAAGAAGATAACAGTTTAATAAATTTAACTATCAAGAAATATTTTCCAATTTTATGTTGAAAACAGAAGCAGATTCGTTTCCAAAACGTCCAAAGGTAAGAGGAAATTCATATTTCTTCTCCATATTTTCAAACAAGATGTCGAATGAATTCTTCTCATTGGTTTCTGATGATGAAATTTTCAGCGCAGACATTTCAGGATTTGTCTTTTCTACACATTAAATTGAAATAATCCTGATGTTTTCATTCATAGATAGAGGCGAGGATAGAAAATCGTTTAAATCCAGATAAATGAAAACTATAGAAGTGGATCCAGAGAAAATTCCAATTATTAGGATGTTCATAGATTATCTATTGATGTCTAGGAAACCGTACTTTTCTTATGAAATGTTCTATGTTTCCATTCCAATTAAGAAGACATTGTGAAACCGTATGGAAGGGATGACCTTCGCCTTGATTGGTTAATTTTGGAGGCACACCTGCCTGTTATTATGATTCATAAAATAACGTCAAGGTTGATGTTTTCTTTATGGGAAGATGATCACATCATCAAATTCCATTAGTTTGTCATATTTGGTTATGTTACAATGAATACTTTTTTTTTTTTTTTTTTCCCCTTTATTAGTTCCAATATCTTACACTATATCTATAGACTGGACCTAAAGCTATGAACAATTATCTATACAGGCTAAGATATACAATGAGTATAAGATTAATTTATAATATTTAGATAAAACTTTGTATATATATAAGACTATATATGTGAGATACTATATCCTTTTATTATCTAGGATATTTGAAATTCAAAATACAAAAATATTTCGATGGAAGTTAGTATCTTCCTTTGATTTAACTTTATGCAGTCTGTCTCTCCTCATCATTTGCACAAAATCTTCCAACGTCAATTTCTTCTCTAAGTTGAAGAAAATTGTGCCAGCCAAATACCAAACCCACGAGTTGGTTTCTTTCACATTTACTTTCAATTCAAATAATTCAGGTAAACTCCGATTGACATCTACCTTGTATTTGACTAGCACTTTTGAAACTACCCAATTCCATACGTCTCTAGCTTTACCACATTCTCTAATTCTATGCATTAAGGTATCTTCCTGTTGACAGGATTGGCATAGCGAGTTGGCCAATATATTGTGCCTTCTCATTTTCTCGGCAACCGGGTATATGTCATTTAGAGCTTTGAATATCGTTGCTCTCCAGCTGGTATCGATATATTTGTTGGAACAGTTTTTCCAAATAATTTTCCAATTCTGATTCCTGAATTTTTCTTCAACAGTGGGAATTACTTTCCTTGACTTTAAAATTTCTTCATAAATAACTTTGGTGCTTATTTGATCAAAATTCATGACAATTTTTCGCAGTTCGCATCCAATATTTTTCAATGATTTAAATTATTATTTTTTAGTAAATCCATTAAGGGAGATTTGTAATATATTTTATCATTTGTATTGAGACAAGTTCCTATAAATAAAGCTGTTGCTTTTGCATCAATATCAATTAATTTTAGACCTCCTTTATCATAAGACAAATAAAGTTGTTGCCTCTTAACTCTATATAGTTGCCCACGCCATATGTATTTCCCAGATAACTGTACTATTTTCTGACTATGTTTTTTCTCAAGTGGCAATATATGTCCTAAGTACCATATCTTCGAAAATAAGTAAGTGTTAAGATACCAAACTTTTTTTATTAGATTTAGTTTTCTCATATTATCTGTTATGATTTTTATTTCGATGTTCCTGATGATTCTGGTCCAGTTTTGTTCTACCATTTCTTCATAATTGGCACACATAATCATGCCTAACGATTTGATCTGGTCACTATGAGTAAATGGCGCTATATTTCTATTCTCCCAGTTTCTAAGCGCTAACACTTTTGTTTTAACTTGATTTACTCTTGCGTTAGATCCATTTTCATAAATTGATATACCTACCAGTAAATTTTTTATGTCTTTCTCATTTTTGACGTATACGGACACATCATCCGCATATGCTGTTACTTTGAGTATCAAGCTATCCAACTGAATTCCTTCTATTGAGAACTTACAAATTCTTAAAAAGGGCTCTAACGCAAGGCTGTACAGAATCATCGAGAGAGGGCATCCTTGTCGGACTGAGCACCTTATTCCCACCGGGTTGGTCATGTTTCCGTTAATCATTATCCTAGAACTTGCATTCAGGTAACACAGTTCTATGACTCGAACAACATTCGCTGGAATTTTAATTTTTGTCATGAGTCTCCATAGATAGTCATGCGATACTCTATCGAAAGCCTGTTGAAAATCCACACTAACAATAGCACCGGAAATATCATAGTGATCTGCCAGAAGAATTAGATCTCTATTAATGCACAGGTTATTTATTATTGAATTATTATGGCCAACTGCTTGTTCTTCCGCGACGATACCATCAACTGCTATCTTGAAACGGTTGGCGATAATTTTCATGAGAATTTTGTAATCAGTATTCAATAAGGATATTGGTCTGAATTGTTCTAATTGGTGCGGGTTCTTATCTTTAGGTAATAAAATGATAACACCTTCAGAGAATTCTTTTGGTGGGTCAATATTATCCACAAAAATTTTATTCAGAACTTCCAATAACATTTTTCCGATAATCTTGTAGTAGGATTTATAGAATTCATAGGTTAATCCATCAAGCCCGGGAGTTTTTTTCCTAGATGATTGCATTAATACTGCTTCTAGTTCACTCTGAGTTATTTTGCGCTTCAGTATTTCTTGATTCTCAACATTGAGTACTTTATCCATATGCGCTAAGAGACATCTCATTTCTCTTTCACATATTTTAGCACCTTTATATTTCTCACCAAAGTAATTCTCTGCAAGTTTCATCATATCATTTTTTCTTGGTTAGTTTCTCGTGGCTACCGTTATACAGATATTCCATATTGTTTCTCGACGCACTGTTTTTCAACTTACAAATATCGTATAAAGCTATTCTTTCATTCTCCCCAGTATCATTTTTGTACTTGAATATCTCTTCAATTCTCTGTTCTTGTAAATAATAAATCGTATATTTAATTTATTTTATGTGATTATATACATCCTCTCCATCGTTCTGTCGATTAGTTAACTCAACTAGTATGTTGTTATAAAAGTTTATCATGTTTTTATGTTCTATTGCTTTAGTAATTTCCACTGTTTTGAAAAAATTTTTGGTTTTTGGTTTGAAAATCCCGAACCACCATTTAATTACATCATCATTCCTCAACTTGTTTTGTTGGATATGGTTCAATAATTCTTGATATTCCCTGTCTATTGCCATGTCATTTAAAAGATAGTCTTTCAACTTCCAATATCCCCATCCGTGAGAATTTATTCTTTTGGAATCAGCCGTAATGCAAAAAATTAGAGAATGATGATCCGAAAAATGTACAGGTACAACTGTGCAACTATGTGCCAGTTCTTTAATATCCTCAGTTATATAAGCCCTATCAATCCTGGTAGCACAATTGGAACGTACATATGTAAACCCCTCTTTATTTCTATGAATGTATTCCCAAATATCTTTCAATTTGAAATTATTTATGAAACTGCTGAGAACTTTACACAGTCTTTTATCGTTTTTGCTGTCCTTCTTTTTTATGATACAATTGAAATCCCCTGCAAATATCATTGGATAATTTGGTTTGAGGTGTATAGGAACTTCATTCAAAATGAATTGTTCTCTTTCTTTATTATTCTGACTTCCAGAGGGACTATATATGTTAACAAAGTTCATGTTCTCAATGCAGGCAGAGGTAACTCTGCCACTTGGGTTTCTCATGATATTATTGGCAGCCAAGTTGTTTCTGTGAATAATTGCAGTCCCTCTATCTGCACTACCAGGATTCATTATATAGTTATAGTTTCTGAGTGTCAGGATATGTTCTGTATTTACTTCCTGCAAGAACAAGATATCTATATCATATTTGATGATGAACTCGTTCAACATTTTTTGTTTGATTTTATTTTTTAAACAGTTAACATTAACAGATGCAATCGTTCTTAGCGCTGTGAAGATAGTTGAGAAAAAAAATTAAATTCACAAAACAAATAAACTATCCTGGGGAAGTAATCTCTATTAATAAAATTCGTTCACACTATAATCTGGCAAAACTGACTCACCCCTACCACTTTTCTCTCTGTCCTTACTAACTTCGTTGTACTCGTATTCCATGAATGCATCTTTTTGTTTCAGGTTTATCTTCAGCTTTGGAACCTTCTTCTCTTCTTCACTGGTTGACTGCTCATTTTTCGTTAAATTTCTTTTTCTTTGTTTCTTCTCCTTCCTCGTAACTGGGGTATACTGCGGTTCTTCAATACGGTCGTGTGATTCAACATCCAAAACTGGCTCTATTGAATCTGGATTACTTCCTTCTTCTAATAACCTTTCCGGTTCATTAAGAATTTCGTCAGTCACTGTCTCCCTGTCTAAGTTCTCACTGTCATCTTCTGTACATGCAGTTATTTCATGTACTTCTTCTCTAACACTCGGGACTATTGGCGGTATGCTGTCAACAGTCAATTGCTGCTGATGTGTTTGCTCAGGCACTATATACGGAACATTTGGGCGTCTTATTTCATGTATTCTGTTCACTGGTCGTTTGGGACAGTCCCTTCTGATGTGTCCAGGGTCTTCACAGATCATGCATGTTCGGATCTGGTTAGGATATGATACCAAGGATGTGGTACCATCAATCCGAATAAATGATGGTATGTGTCTCTTCATGTTTATCTTCACTTGTCTGACTCCACTTTCTACTACATACATGCCTTCACCCCTCCATGACTCATTCCTTATTGAAGTCACTGTACCATATTTGGAAAGCTCGCATCTGATTTTCTCGTTTGGCATTTCGAATGGAAAATCATAAACACGAACCAATATCTCGTCCGTTGCTTCTGTAACCCCAACTTCGTGGATACCATCTTCGTCTTCGAAAAGGGCAGGACCCTGTTCAAACTTCGCCAATGTTGCTTGCAGTAAAATATTCGACACCAGTTTCACATAGACTTGACTTTTCACGTGATCGAACTGAATACCTCGAACTTGGTCCACTGTGTAGTTTAGTTTTTCCTTAATCCACTTATGAAGTGCAAAGTTTGTTGGTTTCTTTCGCACTCTGCGAAAGTCTAATATTATTGTATTTTCCCTCGTATAAGTCATCACCAAATTGAAATTCGAACTTATATAATATCTTGCTGTTGATTCACGTCTGCTCTCGACTAGTGTCTGATTAAGGCTGAGAATAAACTCGAACTCAAAGTGGAATTGTATCATCAGAATTTCCATGATTTTGAATTCAGAGCGATATATTTATTTCTTCAAGTAAACATTCCTTCAGAGACAGTTCGACATAGTATATTCTCATAATAGTTAATAGAATGATAACATCATGAATTTGATATTTATATACATTTTTAAATTGACTCAAGCGCAATAAATCAAATTGAATTAACACAAGCGCTATTGAAAATGTTCTTATTGTTACAGATTGCTTAGTCATATCTACCGATAAAAAATAGTGGAATCATGATCGAAAATAATATACTGACTTATACAATTGAAGTTTCTAACACTTTCACAATACGAACTAATAGTTCTTACTCTTAATTTTTCACAAATTCTTTTAGTGACGTTTCAACTTTTTTCCAAATTGGACAGTTTTTTTAATTCTTCCGGTAATTCATTGAATTTCTGGAAACCTTTAAAAATAATAATTTCATGGTACTTCTGGAAGCCGTTCTGTTCGTATGTGAGTTGTTTGAATTTCTAGTGCTGTACGTATGAATGTCTTTATTCAGGTTGATATACTGTTTGATATATTCAGGTGCCATATCATTTACAATCTTGAACACTAGAATTATTGTGAAATAGTATTATCTACTTACATTTGGAATATATTTAGTATAGTTGGAATTCAATTGGACACATATTTCGTTCGTAAATGTAAGACAACTCACCTTCCTCGGCTGGAACTCGTATTTCACGCAATGCTGGAAGCCCTTGCCCTTTATTTTCATCGACGTGAGTACCAAACAATTTCCAACGAAGTGAGCCGTATATCCCACTCCTTTGCTGGTCTTGAAGCTATCCATTAACAGAGAAAAGAAAATTAATCTCCATAATGGAGACATATACTACGGAGACGGGCACACATTAGTTCCAGTTCGAAAGAAAGGCTCGTATTCGGAGAAAATTGTAAAAGGCTCATTTCACATATGACAAATGTACTCATGCCATGAACATAAAATATTTGAATAAATCACATCGTTCTTGTATCGATGAAAGAATGTCTGAATATGAAAAGCATCGGGTATTTCTCATGAACAACATGATGTACAACATTTTTATGTAGCAATAGCATGAGAGAGTTGAGCACAAAATGGAAATAACTCCTAAGATCTTCGAAATCTTGTTGCCAGGCAATAAACACGAGAACACAAGAACTCAAGTGGCTATTGCTAGAGTCACTAGATGGTTTCAATTAGAGGTTAGATTTTCTGGATGGAGATGGAAATGGAAAATTGATTGATGAATTGATAGCGGTACGGCACTTTTCGCAGAGCAACAGTTATAATGATGAGAAGAATGCATGTCACAACATTTTAATATGATGAAATAGACACATATAAATATCCAACTAGGGAAAAAGCCAAATACTCAAAGTGGAATGCATTGGTCACGTAGAGAGAAACTCAAAGTCATTACCACAACTAGTTCATAAAATGAACGACAAAATGGTAGATAACGAGAGAAAAACAACTACTTTCCTGGCTATATGCCACGCAGAACATTGCATTACATCCTCTTGAAACCTATGCGATAGTTCGTATAAACGAATAAAATCGCAAGTGTTTCCTTCCTAAACG
Source organism: Phaedon cochleariae (assembly GCA_918026855.4). Lineage (NCBI taxonomy): Eukaryota > Metazoa > Arthropoda > Insecta > Coleoptera > Chrysomelidae > Phaedon > Phaedon cochleariae. The sequence continues at coordinate 17,497,780 of OU896709.1, read as the reverse complement.
CTGAGCTGCGTTTAAGTGGTTCAGGAACGCTGACTACCTGCAGACCGGTAAATGCTGAGATGAGTTTACGTTGGGTCAGGTTCGCACCAGATAGCGGTCAAGAAGCTATCTGGGACAGCCCTGTACTGATGAGAGCCAAGAGCTCGAAACCGGTCTGCAGGTAGTCAGCGTTCCTGAACCACTTAAACGCAGCTCAGCGTTTAGGAAGGAAACACTTGCGATTTTATTCGTTTATACGAACTATCGCATAGGTTTCGAGAGGATGTAATGCAATGTTCTGCGTGGCATATAGCCAGGAAAGTAGTTGTTTTTCTCTCGTTATCTACCATTTTGTCGTTCATTTTATGAACTAGTTGTGGTAATGACTTTGAGTTTCTCTCTTCGTGACATATAAATATACTTATAGCTACTTTGGTTGGTATTGTGAACGCCATTCAATGATATATCACGTTTCAATGTACATGACTTCCTCAGTTTCGTTCTCATACAGTCGTATTCAATGAAAAAACGTACAAGTATTAAAAAGAGAGGATTGCGGGATCCTAGTTCTAGTTGTGTGAAACTGCGGGATCCTAGTTCTAGTTGTGTGAAACTGGCTCAGCCAATGCTTTGTTTTTTTGAGAACCTATGACAACTTTACTGTAAACATTTGGTAATCAATCATTCCCGATAGCTCGTTTTATGCAGAATAGGTTGACGTTAATAATTTATCTCTGTAATATACTTGTACGCTTTTTTTTTGAATGCGACTGTACATTCAATTACATTACGAAGTTTTGCAATCAGTTCCTCTTTTTCCATGATAATTTTGTTCTGGATTTCCTGTGATGATAATAATGGATTTTTTTTAAAAGCCTGTTTTGTAAATGGATGGAACAGCAGATTCTCTCAAACGGATCTTAAAATCTCCTGTTTGAAAATGGGTCGAAAATGAAGTTTCATTCAAATTTGCTGTAATGAGAAGTGAATTTTAATGTATGCACCTCAAAAATTCTGCTTGTTTTCAAATTAATTCTCCATCTAGGCCGTTTCATACACATTTCTTCTATAAGACAATGGTTGATATTTCCTTTGGAAAATTTAATAAATGAAATCCATTCTCTTCAGAATTTCTACAATTCATTGAACAGCAGGACATTTTGATACATGCTCTCTTCTCAAATTATATTTCAATTCTGACGTTCATAGAATTTATTGTCGAATTCAAACAATTTTGAAAAAGCGCGGGACTATGGTGCTCTTGTGTAACTCAATAAATCCAAACATTCAAAAATACTAAAAGTTGTCATTTCAATGTCCGAACTGTTATCTAATTGATATCATCCAGTGACTAGCTATTGCCAAATGGAAGAGAGTACAGGGTATCCATTTGAAAACTTTCAATGCGAATATGTCGTGAAATAAGAAAGTTGGACAGAATGCGTTTTGGTACGAATGTTATTGAGTTAGAGAAAAGTAGATCCATCATATTTTAGTGAATTTCGAATGACACTACCCCTTTTATGATACCTTAAACGTGTGCATCGCATCTTAGACGCATTTAGAGTTCTGAAAATGACACTATATTTTTCATCACTCTTCCAGATTCTTCTATTCACCTCAAGTATTCGGAACATATTTCAGTACATTTTATGAGCTCAAAATCGATCACGCAAAATTATAGATAATTTTTTGTAAACTTGATATGTGTAGAAGACGCCCAGCTATCTGAAAGACAAATTTCGAACAAAATTTTAGTTATGAAAAATCTACTACGCCTTTCAGGCTTACTTTTCCGCACGATTTTTGTATTGTTGGAAATAATGTTATTTAGTAGTAACTAAATGATCCATGTAACTATTCTGTCTTATGTGCCATTTTGTAGCATCATTATGAAATATTGTTCATTAAAAACATTTTTTTTCATAAATAATATGGACGAAAACACTCGTAGGCTCCGCGTCGCTCGTGCAACTGCCGTCGCGTGTGGAAAAGTACTACTTTCCGCGCTTGTTAAGTAAATAACTATTTCGGCTTGTGTGACACACAACTGTTTTTCGCCTACCAGAAATATAATACAAAAAGAGAGGAACTCAAAGTAATTTCCACAATAGTTCATGAAATGAACGAAATTGACAAGAGAAAAACAACTACTTTTCTGGATATATGCCACGCAGAACATTATATTACATCTTCCTGGAACCTATGCAATAATTCCTATAGACGAATAGAATCGCAAGTGTTTCCTTCCTAAACTAGGAGCTGCGCCTAAGTGGTTCAGGAACGCGTGACTACCTACAGATCGGTTTCGAGCTCTCATCAGTGCAGGGTTGTCCCAGGTAGCTTCTTGACCGCTATCTGGCGCGAACCTGACCCAACCTAAACGTATCTCAGCATTTAAACCCCACGAGGCACTCAACGTAGGCGAAATGAACGCGTACGCCGAACGCCACCCCAAAACAAAATCCCATTTCAGTGAAATGGCAGTGACTGCTTACACGACTGGCGTATTTTTAATTAGGAAATAGGCCAAATACTCAAAGTGGTATGCAATGGTCACAAAAAGAGAGAAACTCAAAGTTATTACTACAATGAAATAACATGAACGGAAATTGTGGATAACGAGAGAAAAACAACTACTTTCCTGGTTATAATTCCACGCAGAACATTGGAATACATCCTCCCAAAACCTATGCAATAATTCGTATAGAAGAATAAAATCGCAAGTGTTTCCTTCCTAAACGTCGAGCTGCGCCTAAGTGTTTCACGAACGCGTGACTACCTACATACCGGTTTCGAGCTATTGGCTCTCATCAGTGCAGGGTTGTCCCAGATAGCTTCTTGACTGCTATCTGGTGCGAACCTGACCCAACGTAAACGCATCTCAGCATTTATACCCAACGAGGCGTTCAACGTCCGCGAAATGTACGCGAACAGAAAAAAGTTATAATTACTATCGTATTCTAATTTTACAAAATATCATGGAAGTATCTTTTCTCCTGGAAAATTATATTGGTTATTCAGAAGAAAACTTTCGAGAAAATTGACTAGTTCTACGAATATTGGAACAGTTGGTATAGAAAATCTTCACTCAGGGTTCAAAAAAATGATCACCACTATTATGTGAGGAAAATGGACAACTTACCAATATAGGTATGGCTTTTCTCTTTCAATATTAACAGAATTTATGGGATCCAAACGAAACCACGTCGTGAAGGTGAAACCACTCTCGTAAGGCCATTTCGCTAGAGGTGGTAATACGACTGCCTGCAAAAAATTGATAAGGTATGTAATAATTATAATTTCGTCTATGAAAAATAAGAATTGAAAGAAAGAGAAAAAGAATAAATTGGGACATAACAATTTTGTGATATTCCAAACTTAAAACTGAAGATGAACCAAGTCCGAAATAAAAAATAAATTAACATCATTATAGATATGAGTGAGGATGAATTTGAACATTTCAGCATTCCCTTGCGAATTATTTCATGAATTCAATGACATTCAATCAGGTATTTACATGTCATGAAACTCTCGAGCTATGGGTATAAATCGAGGTATAAATGCATGGTGATCTCCGAAGCAAACAAAAACTGATTATTATTATACTGATGAGAATGATCACTTTTTTGATTTCTCGACATCATTTTATTGTGCACCTATTATTGGAACTTTCCCTAATTAAAACTTTGCAATTTCTCTCAAAGCCGACTCCAAGACCCTCATCTACCTAGATCTAGATGATCTTATTATCAATTAACACAACAGTTCTATTGGACGTTGGAGAGAAGGAAACTTTAAGCTTAGAACAATCACTAATCAGATCTCTCCTGAACCTGAAACTTGTCCAACTTTGCGCAATTCATCCCCTATTCCAAATCCCTAACGCCCGCACCATAAGACTCTTTGATGAAGGAAAAAGGGTTATTTAAAGTTCAGAAAAAAGAGCACCACAAGTGCCTAGTTAAATTTGTTACGAGACGGAGAGTTCTAATTGAATTTAATCGTTTTGGCTAGAATTAAGCTTATTTAGAGAGGACAATTCAGGAATTGAGGAAACCAATTCTTGATGAAAATGAAGACTAATTTGATTACCTATACATTATAAAGATAATCGGTATTCCTGTTCTGAAAAAAACTAGACGTAGGAGAAAATTATCACCGATTGTTACCGTTACCGAAGGAGTTGTGTTCCTAGGTCAAATCATACAATTATTGAGTTATATTTATGAGATGCTTACCGATCCTTTCCTTCCTGGAAAACTGAAGAAAACGTCAGGTCCAGACCTCTGTGGCATCTGTCGTAAGACATTAAGTAATTTGGCCGAATGTCGAGGCTGAAAAATAATTAAATAAACATAATTATGATACCTATCAGTGAGTGAATCGATCATGAGCGAGTGAAATTATTTTTTTCACCACTAGGTATAAAACCTATACCATTATTTACTTCTTTTCAACGAAGTTTTCATTATTTTATACCGGGTGACACACACTCATTATATTCCCCCTTTTTTTCTCCTTTGGTTTACTAACTATATTTCTGAAATTTGAAACATCGAAAATACTCAATAGAGGGCACTTTCTTACATGTTAGGAAATTTTTTTCATCGTCTGGTTTTCCTGGAAATGACATCAACTTTCGATTTTCAAATGGAACACCCTGTATTTGATTCCATAATCAGTTAGAGATTATTAAAACGAGTTCAACAATACCAGGTTTGATGGGGTTATTTCAAACGATTACGAATGTATTCACGTTCGAAGTTTCCATGAGCTCAATGGGTGTAACGGCGAAATTTCGAAACTTCTTTCTCTGTCACACTCATTGAGCTTATGGAAACGCGAATATCTTGGTAATCGTTTGAAATAGCCCGATCAAACCCGGTATTGTTCAATTCGTTATAATAATTTCTAACCGATTATAGAATAAAATACAGGGTGTTCCATTTAAAAATCGAAAGTTGATGTCATTTACAGGAAAACCGGAAGATGAAAGAAATTTCCTGAAATTGAGGAAGTGCCCTCTACTGAGCATATTCGATGTTCCAAATTCACGAATTATATAGTCAATAAAGACAGCCACTTCTGTTGTGATTAACACGAATTCACTGTTCTGATGCGTGATTCGCAGAAGTGGCACTCGAATCTAGATTCTAGTAGGTATTCATTAATAACAACTTGTCATATTTTGCTGTCATGGTCAAGGCTACTAGATTATAATAAGATTTGAAAAGAAGTGCTTCCATAGCTCGTTTCATAGTGACAATAGATCCGTTTTTCAGTTTCACAGAACTACATTGATTGCAATGTATTGCTACTGGTGAAAAAAATTAATATACACCTTGGTAGTACAGAATATTCTCGGGAAATAATCTTGGTCCCTGATGGGTAATTATGATATTCTTCACTACCTTGGCGTATAAATACCTATTATCTAAATCTAATTATACAAAATTGATACTGCATGGTGAAAGGATTAGAATTGTTTCATATATGATATAGAAGGCGCTAAATTCCGCACTCGCCGGTATACCTATCTGCTATAGTAGGTATTAAATACTGTGTATCGTGTTATGAAAATTGGAATTTAAAAAAAAAAAACTAAACGGGGAAATGTCCCAGTGCTCTCTCTCTCTCTCTTCCTCTTCTTTCACTCTCTCTCTATCTCTCGCGATTCATTCCTTGCGTCCTTTGATCCCCTGTGGATAGGCCACTCTGGCCACTGCATACACCCAGAGAAATAGTCGGTAGTTAATACCAAATGTATAGTGAAATAGGCGCCAGTCACTACATTCATCAAATATTACATATAGTATCATACTACACGGAAAAAAAGGATTTGTTGCATCAACAAATTATTTATGCTTGAATTATTTTTGCTGGACAGAGCCATTTTTTGTTGAATCAACCAGTTACATGATTATTTCATGGAAGCAGCTTGTTCAAATCAAGAATGTAGTCTAATTGAATCAACAATATTATGTCAATTCCACCAAGAAAATATATGGTTTTCTCGAAAACAAATTATATCGATCTAAGATAATGTCGATGTTGATTCAACTATAAACATTTCGTTAATTTGATGAAATAATGATCATTTTGATGAGACTATATCTTTGGAACAACATACAATTTTTCTTATTCCCATGTAGCAATCGACTCGTTTCGAATCATTTGCTTGAATAGAGCAACGAAATATGTAATATCAATGAAATATTCTGTTCATTCTACATCAAGTTGAATTTTCGCCTCTAGATGGCGATCATTATCATTTCGCCTTGTCTATGCCTGCCGCGAATTCATTATATATGTGAAGTCTGATTCTTCGTGTTTGAAATATCAGCTGGATAAATCGATCTCAAGATGATTAACAATCCGAAATAGTTTTGCATCAGCTGAAGAGAAGGAAAGCCTGGAGATCTATGTTAGAAGTCGACTAGTCTCCTAGTTAAGTTCAATCTATTTATGTGAAATTTCAGAAAAATCCCGAATTATAACTGAATATGGTTCCACAAAACAATTTGTCGAATGGAAATACAGTTTCTCTTGAATCAACGAAATATTTCATCGAATCAACAAAATATTTCATTGAATTATCCAAATAATTCATTGAATCAACCAAATATTTCATTAAATCAACCAAATATTTCATTGAATCAACTAAATATTTGATTGTATCAATATCTTCTTATTTTGAATCGAACAAAATTATTGTTTGAGCCAATTCAATATCTCTTCATAAATAATTCATGGATCTGCTAGTTTGCATAAAGTCCAGAGTTCATGCAAGACATATTTACTTAATTGAAACTTCAAATTCGCTCTGAAACAAAATATAGATTTTCTCATTTCAAGATTATATTTTGTCGTGCATATATGACACTTTTATTTGCTTCGTTCAATTGAATTTTGCTTGATTCAACAATCCTTTTTTTTTCAGTGTATATATTTTGAAGTGATGAATAGTTGATGAGTGTAGTGACTGTCGCCTATTTCACTAATCGTTTTGTATTTACTACCGACTATTTCTCTCAGTGTAGACATCAATGCGCTGCTAGACTCTCTATAGTCCACGATTTACTTATCTAATCAAATCAATAATCAATCAGCAATCAGAAAGAATTTCTCTCGCCTCGACCGACTAACATAATAAACATGCGGAACGCGCAAACCCCTTCACGCAAACAAGCTTGCACACAAAAAGTCCGTCGAGATAACCGGGATTGCACTCACCCACTTTCCGGTAACGGCTTTCATGGCGCCGAATAATAGTTTCAGCTCTTTCACCGTGATGCTGTAACTCGCCAAGACGCCCAGCATTTCGATCAGCAAATCTGCAACAAGATGGAAAATACAGGGTCGCTGATAAGTATGGAAACGGTCGATTATCTCTTAAAGTAAGATAGCTAACGAAAAATGTTGAAATACAAAAGTTTTAGGGTTTTTCAAAATCTATCACACTGAATAAAAATTGAGTATACAAGATCAGTCAAGAAGTCAGCCCTGTATTCAGTGCCGGTTTTACCAGGGATCTTTTTGGTGCTACTCGCGGGAATCAATGTTACCTGGTGACGCTCGGTTTTCATTGTTCCATGTCAAAGCCACGTCAAAACTGGGGGAGAACAAACTCAATCCTCACTCAATCCCATTAGTGCCATTAGCTTGTGTACTGTGTACTGATAAGAGTGATAAGTTTTTAAATTTCTTGACATTAATTGTCAATATTCGATCGAAAACGCCTGTTGTAGATGTCCCGACCATAAGTGGAAGGAGAAGCAGTTCTCCGTGCTGATCATGTGATTTTGTGTAAGGCAGAAGACTTCAACAAAAGGCACATTTTTGCACTTTGTCTACAAACTTCGGCGATGAAATCTTCCCCACATTGAGTAAAATTGAAGTTTGGGTCCAGAGGAACTCCTGTAGAACAATGGATTTATATTTGTTCCTGCAAAGCAACCTGGGTATTGTAAACATGTTGTAGCTGTTCTTTTATATGTCAATTGATTTGCTCGTCATAATTAGTTTGAATTGTTTGAACTATCTCCAATTCTTCACCCGTTCAATGTTCACTAAACTAATAAAAACGTAATAATGTAAAAAATTAACCAACTGAACCATCATCACTACCAACAGTGCCAACACTTTATGTCATCGACAAGTTTGACTACAGCTACAGCAAGCTGAATGCAATGTAGTCTAGTCTATGCACTTTATTCATAGACAACAGTTTGTTTTCCCCCAGTTTGAAGTTCGTATTATGTAACCTAGATGTCGCCCACTTCATGAATCTCGCGAATAGCACCAGGCGGCAAAATCTTCAGGGCGGCTTTATGAAAATACAACTGCACATCTTTTGTCATTAGTCATTATCTGGATTTTTTGATTTTTTACACGAAAGATTTGATCACTATACTACATAAACTGAAATTTATGTTAAGAAGTGAATCATCACAAGGAAAGCACAATTAGGAAACAAAAAATACGGCAAAAAGTTCAAACTAGAGAGAAAAATGGCGGACACAGTGTTTCATTTCAAGTTGCAGATTTGAAATTTTTCGTGGGACTTCCACCTACAGATCTTGTTCAGGATCATTTGACTTTCTGTTCAAGATAGTGTCAGCAGAGGATGTAAATTTGATCAAATTGGCAACTAAACTACAAAAAAAAAGTATGTAGAGGATCTGGACAAATTTGTTTCTGACGAATGTTATTCTTCTGAAAAAAACAGTTTTCTCTCCTAGAGACTAAACCAGAAACTCCCATTATGGAATTAGTCCAAGTTCTACACGAGAATAATGTAATATAATATCTCCTTTTCCCAATATGAATATTTGTTCAAGAAATTTTTCAGGTAACAATTTTGTCTCAACTCAAACAAGATTTACTAAATGATACTAATGTATAGAGCTTGTGAAGAGTATCATACATAAAGGTTTGCATTGAAGCAAGAAAACACATGTTTGTATTGTTACTTCATGTTTCTAGTTACGGGGTGATTGACTATGGATTTCTCGACTTCAACAGCTGATATCTCGAAAACGAAAAAAAATATTTGAAATTTGGAAAAAGTTACTTGAATGAGATGTCATTTCCTTCTGGAAAATGTGTTCTCTGCTTGATTTCATCATTTCATATACAGGGTAGGTGAAAAAATATTTTTTTTTCAAATGGAACCCCCTGTATATTATCGCATATTTCGAAAGAGCTATCTTTCCTTATTTTGAAAATATATACTTTTCATATATTCTATCGAGTGCTTGACAAAATATCAGCAAATTCAAATATTAATATTTGGTCCAAGTTAGCTATGGTTGAAATAGAATGAGATGATGAATAAGTGAATTGACATTTGGTCAACATTTCAGTGACATAAGTGCGCAAAATTTCGACAATTTTTTCACGATGCCATATCCACTGGAACAAAGAAGAAATATTTTGGAGTGCTATTTTTCAGTTAATAAAAATCTTCCTGAAACACTTCATAAGTTTATGAGGAGTTATCCAGGCAGGAGATTACCAAGTAAGAATTATGTAAAGTATTTGGCTGCTAAATTTGACAGAACTTCCAGTTTGTCGAATATCAAGAGAATAGTGAGAAGGCAAGACAACGAAGACGAGGAACTTCTTGTAATCCAGTATTTTGTTGAGGATCCTTCACGGTCAATAAGAAATGCAGTGAGAGAGTTTGGTTTCAGCTATTATTTTGTATAGGGATTTCAGAATTAGACCATGTCACAAACTCAATCATGATGATAATGAGAAGCGGATTGAATTTTGTCTTGTCATATCTGAAAGATTAAATTTAAGTAAGTATAAGTGTAAGTGTTTCAGCAAGATTTTTATTAACTGAAAAATAGCACTCCAAAATATCTCTTCTTTGTTCCAGTGGATATGGCATCGTGAGCAGATTGTCGAAATTTTGCGCACTTATGTCACTGGAATGTTGGCCAAATGTCAATTCACTTATTCATCACATTCTATTTCAACCATAGCTAACTTGGACCAAATATTAATATTTTATTTTGCTGATATTTCGTCAAGCACTCGATAGAATATATGAAAAGTATATATCTTCGAAATCAGGAAAGATAGCTCTTCCGAAATATGCGATAATATACAGGGGGTTCCATTTAAAAAAAAAATTTTTTTTCACGAACCCTGTATATGAAATGATAAAATTAAGCAGAGAACACATTTTCTAGAAGGAAATGACATCTCATTCAAGTACCTTTTTCCATATTTCAAATATCTTTTTTCGTTTTCGAGATATCAGCTGTTGAAGTCGAGAAATCCATAGTCAATCACCCTGTACTTGCCTATTATCATTTGATTCTCCTTTTTTATCCTAACATATATCTATTCATTTTCCTTGTTATTCATTATGTGAACACTGAAGAATTATGTTTAGATAGGGTGTATCTAAATAACACCGAAAAAATTTGGGTGATTGCTTGTGATATTTTAGAAAATAAAGTTCATGTAAACAAACTTCATATAAACATGTGTCCTAACCTGCTTCGTTTTCGAGATACAGGGAATAAATATTGCCATGAAAAACCTTTTTTCTATATTCATTTATCAATTGTCTTTTCACCAATTTCAATAAAACGTTGTGGTTTTGTTAATAGTGATATGGAGCTTCTTCTAGTGCCATTACATTACGAAATAACATTTCCAGTGGCGTCTCAGTGGGTAAATTCATCTATATTCATGGTTAATGTTGTTGTACACCACCGGTTTTTCTGAGTTTCATATTTTTATTAGGTGTTTTCAAGACTTCAATTGAGATTACTCAATAATTGAAATCATTCTGAAATTTTGGGGCTTTCTCAGTCTCCGTCCAAACTGAATTTTGGCACCATGCAAGCTTATTAATAATTAATTATTAATATGTTCTGTTTAACCTAATGTAACTTTATTATGTTATTCTGCATTTTTTTCAATATTCATATAATATAGATATAAATTTTACACAAAATACAAATGTCATCAGTCACGTGTATGCAGCTAGTACAAATCTTCTTCAAAGTGGAAAGTGCATAACCTGTCTGCAGAGGTCTGAAGTTGTTCAATGTATAAAAAATAGAGCATCGGGTAAATGGAGAAGCCTAGTATGACCACAACGTGTATTTATGACACATGACACGAATGCATGAAACTCAAGGATGATAGTCCCACATAATAGTATGAATTGAAGTAAGTATAAGTGGATATCAATTTGACGTTACATGCCTGTCAGATCGATGATTAAACCATTTGCTATTCAGACTCCACATTTATTGTTGTTATTGCCGTATGTTGCTGTGGTAACTTCATTAAAAAACACGCGTTTTTTTTAGTTGGAATTTAACACGCTGATATTCACCATAGCAATGCCAAATTGAAAACGATTAGTGTGGCAATATTCCCGCACGCTAACGTGATCTTTGTTTGATCTATACAATGTATGGATGATTAAAATGCTAAAATACTGAATTATTATATTTAGCTAATAATTTGATTAAAATACTGAATTATCATATTTACCAAACACTTAGCCGTATTTAGCATCATTGTATATACATTGGTTTTCGTTATTAGAATTCGAATGACTTGAAATATGGTCACCCAGTATATTTGATGAAGCTCACTCGAATTATGCTATTGAATAAATCATAGGTATACAGGGTCACACCGAAGTGCACCTCAACTTTATATTTGAATAGGGACACCCAGTATATTATTCCATATTCAAGTAGAGTTTATTATTACAAATTCAACAATGCCGGGTTAGATGGTATTTTTTCAAACGACTACGAAGATATGGCAAAAAATTAAACGATTCAATGAAAAATTTATATGATTATATTTCATCAATATAAAACGATTGAAATCGAATGAAAAAAAATAATTAAAATCTAATAATCACCAATTGTCTCGATGGTGATAGCAATACTGGCCAGCTTGGTCGCCAGACCTCACCCACTTGATTTTAATTTGTGGGGCTACTTGAAATGAACAGTGTTATGAGTCAATTGTGGATATGGAAGAAATTAAAGAGAAAATCACAAATTTATGCACACAAATTGATCGCAACGTGATACATAGGGTCACATTGAACGTTATCAAAAGAGCTAGGAAATGTTTGCAGCAGAATGGACGACATATTGAGCAGTTGAGGTTTAAATTATTTTCTTTTTATTCGATTTGAATCGTGTTATATTTATAAATTCTATTCATATACATTATTAATTGAATCGTTTGATTTTTTGCCATCTCTTCGTAGTCGTTTGAAAAAATCCTATCAAACCCGGCATTGTTGAATTTGTAATAATGAACTCTACTTGAATATGGAATAATATACTGGGTGTCCCTATTCAAATAAGAAAGTTGAGGTGCACTTCGGTGTGACCCTGTATACCTACGATTTATTCAATAGCATAATTCGAGTGAGCATCATCAAATATACTGGGTGACCAGATTTCAAGTCATTCGATAGCGCGGATGATTTTTCACAGGGGGGACATTTTAGCTGGGACACGGTGTATACTATTTCAATCCTTTATTTGATTTAATAAACTTATGAAGTGACAATCATGTGGATTCCCGATAGTGGTACCTAGTGTTGATTAGTGAAATTGCTTTGATAAATGTAAATATGTTGTTATCGGACCTCACAGATTCCAGGTTATTGTGAAAATATAGGTATTGAATAAATAAGTTAGAAGTTACTGGAATCATGCCTTTTTCCTTTCAAATCATAGTAGTTATCAAATCATAATGAGCTCATTTCAGGAAGAATATACAAGGCAACATGAAGTTCATTATACCGAGCATTATACACAGTCCCTTTTTCTTTATTGTAATGCAGTCACGTGAAAGAATTATTTTTCAATTTCATCGACTCTGTCATCTGTGTCATGTATTTCTCCAGAAATGATACAGAGTCGAAAACCAATTACTTTTTGAAATTGCCCCCACGTCTGTCAATCCAAAAAGTATGGCTGCGCTGATGTCGTTGTTCTGGACGACACTATGGAAGATTGCATTCAATTTGAGGGGGGATTTTCTATTCCCCCATTCCATTGGTATATTACAACTCACCTGCAACCACCACGTCGGCATTCCGCAATCTCTTGAGAACGTGTTCTATGAGGCCGACATCTGTGCACGCCTGCAAATTGCGCACGCTCTTCCTCAGAATGGCGATGAACACGCTCCATATTTCCGCCTGGAACAAAAAGAATGCAATTTTAGATATGAAAAATCGAGAAAGAAATGAATAAGTCACAGTCAAGATTGCCAGACAACCCGCGATTTACTTGGGATTATTGAAAGAACGAAACGGCGAACGTGACAACATAAGTAACTCAGCTATGAGAGAACCCCCGCAATTTTCAAAATTCCAAGTCCCTTTTCCCCAGATTCTACGGAAATTCCGCGATGCGCAGCGGAAATCCCCATAAGAGCCCATGTAAAGCAGACCAGATTTTTCCCTAGATCTACGGACTTTTTCAGCAAATTTTGAGGTTCATTCTGGTCATTTTTTACTCTTTCAAGGTCATCCGGCTCCGACGATATCAGCAGGCTGCTGATAAGAATAGTGATAACACAACAACAATAACAAGATGGAATATAAAAGGAGGATCGTTGAATGAAAATATACAGGGTGTCTCATGAATAATATATCACATTTATAGTTATAGTAGATTACAGCCAACGTATGACAGAGGGTAGATAGCATATGATAGATGACATGTGACCTTCTGGTGCTGAAACTGAACGCTCAATTTACGTTTGATGGATATTACGTGACGCGCTCGTCAAAAGCAGAGGCCGTCAAAATGGCTACCAGTTCAAAATGACGCTGAAATGATGATACGTATGATATTCGACAGATGACATACCACGAGACGCGCTCGTCGAAAGCAGACACTAAGGGTCGACCTAACCTACGAATATTAACGATACGTATGATGTTTGACAGACGCCGTATGACACGTAACCACCCGATTCGACATAACCTACGAATTTTAATCAAAATGGCTATTGAAACAAAATGGCGATCGATTCAAAATAGCGCTCAACAGATATCACGCGAAACTTTTGGCCTATGATTCATTGCTCGACCGAAAGTGAACGCTCATATTCAGTACAAACGATGTATACTACATATACTCATTTCAGTAACCTCACCAACCGTGACTAGTCCAATGCCACTATACCCGGTGTAACAGTACCATGTTTTTTCATGTTCTGGTTCCCACGAAAAGGAATATCCTGTAATGTTCAGAGAACATCGTGAAAACCAAGGGAAATGAGGTAGGAATTATAGTGTTCTTCTTAAATTTCTGGAGGTTATATGCCTCGTCGGGGAACACCTCCATTGGCAATGTGTTCCAGAGCCTCGCTGTTCGTTGGATGAACGAGTCTTTGGAAAGAGATGTTCTGCAAGTCTTCACAGTGACCACGAAGGGGTGCGAAGCCTCAACTCGTCGGTTTAATCTCGCGGGGACTGCCAAAGGAGGAACAATTGTTGATATTTGAGGAGAGTATCGTCCATGAAAATATCTATCAAATAGACCCAGATCGCCAACTTTTCTGCGGTGTTCCAGAGAAGTGAGTGAGTTAGTGAGCGAGGCATCACCCACGAGACGAATTGCCCTTTTTTGGACAGAATCCAACAGTTTCAGGGTATGTTTGGGTGCTGCACTCCAAATATGGGAACAGTATTCCAGGACAGGTCGGATCTGTATATGTACAATAATCTCTCTTTGTTCTTTGAGTTTTAGAGATAAGTTATTGAAATTTGGAATGATCCATCAACTTATTGATAATTGTCAAGTTTTGACATAAATTTGTGTTATTTTCTACTTCCGATTCCATCAGAATTGGTAATGACTCTGATTTTCGAATGAAACACCCTGTATATCCATTATTGCAGATTTTCAGGATTTTCTCTCCTCCTTGTTTCTCTGAAATATAAATATGAGTATTATTTCCATACATAACTGTAGTGCTCAGTGACAAATGATAAGTGTCGAAACTGATACCTGACGACAATTTGTGAGAAGAATAATTTCCATTTTAATGATGAAAACGGGAGCAGATTCGTTCTCGAAATATCCAAAGATAAGTGAAAATTTGATATTTAATCAATTTTGTATTGTGTAGATATCAACACCCTTATTATAATGAAAGTGAATTCTTGATAATTATGTGGTTATGCTCGTATTGGTTGTGGAGAAATAGGTATGACAGATACGGTGTCTTTCGATATACAAGGTGTTTCAAAAAATCTGACCCACTTGCTAGGTTAGGTAGAACACTGCAAAATAAGTTGGATTTGCTCAATATGAGAATGTCGTAACGGTATCCGTTTTCAAGGTGTTGAAAAAATGTTTTTTTGCACAGTTTTTACGATATTGTCGAAACTACAAGCAACATTGTAATTACATTTTCTATGGATGTGTTTTGGTAGCTGACACATCGCATGAATTGATTTTAATATCTAACTCTCATAGAGGACGCTAGTTACACGGTTCGTACCAAGTAGTTTTAAACAAAACTTTCATGAGGTTAGATTTGTCAATACAAATTCGATTTTACACCAAAGGATCCAAAGGATAACATAGCTGCCGCTCGCTCGAGTCAAATTTCTCACCAAAAACCATAGTGGAAGGAGATGATGGTGTGCCTACGCGCATATTATGTGACGTCATCTGGGATACCAATATCAGCTGCTAGTCACAGACAGATACCGTTGCCATGGGCGTGCGCAATGAATTCAATCACGTTTATTGAAATTTCTATGAGTTTCTCAATCTGTTTAGAAATGATTCAATTCATATGAACAGGTACCTATTCCTTCGATTATACTATTTCATTGATTCTGGAAATTGTGATGTTGAGGTAATTCGCAATCGCAAATAGCAAAAACATAGGAATTATCATGCATTGCCGATCCCATCTGAATGATCCACTACTGTGTCGATTCTGACAGATTCAAATTCAGCAGTTAGTGTAGTAAATTCGAGACCCTATCGTGTCGTTTTTTTTTTCTGACGTAGAACCAGGTCAGACATGGTAGGTTTTGTTGACCATATCACTAGGTATATGAAATCGTATTTTACGACATTTTTCTGTGGTCTGGAACTTTTTAACTGAGAAAAAACTGAAAAAAATGCACTTTAAATAAAATGTGTCTTTTTTTGTTTCCACCGTCATATCTTTGAAATCAATGAAGATATCGAAGTGTTTTTTTCTCTAGGTTGAACTAAACACAATAGCGCTTCTAACAGTACCGATGGATTTTACAAAATTTTCTTCTTTCATTTTTCAAAAATCAAGAGAGCATGGAATTCAGAATTTCTGCATTACAATTTGCACCAATCGATAAACTTCTTTATTTTTGGAAATTTTTGTATACATATAGCGAAACAAATGAAGCCCATATATGATAGAAGTTTTTGAGCTGATTATTTTTCCCCCATTTTGTATAGTTTAGCAACAATGGTTTTTTTATTGCTCGCTCAATATCGGCACGCGCCACCGGAAGACGAGGGTGGATTAGTTATGGTTTGATGTAAACGGCATTCAGCGTAACATCTACATGCGCCGATATTTATAAGAAGTTCTCTGAGAAAATGGAATGTATTATTTGTGGAAATATTGTGCGGGATGATGACAAATCTGTGGTACAAAGACCTAGAATACAAGGATTGTTGTCACTAATAGCTAGTGCTGAGAGGAGACAAGACAATCGGTCGAAAGAAATTCTGTCGCAAAAAAAAAGATTTTTCAATAGTGACCTAAAAATAAAGTTTCACTCAGACTGCCAAAAATCGCACTCAAGCTTTCAAAATATTAATAGTATTTTGCGAAATGACAGTGAGGCCGGACCCTCAAATTATTCTGGACCTCGGTTTGAATCACAAACATTTGATATCAGAAAAATGTGCCTTATCTGCAGTAGTACTGAAACAAGTGGGTGCGTGGTTTTTAAAAGGTATCAGATTAGTATAAAGGTCAGATAATTTATACGACGCTATAAAAGCAGATTATATTTCATTATTGCCCATGTAAGATGGAAGAAGATGCCATGGCACCATATTATCATGAGTATATTTTTATATTGAAACTATTATTGGGCACCAAGGATGTGTATACGACGCTATGAAAGTTCGGAGAACTGGAGATTTTTTCCACAAACTTCGTACTTAGCCCACTCGACTTGGTTTTTCCACACAGTCGAGTGAGCTAGGTACGTAGTTTATGAGAAAAAAATCAAGACACTCGATTGTGCTTTTTTTTTACTTCCTTTTGTTTTTTGTTTTGTTTTCTATTGGCAAGTGATTGTTTAGGAACTTGTGAATTTTTTAGTTTTTTCATCGTATCTCCCGAACTATTGAATTCAGAGAAAAATGTTATAGGGATTTTTTGTAGATTCTATCAAAAGGAATAATTTTGGTTCTATAACATTCTCAGATATTTTCAGTTGTTTTCGAAATATTTGGAATTATCTGAGAATAAAATTTTCAACGCTTTTGTTCCATCTTCCAATCAACAAAATGAAAAAATATTTCATGGTTCAGTGGAAGTCGATGAGCTTCATCTATCGATAATCTATGTTTTTCAATATATCTTCATAGTACCCTATGGGTCGTTAAAATTTTTTTTTCATATTTTTCACTTCATTTCCTGTACTATTGGGTTTACAGAAAAAATTATGGAAATAAATTTGTAGAAAATGTCCCAGTGGATAACTTTGCACTCTTGATAATTTTCGATTTTTTCATTTGTTTTCGATATATATTGAATTGAAAGGATTTCAAATTTTGATGTTTTGATTTTCATTTGTTTTTCCATTTTCCGATTGTTGCACTAAAAAATGATTGAATTATAATTTGTTGCGTCATCAAAGAGGCATACGGTGCATTTTTCAAATTTGGATTTAGTCTATTTGTTCAGGAGATATATCGTTTTGAAGCGAACCGTGTGTTTCGGAAAATCTCCTTGAAAAACCCACTTGGAATTTTCCGACCCTGCTCAATTTCAATAGGCTTCGTCTCTCCCTGATAGAGTTCTTTTTCACGAAAAATGAAATCGATCGGACCACTTTTGCGATTTGTAGAGTGGTTACAAGAAACTTCCGGTGAAAAATCGAAAAAACCCGGAAAAACCACCTTAGAGTTTTCCGATTTCCTTCATATTTTAATGACATAATATTGTTTTGAGTACAATAAGATGGCAAAATTTCAAGTCGATATGTCAAAGGGTTCCGGAGATATATCGATTTATGATTAACACAGAGTACAGACAGACAGACAGACAGACCACACACAAAAACCAAAGTTGCTCAAAATTCGATGGGAATCATTTTCTCCAAAGTAACTATACCTCTATCTCGCTTAGTTTCCGAGATAGCATTTTTGGCACGGCCGTAGTATACTCCACTATGTATAGCGTCGTATAACAAGAAAGAAGGAAAGTTTGATATCTGTTGAATATTTTTTGTATCTTGTTAATTTTTGATGAGTCTCGAGGTTCATTTGCAAATAAATAATTTCTGATGATCTGAGGCATCTTATGCATTTGGAAAAAAAAAAAATCTGGTTGGGACATGGCTTGACTGTCGACTCCTGGGACAGAAATAAGTCCATTTTAGCCAACTTACCTATATCCAAAATCCTTTCGTTGAGTTGGTACAGGGCGTTAAAGTGCTCACCTTAGGTACTGAATATAGTTATCGCTAAATTTGTAACACGAGAGTTCTTGTAAAGCCCGCGAGGACCAGCAACATATCAGTTTGTTTACAATAAGAATACATTGTAGCCATGATCCATAAACAGTCCGACTAATAAGATTAATTTTCAAAAATACGCGAGTTTCAACTTTTAACAATTTAGAGAGGACCTTTTTGACAGCTGTAATTAATGCTGGGCGCAGATGTCGAGCACTTCGAACAGTGGTAGTTTTTGACACCTACAATGAAAATTCTGTGAAAGCTATAAGCACGTTATTGGTAGCAAAATATCGACACTTTTTGAAATCTTATAAAATTAAACAGTCAGTTGTTATTTTTCCAAACAGAATACAAAACGCTGCAAAGTACTTGAACGAAAATGAAATATTGATGACAGCTAGGGGATTTAAAATGTCAGAAAAAGTAGTTCCAATGCATAAACATCATTCGGAAATTATTAAGGCTCTATTTTTTAACAAACATGAAGAGGCAGATACAAGGATTATTTTGCATGCTATACATGAAACTGAATTCAGCAGATTTTACTCATACACTTTTTTTGTTGAAAGAAAGTAATTTATTTATGCATCTTGGACACGGTACTAGCAAACTATTTATCTCAATTGAAAAAGTAGTGCAAAGTTCAGGACCTACAATGTGTTCTTGTCTGTTGGCACTTCATTGTTCTACTGGTTGCGACACAACTAGTAGTTTTTTCAGAATAGGAAAAAAATCGACGTTTGACGTTCTTAAAAAAACCGTCTGCAGAGCTTCCCCCAAGTGAAGGTGCCTTTTACCAGCACTTCTCAAGGTGAACGTGAAAATTATATTCATTATTACATTATGAACATACTTATATTTATATTAAAATGAGATGACAATATTTCAGTTGACTATTAAAATTTTAGGTGTATGTATCAACTCAGAATATGGTTCAGCAGCAACATAGCAACTTAGCAACACCACTTATAAATACAGATGGTTCAGGATGGAATTTGAATAATAACGTTTGGATTTCAATATTTTCGAATGATAAACCAATTCCTGGTTCTGTTCGGCAATCATAAAGTATCTTTTGTTCGGATAAGAATTGTGATAGTCGAAAATGTGGTTGTTTCAAAGAATGCTTAAAATGTTGTGAAGATTGTAAATGTCGTTTTTGTAATAATGTCCGAAGATTCTGAGGAAGATATAGGAGAAATTGACGAATAATTAAAAAAATAAAAGTTGTTTTATGCATACGTTTTTAGTTCCGGTCAAAAATGATTAAATAATCATTCTGGAGGAAAAGGAAAGAATTTAGTTTGAAACATTGATTGATGTATCATTTAGATAGTTCGATATTTTGAAATATAAACAATAAAAGGTATTATCCCATCAGAAGTCCGACCATAACGTACGTACGGATCTGGCTACCTATGTGACAGACATAAACTGGGTAATAAGAGAGCCGGGCGCGCCCGAGCGCAATTTTAGCCCGTTTTGTTAAAATCGTTGACTGTATACATACATACATACATGAAAAATTATCATGACAAAAACTTTTTTCATACATTCCCCCCATTTTGTTCGCATAATGTATACAAAAATTTCCAATAATAAACTTTTTTTCTGTGACGGGAAAAAAGTTTGGCATTTCATCTCTGATGGCAGGTTATAAAATGTCACTTTTCAGAAATTACTTTTTTCCCGTGGGAAAAAAGTGAGTACTTCTTTCCCGGATATACCTATATCACATATATATACTCTGTTAATGGCTTTTGTTGTGCTATAGTTCCGAAAAATAAGTCAATAATACCGTCTCCGAGAAAGAACTGCAAGTCCTTTTATCTTCCATTCGACTTCGCGGTTTCGTATATTACTAAACAACTACTGAATTCGCAATTTTTTAAAATCAAATAACAGAATTGAACTGACAGAAGTGACATCAGATATTTGATTACTTCAAAAGAATGATGAAGATGTCTATAAAACGCAGGTGTCCCTACTGTTGAAAACTTGAAATTTCACGTCGATAATTTTCAGATTTCGAAAAAATGTAATATCTTTCCAATATTGATTCGTCCTTCCTTCTGTCACAGAAAAAAATAGTGTATTATACACGGGAAAAATATTAGATTTTAGCTCACGGTTTTTTGTCTCCCTCCGCTACGCGTCGGGAGACAACACAACCTGGAGCTAAAATCTACTACTTTTTTCCCTTGTATAATAAATAACTATTTTATCGATTGCTATAATTTACATCTACAAAAATATCGATGTCAAGTTTGTTATCATTTCAACAGATCGAATAAAAATATATCAAAATCACAAAGTAGGTGGTTAGAACCGCTATTGAATCTTCTTCAATTTAAAAAAAAAATCAGCCCAAAACCACAAATACTTTGAGAGATATAACGGTGGAGACGTAAAAAAACATGTTTTACATATTAATCCATTTTTTCGAGTTTTTTGAAATTAAAAAGTTCACGACCACTAAAAAATGTCGTAAAAAGTGATTTCGTGTACACGACCACCTAATTGAAGATATGGACCAGGTTTTACCTGGTTCTACGCCAGTTTTTTTTATCTCAGAAACTAAGCGACTTTGCTCTCGAAATTCGCTCGTCTAAGTTAACGACGTTGACGTTGCTTCTGCTCCGACATCGACAACAGGAGTATAAATTTTTGCCGTTTTGACTTGATATTCGACGGAAGATGTTCTGTAGGAATGGCATCTTGTTTCAAATATTTGTGATTTTTTGACAAGAACCGTACTTTCGCAGTTGTTTGGGAACATTTTGCATGGAAATGTTTTGAAGAAATACGTGCTGTAATATGAATGTGATGATAATATGATAGGAGAATACTTTGGAATAGGGATATTAGGAATATAAAGTAGGTACCATTATTTAAGTTAATATTCTGTCGGCAGCAAGGCAGCAAGCTCCCATCGTTTCATTAGGTCTCCATTCTCGGAAAAGCAGAAAAATTCAAAATCTGTGCCTTTTGTATGTTATAGTTGAAATTTCCATAACCAGAAACGAAACAAGTGGGCATTTCGAAATTATTTCATACAATTTTAGTACTTATATAATATCTGAAGTTCGAGACATCAATCACGAAAACAAATAATAGCAAATACAGTTATATCCCAGCTGACGTGATGCAATAGTTGAAGCACAGGGGTGTGAATTTACGATGAAAACAGTATGATGGGATTTGTGATACATATTATACAGATATAAAATAGCTAAAATTGGTAAACATCTCTCCGTATAACATTCCCCATCGAGACACAATGCTAATGAAAACTACCAAATTTCTATATTGTTTCGCGCGTCCAATTTCATGTAATATAAAGATAATAATGGTCCGGCAAGTGTTCTAAATGAAACATTGCCTTAAGAAGTTCCACAGCACGGCTCATTTGTGCCAGATTGTGTTAGTAATACTGCTCTGGTGTTATATTTATATATTTATTTTGATATGAAAGCTTATAACGTACACAATTCCTGAAATTTAAAAACAAATTATCGAATATACGGTACGAACAATCGAACATGTATGAATTTCTTTAGATTTTTGTTGTTTTCTCTCCTAGTCTCTATAAATGGAAATAGATCAGTATTACCTATTTCCATATACCTGCCGTAAAGACAAATCAGATGATTTGCCCAACAAATATCACTGAGCTTAAAATTTCACCACATATATTCCAAATGTAATTCAGAAAGTGTAACTTGTAATTCAGATTATTAAAATATATGTAACAGAAAGTGTAATTTGTAATTCAGAATAATTAATTGTAATTTAGAAAACGTGAATTGTAATTCAGATTAGTCAATTGTAATTCAGAATGCATAACATGTAATTCAGATTACTGAAATGTAATTCACAAAGTGTAACTTGTAATTCAGAAAGTGTAACTTGTAATTCAGAATAGTCAATTCTAATTCATAAAGCGTAATTTGTAATTCAGAAAGCATCACTTGTAATTCATAAATACTATGGACTTGAATGAGAGTAGGGAATAGAAATCAATGAATGGTTCATTTGTGTGGTGAACATCAATATTTTATATTTATCTACCAACGGTCATATATTAGCTTGAAATGCCAGAGCTGCTGCATGGTGAATGGTGGTGTGTTGTGCAGCCCTAGCAGAATCACCTCCAACAATTGTATCTTTGACCTGGTCAAATTTCTGTTCTACATAGATAAACAAGTCGTTGTTCTCCAACACACGGACCTCAATAAGAATGGATGCATACCGGTTGTTCCTAGACTGAATCATAAGTGATACAAGTTATGCTTTCTCAATTATAATTGACGGTTTCTGAATTACATTTCACTAATCTGAATAACATATAACGCTTTCTGAATTACAATTAACTAATCTGAATTTCAAGTTATACTTTCTGAATTACAATAAAGTAGAAACAACCCATGAGGAAAATTCAATCGATTGTCGGTGACACCTTGTTTGAAGATGAAAAGAGGCAACGGTTCATCAGAACTGATTTGAACTGGTCCAGCATTTAGTTATGACCAGTAGGCCTGCAGGATCTTATATCAAATCGACATGCTAATTGCTATTTATTGATAAGGACATCATTAAATACTGTCTGTAGGTCAATCAAGGAGGTAGTATATTCATTATTCCAGATTATTAGGGATTTTCTCTCGTCGTTTCTATAAAAAAAGCAGTTTCCAATATCTAGGAATCACCCTAGAAGAATCTGGCAATCATGAATTAGAATCGAATAACAGGTTAGATAGAGCTAACAGAGTCTACTATGCACTGAACAAAGGGTTCATTAACAAGAAAGAAGTTGAAAGTGAAACAAAAATGGAAGTCTATTAATCAATTCACAGACCAATCCTGACCAATGGATGTGAAACTTGGATTTTATCGGAAAGAGAGAAAAGAAAGATAAATGCAGCGGAAATGAAATACCTGAGGAGAGTAAAAGGAGTGGCCAGAAGAGGCATAATTAGAAATGAACACATAAGAGAAAAGACAAGAACTAAAAATTAAATCAGTGGTGATTAACCAATGTAAATAAGAATGGTGGGAACATATACAAATAATGGACAGTACAAGTATATACAAGACGAACGCGGATCAGAGGGGTATGGGAATCCAAGTCAACAGGCAAGAGGGAGAGAGGAGGACCGAAACAAACGTGGGATGACACATAAGCGAAAATTCTAGACAAGAAGAATAAACCATGGACAGATGGTGAAAAAAACTTTGTTTCCATGATCAATATTCCCACAAGGGAACAGAGAGAGACATCGACATGTATTGATCATATTTTCCTAAAGAGTAAATGTCATTACACTTGTGAAAGCTATTCCCCTACTGTTATAAAGACTGCAATCACTGATCATTATCCCACAATAATTCACCTGCCTATTAAAAAACTACATGAAGAAACTTCTAAAATACTCCTCACCTTTACTGACAACAATAAATTGAAGAGTGATCTTCAAAACACGGTTTGGAATCATTTATATACGATCGATGATACAAATCTAGCAACCCAATATTTTTTAGATAAATTATCTTCAATTATACAGCAGAATACAAAAACGTATGAAAATAA
Organism: Phaedon cochleariae; assembly: GCA_918026855.4. Classification (NCBI taxonomy): domain Eukaryota; kingdom Metazoa; phylum Arthropoda; class Insecta; order Coleoptera; family Chrysomelidae; genus Phaedon; species Phaedon cochleariae. The sequence goes on along the minus strand of OU896709.1, from coordinate 17,473,484 downwards.
AAAAATTAAAAAACGTACCCCATGGATCACTGAGGGCTTGAGTAAATCAATTGTAAAAAGAGACGAACTGTATAAGAAGTTCAAACAGAACCCAGGTGATAATGTAGTGAAACAGACTTTTTTGGATTATAGAACTATGCTCAATAATTTACTTAGGAATACGAAAACGAACTATTACAAAAACGAAATAGAAAAACATCGAAATGATGCAAAGGCATTGTGGAATACAGTAAAAAAGTTAAGTTCCAGAGGAAGTAAGGATAACAAAATCAAAATTATCGTGGAGGGAACAGAAATCACAGGAGACAAAGAAATTGCCAACGAATTTAACAACTTCTTTGTGAATGTAGGTAAAAATTATGCATTGAAAATTAAAAAACCAGTGACTCCACCCCCTCCCAGACACCGCATGGAGCAATCCATATTTCTTTTCCCGTCAGACGAACAAGAAGTTAGTGAAACTATTGAATCATTGTCGAATAACAAAGCTCCTGGGATTGATGGACTGCGAGCTGAGACTCTGAAAGCAGTAAAAGATGAGATAAAAAAACCGTTGACTCACATAATTAATAAGGTATTTGAAAGTGGCACTTGCCCCCTACAATTTAAAGAATCAATGATCATACCAATTTTCAAAAGCGGTGATAATAAAAATGTATCGAACTATCGACCCATCTCATTAATATCCAATTTGGCAAAAATTTTTGAGAAAATATTAAAAATTAGACTAACTGGTTACATGGAAAGACATAATCTCTTATCAGATATGCAATTCGGATTCAGAGTGGGCAAATCTACCCAAGATGCTATTTCTTTATTGACAGGGGAAATCTATGCAAACGTTAGTAAAAAAAATCCGACGCTTTGTGTTTTTCTTGATTTGGCAAAAGCGTTCGACACAGTTAGTCATCCTCAGTTGTTGGAAACTTTGCATGATTTAGGGGTAAGAGGCATAGCATATGATTTATTTGAAAGTTACCTGAAGGACCGTAGGCAGTGTGTTAAAATCAAAAGAGAAAAAAGCTCTGAAGGAATAGTTGAGTACGGAGTTCCACAGGGAACAGTCTTGGGTCCAGTTCTTTTCTCTATATATATTAATAACCTATTCACTATAAACTCCTGCGGTAAAATAATTAGTTTTGCTGATGACACAGCCATTTTATACCATGGTGAGAACTGGACAGAACTCAAACAGAATGTGGAGAACGACCTCAAAGAAATAATCACCTGGTTCGATCACAAATTGCTGACGGTGAACTACAAAAAAACTATATTTATATCGTTTGCGGGCAACAGTAGTGGGTTACCAAACTTCAATAATTTAGTCATAAAAAATGATACAGGTGAACCCAGCGAGATAATGCGTGTTGAGAAATCAAAATATCTAGTTATTACCATAGATCAATGTCTGAGGTGGGACGCTCATGTCAACTCTGTTACCCGTACGTTGAGAAGTATCCTATTTAAATTTAAATATTTTCAAACAATTGTCAACTTAGCGCAAATGCGAATCATTTATAGTGCACTTGTAGAATCTAGGTTGAGATATGGTATACTTGGGTGGGGTGGAGTTGCAAAAACGCATCTTAAAAAAATGGAATCATTACAAAAAAAATTCTTGAAAATAATGTACCGAAGGAACTCAACTTACCCTACAGATTCACTATTCATAGAAACCCAACTACTAGACATTAGGCAGCTATATTTCATGGACGTTGTGTCATTTCAATTCAGAGAAAAAAACATGTACTTTGTAGATCACCGATACTCCACCAGATTTAAAAGTAACATTAATTTGAGAACAAATCTGGCTGAAAGAACCCTGGGACAAAGATGTCATACTTACCTGGCAGCAAGATTATTCAATACCCTGCCAACTGATATTAAATATGGGATCAATAATCTAAAATTGTTCAGAACAAAAGTGAAGAGATATTTGCTTAATATAAATAGAATAATAATTCATCACTTGATTAATCCGAACAATGAGTAAACAAAATTAATATTATTTCCATCATAAGAATGTGTTGATATATGAGCATGGTTAATGGAAAATGCGAAGATGAGTCTATTGTGTTCATTAATATTTCCCCATTGTATTTATTTTATTATTCGTTTTTTGTTTATTTTGATTTGTAATTAATTATCTTTATTTATTTTCAATTTGGTCATCATATTGTAGCTAGTAGATGAATATTTACATAAGATTACCTATATAAAAATATACATATACTTATATATATATATATATACATACTATACCTATACCTAGATTTATTGAGATCATAGCTTATGAAAGATTGAATAAATATAACCCCCACGCGCAATCAATGATTTTTGTGGGTAGCTTTGTTTATTTACATCAACTCAGTGTAGAATCTTTGAATTTTGTATTTTTTTGAACCTGATCTTGTGAATAAACTTTATTATTATTATTATTATTATTATTATTATTATGCCAAAATAGCACAAGACAGAAAGAAATGGAGAAAGATACAGAAATAATAATTTAAATGTAATCCTTACACCTTAACGGGTAATAAGGACAAACGAGATGGTTTGCCTCAAAATGTCAGTGCGTTTAAAAGTTTTCCTATCAGAAAGCATAGAAGAAAAATGCATTCGCTTGTCAAGTTGTAACACTTTCTCTGGAAACGTTTGGAAAAGAAAAATAAAGTATATAGAAAATTTTTAGAATTTTACTCATCTTTGGACATTTCGAGAACGAATCTGCTCTCGTTTTCAATAGAATATATTTTTCTCACAAATTCGTCAGGTATATTTTTTTTTATCGCTTGGAGCGCACGAGAGGGAATCCCTATAGTATGAAGAAGGGAGGTTGGGAAACAAATGGGTTACAGGATGTTTTTGTTAATCAATCTTGAATCTACCATTCTCATCTTGGAAAGAAATGTTATTGTCTCCGTTCAGAAGAATGCAAGCGGATTCCTTGATTTTTATTTTTTGGTTGGATCTTCTTATCTCATGATTTAAATATTATTCCACTATGCCTTGTGTGGTCCATCTTCAGTAATAGTATGTTCAGCTAGTTTCGGAACTAGGAATCAAGGAACCCACTTGCATTCTTCTGCCAAAGGCCGGCCAAGTAGGTATATGATAAAAGCATTGCGCCATTCAACCAAGCTGATCACGTAGTATGCGCAAAATCAATTTAGCGTAATAATGAGTACTAGCATACAGTACTATAGGTTATAGTAGATAGATCCCGTCGTCCATCTGACAATGTAAATATTTTCAGCAATTATACAGCACCTAAAATTATTTTCATATCTATAGGATGTTCGAAATCCAAGGTATCGGCTGATAATGGGTGTTTTCAAATGGGACCCCCTGTATATTATTGCATTTTCAAATCTATCCTGAAGAGCGGATTCCATCACAATTGAGGTCTAGCGGAGATGATTGATTACAGAGATATAGGGTGTTCAGAATCGAAAATTTTCAAATTTGGGATTTTTTTGTGTCAGAACTATTCATTATTGGTCGAAACGGTTTTCATGTTCCTATCTCAACGTTTGATTTACTATCTACTGGAATTCAATTGGAATAGATACATGGTGATCAGAAATCTTGAATCTTGAACCACCCTGTATTTGTTCCAATTAAGTGTCAGTAGATGGTGAATCAAAAGTTGAGATAGGAACATGTAAGCCTTTCCGACCAATAATAAATAGTTTTAACACAAAAAAATCACAAAGTTGGAAAATATTGATTTTGAACACACATATCTATATAAACATTTCAGCTAATCGCTAAGTGCGATTCATTGATGAAATCAGCTCTCAAAGCAGAATCTAAAATGTAATAATATACAGGGTGTCTCTTTGAAAACACCCATCATCAACTGATATCTTGGAATTTGAACACCCTATAGATATGAAAATAATTTTAGGTGAGAGTTCCCAATAAACCCTATAACTGTAGTATTCGAATTTTTTCTATATATCTGACGGTTTGCCTAATATAGAAGGAGAACACACTATTGACTCACCCTGTATTTTGACAGTGATTTACAGAAAACCGGACCTCGTCAATGAGACAATATGATTTTGAACAGAATTTTCCTCGTATATATGTTAGTTTTGAATCAATGAAAAATTAAATGATTCCAAAAATAAGATAGATGAAATGATTTGGCACTATAATTTTATTTTAAACTTTCAGTATACGAGGTAGCGCAACAAAACATTATTTTTACTAGCTTGTGAAATGTCTCGTGCATGACTTATGAAGTTCTGTGTTTCCGCCCCCGGTATATATTCCAACGGCATGTTCTGAGATTAGTTCTCAGAATGCGTTAATCACGTTACTAAACTCAAAAGCTACCGTATTCACGTCTTTCTATGTTTGAGTTTGGGTACGAATATTGTTCTAATTAAACGCAATACATGTCTATTTCTGAGAATGCCTGCATCAAAGATATTATTAAAATACGTTAACTGGAAAGCAATTACAAATTGCGAAACATGAGCAAGCAGGAGAAAATTGGAGGAAAATTATATACAGGACACCTACCCATCTTGATATATAATTTTCTCTTTTAGTCCCCTAATTTCATTCAATATACTGTCTTCAGATTGATCAATGACGGCTGAATATCAAGTTAGCTGCCGACCATGTAGCTTAATTGATATTTACTATTTAGCCGTCATTGGATGGATACAAGAGGTGTATATAGAAAAATATTATTTAGGTCTCACTATAATATCATTAGTTTGTAGGTAGTTCAAATCAGATTGATATGTCTCAAATGAAATTGCAATTGAAATTTCACTATTGGAAATCTGAAAGAGAGATTCAATCGATTTTCGATGACCCCTTGTTTGAAAAATGAAGGACGAGCGGTCTAAAGCACTCGATGCCAAGGTGCTGTCGGTTCGAACATCGAACTTCTCATTATAAATATTGGTTCGTGGTTGTGATCCTGATGGCTGCAGCTCAGCGCCCTAGAAGTGGTTCGAAATCCGGTATAAGCTGTAGGTCTTGCTCTTCCGAACCCCGCACAAGTTTCGACTTCTGGGGAGTTGGTACCCAAGTTCGAAGTAGCAATATACAAATTCTTGTTCTTTCTTTTTGCAAAAGAAAATAATGATTATGTCCAAATAAGGAACTCGCAAAATACCAAAGGTAAATTGGGTACTGGCTGAATTTTCAAATTTCTTGCATGATGGTTGAATTTACATTCCGATCATAATCAATTACCTACTTCTATATTTTCGTACCTTATATAATTAATTGATCAGTAGGTATAGAAATTTGGGAAGTATACCTCTTGAATCAATTCAGTATGGAAATCAGAAAAAGTGATAAAAAAATAAAATCACCTATTCAGAGATTTTTGTGGATCATAACGTATCATGTGAGCCCGAAATTTACGCCACTGGTTGCTTCTGTTCCACCATGAATTTTCCAATGCCCGCCTGCTATTCCAAAAATAACATATACAGAGAAGATCAAGGTCATTGGTAGATATACTCTGGGTGAGTGACACACTATATATTTCGGTAAAAAGAGATTATCATGAGAGAAACAATTATTTGAACTATCTTCATGATAATTCGCCTCTACAAGCCCTTCAATTCATACTACTTGCTGCCACTGAATCATTTTATATTCACCGTATATTTCAAGTAGTATTCGAGGGTGAGAACTTTCCCGCAATATTTATTATTTGATAATAAAATCATTTTCAGGAAACATTAAATTGGAACAAATATTAGGGAACATAATCTAATTGGTCCTTACTACAGGTATATTGAAATAATACTAATATTTTCATTCATATACTCGTTTGGCAAGAATGATTTTCTTATAGTAAAACCGTGTAATGGGTAAGCGTCGTTGCCCCACCTACTCGAGTATGGCACGTGTGGCAAACGATAATTCCTGCGGTCGGTCCGAGCAATGGACTCGCTCGAAGGAGAAGCTAACTAGATACGAAGCACATGACAACGTCACCGTTCTCTTCGTCAAAATGCCCATGCACAGAATGCACACGGTTTCCTTAAAGGATAATTATTTTTGCCTTACGTGTATAGAGACAAAAAGGGGAAACTCCAAAAATTCAGAGAAATGATTCTTCAAAAATAAATAATGAAGTAAAAAAAGGAGGGGACCATGGATGAGCCCCTTCTTGATAATTTTACATTCTCGACAAATCCTAGATATTATATTTATGCCTTTCATTAAACGAAATCAGGGATAGGGATGCTATTTTAGTAATATTTACAAAAACAACTTCAACATCACTGTTTCGAAAGATCATGTATGCCTTTTTTTCTTCTTCAATATTTTGCCGAACAAAGTCTCCACTTCTTAGACGCTTAACCTCTTGTAACTATGAGGTTGAAGATGTATTCAATCACTATATCGAAATTACATTAAACGAATTGAATATTTTGTTACAATATGTAACTCAACCCTGACCCACCTACCCTAGGACATCAATATCGAAGACCTATTTAGTTGTCAATATGAATTCTTTCCAACTATCAAAGCAAAGACAATTTGAAAGTTGTTTCAACTTTACGTTGTACAAATATTAGATATTCTAAACATGAATACGTTGATACATACAAGAATGGAAGCACACTTTTACAGGTTCAAGACTAATTGTACAGTGGGGCCAGACCAGCTCATTGAGCTTATAGTTTCATTTTGAGGTTTATATATTTTATGGAGAAGGATGCTTTAGTCCGATTCTTATAATATGGTTCACAAATATTCTTCCAAAAAAATGTGAACTGAAAAGACAATTTCCTGCGAGCGCCCACACAGAGGACATTCAAAGTGAGACACGCTGTGTTTTATGATTCTGTAGGAAATTCAATAAAAATCTTCGAATCGTCGTTTTTGCCCCCTCGTAACCCATTAAGATGATATCACGGTATAATATATTAAAATTAGACGTTGCCACACCGTGGATTAGATGGGCAAATTTGCCGTCGAACTGGCGCGATAAAACTTGAGAAAGCGTCTCTCATTTTTCATCTCGCTGCATTATGTAAAACGCGAAATCCACTTATAACGGCTGCACTCCCATTTTCCCGTATGACGTATAATTCCGGGAAATATGAAGTGCCGTCTATCTTATCAAGATCACGACGTTTACTGCTCATCACTTTATATTTGTTCCATGAAAATGCATCAGTATGAAAGGCACTTCAACAATTTGAGAAAAATATTGAATAATACGTACTTTAACAATAAAACGAGGAAAGCCTTCATCATAACTTTGACATTCAGAACTTTCAGAAAAGTATTGAATCATCTCATTTCCACTGACCAGGTGCATGAAGGAAAATATTTCCGGAGATATTGCCCAAGGGGGTGAATACTCATCTACATAACAAAGGAGGCAAATAATGATTTTCTCACTGAGGTATAATATGTACCTTTAAGGTAGTAATTTTTATAATGTCCTAAAAATTATAATGCGCGCTTACTTATAAAAACTGTCGGTTCTGCTGTGGAGAAGACGAAAAAGCTGTACACATAATATGTTCATGCTTTTGCTAAGTAGAAAAACTAAGGTTCAACATATTTGGCTTTACCAATTTAGAACCTATCGATTTTAGACAAATCTCATCTCATTCAACCATGGACTTTGTGAAAAGAAATGGATTGTACAGTGAACTGTAACTCCGATAGGCCAATCATTTTAGCGTTTAAAATCAAAAATGAGGAAAAAATAGCAAAACGTTTTGAACTGTCACAGGAGTTATATATATCAGTGTTGAATGGAACTATACAAATATGCTCCCTCGAACAAGGCCAGCAACATTGCCAAAAATGTAAATTAAAAACAATTGTGGTTATTTTGCAGAGAAAACATGTGAAAGAGTCGCAAAATGGTGAAAACAAAAGAAATATTTAATCCTCGATCGTTCCCTAAATTTGCGACCATTTCCAAGTTTGGCATCACAATGAATACATTATTTATTCATACTTTTGTTGATAACCCCGTACATTTGGGACCAACTCAAAAACTTTTGCATTATTTCCATAAACAATTCAAGTTGCGAACACGATTTTTTATTGTAAAGTTAATTAAAAAATATGTTGCCGTCATCGGCGGAGGTGGCAAATTTTCAGAGAAATTCGTGACATAGACAGAAACATCTCTTCAAGTTTGCCACTCTTTCAGATTTTTTCGGACGAGTTATCAACAAAAGTATGAATAAATAATGTATTTACTGTGATGTCACACTTGGAAATGGTCGCATAATTAGAGAACGAAAGAGGATTATATTTCCTTTGTTTTGACCATTTTGCGATTCTTTTGCATTTTTTTGTGTGCAAAATAACCGAAATTGTTTATATTTACATTTTTACAATGTTGCCGATCTTGTACGTAGGGACAAATTTTTATAGTTCCATTTAACACCAAAATACAACTTCTGTGAAAGTTTGAAAAGTTTTGCTGTTTTTTTTTGCTAAAGTGATTGGCTTACCAGGGGCGAACCACAATAATCCCATCTGGGGTCGCAGTGGAGGGGCGGTATTTGCCCCACTCGCATGGAACCTAACCTAACCCAAAGTGATTTTTATAATGTCCTTGAAATTATAATGCGCGCATACTTATTAAAACAACTGCAGGAAGTCGTGGAACTACACTACATATCCCGTGCTTTGGGATACTTCTAATGGAGACATGCGGAAGTGATTAAATAACGCACATTGTGTCATCACAAGCGATAATATAGAGTATAAAAAATCAGTGTGAAACCAGCCACGAGTTCCAGCCACGACTTCGCCTAATATTCAAGGCGCGCGCGCCATACCACCAATGGTCGTTCATTATTAATTTATATTCATGGCTGGCCATGAATTTACTTAAACCTCCAAAATATGTCCATGGATGAAACTATTTTACATCAATGAATTCCTCTGAGGGTCTATAATAATCTGTATAACTCACAATAATTTGTCGGACAAGAATTAACTTCACAGCCCTCTCTTTTAGAATTTCGAAAAAAAGTCATAACTTTTTTCAAAATACACGTGGATGGGAGTTTTTGTTTTTCTATGAATGTGTTCCTCTGATAGTACTTAATGATGTGAATATCTCACAATATTTTGTCGGGCAGGAATTAACCCCACAGGCCCCCTTTTTTGAAATTTCGAAAAAAAATCATAACTTTTTCAAAATACACATGGATAAGAGTTTTTTTTTATGGATGTGTTCCACTGATAGTACTCAATAATATGTATCTCTCAGTATCTCACAATATTTTGTCGGACAAGATTTAACCCCACAGGCCCCCTTTTTCGGAATTTCGAAAAAAAATCATAACTTTTTGAAAATACACGTGGATGGGAGTTTTTTTCCTATGGATGTGTTCCTCTGATAGTACTTTATAATGTGTATATCTCACAATATTTTGTCGGGCAAGAATTAACCCTACAGGCCCGCTTTCTCAAAATTTATGATGATTTGAAGTTATGATTTTGTGAAAGAGTCTTATTTTGATCCCAACAATACGTCTTTGAAATATTCACATCGAATATTGAATCACCCTATTCAACTATAAACAACCAATGAAACTTTTGTTTGAAGACGAATTGGTACCTTTACATATGCAACTAGCAATTTAACGACAGCAATGCGCACGCAATAACCACTCAGTGAGAGTGGAAGAGGGGAGGGGGGGAGTGGGACTTTCTTTTATTTTAGGACGTTGTGCAATAATAGCGCTCTTGCCAGCGTTGTATAAATTACCTCATGGGCGTATGTACACAATTTGGAAATTTTTCACTTAGGATACTTTCCAATGAATTGGAATTTCTGAGAAGAGGGCTGGGCCTCCTGCCCCCCCTCCCCTGGCTATGCCACTGGTGTATTCGAAAAATGGTTGGAAGAGCGCGGAGCATAAAGAAGTCTCCAGAGATGCCACCCTTTAGTATTTTCATAAATTATCTTCTTACAAAATCAAACAGACGAGGTGAAAACAAGAGGGAGGAGAAGTATGATTTTTCATCAGTTCTAGTAAGCTAGTATAGGAATAGATAGATATAAACATCGTACATTTTTTTATTGGTAGGTAGGTATATTTCATAACTCGACAACGTTGCAAAAGATATAAAAATTGTTGCCACGGTTGGAAAGCCAATGAAGAAAAGTGTCCATATCGAGATAAGTATACCATTGAAAAAGAACATTATGAGCTGCCCTGTCGAAAAACTGTATTTTCAAGTTATTTCCGAATTCAAAACTTCACGAGATATTAAAAAAATACACCTTACTAAATGTGCACACTGTATAATATTGGTTTTATTTAAAATATATACAGGGTTTCCCAAAAGAACCGGAACGGTCGAATATTTCAGCAACGACTTCACATAAAAATATGAAATTTGGTATACGGAGATTATCATTAGTGCCGGATCTGGAAATAATATTTGCAACGTTGCCAGATTCATAGTTTTTCCTATGGATCCCTCAACTTTATTTTTTCAAATGTAATGTTTTATACTCGGTTTTATATATTTTCAGCGCATTCGATTTGTCATGTTCAAATCACTATGACCCTATAATATAATATTTTAATTGGTCTAATTTTTGTTAATATTGCAATGCAACATTTCGTTAAAAAATATCACCAAATTCCAATATCTCGAGAAATCGTAGCGTCATTTACAACGTTGTCTAATTTACATGTTATTTTCACGAAATCTTCCTAAGTATTTATTTAAACTTCTTCACTTGACAAGAAAACCATTTTATACTGATAATAGACAGATGGTTGACAACAATAACAATAAAAGTTGATAAGCTATTTCCAAAGGCCACTTCATACATCTTGATTCTAACAGTATTCATTAAAGTTCGGTTATTATCGGTTAAGAAAGTACATTTAACGTACGAATTTTCAGAACTAAAATCCGATTCAAGATTCAAACATTATCAATAGGGTTTGGTTTGTTTCAGTATTCAGTCCAAAAAATGTACCTAACTTTATGGTATTAACTAAAATTTAAAAAGGAAGTTTAAATGTTACGATTTCTCGAGATACTTTGAAATTTTTCAACGAAATGTTGAATTAGGGGACTTAAAATTTGATATTAAAGGGTCATAGTAATTCGAACACGACGAATCGAATGCGCCGAAAATATATATAGCATTTTATTCGAAAAAATAAAGTTGAGGGCTCCATAGGAAAAACTGTGAATTTGGCAACGTTGCAAATATTATTTTCAGATCCGGCACTACTGATAATCCCAGTATACCAATTTTCATATTTTTATGTGAAGTCGTTGCTGAAATATTCGACCGTTCCGGTTCTTTTGGGAAACCCTGTATAACTTGATATAACTTTACGAATATCCTAGAAAATATTCTAAATCCAGGATGCCGCTCACACTAATTGCACTCAACTTCATCCTACAACATAATGTCAAAATGATAATTTTGACGAGATTATAATATCATACACGTAGGTTCAGCGTAATTCCCTTGATACGTTTTCTGAATAATTGAATGTGCAAGAATCACTAACGCTGTATACGAGACGAAGAGATACATTAGCAATTGATTTTCTGTTATTACTTTTCTCCGAGAGTGGCAGGAGCGACAGCCCAAGGGAAAAAGGGTGCGAAAAGGCCGATGGAGTTTTTTTTTACGTATAGACTTAAGGGCGCGCATCACAGTGAAATAGTTCGCCCACAGACACCAGTGAAACTATAAATATATCACAGCCGTCTAGTGGCGCCATAATTATAGTTTCATGAATTATTCCTACAGAATCCTTTAGATACATTCAATTCAATCAATGGGGAACCTCATCAATAGATGTCTCTGAATAATGTTTGTGGCAAGGTTGGTAGAACTGATTATAATTTGTATAGGAAGGTTGCCTTGATCGATAGTGCGGCAAGGGGGGAAACGGTCACTCGTGACGTCACAGGCAGTAAGACGACAAGTTGTCAACCAGTCAACCAAATGTTCACCAAATAGAGTATACAAACATGATACAAACTTTTTGGTCTGCTCAGCGTATTTATATTAATTTATAGTATATAATTATAAGTAAGTACCATTATAAAATATGGATATTTACATATACTTCTGTATAATACCTTCAATCTTCGAAATGAGAAGGCAATTTTGGATGGATCAGTAGTACAGAGAGGAATACCTATCTGAAATTTTGTTCCAGGGCCTATTTACCAGGTCGTGGTACCAGGTATGTGTGTTTTGAGGTATGGAGCATAATTATGGAGCTAGTGATTACTTATGCATTGATTATGAACCTACTCATCCTATAAATATCCTGCAAATCAGATAATGTGAACAAGAAACTACAGAAAATATAAGAATAATCAACTGATGATCCAGAAGTAGTAGCAGTGGACCCAATATTCGTACACAACAGATCACTTATTTTATCAATATAACTCTGTATTCTGAAAAATTAACAAACTTTCCTAGATACCTATAGAAAATACAAGAGGAAATAGTATTTCATTGTTTGATCATATTGTAGTCAAAAACAGAGCAATTGATCGAAGTATCTGAGCATAAAAAAATAACAAAATATGATTCTGAACAAAATTAATGAAAAATAACACTACTATTATAAAAGTGTACCTATAATAAAGGATAGTTCAAAGAATCTCTCAAATAAACATATAGCTCCTCTTCGTTGGGTAACGTACTCTTGCTCAAATATCTCAACTTGAAAACACGTGTGATATCTTCTGATGTCCATTTTACCCGTTCAGCAAGAATCTCAACATTCACAACTGGTCTGGTTCTGATCATTTTTCCAAACTTCCATACTTATGGTGTTTCTCTTGTTGTATTTGGTATTATTGATGGGATTCCTACCTTGAGTTTTCTTCTCTTTGGTGTGTGATTTAGCAATTCTGCTTGTGCCGTTCAAAATCCTCGGCATCGAAATGGGCAGAACATATTCGCCAAGTTTTGGTATTAAATGAATTAAAATTACGTCCACAAAATTAAATCCATTTCTCACGAATCGACTTATCTTATGGAAATTAATGGAAACACAAACTAAATTCACTAGTCTTATTACACTTGTACGAATTTTAACAAGAAGTGACAGAACAAATTATCATTTTTACATTTTTAAGTTCAAAATGGTTCAAATTTGGTTCAAATATTCGAAAATACTGACAACTGTCAACTCAATACATGCGCCGGCCAATCGCCGGCGTACATATCATACACGAAGTGTGCGAGAGTGCTACAATTTTCGTGCAAAAGAAAGGGCCTATTACGTCATGAGTTACTCAAGGTTACTCGCGGGGTGCGATCGAGGCAACCTTCCTCTACAAAATAGTCATCAGTTCTACCAACCTTGGTTTGTGGCTGTACTAAGGGAACCAATGAGAAGGGAACAGGTACAAAGTCACCTACAGTGTTGCCAGTATTTAATCAGAGTACGTCGCCAAATTAGTAGTAGTAGAAATTCATAAGTGGAATGATATATTTCACATTATTATATTTACCACCTAGCATTCCCATCCTGTGATGACCTCACCATAGAATGGAAGTCATACGATAGTTTATATCTAACATATATTATTGATTCTCTGTCACAGTGTTTGTGGCCAGACTCCTCCGAAACGGCTTGACCGATTCTTATGAAAATTTTTGTGCATTTTTGGTAGGTCTGATAATCGATCGTAAACTATTTTTTTAATTGGAAACTCAAGGTGGCGGATCCAATAAGGCGGACGAGTTTTCTAATTATGATCCGATTCTATTCAAAATCTCTGTATCGGGTGGTTTTCGGGATTGAAAATAATGATACTTTCGTCAGAATAAGGAAATAAAATATGGTGTATCCAATATGGCGGACGAGTTTTGTACTTGTGATCCGAATATTTTCAAAATCGGTATCTGGGGGTTTTTGGTATCGGAGAATATGATTCTTTTGTCAAAATCAGAAAAATAAAGATGACGGATCCAATATGGTAGAGTTTTGTAATTATAAAAAAATTCCACTACCTACCTCCTATCCCTATCCTCTCTAGGAACGCACGATGTTCTTTGAACATTTCTTTGAACATTATAGGGTTTCCCTATCGTGCGCTCCAAGCGAAAAAAAATCCTATTCTATTCAAAATTGGTATTTGGGGGTTTTCGGTATCGGAGTTTATGATTCTTCTGTCGACATTCAAAAAATAAAGATATCGGATCCAATATGGCGGACGAGTTTTGTTCATGATCCGATTATTTTCAAAATTCGTAGGTATCTGAGGGTTTTCGGTATCGGGGAATATGATTCTTTTGTCAAAATCAGAAAAATGAAGATGACGGATCCAATATGGTAGAGTAATTATAACCCTATTCTATTCAAAATTGGTATTTGGGGGTTTTCGGTATCGGAGTTTATGATTCTTTTGACAAAATTAGGAAATTGGATCCGGATCTATATAGGTTTTCGTTGAAAGGGATTTTCTCTTTTTATTTCAGAGTTCTGTGGCCAGAGAATGAAGAAGTTATACGTATCATTGTACCTTTGGTTCTTATAATCATTTGAACTTCCCGGAGATTTTGAAGTTTTTGTTGACATGTTTTCTCTGTGCGTTTTTGAAACATTTCAGACACATTTACCTGATGAAAATAGATGAGTTGTTTATGATATATTATTATCAAAAATTTTTCCCATATGATGCCAACTTTATGAATGATACTGTAGAGTGTAGAAACATAATATAAACAAAACACCTGCTAACATCAAATGGATCTCGCTCTGTGCGGATGACTCGAATCTACTTGGATGGTAAAGCCACGAAGCCATTGAATTTGGACTCGCGATACTCATCTCACTCCCAGAAGCCCATCAAGTCGTCTCAATAAGTCGCCTGTCGCCAAGTTCAATTTTTGGTCGCCAAAATAGGTTCAGAGATAGCCCAATTGTCGAGAAATCGCCCATGCTGGCTACACTGGTCACTTATCGATTTTTCCAGTTGGAATCGTTCGGGGAATCTGAGATGTTTATAACTATGGTGTTTCCACTTGTCAATTGTTTTTCGTCAAAAAGTGTCGATGGATTATTGGCCATAGTTCAGAAATCACCTGTAGAGGGCGTCGCGGCTATAAATCATCGTTCTACCAACCTTGTTAATTATCTGCAGTTCTGTGTGCCTGTTGTCAAGGTCGTTGATTGTCAAATTTATCGATTTGAATTTCGAATTCAAAATTAGTGTGGATTCATTCCGATTCCTAGTTATTCTGTCGTATTCTCTCTACAGTCTGCAGTTCTTCTTTTGAGTGTTTCCAGTGTTTTAGTCCTTCGTGTTCCTATCAGTGTTAATCCCTATTATTTTCGAGTTTTGTTGTTTCTAGTTCTTGTTGTTGTTTTCCGCGTTGTCGTTATTCATAGTTCAGTGTTGTATTCAGTTTTTGTTGTGTTTCAATTCTCTCTGAACATCATGTACTATTGCATACTTTGTGGACAATCCTACAATCTCAAACAAGTACAGGCCATTCCCTGCATTTGTACAGGGTACCCAAGGTGAATATTTGCATGTTTATCGAATTTAGTTCTAACTTTGCATTTCATTTTTTCATCATAATACTTTATACTTTCATAGGAGGATAATGTTCGACAAAAGTGGGCTGATGCAGTTGGCAAACACTTACCACCTAGTGGTCGAATATGCTCCAGGCATTTCCCCCCAGAATGTCAAGGCATGAAAAAGCTGAAAAAATCTGCTTTGCCCTCCAAACTGTAATATTTTTCATATTATTTTTATTATATACTTAAGTGGTAGGTTAGGTTGCAAAAAAAACAGGAACAACAGAGTATTCCTTTTTATCAATCAATAAATACAATGTTTCTAATTGGAGAAAATCAAAGCAAAAGACACCATATCATCTTCTTGGAGTCCATTAGAATATTCATAGAAACATATGAATTAGTTTTCATTCTAATTTGAAATTCCAAACCTATTTTATTATTTGATAGTCTTGGTCATTATTATACATTCCTAAAATAAAAAAAAAATCATTCTCAAAATAAATATGACCTACCAAACTTCAATAGGTCATATTACTCATTAAAATAAGAAAAAACATATAAATATAGATTTCAAATGCTTTGTTTTCAACAGATGGTTTGAAGTTAAAAAAATGTTATACTATATATCTTGAAATTTGGTGAGCATATTTGTAGTAGAAGTATTTGTTTGTTAGACTTGCTGAGTCCTGTGGTCTCCCATCAGAAAACCATTGATATTTTCATTATAAATTACACTGCTTTTTGAAGGCTTGCAAGAACAGTAATTAAGAAAATGCACTATTTTCAAGAATGATATCAAAACTCTTTCAATAAAGAGTGCTTTAGATTTTCTAACCTAATTATTACATAGCCTAGCTGTAGCTTGTAAAATTTTGTAATTATTTATTATGTATAGAATAATAAAAAAATACTTGTAGATCTTGACATTGAAATTGATTTTCTTCCTTTTTTAGACTCTATGATGATTTATGTATGGATGAAAGTCCTAATATTTCAATACAAGAACCTTCCACCTCCCAATCATGTACCTCACCTGAAAAAAACATGGAAAATACCCAAATTGATGCTGGTATCCCATCTCCTCAACCTGAACCTATAACAGAAAATAATGACCCAACAAGTCTGATGGAACTAACAGTTGAGGATACTGTAATAGGATCAAGGTACCTATTATCCTTTATTCAAAAATAAAATTACACAATAACTACCCTAGAGATGATCATAGGGAGTGTCTCCAATAATGGACCTAAAACTTTCCTTTATTTTAATATGACTATTTGAAAGTAAAAAAAAATATTCATTATTCCAGATTTTTCGGAATTTTCTCTCATTTCTATGAAATAAAAATATGAATATTATTTCAATATATGTGTAGTAAGGACAAATCAGATGATTTGCCCCAAAATGTCACTGTGTTTAAAGAATTTTCCTATCAGAGAGCCTAAAAGAAAAATTCACTAGCTTGTCAGTGACAATTTGTATTGAAAAAAGTTTGAAGAGAAATAAAGGTATGTATATATAGAAAAAATAACAAATTTTTACTTAGCTTTAGACGTTTGGGAAACGAATCTGCTCCTGTTTTCAACATAAAAAAATGGATATTTGAATATCAAATTCATATTGCACTTGACATGAGTTACAGGATGTTTTCATTAATTAATCTTGAATTTACCATTTTCATCTTCAGATTTCAGAAGTGAATACCATGTTCTATCAATGAAAATGGTAAATTCAAGATTTATTAATGATAACATCCTGTAACTCATTTCATTGCCGAGAACTGGAAGGTGCCAAGAGAAATATGAATTTGGTATTCAAATATCCATTTTTTATGTTGAAAACGTGAGCAGATTCGTTCCTGAAACGTCCAAAGCTAAGTAAAAATTTGAAATTGTTTCTATATACCTTTATTTCTCATCTCCAAACTTGTTTCAATACAAATTGTCACTAACAAGCTAGTAAATTTTTCTTTTAGGCTCTCTGATAGGAAAATTCTTTAGGCAGTTACATTTTGGGACAAATCATCTGATTTGTCCTTACTACAGGTATATTGAAATAATATACATATTTTTATTCCATAGAAACAAGGAGAAAACCCAAAAAAATCTGGAATAATGAATGTACTGCACCTCCTTGATTAAAATACAGACAGTATTTGAAAAAATATATTTATTTCAATAATAATAATATGATACAATAACACCAGCATACACATACATATTTCAGTAAAATATATTGGAAATCTAGTTGATATTTTGATATATAAATATAAAATACTTACATATTACAAAAATGTGGAGAAAATACATTAATTACATTTGCTACCCTAGGTTACTCTAATCAAATGAAAAATGATACCACACACAGACTACTGAGACCATAATAAGATAATTGGACTAAACTTCAACCTCTATACCAAAATGTATTGGTTAGCCCCTACAGGGCGTTGAAATAAATATGTAATACATAATTCTACACAGTATTTCAAATTCCTAAAATGTCCTGAATATCAGATATCATCTATGATTCTCTTTGAAAAGGAAATTGGTACTCACCTGAAATTATTAAATAATTTTAAAGGGTACCAAAGCATGAAAAACAAAGCAATTTGATATAGAGGTGAAATAAGTTCAATTATCTCATTTTGATCTCAGTAGTCTATGCTTGTCTATGGTATCATTTTGTAAAAAAAATTCAGGGACACCCTGTATGTCAATAAATCAACCAAATAAATGATGATAAATTGACATTAAAATTAACTTCCTTCCATTTGTAGCCTCTGTGATGATGTATGTATGGATGAAAGTCCTACTATTCCCATTGAAGAACCTTCCACCTCCCAATCTTGTATCCCACCTGAAATCATGGAAATTAAGGATATTGATGATGATCCTCAACATGAACTTATACCAGAAAAGAATTTATTGTATTTTTTATCAATTTTCAAGAAATAGACTTTGGTTGATAGCCTATGACCTATGTTGGTTGTACATTATTTACTTGATTCAATACAAATTTTTTTTTCAAGATGGAATGTCTCCTCAAATAGAAGACTTATACAAAATCTAATGTTTTGGGAATACTTGTCACAACTTTATCATATTCATGTGTTTGATATATATGTACTTATTTCAAAATCACCTTGTAATTATATGATTTCTTCTAGGAACTCTTTATTTTCAATGTGCAATTTGTAAACATTTTTTCCAGCTATTTCCTGATATTGATTCCCTATTCTTTATGCACACATGTATACATATTGTCATCTCATATATCATAGGAAAATTACAATTACATGATGAAAATACTTTTGATTTTGTGTATTACATGGTTGGTTGAACATTTCCATGTCAATGAAATCAAATATAGACAAGTTTTGCTATTTTGTAGTGTATGATTTCAAATCTCTATCAATATTCAATATCAATCAATCAAATTCATTCTTCCCAAGAAATGATGTTTTTTTATAGCAGGGAACATGGTGAATATATAGATATATTTGACAAAATAAATAAAACAGTAAAATAAGACTCACACTCAAGAAGAAATCATTTGTTTTTTTTTAAGCTCAACAGAAAATGATTCTGAATTGACTCTGTTAGGTACCCAATGGAAAACTATAGTAATTGTACAAGAAAACCATTAAAATGACATATGATGTCAATATTACAGGAGTATATGTTTCTTGAATTCCTTTTTGAATTTTTCTTCTTCAAGTTATTTGGTAGTGAATTGTATTGTATGTGATAGATGGATTTTTTACCAATATCTAATTCTAGACAGAAGAATGATATGAGCAAATACTAACCTGTGGTTTCTGATAATATTTTGGGAGCTGCCGATTCTGATGTTTATTTATGTTTATTCATCCATTTATTCACTTGGTATAAATCCTTCTTGCATCAGGTAGGCATCATTATTTTCAACATTTCTTCTATTTTTCAGAACATTCAGATGAAACTGGTTTCCAGAATGCTCTTTGAAATGTCTGTGAATAAAATGAGGGAATTAGATTCATCAGAGTTATGATAGTTGGGGTTGAAATTTACATTATTCATCTGTAGGATCAATAGAATATAATTATCCTGTTGTAGCTTTTTTCATACTTGATATTATTAGCAAATTGATATTATGATGAAAATTCTTTTCCCTGATGGATGATTGATTTTCATAAAATGCTTTGGAGAAACAATCAGTTGAATTCATATAAGGTTTTGAAAGCAATTAGCATATACTCTGACATTAATCTAGATACTGATCAGCTTCTGTCACAATCTACAATTAATTTTTCAAGTTAAATGCAATATGAATTCATGCATCATGAACATGATGATCAAGTACTGCTCTATGCCTTCTTCCCTACATGGTGCATGTGTTCATGAAAAATACTATGAGTTCATGAGTTGAGTACCTAATACTAGGTATCTTATTCGGTGTCATATAATAGCTATATTATGAGGAATTCCAGAAAAATACTTACATGTGTAAAAATGATTCATAAATGCCAGCTCTTCACACAAGATAACTCCAGATTCTGGAGGTATTGTATTGAATTGTATCTGAGATCTCAGACCTCAGATAATGAGATGTTCATACACAAACACAAAAATTGTGGAAAACCCAGGCGAAAACACATGGAAAAGACTGTGAAGTGAAATTGTGGTCTTCAAACAGCCAGTGGAAACTACCTTATACTTCTTCAGGAAGTTCGGATTGCCAACCAAAAATGCACTTCACAGTTCAAACATGAAGAAGAAATCACTAATCACTAATCACTTTTTTACTTTTTACAAGTTTTTTCATCATTCATTTGACTAAAAATTAGAGATTTTGGACGTTCTGCCATTTTGCGATTCTCGCGCCCCTCGCGGTGTTTTTGGAAAGCATGGCCGATCTTAGAACACACAGACCAATCAAGTTGGCGGCTGTCAGATTTCATCGAGAACTTTTGACGAAACTTTTTCACTACTAAATGATTACACCATAGTTATAAGCATCTCAGGGGAATCACACACACTGCCTGATACCGCGACACCGCCCGCTCCGCCAGTTGCAGTGCTGCCAGCGTTCTGCTATTTTATATTATAACACTGATGTTTTTGTATATATCAGTAGGGGTCAATCGTTCATGTTCATGACATTTCCTTAGACCTGGCATCACTGGTCACTGGTTGAAACTAAGTAGCACCAGATTTCTAATTCTTAGCAAATGAGAAAAGGAGGAAAGGATTGATTACTTGCTTTCATGAAAAATAATCTTTTGAGTTGCATATGGGCCTATCACAAAAGACAATATTTTGTTTATGCCTACACTAATTTTGAATTATGAATATTACCTGTCATGAGTGGATTATGTATACTTACTTCAACACCAGTTTTTTGAATGGGAATTCAAGATAATCAAAACTATTTTCTATAAATCGGAAGAAAAGTGGTGGTTACGTTACGAATGAGATATGGGATATGAGAATTTCTCAATTTTGACCAAATGATCATAATCTCCGACCCCCCAAATACCAATTTTGAATAGAATTGGTCGATAATTACAAAACTCGTCCGCCATAATGAAACCGCCATCTTGAATTTCCCAATTTTGACTAAAGATTCTGAATCTGTGACCCGAAAATCCCAGATACCAATTTTGAAAACAATTGGTCTATAATTTCGAAACTTGTCCGCCATGTTGGATCCGCCATCTTGGATTTCCAAATTTTGAAGAAATAATTGTTATCTCCGACTCCGAAAACCCCCTAGATACCAATTTTGAACAGAATCGGATTATATTTGAACAACTCGTCTGCCATATATTGTATCCGCCATTCTGAATCTCCTCATCTTGACGAAGAAATCATAATATCCGATCCAGAAAACCCTCAGATGCCAATTTTAAATAGAATCGGATTACAAAACTCGTCCGCCATATTGGATATCCGCCATCTTGAATTTTCAATTTGAAAAATCGTTTACGACTGATTCTCAGACCTACCGAATATGCACAAAAATCTTCATAAGAATCGGCCAAGCCGTTCGGAGGAGTTCGGCGTCAAACACCGTGACAGGGACAGGAGAATTTTATATATTAGATCAATATATATTATCAATCAACAGAGTCAGTTATGCAATACACTCGATAGACTATAAAAAGAAAAAAAAGCGCAATTACTTACAAAAAATCGCAATGACGCAAAACGAAGTTGAAAAGCGCTCTATTGGCAACACTGTTCCCCAGACCCAGAAAGAAGAAATTAATAGAAAGAGAACTGTAATGTTTGTATTGGTTCTTGAAGGAGCGCAGCACGGTAGTTTCACTGTGTAGCCCTCTGAAAGACAATAGCTGAACTACTCTGCCACTGTCGAAACCTCGCTAACAATATGGCGATATTGAAAATAGATGCAGAAACGTCAGAATTAATTTTACGAACAATACATTCCCAAACGACAATGTTCCAGAAGCTGATTATTTCATCAAAAATTTATTGAATTGCTAACTTAGGGTATGCCAGGTTTTTATTCGATTCTGTTAGACAAACGTTGTCAATGTTATTGTTTTTCATTACCATATATTTTTTTACACAAATCGAATTTCGCTGGAAAATTCCTTCATATCCTATTCTCAACCTTCGTCTTTAATATGTACCAACCACTTTTGCGCTTACACTTATAGTTTATTAATGATTTGGTATCAAACTGACCTCTGCATGGCAGTTTTGACTGATGCGCCCTCTTAAGCCCTGATACGTTGATGGAATATTGGGAAGTAATTAATTCTGTGGATCCCTTGACGATCGAGTTTCTTTCGTCTCATTCGTCATTTAATGTTTTTTTTCGCATCAAAAATGAGTTAGCCTCATTAGTCAATGAACTAAGGGTGATTTTGAAATATTGATGGTACATAATATTGAAACGACAGTATTCTGATTTCATAAAAAACACGAAGATAGGGCATCATTTAATGGAATAATAGTTCGTTTCATTAGTATAGGTATACCAAGTGACCCAGGACTTAGGCTATCCTCTGTGTCTTTGTAATTAGTTCACGATAAAATAACCAGCCTCATATGATATAATGTAATATTCGAAACAATATCAAAATCATTGGGTAGCCTATTGATGACACATAATTAATATAATTGAATTGATTCGAATATTCGTCCCTTTGTTAAACTTGGTGTCCGCTTTGGTTTGTATTTTTTTGTCTGTATTTATCACTCGCGACCTAAAAATCAAACAGCAAAAACAATATATAAATAACCTTTTTCTGCAACCGACACAAAAGTCGTCCATTTTGATACCGAAATTAGCTCTTAAATTGACGTTTTTATTACTGACACAAAAATAGGTATGTTGCTAGGCAACATATTTAGTTCCTAGGAGCTAAAGTTGAATTTTAGTTCCTAGGAGCTAAAGTTGAACTTTAGCTCCTAGGAACTAAAAAGGATCTACTGGACGTCGTCAAGAATAAACAACATTGTGATGGTTGGTTATTTGGGTTGAGACGCATATACCTATTTTGTTTCCGTTTTCAGCAGATTTGGCATTTCATACCCATGCTGGAGATATTAATACACCTTATATTATAGTTTAGAATTGGAATTATAAACATCTCAGTTGAGTATTTTTGTTTTGACCAGGGAAGCCTTCAAGATTCAAATACTTGCTTGATCTGTATTTCATTCGTTATTCTCGGGATGGATAACTTGTTTTTGAATAATCACGGCAAGCAATAGTTTTTTTTTGTCTCAAACAACGATATTGTTTAGCTTCATTTCATCATCAAGTCAAACACAGGGTAGTATGGAGAGGAATAAATAATCACTATTATCATTGTTGATATGCTCACTAAACTAACATTTTCCACGTCTTGTTCCTATAGCTGATGGCACTGGCGCGGTATTTGCCATTAGAGCACCTGGTCCATACACAAATATGTCACTCTGTGGTTGTATTCATATTGAAACTACATATATCGAAGACTGGAACCTTTGGCACGATAATACACTACACTGTTTTACCACTAACCAAACCGATTTTTTAACGCCTCGACACGTGTTTCGCTAACTATGTTAGCATCTTCAGGAGAAGATTAAAACTGCTAAAACTAGTTTTAATCTTCTCCTGAAGATGCTAACATAGTTAACGAAACACGTGTCGAGGCGTTAAAAAATCGGTTTGGTTAGTGGTAAAACAGTGTAGTGTATTGAAACAATAATTCGAACATCCTAGAAAACCTAACCTGTTGTTAATGTTGGTGGTTACTTCACATGTTTATTTGAGTTAATTGTTTCGGTTGCAGAAAAAATAGCATGTTTCATTCGGATCAAAAGTTACTTTGGTCGACTCGCAAATTTTGCTTTCGCTCGGCTTCGCTAAACTCTCCGCCTCGCAAATGCAAAATTCGCTTGTCAAACAAAGTGTCACTTTTGATCCTAATAAAACAATCTACTATTTTCACCTCACCGCGCAAGATTTCCTATTTTGTATCCGCGGAAAACCTTTGAAAGTTTTGAATCTGTTACTTACAGAATAATCTAGATCAAACAAAAGAAATTATCAAGTTTTTCCTTTTCAGTGCATTTTGAATAAAAGCTTGTCTTCAAAAAGTTTTTTTGAATATTTTTTTGGTCAACTTGTTAGTATTTTTTTATGAATTATGAATATATCCGGCAAAAAAGCCCCCATGCACATACCAATTTTGAATATACTCGGATCATAATCACGAAACTCATCCGCCATTTTGAAGCTTCCATCTTGAATTTTTCCGACACAGAAAACCCCCAGATACCAATTTTGACTAGAACAGAAAAATACAAGACACGTTCGCCATATTGGATCCGCCACCTTGAATTTCCCCTTTGACGAAAGAATCATATCCGACCCCGAAAACCCCCAGATAAAAATTTTGAATAGAATCCGAAAGCAAATTTCACATCAATTAGACGATTATTAGTGTGTCATATTCAACTTGATGCAAGATTTTATTACAGACACACACACACACCCTCCCTAACAGGTGAAACTAAATAAAAGCTGGTGAGTAATCTCGTGAGTAACAAATATGCACATCCTTTCGTTGTCAACCTCGGAAGATGTCGAACAGCACTTTATCAAAACTCCTTCATCCATAGAACGGCTAGGCTCTGGAATTCATTGCCTGAGGAAGTATTCCCAAAAACATATAATCTCTAGGAGTTGAAAGAAAATGCCAATACCTATTTCCTATCCCTATCCTCCCTAGGAACGCACGATGTTCTTTGAACATTATAGGGATTCCCTTTCGTGCGCTCCAAGCGATAAAAAAAACTCGTAATCTTTTTTCTGTAATATGTGTGTGTACAGTTTATAGGCACAAACAATTCCATCCGGTAATTAGCACCAATTAATATGTTCAGTACAGAGACATAATAAACCTATCGATACAATGATTACACATATTCTATCAAAAAATCATGGCGATTTCAAATAAAATTAAGATTAAATAGAAGGAAATTTTTTATTTTCGTATTACATGCAGAGCCGGAAAAACTTAACTGCCTTCGGCTATGAAGATACGAAATTTCTGTAGGAAATTTCACCAGAGAGGAAGAGCATATTTTTTCCGCGCCCTAATGGAAAGATGACGGCAAACTAAAATCTAAAGTCCATATTTGATATTAGATAAGCTACAAAACGTTTGGAACAGTTTACTTTTTGTTTTAGTCCTCAAATAATGAATTGACGATCAAACACATAAAACGGTCGCCACCTGCTTTCATTGTGATATAGGTAATAATTTCTGTCGTTTGATGTTGTGTAATGTCAAATGATGTGTACACATAATATATGACAGCGTGACGAATATATCGAGGGAAATTTCATAATTTTATTTTTTTAAAATCTCCAGATGACGAATATTCAATAATCAAGGTACCAACTGTATTATTAACATACCATTTTATTACTCAGTTTTATGACCTAACGTTTTATTGAAAATATTGTCAATTAATAAATAAATGTTGGTAAGAAGAGTTTTCCTATATTGATCTGAATCTATTGATTCGCGGAAAAATATATAGGTATTTGAATACTGCATGAAGGTTAATCGAGGAGGTGCAATGTTCAATTTACGAGGAGAGCAAATCACGAAAAATCAAGGAGAATGATCATAGGTTTTTCATGAATTGATATGTGGATATAAGGAAACTGAAAACAGCGAGCGGTAAAGTGCACTTTACGAATCGTGGGCCATAATGAGCTCACGGGCGGTGAAGTGCAACTTAACGCCCGCAAAACCGGGCGGTAAAGTGCACTTTACGGCTTGATAGGGCATAAATAACTATTATGCACTAGTGGGCCGTGGAATGCACTTTCCCGCCTGGTTTTGCGGGCGTTAAATTGCATTTCAGCGCCCGCTGTTCTCAGTTTCCTTATGTCCACACATCAATTCATGGAACACCTTTAATAATTTTCTTAGATTCTAATATATCTAGCGGTATATCATAAACTTCTTCTTTATCCGATTCCATAGTCTCGCTATTATTATTATCACTAATTTTTACTTTTCAGTCAAATAATGACAATTCCGCTTGTTTATTGGATGTATTGCTATGGACAACAACCATCAGCTTGCTTGACAACGTCAACATTAGATAGTTATCTATACAGGATGTTGCGAAATTCGACCGACAACGCTTGACAGGTGATAGCCCTCGTGATTTCATAATTACTGAGACAGGGACATACCGTCCTCAATTGTTCAGTTCTCGAGATACAGGGCGTTGAAGTTATGATATTTGAATAGGTTTTTCGCAATATCTCAAGAAAAATTGAATATAATGGATTCAAATTCGGTATATGGTTTCATCTTTCAATGGTTAATTTTTTGATCAGAAAGACATTCCGAGAATGTTACACAGTAAAAAACCGCTTCGAGTGAAATCCGTAGAGTATGTTTTTAGAGTTAAAATACTCTGACAAACTCACTCTAATACTGCAATCAACTCTATTACTACACTTCTCGCAGATTATCTCCTTTGAAACTAATTCTAGATTGAATTTTCACTATTCTCGTATTGAATCCACTCTATATTCCTGAAATTTCAATAAAATATCAATTCAGATAACTCAATTCACAAACAATTGAAATTGAATTCATGCTAGTGTTTACTGACACTAGTGAACTTGAATATTCCTCTCTTGTCGATTAAATTGACACTCTATCATTGTTCACTTCAATCTATATACGATGAAATATTAATCTATACAGTTTCAGATTGTTCAATCTACTATATAGATAGTGAAATAAGTAATACAGATTATAGTGTCGATGATATAATGATCATGATATTAGCTTCAAGTAGTTTTTTACTATACCCACGTAGTAAGGAATTTTTTTCAACATTTAGTTATGAACGTATTTCCGTATACCTATCTCGGTTATTTTCCGTTTTTTCCGTTTCGAATTATTATTTCGAACGATTTATGAAACGAATGTAGGTTAACTAATTAGTCTAGTGGGACTCGAGTAATTTTTCAAATATCAAACGATTAAAATATTATGAAGTCACACTACTTCTCATCCGTCAATTCTCGTCACTGCATGAAGGTGGCGCTGCGGAGACTTCGCCGCTGAACGTCTGTCGGGGGCCTATAAATACTGTGACATGTGAAAGAATGGTCAATCTAACTTGGATGAAATCTCAACAGGAAGTAGTGACTAGTTTACTCAACTAGTGTTCAATATCAATCTAAAATGATGAATAAATGATATAACTCCTTATTAGCACCTGAACAAATACTAGTGTCGATTTGAACAATGCAGGAGCAATTTGACATCTACGTAGAGTAAATAATTCAATCAATTTCCGGTGGATCCGACACTGTTTATAGTGTGGAATCTACTCTCTACTATTATATTACAACTCTAAACTTTTGTGACTATGTATAATATTCGGTTATTGAATTTCACTCTAAAGTGATGATATTGACACTAGCTTGGGTCTTAAGTGGAATATTCACTCTCGAAATTGTTTCTTTCAACTCTATTTTTGTGTTAATTCAATATATTTATATAGAGAAATAAAAAGAGTAAGTTTCAATGTGCTTGCATTGAAAATTTACACTAATTGAATTGAAAAAATCACACTATAATATACTAAACTATAGAGTTAAAGCGTCACTCTAAAGCTTAGTGGTCCTCCTGGGAACAGGTATAGTGTTGAATTTCACTCTATTTTTTTTACTGTGTACCCAGAGAAGTGCGCTACAGAGGGTTGTGATAACTTTTACTCCCATATTTTCTACGCCACTGATGAAATTTCAATTATTTTCAATTTCTCGAATTGATTGTTCAATTATGTTGAAAAACTCCATCATCTTCAACTGAGCTAAAATGAACAGTTATCGAGATATTTTACCCAAAATAAAAGTTTGCATACTGATTTTTCATCTTCTTCAGTAGAAGATTACAAAAATTCGTGTTTTCTCTTTATGCGTGGTATAACTATTTCTGTTCAGACACAAAATGGGATCTGAATAGTATCTAATCTACTCAACACCAGAAAAATTTTTGCAATTTTCTACTAATGAAAATGAAAAAATATATTGGAAATAATTGGAATTTATTCAGTCTCGTAAAAAATATGAGAGGAAAAGTTGTCACTCCCCCCTGTAGGGTACCACTGGATAAAATGTCCGTAATGGCTTCCTGGTCAAAAAATGACCCATCCAAAGATGAAACCATATACCGAAGTTGAATGCAGTATATTCAATTTTTCTTGAGATATTGCGAAACAACAATTTTTATTCCATAACTTTAACGCCCTGTATCTCGAGAATCAATAGAGACGGAAAATGTATTCAAGAAACGAAAAAGTCGATATGTTGTTAATACGCAATTTATTTATTTATTTATTACTGATAGCCCTGTGGATCATCGTATAAGAGGAACAATTTTAGTTTTATTATTCCAAATGGGAAGATCATGTGATAGGTACATGGCGAAAATAAAAGACAGATAGTTTCTGTATGAGTAGCTGAATTCGAAAAAATATGTTCCTATCTTAGATTCCTCAATATCATGAGTTATTTTCGAAGGTTTTCATCTTGACTCAAACAAACTATTGGCAACCTGCAGACATTGATCAGAATATCAAAACATTTTGAATAATATCGGTTTAGTTTACTAATGATATTTAAATTTCAAAGCCTACCAGATATATCATCGAATTCATGTCACAGCCAACCTATTCTTTTTGAATAAAAAGCAATTCAATAGCGAATTAAGGAATAAATGCCACTTTGTGATACATGGTTGGATAGAGAATTTCAAGGCAAAAAGATAGACTGAAGAAATGTACAGGGTGACATTAAAAAAAAAAGAAGTTGGGGTCACTTCCGGTCAAACAGGTGGTTTAAAAAAAATTGTCGTTGAGTTCGTAAAGTGCGCTACCATTTATTATATACCCCCTGTGAATTTCAACATTTTATCTCTTCAAATAAAAAATCTACAGGCTGCTACATGTCTCCTGTGTCACCCTATACATGTCCTTATTCATCCTATTCCATGAATCTTATCACTCATCACTCTACTAACTCACTTCTTTGAAGTTTTGACCCACAGGATGACAATCTAACTTAATTCTTCGATGTATTGCTATAGTCAACAGCCATATCAGCGTGATTGACAACGTCAGAATCAGGTAGACATATACTGAGTATGCATTTTGTATCATTTCAAAAGAAATGAATCTCTTTTGATGAACAAAGAGTTTCACTATAAAGATAATTATTGCGTTATTCGTACGATAAAAATTTGGATGTGTGAACTCCCATAACCATCACGCTTCTCTTAATTACTGCATTCATACGTTACATATAAAATGTGTCAGTTGAAAGCCAGTCATTACTTTTGACTCAAGAAATGAATCATTAGTGCATGAAATGTTGTATGCATATCACGTGCGTAAAATGCGTTTATGGTCTTCAGCGTGTAATGGCCCTCGGCTGACGCCACCGGGCCATTTTAAACGCAGACTTCACATTGCTTATAGCAACGGGTGACTATCGCGATAATTGTAATCGGTCTTATTAACCGAATGGAATTAACAAGTTACAATCATTCGGTCAAAAATGAAGCGACTTAAATAATTTGGCAAAATTCACTCAGTTCCATTTGAAACTATGTAGAGATGTAATATCAGATGTTATGTTATTTTGGATGTATGATAAATTGACATTCATCATACAGGAAGTGGAAAGGAATTCTGAATTGAGAAAAACTTAATCACATGGAGAATGCGAATTCTCAATATATTTCTTTATATATATATATACACATTTTTTTGTGTTCATGAATATAGTCTGTAGGTTAATCAAGGAGGTGGTACATTCATTTTACTTGGTTCTTTGGGATTTTCTCTCCTCGTTTCTATAAAATAAAAGTACTCGTATCATTTCAATATATTTGTAGAGAGACAAATCAGATGATTTGCCCCAAAATGTCACTGCGTTCAACAAATTTTTCTATCAGGGAGTCTAAAAGAAAAATCCAGTAGCTTGTCAGTGACAATTTGTTTGAAAAAATGTTTGAAGGAAAGAAATATAGATATATTGAAAAAATATCGAATTTGTACTTATCTTTGGACGTTTCGGGACCGATTCTGCTCCCGTTCTCAACATGTAAATGCAAATTATTTTTCTTTGAAAGTTGTGCTGCGTATAGTTTGACACTTTTCAGTGTCATACTGATGTTGGCATATGAATGAGTGATTTTAGTCTACAAATGAGTTACAGGATGTTTTCATTAATTGATCTTGAATCTACCATTTTCATATAAAATGGTGCTTTCAAATGTAACCCTTTTGGTATCACTCCATTATCACGACATTTGCAAAGAAAAGTTAAATTATTTTCCGCGTGAGACAGTTTTATATAGAAATCTTCAAGCTTTCGGAACTGATGATTGATGTGAGGCCCATACCTATTTGTTAAATACTGTCTGTAGGTTAATCGGTCCCGAAACGTCCAAAGATAAGTACACATTCGATATTTTTTCAATATATCTATATTTCTTTCCTTCAAAAATTTTTTCAAACAAATTGTCACTGACAAGCTACTGGATTTTTCTTTTAGACTCCCTGATAGAAAAATTTGTTGAACGCAGTGACATTTTGGGGCAAATCATCTGATTTGTCCCTCTACAAATATATTGAAATAATACGAATACTTTTATTTTATAGAAACGAGGAGAGAAAATCCCAAAGAACCAAGTAAAATGAATATTCATAAATATATCTGAGAACTTCAGTTACTAGAAAGTGAAATTAACTTCAATTGAAAGAATATAGTGCGTCATATTTAAGTAAACTCATCGGAAAAATGTTCTCCTTTAAAGTTTCATTTGAAACTATGAAGACATTGTAATATCAGATGTTATATGGTTGAAAATGAATTGATGTTTTCAATGTTCCTGAAACTTAAGTAATATATGGTTATTTTCTAAAATGCACTTTTGTCAATTTTTATCCAATGTGGTTCACTCATTTTTGAACAACGTATACAAAAATGTGTTTTTTCATGTTAACACTGAACTCGTCTCACGGACAAACGGTACATTTTTTACATAAATAAGTTTGGTCCAATCAACTTATTTTGAACTCTATTACACGTGGTAGCTCTGTGTCCCAGAAATTTCGGGACACCCTCTAAATTCAACTTATTCATAATCATGATGTATAATTTCTTGAATATTGAACGTTATTTCCGTGATACTCTAAATGATTTTCAAAGGATACGAGTATTCTCCAGTATTTGTCGAAGTACTAACTTAGTTTTTTCAAAAAACATTGAATCACCCTGAATGTACTGTACCATTTCAATAATTCGTCGTATTGTAGCCATCAAATTTGCACTATCCCTTTATGATGCAAAAACACACACGTGATCAACTCCTTTGACATCCAATATCCATTGAAACCTATCAATAACTCTCATTACGTGACAGCTGAAATCCTTCATGAAATGAATGGACGCCATCATCCCTTGTATTAACTAAAACCCATTGATGTCACGCTCATGCATGATATGGTTTGATAATCACTCTTGTCAACGTGAATTTTCTCAAATGAACATTATTAGTTGGACTGATTTGTGCCTCAAAATAGTATATTATGTAACAAGTGATATAAACGTCCTTTTAGTAACGAGTAGTTCAAGCACGAGCGGAGCAGAGAGGAGCGAGTGTTTAATAAACGAGTGTCTAGAAGAGTTTATAAACGCGTTGCATACTATGATTTTTCTACGAACTCCGAAAATTACATTAACATACCTGCAATTCCTGCTAACCTACAAAATAATTCGAAAGGAATGGGAATTGAGAACATAATACATGCAACTGCATGCAACCAGCGAGACACGTATAAGTGATATTGGTTTTAGATGTGTCCAGTCCATTGCTTACTAACCTTTGCTTCACGTTTATTGTCATGCTTAGCGCAGAATAAATAAATTGTTCTCAAAGATGGATGCTTCATTTTTACACTTCTTGGAGGTATGCAAGTAGTAGAACATTCTCATTTCACGTTCGTCTACTTTTCGCATATATTTTTAATGAAGAATTCTGATAGGAACGAATATTGTTTGAATAATTCTGATACAAAATTCGAAAATAACAGTTGACAGGTAATACAATTGACAGGCCAGACATGTCTCAAATTACTGAAGCTGTGTTTAATAAACTGCGTTGCCATGGAAATGTGTTTAAGAAATCGTGTTGCCATGGTAACGTGTTTAATATTTTGAATCAATCACAGATCGACAATCCGTGATTAATGGATCGTTTAGCGTGGTACATATCCGTACGCTAAATGCCATTTTAGTTATGTGAGTAGAAAAATGTGTTTATTTCTTTATTTTGTATCTCTTGAAACTTCTTTGGCGAAGAATTCCAGAGCTTTGCTATATATAGACAAACGAGTTCTGGTAAAGAGTTGTTCGGCATATCTCGAGGTGGCTGACAGGGCTTGTTGAGTACGTAGTGATGGAATGATAGCCGAGATTTCTGAAGAACATTTCTAGGAAAAATACAGTTTTGGTGGCGTTGAATTCAACTAGATTGTTGGTTCCCTAGGCTGTAATTTCAGCAAGCTCTTCATTGATAGCGTTTTTTTTTTTTTTTTTTTTATTTTATCGCTTGGAGCGCACGAAAGGGAATCCCTATAATGTTTGGTATATGACTAATGACCATACTCCGTATGCTCAACCAGCGCGGTCTTTCTGAAATCTGAAAAGTGACCCTCTACCGCCCACGGCCTACTTTACTGTATAAAGCATTCCTTAATAATACAGAATATATTTTATTTGTGATTAAGGAGATTCCATTCAAAATAATGTGACTCATAATGATGACGTCATCAAATAGATGAATTAAATAAATGCGCATCTGAAGAAGACAATCGACGTGTCTGAACTTTTTTTCCCAATGGCCATATCAAGCTTTTAGCGAATATGTTCCAACTTATACGTACTCACTGTATTTTGCTATAGATAACTCATATACAGGGTGACTTTCCTTCCTGTAAATAATATGAAAAATCGAGATGACAGATCAATTTTACTTTCGAAGAGGACACTTGGAAAGAATATTTTTAGCCCTTCTGGTTCCTAGGAGGGGTAGATGTTACCCTTAGAAACTCGAATGAGAATAGAATAGAATAGAATTCATTTTATATAGGATACATCCTAATATCAATAATTCCGATAGCATAAAAACACATACAGCATAACACTAACAGTTTCTTGATTAAATAATATAGAAAAATAAATATCAACTTTTTGTTCTTGTATCATAGCAAGTCTCTTTGTCTCAGGTACTCCTAAATACATTTTTCAAAGTTTGTGAGAGAATTATATTCTTTCAGTAATTTTTAAAACATTGAGTTCATACCCCTATTGGTGAGCATTCTGCTTAGGTGAAAATCATTACGAGATCTCTTTTTTTGGTAATCATGAATTTCTGCACTAAAAATAACAAAGTGATCTAGATAATCCGGCAATAAACCATTCAATAGTTTGAAGATAAAAATAAATGAAAAAGTTGCCAGTCTTTCATTTACAAATTGCCATTGTTATATGTTTCCAACATGTTACGAATAAATGTACGCCTGTTACATTTCAAAATTATTCGCATTCCTCTGTTTTGAAGTTTCTGTAACGATGACCGAGTACACTGTTATTTTAGTTTGGATGGGCAACACTGATGCTATTCCTGGAAAGAAGAATAGTTTTTTTGATATCTTATTTTTTATCATGTTGAAGTGTTCTTCAAATGACAGAGTTTCATCATCAGAAGAGAAGTCAAGTGGCACATCATTTTGAAGGGCGTTCAATTCTATTTCCAACTGTACCTAGGTTATCATTTTCTGTGGAGCAGTTTCCGAAAAATGCCGTGTGAATTAGAAAACTTCGCACCCTTGATATCTTTCTTTCAGTAAATGACATGAAAAATCAAAAAGACACGTCAATTCCATTTCTGCGGAAGACACTTGAAATGCATATTTTTAGCCCTCATCTGCATATCAGCAGTAAAATTTGGAAGAATTCATTTGATGCACCGAAAAATTGTTTTTCGAAAAGGTTCATTTTCCAGAAATATCAATTCGATTGTTAAAGGAAAACTACGAAGCCCTGGAAGGGACACAAAATAAAAAAAAATAATACTCTTCAAAATTCTGAGTTATAACTCGGAATTTTAAAATTCCGACTTATATCTCGGAATTTTACATTCAAAATTCCGAGTTATAACTCAGAATTTTAAAATTCCGAGGTATAAGTCGGAACTTTGATGTAAAATTCCGAGTTATGACACGGAATTTTGAAATTCTGAGTTATAACTCGGAATTTTGAAGAGTTAATTTTTTTTATTTTACGTGTCCCTTCCAGGCCTTCGTAGAAAACAAACTGTGCCTTCGCCAAAATTGTAAAACAGGATTGAATACCTATACAAATAAACGAGCGAATAAATAAACAATAGGTAATAATATAGGCTCATTGTTTCCCTTCTTCAATTATGAACACACAAACGTGAACTGGGATTCCATTTCGTGTAACCCAATATATACAAAAAAATTGCATGAAATGGTGACGAACAAATAATATGAAATAACAATACACATCGTATCAAAATTTAACATTTTGGTGAATGCGCATACGTATTTTACTCGGTATTTCAACATATTCAGATATTATGCAATTTTTACTATTCAGGTATAGTGTTCGGAGGTACTTCTCTTCTTTCATCAATAATTTGGGATATGAAGAGATTGATCAGTTGGTTCCTATAGGAGGAATGATAACAAGCAGCTCAAACATCAAATATTAGCCGAACAATATTTCGCAGATACATTCATATATGTATTTAGTACGTAACATTCTACAGCAACTGCAAAAGCAATATCATCGAGAGGCACGTAATCCCAATGAATAGAAAATGCTTCCCCAGTCTCAAAATTCCTGAATATGCCGGGTTATTTTGTGAGAACACTAAATGGAAATAAGAACAAATCAGTCGAAGTAGAATTGAGGAAATTAATCATTGATTCATAAAGCCATCAGTCGAAAAATAACAAAGTTTTCAACTGACTGAGCTTCAGACGGTTGTTTGATTTCAATATATTATTATGGAAACTGGATGAAAAGGAGAACTTGACCTTCCACATACTATCGATTCGATCGTTCAACAATGAGGATTTATATATGTGCAACCATGAATAAATTTCATTACAAATCCGTATATATAGGACGAACATTAGATATTCTTTTCTTGATTCCGAGTCATATATCAAAATTAGCTTGATTTCTAGTGATGACTCCAAATTAGGACTAAGGTAGGTGCGGGTAATAAGGCCTAGCTAAGGGGGATTTGAAATAAAATGGAAACTATTTAACAAAATCAACGAATTTCAATGTTAATTAAACCTTAAGATCAGGTCCTGTCAAAAATAAACAGAACATGGCAACGTGTGTCATAAATAAAAACATGATTGAACATTTTTAAGAACCTTGTTACTAGGCCTTATTATACTATAGTAGGATAATGAGGCCTATGACTGTAATATGCATAAGAAATAAAAACAGGCTCCTAACATTTGGTAAGTGAGATCGATAATTGATAATCATGCATTGATCATGCTGAGGACTTGAGAATAACAACAAATTTATTTGTTTTACAACCCTCAGGACACTCAAAATTATCTGTATCATCTGCTGACAAACCGACCCACTTGATGCATTTAGAACATTGTCTCATGTCAGCCATTCCTCCTCACAAACATGACAGTACCAACTCGCCTGGTTCTGTTCAGTACCACTTCTACTTTTGGGGGTTGAGGTCTTTTTAATTCTTCTATTGGTAGGCCTTGATAACCTCCAACAACGTGTGAAATCTGAAAAAAACATTATTCGGACCTTGATATATTATTCAAACATCAAAGATCGCAGAACCATGACATGATAGAAAACTATAACGCAGAATTATATCAATAAGTGTAATATTTCAAAAAATACGTACGATTGATTTGGACGAATTCTTATTATTCGAGCCACAAGACCACTACTCTTAACGAATGACACCGCACTGGTCGCCCTTAGCGACGAAACACATAGCGGCAGCTTTCAGGCGTCATCTATGATAGTTAGCGACCTGTTAGTGTGACCTTGACCGACACCGACAATTTTAAATTGCATTTTCATCATTTAGGCCATATTAGCCGACAGGCCTTACCTTACTTTCTCAAAATTTGGTGAATTTCGGGTTGAAACTCGGAATAAGTACATGATGTCGCAAGATTCCTATACAAGCCATATCTCTGTCTTACCAATTTTATCTTCAGAGAGAGTCGAAAATAAAAGATATCACAATCCTGAATTTTCTTGGACGCCATCCGACTTGATAACAAAGTTGCGACACCAGTGACTTACCCAGCGAAGAGACATTATACTCATAAGGAGATCGTAAAGAACCACCTGTAGAAAATAAATGATATCGGGAAATCAAAATTTCTTTTGACAAAATGAGGTTGACGTTCATCGGAAGAGGGTCGAAATTACTACTTCAGGAACGTACTGACTATATTCTGGCGGGGTCAAAGATGAAATATGGCGGAGAATCGAAGAATACTCGAGTACCACCGAAGCAAAATGGAAATTGTGACTCCAGGAGAATACCTACATCATTATTTAGAGGATCGTCGGGCACGGTTGAATTTCAGGAATTTCTCATCATCAATGAATTAGACGAATACATCAATAAGAACCGCATGATTATTTCGAGTTTCGAATCGTGCCGATTCATTATCAGAGATCATATAAATTTTGATTTCAAATGTTTTTCGCCCTGGAATTGAGAATATGTTCACCTAAGTCCTGGTACACTTATTATTCACATCACAATGAATGAAATACCCAGTAGAGTATTTTTATTGGAGGTAATTTCAGAAATTCATCATCCGTGCTTAGCTACAACTAACTGAAATATTTAGTAGAACACTAAAATTTCCATACACATTGATGAAAATTTAGTAGATAGAAATTGAAACAACGTTATAAAAAAGCTACTATGAATAGGTTTTTTATCATTCATTAGAATATCGGATCAATTCTAAACTGGTTAGAACTACATTGCCTAGTATTTTTCACAGTTCACCAAATTATAACCGAAATTATAATTTACAACCCTCTTCTCTTGTATAAAAAATAGGTAATATAGGTACAATTGACCATTACCGCAAAAAATTTGAATAGATTTAGTTTTGATATGTTGCGACCAGGATAGTTTGTGATAAATGATGACATGGTATCGGAGAGATAGTTGTTGTTTTTTTTCAAGTCTTAATCCAATAACTCGATATCATTTTAGGATTGTGAGACCACACTAGCTCGATTCATCTAAAGGGTCTGAGATGAGTTTATAGCTTTCTGCTATAGGAGTGAAGATAATTATTAAGATATAATCCTATAATGAATAATACCAAACATGTACCTTTTTGGTAATCAAAATTATGATGTTTATTAAATCGTCATGGTTAAGACATCTGCAATTACATCACTATGATAACGACTTAAGATGTAGTTATAACATGTGAGTAGCCTACATAGCCCCCAATTTATAGGAGTAAAGATAATTATTAAGATATAACCCTATAATGAATAATACCAAAGATGTACCTTTTTGGTAATCAAAATTATGATGTTTATTAAATCGTCATGGTTAAGACATCTGCAATTACATCACTATGATAGCCTACATGCAATTACATCATAATGATAACGACTTAAGATGTAGGTATAACATGTGAGTAGCCTACACTGCCATGCAAAGACAACCATATAATACGTAGTAACAGTTCCTTGGAATAATAATAAACTGTCAAGCGAAACTGAATGTAATTGATGGTTTCCTTTCAGTGGATTCAGGCTGGTTGAGAAATTTCTAAATATTACCCCAACGATGGAATAACAGCTCCTGATTAGTTAGACACAATTTGGCGCTGGATTTCGCTTCCTTCGTCACGTGATATATCCATTATACAAAAGTATTGTTTGACACAATTTTGTAAAAGTTCCTTTTTTAATTTTGTTCCATTCGGTTGTGTCACGTGATATGCAGAACGCTGGAAAAGTCATCTGTAATTTGAAATCTTCAATTTCATTATGAGTTGAAGAGTTATCAACTGCTCGAGTTGATAACTCAATTATCATGGTTTATTAGAGTTGATATTCAATTATCACTATTTCTCAACTAGTCTTTGGATTCAGTCAATATTAAGTCAGTTTTGTCATTTAGTTAGGTCCAGATCCTATTTTCACTCAGTTTCATTAATTCATTATCCATCTGATAAAATATATAATATAACTAATTCAGTTCGGAAACCGAATAGTTTGATTTATGGACCGCCTTCCTTTACCTTTTTCAGGTTTAGTTGAGATTGAGGGTGAAGATAACGTAATTCATTGTTTTCAATAATAACTATAGAGTGTCTCAAAGAGGAGTGATAGACTTTGATCAAAGAGTATATGCAAGCTCAGATATTTTACTAGTGCGATGCATATACACGTGGATGTGTCACGAGGTGGTAGCTGGAACTTTGGATATCAAAGGTGAGTTGATTATGATATATTCTGTATTTATGGCATTTCAATACGACTTATTCAAGAATCTAGTCAATCATTTTGTTGGAAATCAGAATTATATTATGAGGTGGTTTCAAGACAGGCTGATGAATTAGTAATCAAGATAGGTTAATTACTTATATCAGAGGCCACCTCGTTTACAACGTGTAGGAATGAATGATGCCCTGTATACCAAACTTTGTAGTTTTCACATAACTTTTTCAACTTCAATCCGAAAAGTTATTCAGTCACAACTGGCAGAGCACTCGTGGTACGTGAAATATTTATAGAATAAATTGTGCGATAGAGCTCCTTTTCGCCATATTCAGACATCCTGAGGCATTTCAAGAATAGATTTTCTCTTTACAAACCGCATACGAGATGCTCGTGAGCATTCTGAATCCTCCACAAATTGCTTAGATTTCAATATTACATGACATGCTATGTCGTATGCGCTTATATCGAGGCTTATATACACTCAGAGTGCAATCAAGAATATAAAGTGCTCAAAGATTCAAGTGGACCACTCGAATGGGCGTGAACACCTCAGTAGAACTTTCAACTCAAATCATGTTTATAATGATCCTTTTATACATAAATAATGATTGACGACATAATTCGATCGAAAAATTAACTGGAATGTTTTATTTTTGGACATAAATAATAGTACCTTCTGAAAACGGACCCTCTTATGACGTAGAAACCTCATCTCGCCATAGTTAGAAGAAAATACCAAACGCCCGACGGAGACTGAGGCAACTGATATATTAATTCTTTCAACTGTGATCTCGCGCTAATTCACTCTGTCAGAAATCATGTATCAATCATCTCTGTCTGGAATAGTCTTGTTTCAGCATTAGGGTTTTGACGTCACATCATCGCCTCGTTTTCAGAGGTCCGAAAAATTGGGGATTTCAATAATTTTTCATAAAACGTAGGGAGCTCACAGCAAGAAACGGTTTGCGGTGGTGAGCTAGTTTGGGTGAGTTCTATCGAATTATGATATGAACAATTTTTGTGATATAAGCTCATTGTCGACGTTTATTAAAATGCGATAACTTTTTTGCAAATGAACCGATTTTGAATCGGAAGTTCTATAGTTATTACATACCAAGTGGTCAAATAGAGTGCTACATAAGCGAAAAAGTTAGGAGCTCCCGTATTCCCCAAAATTGTTTTCATTCTTCTGCAAATCAACTTTCTCAAATCTTCAATTCAAGATCTCGAAATGGTTTTGGAATTTCTGACCTTCCTTATACAGAATGTGAAATATCGATATTTATCGTTATTCTGTATTTGTATGCATTTCTGTGGATTTGAAAAAGTTCAGGCGATATTCAAACCGTACTGAACTGTAATATATTCGAATCCATTCCTGGTGAACTGGTGAAGTTATCCACCTGGCTTCAAGTGCAGCAGAACTTTCGACAACAACAAAATGAGTTATTCTCGAATAATGTGTGAGATTTTGTGAGATCGTCTTATCTATCTAATCCTTCATTCAGATGAATTGCCCTAGTCAACATCTCCAAACAATTTCGTGATTTTATAGATGAATCAATTCCAGAAGCCGCAAGCGGACACTTTTATGGCAACCGCTGTTTTTTGAGAAAGTAGCATTTTAGAAGAAACGTGCACTAGTGCGAGAAAAACAACGATATGATAATATCGCAAAATATAAGTGGTAGGTGATGGAATATGAAAGTTTACGTTTGTTTGTTGCAGTATTAAGTATGTATGTTCAGAATCATCCATCAAATTGCACTATTCATCGTGGAAATAAAGAAATATTGAAAAATAAAAATTGATTATTATGAAAATCCCCCTGTAGATTTGGATTGATCTGATAGGAAACGATTATTGTTGTCATGCCAATCAAACGTCAAATGAGTTTGTAATTGTCGAAGTGACAGACACAGTGTTACTGTCATTTTCGATTCAGTGGAATTGCCACAATGTGATCAAAAACTTCCAGCTAAAGGGATGCGATACAGATGCGTTATTGCCAACGAAGTCTTAAGGACGGTATGAGAAGCAATATACGCGCTTTATTGAATGGTGCAACAATAAAGAAATGAAAATACCAAATAAAAAAGTATTTTTGACTCATTTCCTAGAAGTGTCGGAGACCTAAAGACCAAACACCTTATGGGACTGCTGGCTTCCGCAATGAACCTACATAATGCGTCAAACTGTAAGTTCACTGATAATCAGTAGATAGAGAATATATTTCTCTTGTGAGCTGTTCCTATATGCATGAATAATTAATTGAACAAATCAATCAATTTCCTACGCTTGTAGAAAGAATATTGTTCCTAACTCATGCGGAAAGTGTCTTTTCCTGAGAGCGTGCGCAAAGTAGTACTTTTCCGCACTCATTTGCGTGCGCAGTCATACTTTTCCGCACTTAGTGACGTGCGGATGAGTAAAACTACCCGAAAATCTCACTGGTATGTAACATTTATATTCATTTTAGTTGCTGTAGACTATTGTATATGCACTATAAGAAGCCGTTATCCCTTTTACTTTTCAACCGTTCTTCCCGATATTTGTATTTCACCTGAATATGAATATTAGGAACAAATGCTTTGATTTTCTATCATTATATTTTACTGATATGTAATTGTTTGTTGTTAAGCTATTTCTATCAAGTTCGACTGAAAATTATTCAGTAAATTGTAATCAAAGTTGAAATTTCTTATTTTCGTTGTTATCTGATATGAGGCTCGTAGGGAAAATGTGATTTTCTTATTATTGTTATATGTGATTGATGTATAGTTACATTTTTCAATAAGTTATATTTTATTTCATTTTCCTTTTCATCTGATATGAAGCTCGTAGGAAAAACGTTGTTCCTAACACGTGCGCAAAGTGTCTTTTCCGCACGCAAAACCTTATTCGAACTCTGCTCTGCGTCGTTTGCCTAACTGTATTTGCGTGCGAAAAAGTAACACTTTACGCATTTGTTAGCAAAATAACTATTCCCGCACTCGACTGCTTGCCCGAACTCCGCTTCGCGTCGTTCGTGTCAACGGCAGTCGCGTGTGGGAAAGAATCACTTTCCGCACTTGTTAAGAAAATTACTATGAACGCAGTGACATTTTGGCGCAAATCATTTGATTTGTCCTTACTACACGTATATTGAAATAATATTCATGTATGTTTCTGCAACCGACACAAAAGTCGTCCATTTTGATACCAAAATTAGCTCTTAAATTGACTTTTCTATTACTGACACAAAAATAGGTATGTTGCTAGGCAACATATTTAGTTCCTAGGAGCTAAAGTTGAATTTTAGTTCCTAGGAGCTAAAGTTGAACTTTAGCTCCTAGGAACTAAAAAGGGTGTACTGGACGTCATCGAGAATGAACAACATTGTGACGGTTGGTTATTTGGGTTGAGACGCATACCTGATTTGTTTCCAATTTCAGCAGATTTGGCATTTCATACCCATGCTGGAGATATAAATACACCTTATTATAATAGTTTGGTATTGGAATTATAAACATCTCAGTTAAGTATTTTTGTTTTGATCAGGGAAGCCTTCAAGATTCAAATACTTGCTTGATCTGTATTTCATTCGTTATTCTCGGGATGGATAACTTGATTTTGAATAATCACGGCAAGCAATCGGTTTTTTGTCTCAAACAACGATGTTGTTTAGCTTCATTTGATTATCAAGTCAAACACAGTGTAGTATGGAGAGGAATAAATAATCACTATTATCATTGTTGATATGTTCACTAACCTAACATTTTCCACGTCTTGTTCCTATATATAGCTGGCACTGGCGCGGTATTTGCCATTAGAGCACCTGGTCCATACACAAATATGTCACTCTGTGGTTGTATTTATATTGAAATTACAATTCGAACATCCCAGAAAACCTAACCTGCTGTTAATGCAGGTAGAATATTCTCACTACATGGATTATTTTTCAATATTTGTTGCATTGCATACATATGGCACGGTATTGGTGGTAACTTCACATATTTATTTGTTTCGGTCGCAGAAAAAATAGCATGTTTCATTCGGATCAAAAGTGATTTTGTTCGACTCGCAAATTTTGCTTTCGCTCGGCTTCGCTAAACGCTCCGCCTCGCAAATGCAAAATTCGCTTGTCAAACAAAGGTTCACTTTTGATCCTGATAAAACAATCTACTATTATTTTATAGAAACGAGGAGAAAAAATCCCAAAAAATCTGGAATAATGAATGTACCACCTCCTCGATTAACCTACAGACAGTATTTATTCTAGCTCGCATTCTAGAGATTCTGGTAGAGCTTCCAGTCACGCTGCATGGACGCTATGCCGTGAATCACGATTTGTTTTCCTGATAGTGCACCGAAAATGACGGATGTTACGCCGCTTACGTTCGACCTTTTCCAATTTTCCGAACACGTGCCGACTTTTAGGGCAGTATACTTTATTTTCTCCTGATCCGGCTGGGCTTAAATCATGGGCGTTCTCTGGAAGTTTGGAATTGAATGGAAGTTATAAAACAAATACGTGAATCTGTTGCAGAGTATCTTTAATATGTTTATCAAATCAAGGAAAACTCGAAGGAGTTGATTGAATTTGAACCATAATCATCAGTCGTGAAGTTATGGGTCTTGAAAAGGGTTCTATGAAAGCGTATAAAGGCAATATATTGTTGTATGTGTGCATGTATTTCATGTTATGCACGACCGGGTGTAAAGTAGCACTTCACTGCGTATAGATACCTTACTCGTAATGGTCATTCCTTTTTTATCATGTTCTGGTTCCCACGAAAAGGGATATCCTGTAATGTTCAGAGAACATCGTGAGAACCAAGGGAAATAAGGTAGGAATTGGTGTTCTTCTTGAATTTCTGGAGGTTATATGACTCGGGGAACACCTCCCTTGGCAATGTGTTCCACAGCCTCGCTGTTCGTTGCATGAACGAGTCTTTGAAAAGAGATGTTCTGCAGGTTTCCAAAGTGACCACGAAGGGGTGCGAATCCTCAACTCGACGGGTTAATCTCGCGGGGGCTGCCAAGGGAGGAACAATTGTTGATATTTCAGAAGAGCATCGTCCATGAAAATATCTATGAAATAAAGCCATATCGCCAACTTTTCCACGGTGTTCCATAGAAGTGAGGGAGTTTGTGAGTGAGGCATCACCCACGAGACGAATTGCCCTTTTTTGGACAGAATCCAACAATTTCATCAGGGTATGT
The DNA here is from genome assembly GCA_918026855.4 of Phaedon cochleariae. Classification (NCBI taxonomy): domain Eukaryota; kingdom Metazoa; phylum Arthropoda; class Insecta; order Coleoptera; family Chrysomelidae; genus Phaedon; species Phaedon cochleariae. The sequence continues at coordinate 17,429,625 of OU896709.1, read as the reverse complement.
TTGGGTGCCGCACCCCAAATATGGGAACAGTATTCCAGGACAGGTCGGATCTGTGCCTTATAGATCATGAGCTGCTGACTGAAAGTGAAATAGCTCCTGGCCCCAAACAGAAAACCAAGTTTTTGGGATGCACTTTGTAACGTTTATACTTACCTCAGTCTAAATAAGTTACAGCACCGGCAGCTGTTCGTCTTGGCGAGCAAGGTGAGGGTAAGGATTATGTAATTTTTGATACCAAATAAATACTGATAAATTAGTCAGGGCGCCACTTGGCTCTTTAGAGTTATAAATTTACTTCTTAGTATCAGATTCTGAGTGATGAAAAGCCAAGAAACATTACTCAATACAACAAGAATAATGAAGAAGTATGAACTTTTATAGGATTTACCTTGCAATTCTGTGAGTATCTGAAGAAATTAAACACCAAATAACGGACAAACATTTAATACAATAATCAGAACACCACCGGTGACAAAAAAAATGTTTGGGAAGTTGTACACTGATGTGATAAGTACATTATTCTAATAAGCATATCATTTTTTTTATGAGGTAACTACCTAAGAGAGGTGCAGAATTATAAAGTGAATGTTGGAAAAGTTACGAAACATCCGCGCCACTCAGTATACTGTGTGTTATTCTACTTTCGGATGAGTATCATTAAATGACTATGATCGCGAACATGTCAATTTCCGGCGCGAAAATTTAGGTAATTACCTTATATCTCAACAAACAAGAAATATATACTTGGATCTCGGGTAAGGAATTTGTGACGGTATAAATGTGCATATAACTTCCCTGGTTAGATATGAAGAAAGGTTCCCCAGGTGAAGAATCCCTCTAGGTTTTGTCTAAGGTGATTTTCCAACAGGAACCAGCGATGGATAGCCAGTTTTGGGAAAGAAAGATTTCCCCGACCCTAGGCAGAGTTGGAGAGGCCAACCCCCTCTCGGCATTCCATATCCAAAGAAGAGAAGAAAGTATGTGGGATAGGGTGTGCTCGTAACTACCACGTACAACCCTGGAGTACAATGAAAGAAACCTGTGACCTAATATCCTTATAAGAAGAGGTGGTCAACCAACTTACCCCACGTAGGAGGGTTGACTTGAAGTTCACAAATTTCCTGCTCTTCCGCAAGTAGGTCAGCGGTCCAGGTTTAGCTCATCAGCATGTCTTCTATCAGCAAGAATATTCCACAATATGTCGGCCGTGTATTCCCCAGGTGTTCGGTGCCTCGGACACCGTTTGGACATATAAGTCCAGAAACTTTCGTCTTTCGCGACACAAAACTACTTGTCCAAATCGCGTGTTGCTAACACAACCGAACAAGAACTCCTATGGCACAAATCCACAACGAAGTGATTAGGTAAAACGAAAATACGAACTGGATGACCAACAGAACAGTTCGTCTTTTTTGAAATTTCTCCTATCAAAAAGCCGGTAGTATTGACCTCTTATCTCCTTTTATCACCTCGGTGTCCCTTCTTAGAGAAAATCTTGGCCAATCAACCTGAATTCTGAGATCGATCGGGAAAAATCGGCAGGTGCTCCGATGAGGTGACACCAGCGCCTTTCGCGAATTTGGAGTTGAACTTCCTCACCACCAAAGGGAAATGCCAAGTAATTGGGGAAAATTGTTACAGATATATACAGGGTGATTCAAAAGTAAGCGGCATCCTTTCAGAGGCGTATTCCTTGCATGAAAATAAGGCAAAAAGTTCCTATTGATAAGGATCCGAAAATGCTTCCTAAGGGAGCTACGGCCCTTTGAATAGGACACCTCAAAGACGGTTTTTTCTCTATAACTTTAAAATCCTTCACAACAAATTTTTAAAAATTGGTGTACGGCATAAACATTCGATGGTAAATAGGACTCCGTATTCGAAATAATTTCCAAACGAAATCACAGTAACCTGAATATCCGGAGAAGAAGGGATATTTTTACACTTACCCTCTCCCGCATGTGACGCCCCTGAATGAAATTCTGAAATTTCGAATACGGAGTCCTATTTACCATCGAATGTTTATGCCGTACACCAATTTTTAAAAATTTGTTGTGAAGGATTTTAAAGTTATAGAGAAAAAACCGTCTTTGAGGTGTCCTATTCAAAGGGCCGTAGCTCCCTTAGGAAGCATTTTCGGATCCTTATCAATAGGAACTTTTTGCCTTATTTTCAAGCAAGGAATACGCCTCTGAAAGGATGCCGCTTACTTTTGAATCACCCTGTATAGGAGATGATCGATAATTGAGAGGTAACGGTGACGTTACGTGTCACTATCTCGAGAAGCAACAGGTGATTTCGGATCTCAACCATATTTCTCTCTTCTTTATTTCGGCAACTAGACAACCAGTAATTCGCGCTACAACATCTTGGGTTGCCAGCTAAATATTTAGAATTTCATGTCGATTTGACGAGATAGTGGGAGGCATAATCCTTGACAAGTTTATAATCGGTAATTGAAAACATCTCTAGGCGCGTCGCGAATCATGTACAGGGTGTTGTAAATTTGATCATTCGATCATTCCGCGCTAACACAACTCGCTTACCAGAGATTGCAATTTTTGATATGTTTCATCACCCCTTTTCAATAAAAAAAAAAATAGACGAAGAAGTTGGCTATTTGTTTTCCTTTTCACTACCTAAAACTACAATGATTAAGTACTAGCTTATTTTGATTCAAGTTTTGAAATGTTACAACTTTTAGCAATTGATCTCACGTAATTTTCCCAAGAAAGGTTATTGCTGATAGTAATACCAAGCATCGAAATGGATGTCTTCAAAGGTATGGTTACTCCTGACAAGCTTATGTTGGGGATAGTGTGATCGGCTTTTCTGGAGAAAAGGCATGCGTGTGTTTTGTCTGCATTGAATTCTACCAAGATATTGGATCCCCTTTCGAGAATTGTTGCCAAGTCCTGTACATTCAGGTCATTCACGTTCCAATTGTGATGGTTCCTCATCTAATATTAGTTCTCTTTGATATTTCTGAGATGCAGAATGATATGATAGAACCCATAATCATAAGAAAAAATGAATATGATAGGCTACTCCTAATTCAAAAAATTGACTGAGTTACCGTGGTAACGTCGATTCCATCAATGATATTCCTCATTGCAGCCATGATGTATTTCTATCGTTCTCGAGCGGTGAGGAGGTATTACAATGAAAAACCGAATATCTATACCGATCGTGCATCAAATGTCGCATGTATTTCGGGCCTAACTTGCTTTTATGGACCTAGGCGTGATAATAGCCCTCGATATCGCTCAGGCTCTTACTTACTCGCTGCAGTCCATAAAAGCCCATTTTACGCCCTTGATACATAAATAACTATCATTCCTGAATTCCAACTATGTATCTGAATTCAGACTTTCTTCTTTTAATTCAGACTTCTCTTATTCAGACTTTTTTCTCTGAATTCAGATTTTTTTCTCCAAATTCAGAATTTTTCTATGAAATCATACTTCTTTCTCTGAATTTTCTCTGATATGATGTGTATACAGGGTGTTCTGAAAATACACGGATAAAAATCCAATATGAAGGAAGATACTTCGTTTTCTGTTCAGGGCGCAACTCCAGAAACAATGTAGTGGCTTTGATGAAGGTGTTACGATATAGTCATTTTACCGCAACAACTTGATACGGATTACATATATCGAGTTTTTCCATCATTCCAGATCATTATTTGTGGTGGTTATGCATTTCCATGCGTGTTATTCAACATCAGAGTGGTGTGATGACTACGATCATTTGATGACTTTTTCGATACTGATACTGCGTGGGAAAAACACTTATTGAGTGTAATTAGGCTATAAGAATCAAGCTTTTCGGTTTTCATCTGGGTTTTCTGCTACGCCACGACTCTGATAAACTTACGTTAGTATTCAGTAGATCGAATAATCCTGTGAAGTATAATCTCTGAGAAACTACAACTTGAAGACTCACGAGCGACGAGCATCGAAGGAGTGCTAGCCAATTTTTTTGGAATGCACGAAAGGGAATCGTTATAATGTTCGAAGAACATTGTGCGTAACTATAGGGAGGATAGGGAGAGGAGGTAGGTATTGGAAACATTCTTGAACTTTTGAACATTATAACTCCTTGGAAATACTCCCATTGGCGAAGAATTCCAGAGTTTTGCAGAATATTTCCAGTTACATTAAATTGACACCATCGACATTCTTTTTTTCTTTAAACTAGTGTGATAGCTTCACTCAGTTTTGGAAGCATCACGTAATAATAATAATTAATCAATTGGCACAGACATCGAACATCAACTTTCAGACAAGTTGATGTTCGATGGCAAAGATTAGAATCGCTCTATATTATTCTCACGTAATTATGAGATCTTAACGTTACCAACAAACTGAAATACTTATACTCAGTAGTCTGTAGCAAGATTTATCCTGAATCCTGCCGATATATAGTTTCATCACAAATCCTGATTCAAAGAAATACATTAATAATTGTGTGTATCCAATCCTGAATGAGTTTCAAGAGGTAATTACAACATCACCGACATAAATAATTCATCAGGAATAAGTAAATTTTGGCACCAAATCTCATAATTTACACACACGGTTTCAATTCATTCGTAATCTCATATTGTGTTAACTTGGTTTTCATTTCATTCAATTAGTATATTTTTGGCATTAATGAAGAGGAACACAACGAATTCACAACAATGAATGTGTTTGTGATTTGAATATCATACCTAACCTTTTCATGCAAGAATTATGAGATATGCTTCAACTTGGTAATTACGTTTAAATTTCATTTGCGACGAATGTTCCTTCCGGAGGATATATTTGGAAAATTTGTTCTCGCTTAAACCTTCGTGCCAAGCTTCCTTCTGGAAATATATGATTACTACTCTAGGTGAATTTCCAACAGTAATCTCACGATGTTCTGAATATTCAATATAATTTTGTTGCTCTGTTTTTTCACGAAATTGTGTTGCCGAGTCCGTCAGGGAAGGGACACAGTTATGAGACGATATTCAGATCAAAGTGGTATTTTGCTGGACTATTTCCCAAAAAAAAGAATAATTTATTATATAAATGAGCCATATTATGACTTTACTTATTTCTTGGCGAACTGAAATACTTTGATTTTACTTGATTATTTGGGATTTTGTCTCCTCGTTTCCATGAAATAAAAATATGAATATTATTTCAATATATCTGTAGTAGGACAAATCATATGATTCGACCCATTATTGTCAGTGCGTTTGAAATTTTTTTCTATCAGGGAGCCTAAAAGAAAAATTCAATAGCGTGTCAGTGACACTTTGTTTGGAAAAAGGTTTGAAGAAAAGAAATATAGATATATCGAAAAAATATCGAATTTTTACTCATCACTTAATAAAAACATCATGTAATACCATTTTATACCAACATCACTCATTCATATGACAACATCAGTATGTGTGTAGAAGTGTCAAACTACAATAGCACAACTTCCAAAGAAAACTATTTTTGCAAAAACTCTTATTTTTTCTTCTCCTGAAAATGCTAACATAGTTAGCGAAAAATTGTGGTATCATACTGATAAATTGTTAGTAGCAAATTACCGCGAAAAATTTCTCACATTTGGATCTTCGTAAAGGGCCCCTTGACGGCGTTGTTGGTAGGCTGTTTTGTTCGACGAACAAGTCTGTTCAAACAAAAATGACGCGAAACCGAAGTGTGTGACTGTTTAATGTTCGTTTTTGCTGGACATTTTCCCAAATAGTTAAAAAAATAATTACGCCGAAGTATGTACAATCGTGAGGTATATATTTTTCGAAATATATCTAACTAGATTATAATATAATAATAATATATATAATAATAACTAGATAAGCACTCTTTTTCTTTGCTATTGACAATTCCCACTCGTGGACTCCGTCCATTCGTGATATCTCTTTAGCAACAAAGATTCGAATTACATTCGTGGTGGTTATTTTTTTAATAACTTGTGTAAGATGGGTGAAATTGTCTGAGGATTTCAGCTTGTTTCATTGAAATACTTGTTTGCCCAGAAATTGTTTCCATTCGAGAAATGAAGAAGATAAAAAACTGACGATAAATTAATGCTCAGCCACCGAAGGGCATGATTTGGGTTTTACTAGAAAAACAAAATAAGCTCAGAGCACATTGCCCCTTTTCAATACCTAACCATGAATGTCAATGAGGTATACAAATAAAAAAAATACCTAATAGGTAGATGTTATATATTTCTGAGATGTCACCTCTCATAAAATTAACATACTATGTTTTTTGGGAGTGATATCCCACAAAATTTCCAAATATGGTTAACCAAAAACGGTGATATATTGAAAGTTTCGAATGTGAAATACGAAAAAAATATAATAACTGGTGGAATTTTGCAACTGAGCTTATGACACTCTGGTATATTCTATGAACTAACAGGAAATTTTCTTTTAGCAATGGATGAAGTACACCAGAGGGGATTTCACCTTGCAATACTGACATTTTCGAAGTCGATTTTCTCAAAAATAAGAATTCTGAGTTATCACATACTAATTTGACTAGTCATCACCCGATATGTTCGTGTATCCTCGAATCGAGATCAAACAAAAATTAGGTTTTCTCGCCCAACTTTTACTTTTTCTATTGATGGATACTTATTTCACATGGAAACCAACACGGGCCCTGTTTTTGGAATCGCATACTGTCACAATAACGTGTGCAGCTGTCGAAATGAACTAAAAAATGCTCGAAAAAATGCGAGCGAATTAATTAAACTGCTAGAGTCTGAACAATAGACGTTAGCAAACACATGTTCCCAGCTTCAACAATACGCCGTTAAACGAAGGAAAAATTCGACGAGTGCAAATTAATGGAAAAACCGAAAAAAATGTTAAATATGGAAATGCGCGCCGGATCGAAAAAACACCCATATGCCTCAGGCACGAAAAATAAACCGTCATCGGTAGCGTTTCGACTTGGCGACCCGTAATATGATTTCCTAGTCATTTCCCTGCGAATGGGATGAGGTTTGAGGGAAATTGGTATAAGCCGAGAACTCCCAGGAATCTCGGTTCAGAAGGGAAATTGTAATGCGATTCCTCCGGTATGTGGAGGGTTTGACAAGTAATCGTTGTTAACAAGCAGAATGTTTTTGTTATAATATTTTTCTGCATCTATATTAGTAATATTATTGTAAGAAGGGTTTTTCGAGCTATAGCGCACAGTGATAGCACACGAAAAAACTTTGAGAATAACAAAATAAACATATCATACATGCCAAACACTGTATTGTCAGCATTGTTTATTCTCTGTCGATTGAACTCATGCCGCCAAAATGAACTAAGAAAAAAATCTCTAAATTCCCGATAATATCCTAGAGCAAGCGGCACAAGCGACTGCGTGTAATGTTCAGAGAACATCGTGAGAACCAAGGGAAATGAGGTGAGAATTGGTGTTCTTCTTAAATTTCTAGAGGTTATATGCCTCAGGCAACACCTCCCTTGGCAATGTGTTCCAGAGCCTCACTGTTCGTTGGATGAATGGGTCTTTGGAAATAGATGTTCTGCAGGTCTCCAAAGTGACCACGAAGGGGCGCGAAGCCTCAACTCAACGGGTTAATCTCGCGGGGACTGCCAAGGGAGGGAAGATTGTTGATATTTCAGAAGAGCAAAGTCCATGAAAATATCTATAAAATAGAGTCAGATCGCCAACTTTTCTACGGTGTTCCAAAGAAGTGAGTGAGTTTGTGAGCGAGGCATCACCCACGAGACGAATTGCCCTTTTTTGGACGGAATCCAACAGTTTCAGGGTATTTTTGGGTGCTGCACTCCAAATATGGGAACAGTATTCCAGGACAGGTCAGATCAGTGCCATAGGCAGCTGACTGGAAGTGAAATAGCTCCTGGCCCGGAACAGAAAACCAAGTTTTTGGGATGCACTTTCAGCAATTGATCTCAGGTGATTTTCCCAAGAAAAGTTATTGCTGATAGTAATACCAAGCATCGAAATGGATGTCTTCAAGGGTACGGTTACTCCTGACAAGCTTATGTTGGGCACAGTGAGATCGGCTTTTCTATAGTGAAAAGGCATGCTTGTGTTTTGTTTGCATTGAAATCTACCAAGTTATTGGACCCCCATTCGATAATTGTTGCCAAGTCCATATTTATGTTGTTAACATTTCTCCCTCGTTCGTTTCTGATTTGCCTGGCTGGTATTGAAGCCCTGGAAGAGAAGGCGGTATGAAGGGTACTATCATCCGCGAAGCTGTGTACTGGACATGAAGTTGCTTCCAACAAATTGTTGATATGGAGTAAAAATAGTGTTGGTGCTAGAATTGATCCAGCAACTAGCTAGCAGAGAACATAGCTGGGGAGGCAAGCTTGGCGAGGATTCCGTGGTGCCAGACTCGATCGAATGCCTTGGAGATATCAAGTGTCACGGCTAAGGTTCCACCATATCTTTCAATAGATTGCTGCAATAATATATGAGAGATGTAAGCGAGCAGGTCACCAGTAGTTGATCTCTGATGACGGAAGCCAGGCAATATGGCATGTGATTAAAGTTCTGGTTCTGCAAGGTTGAGATCGAGATTGACAAATCGGCGTTTCTTTCCGTCGAATGATGAGTGAAAAATTCGTGATTATATTCATGAGTTAGCAATTAAATAGTAATGGATTATGGTATATTTGAAGTTTTCAAAGAAATGAACGTTCAGTTATGGTTCTGCTAGGTCGACATAAAACTAGCAAGGCCGTTGGTATTTTCGATCAAATGAAGAGTAATAAATTCGCGAATATGGTGATAAATTAATATTAAAGTAGTAACAAGTTATAGGACTATTGCAAATCTGAAATGTTGAAATGATTCTGCTAGGTTTATTAGAGTGGTCATTCTGTTCATAATACTTTAGCGAATATTTCAGAATTGTAGCGAAAACTGTTAGCCAATAATTCATGGATATAAATTGACCATTATACTTCCGCAGAACACGACCCCAATATTGTATTGATCAGTGTGCTTTAATATGATATATTATAGCAAACTGGATTATTGTCTACAGAGTTTTGGACCGGCAAAGCTATTAATATCGAAAATCGCCGAACGCTATATACCTTACTAATGACGAATGATACCGTCGAAAGCTAAATACTTATATAAATTCCACGGCGAAATGGGACCCTAAGGACAACTGTTGTGGACACTCTTGAGGCACTATTTCAGTTTATGGCTCTAACAGGCGTGCTATTGACACTATAAAGGGTAAGTATAGGGCACAGGGATCGGGTCCCAAGAAAAGGTTCAGGACATAAAGCAATAATTTTCAGATGCTTGCAATATAAAACAGGGTTAAGCAAGAGTCAAAGATACAGGATGATGAAATAATTTGTTCAATTCGAGAATGACATTGTCAGATAAGGGCTAACATATTTAGATTGTTGAAAGGAATCACGCTACTAAGACGTTTTGTGAAAGTTCTTCTTGATTCATTATACCTCTTCCCATACAGGGTGGGCCATCTTCTTGGAATTCTTCCTCTCTAGGAAGTTCCATGTCAACATAGACCACCATTTGTAATTATTTCATACATACAGGGTATTCTCAAAAAATCACAATACACTGAAATTTTACTTTTTTTAATGAAATACCCTATGAATTTTTGCATTTTGATATTCTCCCTGAAGAGCTGATTTCAACGACCCATCGTGATTGGGGTCTAGCACTGATGATTACTGTACTGTGAAAAATCGAGATTTTCCAAGTCCAAGAATTTTTTGTGTCGGAACTATCCATAATTGGTCAAAACAGTTAACATATTCCTATCTGAATTTTTTATCGACTATCAATTGATATTTGATTGAAACAAATACTGGGTGGTTCAGAATCAAGATTTTTGACCACCCAGTATCTATTCTAATGACATACCAATCGATAGTAGATAAAAAATTGAGATAGGGATATGTGAACTATTTTGACCAATTATGAATAGTTTCGACACAAACACTCCATGAACTTGGGAAATATCGATTTTTCACATCCTATATCTCAGTATTTATTACTGCTAGACCCCAAGTACGATGGGTCGTTGAAAATGAGCTCTTCAGGGAGAATCTCGAAATAGTATATAGTATATATTATAATAGTATAGTAGAGAGAAGGGAAGTCGTTGCTGACAAGTTAGAGATGAAACTTAGTAGTGGGGAAGCAGCAAGTAAAAGTGAAACTCATGCAAGTTCGTCCAAGCTTTCGGAAAGTTATATTTCCATCATCAGAGCCAGACTACAAATGTTTTAACAATTATAAGCAAAGCTAGTTGACTAAGTGGTGCAGTACTTACAACTCATTGAGGTTGGTTACATTGATGTTACTAACAAGGTATGTATATAAATAAAAAAATGTTTGTATAACATATCTGGAACATGACAAATTCAAAAAATTAAAATATTAGGTCAATATCAAAAACGTTGTTGATTTAAAATCATGATTAAACTTTTCTTTTCACAACGTGTGTCAGAATAAAAATCTTTGGTTAGGAAAACTGAACCTTATTCTTCCAATTCACTGGTGACATGGAGCTTAAGTGTGATGACCTTGGTCTTATGGTACCTAGTGCTATTGTGTGTTAGTCACAAGAGTATTGGAAGGAGAAAGTTTGTAAATTTATTGAGTTACTAGTAATACTGGTAAAATTCTTGCAGGCAATATGTGCATCACATCAAGATTATTAGGGAGTTGTTTTTTGTTGGTTATGTTAACACGCAATAGCACTAGGTACCATAAGACCAAGGTCATCACACTTAAGCTCCATGTCACCAGTGAATTGGAAGAATAAGGTTCAGTTTTCCTAACCAAAGATTTTTATTCTGACACACGTTGTGAAAAGAAAAGTTCAATCATGATTTTAAATCAACAACGTTTTTGATATTGACCTAATAATTTAATTTTTTGAATTTGTCATGTTCCAGATATGTTATACAAACATTTTTTTATTTATACATACCTTGTTAGTAACATCAATGTAACCAACCTCAATGAGTTGTAAGTACTGCACCACTTAGTCAACTAGCTTTGCTTATAATTGTTATAACATTTATAGTCTGGCCCTGATGATGGAAATATAACTTTTCGAAAGCTTGGACGAAGTTCCATGAGTTTCACTTTTACTTGCTGCTTCCCCACTACTAAGTTTCATCTATAATAGTATATATAACTAATTTGTACAAGTCATAAAAACATCATAAATATCATGAATATCAAATCAAATCGATATTTGTCAAATAATCTACAAACTCATATTTCCAATGGTAGCCTATGTTGACATGCAACGTCTTAGAGAGGAACATTTCCAAGAAGATGAGTGGTTAGCCTTCTAGAGAGCGAGGCGTTACTGGTGGCCCACCCTATACATATGCACGGTGAAAATTCCAATTTCGTCAAAAAAGAAATAACATTTTTCATATTTCTGAGATATTTTGTGTCAGCATGACTTGAAGGGTAGCTATGAGATGGATACAAAATCCGGTGTGAACCTGGATTGACACAACGTTATGTGGACCTGGTGAAAAAATCAACTCGAAAATTGTTACCGTGTATACTAAATATATCGTCTTCCCTGCTAATGTGAAGACTGTACGTGAAATTCCACATTGAGGTTAAGAAACGCGAGATTCAAAAAGTCTAACCATAACTTGAAAAATGAGATTTCAGCATTCAGGACAATCCGACATAATTTTGGGACTTTTGACTTTAACATAGACCTCACGATTAATATAGTAACGCTAACTGGTGGGATTGAGAATTCCCCATTTTTTTTTAATTCACAACAATAAAGATGTACATTTAACCAGATTATTTGGGATTTTCTCTCCTCGTTTCTAAAAAATGAAAATATGAGTATTATTCCAATATATGTTGTATTAGGACCAATCAGATGATTTGCCCCCAAATGTCACTGCGTTTGACAAATTTCTCAATCAGGAAGCCTAAATGAAAAATCCAATGGCTTGTCAATGACACTTCGTTTGAGAAGAAGTTTGATGAAAAAAAAAAATAGATTTATTGCTAAAAATATCGAATTTTTACTCAACTTTGGACGTGGAAAATTAGTTATTCGCTAATATCTCGAAGACAAATGAAGATATCGAAAATCGGTTTGCGCTAAAACGTAGGCATTTTTATAATCATCAGCTGAACCACTGAAGCATTTGAATTTTTCGAGATAATCCAGAATAATCGAATAGTTGGTGAACGACGCCCTCTATAAGACGCGTTATGAATTAGCGACCGTGAACGAAGTCAGTATTTGATGAGTATGAAATTATCTTTTAAATGAGCCCAAGCTGATTGAATTTGGATATGGGGCATGCAAGATACAGCGATTTGGCAATTATTTTGTTCACAGGCTTCCCCACCATTATTACTCAAGATACGACAAAAAGTCTAGGAAATAACACAACAATAAATTGAGGATCGTTCTAATTCCGTTATCAAAAAAATACTTCACGCAGTGATTTCCTGAGATAATTCGAATTTCTTGTTGTACCATAGAAATTTCACCCCTACCGGTCATTTCAGAAACTTGAAAATATTTTGACTAAATTTTTCATCGCCGATTTTGTTGATGGATTTTTTTCCCGAACCTGTAAGGTTTATGGTTTCCATAATATCGTACCTCGCCGACCTTAGTGGGACACCCTGTATATATATATATATATATATATATTGTGAATCTACTACTGTTACCATCTTTCAACGACCATTCTCACTGACATTCTCCCTGATGATGACAATATTCATTGTCGAAATATTGGAAATATAATGTTATAAGAGTACACCTTCGTTTTGCTGCAGTCCCAAATAATTTAAGAGTTTTTAACCAACTAGTCAGCAAAAGACTACCCTTCTGCTTCTATATATATATATATATATATATATACAAAACATCATAGCCGTATTTTTAAGAAGTAAGTTCTCGCATTACTTTATTGAAACAAACTCCTGTGACTACTCAATGATTGTCTCTCACGATTTTTCTAAAACTACATTACATTCAACTTCACCTGGATTTCCAGAACTTTATTCACCGTGGATTCTCCACGTGATGTATAGGCGTATGCGAAACGTGTTCATATTGTTCTCGGCATTGTACGACGAACGTCCGATCAAATCGATATACAATCGGTGTCCACCAATGTATGTAGGTACATCATGCCGACCCATACAGGGCCCCTTCAATTATCATCGACACTCGATCAAATTGGGCATGCCGCGTCAGCGTCACGCGTTTTGAAGACGATTTCGCATATTATTCTGACGAAGCCATCAATTACATACTATATTGTTGCCCCTGATGTACCTGATGGGTGATTGTTAATTCATAGATGCTGAGGCCGCAAACATTGTGGAACTCTGCTAGATGACAGAAGATATAATACTAGCGAAGCAACGATATGATAAGCACGTGTTTATATGCAGGTATTACATGTTTTCCCCTTCTTGAAGTGACACCAATTTTTTAATGACTATAATATATTTATATTTCTTTCTCGATTTCTCTGGTATTTATGTATGTGTATAGATAAGGGTGATGTGTACGTACTGCGATCCATGTGATCAGTTGTGTCCCCTCTTCTTAATATGCGTCCTAGGACTTCTCAATTATAGTTGTTCTTCTTATCCTATTATCCTCAGAAAGTTGAAGACATGGGATGGTTCCGGAGAGGGTATATCTCCTCTCTTTCTTCGATTTCATATGCTCAGATGAGGCGTTCTTGGGCTCTTGCGTTGCGAAGAGCTATACAGTTCAAGAGGATGTGAATGGAGGTTTCGTCCTCTTCCTCACAGAATCTGCCCTCTGGTTGTGGGTTAGTGTCTTACTAGTTACTACCTTGTATGTAGGGAAACATGTTTACCAAGGAAAAGATCCACATTTTGTATCTTTCAACACCTAAAGTAAATGAGAGGTAGAATCAGAAGTATCGATTATTAGCATTTGATCAGGGCTCTGATTTTCTTACTTGTAATGATCCTGTTCCACTCAATATCGAATGTGTATCATTTTGTACGATACGGTAACATCCTCTAGTGGTCCTACACTCAACTGAGCTATAGAGAAGACCAGTAGTTTCAGCTCACTAGATTAGTCCTCCATATTTAGCAGACAATGATTATACATTATGATTCAATATACTTCAATGGGCAAGAAATAATCGTTCATTGGCAAGACCGGCCCTGCTTTCAATATAAGTGCGCATGCTCACAACCTCAAATCCGCCATGTCTGCGCGAGGTTCCAATGAGCGTATTATTGATATCATGCATCGGCATTCCCTTTGTAGAGTTATAGTTCAGTGCTTCTTCCTAGTTGAAAAAACGCCAGTCGGACAACCAGCCATTCCCGTTTCACCCGATATGGGAATTTATTTTGGAGTGTTTCTTTCCTCTGCTCAGGTGGCGTTCGTGTCCATCTCGCTGATGGCCAACGCCTCGAGGGTAATTAATGCTGGGATGTGTTTAGGTTGGGTCAGGTTTGTACCAAATGGCGGCCAAGAAGTCATCTGGAGACACCCCTGCACTGATGAGAGCCCAAAGCTCGAGACCAATCTATAGGTAGTCTAGCGTTCCTGAAAAATTTGGGCACAGCTCAGCATTCCGATATGAATCACTTGCAGCTGTATTCGCCTAAGAGAATCGTTGCATAGATTTCGGTAGGATGTAATGCAGTGTACTGTTTCTTCCTCTTTGTGACCATTTCATTCCACTTTGAGTATTTGGCTTTTTTCTAGTTGAATCTTTACCTTCTTAAACATTGATTAAGGATTTATCAGAATCATGTATGATCGTGTAGTGGTACTGTCTCTCATGCCTGTTCCCTGACGATGATAATTTATACTATTTTCCTGCCACTGATGATATCTTCATAATACGAACTCAGATCTATGAAATTCCAAAACCATTTGGAGACCAGATAACAAATTTCATTAGTTCATCTATGGAATTGCAAAAAACATATTTCGTCTGAAGAGAGGTAAAATTTTCCCCATTAAAACTCATTTCAATTTTTACATCATACTATATATATTCCTTGATTTGAGTTTTTTTATCCAAACACATTCACATTACCAAGAACTATCCATATGATGTTGATTTTTCCAAGAGCTTTCTCAACATTCAAGGCTTTCCTGTTATTCGTCAATGAATTGCATCATTTTGGAGAAAACAATATGTCTCCAACATGAAGTCACTGATTCAAAAATTTCGAAGCTGATTCGAGAAAAGACATCAAGCTTCATAGTCATGGTCAAAACAAATATAAAAATATTTGCCCGGACCGGAACGTCACGACAGCGCTGCAATTTTACACCACTTGAATTATCATGCTGTAAAACGTTCATCTGAATTTTTGTATTCATATAATGCTTTGAGTAGTCACTGAAAGATTGGACTAACCAACTGTGATAATCGAATAGAAATCAGTTATGGATCCATGAGTGAATCGATGTTGAATGCCTATATTTTGGACCCCGACGATCGTTTTGTTGATCAGGATAGATATGTATATTGAAGTTGTGATTCGCCTCATATATTTCATACTGGTAATGTTCATGCATGAAAAACAGATGTAAAAGATACCTTCAAAAAGAGAAATACTCTTGTGATAATGTATACGATTCCTGTTAATTTTAATTGCAAACCCACACCAAGCTTTGTTTATTCATGTGGCTACACTCAACATCATACGAAGGCATATTGTAGTGTGCGGTGGCGTGGTAAAATGCATGAATAAAAGATGAACAATTATTTCGGGCTGTTGAAATTTGATGTTAATTCAGAGCACAGATGTGGTTTGTTACCTTCAATTGCCATTAAAAAACGAATTGATATACACTGTGTCCAGCATAAAGTAACTCAGTAACCCCCCCTCCCAGTCAACTTTTGACCAGCTGGGATTTTTTTTTTCATTTTTTGCTCTGTTCCTATTAAAGAAGATTCAAATGTGACCTGAACGCCACTCAGGAAGATTTTTTAAATGGAATGGTGACACCTCATTTGATGAAAAGTCTTTCAATTCCCTATTCATTTGTCGAATCGTTACATATGCAGGGTGTTTCAAAAAAAGATGACCCCGTGTTAGAGTAGGTAGAACACTGCAAAACATGTTGAGTTTGCTAAGTAAAAAAACGTCGTAACGGAATCAATTTTAAAGATAGAAGGTGTTGAAATAGTTATTTATTATACAAGGAAAAAAAGCACTAGAGTTTAGGTGTGTGAGAAAAAACACCGTGAGCTCAAATCTAATATTTTTCCCGTGTATAATACACTATTTTTTTCTGTGACAGAAGAAAGGACGAATCAATATTGAGAAGATATTACATTATTTTGAAATCTGAAAATTATCGACGTGAAATTTTAAGTTTTTAAAAGTTAGGGACACCTGCGTTGTAGGCATCTTAATCATTCTTTTGAAGTAATTTAATATCTGATGTCACTTCTGTCAGTCAAATTCTGTGATTTGATTTTAAAAAAATGCGAATTTAGTGGCTGTTTATTAATATACGTAACCGAGAAGTCGAATGGAAGATAAAAGGACTTGTAGTACTTTCTCGGAGACGGTATTATTGACTCATTTTTCGGAACTATAGCACAACAAAAGCCATCAACAGTGTATAAATATGTGATATATATCCGGTAGAAAAGTACTCACTTTTTTCCCACGGGAAAAAAGTAATTTATGAAAAGTGACATTTTTTAACCTGCCAACAGAAATGAAATGCCAAACTTTTTCCCGTCACAGAAAAAACAATATTTTTTCACACATTTTCACGATTAGGTCGAAACTACTGGCAACATTGTGATGAGATTTTGTTTATGGAAATATGTTCTGGAAGCTGACACATAGCATGAATTTGTTTCAATTTCTTACTCTCAAAGATGTCGCTAGTTATAGGGTTCGTATTTATCAGAAATTTCAAACACCGGTGGTGTTTTTTGGAACCGCTGCCCCCTGGAGTCCAACCCAATTGGTGAGGCATCAGGCCGTATGTACGACTTGATGGGGCTATCCTCAAGTACCGATGTCAACAAGATTAACCTTGTTACGTTTGATGAGTCACCGTCGCAAGAGGCTTTGGCCAGAATGCTACTCATGTTCACAAGAATCCTCTCGTCCCGTTGAATCAGTGATCATTCCAGGACTTTTAGATGTTCCTCTACCTCGTTTACAGGAGAGGACCCGGCTTTGCTTACGATGTCTGACGGTGGGATCGCTTGGGGCTGTCCCCTCCCTGACGAACGAAGGCACTAGGTTCACCAAAGTTCCAGTTTTCAGTCCCGTTTAATGGGTGTCCGTTTGCGTCCTTTTACACGTACCGCTACCATGAGAAGAGTGGGGACCTCAAGCTTTCAACCAGTCCAGTGGTGTCTGGAGTCACCTGGGGCTACCCCCACCCCTTAAGTGGTTCAGGAGCGCTGACTACCTGCAGACCGCAGCTCAGCGTTTAGGAAGGAAACACTTGCGATTTTATTCGTTTATACGAACTATCGCATAGGTTTCGAGAGGATGTAATGCAATGTTCTGCGTGGCATATAGCCAGGAAAGTAGTTGTTTTTCTCTCGTTATCTACCATTGTCGTTCATTTTATGAACTAGTTGTGGTAATGACTTTGAGTTTCTCTCTTTGTGTTAGGCCGTTTTGTTTTCGGTTGGCCACTCAGTAGGAATATTTTCAGTATCGATTCACCCAGCCATGTTGAATATTGAGACAAACTCAGACAAGTCGAATATTGAGACAAATCCTGACAAATTGCCTGTTAGGAAAGGGTTTAGCAACTTATCTACACGATGCATAGTAAGTAGGATTAACGACTTCACTAGAGGAAATTAATATACATCGGCTGATGGGCCAGGCCTCAGAAAAGGAGATGAAATATCGAGTCGAGGCGAAACAAATATGCTTCCCAACGAAGGCCGTTTTCAGGGCAAATATTTGCACAGGCGAGTCTGTATATAGACATAGAGCTATAGAGTAAGCTGCTCATAGATTGTAGGATACCGGATACTCTATATACCGGGTGACACAGGAGACATGTAACTGCCTGTTATTTATTTATTTGACAATGACAACTTTTTTCGACCACCTGTTTGATCGGAAGTAGACCCGACTTTTTTTTTTTCAAATGGCACCCTGTATATTTCTGTAGCCTATCACATTCGCCTTAAAATTCTCTATTCAACTATATGTATCACAATTTGATGAGCGAAATGATACATTGAAATACATATACCCCGAAATTCATGCAACGATTTGTACAAACGGATACTGATTGCAAGCGTTTCTTTATATAATGCCTAATGTTTCTGAAGTATATTCAGGTAATGATTGACACCTACAGTCCGGTTTCGGTCTATTGATGGCCATCATCAGTACACGTGCGGTAGCCACCAGAAAGCAGTTCGAAGACTGTTGCCTGAAGCGAAACCTGACACAACAAAAACCTAAATCGGAATGTACCTGACGCTCGAAGACTCTGGTCAATGTCAACATGGAAACAGCGAGATGTAGAGCTGAGGGAAAGAAATACTCGAAAACTGAATTTAATTTCTATCTTGGTGATAAATGGGAGTGACTGATTTTCCGACTGGTATTATTTGAACTACAAAATAGCCAAAATGCTCGATATGGAATGAAACGTTATGCAGTGAGGAAAATCAAAAATGCACTTGTTATACCTTGAAGGAAATAGCATTTGAGAGACGATTAAATATTTAATTTGTTTATATCCATGGCAACGTATCAGTTAGTTGATGAGTTAGGAGAGTTGACTCCTCGTTCAGTTATAACAGACAGGTTTATGTAACCCAACCCTATAGGATATTTTTCGCTTCGCAAAATGCATTAGGCAAATTGGCACACAGAAAATTCCAGCAGAGGCACTAGATTTTCTGCTGAATATTTCACATTAACGACTAACCACCAGATATGCATTTGATATTCGTTTTTTTTTTCTGATTCTCAATATAGAAAAGTTATGTATCGGTTCACTCTCTAATTCCTCTATACAGTGTGTTCCAAATTCAATATTCATCATCAGTTATTTTTGTACCATTATCATCACAAGAATCATGGGAAAAATATTTAGAGACTGAATAGAGAGCAAATTTTAGCTGAAATATCACTGAGTAGGCAAGACTACATGGATCCCTTTATGACACTGCGATAGAAGGTTCTAATTGACTATTTAAAAAAAAATACAGTTTAACAGGAAGTCGGTCGACCACAAACAAATTATATTAATAAATCAAGTTTGTGACTAGTTAAGGCTCATCTTCAGACACAAAAAATACGTTAGAAGACATGTGGAGATGAGTTTTACTAAAAACTAGGTCAAAAACCGGAAAATCAAGCAGATGCCTGAGCCGAAACAAGTCACAAACTTGATTTGATAATATGAATTTTTGTGGCCAACCGACTTTGTATGTTTTTTTTTTCATTGAAAAAATTGTGGACCACTTTGAGAAGGATGGATGGTTTCCATGACTTAAATAATTACCTATTGTTCGATTGAATCAATTAGAGAGAGAAAGGAGTTGACCAGAAACATCGGAAGGGCATGAAAAACCTCGTGAAAAACGATAGAACAATCCAAAAACTAAGGCAATCCAATATTCTAAGTGACGAAGGAAGGTAACCTGGTATTTATACTTATAACTCTATTTCAACATTTTTTGAATGCAGACCTATTATGGTCGAATAAAAACTAATTAAATTTTCAGATTCTTTAATGAGAGTTTATAAATTGTCTGCAAAATATGAAAGTAACAAATTATTATATACATCACGGTGATATGTGTCAAGAGTCGTAGAAGGCTTCCTTTGCGAGATACAGTGTGTTGAAGTTGAAAAAAAATATTTTTCATTGAATTTCTAGATAACCGTTGAACTAAAATTCTTGATATTCTGGTGCATAACTCAGTAACTGAGAGTGATTGAATGGGTAGTACTATTTAGTCAATCTGACTCCCAGTGGCAAGTGGTATTGAGTGAATTTAAAAAAAAACATGGGGATGATACTTCTCGAAATTATACAGTGTGTCCCACTTACCATGCTCACCATGGGTATCTTTTTAACGGTGAGAGATACGAGGTCGGTTTAATGACACCAAATGTGGAGTTTGTCAAGGCCAACTATAATGTGAAAAAATATTTTGATAAAATCTATTCGTTTTTGTTTTATACGCAAAAAACAGATTTTGATCATTTTCATGTCTCCTCCGTAACTTCTTTATTTATGAAAATATTCAAGGTGATTTCGAAAAAAATATGAAATTTATACCAACTCTTCTAGAATTTGAGATATCAGCACCAACTATAGTTTTTCAAATATAGGTCATAGCTCACTATGACTTAGTTACAAATAACTTTTTTTTCTCTCTCAGATGATATGTCGCAGTAATAGTTTTGTGTTGATAACAACGGAGTTATCCACATTTATACAAAAACAAAAAATTATTTGGGAGCCATCATCTTGAATTTATAAATTTTAATGAGAGAATCATGATCTCCGACCTCAAAAACCACCACTTACCAATTTTGAATGAAATCGGACCAAATCTTGTCCGCCATCTTGGAGCAGCCATTTTTTTTAATTTCAACAAAAATTCCATAACTCCGATTAACTTGAAATTTCGGCAGGTGTTCATAATTCCGGTGACAATACATTATGGAATTTTTGTTGAAATTAAAAAAAAATGGCTGCTCTAAGATGGCGGACAAGATTTGGTCCGATTCCATTCAAAATTGGTAAGTGGGGGTTTTTGAGGTCGGAGATCATGATTCTTTTGTTAAAATTTATAAATTCAAGATGGTGGCTTCCAAATAATTTTTTGTTTTTGTATAAATGACGATAACTCCGTTGTTATCAACACAAAACTATTACTGCGACATATCATTTGAAAGAGAAAAAAAAGTTATTTGTAACTAAGTCATAGTGAGCTATGACCTACATTTGAAAAACTAAAGTTGGTGCTGATATCTCAAATTCTAGAAGAGTTGGTATAAATTTCATATTTTTTTTGAAATCACTCAGAAAAACTGCCATGAGAATGTGAAATTCCTATTTGAATATTTTCATAAATAAAGAAGTTACGGAGGAGACTTGAAAATGATCAAAATCTGTTTTTTGCGTATAAAACAAAAACGAATAGATTTTATCAAAATATTTTTCCACATTATAGTTGACAAACTCCACATTTGGTGTCATTAAACCGACCTCGTATCTCTCACCGTTTAAAAGATACCCATGGTGAGCATGGTAAGTGGGACACACTGTATTCGAAAATATGAAAGAGGATGCAATTGTGTAGAAAAAAGCACTAAGTATTCGAGGAAAGCTCCAAAATTTGATGTGGATGTCCGAGGATGACGGATATTCCATGTGAGACATATTTTTTCTTTTGTTCTGGTTCCCACGAGAAAGGATATTCTGTAATGTTCAGACAACATCGTGAGAACCAAGGAAAATGAGGTAGGAATTGGTGTTCTTCTTGAATTTCTGGAGGTTATATGCCTTGTAGAACACCTCCCTTGGCAATGTGTTCCAGAGCCTCGCTGTTCGTTGGATGAACAAGTCTTTGGAAAGAGATGTTCTGCAGGTCTCCAAAATGACCACGAAGCAATGCGAAGCCTCAACTCGACGGGTTAACCTAGCGGGGACTGCCAAGGGAGGAACAATTGTTGATATTTGATGAGAGCATCGTCCATGAAAATATCTATAAAATAGAGCCAGATCGCCAACTTTTCTACGGTGTTTCAGATCAGTGAGTTAGTTTGTGAGCGAGGCATCACCCTCGAGATGAATTGCCCTTTCTTGGACAGAATTCAACAGTTTCAGGGTATGTTTGGGTGCTGCACTGCAAATATGGGAACAGTATTCCAAGACAGGTCGGATCTGTGCCTTATAGATCATAAGCAGCTGACTGGAAGTGAAAGTGAAGCAATTGGTCTCACGTGATTTTCCCAAGAAAAGGTTATTGCTGATAGTAATACCAAGCATCGAAATGGATGTCTTCAAAAGTATGGTTATTCCTGACAAGCTTTTATGTTGGGCACAGTGAGATCGGCTTTTCTAGAGAAAATGCATGCTTGTGATTTGTTTGCATTGCAATCTACCAAGTTATTGGATCCCCATTCGAGAATTGTTGCCAAGTACATATTTATGTTGTCACCATTTCAACCTCGTTTATTTCTGATTTGCCTGGCTGGTATTGGAGCCCTGGAAGACAAGGCGGTATGGAGGGTACTATCATCCGCGGAGCTGTGTACTGGACATGAAGTTGCTTCCAACAAATCGTTGATATGGAGTAAAAATAGTGTTGATGTTAGAATTGATCCTTGCGGAACATCAGCATTTATGATAAGAGAGTCAGATGAAACTCCGTCGACCACTACATGGAGAGACCTTTTTGAAAGAAAACTAACTAGCAGAGATCATAGCTGGGGAGGCAAGCCATAAGATGGAAGCTTGACGTGGAGTCCGTGGTGCCAGACTCGATCGAATGTGTTGGAGATATCAAGTGCCACGGCTAAGGTTTCACCATATTTTCAATAGATATGTGAGACGTAAGCGAGCAGGTCCCCAGTTGATCTTTGCTGACGAAAGCCATATTGCCTATCGCTGATAATACCTGAATGTTCTAGGTATTTCATGAGCTCGATGTTGAAAGCTTTCTCCATGATCTTTGAAATAATAGATGGCAGTGCGATCGGTCTGTAGTTGCAAGGTAGGGTCTTTCTATCTTTTTTAGGAACTGGTTGTACTCTTGCAATTTTCCAGTTGGACGGGAATATCCCCAATTCGTAAGAGTAGTTGAACAACTTGCAGAGAACAGGTGTTAGTTCGGGAGAACATTTCTTGAGAACAATCGGTGGGATTCCGTCGGAGCCACAAGCTTTGTTGGTGTTGAGACCCAATGAAATCTGAATGAACAGACTGAATTTCGCCACCACGATGAGTCATACACGTGGACATACAAAAATCTATAAATATTTTCAACTCAACAGCCTGTATCTCGCAAGCGAGGACTTCTACGACTTTTCTTTATGGACATTTTTCTATTTTCTTGAAATGCCCTATCACCCTCGCCCTTGTAGTGCGTTCGACGTTTACGAAACACCCTGCATAGTGAAGTTATTTCAAATGTCCGAGGCCCTGGTAGGGACACCTGAAATAAAAAAAATTTAAACTCTTCAACATTCTGAGTTATAACTCGGAATTTTACATGAAAATTTCGACTTATATCTCGGAATTTTGGAATTCCATGTTATATCTCGTAAATTTAAAATTCTGAGTTTTTCGTTCTACGTTATAACACAAAATTCCGAGATATAAGTGAGAATAATGAAAAAAAAATAGAGTTTCTATCTTTTTAAATTTCAGGTGTCCCTTCCAGGGCTTCGTAGTACGAAGCCATGAATATGTGTTCATCTTTCTTTGGCACTTCGTATATATTATTATAAGGATAGGAGCGGCTCATAATATATAGTGAATCAGTCAGTTGGGCAAGTCGTGTAACGCTAACTTTTTCTGGTGAAAGGCAGGGATTATTCATTTTTCGAATTCCTCTATTGAGAAAGTCCTCGAGGAAGTCATTATAATGACTTCCGCGTGGAACGATATATCTTCCAGCGTTTCTCTGAATGATAATTTTCAGAGTAAATAGCTCATCATTGCCCTTTTGACACGAGCTCAGCTGACTGTTTCAGGCGGAACTCATCAAGTTTAATAGCAGAAGTTTTTGTCTCCCTTCCGAAATGTACTCCATTTCAGTTGGAATGACTGATGGTTATCATGAGTGGCTCAAGGAGAAGTGGATCTGGGCTTTTAGCACAAATAAAGTGTTGCAATGGTTCTCTCCATTTGACTTCGCTGTTTTTTTTTTAAATATACCTATATCAAAGTTTACAGAATTAATATATTTTTATTCGAAAATTCACTTCGGTAATAAGATTACTAAGAGTAGCTTTCTATCTCTTGAAAACACTCTGTATATTATAGGATTTTTGGATTCTCCATAAAGAGCTGATTTGGAGTCTGGTGGGAATGATTACAGAGATATAGGGTGTTCAAAATCAAAATGTTATAGAGTCCGACCACGATAACTTTGGGACAGCACGTGGTCGCGTATGCATTGAATATGCATATGCGTTGCGTCACATGCTGTCCCAAAGTTAACGTGGTCGGACTCTACCTGAAGGATTTTTTTTTGTGTCGATTTATCGAATTTATTCATTATCGGTCAAAACCGCTTTCATGTCCGTATCTAAACTTTTTATTCACTAATTTACTAGCTACTGACATTTAATTGGAACAAATACTTCAGGATGGTTCGAGATTCAGAATACTGCAACCCTGTATCTGTTCCAATTGAATGTCAATAGATACAAAATCGAAAGTTGAGATCGGGACAAGTAAGCCGTTCGACACATGAAAATCTAGATTTTGAACACCCTTTGTTTCTGTAATCTGAAAATGCAATGAAATACAGGGTGTTCCATTTGAAAAATCAAAGTTGCTACTACTTTCTAGTAGAAGCGGCAACACTGCATTGTAGAAAATATGAAGAAGAGAGCAATCTTAAATATAAGCGTATGAAATTCTGACGTCTACAACTATGTTCAGTTAAACTTTACTCTGCCCTCTATGGCCATGGTTACATCGTTAAAAAACGCTGACAGATAAAAAAAATTTAAGACAATGAACAATGAAGCGACAGCATTATCTCAAATATTCAGAACATCGTGATATTACTAATGATAATTCAATTTGGCTTTGTATTGTAATTGGTCAGATGATTTGAGCAATTGAAGATTAGTGAAATATTCACGAGCATCCAATCACTTGGAAGTACTACTGATAATTTCCTGGGCCGTTTTAACCTTCTCCATCCGCCCCTGCATAGGCAGAATGATAATATTAATAGCACGTCATTAACTCGTAACTAAAATAGAGAGCGAATTTGTGAGAACTTCATTACCCTCAACCGTTTCATATTCATTTCCCGACCGAAATAACGTTGATTGCGAATTGTTTTCGCATAAATCGAAGCAGTGAGCTCGTTCTAATGACATCTCTCCGGCCGCCATTATAAATGATGCTTCGACCGAGGCATAATTTCGATTTCCTCTTATTTCGGAAAGCCCTTTCCGCCGAATCGGACGCGGTAATTACTGACCGTGTTACACAGATATACAGGGTGTCCCACTACTCCCACTTCAAAGTGGGCGGCATGCGATAGTGAAAGTGTTTACTTTCAAGTTGGCGCCATGTTTCAAGATTCCACAACCCTTACTCAGGCAACCAGATGACGAATAGGATCACGCCGGTGTGACGTTCCAAATTGTTGAAACTTGGTCATCGTAACATTTAACGTCACACACCAATTATTAGAGACGTCACTGGCACGTTAATTATCGAACGTCATAATAACGATATAATTTTCATTCTCAGATGTAGTTGAAACGTTACTCTCATGACGTTGCAGTAACGTGTCTCATGACATTGCAGTAACGTGTCTATAACGTCTAAAAATCACGTCGATGCATGTGATGTATCAATTTGATGGACTTCAGAGAATTTGTCAAAGATTTGCTATTTTTATTAGTTTTCTCTTTAGTGACAGAGGATTCATTATAATATGTTACTCGACGAAGTAAAGCAAAATTTGCCAATATTCTTTACGTTTACATTGCCCACCGAGACAACGGTTCGAATCCTAGTTAAGTCATGGATGTTTGTGTTTGTATGCTTACCTAACCCAGCACAAGTTTCGACTCATGGGGCGTTTGGTCCCAGTGCTGGGACCAACGAGGTAATGCAATTGCACAAAAAAGAACTATTCTTGGTATCCTTACATATCGCCGACATTAACTATACATAATTTTTTAAACATACATACTATACATCCCCCATATTTTTCAAAGTATAAATATAATGAAAAACTTGGCGATGTTCATTTGAAATTTCATTATGATGATATTTATACATTGTAGAATGAAGAAGAAAATTGACAGGCGATTTCGATAAGCAGAAATAGGTGCCAGGCGATCAAAATTGGGGGAGATATAATTAGCTGACCAAAATAAGAGTTTGCTGACCGGACATTTCCATTTATATTTGGTATTGCTTTCATGGACCTTGGCGTGTTAATAGCCGTCGCTATCCCTAGGGCTCATACCTACGGTTCATAAAGCCTATTTTACGCCCTTGATACATAAATAACTATTACTACCAATGTATTGCTATTTCCCTAATGGAGAAAAAGAAAGTTGATCAAATCAGGAAAAAGTTGTGTAATTTAGACCTCTTCAATATAACATTTCACAAATTGAAAAATTTTCAGCGGTTCCAAAAATATTTTCAAAAATCTGGAAATCACTAACTTTGTTTTCAGTCATTTTCTCAGTTAATATCTGAGAAAGAAATTTGCAATTTTGTATTTACAGGTAATTGATCATGACGAAGAAGTTGCGATTGTCAGAAATAGGAGAGGAGGGAAAATCCCAAAAAATTAGACAGATTTTTAAAATTGAAAAATAAGACAAGAATAATTGTGTTTATCCAAAAAACAATATGTATACATATAAACTGTACCATTTCCATCCACGTTTTCTACATAATATAACCACTAATATACACATTTTCGATAATGAGTCGAATATCTATACGGAATATTTAATCGCGGAGCAAATAATCTGTCCGAAAAAAGGCAATTCGTCTCGTGGGTGATGCCTCGTTCGCAAACTCACTCACTTCTCTGGAACACAGTAGAAAAGTTGGCGATCTGGCTCTATTTCATAAATATTTTCATGGACAATGCTCTTCTCAAATATCAACAATTGTTCCTCCCTTGGCAGTCCCCACGAGGTTAACCCGTCGAGTTGAGGCTTCGCACCTCTTCGTGGTCACTTTGGAGACCTGCAGAACATCTCTTTCGAAAGACTCGTTCACCCAACGAACAGCGAGGCTCTGGAACACATTGCCAAGGGATGTGTTCCTCGAGGCATATAACCTCCAGAAATTTGAGAATAACACCAATTCTTACCTTATTTTCCTTGGTTCTCACGATGTTCTCTGAACAGTACAGGATATCCCTTTTCGTGGGAACCAGAACATAAAAAAATGCCCCAATCAGGAAAGTCGGCAGGTATTTTCATTACTTATCTGAGGTGAAAACTAGCGGTTGGTTCGGCAGTTTCCTTATCCTTTATCTCTAAAAACAGTATATTCCCATCATATCATCATCAGTCAGATCTTCAATATCCCTGCTACCTGAAACCCTGTATACCCTCTATAATTCGCAGTAACGACTCAATTCTTGCCTCGTTGGTGAGTTGGATCACCATGTAACGGCATTTTATATTATATAATGTGATTAGATTCATACTCCAGTCATTCAAGCCAAAGAAATAGGTCAACCTCGGAATGAGAGATAATAAGCTGGAAACTCGTATACACCTTCATTTTGACGTACTAAACTAACATAACCTATTATGGAAATTGCAGAACATGAAATTGAGTATCACATGGTGGAATTAGTATGGTGTGCTAAGACGCATCTTCGAATACGGCACTGCGAGCAGTCTGAGCTCACAGTTATCAGTTCGCCCGAGTCGCCGTTATCATTTCGGTGCGAGTATAGAATCGCAATGGCGTTAGGCGCAGAAAAGACGAATTCAAGATACCTGAGTAGCACAAAATATATATTTCCACCATGGAGTAACAGCTGGATAAATCGAACTGGATTAAAGAACCATCAAAAAATAAATCTGAAGAACTACTCGAGATGAGTTGGAAACAAGTTAGAACAATAATGGGACTTCTCACTAGTCACAGTCCAACGGGAGAACAGCTGAATAAAATGGGACTGTACAATGGAGAACTTCTCCGCAGACAATGCGGTAAAGGAACAGAAACGGCCAAACACTTGATAATAGAATGCGAGGCATTGGTCCGCAAAACACAAGGAATATTCGGGTAGCCTAGGCTGACTCCCGAAGAATACGACAGCCAACCGGTGAAGAACCTGTACAGACTGGTGCAGGGAATGAGCTACGGAATGGGTGCTGTAAAATGAACTAGAATCCACAAAAAGCCCAGGAGGCTGAGGTGAAGCCGGTGACAGGACCAGCATCCAAGAAAAAAAAGCCTGGATACTGGATATTCATGCTAGAAGTCGTCTAGTTTCCTAGTTTAGCTTTCCATTCTATTGAGGTTTAATTTCAGAAAATGATCGAATCAATACTGAATTTGGTTCAACAAAACAGTATGTCGAATTGAAATACAGTTTCTCTCGAATCAACAAAATATTTCATTGAATCAACCAAATGTGTCACTGGATCAACCAGATATTCCATTGACTTAACCAAATGTTGCATTGATTCAACCAAAAATTTTATTGAATCGACTGAATATTTGATTGAATCAACTAAATATTTGATTGAATCAATAATTTTTTATTTTGATTCTAACAAGATGATTGTTTGAGCCAATTCAATACCTCTTCATAAACAATTCATTGATGTGCTTAATTGGATAAGATCCAGAGTTCATGCAAGACATATTTACTTGTTTCAAACTTCAAATTCTCTCTGAAACAAGTTATAGATTCACTCATTTCAAGATTATATTTCGTCATGCATATCAGACACTTATATTTGCTTCATTCAATTTAATTTTGCTTGATTCAACGATTCCTTTTTTTCCGTGTAGCTTCCTCGAAACTTTTTACAGTTCATTATACGAGTATTTCACTTGGAGAGTTTACTGTGTTAGTGAAACATATTGTCACAAATGAGGAGATATTTGAAGTTAAATTCCAAAATTCTTATAAAATCATATAGGTTCGAAGTCATTGAACGTTCACGTATCTGTTTATTATTTCCAAAATTATTGAACCACGAACTTTCGATTAATAGTTGAACCTAAACACAGGCGTGACAATGACTTCACCTGACTTCCTCACTGTCACGTTTCCAAAATATAGATTAAATATATAAAAGGCGCGAGGAAGCCAGCACAGGCATCAATTCGATCATTCCGATCAGTTTCGAACATTCAATCAGTTCGATCATTTTCGATCATTCCGATCATTCGATCATTCAAGCATTCAATCAGTTTCAATCATTTGCCACTGTGCCCGAATCTTCGGAGTTCGGGCAGAACAGAAGATGCCCTTCCTCAGGCTCCCAGAAATACCAGTTTATTTTGTACATATAGGGTAAGTTAAGGTTTTAGTAATTGTTATTCATTTATGCCAAGAATAAATGTGTGTGTATGTTTCGTTTGAAAACCTTTTTGAGTATTATTCATTATTATCACTTCTGAGGTTCATTCTCTAATGGATCTAGAACACAACTTAGGCAACCCCCGCCTACAGTTTGTGACATGGTGGAGGCGCCAATGGCTCGTTCCCGAGGTTGGTTCTTCATAACCAACCTCACATTTTCAAATTTCATGTTCTTTTGTTTCTTAAATTTTATTATTTTTATTAAATTATAAATATCAAAGTTAGAGAAATATTTTAGTAGAACGGTTTTAATAATTTTGAGAATTGAATAATTATAAAAATGTGTTCTCATATGGGGCATCTGGCCAGGATTTGCGAACGGTCCAGCATGCTAAAACTGGACTGCCTCGGTTTGATTTTCAAATGGGGCGTTCCTGGTAGTGCACACAGATAGGCATGCTAAAACCTTCTGTACCCATACGAAAACTGAGTGAGAAGTATTAATTTATTTTCAGTTGTTTGTGACCCATTAAAAAACAGAGAAACTATCATTTTGATATAAGAATGTGCTACATTGCGAAAACGTTAATGTCTTGAGGTGATATACAGAGTGTTTGAAGAAGTAATTCATTTTTTTGTGTGTGTGGAAATGGAGTTTATTTAGATATTTAGATGGAAATAATGAGGAATTATTGAGATTTATGATGATTTTTTTGTATTGAGAGAAATGTGGAAGTGACCATATGAGGAAATATGAGGCTCACAGTTCACAAAAGATTATCTGGTTCCGAAAGGGATGGAACTAGAACGTTGAGGGTATTCGGGGATATTTGTTGTTGACTCATAACATGAATTTAGCCCTAGAATATTTGTTTCCACGATGAATACATTACTCAAAGCAACGTAATCACCTTCATGACTAAAGTTTCATTAGAGTATAGTATAATATCTTCATTTTTTTTTATCGCAAGCCAAGCTTAAAGTTAAAAAAAAAATCAATTTCAGTTTTTTGAATCATTTATCTTTAGAGAATGAACGTGAATAATCATCATAGGTAGGTATAATTTTTTTTTAGAGAGAAACACACATTTATTCTCACTATATATTTTATTCCGATTAAGTAAATTTAGGTAAGTTTATTTTATATGTCCTCGAACGAGTAAAAATTTTACGATCAAGTTAAAGAAGTAGGTTAGGTGGCTGTCGCCTGTCATAAGAATTTTTTCCTCAGACTGAAAATTTTGGGAGTTCATTTGAGAAATTAGGTTTAGAGGAAAATGTGTAGTACTCATGACGAAACAAGTAAACATTGATCTGTTGTGAATGAAATAGGAACCAAATCAACATGCTCAGGATGAATTTCGTGATAAAAATCCCAAAGTATTGAAGTGTCGGCTGGAAAATAATATGAAAAAGGTTTTTGATTGTCGCTGATGACAATGTATATGCAGTATATTAGGATACTGTGCTATGATAAGACCCAAAACGGGCACTAGCTAGATGATATAAAAGTGAGTGATTTGCTGAACCCAGAGAGGTTATTTAGTTGTTGACCAAATGAGTCAAAGATATTTTCGCTGACGACTTGATCAGTGCAAGAGTCACTGTGGATACCGCACCATCACCCTGTATAATTCAATACCTGTCGAGGCAAATAGCCAGGGGAGTAGTTGTTTCAGGAAATAGTCCGGAGTAGTCGAATTGTATAGCGAGAAAAAGAGGGTTTCATGTGATGTTATGAAGTTATTGAGGTTATAGTGAATTTATGAAGTATTGAAGTTTTTGAGGTACATGGATAGTTTGTACGATAAAAGTTGTGCTGTGATGTGCAAAGTAGGCCTATCAATAGTCAGGAATGCTCAAAGGTTTGATCACGCGGAATCCCGGAAAATGCTCTACATTGTAGGGATATTTGAGCTATATCGAAAGAATAGGGTATTAGACAAATGTTTCAATAATTAGAGTAGGGATGAGAGAATCCATAGAGCTGACAAGACGAAAAGGCAAAAAGTTATGGCACATGTCGTGAATATTGAAAATATTGAGAGAAATGAGTATATATTATATAGTAAACAGTAGGTACCTCGTTAAGGTGACGAGATATATCGTCACAATGTGGGAAAAAAATCAAAGCCGAAGTCGAAAAGAGATTAATAAGCGGACATTGAGCATGTTGATTCCTGTATATGAATGAAAAGTTATTTTTCAGATCGACTATTTTTGGGGAAAATATAATTTATTAAGAACATGATAATAATCAAATTTTTAGTATGTTTCAGGAGAAGTAAATGGACGTATGAAGACTACAGAGAAAAAAAAATGAAAATAAGTAGAAAAAAAAAATGAAAAAATGTGGAGAACAGGTAGAGAAAATTTCAACAGCCACCTAAAAAACATAATTAAGGTATAGGTAAAGTAGTAACTAAGTATCAAAGTAAGTATTTTATTTATGAAAAAACGGAGGAACGTTGTTTCATGAAGCTAATGGAAAAAATCGCGATATATTTTGAAAAAATCATGCTCATGTATTTGAGAATTCAACATTAACTCGACTATTTAATTTTCCGATAGAAACATCGAAATGAAGTCACCAATAAATACAAAAATACGGAACAATTGACATAAATTTTTGAAGAAATTTTTTGAGAAATTAATTATTTTATCAAACATAATATGAGTGCAGTAATCATGTATTTTTTGAATGGCACCATTTCGAATGAGGACATTCGCTTATGAAACAATGAAGGTAAAATCTCGGTAAAATTAAGATTTTATTTTAGAAACGAATTTCATTTTTTCAAGAGTTCATATTTTACGTGAAATTTATTTCGAAAAGAATGTATTACATCTGTCCAACAAAGAATGTTGATGTAGGTTGAATAGTCCAATTTGTTTAATAAACAGAAAGGTATATTATAAACTTGATAGCTATGTAGTACTGATGTTTTGGTATCAGATGTCACATTATACGGTTCAAGTTCATTCATCTACAATATATGCAGCAGTGATATAAAATATGTTTTTGATAATAATATTGAAAAAATAAGTATTTGATTTTTGAGGCAGATTTTTTTTTGTTGAATATTCGTGATACATAAGAAAATAGTATGAATACTTTGTAATATGGATTGTGCTGCGTTTAATATACATATTATGAAGGTAGAAAAACTGATCTAGTTCACGAATTGAAGAAGTCAATGTTATTGACATTGAACTCTGCTTACAAATAACACTGAAGGAATAATGGCACAAATAACACGGAATAAATGTCATGACTAATGAATATTTCATTTGAGAATATTTACGAAATAGTACAATAAAATATATGAGTCAGATGGGTAAATACTATTGTTTTATAATTTCAGATAAGTTTTTCATATTGGTAGAAATCTAGACTCAGGGAGGATATTTGATTGATGATAAGTTTAATCATATAAACATTATTTGTTATTTTGGTAGTTATGCTGCAATAATTTCACCTTTTGTTTTACATGTGGTCCCACACTCGAGAAGAGGCAATAAGTTGCCGAGGTAGTTGGACTGAGTTTCCCCGCATACAGGGTGGACCATGCAATCGTTCCTATGGGCATCACCAGTGGAGGAGGTACAAAAAAGGCATAGGTAGCGAGCGTGTTCCGGAGTTACAGTCAAGTGAACCATGGAGGTATGCGAGCTACGAGAATTATGGACCTAGATGACATTTGGAGACGACCATCAATGAGCTAGCCGAGGATGTCAGCCGTGATAGCCTGTCAGCATCCCAAGTCAGTCAAACCTTGCAAATGAGAGAAGCTGACGTTTGGAATGATGTTGCCATTCCGAGTCCGGTAGCTGTCCAGGACAACTTCAGTCATCTAGTTAGATTACGTCACATAGCCACATCTGTAATCTATGGAAGGGGCCAGTAACCATGCACAGAACACACCAGGAAACTACGCCACCTCAGAAAGCCATATGCATTGTCAAAGTGTACAATGAGCCTAGCAGTTAATGGGGTATGCCAAGGAACGCCTGATGTGAAACTCAGAAACTACTCAGACTACCAAGCCAAGGACCAGAGTGTGTGGATCGACTATTTTCAAGTTTTGTTTCTATTGGCAGTTAGTTTAGGATATGTTTATTGTAAATTCAGTCACAAATAGGTATATAGTCAGTATAACAAGTAGGATTTTGAAAGAATAGACTCATCTGACCATTTTTAACGACGGGGGCCGTCGTTTTCAGAGGAGGGGCATGTCACAAATGAGGAGATATTTGAAGTTAAATTCCAAAATTCTTATAAAATCATATAGGTTCGAAGTCATTGAACGTTCACGTATCTGTTTATTATTTCCAAAATTATTGAACCACGAACTTTCGATTAATAGTTGAACCTAAACACAGGCGTGACAATGACTTCACCTGACTTCCTCACTGTCACGTTTCCAAAATATAGATTAAATATATAAAAGGCGCGAGGAAGCCAGCACAGGCATCAATTCGATCATTCCGATCAGTTTCGAACATTCAATCAGTTCGATCATTTTCGATCATTCCGATCATTCGATCATTCAAGCATTCAATCAGTTTCAATCATTTGCCACTGTGCCCGAATCTTCGGAGTTCGGGCAGAACAGAAGATGCCCTTCCTCAGGCTCCCAGAAATACCAGTTTATTTTGTACATATAGGGTAAGTTAAGGTTTTAGTAATTGTTATTCATTTATGCCAAGAATAAATGTGTGTGTATGTTTCGTTTGAAAACCTTTTTGAGTATTATTCATTATTATCACTTCTGAGGTTCATTCTCTAATGGATCTAGAACACAACTTAGGCAACCCCCGCCTACGGTTTGTGACATCAGCATATCAGACACTTATATTTGCTTCATTCAATTTAATTTTGCTTGATTCAACGATTCCTTTTTTTCCGTGTAGCTTCCTCGAAACTTTTTACAGTTCATTATACGAGTATTTCACTTGGAGAGTTTACTGTGTTAGTGAAACATATAGTGTTATTAGGAATTTTGTAGAACATAAAATCTATTTCTTGTTTTTTTCTTTCAGATTATGATTTTCTACCTACCGGAGTCATTGAACGTTCCAAAATTATCAGTTAATTCGAATTCAATAGTTTTTCGGGGCTGAAAATGAAATTAATAGAGACAATCCTGTAAATTTGATTTTCTGCACATGGAGGTTCGAATGCATGAGGAACAATAATATGAAGTTAGTTTTCATGCGAAAGTATTCCTAATATGAATTCATGGATATAGACCCTTTTTTATTTCAATAAAAAAGCACAGCACTGTCCAAAATAATATTAATCTCTGAAATACTGATAATATTGATGCGGTTATTTCTATCGGTCCAAATTTGTAACCAATCGCACGACTAATAGTTGAGATATAGAGGAGGAGGGCTTTATAGTGAGACACACTGTATATGTATATTTTCTCAAACAACGAATCTACAGAACCCGTCCCTGAAGAAATCGCGAGTCAATAATTAGTTTGACTATTGAAAAAAGTGAAGGATGCTTGTCGATCGAGCAGAAAAAAAACAAGCGAACGTGGAATAAAATACCTTCCAAAATCCAGAGCTACAATGACTGGATGTGAATAGAAGCTGAGGAGAATGCTTCGATGGCATTGAGCCAATCAATGAAGGAAGATTGATTGGAAAACTCACTTCGAGAATTCTTGTGGAATGGGGCAAGTTTCAGAGAAGAAATTCATTTAATCATTCAAAGTTGGTATTTACCCACTCTACTTGTATACCGTTTCAATGAGCTGTAATTTTCCATTATTCAAATTCAGGTGTGAATGGACCGAATGGGATCTTGTGAGACTACTTCTATCGGGTGGTCACAAAAAAACCGGAAATTTTATTTTCCTCGTGGTTTCATCAATTCTCAACCGAATTAGAATTTCTTGGCGTCGTTTCATAGCTGAAGGGCTATAGTATACAGTGGAATATTTGAACATTTCATAATGAACAAAAACAAAATGGCGGATTCTACCAAAGTATTGTCATTTACAAAAACCGCTGGAGAGAAAGAAAATCGGTTTATTTCCAACCTGTACCGATGTCATCTTAGGCTATTCATTTCTGAAGAGAATGAGTACTCGAACATCGAAATCGAACAAATAGTCCAATAAATACACTCATTTCATTCCAATTTGTTATGGAGTGAATGTGCTAATCTCGTATAAACGATTATTTATATTTTGCTTCAGGCTTCGAGAGAGAGTTATTTCAAAGATAAAGAACTGTAGTACACAATGATCTAAACTAGTATCGGTCCTTATTGAAAGAATAAAATTTTTTTTATTCGTCTGAGATTTTTGAAAGTCACGAACATTCTGGATCCTCCACCATTTTGTTTCTTTCAATTATTGGATTTTCAAATGATCCATTGTGAACTACTACTCTTTATCTTTGAAATAACTCTAAGGAATCCAAATTTGATTGAATTTTCATGAAGCCTGAAGCAAAATAATAATAATCGTTTATACGAGATTAGCACATTCACTCCCTAACAAATTGCAAAGAAATGAGTGTATCTACTGGACTATTTGTTCGATTTCGATGTTCGAGTACTCATTCTCTTCATGAAGGAATAGCCTAAGATGACATCGGTACAGGTTGAGAAAAATCTGATTTTCTTTTTCTCCAGCGGTTTTTGTAAATGACAATACTTTGGTAGAATCCGCCATTTTGTTTTTGTTCATTAAGAAATTTTCAGATATCCCACTGTATACTATAGCCCTTTATCAATGAAACGACGCCAAGAAATTCGAATTCGGTTGAGAAATGATGAAACCACGAGGAAAATAAAAACTTCCGTTTTTTTTGTGACCACCCGATACCACGGCTCTAGAACGGAACGGGTTGCTTTTGTTATTGTAATAGCAGTGAATAAAATCAAAAATTAGTCAAGAATTTTCCATCCCTGTTAATTTCAAGTGGTTGAAGATGATCTTCCAAAATTGAGTTTGGAAGTATAGTCACTTCTTTTTGTTGTTGCATAATTACTTTTTATTTTCAATTTGACCAATCTTTCGAGTCAATCTTTAAAAAGTTTCAAATCTTTGTTTTATTTCATGGTTAAAATCCAAATATTGAATACCATTTCAAATCTATTTTTTCATCTTACAAATTACCAGGTGAATGAATGAGTAAGGAACAAATTAGGACATGATTCCTTGTCATATTTCATGGAAAAACGTTTCCGAAATACAGTACGTTGAAGTTGAATGAAAAAATCGTTTTTAAATATTTTCTTCGGGATATATCAAGAGCAAACACCACCTTGAATAAACGGAAATCGGTTTTATGCGTTCAGCCTTGTTTTTTGAAAAATAAAATTTTACCTCAACTCGCTACTAGGAAGAAAGCTGAAATGGGAATAATGAATATCCTGAAATTTTGCGTAAGGAGGCTGCGTTGCCAATTGCAACCGCTCTTAATAAATATATACCAGCTTGTCACCATGGTCGTTAAAACGAACATGTACTTTTCGTGCCAATAGTACAGTGACTGCATTTAACACAGTGACGACAACGGGCTGGCATCCGCCATGTTTAGGCTAATGTCAAATACTCTGTCTTTGTCTAATTATTTGGTTATGTTTTTTGTTTGGGATATTTTGATAAGCATTTTGTTGTTATTTAGAATTAAATAATTATATTTCACTTTATTCAAACAATGTAATGAATATAGATCAGGTTAGGCTATGTAGATGACTTAGTTTCAGAAGAAGAATTGAAAAGCAGCCAATAAAGACTCGGAAGCTGGTACTCAAACCCACAGATAGGTACATGGACTTTGCTAAACTCAAAGGAATAACAAGTTTTCTATCAGTAGGTAAAAGTTTGAGTTATTGAAAACAGTCTAATTAGATCTCTGGGAGAATCAGGAATGACTACTTCCAATAAGTACTTACTTTTTCCAGGAGTGATGATTTCAACTTGAAGGAAAAAGAAAATATGTAAAGCTTCTAAGGTAAAAATGTACCTATACTTTGTCTACTTCCAAACTACAATGAAATAGAATTCTGCATACAGGATTTTTTGAATGAAAAAACACAGTAAAGACAACATATCTGACAAAAATGGTGTATTGATCAGAACATCAGAGAAGGTGACATGGCAATCTGGAATATAATTCCTCTCTCAAGTAAACCAATGGTAACCCACAGAAATTAAAACAGATCTCATATGTACTTCCAATGATAATAATTGGTAATCCAAGAACTGACCATTTTATAGACTAAAGACTATACAGCTTGCCAGTCTTACTAAATGTGTAGGTGTTGTGTGTCCATAGATTTGTTAAAGGAAAGGGATAATGTGAATGGACTAGATGTTTACTTGCTGGAAATCAATCAATATTTTATGTACTTTCTAGGACACATATCAGATGAGATATTATATTGTGTGAAAATATCATTTTAAATCCACTTTCTAGTAAGTAGGTACCTTTATCCACTAGGGCAAGAGATTTGTGAAATTTTGTAGTTTCCAGTTTGATTTTGTATTTATAATGATGATCATTTTGTTAAATCATACCTAATTTGTTATGTTCAGGAGAAATAATCAAATATCAGTAAATTGATAACTATAATTATGGTGAAATTACTACATAGATGTAAAAAAATATACCTATACTATTGATGAAATAACCTATACTAATCATCAGTGTTGATTAATGTCAATCACCTCTATGTGTCTGGCAGTATATTTGTGAGATATGTGAGAAATAAAATGAACTTTTTCCATAAAAATTATGTGTTATTAATAATTTATATTGTCAAAATAATAGTCAAAATACAGCATAGTGAAATCACTGACATTTTTATAAGAACAGAACATCATACTAGTTTGTGCAAATCAATGTCTTTTTGTATTAATGACTAGTTTTTTACTATTTTCATTGTCATTGTCAACCAATATTCTACATTGTATTCCATGAACTTCACTTAATTTAATACACATACACTGATAATTCTACATTTTCAATGCACATACATAATTCAAGTAATTATAATTTCATGCTGTTTCAAGTCACTGCTTGATTATTTCTTTATATGTTTGGTATTCTATAGCTTCTCAATCACATGGGGTAGCTGGAGAGTGGAGCTATGGACAACATATCATATTTCATCATCAGGAATCCATCCTGCATGCAAAGTCTTCATAAGAGGCTTCTAGGAGCTTTCACATAAATTATTGGATCACCCAAGCTGTCCAATTCAATAAAGTTATTGCAAACCTGCATACTGTAATACAATTTCCAGCCTCATTAAAATAAATATGCAACTTATAAAACTGGAGGTAGAAAATCTGAAAAAATAAATAAATGAGGTTAAACCATGATTATTGAAAATATTTCCTAACTTACCAATATTATGTTCTGCAAAAATATTTGATCTTGATCGAATAGAAAATAAAATACCTACTGCATGAGGTAAACAACAAAACCACAGAAATACACAGACATATTTCTGACACAATCAGCGCTTGGGAATTTGCCTAAACATGGCGGCCAGCGGATTTTTCAATTATTACATAAATCATTATTATTATGATCATTAAAAATATTCTTGAATTTGCCAATATCATGTTCTGTGTAAATATTTGATCAAATGAAAAATAATACTGCATGAGAAAAAAACAGGAAAACCACAGAAAAACACTACTATTTTCAACCTTTCAACACAAAGTTCTAGTCATTCAAATTTGCCGCGGGTTTTGCCTGAACATGGCGGATTTCTATCGACCAATAGAAAAGATGACATGCCATTGTCGTCACTGTGTTAAATGCAGTCTCTGTAGCCAATAGTAGATTGAAGCGACACCTATCATTCCATTTATACACCACATTAGACGCGAGGGATCTTTATATTCAATGACTGATATAGGTTGCGCAATCTCTCGGGATATTATACAAGTTTCGCTTATTTACCTTCTGTATGTACAGAGAGTCAGCTGTTATTTTTCATGAACACATTTCTCGTATTTGTTTTGATAAAAAAGTAAGTGAATTTGAGTTCCAAAATTTATTTTTCAATGCCTCATATCATGTTCATTATAATATATAAAAAACCAAATGATCTAATATCATATTTTTTCATACACTTATTCGGGAAAATCATATGTACGTTAGAACGAACACGGTGACTCGATGAAGTGGGCCAGTTACCAATATTTGATGGAAGTAGGGATGGAGCAAGGTGCAAAAATGGAGCTTGCCTCAAAAAAACACATTTTAATTGTATGAAATGTGGTGTACATTTATGTAATACTCGTGATCGTAATTGTTTCAAGGATTACCATATGAAATAAACCACAATGTTGTAGCTATTCATCTCCTTTACTTCTCGTAGAGTCACCATGTTCGTTGAAACGAACATGATTTTTTTCAGAAAAATCAAGGTCGTACGGACTTCAAAAAATTCTCAAAAATCATATAAAAAATCACTTCAACCCCCACTTTCATGAAAAAATTTTAACTGAAAAAATGAAAAGTCGTGACTGAAAGGGATAAGCAAGCTGCGCGGGGTTCGGGCCTTCGGGGTAAGGAAGAAATTGGACTGTATATATGTGATGACACGGTACTGTTTGCTTCCCGTCTTAAATCTAGACCTTCAGGGCCGTGTCTACGTGGCAAATTGGTTGGATTTCTACACAAACAATCACTATTTTCCTGAGAAACATGAAAATGTAAGACAAACATAATTTTTCTCTCAGATGAAGCTATCGAGAGAAAAACCAGAATGCTACAAACGTTACAAGCATTTTAACTATACCGTTTTCCATATAAAATACCGTATATATATGGTTTATACTTGCATATATGGATATTTACTTCATACAGGCAATAAAAACGGTTGATTGTATGGAACATAAGCGTTATTGATTCACAACAAACAAAACATTCTCTTCGATTTCACTTTCGTCTACATTTCGCATATATTTTTAATGAAGAATTCTGATACAATCGGAAATTGTTTGAATGATTCTGATACAAAATTCGAAACTGACAGTTGACAGTTCCTACAATTGACAGGTCAGACATGTCTCAAATTACTGAAGCTGGTGTTTAATGAACTGTGCTGCCATGGTGATGTGTTTAAGGAATCGTGTTGCCATGGTAACTTGTTTAATATTTTTAATAAATCACAGATCATCAATCCGTGATTAATCGATCATTTAGCGTGGTACATATCCGTACACTTAATGCCATTTTAGTTATGTGAGTAGAAAAAAATTATTTTAATTGAATTCCAATAATTCATCATCAGTTCACTCGCCCATTGTTGCATGGTGTCTATCAGGGCCGGACTTGCCACGGATATCGAGACCCAACCAAAACCAGAACATCTCTCCGCCACTGTTAACAGAAGAGTGGCACATGCTATACACCCTTATCCCCTGGCACAGGCTAAATAAATAACGTTCTAAGCGAGATTTATTTACCAACGAAAGTGATTTTGGAAAGACCGACTCGAGAAGAAATATTGCGGTTTGTGCTTGCTCCTGCTGTTGTACTATACCTATATCTACCGTTAGTGAGAAATTGAGGTTGTATAATCGAATTGCAGACAAACATAAAAATAATGTAATTATTGTATTGTAGGCAC
The DNA here is from genome assembly GCA_918026855.4 of Phaedon cochleariae. Lineage (NCBI taxonomy): Eukaryota > Metazoa > Arthropoda > Insecta > Coleoptera > Chrysomelidae > Phaedon > Phaedon cochleariae. The sequence goes on along the minus strand of OU896709.1, from coordinate 17,388,751 downwards.
TTAATGAATCTATCTTCGATATTATACAGCGTGATCAATTAAGAATGGGCAATCTCTGAACTACACATCGAAAACACCAAGATATAAATATTTAGCCTGACATGCCTTATAAAAATGTCGCTGGTTTAGGAGATACAAGGTGTTCAAGCCGAAGATTTAACTTTGAAATGACTTCACAACCTTATAAGTTTCAACAGCATAAACATGAAATTTTGTAGTTTCAGGTTTTTCGATATCAGTAAATTACATCATATCTTCTTTGTCCATTGAATTCTTGTTAAAATAAGTGAACAATCTGAAATCCCGTCAGAATTTACCTAGAAAATGAACTTTTTTCCAAATTGTCTAGCTATAACGGTTTCTGCGTTATTCGCTATTGAAAAAATCTGTGTTGTCAATCATAAAATTTATATCATTTTTAATTATAGAATTAGCTAAGTGACACTGTAAAAAATGACAGTAATTAACAATAACTAACTCCAATGACAGAACATATAATAGTAAGAATTGTTGGAAATTTTGAAAATGTTCCTCTTGAACATTCTGTATCTCATGAACCAGCAACATCTTTATAAGGCATGCTAGGCTGAATTTTCATTTTTTGGTGTTAACTACCTGTGGTTCAGAGATTATTCATTCTAAATGAATCACCCTGTATATATTTTCTCTCCTATATATTAGGTATTCTCAATATCACGGAGAGGATGATAACATATTGTACAATCACGAAAATGACGAAAGAACTAGGATTAAGCGACCTGAACGAAAAGAAAAAATATGATCGAGGAATATGACAATTTTACATAATAAGAAAAATTTGCATATATCCGCATCATTACCGTTGAACTTATACGGAAAAGTGTCCCACAAAAAATTTAGGGAATTTAGTCTTCTTCAACTTTGTTCCGAGAATTTTTTTGACGTAGGATCAACTATTGAAGAGTTATTCTGAAATAACTAATTTTTTGCACCTTTGAACTAAGATGGCGGATCGCGCATACCGCCCCCAAGGTCGAAAACTTGGATTTTTCAACGGGGCCAGAAGTGAACAACATATACCAAAATCATGACTACTCAACCTTTTGCAAGACAAATACATATTTTAGTCCAAATGACTGGATTATTAATTAATGATATAATTTCAATGGAATTCCCGTCCAGTGAAAGAATGAAACTCATGAGGATATTATATACAGGGTGTTTCAGGGTTGCGGTGACAAAAGCCTATGGGAGATTCTTTTCATCAGAATATGAAAAAAAGTTCACATAAATATGGTCTGAAAATGCTTCGTTTCCCAGATATATGGTGTCCAATTTAAGAAAAAACAGTTTCCCATTCATATTCTGAGATGACTCAAGCCGATAATTTCAGACATTCACTGGACCGATTATAGATTTAATCCAATTTCTATAGTGGCGTACCCATCAAGCAAGTCAGTTTTCTTTTTTAAGGAAAAAAGTTCTTCTCAAATATTCAGATAGACCGTCGATTGATATATTACGCTTACTAAGCGTAATATATCAATCAACGGATAAACCCACTGAGTATATAGCATTTGTGTCTCTATTTTTTCGTATCTTACTTCGTTTTCGAGAATAACGGAACCTCGGCATATTTCTGAACTCCATGAGAAAAAATAAAAATGCTTTTGCTGATATTATCCAAAAATTCATTGCACATTACGTGACACATTATTATTTATGAAAACAAAAAATGAATAAAATTCAATACCCTCTCTCTCCCACTCCATTTTCTCGGCGAGTGCGAGGCGTACTGGAGGCTGAGATTTGAAATCTTTGGAGTCCACAAACTCAAACAGGAATATGGAGTGGACGGACATACTGACCTTCATCAGAAGGTCAGGGAGATTCGTAGAGGAAATCTAGGTGAAGGTAGCGTAGATATGTGGAGAGCAGGGGTTAGCAAAAGGGGCCCATCGCGGCCTACTTGCTAGGCTACAGCCTCTCCACATACTACTACTATACTACTACCAATACGAACAATCTTCAAAATTTTGTGAACAATATTTTTTCATGATTGAAAAACTCATTTTTTTAAACTTGCACCCCCTTCATCTCGGAAACGAAGCAATTTTGGAGCGATGTTCATATAAACTTCTCCTTATATTTTGATGAGGAGAATCTGCCCTAGGCTTCTGTTGCCACAACTTTGAAACACCCTGTATAAAATAAATAGATGCGGCGGCTCAAATTCGTTGGTGGGATGATTGATATTGGTATATAAGTACAACGAAACCCGGCCAAACCTATACATATGAATATTTCATTTATAATAATTGGTGTTCATCAGATTAATTCCGATAGTTGTTGCTACTCACGTTGTTACTAGCAACGCTTGGTTATTGGTTCGACTTTTAGTGTTGGCTTACCTGAAAAAGAAAAAAATCAATAGTATATAAAACTATATGTATTTATTACAATAATTGTTTGTTAGTGGTTAACACTATTCATCAAATATTCTCAACAAATCATGAATTTTTTATATCGAGAATACACAGATTTATAGATCAATATTTTCTTCACATCCAATTGAAGAACGATAACCAGAGTGATATGAGGTGATATGAGGGAGAAAATGAGGGGAAAATTTTACTTCATCATTGTAATTCCATTTTAAGGAATTTTTATAGTCCATCATAGTAGTTGAAAATATGATATTCCACCAGCCAAGTGCTGGTCCCGAAATAAAATACAAAAATACATAATTCAAACTGACAATTTCAAAGTCACGATTACTAAAATACATAGAAAAACTTATGAATTACCCACACATAATACCTACTGAAATAGTACATTGTTTATTTAGGGTCAAAAGAGACACTTTGTTTGACAAAGCACGCAAATTTTGCGAGTCAAACAGAGTCACGTTTGATCCGAACGGAACATGCTATTTTTTCTGTTATCGAAATAATTGATATCTAATTAATGAAATATTAGTGAGAATACCACTATTTTGAGTCACTTGAGCATGTCAGTGTCAAAGCAGCTATCATATAGGCTGTCGTCCGAAACATTTTTAGTTCTTAGGAGTTGAACTCCAACTTTAGCTCCCAAACACTGAAAGTGTTGCCTAGCATACTCATCATTTTAGCGTATCAGTTTTGGAACAAGAATGGACGAATTTTCAGCCGATTGCAGAATAATACATTTGAAATGACACATTTAAAATCACCCATTCGTCATAAAAAATTATGAACCTTCCTCTTGAACTAACATTTTTACCTCATTTTCAAATTGGCTAAATTTAGGAATATCTCTAATATATACTTTGGTAGACTGTTTCAATACAATTGCTCAGTGAGCTGTTTAAACCTATGTTTGTTCTAACATTACTATTAATCCAGTCATTTGGTGACGAAAAGCACTGGATTCAGGAAAAATTTGCTAAAGAATTTTCTTTCGGCGGATCTATAGGGTTTTTGTGGTGCTGAATTTGAAAATCTAATTATCGACTAGATTCGAATATGGCTCCACCACGAAAATCGCAATAAACCATGAAAACTCGGGACTTATTTTCATACAAAAATGAAAGCCTATAAAATTTACTGTTTATCAAAAAATTTGGCTCGATATCTTGATTCAGCCGCTAGAGCGCCCCGAAAATTGACAATAGTTTAAAAGTTGTCCAAACTATTCGTATTTCAGATTTTGATTTAGTATACATCACCAGGCTATGTTTCCGCCTAGTGTGTCTCACCATGGAGTACCCTGAACCTCCTTCCTCAACATTCATTTAATGCCTCCGTTTTCAAATTCCCTCCAAATAACAAATATACGTCAATTACGTTTCATTCTGAATCTAGCACGAAAATTATAATTTGTCTAGGACTAATTGCTATCCTCTTGGAACAACCCCGATTGTCACACAGTTAGTCGCTAAGTGATTTGTTTCAAAATTTATGATATTTTTCCATTTTTCGTGAGTGGGTTAAAATGCCGAACGATATTTATTGTACACTTTGTGATAAGCCGCTAGACGATGGAACCTAAATTGTGAGTGTGCAGAGAGGGTTGATAGTCATTAAAAAAGCTAGCGTGAGGAGAAAAGACGGTAAAAATGATAAGTTTGAGAGATCTCTCTCACAGTTTAAGTTTCATGCAGGAAATAATACACCAAGGAAACGAATATTGTTGCTGCTGAAAAAAAGGCTAAAGAGGGGAATCCTCCTGCGTAATTACGATCAGCTCAACATATTTCAGCATTTGGAACTCATTGTTTCCTGGGCGGTAATGAAATTCCGAAGAGCTATGCTGCGAAACAAAAAAGTTGACTCCATCTGCACGTGACCCTGTGAGAGGTAATGTTATTAACATGCCAGTTCTTTAAATGATGATTATTCCCAAGCCGTTAAACACCGTTTAGGACCTATTAAAGACCTGATTGTGGCTGGTGGTCAAAACCATCGTTCTTGTATGCAAAATTCAGTGATTCGCACATCCACTCACAAATCCAAAGTACCTGTCGGCCGGCCTTCATCCTCTACCCATGCCAGATTGGAACCAATATACAACTATCTCGAGACCAATGACGAGGAATGTCAGCTCACAGCAGAGGACTCAATGAGTGGATTTTAACAATCATCCATTGTATTTCTCCAAATCATTGTTCACCCATATTTCCAATTCTCTGAGATCTGTACTTGTGAAGACCAGAATTGTATCATCAGCAAAAGTAAAATATTTTGAATTCAGTTGTGTTCTTTCTAGACTTTTAACAAGTAGTGTATATAAGAAGGGACCTAAAACCGATCCTTGAGGCACTCCATAATAAGTTTCTTGAGTCTCACTGCATATATGTTTCCTAAGCTAACATATTGTTTCCTATTTAGTAAACAAGTTGTGAGTAATGTTGTGAGTAATGCATGTTAGCACATACCTACTGAACCCAACTTCAAAATACGAATGTGTAGTAGTCAGGTTCCTCATATGTAAGCGGCGAATCAAAAAATATGTTCACTCGATTTATAGAAAATCCTGTAGTCTCAAAATATTCTCCGTAGCCTCAAATATCGTCTACTTGCTCGATAATTAGTCAGATACTTGAATCTACTGGAAGGATAAACCAAATCCACATAAAGATAATTTGGTTTCCGGAGTTCAACAGGGCTAATTAATATGAAAGTTTCCTCCCGAGTTTCCTCCATTTACTCCATTAGTATTATTGGGAAACTTTGCTCTGACAACATATTAGAGTGAAATTTAAGTTACAACTGGAAAAAAACCTGAGCTCTATGAAGAATGTCCCATAAATACAGGGTATGTCACGACGAGCTTACACTATCTTTATATCAAGAATCAGTCGGGAGAAATCCATGAAATATGCATGTGATCAGAATTCTGAATATTGAACCACCATGTATCTGTTCTGATTAAATATCAGTAAATAGTGAAACAAAAGTTATAAAGAGATACGGACATGTGAGCCGTTTTGACCGATAATGAGTATTTTCGACACAGAAAAATCCTAAAGTTGAAAAATATCGATTTTGAACATCCTATATCTCTGTAATAATTTCCGATAAACCACAAGCATGATATATCGATGAAATCAGCTCTTCAGGGAGAATCTTAAAATGCTATAAAATACAGGGTGCTCCGTTCGAAATATCAATGTTGCTACTACTTTATAGTAGAACCGGCAACACTGCATGGTCGAACATATCTTAAATGGAAAGAGCGCCGTATACCAAAATATAAGCATGCACATTTTCATTGATTTCCCCCGACTGATTCTCGATTCAAAGATAGTGTAAGCTCGTAGTGACATACCCTGTATACCAACATACTTTTCATGTGTAGTTTACCACGTGCATGTATACAGGGTGTCCCAGAACAACGTACCATAAATTCTACATGGTGAACTAGAGATCAAAATAGGCCGATTGAGATCAACTTACCTCCATACGAAAACGCATCGTTGAGCCGTGAGAGGGCGATCATGTTTGATGATCGATATTTTGCCACCAGAACAAAAATACTACTTATGAAATCGATTCAAAAAAGTAATGGAGTAGTCATAGAATATAATATGACAGCTTTTCATAATTATGGTATAATACATCATAGCAAACATAAATAGAATGATGTAAAAGTGTATTACAAACATAGGAGAGTGGTTCGCACATCGTCAAAACCTGATTTATTGTAGTATTTTGTAACTCCTGTAGGTTTATAGTGAGTCTTCTGCAATAAAGCTTGCTTCAATTCATTTTTGAAGATCAGATCAGAGAATTGATCCTTATATACTATTAGTAGATGATTATATATTTTCTTGCTCTAATATGGCAGAGTTTTTTGTCAGATTAGACTTAAATATTTTTTGAAGCAATACAGCCTTCATATCTTGTTTGATAATTTCATCTACTCAGAGTCTCACCACATTCCTCATGATCGAGGCTTGCAGTTTCCGAAATAAATGAACTGAGTCAGTGTCAGAATTTGTTGAATTATAAATAGAGGTTTGCGATGATCACGATATATTAAGACCCACCCAGATATCGAATTGCTCTTTTCTTGAGTAAAAAACAGCATCGAATAAATATTCGCTACATAAACTCCAAGGACCAATATCATATCTCATAGGAGACCCGATCAAGAAGAAATATTGAAAAATATGATATAAGTATTCAGTTTCTTGATGCGATATTCATCGCAAAACAACCTGAGGCAATTATTCCATTCAGAGAAATAACATGTTCATCAAATTTGAGCTCTCTATTTATAATCAAAACTGAAAAGTTTCTTTTGGGTTGACTAATAACATGTGATCAACTTCACTTTATTCAAATTGAAGCGAAGTTTATTGGAATCACTCTACTTGTTCAATTTCTGTTATATCCGAAGCAATTGTTTCCTTCAGTTGTTTCATATATCTACTACGCCATATATAATGGTTGTGTCATCAGCGAGAATGGTACATTGAAGTACATCCTCCCGAATTCTATGCACCGATACGTATGAACGAATACTAATGCAAGTGTTTCTTTTGTTGATAAAGATTGATTTCGATTTAGCCATTTACCAGTTTCGGGCTTTCAGCTCTCATCCGTGTAGGGTAATCTCCAGCCAGCAGCCCGAAGACCGCAGGCTAAGTCTAACCTGGCCCAACGAAATCCATCGATTTTTTTCAAGTTGACTCGATTATAAATACAGGGCATAGGATGTAATTTACCTAAGAACCTGCTTAAAGTAGCCCTATTCCACGGTTATTTGAGTATGACTGCTCGTCAGGGACGGCAGGGTCGGCCAGATGGAGAATGAAAAAATGTATGTACAATCAGTTTATTTTCAGATTTTCTAGAATATCTCAGAAACCTTGGGAGATATAGCTTTGAAAATTGAAGGGCAATTTACTATAGTGGATATGAATCGAATACATGTTATATACTAATTTGATCAATATACAGGGAGATAGATATTTCGCATTGACTTCGATTGAAATCGATTAAAAAATCTGAGTACGCCACTGACCTTATTTTCATATTTCAATGAATGACGAAATCAATTACCTAACTTTCTTCAGACTGCAGTTTTTTCGAATTCTTCTTGGTTTTCGAGACATCTAACAAAGTTCATTTTGGTGCTTCTTCATACTATTTATTTATGATGTCAGGATTATCATGTATTTCATGTTTTTATCTCATTCATGTTGATTTATTGATCAAAATAATGATATCTATCAGTTCAAATAAAATTTATTCGAATATAACGGCGATCACAATAAACCTAAAAAGACAGTGAATCTCGGAAACAGAGAATAGTTGAGAAATATCACTAATCAGAACGATATGAATCAAGCAAATGCTGAAGATACGTTCCATCTTCCTCTAAGCATAATCGGACCCTCTTCACGCAGTTGAATCGTATCCTCTGGAAAATTCCTTCGAAACCTCGCAGCTGCTGTGGAAATTCTTGCACGCAACTGTTCCACGGTGTAACTAGCAATTGAATATACTTCGTTTTTGATGAATCCCCAGAAACAAAAATTCAATGGCGTCATATCTGGAGAACGTGTGGGCCATTTCACTGGTGCATTCTGCCCTCTGCCAATCCATCGGTCTTTGAATCTCTGGCATTACCACGTTCTTACCTCGCGACTATAATGTGGTGTTGCCCTTCAATTTTCAAGGCTGTATCTCTCAAGGATTCTGAGATATTCTAGAAAATCTGGGAATAAACTGATTGTTCATCGACTCAACGGTGCGTTTTCGTATAGAGATGAGTTGATCTCAATCGGCCTATTTTGATATCTAGTTCACCCTGTAGAATTCATGTAACGTTGTTCTGGGACACACTGTATGATAAAATCAGTAGATAATAGTTCTGAATATTCATCTATGGTACACTGAAGGAAAAAATGAGTGAAATTTCACTCAAGGTCCACACAATAATGTGTCAATCTTAGTCCACGCCCGATTGAGTTGAAATATCACCCTATACTTGACTGTGTAAAATGGTAATTCATGAGCCGAGTCAATCAAATTTGTTGTAAACATTCTCATTGATAGAAGAACTTGATGAAATATCTAGTTTAAGTTGAGAATTCACTCAAAAATTTAAATCAGTAAATTCACTCACAACCACATATGCAGTCACTCAAATGAATTTTCTACAGTGTAAAATTGGTGAATAATGGCTACCGTTTTGCTTGAGGAAGTACATGTACTTATTATGAATATTTTATACAACAGTCGTGGATAAATTACTATTGAGAACTAGTTATTTGAAAACAAGGTAATCACTTCCTAGACCTATAGAGTCTGAGTGAAATTCACTGATTTTGCCCGAGGTGAACCGATTCTTCATGAAAAAACCATTCCGCCGAATCGGATTATTCCCGGTTTTATACCACTTCTGTTTTTCACGTACGGGAGCGAGCACTCCCGCCTCATTCACTATGTACACTAATCCACTTATCCGAAGCAATTTTTATAAAGACTAAAAGTTTGTTTTTGCGTCAGAAACATTTTTAGGAAGCAGTTCGAGGCGCGGATTACTGAATTTTTCAGTGTTCGTAAACACTCGTTCGAGGCGAGACCACTCCCTTTGAAATCAGTTGATGAAGAGTTGGAATTTGTTTTGCAGTACCGAAGACCATGAAATTATTGATCTAGGAGGTTGTAACTTTTTTCCCTTATTTTCTAACCACCGAGGAATTCTGGATACTCAATTCTCCATTGATTCCCTGTTCAATATTGTAGAAAAATTATAACCTTCATGTGAGCTACAAGGAACAGTTTTCGAGATATTTGACCCATTATAACAACTTGCGAAGGCATTCTTCGTCATTTCAATGATAGAGATTAACTAACCATTCAGAAGAATATTTTTGTAACAGTCTGCTATTCGACATGACCAATAATTGAGGGGTCCAAAGCAAGAATCAGCTAAGCCCAACTTTTAGGCAAATTTTGTTAACAACACGTTCTTGCAGATTCTGAAACGCTGAATGGAATGCTGCAAGGAACGATTTCTAGGAAGATATAGAATCAGCCGGTTCTTGCTCAGTTCGATCTGGAATGTTTTGGTGACCCACGTGGAACAATACGGCTGTTTTTTTGTGTTGATACACAGTTGAGTCGTTGAAATCTGAAAAATAATGTCTGATTCATCAAGTAGTGATGATCCTTTTGGTGGTACTCACACAGACTCTGATGAGGATTACATACCAACAAGAAACAAAACGACAAATTATAAACATAACCTAACATTCTTGGATAGTTTGAATTTGAGTCTGCTGAGGAGGAGCCTGAGGATTCAGCTGAAGTTTCTAATGAACCAGGAGTACCAGGACCTTCAAACAGAACCACTCAGAGGGGTAAAATACGTAAACAACGAACAGTATTGTGGAAAAAGAATGTTATGAAATTAAAAAGAACAAAAGGTGAAGTGTTATGATAAAATTGGAGAGTGTTTTCAAGTAATTTTTACTGAATTTTAAAAGCTCTCCAAAAAAATTTCAAGACTCCTACCTCTACGAACTAATACAAATGAGACATATAGAAAGGGAGAGACCACATTATACCGGTTGTCGCCAATCCAAAGTATCTTATATCTATTCGGTAATATTTGAGTTTTCATATTTCCAACTCAAAGTAGTGTTTTTTTTTTTTCATTATAATAGGTTCGTTACAATGGCCCAGATTATACCGTTTGTGAAAAGGCATTCATCCAACTGACCGTAGAGGCATGCACCAGGCTAAGAGGCAACAAGGTTTCACCCGATGTTTTTCCGAAATACAAATCACATTACAGTAGACAGTAGACAATTTACAACATTTCTATTTGTCACCTCCTCCACTCCTATCATCTTCCATTCGACTTCGCAGTAACGCAAATTATTAAACATTCACTAAATTCACAATTAATTAATCAGGATTAGACTGACAGATATTTGATTACTTTGAAATAATGATCAAGATTCCTGCAACGCATCAGGTGTCATTTCTGTTAAAAACCCCAAATTTCACATTGTTGATTTTCTGATTTCAATATATCGTAATATCTCCTCAAGATTGATTCGTCCTTTCTCCTGTCACAAAAAAAATAGTGTATTATACACGGAAAAAATATTAGATTTTAGCAACACAACCTGGAGCTAACATCTACTACTTTTTTCTGTGAGTGAGTTTTGTGACTTTCCCCTCCCCCCGACCCAGAGATTATTTCTACGGACGTCCGTGAATCAGGGTATAAGTACAATAGTATAGGTAGACATGATTGTGTGATGTTCGATATTATATTGAGCCCTGCGGTGTTGTCATTTTGGTGACTGATTGATGATGATAATGAATGTAATGTGTGCCCGTGTGTGTTATGAGAACGATGAAGGATGTAGTTATGAGAAACGAGACCAAACTGCGTGAGTGCCTCCAGCGAATGCGTCGAGCTGTAAAGCCAACATCTTGCTAATTTCTTTGTGCACGTGTCTACTAACTATAGTCATAACCATGGATTCATGACGCTTTTAATTGGAGCACCAGAAAATATTGTGAAAATGGGTGTAGCAGTTAGCAAAAGAAAATAGGCCCTTCGCTAACTCCGCTTCATTACCTTCATTAAAACTGACAAGGTGATCTCGTATAATAGAATGATATAGCGAGGTGAAAAATGCTTCGTTGCTGTCGAGGTAGGCATTAAACTTTCCACTGATCTGTCATACAAATTCACATTTTAGGTAGACATTATATAGGGCAATATTTGTTGCCATTCGCATTGAGAATGATAAACTGAAAGTTAACTTGACGATTCATTATTCCAAATTTTTTGGGATTTTCTCTCCTCGTTTCTAAAAAATAACAATATGGATATTATTTCAATATACGTGTAGTAAGGACAAATCAGATGATTTGCCCCAAAATGTCACTGCGTTTAAGGAATTTTCCTATCAGAGAGCATAAAAGAAAAATTCACTAGCTTGAGAGTGACAATTTGTATTGAAAAAAGTTTGGAGAAGAAAAATAAAGGTATATAGAAAAAATATCAAATTTTCACTTATCTTTGGACGTTTCGGGACCGATTCTGCTCCCGTTCTCAACATGAGAAAAGATTATTTTAATAGCGAAGTCGTATTTGTCTTGAAGCTTTCCAGTTTTCATTGATAATTGGTGACGTTGGCAATCAAATGAGTTACAGGATGTTTTCTTTAATTAATCTTGAATTTACCATTTTTATGTTCAGATTTTAGTAGTGAATACCATGTTCTGTCTATATCAACTGAACACGAAGCAATGCTATTGTCTCCGTGCAAGCAGATTCCTTGATTTTTCTCTTCTGGTTATCTTCTTTTCCAATGATTTTAATATTATTCCACTCTGCCATATGTTGTCCGTCTTCAGTAAGGATATGTTCAGCTAGTTTCGATTTATCGATGTGTCTTTTCTTTATATTGTACTTACTTATGTTCCTTCGTCCTTACTGAAGGAGGTCTCTTGGTTTCACCTGTATAAAACTTTCCACAAACACAAGGTATACTGTAAATAAATTTTTTTGACAATTGTTCTTCATTTTTCGGCTTTGATTGAGTTAGAATTGATCTCATTGTATTTTCAGTATTGAACACAGTTTTCACTTGAAATTTATCACCAACACGTTTTATTTTTTCAGATATTCCGGGAATGTATGGTATTATATTTGTCGTTTTGTTGATAAAACTCATCATCCAATTGAAAATATGTTGTTTTTAGACACAATTCCAAAAATTACATTATTCCTTCGATACTTAGATTAGTTCTTTCAGTGAGACTTTCATCGTTTTCTAATTTATGTTTCACTATTTGTAAAGTTTTATCTATTGGAAAATTTGTGAATAAACTCACTACATCAAAACTAACAAGAGTATCATTTGTATCAAGAGTGATGTCATTAAGCTTTTCTAAGAAATGAGGAGTATTAATGTTGAAAACAGGAGCAGAAGAATCGGTCCCGAAACGTCCAAAGATAAGTGAAAATTTAATATTTTTTCTATATACCTTCATTTCTCTTCTCCAAACTTTTTTCAATACAAATTATCACTGAAAAGCTAGTGAATTTTTCTTTTAGGCTCTCTGATAGAAAAATTCTTCAAACGCAGTGACATTTTGGGGCAAATCATCTGATCTGCGGCGCAGTTTATGTTAACTTTTGGTGCCAGCTTCCCCAGATACAAAACTCACAACAAGCCACTGCAACACACACAATTCACAGTTTCAGTTTATAATTTTTGTTCAATATATGATCATTATAAACAGAAATGTTTCTTGAAGTGATAAGGACAATCAATCAATTAATTACTTTTTTCTACTCACATAACTAAAATGGCATTTATCGTACGGATATGTACCACGCTAAATGATCGATTAATCACGGATTGTCGATCTGTGATTTATTCGAAATATTAAACACGTTACCATGGCAACACGATTTCTTAAACACATCACCATGGCAACGCAGTTCATTATACACAGCTTCAGTAATTCGAGCCATGTCTGGCCTGTCAATTGTATTAACTGTCTACTGTTATTTTCATATTTTGTATCAGAATTATTCAAACAATATTCGTTTGTAAAGGAATTCTTCATTAAAAATATAGGCGAAAAGTAGACGAGAATGGTATCGAAGAGAATGTTCAGGTACTTACATACCACATACCTCCAAGAAGTATAAAAATGAAGCATCCATCTTTGAGAACAATTTATTTATTCAGTGCTAAGCATGACAATAAACGTGAAACAAAGGTTAGTAAGCAATGGACTGGACAGATCTACAACCAATATCACTTATACGTGTCTCGCTGGTTGCATGCAGTTGTATGTATTATGTTTTCAATTCCCATTCCTTTCGAATTATTTTGTAGGTTAGCAGGAATAGCAGGTATGTTAATTAATGTAATTTTTGGAGTTCGTAGAAAAATCTTAGTATGTAACGCGTTTATAAACTCTTCTAGACACTCGTTTATTAAACACTCGCTCCGCTCTGCTCCGCTCGTGCTTAAACTACTCGTTACTAAAAGGACGTTTATAACACTTGTTACATAATATACTATTAGCTCTCGGGGTAGGGAATTTTCTTACTGAACTAGGGCATCACCGACCCTCGTTGCTCTGGGGCCCCGACAACTTTCGCTACGCTTCCTGCTATCGAGCTTCATCGAGAGCTTCACCCTGTATAAAATAGTATAGAGAACTCTTGTCAACCTATTAATACTGTTAGGTTCCATGTTGATATACACTTGGTAGATGCATGTCATGAAATGTCATGTTACGAATTGATTAGATTGTCATTAAAGAATAATTTACAATTACTTGAATTCAATACAACTACGTATGTATTAGTGGCGACGAGTATACTCTGAACTCACAAATTCCTACAATTTCAAGAAAAAGTGTTAATTCGAAATGCCGAATGGTAATTCAAGCCAAACGGCAGATGCTAGCCAAACGAGTGGACCTGCCGAAAATGTGAATGTTACAGCATTGTTACAGATTTTGCAGTCACTTCAGGCTTCCGTACAAACAACAACTACTCCAACTATAAGTGTTCAAATAGAACAATTCAATGAAGAGATTGAAAATTTCACTACATATATGCAAAGACTCGAAAACTACTTTGACTTGAAGAATATCACCGATTCTTTGAAGAAGAAACAAGTTCTCATCAATTGTGTGGGTGCTAAAACATATCAGTTGTTAGCAAGTCTCACAACTCCAGATTTGCCAAATACAAAGTCGTATGAAGAATTAGTGAAATTATTACAAGAACAGTTAAGTCCAGTTCCGAACGTTATTACTGAGCAGCATACATTTTTATTACGAATGCAACACGAAGGAGAAAACATCGCTAATTACATAGCTGAATTGAAAAGACTATCAACAAATTGCGAATTTTTCTGTGAACATTGTAAAAAATCAACATTGAACACGCATTTACGTTCTCAATTCATTAGAGGTCTACAAGACTCGAATATTCGCGAAAAACTTTTGCAAGAAAAACGATTATCATTCGAAAAAGCTTTGGAAATTGCTCTGGCAGTAGAGGCATCCAGAAATGAGAGCAATATTTTGCATAAAGTTGGGCAAGTGAGGAAATCTAAATACCATGGTGAGGTTTCTCGCAATTTTCCTCAAGAAAAGGTTGCATCAAACATTTTTTGTTATCGATGTGGAAAATCCTCCCATAAAGCAAATCAATGTTCCGTGAGAAATTTACGCTGTAAAATTTGCAATATTGTCGGCCATCTGGAAAATGTGTGCATGAAGAAGAAGAAGAATACCAAAGAGAAGATGTATATGCATGCTGTGGAAATAAATGATGAAAATGATGTGGAAAATGGTTCTGATGATGATAATTATGAAGACTCATCGGATGATGAACCACACGAAATAAATGCAGTAACACTGTTCACTGAACCGTCATCCAGTAAATATTTTTGCTTTGTCAAAATCAATGATATTATCTTTAAGATGGAATATGATACAGGATCAGCTGTTAGTATAATGAACCTGAAGACATTTTTGGAGAAAATTCCGAATGGTGAGATAGTGCCATCTAAAACTCAGCTCCTGACATATACAAAAGAAGCATTTTGTGTCGTTGGGACAGCTGAAGTTAAGATTGAATTCGAAAATAAATTGATATATGATAAGTTACACATCGTGGATGGAGATTTCGATACAATAATCGGCCGGAATTGGATGAAAGCATTAGGTTTGCTTCCTGAAGTCAAGAATATCAACGAAATATCTGAAATTGATGAATTGAAACAATATGTACTTACTCGATATCAAGATATTTTCCAGGAGAAATTGGGGAAAATTCCGTCTACAAAAGGAACTTTAAAATTATTACCTGATTCCAAGCCTATTTATATTAAACCCAGACAAGTACCTTACGCACTCCGAGAAAGAGTTGATCAAGAAATCAAGAGATTAGAACAGTTGGGTGTATTCAAAAAAATTGAATACTCTGAATGGGGAACACCGTTGGTTCCACTTGTTAAAAAAGATGGGTCCATACGTTTATGCGCGGACTATAAAGTGACTTTGAATAAATGTATTCGAGATGATAATCCAAACATCATTCCTCGCATTGAAGATTTGTTCTTGAAGTTACGCGGCGGAAAATACTTTTGTGTCCTTGATGTTTATAAAGCATATTTCGTCGGCGAACTGACAATACCTGCCAAGTGCAATATAGTGCAGAGCAGGTTTTTTTACAGGAGATGAATAAAACATAATCGAGTAACAGGTCAAGTAGATAGCAGATATTGTTTTCCTTCAATGAAGTAAACAAAGGATTCATCTGGAGGTAGCAGTTCATTTCAGATTGTGCGCAATGAATTATTGAAAGCTAACTTCATGAGATACCAATATTTGAAAAAAATGTTACTTAGCAGGTATTGTCAGATCGCCGACGATTTGCATTTACCAATGGACGATGAGAGCAGCAAAATGCAAACTGTGTCAACTTTGAGAGGGTGTTATAGGGTAGAACGCTTGATGTTTGGAGTTAAAACAGCTCCAAATATCTGGCAGAAATTCATGGATTCTATTTTACTTGAGTTAGAGGGCACTGCATGTTTCTTTGATGATATCATCGTCCAAGGAGCAACGTTAGAAC
Organism: Phaedon cochleariae; assembly: GCA_918026855.4. NCBI lineage: Eukaryota > Metazoa > Arthropoda > Insecta > Coleoptera > Chrysomelidae > Phaedon > Phaedon cochleariae. Next base: position 17,372,635 of record OU896709.1, on the reverse strand, counting down.
AAACATTCCACCGATTGAGGATACTCTTAGACAGATTACGATATCATGACCTACATATCAATCCAAAGAAAGCAAGATTTTTCGAGAAATCCGTGAAGTATTTAGGTCACACAATCGATGAAGATGGTCTCCATAAAACCAGTGATGAAATCAAGGATATTTTGAAACTCAAAAGACCGAAAGATGTTCACGAGCTGAGACAGTTTTTGGGAATGGTAAATTTTTATAATAATTTTATACCGGATTTAGCATCAAAATTAAATCCATTGAATAGATTATTACAAAAAGAAGAACAATTTATATGGTCGAGACAATGCGAAATAGCGTTCAACAAGGTCAAACAAGATTTGATAGGAGAACAAGTTTTGGTACATTATGATCTGAATCTTCCGTTAGTTTTGGCAACTGATGCATCTCCAGTGGGAATATCAGCAATATTATCTCACAGATTCAGAAATGGAGAGAGGCCAATTGCTTTTGCATCACGATCTTTAACAAAAGCAGAGCAAAAGTACAGCCAACTAGACAAGGAGGCAACAGCAATATTTTGGGCGTTACATAAATTCTTTCAGTATTGCTATGGTCGAGAATTCATATTAGTAACAGATAATAAACCATTGACAGCGATATTCAGTCCAGACAAACATTTGCCATCCATGGTATCGAGTCGATTATTGAGATACGCACAGTTTCTTTCGGGATTCAATTATACTACCGAGTACCGAAATACGAAAATGAATTCGAATGTTGATTATTTCTCAAGATTTCCGCTCTGCACAGGAAGAGTGGAAGAAAATTATGATGATGAAGGAGAGGTATTACAACTTCATGAAGATAGCTTACCGGTCACGGCAAAAATGATAGCAGAAGAAACCCAGCAGGACACAGAATTGAAGAATTTGTATTTAGCGATTCAAACTGGAAAGTTTGCTAATACGGACTATAAAGGCCAAGAAAGTGAATTTTCAATTGAAAATGGTTGCATTTTACGCGGATTTCGAGTAATGATTCCCAAAATACTACGTGGAGATATACTCAAGGAATTACATTCGGCACATATTGGAATTGTCAAGATGAAAACTCTGGCAAGGAATTATTGCTATTGGAGAAATATCGATCGCGATATAGAAAATTTAGCGAAGAGTTGTGTTGCGTGCTGCAAAGTTCAAAAAGAATGTAGCAAGGCTCCTGTACATTCATGGCCAGAACCTACAACTACGTGACAAAGAGTACATTTGGACTTCGCTGGACCATTTATGGATCACCATTTTTTAATTTTAGTGGATGCCAAATCTAGATGGTTAGAAGTTGTTCCAATGAAATCAATAACAAGTAAATGTACAGTTGATAACCTCAGAGATATTTTCTGTCGATATGGACTACCATCCGAGATGGTGACAGACAACGGACCATCATTGACATCTTATGAGTTCGAAAAATTCTTGAAATCCAATGGTATTCAACATCTACTTACAGCACCGGGGCACCCAGCAACCAATGGTCTTGCCGAACGGTATGTACAGACAGTAAAAAATGACTTGAGATCTGCATTGTTAGATAATGGAAATCTCAATGTGAAACTCAACAGACTGCTTATGCAGTACCGGAAAACACCCAATTCAACTACAAATAAAAGCCCAGCGGAATATTTCTTGAACTTCACTTATCGTTCACGATTGGATCTAATCAAAGGACATGAATCAATTAATAATGGAATGAGGACCGAAAGTACATTGAGAACCAGGGAGTTCAATGTAGGTGATACCGTTCAATCTAGAAATTATTCTGATAAATCTGAAAAGTGGAAATTTGGAAAGATTCATGAAAGACTTGGAAAATTACATTATTTAGTGCAAACTGAGGATGGAAAATATATAAGACGACACATAGATCAATTGAGAGCAACGAAAGTAATGGAATTACATGGTTTGCCACCCTCATCTGATAAACGCATCATCACGAAACCCAATCCACAGTTGTTGTTAAGGAGTCGTACTCCATCACCGTGTATGATTTCACATTCACAAACTGCTCCCAATCAAAATCTGGTCCCATCAATATTAAATTCTCGTAGAGACTCGATGTCACCAAATCGTTCGCCCGGTGAAGATAAGCAGGCAGACTTAGAAGAAAGTACTTCTGAATCCAGATCGGCTATGGCTCGGAAGTCACCTGTTAGAAGATCAACTAGAATACGAACCGTTCCGAAACGCTTGAATTTGTAATTTATTTTTTTAGGGGGGAAATGTTAGGTTCCATGTTGATATACACTTGGTAGATGCATGTCATGAAATGTCATGTTACGAATTGATTAGATTGTCATTAAAGAATAATTTACAATTACTTGAATTCAATACAACTACGTATGTATTAAATACAATTGAAAACTTCATCAGAAAACTGATTTGAGCTGGTGCCGGAGTTTTTCTGTCGCTTTGATCAAAATCCAGAAGTATAATAGGAAAGAAAGTATGACTTTCATGAAGAGTATCAACTTGGCATATGAGGAGTGCTGGCATTTATAAAGTTCCAGGTTGAATAAAGAAGTATTGTTCTAGTTCGGAACTTCAATAAATTGGATAATTCCAAAGTTCTGTAGATTTTATATTAGAAGTTTATTAATTTCACAGAATATTCGAGGAAGAGAGAGGACCTAATGGAGAGTATTGTTCAAAATGCAATTAAGATTGAAAGAAGTAGTATAGCAGTTCATAGTAAATATAGACTCCTGCGTAACACGAAATAAATAAAATTCTAATTTTATTTGATATCGTGGAAAGTGTTATTATATTCAACGAACCCTATATACAGGGTGAGTCATGACTAACCAGCCATAGCCTGATGGTAGATAGAGGAAGTCAAGGTGAGTTGATATATATGTGAAAAAATATATGTTACCTATTCGTAACAGAAATACAGGGCATTATTTGAATTGGGGGCGAAACTTTGATGAACGATATTTCAGGAACGTCTTGAGTTTATCGCCTGGATTTCACCAGCAACTAACCTCTACTGACACACCACACGATGGCAAACATAATGGAAAAAAAATCCAGAGCCGGACTCAGCAACCTCATTTTCTTTTTGAATGTCAAAATTTCGACTATCTGAATCGTATTTTCCGATCAGAATCAGAAAGATCAGGAAAATCACTACAAGTTCAACTTTTCAATTCCACCGGATTGATGAAAAAATATTGAACAAATTACTGATGAAAGATTTCATGATATCGTACTGGCTATTGTAGTCACATTTCCCAACAAATTCCATCAAGTCCATTTATTGCATATCAGTGTATTATAAGAGTTGGATAAAGGCTCAATTCGATGAAAAATTCCAGGACTAGATTTACTTTTCCTGAAGAGTTCGTTCAAAACTTGGAAATAAGTACCCAATTCAAAAAAGGAAACCAATACCTAGCTCTTCTCCCTATCCTTCCTAAGTACGCACGATGTTCTCCGAACATTATAGAAATTTCTTTTCGAGCACTCCAAGAGATAAAAAAATGCTTTGGTGAAATATTTCTTCCGAATCAGATATACGTGCCAACTCATACTTACAATCACCGAATCAGTTTGGTGATTTTATTATTCAGAATACACTACAAAAGACGACTGGTGATGCATGCATGAAAATGGACCCAATTAGGTATATTTTCTCTTAACGGGATGGGGCACCTGCACATTACTCAATACAAGTGAGAGATACCTAGACAAACAATTCTCTTATCGCTGATTAGGTCGTGGCGGCCATCATTCTTGGCCCCCTAGGTCCCCTGATCTGACAGAATGAGATTATTATTTATCTATTCATGAAACTATATGGTATATCAGACTGAAGTCAACACCAAAGAGGAACTGAGGAAGAGGACAGATACAGATTCAGATATGATCAGAAAAAATAGGCAGATTATTCGAAATATCATAAGAGATCTTCCGAAGATATGCAGAAAATGTATAGAAATTGGTCGAGCGGACATTTTGAGAATCTTCGTTAAAAATATTAGGATCTACAGACCAAAAACCAAGTATGGTCCTGATTTTTCTTTAATAAAACTCTCCTCAACTCTGCTGCTATATCAATATTAAAAAAAAACAAACTCAAACTTCTAGTCAAATGTAGAGTGTAATGGGCCAGACAAAATCTAGGAAATATTCGTCTGAATTTTGTTTGATATTTTTTCACCAATCCGGTCGAGGTGTGCCGTACAAATTGGAGAGCTACACTTGTGGTGTTTTTCCTGATCTTTCTGAATATTATGAAAGTTTTCGAAAAATACGATTCAAGAAGTCGAAATTTTGACATTTAAAAAGGAAATGCGTTTTTAAAGTCCGGCTCTGGAATCTGTCATTCATAGTAGGTCATCGTGATGTGATGTGTGAGTAGAGGCAAATTGCTGGTGAATTTCAGGCGAAGACATCAAGACGTTCCTGAAATATCGGTCATCAAAGTTTCGCCCCGAATTCGAATAATACCCTGTATTTCTGTTAGGAATAGGCAGAATATATTTTTTCACATATATATCAACTCACCTTGACTTCCTCTGTCCGCCTTCAGGCTATGGCTGGTTATTCATGACTCACCCTGTTTATAACTAATAAATCAATATTGGAGAAGGAAAATGAGCATATTTATACAATTGGTATAAAGGAATCGAAAAAAGTAAAGGATATAAAGACTATTTTCTAGAAAAATTATGGTATAATTAATAATATCTATATGTCGTTTGCGTTAGTTAGGGATATTTTCTTTTTGCTATGACGACATTTTTCCATTAGTAGTAAGTATAAGTGATTGTTTTTATTTGGTCCGATACCCATTTCCTATGAACAAGAACCTTATAAGTCTTAGTGTCGTTGGTAGAATTTCGTAATTCCCATTCAGTTACAATTGGAAGAAATCAGAAAATATCAAGAACCAAAAGTTACAATAGAATGTTCAAATTCGGAACACATGTGTGAAATTGGAATAGAAACCATTTTTGTTAGTAAACTTTTTTAAATTTAGAACAAATAAGTCTAATTTTCACTCTCGACATCGATCGAGTAGGCCATTTTTCATCGTTTTCCAAGCGAAACTTAACGTCCAAGTCGTATTTCAAAATAAATTATAATGCCAATTTTATGAATGACACTATATTATGGTTCATCAGAATCGGAGAACAGATAACAGCGCTATGGTATGAAGTATTTTCAGCCAATTACCCTGTATAAATGTTGTTGTTCCCATTAAAAAAAAATATATAGTTTCATTGCTGTTCCCATACTTCGGAGGATAGTTGTTCATTTCGTTGTCCATTTTCAGTTAGGATATGTTCAGCTGGTTTTGATTTATCAATCTTCTAATTCTATGTAACTCTTTCAGGCATTTTATCAATTCATTTTTGAGAAATGAGTGCAAGTTCTATATGTGACTAATTCATATAATGTTTAGAACATCATTATGGTTAATTTATAATTTTGGTACTATTGAATTATGAACTGGAATTAATTGAGAAAGAAATCTATATACAATGATTTGAATATTGTTGGTTACATAATAACATAAAAACTCTAAGCGTATTTATCGTTCGAAAATACATTAACAGAATGAAAATTCATTACGCATATGAAATAATTTCAATATTCTAACGAACTATTCATGCAATATATGGAAATGGATAATAATCATTGAATTCGAATTGCTATTTGCTCGGATATTTGGCAGTGCCAACTAATACAATACAACGGAAAATATACCAACCATAAATTGGTGAATCATATTATATCGTTCCAAAACCAGGGTTTGTCATTACTATAACATTTTTTTTTTTTTTTTTCAAAACGGAATATCAAGGGAGATGTAGGTACCTCATGAAGAGGGGATGATGAATATGAATTATTCTTCAATGACACTGAGAAGTGTCAACATAAATAAAATTCATGTTGGAAACAGGAGCAGAACGTTCCCGAAACATCCACAGCTGAGTAAAAATTTTGAATGTCTCCGATATATCCATAATCCTTTTCTTCACATATTTTTCAAAACAAGGTGTCATTGGCAATCGTCAAATATTTCTTCTAGGCTCTCTAATAACGACATTTTCAAGCGCAGTGACATTTTAGGGGAAATCTGATTTCAATGAAATTCTGAGAATATCTCAATACACTGGTAGAACTGAGTCAAAAATTCAGAGAGAGAGAGAAGACTGCGCCTTGTATATTAGACTTTTCTGCAAATTTGTGTCAACGTAAACTTTTTATTTTGCAAATTGAGGATGCTCTTAAACGGGTCACATTTCATGCACAAATATACTGAGTTTCCAAGATAAAAATGTCTATATGGGGTAAAGTTGATGATGATTTCTCCGAAACAAAACTCCGTATGAAAAACCTCCCAACCCAGTTTCGTAGAGCTCAAAAAGTGGCAATCAGATAATGTCTTGTTTTCATTACTGGTCAAAGAACTACAGAAACAAATGAAAACGATCTCCATGTTAGACATCCTTATCTTAGACCAAGTGAAAACGCACAAATATTTCGAAGTTGTTCGAAGTAAACTGAAAGAAATCAATTATTTCTGTCTTCAAATCATAATCACATCATAATATAGCAGGTATTGTTCGTGTTATTATACACCACTAACTCATTATATTCAATACACGTTCTCATAGAGATGAATCAATATGGATGCATTGGTAAATAAACCAGGACACCCATATATGTTTATTCTCATACAATCGAATGTATACATTATGTATTACATTTTCTGCTATCTGAATGATTAAATTTCGATTCTACGGTCTTTCAACCACCATCACTGATCGAACATTAATATATAATATTTGGTTTCGACGCGACCCGATTCAATCAACTATGAAAACACACATTTCAGCTGAAATTAAGCGGTACGGGTAATGGAATACGAAACGAGAGACATATAAGCGCCGAAGCTTTCAAATTTGTCTGGATATTTCTGGGTATTTTTGGATAGAGAAATTTCGGGCTCTCTTGAGAATTCTTGAATATAGCTTTGCACTATTGTCCTAGGTTTGAATAGCAAGACAATACTAGAAGAACAAATCTCAACAAGAATAATACTTACATAAACTTTGAACATAAGGCTTTGTTTCCGAAATACCGGGAGGTGGAGTTGTAAATGAAAAATATATTTGAACTGTTCAACTAGAATTTGGAACATTTTGGTGAATTACACAGCCACAACCAACAACCTAGTTGAATTCAACGCCAACAAAATTCAAGCCTGTATTTTCTCTAAAGGTGACACTCAGTATGCCTGATGATGTATCAATGTCTGGTTCCACCATTCCCAGGAAGTCCACTATATATATGCTCGGCACATCATCAGATACGTCCTGATTTAGAATACTGATCCCACATTATATGTGCGGTTCAGCACCCAAACATACGCTGACGCTCTTATAGATTCCATTCATTGAGAAGATATGTTCGCCTGATGGGTGATGCCACACTCACTGATTCTTTGACATCATTGAAACACCGTAGACACTCATTTCACATGATTCTCTGGGATTTTGTCTCCTCGATTCTGTACAATGAAAATATGCGTATTATTTCAATATATTTGTAGTGGAACAAAGCAGGTCTCCAAACTGACCGATGTTGTATCGGTGGTAACGGTTAATCTCGCGGGGACTACCAAGGGAGGAACAATTGTTGATATTTCAGAAGAGCATCGTCCATGAAAATATACATAAAATAGAGCGAGATCACCAACTCTTCTACGGTGTTCCAGAGAAGTGAGTGAGTGAGCGAGGCATCACCCACGAGACGAATTGCCCTTATTTGGACAAAATCCAAAAGTTTCAGGGTATGTTTGATCATAAATAGCTGACTGGAAGTGGACTAGCTCCTGGCCCGAAACAGAAAACCAAGTTTTTGGAATGCACTTTTAGCAATTGATCTCACGTGATTTTCCCAAGAAAGGTTATTGCTGATAGTAATACCAAGCATCGAAATGAATGTCTTCAAAGGTATGGTTACTCCTGACAAGGGCACAGTGAGATCGGCTTTTTTAGAGAAAAGGCATGCTTGTGTTTTGTTATTGAAATCTACCAAGTTATTGGATCCTCATTCGAGAATTGTTGACAAGTCCATAGTTATGTCGTCAACATTTCTTCCTCGTTCGTTCCTTGGCTGGGACTCATACCTCCCTCTATAGGTCAATAGAATCAACTCTTCAGAACGAATCTGAAAATGGAATAATAGACAGGGTGTCCCATTTAAAAAATCCAAGTTGTTGCTACTTTTCAATATAAGCGGCAACGTCGCAACGCTGAGAATATTTCAGGTCGATAGAACTAATAATCCAAGACACCAACTTTTCAGAATAATCCTGAGTTGCGTTCTCCAGAAACGTCTAATGTGCCTGCCATCCAACGTGAATCAGCCTGTATAAGGGTGCCCTTTTCAATGGTGCAAACAACAAGAAGCACCGATATGAAATCTACATCGGACCGCAATAAATAGTCGGTGGAATCCGACGAACTCTACACGTTTCCTGTTTATTGAATACGCCAGAGAAAAAAGGTTGTCGACATTTTTCAGCCTACGAAATCCAATGGGGCATGCGACATCCAGAAGCGAGGATCCCAACATAGCGTTTTCCGTCCTAATCAACAAAGTTCCCCGCTACACGTTTTAATACGATGAGATTATTTCAGGGATGTTATTCTTTCACTTCTACACAGTAGACATTTCACGCCGCCGTATTAGATGTCACCATTTCTGAACAAACGAAGTAAATTTTGTTTGAGACAAAAATCGAATAATCACATCATGGCTATCAGTCGGTTAGGAATTGGTAGAACCGTTCGAGAGTTCGAGGGCGAACGAAAACCAGGATGGCCGACTGTTAGATACCGTTATCGTGGACACGTCAGCGGGGTGGTGACAAAGACATTATATAAGTGTTTGGGGAATGTTAATGTCAATGAGATTATTATTCATTTTATCGGTGCCTTTCAGTAGTAGAGTATCGTGAGGAATATATACCATTCGATTACCAAAGCAGTGTTTTAGTGTAGTGTCTCTGAGCCCCTAACACTTGTTAGTCTGGGGGCACACGCTGAATCTCATATCACCCAGATTACAAACATTACAAAACAAATACTGTCTGTAGGTTAATCAAGGAGGTGGCACATTCATTATTCTCGTTTCTATGAAATTAATATATGAATATTATTCCAATATACGTGTAGTGAGGACAAATCAGATGATTTGCCCCAAAATGTCACTGCGTTTGAAGAATTTTCCTATCAGAAAGCCTAAAAGGAAAATTCGCTAGCTTCTCAGTGACAATTTGTATTGAAAAAGGTTTGGAGAAGAGAAATGAAGGTATATAGGAGAAATATAAAATTTTCACTTAGCTTTGGAATAAAATTAAGATCATTGGTAAAGAAGATAACAACCATCAGAAGAGAAAAAGTAAGGAATCTGCTTGCATTCTTCTGAAAGGAGACAATAGCATTGCTTCTTGTTCAGTTGATATAGACAGAACATAGTATTCACTACTAAAATCTGAACATGAAAATGGAAAATTCAACATTAATTGATGAAAACATCCTGTAACTCATTTGATTGCCAACGTCACCAATTGTCAATGAAAACTGAAAAGCTTCAAGACAAATACGACATAGCTATTGACATAATCATATCTTATGTTGAAAACGGGAGCAGAATCGGTCACGAAACGTCCAAAGCTAAGTGAAAATTCGATATTTTTTCTATATGCCTTTATTTCTCTTCTCCAAACTTTTTTCAATACAAATTGTCACTGACAAGCTAGTGCATTTTTCTTTTAGGCTCTCTGATAGGAAAATTCTTCAAACACAGTGACATTTTGGGGCAAATCATCTGATTTGTCCTTACTGCACGTATATTGAAATAATATTCATATTTTTAAAAGAAGATAACCAGAAGAGAAAAATCAAGGAATCTGCTTGCATTTTTCTGAACGGAGACAATAGCATTGCTTTCCGTGCAGTTGATATAGATAGAACATGATATTCACTACTGAAATCTGAAAATAGTGAATTCAAGATTAATTAATGAAAACATCCTGTAACTCATTTGATTGCCAACGTCACCGATTGTCACTGAGAACTGAGAAGTGTCAAGACGAATACGAATTTGCTATTCAAGGAACGCACGATGTTCTTTGAACATTATAGGGATTCCCTTTCGTGCGCTCCAAGCGATAAAAAAAAAATGTATCATAGGTACATGAAATATACCTGAATAAGCAGGAAGCAAATTTTCGCAAAATATAAAAATTACAAAATACTGATGATTAACTTATTTCTTATTATGAGTAATAGTTGTTGATTCGGATACGATGGAAAAATTTAGGTGAATATCAGGAACATATCCTTCCTGGTATACACTGAAATGGAGTTGTTGTCACTCTCGAAGAAATCTAAGTTTCAATTTGAAGCGATTTGACCTTAAACCATAGAAAAATGTCGCCTGCGAAGCATTTTCACCTTTCAGAAATGTCATCTGAATTGTTTGACCTCCTTTAGTGTTCACTGAAATGACGCTCCTGTCAGCTTCTCCGGAAATATGACCCAAATTATCAATCAAAGTTCAAAAGATCGCGATTGCCCATTAACTACAGAAAATATCAATATTATGACCAAATGTACTCTTCTCGAGTTTTTGATATTTATTTGTTCCGTTCGATCTTTTCCAATCTTCAAAATGTATTTTCTGAGACTTATTTGGGGCAGAAGGGCTGTTCGCATCAGACTTCAATACCGTTTTTAATTGTTTTTTTTTGTTTGATGATCGATATCAGGATAAGAGGGACTCTTCCCTGCTCTGAATGAGAGAAAGATAAAAAAATACATATATATATACGGGGTATTCCATAAGTAATGGATCAAAAGAAGTGATGTAGGAATGGTCATGTGTAATCAAAAACACGTTATCAAGTTGTCGACAGTTCAAAACTCATTCAATTTTTCTGAAAAATTCGACCCATTTTGAAAAATTTATGAAAAAAAAGCTGTTTTGAATAACTCCATATGTTATGCCATTTCGGAATCTGTATTGAATGGCCAACTATTTTTTATGATTGGTTTTCTTTGTGAGGTAGATTTCAAATCTGCCAGCAGCATTTAAAAATCGACTCAAATATTTAATTTTATGACAAAACTCAAGGAAAACAACATTTTCCGCAAGTAATTGATCAGAGGTAATACATGTCATGAAATTATTTCTGGAGAAAGGTGCATTCATGTGGATGAAATTGGGCGTGTACACCTTAGTGGAACTTTCAACTCAAACCATGTTTTTAATGATCCTTTTATTCATAAATAATGATAGCAGACATAATTCGATCGAAAAATTAACTGGAATGTTTTATTTTTGGACATAAATAATAGTACCTTCTGAAAACTGACCCACTTATGACGTAGAAACGACATCTCGTCATAGTTAAAAGAAAATACCAAACGCCCGATGGAGACTGAGGCAACTGATATATATTAATTCTTCCAACTGTGATCTCGCGCTAATTCACTCTGTCAGAATTCATGTATCATTCATCTCTGTCTGGAATAGTCTTGTTTCAGTACTAGGGTTTTGACGCCACATCATCGCCTCGTTTTCAGATGTCCGAAAAATCGGGGATTTCAATAATATTTTATAAAACGTAGGGAGCCCACAGCAAGAAACGGTTCGCGGTGGTTAGCTAGTTTGGGTGAGTTCTATCGAATTATGAAATAATTTTTTTTGGTGATATAAGCCCATTGGATGATCACATATGAGGTTAGTTTGATTGGAAGTGACCCCCCTACCGTCCCACTTTTTTCATCCATGACTTATGGGACACCCTGTATACAGTGTGTCCATTTAGTGCGTAATTCTTCGATATCTCGAAATCAATTATCTCAAGAGAAAAACTTTGGAGAAAAAACTTTTTCAGTTACTAAAGTTGCTTGTTTCGAAAATATTTCCAACAATACTGGGTGTTTTATAAAAGCGGGGCAACTCGAAGACAAGTTTTTTCAAATGGAACACCCGGTATTGTTCATCCGAAATTCATTTCGCTTAAGTTCAGCTCTACATCGCTGTAAAAAAAATTGAATTTGGCGGCGGCGTTGCCAAGTTATAATTGATCAACCCATTTTTACTACTATTGAAGGGTCATGTTCAATTGGGTATGGTATATTTATTTATTGAAATTTCGAAAATATTTTTGGCATACAGTAGTAGCAAGGTCTCACGTATACCAATCCAGTAATCATGCGAGATAATCCTCTACAGGGTGCTAAAATTTACATTTTGAATATTGTAAGATTCAGACGACGATCATAAGAATTCTTCAAATGGAACACCCTGTATTTTTTATAACAGATTTATTTCGACATCATTCGCCTTCCAATCGCAGAAAAAAAAATCAAAATCGTTTGCGGCGTTTTCAAGTTCCTTATTTTTACTACTATTTCGGGGTAATTTGTACGTCATGATGGTTTCAATTTGATTTGAGTGTGGGAATATTGCTCGCCACATAACATTCGAGGTTCTTCATAGATTATTCAGGTATTTTTGTGATAGGTGCATCGTCCAAATTTGAAATATTCCGTATTATTGTTACTGATGGTTCAAATATTACGTGAAACAAACAAACATGCCGAAAGCAACGCCTGTCTTTGAAACAAATTCTACAATTCAAATAATGAAGATGCGGATTGCGAAAATAAGGACAATTTTTCGAAATTTGTGTCATTTTTATTGTCGTTATTCCCACAATCCAAATCTCCATTTAACTTGAAGAAGGTAAACATAAAGATACAAACAATATGTCTCTACTACGCGGCTTTTGGAAGGGAATTCAGCAAAGTGTCGAATCAATTCAAGATATTTGATTGTGGCGATGTTTGACAGGTCGAAAAAAATTCAAACGCGGATAGCCTGTAAATATTCTTTCTGTAAAAGAATATATGAATGCAGAATACAAATAAATGAAAGAACTATGACGTACAAATTACCCCGAAATAGTAGTAAAAATAAGGAAATTATCCATAACTTGACAACACCGCAACCGATTCCGATTTTTTTCCAGCGATAAAAAGGCCTGAGATGTCGGAATGAATTGTGGAATAAGAATACAGGGTGTTCCATATCAAAAACTCTGATGAATGTCATCTGAATCTTGCAAAACTCTAAATGCAAAATTGAGCACCCTGTTGAAGAACATGTCGCAAAATTACTGGAATGGTATACGTGGGACCTTGCTCCTACCGTATGCCAAAAATATTTTCAAAATTTGAATAAAAGAATACACCATGCCCAATTCAACATGACTCTCCAATAATGGTGAAAATAGATTTATCAATTATAACTCGGCAACGCCGCAACCGATTTCAATTTTTTTCACAGCGATGTGGAGGTGAACCTCGGCGGAATTAATTCCGTATGAACACAACTGGGTGTTCCATTTAAAAAAACTCTTCTTCGAGTTGCCCTGCTTTTATAAAACACCCAGTAAAGTTGAAAATAATTTTGAAATGAGCAACTTTAGTAACTGAAAAAGTTTTTTCTCCAAAGTTTTTCTCTATAGGTTATGGCTTTCGAGATATCGAAGAATTACGCACTAAATGGACACACTGTATAATGGGTATCGCTATATCGCTCAAAGTTTTCCCCTTTGAAATTCTATCGAATTCATCAATCAAATTAAGCACATAAAACTGAATTGAATAATGGCCATTCGATGTAACTTCATTATTTCCTAATAGTGTGCCAATCCCGGAAACAATTATGTGCTGTCATGAAAGAGGAATCAGGGGGTTCATCCCAAATATTTGAGATATCATTTCGGAATAATTATAAATTATTCATGCACGCTCTAATAGATTCTTATACAGGGTGACAATCTGAAAACGAGTAGCACTCAATATTTCTTTAACTGATGATATTATGAAAAGGAGAAACACGTCAATCAACATATCAAGGGGGATAACTTTTGATGCATTTGTTGTTTCATTACATTCAACCCCTTCACCGTCTAGACCACTGCTGGAGACTTTGAAAATGGTAAAAAGTAGAAAGAAATTACAGTAGGATGAAATCCATTCGAAAAGGAAGAGAGTATAACAAAAATGAAAGGATATAATATATAACATAACTATAGTGTCGAAAGTGACATGTTTATCATCACATTCATATTACAGCACGTATTTCTTCAAAACATTTCCATGCAAAATGTTCCCAAACAAGTGCGAAAGTACGGTTCTTGAATTACACACCTCCAAAAAATCACAAATATTTGAAACAAGATGCCATTCCTACAGAACATCTTCCGAATATCAAGTCAGAAATAATTGAAAATTAATTCAAAACTCTTAATTTCTCACAAAATATATATTGCAGCATATATTTGAATAACAAAACGGCAAAAATTGATACTCTTGTTGTCGATTTCGGAGCAGAAGCAACGTCAACGTCGTTAACTGCTGAATTTTAATCTGTCAGAATCGACACAGTAGTGGATCAATCAGATGGGGTTGGCAATGCATGATATTTCGTATGTATTTGCTATTTGCGATTGCGAATTACCTCAAGATCACAATTTCCAGAATCAATGCATGAAATAGTAAAATCGAAGGAATAGGTACCTGTTTATATAAATTGAATTATTTCTAAACAGATCGAGAAACATAGAAATTTCAATTAAATTCATTGCGCACGCCCATGGCAACGGTATCTGTCTGTGACTAGCAGCTGATATTGGTATCCCAGAAGACGTCACATAATATGCGTGTAGGCACACCAGAACTGAAGTAGAAATAGGTAGACAGGTTTTTCCCTATTCGATTTAACCTCTTATAATTGACAACTTTCGACCCCGTGTGATCAAGAACACAAGTGATATATAAACATTTTAGTACCCATTATACGATACTAATATCAGTATCGTGAAATAGATCTTCATGAAGTTTATGCAACGATCGTGTAATGATATTATGTACGAGCACGAGATGAGTAACGATACGAGTCGAAGGCGAGTGTCATAAATCATGTGCGAGTGTATTAAGAGCCATTACATGATAGTTGCATCTATTCTTTCTACGGTCGATTAATAATGAAATGAAAAGAAATATTCATTTCGAACTACCTATTAATATTCCAATAAATTTCAACATATCCAGTCCATGAATTGCCTGATGTACTTACGACGTGTTGTGATTGAGAGTCAATCGAAATCGAATGTCAAACAACTCAAACAAAATGTAGAAACATATACCACTCGATTATACCCTCAGATTTTACCCAAGTACATTTTCTATAGGCCGAACATTCGTTCCATTAATTGAAAGTACGTGTCTTCATTGGCCAAGCTTTCATGAAGAATTCCGTGTTGAAATAACCTATAATAATAATTCGGTATTCGCGTACACAAGGTGGGAAAAATAATATACCAAACCAAACTTCTTTATCACTTGGTATCTTCATATTCAGCGAATGAGGCAAACCGATGATTGATTCCTTACATGCAAGGAATGAGAGAATATATAGTTCAGACTAATTTTTTCCAGCAACCCGTATATACAGCGAGTTTAATAAATGTATGAGCTTTCTCGACACATTTTGACGAGAACAAAAAAAATTCATCCAAAAATTATATTAGTCTTTATTCATGTTTATGTTCAGATATTCTCCCAAAAATCAAGTACGGTCCTGGATTTTACTATTTATGGAATAATGGATTTACTCAACTCTCGCGCTAATTTATGCAAGGAATTAACTTTGAATAATTGTTGTTGAATGATGACAGAATGACCGTTGAAATCGAAGAAACACCAATTAGTTTTTTGTGCAAACCGGTCGAAAAGTGCCATGTGATGCAGAGTAAACTTGGACTGTTTCTTCTCTCTCTCCTCAATTGAATAAAAGTTTTTTGAAAACTTCAAACCAGGAAGAACACATTTCAACGTTTGAAAATATTGGCGGGACCGCTAGAATTACACTAAAATCGAGTTGAATATTTTGAAATAATGAAAAAAACCTCAGAAATAGCTGTCTCGATGTCGAATCAAATAATTCAAATCAATGGCGAAACCACGAAATATTCGCACCAATATCAAATAAATATAATATTACCTTTGAGTATTCACACTAGTATATAAACAAGTCATAAAAACGGACCAAATGGCGGTTGATTAAGAGTGCATTCACCAATACATCGAAGAGTAAGGAAGTACAGTTGATTGAAAGTCAGAAACTCTTGGTGTGGTGTCAGTCGAGTTGAGTCGTTACCATCGAGGTTCGAAGTGGGTAACGGTTGAGTTCCCCAATGAGAAGTCATTATAGGATCAGTCCCAAATGATGACTGTTCATGTTGCCAATTAAAGAAAAAATGTTTTCCGCGTTCTTTCATTGGTAACAGCCATCGTTTGGGACTGATCCTATAATGATTTCTCATTGGAGAACTCAACCGTTACCCACTTCGAACCTCGATGGTAACCACTCAACTCGACTGACACCACACCAAGAGTTTCTGACTTTCCATCAACTGTACTTCCTTACTCTTCGATGTATTGGTGAATGCACTCTTAATCACCCGCCATTTCGTTAGTTTTTATAACGAAATAACAGTAATATCTTTGTTTATATACTAGTGTGAATACTCAAAGAGGTAATATACTCATTTGATATTGGTGCGAATATTTTGTGGTTCCGCCATTGATTTGAATTATTTGATTCGACATCGAGACAGCTATTTCTGAGGTTTTTTTCATTATTTCAGAATATTCAACTCGATTTTAGTGTAATTTTAGCGGTCTCGCCATTATTTTTAAACGTTGAAATGATTGTGTTCTTCCTGGTTCTAAGTTTTCAAAAAACTTTTATTCATTTGAGGATGATCAGAAGAAATAGTCCAAGTTGACTCTGAATCACATGGCACTTTTCGATTTCGATGTGCAGTTTTGGCACGACATTGTTACCAAGTATTGCGCAACTATCAACCCAGCGTGAAAGCCCTTTAGTTGTGGAAAAAATAATATATTTCCACAACTTGAAGTGATCGTATATTCCAAACTTTTTTCGACAAACATCTCAGACAGTGCACCGCTCTGATCTGATAATAGCCTTCAATCCGCTTTGTTCTCCCATCCTCAGTCCGACAAGCTATTTTCGTGATATTGTCGAAAACTTAGAAAATATCTCCGAGCTCCAAAGCACTGCCGCCCCTCGGTTCGCAAGCCTGCAAAGTTCAGAATTTGATAAACTCGGTTACCTTCCTCTCGTCCTTCCCACCCCCGGGGACCGGCGAACTAGTAAAGTATGTTGCGGAAATGTCGTCCGACTTTGGGCGATTTCCGTATCCGGAACCGATTCGGCGGAAGCCAGGACCGGGTATCTTGGAACCTGCCCATCGATATGCACATACTTCGCCATGTTCCACTCAAACATAAACTATGGTATAACTCCTTTTATGCTTTTAAAATTTTCAAGCAACAGAAAAAGGTAATCAGAATTATGATGAACGCAGAGTGCAGAGACCACTGAAAAACACTTTTCATAAAAATGGGTATATTACCCTTACCATCTCTTTTTATATTGAATACTGTTCTTGAAATACATAAGAATAAATCGCTGTTCTCTAGGCATGTACATAATTATCACACAAGACATGCAGAGCATCTCATTCAGTCAAGATACAGATTGACAAAGTCACAGAAAAACTCAGTGAACTTGAAGCTCTACAATCATAATATACCAGATCAAATCAGAGTACTGAACTATGAATCGTTCGAGTTAAAAATTAAGACGTGAGGCCCATACCTATTTGTTAAATACTGTCTGTAGGTTGATCGAAAAGTGAAAAGCTGAAATAATCTCTTTTCATGTTGAAAACGGGAGCAGAACCGGTCCCGAAACGTCCAAAGAAACGAGGAGAGAAAATACCAAAAAATTTGGAATAATAAAAATTAAGAATTTTATGCTGTCTAAGTGTTTTTATAGTGATAAGGAATATCTGAACACAGATTCCTCATGATTCATGGAGACACTTTTTCATCTTGCCAGAGTGCTGTTATTTTTAATAGATACATATGTTTTTAATTTATTCATATTCATGTTGTATTCGTTAGGCTTATACAATTCTATGTTTTTTTGTGTATGTTGGTCTGCATAACCTCGATGTTACTTTTCAGCGGATTTCAATCATATTTTTAAATGTTTGTATTGATTCCTTTCGAAAACTTGACAAGCATGTTAATTGTAAAGTTGTCAAATAAATCTATACATCTATCTATCTATCTATCTATCTATCTATCTATCTATCTACAGGGTGTAACTACAATTGATATATAAACAAAACGGAAAAGCGGGGAAATGGTGACCACCTAATCAATCTACACATAGAGAGTAGATTATTTTATGGCAATTGATCACGAAAACGGGAGAACAAATATATGTAATATTCATTTTATTTCTGGATGTACACTCAGAGAAATAGTTGGTAGTGAAAACAAAACGTTTAGTGAAACAGGCGCCAGTCGCTACATTCATCTAATAATACTACAACAAAATTGTATCATACTATACTATAAGTATCATACTATTTTGAAGTTGTAATATTTGATACAGTAACATAGTTTTCATTACCAAATAAAAATGAAACTACAATATTATAGTGAAATTTTCCTCTCTATTTTTTTCTGTGTAGTTGGGGATGGTTGGGGTAATGTGGAAGATGATCACAATGACCCTAAAAATTTATATAGGTGATTCAAATGAAATAATCACAAGTGAAAATGTTATTTTTCATCGACTTCTACAAGAAATCACATTTTACGATCTAATTTCCGAACGGAAAACCGACTATTTCCGAAGGCAAGTACCAAGTACTCTTCGTCTGCAGAAAAAATATCATGACACTCATCCATTATGATAATTACCTATATCAATATAAATCTTCAGTTGATCAGATACACTTATGAATTGTATGATATTTCGGCGCGCTCTGTATAAGCCAAAAGAAGGATAATACTTCATCTGATTCAGATCGAATTAAATTTTTTTATATACCTCTGTTATAACAGTTTGTTTCTTGAATGTAATTTTTTCATTTGTTTTGAATTTTTGCTGTTGATTTTCGAATTGAGAATTAGGAATATTATTATTTTTGTATGATAATGTTTGTTTGTTTTTGTTTATATTTTGTTGGAAATAGGTTACTTTGCACTTTACTGAAAGTACATCATTCTATTTCGTAGTTGAAATTACAACAGTCGGGCAATCAGCCACTCCTGTATGGGAATTTCAGTTTTGGAGTGTTTCTTTCCTTCGTTTCTCTCAGATGGCGTTGCTTTCATATTGTCTATGAAGGACGCCTCTGGGGGAATATAATGCCGACTTGATCTTTTTTTGGCTAGGCCACGCTTAGTCGGCGGTATTAGGACTGCTGGCTGGAGACTGCCCTTCACTGATGAGAGTCAAAGAGCTCGAAACCGATCTGTAGGTGCCCAGCGTGGCCTGGCTAAATCGAAATAAATAGGCATTCAGGAAAGATTCAGTTGTATCAGTATTCGTTTATACGAGTCGATGCATAGATTTCGGGAAGATGTTATTCAATGTTCTGCGTGGCATTAGCCAGGAAAGTAGTTGTTTTCCTCCCGAAATCTCCATTGTTGTTCATTTCATGAACATTGTGTGGAAATGACTTTGAGCTTTCTGTATTTATGTAACATTTCATTTCACTTTGAGCATTGTGGCTATTTCGTAGTTCAAAAGCACATAATGTTTTGACGTTATAGGTTTATTCCAATACCCTTGCTTGGAAGTCGTACAGCATAAAGTAAATCAAACAGCTCTATTGGAATCTACTGAATTTTTGACGGTATTTAATGATGTAATGAAAATTAAACTGGCAACCCTGGTCAGCGCGGAGAGTGAGTTGACAACAACAGTCATTTGTTGATGTCAAATTAATTATTCACGAAATCCGATAGATTTCATGTGTAAATAGGACCGTGATGTGAAGTATTTGAGGTCCACGAAAACATGTTATAGAGGCACCTCGGCGAAAAACTTTATATTGTCTCGCCCGATTGCTAGCCTCGGCCAAAGCCTCGGCTATCAATTTGCAGACCCGACTATAATATACAGTGTTTTGTCCTTGGTAAATAAATAACTATTTCAGTATCATCACCTATTTATGTGCCCAATTGCTACAGACACTGCATTTTCAACCGAATATCTGCATTTTTACCGTATTCGCCACACACTGAACATATATTCTGAGTCCCCTATCGGCCCTATATGAAGTAATCGTATGTACATTTGAATATAAAACACCCTGCATTGGTATAATCTGTGAACATTGGTATAGGGACTGTTCATAAGTAATATTTTTACCAAAGATTAATTTCCATATTCACATCATATCAGGCTAGCAAAGGCATATTCCATTTCATTCCATTCACTCAACCACGCAGAGAAACAGTCGAATATATTGAAATTGTTTTCACTTCGTTGATTTCACATAGTATGTGCTCGACATATGATGATTATTGATGACCTTTCCTCCTCATGAATGAAATTAATTTATTGTACTATATTCCTCTGATGTGGCACCCAAAGTACATCAGGAAGTTTTGATTCCTCATCAATGTATGATGAGAATAATGTGTATATTTATACCTTGGCGTGAATAGAAGTGGTATCGCTCGATTCAGAGGGCGCTCTAATCCTATAGAGCGAACGGCATTAGAGTAATCTGGCGAGCGTTTAGGTGTTAAAGTGATTCTTCTGTATTTTCAGTAATTTCTGGTTCTTGGAAGCAACTTCATGTCCAGTACACAGCTTCGCGGCCAGTAAGGCAAATCAGAAACGAACGAGGAAGAAATGTTGACAACATATATATGGACTTCTCGAATGGGGATCCAATAACTTGATAGATTTCAATGCAAACAGAACACAAGCATGCCTTTTCTCTTGAAAAGCCGATCTCACTGTGCCCAACATGAGCTTGTCAGGAGTAACCATACCTTTGAAGACATCCATATCGATGCTTGATATTACTATCAGCAATAACCTTTCTTGGGAAAATCACGTGAGATCAATTGCTTGAAGTGCATCCCAAAAACTTGGTTCAATTTCGGGCCAGGAGCTATTTCACTTCCAGTCGGCTGCTTATGATCTATAAGGCACAGATCCGACCTGTCCTGAAATACTGTTTCCATATTTGGAGTGCAGCACCCAAACATAACCTGAAACTGTTGGATTCTGTATAAAAAAGGGCAATTCGTGGGTGATGCCTCACTCACAAACTCACTCACTTCTCTGGAACACCGTAGAAAAGTTGGCGATCTGGCTTTATTTCATAGATATTTTCATGGACGATGCTCTTCTGAAATATCAACATTTCCCTTGGCAGTCCCCGCGAGATTAACCCGTCGAGTTGAGGCTTCGCACCCCTTCGTGTTCAATTTAGAGACCTGCAGAACATCTCTCTCCAAAGACTCGTTCATCCAGCGAAAGCGAGGCTCTGGAACACATTGCCAAGGTAGGTGTTCCCCGAGGCATATAACCCCCAGAAATTCAAGGAGAATACCAATGCCCACCTTATATCCCTTGGTTCTCACGATATTCTCTGAACATTACAGGATATCCCTTTTCGTGGATACCATCAGAACATAAAAAAAAAATTATATAATTAATGAATAATTATTGCTTCCCTCGTTTTCAAACACAGGCGGTAGATCTATAAACATATAGGGCAATCCGCAGAAATTTGTCAAATCGTTTTCTGCTGAAAACGATGTTTGATCGGGACAAACTGTAAACAATTTTGTCCCCTCTTTTCATATGTCTGAAAGACATTTTAGACTACTGTCCTGGAAATGACCGTCGACAGTGCATCGCATGAATCAAGGACGTGCCTGGTGCCCGAGGGCAGCAAACCGGCGAACGTGAAACGGAAACTCACTGACCGGAATACGATCCACGCTTCCCGAATAATATGTGCAAGGCTGAAGAGGTCGTGTGTATAAGAAGAGAAGCAACTGAAACTAGTAATAACAATACATGGTTGTGATATAATAGGAAATATCGGGGAGTTCAGTCAATCGGGCTACAAGCAATGGTTATTTATTATACAAGGGAAAAAAGTAGTAGATTTTAGCTCCAGATTGTGTTGTCTCCCAACGCGTAGCGTAACAAAAAACTGTGAGCTAAAATCTAATATTTCTCTCGTGTATAATACACAATATTTTTCTGTGACAGAAGAAAGGACGAATCAATATTGAGAATATATTACATCATTTTTTTGAAATCTGAAAATTATCGACGTGAAATTTCAAGTTTTCAACAGGAGGGACACTTGCGTTGTCGGCATATTTATCATTCTTTTGAAGTAATCAAATATCTGATGTCACTTCTGTCAGTCTAAATCTATGATTTGATTTTGAAAAATTGCGAATTTAGTGGTTGTTTAGTAATATACGTAACCGCGAAGTCGAATGGAAGATAAAAGGACTTCTTGAAGGTTCTTTCTCGGAGATGGTAAGTGACTCATTTTTCGGAACTATAGCACAACAAAAGCCATCAACAGTGTATATATATGTGATATATATCCGGGAAAGAAGTACTCACGTTCTTCCCACGGGAGAAAAGTAATTTATGAAAGGTGACATTTCATAACCTGCCAACAGAGATGAAATGTCAAACTTTTTTCCAGTCAGAGAAGAAACTACTTCATTGCTATGCCAAGCTTTCGAAAATAGAACAATATATGGTATATGAAACATTTTGTTACAATTCAATTCAACAAGACCAAGAACTTACTAGCAGTGGTTCAAATTGAAATAATAATGAGTATAGGAAATATAGATGATGTAGGCATAAAATTGATAGGACAGTGACAAAAGTCATATCATTTATATACCGAAAGAAATTAAATTATGAAATCAGATTGTTGTTGAATATCTTATGAGGTAGACCGGAACCAATCTTGGGAATACCAAATAGCCTGGCAATGTCCTCTATAGAGGAACAGCTGCAAAAGCAATTCCTCAAAATATGGCAGGACACACCAGGAATGAGACAATCGAAGCTCCACATAAAGGAACCTTCGAAGAGGCTCGCAAAAGAGGTTTTATTCCTAAACAGGCGAAACCTTAAAATGGTAGTGGGGCTCCTAACGGTGCCACCTCAATAGGCACCTAGAGCTTATTGGGATCAAGGATTACCCCCTTTGCAGATGGTGCCTGGAAGATGACGAAACGTCATCACATGTCCTCACTGAGTGTCCAGCACTGACGCATCAGAGGAGGGCTGTCCTTGGCCACATAATTTTGAGGCCAGAGGACGTAAAAGAGATTCAGTTGAGGAAGCTGCTGAACTTCTCCAAGGCAGTCGGCATACCCAGCTGAATGTCGTAACATGTGGGCGCACAATGGGCCCGAATAAGGAGGCCCACGTGCAGGGGGTTCACCCGCCCACCAGTGCTTCGAAGAAGAAGAAGAAGAAGAAGAAGAAGAAGAAGAAGAAGAAGAAGAAGTAGAGTCATTTTGAATTTCATCATGGAACGAAAGATAATAAATAAGAATATATCTCAATGAGATTATCAATATCTGTTTTTATATGCATAGTATATTTCTCATTATTAACCACAGGGCTGGACCAACCCCATTCTCCACTCGTACGAGAAGGTAAACTTCGCCTTCTTCATGAACGAGACCAGGGCTCGGAAGATAAGTCTTCAGGAACATGAATGGATAGGGTCTTTCAAACGAAACTCTGGTACTGTGAGCAGCAGTGCTCACAGTTACTGTTGCGGAATTTGAAGTTGCCCTTTATGTAACAACCATGGGTCGTATATGGTATAATTAATAACGGCATATTCGAGGTACAATCGTACAATGGACCAACAGGCCTAAGTGTCATCGGAGACTTCCGTCAGACGAGCCTTGAGAGGAGAAGGAGTGATTAGTGGGTACACTTACATGTAGGTATCCCCACACTACCATGAAGGGAATGGTCCTCCGTGGTGTCCATAAAGGATTTTGACCATCTCCGAAAAAATAATACAAGAAAGGAATGTTGAAAAAAGATAAGGCTGAGGTGTAATTTCAATCACTTGATAATGTAACTCTACAGAGTATTTCTAATTTCATGAAAAAAACACAGTATGATTGCTATACCCGGTATTCATGAAAAATAAGTTTTTATGCGAATACAGTTCACAGACTATTGTTCAGAAGGGGATAACAAGTCATTCAGAACAAAAAACATTCAGATCGGACAAGTAATATATCGCCCTTCATGTGATTTCTTTGTGAGTCCTTTGAAATCAACCCTGTAATTCATAACCGATTTCTCCACAACAAAATAAACTAATAGGCATGAGATTTTTCCATTCCAGAGTTAGAATATTGAAACCTAGAACACCCTTTAATAATTATCTGACAAATTCATGTATTATCATATAGGTCGCGTGCACGATGACCGACCCTGATGGAGGCAAAATATTGAAACATAACCTCATTCTCCTGTGAATTATTGAAACACAACCTCACTTTTTTATTTGGTTACAGAGGAATCAAAGGATAGAAATATCTTTTCACAATATTTTGGCATACGAATCATGTTTTTTGCGCTATTCATTAATTCGAGCATGCCTTCGCATTGTGCTGTTGTACAATGCACAAAAAATGCAGCAAGAGACTAACGAATATGATTTTTCAGGTAAATAGTAATCTCACATAGTTATCATTATGAAATGTTGTCATTCCTTATTGAAATTCCTTCTGCCTTCTGCCACTTCTGCAATACAAGCTAATACTGCTAATAGATTGAAAATGTCTACAAGACACACGATCGTCAGCATGTCAGACCAGTCCTCTCGATTCATTGCATGAATCCAATCTTCTTGCATTATTCTAGAAATTTCAGGTATATTTCTATTAGCTCCTATTGCATAAGGAATTCCGATGAGAAATCAGAGAAATAACCAAATTTCAAAAATGAAAGCTATATGTGAGTGACTATAGTAGGTACTTACTTTTAAATCATAATGTACCTACCATCCGGATTGCTTTATCTTCTGCTGCAGTTTTTGTGCATTTTACAACAGCACAATGTGATGGCATGAGTGAATTGATGAATAGCGGAAAAATACGATTCATATGCCAAAATAATTGTGGAAAACTATTTCCATCACTTGTAAACAAATAAGAAAAGTGACGTTGTGTTCCGATGTTTTGCCTCCAGTGTCGGTCATCTGACAGTTCTTGCACGCAACCCATAGAAAATCGCAGAGAGCTGTCAGATGAGTGACATTCCACATGAGGTTCAGAGCATTTCAGATAGGACAGATGATCAATAATAATTAATGTCTTCATCATCTACCACCAGCAGCAGCAGCTTGAAATTCGTCAGGATGGATTAGTATTTTGAAATTCCGATGATGAAGTCGAAATTTCAACAAGTCGAAATTTCGAGATAAAAATTGAAATTTCAATATAGAAGACGAAATCATAAAAATAAAGCCGAATTTTCGCGGAAAATGTCGGCATTTTTACGGGCATCAATAAACAAAAAACCCGTGGCACTCCTATGCTTCCGTCTGAAACAATTGGCAATCTTTTGGAAACATCAATGAAAATCGATTTACCCTGCTATAGAAGTAAATGTTCTCAACAATAAAGTAGGGTAACTCTCAGCACACAAATGAAACTCGGTAAACTCAACAGTTTTGTATTGTACATACATACATGCATGCATGCATGTTTGCTGCTTTCCGGATGGAAAACAAAATATACATATATATATTAAAATATATAAAATATGCAAAACCTTCATAACGAAGTGAACATAATAGTATAACATATTCATCTGAGCTCCCCATTGTCGGTAGCAACACGGACAAAATTGAATTGAGATAGACATGGGCTAAGCAGTCATTATTATGCAGGGTACTGCCCACAACTTTATACTTCCGAAACGTTGGTTCTAGAGCATCTGAGCATTCATGCGAGTGGAGAGACGTGTACTCTAGATGAATTTGAAATTTACTTAGGCACAGTTGGAGGAGTGATTAGTTCTAACTTCGGAGGACGAGAGCTATACAGTGTGTCCCACTTACCATGCTCACCATGGGTATCTTTTTAACGGTGAGAGATACGAAGTCGGTTAAATGACACCAAATGTGGAGTTTGTCATGGTCAACTATAATGTGAAAAAATATTTTGATAAAATCTATTCGTTTTTGTTTTATACGCAAAAAACAGATTTTGATCATTTTCATGTCTCCTCCGTAACTTCTTATGAACTCTTCATGAAAATATTCAAATAGGAATTTCACATTCTCATGGCAGTTTTTCAAAGTGATTTCGAAAAAATATGAAATTTATACCAACTCTGCTAGAATTTGGGATATCAGCACCAACTTCAGTTTTTCAAATGTAGGTCATAGCTCACTATGACTTAGTTACGAATAACTTTTTTTTCTCTTACAGATGTTATGTCGCAGTAATAGTTTTGTGTTGATAACAACGGAGTTATCGTCATTTATACAAAAACAAAAAATTATTTGGAAGCCGCCATCTTGAATTTATAAATTTCAACAGAAAAATCATGATCTCCTACCTCAAAAACCCTCAATCACCAATTTTGAATGGAATCGGACCGAATCTTGTCCGCCATCTTGGAGCAGTTATTTTTTTTAATTCCAACAAAAATTCCATAATGCATTGTGGACAAGATTTGGTCCGATTCCATTCAAAATTCCAGAAGAAAATTGTGACTTTACCGAGCCAGCTCTCAGTAGATATGCGCGCCAGATGATCCTATAGCTATAAAAATGTCTGAAAGCGGTTCATATTTCGGATACACAGTATTGAAATTGAAAAAGAAAATAGTATATTACATAACTAGTGTGGAAAGTGACATATTTCGCGCGAGTGGACGATTAGCACGAGCCGCAGAGCGGCGAGTGCAGAAACAAAACGAGCACAGGAAATGCACTTTCCAACGAGTTTTGTACACTATTTGTCCTACGACCACAGATATTTATATTATATGTCATGAGTGTTTATAAGACCAGTGTAGGGATCATGTTTCTAATCATATTCGATCACATGAAGGTGATATCATTATCATCATCATTTAATTTTACTTCAATATTTGAATGACATCATTAACTCAACATTAACTCAACATCAACTTAACATCCACGTAACATCAAATCAATATAAATTTAATAGTTTCTTAACATTAACTCAAAATTAACTTGACATTACCTTAAAATCAAATTAACATCAACTCAATATCAAATTGACATCAACTTCACATTAATCACTAAATTGCCAATACATTGACATTAATTCAACTTTCAATTGAAATTAACTTGATTTCAACTTTTCATCAACTTAACATTACGTCAACATTAACAACAATAACTCATGTTAAATCGACAATAACTTTCCATAAACTTGACCATAACTTAACTTACCATAAATCAGCATAATAATGATTCATTGTTACATCATAATCTATAGACCCTGTTACTGTGCGATTTTCGAATATTTCCACCTGTGTGAGTTTTACTTTCGAACTTTGTAACTGTTATAATTATGTTGTCATAGTAAATCGAGTCACTTTCTCAATAACAAATCATTGTATTTTGTGCTGTTTGCATAGGTGGTCGTAGGAAAAACGGATTTTCGAATTGTAACTCATGTAATAAGTGGGATAGTTTTGTACTAGGTATTAGGTGACCCTTGTAGGTATTCCGGGTGACACAGGGTATCGGCGCACCCCTGTTTCTGCATTCGTAAACGGATAGTTATGAAATTTGGTACAATTATACAAGCAACAATTTCGGATTTGATCACATTACGATCCAATATGGTTGACTTCCGGCATTTCCGGAAATGCCATCTTCTTCGATTATTCAAATGGAAAGCCCAGATATATTCTTTCATATTCAAATTCTAAAGGTCAAAATGAGTGCGCAATCTTTATGTCAACTGTAATTTTCTAAAGGAAATTGACATTGAAATTGTTCTTTTATTTAATGTCGTGGAAATATGAGATGTGGTCAAGGTTTATTTCAAGGAGTCACACATAACAGAGAAACAAGTTTTTTTTTCCCAATGAGTTGACAAGATTCAGAAATTTTGTTTTCAATATATTTTCAAGTATCGGCTTATCACCGGTGGCAGCGTCGCAGAACCTGATGCCTTACCAAAAACTATGAGTTTCGAAGTAGACAGTATGTGAAGGGTGTGCCTCTTTTGTTTAAAACGATACAAACTTTTATTTCGTGAAGTTGCTTCATATACAGGGTCGTTTGTTTTTCCGAAAAATACATTATTCTTGATTTTTTCAATGGAATACAATATATATTCACTAACATGTCGATAAAGCCCTTTTTTTCTTATCTCATGTATACATGGTGGGCCACCAGTAACGCCTCGGTCTCTAGGAGGCTAACCACTTAACTTCTTGGAAATCTTCCTCTCTAGGAAGTTGCATGTCAACATAGGCTACCATTTAAAATTATTTCGAAACATACAGGGTGTCCCCAAAAACCATAAAACACTGAAGTTGAACTTTTTTCTATCGAACACCCTATATATATATTATTTCATTTTGAGATTCTCCCTGATGAGCTGATTTCAACGACCCATCATACTTGGGGTCTAGCAGTTACAATTACTGAAATATAGGGTGTGAAAAATCGAGATTTTCCAAGTTCAAGAATTTTTTGTGTCGATATTTAATTGGGACATATACCGGGTGATCAAGATTCTGAGTTCTGCACCACCCTGTATTTGTTTCAATTAAATGTCAGTAGATAGTTGATCAAAAGTTGAGATAGGGACATGTGAGCCGTTTTGACCAATTATGAATGGTTTAGACACAAAAAATTCTTGAACTTGGAAAATCTCGATTTCTCACACCCTATATCTCAGTAATTATAACTGCTAGACCCCAAGTATGATGGATTGTTGAAATCAGCTCACCAGGGAGAATCTCGAAATGAAATAATATATAGGGTGTTCGATTGGAAAAAGTTCAACTTCAGTGTTTTGTGATTTTTGGGGACATCCTGTATGTTTCAAAATAATTTCAAATGGTAGCCTATGTTGACATGCAACTTCCTAGAGAGGAAGAATTCCAAGAAGATGAGTGGTTAGCCTTCTAGAGACCGAGGCGTTACTGGTGGCCCACCCTGTATATAAGGGTTGCATATTTGGATAGATAATAATTGAGGTATTGATGATCAAAGTTTACCAAAATACCGCATCTTTCATTCAAACTGTGCATTCAATTTTTTTCTTATTGAGATTGAACGGTTCCAGTCTTATGATCAACAATATCATGACATTTCCATGGAGCTCAAACAATATATTGACATTACTTCAAAGCCCATTATGTTCAAACTACATCAGATGATATGAAGTGTAGGTCATAAAGCGGTATTTTGATGAACTCATTTGATATTATCAATAACTCAACTATTTTTCGTCCAAATATGCAACTCATGAATATTTTTGAGTACAGAAAAAGAAGGCTTTATCGACGTGTCGGAAGATATACAGGGTAACTCACGGTCGATGGTACGTTAGACGTTTATGGAGAACGGGACATAGGATCATTCTGAAATTTTGGTTACTCACGTAGTTGCTCTTGGTCTATCGATATAAAATATTTTCAGCTCTGCGGCGTTGCCGCTTCTATCGAAAAGTAGTAACAACGTTGTTACTTTAAAGGGAACACCCTGTATTTTATTGCATTTTCAGAATCTCTCTGAAGAGCTGATTTCATCGATGTATCACACTTGGGGTCTAGCGAAATGATTACAGAGATATAGGGTGTGAAAAATCGACATTTTTCAACTTTAGGAATTTTTTTGTCGAAACTATTCATTATTGGTCAAAACGGCTCACATGTCCCTATTTCAACTTTGAATTGATTGTCTATATTTCATTTACTACGCGTCTTCGGGAAAAAGTCATTTCTTCTCTTGAGTTGAGCTTTTCGAGAGTCAAAAGCGCACATATTATAATGTGAAATGTATAGGTATTCACGAACATTATTCGTATTTTCATAAGAGGAGTCTTTTCTTCAGGCATATGCGTTAGGTACATGAATCTAGAAACATCTTTCATATTATAAATAACAAATAAACGAGAAGTTTGATGCGAAAAGTTTTGATTTTCCGATCAGTCACTCACCAACCTCCTGTAGCAGTCTTGGTAGGCAGAAATAGTGATGAACATACCTGAAACAAACAAAGAATCAAAATTTCCTATTTCAAAGCTGATAACAAAATGAACTATAACGTTCAACAACAATTCGGAGGTTTACAAGATATTATGATAAATAACTAAGGGTCCCCAGATTGAGCCATGTAGGGAGCATAGTAATACGTATATACTATTGGCAATATAATGTATCACATTACATACAAGTCGTCTTCACAACGTTTAATATCATCAAATCATAAATAGAAAGGGGACATGTTTCAAATCTATAGAGTATCCATCATACGCCGATTGAGAAAATCATTGTGGAGAAGAAAAAATGTACTTGGATTCACATGAAGTTACAAAAAATAGTTATTTTTGTATCCAGAGCGCAAAATGATACTTTGGTGATCGAGATCTGATTTTTTTAACGAGGCGTAGCCGAGTAAAGTAGTCGAGATGACCAAAGTATTTTGCGCTCGAGTTGCAAACAACATTTTTTCTACAAACGTCAAAAAATATACGAAAATATAGTTCTAAAGTAAAAATATGCTTAGCTTGATATAAAAAATAGCGTTGAACTGACTTAAAAGGCCTTCCCCTATCCTCCCTAGGTACGCACGATGTTCCACGTACCTAATAGGAATTTCCGTTCGTGCGCTCCAAGAGATAAAACAAAGTTATTGTTGAACATTCAGAAATAAATGATTTCGTGGATGTTTGCTCGATTGGGGACCATAAAGTTGAAATATAAATATCTCATATATTTTACGTAAAATGCGCGAAGTATAGGTACTTCGCGAACTGTTTCACTTCGCGCATTGTTTTGTGCAAGGTATCATGGTAACGTAGGAAACTGAAAAAAAAGTGTCACTTCGCAATTTGTTATTGATGCGCGAACCTTGTCATTCTTTGACGTTTGTAGAAAAAATAGTTTTATGAAAATATAAAGAACATTTTCCGTATTATAACAGGTTTTCTAAACAGGACCCTGTGCCCCGATGAGCCAGTGGAATCGCCACATTAGGAGGCCGAAAGAAATCCAAAAATGAAAAAAAAAAAAGTATTATACTTCTTAACCACGTTCTACTAGACCATCATGTAGTTACGCTTCGGTACTGCTGAGTATGTCACTATTATCAAGCAAAGACAAGTTATTTCTGTAACGGGTTAAACATTTGAAATTTCAACTCTGTTGTGAGTGAGTACTTTTTTTCCGGATATATACACTGTTGATGGCTTTTGTTGTGCAATTGTTCCGGGAAATAAGCCAATAACACCGTCTCCGAGAAAGAATTGCAAGTCCATTTTTGTTCCATTCTACTTGGCGGTTACGAAAAGTAACTAAATAACCAATAAACTCGTCTCACGCCAACAATTTTCTGATTTAAATATAATGTAATATCTGCTCAATATTGATTCGTCATTTTTCCTGCCACAGAAAAAAATAGTGTATTATACATGGGAAAAATATTAGATTTCAGTTCACGGTTTTTTGTCCCCTTTCGCTATCCGTCGAGAGACAACACAACCTGGAGCTAGAATCTACCACTTTTTTCCCTTGTATAATAAATAACTATTTTTGCCCTGCAAGCATTCCTGTTGGTCCAGGATAGATCGTCAATACATTTTCAGTGCTTGAAAAGTGTCACGCGGTAACGGTCATGCGTATAACTTAATAATTCCTGATATGTGTCAAATCGCACAATGAGGAAATGATCGCATAAAAATCGATTATTCGATAACTAAGGAGCAAAAATGGGTAAAACATGCGATGGGTTTTTTTCGAAACATTTTTTTTGGTACTTACGTATTTTTGTCTGAAAACACGAATTTGATAATGAAAACGTAACCAAACCACTATTTATCGAGATATTTCAAGAAAAAGTTCGAAATTTCGCCTTTTTTTCTCCTTGTGTTGGATGAATTTATAGCCTGCTCTTCTCATTCTATTATTGGACACTTTATATACTCATGATGTACTTCAATGACACATTTTTATATGGAAAATTCAACAGGATATATCATTTTTATGGCGAGTTTTTCATATTTAGTGAACAATCTATGGTAAAAGTCCATGGTATCTCAAAGTGGAGTGAATAGATTCATAAACAAGACACACCAAGTCATCTCCACAAATTATTCAGTTAATAAATTTGTGGAGATGACTTGGTGTGTCTTGTTTATGAATTCAGTGAACAATCATACCAGATGACGGCCATTTGATCAATAGTCAATCCAAATACGAGATGTCAAATGTAAACCGATGGATATTACACATGCCATCATTTCTAGTTGACTCATATAACTAAAAAAAATGGGTCATTGAAGTAGATTGTGATATATAAATTGCCCAATGATGAAAAAAGAAGGGCAAATTGTTCTGAATGCGATCCAAAAATGGTTCGTTAACATTTTCATTATCAAATTCGTGTTTTTCAGACAAAAATACGTAGGTACCAAGAATTTTTTTCGAAAAAAAAACCATCGCCTGATAGGTTTAGTTTTACTCTCAAAGCATTCAGGTAACATTGGCTACTCTGTAAAAATATTGTTGGCTCAGATGAGTTTGACATAGTAATCAAATTCGAAATAGAGAAAGTTCTAGATGATGCCCTCAGTTTTCCACAATTATAATCGTATAGCTGATACTGATCCAGTTGGTACATATAGATTGTTGTTTATGCAATGATCGCCCCAAATGCCGTTATGACCATAAATACAGAGTTTTGTTTATGCAACATACTCAGAGAAATAGTCGGTCGTGAATAAAAACGTTCAGTAAAATAAGCGCCAGTCATCAAATAAAACCACAACAGCCATTGTATCATACTATACTATAGGTATCATACTATTTTCTATTGGTAATATTTCATATAATATAGTACTTTACAAATTTTGTAGTGGTATCATTAGATGAATGTAGTGACTGGCGACTATTTCACTAAACGTTCGGTAATTACTACCGACTATTGTTGTCCGTGCAAACCTCATGGATTTTGCATTCAGTAGAGATTATTGTTTTTGCAACGATCCCTGAATACCTGGTGTTGTTTATGCAACATGCCTCATGGACGTTATTCCAGTACTAAGATTGCAGTTTTGAAACGATCCTCCAAGAACTATCATGAAGTGAGTATTGTTCAATTACTCGAATACTGTAATATTCAGTATCAAGTCATCAATAGTATAATATAAAGAATATGATTTCACCGTAGCGTCCAGTCAATCAAAGGGTCGCAAAATAAGAGATTTTTTTCCATTCTTGATGTAATTGGTTATCCATGTTTCATGTTCGCAATATAGTATAACAACTCTTTTGATATTTTGGAAAAGAAAAAGATTTTTACTTGTTATAGGCACGGCAGCTCGTTTGTTTGGGAGCAGGTCGTGAGTTAGTTCTTTTTTTAGGTAACTAGTGGGGCTATCCTTTTGTCAGGCGCCACTCAGTTTTCACAGCTGAATTACTGAGAAAAAAATCCAAGATATAAGTATAAGCCAAAATAACTGTTAACAGATTTATTCACCTTAACATGTCAACAATAGGTATTCAGATGATGGTAAATATGTATTATGATTGTAACTCAGTACAAGGGTTGATTTCCCTTCATATAGGCCTATACTTTGGGTTCACAGAGTCTCTAACAGACCCAAAAATTCTATTATATATAAAATCCGATCTTAGACTGTTATGTGTTAATGACAAGTGTTCAAATATCTCATGACATTAGACAGTGAAAAATAACTATTTAAATGTCCTCAGACAGGGAAAAAAAATATGTAGATTAAATGTCCTCAGACAGTGAAAAAATATGTATGTTAAATGTCTTCAAGACAGGGAAAAAAAAGTACATGTTAAATGTCCTCAGACAGGGAAAAAAGTATATATGGAATATTCTGACCTTAGCTGCAAGTTCTGGATTTTGAACCATGAGATTCCAACTGTGGTCCAATAGATCTCACTACCTGGATGAACAAAGACACTCCTCCCTCAGTCGGCGGTAGGGGTTAGGTGTGCTAGGAAAACTGGATCCCCACACAGTTGACAGGATTCACAACCACCTGGAGACCTGGGCACTTGGTGTATCCCAGGGCAACTGGATTCTGCACTGCAACTCTGGCTGACGGGTCCACAGGCTGCCACCAGGGCAAGCTCTTCCTACCATCCAAGCTGGACCAGGATGTCTCACTATCTGACCGGGCTCTGGGAGTTCAGGCTCCAAAGTTACACAAATCCTAGGGATGAAGGATCATCAACCATACCAGGAGTCTGGACTCCCCTGGACTTCCTGTCAGAAGTCAGGGTCACTGGCTATCTAAACCAGTAGGGCTGCTAGGGACTTGCACTGTTGGCAGCAAGGATTCTGCCAGAAATTCCAGGCTGTCGGGTCCTATAGATGCCCAGAGACATACGCAAGAAATCACCAGGGTCTTGCTTCCACCTTCAAGTGTGTTGGTAACTCAGGCTTCAAAGCACGAAGATCCCTCAGGTGCCTCAACCATCGAAAGAAAATGTCATGTGATGTCCAAACAGTGAAGTCCAGAAAACAGTTCAAGATTTCTAAATGCCCATAGTTGATGAATGATTCGATTTTTAGTGATCCATCCAGTTAACAGTGTTGATTGATAAAATTCAAGTCCAGAAACATGCCATGTGGTCAACAGAAAATGGAGTTCATATCATCCACTCAGTCTGTACCCCCTGCTCCCCTGTATAAGGCCGTGATATCTGAAATGTAGATACCCTATCGAATATCATCCACACAAAAAGAGATTTAATATTTCTTACCTTCCTATCGGAAAGGCCTAACACAAAAGTAGGTGTCTACCACCTGACTTGATCGCACGAGAGTCAAAATCAAAAAGGGCCTCATTTTGGCTTCAGCACATGAAACATGAAACCTTTTCGCAAGAGAAAGAATCAACAAGAAGGATGAATAAACGGAAATTGCTTAAATAACAAGTTTCCGTCAATCAGAGCACTTGTGATCTATTCAAAAAAAATAATACAAACCAAAATCCGTCTCTGCGCAGTGTCAATCTAGCCACCCAAATAATATGATTCAAGTCAAATTCAGGGATGCAACTTGAAAGAAATATTAAATATCGATCATGACATCGATAGTCGATACGATAGTCGATACATTAGTCGATTCACCAGTCGATACAAAATTGCGAATATCCCTGCACCATTACAGGCCATTGCCACTAAACGCGACAAACAGTCTTCTACTGGCAAGAGACTATGATGTAAACAACAATATTCATGGACATCTGACAAATGTGTAAGAATTGTTGAGAAGTGGACTAAAATAACCTAACTGTCATCCAGTCATGGACATTGAAAATGAAAACATTTAACAAGATGGAATTATGTAAAGTACCTCAAAACCTAGAAAAGAAATCATTGAGTTACGCAGTGCATCTCTACAAAGCTTTCCCATTACCTATTTTCAGAATTCACACCATGGAACACGAAAAGGCAAATTTTCATGTTACATTCACCCCCTTCCTCGGATATAAAAAATAGGCATTGAAAGATGACTATTTTTTATACTCGGAATCTATATGTACAGACAAAAAATTCTTAATATTAAATTGAGCTCAATTTACCTATTTACTAATAATTCCTATCATCTATGAATTGAGGCTAAGCTTAATTCAACCTACAATCTACCTTAACCTGTATCTACAATGGTATGTACAAATCACTTGCGTGAAGTGTTCAGTAACCTCTTCATGATCATGATTCCTACTAATCGTCACATGCAGATTCCTCATCACTATGGATTGTGGAGACATCAGTAAGTGATCCATGATATGGTTTTAAATCCTGAACATGCCAAGTTCCGGCGTCTGAGCCATCTTGGTACTTCAAAACATATACTAGTTTTGATTTTTTCTTTGCCACCGTACAAAGAGTGTAGCGTGGAGCTAACTTTTGAGCAAAACTGTTAGCAGCATTTGAGAGGACCCGGTTCCTCTTCCAAACCTTGTCTCCTACGAAAAATTCTATGTCCCTCCTCCGTAAATTATAATGTTTGGCATTCCTCTTATATGATAAATTCAATTTATTTTGAACATCCTTAAAAATTTCAGATAAATTACCTAAGTTTTGAGCCCATCGCTCTCTACTGGTTGTATCTAATTGTACATCTCCTTTTCCATAATATTTTCCTGAACAGGGAACCTCACGTCCGAAGTTCAAAAAGGCAGGGCTGTAACCTGTCACATCGTGTACCGCAGTTCTCATAGCATATGCTATTCTAGGCAACTCTTTATCCCATGTCTTATGATTTCCATTTACATAACTCCGGACTGCTGTACAAATGGTACGGTTTGCTCGTTCTACATAGTTAGCCTGAGGATGGTAATATGGCGTATATCGAAACGTAGACTCATAGTCCTGAACAAGTTTTTTTATGGATTTACTAATGAGTTGTCTGCCATTATCGCATACTATGTGCTGAGGCACTCCA
This sequence comes from Phaedon cochleariae, assembly GCA_918026855.4. Classification (NCBI taxonomy): domain Eukaryota; kingdom Metazoa; phylum Arthropoda; class Insecta; order Coleoptera; family Chrysomelidae; genus Phaedon; species Phaedon cochleariae. The sequence goes on along the minus strand of OU896709.1, from coordinate 17,335,921 downwards.
TAAACTAGGAAAACATCATTTTCTAAAAATTTTATTATACTGCTAGAAGTAGCATTTCTTAAAGGACAAATCAAAGGATATTTAGTAAACCAGTCAGATAGTACCAAAATGTATTGAAAACCACTTGAGCTTCTGGGAAGAGGTCCCATTAAATCTACGGCTATCACTTGCCATGGAAAACGTACACTACGCTCAGTACCCATTAGTCCAAATTTTGAGTGATTAGGTGCTTTTTGAGAAGCGCACATCTTGCAAGATTTCACGTATTGAGTTATATCTCTCCTCATCTTTGGCCAATAGTACGTAAGAGCAACTCTAGTATATGTTTTGTGATAACCTGCATGTGAAGCGGTACTAGGATCATGACATGAAGATATAATGTGTTTTCTTTGACACTTGGGAACCAACAACTTCCACTCAGAAACGTTAGAGTCCATATCTAATTTTGACGGAATTAACTTGTATACATAACCTTCTTTTACAGACCATTGTGGATACTCGTCAGGTTTATGTAGAATTTTTGTGCGAATATTCTCATAAAATGAATCTAACTTAGTCAAATCAATATCTAAGGAAATGCAATTTTCATTCATCACACAAATGTCTTCAGACACACTCAATTTCTCAGAGTCTTCCAAAGGTAAATCAACTGGACTACGAGATAAAATGTCAGGAATTACATTCAATGCTCCTTTGATATATGCAATGTCAAAATCAAACTGGCTGAGCCGAACACTCCAGCGAGCAAGTCTGCCTGTGGGATTTTTCATTTTAAAAAACCATTTAAGGGATGCATGATCACTAACTAGGGTAAATTTAACTCCTTCCACATATGGACGAAATTTCTCGCAGGCAAAAATACAAGCTAAGGTTTCCTTCTCAGTTGTGCTGTAGTTTCTTTCACTTTTAGACAAACTTCTTGAAGCATAAGCTATAACCTTTTCTACATTATTTTGATTTTGTGTTAACACACCACCTAAACCAGTGTCTGATGCATCGCATTGTATTACAAATGGTAAAGAAAAATCTGGGCTAGCCAAGACAGGTGCAGATACTAATGCATTTTTTATATTCTGAAAAGCCTTATCTGCTTCCTCAGACCATTTTATCTTTTGTCCTTTTTTCTTATTTTTCAAAAGATCATTTATAGGTGACATTAATGTAGAAAACTGTGGGATGAACCTCCTATACCAACTACATAAGCCAGTGAATCTTTTTACTTCTGTAGTGTTTGTTGGTCTAGGAAAATTCACCATAGCTAGAACTTTTGAAGAATCTGTTTTTAACCCAAATTTATCAACAACAAACCCAAGGTACTTCAGTGAAGATTTAAAAAATTCGCATTTATTGATATTTACTGTAAGGTTAGCTTCTTTTAAACGCTTTGACACTTCTCTGAGTAATTGAATGTGTTCTTGAAAGGTTGAACTAATAATGATTGCATCATCTAAGTAAACAAATACGTTAGGCTCCATCTCTGGACCAAAAATGGCGTCCATTAGCCTTTGTTGGCATTGGGCAGCATTGGAAAGACCAAAAGGCATGACATTAAAATGAAATAGGCCCCTCCCAGGGACAGAAAATGCAGTCTTTTCCTTAGATTCATCATCCAAGGGGATCTGCCAAAATGCACTTTTCAAGTCAATGGATGAAATGTAGTTTGCCTTGCCTAACAATGATAAAATTCTATCAACTACAGGAAGAGGATAGCTGTCTTTCTTAGTGAGCAAATTCAACTTACGTCCATCAAAACAGAAACGAAATTCTCCATTAGCCTTTTTTACCAACAGTACTGGAGATGACCATTCACTACTGGATGGTTCAACTACATTTAGAGCTAACATATTGTCCAATTCCTTATTTAAATGACCTAGCATATAAGGTGACATTAAATACTGCCGTTGCTTGACAGGTTGAGCAACTCCAGTTTCAATATGGTACGTCAGTTTATTAGTTCTCCCCAATTGACCATCTTTAGATAATTTTTTAAATTCAGAAATTACTTCATTAACTACAATTTTCTGGTCTCGGGACATATCGTCTAGACTTTTAACTTGATCAGTTGTGAATGACATGTCACTATTTAATCCGACTGAAGCGATATTGACATTGGTACAATCACTGACCTCCCAAGAATTATCTTTGAAATTTACTTTCAATTTAAACTCATTACAAAAATCACTTCCTAAAATGAAGGAGTAATTCAATGAAGGAACTATAAGGAATGAAATAATTTGACATTTACTTCCAGCTAAAATAGGAATATCAACTGTACCTGTGACAGTCTGTTTTGCATTATCTGCAGTAAGAACAAAATTGTGTTTAGAATTTTTTATATCTAGATTCAAAGACTTGACAAATTCAATACCTTTATTACCAATTGTGCTTTTACTTGCACCTGAATCTAGCAAAGCAATAATTTTTTGTCCAAATACTGTAACATTTACATAGGGTCTATTGTCAAAATCTTTTTTGACGAAAATAGGAGCAGTAGCATTAATATTTTGAAAATAATTTTTAACAAATGAAATCAAATTATTTTGTTCTGATGTTCGAACTTTGTTTGTGGCATCAAGTTGCGGAGGCAAAACGTGCCCAGGATTAAATGGTTTTACCTCCGGGACTCGTTTCCCGAACATTTTGAGCATTCGCTTGAAGTTACTCCTGGATTTCCACATCTAAAGCAGAATTTAGTTCTTTTCAAAGTACAATGCCTAAAATGATGATTTTCTAATTTGCAATTAAAACAAACCATAGGTTTTCTATTTTCACTACTTTTATTTTCAGTGTTACTGCTAGCTTGCTGATTATAGTTGGATCTTTTATATACCCTTGAATTCCAAGATTTTTTTGGCTGAAAATTATTGCTTTCTAAACTGCAATTATTAAACTCATAATCTAAATCACAGGCAACAGAATTGAGATGAGATTTTCTTGAGTTGGATTTAACCTGGAGATCTCTGAAAACTTCTTCTAAAACTTTGACATCATTGATTAATTCCTCTACTGAGTTATATCTATTAAGAGCTAGCTTTTCTACAAATTCAGGCCTTAAATTCTTCTGAATCCACTTCACCTTTGTGACTAGTGCTGGGGTAGACGTGAGCCTACTGAATAGTTGCTCCATTACAGCCACAAAAATGACTATGGATTCATCTTCAAATTGTTTTCTATGTTTGATAGTTTCCCATAGCTCCTCATCATAGTCCCTACTCAAGAAATCCTGTTCCAAACGTTTAGCTAAAGAGTCCCAATCTCTTACAATATTGTTCTCCTTGACATGACGAAGCCACAAAAGAGCCTTACCAGAGAATAAGTCAACTGCAGATTCATACAGTTGCTGTCGAGTAACCTGTCTAGCTTCAGCTAGTTCATAAACCCTTTCTAGAAATGATTTAACTCCTAGAGATTTTTTTGAACCGTCAAATTTTAAGTCCCACTTATAAATTGAAGCTGGTTTTGAAGTGCTTGGCAACATGTTAGGATGGATTCTTGGAGAAGATGTATTGACAGATGGATCAAACATGGATGTTTCTTCTTTGATCCTCTCATCTAACTCTGCTTCTAAAGTTAAACAGGAAGCATATGCTTCATTGCGAAATTCTGTAGGTGTAGTATTACCTTCAACATTTTTAATTCTGTTTATTCTCATCATAACATGTGCCAAACGAGATCTTAACCTCAAATATAAAGGATCAGTTACTGGGCCATTAAAATCTGGAATTAGTTGACTTATGTTGTCTAAAGTATTACTAATTGAAACTTTTTCATTATCAAAATTGTATTCATTATCAACAAGACTAGTAGCTGATATACCCGACTTTTCCTCTCTCTTCATGGCTGCTGATAGAACTTTACGTTTGTCAGTCATAGGCCTATTTGTTACTATTCCTCTCAATCTCAATTCATAGTTGACTTCCTCAATAAGTAAATGTCTAGCTTTTAATTCAGACTCCATTTTAAAAACTTTTTGTTCCTTTTTTAAAAATTAGGTAAAGTTATACAAGCCCAGGTATTTATATATACCTAAAAAATAATCAGGGTACCTGAATAAATGCACATGAAAACAACCTGATCACGTACTCATAATGAAAATTCCCCAAAAGGCAAAGGCTGCAATGCAAAAAATACTCTGTGCACAAAATGACTCACCTCACTACAGGCAGATGAAGTTGTACTAAAAATGGGGCTGCTCAAATCCAGAACTCCAGTGTACAGAACTCCAATAGAACTCCAATAAACTCCAATAGAACTCCAAGTGAATTCCAATAAAATCCTTGGTGAAATGTTGAATTTTCCACAAATTTCAATTTTCCACTAGTTTTTTCCAGCTGATGTTGTGCTAAAAAGTTTCAAAAATTTCACTATCTAATTTTTATAATGACCTAATTAACAGTCTAAAAATCGGGCCCCACGTTGGGCGCCAATTATCTATAACAACTCTTTTGATATTTTGGAAAAGAAAAAGATTTTTACTTGTTATAGGCACGGCAGCTCGTTTGTTTGGGAGCAGGTCGTGAGTTAGTTCTTTTTTTAGGTAACTAGTGGGGCTATCCTTTTGTCAGGCGCCACTCAGTTTTCACAGCTGAATTACTGAGAAAAAAATCCAAGATATAAGTATAAGCCAAAATAACTGTTAACAGATTTATTCACCTTAACATGTCAACAATAGGTATTCAGATGATGGTAAATATGTATTATGATTGTAACTCAGTACAAGGGTTGATTTCCCTTCATATAGGCCTATACTTTGGGTTCACAGAGTCTCTAACAGACCCAAAAATTCTATTATATATAAAATCCGATCTTAGACTGTTATGTGTTAATGACAAGTGTTCAAATATCTCATGACATTAGACAGTGAAAAATAACTATTTAAATGTCCTCAGACAGGGAAAAAAAATATGTAGATTAAATGTCCTCAGACAGTGAAAAAATATGTATGTTAAATGTCTTCAAGACAGGGAAAAAAAAGTACATGTTAAATGTCCTCAGACAGGGAAAAAAGTATATATGGAATATTCTGACCTTAGCTGCAAGTTCTGGATTTTGAACCATGAGATTCCAACTGTGGTCCAATAGATCTCACTACCTGGATGAACAAAGACACTCCTCCCTCAGTCGGCGGTAGGGGTTAGGTGTGCTAGGAAAACTGGATCCCCACACAGTTGACAGGATTCACAACCACCTGGAGACCTGGGCACTTGGTGTATCCCAGGGCAACTGGATTCTGCACTGCAACTCTGGCTGACGGGTCCACAGGCTGCCACCAGGGCAAGCTCTTCCTACCATCCAAGCTGGACCAGGATGTCTCACTATCTGACCGGGCTCTGGGAGTTCAGGCTCCAAAGTTACACAAATCCTAGGGATGAAGGATCATCAACCATACCAGGAGTCTGGACTCCCCTGGACTTCCTGTCAGAAGTCAGGGTCACTGGCTATCTAAACCAGTAGGGCTGCTAGGGACTTGCACTGTTGGCAGCAAGGATTCTGCCAGAAATTCCAGGCTGTCGGGTCCTATAGATGCCCAGAGACATACGCAAGAAATCACCAGGGTCTTGCTTCCACCTTCAAGTGTGTTGGTAACTCAGGCTTCAAAGCACGAAGATCCCTCAGGTGCCTCAACCATCGAAAGAAAATGTCATGTGATGTCCAAACAGTGAAGTCCAGAAAACAGTTCAAGATTTCTAAATGCCCATAGTTGATGAATGATTCGATTTTTAGTGATCCATCCAGTTAACAGTGTTGATTGATAAAATTCAAGTCCAGAAACATGCCATGTGGTCAACAGAAAATGGAGTTCATATCATCCACTCAGTCTGTACCCCCTGCTCCCCTGTATAAGGCCGTGATATCTGAAATGTAGATACCCTATCGAATATCATCCACACAAAAAGAGATTTAATATTTCTTACCTTCCTATCGGAAAGGCCTAACACAAAAGTAGGTGTCTACCACCTGACTTGATCGCACGAGAGTCAAAATCAAAAAGGGCCTCATTTTGGCTTCAGCACATGAAACATGAAACCTTTTCGCAAGAGAAAGAATCAACAAGAAGGATGAATAAACGGAAATTGCTCAAATAACAAGTTTCCGTCAATCAGAGCACTTGTGATCTATTCAAAAAAAATAATACAAACCAAAATCCGTCTCTGCGCAGTGTCAATCTAGCCACCCAAATAATATGATTCAAGTCAAATTCAGGGATGCAACTTGAAAGAAATATTAAATATCGATCATGACATCGATAGTCGATACGATAGTCGATACATTAGTCGATTCACCAGTCGATACAAAATTGCGAATATCCCTGCACCATTACAGGCCATTGCCACTAAACGCGACAAACAGTCTTCTACTGGCAAGAGACTATGATGTAAACAACAATATTCATGGACATCTGACAAATGTGTAAGAATTGTTGAGAAGTGGACTAAAATAACCTAACTGTCATCCAGTCATGGACATTGAAAATGAAAACATTTAACAAGATGGAATTATGTAAAGTACCTCAAAACCTAGAAAAGAAATCATTGAGTTACGCAGTGCATCTCTACAAAGCTTTCCCATTACCTATTTTCAGAATTCACACCATGGAACACGAAAAGGCAAATTTTCATGTTACAATAGATAAACTCGTATACAAAACTCGCCCATGTTTAAATGTTAACTTTTTATATCAATACAAATTGAAGACGAGTAAGTATATAGGTATATCGGAAACCCACATTGTCGGGACCTTAGGGAATCAAGTATCCCAACATCGAAATAACTAGGTAGACCTCCAAATGATCAAAGACCAGAACCCTTAAAGTCATCGGCCGCCCTCAAATTTTATTGTTGAATATCATTGTCTGCTAAATATGGAGAAAAAACCTAGTGAGCTATAGTATCTGGTCTGCTCAAACAAGGGAAATCACCTACAGGTTTCTGTAGCCGATACAGTAGTGCCGCCATACGGTCAACTCGAGGAAACACTCATTTCAATTATTTTCCTGTCAAATCTACATAACCTTGAAAATCGTAAAAGTTCAGCAGCTCCCTCAGCGGTGCTCTCGGCACTCTCGGCCTGCCGCGTAGTTTGTTGTTCAGTGAGTTTGGGTTCATATGACGACATATAGTCACGGTCACTCAGTCACTCAAAAATTCAAAACATCATTTCTTCTCAAAATGGTTGTTACATTCACAACAATAGTCTCCTATTTCGTAACGTTCAACAACTAAATTAAATGAGAGGTAGAATGAGTAGTGTGGATTATTAGCTTTTGATCAGGGCTCTGATTATCTCACTTGTAATGAGCCTGTGACACTCAATATCGAATGTATTCACTTATGTCGCAGAAGAGTATCACAGTTTCACACTTATTGCACAATTATTGAGAATTTAGAAACAGAGTTTGTAACAAATTATCAATCAGAATAAACTATAATACCGGGAGCACAATACTAAATTATATCTATAAACGAAAGGAATATTAGATCAATGAGAATTGGAAGAGGAAGATTTTTTTCAAGGAAAATACAATACAAGTCACGATGATGGCACGACATCTCTTGACACTGATGACAACTTACATAACCACAAATTTCGAAAATTTTCTAGAAAAAAGTGAAGATCATTTCGTCCGATACGGTAACATCCTCTGGTGGTTATACACTCAACTGAGCTATAGAGCAGACCACTAACTACAGCTCACTAGATTTTTTCTCCATATTTAGACAATGTTGAATATCATAAATCGCTACCTGCAGCATCCGAATGTGACAATTCCATCAATTAGAATGGTTCGATTCGTCTATCTACAATCAATAATCAATCGAACGAATTACACCATTTCGATGTTCAGGGTCGTAAACATGCAAACATAAAATCCCGACAATCCGATGGATTCAAACGCACAAATTACATATTTACTGGAAACTCCTGTTATTTGCGAATCCTCTAATATTAATATTGATAGAAATCAGATAGATGAGAAATGATGCAGAATGAATTACGGCATGTTTCCAATTCAGTGACACTAAATTATACAGGGAATATCTAAATAACACCGAAAAAATTCAACGAATGATGATTCCTTGCTCCATTTTTGAGATACAGGATGTTGAAGTTGGGAGTATCAATTGTTTTTATTTATAACCTCCCTGAATAAGCTTTCATGGTGCCAAAATTCTGTATGGTTGGAGACTGAGGAAGCCCTAAAATTTCGAAATGATTGTGATTGGGGTTTCTGAGTAATCTCAATGGAATTTTTGAAAATACCTACGTAAAATGACACGAAGAATAAAAAAGTTGTTAGGTATTTCAATAGTTCAATCTAATAAAAATATATAACTAAAAAAAAAACCGTGGCGTACAAAGACATTCACGATGAATATCGTTAAATTTACCGAATGTGACGCCACTGAAAATATTATTTCGAATCTAATTGCACCAGAAGAAGCTCCATATCACCATTTACAAAACTATAACGTTTTATTGAAACTGATGGAAAGACAATCGAGTGTAATGAATGAAAAAAACCATTCATCATGGAAATATTGATACCCTGTATCTCGAAAACGAAGCAAGTTAGGACACATGTTCTTATGAACTTTATTTCCTAAAATATCACATGGAATCGTCCTTTTTTTCGGTGTTATTCAGATACACCCTGTATACAGACCTACTGACCAGTGACCACGATATAGAGTGCTTACGTAAAGTACTGAATAAATTAATTTTCAGCCAAACTATCCATTTCTGAAAAAATTGTTGGACCAGGTTGATTTCTATTTCCAATTTCCCAAATTTGAAGAGAAAAATCAATATGATCCACATATTTTATTAAACACTATCAAAAATGAACCTACTTAAATCATTTCTGCAATATTTGTCGTGAGTATGAGTGATTGTTGTTATTTGGTTGGATGGACATCAAAAATGTGGTAAAAATTTGACGATATCAGCACCTCTCACGGATTTTCTATGAACAAGAACCTCCAAAGTGTCTTCACGTTTTTTCGTAGAATTTCACACTTTCTATTCAACCTCCCCTGTAAGATTGCCACCATTGATTTTCTGATTTTCAGGACAAAGTAGTTGAAAATGCAGGACAATGAATTATAAATCAGGACAAATGAAAATATTGAAAAGTTCAACGAATTATAAGACTGCGAGTTTCAACGGTACGTATGAAAAACGTTAGTTTATCCACTTTAGGGAATGAAAGGGTGCTTTTGATCCCTCATTTGAGGGACTAAATGTGCACTTTCATGTTCAGTTCATAGAATCTCATTTATATTCGATTTTCAATTCAACAGCTCTATTTCCCATAAGAAATAGACTAAATCAAATATGAGTTGAATAACATTCTATGAACGCATCTAAGTGAGAAGAATGCTTGAACCCAAGATGAGCTAAAATTAAATATAAATTGAATATAAGTTATTTCATTTAATATCTGGGAATACAGTTGGAACTGCCATTTACTCTCGAACGCCATAGTAATGCTTTCAAAAGTTACATCACTTTTGGATGTCAACAAACAATATGTTAACTACCCATCAGTCAGCAATGTTGGCATTATGAAACTCCACCGCCGCCTACGGGTACGAAAGTACTATCTTTCATTATTTTCTTGGTTTACCCCACCTAATAACCGCTTCATAAACATTTATGATACGTCGCTGGCGCGCTTTCATCGGATCTATTCGTGCTATCGTTACATGCATGATACAATAGTTGGTAGAGAGGGGGCTATATTCTGTAAGCGTTAAACTGTGGTTGAACATCGCATATGAGAATGGCATTGAGTGTTGGTAGATGAATTATGCTTTTCAAAAAACTGCTGCACTTTCAGTATGACGTTTTCTCCCTCCCTGTCCACCATATTATATCATCTAAGTAGCGGCTAGACTGCATCACCACCCACATAACTTGAATGTAAGCTAATATTAAACCTAACCTAATGAAATAAGGATCATAAGTGCTGATTCCTCAAAGAAAAAACGTCCCGAAAGTGAAGTCTCCAAAAAAGAAAAGGACATAGCAAGTTCTATTGAATAAAATTGGTGGAGTATTTCTGCACAGTATACATCTGTCTTTGTGTTGAATACCTATACAGATAAATATTTACTACCACAAAATTCAGGACATTAGGCGTCCTGCAAGTAATCTCGATAGGACACAGAACAAAGCACCTCAAATTCAGGATGTCCTGCGAAATGCAGGGCCCTGTTGAAAGGAGCACGAGCCACCACTGATCCAAGCCAGCATTACGCATTGAGGTCCGCCACTGTTAGTGAATTCAAATTTGTGGAAACTGAGAATCACAACGATTTGGCTACACAGCGTTCCGTATTCCTTTTCTCCACAGATACAACTTGATTCACTCATTTATTTTGCGGAATAATTAAATTCCTCCTTGAACCTTTTGACTCGTTCAGGTTACTTATTTCTCTCAAAGGATGAATCAAGAGAAATCTCTATATCTAAGATGGAGAACATGGAGGAGTTTATTTAATGAGGATTACGAAATGCAGAGCTTCGCAGGTATCCAGAAACTTTGGATACAGGGCCTCTCCGAGATAAGTGCCGCAAAAAATCTAGTCCTTATATCTTTGAGATCTATTTGCTATTTCAATTTATTCATTGGATCAATGATTGCACAATGTTTATTCACAAGTATGATATTATTTTCAACATTTGATTTCATTATAACTTATGGTCACTGATGATGGTATTCACTCATTCGGTATTGACAGAACATAGTGTTAAATTCAATGATGTCCAATTTGGACTAGAAAATCCTCGAGAAAATCCAGCCTCAAAAAAGTGTTCTCGAAATTACTTGGATTGTATATCCGTGTAGCGTCATCTTATAAAACATATTCATACAAAATTTCATTACGATGTTTTCAATAGTCTGTCAAGTACCTGAATATTAGTTTCGTAAGTTCGTGAGTTCTCTTGTGCTCATATTTCTAATTTCTTATAATTTTTTCGTCGACCGCTACAAAACATGAGATTTTACGTTCCAATTTCCTACTATTTCCAAAAGGCAAGTACTTCGTCCGCAAACACTTTTCTACTACTACAGGATTGACAGTTCTACTGAATTTTCAATAGATATCCTAATTATTTACTGTTTTAGGATTTAGAAATAACCAATTTGCAATGGGTACATACGGCAATGTTCAATGTTTTTGTTGTTCATACTGAGTTTGGCATTTGACTTCATTTGACGATCAATAGCGCCATCTATTGGTTCGTGATTTTCGCAAATTCCAATATTTTTTATAAAGTGATTTATCAACAGGTTAATTAATCCAGATTGCGTCTATTCAAACTATCGACCTGTACGGATACTCAATTATTCAAGTTCAGGATGGAGTAACAAAATCATTATCGGAAAGTAACTTATGGAAATTTCCTCGGGAATTTCTTATTATTCTCGAATCTTCGATGAAACTTTCCACGAGTAGTTTATAATTAAAGCACTGACATGAAGCTTTCGATGTTGTCAAAACTATTTTGAATTATTCATTAGTTCGTTAATCTTTCTATATTATGCAAATTACGTTCATCAATTTGAATTTCGAGAGAATACAAGCTTCCTGGCTGTTTATTATCAGCAGAAAGTTTTCCCGATAATTAAAAAGAAATTAGAAATATGAGCACAAGAGAACTCACGAACTTACGAAACTAATATTCAGGTACTTGACAAGATGGTTTTGATTATATCGAAACTATTGAAAAAACATCGTAATGAAATTTTGTATGGATATGTTTTATAGGATGACGCTAGTTTCAGGGGTGTACAACCCAAGTAATTTAAAGAACACTTTTTTGAGGCTGGATTTTCTAGAGGATTTTCTAGTCCAAATTGGACATCATTGAATTTAACACTCGAAAGATTGGTTCTCTTGGTGAAACTTAGAACTGTGCGATGCAGTGATAATTGTTGCTGGTATAAGCTATACAGGGCGAGTCGGAAGGAACGCACCAAACTCTAGGTGTGTATTGTACACGTGGAAATAATTTGCAAAAACCCATATGTTCTGATATGATTCTCATTTGTTTTCATTTCAAATTAGAATGAATTTGTGACATTTTATAAGACTTCAATTGTACAAACTCGATTGTTTCATCTGTTTTGTTGTTCTGACATGTGTTCGTATCATGTCACTGTGTTTGACGCGTTTAATTTCGAGTTTGTACGATTTGAGTCCTATAAAATGCCACACATCTATTCAAATCCAAAATGAAAACAAATGGAAATCGTACAAGAAGATATGGGTTTTTTGAAATTATTTATACCTGTACAATATACACACCTGGAGTTTGGTGCTTTCCTGCCGTTTCACCCAGTATACTGGAACTTATATGAAGAAATTCAGCCATCAGAAATTGAAAAAAGATTACTCCGCATTCTGATTTTAATTCAAAATATAAGAGAAAACAGGTTGGTTTCGGTTCGGAGGGTCATGAATATTGAGATATAAAAAAGACAATAGGAGCAATCCCGAAACTGAAATAATATTATACTGTTCCTTCCATTCAACTGAAAATCACAGGATTTATTTCAGCAAAAACATGCCGCCAGCCGCATTCACCAGAAAAATAACATCGAACCTAGTGAATAGTGAGATTGATTAGGAGCTTTCATACCGCTGTTTCTCATCTTTTTTCGTTGTTCGTGATAATAAACAGCGGAAAGGAAAACTCACGCACATGCCCTATCCACAATAAAAAAATATCTCTCAGTGCTCCGAGAATACAAATACACGGTGATCCAAATTTGATAGGAACTGAAGGCGAAGAATGATATTTTCCAATCGAAGCAATAAATTTTTCAGATATAGGTGAACGGTGTCTCCTTATATTTTGACCCATACCTTCACGAGGTGGAAAAAACTTCAAATATGTAAGTTCTAGGGTTCCATTCGAACTATCTCTTGGCACTCCTTGAATAAACAAATGGAATCGCAAAATAGAACAATCCGAATCAGTTTTTTCAATTGGAACACACTATATATTTTCAACTGTTGTGAAAAATCTTTTTTCTAATTTTGACATGTAATGTGACACTTTTCAAAACTGACGGAAGTTTTGAATCGTCTTACTCTACGTAACCAGTTGCGTAAAGTAAAATTTTACATAACTGGTGATGTAATGTTCATTTCATTCATTCATTTCACACAACAAGAGTCGGCAGAACTCATGTAAAACTGGTCATTATTTTTGTTCATGCGAAATGTTTCGTCAAAATTAGAAAAAATATTGTACGTGACACGTTAGGAAACGCCATTTTGTGTAACTCTGTGATGTGTCGCTTCGCTCGTCCCGCAAAATCCCATCGTTACACAAAACAACGCGTTTCCTAACTGATTACGTAAATATCTATTTCCTACGACCACCTATGGAAACAGCATAAAACACACCACTTTGTTATTTAGAAAGTAGCTCATGTCACCATAGTGATGCAAAAGTTCGAAAGTGATTTTCACGTGTGTATTCCCTATCTTCATTGGTCACAATTCGGTCACAATTCTCGCATTGATGCCTGTAATTTTAGTACGGCACCATACTACACTTAACGAGATTCACCCACGCCATATTATGTTTATCGAAGTAGGCGAAAATCAAGGAATTGTGTAACAGGAAAGGATTGAAGTGCGTACACCAGAGGTTCATTTCATCAATGTATATACTGTCGAGTTCCTTGTAAGAGAATATATTCCTAGCAACTTTAGTGGAATAAAGTTGGTCAACAATATTAGTTTGAACTACCACCAGCTGACTCATTAATATTTAGCGTAACTAAAGTCGGTATTTTGTATTTTATTTAATGTAATCTAATCCTAGTGATTTTTCAAATTTTTTGTGTGAAATTTCCTTACCGAATACCGGAAATTCTTTTTCGAACATGAATATTCTGAAAATTCTTCCTCTTTATCGAAATTTCAAAAGATTCGTTTTCTTGAACACGATTTCCGGTTATAATTGAAGCTTTCGTGATATTATAGGTGAAATTTCGAAAGAAAGAATGTCATTCGATATGCAGAATCACTAAGAGGAATACTTTTGGGCGATGCATCAAAATCGTTTCATAAAAAAACTAATGGAAATGCTTTGTTAATTTGCTATTTAATCAGGTTGCTGTATCCAGCGCCGCCATTACAGAAACAAATGTACACTTGTGATATGTCATTAAATAGGGAATTTTTCGCTCTATCAAATGGCGTGAAAATATCTACAGGGTTTCATACGAAATTTTTTACCTGAAGTATTAGTCCACTTCAAACTAACATAGATTAATTTTTGACTGAAATGGCCTGGAGTTGAACGCTCTGTCAGCCACACAACAATGAAGCGAAAGTTAAATTTGACTGACACTTTTGATATGTCATTGAATAGGGAATTTTTCGCTCTATTAAATGGCGTGAAAATATCTACAGGGTTTCATTCGAAATTTTTGACCTAAAGTATCAGTCCACTTCGACTAACATAGATTAATTTTCGACTGAAATGGCCTGAAGTTGAACCCCTCTGTCAGCCACACAAGAATGAAGCGGAAGTCAAATTTGACATGGCTCCAAAACGAGAGAAATACTTGAATGCCTTCTGGGTCGTTAACGTGTTGAGGAACTGTGTCTTTTATCCAAAGGTCGAAGGTCTACTCAATATGAAAAATAACTTAATGAGCCGTGGCCAATGATGAATATGTTCCACTCATTTTATATTGCCAAGCATAAACTCGAATTTGTATCACTCTGTATATCCATCTCTTCTCGTTGGAGGAAAACGTGATTTGAGTCGAGCGTGACGGCAATTTACGTAGACCCCCTTATATCCTCTTATATCCCGGTTAATCCGGGTTATTCCTTATTTCTCTGGAAAATTTGCACGACCGTCATGGAAGAGACTGAATGAAGCCATCGGCCTAAAACTCTGATTCCGTTGGAGGGAAAACTTTGACAATAATCGTTCAACCGCACCTCGAAGACATTCCAGGAAATGAAGAAATAGAAAGGACATGGCGAATTGCTGAAGAGGCTATATTGCACTCTACACAATGATGATAACATTATACAGAGTGTGCCTTAAAAAGTCTTTACGAAAACCAACCCCGCATATTTCTCAAATCAAAATAACAATAATATACAATACACAATACAATATACAGGGTGTATCTAAATAACACCAAAAATAATCAAGGGCTTATTCCTTGTGATATTCTAGCAAATGACAATCATATGAACATGTATCCTAACTTGCTCCGTTTTTGAGATACAGGATGTTGAAATTTGAAGTATCAATTGTTTTTATTTAGGACCCCCCTGTATAAGCTTTCATGGTGCCAAAATTCAGTATGGTTAGAGACTGAGGAAGCCCTGAAATTTCAAAATGATTGTAATTGGGTCATTGAGTAATCTCAATGAAAGTTTTGAAAACATTACATTACATTAAAATTGGGAGTCAAATCGAATTTTCATTGTTTCCTCTAAGCTTGATACTGAAATCGTACAGAGGATAGAACAATTTTAATTCCAATTATTCAATCTGATGAAAATATGAAACTCAGGAAAATCCGTGGCGTACAATAACGTTCACCATAAATATATATAAATATACCCACTGCGACGCCACTGGAAATATTATTTCTATCTAATTGCACCAGAAGAAGCTCAATATCATTATCAACAGAACCACAATGTTTAATTGAAATTGATGAAGAGACAATTGAGTAACGAATAAAAAAACGATTTTTCATGAAAATATTAATATCCTGTATCTCGAAAACAAAGCAAGTTAGAACACATGTTCATATGAACTTTATTTCCTGAAATATCACAAGGAATCGCCCCTTGAATTTTTTCGGTGTTATTTAGATACACCCTGTATATACCGCCAACTTATATCAGTACATGATATTGTTGGTTTGTTTGGGGACTATTACAAGAAATTGAACAAGAATACTAAACTGATCAACAAAATAAACGTCGTGGTCTAAAATATAGGCTGATTTCAGAATCGAATTACTCATGAATGAATTCTTATTCGGTTTTCACAGTTGGCTAGCTCAATCTTTCAGTTACTTGTCAAAGCAATATAAGACTACAGATGAAAGATCTACCGGATGATAATTGGAGTAGTGTAAAATTGCAGCGGTGTCGTTACGTTTCCGTCTGAGCAAAAATTTTTTAAAATTTTTTCTCGACCATAGTCATGAAGCTTGATGTATTCTCCCCAAACAATATAATAATAATAATAATAATACGTCTTTATTCACCAAAGTACATACAAACAAGGATCCAAGTGGAGATTAGATATTACAATAATTATTGGTGAAAGGGCGGAGTGTCAGCCTAAGCTGTTTTTAAACTCAACCGTTGTACACAAGATGATAGCACAAAAAAGAAGAAAAAAAAGAAGTGGTATACTTAGTATATAGTGGTTAGTCAGGAATATGGACAGTCGACAATCCTTAATGAGTGGCTAAGGTTCGGTATTAGGTGATTATGGCGTCTAACTGAATTAGGTATAGCTTCAGCCTTTTCTTGAAATTATCAATTGTATATGATCTAAATTCACTGGGGAGTAGGTTATAATGTTTAGGTGCCATGTACGAGAAGCTGCGAGTGAATATTGCAGTCTTGTGTTTGGGAATGACTAGAATAGATTTGTTACGAGTTGCAAATCTATTTATATCTGAAAATGATATCAGTTTTTTTGAAAGGTACTCTGGCGTACTTGTCGTCAGTACATTATGGGTGATGTTCAACAGGTGCAGAGTTCTGAGTTTCTCAAGCTTGAGCCAACCTGATTCCTTCATTGCTGATGAGATGTGATCATATTTTCGGACACCGATAGAAAACCGTAAACAACTATTTTGGATGCGTTGCAGACGCAAAGAGTCAGATTGCCGCAAGGCAGGTCCATAAATACTATCACAGTATGAAACTTTAGAGATGATAAGTGACTCACACAGTTTGAGTTTGAGTTTCGAGCTGAGTAGATCCCGATTTGGATACAATTGTCTGAGTATATTGAAGGTAGTTTGACTAAGGAGGTTCACATGCTTTGTGAAACGAAGCTCAGAATCGAGCCACAGGCCTAGATTTTTCATTTCGGAAACTACAGGTAGTATATCATCGTTAATTCGAATGTCCAACAAATTTTGAGTTTCATTTCTAATTTTTTTCGGTCCAAATAACATTACTGCGGATTTTTTCGAGTTGAGTTTCAACTTATAAGCCGAAGAAATATCGAATAACGCTTGGAGATCGCGATTGATGGCAAGCTGGGCAGAGTCAAAATCCTGCAAACGGAAAGAAAAATATAACTGGGTATCGTCTGCGTAGTGGTGAATATTACTCTTTTTGATTGATTGGTGAAAATCGCATATGTAGAGACTAAAAAGTAACGGTCCAAGGATTGAGCCCTGTGGGACGCCCTTGGAGAGAGGTAAATCTTCTGAGAAGATACCATCGATTAGGACCCTCTGTGACCTGTTCGAAAGATAATTCCTCACGAGTGTTACTGCGTCTACAGAGAAGCCGTAGAAACTAAGTTTATTGCATAAAATTTCATGATCGAGAGTGTCGAAGGCTTTACTGTAGTCCAGTAAAACCAAGCACGTCAGACTACCTTCATCAGCTGCTCTGAAGAGATCATCAGTTATGGACAAGAGAGCAGTTGTTGTGCTGTGTTGAGCTCTAAAGCCAGATTGCACAGATGTGATAATATCACGTTGATTTACAAACGAGACTATCTGATCCTTCAATATCATTTCTACAACTTTCGATAGGCAAGGCAAAATGGTGATGGGTCTGAGGTCAGAGAAGTCAGAAGGTGAATTGCATTTAGCTAGAGGGATGACAACGCCATTTTTCCAGCAGTTGGGAAACTGACCACTTTCAATTATAGCATTGATGAGGAAGGTAAAATGATTAAGTATGAGAGAATCGATTAGATGAACCATTCGGATTGAGATATTATCAGATCCAATAGCGTTGCTCTTGATGCGTAGTAAATAGGTTTGTACTATCTGGGTTGTAACAACTGAGAAATTAAAGTGAACTTCCGGAGGAGGTAAGTTATGGGGATTGCAATAATGTTCCAATAATGCCACTTGAGAGGCAGTACTGGCGGGCTGGGAGACTGTGATAAAATGTTCGTTTATCCGATTGACATCTTTCAGGTTGCTAGGGATATCTGGATTAATCTTTTTTCTCAGGATATCGAGGGTGCGTAAAGTGTTCCATGTAGTTCTAGAGTTTTTGTTGGTAAGGACAAAGTCGAGATATGCTTTTTTCTCTCTGCGGATTGCACCAGTAGTGTAGTTTCTCAGTTCCCTATAACTATTCCAGTGTGGAACGGAAAGTGTGTTCTTATACTTCCTGAATGCACGATCTCTGAGGGATATCATCTCTTTTATATTATGAGTCAGCCAGGGGGCAGGAGGTTTACTCAATCTTTTTTTGAAAAAAGGGGCATGTCTATCGAAGACATTTAATATATTGGTATTCAGAAATGATATCATTTCATCAACATCATCAATCGAATACATAAAGTCCCAGTCGATTGTTTGACAATCAGAAAGGAATAGATCGGCATCGAAGTTGCGATAGTCACGTGAGTAAATAGTCTTAACATTGTGAGATGATTGCATAATATCAATTTTACAAGTTATAGCCAAATGATCTGAAATGCCCTGAATGTCATGAACATTTGTAGATAGCACATTTTCTCTATCAGAAACAAACAACACATCCGAGAGGGTCTGTGAGTGAGGAGTGATGCGGGTACGACTTTCCACCAACTGGCTAACATTGAAAGAATTGAAAAAGTCGACTAGAAGTTGACTTCTTATCGGGATTTTTTCAAGTTTCTGTTAAATCAATCTATCCGTTAAAAGTCGATCAAAATCGAGTCCAAGAAACTCGGTTGTATATGGATACACAGGTAAAGCTAATAAAAGTGTGTTAAAATACAGGGAGATCCACCTTAGTGTAATAACGTTCGTGACAAAGAACCTCCAACGTATTATTCAATTTCTCATGGAAAGCTGATATCATAAATTAATCACACACATGAATTGTATACAGTGCGATCATTGAATTCAGTGCTCTCGTAATGTAGTGGATAAATTCGTAAAAAAACTGAAGAAATAATTTTTGAAATGACAGCTCAACGTCGAATTTTATTTTCAAAATTTGACCTATTTTAGGAGGTTCATCCGAAATGGCTAGTTTGGTTGGAATTATTCAGTACTTTACAAAAGCAATGCATAAACAATAGAGGGAAGTTCTGCTCTGACAGGAATTGGTATAGGTCTTACTGATTCTGAACAGGAACTGCCTCCATTAAAATTTGAAGAACGGTATTCTTCCGTTCTTCAAATTTTGAGTTGTTGAAGATCGCAATTTGTCATATTTATAGGAAAAAATCAATAAGAAAAGGCATAAATGCAGAAAATCTGGAAAACCTTGATACATTTTCGAGATTATTCAACTTATTCCAAAATACACGTGTTTGATTGGCACATGTGGCAGTACTTGTCGGAATCACTCATTTATAATGAATTGTTTTTATGCTTCGTGAACGTGGAACAGTCTAGTAGAATACCACTGCCTTACAGCAATGTTTCGTGAACAATGTAGCGACAGAATTATCTCGAATATTCAGAGCATCGTGATATTACTCAAGAGAAGATAATTTTTATGAACTATTTGTTTTGCGATAATTGTGTATCACAATATTCTGTTCTGAAACAATTGGACGAATTTCATCCAACACCACGAGATGGCTATTTTTTATAATACCCAGGCGACCAATTGGCAGGAACGAATCGCCGGTATCTTGCAGATAACGAAGGAGGAGAGCAAACGAATAAAAAGACAATCTCCGTAATCAAATGGTTCCCCGGGGTTTCGAATATGAGCCCCCTTCCGAGTAATGTGCTCCCAAATCAATTCTTATCCAGATGGGCTTTCACTAGATCCGATTTATCGCAGTCATCGCACTGGAAATCTGGCAATTGTGCCTCTAGGACTTTCAGAGTGATGGTGGCAACAGTCATTTCGGTTCTAAAAGAGAACAGAAGTGGTCTGCTTTAGAAGAGTTGGTCCAAACAATACAAAAAATATGCATACAAGAGACAAACCTATACAGGGTGTCCCATAAGTCATGGATCAAAAGAAATGGGGTGGTAAGGTGGGTCATGTGCAATCAAACTAACGGTAAATGTGGTTGTTGATGATTCGAGAGTTATTAAATTTTTATGAAAAACGCGACCCATTTGAACAAATTGACAACAATTCCACAACTAGTAACATCAACAATTTTTTCAACTTCAAGTAAGTCAAGCACAAATTAGGTAATTCTTCCACATCAACCTTTATTTCGTATTGTAGAACTTTCAATTAGGCTGAAGATGGTCTTTCATAAGACCGAAACATGTCCCTTATGATTATGTAACAACACCATTGAAATTTGTGCAGATGACTTCCTTTCTTCCTTTGAGCTACGGCTCCAAAGTTTTGATAGTCAATGTCATTTGGCGAAATTATTGAGCAACAAACAATATTTCCGGCAAAATAGTATCACTTGTGGTATTACATATGGTATTTGATGGATTTATTAGTTTGAGGAAACAACACACTGATATTCAAGTTATGTTTTTCAGAACAAGCGCATGCATAATACCAGGTTTCTCATATAGTTAAGACTAGAAGTCATCGAGATATCGATATACTTCATTCATACCACTTTAACTTTTTTCAATTCAAAATATGTCTAGGCCTCTGGCACAGAAATACTGACATTGCTGTATTATGCAAGACACAACATCAACGTTATGGATTCTTTTACGGGAAATGTTTTTCCAGAATTCATGAGGACTTGTTGATTCAATTGATATGTTGATACCCCTACTACTTTCAATACATCATTTCGAAGCCATTTTATCGGGTTTCATTGGTGGTTCGTTTTCGAAAATATAGAAAGTTGAAAAACAACAAAACTGCCCATCAGTATTGAGCTTTGTATCTACTGCATAGCCACATTCTTTTTCAGCTGTGTCGATCAGTTTACAACATTAAGAAACCAGTATCAAATAAAGGAAGCTCAAGCTTAACAGAATAATTTCAACTGTCAAACTGACACTCTTTTTAATTATGCAACAGGTTTTCGATATATCACCCGGATATTCTGAAGTACTTATGTATCACTACTGAAAATTAATTTTGATAACTGCATTTAGTGCAATCATTAATTGATATGACAACAGGATCAACTTTGACAACTTCAAATTATTTTTCGCCGAATATTCCTAGGACATTGACAAATGCCTCATAATCTTATGAATTTCCCAAGCTCGTTGCTTGGTGACAGCCCTCAGCCCTTACAAAATTATCCCGTCTAACATCAATTTGATTGATAAGCGGTCTTAGGCGCTCAAATTGGCAGCCGTTTTTTAAAAATCTCTTGGAGCGCACAAAAAACAATTCCTATGATGTTCGGAAAACATCGTGCGTACTTATATACGGACGATAGGGAGAGGTAAGTGTTGCAATATTTTTCAACTTTTGGAGGTTGTGAGTTCTTGGGAATACTTCCATTGGCAAAGAATTGCCGGTTTTTCCCTATCTGTCATTGTTTTCGAGATATTCGCTAACGATTTATGTAAAGATCTGGTGAAAATCGCTTTCTTCATCTAGCGAATATTGTGACGGCTAAACCTTCAGTTTTTTACCAAAGTCATCGAAGTCGCAAAGGATTCAATTACCCTCAAAATTTTATGTCGCATAACATATCCATTATTTCCATAAATACAATAAAATATACATAGTTATAATGTCTCACTTCTAATAATAGCACCTCTGTATCTTCTGTAATTGTTGAATTAGAATCCTGGAAAATTTTCAGTTTGATGATTTGAATTCACATGATTCGCTAGCGAATATCTCGATAACTATGAATGATGGAAAAAAATCTATGGATACAATTTTGTTGTTAATTTTATCAGCAACAATTTTGAATAGATTGACTTTTTTGCTATGACTCACCGGTTTCGAGATATGAACGATAAATAAATGAAAGGACCGACGTCGCCCCTGTACTTGGCTCACCTTATAGTAACTTCGGGGACTTTTGGAATTTTCATTTCTTATCTACTCGGAACATATTCCTATCCATATTAAAAAAACTGTCCTCTTCCTTGTTCTCTACACCCCCATATCAGACACTTATTCATTGACTGAAGTAATGACTGACATTTTATCTGATAGAATGAAGGAAAAATGGAATCACACAAGACTTATGCTTCCATTATGATGATACCTAATCAAACATTAATTAAGCTATCATTGATGGAGGCTTCATTTGATTTTCAGAAAATATTGTATGCTTCGAATATGCGTATGTAATCAATAATGGAACAGATATCAATTACAAATTATACTCAACTCATATTATGATCCTTGGCTAATATGATTTTTAATATCTGAATTGGAGTCAATATTAGTGAAATTTAATTAACACTGGATTTTTAATATCGAGAGGCACAGGGCTCATTAAATCCTCTTCGTTTTTGTTGATAGTTTTCGGTATAGATGTTTCATTAGTAATGGGTGTAGTTCACAGTATTGAAGGCTCTGGGTTAAATTCAAAATGTAAATAGATTTGCCTTATTCAGTTTAAAATGCATTTATATGAGTAATCATCAAGCAGCCGCGTGTGAAAAATACATTCTTCACATGACTTCAGAACACATTTTTTGATGATACTCAACTGGAAAGAGCCACCCTATTTAGAATCGAAATACTGCGATGTTGCCGTTTCTGCTCCAGTGCTCCACAACTATCTCAACGGGACAAAAACATCATACCCTACCGCCAAATCACGAAACCTATAACAGACAACGCTATTTAATTCTGACGCTCGGAACTATTTTCGTGGGATATAATATAATATCCGCTTACATAAAGACCAGCGTAGCCTCGTAGTGAAAGCGTCAATGTTCTATCCACGTTGGGTTGCCGGTATAGGTGGGTTCGATTCCCACTACGACAGCAGAAATCTTTCTGATGGCCTAAGAATGTGTTTGGGATCACCCGTCATTCCTTGCTCGCACAATTCTCTTGAAGACTTCTGAGGGTTGCTCGTAAGGGGGCAACCGAATGATGGATGAGAAGAATTTTAGAACAATTTATATATTTCAATTCTTCTTCCGTTCTAGTATTCAGAAAAAATCAATAGGGCAATAGGGCAACTCTACTCAGAATCGTCTCTACTCCAAAACTATCTCAAAGAGTCATTCAGCTGTGACAGCCTTCTGCTCGTGCAAAACGGGACAAAACACCATACCCTAGTATCACCAATCAGCATAGCCTGACAGCTCATTGGATTAATCGAACAAGAGTAGGATCGGTAACGCAATGCTGCGGTATGTCAACCATTCCGACTGGATTGCTTAAATACCTAATAGCAACATATTCTCTACTCTGCTAGCACCGCAGCTCAGTCAAAAGCGACATCAAAGACAACCGCTGCCAATTAACGCTGCGGGCTCGATTATCTGCTTCCGTAAGCTACTGAATGAATTCATTTCGGCCATACTATCCATTTCTGAGGAATCTTCCTGGGACTCATCGATTTAAAATCTCAATTTGCAGCATTCATAAAGAAACATTGAATATGATCCACCTATGAGTTGTTGTCCATTTTCTAATGGAACAGCCAATAATTATTATTTAAGTTTTGGAATCCTCATGAAAGGCATAATTCAAAACTAAATCCCACATAGGGTTTGTATGTGCGCCTGTTAATTCAGTACTATCGTTGCCATTAGAAAATACCGATGACGTAATATTTTTAACACGAAATATCATGTACAGGGTGGGCCAAAAGTTCCTGACTCATTGAAAAAATTCATAAGTTTTTCCCTATAGTTAACATATTTTTTTTCAGATTCACAGAAGAGAACTATGGTTTTTTGAATATGGAGGGAGTCAATTCAATCCAAAAGCTCAACGAGCGTATCGGAAGGCCTCCCCTCTCTGGGACTATCCGCAGCATAATTGGGTGTTTTCAATCCCAGGGTTCTGTATCGGATCTTCCCAAAACTGGACGACCACGTTCAGATTGAAAATGCCGAATAATGCTACACAGTAAAAACAATAGAATGAAATTGATGAACCCTATACCTGTTCCCAGGAGGACCACTAAGCTTCAGAGTGAATGATTTAACTCTATAGTTCAGTAGGTTCTAGTGTGATTTTTTTGGCATTTTTTTATGCAAGAGTTTCTTCGATATTTCTCCCAGTGGCGTCCGTATATGGAATGTACACTGGGAATATTTTCACAAAAATATTGTACGCCCTTGATTTTTCCCAAAATGAATATCATTTTTGAAATTCTAATTCATTTTGCTACAATTCGACAATCAAAATTTTTGACGTCCGACAAACCGTTTTCTCGTAAAAAATTAGCTAGTAGTAGCTAGTGTCCTATTTTGTATATAGGGTCCCGACGATTTAATAGGGATAGTATTGCTATTGCCTAAACGGTGAGAGATGGAGAGTTGATTAAATGAGACAAAATTTGCGTAATCTGGATCTCTTCAATATGACTTTCTGCAATTTGGGAAAATGTCACCAGTTCCTGGAATATTCTGAAAATACTGAAAATGACTGATCTCGTTTTCAACTGTTTTCTTGGGGAATATTAGAGAAAAACAATTTAAATTTTGCGTAACTAGGTCATTAATCATGACGAGGAAGTTGAGATTAGTAGAAATATTCTATCTGCATTATTCTCAGCGATATATCATGCAACTTTCATTTTTCTTGTGCCATACTTATTTGAGAGCTTGAAATTTCTTTCTCAGTCATGTATAACATGTTGACATTTTCAAATGAATCATCGCCAAAAAACAGTTAAAACATTTTGAAATGTTGTAGGCCACGGCAGTCAATCTACTACGTTTCTGCCTATAATCAAACAGATAAATATTCACCATCAGAAGCCGAAATTATTCCTGTTGAACGTAGGCTAGTGTTGACCGCGGAAAAATGCATCATTCTTACGGGAAAATAGGTAGATAGGACAGCGAGCACAGTAAGAATTATAATCCCGTATTTTTTCACATAACTTCCTAAACAGCTGGAACGATTGGGTTGAAATTTCATATGGGTATTTGGATGGTTTCCTGGATGGATCAAGAATGAAATTTCACGCGACAGGTGGCACTGCTGTCGGTACGTCAACTACTAAACGGCTTTGCCGATTAGGTTGAAATTTTCAATACGTAAAACAATAAAAAATTCAAAAGATACTGACAGAATCGAAATAGGTATAGGTAGATGATAGAAGCTATAGGTAAAAAAAAAAAACAAAAAAATGTACTGTAGATACGCGCATAGAACGACTGCAGCAAAAATGTTTTATTTCATTTATTTGATAGCACATTTCACTATCCTATCGTCTTCACGCCACTATCTCAAACTCCATTTTTTAAAGGTGGCATATTCGATTTCAATTATCTAATAATAATAGCATGATTATAATCTGAAAATATCATCGTATAGCACGGAGGAAGTGAAAGTGTGATTCTGCTCTCAATTTTGATATTCTCCGGCAAATAATGCAAAAAAAAATCAGAATAATTTAACCAATATTCATGTTTTTTCCGTTTGCCTGCGGAATTAGAGAATTTTTTCGTAGGCATATTTTAAGTCAAGTAAACGCGCAACTTTGCCCTCATTTAACCATCTCAGTGTCTCCAATAGTTTCCGAGATCCCTATTGTAGATACCGAATCATCGTAAATTAGATGAATGAACTTATTCACTATTTATTTGTTTTAGTTCTTGCACGAACAACAATAAAGTTAATATTTCCCACCTTGAATTGCGCTAGTGGAAATAGTAGATTGTTTTATTAGGATCAAAAGTGACACTTTGTTTGACAAGCGAATTTTGCATTTGCGAGGCGGAGCGTTCAGCGAAGCCGAGCGAAAGCAAAATTTGCGAGTTGAACAAAGTCACTTTTGATCCGAATGAAACATGCTATTTTTTCTGCAACCGAAACAATTAACTCAAATAAATATGTCAAGTTACCACCAATGCCCTGCCATATGTATGCAATGCAACAAATATTGACAAAAATATAATCCGTGTGGTGAGAATATTCTACCTGCATTAACAGCAGGTTAGGTTTTCAAGGATGTTCGAATTGTAGTTTCAATAATAAAAATACAACCACAGAGTGACATAATCGTGTATGGACCAGGTGCTCTAATGGCAAATACCGCGCCAGTGCCAGCTATATAGGAACAAGACGTGGAAAATGTTAGGTTAGCGAGCATATCAACAATGATAATATAGTGATTATTTATTCCTCTCCATAAAACACTGTGTTTGACTTGATAATCGAATGAAGCTAAACAATATCGTTGTTTGAGACAAAAATCTATTGCTTGCCGTGATTATTCAAAAACAAGAAGTTATCCATCCCGAGAATAACGAATGAAATACAGATCAAGCAAGTATTAGAATCTTGAAGGCTTGCCTGATCAAACAGAAATACTCAGCTGAGATGTTTATAATTCCAATACTAAACTATAATAAGGTGTATTTATATCTCCAGCATGGGTATGAAATTCCAAATCTGCTGAAATCGGGAACAAATCAGGTATGCGTCTCAAACCAAATAACCAACCGTCACAATGTTGTTTATTCTTGATGACGTCCAGTACATCCTTTTTAGTTCTTAGGAGCTAAAGTTCAATTTTAGCTCCTAGGCACTAAAATTCAACTTTAGCTCCTAGGAACTAAATATGTAGCCTAGCAACATACCTATTTTTGTGTCAGTAATAGAAACGTCAATTTAAGAGCTAATTTTGGTATCAAAATGGACGACTTTTGTGTCGGTTGCAGAAAAACAATATTATTAACTTATTTATATTCTATTTTGGCGAGAGAGCGATACGTTTTCATATTTTGGCGTAGAAACTAACCTTTTTATATTTTGGCGGAATACAAATACCACATATTGTGGTGAAGGAGCAACGCGTTATATTTTTATATTATAATACATCATATCGATTTGAAAGATGATGTCAGTTCTCGATTTCAGAGGATTTTGATTTTTCATGCTCTCTTTCTGAATATTCAACAGATTCAACGTGGCAAATAGCCAGGACAGTAGTTGTTTTCTGTTGAATATTCAGAATTATATTATATGCATATCTCTATATGAAGAAGATTTTGTTTCCAAATTCTTATCGTGTGTGGTCAATAGATGTAATTCAATGTTCGTCGTGGCATATAGCCAGGAAAGTAGTTGTTTTCTGTTGAATAAACCGAGGGAGAATAATATTCTCATCACATGGAGAATGCGAATTCTCAATATATTTCCATATATTCCCATATAACTAAAATACAATAATAGTAAAAAATAATGAGTTTTACAAACAATTTAGATAAGATACCATCACAAAAGTTAACAACAGCTTATGAAACATAGTCGAAGAACTCACTAAGTGAGTAAAACACATTTTCAGTGAGGAGAGCTTATGAGCTATTCCTGATAACTCCCACTCCGTAGATGGAGATGGTTTCTGTTGAGTGGTGTATGAATAAATAATCAAATAAATAAATAATCCAGATATCTGCTGGCCTAAAAGCTCTGTGACACCCGGTACACATAAGGGTTCAATTATTCACGACCTAACGGATAGTATAATGAAAACAATAGTGGCGTTTATAAATAATAATTACCATGATACTAACTGCATTCCAACTTTACGGGATATAACTTTGTTCGCCAGATCTTGTAATCGCTAAGGCTACCAGTTTGCATAATTTACCTGAATTCGAAATATCAACTGCAACAAACTTTGTTGAGTTTCCACATAAATCCTGACTGTCCTGCTACCGCTTCCATATACCAAACTTGCACTTCGCAAAATGACAATGAAATTCCCGAGCATTTCTAGCCAGTCTTCTTTTTGTGTGTCGCACCAGGCATTATTCTTGTTCGACTGCTGGAATGCGACGCCAGACTTTGCACAACAAATATATGACTACATTAGGAGGCGAAATAATAGGGTTCAGTAAATCACGACGTTGAAACATCTGGTGTTAGAAGAATAGAAGTGATTGTGAATGCTTTATCTTAGGTATAGATACCTATTTCATTAAAAGGAATCAATAAGGTAACATTCCGTGGGTCATCTCACGTAATGAGGTATCTCATAAAAATCAGAATTTGTGATACTTCGTCAAATGACTTATATTCTATACTCTATGATCTCACAAACTGGTGAAGCACAATATCCATTGGTTTTCGTGTAAATATCGAATACTCAGTCTATCTCAGATTATATTGAACTAACAAATCTCACGAAGTGACCTAACTATGGGTGTTACGTCAATACGTGAGATATATTTTTATTATTTGTTAAAAATTTTAATAGTGACATATCTCATAATCCGCGGGTAGCGGCGGAAATTAAAATATCTCGGGTGACATTGACAAACATGATCGCACGTAGTGATGTATCTCATAAACATATTTTTTTTCTCCGTCTTTAATGATGCTCTTTCAGAATCTGAACTAGTTCTAGTTCTTCCGCTGATAAATAAAAAACAATGATTTTTCAAAAACAAGCCTCTGAGTTATGAGCAAATTGAGATGGTGAAGATATTCAAATTGCACTTCCGTAGAGATAAGAAAACTGAGACATGTCATTACTTGAGATGACCGTCGATTTGTTTACAGGAACAAAACTGACGAAACATATTATGAACTCTGGCGAAAGCTATATATCATTATCTGAATATACAGAGTGGTTCAGGTTTCAAGGTACAAACTGAATTGGGTGATTTAGATTAAATCATTTTGATAAAAAAAGTTCATATAAACATAGGTGTCATATCGATCAGTAGCGGAGCTACAAACTTGAGAAACACGAGAAAATTCTAAATTTCGAAAGTCTTCATATCGGAATCGAAGCTCCCATACATATGTTCACATGAGGTTCTCATCTTGTGAAACTGTTCATATTTCTTTCATACGTATACTACCAGTTGCTCCAAAATATTGTTCTTTACTAGTCTCTCGCTATCATTTTCCATTGCATGAACTACTAACAGGCACACTATATTACATTCTGTGGTCGCGCTGCGCGCAACTTCAACACTGTCTTCGTCTATCGCACGGGAAAAATTAATTGGACATCTTTGTCGCACGTTCACAGTCGCACTAAAATTTTATTTTCCACAAAATTCGACAACCGTCAATCAGGACCAACTTTTTGCTGTTAGCTGTCTTGCATCATCAGCTGACAAATCTGTTAGTGGACCATCAAACCACTTTGAGTTTTGCCTGGTGTTGCGATAGTCTACAGAATTGTGACAGGGTGTCTTTCTAGATAGATAGATTTCTAGCTAGATTTCCATCTGCCCCCTCCGGGCTTTGATGTGTATCTTATTACGATAATCGATAATCGTTACGTTCCGGATTCTGATTGGTGAAGCAGAATCTGGAATCAAACGAAAATTGAACTTATGCAAATGTCATTCATAACAAAAAAAAGAGACAACGTGACTTTTTACGGCTTTTCTCAGTTGCCTTGGTTTTGTCAATTGGTTTTCATCCTGAAATATGGTGAAATAATCATAACAATAATATTGATTAGATAATTAATAATATTCATATTACTGGCGTTGACGTGAATTGATCCTTATTGAATACTTGAAGAGAAAAATCAACCCTCAAGAAGAAAATAATATATTGAGCAGTATACCTATCTATACTATTCCCTGGATTCACAAACAAAATCATGTGAGCAAAAACATAATCATACATAAATTGTTCTATTCGAATCATAACTTACAGTAGTATTTCCCATATTTATTACAATATTTTTTGTCTATTTTTCCTGTTTTTACAGACGGTGGCTTCTTGCAACGCAAAAAGCTGAATATTTTCAGCTTTTTGCGTCATTTCTATTATAGATTTTGCCGCACCAATCAGAATACGAAGCGTAAAAAGCAAAACGTAAAAAAATTGGTTGTGAACGCAGCATATGAATGGATTATACTCTTAGAGTGAACTGTACGTATAAAAAATGTTTACTAATATAAGAGTAGAAAAACATTTATCTACAAAAACATGTCTAAAACTCTAAAAATTTACGCAAGAGGTGATGAAACTGGAGTTATGAAAAACAGCATGTCACGTATAAAGGGAAACATATCTGAATATTTCACTTGGAAGCGCTTGTTAACGAGTGGAAAATCCAGAAAAAGGGGGCAGAAACAAAGTTTGTTAGTGTTTTCCAGGCGTATAATCCGTTATTTATGAAGTAGGCGGAAAGTAATATATCAGGTGGAATTTGTTTTGGCGCGGTTCATTCCCAAACCGAAGTCATTAATGTTCGGCAAAGTTTTCACATGTGTCGACGTAACGAATTTCAGGAGTTAGAGAACGCAAATTGAATCAAAACAAACATACGGGTTGCCTCAATCCAACTCACATACTTGATGAGAGCAGAAATTGAATTTGACAAGATAAACACGGTTACGTATTATCACTTCGTGAAGTATATAATTATAAACATGACTGCATAAATCAAAACGAAATTGACGGGAAAGCTTTATTACCGTTTAGGCGACAGTCAAGCTGATACTATTGAGAATGAATCAGAAATAGTCATAGACATATAAGAAGAGGTGAGACGGAATTGTTCACATTTTGTCCCGATCCAACCATAGATCTACCTACCGCCTGTGTTCGAAAACGAGGAAAGCATTGATCATACATCAATTATATCATATACATTTTTTATGTATATTTATCCTGTATTTTGTTCCTTAATTGAAATATGTGGATTCTGCTACTGAAATAATAATAATAATAATAATAATACGTCTTTATTGACCAAAGTACATACAAACAAGGATCCAAGTGGAGATTAGATATTACAATAATTATTGGTGAAAGGGCGGAGTGTCAGCCTAAGCTGTTTTTAAACTCAACCGTTGTACACGAGATGATAGCACAAAAAAGAAGAAAAAAAAGAAGTGGTATACTTAGTATATAGTGGTTAGTCAGGAATATGGACAGTCGACAATCCTTAATGAGTGGCTAAGGTTCGGTATTAGGTGATTATGTCGTCTAACTGAATTAGGTATAGCTTCAGCCTTTTCTTGAAATTATCAATTGTATATGATCTAAATTCACTGGGGAGTAGGTTATAATGTTTAGGTGCCATGTACGAGAAGCTGCGAGTGAATATTGCAGTCTTGTGTTTGGGAATGACTAGAATAGATTTGTTACGAGTTGCAAATATATTTATATCTGAAAATGATATCAGTTTTTTTGAAAGGTACTCTGGCGTGCTTGTCGTCAGTACATTATGGGTGATGTCCAACAGGTGCAGAGTTCTGAGTTTATCAAGCTTGAGCCAACCTGATTCCTTCATTGCTGATGAGATGTGTTCATATTTTCGGACACCGATAGAAAACCGTAAACAACTATTTTGGATGCGTTGCAGGCGCAAAGAGTCAGATTGCCGCAAGGCAGGTCCATAAATACTATCACAGTATGAAACTTTAGAGATGATAAGTGACTCACACAGTTTGAGTTTGAGTTTCGAGCTGAGTAGATCCCGATTTGGATACAATTGTCTGAGTACATTGAAGGTAGTTTGACTAAGGAAGTTCACATGCTTTGTGAAACGAAGCTCAGAATCGAGCCACAGGCCTAGATTTTTCATTTCGGAAACTACAGGTAGTATATCATCGTTGATTCGAATGTCCAACAAATTTTGAGTTTCATTTCTAATTTTTTTCGGTCCAAATAACATTACTGAAATGATTTGAATTTTCCTTATTCCATCATTACATTAAATTATAATATAATTATAATTATAAGTGTGAGTTACGTACCTACAATCTACTCACTGAATCGAAAGTAGGCATTTGCTCCCTCATTTGAGGAAACAAAGTTGTAGATTTGCTCTCACGGGAGAAAAAAAAACTTCCGTGAGAGGTTAAATAAATTGGCTTCAGCATGCATCCTTTGGCGTTGATATACTGTAATGAAGTGTTTTCGAAACAGCCTCATTACTAGACTGGTTTTGATTAATATCTAAGTACCTGAGACTGATTATAGTTGAATATCACTTGTTCGAAAGCTCGAAACCTTAAAACCTGAGAGAGCTGAGTAATTAATTGATTCCTGACTTTCCAAAGCTTTTTCTGGAAGTAAACTCTGATAAACATCATTACAACCCTAAAGACTTCAATGTTTATCCACCCTTTGCTTATGATATGAAATTTGGAAGAATTATTAATCTGTTAAAATGATGGATGTTCACCTGGTCATAACTTTTTTGTTGCTGGATATTTTCGAATCAAATTCATTCAGTAGCATTAGGAAGGGTAGTAGATTCTGGTCCTGTGCCCATTCAGGGTTCAATATTATTATTTCCGCATTTTGGTGAGTTTAATAACATGTGCTTTTGGATGCTAGTTTCTGCAGGCATAGTTGAGGATTCCGACCAATAAGAAACTAGGATTGAGCTGTCCTTGCACCGAGGTTGAGTGGAAGTATAAATACAGAAGACAGCTAATGAATCACTCTCTTTTCTCTCTACTCTCTACTAGTCTCTATCATCTACGCTAGACACTCTACTCTTCACCTGTGTCTCTCCTGCTTCTCTTACTGATCTCCTAGTGCTCTCATATTCCATTCAAAGCCAGTGTTAAGTAATAATGAATAGTGATTTCGTGATGCACATGTAAGTTTGTATGATATTTTTCACCATTATTATTCATCCTGTAGATAAATTCATTTCTTTCCTGTTAACCTTGTTGTTTTTCATACCGATACTCACTCGACTTGTGTAACAAATCCAGAAATTTGTATCTGCGATTGAACGGTTTTGATTGTGATTGCATATTTCATATCTCTTCCCCTAATTCCATTGTTTTCAGTTCGGAATGATAGTTTCAATAATTTATTAAATGATTCTCGATACCTTCATTTGTCAAATTGCTGATTATTATTGACGAACGGCTGACACTGACATAATCAGCTGTCAATTATTTTTCTTTGCCTTAACAAATCCTGCCCTGTGCACCCGTGTCCCTGTACTTGGTATGCTGTCAGGCTGTGGCCGGTGGTTAATGAAATTTTGACAGAGATAGAAGAATATTATTAACCTCACTGAAATTCCGATTCAATAACATTGACCCCTGGTTTGTACTGTAGGTACCGAGGTAGGTATACCTCCTGTACCTGTCTACACTGTTGCTACTTTGGGCCTCTGTACAAAAATAGCTTTGTGCAGAGCAGGTGGAGGAAATCACCTCATAAACAATCTGGCGCCCGATACCCCCTCGACGAGTACCAAAGTAGTCTCTGTCCGAACAAGCGCCAAAGTAAGGGCCCTCGTAATAAAGGACCTCACAATACCTATAAAATCTGTGCAATCCAAGTCTCAATGTCTTGATCATTATTATAAAACAACAACCTTTTTGAATTCCAATGATAATATCGTATGCTTCTTTATATTCCGAACGTACATCTGATCAGAACTTTCAAATGCAGTTACACAAAATACAAATCAATTAATTTATGAAGACAGAAGTGTCAAAATGACTTTTTTTCAAATGCTGTCAATTGTGCATGGCATACTATACCTTTGTAATGTATAATGATTTGGAACCAGATATCCAGAGAGACCGCCTGAAGCACAATTTCAAGAATGATGCTTCGAAAAATGCGTTCTTCGTTGATAAAATCATATATAAATCATGGGAGCAAAGCTTCATTTCCTCCCATGTGTGTTCAATTCCCTCCGCTACGCGTCGTGCATCAAACATCAAACGCGGGAAGAAATGAATACCTTTCCTCCCTTGATATATAAATAGCTATTATGCAAAAGGCTCGAAGCCGGAGGCTGCGGGCTGTTACCAAGCAACGAGCTTGAGAAATTGGTCATGAAATTATGGAGCAAAATGAATATTTGATTCATTGTAAATATGTACGTTGCAAATTGATCTAATTCTCATAAATTTGTAGTACCAGGTTCCTATCTATGATATGATATTTTCGTTACACAGATGATGAATTCATCATTCAATATATTAGTATTGCTACTTAAACCAAACAATGAATAAAAACAGCCGATAAACCTTCACAAGTAAACCGTGAGGTCAACATAAAGTTAACTTGATTTATCTGGTTATGTTTGTAACAGAATACTACTACTATCAATAAAATAGAGTGACATCCTGTCCAGATTTCCAGATT
Source organism: Phaedon cochleariae (assembly GCA_918026855.4). NCBI lineage: Eukaryota > Metazoa > Arthropoda > Insecta > Coleoptera > Chrysomelidae > Phaedon > Phaedon cochleariae. Next base: position 17,301,604 of record OU896709.1, on the reverse strand, counting down.
GTTGTTATGGTAGACGTTATTTACGGCTGCATGAAATTGTTTTCAAAAATCATATCTTTTATTAGATATATTTAGCAGCCTAGGGGTCTGATTAAACAGATTCATACAATATTATCTGCATAACGCAATTGGACCTGGCGTTAGGTAAGTTACTTATTCCTTGTTATTTTAGACAGCATCATGTTGAGACTATCTCTATTTTAGATTTTCAAATTTGAGGAGAATATAGAGTTACTTATACATTGGTATTGTTCTTTGTACTGAACTTCATTGTGCAAACCCATATACGTTTCATGATCGAGGAAAAATGACTTATATGTTGACCATATGCATAATGACTCTTCCTATTTTCATTTCGAACATGCTTTATAGGTAACATGCCATTGATTAAGTATTCATACTTTTTCTCTATAAAATCATTGTTTATATCTCCTGCCAGCTCATTTCGAGAGAAATATATCATACGCTAGGGGCGAGCCTTATTTTTATAGACGATCCACCTGAAAAATGGATGGTATATCACTCAGAGGTGTGCTCGTTTTTTAAACGAATAACCGGCCGGGGACCTGATTTACAGTCGGGAGACGAGTCGTGTAATATTTGCGAACATTTTTCATCATTTCATCCTGTTCTTCCAACGTTCTGGGAACGTATAACCAGGGGCGTCCGCTTGGAGGGGCACTTGCCCCCTCCTAGCACCTAGTACTCACCCAGATAGATTCTCAATAAAATAGATTTGAAGTATTGAATCCCCATTTTGTTTGTCAGTCAGATGAGGCCTACAAATTATTCGACTTTTTGCCTAGATATTGGTTTATTCAAATTCAAATATTAAAGTGGTACAATTAGAAAATCAACTTGAATAAACTGGTGAGACCATAAGTAGTTACCTACTTGTTGGTGAATATACATATATAATTAATTTCAATTTAAATTTCAATCAGCTGTTTATAATGATATGTATTATATTCTATTCAAATTCAATAAGAACTGTGAGTTCTTGCTAGTGAATTTGTTAAGTATCCATAATTATATACTAAGCCAAATTAAACTAGTTCATGACTGAACAGAAAACAATCACATTTGAATTACCCATACCTATATTTATGATAATAAAATAATAAAAGTAAAATATAATTATGAAGTATGAATGACATTTTTTTTACATAAATACTAATGGAGCTATTTTGAGACTAACAAATAGAGATTATATGGATAAAGAAACATCAACATAAAAAAAAAAAAACAAATATACAACCAAACGCAATGAATGATTGATCTAGATCCTAATAAAAATGCTCACATTGAAATGTTCAGTCAATTACACATTGTAGGTACCATATAAGTAGTTTTTGAAACCATGTTAGTGCTGGAGCACATATTTAATACAAAACTTGTTTAATGAATGATGACGAGTGGATTTACTAATGTCTGTGAGACTATCTTTCGATCCATAATATAATACATATTTAAAATAAGTGCAGTAAGTCCCCTAGAACTCTCTATGTGTGATGTTGAATTCATTCATTCAGTTTTTTTTTTCAATCTCATGTTTTATATAGAATAAACTGTTTTTTCGATAGGTACCTACTAACTAAATACTGTATACATTATTATTGTCCCAGATAGCACAAAATCATTCATAGAACGTTCATAGGATATTCTCCGGGAATATGGGTCGGAGGCAATATACAGGGTGTTTAAAAAAGACGCAGAGATATTTGAGGGATTGCGATTCCTCGGATCATTGTATGAAAAAATGTGCCCATAAATGTAGGTCTGGGAATGCATTGTCTTCAAGATACAGGGTGTTGAAGTTTTTTTATAATGTTTTCTTAAATCATTTTGATTATCATCTCACGGATTTGTTTGAAATTGGCAGCGTTGTTTCTTGTGATGAGGGACTGATTTGGCCCTAACTAGATAACAATTAGTATAAGCAGTGGCGTTATGTGGGAGGCAATTTAATAAAATTTATTGATACGCCACTGACTTTAAATCAATGTCGATAACTCCCTGAGAAAGAGCAACTAAAACTAGAACTCCTTCGTCTCCTGGTTTTTCTCATATCTTGCTTCGTTTACTTGATAGAGAATAACAAATATGTTATTGCATGATGTCCAGTTATTATACAAAAACTGTTGAAAGTGACCACTTGCAACAATGACTTATTTATTTATTTATTTATTTAATATTAATACATCCAGCAGGCTTACGCCCATTTACAGGTGTATGTAATAATACATGGTTATTAGTTGGATCGCTAAAAATATATACCTATATCTATATCTATACCTATTGATGACTTGAGTTGGTATTAAAAAATTTCAATCATTTTGTATCTATCTTTGTCTATGTCTATTTATCTATCAAATTTGTGGAAGTTTCGGACATGAATTATTAAAAAAAAAACTTCAACACCCTGTATCGTGGAAACAATCCAATTCCGGACCTAAGGTATTGCCACGTTTTTTTCTAGATATTCAAAGGGAATATTCTGAAATAAGTACTTACATATGAAAGTTTTCAGAATATTTAGAGAATATTCCACTCCCCTCTGAGATTATTTCTGCGGACGTTCCTGCGTATAACCCGGCTAACATCGACGGGGAGGATGAAATGCAGCCCAGAATTAACTCATTTTTCTTCCAGCATGCCGTCCATTCAGGTTTTTTCACAATGAGTTGAAAGTTAGTGACGTTACACATACATCATTATTCATGTTATACGGATCGTATAATGTCAATAAAAATGTTTGGCAGCGATCTACAGAGTCTCATGTGATTGAATAGAGTTGGTTCAGATTTAAACATTAGCTAAATGGTATATTTCCGTACCCGTTGACATATAAGCTGCACTTATTTTCATTTAACCTGGACTGCATACTTCCTCAATAGAAAAACCTGATACTGCACCATTATGGAAAAGAATGATGGCTCCATGGAAAATTATTCCCGAACAAGTGTTGAAAGTATGAAAACTCAATAATTGTTTCTCAAATTTCAAACTTTCGACTCAAGGTACAATAATTGAATATGGCATCGTGAAATAATTTCGTTGCTAGCCGGTTTCATAGGAAGTTCAAACAAATTGTTGATACCGCACACAAATTACCTACCTTAGCTAATGAAGATATGGAAAATTGCAGTATGCAGAATAAAACAATTGATATAATCAAGATATTCTCAAGCTAATATCGGTGGATATCACTTCTGGCATTCGAGTGGGATAACTTTTGATATTTCGGTTCGAGATTTATTCCTTATAATTTTGGTATAAACCCTTGTTGAGAAATAATATGTGGTGAAGCCTTTATGGAGTCAGCATATACCTCGGCATATACAGATGTATATTATTTCGACTATTTCCCTTATTGTTATTGCACTCCAGAGCGAAGATTGCACTGCAAAGAGAACCCGTCGCCATAACAACACATTTATAAAGCCATGTCGCAAGACGCCAGTGAACAATACGAATAAATGTCAGATGGACTTCTGAAAGTGATAAAAATTAAAAATGTGAGTGCTCCAAACAATCTATCTAGGAAAGTATAAATGAAAGTGAACCAGAAAATACCAAATCCAACAGACAGAATTCCATACTTCGTGAAATATTCCAATGAATTACATTCGTGCATAAAAATGACGAGACGATTTAGCATTCAAGCGTGTTATCTTATACAAATTTATTGCATTCGTTCATTTTCATATTTTGGCGAAAGAGTCAGAGTACGAAGGAGCCTTCGCCAAAATATGAAAATAAACTTGCAATTTTTGGATAACAGGCTTTCTCGCAAATTATCGGTGATTTTTATGCACTCGTGCAATTATATTGATTTTGAATGAATGAACCATATAGTGTGAGTGTTTTCTTCTGTCTTGGGGCCATTTATATTCATTAAATATCTCAACAAGATAAGCAATTTCAAGACCCCCTTTAAATGTGCCTTCGAATGCCGACGACATGTCATTTATATAATACAGTCCAGATTGCCATAGTTCATTGAATTGATCTGGGAAAATTGAAGAAATAGTTGAAACATATGGTTCAGAGCCTAGAGTCTCAGAGGTTTTTCCTCCGTAGCTATATAGGACACGAAAAACAGAAGGTTAAGTTAATCGGTATAACTGTGGATCATGGATAATATTGGATTTTTTTTGTATGCTCTGGTTCCCACGAGAAAAAATATCCTGCAATGTTCAGAGAACCAAGGGAAATGAGGTAGGAATTGGTGTTCTTCTCAGATTCCTGGAGGTTATATGCCTCAGGGAACACCTCCCTTGGCAATGTGTTCCAGAGCCTCTCTGTTCGTTGGATGAACGAGTCTTTGGAAAGAGATGTTCTGCAGGTCTCCAAATTGACCACGAAGGGGTGCGAGGCCTCAACTCGACGGGTAAATTTCGCGGGGACTGCCAAGGAAGGAACAATTGTTGATATTTCAGAAGAGCATTGTTCATGGAAATATCTATAAAATAGTGCCAGATCGACAACTTTTCTACGGTGTTCCAGAGAAGTGAGTGAGTTTGTAAGCGAGGCATCACCCAAGTGTATTGTTTCTTTCACGTCATCTCAGACATAATCAGGGTATAAATTCATGAAAATTGAAAGAATAATCATTGGAAAGAACGCTCGAAGCCGTTGAAATTTATCTCCATTTGAACATCCTATCAAATACATCATAGGAACCCCTTTTATCCACTATACTGAATTTGACAGGCGCACTACCTAATATTCAGCTTCCCATGGGGATTTCAGAAACTGAATGATATATGAGGCGTTCCGTTTTAACAAAACTGTTGCGGACATCATTTACCAAACTTGGATCACCCTGTATATTCAATTTTCCCTTATAATGTAGCAGATAGATATTGAAAATCCACCTGTTCATTAGAAAACTTCAGAAACGAATAGTTTGGCTAAAAATCAAATGATTCAATACTTTTCTTATATAAGCACTGTATGTTGAAATTTGTTTCCAAAACTCGATTATACAGGGTGTCTGTGAAAGGTTGGAACATGGCTCGGTTGTGGACTCCTGGGATAAAAACAAGTTGTTTTAGACCAACTCACCTATATCCGAAATCGTCTCGTTGAGTTGGTACAAGGCGTTGAAGTTTTTTAGAAAATAATAATTTTGCTCATAAAAAGAGTGTTTTTGTTTTTATCCCAGGAGTCTACAGCCGAGCCATCATGTCCCAACCATTTACAGACACCCTGTATGTAGGCATTCACCTTTGTATGTGTTTGTATTATTTCAAACTCTTATTTGAAACGCATCAAGAGATGAAAAAACGATTCAGTGGAATAAACAATCTATCAATTTAGATTCTACAATTTCCAAATTGATTCATGCAATTCATGCTGAAAGACCCGTAATTGGATGCGGTTTCCTTAGCTTTCTGCAAATGAGATACAAACATACAAATGAATAGTACCTTCTCTTTTTTCTGTTTTTCAAATGATCACATTCGCACAAAGAATCTGAATATCCTTGACTGTTCGAATCAATAAATAAGAATGCCTCCAACCAACCGAAATTCCAGAGGATTCGCTTTGTGTAAACGTTATCCAACAAAAATAGTATCGCTTTCCTTGGAAATAAGATACTATACACATCGTGTTCATCCACCACTGATATTTTTCGCAAGATCAAACTTAAAATCGTGTTGTTTCAGATTGTTTCTTTACCATATTGGAATGATGGATTATAATTACTGATGATTGTTGATAACAAAACTTCAAACCATATTATTATGAAATAGTTATCAAACCAACTAGTGTATTAATGAAGGCGATTAATGATCGAGATTCGAGATTCGAGATTCGAGATCATTAATCGCCTTTAAATATACAAGTTTGTTACAAAATTTTTCCGTCGACTATATTTCTCATTTCTCCTGCAATGTGGAAAACTTGGTTCGCGAATTCATCATTCATCCGGAAACTGCTAATAATCACCCAGTATATAGCCTTGTTACTGACATTGGTGACATTTGACATTTGTCGAAATGATCAACATAGAAAATAAATTCCTTGCGTTAGAAAACAGGGATTAAAATCGTGTCAGAAACTTGGAAAGGCGAACCCGTTAACAGAAAATCTTCGATGAAATCCATATTTTCGATGTAAATGCAGATTCGTATATAAGTTATAGCATAAACAATGAATGCACGCGGTGTATCTTTGGTTGCCTATAAAACAATCGTGCATTAATAGACAAATCGTTCATTAATAGGGGTCATTAATGAACGATTTTATATACATTGAACTAACATAGTCGTTAATACGAGGTCGACGGAAAATGATTTTATTCTCCAGATCCACTACCAATCGAATTAGTATCTTGATGAAAAATATTGAAATGATAACTATTTATAATTTGGAGTGACACTTAAACTATTCGATCACAGATTCAACCTTCGATCATAGACTAGATGGGTAATCCATAGCCCTGGCGATATAGTTTTTTTGGAACCAACATCTGGAGTGTTTATTTCATGCTAAACAAGAATATCAAAAGCTCATTCTCCCAACAGTGGCGCACGGTGAAAAGTGCTTGATATTATGATAAATTCGTGATACAGCTTTGTACAGCAAATTGAATATTCATAACTGCTTTTCAGTGATCGTTTCACATGCTTTCTTTCGGCAACAAAATATAAAATGAATTTTCTGGAAACTATATTCATCAAATGTATTTTGTATTTTCATGGACTTCGTTTACTCGTGAGATTTTCTATAGCGACAAAGATTTGCGCATATAGTTACAATTATCAAAAAAGAACCACCACTGGTGTAAATACTATTGATAATTACACATCAAGAATTGGAACACGAGATATTACATTTTGATGAGTTCGTAAATCGCTGTTTTTTGGATACATTTTATGGTAGTGGATTGATAAATGATTATATGAATTTATTATTGCAATCAAATCGATTGAAATAAAAAATATTCAGAATATCCAGAATACAAACCTACCTCATACCCGAGCAAGCACAATTGATACTTATGATAAGTTATAGCAAATAACACCTATAATTTCTTCTTCTCTAAAACAGGAAAAGAGAGAACTACATGAAGGCAAAAATAATCTGTTGTTTTCCAAACAGCACTGTTTTCATCAGCAAATTTCTCAATCTGACGTTCGTTCAATCATTCAATTTATTTGACTTATGATAGAGCCTCATATTTAAATACTATAACTAATATCGAAATGATTGGAATATATCCTAGCTTGTTTGGGAATGTCATCTTTTTCAATGCATTTTTCTATATTTTCAGGAGTTCTGCATCTGAAAGAGACTCGAAGATATTTCTGAAATCACCATTGGACACTGAATGTCGCAGACAACTTATATAATCTTGATTCATTATATTTATCGCTTTCATCCCTATATTTGGGGAAACGAAATCGAAATTTCGCATGATACGACACTGGCTGCTTACCCATGGAATGACGTGTTTTGATCACTAAGTTCAAATTGTCTTTCACACATCTCACAATTGTAAAAAGTCAACAATATTGTGTTATAACTCACAATAGCCACACAAAACAGAACACAACTTCAGAGAACAAAGAAAAATCGTCGGAAAAATCCTTTGAAACGAAACGTTAACAATACAAAATATTTATCGCTGTCGACTATGAAATACGGTGTTGCAACATTGACCAAACAACATTATTGAAGATTCCCATATTGACAAACTGAAGCACTCGACAAGATGACCAGAGTATTTATGAATCATTATGGATTGATTCTTCAGAATTGTTATTATATCTAATCCGACTAACAAATAAATGCATGTGTTGAACTATAATTATAAGCAGATATAAAAAATTGAAATGTCGTGACATTGATCACATTTGATTTAGGCGGCATGACAACACTGGTTGCGATTGAGAACCAATATTATGGTTGTTCTGCGAATTCATGTTAGCATCAGAATATTCGTTATGTTATCCTTCTGGTGGTTTCTTGTTCGGAGGTTTCAACGGTGAGAATGTAATTATGGTATACCTAATTATAATTCTATTCCACCCAGGACAACAAAAACCAAGCTCATGTTCTGGAATAATATCTTAGTTATTTAACAAGCGTCATGTGTAGCGGTGAATTACCTAATGCGGTGAAATGTAAGCAGATTAGCAGTATAGTAAGCTTGATTATAATCTTCAGTTCATTATTATACGTCTCGTAGAGATTCGAGGAAATTGTATATAATACATGAATACTTCGTTAGTTGAGGTATACATTCTGTGAATAACATCATCACCATAATCAAATATTGGAAGGTATATCATGACGTTATATTATAAACCATACAGAGTGTTTCAAAGTTGTGGTGACAAAAGCATAGGGGAGATTCCAAGATACAGGTTGTAAGAGTTGACAAGATACGAGTTTTTTATTAATATCTTGACAATGCTTAAGCCGATTTGAATGAAATTTTCCTGGTTCATTCACAAAATTATCAGATATTTACTAGAGCTAATTAAGAGAACAAACTCAAAGTCTTGCTCCAAGTGAATTTTAATCAAATCATATGTGCTACATGTTTCGACTCCTAGGAGTCATCATCAGGCTAAAATACAAAACTTATAAATTAAAGGAGTTCCATCACTATTGGAAAATGGGTGACAAACCTTGCTAGGTAGGAGGAGAAAGGAAACTATAAAATTGACGACATAGTTCGTAAGGGTTTTAGGCCCCAAATAATTTTAAGAAACATTTTTGAATTTTGGTTTTTTGAACCCCCAAATAAAAGATGCTTCTTCATCAAATAAACATAGTGTACAGCAAATGGCGCGAGTATAAAGTAAACAAACCGACAGACTACTTGATTTGAAAGATAAAAATGGTAGATAAAAATTATTTTTTTGACAAACAAGTGACAAATGTCATCTATCAAAAACAGAAAACATTGAAGTTGACTGAATGGACCATACATCAAAGTTCATAACAAACAAGAAAATGTGTCTAGATTGACTAAGTCGGGTATTTAAAATTGTGCTTCTTGAATTAGGAATAACAACGTTAAACAAAATGATTGCCAATATGCAACCAATGAATGGAGAGGAAAATTACAAAATGGAATTGAAAGTTGATAGGCAATCAAATCTAACTTGTTCATTAAGACAAACAGTTGAATTTGAATGGGCAGATCTATTGATTTCTAAGATTTCCAGAAGGTTAAGCTTTTTTCCTTTAGGATGAACATGTAGGACTTCAAAATCTTCTACTATATTATGTTTGTGTTTATTCTCGAGAACATGGTTTGCGAAAGAAGATGTAGTGTTGATAATATCATAGTTGATATGTTTGTCAATTGTCTTTTTATGTTCTGCTATCCTGGTGGAAAAAGCTCTCCCTGTCTGACCAACGCATTCTGCATTTCAATCAGAGCATCCGATCTTGTAAACGCCTGACTTAGAATGTACAGGGTTTTTATCTTTGGAACCTGAACTATTATTGGTTTTGAAAGATAAAGAAATGTTATGCTGTGCAAAGATTTTTGAAAATTAGAGGGAATGTGGGCCAAAATAGGACATAGATCTGTATATCCTGTTGGATTTTTCGATTGGTGGCAGAAGGTTCCTGTTAATAAATTCTGATTGGTGTTTATTAAAAAGTTTGTTTATTAAATTTAGTGGAAAACCGTTATTATGTGCAATTTGTTTTATTATGTTGAGTTCATTATTGAAAGAACTTACTGAAAGAGGTATATTGAAGAGTCTATGAAACATACAATGGAAACTAGCAAATTTCTGTTGATAGGGGTGAGTGGAGCTGAACGGTATAGCTTTGTATGATGTATGGTCCATTAAGTAGACTTCAATGTTTTGTGTTTTTGATAGATGACATTTGTCACTTGCTTGTCAAAAAAATTATTTTCATCAACCATTTTTATCTTTCAAATCAAGTAGTCTGTCGGTTTGTTTACTTCATACTCGCGCCATTTGCTGTACACTATGTTTATTTGATCCAAAAATCCCAAATTATCATGTAAAATGAATGTACCACCTCCTCGATTTACCTACAGACAGTATTGATGTGATTAACTTCCGCCTCCACATTTTTGTTTCTATTGTACTTATTTGTAAAATAAATGCCAAGAATACAGTGACGTACAAAATGACCGAATCTCATTAGGTGTGACAGATTTTTTCAGAAAGAATGGCAACTTGATATGCACCATTGAAAACAGAATAACAAGTTGTATTCGAAACCGAAACAATCTGATATGGCGCTCATTGGAAAAAATGAAGTTGATGATGGTATAGTCGGGAGACGAAACGTCAGTTAGCAAATCTGAAAGCACCATCATGTAGTAAAGAAAAAATGGCCATGCATTAGAGGAAAAATGGCCATGCAGAAACTGTAGTCAATTTTGAAATTCTACAATGAATAAAGCCAGCAAAAAATAGAATTAATTTTTCAAAATGTCGTTTTTTTCTGGATATCTCCGGATATACTTGAAATTTCGAAACTTTCTGAAGAGAATTTCGCAACTTTGCCCCAATTCAACCATCTTCGTACCTCTTATACAGTTTCCGGGATCCCAATGGTGCGGATCGAATTTGAAACACCCGGTACAGGGTCCCGTATGATGGAGAAAAAAAAGATTCATATGAAGTAAAGAAGGAGAGAACAAAGAGCCTCGTTACCGATCAAAGAGATGTTAAATTAAGGAAAATGTAATCGCAACGTCGAGATGAATCGCTGATACAATGGCAAGCTGAACATCTCAAATTGTACTCGGAGCTCGTTGAAAGCCATAGAGTTGATGTGATTAACACGATTGAAGGTGACAAAGAGTGGAGAAAGCTTGTTGTAAATTGATTTCCCGACGTCTGCATCTTTGATACTGAAGTTCAGTTCGCCAGTTTCATTGATGTTCATTATCGAGGGGAAAGTAACTGTGAATTATGTCGAACCCCTGTTGACTTTGAAGGCGAATATGAACTGTGATTTGGAATGATTACGGCATTTTTTGGCGCTTTCACACAATGTCCTGAAATTACATGAAAAGATTACAACTACAGATTCAAAAGGTGAGCTCGTGATGATGGTTTCATGTGAATATTTCCTACACCCTCTGTGATGAAATAACCAAATTTTGTACAAGTACCTGAATTTTTATGCCCGATTTGAAAAATTTAAGAACTTCCTAAATATTGATCAGGGGCGTGGGAAAAAGATGGGACACATTTCCTCCCTTTTTTGTTTATGCAATTTTCAGCAGTTTGGCCAGGAAATATGGATCTCAACTCTTTTACTAATTTAGTTTCGATAACTTTCACCATTTTCGAGATGAATCGATTTTGAAATCCTGTGTGATACATTGATGAAATCAGCTCTTCAGGAAAACTCTGAAAATGCAATGAAATACAGAGTGTTCTATTATTATTAACAGCCAGTATACTATACAAAATATATTCTGAGATGATAATGTCACTATCATTAGTCAACTGACCTATAATAACGAGCTGAATATTTTATATTATATTCCATTTAGTGGCTTCTATACAGGGTGTCCGGAAATTATGCGCAAAAAATCAAGGGGGTGGTGCTACATGATAAAATACGAAACTTATTTTATATGAACGTGGGTCCGGAAATGCATAGTTTTCAACATACAGTGTGTTAAACTTCGAAATGAAAATCGGTTTTTCATGAATATCTCAAATATCCTTCCACCGACTTACTTGAAATTTGGCAGTGATATTTTTTGTCATGAGGGGCTGATTCAGCCATTATCGAATTGGAATTATGAAACTCAGTGGCGTCCCGGGGGACACCCCACCGGATATTATTGTCAATAAAATGTGCGCCACTAATTTTTCGGAGTTTATATCTTCATATCCTATTGACCAACTGAAAATTCAACATTTGGGTCCCCTGAATTTTTTCGATATTTTGCTTCGTTTTCGTCAAAAAAAACGAATTTATTGTATAAATTTGTCAAAAACTTCCTTCAAAGACTAAAAAAAATTTGTTCTAAAATTTGTTCTATCCGTCATTCGGTTGCCCCCTTACGAGCAACCCTCAAAAGTCTTCGAAAGTCTTGTGCGAGCAAGGAATGACGGGGGCCTTACCTTTTAACGTGTGATCCCAAACACTTTCTTGGGCCATCAGAAAAATGTCTGCAGTCGACGGGGATCGAACCCACGACCGGCAAGCGAATGCGAATTAGAATATAGACACTCTGTCCGCACGGCTACCTGGCTACTGGGGTAAAAATAAATGTGTGATCCAAATCCATAGACATAGAATAAGAATGAAGATTTATTCTCTTCGAATGATTTTATAGAACATGTTTGACATACTGTACACTCTGTATATTGAGAGCTATGTATTCTCGGACCCAGGTAAAAATAAAAAAAGTATGTTCTCTCATGTTGAATCATCTCCAAATCTTTTTGCGCCCGATTTCTGGTCACCCTGTATGTAAAGTTGCGGTTAATAAACTGTATGTCACAATCTCTCATTCACCAATGAAGCAAAGACCTAATTTTGTCTGGAAATTGTGTGCAAAAATTCAAGGGCGTGATTCTATTCGAATATAACAAAAAGTTCATGTGTCAAATTTGAAATAAATCAGTTACACAGAAAGTAATGAAATCATCTTTATTTTCAAAATATCAACTTTGAAGGCTACTTCATTAGTGAGTTTCCGAAAAAAAGTTATTCGACTTTACATACAGGGTGACCAGAAATCGTGCGCAAAAATACTTGGAGGTGATTCAACATGAGAGACAAATGATTTTTTTTATTTGTACCTGGGTCCGAGAATACATAGCTCTCAACATACAGAGTGTAGAGTGTGTCAAACATGTATTATGAAATTATTTGAAGTAAATGAATCTTGATTCTCATTCTATGTATATGAACATGGATCACACATTCATTTTCATCCCAGTTTATGAAGGAATTTTTTGCAGAAATTCATACAATAAATTGGTATTTATTTTTTTCCTCGGAAACGAAGCATAATATCCAAACAATTAAGGAAACCAAAATGTTGTATTTTCAGTTGGTCAATAGGATATGAAGATATAGAATTCGAAAAAATCAGTGGCGCACATTTTAATGACAATGATATTCGGTAGGGTGTCCCTTGGGATGCCTCTGGATTTCATTATTCCAATTCAATTATGGCTAAATCAGCCCCTCATGACGAAAAATATCACTGCCAAATCCCAAAAGCGGTGGAAGGATATTTGAGATATTCATGAAAAACCGTTTTTTTTTGAGTTTAACACACTGTATCTTGAAAACTATGCATTTCCGCCCCTGAGTATATATGAAATGAATTCAATGTTTTCTCATTCAGAATCTCCGCTTGATTATTTGCGCATGATTTCCGGACACCCTGTTCAACTGATATGAAATATTTTTCAAGCTCTCTTGTAGGATATTATACAGATATAATTCAATGTTCGACGTGGCATATAGCCAGGAAAGTAGTTGTTTTCTGTTGAATAAACCGAGAAAGTGTTAATATTTTCATCACATGGGGAGTGCGAATTCTCAGTGTATTTCTTTATATACAAGGTGTTTTTGAAATAAGTGCACATATTCAGCACATCAATATGATGCAGTCTGAGGAATATTCCCATGGTATCAGATTTTTTCTAATTCTTCTAATTAACAAGAAATTTCATCCTTAAAATTGAACAAAATAGGAGAAAATAATTTAAATGATTTAACTCCACCTGATTGTGCCTAACGCATAGAAATTTCAACAGAAGTGACGTCAGATTTGCTACAGTGTAGAACTTTGGGTGGAAAAGGGGGTCTAACCTCAAATTTTATTTTGATCACAAAATTTGTTTATTAGTGCCATTCGATAGTATACGTTGAGTTTCTCGGTGTTTGAAATATTTGCACTTATTTCAATGCCACCCTATATATATATATCCATTTTTTTGTGTTTATAAAAATTTTTATTTTGATCACAAAATTTGTTTATTAGTGCCATTCGATAGTACACGTTGAGTTTCTCGGTGTTTGAAATATTTGCACTTATTTCAATGCCACCCTGTATATATATAAGTATATCCATTTTTTTGTGTTTATGAATATATGTAAGAATATTCATTTTCAGATATCTTCATGTTCAATACCACAAGTGATATTTTCCCAGAAATATTCGGCGATTATACCAACAGCTTGTTGCTTGATAATTGCGCGAATGACATTGTTCATCAAACCTTTCGAGTCGTAGGCGAAATGAATGCAGCAAGTTGGATTATGTCTATCGGATATTCATAGGAGGAATATATAGTATCACAAGTTGTATTCGTATGACTTTTCCACTTTTGGTCTCTAGAATCAACAAGAATCGGCCATTTTCACGTTCTCTCCTGTATTAGAGCGATATGTTGTGTTTACTAAATTTTATCGGACTTGCTCTACCAACAGAAGTCGAATTGACCCACACGTGACCAACCTTCCTCGTATGTCAGCTATAAAATTATGAATTTTCAAAACGTCAATTATATTGGAAGCCGGAATGACGGATGCAATGTGCGCAACTCTCGCAAGCCGCTCGTGTATTGTCTCAATCATGAAATATTCATACGAATAAAATTCGTTATACTATTATTGTTCCCGGAAATATTCGTCAATTGACATACTCCAGCTTGCTACTTTGATTTCGCTCATGACATTGTTCCAAAACTTGTTTATCAAAACAATGTCATTCGGCGAAATTATTAAGCAACAAGCCGTCGTCACAATCGCCGAATATAGTATCACTTGTGGTATTACAAATAAATATTTCATGATTGAGACAATAAACGATCGCCTCTTATACTGCATCGAACATAATTGACGTTTTGAATGTAAAAAATTGTATCGCCCATAAACGAGTTTGGTTGATTGGTCACGTGTGGGTCAATTCGGCTTCTGTATTGGTATTGTATTGGTCCGATAAAGTTTAGTGAACAAAAAAGTTTGCTAAAATGAAGAGCAAGAGTGGAATAGCCATTATAAATTATATCAGTCTATAGGTAGATATATTTGATGAGTTAACTGAATGCAATTTCAATAGTACCGAAATGAAACACATGATTTGGTTGAGCCTGAAATCCGTTGACAAATCGCCTCTTAGTAATTCTTCATTCCTCAACTCTGAAAGATTCTCCGATATAAACGTTGGAAGTTTTGGTAATATATCCTTTCAAAAATACGGAGATGGAAACGAAGAAAAAAAGAGAAATAAACACCTTAAACTCTTAACTCCATTACCTAGTCGACGAATAAATACATTTTCGTTGTCGTTTATACTGCAGGAGAAAATTTCCTACATAATTCATACGGAGACATCTGTTTTAAATCGTCCCTCTTAAACTTTTCCGAGATAAAGGAAACATTTTTCTTGCCCCATTTCCTTGCCTGCCTTCTATGAAAATTTTATCTCAGCATAGATGATGAATATACAGTATGGTCATGCAAATACTGTTAATTTCGTTGAAGAAAACATTTATTTCGATTTGCTTTGCCTTACTGAAACTTGGCTTACTACTGATGTCCCAATTGTTCCTGAATTTTCACCCGACATTAAATGCATTACATCTAACGCAACAAAGGAAAAATCGCTAGGAAGACCAAGTGGAGGCTTATGCATTTACTATAGGGATTATTTTTCTGTAACTACATTATTCAAATCTTCTTATTGTCTGGCTTGTTTATTTTCTACTACTGAATTCAATTTTATTGTTTGTAATATATATTTCAAACCTTCCTTAGAACTGACACATACACTTGATGATTTCCAGATTCTCTTGTCTGACCTCCTTGAAAAATATATTGATACTATGATTATTATTGCTGGAGATTTCAACTGTAGAATCGCAGATATTGATACTGTTCCATCTGAAGTGATTGAAGACTCGAATTTATTCTTAGATCGCTTAAGTCTCGATAAAACACTGAACACGAGAGGACGACAAATAATTGATTTCATGGTCAATAATTCATTTTCTGCAATAAATGGACGTACTGCACTGGATAGACCAGGCAAATATACATACGTGAGTAAATTGGGAAAGAGTGTTGTGGATTTGGTTTGGGTGAATAACTCGTTTCTTTCGGATGTATCAAACTTTTTTGTTAGCGATACGGACTTTATGTCTGATCATTTTCTGATAAATCTATCCCTCATTTATAGTAATTCAGTCATCACACATAGGACCAATTCACACAATAATTTTGATAATCCACCACGTCACTCGTTTGTTTGGAAAGATAACTTGTCTCTTTCTTACAAACTAAATATGAGGAATTCGAATAGAGCGTATTTTATTCCTGATCCAAATGATTCATTTGATAATCTTTGCGCTGCCATTCATGAAACAGCTTCTGGTTTGGGTCTTGTTAGTGTAAAAGGAAACAATCCTTATCGTCCACGACGAAATAACAAACCATGGTTTGATACTGACTGTGCTGCTGCTAAAAAAAATATGCAGAAACTGCTGAAAGCCTGCAAACTCGAAAATTTTCCTTTTGACTTGAAAACTGAATATGTAACATCGAAGTCTGAATATGAAAAAATTATTAAAATGAAGAAAACACACTATGAATCGGGAATTATTACCAAGTTGTCGAATTCAACTAATTCCAAAGAATTTTGGCTTACTGTTAAACACTTCCGCAATAATTTCAACCATAAAAACTTATCCGTCCACGACTGGGAGAACTTTTACGAGAACATATATCCACCTAGAATAATTTCCATGGTGAACTTTGTAGATGTTAGTCATCCTTTCCTTGACGCTCCTTTCACTACTGCTGAGATCTATTCCGTCCTTAATAAAAGTAAAGATAGGAAGTCTCCTGGATCAGATGGTATATCTTATGAGTTCTTGAAAAATCTACCACATAACTGGGTACTGTATTTAACTTCTTTATTTAATACCATTTTTGAATCTACAATAATCCCGAATGCATGGTCTACCATAACACTCTCTATGTTACATAAGGGTGGCCCGGCAAATTCCCCGGATAACTTCAGAGGATTGGCGTTGTTAAACTGTTCCCTCAAGCTATTCACAAGCGCAATTCTCACAAGATTAACTTGCTGGGTAGATGACTGCAATATATTGCCGGAATCTCAGTCAGGTTTTCGCTCGACCAGAGGATGTATTGACAATGTCTACACCTTGACTTCTATCATCCACCTTCATATTCGACATAGGAAGCGAAAGATATTTGCTATATTCGTTGACTTCAAGAGAGCTTTCGATTCTATAAACCACAGTTTACTCTGGATAAAACTATTCAATTTAGGATTATCATCAAATATCATTCGTTTATTGAAGAACTTATATTCACAGGCAACTGTTCAGATTAGAGGCTCTAACGGATACACGAAACAATATGAAGTTACAACAGGTGTGTTACAAGGTGAACCATTAAGTCCCCTGTTATTCGCACTTTTTATAGCGGATATTGAAACCTTTTTTTATGAAAATGGAGCGCAAGGTGTCAACATAGATGATAAGAATGACGTTTTAACATTGATGTATGCTGATGATCTCGTTATCTTGGCTCTTTCTGAAATCGATGTTGTTAGGAAACTCAAAATTCTGGAAAAATACACTACAGAAAACGACTTAACTGTCAACCTTAAGAAAACTAAAATAATGCAATTTTCTAAAGGTGGGTTTCAAAAACCAAACTTCAAATTTCACTTTGCCAGCCATGTAGTAGAAGTCACCAATAAATATAATTATTTAGGAGTAACTTTCACATCATCTGGTCTCTTTCATGAAATGTCCACTTTGACCAACACCAAAGGCAAACAAGCTATTGGTTCTATTTTGCCTATTTTGTCTAAGGCTAAAATTGATACCTGGCCACCAAGGTTAAAGTTATTCGAATCATTAACTTTAAGTGTTATGTATAACTGCGTGCCAGTTTGGGGTCTCAGATATCTTGAAGTGCTTGAAAGAGTTCAAATATCCTTTCTTAAAAGAATTCTTTTAGTTTCCACCAATACACCCGATGCCATTGTTCGCTTAGAAACTGGGAGGGTGAAACTTGCTTATAATGTGCTTAAAATATCCGTGAACTGGATTTGCAAAATACTGTCCATGGAAAAACATCGATACCCAAGGCTTTGTTTTGAACAGCAAAGGCGTATTATAAATTACGCGGACCCTAAATATAATTGGCTTTTGCAAATGAAAAATTTTTTTGTTGATTCTGACTCCTTGCTTTTATGGAATGATCTGAATTATAATAATTTATTCAAACATAGAAATACTTTATATGCTAAATATTATACATTCTTACATGACTCAGATCGTTCAATATCTTCCCGTTACCCTTTTTTGTATATTTACAATCTGCTTGGAACTTCCAGGGTACCTAGCACTTACTTACTATTGAAATTACCCATCCAAATCACCCGCACTCTTGCCCAACTACGTATGGCTAATCACTTTAAAATTAAATTCACCCTGAACGGAATTGCCTACTCCATTGACCCTGATCAAATTTGTCCAGTTTGCAACAGGAACGAAAATGAAACTCTCCTCCATATTATTTTTGACTGTCCGATCTACACTGTCATGAAACAAGGAGCTCCATGTCTAAGGAATTTGGAAACATTAATCATTGCCTTACAAAAAATAACAATCAGTGATGCTAGTATAATTTCTGAATATATTTGGAATATCCTTAAGCTAAGATCATTTATTTTGAATGAATAAACTATAATTGTATCATTTTCTTCTTCAATAACTATTGATATTTATTTTATACTTGAACTTGGTAGGTTTTAATGTTCAATCGTTTTTTTTTATTCATTTCCAGAGTACAAACATACCTACATATTATCCATTTTTTTTCTGTCATACACTCGTTGCTGTAAACTTGTTTAAGAAGCAATAAACTATTATTATTATTATTATTATTATTATTATTTATCCAACAATTGGAAGAATCGTGTTTTCATGAGATAATAATTAATGTTTGGTGAGGATATCCTTGCGGAAGCGAAAGAAGCAGCGAGGCAGATTTTGGCAGAAAAGTTCCAAGATGCTTACGAAAAAGAGTTCAGAATGTTTCAGTCTTTAATAAATTCACAGAAGATGAGAGGTTTCGATGAAAATGTTCTATTGGCTTATTTTCCACATTTGCAAACATAATAAGCCCCATCATCGTTATGGACCAGATAAGCAATGCTTCGCTCGACTATTCACCTTTATAAATAAATCGACATCTCAAAATATAGCAAACTAACGCCATCTAACGCGTCGTTCGGCCATCTGCAATCGCGTGCGGAGAAGTCACTTTACGCACGTGTTAGGTACACTATTTTTTCCGCTAGAGTGCGGTAAGAACCCAAGTGTTAACATGAAGAAACATTTATTATCAAATACATAGTTCGCAAATGAATTATTATCAATATTATATAATATTGAACGTGCAATTTGTTGCATTCT
Source organism: Phaedon cochleariae (assembly GCA_918026855.4). Taxonomy (NCBI): domain Eukaryota; kingdom Metazoa; phylum Arthropoda; class Insecta; order Coleoptera; family Chrysomelidae; genus Phaedon; species Phaedon cochleariae. The sequence continues at coordinate 17,282,144 of OU896709.1, read as the reverse complement.
GCAAATTAATTGCAGAAGCTAAAGTTTTTTCTAATACAGTAATATGTAAATTACAATCATACAAATATAAATCTTGAGTATTCAAATTTCAGTATATTCCCTTAAAACTTAACGAATTTTTTTCCGCACTCAGTGCGGAAAAGTGATTCCTTCAACACTGAACTGAGTGCGGAAAAGTGCATTTCCGCACGCTAGTAGAAAAAGACTTTTTCTTCACATAAACATGTATCCCCTTCGAGCCAATGGAAGTGTGAAACCCCCTTCAACTCCCCCAGAACTGGGTTAACATAATATTTGAAGCAAAAAAAAAGAATAGTGCCTAACAAAACGAAGGCATGCAAATTTTCAGACGATTTGATCCGTTATTATGATCACAATTTCAGATAACTTATATTATAGTGGCTGTATAGCTCGGAGGGAGTGCAGTTGAAAACACATGTTTGTATGAAGAAAAAGTCTCATTTTGATCCCAAGAATACGTCCTCGAAATATTCATATCGAATTTTCAATCATCCTGTATTATCATAAGGAGATAAATCAAGAGTTCCGAGAAGAGTTCTTCATACAAGATTTGGTATGTTATCAGGACCTGTCAATTTTTTGCATTCAAGTTTCTTGAATGCATCAATCATATCATCAAAGGTGATTCTTTCATACATCAAATGTCCCGTATTCTGTACAGTACATTTGCATATTTTGCAGAAGTGTCATCAAATACTGAATAGGAAAACCTCGCAAATTCCTGTGAAATAATCGTATCAGAATTTTGCATGTTTGATTGCCTGTTTTGTGTTGAAATCATGCAGCAAGCAATTCGTATCATTCTATATCAATTTCCATCAATATAATTCTGGTTTGTTTCAAAAGCGGAACCCATATAACACACGTACATACAATGGATGTCCACAATGGACATTACGAATATCCATTGGACGTCCGATTATTTCCAGAGGGACATACTGGATATCCATCGGATGTCCATTTGCAACTAAATTGAATATCCAATGCATGTCCATTTCGATCCAGGTGATGGACATGTCTTAAACATGAAAAAAAAATTGTTGGCTTTCGGGATTCGAACACGCGATCTTTGACAATCAAGCAGGTACGCTACTCCTCTGGCTATTAGGCTTCTTACGTACTTATGTTCAGAATATTTATAGAGGAAGAGTAATCCTCATGGAAAATGAGATTATATATCAGTCTAATAATGATTTCAGAAACTTATTTATTTTTATGAAACCACTGAATGCTGGGCCGTATTCACTACTCCGAATAGACATTTTATTCAAGTGGGCATATTCCGCAGTTCCTCTGCCAATGAAATAGGTATACTCGTCTTCAGCGAACATGTCGCGGTTTGGCGGTATGAGCGCTCTTATTGCAGCGGTGATCAAGGGAGCTGAAACCGTGCATGTGCGCCATGATCTCTGGGCCGCGATTCTTGACGGTGATAGAGTGGAATGTTCCCTGGGGAGCGCTCCCCGGTTTGTTTCTACTCCTTCATATCAAACCAAGAAGTTCGTATTCTTGAGCAAGAGGGAGGGAGCAAAATCATAGCTCCCCGATAGACGGTGTTGCCACGTGTTGCCAAAGGTGACAACCAATCAGATACGATTATTTTCTGACATGTTGACATTCTACAGGCAAGGTGAAGGCTGAAGGAGAACGTTGAATGAATATAATTTTTTCCAAGTTATTATTCATCATTCGAGAATCATTTTCAAATTGGTCATGAGGTGAAAATCACTACTCGTCAGCTGAAGATATAGGTAGTTGATGTGACATACCTTAGTCTCTACAGTGAGAGCAGAGGCTCCGGTGGGTGCTTCCATATGAGGATTCACAATGTTAATCAGTTGCCTCGTTAAACATGCATTTACGTTAGCCGAAACATGCATCTACAAAAATTTCTGATCAGACAACTCAAAAGGGGTTTGTTTGGGAATTTTGGGAATTATAACCACACCAACGTCATTTTGTAGTTCAACATCCAGAATATCTTCATTCATATGTTTTTTGAATCCAAAGCACAATCGAAATCCCACGAAATATGGAAATTTAAAACAGCTAACCTTTGATCACTGATGAGACTGATGAGAGAGTTGTCATATTTTTATTCTATTTAATGGCAGGGATCCAATCAGAAGCGTTCCCGGTTTGGTTCTCTTGAAAATCTTGATAGATGCATTAGTAACTCCCTAGGGAGCGCTCCTCTTGCGTTATTCAGTTCAAGAATACGGTTTTCAGTTTCGAACAGTGGACACGCCCACTTTCTCTCGATTGTTCTACTCCCCGACTTTCAAGAATCGCGGCCCTGAAGACGAGTGTACCTACCGCTTCAAAACTTCTGTTGCCTTCTTTGTTTTTATTTAAATCACATGAAATTAAGAACATGATAAACTCACTATTCGGATATAAAGGATTGATCGATTGACAAATGGTATATATAGTGGTATAAAGTAAATTCAATTAAATCTTCATGTCCCGTGAATGTCCCTAAACGGATGTCCATTGTACTAGTGATTAATGGATATCCATTAGATGTCCATTCAATGTCCATGTCTATATGGACCAAGCATGGACATCATATGAATATCCATTGGATATCCTGTGTTTACTGGGAAGAAGTTTGTAGTTCAAGTCGTAGACGAGGATTTCGGTTCGCAACTTTGACATTCATTTGTTGTATACTATACTTTCTCTTGAAGTATTTCAGATATACAAAACTAAAAGAAAAATCATAACGTCAGACAAACTATTCAATAATCTCTCTATATAGCTTCACTTCATCCATTGTATGTATGCATGTACATGGAGGTTTCTCTATTGTATCTGAAAATATATAAACAAACTGCCTAAAGCTCGCGAATTGCCATCAGCAATATTCCTCCTATTATTGAAAATCAAAAGGTTTCTTCGAATCCACATATACATTCATGCCCAAGAAGAACAATCTCCAACCGTTTTTCAAATATACTCGTATATATGGATTCGAATCTCTGCCACCATCTGCTCCAGCATCAATAGCACACACCAAAAAGCAACAAATATGTATACTACATGATCTTCCTCGAAAAAGAGTTTGAATCAATTACTTCAGCATCAATTGATGAATAAATAAGTTTTTACATATGCCATGGATTTCCATCAAGTAAAGGCCGAGTCAATTCAAAAGAAGAATAATTCTCGATGACGCTTCTTAGAACTCCGTAATGAAAATTATATGTAGAACAATTATTATATAAGTATTATCGTAATCAATTCCTAATTCCAAACTCCTTTCTGCAGAAATTTACTGCTCACCAGACAAGACGATCTCAAGAATTTTTGTTCATCTATCTCAAACAGCGAAGCCGTTATCTCACATTGGTCCACCCTGTTTGCCTACATGAGCAATCCATCTCAAAATTGTGAATTCTTAGAGCAGTTGAGGTTCTGCTACAAAAAACTGACCCCTCCTGTATATTTCATGCTCGAATAATTTTTTTCCCTATTCTCTATCCCTTCGTTCGACCACCCCCACCATGCAAACCGGCAGATAAATATTTTTTGGCTATCAGAAACACGTGGGGCGCATAAAATATTAATATCTGATGCGCTCGAGTATTTCTATGTGCAACTGTTTTTTTTTTACATTTTTGAACACCTGTACACGCTCTCCCCACCAGTGAAATGTCATATAACACATGAACTTTTTTTTCATTTTCGCATCTAATCTTCACAATCTGATAGTAGCCTATTATGCGCTTGTCGAGTCTCACTTGAGATATGGTTTGCCTTTTTGGGGAGCATGTAGTGAATATCAATTGAAGGCAGTGTTCATCATTCGAAAAAAAGCATTGAGATATTTATGTAAGGCAAAATTAAATGATTCCTGCAAGTCAATGTTTGTGGAACAGAGAATCATGACGTTACCTGCTCTATCGATTTTGGAAACTGTTTGTTTAATTCACAAGAAACGGCAGAAATTGGCCAATAAAAATGTGAAACATCAATATAATACAAGGACACATACTAATAATATCAGACTACCCATACCAAATTCGACTCTTGTAAAAAACTCCTTTGTTTATAATGGGCTCAAGTTATTTAATCACCTACCTGATGTGATCAAGGGCATTTCACTACATTGCAGATTCAAAAAAACTGTAAAAAAATTACTGATCAAAAAGGCATATTATGCCGTTGACCAATTCCTAGCAGATACTACTTTCTGAGTTGTTTATTTTCCAACTGACTTTATTGATCCCCCACAAGCAGGCTCTGCCTCGACATAATTTAAGCTTTAAATTTATTGTCGAGTGTTTGTTTCTTGTTAGTTTATTATTTGTAATGTTGTCTTCATTTATCAACGTATAAGTACTTGTAACTTATGACTTATATTTATATTATTCGATATTTTTTCATATTTTACATTTTGATCGTCCATGCTTTGTTACGAGAATCTCAATCTTAAACAATAAAGCACTTTTTGACTTTGACTTTGATACGTCCCCACGACGCTCGAGTAAAGCCTCTTTGCCTCTCCTACTATTATGCCGGTGAGTGTATTATCAGCAAATTAGAGATGAAATACCAAATAAACAGTATGGGTATGTTACTATGTTGAATAGTTTTGAGAGCTTTTGTTATTAAAGTACAACTGCACATCCTTGCGAGCAGCTATTGGCGCCTTATGTATTTGATAAAATCATTATCATATTCAAACCAACTCGATTGTACCAAAGCATCGAACCGTGCGGCAGTCCGAGATGCGGATTTCCATTGCTAATGGACTAAACAGACGACGACATGCTACGAAGCATCCTCCATTATATCCACTACAGCGCACTTTCTGAGGCCCATATCTCTCGCATTAACACTGAAACATTAAAAGTGCAAATTTATGGGTACAGAGAGCAGCTCTGCTGCTGATGTCATGACATGCAGAGCGGATTAGTACGCTAAGTGAAATGCGCTAACAGAGCTATTTCGATTGTTTTAACGGCGTACTCGACGTTATCTGTTATGATGCGACATGCAAAGATTTATGCCTTTCCTGAAATTTATATTCATGGGTGGCTCCATCTAATCCAGTTATCACCTCGATTTTTTTGCCATAATAGAAGTGAACCTTCTACATACAGTGTGTGCGATTTCAACCCGCAACACCCTTCTAATTTGAAACCCGAAAAAAAATTCATAATATAGTCCTCCACGAGCTCTATTTGTAAATGTGGAAGAATTTGACTTATTCAGATTCTCAAGGCCTACTTCTGATTGTTGAAAGGGACAATATTTCAAAAACGACTATTAGGCAATTTTTTTTCGAACAAGTAACTAGTCTATTCGATTCAGACCTGACTGAAATACCTCCATACGGAATTTGAACGCAAAATCTCATATAGGGTGTTAGTTATTCAATATTTTTGATTTTTCGATTCACTTCACCCTGTATCAAAATCTAAGGATTCGATATGACCAGTGAAGTAGTCATTCAATAGAGGAATACTTCGGATACTCAGATACAAAGTTTCATCGTTGTAACTTCTACAGCAAGATCTCTATATAGGTCAACCAAAAATCAATGAAACCAAATTTGAGGTTCACCATTTTGAAAACACAAGTAAACCGTTTTTCACACAATTCACCACACAGTAACTTTAAAATCATCTAGATTAGAGACTGCAAGGAGATATACTGATGCTTGATGTGATCATAATAATTTACCGATTTTGACGAAATAGAATGAATAATTGAGATGACAATGAAAATTGTTTTTTCTACAAACGCATAACAAAGTAGCCTTTGACGCTTTCAAATTCCAGCCCAAAGTTGACGTTTTCCCAGAAATGTCATTCTTTGACAGCATTTGCGCTCGTGAGCGGAAATATTGAAAAAACGCTCGCACATCTCTGTAACCTATAGTTATCTATTCTTGAAAACCCCCAATTGATCATTCCAGAATTACGTCATTTGACAGGTTGCTGAGGGGCAAACATTGTATTTTGTCAAGATCTGTCATAGAAAACCAGAATTAGTGGGATCGTTTTCCTTGGAATCCGAGGTGGAACCAGAAAGAATTTCATTATTTTGTTTTGTGAAACTGTTATTATATTGTGGATGTGGCAGAGGGACGGCCTGGGCAATGCTCATCAAAGGTAACCTAACAGATAGTTTGTGTGCCCCTCAAGAGACCATGTCAAAATCACGTGTTCTAGAATGATCAATTCTGTCATGATGGAAAATAGTGACAGTGAATTATCAAACGCACCTTCTTCCTGATGACATAGCAGAAAGGGCAAGAGTTAGAATCTCTTACGGAGAAATCAAGAAAGAAATATGAATTACAATATGATACATTAATAAATTGGTGCCACTCCGAGATGGTGAATATGTATTCAGAAAACGTTTTACTGGCTTATTTTGGTGAAAAATCAAAGACTCTGAAGTCATCAACTCATTGGTCCATATATTCGATGGTACATATACATGCTTGAATGTTAAAGATAATATCAGAATCAATAAGTATCTGAAACTTATCGCATTTCTCAAGAAACAATCTATTCGATATAAAGCGAGAAAAATCCAAAACATTCACCGCTGAAGATATATACCAACTTTCTACAAGAAGCTCCCGATGAAGCATATCTGTTGAAAACAATGAATTTTACTTTATATTTAAACTCTTTGTTGTCATCAGAAAGACAGAGTATCTTAATTTTATTGCATCAATGAGTAATGTTCAATTTGATTACAGAGTTTATCGTACTATGGCTCAGAGGTCTGAAGCTCAGGTTGCCACGCTGGTGGTCCAGTTTCAACTGTCGATAGGCCTGATATTTTTTTCTGGCTTGTCAGTTATTTCAATTTGTCTCTTTTTGTTTCCTTTGAACATATGGGATAATAATATGGATAAGAACTTTTTCAACTATTTCAATCGCTCATACTTTCAGGGTAGTTATTTCAAAAAGCTGCGTTAGTAGAAAAAATCTTGTGTGTATTTCGAGCACAAAGTGTTATTGCCGCTCTCCAAAGATTACCGCGCTCCGCTCCGCACCGCGCGGTAACTTTCTTTGTCGAGCGGCAATCTATCACTTTGCGCTCTAAATACACAAATAGCTAATGTATATAGACAATATTATCTCGGATTAGTTACCATTATTTATTTTATATTTCCATTACTTGTTGGTTGACCTGTAGAAGTTACAACGATGAAACTTCGTACCTAAGTGTTCGATGTGTTCTTTCATTGAATGACTACTTGGGTATTTCAGCTATGCCTGAATCGAGTAGGCTAGTCTAGTCAGAGTTCAGAAAAAAATTGCGTGATAGTAGTTTTTGTAAAATTGAACCCTGCAACAAACAAAAGTAGCCCTTTGAACTCTGGATATTTCAAATTTGTCTACATTTTCAAATAGAGCTAGTTTAGAACTATATTATCGATTTTGTTGTTTTTGAATATCACACACACACACTGTATGTTCATGAAGAAATTATCGTATGTAATACAAGTGTATGATGTTCATCGAAATACAAATTCCTTCGATTTTGAGAAACAAATTGTGTTGCCTGGAAACCACAAGAGCGCATATAGCGAATGTTGTTTCCTAATAAAGAGACATAAGTACTTATTTTCAAAGAAGTATAGGAATGTTGCGATAATCAAAAAATCGAGTTATATTTGTTAACATGATTTCACTAGTTATTTCATGAATGAAACAATACTTTCACGTCTTAATTTCATCTGCAGTCGATGCTTTATGCAACTATAACGATACCTACATCCAAGGTGGATAGAATATGGTGTTTTCACAAACAATTTTTTGTTCCTCCCAAAACGCTTGACCGCAGATTCCGCAATAATGGCATATTAGTTCTCAGTTATTCACAAGATGGCGACAATTTTCGCAGATTTCTTACATATGACAGAAAACAGAAAACGGCGCTTACACACTGCCTGCACCCAAAATAGTAGAATCATAACATTCATAACATAACCTGAAGTCAAATGAGATTAAATCAGAAAGTACGAAACTGTAATTTTGGGGAACTTTAATTATCATCAGTTCTACCAACCTTGAATTTTGGTTGGGATTTCGCCATCTAAGGAGTGAAATTCGTCCTATATTACGTGATGTTGAAAATAATCCTTCTGTTAAGGAGGCCGTAGGTCAAGAACTTTCACTGACAAACAGTAGATGGGATTCGATAGGAGTTTCTACACCATCTTCTGTTCATCCTGCCTACATCATATATTATGATCATTAGAAATTATGTTTTAGGAAGGATATTAGCGGTTCACATGAGTTGAGAATGATATTGAAAGTATATTTTTGAAATGCCAATGATACAAAATTCTGAAATTCTTTGATACAAATTAAAAGTGAGTGCCTAACACGAATTTGGCTGAAGTTTAGTGTTATTTATTTGTGAATATGAAAATATTATGACATCCATGACAGCTTGGCACTGGTAAGTCATTATGTTACATTTTTGATTAAACATGTATAGGTATCCAGTATCCAACCAATAGCCGAAATACAAAAACAAAAACATATAATGTTTTCGATTATCAACACAGATATCTCGACCAACCAAAACGTGTACTTTGAAATGAGTGGAATAATCACTTGAACAATTAAGTACTAGGAAAAAAACAGTACGTATATCCTGAGTATTTTATCAACTACGTGCGTAGAGAGGTTAGCAAAATCTTGGTACTCATCTTCAGATAGCCTCTGCATGGAATAAATGGATTATCAGAGTACTGGAAATATATCTGTTCGCATGAATTTGTATTTGCTACATCTCGTGTTTTTGAAAAATGGCAACTTATATGAATACCATCTGTGATTTAATGAACGGGGAGGAATATTCTTTTCTCAAAATTTTTGGGATCAACTCGACTCGTCTCTTTAGAGAAAAAATGTTATCTATAGACAGAGACCTTAATGTTTGAAACATGTTCGAAGAAGAACATAATATAACGTTCAAAGATATATAAGTGAAATTTAAAATTTTTCAAAACACCTATAACCGGTATAACTCTTTAAATGGGTGAAATAAATAAGTTCGAGTGAATAACAAAAAAGTTCATATATAACATGTAGGTATTGTTGAGTGCGCTTGATTCCAAAGTCAATGCAATCGATTTATATTTTCGACGCGTCGCAACTCTCAGATCTTGAGTTGAATTTTTTGAACATTGAAAAAAAACTACTTGACTACTTCTCAAGGAAATTGATTATCTTCATTTTCTTGAACATCCTTGTATAGGTCCCACGAAGAACACTTTATTTTTTAAATAATATTCAATGTCATTGGTGCAATTTGAATATTTTTGGATTATATATAGATAATAGATTAGTCTCGGTGAAATGATGGACCATTCCAAACACAATGGACTGACTTAATATCTAGTTAGCTATAGGGCCGGAAAAAATATACTCTCGTTCGTAGGAAAACACATCATAGAAACATATATTATTTTTATCTCTGAATCAGGTATTGAAAGAAGCTAGGCATAATTCTTTTATTTGTTTTTTTTTTGTATAAGGTTTAATCTACGTGCATTCATCATACATGATGGTGTGAAACACCAAAACGTTATTGTGTTAAAGCTAGTCCATTTTACGGTATGAATCAAATTCAAAAATAATAAAATTACACCTAGGACTTCCATGAAAAACAAGATATCCATTAAAAATTTGATGACATCAATGATAGCAAAAATGATAACAAAAATATTTTCTATGTGCCATACAGTATAAATATTTAGAACCAGTCCTATATTTTTACAAGAATGTTTGCAAATCTGCGCAAAATCAACACCTTTTTCACTGTATGACACATAAACAATATTTTTGTCATCATTTTTGTTAACATATTTGTCATCAAATTTAACAAGTGTCATACAGCCTTAAGAGGTGTCCTTTATGGGGCCAAATATCGGAAGTGGGGGGTTGTTATTTTTAGTATTCTGTCTTAAACAGCGAGATCGTCCACATATTCTGGCACAGCCTGTATGATCAACACGTATTTCATCTACTCTTGCGTTCTGCCTTTCCTCACAATCATGAGAAATGGAAACGACATAAGTAATGTCATGTGAATACAACTTCGAGTAGATTTGGTATTTTTGTGGAAAATAATACCTCTTTAGATTGCTGCTGAATGGCATGCATGATGCAAAGCATATTACTGAAATATCACAGATCATGGAGCATAGCGATAGTCGATAACGCTATCAAATGTTCCAATAACTTTTTTTAACAAATTGTGCGCTATATTATGAGCTCGTCAATATTCACAAAAGAAAAAGTCCATGAATTCAACCCAAACATTTCACCGTGAACCACGTCAAGAAACAATTGTCTAATCTCACCCTCAGGGAATATCGGATCAATATACTCGAATCTAAAAAGCTGCAATAGTTTAGTTCGTGTCCTCCACCACCGAACATAGTTGATGTTCTGAAGATGACTGTACATACAAGAAAGGATGCCAAAAGTTTCCGTGACATGTTCAGTTGTCTAAGCGGGGAGGCTGATCTAAAAACTTCTGTGAAGCTGGCGGATAGCTAAGAGGGATCAAAGGTGGAAGTTGACGATAGATTGTATCTAGAAGATTATTATGTTCTTAAATAAACTTTCGTGATAACCAACTTTGACATTTTGATTACAAGATTATTCCACTCATTAGGAAATTCACGTTTCTGATTAGTTATATCTGGTGTTAATAATCGGAAACATTATATATGCTTTCGTTTTTTTATTCCCACTGTTTATTGAAAACTGGGTTCCTATATGCTGTCATTTTCCTCTCCTGAATTTAACAATCCACGAAACAAACACACATACATCTTATATCATTCGTATTGCGAGATATATAGTATATTGTTTAACGAGCACGAAATGATAGTGATTTCCTACGAGAATGAAGTTTGCAGTAGGAAATGAGCAGTCCGTGCAAGTTATACACTATAATTTTTCTACGGCTACAATAAATAATGGCGGCATTTTCGATTTCTTCGTCTTGTAGCCATCTGATTTCCTGTCAAGTTTTGCTCATCTATATATTAGACAGAGCTATCATTGCTTGAAATTTTACATTCCATGGGCGATGAGTCTTTTTTTGAAGTGATAACACAATGGAGTCATTGTGATATCAGATACGAAAATGAAATTGATGACATACTAAGTACCTCATTGATGTATATCGAACACAGTAAAACAAGGGCAATCTTGTATTATAGCCGTAGAAAAAATATGGCGTTTTCAACGATGTAACCATGGAGAGCGCAGCAAAATCTGTCAGTTTGGCATTAGATAATTATGACTGTACTTGTCAGAATAAATCACTCATTTCTAATAAATGCTTTTTATGCTTCGTGAAAGTGAAATACTCTAACAAAATACCACTCTGTTCTGAATATCTTCTCATAGTTGTGTCTTACATTGTTAACCCAATTGATGTGTTGCCGTGCAGCAAATGACCAAAAGCTTGAACGGTTTCGTCAACAAATTCGCAAAGAATAATAGAAGATTATTTTTCGATTGATTTTCTACAAAGAGTTTTTTCCGTTTTTTAATTTTTCTTATTGAACTTTTCTAACCTGATTTTTCTCTTCAGTTTTCTTATGGTGCCCCTCCTAGCCTTGACGCGACGCCCTTGTCCTTGAGAACAACCCGTATGGGTATCCTATGATTTGGATCCTTCATGATTTCTATTCAGAAACTTTGTTCGATTTTTGCATTATTTTGAGACCGTAAATGACTGCAATCAAAAATCTACCTTTTGCGATTGTTACAACTATTCAGTGATATTTATCGAAATCTACATGGCATTCTGGAATATATCGTTCATACACCGAACATCTATGTCTATAGATACCCTTCAAGATGCGGATAGTACTCTCCGTGATGCGTGTGAAAAGGTAGATTCGATAGCATTCATAATTATGCGGGTAAGGCCGGTCCTTTTCAGCTCAGCAGAGCGTGATCTTGTTCTGCTTCAGACCCTCGACACTCTCAAACCTAATTTGATTAGGCATCGCCGGCGTTTAGTTAGCTTCAGTCGTTCGTTTGGTCAGTTGGCTGTCGTGCTCTTCATTCGAAATTATGCTAATAATGTTCCAGAGAATTCAGCAGTAATGATATCATCGTTATGCGTTCACAATAGAGTAAATTCACGCTTGTGAAATTCAGATGTAATAATCCATAAAGGAACCTAGTTAATGAAATGTCATTTATTCCTATATTAGTAAAATTAAAAGGTATTTTCACTTGGAAAAAATTCAAGTAGTTGGTTTCTCTATGGTTTCGTATATTTCTGGAGGTGCTGAATTCGAATCTGAATCTTACATACAAAATTTTCTGGAGCGTTCCAAAAAATTTTCGGACTTTTTCGGTTTTTTGCCCGTAACTCGGAAATCATACATTATATCGAAAAGACCGTCCTTTAGAAAGTTGAAGCAGATAAAATCTCCTAAATATAATTGTTATTGGTCATGGATGTAGGACTAACGAGTGCGGAGATACAACCAGTTGAAAATTTACCAAAGCGTACTTTTCAAAAAATAGCGTTTCTTGTCGGTTTTCGCAGATAATTCCACATCTACGCATTCCTCGAAGAAACGAACTATACTGCCTGATTTGAAAGAGTCCTAGCCATGTGTTATGTCTATCAATTTCTCTTCCAGACCATCGTATAGAGGATGGGGGTACCCTGGAGAAAACACGATTCGCTCCACCTGCACCACCATCCCCAGATCCGGGTCCTTCAGGGTACCAGCCTCTTGCCAAACGATGATGTAGTGACGATTAGATTTTAGATTATAGTATCACCATTATCTGATTAATTGCTTTCTATAACCCTAAACTTCTGATGAAGCCTAGTATTTTCTTGACGGTTGAATTTTCCGCCTCAACAGGCGATATCGAGACCTGTTCTAGGGTAGTCAGCCTTTGGCGGACTGGTACATTACATGAACAAAGGGGCTCCGCGGTTTAGTGTCAGTCTCCTCTAGACCCATTTTTTTTTTAGTAATTAAGAGCTAAGAGGATAGTGCTTCAACTCTTGATTGCTGAGACTCAGTATAGCTAACGAATCGTTGAAGAACTCTTTCCTACTCATTCACCTGGAGTTGCTCAACAGTAGTAGGATATTTCACTTCATTCTCATTTTCTGAGCTCTGTGATACGGTGGCATTTTCTTTTCTCACAGAAAGGTGAAATGTGAGCTCTGCACTTTTTTGCTAGGCGATCAGCTGACTCATTCCCTTGACGCCTTGGAACCCAAATGAGCGAGAAGTGCTCTAATACGTATTTATCACAAAATAGGTTATTTTAATAGTTTGAATAGTTTATCAGTTTTTTCATCAAAATGTTCAAAGAATACCCTATAGCATTCGGAATTATTGTATCGCAATATTATAACAACTATAATTCCAGCGTACAGAATTTCAATTTTTTTTTTGTTCTCCACCCCACAGAATACAAAAACAAAACAATGACCTATTTGCACGTTTCAGAGCTTTAATGACTATAGGTTCATATGACCCAAATCATACAGGAAGGAAGGAATGCTCGAAGTCATTTCCACAAATTTTAATGATATTGTTACATGATGCTCTTAGATTCCATCCAGAGAAGAGCCATTCACCTGGTAGGTGACGCCACACTCACTCACTCTTTGACATCATTGGAACACCGTAGGAAGGTCGGCGACCTTTCACTTTTCCATCGATACTTCCACGGGAAATGTTCTTCGGAAATCTCTGCAATCATCCCTTCACTAGCAATACCAGTCAGACGAACTAGACAAGCCCAGTCAGCACATCCTTTCGTTGTCAACCTCGAAAGATGTCGAACAGTACTTTATCAAGACTCCTTCATCCATAGAACGGCTAGGCTCTGGAATTCATTGCCTGAGGAAATATTCCCAACAACATATAATCTCCAGAAGTTCAAAAAAAAATCCAATACCTATCTGCTGGCCTTATCCTTCCTAGGAACGCACGATGCTCTTTGAACATTATAGGGATTTCCTTTCGTGCGCTCCAAGCGATAAGAAAACCATAAGACACTTGTTTCGGTCTTATAAAAGACCATCTTTAGCCTAATTGAAAGGTTTGGAGCTGAACAATTTTTTTTTTATCTTGAGTTGTCAATGCCCTTAGCCAAGAATTCAAGAGTTACTGAAAATAACGGGTTCTCAATAAATGAAGGGCCCAGTGCCCTGGAAGCGCATACTATTGTTTTTCCTTGAACATTTCATATACCATATTCTTCAGTTTTCATGAGATTCTATTTGGTAACAAATGCTTGTTACTGATAGTTTTACTCAACGCAAATATGTGACAACCTTGTAATTGACAAACAAAATCTAACCGGACAATTTCATGACGATGAAATGCATGCGTTCAATTGTGAAAATACCCCGCACGAAAACACGGGAAATGGGCTCTCGGTCGAATCGGCTGAAATGTTACTATGTTGTTGTGGGATGGCTCATTAGAAAAATATGTGAGTTTGAAAAGTTCTGTATGTTTAGTTTCTGAGATGTAAGCCGACAAAGTTCGTAAAAACGTCGTATCGGGGTAGAATTGACGATGAAAAAAACTGTTCTTTAGAATAAATCAGACAAAATAAGCTATAAAATGTATTGATAGGAACTCAAATAAATGTCTAGCTATGATCACATTAATTATAGTAAATCAGGGTGTATACGAGGCACGGTCAAAAAATTCATTTTTCGAAAAACAAATTCGAGCACTATTCCTAAACCAACAAGTTAAATTTTGGTGAGACATTATAGTTTTAGTCTATTGAAGGCTTCGAAAACGTATTTTCATTCTTTATAACTATCTCTGTTTGAAATATGAATTCTTTAAACAGTAGGTACCCCGTTAGGATGGCTCACCCCCTCCCCTCCACTTTTCTCCAACTACGTGACTCGGCTAGCCAATCACAGGCTGGCTTGACTCGGCTAGCTACTCGCGGCCCCACGAACGGCGCGAAATTCAAATATTGGATGGAAATATAATGAATAAAAAAAATTGGGCTGTGCAAGCGAGGAATCGAACCCCGGCCACCGGACTGCGAGCCCGAAACACACACACAAATCATGTATTCATCTTCAATTCCACACCACTAGAAGAATTTGTGTACGAGTTTGGAGTTTGGTGAGCGGCAAGATGGCAGGCGATGCTGGAGAGAGCGCGGCGGCAGAACGCTAGCATGTAGACGTTGCCAGACGTTTGAAAAAATTGGATATTGTGCTCCGTAATCTGCATTTCGTCGTTTTGGCAATGGCGTACCGACATATGACGTAAGACGACGAGCTGGCAACCCGCTAGTTGATGATAAGATTGACAATAACACATCCACAATAACAAAATGAATGGTAATATGGACTGTGCTAGTTTAACCGTTTCTCTATCTCCCATAGTTACTGAGATCCCAATGTTGAGGATCGAATTTGGGGCACACTGTGTATGCCATTTTCATCTACGCCATTATTTCAAGACTCTGGTGCGAGATTTGTGATGAGAATTTTTGAAAGTAACGTCCCGTCTCGCAAGGATCGTCTCAAGTCTCGTCTCGAAAGCGAGACGAGATGAGACTCACCAATCAATTGTTCGCTTCTATACTATCGTAACCTCCAAGCGTATGACGTAGCGAAAACTGGAAACACGAACCGACATACCGCATACTAATGCCTTCCGGTCACACCGCCTGTGGGCCGATTGTAGTGAAACGGGGGCGCCCTAGGGCTACATAATTGGGTTTAGAGCGGGCGCCGACAATTTGCGGTAATATTGTGTGTGTGTGCCACGAACAGACGTGAACTAATTGCATTCGCGCACCGAAATCTCCGCCATCCGTACTATAGACTAGGACTAATAATTCTTAGTACCCCTACAAGACAAGAAGGATACAGGGTGTTTCAGAATGAAATGTCTTCCCGCCATTGGTCACAGCAGGAAAAGAAAAACTGCAAATGCAAATTTGGCAGAGGGAATTTGAAAAGCTATGTGTGAGATATATTTTTTCATATTTGAACATTTTTCAACCTATTTGAAAATGACAGGAATGGTCAAATGCTGAAAGAACACATTTTTATAAAAAACTTCTATCCAGGAAGTTTTTTCAATCTTCATTTATTTTATGAACATATCGCCAATTGACAGTCATATACCCGAGATCACCTTCCGCCAACGTACTAAGGAATAAGATTTTATTGGGTCTCAACACCAACAAAGCTTATGGCACCAACGGAATCCCACCGAATGTTCTCAAGAAATGTGCTCCCGAACTAACACCTATTTTCTGCACGTTGTTCAACCACTCTTACAAATTGGAGATATTCCCGTTCAACTGGAAAATTGCAAGAGTACAACCAGTTCCTAAAAATACCCTACCTAGCACCTACAGACCGATCGCATTGCTGTCTATTATTTCAAAGATCATGAAGAAAGCTAGCAACATCGAGCTCATGAAATACCTGGAACATTCAGGTATTATCAACGATAAACAATATGGCTTTCGTCATCAGAGATCAACTGGTGACCTGCTCGCTTAAGTTTCACATATATGGCAGCAATCTATCGAAAAATATGGTGAAACCTCAGCCGTGGCACTTGATATCTCCAAGGCATTGGATCGAGGGATCGAGTCTGGCACCACGGACTCCTCGCCAAGCTTCCATCTTCTGGCATGCCTCCCCAGCTTTGTTCTCTGCTAGCTAGTTTTCTCTCAAACATGTCTCTCCATGCAGTGGTCGACGGAGTTTCACCTTGACTCTCTCTTCATAAATGCTGATGATTCGCAAGGATCAATTCTAGCAACAACACTATTTCTACTCCATATCAACGATTTGTTGGAAACAACTTCATGTCCAGTACACAGCTTCGCGGATGATTATAATTCATACGGTTTGTCCAAACTTTTTTGTTGTACTACATCGCAGTAGGTAAAGTATAGTACGTAATGCGTGTTCTAAAGCAATTACGCACTCATGGATTTACGCACTCGCCGCTCCGCGGCTACATGCGTAACTTTTCCATTCGTGCGTAATATGCTTTTTACAACACATATTACGTAATTTACTATTTCCATGTTACAATTACAACACATTTCAATCACCTTACATACAGATAGAGATTTGGAGTGGATATGTGAGGTGTCCGTCACATAAACCTATTTCCTAGGACTGGGCCCATTATATAGGTAATCTCGCTAAGGGTACCCAAAGGGGTGATGGAGTTGCTCATTCGTGATCAGTGGAAGAAAAGATAAATTAAAAATGGAAACAAAAAACCTCCTTCTTATTGTTCGACTCGGACTGATGTACCAACACGTTTCCGTGTTTGCACATCTGTCCGAGTTCAGTGTCAGGATCTCACATGCCATGACACATTTTTATTTTCGTGCTTGGCATTATAGCGTTGGGAATGGCTAGTGCCTGACCTGAGAAGCGAGGCGATGCCCAGCGATACTGATTAATTTGCGAATAAAAATAAATGGCCCGAGTCAAGTATGAATAAGGAAAATACTGGGTAATAATCTATTTACTTTTGTCAAGTGTGCATGATGCCATGTTGCATAATATTTTTTTGAAATTGTTTTTATCAAGATTCCTCTGGAAAACAGAACAATTACACTGACATTAACCTAATGAGCAGACAGCGGAAGTCCCTTAATTTTATGAAATATCAAAAGTGAAATACAAGGTGTCCCATAAACATACCGACAAACCTTAAGGGATGGTAGAGGACATCAAAATTAACATTTTTGCTCGATAAACATAAGTCCGGAAACTCTTCGTTTTCAAGATACAAAAATGATTAAATGTCATTAATAATAGTTGATGATTAGTAAAGAAAATTATTGGAAGTTTTATTAGTTTTTCAATATTTCAATTAACGCATTGGTGAAATGAAAGGTATAATTTTGAAGCATTTAATTTTTTTTTCATGGATGTAAGAGATATGTTTTTTTTATTTCTTCAAAACGAAGGTAGATACGGAAAAATTTCAACGGACAAAAAAGTTGCATTTCTAGTTGTTCTTTGAAAAAAAAAAATTATCATAATCACAAAAAATCTACTATTAGGCGATATTTTTTTTGCGCAAAAACTATCCGACATTCTAATAGCTCCAAAAGATACCTTATGAATGTATCAATAATCTGTGAAAATTTCATTAAATTCGACTAAATCGTTTTTACGATATTAATAAATAATCGGTTTTTAAAAAAAAATTAACACCCTGTATCTAGAAAACGAAGAGTTTCCGGACTTATGTTTATCGAGCAAAAATGTTTATTTTGATGTCCTCTACCATCCCTTGAAGTTTGTCGGTATGTTTATAAGACACCCTGTGTATGCGATTATTTCAGTCACACCTGACTGCACCTATGAAATTTCATGATCGAAGTCACATGATATGCGATATTACCGGTTATTTAGGTAAACAAACATATTATGAGCGGCTATTCTGTTAAAAAGCATAAGAGTGCTATGATTGTCGAAGTTTGACACTAGTAAGTTCGACATTTTATATTTTAAAAATTGGAATGTTTCGTTTTGAGTCTACTTCCATACTAAAGAAATCTGCAGTAATTATGTAAGCGAATCAATATCAGAAAATAGCAAGAAGAGAAAAGAGTCTGCCTGGAACAATTTTTGATTTTTTGCCAGCAGAAAAATTATGAATTTAGAGCGACTCTACCCCAACTCTCGTGATCGCCAAAATCAGGGAAGATTGGGTGAAGAGTATGGTGAGGTATATGCACAGTACATAGTTGAATTGATATGGAAAACTATACAGGAACATGAACGCTAGATTACTCCATTTGAAGATATCGAATTCAAAGGAGCCAGAAATGCGCATATTGCGAAAAAGCAAAGCCTGCAAAATATTCCTCGAACAAAAATGGGAAGTTCAGAAGCACTAACTTCAGATGAATTATATTTTTATAGGTACTGTTCATGAAATAATCTTCCTGAATATCAATCGATCCCGACGTATAGAGATTATTTTTTTCTTTAATTCATCTCGAGTATACCTTGTATTTTGAGACAATTTATTTCGACCATAATATGAACATCAAATTGTCAAAATATAAGGTAGGTATTATCGATGGAATTATGAGAAAAATAAAAGTTGGCTATATATTTGTCATGGTCTCGGGATATTACCTACGAATATTCTCCATTCTCTACACATACCATTCACTTATATCAAGTCAGATTCGGATACATCTGAATACATTTTTTTTGTGTAATAACGCAGCCGGGAGACCCCATGCAGATCGTGGAATCGGAAATTCCCAAACTGGCAAATCGAATGAAATGATTCGGAAATATAAATCTGCGAATTCCCAGAAATCACCTACCCCGCGCAACATATCGAAAGAAAACCAATTAAGGCTCATAAATAACGGAAAGATAAGCTTTTCCGGGTCGGCCATAAATGAATTTTTATCGCGGATTCGCGATTCCGGCCCAACTCCATCGCCATATTTCACAGCAACGAGGCCCATTACTCACCCCCTAAATAAGGAATTAATCGCGAAACTTACGCAATATCGAAGTATTTCGGAACTCGCATCAATTGTAGAGTTGCACGCGTGAGCGACTCGATCAAGAAGGAAGAATATAGCTCATGGCATTCTTGAGCTAATGAAAATATGGGCACAATGGTCCGAAATCGTCTCCTGATGTTTCTGTAACTGCCATCAATATAAATATATTCAAAATTGAGGTTTAATTTTTTTCATAAAATAATTCCAAAAAATGGACCAAGAGCATCATTTCAGGTATGTATATACCAAGGAGGAACAAGAACTCGTTCAAAATCTTGGTTTACACGAAAATAATAAGCCGCAGGCTATATTGGCTATTGATTTCATACATATATGATGCAAAACAGGCATATAGATACTGTAACAGCTAGTTCTCTTGGTTGAATATTTCATCATAATCAAGAGTCATTATTCCAGATTTTGTTGGGAGTTTCTCTCCTCATCCCAATAAAATGAAAATATGAATACTATTTCAATATACGTGTAGTTAGGACAAATCAGATGATTTGCCCCAAAATGCCACTGCGTTCAAAGAAATTTCCTATCAGAGAGCCTGAAAGAAAAATTCACCAGCTGGTCAGTGACAATTTGTATTCAAAAACGGTTGGAGAAGAGAAATGAAGGTATATAAAAAAATATAAAATCTTTAGACGTTTCGGGAACGAATCTGCTCCCGTTTGCAACAAAAAAATGGATTCTTTGTATTGTAAATTCGTATTTGTCCTGACACTATTCAGTTCTCAGTGTCAATTGGTGACGTAAGCAATCAAATGAGTTACAGGATGTTTTCATTGATTAATCTTGAATTTACTATTTTTATTTTCAGATTTCAGTAGTGAATACCATGTTCTATTTATATCAACTGAACAGGAAGCAATGCTATTGTGTTCGTTGCAGAAGAATGCAAGCAGATTCCCTGATTTTTTCTTCTGGTTGTTATCTTTTTTTCCAATGATTTTAACATTATTTCACTCTGCCATATATGTTGTCCATCTTCAGTAAGGATGTGTTCAGCTAGTTTCGATTTGTCGAGTGTCTTTTCTTTATATTGTATTTATGTTCCTTCGTCCTTACTGAAAGAGGTCTCTTGGTTTCACTTGTATATGAAACTTTCCACAAACACAAGGTATACTGTAAATACAATTTTTTGACGATTGTTCTTCATTTTTCGGTTTTGTTCAAGTTAAAATTGATCTCATTGCATTTTCAGTTCTGATAAATTTCAAACCGTTTCCCTATAAATGGCAGCCAGAGTCACAATATTCTCAGAAAATTTCAAACCTTCGAAGAAGGAACACCTCCAGAAATAGTTTATAGTAGTGATAGTACAATAGTTAAAAATCAAAAATAACAAAACTGTTTGAATATCCAATTCGTCCATATTTATTTGTTGATCTGAATTTTTTTGGTGCATGACATAAGATTTTTATGACATTCATGACGGTCCGCTTGGTATTGGAAGTGACTAGAGCACCGACGGCCGTTACAGACAGAGCGATAAGGGGTATTCATTTGAAAAGAACTGGGTTGAGTGGCGACTGAGCTGCAATTTTGATTCTTATTGTTTATAATCAAGTTATGGTTTATAATTGACAAGGTTATGTATACATATGATGGAAATTTGTTGTCTTTCTCTTTCTTTCACAGAGTCATATCCGACCGACTATATCTTTGTTGGAACTGAGACTTACACTATTACTTTCCAACCAAATAGATCGCTGTCGGAGCCAACACTTCACTTCAATAATCAATAAAGGGTATTCTTTTGAAATGAACTGAGTGTAGTTGCGATTGAACTGAAATGATACACATTACTATTCATTATTGTATACTTAATGATACACAAAGTCATCTCCACTACATTTAATGTGATGAATACACCAAAAATTTGTACATGTTTCGGACATATATGTGTCCATCATCAGCCTTACATAAGATATTACATAATTATTATGGCGATAAAAAGCTTATGTCAACAACTTCTACATTAGAAAAAATTGTGAAGGGTTTTTCAATTCAACAAATGGCATCTAAAAGGGCAAACATGGATGCGACATTAAAACTAGCAAAAGACCTAGATGCAATACAGCTCGACTCGAAAGAATATCTTGTGTTCCTCTATATATGATAAATATTTGTGACACCTTGGAATTATTATGTTACTCATGTGAATTATTATATTACTGGGGAGGCGGATGTTAGCTGGAGGTCGAAGGATTTCTTATCCGATTTGGCGGGTCCTCTAATTGAACATTTAACAGGATTTGGCTGTAATTGACCGTTAGCAACTCCGATAATCCATCAGCATCCGATATACATTCTAATTATGCAAATTTTGAACCAGAGCCGATTTCCTGATTGGATAACCTATTCTAGATATTCCAAATCGATTATTCAGATTCTCAGAAGTTTTGAATGCATCTCTCAAATGTGATTAGTTGAACTGATACAAAAATAAGTTGATCTTATTATTCAGGGTATTCCTAGTCTTAGTATGAAATATTGGAATACTGAGAAGGAAAAATGATTATTGAATAAAGCACTAATTTTCATTATATTATTAGCGACAAAGTTCAAATCACCCCGTAAATGAATGGAATGCCTTATAAAGCCATATGACAAGCTGTCGATTCATCGATTTCACCATCATCGTGGGATTGAAGCGGACTCATTCATCAGCCTTAGAACGAGACAGTCGTTGTTGTATTTCATAAAAGTTCATCGTTGTACAAGCTATCCTGAGTGAATAAATGTGTCCAAGTGTGAATTTACGATTTCTCGATTTATAATCTGACAATATCAATATTATCCTTTACATTTCACATCGATGACAATAAAACTCTGTTGAGCAGGGGTGCTCAGACTTTTAGGTACTACTTTTAGGTACCGAAGAACATTTAGATGACAAACGATCGCCACTTACGACAACCGGCGATTAGGAGTAGCCTGCTCATAATAAAACGAAACACATTTATGATAATGACTCATTATAAATATTTTCAGTACATAAATACAATGTTATTTGTATTATGATAATTGTTAATTTTTTCGGGATCGATTTCAAAAGCTTCGTAGAGATATCTTATTCACAAATGAATCTACAGTTTTTATTTTGAAACAGTGAAATTTCGCTTAAATAGCGCCAAATTTGGATGAGATAGATATGGAATACTTAATAAACTATTATTTTATCAAATTTTAACGTCCTGTGTTCCAAGTTAGGGTGCATGTTCATTAATTAAAAGTGTTATCATTTTACAAAACTTCATCACCTCTCAAAGTGAATGTACAAGAATCTGGACGATCGTTTACTTACAAAAATAATCCTGCGACAATATTCTTGGGAAATTAAAAATGAAATATATCTACGCATTTAGTATACTACATCGTATCCATAATAATACGTGCCTTCATGCAAAAGCCGACAGTGATTGGAACAGGAACACAAATATATTCAATCTGCATTTTTCGGTCCTCTGAATGATTTTTCAAATTGGAATATTTTGCGCACATTGCAATCGGATAAAATCTCCCAGAATCGAAAATAAAATTATGACAGATTCATGTAGCGCAATGATTATATTCATTTCGATCATCCAACGAATTTCGAAAAACAGATTAATATATAGAGATAATCCACTTAATTTTTATGTGTCACATGCGGAGGTACGGATGACCAATTTGTAAGCGATGAATGAATTCATGAAAATCATGTTCAGTAATACACTTTGTGTCGTCTGACAACAGGTATACAAGGTGTTTCTAGAACTCAGGAAATAAATGAAACGACTATTTTTTACGGCTATTACACAAAATTGCTCTTGTTTCACTGTGTTCGATACGTCAATGAAGTACTTTTTCTACTACTGCTATGAAAAGTAGTGCATTTCTCATAGCGTACTTAGTTTCAAAACCATGTATTGCTCATACTGTGAGAAATATTTTTTCTCACGGCACTTTGCCAACACCATATACATTTCCAAGGAGAATCAACAAAAATCGACCAAAACTTATTTGGCTGGTGTTTCAGCTTTGAATAGTTTTCACAACTGTCAGTAGAAGTTTTTTAAATTCTTCAGGGTAGTTTTCATTTGTGCTTTTGATAGAAATCGCAGTTTCCATCGAATATTATTCCAACAATTCATAATAAATAATATGATGTATAAACCGAGATGTGACGATTTTCATAAATACACCGCCAGAGACAGAGATAATGGAAAACCTGCGAAAATCGGATTTGTTTCCGGAAATTACAAGAAAAAAGTATGAATCGGCATAAACGAAAAATTTATGGAATCTGAGAATCATACAGAAATAAAATCTTTTTCGGAAAGTGTACTTTTTTGGAATACTTTAAGGAAATAGAAAAGGCGTCTAGTCTTTGGTCACAATATCCAATGTGGCATAGTGCCACATTATAATTTGAATACCAATAAGTTACATAACTTAGATTCTTTGGATTAGTGCAGTTGTAGAAAGAGTATAGTGTGCAACATGTGTGGAAAAGCACTTTCCTCACTCGTGTGTTTGCATCACTCGCCCTTCAGGCTCGTACCACAAACTTCCACACTCGTGAGGAAAGTTGAACTCTCCACACTTGTTGCACAATATACTATTGTATGTCATCAATTTTATTTCCGCATTTGATATCACAATGAGTCCATTGTGTTATTATTTCAGAAGAATCTCATCGCTCATGGAATGTCAAATTTCAAGAAATGACAGCTCTGTCTAATAGATGGCTACAAGACGAAGAAATCGAAAATGCCACTGTTATCTATTATAGCCGTAGAAAAATTATAGTGTATAACGCACGGAATGCTAATTTCCAACTCGAATGATTGCAGCATTCGCCTACGGCTCATGCTGCAACCTATATTCTCGTAGGAAATCACTATCATTCCATGCTCGTTAAACAATTTACTATACTCTTACCATGACCTCATTTTCTTGTATAATTCTATCATATCTAACTATTAGCTGAAGATGAGCGTATATGAGCTCGAAACGAATGATGATTATGAATTCCACTGAAGTTAGGGAGCTGTTGTTCGACATGTTATTTCAGGTGCAAATATAAATATAGTCTGGAACTGAACTTTTTGTGGATGTCAATTAAGATTACCTTCCCATTTCACAAATTTCTATAAAACTATACTAAGCTGATGAACCAATTTGATATACTTCTGAATGGAAAATTCAAATTCCATTCATATGAATGAATTGAAAGAGCATACCAAATTTCATCATTTTATCTCAAACCATTTAAAAAATAACGATAGAAACAAATTCAGAGAACAACATTGTTTAGCTCCCTCAAGTGCCACTTAATGACTTTTTTCATTTTTGGTCGTGGAATCTACTGAATTCGAAGTGGTACACGCTCATTATGGAACAAACTGATGTATAATGGATATTGAGTATTATTTTCATGATTATCTTGATTTGATATGAATTACAGATATCCTCCTTATCATATATCAAATATCATCAACGAATCAAGGTTTCATGACTATAAATAAAAAAAATTGAAATAACCTACTATATCGAACGAAAATAATATTTTATTCTATACCTTTTCAACTTCAATTTCGGAATTGGTAAGTTATATTTCGGAAAAAGTAATCTCGATTTCAGAATTGGTTAGTTCGATTTCAGAAATGGTAAACTCAATTTCAGAATCGGTGAGATGAATTTCAGAAAAAGTCCATTCAATTTCAGAAATGGTAAGTTGTATTTCAGAATTGGTAGGTTCAATTTCAGAAAAAAAATCCTTATATGTGTCATCCTGTGAATGCTTCGAATAATATAAAATCTCCATATTGGATATTCATGCACATTGCATTTAAAGCTTTGGCCCTATATCACATCAATTATAATGCAGTGATTGTCACTCACCTGTAAATTTGGAGGACAATGGTCCAGCAGTTCTAGCATGTGACGAATATTCTGTGCATCTTGTATGACGAAGTTCAATTCCATATCAAATTCGCCACCAACCAGCTGCAACAGAAGAGATCAAATTATTACAATTCAATTTTTCCACTTCGTAAATATGAATTTTTACTCTCAATGTTCCTTATTTATAGACCATAAGAAGCTATTGAGGTGTGAAGTAGCTTTTCGCACGAAATAAAAAGCCGAATTCTTGTGGAACAGCGTTCGCGATGATTCTAATAAGATAATTTCATGAAAGAGTAGTACTGATGAAAATATCGAGCATAGATGTGGTGGACTTTGGAAAAGTACTACCAGACATAAGTTTCGACTTCTGCATGGGGAGTTGGTTTCCAATTTCGAAGTAGCGATATACAAAGTTTACATTGTTATCACTCATCAGGCATTCTACAGAAAAAATAGGCTTGAGATTTGGTGACGCTAGATTCAACTAGATTGTTGGTTCCCTAGGATGAAACATCAGCAGGATCTTCATTGACTGCGTTGAGCTGCCTTTTTCCTTTTTTTTACTGGAATAAAATGGTTTTTTTTCCAAAGAAACGCAATGGCAGGTAGTAACTACCAACAGATCATTCATATGAAGTGGAAACAGTGTTGGTGCCAAAGAGAGGATCCTTGTGGGACGATGACTATGGTGTCAGAAGATACTCCGTCCACCAGGACTGTCGAACAAGAAGGCACAACTTGGTGATATTTCTCGAATGAAGCTTGCTATACAGAGTGCTCCTTAATGACATGCTTACATTCAAGGGGGCGATTCTGAGATCACATTCAAGAAAAAAACATTATTATGACGTATAGTAGTATACGTCCTCAATTTTCATTCGATTACTAACTCAATTTAACAGAAATCAACCATATTCCAGTAAAATGGTGAGACCCTGAGGGCAAATGGAGTTGGGATAACATTTGGCAAATCGGATTTCAATTGACGTCGTTAGGGAGATATTATTCTGCTTCAAATGCTGAGTACTACATTCAAGACATCAGTTCAGATTACTGGTTAACCATACTATTGTAACATTTCGATATTTCCGCACCATTTGAAAATCACATAACATACTGAATTTTGTCATCACTGAAAGCTATACAGGGTGAACAAAAAAGAATCCATCCATATTTCCAACTTTGACACCCTGTATCTCGAAGTAGTACTAATAGTAAAGTGGATCGGCTACAACCAGGCCAGTAGGCCCCAGCTCTCTACATATCTACACATCCTTCTTCCAGTTGTCCTTTCTGAACCTCTCTGACCATCTGATGATGGTCAGGACGTCCGCCTACTCTAATTCGACTTAATTTTCCTGTTTTAGTTTATCCATTCCAAATATTTCGAATCTCGTCCTTCCATACGCCTCTCCGAGGAAGAGAAGTGACGTTTCATCATCTTCTCCACATTCAAGGCAAGTGGGACTACACCTATGTGTCTGCACAACCTATTGTGTCCTGGTCAGTACCCCTATAAGGAGGTGCAGTATACTTGACGATCCTTGCCAAGGAACCACGCAGTCTCTAACTTGTTTGGACCGGCCAATAAGTCTCTCGATTGCCTGCAGCAGCCTATTCGCCTCCAATATCCTTCTAGTGCTTTGTCCACCCATTCGTGTAGTAGGGCGGACGGAGTTCGGCTTCTTGTAATGCCCAGTACAGGCTCCGGTCCCCAGATTCTAGCCAGCTCATCAGATACCTCGATCCCGGGCACCACCCTGTGACCAAGAACCCATACTAGACTAGTTCGACTTCTTTCTGTTCAGCTGGTTCCTCAAGAACATCGCCACGTTCCAGTACCAAAGCTGAGCTTGGTTTGAGATGACAGATAGCCTTCAGAGCCGCCTGACTATCCGAGTAGATGTGAATCTTTTGCACTGGTCCCTCTTTCACCTCTTGTCTCTCTGCTACGACCAGAATGGTGAATACTTCAGCCTGAAAAACTGTAGAATATTTTGCTATATAGAGCGCAGCTCTCCTTTATCCTGAGTCCTGTTTGTCATGTAGGCGTGATCCGTCCGAGTATCTCAAAAGTTGGACGTTTACACATGTATATAAGTTCATTAAATTTTTTTTTCTGGAAATGGTTCCAAGTATAGCTTTCTTGAATGGTAGAATGTCATTGAGTTAAGTTGATTTGTCAGCTGAGTGCTTTTTTTGTAGTCTGCAAAGGCCCTCATGTGTGCATGACCTTATCAAACAAAGAAACACTTTGAATCCAAATAAAATAATGCACCTTTCTTCTAGTGAGTCTTGAAAAAATAACGTTGATGTTTTCTACAAATATACTCGAGAAGTGGCCGCTCTAATTGAATTATCGTTCTCACATCCAGATCCCAGAAACCTCCATCCACATCATTCACCCGAAATTCCTCCCGGATAGAAAATCTGCACGTTCCAACCTGATTAATTTATAGCCGGGCGCATTTACCCTCTTAAAAGGGCGCCGTTCATTATTCCGGAGTATGCCGTCATATCTTGTTTCGTCGTGAAGAGTTTTTAGGGTTATTTGTGTGGTGGTGTCATCCAGATCAGGACCCTCTGGAGGATTATCGTGTCTTCAGTAATGCCGAGTATGCAGTGCCGTGCAACGATGGCAAAATAAGAGGAGCTTTATGTATATTAAAATCACGCACTCCAGATAGACACCGCTTTTATATTTGTTGGTAACATTTCATTGGCAGTTAGATCGGGAAAAATTGAGAAATCACTGTTCGAAGATTTCTAAACTGAAGATAGTACACACAATAGTTTTTCTACGGCTATAACACAAAATTGCTCTTCTTCTACTGTGTTCGATACATCAATGAGGTACTTTGTATGTCATCAATTTTATTTCCGTATTTGATATCACAATGACTCCATTGTGTTATTATTTCACAAAACACTCATCGCGCATGGAATGTAAAATTTCAAGCAATGACAACACTGTCTAATAAAAATGAGCATTACTTGAGAGGAAATCAGATGGCTACAGAACGAAGCAATCGAAAATGCCGCTGTTATCTATTATAGCCGTAGGAAAATTATAGTTTATAACTTGCACGGAATGCTAATTTCCTACTCGCCTAAGGCTCATGCTGCAAACTTCATTGTCGTAGGAAATTACTACCATTCCATGCTCGTTGAACAATAACTATTATCTACGACTGTAACAGATAACAGCGGCAATTTTGATTTATTCGCATTGTAGCCATCTGATTTCCTCTCAATTATTGCTCATCTATTAGACAGAGCTGTCATTGCTCGAAATTTGACATTCCACGAGCGATGCAATTTTTTTGAATTGATAACACAATGGAGTCATTGTGATATCAGATACGGAAATGGAATAGTTATACCTAAGGTAAGTCCTGGTGTGTATTATTCTGTTTCTGCAACACATATTGCTTTTTATGCTCCATACCTAATTTCCTCTCACTTGTTAGATAGCTCAGTCCCATTTTATTTCGCAAAGTTGATATTTTCATTATTTTCTAACCATCAAATCCGAAGCTGTCAACTTAAGAATTCAGGTACGTTCATTTGTTTGCTCCGGACTTGCACCCGAGTAACTGTACTAGATCTGACTTTATAGAACTTTGTTTTAAATTGAATACAGGACATTTACACTTTCTATCGAAGTTTCATTCCATCACCGAAAGAAGACAAAACCCTTGAACGATAATTCCTGAATCTGAGAGTTTTAGGCACCCTTTCCTGCCCTGAGATCAGTTTAACTACCACCCGTTAGTGGCAGTAACAAGTCAACACCTCGAAACCATTTCGTGATTTTCTATGTAAGTCAATTTCTGGGGCAGCAAGGGAGCAATGTTTTGCATTATTGAGTACCACACATGAAATATTGAAGAAACGGTGATTTCCAAACATTCCTGAAATGGTATAAAATTAAGAAACCTCTATAATACTGCACGTTTCCTTCTTCCCTTGGGAAAAGTGCCCATGAAAAGAGGATTCTAATTAAATGATAACATTCAAAACATTCCACCACTCAATATAACATCCCAGTATGAAAGAACTGTCAAGGTCGTGACAATTACTGTCATCATCCCACAGTGATCAGTCTAATCATTGAAGTTACATATTATCACTGTCCAGATTTATTGTAACCAGCAGCAGATATTTCACATCCTGATGTATAAGGAAGGTCAGAATATCCAAAACCAATTCGACATATTGACTTGTAGATCTGAGAAAGTGGATTTCTAGAAGGATGAAAGAATTCCTAGGGAATACGGAAGCTTCCAAACATTTTAGAGTATGTGACACTCTTTTTGACCACATGTATGTCATGAGTGGAAAACTTCGAAAAGTTTCGAAAAACGAATCTTGAAGAGAAAGGACGTATCTTTCGAACATTGGATTCCGATTGATCGATTGATTTGCGACAAAGTTATCGCTTTTTGAAGAACTTCGAAAATTCGAGTGGTCCACCTAATTCTTTGAGCACTTTATTTGAAACCTATACACCGATAATTGTGTTCAAATTTGATTCTTTCGTTTCCACTCGAATATGGTGGTTTCTATCGATTTCTTTTTTTTCTATAAAACTGAACATTAAAATATCATATTCCATGATGATATTTGTAAATTTTTCGTAGATACCTGTATAAATCTATTTTTTCTATCAACTATAACACCCTGTATCTCGAAAAAGAAACGTCTTACGACCTAACTGAACTGTGTAGTGTGTAGCCTATTACCAACTGTGAGTTGGAAAGTATTCTGAAGAGTGTCCCAGAATTTACGTAAAAAAATTGACATACTGTCATTACAATCATAATATTACTCGATGAAAACGTGTTGTTCCTTCGTGTAGATAGTGCTACATTCTCCATCACTTTGAACGATCTACTGTCACCCTGAATTTTTCTTTCCACAAGCAGCAGCAGAATAATCTATAATTATTTTGAGAAAATGTCGGTTTATAGAATTATGATGCTCAATTACAGACAGTCTTTTACTATAATTGATATTGGCAGAATTGTTAAGAATATTGTAGAGGAATCGAAAAATTCAATTTTTAATGGATACTGTCGACTATTTCACTCATCACATAATCTGACCAATCACAAGCCAGATACAACGTTGTGCTTATGGCGAAAACATTAGCTGTCTTTCAATTCTGATTAGTCTATCAGCGTCGATGTTCTCAACGATGTAACCATGGATAGCGAAGCAAAGTCTGTCAGTTTGGCATAAAATAATTATAGCTGTAATTGTCAGAATAAATCGCTCATTTATAGTAAATGCTTTTTATGCTTCGTGAACGTGAAATAGTCTAGCAAAATACCACTATGTTCTGAATGACTTCTCATAATTATGTCTTTCATTTTTACTCAATTGTGTTGACGTACAGCAAGACCACTCGTCCAGACTCCTGATGTTGCTCGGCAACACGATTTCGTGAACAATGAAGCGATAGAATTATCTCGAATATTCAAAACATCGTGATATTATGAAAACAGTCCAGAACACGAACACAACGAAATAACCACACATTCGCTAAAAAGAGCAAAAGGGTATTTCATTACTCGAGAAGTAGAATTACTGTTCAGAAGCCGGATACCAAGTATTTGAAATGTAGTTAGTTGGCATGCCAGGATTTCAGCTGAATGCAAACAAGCGTTATATTTATTTGCGTTCCAGAAGATAGCGACTACAAATATAGTCCAGTCACCCTGTACTTCACAGTGGGGTTACCTGGAAAAAGGTCCGAAGTTAACGATCTTTCCATATGATGGATATGGCAAGTCTGTGGTGTAGAATCCAAGTTTTCCAATTCGAGGACCCTGTGCTAACTTCAGGGCATCCAAAAAACTAGTAAATTTTCGGACTTTTTTCAATATTTTGCTTATAACTCCTAAACAACGCGTTCAAGCGGAAAACACAGAGTTACAGAACTTAAAGAGGATTAAATTCCCTACAATTATCATCTATCACTTATTTTTTTCACCAGATACGTACCGAGATATAGCGCTTCAAACTCTCACAATATCGAGAAACTGCTAGAAATTCAGGTTCTTCACTATAGTATATTTCATCTTCCATCATTTTCAAATAAGTATACAGGGAGTTGATAAATAAGTGTAACAACGAAAAACTGTAGATTCCTCATAAAAAAAGAGGAATGTTTTTTCTTTACGAAATTTTTCTCTGGGCTTCCGTTTTCAAGATACAGGGCGTAAAAAATGAAAAATTTCTTTTTTTGCTCTTATCTCAGGAACCGTTCGAGCTACGGAACTGAGCCTTTGTACACACTTCATCATTAATAATGTCTACTTCTAAGGCTCTTGATCATTTTCCTTGGACATGTCAGTGGCTGATGAAGGGGTGAACTGTCACATGGTGCGAGAAATCGGCATCAGCTGTATGAAGAAAATGGTGGGAGAAAATTTTGAAGAAGTAAAGTTGAAACGGAAGAATAAGGTGTTAACTTTAGCCTCGCAGTTTCCAGTGTTCTAAAAATCAAAAACAAAAAATTCACAGTTGACCCTCTAACTCTCTTTCAACGAGTTTGCATTACCAAACAGTCTGCTGAGGACCTCAATGAATTATTCAGATTCGAGCTTGCACCATTTCCCATGCTCCTCTTCAGTGAGGAAAGTATGATGCGCAAGGGCAAAAAGTCAGCGTTATACGAAGCATTCACTTCTGTAAAGGAAGAATACCTTGGCAGCAGAAAGTGTGCAGTAATTGATGGTGGGTACTTGCTGCATAAAGTTGTATGGGGTGAGACTACATCACCCACGTTCGAGTCAGTTTGCAAGACCTATGTGGACTACGTTCAGAAACACTTTGGGTGTAATTCTATAGGAGTGTTCGATGGATACCTAAGTGACGTTGCTCATCAGAGCACCAAAGCAGCTGAAAGACATCGCAGGGCTTTGCTGCATTCTTCGACAACATTATTCGTATTCTCATTAACAACGGCCGTAACACTGCCACAAGAAAAATTCTTGTCCAATGACACAAACAAGAAAAATTTCATTTCGTTGCTGATGACTCAAATGGAAACAAAGGGTATTGAGGTTAAGCAGGCAATAGAAGATGCTGATGTCATGATAGTGAAAACTGCGATATCTGAAGCTTCTGACTTCGATAGTGTTACTATTATAGGTGAATACGTAGATCTGTTAGTATTGCTGACTGCGTTGGGCTCATATCTAAAGGACGTGTATTTCCAAAAGAGTGGGGGAGGTAATGCTCCTAGTACTTTGTATTCGTCATCATCTTGCAAATACATTACTCAGGATATTCTTTTCCTCCATGCCGTTAGCGGGTGTGACACTACATCGAACCCTTTTGGAGTGGGAAAGAAGAAAGTCTTCTCTATTTATGAGAAAAACCATTTTCTATCTGACATTATTAGTGTTTTCAAAGATGAAGATGCAAACCACGCCAAATTTCGATAGCAGGAGAAAAATTTCTTGTGGCACTCTACGGTGGAAACAAAGACACAGACACTGTGGACGATCTTCGCTACCGAATATTGTCAAACTCTGTGGCAAAATCCAGATTTCACCTTGGCCGATTGCCCCCTACACGAGACGCTGCCCGGTACCATTCTTTAAGAACTTATTTCCAAGTGCAGACCTGGCTGGGCAACGAAAAGTCGCCGTCTGTTTGGGGCTGGACTCTCACAAAACGAGGGTTGATACCCATAACAACGACCACAGATGCAGCTCTAGAAAAGTTGCTGCACATGATACAATGTAAGTGCATGACAGGTTGTAGCACCGGAGCTTGCAGCTGCAAAAAAGCAGGACTCCGGTGTTCAGCTATCTGCAAGAATTGTGCAGGAAATGCTTGTGAGAATTCGCCTGAAACCGAACTCAACGAGGAAGATACCGACATCGAGTGCGACGAGGAGGTCATGGATGAGACCATTGCTCAGGACGAAGATGCCGACCTGCCATTGGGAACAACAAAGTGAAGGCTTTTTATTTGTAATCATTTTACTCAGTTAATAAATTGAAATCTCATTGAGATAGAGGTTTCCATTGTTCAGGTTATTGAAAGTTATTCATATACGGATATTGAAACGTGATGAAAGATAAAAGTAACTTGAGAAAACCGTGCATTATTCGCAGTTTTTCGATATTTGGAAGAAATGTCGATACTTCAAAGCGCCATATCTCGGTACCTATCAAATTTTGAGCAACGGTTTATGGATGTGAATTGTTGAAAATTTTATGCTCTACAACTTTTGTAATAGAGTATTTTTGAATAAAGTGCTTATTTTAGTAGTAATAAGCAAAATACTGAAAAAAGAGGCAAACATTTTTGGTCTTTCGATTGCCCTGAAGTTTGCACAAGGTTCTCGAATTGGAAAACTTGGTTTTTACACCACGAAATACCCACTTACAACATATCAAAAGATCATCAACTTCGGACCTTTGTCCAGGTAAAATGTACCTGGTGACTGGACTAATACAGACGAAGCGGAAACACATCATCGCAAAAACAGAATATCCCACAGGCCACAATCGACTAGACCGACTTATATATTCCTCATTTCGACGCCAAAGACAAAGAAACAACAACCGGAATCGTATATCCACCAGCGTATTCATGCACCAGAATATCCACCATGCAGATTTATTCTTGGAAAATACGAGGAGTAATTATCTGAAAATTTTTCCGAGAACAAAACGGAAATCAAATGGAGCACTTCACTCATTATTTATGAATTATCACCCATGAGCAAAATGGTTACTCGCGCCTGATTTCAATAACACATCAAAGTCATGAATGACAGTTTGACATATTTTGCGCATTTAGCAGAAAGGTCTTCAGGCGGAGTAGTTATGTCGATGATGGAGACATGAAACTGTGACATTCAGGGTAATATATACAGTGTGTCCCACTTACCATGCTCACCATGGGTATCTTTTTAACGGTGAGAGATACGAGGTCGGTTAAATGACACCAAATGTGGAGTTTGTCAAGGCCAACTATAATGAGAAAAAATAGTTTGATAAAATCTATTCGTTTTTGTATTTATTATACGCAAAAAACAGATTTTGATCATTTTCATGTCACCTTCATAACTTCTTTATCTATGAAAAAATTCAAATAGGAATTTCACATTCTCATGGCAGTTTTTCAAAGTGATTTCGAAAAAAAGATGAAATATATACCAACTCTTCTAGAATTTGAGATATCAGCACCAACTTTAGTTTTTCAAATGTAGGTCATAGCTCACTATGACTTAGTTACAAATAACTTTTTTTTTCTTACAGATGATATGTCGCAGTAATAGTTTTGTGTTGAAAACAACGGGGTTATCGTCATTTATACAAAAACAAAAAATTATTTAGAAGTCGCCATGAGAATGTGAAATTCCTATCTGAATATTTTCATAAATAAAGAAGTTACGAAGGTGACATGAAAATGATCAAAATCTGTGTTTTGCGTATAATACAAAAACGAATAGATTTTATCAAAATATTTTCTCATATTATAGTTGGCCTTTACAAACTCCACATTTGGTGTCATTCAACCGACCTCGTATCTCTCACCGTTAAAAAGATACCCATGGTGAGCATGGTAAGTGGGACACACTGTATAGGACATAAACACTCCAAAATTCAAATCCTATCCGAGAAATGGATTTGGGAGGACAACAGTAACTTGCCCGCTCTTATTTGAATAATATAAAGTTGACTTATCAGTTTATTTGTCAGTTCCACATCGTTCGAAAAATATGCTTCGACAATTCAAAAGTTCAAAGCAAATTCCAACACATACCTGCTCTCCCAATCCTTCCACGATGTTTTTCGAACATTATTAAAATTTCTGTTCTTGCGCTCCAAGAAATTGAAAATATGTATATATATATATACAGGGTGATTCAAAAGAAAGCGGCATCCTTCCAGAGGCTCATTCCTTGCATGAAAATAAGGCAAAAAGTTCGGGCCCGAAAATGCTTCTTAGGGGAGCTAAGCCCCTTTGAATAGGAGACCTCAATGACGATTTTTTCTCTACAACCTCAAAATCCTTCACAATCAATTTTAGAAAACTGGTGTACGGCATAAACATTTGATGATTTATAAGACTATGAATTCAAGATTTGAAAATTCTCTTCAGTGGCGTCACATGCGGTGAAGGGTAAGTGTAAAAACATCCCTTTTTCTATTGATATTCAAGTTATTGTGATTTACGCAAATCATAAAGTTTTCGAATTCGGTTTTCCCCTAAATGGTACGCTCTATCGGAATGAACCAAGATTCTTGTCGCGTGAAAAGCTCTAAAATTTTATAATTTTGAAACGAAATCACAATAACCTGAATATCAAAAGAAGAAGGAATGTTTTTATAGTTACCCTCCTCATCAAAAAAATGTTCATGCCATACACCAATTTTTGAAGATTTATTGTGAAGGATTTTAGAGTTATAGAGGAAAACTTGCTTTGAGGTGTTCCATCCAATGGGGCGTAGCTCCCTTAGAAAGCATTAATAAATAATAGGAACTTTTTGCCCCATTTCTATGCAAGGAATACGCCCCTGAAAGAATGCCGCTCACTTTGACTTCGAAGCCATTTTGTCAAAGTCAACTTCTGGCAAAGTACCCCTAAAAAACCACCCCCAATTTCATATTTTCAAGTTACGGTCTACACATGTTTTTGTTGATTATAGTGAAGTGTGAATAATTCAAACGTCAACAATGTATCACACCTGATATTTTGACATACGTATAATACTTCCAAAATTACAAAATTCTAGGGAAACAATATCATGTGTATAGATAAATCCTTTTCTTCCTTTTTATGACAGGTGTTCGTGCACGTGACTTTCTGACTTTCAGTCAGTTGTTCGTGCACGCATCTTTTAGTCAGATTGTAGGTACAGGGTCGTCACATATATTTTGAACCGCCCCCTTGACTATTTCATTCATCACCGATTTTTTTTTTTCAAAGAACAGTCTTGCATAATTTTCATTGTAGATTTTGAATATGATAACAGAAAAACAATCGAACATCTCAAAAAATGTAATGGGCACGATGTATAAATTATTAAATGGAACACCCTGTATTTTCTTGCATTTTCAGATTCTTCCTGATGAGCTGATTTCATCGATCTTTTTTTGAGATGTTCAATTGTTTTTCTGTTAACATATTCAAAATCCACAGGAAAAATTATAAATGACAAAATTCGATTATAAATGGAAAAGTTGAGGGGGGGTTCAAAATATACGTGAAGACCCTGTACATACAACTAAGACAATACCTTTAACGTTCACTTCAAATGAGTATTCTGTCAATTGGACGTCAGTCAAATTATCAATTCAATTGAACATCGTTGAAGTTAGTATTGACTGCACTTCACATAATATCAACAAACAATTAATATTCAGGGTGTAACTAGAAAAAATGAAGTTGGTGGTGGTTTTTCAGGAGAAGTTTGACAGAAGTTGACTTTCGAGACAATGGCTTCAATGTCGTTTGGGTTTGACAAAAGTGTTATTTCTTGAAAATGTTTTCCAAGCATATAACTGTGATATTAGCTGTTTATAAGAAACAATCTGGGACACCCGGTATATACACGAGATTTTCTTTGTTGGAAATGGTTTTTGATTTGATCGACTGATAAAGTTTTCAAATATGAAGAATATTCCACCCTATAAAGAAAAGCTAAATCAGTTTAACGAATGCAATCGGGCTTAACAATAGACCCACCTCGTATATCGAGTGGCAGTATTCTATCAGCATAAATGGCTTATCCCTCAATTGAAATTCGGATTTATTTCCGAATATACATATTTGAGGCTGAATGAAATACATATATTTACGTATCATTTAGATTCTGATTGCCACGAAGTGGAATGTAAACTTGCAGTTTATATTCGGGCCGATGATTTTCGCAACATAGTGTCGTAACTCTGTCAATCTGGTGATTTTGCCAGATTCAAATTCAATACTATTCATGAACGATTTGAATACCAACAGCTATTCCAGAAGTGCGACGAATTTTTTTTTGCTGAAGTGGAGGAAAAATACATTTGCATGCAATCATTCGTATATTTCGTTGATATCCCAATCAATGCAAGCATGGACATCGATAGGATATGGGTAAGGTTATGTTCAACGTCTCCCCAATTAGTATAATATATCATTATACAAGTTTTATGAAACACTATTTTGTCGAAAGCGTTTTTAGGAGTCTGGCATCCTTGTGTCTTATAAAAAGAGTATAATATACTATTTTTTCTATTTTCGATTCATCTGTAATCTTTAAGAAGTTGGTATCAATGAGAAAACATTTGAATGTTCATTCTCTAATTTGACAGATATGGATACAAAATAATTGGAGGGGCAAGTGGAAGAAGGAGTTATGTTACAAATATGAGTTTGTGAGAAACAATAGGTTTTGATAAAATTAGCTGGCATTTTTTGATGGAAGCTTCTTCAATAATTGAATTCATTGTGAGGAACAGTTTTTGGTTGATTTTTCATGATTTACAGAATTTTGCTATCATATCAATTCTTGATGGACATCTGGATTTATGCATACATAACCCCTTCTTCCATTTCCTGGCATGTAGGCAATGGGCACATAGCTCCTTTTTCCATTGCGTTCTTGATATTTTATGTAACATAGCTCCTTCTACCACTGTGTATATCTGCTCAGGTATGAAGAATAGAAACAAGTGCCGACGGGACAAGCTAAATATGCACACCTTCTTCCATGACATAACCGAATATTTTTAGAAAATGTTACTTGACCCGTTCTTCCACTTGCCCCTTCAATTGTGTCTGACAGTTTGACGTTATACCATTACCAAATTTGAAAGAAGAAATTCAGCGTGTCCTGAAATAAGTTGTTTCGATAAGCATTCGAGTGTCACAATGAAAATTGAAAAAGAGTCCTGTGATTCACCTCCAGTCCACCTCTTCCTACAAAGTCCATGATGGTTGAATGAAGTGAGAATTTCTCAAAATGGTCGGTTCTGAAATGGATAAAGTGTACGTTGAAACATAGTTTCTATATACAGGGTGTTTCATAATTGAATGCTGATCCTAAAGGGCGATGATCCTTGGATGATTTCAAGAAGAGAAGTTCATATCAACATATGTCCTGAACATCTTAGTTTTTGAGCTACAGGGTGTTGAAATCAGAAGCGTACAGCGTTTTTTTGAACAAAACATTCAATATCAGGTCTACGAGGACATCCCTGGTAAAAGTAAAAGTTTGATTTTCTTCCCAAAACAAAATGTGTTTCTACTTATAGTGGGTGTCTACTGAATTACCAAAAACAATATCCAAGAACTGAAGGAACAAAATTCTTTGGTTTTTATTTTTTTAAGCGAAAACGGTACGTTGTATGAAAGTAAGTCTAGGATCAGAATTTGCTCAAAGATGAATATGAATTAAAAAAAAATTTTGGTTCTCAGAAAAATCAGTGGCGTACTATTTTTTTCTTCAAAAATTGTCAGTGCAAACCCCGTACGGACGCCACTGGTGAGAATTTTTGAATATCTTACACGTGAGAGAATGCTTCTTGATGATGAGAAGGTGTATACAGAATATCATAACAATATCTAAGAGTGATAAAAAATTATGATGAAAAACTCATTTTTTTCTTGAAATTTCATCGCCCTGTAGCTCTATAACTAAGAGGTTTAGGACATATGTTGATATGAACTTTTCTATTCGAAATCATCCAAGGATTATCGCCCTTAAGGATCAGCATTCAATTATGAAACACCCTGTATAACTGAGAGCATGAACATAATATAGGCTATGGCTTGCAAAAGATGCCCTCATTGAGGAATGTGACCTATGAGCACAAAATGACAGTAGCGGTCATCAACTCACTGACAATATTAAAACATAATCTACTGCGCTGACTAGAAATCATAGTATCAGTTGATAGTTTAGTCGATCATATGGATGAAACCGACGTCATCTGCAAAACCGAGTTGGTAAGATTACACAATCCCCGAGGAGCTCCCAGGGTTTCTGTGGTAGGTCATACTGTAGTTGTATAACGTCTTCCAGACAGTGAAACCGAAAGTCCGTTTGTTTGGTCAGGCCTATCCTTCCAAAGGTGGTTATTCGAACGACAATATAATGTCTTGTAATCCTGTAGGCAGTCGTGTCAAAATTTGAAGGTTTTTTCTGATCTACTTATAATGGGTCATATGTTTTTCGATAGTTTAGGCACGTTTAGGTAGGAAAGCGTTCGGATATGAGAATCCTGGTAGATCAGACCAGTATGTTGGTTCTTTCCCTCCGCCCAATCCGAAATTATTATTTTGGACACACTTGTTCTGACATCAAAGGATGGTACTGGTCCTATTAACAAAGATTCGATTGTTTCTTATGATAATGTCGGTATTTTTCGTTGCCCTCTACTCCTGATGATAACCGTACAACCTTTCAGGAAGATGTAATTCAATGTTCTGCGTGTAATTAGCCAGGAACTTAGTTTTCTTCCTCTTGTTAACTAACATTGTTCCAATTTTTTGAACAGTTGTACGAATAACTTTTGATTATTCCAAAAAACTCAAAAAACTTTGTTTGGATGGAAGACAATAATGACATTTCACCGATATTGCACAATTAACTTCTCTTTGGCTCATTTCGGTGATATTTCGATATATCAAGTAAAAACATGGAACTCGTACGATTTTTGCGATCGGCGTAATAGCGTACTAGACAGAGTGAACAGGTACTAAAATTAGTACGAAAGTACTAGGTCTGGCAACTCTGACTTATTCGCCTTTCCGCTCTGATTCCGACGATGGTCGGATGATCGTTTAATGAGTTGATCGAGAGAGAGAGAGGGCAAAAAACGCGAGTTCCATAATTCTGGCTCAGATGTGGCTCATCCTTGATGATTCGTTCGCATAAATTTGAATATCAGTTCACTTCGGGACTTCTTGAGTTAATGGACTGATTTGAATATTCGTTTTTCCATCCATTTGGAATTCATTAAATAATTTGCTCGTCGTCTCCAGCTATCGGAAGAAAATTATAATTCCATACTTTAAATATCTATAGCTGTGGATCATAATAAAAGAATGATTAGTGGAGATTTTCATATTTCTAATTCGAAGTGTAAAAGTTTATGAAAATCGTGAGATATTTGGGAAAAACTGAAAATCTCTGATTTTGTTTTAATTAATTTTCTTGGTCAATATCAGAGAAAACAATTTGAAATTTAATGTAAGGAGGTAATTAATCATGACAAACAAGATGGAATTATCATGAATATTTTACCTCCATTATTTCCAGAGATTCACCATGCAATTTTTTGGTTCTATCGTAGGCGCCATATTTGTTTTTTATACAATTGAATAGATCAACCCTTTCAAGTTGATCCGGTACACCGTATTTCAATGTAGATATTGTGCCTAATTTCTGAAAATGAAGGTTTATCGAACCACAGGTAAGTAATCCTTCAGGTTGGGAAAATAGGATATAATATAAGCAATCCAAGGTGAGATTAGTTCAACTGACGAAGCTACTGTGTTAGCGAAACATGCCGGGTGTTTGAGAATCTTGTAGATATCTTATCGTTTGTGAAGTTTTCACATCAGAAAATGTTAAATTTCACATTTTTGGGCAAACTCCGCCAATTGCTTTATTTTTATATGAATTTGATAAAGAAGCACAAAGAATATCATCAAGTTAATTTTGACAAATCCAATAATTTCGTGGGTATAAAACTTATCACATTACATTTTTCATCGCAGGTTGAATAACGATTTACAACAACCACAAATAAGCTTAACGACATGCATATCATCTATACCTCCCTCTGCTGTCGAGTTTTCTTTAGAACACCATGTTCATAATCTTCAAAATCTCCATACGTAAAGAAGTAGGTATAGTCGGTCGTGGAACACGGCACATGTTTGTTTTTCAAACCCAAGCAAATGACGGTAAAAGTATAGGTAATAAATACATCAGAATAACTAAATTCAGACCACTATCCGACTAAAATTTGGTCAATTTCACCTTATCACCCTCGACTTATTGTTCAGGATACCCTAATATCCCAATTCTCATCTTCTAAATTACTCTCATTTTTTCCCCATATTGGTGAATTCGAGGTAAATAAGACGTAATATTTACTTCCGCCAAATAAGTCGTTGAACAATTCGAAGGGCGAAATAACGTATATTACACCTAAAATGTTTGTTGAGATGACAAAAGTTCAGATTCCATATTCGAGTGATTTTATTGCCACATAAAACTCACAACTCGTACACATATCGATATGGATTTCATATATTAGATAGATAGATATTATGTAAAATCACGACTTTTTATTTACAACCCCATGCATGCAAAAATCATTACATAATTTTTTCTTCGAGGCTCCGTCTGTTGTTGATTTTTAATAGATTTGATGGAAGTTCACATCCAAAGTTGACTAGACTTGAAATTATAAGTATCAACATTCGAATAACAAAAGTATCTATTCGATATTTGAGTGGATTCCTTGAAACACATAACCGACAATCCGAACATATCGATAGGGAATTCATTAGTTTTCACTGTAGTGTTGATTTCTCAGAAATAAAGGTAAATATGCGGTAATAAAATGTGATAGATGTTTCATTTCAGTATACCAACATAAATATCGATCAATTTCGTGATCATTTTTCCAATTTTGTAGATATACATACTCTTATACAGGGTGAGAATAAGACCGACAAACTTCGTACACGGATTCCTCACCTCATCTTGAGGTGGAAAGATCCTATCAACGTATTATGTCCTAAAATGCATCCTCACTGAGATATAGGGTGTCGGAAGTACGAAAAGAGTTAAAATTTCTCTATATTTCTCCAGAACCCCTGTAGCAAAAAAAGTCAACTTGGTATACCAATCCAGATTAACCAGAGTAATCACAGGAGGTTTTCATTTTTGGGATTTCGTCAACCAATGGCGTAGTAGGGGTCGTATGTCGCCAAATTTTCTTTCAAACATTTTCTCAGACAGATGAATTTGGTATCTAATTAGTGAATGACCTCAGTAAGGATTATCAATACTCAAAAGTAATAACATTCTGCATGC
Organism: Phaedon cochleariae; assembly: GCA_918026855.4. Classification (NCBI taxonomy): domain Eukaryota; kingdom Metazoa; phylum Arthropoda; class Insecta; order Coleoptera; family Chrysomelidae; genus Phaedon; species Phaedon cochleariae. The sequence goes on along the minus strand of OU896709.1, from coordinate 17,239,591 downwards.
CTAAATGTATAGAGGTTCCGGAGATATTTGCGAAAAACTTAAGACATGTCTTGAGGTAATATTGAGTAGAGGCCCAATTTGCTGCGTACCATAATCGCATAATGCTGATAGTATACGAGATATCGATATTACCTTTCAACCTCCGGAATATTTTTGAATGTCGAGAAAAAGAAAAACATCGTGAGTGAGTCAGAAGTAAATCGACGAGCTCGAGGTTAATATAGTCGTAAGGTATCTTGAATTTGTCAGAACTATCAAACTATTAAAACAGTTTTCGATCAAGGAAAACCATGTCAACTTTTTTATAATGCCAACAGTAACAAATTCATTTTATTTTAATAGATTATCTGGCGGATAGAATATTTATGCGCTGAAAGAAGTACAAAAATAAATTCAAAGCAAATGTACAAATGGACCTCCGTTTTGTTCAATACATAATTGACATGCCTCAATTTTGCAACTGAGTATAACGAATGAAAAGAAAATTATGGAGTAAAGTATGGTCCTCTCGATTTTTTCTATACCTGCGTGTTCGAGTAATATGTATAGTGATCTTTTCATATATAGTATAGTACAACTATAGTTTCTCATATAGGTTTCATTTTAAGACTTCAATATGAACTGTTCACCTCGAAATAAAATGTGGAATCAGGAGTAATAGGAGTTTCTCGAACTAATTCTGACTCACCCGTACAATGCTTTCAATCAAACATTCAAATATGTTCAGAATTCAGCATTATGCGATTATGGCACGCAGCGAATTGGGTCTCAACCTCAAGACAAATCTTTAGTTTTTTGCAAATATCTTGGGAACCTCCAAACTTATAGGTATGCAGAAAGTTATTACTTTTAGGTTAGGTATTGTTGAAACTAACTGATGTCATACACCAATATGACAAAACATCTATCTGAGGAAAAATATAGGGGAAAATGTGACGGTAATTGACCCTAACTATGCCACTAGTTGACGAAATCAGGAAATGAAAACTCTATATGTAATTACCCTGATTAATCTGGATCGGTATACCGAGTTTCATAATCCTCGCTACAGCGATTCTGGAGAAATTTGGATAAATCTCAACTTCTTTCGTACTTTCGACACCCTGTATCCCATGAACTTTTCACCTCATAATGAGGTGAGCAATCCGTGTACGAAGTTTGTCGATCTCATTCTGACTCACCTTGTATAGAATGAAAAATAGGTAGTCAATGTTTGTAAAGATATTTATGCACGACAGGGCGTAAAGTAGCACTCTATACCGCCCGGTTTGCGGGCGTAAAATAGCACTTCACCGCTCACGGACTACTTTATTGCCCGGCGTTCTCTTGATATTCCTGAGATGCAAGATGATATGATCGAACCCAATAGTTATTATTGTATCTAGAGCGCGAAATGCTACTTTGGTGATCGAGATCTGATCTGAGTCAAAAAAATAGTCGAGATGACCAAAGTATTTCGCGTTGGAGCTGCAAACAACGGTTTTCTACAAACGTCAAAAAAAATGCTTAGCTTGATATAAAAAATAGTGTTGAACTGGCTTAAAAAAGTCTGTTCCTATCCTCCCTAGGTACGCACGATGTTCCACGAACATGATAATAGTTTCCGTTCGTGCGCTCCAAGAGATAAAACAAAGTTATTGTTGAACATTCAGAAATGAATGATCTCGTGGATGTTTGCTCGATTGAGGATCATGAAGTCGAAATATAAATATATCTCATATATTTTACATATAACAATGCGCGAAGTATAGGTATTTCGCGCCGCTCTGTTTCACTTTGCGCATTGTTTTGTGCATCGTAGGAAACTGAAAAAGTGTCACTTCGCAATTTTTTATCAATGTGCGAACCTTGTCATTTTTTGACGTTTGTTGAAAAAATAAATTATCTTATGTGATGACATTACTTGACACCAAGTATAAAAGTCTACTTCTGATTCAAAAATTTGACTGAGTTACTATGGTAACGTTGATTCCATCAATGATATTCCTCACATCAGCCATATATGATGTATTTATATCGTTCTTGAAAGGTGAATATTTATTCACAATGAAAAATCAAATATACTGGTCGTGTATAAAATGTATGACTTTCGGGCGTAGCTTGCTCTCATGTACCTTGGCGTGTTAATAGCCTTCGCCGAACGGGCTCTTACGTACACTCTACGGCCATAAAAGCCCATTTTGAACACTTGATACATAATAGTATATATTATTCAACGAGCGCATAATATTACCCACGAAGATGGAAGTTATTCATTAACTTGCTTGCGCTGTAGCATTTCCTCACCGGGATGCATTTAAACATTCCGGTATAGGATTCGGCACCTGCTTAAATTCTATTGGTCGATTTTGATTTATCTGACCAATTGAAGGCGGAGTGCCGAAATTCGTACCAGAATGTTGAGCGGTGCTGAAACACAGGTCGGAATGTTGATAAGCTCGAGATAATGTGTAATACGCATTTTTCAATAACTTTAGAAATTTTCATTTATATTCATGATGATTATTTGGTGTAAAAGTTTTAAATGAATGATTATATGTGATAAAATGAGATAATAAATTCGAAATAACAATCATTAGAACACCTAATGTCTGTTAATGTCCTATTCCATGGGACTTAGCGTTTGGTTGATTTCTCGCCACGTTACCTGCCAAACTGCGTCTACGTCTTCTTCGAATACATTTCATGAGAAAATAAAAAAATATTTAAAAAACATAAAATTGTTACCTGTACAAGAATCTTTTAATATTTGTAGGGCCTGATTTGAAACGCCATGATGTAAACGACTGAGCTTCATAATCATTCATCCATTGTACAACTTCTGTTTAATTCTTCATATTGCCCCTATACAAATTTTCTGAAACTTTTATTAATCTTTCCATGATTAGTGGTTTATGGTATACTTCACTAATTGATGATTGCACTTAACTTTAATAACATAAGATTGCAGGTTTGTTGTTAGCATGTGGGAACGACGGTATAATAAAAAAATACGCAGGTTAGGTAAATTCGAGGGTAAACGTAAACAAAAACCGCGCAAAATGCAGGGCAACATTCCGACCTGCTTTTCAGCACCGCTCAACATTCTGGTACGGATTTCGGCACTTCGCCTTTAATTGGTCAGACAAATCAAAATCCTCCAATAGAATTTAAGCAGGTGCCGAATCCTATACCGGAATGTTTAAATGCCACCGGGATGATTAACTGTAGCACCCTGTATCTAGACGCTAGTTATCAACAATGAATTTCCATGGTTCTGATTGGTCTGTACTAATCTATTCGATTTGCCCGCACATAAGTGTGAGCCAATCTGCAACTGTCAAGTGTCAATTCCTATTTTATGGTTATGGTTACTCATGATGATAGTCGCTGTTGAGAATGAACAACAGTGAATCCTCATTGTGAGTCTTTTGAATTTGCGTGTATTTCACAAACAGTAGTAAAGTGCTGTGCTTCAGTAGAACTAGTAGAACGAATACCTACCTAGTTGAATTTGACAAGACGATGGGATGTCAGATTATTATACGCCATCCTACTGTCATTATTACTCGATTCATCAAAATAATGTCTGTCATTGAATGTTGAGAATCGAGTTAGCAATGTATGAATGACTCCATAGTTGTAGATGAATAACTATTTTCAGAGGAACTTTGCATTATATCATCACAGTATCATTAGTTATGAACATAATCGACGCCAGACTATAGATGAAATATCATTATTTTAAGGAAAGCCGGCATATCAAATTCGACTTCAATTTCCGCAGCTGAATTCTTCGAAATTTAATTTTGGAAGCTAGTCAAGTCCACTTTCTATGCATGGAATGTGTATATCCTTCTGGATATGATGTATTCATGATATCAAAATTCCAATTTTGTTGCGGATTTGCCGCTAACAATACAATATACGGAGTAAATTGCGTTTCAGAGGCAGTAGATATATATATATATATGTTTATATAAATATCGAATCTTGCGGTGTAGTGATTCGGGACCATGTCAGACATCATCTCGTCAGACATAAAATGTTCCAGGAAGTTTCATCAATATCAAATAGTGTTAGATCTTGTTGAAAATGTTTACACAAAAGAACTTCGAACAAGATGATTCGGATTCCCGCAGGATTATCAAATTGATGATAATAATATCAGAAGACCGTCTTATTTAAGAAACGATTCGTTTTCATTCGAAAGTTATTATCAACATAAAGTGATCGAAAAAAGCTATGGATATTTTTTAACGCAAACGACATAGATATCAATAGTAATAACACTAATTTTAGGAACACATAGGAATTGATAGCTATACCAAATTTTCCTAGAAAAATTTTTTTATAGCGAAAAGATGATAATCTCAACTTTTTTCGATCAGTTTATTGAGCTTTGAGAAGCGTTCACGATGATTTAGCTTCTTCCATGCATTCATTTCATGTCCTATTTGACTGATTCGAAAGTGAAGGCCAAAACATGTCAAAACTCAAACATCAGTAAATCACTCACAATTCAAAAAAAGTTCATGGTCACCTAATACAAAAATTAGAGAATAACATGTGGATATGAGTAAGTAATAAATAATTAGTGGCATTTGAATTCAATATGACATTCAGAATTTGCCCACGCCCATATAATACAAAACAAGACTCAATCGATTTGTTGGATAATGTTCAGTGTGTGGCCTACGTCAATCACCTTGTATAGGGTGTCCATTTCAAAAAATGGTGATGGACGTTATAACTCAAACGTGGATCACCATTAATTCACTCATTACTTTTCGGAACCACTGTATATAATATCGATATCAATCAGCAACAATTCAAAGAACTATTTCTGAAATTAATATACTAAAAATAATAAATTCAAAGAACTATTTCTGAAATTAATATCGTAAAAATAATCATAATATAATAAATATGACTGCTAAATAATTGAGACAATCAGCATCATCAGTAAACATTCATTGTGAAAATGAAGAGCCTTTATACACTGTGTCCAAGACAAGGATGTCTATCATGGAGATCGTTTTCATTGTTTTTCTGACGTTATCCAAAGAAATATAGGAGAACAAAAGACACTTCCTCATTGCCATTTCCTAAGCTCAACAAAACAGCGTTGAGAGATTTTCCCTACCACGTTTTGTTTCTGATCGAGAAACCATCATCAACTTTACGCTATTAGGCAAAATCATCTTGGCCACAGTGTACACTGTTTCATTTCGATTGATCCCTTATTGCCAATGCAATTTGTAGGGCATGCATTCCCTGTGCAAATGCATGTTCCTGAGTCGACAATTTCCGAACGCGCGGAAAATCTTGTATGAAAAAGTACCTAAATATCGAATCCCCGGTTCAATATCACGCTCAATCGGAAAATGTGAAATTCACGAGAGCCTCGGGACTCAATTGCGAATATCCTGCGGTACAGCTTTCATATGTGAAAATTGTGATGGCGATTTAATTGCATCAAATAAAATATTATTACGACAGAACATGGTATACGATTATTGCATGAACCGATGCAGAAATCAGATACAGTTGAATTGAGGTGTATATGATGGGTAATCAATATCAATCGAACAGAGGCTTCATCGAACATTATTTTTTCTACAAGCACCCTATACCGGCACGCAATTCAGTTTGGGAAGTGTCATTTTCCCGCAGTGGTGCAGGAAAACATTAATATAATTTTTTCTCCGATAGGCAGCAAATATTAATTTTGCTGATACATATCAATCAGCAAAGTATTACTTTTCCTGCCTAGGCAGCAAAGTGGTTACTTTGCTGATCGATATGTATCAGCAAAATTAATTATCCATAAATCTTTTATAATTTCCTTCATATTTCATCCGAGACTTCTCCGGCAACAAATTCAACTCTATATTTTTTGCCACCTCCCTAATTTCTGGAGGTTTGAGTACTTCCAGGTCGCTATCACTGTCCATTATATAATAATTTAAATATACCGATATTTTTTCGCACGACTGTCAGAAATTTCATGAATTGTCAAACTATAATTATTATGGACATTTCCATAGCAACCAACCATTCCAACAACTGCGATTTCTATCAAATTTCATTTTAATTAAACACTACAGGAAAAATGAAGAGTTATATATCATTATGAACAATCGGAGAAAAAATTATATGTTCAACTCGGCAGCAAAGTAGATTGACTGCCTTAGCTGGATTCCTAGCCTCGCTACGCTCGGCTATGAATTCAGCCTCGGCAGTCAATCTAGTACTTTGCTGCCTAGTTAAACAAATAACTATTCTCGCAAAATATAGGTGGTGGGTGACACAATATGAAAATTTTAGGTTCTTTTGTTGCAGTATTCAGTATACGTTTGTAAAAAATCATCCATTAAACTGCACTATTTATGGTGAAAATGAAGAAATATTGAAGAATGATAATTGATTATTATAGAAATCCTTCTTATAGCCTTCAATTGATCTGATGTGGAAAACAATTGAAGTCATGTCAATCAAAACATAAATCAGTTAGTGTAATGATTCTCAGAGTGACAGACAGAGCGTTACTGTTATTTTCGATTCAGTGGAATTGCGATGAAAAACTTCCAGCTACAGATGCGATACAGATGAGTTATTATACCAACGGAGTCTTAAGAAAGGTATGAGAAGCACTATACACGGGATTTATTGAATGGTATGCAATAGTAAGAAAGTGAAAACCCCAAATAAAGAAGAAGTATTTTTGGGTCATTTACTAGAAATGTATGAAATCTAGAGGCCGAACACCATGAGCATGCTGGCTTCCGCAATAAGCTTACCTACATAATGCTTCAAACGGTACGAACAATAGATATATCACTAATTATCAGGAGATAGAGAATATATCACTATTGTTAGTTGTTCTTATTTGCAGGAATGATTGATTGAACAAATCAATCAATTACCTACGTTCGTAGAAAGAATATTATTCCTAACTCATGCGGAAAGTATCTTTCCCGCATTCGACTGCTTGCCTGTATCACTTTTCGCACTTGTTAGGAAAATTAGTATGTATGCCTATAGCTTTCTGGCATGCCGAAAGAAAAGTTATCGCCGAGGCCTGTTCCGGTCGAGGCAGGATAATCTTTTTCGCGGCCATGGTATACACACTATATTTCGTGCAATCGTCAAAATTATTGAACTATACATAATTGAAATGCCATATTGAATGAATGTACGAAATGTTCTGGACAGTTCTTGACAAAACGAAAATATGATTTGACCATGATCATACCTGAATAACCTTACTATTTTCGTAATTTAGGAATTTCAAATTCGGAAGTGAGCTTTGGTTTGGCGGAATGGCGGACGTTGCTATATGGTTGCACTTGTTCATACTGTGTAGAGACTGCGAACTTTCTTTGAGTATACGATTTCACGAAACACATTCACAAAATTGAGAGGAACAAATTGAATTCGAGAAATGCCATGTACAGGGTGGCCAACTAAGAATCCAGAGTTCGATACCTCTGTTGTCTTGAGTGATTCAAAAAAAAGTTCCGCATTCAAATTAAAGTGGTAACCGAGCTTCACATTACATAATTTCTTTGAAATACACAGGGTGTTCCGTAAGGTCACAGCACATCAAAGCTATGTTTTTTTCATTAGAACACCCTATATTTTATTCTATTTTTGAATTCTCCCTGAAGATATGATTTCAACGACCCATCATACTTAGGGGCTAGCAGTGAAAGTTCCTGACATATAGGGTGTGCAAAATCGAGATTTTCCAAGTTCAGGATGTTTTTCTGTCGAAACTGTTCATTATTCGTCAAAACGGATTACATGCATGTCCCTATCTCAACTTTTCACTCACTATCAATAATTGGTGTTCAATTGACATTTAATTAAAACAAATTATAAATTTAGATTTTTTGACCACCTTGTATCAATTTCAATTGAACACCAATTGACAGTGAGTGAAAAGTTGAGATAGGGATATGTAAACCGTTTTGACGAATAATGAACAGTTTCGACAGGAAAAAATCCTGAACTTGGAAAATCTCGATTTTGCACACCGTATATGTCAGTAACTTTCACTGCTAGACCCTAAGTATGATGGGTCGTTGAAATCAGATCTTCAGGGAGAATTCAAAAATGAAATAAACAATAGGTTGTTCATATGAAACAAACATAAAGGACCCCGCACTTTTAGTACGTAAAATGGTTCTCGGTGAAATTTTCTGAATTTTCAGTATGTTGTAGAATTCGATGAACTGATTGAACATGCAGAATCGTAAAGTTCTTTGATGAACAGATTCTGAGATACAGGGCGTTGAAGTTACAAATCGGTATTTTTCATTTAATTATTTTCTCGGAATTCAAAGATGCCAAGTACAATTTTTTTCACTCATATCATCAACGAACCTCTATATTACTCAACATGATTCAGATGGTTAAGATAATGTAATTGTTTACAGAGTGAAACATATAAACATTTCAGTGATGTCTGAAAATTCGATGTAATAATGAAATATCGAAAAAATAATTTAGGCATGCAATATACTATTCTCATTCCATCATGAATCACAATTCATACATTTCATACAGGGTGATTTGAAAAATTGGTGACACCTAAGACCGATTTATTCATACACATCCTGTATATTCGAGTGAATTGTTAACCTCCCAAGATAGCTGATACCGTATGAACATGATTTCGTTGAGATATATAGGGTGATCATGAGGATTTTCGATGATGAAAATGACAAAAAATCGTGTTTTTTTAAATCACCCTGTTATTCATGATTAACTCGGTGAAATTCCCTAATTATTTTTTAATATATTCATCATCCGCTCCTCAACGCTGTCTTGGAAATTCAGTTTCCTATCATGACGGGTGTCATAGTTATTAATTCAGGAACTTACCATTTGCACGAAGAGTTGAAGAGACTTGTTCACTTACATTCGCATAGTGGCCGATATTTTTCACAAATAGTGAAACGTGAGAATGTGGAGACGAAAATAAGTTAAGTATTCATATACAGGGTGAGCATTAGAAATTCAATAACAATAGCAGATATATGAATTTAATAATATAAATATAATGTGAAGATAGTTAGGCGAATTTCGTTGGTATACAAGCTCTGCCAAAATGAAAAACGAACAATACCTAGGAGATGGGAGAATGATTCGGTATTTCACGCTTCCATTTCTAATAGGGAGAGATGAATCCTGGAATCGACAGATTTTTTCACATTTGTTTTCCACTCAGAATCAGGCGTTTCCATCATTTTCATATTTGCTTGCTATCAGTAATTATTATAATATAAATGTGAAAAAAATCTGTCGATTCCAGGATTCAACTATCCCTATTAGAAATGGAAGCGTGAAAGACCGAATCATTCTCTTATCTCCTAGGTATTGTTCGTTTTTCATTTTGGCAGAGCTTGTATACCAACGAAATTCGCCTAACTATCTGTACATTATATCAATATTATTAAATTCATATATCTGCTATTGTTATTGAATTTCTAATGTTCACCCTGTATATGAATACTTAACTTATTTTCGTCTCCACATTCTCACGTTTCACTATTTGTGAAAAATATCGGCCACTATGCGAATGTAAGTGAACAAGTATCTTCAACTATTCGTGCAAATGGTAAGTTCCTGAATTAATAACTATGACACCCGTCATGATAGGAAACTGAATTTCCAAGACAGCGTTGAGGAGCGAATGATGAATATATTAAAAAATAATTAGGGAATTTCACCGAGTTAATCATGAATAACAGGGTGATTTCAAAAAACACGATTTTTTGTCATTTTCATCATCGAAAATCCTCATGATCATCCTATATATCTCAACGAAATCATGTTCATACGGTATCAGCTATCTTGGGAGGTTAACAATTCACTCGAATATACAGGATGTGTATGAATAAATCAGTCTTAGGTGTCACCAATTTTTCAAATCACCCTGTATGAAATGTATGAATTGTGATTCATGATGGAATGAGAATAGTATATTGCATGCCTAAATTATTTTTTCGATATTTCATTATTACATCGAATTTTCAGACATCACTGAAATGTTTATATGTTGCACTCTGTGAACAATTACATTATCTGAACCATCTGAATCATGTTGAGTAATATAGAGGTTCGTTGATGATATGAGCGAAAAAAATTGTACTTGGCATCTTTGAATTTCGAGAAAATAATTAAATGAAAAATACCGATTTGTAACTTCAACGCCCTGTATCTCAGAATCTGTTCATTAAAGAACTTTACGATTCTGCAGGTTCAATCAGTTCATCGAATTCTACAACATACTGAAAATTCAGAGAATTTCACCGAGAACCATTTTACGTACTAAAAGTGCGGGGTCCTTTGATATGCTGTTACCTCGTGGAACACCCTGTATATTCCAAAATAATTTTGAAATGTGCAGCTCGGTTATTACTTCAATTTTGATACGATTTTTTTTTCAAATCTCTCAAGACAACAGAGGAATCGAACTCTGGAGACTTAGTTGGCAACCTTGTACATATTGGTCACAATGGTCACAATGTATCACGTGAAACATTATAGACAAAACTTATTCACAGGACCTTCCGGGTTCCGAATAAAGAGAGAAAAAAACAGCCTTTGAAAGCCTGAAGTACTCATCGAATAATACGACTCCCAACATATCCGGTGATGGAAATCCTTCGTATTTAAGGCTTCTTCGTCAATGGAGTATGCCTGATATTGACTTCTACGAATTTGATCAAAATTCTTAACGCTTCAAAATTGGAACAAAATGAAGCTGTCGACTATCCGTCAGAGACAAATGAAGCAGAATTGATTATACCGATCGATGAAAAAATGGAGAAATTAAAAAATGCAGCACCATTTTCTTTCCATAAAAAATGGACGACAATATTTAGAAAAGCCTATGGCATTTTGGGTATATTTAAGGATACAGCGAGTTTCGAAATGAAAAACGAATTCAATAACACGTTACATATAAGTTGTGTTATAAATAATGCGATCGCTATCTACGAAAAACCATACCATGAAGTCGAGTGTGAAGTGCAATTTGATTCACACAATGTTATCTTTATCGCATAAGTCCTACTTAAAGTACAGCCAGCAATAATAGCAGCCAACTGTCTACGGCTCCCACATATTTCATGTGAAATTGTCTAATTTGCTCCACAATTATTGTCCAAAAACACAATATATGATATTTCAGGGAAAAGAACAAAGCAGGATAGTCTGTTACTCGGTCTGTTATCGGAGAATTGGTATATAACACATTACCATAAATTGTGGAAATAGTAGCTGTTTCTTTGAAGAACATATTTTGGATCAATTCATTTCATGTATGAAAAATCCCACAAGCCGCGTGATTTTGTCATTATGACAGCGAAAACAGTTTGCCCAAACTTTTCCAGCGACAATAACGGAACCTAACTTATGAAAGCATGACAATCAGCCATAAAAAAATGTTTGGTGAATTAAATTGTCTTACCGAATTACACTCTAGATATTTTTTTAGTCGAGGTGAACTTGGCATTTATAATGCGACTTTTGTTGCCATTAGAAAAATTCAACTCAAAAAACTGACAGAAAAAATTCTCATTAATACATGCCAAGTTAACTTCGACAAAAAAAGCTCTCGTGAGTGAGAGTAAGTGAAAATTTGTCGTTACATGGAAAGCCTGTTGATTTTTGAAACGCTTTCACATTCAATGATATTATTATTTCTTGAGATGTAATTTCAGGTTTTGACACCACAGAACTTGTTAATATACAGGGTGTTTCAGTTTTTTGTAGCAGGACTTTTACAGCTTGAAGAAGACATTTTTTTAAGATTAAAATCTCATACAAACATGTATGCGTGGAAGCTTCGTTTCCGATTTACAGGGTGTCAAAGTTTCAGATTTTTTTTATGTCTTTTGAATTTTCTCCTACAATTCTCGGAATAATTGATTGAAATTTGGTACACCTAATACACTTCGAAAACTCAATATTTGAGGCTATTGAACGTTTTTGAATACCTACAGGGTGATAGACTTTCAGGGGTCGTACCCAATTTCACCCTGTAGAACTTTTTTGCGTACCGCCTCTGCTTTCAATGGGACATAGATTCAATTTGTCCTTTCAATTTGGAAACTTTCTGTCTCTTTGTAAATTTTTCGAAAACTGTATGGATGATAAAATACTTGTAATAAAACCGTTATTTCTCAAACACACTTATTTGACAATTTACATTTTATTGGAAAATTGAATGACCGAAAGCTTCCATAGTAAATGAAATTCAGTTGCAAAATTAGATTGAATTTTTTGAACACAATGTTTTTATTCTAAAAAAACTTCTCTAACTGGATTGCAAAATCTGAAATTGTATTGTAGAAAATTCCAGGACACCCTGTATAACTGGAACTGGTTAAACTTTCGATATCAGGGACTGTTTGACACACGGTCTAGTCTCTTTTGACGGTTGAGGTGTTGTGAGTTTTAATAATTCAATCTCGTGAACGGCAGTTCTAATTTTATCAGTACCCTTAGGAGTGGGTCGGATTCCGCTTTTCATCTCGAAATCCATACAGTTTTCGAAAAACATACATGGGAGCGAAAAGTTTCCAAATTGCAGAGACAATCTGAATATATGCCCCATTGAAAGCAGAGGCGGCACGCAAAAAAGTTCTACAGGGTTAAATTGGGTACGGCCTCTGAAAGTCTATCACACTGTAGGTATTCAAAAACGCTCAATAGCCTATATAATATTGAGTTTCTGAAGTGTATTAGGTGTACCAAATTCAATCAATTATTCCAAAAATTGTAGGAGAAAATTCTAAAAACATAAAAAAATCTGAAACTTTGACACCCTGTGAAACGAAGCTCCCACGCATATATGTTTGTTTGAGATTTTCATCTTGAGAAAATGTCTTCTTCAAGTTGTTAAAGTCCTGCTACAAAAAACTGAAACACCCTGTATATCAATATCAAAGATTTCTAATATCAATTCGAATATGATTTCAATGAAGATGTAACACGATATAATAATTGAAATCCTCGTTGAAATCGCAGTATATAAAGGTGAGCAATAAAACATTAGCCAGAACAAACGAAAATAATGGCGAAATCAGAGCATGAACCGACTTCATATAAAATTCCTATTGAGATGATAAAATATGATTCCTTTGATTAACAGGGTTTCTATAAATGATTCTAATATCCTAGTTGTCGTTGAAAGATATTTTATTTACATATTGACTATTCCATCATGCACTTATATTTTCTGGAACCAATCAGATAGTTTCGATATTATTCTGTAAACGAAAAATTCTCATGAGTGATATCACGATGTTCTGAATATTCGAGATAATTCTGTTTATGAAATTTTGTTGCCTTACTTTACGGCAACACAATTGAGTTAACAATGAAAAACAGAATTATGAGAAGATATTCAGAACATAGTGGCATTTTGCTAGACTATTTCACGTTCACGAAGCATAAAAAGAATTCATTATTGATGAGTGATTCATTCTGACAAGTACAGTCATAATTATATTATGCCATACTGGCAGACTCTTCTCACATGTTATTATCTCTGGCTTGTGATTGGTCATGTTATATGATGGGTGAAACCGGTGAAATAGTCAATATAAGCTCATAATATAAAAGGTATAGGTTAATTGGGAGGCCCCGATTTCTGCTTTATTCATTATCTAATCAAATCATAGAATAGTCAAACGAATATAAATAATGGGGAAATTTTCTATATTGAGGTTTCCATTTCACTGGGAAGTTGGTAAAAATCAATATATACCAATTTCTTTTTTCTTTTTTTCATAAGATCAAATTGCACTTAAAAAAAATAAAATAAAAGAGGAACTTGGCTCCTCCACCATTCCTATGCCTTACTCTCCGGAAATCCACATTCACACAGAGTTAAAATACGATTCCCTGTACCAATACGACGTTGCCGACATCATCAATATGTCTAAAGTTCCAGAAATTGTTCTTTGAATGCATAATAACTATATCATAACAGCAATGGGGTATAAGAGGTTCTTCAATCCTACTTTGTCAAGTATTATAAATAATTCCCATGAATCTCTCATTGGCTGAATGAAGTTGATTACCTACTGATGATGATTAATTATGATATTTTGTGAAAGTATCTATAATTTCTCACTATCGTTATAATTATTACAATATGTTTTTCATAACCTGTTCAGTCATTTTTTTTGCTAATAAATTCGTTCCTTAATAAAACGGATCTACTTTCTAGGAAAGTTGCAGATTATATCTTGCAACAGCGCCTAATACTTCGAGTCCGTCCAAACCACTCAAAATACTGTCATGCACAACAAGAGGAAGGAGCCATGGGTGTGGGATTCATTCTGTTCTGACCGATAGCAGTAAATTAGGAAGGATAGTATCATTGAATGTAGCCGATAGAGATTCATTGATTCAATGATGTTTTTCTGCAACCGACACAAAAGTCGTCCATTTTGATACCAAAATTAGCTCTTAAATTGACGTTTCTATTACTGACACAAAAATAGGTATGTTGCTAGGCAACATATTTAGTTCCTAGGAGCTAAAGTTGAATTTTAGTTCCTAGGAGCCACGACAGAAAAAGTTTATTGCTATGCAACGTTCCAAGTAATTTGAATTAAATTGGTAATCAAAATTGACACTGACATTGGGCGAACACAAAATGAGGGAGTTTTCGATGTAAAAATACACAAAATCGGTTTTATATCATTTGGAGAAAGAATTCTATTTTTCACACGGCAACAAATGTAGATTGCCTTGATTGAATTCCTAGCCTCGCTATACGCTCGTCTATGAACTATCAGCCGTAGCAGTCAATCTACTACTTTGCTGCCTAGTAAGATAATAGTAGATTGTTTTATTAGGATCAAAAGTGACACTTTGTTTGACAAGCGAATTTTGCATTCGCGAGGCGAAGCGTTTAGCGAAGCTGAGCGAAAGCAACATTTGCGAGTCGAACAAAGTCACATTTGATCCGAATGAAACATGCTATTTTTTCTGCAACCGAAACAATTAACTCAAACAAACGTGAAGTAACCACCAATGCCGTGCCATATGTATGCAATGCAACAAATATTGACAAATAATGCATGTGGTGAGAATATTCTACCTGCATTAACAGCAGGTAAGGTTTTCTAGGATGTTCGAATTGTAGTTTCAATATAAATACAACCACAGAGTGACATATTTGTGTATAAACCAGGTGCTCTAATGGCAAATACCGCGCCAGTGCCAGCTATAGGAACAAGACGTGGAAAATGTTAGGTTAGTGAGCATATCAACAATGATAATGATAATAGTGATTATTTATTCCTCTAAATACTGGCATACTACACTGTGTTTGACTTGATAATCAAATGAAGCTAAACAATATCGTTGTTTGAGACAAAAAAACTATTGCTTGCCGTGATTATTCAAAAACAAGTTATCCATCCTGAGAATAACGAATGAAATACAGATCAAGCAAGTATTTGAATCTTGAAGGCTTCCCTGACAAAAATACTTAACTGAGATGTTTATAATTCCAATACTAAACTATAATAAGGTGTATTTATGTCTCCAGCATGGATATGCAATGACAAATGTGCTGAAATCGGAAACAAAACAGTTATGCGTCTCAACCAACCGTCACAATGGTGTTTATTCTTGATGACGTCCAGTAGATCATTTTTATTTCCTAGGAGCTAAAGTTGAACTTTAGCTCCAAGGAACTAAAATTCAACTTTAGCTCCTAGGAACTAAATATATTGCCTAGCAACATACCTATTTTTGTGTCAGTAATAGAAACGTCAATTCAAGAGCTAAGTTTGGTATCAAAATGAACGACTTTTGTGTCGGTTGCAGAAAAATATCTATTTCGTTTAGGATCGAGCTCTATTCGACATATTTCAATGCATAAAAATTACAAAATTATAACCTGTCAGAATGACTCCAAATACCATCTGCCGAGCCCTCTGCATTCCTGCTCCGAGTGCATATGTGGTTATGCATGCTTTTGTTTACAAGTTTTACTTATTCTTCTATTTTTTTTCATTCGTTTTTCATCCGGTCGCTATTCGTTAGCTATTCGCTAGCTTTATCCTTCACCATCACCATCAGCATTTTCAGACTAGATACAGAATGGTACGTCACAATTTGCCGAAAAATAAAAACGACTTGGACTTTATCGGTCGCTATTCTGCACAGCGTGGACATGAAACTGGAGAGTCCTGAACTTATTTTATGAAAATTCATCTGAAGGAAACTTCCCCATTGGATAATACTCCTCCTGAAAATATTCGGCCATCAATAACGGTTCGTATAGTATTGTTAGTAATCTCAATCGATAAATTACAAAGCGGCGAGCAGTCGTCAAATATCATTTGTTGATACGGTCGATTAGACTAGGATATGGAGAACGTTAGAAAAGCAATTTCGAAAGGGGGGAACAAGGAGCCGTGAAAAACCTAATTGATGTCGCGTTTCTGTATCAAGTCAAGCCAAACGAGCAGCGAGAGAATGGAGCAATAGGGTATCGAAAATCCAATCATCCGTGGCTGCTATCAAGATAATATTTCCAATAAAAGTGATAATGAATGAGGAGCCAAGCAATTTGGAAAAAAGCGTAGTCAAGGTTGTCCTGCTATGGAAATGATGGATTGATATCTGATGGAAAAATACATATTTATATTCCAGTATAATTTCATATCTCGAAAGCAATATTAGCAATGAACATGCAAAATGATGATCACATGGGACCTCCATACACAATTGATAGGAATTCAGGGGAATTCCGGAGGAATTCCGGTTATTTTCTGAGATTCTATATGGAATATTCATCTCCGAGATGATAAACAACTTTTTTCAGGTATCCATATATGTATAATGATTCGAATCAACGAAATTTGCGTGTCTTGTCTATAAAGCGATTCTTTCATTTTGCAGCATGAGCCGTATATGGGCGAATGCTGTAAATCATACGAGTGAGAAATTTACAGTCCGTGCCAGTTATACACTATACTTTTTCTACGGCTGTATAACAGATAGCAAAGGAATTTTTGATTACTGAAAATGGACATCAATTTGAACAATTCGATGAATGAGTTACTGAATAATTTCTTAATTCAATTGTTCTAGTAAATATTTAATTAGGTGCTCATTCCACATCGAGTTCCATATACATTATGTATTTATTTGTTGCTATCAGGTACCTAAGTCTCGTAGTTTGTTCGTAAATTAGAATTTATAAAAAAATAAGGAATTTAATGCGCTCATAAAATACATTTGAAAATTCATAAGCTTGAGTCTTATCTCCAAAATCATACCCCGAAAATAAAATGTGAGTGCGCCACTGGATTCTGCGTAGAATTTTCAATGGGATAAGATTTTAATTTGACAATTTCGTTGAGGAACTTCGTAGGTATAGAGGGGGTCCAGAAAGTATGAATTTGAACAGTGATGCAAAATCTGAGATATCTCGCAATAGCATCGAAAACGGGACACACTGTACACATTTTTCCTCAGTGGCCAACCCCTCGGTAATGAAGAACCCTATATGATTATTGAAGGAAATTATTATGGAACTCATATTTTGTTCATTCCTTTATTTTCTGTAGCGCACGAAAGTGAATCTCTATTGCTTTCATTGAACATCGTGCTCACCCAAGAAGGATAGAGAAAGAATGCAGGTATTTTTTCACTTTCAATCTCTCGTTACTCATATTATTTACTGTTCGCACCCAAAACTGAACGATTTGAAATAATAGAATCTATCAATATGGAGGGTGTCCCGAAATTAGCCTGCGAAACTTCACCAGCGGCTTCTTCAACCAAAAATAGGAAAAAAGTTCTAATGAACAAGAGTCGATAAATGTCTCCTAAGGGAGCTACGGTCCCTTGAAAACGGGTTCCTGAAGATGATATTCCTTGAATATTTACGAAACGCCACGTGATAAAATGATGAAATTCTGAACAAGAACCTAAACTTTACATGATCAATTATGGTGAACATTAAATCATTTCAAAGTTTCATTCAGGAGTGTATATTACAAGGCGGAACTACATTAAATATTGCCCAAACCTTTTCGTATGCATATTTGTTGACAATTTAATCTCGGATTATCAAAATCCACACCATTTCACAAGAGGAGGTGCTCTTGTTCCGCATCGATCAGATGTATTATTTTCGAGTGAAATCGATTCAAAAATATTGATTCTCTCACATCTTATGCATAAAGTTGCAAATTTTCAAATCATAGTGGCTATACTAAAGTCAAGTACTTTCTTTTTATCAAACAATCCCATAAAAGCGCAAAAAATAGGAAAATGATGATGAAAAAACTACTTCAATTTTTTTGCATTCTTTTTCATTTCCACTACGCCTCATTGCAATGTTACGCATAATATCTGAGATGTAACAATATTTTCAAATCTACTCGATAATAATACATCTGATGATCGTCACGAAACATGAGTACCTTTTTTCTGTAAAGATGTGTGGAATTTCATAATCCAAGATTAAATTGTCGAAAAATATACATTCCATGAATTTTTTAGCAATATTTTATGAAGTCCCACACTGTATTATATACAGTCCTGATTGAAATTTTACAATGATCTAATGTTCACCACAATTGGGCATGGAAAGTTTAGTTCTTGTACTAAATTGCATATTTTTATCACATGGAGTTTCGGTAATACTCACGAAATATTATCTTCAGTAGCATCTTTAGGAGACATTTATTCTCGACCAATGTTCATCGGGAGTATTCTTTCTATTTTTGGTCGTGCTGAAAGCCGCTGGTGAAGTTTGGCAGCCTAATTTTGGGACACCCTGTATAAACCATTGGTGAAAAAATTCAGCTGAGAGGGAGCTAAACATCTTGGGGTCATTCTTGATCATATAATATTTACTCGTACGTTTGAAGAACATAGCCTTCTGCGAAGAGCACATATTCTCCAGGTATTCAGGGGTCCACAATGGCAATATAAATTATCTGAACCATTTGCCAGTCTCGTTGACAACAAACTTTTTGGGTTGTGAATGATTAGTATTTTTGATAATAATTGTTGTTGCTGCCTCATTATTTTTCCAGATACATTTATTGGGTCGAATTTCGAAGTGGCTCTGTTCGATATACACCTAACTATGGTAGTCAGTTTACTTCAGTATAAGTGCTGAGAATGATGATTTTATGTTTTATATGTGAATTTAATGAAATAGGTACATGAAAACTGCATGATTTTGAAACAAGTGGAAAATAGTATCAAGGGTAAGTACAAACAATGGTGTACAGAATTATGAAATATGAACTTACCTCTAATTCCAATAATGGCATTTTGAATACACCTCGCAGATAACATTTCAGAAACTTTACAAATGGAATTTCCACGCTGTTTCTGAGAATTTTTGTGGATATCTTATCTTTTTTGTGAAGTACTCATGAGTACTGTAGATTTCCATCAAGCAATGGCTAAGTCAATTCAAAATATAAATAGACTATAATGCCACATTATAAAAAAATATGTAGCACTCACCAGATCAAATAAGGATATAAAAAAAGCGCATGAAATTAAGCAGTATTATCTACATTTATTTGAGTGAGCGTTCAATTTTCACCACCTGTTCATAAAACATGAGCCTCGCAAGGAAGTATGAAATTCGCACTATTTGTTCCACCCTGAGTTCTGATTGGCCACCATTAGTCACGTGATATTCATCAAGTCTGATTCTCTGAGAAGTGTTCAACACAGTAGACGAGTTAGTAACGTTGTTATAATCAATTTTTTGAACCACTCCATCAGTATTTCTGCCTTCTATACAGGGTGTAAATTTGAAAACTTTCAATGCGAATATCTCGCGAAATAAAAAAGTTAGAAAAACACCGCTTGGCAAAAATGCTAAAGAGTTAAGGGGAACTAGAACCACCATATTTCAGTGAAGGGATGAGTCACCCTGTCAGCGCAACACACCCCAACTTTGAAATGTCAAATGGCACTACCTCTTTTGTGATACCTCAAATGAACGGTCTTAGTCAGTAGTATTCACCTGTACAAGACTTTTTTTCCACCCACTACAGGGTGTACGAAAAACATTAATTCGAGGGTCTCAATTTGAAAACTTTCAATGCGAATATCTCGCTTAATAAAACAGTTAGGAAAACGCCGTTTGGCACAAATGCTACAGAGTTAGAAGGAACTAGAACCACCATACTTCAGTAAAGGGATGAGTCTCCCCGTCGGCGCGACACACTCCATCTTTGAAATGTCGAATGGCACTACCTCTTTTGTGATACCTCAAATGAACGGTCTCAGTCAGTAGTATTCACCTGTACAAGACTTATTTTCCACCCACAACAGGATGAACGGAAAACATAAAGTCGAATAAAATAAAATGCAGAATGCCGATATATTCCAAGAGATGTGTTCCAAAATGTTAGAATGGCATTTGAACATCGATTTTACTATTGCTTACAACAGAAAGGAATTCATATTGAACATCTGATCAAATAAAATATCCTTTTAACACAATTCATTTTATTTTATTCGACTTTATATTTTTCGTACACCCTGTAGTGGGTGGAAAAAAAGTCTTGTACAGGTGAATACTACTGAGACTGTTCATTTGAGGCATCACAAAAAGGTAGTGCCATTTGACATTTCAAAGTTGGGGTGTGTCGCGCCGACGGGGTGACTCATCCCTTGACCGAAATATGGTGGTTCTAGTTCCCCTTAACTCTTTAGCATTTTTGCCAAACGGCGTTTTTCTAACTTTCTTCTTTCGCGAGATATTCGCATTGGAAGTTTTCAAATTTACACCCTGTATATTTTATATTTTATTATAACTAAATCGGAGATTCCAATGGTGGCCCTCGAATATAATTACCCAATATAGCAGTGAATGAAGCCTAGCAACGTTCATCTTCTCTTATATCAGGATTTTCAGGTTTAGAGGCTCCTGAGAGCGGCATCCAAATGAATTTATCAGTTTTTCATATATTTTCAATGAAAATACGATACAGTTTATTATTGCTATAGGCTTGTTCGACTCATTTTACTAGATATATATAGATAATCTTAGTTTCGAGTGTTATTTGATTTCTCAATATAGATATTCCTATAATGGACGAAATTTAGGGAGTGGTACTGTATTTCACCTACAACATAAAACAATGATTATTTAATCGAAAATAATTGCTATTGAATTGAATTAACGATTCATTAGGAATTCGTATAACAAAAGCGACTGTTGCAAGGGTTGGGTGTATAATTGTGAATCTATTGTGTCCTCGGTTGTCACTCATTCTGCGATCTGTCAACTTTGACGTGTTCATTTCAATTTGAGATAAGAATTTTGCAAGATGAATTCCGATTACGAAAGTGTAGATTGAGATCCAATTTCTTTTTCTGAATAATCAACTGGATATTATTGTTTTACTGCACCGCACTAGTGTTGTAAAGAAGAACTTTACCGCACTATGGCGGAAATGATTACAGAGATATAGGGTGTTCAAAATCAATATTTTTCAACTACAGGATTTTTTTGTGTTGAAACTTTTCATTATATTGTTGAATCAATATCTAACAAATATTTAGTCAAGATTAGGAATGATTTATGTGCATTCTATCATAATAGTCGTACAGGTGAACCTTTATTATGAAAACATCTCACAGTTTTACTTTTTTTGACATGCATGGTGTAATTGCGAAATCAATTGCCAACAATTATGAAATAGGACCAGAAGTACCCTAGGTCGACCCTCCATGAAACTTTTGAATTTCCTTCACATTTTCGTATCCCGTTTCAGGAAAGATAATAAAAAAACAATATCCTGATAAGTCTTTTCTAGAGGCTGTAGCACCCTTATTGAGAGGCATTTTTTGACAGATAATAATTGAACTTTTTCTTCAATTTTTGGTCGAGAAATACATCACTTCCAAATATTGCAACGTTATTTTGGGACACTCTGTATAGAAGATTCATCAGGCGATTATGATCGGAAGATATAAATCACGCTATGAAGATATCAATATGATAATAATGTATATTTTTTTATCTGATTGATATAACACCACCGCCTTTATTCAAGGGTAAGCTTGTTTTTTGGGATACTTATCATCTATCATCAATTATAACACGTGGCATGTGAATAAAGGAAGATAATTCCACGTGCTTGAAAATGTCAGATAAATTTGATGCAGCCTATTTTTCAGATACGGATTCAATATATAAAACAAGTACACGAAATCAAGGAAAACTATTTTGTTAAAAAATTGGTAATACCTTTGTGGAATATGAGAGCTGTTATTCATTATGCGGTTATTGTCATTGTTCTCTTCAGTGAAGCGTAAGTTATTGAATTCAACTAGAAACTCAACTGATGACATAGTTATATAAATTGATTTTTAGAAGCAGTTATATAATGCGCGTATCGTATCCAAGAAGTTATGCATACCTATAACACAATGCATTCCATTCAAAATGAGCCATCCTGAATAACTAAAAAATTCTAAAACATATCATAATATATATATATATAGTCAAGCCAGTTTATAGTCAATATTTGATAACAAGATGATTAAGGAATATGAAGAAACTCAAATAAGATCAGGAAAAAAGAAAGAAATTTGATTCATCACTCGTGAATCGATGTGATCTGATGTTCTCTGATGTTTCTTCAAATTTAAGTTTCTGTGCTTTCTGCTCTATATATGTGCCCTGCTGTTGTGTTCGTGACGAATCGGTGTAGACGAAGAATAATATATTTCATTTCACTGTATATAATATGAATGTGTTCACCTGATTGTGTACCTCTTCATTAGTAACTAAAATAAAAAAAAAAATTTCTAAATAAGTATAGGTGATTATCTATTTTGTTTTTTTCAACTATCTGACTCATGATATTGGTCAAATATATAGGCAGTTGTTTCAAAGGTAGCTCCCACTAAGCGAATTTGGATGCTATGTTGATGCAAGGTTGTAGCAATTACTAAAACGGACGTTCAGCAATATTGCAAATACAAATTTGTGAGTGTAACGTTCCATCAATGTAACAGCAACATGTATTATTGCTGCAACGCCACATTATCAAACTTCACCTTTGCAATATTGCTGAACGTCCGTTTCAAAAATTGCCTCAACATTGCATCAACATAGCTTTCAACTTTGCTTTGTGGGAGGAGAAGTTCTGCTGTTCAATTTAAATGAATTTGACCTTGAATAATGAAAAAAAAGGCATGCGGCGCTTTTCCATTTGGTTATTCTCTTAAAACTACTCAATACTGGATGTACTCTTTTTTCATTTTCGAAATCTGGTCACCCTATCCAGGTAGCTAAACAGATCATCCTCTATTTTCTCGAGACATCAGATTGTCCTGACTTTTGAAATAATAATAATTTTCAGATTGATCTTCCATTCCGTCATACATTTTTAATATCAACAAACTTTGATATTGGTACATGAATATGATAAACAGATAGATAGATAGATTTATTTGTTTCAAAAACATACAGTTTGAGCAAAAAACGTCAAAAGTACATGATATAAATATCTTAGGTATAAAACGAACAAAATAATATACAAGATTTCACAGGTACATAAACATAAATAAATACAATAAATTGTAGCTCCCGAACTATATACTTCAGACCTCAAGTATATTTAAACATTTTCGAAATGTGCTCAAGGAAAATTACTTACAAATTCATGTCAAAATGGTACCCAACAATCATATTGAAAATCATCGTAACAAAAGTTATTCGTAGCTGGTTTTATGTGACATATTCTAGCAGAAAGAGAGCACCGCGATGAAATTCGATATTTCATACGGAATCAATATTTGATAATATTCTTTCAATACGGTGAATTTGCAATGCTTTTTTTGAAGGATAACTGAAGATGTGCTCAACAACAGGAGATTTCCAGATGACTTTTTATTTGGAGTAGCAACTGCTTCTTATCAAGTAGAGGGTGAGTTTGGATACCAATTGAAATCAATTTCTATATAAAATATTATAATTGCTTTGAGATTTCTATACTGAGCAACCACTAATCAAGTAAACCAACTGTAGATAAATTATATGAATGTTGATATTTCGAAAATTTCAAACATTAGAACCATATTTAACCATTATACAATATTACAGAAACCGTTACTTGATTTTTCATCAGGATATAACAACTTCTGTTTATAAGAAAAAAGTTAGACCAAGAAAGGTGAAGCCTTTAAAAAGTTGAATTATATACATAAACATCCAAATAAATTTTATTGTAGAATTTTCTCCAATAATAAAAATATAGTTCCTGCTGATGATGAACTATACATATATACAGAGAAGTGTACAAAAAATGGCCAGGATTGTAACTTTTGAATTATCCTGGATAGGGTTTTGGAAATTGGTGGTAGCAAGTATACCAAATTGGTCATTAATAGATGGAACCATTTTTCTTCGATCACTTCCAGATTCACCGGAAACGACCCTAACTTTTGATTTTTAAATGCGGAACACCCTGTATTGTATTCCATAATCGGTTAGGGATTATCATGACGAATACAACGATGCCGGGTTTGATAGGGTTATTTCAAACGATTACAAATATTTGTTCAGAGTTTCCATATGCTCAATGGGTGTGACTTCGCAATATCAAAACTTCTTTCTCTGTCACACTCATTAAACATATGGAAACTTAGAACGCGAATATCTACGTAATCATTTGAGATAACCCTATAAAACCCGGTATCGATGAATTCGTTAAAACAATCCCTAACCGATTATGGAATGCATTACTGGAAAATTTCCGGACCTGACACCATTGGATTTTTTCTGAGGATTATTGTGGTGCAAAATGATTACAAATAAAGACGCATCAACGTAATTATTGACACATCAGTGGAATAATACAAATTTTATTGAGATGTCCTGATTTCAATTGGTTGTCAGTGTCTTCTCACTATGATCCGCTATGATCTCACTCATACATAAATTGCTGAACATTGGCTGACGTGGGACGGTGCACTGAGAGGAGTTATCTGTTGTAAATACTCAAAGATCACTATACCATACCAAGCGTTGTGGTTGAATAGGTGCCAGTCATTACATTCATCAAATAAAACCACTACAAAATAGTAAATGATTGAGGCAATATGACATACTGAAGCACCAGTTATTAGGAACCGTACCTGTACGGTTATTATCCACCACTACAAATGAGTGAATAATACTATACAGCTCGTCGATTCGTATTTACCACTACAAACAATACATTTATACTCTATTTATTTAATTCATATTTACCACTACAAACTAGTGATTTCTACTTATAGATTCGTTCATTTTTGTCTGTTCAATTTTGTCTGTTCAAACTCTGAATCAATATTTTTCTACCGCCGTCAGGGACATAATTATTTGGAGAAAAAACTGGGAAATTTCACAGAATTCAATAATTTGCAGGTATGTTATGATAATTAGGTAGGTAGTAGACATAGTTATCTGATGAGTATATGATTGAAGTTGAGAATGAGAGGAAAATCGAATTATTGTGTAAATTTGACTTTTGTGTGCAACCACATTGAGATTATATCGTTCTCCTCAATAACGCGTGCAACGTTCCCCTGCCAATTCAGTTTTAAGATGAAACGAATAGGTATTTTACTAACTGTTGAACACCGGTAAGAACGCTTGGAGATACCACTATCAGGTACAGTTCACACTTCACAGTACCACAGTTTGTAGGAAAGTAGGTATACCTACTTACACTATACACATGCACTGCAAAGGAAAACTCCATGGGCCAATGAAATTTATTTCATTCATAATTCACGAGACGAACGCAACGAAAGATGAACTATGAACTGATGAAAAGACCACGCCAACGCCAAACCACCTTTATTGAAAAAAACGAACGTCGACGATCGGCTTCGTGATTTCGGCATATTACTCTCTGATGTGGTAGATTTGTACATCACAAAAAGTAAACCTATTATTATTACCGTACGCACTAATACGTAGTGGTAAATAGGAATATCAGGGGAGCAACATTCAACACAATCCTAATACCACTACATAAGAGATATTTATTAATAGTAGAGTGCCAAACGAACCGAAAAGCGGCGTTCACAACCAAACTTTTTACGTTTTGCTTTTTACGTTTCGTATTCTGATTGGTGAAGCAAAATCTATAATTGAAATGACGCAAAAAGCTGAAAATATTCAGCTTTTTGCGTTGCAAGAAGCCATCGTCTGTGAAAATAGTGAAAATAGACGAATAATATGAAACATTCTGTAATAATATGGAAGTTATGATGTTTTCATGATTTTTTCGTGAATCCACAGAATAGTAGATATGTATACTGTTCAATTCATTATTTTCTTGTTGAAGATTGATTTTTTACTTCAAATATTGAATAAGGATCAATTTTTATCACCGCCAGTTCTATCAATTCAATATTATTAATTATCTGATCAATATTATTGTTATGATTATTTACTTCATTTCGGTATGAAAAACATATAACAAAACCAAGGCAACTGAGCCATAAAAAGTCACGATTTTGTTGTTGTTGTGAATGACATTAGCTCACGTTTAATTTCAGATTCTGCTTCACCAATCAGAATACGAAACGTAAAAAGCAAAACGTAAAAAGTTTGGTTGTGAACTCCGCTTAAGTCGCTTAGATCAAAAGTTGGTGGGAAATCGGAGGTAAAAAGCTGTGACATGGCTAGAATTGTTACCTACCGTCTCCAGATCATGGATCCACTTGTCGTCAAAAAATCGTCCTGTGCGTTTGGGGGGTAGGGGGTAATTTATAAAAAAAATAAGGATTTTTTTTTATTCGTGGAAAATATTGATGGGTTCCAGAACTTCCACCCTGTCGAATCTTGATTTCGTGTGACAAGTAGAACAAATTATAGAAAATTTTGAAATTCACCAATTACATTACGATATATGAGAAAATCATATTTCAAACGGCTATAACTCGAAACTTGTAAATTTTCGTTAAATTGCTTTTCATATACCTCGCATTATCTCAGTAACTATAACGTTTATCAAAAAAATACTCGAAATATTGTCGATGCGTCTATGTTTCAAGATGCGAAGGGTTCTTCGATTTTGGAAATCGAAGCATAAATAAGGAAGATATTGGGAAAATCATAATCCAATGCAGGTAGTACGAAGGACGGCGACTCGCCGCTTTCATACCCCGATTCTCCCCGCAACGCCCGCAGCCCTCGTAGTACGATCACCGTAAATATGAAATACTGAGTGTTACAGAATAGTACGATCTTGGAATTCACGGGAGAAATGGAATTGATCTCTATTTTCCAAGTTAACAGAAATTTATTTTAACTTGCTGTTTGATTGAAAGTGCCCTCCATTTATTTTATGAATGATTCTATCTCGAAAGTACATTTATTATCCATCAGAGTAAAAAGTTCAACCATCTCATTTATTAACAAATTGACAAATATTGAAACAAAACATGATGCATATAATATTGAACTATAAATAAGATATCCTTGTGGAAACTTGAAAAAAACATTATTTGATACCTATCGAATTGCGAAGTTGTAAATACACGTAAATACGATACAGTGTCCACAAGAACACAAAGCTACGATAATTTTTTTCCATCATGTCTCTTGATGAATCATTATTCCCAAACCAACGTGTTTCGGTGTGAGTTTTTTGAATTTCGAATTAGCGAGTATTATACCTTGACATCAGATACTGAATACCTTTGAATCAACTGAATCAATAACTTTATCGTGTATAAGGCAACTAATTTAAAAAAAGTTTTTTTGGTATCATATCCTTGTAAGCCTTGACATCCATATTTTTGAGTTGTTGATAATCTGAAATATCTCTCATAACTTGATAAATATCTCAAAAAAATTTCAATTTGTGTATCTGGGTCATATCTGATGCATATACAAAGTCAGGGGAGTTATCTTCTGTAATTTCACTTTGTTCTTTATATGTGTATGAATCAGATGAAATTTTGTCACTTTTGGAATCACAAATTACGGCTCATTAAAACGTTTTGATTCATTTGATAATTTCTATTTCCTTGTCGTAGTGCTTTCTGATTTCTTCGATAAATTCATTTTACTTAATTTTTCTAGATTTTCTCTCCTCGTTCCTCTGGACGTTTCGGGAACGAATCTGCTCCCGTTCCCAACATAAAAATGCAAAACATTTTTCTTCGGAAGTTGCATTTTCATGTTGAGAACGGGAGCAGATTCGTTGCCGAACCGTCCAAAGAAACGAGGAGAGAGAATCCCAAAAAATCAAGTAAAATGAATGTTTCACCTTCTCGATTAACCTACAGACAGTAATCTTCGATTGAGATCTTCCTACCAGTTTTGCCACCAAGTTCGGCATATTTTTGATATAAACAGTTGAAAGTATACCCTTTTTCATTAGAAAATCTGCATCATCTATTAATTTTATCAGATTATCAAATTCTTTGTCATGTGTGGTATGACAACTTTATTCTCACTCAGTGATCCTCTATAATGTTTCCAATTCGATACAAAGCACTGGTTATGATACTTGACTTCCATGGCAATTAACAATGTTGGTGATCAAATCTAGGTCAAAACTTGACTCTTATTTGAACGTTTTTGGTAGAAAATCTTTTAGACACATCAAAAATACCTTCACATCAATTTCACTATAGAAAGCGTTTTATTCATGACATTATTGTCTCCAGTTTTCAATATTCCTGTGCCAGAAGATCGATCGACCTTTATTTTCATTGAAAATATCATCAATTCTCTGGAGTGCCATATCGATTTGCCTCGTATAGTTTTTTCCGAGATTTTTTCTTATATTCATACAACTTTCAAATGTTTTTATCGATAATTCTGTACAACGAAGGAGTTGACCATCTTCTCCACAAATGAAACATTCTCTCGATGATTCTGTACTCTGCTGGAAAGGAATCTTCAACTTCAAGACATATTCAAGATCAGTGTCTGAATTGCTAGTACTTCCCTTAACTAATCAATACTTATTTAATTATTGAAACAGAGCACACAGTACCAAATATCGAATAATTAATTCACAATAAGTCACCATTAAGTGCAATGGTCAACGCCTCAATGTTGATGTGTATAACGAAAGCGTATGGAACCATGATAGCCTCGCGGGTATTGCGGGGAGAATAGGGGTACGATTGCGGCGTAACGCGATCGTCCGTGGTACCTGCATTGCATTATGATTTTCTCAATATCTTCCTTATTTATGCTTCGATTTTCAGAATCTAAGAACCATTCGCATCTTGAAACATAGGCGCATCGACATTATTCGAAGTATTTTTTTGATAAACGTTGTAGTTACTGAGATAATGCGAGGTATATGAAAAACAATTTAACGAGAATTTACAAGTTTTGAGTTATAGGCGTTTGAAATATGATTCTCTCATATATCGTAATGTAATTAGTAAATTTCAAAATTTTCTATAATTTGTTCTGCTTGTCACACGAAATCAAGATTCAACAGGGTGAAAGTTCTGAAACCCATAAATATTTTCCACGAATAAAAAAAAATCCATATAATTACCCCCTACCCCCCAAACGCACAGGACGATTTTTTGACGACAAGTGGATCCATGATCTGGAGATGGTAGGTAACAATTCTAACCATGTCACAGCTTTTTACCTCCGATTTCCCACGGGGTGAACGATAGGATTCGATTGGCACTCTACTATAATTACTGGATATGGAACATGTTATTTGATGTAGTATTGAATAATTATTTGAACTATTAATATTCAGAGGTAGTATGCAATAGGTTTGTCAAAGTATTGATCACTCAAATAAGTGATATCACGAATATGTGTTGTGTTTGATGAAACTAATTCGAAACCACCATTACATTTAGTTAAACAAATTTTCATTTATGTTCTGTGTGTCAAAATATGATTATATGCCGTATTTCGATCGATTTTTTGAGTGTAGGTGCCTGGAACGAAGATGGTAAAGGTGAAAGTATATGGGACCGTGTCTGCCACACAGTTCCATCCCCAATTACCAACAACGATACTGGAGATATAGCGTGCGACTCATACCACAAATACAAAGAGGATGTTGCTTTACTGGCGGATCTGGGAGTCGACTTCTATAGATTTTCCATTGCTTGGACAAGGATTCTACCAACAGGTGGGTGCCAGTCCAATGAAGGGCCATTATTTTAAGTCTCACCAGTTGGCGCTACTAAAACGTGAAGTCGATGTCAGAGTCTAAAATCGTAAAATTTTGCTGAATATATCAATTCCTACACGAAAAACGCTATTTGACGACAACGTGATTCATTTTGACATCGATGAAAAAGGATTCACCTTTTTTATAGCTGATAAACTGCCGATTCCTTCGATCTAGGATATATTCCGAATTCAATCATTTTATCAAAAAAATCAAAAACCTCATCAAGGAGCTGTGAAACATCCTGTATTCACATGAGCTTATTACATTGGAGTAGTATCATCTTTAAGTTGTTAAAGTCCTGCTACAAAAAATTGAGTCCCTGTATAAAAGTTGCCCCGAGGTCTATTGTTAACATAAGGCGATTGATATTTGGTTCAGGTTTCAACAACAATATCAATCAAGCCGGTTTGAACTACTACAAAAACCTCACCAAGGAGCTACGCGCCAATGGCATAGAACCAGTAGTGACCATGTACCATTGGGATCTTCCCCAATCCCTCCAGGATCTAGGGGGATGGCAAAACGAGTTGATTGTTGACAGTTATGTCGACTACGCTAGGATTTTGTTCAGCGAGCTGGGCGACAGTGTCAAGTACTGGTTGACCTTCAACGAGGCCAAGCAGGTCTGCGACGGAGGATACGGGGTAGCTCAGAAAGCGCCGCTCATCGAATCGCCTGGTATAGGAGAGTATTTGTGCGCGCACAATTTGCTCAAGGCCCATGCCGGGGCTTGGAGATTGTATGATGAAGAGTTTAGGAAAGATCAAGAAGGTAATTTTCTTTTGGAAACATATTGAAGAAATAATCAATATTAATGAGTAAGACTCAGGCTAAAGTATACAATTCATTTATTGAATAGCAACTCGGACGTTTTCGGCACTCGGCCATCATCAGGAGAGTATCTGAAAAGTGAATTTTATTTCTTTTACAGGTACAATATATGTAAAAAATGTGAGGTTAAAAATAATTTGATAATCGGGTCGATTCTGTTTGCAAATAGCAATATGGTTGTAGAGAAAATATTGCTATCATAGAAAGATTCGAAAAAGTGGAATTCTTATCATCGATTTTTGGCAATATGATCTGTCAATTTCAATGACATCTGGTCAGCTTTCTTGCTATCTCGCGGCAACATCAGTTTTGTGCTTGCTATCGTATAACAAGGTAGTGGATTCTTTGTTTTTGCACTACAAATTCTTCCAACTGTATGAAAATTCAGAAAATAGTGGATTAAAAACATATGAGAATTCAGTTGTGTCACTGATGACTACTCGAAAACCTTTCCTCAAAGTTTCAATTCGTAGAAGAATTATTGAAAAACTTAGAATGGTGATTGCAAACATATAGGATAGGTTCACAACTGTGACCAACTATACTTGAAAACCTTTTCTTGAAGTTCCAATTTGTAGAGGAAATATGAGACAACAATTTCGGCATATCAGAGAAATTTCAGTTGCCTGATGGATAGTTTATCAAGCTATTTTGCTAGAATATTAAAAAAAAAAATCACGATTTGTTTCATCCGGCTTTTAGTTAGTTAGTTTTCTCATTTCGGGAAGATGATTGATTACTTGCCCCAGTCGCACAACGACGACCAGATTCAGCAAATACAAAATCTCTCGATTTGAACAATATAATTTTGTGAAATGTCAGTGCAGGACTGGCTATTTTGAGAGGTTAGATAATCATGAACTCTTCTTCTTCATGAAATAATAGCAAAATCGATACCTAACACTTGAACAATGAGTTGAATACAGTGTTGTCAGCTCAAAAATTCCCAATTATTCAACAATATTGCTATCACTTGAACTTATAACCAGTCTTGCAGTTACTTTGCAAACAGAATACAGAACTTCATAGCAATATTGTTATATGTTATGATCATAACAATATTATTATCTTAGCAATGTTATAACAAGATCCGAACAGAATCGACCCGAATGTCAGAAGAAAATCGTTGAATAAAACAAAAACTCACTTGTCATATAGTCTTTGGATAAATCCAAAAACATCTTATGAAGTAACCAATGTTGATTAATATATTTACATTGTATCAAATGCTTATCTTCTGCAAGACTATATGACAAGCAAGTTTTTGTTTTATTCGACGTTTTTTTCTGACCTCATCAAATTATTTCTGACCCTACATTTTTTACAGATATTGTACATGTTGAAGAAAAAAAAACACTTCTCTCCTGATGATGGCCTAGTGCCGAAAACGTTCGAGTTGCTATTCTATGAATAAATTGTATACTATAGCCTAAGTGTTTGGGATCACACGTTAAAAGGTAAGGCCCCCGTCATTCCATACAAGACTTTCGAAGACTTCTGAGGGTTGCTCGTAAGGGGGCAATCGAATGACGGATAGAACAATTTTAGAACAATTTTTAGTCTTACTCATTAATATTGATTATCATACTAAGTATACACAACCATTTCTCTAACCGATATTGAAGAAAATCTATGGCCGAAGTCTGCACGTTAGTTGAAAGAATCTTATAATAAAATCAATTATTGTCAATACCTATGACATTTCTAATCCACAAAAATAAAAATCTGGACACGAAAATTACAAAATTAAGTTTGACTAATCAGGACGACAGATAAATAAGAGTAGCCATATTATTTTTGTGAACATTGGAAAAGTGTACAAGCATATTATCTAAACTGCTTTCCTAAGTTTATCTAGTCAATATTGAAAAAATGTCTGAAAAAAACTTCGAAGAAGCTGCTGCAAACATAGTTGTAGATTTAATGCCAGAAGAATGCCGGAAAATTTTTAGCTTAGGGAGTACTCTGTCTGTACTCCCGCTTCTTAAGGTTTTAATTCGCTTAAAGTTCGTGCAAGAACTGTTTTTTTTATATGTACTGAATATGGTATATTATATTATTGTGACCGCCCCCCCCCCCTCCTGAAAGTATATATGCGGACGCTCCTGCTTAAGGTCATATTCCTTGAACTATAAGTGCCTTTGCCTTATACACTTTTGTGCAAAACTCTGAAGTTGAGCAAGTTATGATCACCTACAAATTTAACAGAATGTGTTGAGGGAAGCAAAGATAATGTTGAATAAAGTAATGTTATATTTCATAAATTAACAATCGTATAATTAGCACTCAAATTCAATTAGATTTCGTTTTCAAAATGTCCACCCGCAGCCTCACAGCATATTCTTGCTCTTCTTATAATTATTGGGAACATTGCAATCTGAAGAGTATCTGGATCGTATGGATGCAGCTGTAGTAATAATATTTCGAATTAGCTGACCTCTGACTTGGGATTTATTTGAATAAACTATACCTTTTCAACTTCAATTTCGGAATCGGTGAGTTATATTTCGGAAAGAGTAATCTCGATTTCAGAATTGGTTAGTTCGATTTCAGATATGGTAGACTCAATTTCAGAATAGGTGAGATGAATTTCAGGAAAAGTCCATTCAATTTCAGAAATGGTAAGTTGTATTTCAGAATTATTATTGGTAGGTTCAATTTCAGAAGATGAAATCCTTTTATATGTTTGAAATGTTTTTAATTGCAAAAGAGAATATTGTTTACAGTGGATGAACGGTGTTTGAGAGCCCTATGTTGAATCAGATTGAACATAAATATGGGGTGCCTTCAAGTCAGAAGTGAAGAGCTTCTTGCAAGAGCATCGCCAAAGGGTCATAGCTGGGGATCCGAACAGATTGCTCAACCAGATAGAATTCAGACTGCGATGTCTTGAAGAATGTGCAGATCATTCAATGAAAATGATAACACCTCAAATGTGTTTGCATTCTCATAATCATGTGCAACGCTATTATCTTTCAGCGATTCGGATGGAAGGCATCTGTGGATTAAATTGAGATTATAATTATGTTATTGAATTGTTTTTGACAAGTTGAATATTGTGAATATGGTTTGTTAATCTCACATACAATTGGAAACATTTCGAACAAATATAAGGATTTTTTTTCTGAAATTGAACCTACCAATTCTGAAATACAACTTACCATTTCTGAAATTGAATGGACTTTTTCTGAAATTCATCTCACCGATTCTGAAATTGAGTTTACCATTCCTGAAATCGAACTAACCAATTCTGAAATCGAGATTACTTTTTCCGAAATTGAAGTTGAAAAGGTATAGACTTACCATGTGTCTTCTGAGATAATAGTCGAGAGGCGTTAGGTCAGACCAAAGTGTTTGAGGCACTTTTGACTCGAAATTGTTCAAGGAAAACAATATGTTCTTGAGTTATGGGGATCGAGTCACGGAACACCCTGTGTATGATCAATTCTCTTTACAGGAAAGGTGGGAATTGCAATTGATACTTCATGGTATGAGCCATTCTCTTACAACAGTACTGCAGACATAGAAGCAGCGGAAACGAAGCAACAGTTCTCGGTAAGAACAAGCTCTCATGTTCATGCATAGAGAACCCATTATTAAGATTTTCAAACACTTGACTTTTTCCACTATGGGCATCGTCAAACAGTTTTACTAGCTAGTAATATGATAATTTTTATTAACACCAAAAATTCAAGGGGTGATTCCTTGTGATATTTCAGGAAATAAAGTTCATATAAACATGTGTCCTAACTTGCTTCGTTTACGAGGTACAGGGTATTGATATTTCCATGACAAATCTAATTTATATTCATTTCTCAGTTGTCTTTACATCAATTTTGATAAAACGTTTTGGTTTTGTTAATAGTCATATGGAGCTTCTTCTAGTGCAATTAGATTCGAAATGATATTTACAGTGGCTTCACAGTGGGAAAATTTATCGGTATTCATGGTGAATGTCATTGTACATCACCGGTTTTACTGAGTTTCATATTTTTATTAGATTGAACTATTGAAATAACAACTATTTTATCCTCTGTGTGATTTTTGTATCTAGCTCATTTTTTGAGGAAACAATAAAAATTCGATTTGACTCCAAATTTTAATGGAGGCATTATTTGATGCATTGTATTCACTAAATCATCCATTTTTATCTTATCTATCAATCTGGATACCAGAATTCGTGAAGAATAATGTACCTAAACTATTTTACTATTGTTATCCATTCCTCATTGAGTTAAGATTCTTCTGGAGGTGATTTCAACATCAGCAGCATTATTTATTCATCAGGGACAATGCAAGACTTCATGAGTAAATTATATTAGCCCCAAATATCAAGATTCATACACGGTTCTGATTTATTCGTAAATTGTCACGAAACTATAGGTCTTAATCCCATATATTAAGTGTATATTTTGTGTTAACTTGAAGAATACCACTATCGAAAGTATTAATTTTCATCCATTTGGTGTTTCTTCTGCATGGATATTTCAGAACCCCTCTGAATTACCACATCAGTTTTATTTTTCATCATGAAGGTGTGAATTGACACCACTGTACACGGTAATATGAAATTTGTAATAATCCTGATATAACATTGCTAATCAAGTGTTGATTCAATCGGAGTTGTTTCTGAAATCCATTCGATTTGAAAAATGTCTTACTCTGTATACCAGGAAACCCATACTTTCTGTTCCGCCCTGGAAGATATTGGTTTGCGAAATCAGAGCTTGAAACTCTTCAAAAGTTATTTATCCGATAGATTCCAGGTAGTAAAAATTGACGATGTTCTCAGTGATCGGGAAGTTATCGAATCTGGTGTGCCTCAGGGAAGTGTTTTAGGACCTCTATTGTTCAACATTTACATAAATGGTTTGTTCTCATTGCAAAGTAGTGGAGACATAATTGGATTTGCTGATGATACAGTGATCGGATTATACATGAATCCGAAAATTGGAAAATTCTCCAAGGTGAAGCACAAACAGACTTCTCTCGGATTATTTTATTATTTGAGTAGAAGTACAAAAAAAATTGACATCATGCTCGATTACCAACTCATCATAACTACATCACACGGCAGACACACCATCAAACGTTTCCACGAATGACCAAGTCCACTTGCTAGCGAACCTTTATCTACATTGCACCAAGGGCGCATAACCCACTTCCTGAAGAACTAAAATCAACAGCTTGCTGCAAGACTTTCAAATACAGATTAAAAAAATTTATACATGAAAATTCAAGTGCGTAGTGCAACGACATCAAAGAACTGAGAATCTGAAAAATGCTTCTTTACATACCCTTAATTCTAGAGTACCTACATACTTTGTTCATAAATACTTGATACATTGATTTTATTCTCGATTTCATTTTCATTTTTATTGCTATATGTTTGATATTTCATAAATATGTATCTCAAGTTCATTTTATTTTGCAATCTGTTGTTATTAAAGTTGTTCTTGACTCTGTTCTGTTTAACTGTTGAGATGCATCATCTTATTTTCTTATCTGAGTGTAGTAATAGAAATAAGTATTTATTTACTTATTGAGTATCTTTCATTCATTCATTTCAATTTTTAATTCGTTTCTATGGTCACTGTTTGTTCTGGAATGAATAAATATATTATTATTATTATTATAGTATGGATGGTACGCAAATCCGATTGTCCACGGCGACTACCCATGGGTGATGCAAGCAAAAATCGCCGTTAGAAGCGAGCAGGAAGGCTTCGGCAAATCACGCCTGCCAGAATTCACCCAGGAAGAGATAAAGTACATCAAGGGAACCTATGATTTTCTAGGCCTCAACACATACTCGACCAGCTTGATCAACGCTACCGACGATCCTGACCCATCGAAGGGTTGGGCCCAGGATGCCGAAGTCATCGAATGGCAGCCAGATGAATGGGAAGGAAGTTCGTCTAGTTGGCTGAAGGTAAAAAACATGAGACACAAATATATTTCACAAGAGATGGAATGCCATTTTTCTGAACCCCTTCATTCAACGAGTGCAAACATATTATGAAGGAGAATGCAAATTCTCTACTTCAGAAGATTTTGTTTTCAAATTCTTATCGTGTATGTTCAATAGATGTAATTCAATGTTCATATAGCATATAGCCAGGAAAGTAGTTTTTTTTTCTGTTGAAAAAACCGAGAAAAATTGATATTTTCATCACATATAGAGGATGCAAATTTTCAATGTATTTCTTTATATACAAGGCTATTTTGAAATAAGTACATATAATCAGCACATGGATATGATACAGTCAAACGAATATTCCCATGATATTAGATTTTTTCTGACTCTCTTGATTAACAAGAAATTTCATCCCGAAAATTGAATGGAAAACGAGAAAAAAATTGAGCATGCCACTTTAGAACAATTTAAATGATGATGATCTCTATATTTTTTTATTGGTGGTAGTCGATATAGTATACGTCGAACTTACTCAAGGCTCGATATATTTGCACTTATTTCAATGCCACCCTGTATATATCTATTTTTTATGTTTATAATTATATCTGAGAATATTCCTTTTCAAAACATATCATTATTTGAAACCCTAACAATGGCTCAACACCAAAGGCACATGAAGCTCATTTTGTAGTTATATCAGTATTATATCATTGAATGTATTTCCTTGAAATGAATATTGATGGCATTGAAGCTCTAAGAAACACTTGAAATGTCTTCTCGTCTTTGGGCAACACAAATATAAATGGTAACCATCATCATTCTTAGGATTCTTGCAATTCGTTATCGAACAAGACATATTCGAAAACATTTTCGCGGAGACGCCTATTCAATTTTCAGAACTGACGTTTTAAATCTGATAATCATGACAATTCGGAAATGTCAGTGATGACAAGCGTGTCCACGCTCTTTGAAGGGCGTGTAATGAGATTTTCGAGGCACTCTAGTTAAAGGTATCAGCAATTCGCGGTTTTCACGCTCATCATCTGAAGTTGTGATGACGTTATAACTGGGGGAAACATGTCTATCTTCCAATCTATGCTGAGAGTTACGGATGTTTTTTACCAGTTTTAACGTCATTGCCACGTGAGATGATGACCTTGAAAACGGCGATGCAAAGTAGTTGCTCTCGTCATCTGTGTCATTGTTGTTTATTTCAAAGGTTTATGAGTGGATTGCCTATCCCATTCTAGAAAGATATGGAGATGGAGATAATGAGCCCCAGTGATTGTCAAGTAAATCATGTATCTGTAAACTACAATCTGCCGCTATATTTCTTCACTTTGTATGCAATTGGAAGTTATCGTAAAAAAATAGCTTAATTCGATGAGATGAATTCACATAAATTAGCTGATATTTGTTGCGAGTATTAAATATAGAAGATAATTTATTACCATTATACATCAGTCAATAATTTTCTTGTCATACTAAATCAATCATCAGATTTGGATATTTGTGAGTCTTTCATAAACAGCTGACAACTTTCCTATTTTTTTCGAAATTGTCCAACTGTTTTGAATAGAAATTCACATAATAATCATTCTATTCACACAAGCTAAAAAACAATTCTGAACGTTGCAATCAATGCACACTGATAGCTCAAATGAGAATAACTCACTGAAGTGATATGTTGGTCAAGATGTTAAATGCACAGAACAGGTCCAACAGTTGCGTATACAAATTGATATTGGGTCGATATCGACCCTGTGGGCATTAATAGGTTTTAATCGTATCAAACACTTGAATGTTGATTGAAAATAAACAGTGATTTAAAGAAACAATGATTTTTAGGTAGTTCCTTGGGGAATGAGGAAAATCCTTAGGTGGCTGAAAGAAACCTATAATAATCCAAGGATCCTGATTACAGAGAACGGTTATTCGGACAATGGAACTTTAGCAGATGATAAAAGAATAAGTTACTACCAGGTATAATTATTCAGGCACTCAGATTTCCTGCAAATCACCATTTAAATCCACTTTTTCAGAGATATATGAGTAGCTTACGTGATGCGATGGAGTTAGATGGAGTCGATGTCATGGGATACTGTGCATGGAGTATGATGGATAACTTCGAATGGTTGGCTGGATACTCGTGAGTATATCTATAAAATTTGATTAATGGATTCAGATGAATAGATAATTGGAAATCAATATCATTTTAGGGAAAAATTTGGGCTTTATCACGTGGATTTCAACAGCCCCAACAGAGAGAGGACACCAAAGAAGTCAGCTATCTGGTATAAAAGAGTGGTCGAGACGAAATGCGTTGTAGATGATTGTGTCGACGCAAAATTATAGATCGATAACAAATCCACAACTGTTGCAATAATACATCATATTGGTACAGATCCTGGATTCAAATGTTTGAAAATTAGATCTCCACAAGTTGTATCGTTATTATGTGAATGAGTTGGATATGCAAAATGTTCAATTAAACTTTGCGACATATGAATAATTTCCAGAATTTTTGACATTCTCTATTGAAACACCATGTACATATTGAGAAATAAAGATATTATTCTTGAACAAGAGTTTTTTCATACGAAGTTTATAATACCCTAATGGTTTCTGGATAGAAAAAAACGTTGTTATATCTTTGATGATGCTGATAGTATTTTACGTAACGAGTCCGGAAAAACCTGTTTTTGGACGTGTTACGTACACTATATTTTCGGCAACCATGTAGAATGAACATCTCAATTTTTATTTGAATCAAATACTGAAAATTGATCGGAATACCCAAACCTACTAACAGCTACATTGGAAATTTCATATAGACATTCTCAAACTCACTATCACTGCTGCTCTCAATAGTTTATTGCGATAATTGCAACCAAACTTTCAAAAATCCGAATGTCAACCAATTTCATGTGAAATAGCTGTCAGCCTTTATTTCGCTGCTATGGTAATGCTCATCTTCATTCATCAAAACCATATCTACCAAGATTTTCATAGTTACAGTGACAACAACAATGTGACACTTTCTGGCCTAGTCCAGGAAGTATTTTCTTCCCGGACTAGGCCGGAAAATTGATGCTTACTTTCCGGACGGTTGCCGAAAAAAACACATATCTACGAACTATAACAATGGAGGCTAATTTATTGTGGTTGTTCACCAGATCGCGTTACTGAAGCGTGAGGGGTAGTCAGAATAAGACCGACAAACTCCGTATACGGATTCCTAACCTCATTTTGAGGTCAAAGAATCCTATGCATTCTTCCTGAGATACAGGGTGTTGAAAATACGAAAAAAAAAAAGAGTTTGATAATAATTCCTTCGGAAACCCTGTAGGAAAAAAAGTCGTACTTGATACACCATTTTAATTTTTTTTGAATACTATTCCAGAATAATCATCGTGATTACTTGGAGTTTTCAGTATTCGATTTCATTAACCAATGGCGTAGTTACGGTCGAAAGTCGCCACTTTTTCTTTCATATTTTTTCATTGATAGCTGAAATGTCAAGAACAACAGTATAATTATGTAGCAGAAAAGTAATACTTGTCCACCTTCCAACACCTTCGGTTCGTACCAGTAGTTTTAAACATAACTTTTTTGAGGTTAGATTCTCCAACCCAAATACGATGTGAACTCAAACATCATACAATTTCACACCAAAAAGGTACTCTTGGTAAAATTCGATAGTGTGTTCCGTTTTCGGAATATTTCGATTTGAAAATAATGGCTGATGCTCGTATAAAATGAATTTTTTTGAATACTGTCTGTAGGTTAATCGAGGAGGTGGTACATTCATTTTACTTGATTCGATTTTCTCCTCAAAGAATCAAGTAAAGAGAATTTTATTGAGATCAATTACTTGTTTACTTAGATTCAAAAACAATAACATCATTCTTGTGCTGTGGTTATTGATTGAACAAAGAATCACAAGTAGAAAATTGAGAAATGTTTGACTAGAAACATAAAATATTGAATCAGTTAGAGTAAGTGTTCAAAATGTCCTCCGTTTCCACGAATACACGATTCAATTTTTTTTTTTAAAAACGGTTGAGGATCAGCTGTAAGGTCATCTAAGTGATGTTCAATTCTGACTTGCAACTCCAGACGTGAATTTACTGTAGCATTCACTTTTTGCTTGATACAACAAAACTGTGTAATCCATGTTTTTAGTAAAATTTGTTTCAATGTGATTCTTGTGGATCATTGTTAAATCAATAAATTTAGCATTAAAAATGTATTGTTTTTTTTCGTTTTGCAATGAATAGGTGATGATATTTTATGATACTCACTCTAATACATACCTTTATACCAGCAATAGTTATCACTTCATCATTTTCAAATTGGAATATTTCGACAACGGAACACAGTATCGAGTTTCACCAAGAGTACCTTTTTGGTGTGAAATTGAATGATGTTCAAGTTCACATCGAATTCGGATTGGAAAATCTAATCTCAAAAAAGTTATGTTTAAAACTAATAGGTAAGAACCGTGTAACTAGCGCCACTATGAGAGTCAGACAGAAACACAAATTCATGTCATGTGTCAGATTTCAAAAAGCATTCATATAAAATTTCATTACAATATTGCCAGTAGTTTCGACAAAATCGTAAAAAATGTGAAGAAAAATCATTTTTTCAAACCTTGTATCTTGAAAACGGATGCCGTTACGACATTTTTTTACCAAGCAAGTCCAACTCATTTTGTAGTGTTCTACCTACCCTAGCAAGGGGGTCAGGTTTTTTTGAAACACCCTGTATATACAGGGTGTATCTGAATAACACCGAAATAATTCGAGGGGTGTATGATATTCTAGCAAATGAAGTTCATATGAACATGTGTCCGAACTTGCTCCGTCTTTGAGATACAGGATGTTGAAGTTGGAAGTATTGATTGTTTTCATTTATAACCCCCCTTTGATGGTGCCAGAATTCAGCATGGATGGAGACTGAGGAAGCCCCAAAATTCTAAAATGATTCTAATTGGGGTTATTAAGTAATCTCAATGGAAGTTCTGAAAACACCTAGGTACCTACATTAAAATTTGTAGTCCATTCGAATTTTTATTGTTTCCTCAAAAACTAAGCTAGATACAAGAATCAAACAGTGGCTAAAAAAGTTGTTATTTCAATAGTTCAATCTGATAAAAATATGAAACTCAGAAAACCAGTGGCGTTCAATGACATTCACCATGAATATCGATAAATTTACTCACTGTGACGCTACTGGAAATATTATTTCGAATCTAGTTGCACTAGCAGACATTCCATATTACTATCAACAAAACCACAACGTTTTATTGAATGAATTGAAAAAATATTCTACATGGAAATATTAATACCCTGTATCTCGAAAACGAAGCAAGTTGGAACACATGTTTATATGAACTTTATATCCTAAAATATCAGAAGGAATCATCCCTTCAATTTGTTCGTCACCTAAGCCTAGCTTGTAGGTATTGTGCATAGTCTATGAATTGATTATTACTTTAATCAACATCTGACAATATGTTTACAATAAACTGACCAATAAAAACAATGTTCAAATATTCTGGAAAATATTTCTCAGCAATTGAGGAAAAAAGGACACTCAGTCAAAAATTCTTCTAAATGAATCATATATCTCATCTATGTATTTTTTATCTCTTTTTTCAACTTGTATTCATTTTTTATATTTTTAAAATATATCGGTAGGATGTTCACTAATTTTGGTCCATAGTAGGATATGAATTTCTGTGTATAGCCTTTAGAATATAAAGGAATCCGTATGGCCAGATTGGCAGTAGGTCTAGTATTTTATATGTATGTGTGTTGAAAGTTATCATAATATTGTTGTAAAAATCACCCTTTATGTGAATATGTTCTCGGACTGCTATATACGTTCAACTTTCATTGATATAAATTTTGGCG
Organism: Phaedon cochleariae; assembly: GCA_918026855.4. Classification (NCBI taxonomy): domain Eukaryota; kingdom Metazoa; phylum Arthropoda; class Insecta; order Coleoptera; family Chrysomelidae; genus Phaedon; species Phaedon cochleariae. Next base: position 17,196,731 of record OU896709.1, on the reverse strand, counting down.
CCTGTCATTGGGTGCTGTACAAATTTTATTTTTTATATGTTCTGGTTCCCACGAAAAGGGATATCCCGTAATGTTCAGAGAACATCGTGTGAACCAAAGGAAATAAGGTAGGAATTGGTGTTCTTCTCAAATTTCTGGAGGTTATATGCCTCGGGGAACACCTCCCTTGGCAATGTGTTCCAGAGCCTCGCTGTTCGTTGGGTGAACGAGTCTTTGAAAAGAGATGTTCTCCAAAGTAACCACGAAGGGGTGGGAGGCCTCAACTCGACGGGTCAATCTCGCGGGGACTGCCAAGGAAGGAACAATTGTTGATATTTCAGAAGAGCATCGTCCATGAAAATATCTATAAAATAGAGCCAGATCGACAACTCTTCTACGGTGTTCCAGAAAAGTGAGTGAGTTTGTGAGCGAGGCATCACCCACTGGTTACAAACTATGAAACGTATTGAAAACTGTAGACTTTCAGCTGCTTGACACTAACCCAACCTATCAACGAATCCCAGCAGATATAATGCTTGTATAAAAATGTGAATATTTCTTGCGAAAGTTCGCCCTTCAGGAGATTCGTTGATGGATTAGGTTATTGGCAAGCAGAAGGTCTACTATTGAACACTTTTTATCAGTTTTCCGAATGGAATTCAAATATCTGACATTTTTTATCAATCATTATTTTATCTTATATTTCTACACCCGCATCAGTCAAAGACATGTCAAACTTTATATCAATGTGAAACAGCTAACCGAAAACATATTTAGTTACAGGGTGAACCGTTTGAAAAACCTGCTGAATGTGCCATATTTACAACAATAATGATACTTATTATAGGTACCAAAAATCGAAAGTGACCATTGGGTTGAAAATAAAACAAAGTCTTGATAGAAAACTCCTGGTCTATATTATGCCCAACCCTGTATAAAACGGCCTCAATAAAAGCTATACTTTCTGTTACATAACTTTATGTATATCTAGTGAAAAAGAATCTTCGAAGATTTTTCACATGATGGCGATATGAGTTGAGATCAATGTGCATTGTGCAGTGTAACAAATTATAACCATATTATAATATCAATTGAACCGATACAGATAAACAAGACTTACTCTAATAGAAGTTCTTATCAATCTTGATACATCATTTCAAGTAGGTACCTATATGAGTATAAAAACAGCTAAGAATCAGAAGTTCATGACTGATAGAACAATGACGTCCTCTAGTGCAGTTTTGACCCTTTTATTGACCTGCTATTGTTCTGGAAATACGTGAGTACCATTTTCATTGAATTCGATTAAGTGAAGTATAGTGAGGGAGTTTCCATAATCAATACAATTTTGTAAATAACAATGCAAGTCGAAACGAAAATATTAAAAACTTCTCAGAATATTTCCACAAATCAATTGTTACTGAAAAAATTGAGGTTATTCCATTAATGTTAAAATTGTTGTAATGTAGGGTAAGGCATGAAGTGAAACCGATAAAACTTTTTGTATCACGATTCTTTACTCAATTTTGAAACAAAGGTTTCCGAATGTAGAAGTTTATGGTTTCTACAGGGTCTCTATAAATGATCGTAGAATCGTAGTGACCGTTGAAATAATTTATTGATTTGCTGCTCTCAACTTATGGAGATCAAACTATAACTACAGTCGATCGCTTCAATGCCTGGAAACAACATGAGCAGAAAGCGGCATTCAACTGCAACTTGGATGCTACCATAATTTATTTTAGAAAAGAGTATAGTAGTGATGATGAACCGGGCAAAAAAATGCCATAGCGCCGCTAGCAGCTATCCTTTTTCAAAAACAGAGAAACAAATGGAATGATAAATCATCATATAATATTATGAGTAGGCTATGATTAATTTTTTTTCGAATTCCAACTGTAACGTCCCGACTGTCATCGTATTTCTCAAATAGTACCATCATATGTTTCGATTTTTTTATCTGTTCGTAATTTTTTTTACGAGTTGAAATTTGTACAAAATTAGTTTAAATCTGAAAAATAAATATGGAAATAACCAACGAATAATGTAATATGATTGAACATTTTTGTGTTAGTGATATATTTGATATGCCGTTACATGGTACTACTATCATATCGATAATTAACGTTATTTATTAACAGTGTATACATGCTGTCCCATTTTCGATGTCCTTATGATGGAATATCTCACATATTTTCAAAGATAAAGATTTGCAGTTCTCGCGAACGTTGACTACTTTTTTGTGAAACTCATGCTTTTTCAAAATAAGCTGTGATATTTTATAAATGGAACACCCTGTATATTTTTACATATTTTAGACACTGATGCTTTGCGCTTTTCAAAAATATATAACACCCATACGATATTTTGATCCTTATCGATGGGCCTTGTAATATGTGACAATATTCTCCATATCACAAATTCCCATATTCGCCTTGTTGCTGACACAGTGTTTTGTCACAAATTAGTTTCAATTTTACTATCACCCAACATGAACTAATATTCAGCACGTTTCATTGACTATGAAACCTGATGTACACCTTATTAATAGTTTATAATTCTTCACTTGACTAGGTACCTGTCGAAGTTTACGATTTTTTCATACAATGGCGATTAATAATCCAGGATATCAAAACTATGAAAATTATGAAATCAACTTATATCCCAACCATATCTAATGTTTCGTAGTTTCGTATCCTGGATTATTATTCGCCATTGTATGGAATATTGGTAAAACCTGCTGATTTGGTCCACAGCTTTCATAGTCAATGAATAGTGCTGAATATAGGTAAATGTTCAATGTTGGTGAAACTGAAACTATAGTGTGTGAGAAAACACTGTGTCAGCAACAAGGTTTATATAAACATTTTTGATTGAATATATTGCCGTACATATTTACTATAGGTCCATCTATAATCAACTGAAAAACTGAAAATTATCAAACTACAAAAGTAATACTGTCTGTAGGTTAGTCGAGGAGGTGGTACATTCATTATTCCAATTTTTTTGGGATTTTCTCTCCTCGTTTCTATAAAATGAAAATATGAATATTATTTCAATATACGTGTAGTAAGGACAAATCAGATGATTTGCCCCAAAATGTCACTGCGTTTGAAGAATTTTCCAAAATTATTTCAATACAAATTGTTACTGACAAGCTGGTGAATTTTTCTTTTAGGCTCTCTAATAGGAAAATTCTTTAAACGCAGTGACATTTTGGGGCAAATCATATGATTTGTCCTTACTACATACGTATATTGAAATAATATTCATATTTTTATTTTATAGAAACGAGGAGAGAAAATCCCAAAAAATTTGGAATAATGTACAGGGTGATTCACCATAAATGTCTCCCCCTCTAGCTGACTAATTTTTGAACCGATTCAAGAATTTGAAAAATGATCTGAAATGATTTTTCAGACATTTTTTCCCCGTTGCATCAGAGAATATAGGGTGCTCGAAACAAACAATCTACAGAGTACTACTCGATTTTTTCACATGGAACACCTTGTATTTCATTGTATTTTTAGATTCTTCCTGAAGAGCTGATTTCATCGATATGTCACACTTGGGGTCTAGCGGGAATGATTACAGAAATATAGGGTGTTCAAAATCGAGATCATTCAACTTCAAGATTTTTTTGTGTCGAAACTATTCATTATTGGTCCCTGTATCTGTTCCTATCATCAAATGTCAGTAGATAGTAGATCAAAAGTTAAGATACGGACATGAAAGCCGTTTTGACAGATAATGAACAGTTTCATCAGAAAAAAATTCTAAAGTTGAAAAATCTCGATTTTGAACACCCTATATCTCTGTAATCATTCTCGCTAGACCCCAAGTGTGATGCATTGATCAAATCAGCTCTTCATGGAGAATCTAAAAATACAATGAAAAATAGGGTGTTCCATTAAAAAAAATCAAATAGTACCCTGTAGATCATTTGTTCAGAGCACCCTGTATTTTTTGATGTAGCGGAAAAAAAGTTTATCGAAAATCATTTGAGATGATATTTCGAATTTTGAAATCTGTACCTACAAAAATAACTGAGCCAGAGGGGGGGACATTTATGGTGAATCACCCTGTACAAAAGTAATACTCAAAATATCGTATGGGTGTTATATATTTTTGGAAAGTGCACAATGTAATGAACTATGAAGTTTTGTAATGGGAAATATTGCCACATATTTTCAGAGCCCACCAAAAAAAAATCAACTAAAGAAATCTATAAATTATTCAACTACGAAGCTAATACTTAAAATATCGTATGGGTGTTATATATTTGAGAAGAGCGCAATCCTTATTTCAAATATGTGAAAAAATATAGGGTGTTTTATTTAATAAAAAAACTTCACTTCGGCTTGTATCAGAATAATATCAGCTAATTTTGAAAATCTGACTACGCCACTGGACGTTGAAAAATGTCTAAGAGACAGTTTTTACTTTTTTCATAAGTTGAAAGATAACTGACATTAAAGGGCGGGATCCCAAGATGCAACTTTTACAATTATGCCCTGTATGTCAAAAACGAAGCGAGCTACGAAAATGTTGTTGTTGGGACAACCTGTACACATATAATAGGATTATACCTATACCTATTCCAAATAAATCAAGTTGTTTTATTAAAGATACTATGCAGAGGCTTGGGTAGATAAATCAGAATTGATCACTTGATAACATTACAGATATGGGGAGGAACTCAATAATAGGAGATTCCCTCAAGATTTCATGTTTGGAGTAGCAACTGCATCTTATCAAGTTGAAGGTGAGTCATTACTATACAGGCTGATACACGGTGAATGGTACATTAGACGTTTCTGAGGAACGCAACGTAGGATTATTTGGAAAATTTGGTTCTTGGATAATTGGTTGTGTTCTATCGACCTGAAATATTCTCAGCGCGGCGACGTTGGCGATTATATTGACAAGTAGCAACAGCTTTGATTTTTTCAATGGAACACCCCGTATATCATACCATTTTCAAATTCTCCCTGAAGAGCTGATTTCATCGATCTATCACACTTGGGTCTAGAGTGACGTCCAGTAGATCCTTTTTACGAACTAAAATTCAACTTTAGCTCCTAGGAACTAAATATGTTGCCTAGCAACATACCAATTTTTGTGTCAGTAATAGAAACGTCAATTTCAGAGCTAATTTTGGTATCAAAATGGACGACTTTTGTGTCGGTTGCAGAAAAACAACATTGTGGCGGTTGGTTATTTGGGTTGAGACGCATACCTGATTTGTTTCCGATTTCAGCAGATTTGGCATTTCATACCCATGCTGGAGATATAAATACACCTTATTATAGTTTAGTATTGAGATTATAAACATCTCAGTTGAGTATTTTTGTTTTGATCAGGGACGCCTTCAAGATTCAAATACTTGCGTGATCTGTATTTCATTCGTTATTCTCGGGATGGATAACTTGTTTTTGAATAATCACGGCAAGCAATAGTTTTTTTGTCTCAAACAACGATATTGTTTAGCTTCATTTGATTATCAAGTCAAACACAGTGTAGTATGGAGAGGAATAAATAAACTCTATTATCATTGTTGATATGCTCATACTAACCAAACATTTTCCACGTCTTGTTCCTATAGCTGGCACTGGCGCGGTATTAGCCATTAGAGCACCTGGTCCATACACAAATATGTCACTCTGTGATTGTACTTATATTGAAACTACAATTCGAACATCTTAGAAAACCTAACCTGCTGTTAATGCAGGTAGAATATTCTCACCACATGGATTATTTGTCAATATTTGTTGCATTGCATACATATGGCACGGCATTGGTGGTTACTTCTCATGTTTATTTGAGTTAATTGTTTCGGTTGCAGAAAAAATAGCATGTTTCATTCGGATCAAAAGTGACTTTGTTCGACTCGCAAATTTTGCTTTCGCTCGGCTTCGCTACACGCTCTCCCTCGCAAATGCAAAATTCGCTTGTCAAACAAAGTGTCACTTTTGATCCTAATAAAACAATCTACTATTAGCTGTCATTCATTTTCTTCTTCTTCTTCTTCTTTATACAGGTGCATGGAATGAAGACGGCAAAGGTGTGAATATTTGGGATGTAGCTACCCATCAAGTGCCGTCCCCAGTTGTGAATAATGCTACTGGAGATGTAGCATGTGATTCCTACCACCAATACAAAAGGGATGTGGCCATCTTGAAAGAAATTGGAGCCGACTTCTACCGGTTCTCCTTGTCGTGGTCCAGAATTCTGCCATCAGGTATGTTCCAATGGGAAAGTAATTATATAAGGTATCAGGAAACGTCATGTAAACGATAGAGCTGATGGAGTGAGCCGAAATGTTTGTAATTCGTATAAAAAAATTCTAACTCGCTCCGATACGGAGTTATTCGCCTTGAAAGTAATGATGAGGACATTCATTTTGTTGATAACTGTTGAACAGTGTAGTACATTGAATGTTTGACCTCAATATCAAAGTCAGAATTTCATAACTGTAAGAGTGTGTTCCCAATACAGCCTTTCTGCTTCTTGAATCGTGCGTTATGCACTCATTGCACTCTGATTGCTGAAACTGAATTCAGATAATATAAGACGCCATGAAGTTATGATATTTAAACTGGTGTTGCTGGTTGGTACATAGCACTTCAACAGGTCATTGATATTGGGCTTTTGGGATCTGGGAACGTTTTTCATTTATCATCATTTTCCTTTCTGTGTCAAGGAAGTTTTTTGGCTGTATCTCAATTAGGTAATTCAAAGTTTTTCGATTTTTGATACAAGTAGTACTTTTCAATGAATGTTTTAGACATTTTTCTCATAAATCTAGCACGGAATCATTTGATTTGCTTAGAGAGCACTTCTTCGCCATTTATAATATTTCCACAAAACACGTGTTAAAAAACGGACTGTTTGCTCCCGAACGTTTTTCAGAAGCATTCGGTTTGACTCATTTTTATACTATATGAGTAAAAAAAGCATGCGCCCTCTCTCAAATATAACCCGCAATTCTTCTCTGCAATGCAGCCTCATACTTCTGTATTCGTTATAAAACTGCCTTCATTTTGATATATTCCACAAGTGGTAAAAATATCGGTGCAATTATTACTACTATCAACTTGCCTGTTTGCACATGACAATCAGGTAATAGGGACCAGGAATATTGCCTGTTCCATATTCTATACATTGTAAGGGCTTTCCATTGGAATCATTCATTAAGCAAGTAAGTCGGTAGAATTTAAAATATATTTATGTATGTATATTTAAATTTTTATGTATCATAGTCATGAACATGTTTTTATGGCAACCCTATATAAATGGTGTTTCAGTTTTTTGTAGCAGGACTTTAACAGCTTGAAGGAAACATTTTTTTAATATGAAAATCTCATACAAACATATATGCGTGAAGCTTCGTTTCCAATTTACAGGGTGTCAAAGTTTCAGATTTTTTTTGTTTTTTCAATTTCCTCCTACAATTTTTGGAAGAATTGATTGACATTTGATACACCTAATACACTTCAAAAACTCAATATTTGAGGCAATTGAGCATTTTTGAATACCTACAGGGTGATAGACTTTCAGGGGTCGTACCCAATTTAACCCTGTAGAACATTTTTGCGTGCCGTCTCTGCTTTCAATGGGACATATATTCAGATTGTCCTTTCAATTTGGAAACTTTTTGCCCCTTTGTAAATTTTCCGAAAACTGTATAGATCTCGAGATAAATGCCAAATATAAATTACTTGTAATAAAACCGTTATTTCTCAAACACACTTATTTGACATTTCTCAAACATTTTATTGGAAAATAGAATGACCGAAAGCTTCCATACCAAATCAAATTCAGTTGCAAAATTAGATTGAATTTTTTCAACACCATTATAATTGAAACTAGGAAAAACAAAGAAAAAATGTTTTTATTCCGAAAAAACTTCTCTAACTGGATTGCAAAATCAGAAATTGTATTGTAGAAAATTCTAGGACACCCTGTATAACTGAAACTGGTTGAACTTTCGATATCAGGGACTATATGACACACGGTCTAGGCGCTATACATCGCTAGACTGTCGCTTCTGACGGTTGAGGTGTTGTGAGTTTTAATAATTCAATCTCGTGAACGGCACTTCTAATTTTATCAGTACCCCTAGAAGTGATTCGGATTCCACTTTTATTTATCTCGAAATCCATATAGTTTTCGAAAAACATACATGAGGGCAGAAAGTTTCCAAATTGCAAAAACAATCTGAATCTATGTCCCATTGAAAGCAGAGGTGACACGCAAAATAGTTCTACAGGGTTAAATTGGGTACGTCCCCTGAAAGTCTATCACCCTGTAGGTATTCAAAAGCGCTCAATAGCCTCAACTATTGAGTTTTTGAAGTGTATTAGGTTTACCAAATTTCAATCAATTATTCCGAACATTGTAGGAGAAAATTCGAAAAGCATAATAAAAATCTTAAACTATGACACCCTGTAAATAGGAAACGAAGCTCCCACGCATATATGTTCTTTGAGATTTTCATCTTGAAAAAATGTCTTCTTCAAGCTATTAGAGTCCTGCTACAAAAAACTGAAACACCCTGTATACATGTTCACAAACATATTTTATTTGATAAAATAAAATGTTCATCTGTTAAGCAGATGAGTGTAGGTCGACCATATAAATACTCGGGATCTTAGACTATATTGTGGATGTCTCTTCGAAATCTTCATCTCACCAAGAATGGAACATTTTGATGAGCACTCGATTTTCTCGCTTATAGAGTGCTATTTATATAAATTGTGTGATTAGGAAATATATTTATCTCTTGACGTATAATTAGATTTATATCGTGGATGTATCGACGTAATTCTTCACCATACAATTATAAACTACTGATAAGAGTATGATTTTGATGAATCAATTGATAGCAATAGTATATATATCTCAGGATGGTCTTGTACTTATGAAATAAACTGCAAATTGAAACGTCAACTCCATCTCTTTAACAGCAATATTATACCGAGTGTCCAGATCTTTCCATACAGTCAATATTTCAGTTATGCTGCTTGAAAAAAATTTAAAACAAAAATTACACTTCTGTCAAACCCATTAAGTATGACTTTGAAGCTGTTGTATCAGAGTCAACTTTTGTCAAACTACCTCAGAAAAACCACCTTGATATTTTGTGTGGAAGTGGAGGCGTATGATAATGATTTCGAGGCGAGGGGGATAGGTGTTCGAAATGTTCGGAAATGAATGGCAATCTTTGTGGCATTATTATAGGCATAGGCAGAAATTGGCGGCATTAAGTCGGTATTATTAGGCAATAGGCGGCAATAGATATGAAAATGTTGGCAATGGATCGGCGATATGTAGAAAATAGTCGGGAATAAATCGCACTTAATGTCGAAACAGTGGAAATTAAGTGGAGAGGGGCGTCTATTCCTTATTTCTGAATCATTCCTTGCGGTGAGTTGTCCCTATGTGATGTTTTTATTTAAATATCGATTATGTCGTTAACTCGAAATATATTGGAAGTGACACAACACACAAATGGATGTTACTTCGTTCGCCGTTTAAGGATGTACCATAACTTCGCCGATAAAATAATCTCGTAAAATCTGGTCTCAAAGCCCTAGAGCTAAACTTGATTAACACTGTGACACGAGTGACATATCCTCGGAGTTTTCCAAACGGACATGACAGATTTTGAGAATCAATTACTGCCTGAAACGAACACCTGTGCCAACCAGAAACCTGAGCAAAATAATTGATAAATTGCACTCTCCTGAGCGGTAAATTGCACTCAATTTCGTGATTTGATAACGAGATAAGAATTCGATACCAATTGAATGGTATATCTTAAAAACCTACCTGTGCCACACTGAGAGAACAGTTTATTCACAATGAAGAAATTTTATTTATTGTTAACGAATGACGTTGTTGAATATGGACTAACTAACATGATTTCATCACAAACTAATGGTATTTTAAAAAATTACAAACGAATATACAGGTTAATATTAAGTTATAATAATCTTGATCTCATGAAACATATATTAAATATTAACAAATATCACTTTGTGGACACTATACCCCATTTCGCATCAAAATAGATTTGTTTATAATAATGTAACGTTACTTTGAATTCAATTAACGTTTTCTTGATGCAATCGACTGTCACTTATATGTTAAGTTATCAATATTAAAACTTAATACACTGCGTTTTAATTTTAGCTTTTCCAGTGTTGTACAGAAAGGAGGCATTGTTTCAATAAAGAAGCATTACTTATAGCATAAGGAATCATTTTGTTACTGATAAGTTATGCTTCGTCAATATATAATATATTGTTTGGTTATTGATAGTTAATATTTTGAGTCGATGATCGATCGTTCCAATTGTTTTTTTGCTAACAGAAAGAATAAAGAGTCTCTGAGAACAAATTTATTTAATCAAAAGTTTACAGTATAGTTACATCACATATATTTTGATATCAACACATCTGAATAAAGAGAGCTAAAATCAGACCAGAAATCCAGGTGTATCGAGCATCCACTATATTGATATGAATGATCTGTAACAAAAAAATAAACAAGTTCTTGATAGAGATGATATATCTTGTCCCATTTATTAATCGGTACGGTATTTTTTCATCTCTTCGTCCATAGAAGGATGTTGAAATTGCATTTAATCATTCAAAATGATTTTAAAGTATAAAAAAATAATAAACTATAAGGTTTTCCAAGGTCAACGATGTTCATTAGGTCGAAAAGTCATGATTCTTCATCTGATGCATCAATTTCGAAGCACTTGGACGGATTAAAATGGATGAGATACAAAAATTTTGGCATATTTATGGATATCTCAACAGTTGTCGAATACTGATTGACAATAACACAGGCATGTTAACTATAAACAAATATTGGTTACTATCTAATTAATTTCATATTTGAGCCTTGTTTCTTCAATCAAGGATTTTGTGGATTTGCATCCATTCTTATAAATCTATTCACTTATATGAATTTGCACTTGTCATCTCCTCATAATTGATCTGTACAATCATCATCCAATGTACAGGAAGATCAACCATTTAACCTTGCGGAATCTCTCAACAAAATTTCCTAGACCCCACCTCTCAGTGTTTCCTCTCCATCTTGGAAGTCTATAGAACAAGCTTTAGAGACGATGTATCAGCATGCCTAATAGTTATCAAATTGGTAAGAATTAGAGTCAGACGATGAGAAATATATAGGAATTCAATTAATAATAACACTTGATGAATAAGTAAATGCTAGTATGATTTATTCACCATGCACACTCGCTATTGTGTCTTAGAAATTGAAGAACAATATGATAAAAACTCACCAGCCACTTCGTGTAATACCTATGCTCCAGCACAAACTGATGAAACTCAAATTCACATTCAACAGTACACACCACAATTTTTTGTGTTAGCAATTGATATTTGATTATTAGGTCACTCCAAGCGTCCTTTGCAGTCTAACATGTTGACTCCGACTACCTACTGCATTCCAACCTCGAGCATGCGCCGAAGAGAATATCACTACGTCATGGGATGGTCAATAATTGTATAACAAATAATTTGTTTCTCTCAAGAACAATTTCTTATTATCCAAGCAATTAAACTGTGGAGAGAATTTGTTACCAGTTAATAAATGGTAATTCGAGAGTAAGATTCCAAAAAGTTTGGATATAACGAACATGTTTGTGACAAACTCATGGAAGTTACTACTAAAAACATATGTTAATATTGAAAGAATCAGCTTCTAACGAATCCTTTGTTTTCGGTCAACGATTCTTTTACAAATTACATGATAGTATTTAATAAGGTATATTGATGACAAGAAAATGGCGTTAATATTCAACGAAGCATACTCAAACAAATCAATTTATTTATCATAACAAAACCTTTCCCTCAGTGGCACTTCTCAATCAAAGTCAAATCCACGGCCAGCTATTTATTTGTGGCCATTATTCCGGACATACTTTCGTCATGTGATTTTGAGTTTGAACAAAAAGTATGGCGTTAATGTCCCCTTTGCGAATATCCTAACGTACCGTTAGAAAGCACATATTCTGATCGTTATTATGGAACACCCTGTTTATACGCAACCGTATTACGCCATAATGCGTTCATTGAAGAGACACAATATCACGAATCCTCTCCCAATCCTCCCATTTACGCAAAAAAAAAGTCTTGATCTGGTACATGTCCTACTGTCAATTGCTTGCAAACTATGGTACAGAGCTGGGCAGTACTCGAGTACAAGTACTCAAATATTGTACTCTGAGTAAATTTTGTGTACTCAGTACCCAGTACCCGAGTACATTTTCAATAAAGTACCCGGTACTCGTACCCGTAGCATTTCGGGAAAAGTACCCGGTACCCGCATTTATTAAACGAGTACATTTTCCGGGTACTTTTTGCAAGAATAAACTTGTCTGTACATATGCGAGTGCAACACGGGAAACCGCTGTTATATGATATATCATCATTATCAGTCAGCACTTCAATCAGAACCAAACGCGGAGTTTTTGTTTTGTACACTGTGTAACAGTTATAGAGTCAAGTGTTTTTTGTATCGTTTCTGTTGTTTTCTTAAGACTAAACCACACTAGAGTAAGAGGTAAGAGTATATAGTATTTTGCGATAATATTTCTCTTATATAGAGATACGTATAGACGTGAACAACGACAAATAAGTAGTTTGATTTTTGCTTTAATTTACATATTAGTAATGAATAAGAAATGAATGGGTCAATTTTATAATTTGTAAAAGACAATTGTTGAAGTTGTTGATATTAGTATTGTTAATAATAACTAATACTGATGCAAAATTTCTCAATTATCTATTCAAATGTACTTGAAATGAGTACCCGTGAAATTCGGGTACTTGTACTCGGAGTACTTTACTCTGAGTACATCCAATGAGTGGGGTACTAGGTACTCTATACTCGTTCTTCAATTATAAACAGTACCTGGTACCCGGTACTCGAGTACAATTTATCAGTACCCGGCCCAGCTCTGCTATGGTATCATAAAGCTTTGAAGATAAACGAGAATCGATTGTTGATGTTGATGCAAAACTATTTCAATATCATCAGTTGCACTAGTACGGCCGACGATCAAATCTCGGTAGTATTATTCATTTATTTATTCATTTATTTATTTCAGAAACAGACAGGCAGACGACAATGCCTGATTATGTGTTTCTTACAAATCATTAAATAAAAAAGATCCTATTATAATGGCAATTAATAAAGTTTATACATAATGCATCTACAACAATTTAATACTATATCATATTATATAATAATATGGGAATAACTATACCAATTTCAATTAACTAAACAAAGAAAAAGATATATGCTTCGCATCAAAACAGTTACAACGAATTAAATGGACAGACATTACAAAAGTCATCAGGTTAAAATATCGGTGATAGGTGATGAGTGCGTAATCACAGAGGAATCAATTACACAGATTACACACACATTATATATCTAAGAATATATATAATCGAAACAGTTGAAGATGATATCAAAAATTTGGATCTGTTCATGTTATTTCTCCCACAGTCAGCTGGTATGATCGATCTTGCTCGGTTGAAATTGCCAAGGTATGAACTTTGGCCCTCCGCAGTCCTGGAAGTATTTTTCTGTTTGTTGCTTTCATTGTTTCTCCAGGTTCATCAGGTTTTTCTAAAAAATAAGAATTTTCAAGGCTGCAAAATGATTCTGGTCCGATCAGTGGCGTTGATGCTCCTTCTCGAGCCAGAATTTCTGCTCGTTTATGTATCTCCACTCCGATATGCCCCGACATCTTTTTGTTCCTGCCTGGATTGTTGGGTTTGTCTAGGTATTCCCAAACCATCCTTGCGTTGATGTTGAAAGGATTCGACGTTTCGATAGCAGCTAGGTTGCGTCCAAGAAAATTTTCTTGTCCCTGTCGAGTTTGAAATGAATGCACCTCTCTATGACGTGAATTTCCTCTTAAAATACGCTAGGGAACTGGCCCATCGATTCGGAATATTCATATTGCGGAATAATATTCACCGGTTTATTATTGTGATGAAGCTTGAGTCATGTCCGGAAGTGTTACTCTCGAAAAATGGGTCTAATGCGGGCGTGTACACCTTAGTAGAACTTTCAACTCAAACCATGTTTATAATGATCCTTTTATAAATGAATAATGATTGACGACATAATTCGATCGAAGAATCAACTGGAATGTTTTATTTTTGGACATAAATAATAGTACCTTCTGAAAACGGACCCTCTTATGACGTATAAACCTCATCTCGCCATAATTTAAAGAAAATACCAAACGCCCGACGGAGACTGAGGCAACTGATATATTAATTCATTCAACTGTGATCTCGCGCTAATTCACTCTGTCAAAAATCATGTATCATTCATCTTTGCCTGGAATAGTCTTGTGTCAGTATTAGGGTTTTGAAGTCACTTCATCGCCTCGTTTTCAGAGGTCTGAAAAATCAGGGATTTCAATATTTTTTTATAAAACGTAGAGAGCTCACAGCAAGAAACGGTTCGCGGTGGTGAGGTGAGCTAGTTTGGGTGAGTTCTATCGAATTATGAAATACATTTTTTTTTGTGATATAAGCCCATTGTCTTTGTTGAAGATTTGTTTTGTAATAAGTCAATAAGAGACCAATACGTAGAATTCTGATGGTTATTTCGTTAAAGACTGCCAGTGTTTAATAGTCGAATTCAAGATTTACTCTGAACTATGAATATTCCCTAACGTTTCAGGTTTTGATGACAAAGTCAACAAAGCTGGAGTGAAATACTACAAAAACCTCATAAAGGAGCTACGCGCAAACAATATCACACCGTTGGTGACCCTATTCCATTGGGACCTTCCGCAATCGCTTCAAGACCTAGGTGGTTTCCAAAACGACATAATCATCGACAGGTTCGTCGACTTCGCCAGAGTGTGTTTCAGGGAATTCGGTGAAGATGTTCACTACTGGATGACTTTCAACGAACCCATCTCCATCTGCCATGAAGGGTACGCTTTGGCCAAATTGGCGCCACAAATCAACTCTCCCGGTATGGGAGAATACCTGTGCGCTCACAATCTGATGAGGGCACATGCCAAAGCCTATAGGATGTATGATGAAGAGTTTAGATCAGCACAGAACGGTGAGAAATCTACAAGCATCTTTATATCGATATTCATCCTGATCGATTTTAGTGCATTAATCGACAACATATCAAATAGCATTCAGAAAAATAATCAATGATTTGTCTCGATTATTAAGTTATTTATAATAACAGTGAAATAATGATATTTCAGTGAGACTACTATGACTTTTTGGTTATTGATGTATTGGTTTACAGGTCTAGTAGGGATAGATGTCAATGGAGCATGGTATGAACCCAGCACCAATAGTAGCGAAGATATCGAAGCTTCAGAAACATTGATGCAATTCACGGTAAGTGAAAATAATCCGGAATAATCTATAGAAAAATATTTCACTTCAATCGAACGCGTTTTCTAAAGAGCTTCCTATATAGGGTGAGTCTGGACTGACCAGCTATAGCTCAATGCCGGATATAGAGGCAGTCGAGCTGAGTTGAAAATCATATGTAATTTGTTTGACCCAATATTCTTCATAGAATTCAAAGAAAAACTTGAGAGAACAATAGTTCGGGACCTTTTTGATGTATTGAAACTCCAAAAGTGACATTTTAAGCACGGAAAATTGTATGGTCGGAAGATCTCCATTTTATTTTCAAAATTGACTTTGATCACTAATATAAAACAACAGAAAGATTCAAACGATGGCCTTTGAGTGGATTAAGGTCCCATCAAACTCACTATTGCTTCAAAAATAGAACAATCACTGATGGATCCTCAACTTACTTGCCACAGCGCATCAATCATTACTGGGCTCTTTAACTGGAAAGGACCCCGCACGAAAACACGGTAAATTGGCTCTCGGTCGAATTGGCTGAAATTTAACTATGTTATTGTGGTATGGCTCATTAGGAGTACATGTGAGTTTGAAAAGTTTTGTATGTTTAGTTTCTGAGATATAAGCCTACAAAGTTCGTATAGAAACGTCGTATCGGGGTAGGATTGACGAAGAAAAAAACTGTTTTTTTGGTATGAATAAGAGAAAATAAGCTAGAAAATGTATTGATCAGGACTCAAATACATATCTAGTTATGATCACATGAATTATAGTGAATCAGGGTGTATACAAGGCACGGTCAAAATATTCATTTTTCGGAAAAAAATTCGAGTACTATTCCAAAACCCACAAGTTATATTTTGGTGAGACATTATAGTTTCAGTCTATTGTAGGCTTCGGAAACGTATTTTGATTATTGATAACTATCCCTGTTCGAAATATGAATTCTTTGAATTTTGTGTTATACCCCTTTTTGAAAACAATTGAAAGAGATTGATTGATACTGTTGATTGAATGAAGGCTGAGGAAACTCACTAGCGAATTCAGTTGTTCAATATTGCCTTCCATTTAGATACAGGGCTCGATACAGGGTGTGTTAGATTTTTTTGAAGATTATTTAACATGTTTCAATTGAATAGTTCCGATAATTTGGATCTCATTTTACACACACTATTTTGAATATGTTGACTATCATAATATGCAAAAAGTTCTTCAATTTTTTATGTTTCGTTTCTGAGATATCAATTTTTGAGTAATATCCGAGGTAATAACCCTATAATACTTGTAATACTGTAAACTCAAAAATGCATATCTCAGAAACGAAACATAAAAAAATTGAAAAACTTTTCGCATATGATAGTCAACATATTCAAAATAGTGTGTGTAAAATGAGATCCAAATTAACGGAACTGTTTTCGAGATATTCAATTGAAACATGTTAAATAATCTTCAACAAAATCTAACACACAATGGAAGGCAATATTGAACAACTGAATTCGCTAGTAGGTTTCCTCAGATTTCATTCAATCAACAGTATAAATCAATCCCTCTCTTTGTGATCAAAAACAAGCTGTCAATTGTTTTCAAAAAGGGGTGTAACACAAAATTCTAAAAATTCATATTTCGAACAGAGATAGTTATCAAGAATCAAAATACAACCAAAATATAACTTGTTGGTTTTGGAATAGTGCTCGAATTTTTTTTCCGAAAAATGAATTTTTTTAACGTGCCTCGTATACACCCTGATTGACTATAATTCATGTGATAATAACTAGACATGATTATGAGTTTCGATCAATACATTTTCTAGCTTATTTTGTTTCATTTATACTAAAAAAAAACAGTTTTTTCTCTGTCAATCATACCCTGATACGACGTTTTCACGAACTTTGTCGGCTTATATCTCAGAAACTAAACATACAAAACTTTTTAAACTCACATATATTTCTAATGAGCCATCCCACAATAACATAGTCAAATTTCAGCCAATTCGACCGAGAGCCAATTTCCCGTGTTTTCGTGCGGGGTCCTTTAATGAAAAATTTCAAAATTACGGAACGAATTGCTGAATAAAAATTTCGTAATTATAAATGACGGCAAGTCTCAAAAGTTACTTTTAAGTTCAATTGCCCTTGATTGAAGTGAGATTGAATCGAACCGAATTGAATTCGGTATGGGTGATGTTAATTAATTGAGTCCTGATAATACAAGGCGATTTTAAGGAAAAAAGTTAATATCAACATATTTCCTGAATCTCCTAGTTTTTGAGCTACAGGTTGTTGAAATCAGAAGCGAACAGATTTTTTTCAAATCAAAACGTTCAATATCAAGCCTACGTGAATATCACTGGTGAAAATGAATATGGGCATACCTGAAGAAACAATTTTTTTGGTTTTTATTTCTCAACTTTACGAATTTGCTCCGAAATGAATGGAAATTTCTAAATTGATTCTGGTTTTCGAAAAACCAGTGGCGTACCATTTCTGTCTTCAATATTTGTCAGTTCAAACCCTGTACGGACGTCACTGGTGACAATTTTAAAAAATCTCTCATGTCGAAAAATTCTCCCTAATGATGAGAAGATGTGTACAAAATTTCATTAAAATATCTGAGTGATAAGAAACTCAGTTTTCTCTAAAAATTTCAACTCCATGTAGCTCAAACACCAAGAGGTTTAATTTTATGTATATATAAACATTTATCTTTGAAATCACCAGAGGATTCACACCTTGTATTATCGGCACTCAATTGATTAACACCCTATATAGTTTCAGCTGAGGTATATCGTTGTACATCATTTTTTTATGGCTTGGTGGGCACGAAAGGGAATCCCTAAAATGTGCGAAGAACATGTGCGTACCTAGAGCAGAATACTGGAATTTAAGAAGATTTTAAATGCTTTTTGAAGAAGAAACAAATGAAATGTTGAGGGTATATGTATTTTGTCATATGTATCTTCTATCAGATTTATCGATGAACTGGCTGTTGTTTATATTCTTCATGTTCGAGTATCAATTATTTCGCGTGTTCGAGTTTGCATTCGAATGTAAGAAACACTGAGCTATCAAAATCCCTAGGTCCATAAAAGCAAGTTACGACCGAAAGACATAGGTACAACATTTTATGAACGACTGGTATATATACTTGATTTTACATTGTGAATACCTACCTCTTTACTATCGGAATATAGATTCCTTTTGATATAATAGTGAAATTCACGTCGAAGCCTGATTAGGAACTTTGTACCCGCCGGGCGATAAGGTATTCCGCAAGAGCTGAAGTGTAACTTGAGGTCCGCAGAACCGGGCGATAAAGTACTAATTTACGCCCAGTCGTGTATAATAGTTATTTAGATATGTATCAAGGATGTAAAATAGGCTTTTATGGACCGAAGCGTGTAGTTAGTGAATAGTAACACGTCGAGGTCCATAGAAGCAAGTTACGCCAGAAAAACATACCACATTTTATGAATGATCGGTATATATTTGATTCTGCATCTCTCAAGCACAATAGAAATAGGTCATGATGGTTGCAGTGAAGAATATAATTGATGGAATCAACGTTACCATAATAACTTGGTCAATTTCTCGAAATAGAGACCCAACCATAATAACAAATTATCGTCCTATTCCCCTGATAATCCACATTCCAGAAATTTCCGAAAAACCTTTGAAAAATCGATCTGTATCATAGATGGATAAATATAATACAACCTCTCATCATCAATTTGGTTTTCGAGAAAGTAAATCCACCGATTTCTCAAACTAATTTATTCAAAAGATCGACGATATGACTCAGATCAGCTATTCCTAAAAATGAAAATTATGGACATCAGACAACTATACTTTTTTTTCACACTAACAAAATACCACATCATAAAACATACCTCAGTGATAGCTACTCACTTATACTACACACGAAATCAAAATCAACATCTAGTTCCCCACATGAAAAAAAAAACAGAAACACAGCGCTCTTTCAACTATTTGGCACCAAAATTCTATAATACACTGCCAGAACGGCTCAAAGAAATTATATACCGTCCGCAATTCAAAAATTCATTAAAGGCTTCCATTCTTGGGAATCCTAGACAAATGGTTCAAAATTTTTTTTGGATCCCTCATCTACTGCATAGGAAGATTCCTGTTTCACTACATTGTATAAGCAAATATATTGTTACTATATCATTAGGTACTAGGGGTGGGAAAAATTATCGATATATCGATAATTATCGATAATTATCGATAATTATCGATAATAATTTGGAGAAAAATTATCGATTTATCGATATTATCGATATTATCGATAATTATCGATATTATCGATATTATCGATATCTTCGATATTATCGATATTATCGATATTATCGATATTATCGATATTATCGATATTATCGATATTATCGATATTATCGATATTATCGATATTATCGATATTATCGATATTATCGATATTATCGACATTATCGATATTATCGATATTATCGATATTATCGATATTATCGATATTATCGATATTATCGATATTATCGATATTATCGATATTATCGATATTTTCGATATTTTCGATATTTTCGATATTATCGAAATAATCAATAATGTCGATGATATCAAAATTATCGAAATTACCGATATAACCAATGATATAAAAATTATCAAAATGAATGAGCATCAGAAACATAGGTATTTTTGTTTCTTATATGGAACACCCTGCATAAAACAGATACTTGTTGGTAAGAATTGAAGTAAGAATGAAGAATATAATAAGACACGCCACCCTGTACATCAGCCCTGTTCAAACAACATAGGACTCCAGCACAGCAACTTGCATGAAGCTATCTGACATCTGGCAACGTGGCAACCCTTATTAGTTGTGGTGGCAAACTTATTGGTTAGTTATGTGTTGAACGAGTAACAAGTATCAAGTAAGGTGGGTTATCTAATTATATGGAATATTTTTATTTCATCATTCGATTGCTCATTCCTTGAAAAATAACATAATGACAAAATGGCTTTGTTTATTATACCTACTTAGAAACCAGAAAGTGAATATAAAAAATTAGTTTTATAAAAATACCCTTGTCACGACTAGGGGTGGGGAAAATTATCGATATATCGATAATTATCGATAATAATTTGTAGAAAAATTATCGATAATATCGATAATATCGATAATATCGATAATATCGGTAATATCGATAATATCGATAATATCGATAATATCGATAATATCGATAATATCGATAATATCGATAATATCGATAATATCGATAATATCGATAATATCGATAATATCGATAATATCGATAA
This sequence comes from Phaedon cochleariae, assembly GCA_918026855.4. Lineage (NCBI taxonomy): Eukaryota > Metazoa > Arthropoda > Insecta > Coleoptera > Chrysomelidae > Phaedon > Phaedon cochleariae. The sequence goes on along the minus strand of OU896709.1, from coordinate 17,176,021 downwards.
TATCGATAATATCGATAATATCGATAATATCGATAATATCGATAATATCGATAATTATCGATAATATCGATAATATCGATAATATCGATAATATCGATAAATCGATAATATCGACAGATTATGATTATCGATAATCGATATTTCAAAATCATTATCGCCCACCCCTATTAGGTACTATTGATTATTTTTATAATATTGTAGATATTTATTTTATCGATTCCTCTTCATACGCGTGTTTCTATTGAGCATCCTTTAGATGAATACTTTTAATGCAATTATTCCTTGCGAAACAAGTGCAATGACACTTACTGCCCTCCAACTTTATTCCTCTCATTCTTTAGATGCTTTCATGTTCACATTCATACCATTCATATTATCTTGATGAAAAAAGATTTTTATTATTATTATTATTATTATTTGAGTTCATATCATTCCAGTCACGGCCCTGCTGCCTCCGACGCCACGCAGAGTCGTGCTGGATCAAATCCAGTGACTACTCCCCACAGCCTGTGAGGTGAATAATCAATGGGACCACTGGGAATTATCATTATCATTATTATCATTATTATCATTATTATCATTATCATTATTATTTGCTGTCCATTTATGTCATTACATATAGCTGGATTTAGGTTCAATCATATTATTTTGCTTCTCAGAAATATCAAGAGAACTGTAATATAAGATGATGAACCATCACAACTAGAACATAAACTACTTACCAGATGAAGTGGGACAGCCAAAAAATTGACTAATTTTGATAAGCTATAACTCGAACATTTCTTGGCCGATGTTGGATTTTCAACCAAAGCTAGATAGCGTCAACCTTCGGCTATGCGTCATTGGCGTCGGGTTTTTATTTTTGCGATTCGTTCTCTTTGTACAGAGTGTGAATTAAGAGCCGGAAAAATTTCAAATGTTTGACCAATAATTTGAGAAATGTGAGGGACCCTAGAATTCTTTTTGAGATGTTGGGTGAATGGTTGGTCCGATACCTCGAGACGTCTTTGAAATTTTTTTGATAGATTGCGTTGCTATGGAAAAATCGCCATTTTATGTAATTTCATTCTTATTTTAAAATGTGGCCTCTTTTATTTGAACAATAACAGCCAACATCTGAACTGTAACAAGGGATATTTCTACTGAAGATAATTAACACCAGTGCCGCGCAAAAGGTGTTTATGATATTTAGAAACAAAAAATTCGTTTTTATTGAAAAACTTCAACAGTTTTATTGATCGTTACAGTTGAAGAGGTGTTATATCCTTAATTAGCATGATGTTGACAAATTCAAAGGTGCGCAAAAGAGAGGTTATGATATTTAGAAACGACAAAAACGTTTTTATTGAAAAAAATCAACAATATTTTTCAAATTTTTTCTGATAAAATTATGAAATTGTACGGCTCGAAAAACATCAGAAGCCAGAATTACGTTTTTGAATTTTCATTCATGAATAATGATACAAGAAAATTTTTACTGGGGAACAAAGAACAACACTTGAAAAAATTATTGAAAATGTTTCCATATGAAACTTTTTGAATCGCCTTGATGATGGATCCTCTTTAATACGCCAATAGATTACTTGGATGCCCACCATGGATAAGTAAAAAAACAATTATAATGAGACCGAAATTCTGATTTTCTAATTTTGCAAGCTTCTGAATTGGTCAATATCATGCTAAAAGGATATATGACAACTTTTTAACCGTGACGTACACTAAAACTGTTGATTTTTATCAATACAAACGAATTTTTCGTTTCCAAGTATCATAAACCCCTTTTTGCGCGCCACTGGTGTTAATTATCTTCAGTAGAGATATCCCTTGCTTTGCTCCAGTTTAGATGTTGGCTGTTAATGTTCAACCAAAAGAGGCCAGATTTTGAAATGAAAATGAAATTTCATAAAATGGCGATTTTTCCATAGCAACGCAATTTATCCAAAAAATTCCAAAGACATCTCGAGGTATCGGTCCAACCATTCACCCAACATCTGAAAAATAATTCTAGGGTCCCTCACATTTCCCAAAACATTTGAAATTTTTCAGGCTCTTAATTCACACTCTGTACAAAGAGAACGAATCGCAAAAATAAAAACCCGACGCCAATGATGCATAGCCCAAGGATGACGCTTTCTACCTTTGGTTGAAATTCCAATATCAGCCAAGAAATGTTCGAGTTATAGCATATCAAAATTATACAATTTTTTGGCTGTCCCACTTCATCTGGTAAGTAGTTTAGATGTCCTGAATTATGCAGGAATAATTGTTATGAGTTACCTAAACGCCGGGCGCTAAAGTATAGCCCACGGGCGGTAAAGTGCTACTTCACGACCGATCATGCATTAATCCATCATCAACAATTTCAGTACGGATGTTATGCCCATCCGATCGTCCACGGCGACTACCCGGAAGTGATGAAGAAGAACGTGGCCCGCAGGAGTGCCCTGCAAGGCTACACGAGGTCCCGTCTGCCGGAATTCACGCCGGAAGAGATAAAATACATGACCGGCACTTACGATTACATCGGCGTCAATATATACACCACCGAATTGGTGACTCCCTCCAAGGGCGGAAGTATCTCCGAAATGGGCTTAGGACCGGACGCCCAGGTGACCAGTTGGCAACCGGAAGAATGGGAGAAAAGCAGTTCCAGTTGGTTGAAGGTAAACTAACCATTTCGAGGGATGAAAGAATCATCTATTAATTACTTTTCCATTCCATATTATTCTAGATTTTTCTGGTCGATTTTTTTGTGCTAAAATAATTGATATTATAGTTTATCCAAAATCAATTGCAGATTCTCGTGCCGCACCTGCAGTGACTCCAAAGGAAACTTCAAACATGCCGACGCCGCACAGTGTGAGATATTCTGCAATCGATATTGGATATACTTTATCACTAATGATACCACGAGAAAAATTTTTCGAGAACATGAATATTTAGAAATGTTTTCCAAGTCGAAGACGAGGGAAAATTTCCAGAATATTCGTGTTCGAGAAGAGATTTCCGGTTTTTAATCGAAGCTAGAGTAGTATTCGGTGAGAAAATTTCACACCGAAAATTAAAACAATACTAGCATAAGATTACGTTAAATAAAATACCAAATACCGACTTTAGCTACGCAAAATTTAAATGAGACAGCTGGTATAGTAATTTAACCTATTATTCTTGACTAACTTCATTCCACTGAAGTTGGTGGAAACATATTTCGTTATACAAGAAACAGTATGTAGTATTAATAGAATTCACATCCATTGTTGGATTGAATAACAAACAATGCACTTACTTTATTATACAAAATAGTGAAAAATAACTCGAGAATAGCTTAATTTCTCAGATTTTCACAAATTCATTTTACCGAAAGGACTCAACAAGGAACTTAAAGCTGTATGCATTATATTGATAAAATTCACAGTAACATTGTTATGTTAAATAAAACACGATTAACTCATACTTTATATAGTTACACAAAATAACGAAAAAATATTCGATAGTAACTCAATTCCTCAGTTTTTCACAAACTCATTTTACTCGCGTTATATCGTTAGGTTGAATAAAATATAATAAAGTGACTTTAGTTGAATGAAATGATGAAAAATAAGTCGACAATAGCTCATTACTCACGAACTCATTTATAGCTAAAGTTCTTACAAGGAACTCAAAAACTTATAGAATGCATTCGACATGATCTGAAGTTAAATGTAAATATCATTTTACCCATGAACGTCAACAAATTTCCAGTGTAATGTCATGCTGCTTTCTCCAAAGAGGAGGAGAAAATTCCCGGATAACGATACATAATGCAGGTTTCCAATTGGTCGAGAATGTTAGGTGTCAAATTCTCACGGTAATTCTCAAACAGCTAGAAATTTACTGTAAATATTTCTGGAATTTTTCACGGAAATATCACCGGTTCACCTGCGCCAATAATCCTGATGATCCCTCCTTCTGGATCCGCCCTTGAGGAGCGCACTATTTCAACGGCCACTACGACGCTATGCGATTATTTATAGAGGCCCTGCATAAAAGAGACGTAACTGTTTCTCGAATTCTATTTCTGCCAGGCTATCAATTAGGTATCTATCTCATAATCAATTAATGTTTTCAGGTTGTCCCTTGGGGAGCAAGAAAACTCCTTCAATGGTTGGGATCCAATTACAAGGGCGCCAGGTTCATCATAACAGAAAATGGATATTCGGACGATGGAAGACTTGAAGATGACGCGAGGCTCAGTTATTATCAAGTATGTTGAGTGCAGAATCATTACTTCGCAGGCTTCGCAGTTTTCATCGAAGGTCCTTCGAATTCGTCTGCAAGAATAATTTCATTCACCAAGTTCTGACAAAAACAGTAATTAACCTTCATTATTCCAGATTTTTTGGGATTTTCTCTCCTCGTCTCTGTGAAATAAAAATATGAATACTGTTTCAATATACGTGTAGATAGGACAAATCAGATGATTTGCCCCAAAATGTCACTGCGTTTGAAGAATTTACATATCAGAGAGCCTATAAGAAAAATTCACTAGCTTGTCAGCGACAATTTGTATTGAAAAAAGTTTGGAGAAGAGAAATGAAGGCATATAGAAATAATATCAAATTTTGACTTATCTTTGGACGTTCTGGGAACGAATCTGCTCCCGTTTTTAACCTAAAAAATGGATTTTTCTGTATGGCAAATTCGTTTTTGTCCTGACCCATTTCAGTTCTCAGTGACAATTGGTGACGTTGGCAATCAAATGAGTTACATGATCTTTTCATCAATTAATTAATCTTGAATTTAACATTTTTATTTTCAGATTTCAGAAGTGAATACCATGTTCTATCTATATCGACTGAACAGGAAGCAATGCTATTTTCTCCGTTCAGAAGAATGCAAGCAGATTCCTCGATTTTTCTGGTTGTTATCTTTTATTCCAATGATTTCCTTATCATTCCACTCTGCCATATGTTGTCCATCTCCAGTGAGGATATGTTCAGCTAATCTCATTGGAAAATAAGATAACAACCATAGTTGATATACAGAGTGACCCATTTGAAAGCGGGCCACCCCTGTATCTCACGTAATCGTTGGGTAAGGATCATGAAATTTGCTGGAGCGAGAGATATACCAAAAATGCACTCTATGACCAAGTGGGGTCATCTTCAGTGATATACACTGCTCGCCAACAGCCATGGAACCACCCTAATTTCCGGAAAATGATATTAGGAGTCAAAATAGGTTGAAAATCACTTCGGATTCGGAATCAGGACGCCCAATTCACTAACTCTTCATATTTTTCCTTGAAAATTTTCAGTTCTGAAAAATTAAATTTTGTCGCACTTTTCACGGAAGCACCCCCGTATCTCACGTAATTGACTTTATCTTTGAACTTTCCGTTCCTCCTGCAAATTTCAGAACCCTACCTCAATAATTACGTGAGATACGGGGGTGCTTCCATGAAAAGTGCGACAAAATTTATTGTTTCAGAACTGAAAATTTCCAAGGAAAAATATGAATAGTTAGTGAATTGGGCGTCCTGATTCCGAATCCGAAGTGATTTTCAACCTATTTTGACTCCTAATATCATTTTCAGGAAATTGGGGTGGTTCCAAGGCCTTTTGGCGAGCAGTGTATATCACTGAAGATGACCCCACTTGGTCATAGAGTGCATTTTTGGTATACCTCTCACTCCAGCAAATTTCATGATCCTTACCCAACGATTACGTGAGATACAGGGGTGGCCCGCTTTCAAATGGGTCACTCTGTAGATAGAACATTGTATTCACTACTGAAATCTGAAGATGAAAATGGTAAAATCAAGATTAATCAATGAAAACATCCTGTAACTCATTTGATTGCCGTCCCCAATTGTCACTGAGAACTGAAATGTGTCAGGACAAATACGAATTTGCCATACAAAAAATCCATTTTTTATGTTGGAAACGGGAGCAGATTCGTAACCGAAACGTCCAAAAATAAGTAGAAATTTCATATTTTTCCTATATGCCTTCATTTTTCTTCTCAAAACCCTGTTCAATACAAATTGTCACTGACAAGCTAGTGAATTTTCCTTTTAGGCTCTTTGATAGGAAAATTCTTTAAACGCAATGACATTTTGAGGCAAATCATCTGATTTTTCCTAACTACTTGTACATTGATATCATATTCATATTTTTATTCTATAGAGATGAGGAGAGAAAATCCCATGAAAAAATCTGGAATAATGAATGTACCATCTCCTCGATGAACCTACAGACAGTATTTAATAATCAAATTTGTCAACATCTTGAACATTTGATGACGAACTGTAACAACTGTGAAGAAAATGGCTTCTCCCAACTCATTTGTGGATTATACCACTTCGCATGAATCACCTCCTGATAACAAAAGCTCGCAGTAGTCTCACTGGCATGATTGGTTGTCTATCATACCTTCGAAGTTCATCGGGGTGTTAACTTTTCAGACCATATATTTCCATTTTGTTCAGTGTGAACTTTCTAATAGCTAGGCAAATTTCATTCATATTGTGCATAGGAAACAATATTTTATTTTCTATTCTTTCTAGCGATACCTGAGTAAAATTCGTGATGCAATAGAATTTGATGGAGTTGACGTGTTTGGTTACACAGCATGGAGTCTGATGGATAACTTCGAATGGATGCGTGGTTACTCGTAAGTAAATTCAAAATTGTCGATCTATCGATACAAAACAAAATGTCTTCAGACTTTAAGATGATGATAAATATTGAAATTATTAAAATTTCGAAAGTCAATTACTATTTGAAAATCATACATTGTTTTCTAACATCATGTTGAGAAAAATGCACCCATTTATCCTATCACACGTAAGAATTTTTTGGGCCAATAACTCCGGAGGAAGTACGAATAGTTGCAACTCAAATTGAAACATGGATAGCCGATATGCCTACTATGTTATTAATATTCTCATGATGGTTGTCTTATAGACGTTCATATCAATCTCCAGCGACTGTCCGTATATCATCAATTTTTTGTTCCAGAGAAAAGTTCGGACTTTACCAAGTTGATTTCAATAGCCCCAACAGAACCAGAACACCAAAGAAGTCAGCCAAGTGGTACGCCAATGTGACAAGGACCAAGTGTCTTGTTGAAACCTGTGTAGAATAAATTTGATAAATAAATTTCACTCTCATTGGAAAATGAAAGTTAGTAATTCCATAACTTTTTCGTTGCTCAAAACACAGTTTGATCCTCTAAGATTCAGTTATGTCTTTCCACAAAATTTTATAGATATCCATATCAAATCGACTCGTGGCGTCTCGATTTTGGATGCGCAGAAGACTGAAACGTTAATGTTATTCGTGGCATCGTGCGTAACACTCTCCACTTCGTGCGCAATTCGCGTTTTACAACTCTTGTTATGTAATATAATATTATCAAACTGCTCTCTCAGGAAGTTTCTGTCTTGAAAGGTGTTGGGAGCCAGACATCCATCACTTTGAAAACAAGGTTCTTTCAAACTTATCTTCAGTTGTAGTATATCTAGCTTGTAGCAGTCAAACAAAAATGATTCCAAAAGTCGATTTAACGTCAAATGTTCGAGCCTCCATAGGCGAAAAGGTGTGTTATATCTATAAAAACTCAATTTCCTAATAAGTAAATCATGCATGGCCTCCTTAGGAAAACTTTATATATGAATATGAATTCACGAAGTGTGATTATTCAATGATACTCAAATCATTCATACTTGTGAGACGTCAATAGACTGAAAATTTCACGGTTTCTCAAAATACTGAGAATTGCAATATAGCGGCCATAAAATAAATGGAGGTTGAGGTGGATTCCGAGATAACAGAAGACGATTAAGACATGACATACCTAAACGATATCTTATTCGACTATAGAAAATAAAGTTATTTTATATTGAAGTTATGATTTCATATCAACGTTATTTTCATATTTGTTGTCGTCAACAACAAAATAAATAAAATAGATTCGATCTATTTCACCAGATACTTTCGAATTTTCCCTAGTCTATGGTTATATAAAAAGAACTCTTATATACATACAGCAGTATCAGAAACATAATGTATGACGAGCTGTATGGTAAAAAAGAGTACATGAAGTCGAGAAACGAGTGTTCATTATTTTTAATTCAAGTATTTCGCGTATTCATACGAATAGGATTTACAAGAGCTTTTCCATACGCGTTGATTATGCAAAAAGTTGACATGCCTACATTTTTATTAATACAGATTCCAGAGAGAATAATCAAGCACAAAATATATGGAATTCTGAGAGATATAGTAGTTGATGGATTACTATGGGCTAGTGCATAACGAATTCATGCTAGAATTCCTGAGAAGACAATCTGTTGGTACCTTAGCTATAATTTTTTTCGTCACGTATTACTCTTATGCGAAACACGTTCAAATCTACTATATTTTTATTCCTAATTCTACTGATGAGAAGGTACCTACCCCGTATCCTTTTCATACCGTTAAAACCTCCCGGTGATCCTCGTCTCACCAATCAAAATGTTACGCTCATACTTCTATGACCTCAACCCCAGTTGAGCTTTCCCTGATGATGGAATCGTCCCCAGGATTCGCCTTGAAATGTCTCGATGAAACTAGCGTGTTACATGCCATTTTCTCATAAGGTGAACCACCTACTTTTCTTGGTTCATCCTGTCAGTTCATACCCATGAAATCTTCTCGACCCTCAAATTATAATAGAAACACTCAAAGTCAGGAAAATTGTATCTAGTATCCCATACTAATTGTTATCGTTGGCTCCCTTACTATCATCATCCTCTTCGCACTGAGTACAATCTTCGCGCTTTGATCTTTCTTTGTTATCCTAAGATACCCATGTGTTGGACGAAGACTTTGCACTGTTATCATATATTCAACATAATCAGCTGGGGCCTTCGTTCTCCAAAAACGCATAATAAGAACAATATATAATATAAAACCTTTCGACTCGTGCCGAGAAGTATTTAAACAAAAGCGTATATTAACATTTCCTTGCATATACATCTTAAATATTTTACTATATCTACATAAAAATAGAGATTCCTATGCTAAAAATGGTGATAGACATAGGTATGAAACAAGAAACAAAGATAACCTTCGCATCGAAAAATTTAACCATGCATATTTTACAAAATCACCACAACACAGTGGACTCACATTATACAATTACATACCAAATGATGTAAAAGAATTATCATTCCCTCTCTTCAAGAAGAAAATTAAAAAAATACTGGCAATTAATGCTTTCTACAGCCTTGAAGAATTTGTGAACTATTGCTATAATACCTAATTTATTTTTTACTTGTATGTATGTATGCCCCTTGTAATTTATAAATTTTTTAAATTTTTACTGTCACTGTTTTGTATAGCGTTGATAATGTGCTACTAAGTGTAAAATGACTTACCATATCCAAGCACTGTTTGGCTACAAATGGTCAATAAAGAATCTGGAATCTGAAATCTATTACCATTTACTCGGGCTACGCCAGAACCTTTCAGTAAGTATTACCAATCTAATTTCAAATATTCAAATGATTTTTTTATAAAAAAGTTTCATTTATCCAAATGTTCTCGATATTGATAATAAAGATAGCAATACTGAAGATCATTCTAGAAGGCTTCAGTGCCAAAATGTTCTATGATAAAATGCACGTTTCATACTTTTCTTGGTTCATCCTGTCAGTTCATACCCATGAAATCTTCTCGACCCTCGAATTATAATAGAAACACTCAAATTCAGGAAATTTGTATCTAGTATCCCATACTCATTGTTATCGTTGGCTCCCTTACTATATCTTTATTCTCTTCGCACTGAGTACAATCTTCGCGCTTTGATCTTTCTTTGTTATCCTAAGATACCCATGTGTCGGACGAAGACTTTGCACTGTTATTACATGTCATATATTACCATTTACTCGGGCTACGCCAGTACCTTTCAGTAAGTACTGCCAATCTAATTTCAAATATTCAAATGATTTTTTTATAAAAAAGTTTCATTTATCCAAATGTTCTCGATATTGATAATAAAGATAGCAATACTGAAGATCATTCTAGAAGGCTTCAGTGCCAAAATGTTCTATGATAGGACGAACGTTCCTTTTTCTGAAATTTCTATAATTCTAAGGATTTTGGGGACAAAATCATAGTCAAATGTAAAAACTTTAAAAACGATAAGATTTTCACAAAATTTTGAATTATTGTCCCGTTCTGATACATTTTCTTGGCAACACAAAGTTAGAGTAGAATAAAAACGGATGGAACCCTATTATTTTCTATATAACTTAAATTTTTTTGCCTATCATACAGTAGGGCAAATGTATGGAATAAATTTATTTGAAAACAAGACGACCCTTGGATGTTCATTTCTCAGTAGCAGACCTCTGCAAGATTCAGTTAATCAAATGATAATCCGTTCAAATTTCAATGTTCCCATCCAAAATTTTGACTGTTGGATAGACGATCAGTAGACCTTTCAAACGAGATGTCACATGACCCCTGTTTGTATTTGAAAAAATTGTTCATTACGTCATTTTTCTTCTTTTTCTTTTATGTTCTAGTTCCCAAGAAGAGGAATATCCAACACCGGTGACGTAACATCTCTCATATGAATATCATGATATGGATGCTTCAGAGATTGAAACACGTGTTTTTGGAATTTTTTCAAATCTCGCCCACTTCTGAAATAATGGATTTATTCCATACAAAGAATAAGGTACTTCATTCAATCTATCAATAATACCATTTTCTTCATATACAGGGTGTTTCGAAATTCGACCGACAACGCTTGACAGCCCTCTTCAAATGTTCAGTTCTCGAGATACAGGGAGTTGAAGTTAAGAAATAAAAATAGTTATTTTGCAATATCTCAAGAAAGATTGAATATAATGCACTCAACTACGGTATATGGTTTCATCTATAAATGGTTCATTATTTGACCAGGAAGCCATTCCGGAAATTTTATCCAGTGGTGCCCTACAGGGCGTTGTGGCAACTTCTCCTCCATATTTTCTACGCCACTGAAAAAATTTCGATTATTTCCAATTCTTCGAATTCATTGTTCAATTTTGTTCAGAAGATGCAAAACCTTCAACTGACCTGAAATGAACAGTTTTCGAGAAATTCGACCCAAAATAGAAGATTGCATAGTTATATTTCATCATTTTCAGTAGTAGAAAATTGCAAAAATATTTTTCTGGTGTTGAGTAGATCAGATACTATTCAGATCTCATTCTATAGCGGAAGAAAAATAGTTATCCCACGCATAAAGAGAAAACAACTATTTTTCTAATTTTCTACTACTGAGGATGACGAAAAATTACTATGCAAACTTCTATTTTGGGTCAAATATCTCGATAACTGTTCATTATAGCTCAAGTGAAGGTGATGCATTTTCTCAACATAATTGAACAATCAATTTGAGAAATAAGAAATAACTGAAATTTCATCAGTGGCGTAGAAAATATCGGAGGAAAAGTTATCACAACCCTCTGTAGCGTACCTCTGAATAAAATTCTCGGAATGTCTTTCTGGTCAAAAAATTAACCATTGAAAGATGAAACCATACACCGAATTTGAATGCATTATATTCAATTTTTCTTGAGATATTGCGAAAAAACTATTTTAATTCCTTAACTCCAACGCCCTGTATCTCGAGAACTGAACACTTAAAGACCGTATGTCTCTATTTCAGTGATTATGAAATCACGAGGGCTATCACCTGTCAAGCGTTGTCGGTCGAATTTCGAAACAACCTGTATATTTGCGGAATGATATATATATTTATATTATACATATATTATTGAGAAACAACCGTTACACACTTCTGAGAATCAGTATCAATCGTCAACAGAATAGAATCAATAATGTGTTGACTCTATATAACTGCATGCAGTTTCAGCTCAACTGGTAATTGCAATAGTAACTACTGAAGTTACCGGAGTGATGCTTAGAGCTCCCTAATTGTGTCTATTCGCGTCAAAACCTCACATGACCCGATTCTAGATATGGAGTCGGAAGTGATAATAATTGTTTCATGACTGCCAAAGGAAACTGAATAACGCTGCGGGAAACCTATGCCAGAACACGTTCCAGATAGGGAGTGTTCGTAATTATTAATTTCCTTTTCAACATATATACAAGGCTCGCCATTAAGGTACATGGAAATACTATAAAATCAGCTAATCTTTAATTCCCTTTTCAGTTATACTGAGGGGAGCAACTCATCAGTTGACTAAATACTCGACTAAATACGTATTCAGACCTTCCTAGATATTATTGTGGTATTGTGAGTATATTATGTATTCGATTATTTAATCAAAATCCTCAAGATCATTATTTCAAATTCTATCAGAAGCTATGATCTTGGTCTATCGAAGTCAAAGTCAAGAAGTTCTTCATTGTCCGAATATGAAGATACGAAGATGAGAAGTTACGTAGTACAAGAAACAAGTATGAGATAATATATGGAAGGCCGAATATGCTTGTGGGAGATCAATGAAGTCTATTAGAATAACACGACACACAAGGATCGAATTTGGTATTGGAAGTCTGATATATTATTTGAATGTTTCTGACGTGTCTCATTGCGTATTAGACAAACAGTAACGACATGATTCTTTGTTTCACAAACATTGATTTTCTCCCTTACTGCCCATTTCATTTGCTATGACTCTTGAAGTCTTGCCGCATGAGATTCACTTGAAATTTTGTTACAAATGCATTGAATGTGATATCTATAGGCAAAGTTTATTGACTGAATCTCCCAGTCCCAGGAATTAATTGAAATCTTTATTATCAATTATTTCGTGTTTGACTCTTATGGTTTGTATAATTATAATGCATTGAAATGTGGGGTGTTTTTTTTATATTGAAAGTGGGCTCATTTTCTGCACACCACTTTGTTACTGTTGATTTGACATTATCTCGGGTATATTCATGGAGAGTGTGATACATCATTGTGTTCGTAAGGTAATAAGCAACTCAAACATTCCATAATAATATGGGGGTGTGATATGGTAAAAAAAAGGTTCAATTAACGTATACAGGGTGATCCAGGTTGAACGTCATTAATTTTGATAGGCGCCGATAAAAGAAAAGAAGTAAACGGAAAAAAAGGATTTGTTGCATCAACAAATTATTTACGATTGAATTATTTTTGTTGGACTGAGCAATTTTTGTTGAATCAACCAGATGCATGATTATTTCATGGAAGCAGCTTGTTCGAATCAAGAATATAGTCTAATTGAATCAAAAGTATAATATCAATTCCATCTACAAAATATATGGTTTTCTCAAAAACAAATTATGTCGATCCATAATAATGTCGATGTTGATTCAACTATTAACATTTTGTTGATTTGATCAAATAATGATCATTTTGATGAGAATATGTATTTGAAACAACATAAAAGTTTTCTTATTCCGATGTAGCAATGAACTCGTTTTCAAAAAATCATTAGTTTGATAATAAAGCAACGAAATATGTAATATCAATGAAATATTTTGTTCATTCTACATCAATTTGAATTTTCGCATCTAGGTGGCGAACAGTTCGCCACGTCTATGTCTGCCTTGAATTCAATATATCAGCTGGATGAATCGAGCTTAGGATGGATGATTAGCAATCCAAAATAGTTTTGCATCAGCTGAAGAGAAGTATGCACTGGAAATCTATGCTAGAAGTCAGCTAGTTCCCTAGTTTAGTTTATTCAATTGATGTGAAATTTCAGAAAATTCTCGAATTAATACTGAATTTGGTTCAACAAAAGAATTTGTCGAATAGAAATGCAGTTTCTCTTGAATCAACGAAATATTTCATTGAATCAACAAAATACTTCATTGAACTAACCAAATATTTCATTGAATCAACCAAATAATTCATTGAATCAACCAAATATTTCTTTGAATCAAGAGAATATTTCATTGAATCAACTAAATATTCGATTGAATCAATATCTTGTTATTTTGAATTAAAAAGAATGATTGTTTGAGCCAATTCGATATTGTCACGAATATGGTTATTTTCTCAAATTTCATTTGAATGCAGAAAGGGTTTGAAGTCATTGAACTGTTACGTCTTTGTTTACTAATTCCAAAATTTTCGAATCGTGAACGAACTTTTTCTTCATAGTAACATAAACACAGGCGTGAAATTGACTTCAACGAACCTGGACGATCAACCAAATTTCCTTACTGTCACGTTTTCGAAAATATAGTCAAGCATTTGAAAGACGTACACAGAACGAAAAAGGTACGTTATATTAATAAAAAAGTACATCAAATCAGTGAACGTGAACATTAATTTTGGGCCGATGACGGGTTTCATTAATACAATGAACGGTCGTACGTAAATTTTCTTGTTGATTGAGTTATGACTGCAGTACGTTGAATCAACGAATAATGGTCATCGATCTATGTTTGCCGGTGATTGATATTACGAATGGATTTACATTGGTTCATGGTTGTTGTACATTGAATCAATAAACAGCGAGCATGGATCTATGATGATAAACATTGGTTTATGGTTGATGTACATTGTATCAATTAACAGTGAGCATGAATATGTAAGTGCCAGTTACGAAGGACAGACTCAGTTTATCACAGCTGAACATTGAATCAATGATCAGCTAGCATGGATCTATGATCGGCGGTTATTGATATTACGAACGATAGACATCACTTGATGATTTTCTTCATTGAATCAATGAAAAATGAGCATGAATGTAACGAACAAATTCTATTGGTATTTAACAGTGGTATAGTCGTCGTCGAAGATAATGTTGTCAACAGTATCGTCACTATCAGTAATAAGGGGACAATTTTTTCACGGATCAGAGTAATTAATTTCTAAAATTTTGAAAAACCCAAAATCGGCCCAAAATTAGGTATCTAGTACATCCACTGATTTGATGTGACCTGATGAATAATAATATAATATATACATTTACAAGGCAGTCGCAGAACACTGATGGTTTTCTTAATGAAATATCATTTTTTTTTTTTGAAATCTACCTAATTGTATTGAATAACAAATGTAATGAATATTTTTTAATGAAGTCAACTAAAAATGTTTCCGAAATGTCAAAAATACACTGAATGATCGAAGACTGATAAACTTGGACGATATTCAAAAAACAAATATTCGCTCACCTTATACATTTTTTGTCGGAATAAACAAATTTTGCCCTTTCCATTCATTATAATATATATATATATAATTATAACTAAGTATCTGATAATAAGGGAAATGTTCCACAGAAATCTCTGCTATAATTCAATCACAAGTAATACCAGTCAGACGAACTCGACAGGCCCAGTCAGCACATTCTTTCTTTGTTAACTTTGAAATATGTTGAACTACACTCTACCAAAACTCGTTCGTCCATGGAACGGCGAAGCTTTGGAATTATTTGCCAATGTAAGTATTTTCAAGAACTAATAACCTCCCTATACAAGACAACGGAAATTTTGTCAAATCAGGCAAAATACTGATCTGAACACCTATAATTAACTTGATTTTCATTTTCTGTAGAAAATAAAATGATAATAATGTGATGACAATAACCAGTAGTTGTAGAAAGAATAGTACCTTGTGCATCCCACGAGTACCTACCCAGCAAACATTTTGATATGGGTACAACATAATCGACACATTGAGTTGCCCATAGCAAGCCCAGCATAAACAGAAATGATGGGACTGTAATGGCCAATTAACGACATTGGTTACATATTAACGAGGTAGGGGGAGGGGTAGGAGGAGGGGTAGAGGGAAGGGTAGGGGTTTCAGGGGTCCAATTGATCTGGAAGTTCTAGTAACTCAATATATTTTTTGATGTTTATCATCATATTATATGAAATAGACACATACCAGATTTCAAGGAAACAATTTATGAATGACACAATGATATCTTCTTAACCTCTTTCTTCTTCCATGATAAAACTCCTCAGAGTGACTGCTTACCGGCTGGTATATCTACATCTTCATCTTATTTGGGAAGCATTCCTCCAAAATAGATTCTTCGTTGCGAGGTAGGTACTTCTGAAATATAAAATTCTTCATAAGTTATCATGAAGTGGCCTTTCTTGATGTCAGAATTCTTTCTTCATAGAAGTATGAGAAACAAAATACTCTGTTACATGAGTTCATAACTTGATCAATATATAGTCTGATTACGTGATATATACTTACATATGGAGGCACAGCCCTTATTGTTATTCACTTCAATGATAGAGACAGGTTTCCATAACCAAATATTACTTCTGATAGTAACGAACCAAGCAGTCCATGATATAGTTACGCTTCTGGAGAGGTAGGAGCCACTACAATTATTATCATCACAAACACATGCATTTCATAACAAAATTTGAAACACTAGATAGGTAGATTGATACTTACTCAGTACATATTATCATCATTGAAGAATCCATCTTCTATATTATCAATTGAGAATACTCCTGCCACCATAACTGCCATTATAACGACCAGGGAAAGTGATGAGCACAATGATATGACAACAAACCAGAGAAAAACGAAACATACGCTATCACTAGAGTGACATATAATAATTATCCAAATGATCAGCTGATTGTTGATGTAGACGTTCCCAGAAAATCCCCCAGTGGGACGAGTAGTGAACAGGATATTGGCCAGCAAGGAGCCACAACTCGTTAGTGCTCAACTCGTTCTATACATCATACCATCACAAGGCCATCATCGTATTTTCAACTGATGGTTACTTAGCATAGAGAAATCATCGGACATCACCAATACACCGGCATCGACACTTTCTCACACTTGCCTGCACTAGGCCGGAATTCTCCCGGTAGTTCAATGTTTGCTGAGTTAATATATCCTAATCGTAAGAATTGTGAAAAAGTAATTCAAAATTAACAGGACTCACCTTTCTCAAATATGTTAGGTTTAGTATCCCATTGATGTGGCACAATTTCACAAATAGGTAGGAATTCTATACGAGCCACAGAAACACAAAACACGACCCAGCACTTTCAACTTTTCATTAACAACTGAACGAATAGAAATAAAATAAAATGGCAAATGAAAAATTCACCGCGTATTATGAAACCTTTTCATAGTATTAATGTTTGGCGTGATTGATCCATGGGTAGGCAACATTAATTTGGCGCCTGTTTTGGAAGTTGATGTTTCTTTTCATAGTATTAATGTTTGGCGTGATTGATCCATGGGTAGGCAACATTAATTTGGCGCCTGTTTTGGAAGTTGATGTTTCATTTCATGAAATCAACGTTTAGTGTTCATTGAAACAATGAAGACCATTCATTATTTTCTTATGTTTGTTGTTGATAGATCCATGACGAAAAGTTTATTGCTCCAATGATGAAAAACATAGATCAATAAACATAAAACGTTGATTCAATGAAGTTTTTCATCACATGAATAAAAAAAATGATTAACTTTTGATGTTTCTCGTTCATTGTTCAATGTTGGCTCGTTCATTGTTTCAGTGTCTTGCGGTATGAACCCATCATCAGAAATGATTGTAATAATCATCGATTCGTAATATTAATGTTCAAAAAATTGACGACCGCCGTTCATTAATTTTACGTACAAAATTATTTTCTGTGTAAGGAAGCGGGTTCGACAGTTCGACTACCAGTTCGACTGCCAGTTCGAGTGCCAATTTGAGTTTTAGTCAGGAAAGTTTGAGTTCTATCAATTGCAAGTTTGAGAAGTTGCCACTGTGCCCGAACCTTCGGAGTTCGGGAAGAATAGAAGATGCCCTTCCTCTGCAGGCTCCCAGAAATATCAGTTTGTACATAAAGGGTTAGTTAAGTTTTTATTTATTGTTAATCATAAAGCAAAGAAAACATGTGTGTATATGTTTTGTTGAAAACCCTTTGGAGTATTCCTTATTATCATTATCACTTTTGAAGTTCATTCTCTAATGGATGTAGAACACAACTTAGGCAACCCCCGCCTACAGTTTGTGACAATATCACTTCATAAAAAATTCATGGATTCACTTGAATGGATAAGATCCAGTGCTCATGCAAGACATATTCACCTAATTCAAACTTCAAATTCGCTCTGAAACAAGATATAGATTTACTCATTTCAAGATCATATTTTGTCGTGCATATATGACACTTTTATTTGCTTCATTCAATTGAATTTTGCTTGAATCAACAATTCTTTTTTTTTTCGTGATAGACTTTAATGAAAAACTGATCTGGTTGAAAAAGCTTCTCAACAAAGATGAGGGATATCAAAGTTATAAACAAAAACTAGATGCTAGATATTTGAAAAAAAAGATTCATTCTTTGGATTTCTTGTCCAATTCAAAAAATAAAATTACCTATGAAAATGTTCGATTTATGGCTTCGTTTTTGAGATAATTATTTGAATTTGAAGGGTCACGAAAAGGCTGAAATTTGATGAGGTTCTGTACAGGCTGTGAATGGGGCTTTCAATAATCTTTATGAAGTACACACAAGTGTTGACTTTGATTATCACAAACCTAACGAGGCCTGTCGAGAACCCAATCGAGGTCTCACACCTCTGACACCCTGATGTATCTTTGTCAGGAAGCATTTTTAACCAGAGTGTTTTCTTGAGAGTCTATACTTCATTCCCGTTGTTTTATCGCCCATCAAAATTAATGACGTTCAACCTGGACCGCCCAGTATAATCGAATGACTATAGTTCATGAGATATATCGATCATTGGAGTTTGTCCTGGCATTCGATTGATGAGCCTTTGAATTTTCAAGAAATCCTTGGGAATAGTAATTCAATGAGTCAAGAGAGATTGAAACTGGCCCATCTGGTATATACCAGGTGGAAAGGAATGGCGTTATATATCTCTCAATCTCAAGTACACGTATCAAAGCGACTATATAGGGATGCTTCATGCATGAGTCGGTCTCATAATTTATGGATAGCTCAAGAGCCATAAACGACGAGCAGCCCGCTTCATCAAAATCATATCCTTCGCAACCGACGAGTTCGCAACCTCCTTCAGCAGGCAACAGTTTCCATCGATTTTCAGATACAGGGATGGGTTCAGTCATGGTCTTTATGAGCTGTAGATCAGAACCACATCATTCAACAAACCTCTCAATAATAAAATAAAATTTCGTATTATCTAATTGACACACACAAAAAAAGAATCTCTTGTATTGAGCATGACTGCATTGGTCCAAGAAAATGATTTGTTTGTATATAACGAAAGAGATGATATTCTTGTTCCGAAACAATGATTTATTCAACAACTTTCTTGTAGGAAAATCAAGATATGCATGGTTGGAGACGTTTGTTATGTTGAAGTGAGAATTGAAATAATTCATATTGACAAAATCATTTACTTATTTCAGGAAAACCATAATTTTGAGATATGAAATTCATCCACCAAATGAAAACAATCATTTTCTCAGTTTGCAACTATGGATTACTATTATTGAGAATTGTTCTATTTCATTTCAAAATGAACGATTTATTCAAGTCAAAATTCCGTAAATTTTCAATCAACACATTGATATTTTCGATCCGAATGCATAAGTTTTTTATAATGAATATTGAGCTCATTTTCTCCAATGGAACTATTTTCTTGTATCAAAATATTGACTGCTTGGATAAAAATATAATAATGTTTTTGATTCAAAACTGCGAATGATTCCCAATGAGATAACTAAATTCCACAGAATATTCGTGAAGAAATATATATTTGTTCCTTTAGTTGACAATAATCCCATGTATAGGTATGTACATCTTGGATCAGTATTGTCCATCAAGACCCCAAATGGTTATAGAATAATCACATGCCTTGATTTCGTCTTCTTGAAGTTTCGCTGGAAATGATAACGGTTACAAACAATGACATAAGTATTATGATTGATTAAAAACTCACCTCTATAAGATGTTATATCGTGACTCCAGTGATATCTTGCCTTCTGGAAGATATCGGGTATATATAGATTCGAGATATTCGGCAGAAAACTTTCTCTCACCTAATGTCAAGGTCTTCTCAAGTCTTTGCAAGTCATTTGTAGATAATACTTCATCATTCATCAACCAGTCGTCATTTTGCTACAAAAAAAAATTCGAATGAATTAATAAGCATATTTTTATAGCAGGATACTACTAAATCCCTGTTATTTTGATTGAAAAATTGTTGATTCACTCATAATGACTATCGATATTTGGAAAGGTACCTACTTACCAAGGGAATTCAATGTTATACCTTCACCAGCTCTCTACAAATTCTGCATTTGTTACATATTCATATTCTAAGACATTTCCACCTATACACACTCAATAAAACATTCAGAATTTTCAAACTTCGCAGCTTAATGCCGTTTCGCCGTTGTGGGCCTGTCATAATGATGTGAACATGGTCAATAATGATTGAAGACTGAGGCCTGAGTTTTGGCAACAGGATTGCTTACCCTTGATTTCCGAGAGCAAATTATTTTCTTCCAAAGAAATACTTATTCATAGACTTGAATCAAGTAAATAAAGTATTGAATCAAAATGTGGCTTCTTCAATTAAAGGAATTATTAAAATCATCAAGTTCATCAAGTTGAAGATATTATATTCCTTTCATTTGAAAAAATTGATATGCATATCTTTGAATCAAGTAAATATGGCATAGAATAAAACTATCAGGAGTCTTCGATTTGAAGAAATGATAATACCAATATGATGAAATTAGAATGCTTCATTTGAAGAAATAATTATTTATATTTTTGTTTCAAGAAAATGGCGTATTGCCTCAACATATTAGGTTTTTGCAATTCAAGAAAACTGAATATGTCATTCGATGAAATGGACATTCTTTGATTTGAAGAAATGTATACTTATATTCTTGGATCAAGCAATAAATTTATTGAAACAAAATAGTACGCTTCTGCGAATTGAAAAATCGTTTTGATTGAGTTGAAGTAATTAATTTATTAAATCAATGATTACATTCTTGGTTTGAGAATATATTTCAATAATATGACACTATTTTCTTGAACATACCAGATTTCTCGACTCAAAAGAATATGCTCAATTCAAAGAAGATATACAATTGAATTTTCAAGAGAATGGGTTTTCTTATTCGAAGAAATTTTTTTTCTGTGTACATGAAAGATTAAAGTTCTTACTTTTTTTTTATCTTATAGAGCTGTGTTTGAGACATTTCATCTTTGTATTCTGTATATTGTGTGTTTATAATGGACGTTCCATTTATTGGTACTCCATTTTGCTTCTATTGTTATTTTTTTAAAGGACGCCACAGCGTGTTAAAATTTGTTAATACGTCCATGTTAAAATCCAACTTTCCAAATCGCACGTTTTTCAAAGTTGCCACGGCTACATCAATGACCCGAGAAACGTGAAAGTCTTGATGTCATCTTTTTAATAATCGATCTGACAGAAGTACAGTCGCATTAAAAAAAAAGAGTACAAGTATATTACAGAGAAAAATTGACGTCATCCTATTCTGCATAAAACGGGCTATCGGGAATGATTGCTTACTAAATGTTGACAGTAAAGTTGTCATAGGTTCTCAAAAACACAAGGCATTGGCTCAGCCAGTTTTACACTGACTGTACCATGTAACGTCAAATGAAATATCACTATAACAAATGTATACTGATGTCACAAGACGAAATCAACCATTTCACATTATTAAAGTTGTTATTACCATCCGTTGCAACAATAATACTATAATATTAATATAGTGTGTTTCAAAAAAACCTGACCTGACAAGGAAAGTTAGAACACTGTATATAAGTTGGGTTTGCTCAGTAAAAAAATGATTGTTTTACACATTTGATGTGAACATTGAACATTGTGTTAAAAAAACTCGTAAATTATCTGACGGTAGTGACGGTGACAGTTGTTGTCAAAGTATGAGGTAGGTAAGGTGTTTTGATTTAAAGCAAGGTGCATATATATCGGTTATTCAGAAAGCTATGTAGCTTTTTATTACTGGGTACGAATGCCTGGTGATTGGTCGGTTTTAGGGAATTGAAGATATCTCAATGTTTCTTAAAATAGGCGTGTATTAATCGACAAAATTGCTAATCATGTCACCACA
Source organism: Phaedon cochleariae (assembly GCA_918026855.4). Lineage (NCBI taxonomy): Eukaryota > Metazoa > Arthropoda > Insecta > Coleoptera > Chrysomelidae > Phaedon > Phaedon cochleariae. Next base: position 17,153,961 of record OU896709.1, on the reverse strand, counting down.
ATTATCCCAGATTTGATGCGATGTTTGGATAATATTAAGAAGACCCATAAATAGTGTTGTACAGGGCTCTCAAAGTTGATGGTCTGCCCCTGTTTACAAAAACTCATGCACCATGTCCCTTTATTCGAGTGAAATAATTCTCTAGCTTTTATTTTTATCGGATTTTGTTTTGTAAAACTTGCACAAAGATGAAGCTTTAAGCTTCAATCCAGACTAATTGACTGGACACTCAGACAATTGGTGATATCGGATATGTGAGATGGTCAAAGTTTTCAAAGCCTTCTGAAAGAGTGCTTGGGAAACCGAATATATATTGGGAATATCGTAGCTTTCGTGAAACTAAAGTATAAAGGACGGCCATAGAATGAAATTTAGAAGCTCAGGAAAGGGGGACGGACGGGTTCGAGTATTATACAGGGTGTTCGTTATATTTTTCTGGTTGTGAGTAGATTATAAATACTTTTCAGACCTTATTCTGTAGCTGGAGAGAAATAGTAATTTTCTGCAGAAAGAAAATGATGAGAAATCCCTATATAATAATATTTTGGGACGATAATCTCTGAAACTGTTCATTTCAGCTCAGTTAAAGGTAATCCATTTTTTTAACAAAATTGATGGCGTAGAAAATATGGGAGGAAAAGTTATCACAACTGCCAGTAGCGCACCACTATAGATAAAATGTCCGAAATGACTTTCAACAATCTACCATTGTTGTTCATTTTATAAACATTGTGTGGAAATGACTTCGAGCTTTTGGTATATATTCATGGAGAAGATTCGTTCCCGAAACGTCCATCAATGATAGATTGAGTGAGGATTTGATATTCTTTCTATACACCCATATTCCATCTCTCCATACAAAGCGTCACTGACAAGCGAATGAATTCTGCGTTTAGGCTTTCTGATATGAACATTTTCAAATGAAGTGATATTTTTGGGCAAACCACCTAGTTTGTCCTCACTACACGTATATTGAAATAATACTCATATTTTTATTTCATATAGAAACGAGGAGAAAATCCCAAAATATATGCTATAATGAATATACCATGCCGTCGATTAACCTAGAGGCAGTATTTATGAAACCATATACCGAATATGGATGAAAAATATTCAATCATCCTTGAGGGCTATCCCCTGTCAAGAGTTGTCGGTCGAATTTCGAAACACCCTGTATACTGAAGTGTTTGTTCGAAAAAGTATGAAATGGTTCACTTTTAAGACGAAAGAAATACAAGCTAAGCTATACAATGTGGAACCATAAATTATTCAACGATGCTTCTTGGTGGCACAAAAACGTCGCTTGTCGATAAAATATCACCGATCAGAGAGAAAACGGTATAAGTTATAAAATATAACGACAATGGAGTGAGAGGGCCCTTAACAATGGAGGAACATTGTGGCGTTATAAACTGCGATCCGTGTGGGTGTTATTCAGGCCAAAGCGGCATAAAAGGAAGAAAAACATGATACATTTCACGCAACAAGAAATCATATATCGGGTGCAACGAATTTATTAGATAATTCATTTAACATCTGGAATATTAGGTGTATTAAAATGAGAATTGGTATATTAGATTTAGATTAGATTTAGAATGGGGCCTTCGGGCTATCTGCCTCCACAACGCGATCTTTTCAGATCTATTGTGTCTGCCCTCACAATTGATTAAAGTTCTTCGGCTAGCCCCGCCTTCTCTATGGGACTACATAGGATAGCTTTCAGATTCCCTGTGTATCTGGTTTTTCCTCACCCAGCGTGAGGAACCTTAGTCTTGACAAGCCCTCACAGTGGCAAAGTATGTGTACTGCTGTTTCCTCTTCTTCCTGACAGAACCTGCACAGCAGTTCTTCAGTCAGATCCATCGTACTCATGTGTTTGTTGAGCCTACAAGCCCTGTGAGAAGTCCCACTAGTATTCTAGTTGAACTTCGTTTCTGGCTCAGTAGATATTCTGTGAATGTTGGCGATGGTTTTTTAATAAACTCTTTTGCCTGTCTCATACCTGGCGAGTTGTTCCACCATTCTTTAGATTTGGTTTGCATCCATGATTTGATACTAGTCTTTTGTAAAGCTTTCGCAATACCACAAAAGGGTTCTGGGCCATTTAGAGCTTTGTTTGCTCCTGCTCGGGCAAGTGAGTCTGCCTCTTCATTGCCCTCGTACCCTGTATGTGCTGGTACCCATGCTAGAGTCAGTCTGTTCTGACTGCCCAGTTCAATTAGGGTTTCTATGCAGTCCCATACTAGTTTTGAGTTAACTTGCATAGATTTGACTGCTTTGATGACCGCCTGGCTATCTGACTAGATTGCAATGGTTTTGCCTTTAAACTCTTGCCTTATCAATTCTTTCACGCAATGATGTATTGCAATCACTTCTGCCTGACACACCGTCGCGTATTTACCTAAGCTCAGTGAGATTCTTGTCATTGGCTTGGCCCCATAAATACCAGCTCCTGATCCTTCCTCAGTTTTGGAGCCGTCCGTATAGACAGCAATGTCTGTATTGATAGAAGGTCCTTCCTTCCATGCCTCTCTGTCCGTTATACTCAATTTGAAAGTTTTTTCAATGCTATATTTTGGAATTATGCCATCCGAAAATATAATTATTAAACTTGTCTTATATTCATATCTATCATACGACTCAAACTAGTCACTGGAACACGGAATAGTTACGTCCAATGAAGGCCACCTACAATACAATACAATATTAATAGGATTAACTGCCACAATACAACAAGAATATCGATCCCCTGGACGAAACTCTGAAAATTGTCTATTTCAATTCCAGAATTATAAAAATTATGATAGGATATTTATTACTCGTGGATACCTGTATCTTACGTAGTCTGGCTAACCAAAATTGCATATATCAAGTCACGTAATTCCATGAATGTCATTCAAAGCAACCGATTTAAAATTAGTATTTTTAAGCGTACGTGAAAGTTTAATTGTTCCATTTTGATCATAGACGTTAAATGCTTTTTTCTTTTTTATTAATTCAGAACACAATTTATATATGCTATATGGATGTTTCATTGAGAGAAATGGAATGGATGGCAGTACAAGTTAAAAAATGTATAAAGTTCAATACGTTTTTTCAACGTACTGTCATTCATTTTATTCTTCTCATTAAAACGTCTATATAGCATGAATAAATTGTGTCCTGAATTAATGAAAAATAAAAAAGCGATTGTGTTCTGAATTGATGAAAAAGAAAAAAGCATTCAACGTCTGATTAAAATAGAACAATCAAACTTTCACGTATATGCTAACTCGCTCGCTATCGCTCGGGCTATTAAAATAAATAACTATTTCCGTCGACCTCGTAGTAACGACTGAGTTTAATGTATATGAAATCGTTCATTAATGACCCCTATTAATGAACGATTTGTCTATCAATACACGATTGTTTTATAGGCAACCAAACATACACCGCGTGCATTCATTGTTTATGCTATAACTTACGGAATCTGCATTTAAATCGAAAATATGGATTCAATCGAAGATTTTCTGTTAACGGGTTCGCCTTTCCAAGTTTCTGACACGATTTTAATCCCTGTTTTCTAACACAAGGAATTTATTTTCTATGTTGATCATTTCGACAAATGTCAAATGTCACTAATGTCAGTGACAAGGCTACTGGGTGATTCTTAGCAGTTTCCAGATGAATGAGGAATTCGCGAACCAAGTTTTCTTCATTGCAGGAGAAATGAGAAATATAGTCGACGGAAAAATTTTGTAACCAACTTGTATATTAAAAGGCGATTAATACACTAGTTGGTTAAATAACTATTTCCGTCGACCTCGTATTAACGACTAAGTTTAATGTATATGAAATCGTTCATTAATGACCCCTATTAATGAACGATTTGTCTATTAATACACGATTGTTTTATAGGCAACCAAACATACACCGCGTGCATTCATTGTTTATGCTATAACTTACGGAATCTGCATTCAAATCGAAAATATGGATTTCATCGAAGATTTTCTGTTAACGGGTTCGCCTTTCCAAGTTTCTGACACGATTTTAATCCCTGTTTTCTAACACAAGGAATTTATTTTCTATGTTGATCATTTCGACAAATGTCAAATGTCACTAATGTCAGTGACAAGGTTTCCAGATGAATGAGGAATTCGCGAACCAAGTTTTCTTCATTGCAGGAGAAAGGAGAAATATAGTCGACGGAAAAATTTTGTAACCAACTTGTATATTAAAAGGCGATTAATGATCTCGAACATTAACGCGCTCGCTTCGCTCGCACGTTAAAATATCTCGAACATTAATCGCCCTCATTAATAAACTAGTTGGTTAAATAACTATTTCGTCACTTCGTACAGTCTAATGATATTGTCACCTTGTCACGGTTCCGAAGAGCTCTTTTTCGGGGCTGAATTAAACTAATAATTGTGGCAGAAACAGAATGTATTTCGAATATAATAAGAAAAAAATATTGAATAATGAAGAAAAGTGTTTAAATAAACAGTGAACAAAGTGACCAATGGGTGAATGAAATAATGATGTGCATTCAGGAATCGAATAAAGACTTGAATTTAGCAAGTAATAGCGAACCAATGTCGAGAAATGATTTTCACTGGCTTGATGGAGTATCAATTAATAGATACAGTTCAGTAATGAAACTGCATTAACCAACCATTAACCTATCAGAAAGTTCCTTGCAGATGATGAAAAAAAAACGTTCGCATAAACAATATCTCAGAGAGATTTACATTTTAGTTGATACGACTGATACGAGTCCTGAAGTGAAAAATTTTGATTTTCTCTGCTCTCTGCTGGAATCGCACTTCATGAAAAAATTCGAGCTAGTGCCACTTGTAGTTGCTGGGTGTTAGTGTGCTCTATAAATCAGCGAGTGGAAAACGCTATTACAGTTACATCCCTGAATTCATTTACGATGGCAAAATGGCGCAGAGATCGTTGAGGGCGAACTAGATGTGGAAAAATAGAAATGTTAAGGGCAAAACAAATTACTTACCTTAGGACCCTTGCCAAAAGGGGCTACAAAGGACGAGGAAATGTATCAGCTTCTCTGGTAGGTAAAAAACCCGTGACCGGCAAATAGAAACGCAAAATGATGAATGAATGAATGAAATGGGAATTGATATGATAATTTCGATTCTAATTATATTGAGAGAAGAATAATGCAAGATTCCAGAATCGACAAATTCGTTTTGAAGGGTGACTGAAAGGACCCCGCACGAAAACACGGTAAATTGGCTCTCGGTCGAATTGGCTGAAATTTACCTATGTTATTGTGGGATGGCTCATTAGAAAAATATGTGACTTTGTAAAGTTTTGTATGTTTAGTTTCTGAGATATAAGCCTACAAAGTTCGTAAAAACGTCGTATCGGGGTAGGACTGACGAAGAAAAAAAAATTGTTTTTTTTTTAGTATAAATGAGACAAAATGAGCTACAAAATGTATTGATCGGATCTCAAATACATGTCTAGTTATGATCACATGAATTATAGTGAATCAGGGTGTATACGAGGCACGGTCAAAATATTCATTTTTCGGAAAAAAAATTCTAGTACTATTTCAAAACCAACAAGTTATATTTTGGTGAGACATTATAGTTTCAGTCTATTGTAGGCTTCGGAAACGTATTTTGATTCTTGATAACTATCTCTGTTCGAAATATGAATTCTTTGAATTTTGTGTTATATACCCCTTTTGAAAACAAATGGAAGCTTGTTTTTGATCACAAAGAAAGAGATTGATTGATACTGTCGATTGAATGAAAGCTGAAGAAACTCACCAGCGAATTCAGTTGTTCAATATTGCTTTTCATCTAGATTCAATTGAATATCTCGAAAACAGTTCCGTTAATTTGGATCTCATTTTACACACACTATTTTGAATATGTTGACTATCATATGCAAAAAGTTTTTCAATTTTTTATGTTTCGTTTCTGAGATATCAATTTTTAATAGTAATATCCAAGGTAATAACCCTATAATACTTGTAATACTGTAAACTCAAAAATAATTATTGATAATGTGATTTTTCTTGAGAGTTTTGTTAATTTGGAATGAATATTTTTTATGGGCTGGTTCTGATGTACTGGATGTTTCCTGTTTGTATCGATACGTTCGTCAGTTTTGTTTGCTTCTCTGTTGTCTTTGTCTAATTTGTGGAGGTGTTACATCAGAGGCTCATACATGCCCATCAGCTTTCCTTTCACCAGAAGTATTTTTTCAATGAAATCATTTCTGTTCCTCTTCGCAGACTATAGGAGATCCCCTAAAATGATGTGGATTTATGGTAAGTCACAGAAACGTAATGGTCCTAAGGAAGGTGTATAGCTACTTCTTTTTTTATATATACCTATCTACTCTCCCTACCCTCCCTATAGGTACGTCCGATACTCTTTGATCATTATAGATATTCCCTTTCGTGCCCTCCGAAAAATGAAAAAGAACACCGGCAAATTCATTACCTTCAATTCTTTCATGATGCCCCCTCACCTGGATTACATATTTTTTGCGTTTTGACATTAGTTAACATATAGATTGTTACAAAAGTATCATGCTGATTCAAATCATATATGTGATATTACTTGCACTAGTCACCTTATTCTTGTTGAGATGGTGTTTCTTTCATCAAGTATTGAAGTTTTCAATTTCTATTGAATTTTTGGTAGAAACAATTTAATCTCTCATTTCCTTTGTATCTATTACTTGAGGATATGCTTCTACATATCCTTCAGCAACACTTACAGTGGACTTCCTTTCATCAAGTCTCTTCAAAGTGTGCATATATTAGCACAAGCATCAGCAATTTAGTAACCAGAAGTTAAAACAAAATTCCAACACCTACCTCCTCTCCCTACATCCTACCTAGATACGCACGATGTTCCACGAACATTATAGGAATATCCTGTCGTGCGCTCCAAGAAATAAAAAAAATTTCAGAACTTCAGATGATTCTCATTGACATTCAACAGATTCAACCTGAGATATATATCAATGTTCTATTACAAAAAAGAAATAACATTCCAAAAATTTTTCTACATAAATCATAAATCATATTCAGGTATTTTTATTTGGGAAGCTGTCTACCATTTATGATACTTCTATAATTTTTTGTGGACTTGAGGAATCTTCGAATTTGAACCAATACAATAAGAGGATTGCTCGCAGCATTTACGACGCAGTTGGTCTGGATAAGGCGCCGCAAATCCTAGCTTGGCCTGATGTTTTCTGGAAAAGGGAACGCCAAGGACGGTTCACGAAAGATTTACGATATAGAGAGAAAATAATGTATAACCGTCGTCACCGAATTTATATGTTTGGATTTTCAAGTGAGTGCAACAAACAGTATTGACGTGTATGAGGAGGGTTCAGAGTTATCGAATTTTTCCCAAAACATAATATACAAGGTGTCCCGGAATTACAAAGGAAGATTTCAACCACAGATTCTAGAAACAAGAATGATGGAAAAAGTTTATGTACACATGGGTCCAGAAATGGTCCCCTCGAGAGTTATAGCTATCTATAGAGCCCGAGATGATGGATTCATGTAAATAGTTTCGATACCCTGTGTTGAGATAACGAAATTTTGTACATGTATATAACTTTTCATGACCGATTCGAAAATATTGGGAATTTTCTGAAATTCAGATCATGGGTGTAATAATAGGTGGGGATAGGGGCATTTCTTCCCCAACTTTTTTTCAATGCAATTTTGGGCACTTTGATCAGGAAATATGAAAATATCATAATTTTTACTTGAAAAAAATACTCCTCTTCAGTTTCAATACCATTTTCGAGATAAATCCGTTTCAAGAGTCTGCTGCGTAACTGAAATAGTGCTACTTCCTTATAAATAGGGTAGCATATTTTCCCAAAAAATATTTTTCGATGGAATAAAATACCTTCTTTGAACTTCTACCTGTGATGTTAGGATCAAAATATGAGAGATACAATGAAAATAATATAGTGGTAGGTACCCTATTAGGAAAAAGTACAATTTTTATTACGCAGCAGACTTTTCAGAAAGATTTATCTCGAAAATAGTGAGTGTTATCGAAACTAAACATGTCTATAATTTTTTAGTAAAAGTGATGATATTTTTATATTTCCTGGTCACACTGCCAAAAATTGCAAAGAAAATAAAAGTTGGGGAACGAAATGCCCTCAGCCTCACCTATTTCCCACGCCCCTGATAAGAATTTTGGAAAATTCTCAACATTTTAATATCGGGCATGAAAAGAAATATACATATTATACGAAATTTCGTTATCTTCTTATTTCATAGGAAACTTGCTAGAACCTTGATATCAATCATACCTCAAACCGTAACTACATCATCGCTTTCAACGCATCATGTTTGTTCGTTTAGCAGTGACGATTTGACCAGTCGCATTCATTCGATAAACGCCCTAATAGGTATATGTATAGGTAATTGTCCATTATTTGTATATTTTTCACTTGTTTCTTGATTAGAATGATTGAACCAATAATATTTAGTATCCTTCCTTCGTGTTTTCACCTAGTCAATACCTAACAACTTCTATATATACAGACTCTTTTGTCAAACTCAGAATTTCTTGAAACCAGAAGTTATCTGATTATCTTGAAATTTCGTATGTTTTCGACAATGCCTGGCTGTGTAGAATGAAAATGTTGTTTCTACTGAAGCAAGTTCTATATATATCTATACGCGGTTAATGATTACCATTTATCGAGCCACTGCAAAACACACATTTTTGAAATAATGATATATTTAACTCTTTTCTCTAGGTTTTCGGGGTTCAACAATCAAGCAGAGTGACATCCTGATGAGGGAGAAAACGAGAACAGCAAATCACAAAAAAACAGGAAATCTAATATTCCACCTCCTGGATCACGCTATACGGACAGTATCTATTTGATGATTTTATTATTATGTATCGGTTTTCATTTATATAATATTATTATATTATGTTAAAATAGGATAAACAAGTTTCGATGATAAAGTCTTTCGTTTATTTTATTCATGTTATGGTGAGACCATCAAAACTCTAATAGTAAGCAGTATTCTGATTTCCTTCAAAGCTATATTCTCTTGGCCCAAAAAAATGGATCTTCTGAAAAAACATCCACTCATTGTGATGAGACATTTTCCCTTAGTAACACGCTCAAAATTTCTTGATCCAAGAACAAAATTGTTCAAAAATGATGGGGGATCAATTAGACAATATAGAAGAATTTTCTTGTTTCAAACTAATTAACTCTTTCTTCGATCAATAGGTTCTGTGATAATAAATAGATATTCATTTCAATCAAGATTTTTTATGAATACGTCAAGAAAGTTCCTTGAAAAAATCAAACAAATATATGGTTGGACCTATTCAAGAGCATTGAATCAAGAATAAATAATTGTTATCTGTGTACTGACATTGTTTTGTATTGAATATTATTTCAAAGCAAGAATGACCATCACAAAGCATCAAACGTTCCCTTTCCCCTTTCCAACGATTCTCAAGGAGAATTGCTAGTGTCTAGAAAATGAAAGAGGATCCTTCAGGCTCAAGTGCTGGATTCACTCGTCTCTCGTAAATATTACTGCTCCCCTTATGGCCCTTATTCACTGCCGTGTATTTTAGGCAACACCTTCGGAACACAACAAAGCCAAGAAAGGCGCACCCTTGATACATTCTAGAAGCGAAAGCATACCCATTATATCATCTTATTATAATCAAGTGATACTCGGCAAGTTCCGTAACAAAAGTAGGGACGAAATCTCATGAAGTCTATATATATAGCGAGTACAGTGTGTATACGCAATTCGGGTGGATAATGAGATATACTCTCTGGTAGAACAAGGTTGTCAGGTTGCATATCAGAACGAGATAATCTAGTCCTCAAATTCTTGAACCAGCTCTTCATATATAGGTACATCATCTATATGAAGTTGTGTGTAAATCAGTGAGACTCTTGAGAACACTCTCAGCCACCAAATCCTCGTGAACTCCATTTAGAAATTCTCCCTTACATAGGGTGTATCAAAAAAATGTAATGGGTCGTTTCCGTGATAGACATGACTGTGGGTATTTGGTATACAGCGTGTCCCGCTTTTCATGAATCCACCCTAATATTTCTCTGCTATTATCTTGAAATTTCGGTGGTGATTGTATGTTCATTTACCATTTGCGTGCGATATTGAGGGGTACAAAAAAAGCCTTAATTTGTGAAAAGTATATTAGGGCTCATTTCATATAATTTTTTTAATCAGATGTAGATTCACTATCTCCAAAAACCCCAAATTCATATTTTCAAGATCCCAAAAGCTGGAAAAAAATATTTGAAAAACCCGCTTTTCATGACAACACCCTAGAATATCAGTTATTAATGATTCGATTTTCTTGAAATGATGATTGTATGTTTAATCATTCTGCTAAATACTTCATTGTTCTATAACATATTCATGAAAGGCAAGACACACTGTGTATAACATTTCTTGATAAACCTCTTCCCGGAAAAGTTACACTCCGCCGGAGATCAACAAAAAAAAAATTCTGTTTTATTTCACCTGTATATCAAGCTAAAGACACGAAATTTGGTGAATATTATTTGTCAGTGAAACTACACATTTTGAATTTCTTTCAACCCTGAAGTATGCATTAAAGGGGTTGAATTATTCAACCCTTAAGTTATTTTTTCTTCCAACTTTGTCTCAATGAGAATTTTTTTTTCAAAACAACATGGCCGATTTATCGACTAACTTTTATATCTCTAGAAGTTTTTTAGGTATATTTGCCATGGTTTTTGGAATACATTTTTGACTAAAAGAAGAATACTCCAGGGTTGAAAATATCACAGAATGTGTAGTCTTAATTATAATACTATTTATCAAGTTTCGTGTCGTTAGCTTTATACAGGGTGAGTTTTTTTTAAATTTAGAAGGGAGTAACTTTTTCGAGAAGAGGTTTTTCAAAAGATTTTGAACCAAACACCCGCCTTAATTTTTATCACAGAATCACTGAATCACCTCTTCTCGGTGTTATTCAGATACATCCTGTATAATCGCTATATTCTGGAAATCATCATCGACACCTTGAACACGACCTATACCTGTAAAAGGTTGGGACATGGCTCGGCTGTGGCCTCCTGGGATAAGAACAAGTTGATTTAGGCCAACTTACCTATATCCAAAATTGTCTCGTTGAGTTGGTACAAAGCGTTGAAGTTTTTTTGGAAAAAAATAATTTTGCTCATGAAAAGAGTAGGCTGATATCGATTTTCATAATTTTTGGCATGGCATGTTCTGTGACTGTAAGTCACGTTTTGAGATGTTTTTGATCATCATCAGTGACCTGCAAGTGTTTCAAACAACCATGATGCCGTACAAATTTGGTGATACCTTTTCAGAGGTCGGACTGGAAACTTCCAGGTTTTTTTCCAGAAAGATATTCCCTTCATGAATATTTTTTGTATCGTGTTAATTTTTGATAAGTCTCGAGGTTCATTTGCGAATAAATAATCTCTGATCTGAGGCATTTTATGCATTTTTCAGAAAAATGATCTGGTTGGGATATGGCTTGAGTGTAGACTCCTGTGATGAAGATAAGTTGATTTTAGTCAACTTACCTATATCTAAAATCGTTTCGTTGAGTCGGTACAAGGCGTTAAAGTGCTCACCTCAGGTCCTGAATAGTTATCACTCGGTTATCATTAAATTTGTAACTCCAGAGTTCTTGTGAAGCCCGCGAGGACCAGCAACACATCAATTTGTTAACAAAAGAATACATAATCATGATGATCAATAAACAGTCCAACTATAATAAGATCAATTTTCAAAAATGCACAGGATGCATCATATATCAGAAATTATTTATTTGCAAATGAACCTCGAGACTTATCAAAAATTAACACGATACAAAAATTATTTCTGAAGCGAATATCATTCTGGAAAAAAAAACTGGAAGTTTCCAGTCTGACCACTGGAAAGTTATCACCAAATTTGTACGGCAACACGATCATTTGAAAATACTTGCAGGTCACTGATGATGATCGAAAACATCTCAAAACGTGACTTACAGTCACAGAACATGTCATGCCAAAAATTATGGAATTCGATCTCAGCCTACTCTTTTTATGAACAAAATTATTTTTTTCCAAAAAACTTCAGAGACTTGTACCAACTCAACGATATCATTTTGGATATAGGTAAGTTGGCCTAAATCAACTTGTTTTTATCCCAGGAGTCTACAGCCGAGCCATGTCCCAACCTTTTACAGACACCCTGTATATGAGGTATAAGATCTCCACAGACGTGTTAGGTTGAAATTATGACTCAGCTTCTATGATAAATCGAATATCTCATGTCATCGGGAAAAAACTATAGAACTAAACGAATTCGATGTAAGGCGATTCAAACTCGATAGCTGAAAACAGATCGAATATCTCTTCTGCCTACACTTATCACCAAAAGACCCGAAACGATCCATTTTCGTGACTCAGTCCCCTACTTTTATCAATTTCAAGACGAAAGAGCCCTATAGACTTTCGTCCAAAACTCTATAGTTGAGGAGTTATGAGCAATATTGAAGTTAACAAAGTGTGTAATGAAGCAAAGAGAACTAATGTTGAATGAAGTTATGTAATATTTTATCAATAATTGTAATTTTTCTGTTTATTTACACAAATTCAACTGGGGTTTAAAATGTCCCCCTGCTGCTTCACAACATATTCTGGCTTGTCTAATTATTGGAAACCTTGCTCTGTGAAGAGTATCTGGGTCGTCCCTTATGCATGGACGCAGCTATAGTCATGATATTTTGAATTAGCTCATCTCTGGTTTGTCGTTTATTTGAATACACTAAACTTGAAAAACGCTCACAGAAAATCCAGAACTTCTGCCTCAGGTTTGTTCTCAATATGAATAGACGGTCACCTATCTCACATAAACTCTTGATCTTGATCAATTGAAAATGTACCCTACCGATACTAAAATCATCGAAATTCAAAATGGACGTCGTGCTAATAAGATGTGCGTATACGTTACCTTCACTAAGTGCTTATGTTCACCTCCTTATGGAGGCGGTAGAGAAATCATAACAGGACTTACCTGAAACAAAAAAATGCACATGATTATCGAGTATTCAGTTCTACAGGGTGTTTCTTTATTGAAGCGATGAATGGAATGGCATAATAGAAGTCAAAAACGAACTGAATAGAAGGAACATTTTTGTAAACAGAAACATTCTTGAATATTATGTCGAATTCAAAAGTTTTGAAGGTTAACAGCCAATACGAGGCATTGCTTTAGACAAGGAAACTGGCTAGAAGCAGCGGAAGTATACTAATAATGACTCTAGAGTTGTTGCTGGATACAGGGTGGTTCAAGATTCAGAATTCTGATTACCCTGTATCTGTTCCGATTAAATGTCAGTGAATAGTAAATCAAAAGTTGAGATAGGGACATGTGAGCCGTTTTGACCGATAATGAATAATTTCGACACAAACAAATCCTAAAGTTGGAAAATCGCGATTTTGAACACCCTATATCTTTGTAATCATTTCCGATAGACCCCAAGTTTTATGTATCGATGAAATCAGCTCTTCAAAGAGAATCTAAGAATGCAATGAAATACAGGGTATTTTATTCGAAATAACAAAATTGTTGCTACTTTTTGATAGAAGCGGCAACACTGCATTGCTGAAATTATTTTAAATCAAGAAGGCGTTTTCTGAAATATAAGCATGCATATTTTCATGTATTTCTCCCGACTGATTCTTGATATAGATAGTGTAGGCTCGTCGTGACATAAATAAGCTATATACTGTCTGTAGGTTAATCGAGGAGGTGGTACATTCATTTTACTTGGTTCTTTGGGATTTTCTCTCCAAAGATAAGTAAAAATTCGATATTTTTTCAATATATCTATATTTCTTTCCTTCAAAAATTTTTTCAAACAAATTGTCACTGACAAGCTACTGGATTTTTCTTTTAGACTCCCTGATATATAGAAAAATTTGTTAAACGCAGTGACATTTTGGGGCAAATCATCTGATTTGTCCCTCTACAAATATATTGAAATAATACGAATACTTTTATTTTATAGAAACGAGGAGAGAAAATCCCAAAGAACCAAGTAAAATAAATAAGCTATATTTAGTGAAATTGTTCCATTTTAGTGGGTTCTATATCCGGTTGCGGAAAGACCCACTTCTGAAAACATCCTGTGTTTCATAATTAATTTGTTCTCAAGCTCCAATGAGTAGAGGATAATCATCCCTCTTGAAGAGAAGCAACTATAAATTAGTTTCTAACAGAACAGCTCATTTACTATTCAGACTATTCCGAATAAAAAGACCTATTGGCTCACCAGAAGTTTACCAATTTGCAACAAGTTCAGAGAATTGATTGTTTCGGAATATTCTCAAGCTTTTGAACAACTTCGGTGGGATATACAGGGTAATCATCATCGTAAATTTAGCACAGCAGACGAATTGAGAGGACAATGAAAACTCGAATTCTAGTACTAAACCGAGTACCCATCAAACCAACCGCGGGTTACATGACCAAGTGATAGACAGAAAGAAGAGCCACATAGAATACAGAGTGAACAAACTTCGATGACAAGAAAAAGAACCCTGTAATTTACATAATATCAACTGAAATCTAATATAAGTATTTCAGTGCTTTCGATATGGATATAGCTCTGAGATTTTGTGAGTACTCACAGAGATTAGTATGCGTTAAAAACATGTAGATATTTCGATCGACATACAGGGTGATACATATTCTTAGTATTATTGACAAAAAATCGATAAAAACTTTTTTGAAAACTCTGGCCAAATTTCATTACAATGATCAATTCTTACATTCATTTATCTCAGCTTTGACTCACTTGAGTTCTCCTCATATTGTTTGGTTCTCAAGTTATTCAAGGAAACATAAATGAATGCTAGTTGACATGCTTTTCTGATGGCCTCTATAAGTCTCTCCACATATTACGTTATATACTATTATCACTTCAACGAAATATAAAAAAAAATTATTTGGCAGCATCGGCATATACATTGTGGCATCGCCCTTGGTCGGCTTTGTCCAGGCTTTCGGCATTATTTTATGTTTTTATTTTTGGCTATATCATTATAGGTATATAGGTTTCGAATATATTATAATATGTTGGTGGTGTGAAAAAATATGGGCCTTCGTGTCGCTTCCTAATTCAGTAGAAATTAGTTTTTGTTCGTTGAAATAAAAATTATGAGTTTTTTTTTGTATTCCATGTATCTATGAACGATTTTGGTTTATTTTTCTATGTAACAAATCAATGTCGCCGCCCATGCTCTCTTTTAAATATAATAATAATTATCAAATATTCTTCGGGAGGCTAGGCAACCAACTATTCATTCACACAGATTCAAAATCCGTGTGCGCGCCTAGGTCAGTTGTTGTGGAGAGGGGATTTTCTGAAATGGCTTGCGCTGGTCATTTCACTCTCGAACGGGCAGTTTTCTCAACCAAGTGAATAATAATTTAACATCCACGTTGATCGAACCCAAATTCTGTGTTTTTGGTTTCCTATGTGCCCAATGTTCCTCTGGAACATCTTGGCCTGTGCCTGCATATGATATTTAGGTGGGTAAAACTCTTTTATATTATTTTATGATTTGTTGACCGACCTTTCAGGTCACATGTTAGTTGTACCTACTTTTCTTTGCTCATTTGTAATTTAATCGCCCATTATATCAAGTGATAAACTGTCCTGGTGCTCATTAGTGCATATGATATTTAGGTTTTCGACGTTCCTCTCAACCCGAGATCTTGGTGAACTTTTGAGGTGAATAAATAGTCTCCTGAACCATCCATGTTTTAATCAGTAAACCCACCAAACCCCTGAGACCGTTACAACTATTTATCTTGTTAGATTACTATGTTTTTGTTCATTAAAATCGAAATTCAAACTGATTTCATTTGTGAATTTTATTTAGATAGGAAACATGAAAAATTTGCGAGACACTTGCGAGATCTTTTATTGCAACACGAGACCCGAGAAAAGACTCCACCTTTTTGCGAGACAATACGAGATTCGTCTATAGTCTCGCGCAGGAAACTCTTGCTCGAAAAAGAATTCGAAATAACTTACAACTACGACAACTTTTGGATTTTTGAGATATAAATAGGAAAATTCGAAGTATTCTACTCAAGAGGAATACATTCATACAAAACCTTTATGAAAAATTGAAAAGTGTACCTATATACATTTTATCCTTGAAAAATAACCATATTTGCTAGACCTGAAAAACGTTTATATGCATGAAAAACCGCACAAGTCGTGAAATAAATGACACAGTTAAGGTATAGAATTTTCTCGATCTACTTCATTAAATACCAAAAATAACTATGATATTGAACATACTTATATCAGCTATAACAGTAGTGAATACAAAATTGATGTCATAGAATGGACAGTATATAATAGTATATTATGTAACAAGTGTTATAAACGTCCTTTTAGTAACGAGTAGTTTAAGCACGAGCGGAGCAGAGCGGAGCGAGTGTTTAATAAACGAGTGTCTAGAAGAGTTTATAAACGCGTTACATACTATGATTTTTCTACGAACTCCAAAAATTACATTAATTAACATACCTGCTATTTTTTTTTTTTTTTTTATCGCATGGAGCGCACGAACGGGAATCCCTATAATGTTCAGAGAACATCGTGCGTTCCTAGGAAGGATAGGGACAGGAGGTAGGTATTGGAATTTTTTTTGAAATTTGGAGATTATATGTTGTTGGGAATACTTCCACAGGCAATGAATTCCAGAGCCTAGCCGTTCTATGGATGAAGGAGTCTTGATAAAGTGCTGTTCGACATCTTTCGAGGTTGACAACGAAAGGATGTGCTGACTGGGCTTTTCTAGTTCGTCTGATTGGTATTGCTAGTGAAGGGATGATAGCAGAGATTTCCGAAGAACATTTCCCGTGGAAGTATCGATAGAAAAGTGAAAGGTCGCCGACCTTCCTACGGTGTTCCAATGATGTCAAAGAGTGAGTGAGTGTGGCGTCACCCACCAGGCGAATGGCTCTTCTCTGGATGGAATCTAAGAGCATTAGCGTATGTTTTGGTGCTGAACCCCATATGTGGGAACAGTATTCTAGAACAGGCCGTATCTGCGCTTTGTAGATCATGAGAAGCTGTTGAGGTGTAAAGTAGCTTTTCGCACGAAACAGGAATCCGAGTTTTTGTGAAGCAGCTTTTGCGATGGATCTGACATGATTATCCCATGAAAGAGTGTTGCTGATGGAAATACCGAGCATAGATATGGTGGGCTTAGTGGGGATGGTGGAGCCAGACATTACAATATCGGGCATACTGAGTTCCGCCTTTCTAGAGAAAATGCAGGCTTGAGTTTTGGTGGCGTTGAATTCAACTAGGCTATTCCTGCTAACCTACAAAATAATTCGAAAGGAATGGGAATTGAGAACATAATACATACAACTGCATGCAACCAGCGAGACACGTATGTGATATTGGTTGTAGATCTGTCCAGTCCATTGCTTACCAACCTTTGTTTCACGTTTATTGTCATGCTTAGCGCAGAATAAATCAATTGTTCTCAAAGATGGATGCTTCATTTTTACACTTCTTGGAGATATGCAAGTACCAGAACATTATTCGATTTCACTTATTTCGTCTACATTTCGCAAATATTTTCAATGAAGAATTCTGATACAAACGAAAATTGTTTGAATAATTCTGATACAAAATTTGAAAACAACAGTTGACAGTTAATACAATTGACAGGCCAAATATGTCTCAAATTACTGGAGCTGTGTTTAATGAACTGTGTTGCCATGGTAACGTGTTTAAGAAATCGTGTTGCCATAGTAACGTGTTTAATATTCTGATTAAATCACAGATCGTCAATCCGTGATTAATCGATCATTTAGCGTGGTACTTATTCGTACGCTAAATGCCATATTAGTCATGTGAGTAGAAAAATGAAATTGATCATTATCGGAGCAGAATATGTATTCCAGACATTATATAACCATGTTGCATGTGTATGAATAAGCGAAAGTTTTCAGACCGAAATTCCTTTCAACCTATTTTCCAACAAGCTTCCACAATATAGTATAATGGGGCAAAAAACTCCGAACCGAAAGACTGCCATTAAAAGATTGGGTGGGCAATAAGCCGGAGAAAAGTCCAATGAAAAAAGTCGAATCTCGTTTCATTGTATTCCTCCATTGTGGGCTGAAATATGTAGTCAACATGTTTTTCCATTAAGTTAATGCCGGAGTCATAAAGTTTAGTTATCGTCTTCCGAGAGAAATCGTATAATTCTCATAGTTCACGGCTATTGGCTATTCCTATCGTGCCACGATATTAAGGCAATGAAATATCATGTACATTAGGGATTAGCACTTGAATCTTATGATGGAATAATTGAGAACTATCACATAATAATGCAATATTAACAATACGCATAGGGTCTCGATATATACTCTACCTATAACTGTTGAAAACTGCCTTGAAATATCGTGGAACGATTGAAAGCTGGGAATATCCACTCAAAAGGTACATACAATCCGAATCGTTTGTTTTTTGAATCAGTCATTGATATATTTATATATATTCATCAGTTACATTCGCAACAGGAATATGCAAGAGTTTTTAGTCTTCGAAATCAACTTGATGCATCAATGTAGCACGAGTTGTCTTACGTCATGTCTTCTGGTAGTGATTTACCTATGTGCTGATATAAACAGAAAATGATGAAGAAGAAGAATTTTTGTGTACCGGAGCACCGATTCATTCCATAGAATGAGGTGGTTCGCAAGCGTAATATGTGTCGGGCAGTGTATGTATCCTACTGGTCGGAGGGATCGTCACTCGTCACTCCGGCTAGAGCTGGAGGGTTCGATGTGTCAGTTACCCGGTAGAATTTTGTAAAGTTGGTTGTGTAGTTATTGTCAATAAAAATTATAGTAGTTCATGGTGTATCGTTGCATTATTCAATTTCTCCAGAACCTAATCATACTGAGAAAAGGGCTCTAGTTCAAGAATAATAACTTCGAGTAACTCGCTATTTCCTTCAGAATGTCTGTGACATTTTTTTTTTCCCTAACAATATACATACTATGTTCTGTGAGATGGGAGTCAATATTTATTTCTGCATAACGAATATTCATAGAATATATGAGAATATACTTCAACTATATATATACAGTGTGTCCAAGATAAAGATGTCTCTCATGGGATACAGTCGAAGATGGTTTCTCCGAAACGAGACGTCGTACAGAAAATCTCTCAACGCTACTCTTGCAGAGCTTACAAAGTGGCAATGAAAAAGTGTCTTTTATTTTCCTATATTTCTTTGAATAGTCAGAAGAAAATAAAAACGATTCCCATGATATAAATCCTCATCTTGGACACGGTGTATACTGTATATTGAATGATGTCATTATTTCAACAACAATATAGTCTAGAAGTAATCCGGTGTTTAACTGGTTTAATGCGATTATTTCAAAACACAGATATTGTGACATTTTGAATTTTGAATTTTGAATTTTGAATTTTGAATTTTGAATTTTTGAATTTTTGAATTTCTAGTTTTATCCTTCACCCTTCTGCATTATATTAATACGGAACATGACGACATTATCGAATTTATTATACTTGATAACGTGATAATATTTTGTTGCCTCTGAGGTAGTACCAATCAATAGTTTTTTATGATAGAAAATATGTACTACTTCGTAAATGCTAGTCTCGATGCTAGCGTTGCTTTGGTTACGTTATTTATCTGATTTTTTCATCCACTTGCATTTCTATTCCTTCCTATTTGAGTGGAATTTTCGATAAAATCGTGCGGAAAAGTCACTTTACCGCACCAATGCTGAAAAGTTACTTCTTTGCACGATTTTCTTATTGTTGAAAATTAGGATGTTTAGGACTTATTAAATGATCTATGTAACTGTCCTGTCTTATGTGTCATTTTGTAGCATTATTATGAAATTTAAAACTTTTTTTTTGCTCATGAATATTCTAGACAAAAACACTCCTGGGGCAAACAATGTACCTAACTCTAACGGAAATGTCTTTTCCACCCTTGACGGCATTCCCGAACTCCGCCTCGCGTCGTTCGTGCAACTGCTGGCGCGTGCGAAAAAGTACTATTTTCCGCACTCGTTAGACAAATAACTGTTTTTCAATATATACTCCAAGAATTGAATATTCTTGAGTTTCAGAGCATCGGCTGGTGATAGTCCTGCACGATTCACTATTGCGTTTCAATCAACAGTGATGCTCCTAAAGTGACGCATGGAGTTAGTAATAATGTCTACATAGAACACATAGGAAGGAATGATGATGTGGTTGTGAGCATCAGAGAAGAACTATAGGACGGTGTATGTAGGTGGGTGTGGAAAGCTACCAGTTGACGAGTTGACCATGAGGGCGAGCCAATAATGCTGCTTAGAGGGGCTCTAACGGAGCATTAAGAGATAGCTGACAGGTCTGCCACTGCGACATATACGGTAGGGGGTATATTACTAGTCTACAAAACACAACCGAAAAACACTGAAAGTGAGTTGATAGACGGTACCATCAGAAAACGGAGTTAGCCACTTCTCTTGAGCGGACCACATCACTCATTGCAAGTTGGGACTTCTACCAGTACTATATTATGATTATTTTATTTTGGATAATCGTTCAACGGGTTCCCAATTAAAAGGTTCAACAACGAAATAGCCACAATAATCAAAACGGAATGAAATGTTAAATACATACAAAAAGCTGAAAGTCATTTCCAAACAATGTTCAAAAAATGAACAACAATAGTAGATTTCGGGAGAAAAACAACTACTTTCCTGGCTAATGCCACGCAGAACAATGCCCTAACAACACAGGGATGTCCTAGGTGCGTCCCTTTTTTGTCCCGCGGTACAAGGAAATGATTGGGACATCCAGGGGATGTCCCGCCAGTAGTTGTCCAGTGGACATTCCACCCGGTACATCCCTAGGTTATCCCATTCGTGTCCCTGGAATATCTGATATCCATTCTTCACATCAGAGAGTCATTCAATATCATCAAAATATGGAGTCGAATTTTTTCGAAAATGTATTTCATCCGGAAAATAATTGTGATGAAAATAAAGAATATAGTCTCAAAACTTCTCAAGAAATGACCATTCTTCGCAAACAGAGATCGTAAATGCATAATGCCCCTCATTTTCAAACACCCAAGAATGATAATAATTATACCCGAATCCTAACAGTTTTATTTAACCAGGTTTCTGTAGTTGTCCTGTTTATAAATCTGTTCAATACATGAATCTTCAGAAGGCATATTGGCCAATGGAGTAAGGTGCGTGCCTGATAAGCTGAAGGTCCCGGGTTCAATCCCAACTAGACCTACATTTTTTTTCTTTTGTCGAAGGGATGTCCCTGGGATATCCTTGGGACGTCCTAGGGATATCCCTTCTTTGTACTCGGTACATCCCAGGGACGTACCAGGAGGGACATCCCTTGGATGTCCTTTATGTCTGAAAGCGGATGTCCCTGGGACGTCCCTAGTATGTACTTTGTCCCAGAAAGGATATCCCTGATATGTCCTTATTTGAAATTAGGGACGTCCCTGGGAAGTCCCTAGGATGCATTCGTGTTGTTAGGGTGAATTACATCCTCCCGAAATCTATGCATCGACTCGTATATACAGGGTGTTTCAAGAAAACCTAGCTAGGGTAGGTAGAACAATGCGAAATAAGTTGAGTTTGCTCTGTGAAAAAATGTCGTAACGGCATCCGTTTTCATGATACAAGGTGTTGAAATAATTATTTTTTTACACATTTTTCACGATCATTCCGAAACTACTGGCATCATTGTGATGAAATTTCGTATGGATGTTTCTTGAAATCTGACACATTGCATGAATTTGTTTTTATATCTGATTTTCATAGAGGGCGCTAGTTACACGGTTCGTACCGAGTAGTTTTAAACATTACTTTTTTGAGGTTGGATTTTTCAATCCAAATATGATATGAACTTGAACATCATTTAATTTTACACCAAAAAGGTACTCTTGGTGAAACTCGATACTATGTTCCGTTTTCGGAATATTTCGATTTGAAAATAATGGAGTAGTAATGATGCTGGTATAAAATGAATTTGATTGAGTTCAATTACCTATTTGTTCAGGTTCGAAAACAATGAAATTATTCTTGTGCTGAAGTTATCGATAGAACAAAGAATCATAAGTAAAAAAATCAAGAGATATTCGACTGGAAACATGAAATATTGAATCAGTTAGAGTAAGTGTTCAAAATGTCCTACGTTTCGAGGAATACACGATTCTATATTCTTTTTCAAGAATGTTTTATTCTTCTGAACAGTTGAGGATCAGCTGTTAGGTCATTCAAGTGATGTTCGATTATGTCTCACAACTCTTGACGTGAATTTACCTGTGTAGCATAGACTTTCTGCTCAAGATACAACAAAACTGTGTAATCCATGTTCTTAGTCAAATCTGTTTCGATGTTATTCTTGTGATTCATTGTTAAATCAATGAGTTTTGCATCAGAAATGTATTGTTGTTTTCGTTTTTCAATAAATGGGTGATAATTTCTCATAATACTCACTCTAATACATAGCTATATATATACCAGCAACAGTTACCACTTCATTTTCGAATCGAAATATTCCGAAAACGGAACACAGTATCGAGTTTCATCATGAGTACCTTTTTGGTGTGAAATTGAATGATGTTCAAGTTCACATCAAATTTGGATTGAATAATCTAACCTCAAAAAAGTTATGTTCAAAACTACTCGGTACGAACCGTGTAACTAGCGCCCTCTATGAGAGTCAGATATAAAAACAAATGCATGCGAAGTGTCAGATTCCAAGAAACATCCATACAAAATTTCATCACAATGTTGCCAGTAGTTTCAACATAATCATAAAAAATGTGTAAAAAAAATATTGTTTCAACACCTTGTATCTTGAAAACGGATGGCGTTACGACATTTTTTCACTAAGCAAACCCAACTCATTTTGCAATGTTCTACCTACCCTAACAAGGGGGTTAGGTTTTTTTGAAACACCCTGTATACGAATACTGATACAAGTGATTCTTTCCTGAATGCCTATTGATTTCGATTCAGCCGGGCCACGCTAGACACCTACAGAGTACAGACCGGTTTCGAGCTCTTTGACTCACATCATTACAGGGCAGTCTCCAGCCAGCAGTCCTGAGGCAGCCGACTAAGCGTAAGCGTAGCCTAGCCAAACAAAAATCAAGTCCGCATTATATTCCCCCAGAGGTGTCCTTAATAGACAATATGAAAGCAACGCCATCTGAGTAGAAACGAAGGGGAGAACCACTCCAAAACTAAAATTACCATACAGGAGCTGCTGGTTGCCCGACTGGCGTGATTTCAACAAATAGCGACTATGCTCAAAGTGGAATAAAATGTGGAATAAATACAATAAATCGAAATCAATAGGCATTCAGGACAGAATCACTTGTATCAGTTTTCGTTTATACGAGTCGATGCATAGATTTCGGGAGGATGTAATTCAATGTTCTGCGTGGCATTACCCAGGAAAGTAGTTGTTTTTCTCCCGAAATCTACCATTATTGTTCATTTAAAAAAAATTTGTTCTAAAATTTGTTCTATCCGTCATTCGGTTGCCCCCTTACGAGCAACCCTCAAAAGTCTTCGAAAGTCTTGTGCGAGCAAGGAATGACGGGGGCCTTACCTTTTAACGTGTGATCCCAAACACTTTCTTGGGCCATCAGAAAAATTTCTGCAGTCGACGGGGATCGAACCCACGACCGACAAGCGAATGCGAATTAGAATATAGACACTCTGTCCGCACGGCTACCTGGCCACCATTTGATGAATATTGTGTGGAAATGACTTTGAGCTTTTTGTAATTATTCAATTAAAAGGGTGTTGCGTAATGCTAATGTGTCAAAATCACCCTAAAGGTATTATACCTAGAGATAGATGAGTATCTGTTCTAGACCACTAGAATGAATAAGATTTTCTCTTGCACAAATCTTATTATCTCAAATAATATTCAAAGTTCAGAATTTGCAAACTTCTCGAAGGAGCGTCAGTGCGACGCCGAGCGTCGAGACCCTTTTCAAGGAAGTAGATCAAAGAGGCATTAGCCTAGTATAAATCCAGAAAACTCCCCAACTACTGCGAGCGAACAAGGGCGTACAGAAGAGCTCATTAGTAGCTGAATTTCAATGGATTGGAGATCCACTATATGCATACATCGTTATCTTCCCTATCAAATGTAGATTAGTCGATGATAAAATACCAAATATTGCATTCAACGGACCGATTTGTCTGAAAACGATACGTATGGAATATTATACCAATCAATTCGGTATTCGAAATCAAAAATAGGACAACAATAAACAACAAATCAATGCAAACTTACACAACGTTATGTTCTAGTCCCCAATAACACTATACATATAAAGATTTGCTGCCCTCACAAGGCCGACTACATTGATAAAAATTCGAATTATAAATAATGTTGGTTATTTAGAAGGGAAAGAATGTTATGAAGGCAGAATAATGGACTTATTCACTTATTCATGCGTTTATCAATATCCTGAAAAAAATAAATAACAAATCAATGCAAACTTAAACCCTCGTACAAGGCCGACTCCATTATTGTTAAAAATGTGAATTATAAACAATTTTGCATATCTAGTAGGAAAAAAATGTTATAGAGGCGGACCAATGAAATAATTTACTTATTCATACTATACCTTGCAAGAATTTTATGAAGACGCATTTAATTAAGTTTGTCAGTTTGTATAATTCGTTTTTAATTGTTCAATATCTTTTTTTATAGTGTGACTTTTACTAGTATATGTTCTACTTAAATGTTTTGTTCCATATAAATGTGCATATTTTACATGATTTTATGTAGTTTTAAAATTAGTTATAGCTTATGATACACATGCTTTGTCAACAAAAACTTTTGGTTTTTAGTACAATAAAGACTTTCTTCTTCTCCTTCTTCTTCTTCATACTTCTGTTAATATCTTGGATGAAAAAAAAATCGAGAGAATGGCTAACATGAAGTCACGTTCTCCTGTATAAGTATGTCATTAGTCTACATTTTTTAATTTTCACTTCAACAGAATGATAACGGTCACAAGCTGAATAATTGACCATATATACATGCAAGGTGTTTTTGAAATGAGTGCAAATATTCAGCACATCAATATGATACAGTCTCAGGAATATTCCCATGATATCAGAATTCTTCTAATTCTTTTAATTAACGAGAAATTTCATCCCTAAAATTGAACTGTGCCAAAAAAATAGTAGGTGCCATTTGAGAAAGTTGAGTTTTCGGAAATTTTTGTATGCGATATTTCGAAATTACCCGCGCCCGTAATAATGTTCGGAAAAATCGACATATCTCGAAAACTGTGATAGATAAGTTGACAAACACTCGGTTGTCTAACTCAGAATCAGAAGACCAATCGAACAGTGTCAAAAAATGTAGAATGAGAGAGTTGGTACCGCTTTTGGCACACCCTGTATAGCTGAAAGACTATCTCAGGTAAAGTCATGAAAACCATCCATCCTTCCCAGGTAGATTGGAGATTATACCAGCATACACGGTAAAAACTCCTATTGATTGAAGCTTGTCGTCAAACTTGAAAAGTATAATTGAACTCAAATTTTGTTCTGTCAAAATCATGTGCATCATGATTTCTCGAACATTTTTCATAATTCTGAGACATTTTGTGTCAGTATGATTTGAATGGTAGCTATAAAATGGTTACACAATCCGATGTGGACAAGATGGATTGACACAAAGTTGTTTGGATATGGGGTTCAAATCAACTAAAAAATTTTCACCGTGTACCATTTTTCAAGTTTTTAATACAACTACAATGTACAAATATATTATTTACTACCTAGGTGTATATTTTTTCAACCACTAGGTATATATATTTAGTCTGTCCAAGATAAGGTTGAACAGCATGGGGATCACGGAAACAGTAAGAGATACGAAGTCGTTTGAATGGGGAAAAAGTTGCGCATTCGGAGGCTCATATCAAGAGGTTTCGAAAATTTTTATTCTGAATTCAACCATGTATTATACAAGGTGGTTTATGAGTGTTTCGACCCATTTTTAGCCATCATCAATGTTTTTTCCAAATTCCAAAGGAAAAATGCCATCAGTTCCACTTATTTCTGATCATTTAGTGTCAAACACTGATGGATTAGTTATTCAACCAACAGTTCTGAACTTCCGCAATCGGTAATAAATTATCCAGAGCTTCCTCAAGGTGATTCCCAAGCAAATTTCTATAACGTTCGGAAACCTGTGTTTCATGGTAAAAAGGACAAATAATTCGTATACCAAATATTGCAACTAGAGCTGGGCGATATCGGATATTGGATATCGAATATCGATATCCAAAATATATCGATATATTCGATATATTGAATATTCGATATATCGAATATCCAAATATTCGATATATCGAATATCCAAATATTCGAATATTCAAATAGTCAAATATTCAGATATTTAGATATTCGAATATTCGAATATTCGAATATTCGAATATTCGAATATTCGGATATTCAGATATTCGAATATTCAGATATTCAGATATTCGAATATTCAACTATTCGAATATTCAGATATTCGAATATTGAAATATCTAAATGCTCAAATATTCGAATATTCAGATATTCGAATATTCAAATATTCGAATATGCAAATGTTCGAATATTCAAATATTTCGAATAAACGATATATCGAATGCCCTATTTATCGAATATTCGACAATTAAGACAAATATTCGATATCGAATGGATTTCAGTTTTTTCGAATTACTATATTCTCACTATACATTCGTTCTAGATATTGATTGAGTAACTTACTGTCAAATAACTCCATCACCACCAGAAACATTACTATTTGTTTTTGTTTATTTCCTCCAGATTTCAAACGAATATGAGTAATATGCTAAGATGGATGTCAATTATCAATAATCAATTTAAAGAATATAATAGGTATGCTCTTGATGGGGAAAGTAGTGTGAAATTATCTGGGAAATTATGATGGAGTAAATAATATTCTGAGCATTTCTGAGTAAAAATCATGGAATATATATTTATATTATTATGCATACCTACCTTTAACGTTCGTATAGAGTTAATGACCTATAACTACACTCTATAGGGTACCGGATAGTTGATTGACTCGAAAATTAAAGAAAAAAATATTGAAAAGATCATATATTTGTTGAAGGCAATTTTCAATTAACTACATAATAACTGAAAAACGTAATAGATTCTCTAGAAAAAATATGAAGAACATAATAAATATGCTAAACATTTGTTAATAATAAAGATCTAGTCAATTCGAATGGGCACAGAAGCATGTGCATTAACACTTAGGAATATCAGTTGTTCTGCATGTTCTGACGTCAAATATGTTCGAATATTCGAATATTTGAATATTTGAATAGTTGAATATTCCATTATTCGAATATTTGAATATTTGAATAATCGAATATTCGAATAATGGAATTTTCAAATATTCGAATATTTGAAGATTTGAATATTCGAATATTTGATTATTCAAATATTCAAATATTCGAATATTCGATATATCGATATATTCCGACCGAAATATCGTTATTCGATATATCGAATATTCGATAAAATATCGATCTATCGAAATAAATTCCCAGCCCATTTGCAACCCATATATTAAAGCCGAAACGGTGTTGGTGTCTCGCTGTAATGTATAGATGTTCATTTTCCCGTGAACAATAATGTGTATTTTTTCTATCGAAGAAAATCTGGAAAATTTTGACATTTCCTGGTATACCACTCACAGAATGTCCTGCGCCTTTCGTCATCGCCTGGTTTTAGCGCTTGACATATTCTGAATTTGTATGGAATGGGTTGTTGATTGAAACCAGTTGATGAGGTATTATATAGTGTGTTGACTAATTTTCCTTCAAAATAAGTGGAACTGATGGCATATTTCCGTTGGAATTTCGAAAAAGCATTGATGATGGCTAAAAATGGGTCGAAACTCACATAAACCACCTTGTATGATACATGGTTGAATTCAGAATAAAAAAACCTTTCGGAATCTGTGAAAAAATTATAAGGACCGTATTTGAAAAACAAAAGTTGATGATGGTTCTACGAATTCGAAACGTCGCATAAAAAATTCGGTATCACCACGTTGAACGTCATCAAAAGTTGCTATGAAAAAGTATTTCCAGTTTTTCTGTATCTCTAATAATGACGGAGAAAAAAAAATAGATATTCCAAAAATTTACTTTCTTCGATATAACTCAAAAACTAAAACTAATTTTAGAAATTTTCGAAAAGTCTTGATATGAGCCTCCGAATGCGCAACTTTTTCCCCATTTAACCGACTTCGTATCTCCCACCGTTTTCGAGATCCCCATGCTGTTCAACCTTATCTTGGACAGACTGTATATATAATATACCGGGTGGCTACGGAAGTATTGCCTACGGAATATCTCAGTTATTGTATGAAGTTGGTTTGTGAAATTTGAAGCGTCGATATAATGACATAAGAGCTAGAATTTGAGCATATTGACATGTCGAAGTTAACTTCCGGTCTGACCGGAAGTAACATCAACTTTCTTATTTTAAATGGAAACCCAATTTTTTTTTCTGTTCGCTTTATTCAGCATTCAATTCCCTTTCTAATGACATATCAAAAGTTGGTATCTAACCAGAAACTAGATCAGAAATAAAATATTATTGAAATTCACCGAGTAGGCCGTGAAAGCAAAATGAAAGCCAAAAATTGGAAACTTGGCTATGGAAACCATACGTCATTCGATAACAGTTATGCTACTACTGTGATATTTTATTTTCATTCGTCGGCGTTATAAAAAGCCGCAAAAAAATATTGGAAAAATTGGGGAAAAACAATACTCTGTAGGTCCATAACTTAAATAGGAACATACAACTTTTTCTTGCCTGTACTATTCAGCATAACCATTCTTTTCTAATGATATAATTGAAAGTAATTTTTTGGCTTTCATTTTGCTTCCACGGCCTACTCGGTGAATTTCAATAATAATTTTCTTCTGATCTAGTTTCTGGTTAGATACCAACTCGTGATATGTCATTAAAAAAAAAATTGAATGCTGAATGAGGCGAAAAGGAGAAAAAATAGGGTTTCCATTCAAAATAAGAAAGTTGATGTTACTTCCGGTCAGACCTGAAGTTAACTTCGACATGTCAATATGCTCATATTTTAGCTCTTATGTCATTATATCGACGCTCCAAATTTCACAAACCTACTCCATACAATAACTGAGATATTCCGTAGGCAATACTTCCGTAGCCACCCGGTATATCATAATATAATACAGTCGATAAATTATTCAATATTCAATATAAATTATTCAATATTCAATATAGTATATTAATCATTATAGTGAAACTAAAATATGGACCTATAGTCACATTATTTTCAATTCTAATAAAAATCTTGAATATACCAATGACCATGACAGAGTATGTCAGGAGGTGTTGCCCGAGGCATATAACCTCCAGAAATTAAAGAAGAACACCAATTCCTACATTATTTCTTTTGGTTCTCACGATGTTCTCTGAACATTACACGATATTCCTTTTCGTGGGCACAAGAACATGAAACAAAAAAAATTATTATTATGACAGAGGTGGGTGGCTATGTCTACATTGGGTAGTTGTTCATGAAATGACGAAAGCTAACATGGTAAAAAAACACACGCCTTGAGAAGGAGTTAAAAGTAAATATTGGTAAGTTCTATAAGGCTAAATGAGTGAACACATAATGATATACTAAGATGTGTATGATATCAGGAAAAAAAGATGAATGAGTAAACAATCATCCATCTCAGTTACGATCTGGAACTCCATTTCTAATTTGGAAACGGAGAATTTGATAGTTGTATTAGGCACAGTTTTATTCCAGGAATCATCATTTGCGGCCTAAGAGTATTGAGTTGGGAATAGCAATCACTTGATTGTAGAAGATGTTCATTCCAGTATTTATATACAAGACATAATTTCGATTCAAAACATATTCTATTGATCTATTGGATGTGTATGATTTGTTGGGCGATATATCTCGAGCTATAAGAAAGTTAGAGAGGGTCTATCAAAATCCATCCAAAAACTCTGTACCACGAATAATCTATAACTTCTCTTGCATGAGTGACCCATAGGCGAACCCAAACAACTTATCAATGTTTAACAATTGCTTGCTGAATGGCGCTCCCGCCAACTTCTCTAATCATTTTGGTGGAAGCTAAGGTCGATGAAAACGCTGGACCGCATCGTCAGAGAATTTCTGAGAGGGCGTAGAAAGGACGAATTTGTCAGATATGTCTCCAGACATGACCATACGATCGTGTCTGAAGTAGAATTCAACTGAAATTGGGAAGGAGAGAGGGGTGAGTTATGGATGTAAATTAATTGGTGCATGGCCGAGTATTACAAATGAACTGGAATCATACCGGAATATAACGGGTGGACAAGCGAAATACGAATGGGCGTGTACACCTTAGTAGAACTTTTAACTCAAACCATGTTTATAATGATCCTTTTATACATAAATAATGATTGACGACATAATTCGATCGAAAAATTAACTGGAATGTTTTATTTTTGGACATAAATGATAGTACCTTCTGAAAACAGAGACCCTCTTATGACGTAGAAACCCCATCTCGCCATATATATATATATAAACCATATATATCTACTACTGATATATGAATCATAGCTCTCCTCAAAGCGGGACCCATTTCTGTCTCCATAGGTAATGAAATCGACCAATAGGCGTTGATACCGACGTAGGGAAAAAATAATAGGAAATTTGTCAAATCAATATGGCTGTTTCCATCCTTCACTTTTCGTTCTCATAGATTCAAAGAGTACCTCTCATTTTGGTCCCATTTTTGTTGAGATATCGTATAGGCGATGCGCCATATATAGAAATAGTAGATATATGGTTGAAACTGACACTCTCCTGACACTTATTACTGTTGCCATATCATCCTAACAAAATATCCGAGAAATCGAAATCGATATTGAAATATCTTTTGATATCCACTACCACTACTGCAGAAAAATATATTCGAGTTGTCGATTGTAGGTTGAATCATTGGAGTATAAACTATCTCTAGACAA
Organism: Phaedon cochleariae; assembly: GCA_918026855.4. NCBI lineage: Eukaryota > Metazoa > Arthropoda > Insecta > Coleoptera > Chrysomelidae > Phaedon > Phaedon cochleariae. The sequence goes on along the minus strand of OU896709.1, from coordinate 17,122,754 downwards.
CGAAATGTCTCAATCTCAAAACCATTTGCACCATTACAATTTCACAATAATCCAATATATTTCATAAACATAGCAACATTGCTTTGTTGACCCGTTTCATGTATCATTCATCTCTGTCTGGAATAGTCTTGTTTCAGTATTAGGGTTTTGACGTCACATCATCGCCTCGTTTTCAGAGGTCCGAAAAATCGGGGATTTCAATAATTTTCTATAAAACGTAGGGAGCTCACAGCAAGAAACGGTTTGCGGTGGTGAGCTAGTTTGGGTGAGTTCTATCGAATTATGAAATAAAATTTTTTTGTGATATAAGCCCATTATTTGCTAGTGGTGGGTTTCATCCTTGTTTGATGGCATTCGAAAGCCGAGAGACTTCTATAGCTCACAAAAAAATAGAATGGTGGGCAATAAAAAACTTTGGTAATTGATAAGAAACGCTGGAGCATGAAACACTGATTGTGCTTTGAACCTCAATCAATGTTGATTCATTTCATTCATTACGAAAGTTATGATGAGCATCATCTGAACATCAGAATCGAAGAAAATTTCCGAAAGATATTCACACTATCCAATTAAGAAGGGCATTCAGATATTCAATGAAAATCGCAATGTGATTTTTGTCCAACTACATAATTTCATCTAATCACATACATACAGGGTGATTCACCATAAATGTCCCCCCTCTAGCTCAGTTATTTTTGAACCGATTTTAAAATTTGAAATATCATCTTGAATGATTTTCGATAAAGTTTTTTTTCGCTAGATCAAAAAATACAGGGTGCTCAGAACAAACGATCTACAGGGTACTATTTGATTTTTTTTAATGAAACACCCTATTTTTCATTGTATTTTTAGATTCTCCCTGAAGAGCTGAATTGATCAATGTATCACACTTGGGGTCTAGCGGGACTGATTACAGAGATATAGGGTGTTCAAAATCGAGATTTTTAACTTTAGAATTTTTTTGTGACGAAACTATTCATTATCGGTCACGCGGTTTTCATGTCCGTATCTTAACTTTTGATTTACTATCTACTGACATTTAATAATTGGAACAGATACAGGGTGACCAGAATTCTGAATCTTGAACCACCCTGTAAATGTTCCAATTAAATTTCACTAGATAGTAAATCAGAAGTTGAGATGGGAACATAGGAGCCGTTTTGACCAATAATGAATAGTTTCGGCACAAAAAAATCCTGAAGTTGGAAAATCTCGATTTTAAACACCCTATATCTCTGTAATCATTCCCGCTAAAACCCAAGTGTGATACATTGATGAAATCAGCTCTTCAGAAAGAATCTAAAAATACAATAAAATACAGGGTGTTCCATTTTAAAAAATCAATTAGTACTCTGTAGATCGTTTGTCCCGAGCACCCTGTATTTTCTGATGCAACGGGAAAAAAAATTCTGAAAAATCATTTTAGATTATGTTTCAAATTTTTAAAACGGTTCAAAAATAAGTGAGCTAGAGGGGGGGACATTTATGGTGAATCACCCTGTACTTGTTTTTCTGAAGTAGGGTTTTTTGAATGGTCAAAATCGAACAGTACAGTAGCTTGCCTAATAAGAGCGAATAGGGAGAAGAGATAGGTATTGGAAATTTTCTTGAACTTCGAGAGTTTATAAGGAACATTTATTATTGAAAACATAAAAACAAATTAACTATAATTATATATTATTATATATAGTATTGATGGTATTGTAGATCCAAGTTTGTAGTTCTAACACTTACAAAACTGACTCTGGCTAATCTTCATTTGATGAGGCTTCTAGCAGAGCCATTAAGATATTATTGAGACTTAATTTTTTTTAATGAAAAATTATAGCAGAATTCTAGAAAATTCCTTATTTTTCCAGTCATTTTGTAAACTACAACCATACAAATATATATTTCAAATATTCAAATATCGGCAAACTCCCTACAAACTCAACAAGCGTGCTTTCGCACTAAGTGCGGAAAAGTGGATTTTTCAGCACGCTTGTAGAAAATAGCTGGATCCATAACAAGTACGAAAAGTGATACTTGTCCGCACGCGATTGAAGATGGCCAAACAACGCGTCAGCGCTTTTAGTATCATAGGTATTGCTATACGGGGTATGTCATGACGAGCTTACATTATCTTTATAACAAGAATCAGTCGGGAAAAATTCATGAGAATGTGCATGCTCATATTTCAGAATACGCGCTCTTCATTTGAAATATATTCGAAAATGCAGTGTTGCCGCTTCTACAAGAAAGTAGTAGCAACATTGATATCTCAATGGAACATTCTGTATTTTATCGCATTTTTAGATTCTCCCTGGAGAGCTGATATCATCGATATATCACACTTGGGGTCTATCGAAAATGATTCAACTTTAGGATTTTTTTGTGTCGAAACTATTCATTGTCGGTCAAAACGGCTCACACGTCCCTGTCTCAACTTTTGATTCACTATTTCTCAAAATGAATAATTTATAATAAATGCTTTTTATACTTCATGAACATGAAACAGTCTAGTAAAATACTCTGTTCTGAATATCTTCTCATAATTTTGTCTTTCATTGTTAAGTCAATTGTGTTCCCGTACAGCAATACCACTCGTCCTGACGGACTCGTGGTGTTGCTCGGCAAAACAATTTTGGGAACAATGAAGCGACAGAATTATCTCGAATATTCAGAACATCGTGCATATTACTCATGGCAATTTCTCCCTACATCACGGAAGGATTCTTTCAATTTTCTGATGGATTCTCGCTTTTAATTTTTCAAGAGTACCAGGTCGTTCTTCGAAAATTCTGCTCCTTTGGTAGTCCCTCAAAAAAAAACTCACATACGCCGATGAGGTCAACAATGCAAGCTTGGCTGCCCCACCCTGTACGATTATTCAGCAGGAAATATCATGACACATATCACAAAGGTTTCCTCCCTGAGTGATTCTGATTTCTTGGCACGTACTAATAGGAGACACCATGTGCGGAAAGTTCGTTTTTCTAATCACATAACTAAAATGGCATTTATCGTACGGATATGTACCACGCTAAATGATCGATTAATCACGGATTGTCGATCTGTGATTTAATCAAAATATTAAACACGTTACCATGGCAACACGATTTCTTAAACACATCACCATGGCAACGCAGTTCATTAAACACAGCTTCAGTAATTCGAGACATGTCTGGCCTGTCAATTGTATTAACTGTCAACTGTTATTTTCATATTTTGTATCAGAATTATTCAAACAATATTCGTTTGTATCGATATTCTTCATTAAAAATATATGCGAAAAGTAGAAGAGAGTGAAATCAAAGAGAATGTTCAGTTAATTTACTTACATACCTCCAAGAAGTGTAAAAATGAAGCATCCATCTTTGAGAACAATTTATTTATTCAGCGCTAAGCATGACAATAAACGTGAAACAAAGGTTAGTAAGCAATGGACTGGACAGATCTACAACCAATATCACTTATACGCTGGTTGCATGCAGTTGTATGTATTATGTTTTCAATTCCCATTCCTTTCGAATTATTTTGTAGGTTAGCAGGAATAGCAGGTATGTTAATGTAATTTTTGGAGTTCGTAGAAAAATCATAGTATGTAACGCGTTTATAAACTCTTCTAGACACTCGTTTATTAAACACTCGCTCCGCTCTGCTCCGCTCGTGCTTAAACTACTCGTTACTAAAAGGACGTTTATAACACTTGTTACATAATATACTATTCACAAATCCATTTGTTGTATTTTTATGAAATTCTTGTGTAAGTCATGGAAACCATCCATTCTCTAAGTCGGCCAACCACAAAATTCAATATAAAACACATAACTGTGTGCACACACGAATTTGAGTTTGTTTTCTCTCCCCTATTGGAAAATTTTTGTTTCGTGTACCAATGGTGAAGTAGCAGAACTGAAAGAGATACAATAGCCACAAAACCTCATCTTCTTCTTGAAGAATATTGGCGCTGTAATCTTTTTACGGCGACCTTATGCGTTTATCTTTCCCCTTTATTGTTTTTCATCACCAGATATCGCCTCTGCAAGCCCCACGAGTTTCGCTCGGTTGATCTTATTTATGTTTGACATCAAAATTAAGTGTGGCGCAGATGCAATTACAGTTTAACAACTCTTTCTTCACAGCTAGATATATTATATACTCTCTTTGAAAAGCAATTTGAGCAATTTATAAACACTCACTTCAGTTTCATAACGTCCCGGAAAATAGAAAAAATTGTATTCATATAAACATATGAATCGAAAAATGATTGCCCATTTTCTTGAATGAAGGTCAACTTTTTATGGATATGAATTCATTTTAACTGTATTCAATAGCGCAACTGAGTAAGATATTGTTACGTTATTGATAGGCATTAGGAGTGAACACGAACACTATCTATTTCGAACTGATTTATTGAACTCGAACATTCAGAGAAATATAGTTAGTAGTGAATACCAAATGTTTAGTAAAATAGGCGCCAGTACATTCATCAAATAATACAACAACAAAATTGTATCATAATATACTGTAATGTCCCCTTAGAAGGGCTCTAGAAACATCGATAGGAAGGCAGGATTACAACGATCATCCTGTAACACGCATCCCAGATTGTTCTCCAACCTCCCAATGACTCCTACATGCACCAGCATATTTCCGAACACTCAATATATGCCGCGGTGACAAATACCGTGACAGAAGATTCTGGAATGTTCTGGAAACAATCGATGGAACAATAAGATAGATATTATTCTGAGAAGCTTCTAGAACAAGAGAAGGGGACGGAAGATCATTCGAGAACGTTCTCGAACCAAAGCCTACCAAGGGGTCTCATGAGTAATATATAAACAGCCGGACAACTGCCGTCAGTCAGTTAAGCAGCGAGTGTCAGAGAGACAGTTATATACCGCGTGATATAAATCGTTTTACATAAATAGTAGTTATAAGTTCGATATAAATGAGTGTTTCTTTAGTTCAAATAAATCAGTTCGAAAATAAATAGTGTCCTGTTCGCTTCTGCACCCGAATGACTTAACAACACTATAAGTACCTATCATATTATTTTCTATAGTGGTAATATTTGATATATCTGATATATGAATATAGTGACTGGCGCCTATTTTATTAAACTTCGGTATTTACCACTGACTTTTTTATTCAGTTAAGAAACACTAATTTATTATAAACTCAATTTTGAGTCATGAGTTATGCTCGGTACACATTTTTGACTAACCCAGTATGAGGTTGATTGAACCAACATATTTTATAGTAATCAGTAAATAGAACGAATTATATTATGATGATCAATATTGTGAAATATAAATTCTTTATAATTTTGTGGAATAGTTAGTTGTGAAGACTTTTTTGGCAGTCTCTATTTGAATGGCAGTAGAAAAAGTATAGGACGTGATGGGTGTCGTAAAGCAATTACGCACTTATGTCATAACGAACTTGACACTACGCGACTTCGTGTGAGTAATATGCCATTTACAACACTTGATACGTTTACAGTGTGTCCCAGAATAACGTTCGTATAATCCGGAAGGTCATTCTGCAGATAAAAATAAAAAAATCTTCCTATCAACATGTAAGTAATTGAAAATGCTTCCTAAGGGTGCTAGAGGCCTTTGGAGGTAGGTCCTCGAATACAGTTTTCTTTAATTATTTTTGTTATCATAGATCCTAGAATCACGAAAGTTGGTACCTAGAGGTAATTCGATCTTAGGAATCATTTCGTGATACACAAAAAATCATTTCATATAAAGGAAGGTGCAAAATTTGTAACCGATGCTATAAAAATGCATCAAGGATTTTTCTTTCAAGATTCATCTTTTTTTTACTATCAGTCTATAATTGTATGCGAACACTTTTACATTTGAAAGGTATTCTTGATAGAAAGACGAACCACTTCCGAGAAAAGTGTCATTCAATTAATTGATGTCTACTAGAATTCACAATGATTTTGAGCATGATGTGCTCTTATGATAAAAAAAAATTTACTTGATAATTAAAATTTCACATTTCCAGTTGGTTTTGTTTTATGAGAGTGATGTGATTTGTTGAGGCAATATCCACGATGGAAATTGACTATATTTCACAAACTTATTCACTAGTGGTGATTTTGACATCTAATTGAATAATGACCCTTTTCTTGAAAACGCTTCGTTTTACAGCACTCTAACATCAGGTATAGACTTTCTATGTAAAAGTGTTTGAAGAATCATATTCTGACAATGGAAAGAGGAGACATCATGAAACAAAGAAACTTGGGCCATTTTTATAGTACTGGTTACGAGTTTCGCACCTCCTTGTATATTGAATCATTTTTCTGAATCACGAAACGATTCGTTAAATCGAATCGCCCTCAGGTACCAAATTCCGTGATTTCAGGATCAATGGTAACGAATAATTTTCGTACATATTATATGTTGATAGGAACATTTCTCCTTATTTTTATCTGCAGAATCATTTTTCGGATTATACGAACGTTATTCTGGGACACCCTGTATACTATTGTGTGAATCTTACCATTTGTGACGTTTTTACAAAATGCATATAATTAATTCAACCAAAAATCACCCACTCAGTCTCACCTCTTGAGGATTCCAATAAATAATCCTATACAGATCAATGAAGTTTGAGAGGACTCGTTGGTGATTTTTCCCGAGTAGGAGCATCGAATGAAAACAATAGGCGGAGATAAGAGACTTTGATGAAGAAAACACAATAACTTCAGCGTAGCAACAATGGTTAGCACGATACGACGAGAGGCTGTCGAGTCGTCTATAGTACACCGGCGCTCTTTTGTCGTCTGCAGGACGTCGAACAACAGGATGTTTGTTTACATGTTACTCTTGAACAGCATTGAGCGTTTCAGCACCCAGTCAATTGATGAGGATTTCGAGTTTCGTCAGCCTTAGATATAGGGCTTAGTCGACAGTAAACTCTGAAACGCCTGTTTGTAAACTAGAATTAGAATTTCGAATCAGGATAATTGTAGATGCGGTGAATCATTAAGGTCAATGGATGAGAAGGTATCTAAGGTGAACGAAGGCGAACGTCTAAACAATACAGGACTTACTTGCATGATATATTTCTGATTAGAATTATAATAACGATTGAAGTGGAGTAGATGCGCTGGAAAGATCGATGACTCACTTATTCTTTTTTATACCTACTTGCAAATGTAATACGATCGTTGTTTGCGGGCTTATACACATCCCTCTCAGCCAGTGTGAACTGAGGAGCCGAGCTGATATAGTTATTACATAACTTAACAAAGCCGATATATAGCAAATACCGGGTGAGGTTGAATATTATAATCCGAGGCGCAGACGAGGAATATAACAACCGAATCCGTTATTTGCGTATCAGCCGTGTAACGTTCAAGACTTCTCGTAATCCCACTGAGAGATAACAATTTGATTCCAAGGACAGAACAAACCACGTACCTCGTAATTCCACAAAAAAATCCCAATATTGACGGACGGAGGCAGTAAACATTAACTTCTGAATGGTCAACTGAATACCGTTAAACCAGAATGACGGTATGAGATTACGAAAATACGTTTTTACGTGTATGAGAATCAGCAGTCGGTAAGCGTGATCGCCAAAATCGTTGATTTTGTTTATAATATATGATTTTGGTAAGCTTGTTACTTTTGATTTTTCCGAGGTGAGTAAATGTTTCCATTTTTTTTTTTTCAGTTAGTGTGTTACATCAGAATATTCATAATAGTTATCCATTTCGTAATGTTATCATATATAATACCACAAGTGATAATATTTTGCCGGAAATATTCGGTGATTGTTACGACAGCTTGTTGCCTAGTACGAGCCGTATGCGAGTAGTTTTGGATCAATATCATGAGCGAAATTAGAGCAGCAAGCTGGAGTATGTCAATCGACGAATATTTCCAGGAAAAATAGTATCACGAGTTGTATTCGTATGACTATTTCATGATTGAATGAGACAATATAAGAAATAGGAAACATAATTTAAGTATATTCCAACTCGAACTGCGAAGAAGAACATAATGATAGTAATGAAATACAGAATTTACTTTTTTAGAAATTAACTACCTACTTATAGTTTATTCACAAAGTGGAATGTACAATTTTGATAAACAGTATTTTTTTCATTATCTTGGAAATGGTTGCTCTCAAAAGAGTGTATACAATTACTTTCCAATTCAAACAAAATAAATTGAATTTATGTGACATAATGACATATGTGAATAATAAAAAAAAAAGACATCGTCGCCGAGGGCTCGAACCATCGACCTTCGTATCCTGGCGCAACAACCCTAACAGTTGCGCTACATCAGCTAGTAATTATATCAGTCAGTCCCAATAACTTGAGTAATTGAAGAAGATTACTTCAAAAAGGAATTTGAATTCTATTATTGTTGTGTCAGACCAATATGCAAACTTTTTAGATTACACATGAAACGTCCAGCCAGAATAAAATTGTCTCGCCTTTCGTACAAAATATCTCACTAACGCGAATTATAAGTGAATAAAATAAAGTAGGAACTTTTTGTCTCAGATTTGAATCCAAAGCAATCTTGACCAGACACGATGTCAAAATTTTATCGCTGAAAAACGATGTTAGTTGGTCACGTGTGGGTCAATTCGGCTTCTGTATTGGTAGAGCAAGTCCGATAAAATTTAATAAACAAAAAATATCGCTAGAATACAGAAGAAACCATGAAAATGGTCGATTCTGATTGGTTCTCGAGATCAAGAGTGGAATAGTCAACAGAATTTTTCATTGAAGAGGGCATCTATCCATCCTGAAGAGGATAGATGACTCAATTTTCTAGAGTATAGATGCCCCTAAGAGTCTCTATGACGGGGCACGAGGACGAGGATTCTGAATGTAAGGAAGGTTCTGAAGAAATGCATATTGGATCTAGTGTCCTTACTGCAAAAAATAGCTACATGAGGATTACACTATGTATGGTGAGAACTGCAACAAATGTGAACAAATAATGAAACGTTTCAATTCCTATAATCATAATCATAGTAGATTTTGAATATATCTGGTTGACGTTTTAATGCCCAGAATCATTGTCCCTTCCTGAGAATTCGAAATAAAAATCATCAATCGTGCATGATTTGTCTATGATTTTTCTCTATGGGCAACTATTCTCATGGTGGTAGAGTCATCAGGGCATCAAACCCCTATACCGGGCATCTATCCTTACGACTATAGAGTTAACAAAAAATTCAATAATAAAAAAAGTAATGTAATTATATCCCATGCATTAATGCTTTTGAACAATTTACTAAATCAGCACAATCTAGAAAATACTGGTTAGTTACTCTTTATATTACTCAACTATCGATTTGATTCGAAAAGATGGGCATCTCTTCCATTTTTATCCTACAACTCAATATACAGTGTGTATCAGCCAAATGGAATACCTTAGATCTAATACGTCGATTGATATTTTCAGAAGCGCATCCTCTTCAACCAAAACTTTCTATACATGGTGTGTCGTGTAACAGCGGACAATACCATCTTTCTTATTTCAGATGCAAAACTCGTCGTTTTACTCAATTATTGAATTCTTCATAAAATTCAAGACGTATTTTATATACCCTATCCTCCTCTTCAACTGTTTCGGAAATATTGGGTGAAACCGGAAGTAGAAAATGAAACATTTATTTTCTCGAGTTGAAGGGTCACTCCAACTGTCAGTCACTTATGTCAAAAACTAAAGGGAAAAAGGGAGTTTACGATACTGATGTTACACCCAAACAAACGAATAGATTAATCAAATATGAAAATTATAGTAGTTGTGTTTTATGTACTTTGTTGGTGTGCAATCGACCTTGCGAGAGGTCCTTAACCATGTGTATTCCATGTAGGCTTTGTTACTGACTCCATACGCCACTTTAGTAAGAGATACAATTGTTATGAGGATTTTTATGTTCAAGACTGGTTTCACTTCGTCGTATATACGGTGGAGAATATTCACAACAGATCCGATATATTGGATACATCCTATCCAAATGGATGGTAGATGGATCGAAGAAGTCGTAACCTCACCAGAATCCTCGAAGGGCCGCCATTGACATAAAACCGCTGCGTCTGTAAACATGATAAATCACTTGGCGGCATCGACCCAAAAGGGGGAAATAGCTCGAAAGGTTTCTACATTATAGATTAGGAGTCGCGAACTCGTCCCTAATTGATATCTCTGCTGCCAACTCAGAATCGGTTACAGAGGAAATACAAGAACGAGGCAGTCGAGTTGAGCGTCAAGATAGGTTATCCATCCATACATAGAACATAGCTATACAGTTTCCACCAAAGAGCAATAAAGTCGTTGGATGAGCATACCTACAGTGTGACCCACTTCTAATGGAAACACCCCTGTATTTTACGTAATCGTTGGGTAAGGATCCTGGAATTTGCTGGAGCGAGAGATATACAAAAAATGCACTCTATGACCAAATGAGGTCATCTTTAATGATATACACTGCTCGCCAATAGCCATGGAACCACCCCAATTTCCGAAAAATGATATTATTAGTCAAAATAGGTCGAAAATCACTTCAGACTCGGAATCAGGACGCTCAATCCACTAACTATTCATATTATTGCTGAAAAATTGTCAGTTCTGAAGAATTAAATTGTGTCGCACTTTTGACGGAAGCACTTTCGTATCTTACGTAATTGACGTTATCTTTGGACTTTTCCTTCCTCCTGCAAATTTCAGAACCCTACCACAATAATTACCTGAGATACGGGGGTGCTTCCATGATAAGTGAGACAAAATTTGATTTTTCTGAACTGAACATTTTATAGGAAAACTATGAATAGTTATAGTGAATTGCGCGTCCTGATTCCGACCAACCTCAACTCTATTTTTAGGAATACAGTGTTGTTTTATATCATTATTCTCAGAATTGGATATTTCACCTTTTCTTTTATACAACTCTGTAGTTAGGAATAACATGGAACATGGAACGTTCCTTATCGGCTTGGAATATATAAAACAATAATCTGAGATACGGATTTAAATTTTCATATATTACAGTTTCAATACCTATCTCGAAAACCGAGAGGATTTTACTAGGGTCAATATGTGGTTTTCTGATAGGTCATGAACTTATTTATCGACAGCTAGAACATGATCCATTGTTCACCGGGCACCCTGTATATAATATGTATAAACATAAAAATGTTCCGATTGATTATATCAAGAAATATTGCATTGTACGTATTTCACGTTAATGAAATTGACATGCTTAACATTTTTATAAAATTCAATAAAAGAATGCTCAAACTGGAATGATATATTTTGTTCACCCCCTAATTCTTGTACATGGGAAAATCGCTCTCATCAAAAGAATTTCCATTTTTAGACAATTTATATCTCATGTTCCTTATATAGTGAAATTTTTGGCGCAGAGACATTTCAGAGCAAATAATCATCTGATTTTTCCTTACTGCATGTATATTGAAATAATAATTATATTTCCATTCTCATACGAGGAGACGGAATACCGGAAATCTAGAGAAAGATGATAACATGCCAAAAATAATACATCATATTGTGCGCGTGATGAAGAATAATATGATATATCAAAAATGAGTTCGCATTGATATACTAAATCTTTTGAATGATGCATTAATCTGTTTTGGTTTATTCATTCTTCTGCAGATTGAATTACGTAGCATATAAAAAATAATGGATGATTTATGTTACGTGATTTCATGTTCACATCGATCTCAGTCCGAAACTATGAGTTTTATCATGGTCAGACAACCAGTTTTATGAGGAAATCTCACAATTTCCCGTAACTGTAGGTTCATAGTAATAATGAAACAATAATTATTGACGAGAGAGTGGGGGCTGGAAGTACACTGATCCGACCCTGTTTGATACACTCCACGAGTCAACATTAGCAGTCCATTATAAATGAACCTGCGAATTAACTTTCAATTTTGACATCATTGAAGCGATAGTCAAAGTATTATCAGAGTTCATTCATAATTCTGAACGGAAATTCTGACAAGGAAGATAATCAAGCATATCAAAATTAACAACTTTTCTGTGTTATTTAATTTCACGAAATAATTATGATCTACTTGAAAACACCGCAACAGAATCACAAAAATTTGACATGATTGTGTAGACAAAATAAGGACAAATTGGAATATGTATTAGAATTTTCTGGTGAATTCAGGACACATAGACATGATCTTGGATCCTGGTGACTGAAGAAAGGAAGATATTAACTCTGCAGTGTTAATTATCAATCTCACCTCTTCTTTTGGGACAAGGAATCCACGATTTTCAATTCACTGGGCCATTTCTTCGCAATTTCTGGTATTGGATCTGATATGTAATATATTCGTAGACGAAAATTTTTTTGTTTTTTTTTTTGTTTGAGCAGTTAACATTTGAATAGAGGTCGTGTCTTCAAGCTCGATATCACTCCTGATATTTTGAAGCAATCTATTTATTTTCATTCTCTTTTTCTTTTCCATAAGTACCGTATTTTCTAATTCTTACTTCCATTTAAGCAAAAGGCCAACTGCGTGGATGCAAGTTTGTCCTTCGAAGTAATTCAACAAGTATATTTTTTTTAGTATAATATTTTCACTCCATCATCTTATTGTATTTGATAGGCATATTGTTCATTATATATTGCATTTAACAAATATTGTAATACAAATTCGTTACTGCTAATTCTTTGTGAATATTCCATATTATTCTACCGAAATCTTCAGCCTACACCCTGAAGCTCACTGATTTTTATCATGACTTTTAATGTATTGTCAACGAGCCTCTAAGTGATCAAACGACATCCGGAGAAGTCAACTCAATATGCAACAGATAGTCGTCTAGTTCCCCACACGTCTCAGTGCTGAGACATTCCAACACTCAACACTAATACTAGCGATGGTTATACCTATGTCCCTGAGAGCTCAGACCAAAGTAGGAGCTGTCATCACATTTTTGGGATCTGAAGTCTGGTGTAGCCGGAAGTGGAAGCCGTAGTCACGTTTGGGAGGGAGGGGAGTGATCCGACATCTGATTTGCAAGTATAGAACTGTGAATGCAGCATAAATATTTTGACCAGAGCTCTCGAATAATTGTAAATCACTTGCTATTGTAATTCTTCAATCGCTTCACTTTGCTTTCTGATATAATGAATTGTCACTTTGTTCTCTGATATAATAAATTTTCATACTTGAATTTAGTAGTCTTATTGCTCTTGCTGAGATAGAAGAGAGTTCTTGAATAGTAATTATCTGTGTCTAGTATTTCTATTTTTATTTTCACAAAAATATACTGGCGAAAATTTCACTCAACACATTCATAATTTTTCATCCTGATAGCACAAAATTGCCTACAGGAGGATAGTCCAAAGAATTCACCACTTAGGAATCCCATTGCTCAAGGGCCTAAAGTATACAATCGAACAACCCATATTCCGAACTAACGCACCTAAATTATGGAACACTCTGTATAGAGAATGCATTATCTTTTGTTCTCGTGCTGAACTTGAAGTTTCGCCTTCTTTTATTGAATATTGGAATTTTGCAATCACTGCTTATTGACAACCCAGTTAAGTCTACAGCAAAGACTTCGGATAGCTTTTGAGCTGCTCTTTCGATTCTCCATTCATAGAACCAGATCATTAAAATATAACGAAACTAATTTCGACTTTTTCAGCCTGGGAACTGACGTAATTGGAGCTTTTATCGAGAAGCCGACTTCGACAAAACTGCGGACTCGAATATCGTAACTGGATTATGTGCCTCGATCTAGGTCGAGAGATTAAATGGGAAATTACATTAGAAACTATGTCTGCAATATAATTTGTAGGAATCAGTTTGGAATTCAACCACTAGAATTACTGTCATGGAGCCCAACTCGGAGAGATAGAGAACATCTAGTAAATTACAATTTGAACAAAAGATCGTTAGTCGGAAAGGAAGATGACAACCAACTTACCTGATCTTGATTAAATTCTCATGGATTACTGAGAGTAGCACATAACGTCTAGAAGACACCTGTTTCGCAATTCATGGCAGCATCTTCAGGCAACAATTTGAAAGTTGAATCTATTCTCGATACATTATTTTTTTGATAAGTTTGAAGTTCATATCGATGAAAAACATCCGTTCCAGATCCAGGAAATACATTTCCACACCACAAGCTATAGGTAGGTGTTGAAATTATTTTTGGACTCGTTCTTGGAAATACTTCCATTGGTGAAGAATCTCAAAGCTTTGCCGCGTTTTATAGACGGAAGAAATCTGGTAGAGCGTTGTTCGACATATCTCGAAATTAACGACGAAAGGATGTGCTGACTTGGCCTGTCGATTCCATCCGACTAGAATTGCTAGTGATGGAATTATAGCATACATTTCTGAGGAACATATACCGTGGAAGTATCTATAGGAAACTGAGAGGTCGTCGATTTTTCTACATTGTTCTAATATGAGCTCAAAGAGTTGGTGAGTGTCGAATCACCAACCAGGCAAAACGATATTCTCTGGATGGAATCTAAGAGCATCAGCGTATGCTTGGGTGCCGAACCACATACATGAGAACAGTATTCTAAAACTGGCCGTATCTGTGCCCTATAGATCAGGAGAAGCTGTTGAGGTGTGAAGTAGATTTTCGTACGGAACAAGAATCCGAGTTCTTGTGAAGCAGCTTTTGCAATAGATCGTACATGATTTTCCCATGAGAGAGTATTGATGATGATAACACCGAGCATAGATATATTGGTCTTGGTGGAAAAGGTGGTACTAGACATTGTCATATCAAGCATATATTGAGTTACGCCTTTCTAGAGAAAATACAGGCTTGCGTTTCATTGGCATCGAATTCAACTAGGTTGTTGGTTCCCCTAGGTTCAAAAGTTGGTTTTTCATTTTTATTTTCCAACACAAAAAATGCTAAATTAGAGAGAAAAAGGTAGCAATCGACGATCAATCTTTTTTGCCCTGGGCAAATCACTGACATGAGCTGGATTAAAGGTTTACTCCTACTCAATGAAGACCTTGCTGAAATCACAGCTTGGGGATCCAACAACCTAGTTGAATTCAACGACACCAAAACTCAAGCCTGTATTTTCTCTAGAAAGGCGGAACTCAGTATGCCCGACATTGTAGTGTCTGGCATCACCATCCCCAAGTCCACCATATCTATGCTCGGTATTTCTATCAGCAACACTCATGGGATAATCATGTGAGATCCATCGCAAAAGCTGCTTCACGAAAACTCGGATTCTTGTTCCGTGCGAAAAGCTACTTTACACCTCAACAGCTCCTCATGATCTACAAAGCGCAGATACGGCCTGTTATCGAATACTGTTCCCACATATGGGGTTCAGTACCAAAACATACGCTGATGCTCTTAGATTCCATCCAGAGAAGAGCCATCCGCTTGGTGGGTGACGCCACACTCTTTCACTTTTCTATCGATACTTCCACGGGAAATGTTCTTCGGAAATCTCTGCTATCATCCCTTCACTAGCAATGCCAGTCAGACGAACTAGACAAGCCCAGTCAGCACACCCTTTCGTTGTCAACCTCGAAAGATGTCGAACAGCACTTTATCAAAACTCCTTCATCCATAGAACGGCTAGGCTCTGGAATTCATTGCCTGTGAAAGTATTCCCAACAACATATATAATCTCCAGAAGTTCAAAAAAAAATCCAATACCTACCTCCTATCCCTATCCTCCCTAGGAACGCACGATGTTCTTTGAATATTATAGGGATTCCCTTTCGTGCGCTTCAAGCGATAAAAAAAAAGAAAAAAAAAAAAAAAAGGAGTCAGCTCCCTCATGACTGCCATCAGGGTTGTTAGACAAAAATCATCGGCAAGGCCTGCATCGGCTGCCTCTGAGGGCTCCCTTGAAGGGTAATTCTGTGGCGTATGCGTATCTAAGTGTTCTACATTGTATGTTTTACATTTTTATCATGTCCAATGTCCTCTTTAGAATATTTTTGTTTATACACCTTGTATTGTAAAAATGTTTTAATTGAATAAATGGAATTGAAACGGTTCCCCTAGGAAGTAATTTCCGCAAAATTTTCAGCGTTGGAATGCCTTCGTTGTAGGTCCTAGTTTCCTGGGAAGAAATATGATTTCCCAAAGAGAACGCAGTATGAAGAGTACTATCGTACGCGATGCTGTGGATTGGGCAAGTGGTTGCTCCCAATAGATCGTTGATATTAAGTATGATCTATTTCAGAGGACGCCGATTACAGTGGTGTACACGATTTTTTTCTATAAACATCGATTCTGGATTTTTCAGCTTCTGAATGTGGTCTGGTAGGTCTTGATTTTTTAAAAAAGTGGACGCCGCTCAGCGCCAAAATACACCTTCCTCCCTCTACATTTCAGAGGAAAAAATCGTGAAAAAAATTATGAGGGTGGCCCGCTTTCAAATGGGTCACTCACCTTGACTTCCCCTATCCGCCTTTAGACTATAGCCCACTGAGCAAAGTTGAAAGCTATAACGATGCAATGTTGGAACTATTACGGCGGAGTTTGATAATGTAGGCAAACAACTCTTTGAACATGGTGTACACCCTTAATTTTGAATATTTGAAACTTTGAATTATTTTAAATATCTAATTATCAATTTTCAGGTCAGGTCGTTGACTTCTCGACGGCTGGTTATCACAAAAGTGAAGGAATGCAAATTTGGACGATAGAATCATAATCTCCGACCCCGAAATTTCTCACTTTTGACCTGGATCGGTATGTCTGGCCCCACGGGAAGATATTCAGCTGGTCCAAAATACTTATTTTTCTCATTTTTGAAAGACCTCTCCCTGCGAGGCTTCCCGGCACATATCATATCCATTTAATTCAACAAGGGCAAGTAAGCGTAGAATAGGAATTATGAAACTATGAAAAAATCATGAAATTTGACTTGATGATTTAATTTTATTCTATCACAGATAATGCGCCAAAATCAGGAGACAGCCAGCATGGATTCAATCAATGATATGCCTTTTGTATTATTGACAGAAATATCCATAGTAGGGTATTTTTTCCCATAAAACTGACAGATTTCCAATTTCTGTTCGATTTTTGTGGTAAAAATGAGGAAAAGATGATGTGACGAAATCAGGGGACAGCATGATTTCAATCTATGATATATGCCTTGACAACAAAATTCATGAAAATGTATTTTTCTAATTTTGACATGTAATGTGACACTTTTCAAAATTGACGGAAGTTTTGAAACGTCTTACTTTAGGTAACCAGTTGCGTAAAGTAAAATTTTACATAACTGGTGATGTAATGTTCATTTCATTCATTCATTTCACACAACAAGAGTCGGCAGAACTCATGTAAAACTGGTCATTATTTTTGTTCATGCGAAATGTTTCGTCAAAATTAGAAAAAATATTGTACGTGACACGTTAGGAAACGCCATTTTGTGTAACTCTGTGATGTTGCGGGATCTCGCTTCGCTCGTCCCGCAAAATCCCATCGTTACACAAAACAACGCGTTTCCTAACTGATTACGGAAATATCTATTTTTTTCAATGAAAATGACAGTTTTTTGATTTGCTTTTCGAATTTTGGGGTCAAGATTGGGTCAAATGTAAAGGTGATATAATAACTCTATTTTTATTCTACTACTGCTAGGCGTCCTTATTGATGAAAACACCCGTTGTTACGAGATATTTAATTTTTATTGAATATATTAAATATTTTTCAATGCCCACCAATCATTTTAAGTACTCTCAAATAGCTTTCAAATACATCCATTACTCACGAATACAAAATATTTTAAATATGGTGTACACTTTTATGGGGAGTTGTTTGCCCGTCGAATGTAGCGTTGCAGCAATATTTCATGTTGCTGTAACATTGGTGGAACGTTACATTTACAAATTAACATTTGCAATGTTGCAGAACATCCGTTTCAGTAACTCCTACATTCTTGCATCAACATAACTTCCAAGTTTTCTTAGTGGGGGCTGGTTAGTCATGACTAATATCAGTTTCAGTATCAGTATTAGTAGTAGAAGTAGGGATGCTCGTGCTTTCTAGTTTTCAGTGGCCTCACCTACCTCTCCTGGCAAGCTGCCACTGCCAGCATCAACAATGTGATTTTTCTATACTCTCTCCTCACTTCGGGATTCACCGGAAACGACCCTAACTTTCGAGTTAATAACTATCATTTTGCTTATAAAGAATCCGAATTGGAATTCCTTTCAGTAATCAGTAATTCTCAACTGTTTAGCGTGAAAGTCGAATCCTTTGGGAGCAAAATTCGTATTTTATCTATCGAATTTCAACGCTAATTATCTCGATGGCGTGAAATAAAAGGGCGTAAGATTCCCTCTAATCTTTCCCTTTAGGAGTAGCTGGGCTCATAACGGCATCATTTAATCCTATGCTTTATTGCCCCTTATAATTACAATGATATACAGAGGGCTGTTCGCATTAACTCCGACTGGCATTTTGACAGGATATTTGTTCTGCCAGCTGGAAATTGATGACAAAAAAATAGACGGAATATAAAGGCAGCAAATGTACCCCTTCATTACTGTTCATGGCAGCATTTCATATCTGCTTTTACTTTCCTTGATACTGGATCAACTTTTGAACTTAAATGTTGAGTGAAGTTAGGGTGAGTGGAGGTGGAATGATAGGATTATTAATTATTGTAACTGAGATGATTTAGCTTTCTCAATTGTTTTCAGTTGGTTGTGCTTTTAATATAATATTCCAGAAGATACTCTCTCGAGATGGTCTCCATCATGGATGGGGCAATAGTGTGTCGGAGTTCAAGGTTATGAAGTTTTCGTCGAAATAGTGTCAGGATTCATAAGCCGTTCTGCGTCTGCTGAGCTCACAAATCAACGACAATGGTATGAAGTTCTAATTATCTTAACGGCATAGTACTGAGGTAGAATCACGCAGGACGCCATACATACAGGGTTGGTAGAATTGATGATTCATTTATAGAAGAAGGTTGCCTCGATCAGAAAACGCGGTGAGGGGAAGTGGTAATTCGTGACGTAATCGCATCCAAAATACCATGTTGGGATCATAGAAATGTATGTATAATTCTAGATCAGAGCTGGGTATAGCTGAAGACAGTTGTAGAACTTAGATTTCCATGACTCAGAAATGTAATTTTCGATGGGATTACGTTACGAATTATCACTTTCCCTCACCGCCTTTTGCTGGGACAACCTTCTTTACAAATGAATCATTAATTCTACCAACCTTGCATACACAGTATGACGCTGCCATCTATAGTCAACACGTGAATACCTTTATACGTCTACATGTTACAGAGTGATACTACAAGTAGAACACTCCGCTGACAGATGACACGACCTGACCAGATGAGTGGAATCATCCACCAATCCTATTTATAGAACTAGATCTCATAATTGAGAGATGTTCGCAACTCTGTTCATCCTAGATCTCTTGATTATGAGATCTAGTTCACTGAATAGGATTGATGGATCATTCCACCCAAGTAGTCAGGTTGTGCCATCTGTCAGCAGAGTGTTCCACTTGTAGTACCACTCTGTAACGTGTAGAGGCAGGGGTTTTCAAGTGTTGACTATAGATGGCAGCATTAAAATTCCAAATGAGTGATGAATAACAAGAAGCTCAAAATCAAGGACATCAGTCGTCCAGCCAGGGATCATGACAAGACGTGAGACAATAATGTACCTCCAATTCAGGACGTCCTGCGAAATGCAGGACAAAAATCAATCCTATCTTTGATCCTCCTCAACATCCTCAATAAAAATTGAGATAGCGGATTCGAGTTCAAAGTGACGAATGGAAGTTTCCTGAATTCAAATAAGTAGACATCCCCTTGTTATTTGTTGTATTATACATAAAATATATGAGAGAATATTACCCAACCGGAAATACCCACCGGGTTTTATAACGATTCCATTCCGCGGCTCGATGGATTTTTTTCGTTCGAGATGATGAAGGAAACAATGCTCGAGCGGTCGATTTTGTGTTGAAGAATTTAATATTCCGGTCGCGTGATTTCATCGCAGTGAACGGAGACAACGTCGTTTTCCTCAAATCCTGCGGCCGATGAGATGAAAGCGGTCATCCATACAGGATGGATATGAAATATAATGAGCTTATATCTAACATTCAGTCCTCTGAATAGTTTATGAAATGCATTAATCCCCTTTTTTTATTACGATCGAATAGGAGTTCAGAAAAAATGGTGAAGGTTCTGCTCCTTCGCCATTTTCAAGAAGTAACATTTAGAAAAGCCATGTATGCACAGCTAAAGATTCGAGCCGTCTTAGACCTACAGAGTTACAAGATATGTTTTGCACCTTTGTTGTTTGTTATGCACCTAGGATGAGAAATGAACTACATAATAGCATTCTCACCCGGGGTATATATAATATGTTTCCACTTCTAACACCAAAAAAATCGATATTATTTATCAATTCACATTTCTATTACGATTGAAGGAGCACTGCCATTCACCGTGTATATTCAGCATTGGTCAGCATATCACTGAAATGTTGATCAAGTATAGCGTATAGAAGTTCGGTTGTCAAACAAACTAAAGGAGAATTTGACTTCAGAATTGTCATTTGTAAATTAGAAAACGTCAATTGAATTTCAGAATAGTCAATTGTATTTCAGAATATAGTCAATTGAATATCACAAAGCGTCATTCGATTTCCAAATGATATTTTCTGAAATACAAATGACACCTTTTGAAATTCTCCAAACTATTTCAACGGCCACTATGATGCTACGATCATTTATAGAAACCCTGTAGGAAAGATTACTGAATTCTAGAACGAGTCAAGGGCTTTCGCAAAAATAATATTAGGAAGGGTAAGGGACGAGTCACATTAATAATAAACATATTGAGTCAGTACCTATTGAAAAAACAGTTCATTCTATATATAAATCATGGGGATGAAGAAAAAACTGAATAGATAAATGTATCATCACATATACAGTATTAAGTCAGTACCTATTGAAAAAACAGTTCATTCTATATATAAACCATGGGAATGGAGAAAAAACTGAATAGATAAATGTAGGGAAGAATGTTGCAATTATTTTGGATATATCATGGATAGAATGATATATTATAGTCTCACAATCTCTGTATCAAAAAATTTTTTCAGACTGACATAAATCGACATAAATCATTTCAGAAGTATCGAGTAAACTATCTACTTCAGGTTAACACACTGTATGTTCATAACTATGCATTTCCAGACTCACATACATAGAAAATGAATTTCTTATTTCATCATGTAGAATCACCCCCATGATTTTTTGCGCATAATGTCCGGACACCCTGTATATTATAGCCCTTCGCGGCGAAATTCATCTTCAATTCACACTTTATTGAAATCGCTGAATCGTTCACGCATGCATAAACAAACAATCCGACTACATATAAAGATTTATGGTCCCTTAAATTTCCATGCGGGATATATCACCGTCTAGTAACCCCGCTGAGAGTAAAATCTCACCCTAGATTCGGTAACATCGCTTATATCCACATGTGTTTTCGCGATATGATTTATAAAATTCAAATTACGCGAAACCTTCCTCATATTCCCAGATCCCCACATTCCATTTTGCAGATGTTAGTCTTCTCGGTGAGAATCAGTGGCGGATCATCGTCACTTGAAATCTCTCTGACTTTCCGAACATAGAATTCAATGATGGAGCAGGATCTTATGACATAAAGCTTACCGAAAAAGTGAAGTATCTGGGACTGATAATAGATCGTTATTTGGAATGGGACAGACATATCAATAAATTGACCCAGAAATTGAAAAGTCTTCTTGCAACATTTAGATGCTACAAACAATTTTTAAGCATAAGAAACCTGAAAACCGTATATTTTGCTCTAGTCGAATCCCAACTGAAATATGGTATCGTTGCTTGGGGAAGTGCTTATGAAATACACTTGCATAGGATATCAAATATGCAAAAATGGATCTTGAAAATTATATTTGGAAGACATCGTACTTTTCCAACTAATGAACTATATGGACTAGCGCAAGTCCTTGATATTGAACAACTATACCTCAAAAATCTACTGATAAAAGAGAAAAATAAAGTTGGTGAAACGTATAAAGATTACCCTCATGGTACAAGAAATGAAGAACTACACGTTTTCGTTCCCAAAGTTGACAGATCCATCACCCTAAAAAGTCATATTTATTTTGGTCCAAAAATGTTCAACATGATGCCGCTACAACTAAGGAAGATAAATTCAATAAATATGTTGAAGAAAAAACTCAAGCAATGGATTTTTGAAAAAAATGAAGATTGAATATTATAGACTCAGAACATTTCTGTGCATGAATCTACTCACAATATTGCTATATTTCTCCATCATGTATGTATATATTATTATGTAAAAGATTAAACTACTCACATACCAACCTGTAATTGTTTTGACCATTATTATTCACTCACGAGAGCTTTTTTTTTGGCGAAGTAAACTTGAGATGTATCAATAAGAATTTGGTTGCCTGGCAATTTGACGAAAAAAACTGCCTCTGAAAAGATTCCGAGTCCGTAGGACGAGTAATTTTTTCTGGTAGTTTTTTGAGTTGAATTACCTAATGGCAACGAAATTTGAATAATAAATGCCAATTTTACTACAGCTGAAAAAAAAGCTACAGTGTTATTCGGTAAGACAATTTAATCCATCGAACATTTTGTTTACGGCTGGTTGTCATGATTTCAAAAGTTAAGTTCCGTTATTGTCGCTGGAAAAGTTAGGGCAAACTTCTTTCGCTGTCATAATGACAAAATCACGCGACTTGTGGAATTTTTCATACATGAATTAAATTGTCACTAGAATTATTTATGTACTAGGTATTGTCAACCTACTGCGGAGTATATATTCACCAGAATTTATTATAATGTTGTTAACATGTATTTTATATTTGCATTTCTTATGGAAAATGAATTATTATTATAATTATTATTATACAGGGTGTTGCCTAACTACGGTTCCTAACTGCAGGGGGTGATTTGTTAGGTCATTTTGAGAAGAAAAGTACCTATGAACATATGTCCCGAGTTGCCTCGTTCCTGAGATACAGGGTGTTGTAATTAAAGAAAAGAAAAACGGTAATTATAAAGTATCATGAATATCCTGAAACCGATTTAGTTGAAATTTGGTACTTTTATTTGTCCAGTTTTCTAAAACTTCGGCATATCAAGTGTCAATTATATTTTTTTCGGAAATAATGGAAAACTCATTTCTTCCATGCAGGTGTATATGATATGCAATACAGTGGCTTCAATTTCTTTCCTCGAAAACGAAGCTGGATATGAAGGAAATACAGGAGACCAAAAAGTTGTATTTCGAGTTTCTTAATCTAAAAAAAAACAAAGATTCACTAAAAAGAGTCAATGGCGTACTTTCATTCAACAATATTATTGGCTGTGGTGCCCACTGAGACGCCACTGGTTCCAATAATTCCAATCTAAATAGGACTAAATGAGCGTTCAAATGAAAGTACCAAATTTCAACCAAATCGGTTCCAGGATATTCATGATATTTTGTAATTACCGTTTTTTTTTCTCCAATTTTATCGCCCTGTATCTCAGAAACGAAGCAACTCCGGACATATGTTAATAGGAACTTTTCTTCCTAAAATGACCTAACGAATCACCACCTGCAGTTCGGAAACGCCCTGTATATTTCGAAAATAACCATGCATGATCTCCGGAATTCTGTTCATCTATACCAGTGGTTCTCAACCGGTGGTTTGCAGACCACTGGTGGTCCCTTGAAGCACCCAAAGAGGTCCGCGAAGCCATCGGAAAAATGTTGAATTAGTGACAAGCAGACGGATTACCAATTTGAAATACGACTCGCTCAATTGGTAGATTAAACAACTCGATAAATTGAATCTACAACTGCAATGGTCAGGAATTTTGAAGTTGCATGACACGAGCAGTGTGATGACCCCAAGTAGTTAATTGTATTGACTATACGATGTTTCGAAGGTTTTTGATAATTTATTGAAATTTCTTGATGACCGTCTTTTCTGACGAGTGAATCAATGATAATTTCTTGGATACCACTGAATATAACAAAATACGCCTACATTATACAGGTAGATACATCACATTTCCTCATCCTCAAAATTGATATATGAATATTTTCCAAAAAAATCTCATTCCACAGATATAGCTAATGATTCCACAATCCAATTACTGTCTATTCTAATCAACTTGAGATACCCAGGAAATCTAGTCAGTTCTTCTAACTCACATTGTTATTGTTTGAGAAAAAACTCCGAAATTTCCATCAGACAACGATGATGACGAATTAATGCATATTTTCCAATATCTACCGCCTGTGTTTGAAAACGAGGAAAGCATTGATCATACATCAATTATATAATATATATATTTTATGTATATATATGCTGTATGTTTGTTCCTTTCTTGCAATATGTGAATAATTCTGCTATTGAAGTAATTGCAATTCTCCTAATTTCATCATTACATATCATAATGTATTAAACTTACTCAACACTAATTTCGTCGCACACCAAAATGTCGCTTCTGTTATAATGTGAATAACTTTCTTCAGTTTAAAACAATTTGAATTTGGTTCACACTGTTCGATAGCCCAGTCCTTCAGCTATAATCTTGTACTTCATTGAAACATAAGGGTATTCACATAAAATCTCTACATGGTGTTTTCCGACACTGTGCGAAATTTCGGAATATTCAAAAGGCTCTCAAATGGTGAAAAACATTTTTCTCTCAACTTCAACAACAGAGACATGAAGATGATCTCATTACCTCGAGATATTTCGGGAATCAACTTCCTATCTCTCTTATTTACAGAGTGATCTCAAAAAATAAACTTGTTGGTTTTGCAGCCATAACTTTTTTCCACGTCAACCGATTTTGGAAATCTTAGGCTCATTTTGAAGATAAAACTTCAGATGAAGAGATCTGAATATCAGAATTGACTCAAGATGGTTGATAGCCAAGATCTAGAGTTTTCTTGAAAGTGACCCAAATCTGGAACGCCCTTCGAATCCTGGTTGGGAGGAGAATTGAATGAAAATCAACTTGTCCTCGGAAAAACAATTCAATAACTGTGGAAACGCTGTATAGGCGTGTTAACTACGAGTGACGTATATTTTTCTTGAAGTTATTCACGTATGTCTAAAGCCGATGTCACAGTGTTGTTGTGCTGTGTTTGTAACCATTTTGGGACCTTTTGTGTGTTTCAATTGATTTTCAGTGTTTTCTTGTTATATATAAATATATTAAAACAATTAGGTACTGATAGTCCATTATGGTTCCCCAGTGCATTGATTGTGAAAAAATTCTCCATGCAATCCCCATATTGGTTTTTCAACGGTTAGTATATACACTCACCGGCAAAGAAACCGGCCACAATGGATATTGCCCAAATCAGTGCTCAGTGTAAAACTTTTTCAATCATTGCCCGTTTTTTGTTAATTTCGATAAAATCGTAGATTCGTGAAAATCTGATGATTTGATCATTATACAGGAAAAACCAAAGTTAATATCTCATCCTTTACTTTTTAACGCCATGTGGCGCAATTGAGTGGTTGAACTCATGGCTTCATTTTGCTTTGGTTTGAAGTGTGATCCCTTCTCAACACAATAGTTTTTTATCAACATTTTAGATCAACATATACATTCATGCAGGAAATTTCAATTTGGTGGCCTTTACCGTTTAGAAGTCATGCAGGAATATTATATCAATGCAATCAACTTTGGATGGATATATCTCCTTTGATACACTTTTTTGGCCATTAGCCTAACTATACTTATTTTTCAATGATCTTTCACCTCCTGAAAGCTCTGTAAACATATTTGACTCACCCTGTATATAAGAGGACAACTTGCAGCGCCGATAACAAGGCAGGCAGATTCGAAGACGAATTGGGAATCGGGGAGCCGACAAAATTACTCCTACCAGCCTACTTGCTATAGCTTTTCAATTTAGATCCACAATGCCTGAATCGTCTAAGGGAGTCTTTTACATTACGAAGTAAGCCAGCGTGAACTCCAGTAATTTGAGAAAAAAAGGGGTCAACCTCGGAATGACAGATAATAAGCTGAAAAATCGTATACCCCTTCATTTTGATGTTCTGAAAGTTGTCTCAAAAGTTTCATAAAATGTCGTGTCTGCGTCGTAAGTTATTGATGATCAAAGGTCACTAAATTCGATATTTTGATTTTATCTAGGTTCTCATAGCTCCAAAAAGTTATAAAAAGGGTAGAACATAAAATTTTGCAACAAATTTCATACCCATGCACAACGCTCATAGCCGAGCGCTCAGCGATTGATAGATACTGCCGTATAATGCAAGATCATCTGTGAATACCGATAAATATTACCCTGTACATAGATCTAAATACATACATATCTATGCCCTGTATAAAATTATCAAATCATCGAAATATCAATTGAGATCGATAATTTGTATTATTTATCAATTAATGTAACATTTTACATACATCTAAGCAATGCATCATTAATTGATTGTGCGATGTCTTTAGTATTTATTTCGAATATATTTATTTAGACTTTAGAATACATGAAAACTCATGTTCCTATATAAAACTATACAGACTGCATAAAACAATGCATTTTCAGTTGTGCAAAATGAGATCAAATGATTTTATAGAATGACATGTTACTGCGCTTATAATTCCTCAGTCCGAAAACTGAGAGAAAAAACATTCGATATTGTCAAATGTTTGAGGAAAATTTTTATGACGTATTGAAACAATATGAAATTCCACTCGTCTTTGGACGTTCCGGAAACGTATCTGCTTCTCTTTCATAAATGGAAAATAACTCTTGAAATTATTGCGTCAATATTCTGGAAAATCGCGAAAAACCGAATTTTGTGACCTTTCACCTTGAATAACTTACGACGAGTTTCGATATTACTGATTATTTTCTTCCTATGATTT
Organism: Phaedon cochleariae; assembly: GCA_918026855.4. Taxonomy (NCBI): domain Eukaryota; kingdom Metazoa; phylum Arthropoda; class Insecta; order Coleoptera; family Chrysomelidae; genus Phaedon; species Phaedon cochleariae. The sequence goes on along the minus strand of OU896709.1, from coordinate 17,095,791 downwards.
TGAACCAATCATAACGTTCAATTGGGTTGAGGTACTATAATTTCGAATATGCGTATATATACATGAAGTAACTGCGCCAATCAGAAATTGAGAATTATATTTCCATAATAACTAAAATAATGATAATGACAATGATATAATAATTGTAACCAACCTTTTCAGTATTTCATGGAGGAGAGGAGGTAGTACTGGCGCCACATGACCATGGTAATGTTTCGATATTGCTGACATTACTGGCCACAGTAAGCAATTCATAAACACTAAACAGTAGCAGTTGCTTCAAATTTTCATTTCATTTCGAAACGATTTTGGCAGTACTGGTACACTGGCAGCAAATCATAACAATAAACTATATATTATTATGATCTTCCGATTTTCGATATTTTGTTTTGTTGAATTACCAAGCTCTAGTAACACTACTTCCAGTGATGCAGAAATGAAGCATAGATGTGAAATATTTGATATCTTAAATGTAAATAACAAACCCTCTATTGGATTAGTTGTAGTTTCAGCGTCAACTGCCTCTGTGAGAACTTCTAGTTCGACCGAATAAATTTTCTCTAAGTATTTGAAAATTATATATAATTTTCATCCACTCATACCTAACCATTCGAACTCTCAACCTAAAATTTCATGGATACTGGCACTACATCACTATTTGTGAACCAGTGGCCAACAGTAAACTTTCAGCCTCTAACTAGGGTTCCATCGACACCCTCAAAATATATACTGAGCTGCAGTTCACTCGATAATCTCATATGGGCTGATTTGCTGGGGAAATTCTACAGACAACCATAAAGTGCTAACGTGGCAAAAGCGCATACTGGGAAATATGCTACACCTCAAGCCTAGCATTTTCTGTAGAAAGCATTTTCACGACACGGGTATTATAACTGTATTTAACTTGTATATCCTCCAGTGTCTTATCTACTTGAAGGAAAATATTCATAATTTCCAAACACGCGCAGGAAAGAAATCCCTATTGTACTAGAGCTGCAGGTACAATTTATTTTCCACCTCACTCACTAAACCCAAGTGAAAAATGGTCCTTGAACTGCAGCCATCAAACTGTACAATCACTTACCTCGTACAATTACTCACATTAGCTACTTCAAACAGTTCAAGTCGAAAATTACAATTTTAATGAGAGAAAACCCTTTTTACTCTCTGCAAGAGTTGTCGCTATATGTCTCTATAGATAATGTTATGTTCTATTCGAGTATTGAGTTTTATATATTTTCTGACCTTGAAAATGCCAATACTGATGTATTTCAGTCGATGAAAATAAAGATTTTGTATTTGTATTTGTAGTGTCGGCGCCCATGCAACTGATGCCTATCGCCTTCTCTCTTTTTTCCGTACGATCCGCTCGTCTCTCGAAATGTCGTCCTGTCATCCGCACCGCTGACATAGGCAAATGCTCTTCCTGCCGGAATCCTAATGGAAAGGCGAACAGAATCGAAATGAGCAATAGGCGTAAGTGATCCACGTAGTTATCCTCTATTTTTTCTCGTGCCTCCATTTATATGTCAGATCCGCGAGTCGCGACACAAGAAATTTATCATGAATTTGTCTGGAAAGCCGATAACGAATCTGCATGAACAAACGAATTTTTCCAGCACAGGAAAAAACAGCATGGACTCTGACATCTGGACTCATATAAGTTATATTATAACTGTTTCTAATAAATGTGTTAGTTGATCATCAGGCGACAGATTGAGGAAGAGACTAAATGGACTAAGCCAACGAATTAATGTCCGAAGAAATAGATAACATTCAATACATTCCAAGAGCGTGGAAGCAGAGATGTATAGAAATTTAACTGGTGGGCTTACTCTTCAATTGTTTCGTCAGACTAACTCTCGATATGGAACAATTGCAAGCGAGTTTTGGACGTGGGGTTCAGGTATTTGCGATAGAGGCGCCATAATCGGAAAATCGTTCAAAACCTTGGTTCTGTGAGGGATGAATCTACTTCCATCATTGTTCTGTGGTCGAATAAATACTGTGCTCAACATTTTCATTCAAATTTCAATTTGAAATAGAAGCAAGAAATCTTTTTTGCAGCCGATTTTAATAAGCATCACTTCTTTCATGACATGAACCTATTTAAAGCATGAAATCTGATGAATTTCCTCTTTGAAGAACCAGAACAAAGAATGTATCAACTATTGAAATAGACCAATATCGAAAATCATAATAAGCAGATATGATGGTAACTGGTACTCACCTTAGAATTCATTCACACCAGTTCACGTTAATATTACAAATCACTGAAATAATACTGTAGTAGAACAGATTTTGTTTTCTATGGTGGATTAGGTATTATACACAGAATTTAGAAACAACGGAACACGTCCCTAACGAACACTTGACCCCAATCTCAGAAATAACCAATTTTTCAGCTCAAGAATATTTTTGACACATTGACGTTTCGATCCTTTGATCAGGAATCAGTTCACTGCTCTGATCCAAATCATTAACGTATCCAAATATTTATCGGTCGGTAATATGTTTCCTGTGAATATGGATTGTAACCAGGATGAGCTTAGCGAGATTTACCCACGTCAAGTATGTTTATCAAAGGTTTATCAGAGTAGGCGCCATCGAGAAACTTGCAAACGACCTTCAATAGGGAGCAAGCGCACCAGTTAAATTTCTATACATCTCTGTGGAAGCCTTCGAAATATTGAGATTCAACAAACAATTAAATATATGCAACAGAAATTATAGGTATGGCCTCACCTCTATAAATGATAATAGACCATAGTGCTGAAGCCTTTGAACAAGGTTGAAATTGAAGATGAATTATAGGAGGATGAAACTCATTGGATGAGAAAGATAATATAACAATGATGAAAGGCGAAATGCATTACGGAAGATCTGAGGTCGGGAAGTGGTGGGGGTGAGCTTTCTAGCCTAAAAAAACGGTTTATCTTGATTAAAATAAGGTAATAAAGAGAATATTTCAATTCAAAAAAACTACAGGTAAATTGGGACATGAAGAGGTGAGTTTTCACCAAATTTTGTGATTGTTCTTCCGTAGAAGATACAAATAAAAAACCAAAAACTTGGTTATTTGAAATTATCACATAAATTTCGAGGCTACTTGAAAAATTGTATTCTATGAAGAGTTATAGATCTTTCTATTATTATTATTATATATATATATATACAACTTTACCATTCGATTTTTCTCCATAGCACTTGTAGTTTTGTCAGAAATCGAGATTAACCGTTTCTCACCCTCAAAAACTCACCCCCTTCCATTTCCCGACCTCAGATTGCCCGTAATTCATTTCCCCTTCCAATTTTGTCATATTCACTTCCTTTCTCGTTTGTTTTGATGCATATATAATTTTTTTTCGGTTTCAAAAATAATCTATCATCAGTAAAATGAATTTTATTTTATTTACGCTTTCAACGTGACAATTATTGTGATCTTCTCAAGATTTCTCAAGATTTAATTGTAGTTCTCAAAATAAGATAGTCTTCGTGAGATGTGATATACAGGGTGTTCCTTAATGACATGCTAATATTCAAGGGGGCGATTCTTGGACCCATTTAAAGAGTAAAACTTCATATGAACGTATGTTGTAAACGTCCTAACTTTTGATATACAGGGTATCAAAGTTGAAAATATGCATAGATTATTTTTTTGTCCACCCAGTGAAACGGTCCAAAAATTTCAAAATTTTACATACTGTGATTATCCAATAATTGATGTCCTGAATATAGTACTCAGCTCAACAGAAGGATCTTTTTAGTACAGAATTGAATGGCCTTTCATAGGATTGTATGAAATTTGGACATTTTCATTCGTTGCTCACTTTTGAGTAAAATATTAACAATAATATCCCCCAAACGGCACCACTGGTAGAGAAAATGAAAACTTATGTACATCAGAAAATGTACCTTGATGCATAGAAGACATGATGTATCAAATTTGGTGAAGATATCTACAATATCATCTCAGTTATTATAACAAAACTGATTTTTTTTTAAACTGCATCGCCCTGTATCTCAAAAGTTAAGACTTTCAAATTCGGTACTGATTATGTGCTCACAGATTTTGGAAGCATTTTTTATTCTGAATTTAACCATGATGTAATTATGCGATGTGGTTTGAATGTGTTTGGACCTAGTTTTAGTAATTTCCAATGTTTTTTGAAATTCCAAAGAGCAAATACCATCAGTTTCACTTATTCACTCTGTAGCCAGATGATCTACATCAACCATGATATCATTCGAATTTTGAAGAATTATTAAACACGGTGATTTGGAAAGTACAATCATTCAGAAATCGTAACGTTGATAAAAAATACCACGTATGAGATATTATTTTCAAAATTGATAGAACATTTTGTGACTAGTTCGAATCGATTGCCTACATCAAAAGTTTTGTAAAAAATGCCTAATCCGTTTTCTTCGATTTTGCTGGAGTTATTGCGATCGCAGTGAGCTAAGGAATTGTGAATGATAACTTTGGTTCGCTAAAAAAAGTAGATAATTTTGAGAAGTATACTGCGAGAAAAAAATTCCAAATCGCCCTATACGAATGCGAAAGTACAGCCGTGGGGTGGACCACATTGTAACACACTGTATATATGTGAGGATTTAAAAAAATCCTCTTCATGTATTCAAAGTAATTTGAAGCAACATTGACTCTCTGTCGCATTTTTTCAGATGACAAATTCAATGAGAAGTTATGAAACCGATTCCCTCTAGAGAGTCGGAATGGTTGGATGGGAACCGTAAGGACACCAGTGTTCGGAAAAATGCCTATCCTAATTCTAACTTCAAATCAGGGTATTCAAAGAAGAGTAAAATTATGTGTCAATAGTGTGAGAGACAAAGGGAGAGGTCGACCGTGAGAAACCTGAATGGAATTGAGAGGGTACCTATTCTCTTCGGCAATGAATTTCTGCTAACGAGACAAACGGGAACAATAGAATGGGATTGAATAAATTTAAAATAGATTTTGCATTGACTCATCCGTCATGAGCATTTCATATTTCTTGAATACATTTTTCTGACATACAGGGTGTTCAGAAATTCGAAAGACAACGCTCGACAGAAGATGGCCCTTGTTATTTCATAATTACTGAAGTAGGGACACACGGCCTTGTAGTATTCAGTTTTCTTGATCTAGAGTGGTGAAGTTGAGAAATGAAAAAAAGTTTTCTCGCGAAAAGTCAAGAATGATTGAATATTCTGCATTCCGATTCGATATATGGTTAATATCATCATTGTCACTTTTTCCGCTCTATCCAATGGTTTTGCCCTAAAGAACTCTGATTCCAATTCTGAATCCAATGATATTACACTCTTTACAATTATCGGATGTTTCGGGCCAAAGAATCATCAACAGTGTTATTTGATCATGGTTACGAGGAAACGAAACGCCATATCATGAATCTGATGATGACGGCATCTTGTGACGATGGAAGAATGTCTATAGGAATATGTCAAAAGGATTTTGGTCAATCTCATTTAGTTAAATGAAAATACAATGAAAAGTCATTATCAAAGTTCCTAATTATGAGAAATTATTTTTTTCTAATTCAATTAAAAGAGATAGACCACAACAAATTCCACATTTTCGTAGACATTTTTTTCTACAGGATGCCGTCACCAGATTTTTGATCCGACGTTGCGTCTACTCGTAACCATCATGAAATAACACTGCTGTTGATTTTTGGTCCGATGCGTCGATTAATTGTAATGTGTAATAATATGTCATTGGACTCAAATTGAAAAAGTTTCTAGGACAAAAAAATGTTTCGAACATTAAAAAAACAAAGTTGATGATGGCTCCCCGAAGACGAAACTTCGGATCACAAATGTGACTATGCCATTGGATAGAGCGGAAAAAGTGGCAATGATAGATGATAACTCATTCTGTCATATCACTACAAATGAGGTCACAATAAAGTGGAAAAGGATTCGCGAATATTCTATTTTTTTCAAATATCATTGGAAGCATCCGGAATTCCGAATTTTTTGAAGCAGCATCATGATCAGCATCAAACTGCGCAGCTTTGGCCAATTTGACAGACTTTCTATCTGTTATAATGACCGAGATTTCAATGATGCTCCTCGAATTTGGGACAACCTGTACACCAGCATTACTTGAATTTGGCCAGAGGAATTTTTATAATGCAGAAAACTGAAGATATTTATTTCGTCTTGATGGTTTTTAGATGTATTTCTTTCGAAATACCTTTTAATGATTTTATCAGGCAACACACTTCAAGTGATATTTCTCCAACGCACTGAGCAAATATAGAGTGACAGGCCGGACAGAGAAAATATAATGGACGAGAACTCCTATAGCCTATAAAGCTGATATAATATTTGAACTTTCGGCGACCATAAGAGGATATCTCGGTGTTGGATACATAAAAGGGCGTTTGTCAGGATGTTTCCTTACTGAAAGTGTGAAATACTTTTGTCCAAAAACCGGCGGTTGAGAATCATCAATCACTATCGGTCAGTCCACCGGTATTAGCTTTCCCAAGGCAAAGCGCAAAAAAATGATGGATCACAGTAAGCAAAGCAAAGCTGGATAAAATTTCGGAACAGTCACTGCGATTGTAACATTATTTGAACTCCATTGACAGTAATTAGATTTGATTTGATACATTATTAATAATATGTGTGATACAATAATTATACAGGGTGTTCCATAATTGAATGACAATATTTGGGGAGGCGATTCTTGGGCCCATTCTAAGAAGAAAGTGTCATATGAACGTATGACCTAAACGTCCTAACTTTTGAGATACAGGGTGGTAAAGTCCTCAAAAATTGATTGTTTTTAATTAATATCTGTAATACCACTTCAGATATTCTAATGGAATTCGGCATACATGTACTGAAGAATAAATTCAACCACAAATAATTTGTTGAAGTGACGAATCCTCTTTTTCCGTGGAGTCATATTAATACAATAGATCTAATCAGGTCAAAGCGCATTTGTCACCATCCACATACTCATCTGATACCAATACCACCCAAAAATTGCGTCCATTTCTGAACAAAACCCTGAATCCGCGCCTGCCTATTCAACAATTTCCAGTCCCTTACCCTCGCTGCAAAATCACATTCCATCGAAAAATTAATAAAATGAAATTGAAGCAATAAGTGTACCCTTGTTCGGTGCCGGAGCGTCATTCTTCAACTAATCACACAATCAAGATGAAATTCCATCGCCATCGAGAATATTATTTTCTGTATGCAACGAGGTTTCTGAAGGCTCGATGAGATTGTTTTAGCGGATTTTGCCGGTCTAGGAGATTGGTTGGTTACTTCGACCGACTCTATTTTTACGGCAAAAAATTGATGAGATTCACGTTTGAAACGAAATTGTGATTCACTGAATATTCATTACATACATAATGAAGAAGACATAGTTTTTCGGATTGAGTAAAATAGAATATCTGAAAAAATATTGTACTGTTCAGTCTTTGTATGTTATACAACAAGTGTATCAATGATTATCGAAATACAAATACAGTCGAACAAGAGATGGAAATTTCGATGATCATCATTGAGAAGGTGTATTTTTTGAGGCATTATTTCATGAATGAAAAAATAATTTCATGTCATATATTCATTTGCAGTCGGTGCGTTATGCAACCAACAATACATCGAATACTGTCAAGTTGTCGTTGCAATTTATTGGGACAATAAGCACAATATTCTTTTAACTGTGCAATAAGTAGGTAAGAAGTCAATTCTAGTCAAGGTGAGCGATGTCACTCGACTCGAGAAGTCAAGTTGATATAACAATGTTTTTGTACTCACATAACTAAAATGGCATTCAGCGTACGGATATGTACCACGCTAAATGATTGATTAATCACGGATTGACGGATTGACGATCTGTGATTCATTCGAAATATTAAACACGTTACCATGGCAACACAGTTCATTAAACACAGCTTGAGTAAATTTGAGACATGTCTGGCCTGTCAATTGTATTAACGTTCAACTGTTATCTTCAAATTTTGTATCAGAATTATTCAAACAATATTCGTTCGTATCAGAATTCTTCATTAAAAATATAAGGGAAATGTAGACGAAAGTGAAATTTAAGAGAATGTTCTGGTACTTGCATATCTTCTAGAAGTGTAAAAATGAAGCATCCATCTTTGAGAACAATTTATTTCTTCTGCGCTAAGCATGACAATAAACGTGAAACAAAGGTTATTGAGCAATGGACTGGACACATCTACAATCGATATCACTTATACGTGTCTCGCTGGTTGCATGCATGTTCTCAATTCTCATTTCTTTCGAAATATTTTGTAGGTTAGCAGGAATAGCAGGAATGTAATTTTTAGAGTTCGTAGAAAAAGCATAGTATGTAACGCGTTCATAAACCCTTCTAGACACTCGTTTATTAAAAACTCGCTCCGCTCTGCTCCACTCGTGTTTTTTTTATTGCTTGGAGCGCACGAAACAAAATCCCTATAATGTTCAAAGAACATCGTGCGTTCCTAGGGAGGATAGGGACAGGATGTAGGTATTGGATTCTTTTTGAACTTCTGGAGATAATATGTTGTTGGGAATTCTTCCTCAAGCAATGAATTTCAGAGCCTAGCCGTTCTATGGATGAAGGAGTTTTGATAAAGTGCTGTTCGACATCCTTCGAGGTTGACAACGGAAGGATGTGCTGACTGGGCTTGTCTAGTTCGTCTGACTGGTCTTGCTAGTGAAAGTATGATAGCAGAGATTTCTGAAGAAAATTTCTCGTGGAAGTATCGATAGAAAAGTGAAAGGTCGCCGATCTTTCTACGGTGTTCCAATGATGCCAAATAGTGAGTGAGTGTAGCTTAAAATACTCGTTACTAAAAGGAAGTTTATGACACTTGTTACATAATATACTATTCATTGAGATGCCGATCACAAAAAGTTGATCTAAAATTATTCGATACAAATTAAAATTGTGAGCCAATCATGATTTTGTCTGAGTGTTATTTATTCCTGAACTTTAAAATATTATGACATCCATTTCCATGACAGGAGTGTACCTTCCAACCAAAATACAGAATCAACCTAGTTATACTACTAATCAGAAATGTCAGAACAACAGTGCCTGATTGATCATTCACAGGTCCCGCCTGAATATGAGCGCTCAATAGGTGCATAGCTGCTCTATCAGTATGCAATTTTGTGATGACTGAAAATTGGGGAAATGTTCAGAGCTGATATAATTACTCGAAGACCTTGAAAATACGAGAATACTATGATGGTGTGGATATTCATTTTGTGTTGAAAATTAGCAGTTTCTGAGCTTCTTTCTGCTGAAATGCGTTCCGAAATCATTTTCTTACATATAATAACGCCGATGTGCCATTTACTATAAGTTGATACAATAATGCAGGCTTTAATATTAATTGAGAACAATCTTCATAGAGTGTCCTAATTATAATTTCAACAGTCCAGGAAGGGAATTGCACCAACATCATAGTTGTTATGCAATGAAAACTGCTCTTGATGTTAGCTAACGATATTTCAGCAATATAGCGACAAGTAAATACTCAGCATTATTTAGTTACTGTGATATTTTCTACGACTATAGACCAAAATAGAACACTCATAAGTAAATACTCAATCAAAAATATTACGAACAGTCTAAAGAATGTATATGTATATGAGCATGATAAAATCGCTATTGGTCTTTCATATGAAAAGATGAAGGACAAACCAATTTGGAGAGTGCAGAGCTATATAGTCAGAGCAACGAATTGTTTTCTTGACAGACCTTTTGGAACAACATTTCTAATTTTTGCGATATCTTTGTCGGTGTTTAGTTATTACTCCCTGACCTTCCGGGATTAGTCAAGTTCAGAGCATCAGTTTTTCACGAATTTATCATGAACGATGTTTGTTGTAATAAAATTCCCTACCAAAATGCAACTAGAAATTTTCTTTTTTTTTTTCCAGTAGTGTTTGGGAACAAAATCTCAACCGAATTTGTAGATGATGGAAAACTGATACCTCGATCAAATTGAATTTTATCAAATAACTTCAATAATCTTGATAGTGGCTTTGATAATATGTTTCATACTCTGAATCTATCTATTCACTTTAACATTAATCAAGTGTGCAGTGGGTGCATCAGAATCTTAAGATCCTGAGGAATGCAGTCGTAATATCTAGTACATGAAAAATATAAAATTAAATTATGAATTTCGAATTATTCGAACATTAATTAACTGAAAGTATTTCAGCAACGACACTTGAATGAATAAAATGAACCATGCTTCGTGTTTCTGACAGAATAACAGTCTCCAATATTATTTCGAAACCAGCTCCGTTTTCTGAGCAGAAACAGACACTGCTCCGGTAGACAAAAACGTAATTAGATTTATCTTATAGAAATAAAAGGTTGCCATTTGGTGTTCAGTTCACCGTCATTCTTCATTATTCGCATTCATGTCCACTGCGATTTTTTTTCTTCAACAAGTCACACCCTCTTCAAAAAGATCATTAATCGACTGCTGAAGTAAATGTTACAGGATCATTCTACTGGGTCGCTGATATGTATGAAAACAGGTGGATATCTTGGTAACTTGTTGTTGGATTTGTTTGAATTTATGTACTGTGTGATTTCAAAACGTGGCGGATTTGAAAATGATATAGCCAATGTTGCCACTTTTTCAGTTATTCCGGATTTTTTATTGACTTCCTCATTTTGAATATAACACCCTGTACTTTATCGATCTATCACACTTGGGGTCTAGTGGGAATGAGGTATAGAGTGTTTAAAATCTAGATTTTTCCAACTTAAGGATTTTTTGTGTCGAATTATTCATTATCGATCAAAACCGCTCCAGCTCCATTGTTCCCATCTTTACTTTTGATTTACTATCTACTGACATTTAATTAAAACGAATACAGGGTGGTTCAAGATTCAGAATTCTGATCACCTTCTGTATCAGTTCCAATTAAATGTCAATAGATAGTAAATCAAAAATGGTGATGGAAACATAGGAGCAGTTTTGATCGATAATGGAGTCTCGACACAAAAAAATCTAGGTTTTGAACACCCTATATCTATGTAATCATTCCAGCTAGAACCCAAGTGTGATAAATCGATAGAGTCAGCTCTTCAAGGAAAATCTGAAAACCCAAAAAAGTACAGTGTTTCATTCGAAATAAAAAAGTTACAAAAAATCCGGAATAACTGAAAAAGTGGCAACATTGGCTATAACCTTTTCAAATCCGCCACGTTTCGAAATCACACTGTACATGAATTCGAAAAAAATATAACATCAGGTTACCGAGATATTCACCTGTCTCCATACTTACCAGCGAAAATGATCAATGCTTTGCCATAAGGTAACAAAATTTGAGAATTTTTATGAGACAAAATGATTGATGATGCTGTAACCTATCTTTCTGATCACGTAAATTTCAATCAATTTGAATTTAAAAGAAAATTAAGTACATATGCGAACGGCTGCTTTTCGCCAGAGAACAGTTGATGTGGATTCGAGATTGATTTTCGAGTTATTTTTGGACGCCACTCAATTTAATATCAAATTGTGAATTGATTTGGATAATTGAGAAAACCAAATACTTTGATCTGATATAACAAAATACTTCACAACAAATGCCAGAAATATGCTATACAAAATATGCTCTAGAAAATATGCTTAAAAAAGATATTCCTGAAATATTGAAACGAATTTGTGTTCCTGAAATATTCAAGCGGGACAGACAGTGGAATGAAACAAAAATATTCCTGCAACCTATTTATTCTTCACCAGAGCCAGACAAGGCACATTCAGACCGCTGTAGAGGACATCCTAACCAATTTCAACTGAGTCAAATAAATAGTGATAATTTCTAGATATTTAAAAATTAAATACATGGGGAAATGGTCAATATTCTATGGATTTGTTAAGCAAAAAATCATCAAAAATTGTAAAACTGAGACCGCTGTCTCATGGTACCATGGTGAAGCTTCACAGGGAGTTTTACACTAGAAAATGGTTGAATCTATTAATTTTGAGATTTTAAATGTCCCTAACAAAAACCTGGTCAACAATAGGGGGAAGGTCCTCTCCAGAGGTCCATATCACCCCTATCACGGTCCGCTCTGGTGATGATGTGGCAGTAGGTGACTGCGAAGATGGTCTGCGATGATGATGGTCAGCGATGATGATGGTCTGCGATGAAGATGAGATGGGGGCTGAACTGCTGGGCCAAATGCTGCAACCCCTGCTCCTCGGTATTCCTCCTGGCGTGCTAACAGCAGTCGGTCCAGAAGTCCAGCGAAGAAAGGTGGTGCTTCCACTAATCCACTGGGCTGGACCCTGACGCCTCTCCTCCTGGGTATTCCTCCCGGCGTGACGGCAGCATGCAACTCAGCGGATTAGCTGCAGTGAAAAGGGAAGAACGAAAAGAGCCCCCTCCGATCTGTATGCTGAGTTCCGTAGCCCCTCGTCCTGGGTATTCCTCCCGACGTGACGGCGAAACACAGCGCAGGAGATCAGTGGCAGGTCATAAACCACTAGTGCCCTAGGCACATCCTAGCACCCTAGTGTATAAAAAAATACGTCCTGTAGCTCTAACTTTGTGGACGAACCGTGGCACCAAAAAATTCTCACAACTAACAATCAATGAAAAATTACTCACCTTCTGAGAAGGGTTGAAGGAGGGCCAAACATCTTAGCTGGCACGTGGCGTCACTACCAGGCGGCTCCAAAAGCAGCGAACAACCATCAGCTCTCAAATCTTTAAGTTGGTGATGATTACGCTTAGCGTTGAAAACGTTATAGAACAAAACTTGATATTTCACCGGTTTTCATCAAGTGATCAAAAATATCACCACCAAACTTAATGGCTCAAGTCGTCATCATGGCTGCCCGAGAAGAGAGCTTCCCAAAGGAAATCTTCCTCGACCAGTCCCTATTCCCCCACCCTTAACACCGACCTCTCACGAAACAGCAAAAATCCGAGAAAAATAATTTTCTCGCATCCTATTGGTCGAGATAAAAGCTGGGAACGAATAGTTCAAATAAACCTAAATGAAATAGGAACCAAAGACAGAAGAGTATTCTCATTCTTCTTTTTCCTTAAAGAAAACATGATGTAAATAAGCAGCCAGGGTTGATGAACGCTTCTTCTTCTTCTCCTTTTTACTGCAAGTTGCGAAGACTATTGATGCTCACGACGACCGTAGTTCCACGCTAGAGTGAGAATAGGACATACTTAACCACAAAAGAGTCCTAGAAAAGTAAAGAAAACAAACAAATATCGAACGACCACTCTGAACTGAAAGAAGCCCCTGAGTCCATAATGGTACCATCACTCCGAGGAACATCACAGGTAAGTCATTTAATCTAGCTCAAAGTAGATCTATATTATATTATTTTCCCTAAATTTCAGGACCTGTTCATTGGATCAGAGAACGAAGCCGAAGCTAAAATCATCACTTCCTACAGGTATGCTGAGCCTCAGGGAAAATAATCTGAATGGATAATATGTTTACTGGAATCAGCTGTATTTGTTTTTATTTTGTAATAAAGATGAAGATCTGATTTATCGACTGTTATCTAATGACTGAGTGTTCTCTGTAAGTATGTATTTTCTCACCAGACTACTTATATACACCAGGTAAAAATAAACAAAAAAATAGATGATAAACTAAAAACTTATTGTAGCAATTTCAACTGCTACATATACCCCTCTGCCAAGAGAAAAAATAGGTCAACAAGTTGATATATTTTTTCTAATGTTCAGTAAACTCATATATATATTGGACTGTAGTAACTACGTGTACCAAACGTTCCTTGAATGGAAGTCATAAATCGTAAATGTCAAAATTTGGTAAATGTCAAAAATATGGTAAATGTCAACCATTGGTTAACTGTCAAAATCGGGTAAATGTCCGAATCAGTACAATTAATAAAAATTGTTTTAGGTAATACCTAATCAGGGTTCAAGTTCAACTCTGAAAATTTTATCCATTTGCATTATATGCTTTTCTATATGATTTACTTTTGGGGCTGAGAAAAACTTATTTACACTATCATACAAAAAAATATTTACTAAGGCAATTTTGCGAGACAGGTTGATCAGACCTTCTGAAAATCAAAAAAATTCAACACCATATATTTAAAAAAATGCAAATTAGGTACCCAAAAATACGTATGCATACTTTTTAGGAGAACATAAAATCTCAACTGTACAGACTATATATATGAACTAAGTCCAAAATAGTTATTCCCAGAAATGTGCACTACCGCACCGAAAATTATCATATGTGCAACAAAAATGATATGTGCTCTATCGCACCAAAAATAATATGTTGACTTCACAACTAGAAACAACAATACTAATTTCTGTTCAGGACCGCATATAAATTGATATTATAGACAAATCGAATCATTATGGTCTGAACTAGCATATCTATCCAACAGAAACATCTGAATTGGAACCAAAATATTGTTTCAAATCTTTAATGTGCCAGTCTCCCGCTGGGGAACCGTCCACATTATTAAGAGAGTATACTAAACGCGATACTCGCCTCACCACTGTACTCAAAACGTACTTCGGTGCTAACTTGGCAGTAAATTTCACACTAGCATCGGAGAGAATCTTATTTCTTCTCCAAACTTTTTCACCTTCTTGAAATATGTGATCTCTTTTCCTGAGATTATATGATGATGCATTTCTCTGATAAGCCTTATGCAATCTTTCCCGTACGGTCTGAAAGACATCACTAAGCCCCTTGATATCTTGAACAAAACTATCCCTGCTATCAGGTAAAAGTTCAATATCTTGGGTAGAGGGAATATTTCCATAATATTTACCAGAGATAGGCACATTACGACCAAATGTTAAGAATGCAGGAGTATATTGGGTTACCTCATGGACTGCTGTATTTATTGCCTGTTGTATTTTATAAAGTTCTTTGTCCCAATCTTTGTGTTCGTCTACATAACTCCGAATGGCTTGACCTATTGTTTTGTTAGTCCTTTCCACAAAATTACATTGTGCTGAATAACGTGGTGTGTACCAAATCTTTTGCACATTATAAGCTTCAGCTAGTTTTTTGAATAATTTTCCAGCAAACTGCTGTCCATTATCGCAGACAATAAACTGTGGTACTCCAAATATCAAAAATACTTGATTTTCCATAAACCTTATTATACTTGGTGCTTTGGCATCACGCAATGGACATAAAAGTGTATATTTTGTGAAAAAGTCTGATACTACCAACAAATAGGTGAAACCTTTGGAAGATCTTGGGAATGGTCCCATGATGTCAACAGCAATAGTCTGGAAGGGATACTTTACTGTGCGCTCAGCCCCCATAAGTCCCATACGAGATGTATTCGGCAATTTCTGTGACTGGCATGTCTTACATGTCTTAACATATTTCAATATATCACACCTCATTTTCGGCCAATAATAGTGTTCTTGTATTCTTGAGAGGGTTTTGAAGAAACCAAAATGACTACAGGTAGAGGGATCATGTGAACTTCGTATTACTGATATTCTCTGTGATTTAGGTACTACAACTTTCCATTCAACTAAATTTGATTTCATTGACACTTTAGAAGGAACATACTTATAGATTAAATTATTTTCTATTTTAAACTGTGCATAAGCATCAGGGTTTTGAAGAATTTTGTGATGTAATGAAGAATACCACTTGTCAGATTCTACAGGTTGGACATCTATCAAACATACTTCAGGGCTGTTATCATTAGAAGGAATTCGCGAGAGAAAATCAGGAACAACGTTTTGAGCTCCCGGTTTATGAATGAGTTCAAAGGTGTATTGCCTCAATTTGACAGCCCATCTGGCCAGTCGGCCTGAAGGATCTTTTAGATTATGCAACCAGAGAAGGCTGTGGTGGTCAGTTGTCACTTTAAACACAGTGCCTTCAATGTAAGGTCTAAATTTATCAATCAGAAATATTAAACTGAGCAATTCCCTCTCTGTAACACTGTAATTCTTCTCTGTTCTCGATAGCGATCGTGAAGCGTAGGCTATCACCCTCTCAACCCCTTGAACTTCTTGGACCAGCACCCCTCCTATTCCAACATCGCTAGCGTCACATTGAATAATAAATGGTAGTGAGAAATCGGGAGGACAAAGAATAGGTGCTGATACGAGAGCGTTCTTGATGGCGATAAAAGAGGCCTCTGCTTCAGGAGTCCAATCTATTTTCTGTTTTTTACCCTTTCCTTTCAATAAAACACTTATAGGTGCCACCAAAGTTGAAAAATTCTCTATAAAGCGTCTGTACCAGGAACATAAACCCATGAAACGTTTTATTTCGGTACTGGTCGTAGGACGGTTATAATTTACCATGACTGAAACTTTCTCAGGATCAGTTCTTATCCCTTTCCTATCGATAACAAAACCTAAGTATTTCAGGGATGTTTTACAAAATTCACATTTCTTAAGATTTATGGTTAAATTTGCCTCTTCTAGAATACCATGAACCTCTCTTAAAAGTTTCACATGTTCTTCGAATGTGGATGAAATGATGATAATGTCATCTAAATATGTAAAAAGATTTGGTTCAAATTTGGGACCGAACAAAGCATCACACAATCTCTGCTGGGTCTGTGCACTATTGCATAGCCCAAATGGCATTACCTTAAATTGAAATAAACCTCTCCCAGGTACACTAAAGGCTGTTTTCTCTTTTGATGAATCCTCTAAAGGCACTTGCCAGAAAGCTTTTCTTAAATCAATGCTTGAAATGTATTTGGCGTTACGAAGCAGGGTAAGTATCCTATCTATTCTGGGTAAAGGATAGCTGTCATGCTTGGTGACTTCATTTAGCTTACGTCCGTCAAAACAGAATCTAAATTCACCGGAGGGTTTTTTGACTAATAGCACTGGACTATTCCAGGGACTGTGTGATGGTTCGACGACCCCTAACTTTAACATTTCATCTAATTCCTCATTAAGAATTTTTTAACATGTAAGGAGACATCAGGTACTGTCTCTGTTTAAAAGGTTTTGCAGAACCTGTATCAATTTCTAACTTTATCTTGTTAGTAAGACCTAAACGAGAATCACTACTAATGCTTTCAAATGAGTGGATCACCTCTTTCATTTGGTCTCTCTGTTCCTGTGACAGTTCATCATCAATATTTATTTCTGAAATATCAGAATTATTGGCAACAATGTTGACAAGTTCACCTGAAACTTGACACATAACATCCCAGGTAAAATCATGAAAATTTATGGAAACACCAAATTTGCTGCAAAAATCACTGCCTAAAATGAATGATTGTGACAAGGAAGGTACTACCAAAGCTGGAATAATTTGAATCTTCCCATTTATGTGAATAGGTAAGTCTACTACACCTTCTACATGTTGATGGGCTCCATCAGCAGTAAATACATGGTTCAGTTGAGGGGTTCTGATTAGTAAATCAAGATTTTTAATAGTCGTTAAACCTCCCTGACCTATGACTGACATATTTGCACCACTATCTAGAAGGGCAATAACCTCTACATCGTAGAGTTGAATTTTCACATATGGCCTATTATCATTAGATTTTTTAAACAACAAAGGAGCTACAAAATTTTGAAAATCTTCCTCTGTTGGACCATCAATGTCACTTAAATTTGAAAAAGTGGCTCTAGAAAATTTTGGAGAAAGTTGAGAGCCTCTATCAGCAATCTCCTCTATTGGTTTCCCTTGCACCTTTCACAATCCTTCATTATGACATCTGGTGCACCACATTTAAAGCAAAATTTGCTTTTTATACCTGACCTGCAGGTTCGAAAAGTGTGATTTGGTAACTTACATTTCCAACAAATGATAGATGGATTGTCTCCTCCAGTATCCCTATTTGCATTGGGGGGCACAATTGATGAAGGTGGGGATTCTCGAGAATGACTTGAGGTGGAAGCTGCTGAAATTGAGGTACTTGTATTTCTGTTATGAGTTCTGTTACTTTTATTTGCAAAATTTCTATTCCGATTAAGAAATTGTCTACTTGCAGGACGATTTGAAATATTTGCAACTTCAGGTTCATCTAACATTGATACTGACCTAACTTGGGAATTTGAACTTTGGCCTAAGGCATCTGATTCTTCCAATTTCTTACACAAATCCCCTAAGGATGAAACTGAATCAATATCACTTAATGCCAATCTCCTTCTATAGTCAGGTTTTAACCCTGTTTTAATATACTTGATCTTAGTTACTTCAGCTGCCCTGTGATCTAACCTATTAAAAAGTGCTTCCATGCACGCAATGTAAATTACAACTGGCTCAGATTGGGCCTGCTTTCTACTTTTAATCTGTTGCCATACTTCATCCTCATAATCAGAAACAAGAAAATCCTTTCTCAATTTCAAAACTAAAGAATCCCAGTCAGTAACTTGGGTTCTGACATATCTATACCAAAAAGTGGCTTTTCCAGTGAAAAGATCACTAGCTGATTCGAATAATTCCCCCTTAGAAATATGCCTAGATTGTGCAAGTTCCTCAAGTCGTTCTATGAATGACAAAAGATTTTTAGGGTCTCCATCAAACTGTACTCCTAATTTGTATACTGGGGTAGATTTTGACAAGTGTGAAAAAGAAGGATTTTGGGCCATACTAACTCCAGGATTGACCGTAGAGTTCATCAGAGGCATGTTATTTTGTACTGGGTCTGGTTCTATGACTTTCTCATGCAACTCCGCATCCAGTTGTAAAGCAGAAGCGTATGCTTCATTTTTAAATACTGACTTTTCTGCATGATCAGCGTCTGCAATGTTCAAAGGGATTCTCTGTATTCTTAGGGTGACATGACTCAATCTAGACAAAGCTCTTTTAAATGCAGAGTCAGAAGATGGACCTTCAAAATCACTAATTAAAGTTGTAATTGATGCTAAAGTATTCTCTATTTCCACTTTATCAACAGCAAAGTTGAATGATGGATCTTCTAAGTTTAGTACATCTTTCCCCTGTTGCAACTCTTTAGCAACTAAACGTCCCAAAATCTTTCTTTTGTCATCCATATTCCTGTCAGACATAACTCCTCTAATCCTTAATTCATAATTGATTTCCCCAATAAGCAAATGCTTTACTTTAAGAGACTCCATATTGACTTACACCTGAGCAGAGAGAACAAATAAAAGTGTGATAATATATGTGCTGTCACAGAAATTTCCGCATACCCCTGTTGGTGCTTAGTGTGAAATAGCTAAAATTTGCCAAAAAATATCCAATGTCTTCATAAATTTTGATAAAAACCCGAGAAAAACCGCAAAATATATCCCCAAAAAAATTTCAAAATTTCCCTTAACTTCACCTGCAGTGTTCCCAAGAGTGAAAGCAACCATCAGAACACCTTCCTAATTCCTTGTAGTATTTCACTCCACCAACCGCCAACTCAAAAACTTCAGGAAACACAACACTTTCATAATTTTACTCAAAAACAAAACTCGAAATTTCGGGCCCTACACGTTGGACGACATTTATGTAACCTATCTTTCTGATCACGTAAATTTCAATCAATTTGAATTTAAAAGAAAATTAAGTACATATGCGAACGGCTGCTTTTCGCCAGAGAACAGTTGATGTGGATTCGAGATTGATTTTCGAGTTATTTTTGGACGCCACTCAATTTAATATCAAATTGTGAATTGATTTGGATAATTGAGAAAACCAAATACTTTGATCTGATATAACAAAATACTTCACAACAAATGCCAGAAATATGCTATACAAAATATGCTCTAGAAAATATGCTTAAAAAAGATATTCCTGAAATATTGAAACGAATTTGTGTTCCTGAAATATTCAAGCGGGACAGACAGTGGAATGAAACAAAAATATTCCTGCAACCTATTTATTCTTCACCAGAGCCAGACAAGGCACATTCAGACCGCTGTAGAGGACATCCTAACCAATTTCAACTGAGTCAAATAAATAGTGATAATTTCTAGATATTTAAAAATTAAATACATGGGGAAATGGTCAATATTCTATGGATTTGTTAAGCAAAAAATCATCAAAAATTGTAAAACTGAGACCGCTGTCTCATGGTACCATGGTGAAGCTTCACAGGGAGTTTTACACTAGAAAATGGTTGAATCTATTAATTTTGAGATTTTAAATGTCCCTAACAAAAACCTGGTCAACAATAGGGGGAAGGTCCTCTCCAGAGGTCCATATCACCCCTATCACGGTCCGCTCTGGTGATGATGTGGCAGTAGGTGACTGCGAAGATGGTCTGCGATGATGATGGTCAGCGATGATGATGGTCTGCGATGAAGATGAGATGGGGGCTGAACTGCTGGGCCAAATGCTGCAACCCCTGCTCCTCGGTATTCCTCCTGGCGTGCTAACAGCAGTCGGTCCAGAAGTCCAGCGAAGAAAGGTGGTGCTTCCACTAATCCACTGGGCTGGACCCTGACGCCTCTCCTCCTGGGTATTCCTCCCGGCGTGACGGCAGCATGCAACTCAGCGGATTAGCTGCAGTGAAAAGGGAAGAACGAAAAGAGCCCCCTCCGATCTGTATGCTGAGTTCCGTAGCCCCTCGTCCTGGGTATTCCTCCCGACGTGACGGCGAAACACAGCGCAGGAGATCAGTGGCAGGTCATAAACCACTAGTGCCCTAGGCACATCCTAGCACCCTAGTGTATAAAAAAATACGTCCTGTAGCTCTAACTTTGTGGACGAACCGTGGCACCAAAAAATTCTCACAACTAACAATCAATGAAAAATTACTCACCTTCTGAGAAGGGTTGAAGGAGGGCCAAACATCTTAGCTGGCACGTGGCGTCACTACCAGGCGGCTCCAAAAGCAGCGAACAACCATCAGCTCTCAAATCTTTAAGTTGGTGATGATTACGCTTAGCGTTGAAAACGTTATAGAACAAAACTTGATATTTCACCGGTTTTCACCAAGTGATCAAAAATATCACCACCAAACTTAATGGCTCAAGTCGTCATCATGGCTGCCCGAGAAGAGAGCTTCCCAAAGGAAATCTTCCTCGACCAGTCCCTATTCCCCCACCCTTAACACCGACCTCTCACGAAACAGCAAAAATCCGAGAAAAATAATTTTCTCGCATCCTATTGGTCGAGATAAAAGCTGGGAACGAATAGTTCAAATAAACCTAAATGAAATAGGAACCAAAGACAGAAGAGTATTCTCATTCTTCTTTTTCCTTAAAGAAAACATGATGTAAATAAGCAGCCAGGGTTGATGAACGCTTCTTCTTCTTCTCCTTTTTACTGCAAGTTGCGAAGACTATTGATGCTCACGACGACCGTAGTTCCACGCTAGAGTGAGAATAGGACATACTTAACCACAAAAGAGTCCTAGAAAAGTAAAGAAAACAAACAAATATCGAACGACCACTCTGAACTGAAAGAAGCCCCTGAGTCCATAATGGTACCATCACTCCGAGGAACATCACAGGTAAGTCATTTAATCTAGCTCAAAGTAGATCTATATTATATTATTTTCCCTAAATTTCAGGACCTGTTCATTGGATCAGAGAACGAAGCCGAAGCTAAAATCATCACTTCCTACAGGTATGCTGAGCCTCAGGGAAAATAATCTGAATGGATAATATGTTTACTGGAATCAGCTGTATTTGTTTTTATTTTGTAATAAAGATGAAGATCTGATTTATCGACTGTTATCTAATGACTGAGTGTTCTCTGTAAGTATGTATTTTCTCACCAGACTACTTATATACACCAGGTAAAAATAAACAAAAAAATAGATGATAAACTAAAAACTTATTGTAGCAATTTCAACTGCTACAATGCGTTCTATCAATATTGTGCTCTTAAAAATGTTCAGGTAACGTACTTTTCATGGGTTCTTGTCAAGTTTCATTCAAATTATTATGTTCTGCATTTTTTTGATGACTTCAATGGTTCTCCATGAGCTACACTGGGATATTTGAAGAATGAAATGCAAATGAATGATTCAGCATCACATATAACTTCAAAGAAGTTTCAATATTATCAAGAGCAAGACGAAATTTATTGGGAAAGTTCTCTGTAATTGGATAAATAGCGAAAAGTATCAGTAGATACCTTCTTATCAAAGTTGAAAGGGACTTGATAATTGACGATTGAAGATGATTGAATTTGCCGTTCGCAAATCTAACAGAATCAATTGAAATTCGAATGAAACAACATTTTTCCTGCACTCAGGAAAATCCATAAGAAAGATTCGAAGAAATTCTCAAAGTGAAGCTTTTGTTATTGGAAGTGACAACTTCCAAGGCAATACAGATAATACTCTTCATATCCGGATTCATAATTTGGATGATTTATTTCGAATCTGGAGGCTATTTATTCGACTTCCACTGCAAAAATGTTTTGAGGACGCATACTGCTCTGAGAGTTGTTCTTGAATTGCCGTCAATTATGAGAACATAGTTCATGATGGCAAGTTTGAATATCATACCTTCAAAACTCTGGAAACCATGGCTTGTCTAATGAATGATATAAGCGATTTTTGATGAAATGGTTTATTTTGATGAGTAATACATCCACCCCTCGAAGTCACCTTGTTTATAGGAATTAACGAAAACACTTCGTTTTAGCGACGCCTCTGAAAATTTCATGTGGTCGAAAAATCCAAGATCCCTATTTTTATTTAAGCAATTTCTCGGTTCAGTCACTTTCATGCCATCAGCATCTAGCAATATTCGGAAACGAAGATTCCAGAATTGCTGTATTTCTATTTAGATGCTCAAAGGCATCGAGCAGAGCAATTCCGACGATGTTTTTTCCCCATCATTTTCGTTTTAATATCACACCCGAATAAACGTGTGGGTTGTGAGTAATATCTCTATAGGTGTGGTATAGGTATATGCTTGGATATATCAGGGAATGTGTCAAAGTTCAACGGGAACCGTGATCGAAAATAGATTGAAGTCGACGGTATATGGCGAAGAGAAAATTGTGGAATTGCCCCAGAGGTGTCTAGAAAAAGGAACTCATGCAGACGAAGAATGACAATATACATTATGGCACACTGAAAAAAATCGATGCAATTTTACAAAGTGTAAATGTCCTGCATCTTATCTATGATAATTACCATGATTATTGATATTTTGTAATTTTACATGCAGAGCATGAAATTAAAATACGTTTTGTGAAATAATGATACCATACTGTGCAAATACAAATACTGTTAGTCTTTTATGCACGAGACTATATTTTGACGTCGCAGAAGTTTTGAATATACAGGGTGGCCCCCTGTGTCTA
Organism: Phaedon cochleariae; assembly: GCA_918026855.4. NCBI lineage: Eukaryota > Metazoa > Arthropoda > Insecta > Coleoptera > Chrysomelidae > Phaedon > Phaedon cochleariae. The sequence continues at coordinate 17,072,564 of OU896709.1, read as the reverse complement.
GCTGAAATGATTTCAGAGATATAGGGTGTTCAAAATCGAGATTTTTCAACTTTAGGATTCTTTTGTGTCGAAAGTATTCATTATTGGTCAAAACGGCTTCTATGTACCTACCTCAACTCTTGATTTACTATCTACTAAAATTTAATTGGAACAGATACTGGGTGATCAGAATTCTAAATCTTGAACCACCCTGTATTTGTTTCAAATGAATGTCAGTTGAAGACCCTATAGCTCTAATCATTGCCGCTAGATCCAAAGTGTGATGCATTTATGAAATCAGCTATTCGGGAAGAATCTAAAAATGCAATGAAATACAAGGTGTTCCATTTGAAATAACAAAGTTGTTGCTTCTTTTCGTTAAAAGCGGCAACGCCGCATAGCTGAAAATATTTCAGGACGATGTCCTCCTCGGGTTGACGTGTTTCAGAGTGTTTTCATGATCCGGTTTTGGCGACCTACAGAGTCTCTGTTTCGTTGTCAAAGGGCTACCCTGTATAAATTGATGTTGTTTCACCGCAATCAAGGGATTTTGGTGTGTTTATCTGTTGTCAAGTGCTGTGCAATTAGTTTTTACACACTTATAGGAACAATCATATCTATGAACATGGTCGAAGACTAATTCTACTGTTTTTTTTTCATTTATGCCAGCGACTGACACTTCACAAAATTTATGTATATATTGAAAATCATCATAGAGGTAACTCAACGTTCAGATGGGCATCAACCAATTTATCCACCTAAACGTGCGAGGTAAATCTATGATCAGATGACGAAGACTCTACCGACCACTTTTTTTTATCTCTAGGAGCGCAGGTATTAATAAATATCTTCAATTCATGAATTTTCGGTCTATGATAGATTTGGCATTGTTTTTTATTGTATTTTTGCTTCAATAAACGCGACATGTATTACTCTGTCCAATTTTATTTGTCCTCTTTTGCAGGTAAGAGGGCAGAGAAAGTCAGAATTATCACAAACAAAACATATGTGATTTTACAAGTAAAAACTGGTATTTCACAAATCCTGATTCTGATTTCACTCTTCCAAATTGTTTCATTGTTGTGAATTTACACTACGTAAAATAGCGATTCAACAGCTCCAAAAAGACTTTGTATGTGATTTCACAAACCGAATATAAAAATATTGTCATATCGACAGATACCTATTCAATGCATTTTCACATTGTCAAATTGACAATCATCAGATAAAATTAAAACTTCAATTGTGAGGTACGAAACTGATTGTAAATTTGTCACATCAGTCTTGGAAAAAATACCCATCATCTATACATACTAGAAATTCACTATATAAATTTTTTCAGTGCAGGGTTTGATGTTGATTATAAATACACTGTGTTGGGTTTGTGAGAAGTCAGAAATGTTCTATCTTTATAAGTTTCAGAGATTTACCATCCAACTTTTGTTTTTCTATGGGCGCCATATTTGTTCTTTATACAATTGAATTGAATAAGCCTAAAAATTCCCTTCACATTCAACAGTGGCAAAAAGAAGTAGAAACCATTTTTTGTCATGTACCTCAAACTTCCTGCATAATTACAAATCGTGTCAGTTTAACAGAATAAATCTCCCACTTCGCGGTCGGATTATTTCAACTGTCTTACTGACAGTCTTTGTAATTATTCAACTTATCGATTCATAACCCGAATATTGTATAGTACTTATAGTATATTACTACTGAATATTCCGAGGACATCCAACGACTAATGACAAATATATCTTAATCACTGTTGTAAACGAAGGCAAACTCCGTAATCGAAAAACCAATTTTACAAAATTTTTGAAATTTTCAGCATCTGATATACCAGGTGTCCCAAGTTATCGTATACAGGCAATATCTCGCTTATTTGACAGAATAATCAGAAAATGAAGAAACTGCTTCGAATGGCATTGATGCAACTTCCTAATGACTCATAGAAACATTGATTACATTTGACATCCCCGTGGAAGCTACACTCAACTTTCAATTTACAAATGGCACACCCACTATCTTATTCCATAATCGGCCAGGGAGTATCATAACGAATTCAACGATACCGGGTTCGATAGGGTCAAAGATTACTGAATGACTAGTATCTTCTGTAGTCTATGATATGGTTATTCCAAACGATCACAGAGATATTTGCGTTCGAAGTTTCCATATGCCTAATAGGTGTGATGGAACTTCTTTCTCTGTCACACTCATTGAGCATATGTGAATTCGTAGTCAGAGTCTTCATTTTACACCTAAGTCGGGATTGATGATGCTGTTGGGGAAGATGTGCCTGAATTCTATATATTTGTAGGCGACTCAATGATTGAAAGTATAGGGACACAATACAGTGCTTTTCGTTAATGCCCCTGAATGCTATATTTTGAAGTGAAATTGACAGATGAAAATTCCAAGATGGCGACTGGGCGCCCTCTGACAAAAAAATAGGGGGTCTTGTGACACAAACTAGGAAATACCCTAGAACAATTCTGGAAGGTAAGGCAAAAATGCTATTTAGAGTAAAAAGTATATAGAGAGTAAAATTCCTGTCTGAATTGGGAGTAATAGAATTGCACCCACTTCAAACAGTAATTTTACCAAAATTATATTGTACCAGGTGATTCAATAAGGGTGGCGAGGTACTGTATCTCAGAAACTAATAGTCTATAAAACACGCCCCTTTGCAAGGGCGGTAAGAACCCCAAAATGACATGTATGATTTTTTATTTCATTCGTCAAACATTCCTTTCTTGATACAGGTCTTGTTGGCAAAATTCTTAGCTCCTCAGATACAGAATCTCGTCATTCTTATTGAATCACCTGGTACATTAAATATTTCTGTAATCTCTTTCAATAAGTATGTTTTTTGTTTTTTTTTCTCTTTCATTTCATGTATGAACTGTGATTTTTTGTTTTTTTATTGACAAAATAAGGGATTTATATATACCGGGTGACACAGGAGACATGTAACAGCCTGTAGTTTTCTTAGTTGAAGAGATACAAATTTGAAAATCACAATTATTTTCAACCACCTGTTTGATTGAAAGTAGACCCAACTTTTTTTTTCAAATGGAACCCTGTATATTCCTGTAGTCTATTTTATTCGCCTTAAATTTTCTATTCAACTATGTTTCACAATTCGATATTCGTTCATTAATTGGCTGTTGAATTGCATTTTATTGAAACACATGAAGTTGGCTGTGGCCCAAATACAAACATTTCATTGAGTTTGAAAAATCATCCGAAAATAACTCACGATATTAGGACGATACATCAGTTATTACAACAATTTCACTTTCATGTATTTGTATACAAATGGATGATCATATTATGGCTACATGGCAAAGACAAATAGTTTCTTCACAAGTAGCCAAATGAGAAAAACTGAGTTTCTACAAGGGGGTCGCCAGCGGAAAAAATAGGGGGGGGGGGGCACCATGAAAAAACTGAAGAGAAAAATCGAATAGAAAGAGTTTAATGAGAAAATCAAAAAACAGAAAAAAATCTATACAGTAAATCAGTTGAAAAATAATCTTCTAGGGTTCTTTGGGAATTCGTTGGTCACTATTTGACGAAATCGTTCAAGTTTTTGAAAATATGTTGCCTGTGTATACTCATCATTGCGAGGCCATTGAGTCGAGCATCATACATGGTGCTCCTCAACCAGGTTTTGATTCTCCTAAGGCTACTGAATGACCTTTCAACTGTACAAATCTTACAAGGTGAAGGCAACAAGGAACTTCAGAGCCTTCTCAACTTCAGGAGAAAAATATACTTTCGGAAGTTCTTTGTTCAAAGTGAGCGTAATCATAAGTAATATCACGATATTCTTAATATTCCAGATAATTCTGTCGCCTCATTGTTCACGAGTCAGGACGAAAGGTAGGGCTGTACGGCAACACAATAGATTTGACAAGGAAATGAAGAATTATGAGAATATATTCAGAACAGAGTGAAGACTATTTCACGTTCACGAAGCAAAGAAGCATTTATTTTGAATGAATGATTCATTCTGACAAGTACAGTCATTATTTTTTGCCAAATTGACAGACTTCGCTTCGCTACCCATGGTTACATCGTTGAAAACATCTAGTTTTCGCGATAAGCACACGTTTTCTCTGGCTTGTGATTGGTCAGATCATGTGATGAATGAAATAGTCGGTTCAATGATAGCAGGGTGACTGCTGAGCGTTAATCGTAGGGGGGGCAGCTGCCCCACCCTGCCCCTCTCTGGCGACGCCCTTGAGTTTCTATCTTAGTTTTCTCAATATCGTGAGTTATTCTAGGATGATTTTTTTCAATCCTGATGAAATTATTGGCAATCTTCTGGGAGCCATTGAGGTATGGAAAATATTCTGATAATAACGTCTCAGTAATGATCTTAGGATTTTTAAGCCTATCAGGCATCGAAATGTCATTGCATTCGGGCCACAGCCAACTTTATGTATTTCAATAAAATGCAATTTATAACAGCCACTTAATGAACGAATATCAAATTGTGATACATATTTGAATAGAGAATTTCAAGGCAAATGAGATACGCTACAGGAATATACAGGATGCCATTTGAAAAAAAAAAAGTTAGGTCTACTTCCGATCAAACAGGTGGTTGAAGAAAATTGTCATTGGGCTCAAGGGAAGCGCCATCATCGATAATATAACCCTTGTGAATTTCAAATTTTTATCTCTTCACATAAAAAAACTACAGGCTGTTACATGTCTCCTGTGTCACCCGGTATATACATATTTTCAGTGTATTCTGTGCTCGTCTGGGAACACGCACTATACTCACCGAGAACGCCTTGAGGAAGACCAAGCACTGTATGATGCCCTCCATGGTATCCCCCGTCAGGCAGAACGTGCCCGTCAGATGCCTGCCCCGTCTGCCCAGGGCGGCCGAAGTGGCCAGACTGGCGTGCACGAGCGCCCTCTGCGGCAGAGTGGGGCGGACGGCGGAACCTCTCGCGGGTCGCGTCGCGGCGCTCATCAGACGCTCGAGCGAATCCATCACGACGATCGAGCGATATACAAACACTGCAGCCGATCAACGTCGGGTTGGCGCTGGGTTCAGATGCATTTGAGCCACTCCGTTGCCCAATGTTTCTTTAATAGTTATTTATCCACGACTGTTGTATGGAATATTCATAATACATGTACTTCCTCAAGCAAAACGGTAGTCATTTTTCACACCAGTGAATAATAGCAGTGCATAATCATGATTCACTGGTCTCAAGTTCCTAGGGTCTTTAGACCAGTGAATAATGGTTAATCACCGCTATTATTCACTGGTATGGAAAATGGCTATCGTTTTGCTTGAGCAAGTACACCAGTGGACAAATAATTAATATAACAGGTATCTTCAATTTTTAGTTTTCTTAATGTCAAATTTATATATCGAAGACCATAGTAGTCGTGAACAAATGATAGTATTCTAATCGCATATAATGAGCTATTATTCACTCAGGTTGATCATGCCACTCGCTACGCTAGTGACATAAACTTAACCTTCGAGAGTAGTAGCCATCATTGAATGCTTGTTGAATAATATACTATTAAGCCTGGTTCATCTGGTACAAAAGTTCACCGGACGTACATTCTATTTCATACCGTATCCAAACAACAAGAAAAGTGAGTGATTATCATGAAGAATAATTATTCCATATGCGATGAGTGTTTCAGATTTTGAGTTGAATGCATACTGTGGGATAGTTTCCATAGAAACGCGAGCAATGTTTTGTAATCATTATATTGACGCTGTCATCGCATATAGACCGTGGGCCCACGACACCACAAGTGTCGATAGCATATGTTCGTATGCCGTTTTAGGGATATACTCAGACAGCCCGGGCAACCAGGAAAACGTGTCTCCGAGCGTCTATGACCAGTCCTTGCACCTGCTACGCCCTCTAGTTTCGGTTGAAAAAAGGGTTAAGTATTCGATGAACGAGGAGGCTCGGGCATGTGGATACATTATCGTATCTTGTAAAAATATCCGGGCGCTAGCCGGGTTGCATACGTCTAGGTCGCTACCGGAAGAAGGCATACGAACCGGAAGTGGCAATTTTCCAGTGGCGATGGGCGATAATCGAGGAAAGTATGCCCTTTGGTGGAACGAATTCTTTCGACCCATTAACCACTATTCCGACGTTTGCATACGATTTCAGAGAGGGCATCTCGATTTATGGCCATATCAACTGTCCGGTCTAACCTACAAATAGTCGATAATTTATGTTCGTATGCCACTCTCGTCGCCGATAGACTACGACATTTTAATGAACAAAAGCTGGTTTGCATACGCCCAGGTCACTACCAGAAAGAGGCATACGAGGCGGAAGTGCTAATTTTGCACTAAGATTTTTCGGGCATAAATTTTGATTATGTGGCTGTTTTTTATATAAAAAAGTTAAACATTATATTTTTATTAAATGAAAATGACATTCAATATATGAGAACGAAATTATATTTGTTCACGATCATCTGTAATTTTTTCGTGGAACTGTTATTCTGCATCTTCATCGGTATCATCTGTGTCTGTGCCATCATAATCTCCTTCATCCTCGCTTTCGGTGTCTGAACTTTCAGGCGATTCCGTACAGTCTCCATCATTTTCCAAATTCTCAGAAAGTTCTTCCATCTTCAGCTGCAGCGGTTTTCGTAGGCCTGTTACAGAAGACAATTTTTTTATTTTTCTTACGCGATTTTTCGATTTGCCCCCCACCAAACGTCCCAATAGAAGTTTCACTTCAAAAATATACCTGATACTTCCTCAGCTGCATTCTCGTGGATAATAATGTCATTCACTTCTACGGGAAGGCTGGCCCCCCAGGTACCAATGGAAATCGTAGTCTTCATTTTCCAAAATCCAGCCCCACTCACATGGCTCAAGATCTGTCGGCACTCTGAGATGAGCACCGCTCCACAGCTGGGAAATGAAAACAGTCCGCCTGAAGTGCTGTTCTAGTTCAGCTTCACAAGGCGGCAGTCGTGAGGGGTCGTACTTAAATAAAGTTTTCAGCAACTTCTCGAAATTTTTCTTTGGTGTATACGTTGCCGAGAACACGGCCAGTCTGGCCCGGTTTACCTCAGTCTCTTTCTTCAGCCCATACATGAGGCATACAAACTTTTGTATAGTTTTCTGCACGGGTAAAATGGTTATTCGTCTTTCTTCGCGGCGAAAATAGTTATTCGTGTCCTTTCCACCGAAATAATGGTTTTTCTTTTTTTTTATAATGTTGGCACTGCGCAAATTGTATGCAAACCGTTATTTGAGATAAACTTTCACTTCTACTGACCGTGGTCTAAATTTCAAAATTTCCTCAATTGTCGACTATTTGTAGGTGAGACCGGAAAGTTGATATGGCCATAAATCGAGATGCCCTCTCTGAAATCGTATGCAAAGGTCGGAATAGTGGTTAATGGGTCGAAAGAAGTCGTTTCCCCAAAGGGCATACTTTCCTTGATTATCGCCTATCGCCACTGGAAAATTGCCACTTCCGGTTCGTATGCCTTCTTCCGGTAGCGACCTAGACGTATGCAACCCGGCTAGCGCCCGGATATTTTTACAAGATACGATAATGTATCCACATGCCCGAGCCTCCTCGTTCATCGAATACTTAACCCTTTTTTCAACCGAAACTAGAGGGCGTAGCAGGTGCAAGGACTGGTCATAGACGCTCGGAGACACGTTTTCCTGGTTGCCCGGGCCGTCTGAGTATATCCCTAAAAGGGCATACGAACATATGCTATCGACACTTGTGGTGTCGTGGGCCCACGGTCTAATATTATGATTTGCAAAATGGAACAAAGAATTTCTCAATTCTTGAGGGAATATTGCAAAAATTCCAAGAAGCGAGATAGCTGATACCCACAAAATCGTCGTCAAAGAATTTCATTTTTTCAGTTGAAATTGGACAACAAGGTCAACATTATGAACGGTTACTAGACTAGTCTGGTAAAATTTCCATCACCGTATACTCAATAACGTAATTAGCTATTTACTGGACTAAAATCAAGTTTCTAAAAGAATGTTTCACGATACAGTATGAAATAATAGTACTTGTTAGGATCAAATGTCAAACAGAAGCACTTTTTAACCGAATGAAACATGCTTTTTTTCTGCAATCGAAATAATTGATACGAATTGATATATAATTAATAAAATATAAGTGAAGTTACCACTATTTTGACTCACTTTAGCATGTCAGTGTCAAAGCAGCTATCATATGTGCTGTCATCTGACACACTTTCAGTTCTCAGGAGTTGAACTTCAATTTTACCTCCTAGACACTAAGAGTGTTGCCTAGCAACATGCATAATAATGATTTTTTCTACAAGCGTGCGTGATTCACCCTAAACACGCACGCAATTTAGTTTGGGAAGTGTCATTTTCTCGCACTCGACTGCTAGCCTGAACTTCGCTTTGCGTCGTTCGTGTAAACGGCAGTCGCGTGCGGGAAAGAATCACTTTCCACACTTGTTAGGAAAATTACTATTATCGTGTCAGTAAGAGAAACGTCAACTTCAAGAGGTGAGCTTGGAACAAAAATGGACGACTTTTGAGTCGATCGCAGAAAAAAATGATTTTCTATTCAGTAGTTAGTTATGCAGTTTGGGCAATTTGTTGTTTACTAACTGGGGATATGGATTCCGATGCACTTAGTCCAGACGCACACAGATCAGTTGTTCTCGACCGTTTAGGCTTTCAGCTCAAGTTTCTGGGAAAATTATTGGCCGTTTCACTAGCACTCAATGCCGGTTGACTAACACTGATTTTAAATGCACTTGAATTAGTTCCACGATTACTCGAGTTTTCACTGTGTTCAGATGATCTGTTAGAGGCACTCTATTGTTTGTTCACAAGTGATTTTCTGTTCAGAAGTTAGATATGCTGTTAGGGCCATTTGTAGTCCAGTTTACTTACTGTGGATATGGGAGCTCTTGGCTGAGATCCACTCGGTCCAGTCGCTTTCAGATTAGCTTTCAATGGTGTTTAGGCTTAACTCAGTTATTAGGAAAATTATTGGCCGTTTGAATAGCACTGATTTTGGAAAAGTTATGTATACCCGGAATAGTTGCAATAATTCGTTTAGTTTCAAGCAGTCTGTTTTGTTTAGTGATTGATTATTCAGATCAATTCACTATGGGGTTAAGTATTGGCAGACGTGTGTTTCAACAAGGAGGAACTGATTTTCATGAATATTAGATAGGGTGTTCTCGAAATTGGGGCAATGAATGATGGGACATTGTAACAGACCCTTTCTATTTATTTATCATCTGACAATATTGCAAAGGACATCGATACTTCAGGTGATTCAGATCTCGTAGGAAGCAAACGCAGATTGAGTTGCATCGTTATGGGAGGAATATCTACGAATTTTCAAAAGTGCGCCTCTGACGAAGTTGAAAATTGACAAAATTGATATTTTTGGAACGTTATGATGTTATGATGTGAGGCAACGGAATTCTTTGAATAACAAAAAAAAACATTTCGAAATTTCATTCCAAACCATCTCAAACAGGGTTTGGCTGGGGGAGATATTGCCCTCCTTTGTATGCAGACTCTTTGGCCCTTGCAATACAATTTTTCAGGTAGGTATATATAAAAAGGAAGAAATCGAACGAAAGATCACGTTATAATCATATCATGAATCATGTGGAAGAGAAAGAAATTACACTATAAAACATTATTTCGAATAATTATTTCTCATTTTGCCAGAAACAAGATGAAGAAATTGTATCGGAATTTCGCACAAACAAATTCCCGAATGAGATCAAGCGGAGGTTGAATCAGAACTTATAACTTATGTTCGTGAAAATGCCTGATCAAGAACCAAATGACCAAATGACCCAAAAAAGTTGAAACAATATTTTACGCATTATTACCACCCTGTATTGAAAGCTTCCACGAGGCACTTTTGAGATTGTATCCCCCAACTTTATCTGATATTGACATAAGAGTGATTCGTTGCTGTACACATTACACAATGTGATCTCATACTTAAAAACGATTTTACTGCTGAAAAATTGTACCAAAATTTCGGAACACCCTAAATTATACTCAAAATCGTCGATAAGCATGACTTTCGCATGGATATGGTAATGCTGCTGCTTTATTAGTATAAAAAAGCACTATCAGAGCCAATATGCGTTTTTTGAGGATAAAGCAGTATTAGTGAAATGAATGTAACTCCATAATGCACGTATAAATTAATGCGGGACTAATCCTTGTGTCAGTGAGGCTACACTTTGAGTAATGGTAAAGAAAATATACAATTCATGAGAGGGCCACTTTGGGATATTAATGGTTGCCTTCATTAAGGGACAATATGGTCGTATATACAGTATGTGGCGAAATGTAAACCCATGCAGTTTCGAGAACCAATGAAAAAATTATAAGAATAGTAAAGGACATAGCTCCCATCCTGGAAAATATGCAGAATTGAGGACAGAGTATATAACATCGAAAACACATAATGAACTAGTTCAGTACTGGAAATTGATTTGAGAAAAATATTAGATGTGAACCTAGTTAAACACGATAGAATTCCAAATCGAACTCTGATCTGATCGCGTCTGTATCCACAAAAATTGATTCAAACTTCTACATGCATATACAAACTGAATATATTTTGTAACATTTAGGGGAAATGAAATACATTTGAAGAGGGGATTATTCAAATTAAGTATACATGTCACTGAAACAATTTATTTTACATCATTGACAATTCGTTTTTTTTTTTCAATTAGACCTTCAAGTGTCAGATGAGAAAGCTCATGATAATTTTTACAATTCGAATATTCTGATAGTTTGTTGATTTGAACAGCTCTGTATCTTCAAAAATAACGGAGGTGACGAAGGCTGCAGCTGCGAACACTCAACATGAACGCCCAGTATCATTCATCAATGATGAACAATGAAAATCAAACAACATTTCACACAGTGAAAATGAACAGTACATAGCTGATAGCTTTAAAAACAACCAAGAAACATCCTGCTGCACCTAAAGTCATTTCGTTTCATATTTGATCAATCTAACAATGAGGAAGCGAAATACAATATACGAAATACAAAATCGAAAACACATCCATGTAGGTGTCCCAGTAGCCAATCAACACAGATATTTCAACCAATCGAAAAGGTATTTTGAAATGAGTGGAATAATCAGTGAAAGAGTAATTGGATTGTATTTCATCTAGAACGCCCTTATGCAAAAATTAAACAACCCCCTGTTCGCCTCGAACAACGTGAATTCCATCGAATTATCGATTCCTTTGAGCCCGATAGCCATTAATTCCTGCATTTCCGAACATAGAGACTAATAACGGAGGTGGCTATGAATCTCTAAATTATGTTTCACGAACGCTCGAGAATCTAGGATCGAATTTGGTGGCAATGGACGACGACGACGAATTGTTCCAATAGTAAATTAGATAAAGAGGAAGAAAATCTCAAAATCGTCTTCTCTAAGCTTATGAAAGATCTTGAAAGGTCTGATATGCGAATAGTTGATTATTCTAAATTACCAGCGAAATGATTTTTTCCACCACTAGTCTTAGCCCCCAGGGCTTTACAACTTGTGAGTACAAGAATGGTGAACCCGAGGTACCCTAGCCGGATATTCACCAAACTTCAACTTGTCTTGTCCTCTTTTTCTTATTTTTCCATTCTATCCTATCGGCCTTCCTTGAACTTATTTTTTCCTCTTCCCCTCCAAGCCCAACCTCACCATTAGGTTAGGTGGAGGAGGACAGATCACGGCCGCTCGACAGATAAAGGATTTTGGGAACATATGTCCAGAGTTTTTGATTGCCGACCGGCCTGGCCACCCGGTCGTTAATGTCACGTGACTGATCACAATGACAAATACTTCACTGCTCAATCGTTAAAATGCTGAAATTAACACATATCCTGATATCTCTGAATAACAGAATATCATTAAGAATTATTTCATCAGTCATTGAATTACTCGAGATTGATTTTGTGAATGGACTAATAATTTTGAACTGCCTACCAGACATATTTCACTCAAATGCATCATTTTATTATTATTTTTGTCGAATTGAAAGCGATTTGAGTCATTCATTTTGAAGACTGTAGATAACCTTGTCACTTTTCGATTATTTTGAGGTTACATTTCTTATCCTTAAACCACATAGACCATCGAAAAGCCAGGGCGTTGTGGTCTTGGATCGGTCCGTCCTGGTCTTCAATAAAAAACGTTACCACTTGGAGATTGGTCAATGCGGTCATCAATTGAAAGCCATGTGGTCGAAATTGGTCCAATTGGTCGCAACCGGTCGGCAATCAAAAACTCCCGCCATTTGGACATCACTGTGGCAAGGTCAGGGCGATTTGCTGATATCTAAGTGGCCAAGGAATGGTCAACGAGGCTCTGGCAACCTAACCCAAGCTGTGGGTACCCGAGGCGATGGATGAATAGCACCATGGTTTGGTGTCGCTAACGGGGCCTCTTGAAAACAGGGCGACATCTCAGAGTATACAACCTTAGGTCACAGGGATGGACCAGCCCTTTTTCTTCGTCATTCGTAGGAGAAGGAAAACTTTTGACTTTCTTCGTTGGCGAGCATAGAGATCGGAAGAGTAATCTTCAGGAACCTGAACGAAAAATTTTTGTCATAGAAGGCCCTAAATAGAACCATGAGTTTTATATGGTCAAATTGATAACGGCATAATGTCGAACAACACTTTACCAGGTCTCGTTCGTCTATAGAACGGCAAAGTTATGAAATTCTTTGCCAATGGAAGCATTCCCAAAAACTTATGACCTCAAAAAGTGGAAAGAAACAACACCTATCTCCTCCCCCTATGCTCTCTAGGAACGCACGATGTTCTTCGAAAATCATATGGATTTTCTTTCGTGCGCTTCAAGAGATAAAACAGAAGCCAATGGGCTACTAGGCCTAAGTCTCATCGGAGACATCGGTAAGACGAGACTACAAACGGTCAGTCAGGGGAGTCAGAGGACTCCCACATTATCAAATGGGAAATCAGACTCATATAATGACCATCAAGGATTTCAACCACCTCGGCCCAAAAACACACTAGCCCTAGAACCCATACCATTTTAATCCTTATCTTGTATCGCACTATCATCGACGTAGTGTAGTATTAGCCAAGAAAGATTTTTATCATTATTTTTCTACAAACGTCAGTAAAAGTATAATTTTTGACGCATGCTGTCAGTGTCTAAAATGTCAATTGATGACACTGGTGTTAAAAGTTATTTTTATGAGAAAATATGTAAACATAATTCAAAATGAAGTGTTTATTCAATTAAAAGTACAATTAGCGAAACTACAATTATAATACGAAACTCCATGGCCAGTCTCATTGGTAGATGTGATAGAATTTATTTTCGTGAAGCTTGTACCAGGGCAGAGAGCAATATTATCTACCGAAGTTTTCGACAAAATTTGATCTGCAATGTTCTGTTTCCTTTGTAGCAAGTCTTCTATATAACCCTCTGCTACTGTACTGGACTTCCATCCACCATGTCTTTTAATTGTAGTAAGACTAGCACCAGAGTCCGCCAACAAACTAGCTGAGGAACGTCGGAAACAATGTCCAGTATATATAGATGGGAATCAGGCAAATTAAGAAATTCGGCAATTTTGGCAGGCATCTCACCAAATGTGTTGATTCCAACTGGAGTCCTGTTCGAAGGGATGGAACACTCCGCCTTCGGCGTCGTGTCCCAAACTTCCCTTCTCACAAAATTTGATAGATATAAATCGATATTATATTGTATCAGCCAAGAAAGTAGTTGTTTTCTGTTGAATGTTTAAGTAATCGAGTTCATGAATGCAAAGACAAGGCATTCTTCTTATATTTAATTTACGTATTGAATATTGTAAAGTTTCGAAACATCGGCTGGGGATAGTCCTATACACGATTCACTGTTGCGTACAAATTATTAACAGTGCTGCTCTTAAGGTGGCGTATGGAGAAAGTAACAAAGCCTGCACAGAACACACCATTTCAGAACACTTTAGGCTAAAGGACCTCGATCGTGGTCGATGACCAGTTTACCTTGACCTTGATCAATATCATATGATGAATAAAGACAAAAAAGAATTAGGGCGAAAAAAGTCCGAGGCGGATGATATTCCACGAAATCGGAATTCCACATTACTGGCGAATATTTGGGATTGACACGTCCTTTTAGTAGCGTCAACTGATGAGAGTGGAAATGTTAGCCCCCATTCCATTGCTCTTATCGGACATTTCATATGTATGAGAGAAATATTCAAGATAAGTGTGTCCAGCAGCATATGAGCTATCTAGATTGATGAAATAAACCTCTGGTGTACGCACTTCAACCATTTTCTGTTTTACAATTCCTCAATTTTCGCCAACTTCGATAAACATAACATGGCGTGGGTGAATCTCGCTAAAGCGAATTCCATTGGCAGGAACTGGTGGAGTGTTTCTGCACTGAATGTATATATATATATATGTTTTCTTCTTACTAGCATGTGTTAAACAGAAGTAAATATACACCCAGTGAAGAAACACTCCAACAGTTCCTGCCAATGGAATTCGCTATGAGTCTGGTGCAGTACCAAAATTACATCAGGCATCAATGTGACAATTGTAACCGAATTGTGATGAAGATAGGGAATACATTTTCCGATTTGGCCGCATCAAGGTTGGAAGAACTGATGTTGATCATGAGTTCTTGGGATCACGCCATCTAACATTCAATATGTGAACCCCACGTCATCGTCTGAAATTCAATTGTTTATATCAAGAACCAGTCTGACGAAACAAATGAAGAGAGAGCGCATGCACCAGATGTTCATTTCATCAATCTATCTAGAATCAGTAGAATCAGGCGTCGTCTTCAGGTCGGAAGTCAGGTTAATGTTTTTGTGATTGTGAGTTTGAAACGCTAAAAGAGCACAATACCTCGTATTACTTAGAGTGATTCATCCAGGGTGCTCGAAAAACGAAACCCTCAGTATTTACGCCGCACTCGAATAAATAGTCGGTAGTAAATACCAAACGTTTAGTAAAATACGAGGGGCGAACCGCTGATGAAGTCTGGTGTACACGTTGAAGAAGTCTCGATGAAGTCAGTGAAGTCACGATGAAGTCGGTGAAGTCACGATGAAGTCACTGAAGTCTCGATGAAGTCAGTGAAGTCTCGATGAAGTCAGTGAAGTCATGATGAAGTCAGTGAAGTCTCGATGAATCATTAATAAATACATACCACGTTTGTCTGAATTTCCCGTGAAATACAACAGTCTTCTATCCTCGCGTCAATCCGAGTGACCCTTCTTTCTCGAGTTATTTCCTCTTGAGTCGAGTCATAACTTGACTCCCATCGAATTATCCCAGCGTAATATCCGAGGAAATATCATGCTAAAATAAACCGAACATTATACATTACTAAAAACAAAATATTTAAGACGAAATAATGTGCTAACTGGACTTGTCGAGTTCGTTTGACTGGTATTGCTAGTGATTGAATGACATCACATATTCCTGAGGAACATTTCCCGTGCAAGTATGAAAATCAGAGGTTTCAAGAACAAAACACACGGTGTTGTTCAACCATCTTGCATAAATGAGAATATCAAAGTTGACTAAATTGAAAAAAATCTGTGAGAAGCTCATTAAGATCAGCAGCCTTGAACGTCACAGTATTCTTTACGTTTGCGTTCAACTGGATGAAAATATGGAGGGGAGGATGGATCGCTCAGTACGTATATATGTATACATATAAGGTGCATCGGTGCTGGATATGGAAAATATTGTAAGAAACACCCGCGGGACA
This sequence comes from Phaedon cochleariae, assembly GCA_918026855.4. Taxonomy (NCBI): domain Eukaryota; kingdom Metazoa; phylum Arthropoda; class Insecta; order Coleoptera; family Chrysomelidae; genus Phaedon; species Phaedon cochleariae. Next base: position 17,056,776 of record OU896709.1, on the reverse strand, counting down.
CCCAGTACAGTTGTGACACATAATATCACCATGCGTCACGGTAAAAGCTGAGCTGGTGGCGCAAGGCAAAATACGGAGATAGTGAGCAAGCGGGTGTGAGCGAGTAACGTTAGTCAGTTGTCGTTTGACGGCTTCGAAATTATTATTAGGGCAGTTCTCTGATATTATTGTGTTTATATTTATATTTATTGTTATAATTCAGTGTGCTAAAGTGAAAACCGTGAGTACCTTTCCCCTTTGTGAAATTATCATGTAATTGTTGAAGACAGGTATACGAACATGCATGTTATTGGGCAAGGTTATGAATATCATAATGTTATATTCATATGTTCATTCTATTTTGTATTATTATCATTATTGTTTATCATTCTGTCCAGTGTTCATTAGGGCACTGTAGTGAATGTCAGTTATATCATTCTGTCCAGTGTTCATTAGGGCACTGTAGTGAATGTCAGTTATATCATTCTGTCCAGTGTTCGTTAGGGCACTGTAGTGAATGTCAGTTATATCATTCTGTCCAGTGTTCATTAGGGCACTGTAGTGAATGTCAGTTATATCATTCTGTCCAGTGTTCATTAGGGCACTGTAGTGAATGTCAGTTATATCATTCTGTCCAGTGTTCGTTAGGGCACTGTAGTGAATGTCAGTTATATCATTCTGTCCAGTGTTCGTTAGGGCACTGTAGTGAATGTCAGTTATATCATTCTGTCCAGTGTTCGTTAGGGCATTGTAGTGAATGTGAATTATACATATGTCGATTCGTAGTGTTGGCTTCATCACCCTAGTGAATAAATATTATATTTCTACTATCAAGTTTTATATGTGGAAGTTGTTTTCTATTCATAGCTTTGAATATGATCTGATTATTACATTCATTATGAAGATATGTCTTTATATTCGAGTTCTCGTAGATTGATATGAATGACTTATAGACTGACTAGGAAATGCCTGTTATATCCTTTTATGTATGTAATTCTGAATGAAATAAAACGATGTTATATTTAAAAACCGGCGTTTCGATCGGAATCACCTTGTATCTAGCCAATGTCTTTTCTTACAGATCAGAAGTGGGATAGTTCCTATTGCCATAGTGCCACTGAGAATCGATATGATTATAAATATGACGAACATTTCCTTAGGAAGTCTATGTCATTCTGAGAAACATCTTGCACAATTATACATGATCTCGATTATTTATAGGTTTTTGGAATTATTATTTGAAAATGGATCGTTGGAGTAGGCGACTGAGCAGGGCCGTCTCAGATACCTCTGAGTATGACGGTAGTACTCCAACAAGACGTAGCAGATCGAGGAAACGGCGTTCGACTTCCTCGTCCAGTAGTCAATCCCGTTCAAGTCCTGAACGTTTTCACAGACCTAGAAGAACATCTTACCGTCCTCATCAACGTAGGTCAAGAGGAAGTGTGTCCAGAAGCAATACGTCAATTGATAGATTGAGTGATGCTGTTACCAGATTTATCCAGGCTATGCCGGAACGACCAAAGAATGTTGGATACCGGGGCGATGTCGTCCCATATTTCAATCCAGAGAATGGGGAGTTATCAGTGACAATGTGGTGTCGTAAGGTTGATGAGCTAAGGGAAATCTATCAATGGAACGAAGAGACAACAATTTACTATGCGTTGAATAAACTGAAAGGATTATCCGAGACATGGTACAAAAGTTTGGAAACACTCAGATATACATGGTTGGAGTGGAAGGAAAAACTTCAGGAAGCATTTCCGTCAGTTGATGATTATCACTCAACTCTCGAGAAAATGATGATGAGGAGGAAGAGTTACGACGAAACGTACCTGAAATATTACTATGAGAAGCTGGCGTTGTTGAACCGTTGCAGGATTTTTCATAAGGATGCCGTTTCATGCCTTGTGGGTGGAATAGATGATCCGCATGTAAAAATGGCGGCTAAGGCCAGTAACTTTCCGGAACCCGCTAAACTTCTTGCCTACTTGAAAACTCTTCCTGATACTGGAAGAACCCATATGAGATCCACGCACATTAAACTTCAAGGGTCCAAACGTAAGCCACCTACAAATTTCCATTCGAATCAAGGACGAAAAAAATGCTTTACCTGTGGGCGACCTGGTCATATATCTTCATCGTGCTCCCAAAGAAAGGACAAGACGACCCTTGTCTGCAACTACTGCAAGAAACCTGGTCACATTGAAGACACATGTTACAGCAAACCGAATTCCACCGCGACGGTGAATCGGACTAAATGACTATATGAAGGCACTCGTAAAACCACAAATCAGAAATATTACAAGGATGTGCAAATAAATGGTGAACACTCTACAGCCTATGTCGATCTAGGCAGTACTTGTAATATAATTCGTCATGACGAAGTATCCCGCCTCTCACTTCCTGTTAACTACCAAGATAAAACCCTCGTACGTGGGTTTGGTGGAGGGGAGGTATGTACACTTGGAAGTGTTACGTTTCACTTGAGGGTCGATGATGTTGGTGCACAGGTAGATGCCAATGTTGTTCCAAACACTGTTCAAGATGTTCCTCTCCTGATCGGCCACCCTTTCACTGAGAAACAAGGGGTCATAATTGTCAAAGATGATAAAGCCTTGCGGTTCGTCAAAAACTCCAACGAATTGGATAACCTAAGTTCCATTAGGAAGATACCTCTATTCACTAAAGAAGAAACAATAGTACCCCCAAATTGTGCAGCTAATATCAGCGTCAGCCCACTGAACGGTTACAATGGTGATCTTTTCGTAGAAACAAGCCTCAGATATGGAGAAGGCAAGGAGTGTTGTATTCCTAACACTATTTTGAGAATTGTAGAAAACACCCCTTCACTAATTCCATTTGTGAATTTATCAGAGAACGATATATTTATACCAGCATCGAAACTCATTGTTCGGGCATGGCCTTGTACAGAGGGGCAACATGAGCCCACGGAAATGGTACAGCGAGTTTCTATCAAGAATTTGCCTCCTTTGAACTTGGAAAAAATAGAAACTGGCCCTATAACACTAGCGGATAGGAAGAATTTAGAACAACTCATACTACAATACCGTGATTGCTTTGCTGATGATATCAAGGAGTTGGGTTGTGCAAATTCAATTGAGATGGACATAGAGCTGGAGAATAGCAAGACATTCACCTATCGCCCATACCGAATGTCCGAGCATGAACAAAATGTTGTCGAGAATATGGTGAAAGAATTGCTCGATGCCGGAATAGTTAGCGAGTCAAGTTCTCCGTTCTGTTCACCGGTATTACTGGTGAAAAAGAAAACTGGGGATCATCGCCTATGTATTGACTACAGAAAGCTCAATTCTCAAACTTCAAAGGATCGTTATCCATTACCTCGCATAGATGATCAGCTGGATAGGCTACACGGCAGTAAACACTACACGAGCTTAGATCTACGATCAGGTTACTATCAAATTCTGATGAAAGAGAAAGCAAGGCCCTACACTGCTATTGTGACACCTCAAGGACAGTACGAATTCAATAGGATGCCATTCGGTCTAACTAATGCTCCTAGTGTATTTCAACGACTAATGAATAAGGTTCTTGCGCCTGTTAAGAGATTCGCAGCTATTTATCTAGATGACATATTGGTTCACACGTCGACAGTGCAAGAAGGAATCCTTGCTTTGGAACAAATTTTCAAATTATTAAGAGGAGAGGGCCTGACCCTCAATCTTCAAAAATGTACTTTCTTAATGTCATCTGTATCTTACCTAGGGTACCAGATAATTGAAAGTCAAGTCAGACCAGGAGAACCAAAGTCTAAAGCTATTGAAGATTTTCCGCCACCTCGAAATGTACATCAAGTTCGACAATTTCTTGGTCTCACCGGGTACTTTCGACAATTTGTCAAAAATTATGCTCTGATATCCAAACCCATAACACAGCTTCTGAGGAAAAATTCAGTTTGGAAATGGACGAGCACTGAGCAGGACTCTTTTGAAAACTTGAAAAAAACATTAACTGAAAGACCAACCCTGGCGCTATACAATCCTCAATCGGAAACAGAAGTTCATACGGATGCTTGTGCAAAGGGTCTTGGAGGAATATTGCTCCAACGACAACAGGATTCAAAACTGCACCCTGTGTGTTATTATAGCCGACAAACACTGGACAACGAATGTAAATATCACTCATATGAGTTAGAAACTCTTGCCGTTGTAGAGACTCTCAAGAAATTTCGAGTATATTTAATTGGAAAAGATTTCACAGTTGTTACTGATTGTAATGCGTTAAAAATGACTAGTGAAAAAAAAGACTTACTTCCTCGGATTGCACGATGGTGGCTACAACTGCAAGAGTACACCTTCACAGTAAAGTATCGACCAGGGAATCGGATGAAACATGTGGATGCATTAAGTCGAAATGCCTCAGCTAGAGAGGCTCCATCCGAAGAAATCGTATTTCGAATTGAACAAGCGGATTGGGTTTTATCGGGCCAACTGACAGATGAGAAAATAAAACAGATCCAACAAACACTATCCAAACCTCCAGCAACGGAATCAGATCATGATGTATATAAAAATTACGCACTTCGAGACGGTAGAGTATACCGCATTACAGCAAGAGGAATCCAGTGGGTGGTACCAAGAGGGATGCGCCAACAGGTTGTGAAAGCCGCACACGATGAGTTTGGGCATTTCGCAGTGGAAAAGACACTCTTTCGGTTATGTGAACATTACTGGTTTCCCAGAATGCGTCAATATGTCGAGAAATACATCAGGTGCTGCATACGTTGTTTATATAATAAGAAAGCCTCTGGAAAGAAGGAAGGTTTCCTTCATCCCATACCAAAAGAACCTATACCGATGAACGTACTACATATTGACCACCTTGGACCGTTTCCAAAGTCCAAGAAAGCTAATATCCATTTGATCGTATGTGTCGATGCCTTCACCAAATTTGTGTTTTTGAAAGCTGTAAAATCTACTAAAGCTGCTTATGTTATACCGTTCCTAGAGACCATAACCAATCTTTATGGATTACCCAAATCGATCATCACAGACCAAGGTTCCTCTTTCACGTGTCGAGAGTTCATGCGGTATTGCACTAATAAGGGTATACTACATGTAATGAATGCAGTAGCAACGCCTAGAGCCAATGGGCAAGTCGAAAGGTTCAACAGAACTATTTTAGGGGCCCTAATGACAGGCATGACAGACGAAGACATGTGGGACCAGGAGGTCGACCGTATTCAATTCTACATTAATAATGTTCCGAACAAGACGACAGGTAAGACACCTAGTGAGCTCTTACTAGGATACAAACCAAGGGGGTGTGATGATCAAATACTTATAGACGAGATTTCAAAGGTCCCTAAAGTAATTGAAGATCTACTAGAGATTAGGAAGGAAGCGTCTAATAAGATAATCGAAGATCAGAAGAAGCAGAAGACCCGTTATGATAAAAAAAGGAAACGTCCGAAGGAATATAAAACTGGTGACCTTGTGCTAATCGAGAAACAGACACAGGCCGAAAATACCAGTCGTAAACTATTACCTCCTTATAGTGGGCCGATGGTGGTGAAAGAAGCTCTACCGAATGATCGATACTTGGTGTCCGATCTGGAGGGGTCAAAAAGGAACAACAGGAGTAACTACAAAAAGGTAGTCGCTGTCGACAAAATGAAACCATGGGTACCAACGGGTGGATTATCAGATGACACGAGTAATGCTAGCGAAGGCGACGGCGATATTGTGTTAACAGATCCCGATAACAGGAGCGGTGATAGTGATCTCGAGGCGAGATCTGTACAGGATGGCCGATTGTAAGAAACACCCGCGGGACACCCAGTACAGTTGTGACACATAATATCACCATGCGTCACGGTAAAAGCTGAGCTGGTGGCGCAAGGCAAAATACGGAGATAGTGAGCAAGCGGGTGTGAGCGAGTAACGTTAGTCAGTTGTCGTTTGACGGCTTCGAAATTATTATTAGGGCAGTTCTCTGATATTATTGTGTTTATATTTATATTTATTGTTATAATTCAGTGTGCTAAAGTGAAAACCGTGAGTACCTTTCCCCTTTGTGAAATTATCATGTAATTGTTGAAGACAGGTATACGAACATGCATGTTATTGGGCAAGGTTATGAATATCATAATGTTATATTCATATGTTCATTCTATTTTGTATTATTATCATTATTGTTTATCATTCTGTCCAGTGTTCATTAGGGCACTGTAGTGAATGTCAGTTATATCATTCTGTCCAGTGTTCATTAGGGCACTGTAGTGAATGTCAGTTATATCATTCTGTCCAGTGTTCGTTAGGGCACTGTAGTGAATGTCAGTTATATCATTCTGTCCAGTGTTCATTAGGGCACTGTAGTGAATGTCAGTTATATCATTCTGTCCAGTGTTCATTAGGGCACTGTAGTGAATGTCAGTTATATCATTCTGTCCAGTGTTCGTTAGGGCACTGTAGTGAATGTCAGTTATATCATTCTGTCCAGTGTTCGTTAGGGCACTGTAGTGAATGTCAGTTATATCATTCTGTCCAGTGTTCGTTAGGGCATTGTAGTGAATGTGAATTATACATATGTCGATTCGTAGTGTTGGCTTCATCACCCTAGTGAATAAATATTATATTTCTACTATCAAGTTTTATATGTGGAAGTTGTTTTCTATTCATAGCTTTGAATATGATCTGATTATTACATTCATTATGAAGATATGTCTTTATATTCGAGTTCTCGTAGATTGATATGAATGACTTATAGACTGACTAGGAAATGCCTGTTATATCCTTTTATGTATGTAATTCTGAATGAAATAAAACGATGTTATATTTAAAAACCGGCGTTTCGATCGGAATCACCTTGTATCTAGCCAATGTCTTTTCTTACAATATGGACGAGTATACATTCAAAATGTTTGCCGAGATGTTTGCTTTCGAAAAACATTTTTTTTCTGTTATTAGCCACGTTGAACACTAATTCCATGATGTGAGACATTGAACATGAATTTCAAACCATTAAACTCTATTTTTGATGCTTGTCGATTTTTTCTCTCCCTGTATCTCAGGAACTATTCGTTCTAGACGAAAAGTGAATAGAAACTTTTCCATAGGAAATTTCATGTTGTTCAACTTCGTATACTTTCATTTTTTCGCTAGAGTTTGCGATTGTCGAATTATTCAAGAATAACTTGAAAAAATGACCTTCAAACGTTCCCCTACTGCCCCGCTCAACCCCTAGGGATCAGGACTTTCAGTATGTTGTACATGACACTTTCCTTCATCACTCTACAGAAATTTGCGACTACACGATTTTTTCCCCTATTTTTTGTTCGTTTACTGAACTACATAATGACGTCACTTCTCAACGAAATTGAATTTTCAATGATTGTCGTGATGTCTCAATGAAAATCTTGTCCCAAGAAGTACCAATAAAGTCAGTGAAGTCTCAATGAAGTCAGTGAAGTCTTGATGAAGTCAGTGAAGTCACCACGAATTCATTGAAGTCTGGATGAAGTCAGTGAAGTCATGATGAAGTCAGTGAAGTCTCGATGAAGTCAGTGAAGTCTTAGGAAAATGTGAAGTCTGGTGTACAAATTGCCGTCTGCGGTTCGCCCCTCGGTAAAATAGGAACCAGTCACTACATTCATCAAATAATACCACTACGAAATGAAATCATACTAAACTATGAGTATCATACTATCTTGTAGTGGTATTATTTGATATAATATAGTATCAATCAATGTTGTAGTAGTATCATTAGATGAATGTTAGGACTGGCGCCTATTTTACTAAACGTTTGGTAATTACTACCAACTATTTTTTTCAGTGCGGTATCCAGACCAGATGGGGACGGATTCTCCGTAATAAGGGCTGGCTGTATGTCGTAAGACAAGAGGCCATATTCAGAGAGAGAGAGACCTAGAATCACTGCTGTATTCAACTGACTAATATAACATGTATGCGTATTACACGTCAAAGCATATGTGTGGAGGACGCATGGCGATATGCAGACAAACGACGTTTCCGCAATATATCACATCATCATCGGTGTCGGCGAGCGCTACCGGTGACGTTGTATGGCCCGAATGGCGACGCTCCGGACACAAAGGAACGTTATTTAGTGGAGTTCGTGAGAACGATGAAATATTAGGGTGATGTTTCGAATATAGAGGCGTTATACAGTGGAGTAGCCAGATAGGGGGAAAACAGGAGTCAGCAATCATCCTTCAAGAATTCGAAAATTCGTTATTTACAGTAGAGTTCGTGAGGACGATGACATATTGGAGTGATGTTTCGAATATAGAGACGTTATACAGTGGAGTAGGCAGATATGGGGAAAAAAGGAGTCAGCAGGCATATCCTTCAATTTCCACATGAAAGTTAGGAGAATTCGAATATTCGTGATTTAGTAGAGTTCGTGAGGACGATGAAATATTAGGGTGATGTTTCGAATATAGAGGCGTTATACAGTGGAGTAGGCAGATATGGGGAAAAGAGGAGTCAGCAGGCATATCCTTCAATTTCCACAGCATGTTATGAAAGTTAGAAGAATTCGAATATTCGTGATTTAGTAGAGTTCGTGAGGACGATGAAATATTAGGGTGATGTTTCGAATATAGAGGCGTTATACAGTGGAGTAGGCAGATATGGGGAAAAGAGGAGTCAGCAGGCATATCCTTCAATTTCCACAGCATGATATGAAAGTTAGAAGAATTCGAATATTCGTTATTTAGTAGAGTTCGTGAGGACGATGACATATTGGGGTGATGTTTCGAATATAGAGGCGTTATACAGTGGAGTGGGCAGATATGGGGAAAAGAGGATTCAGCACTCAGCAGGCATCCTCCAATTCCCACAACATGTAATGAAAGTTAGAAGAATTCGAAATAATTTCATATTCCCTCTGTATTGCAGGACTAGACTCACGAAGATAAAAATATGCACAAGCGAATGATATGCAAGGTTACTTGAATATGTATACAGCATATGGGCCATCCTTTAACACAAATATTAATTGGGTGATTCCAAACAAATTTAGCTTGATTTAGTAGAAACGATATCAATGTCATTGTCATTTCAGGGACGAACGTCATTTTGGACAATGCCATACATTTTTATGGAATAAGAAAAGGTTCGTCGAAAATTTCCAGGAAAACTAAATTCACAATATTTTTTAGATATATGATAAACTGATATTCATCATACAGGGCGTGGAAATTAATCCTGAATCAGGAAAACCCAATCACGAATCTGTGATTAGAGGCCTGTAAGAATAACAAATTTGCATCGTTCAAGTTTGAACCCCTTTTTGATTGGGTATGGAAGTATTGAAATGGAATATTTTCAGATATATTATGATCAAGAAAAATCACTTGGATACATACAGGGTGTATCTAAATGACAAAAATTCAAGGGGCGATTCCTGGTGATATTTAAGGAAATAGAGTTCATTTAAACATGTGTCCTAACTTGCTTCGTTTTCGAGATACAAGGTATTGATATTTCCCTCGATATTTCCATGAAAAATCTTTTTTCTATTCATTTCTCGATTGTCTTTTCATCAATTTCAATAAAACGTTGTGTTTTTGTTAATAGTGATATGGAGCTTCTTCTAATGCAATTACATTCGAAGTAATATTTCCAGTGGCGTCATAGTGGGTGAATTTATCGATATTTATGGTGAATGTTATTGTACACCACCGGTTTTTTTAGGTTCCATATTTTTATTACATTGAACTATTATGTAATAAAAACTTTTTTATTCTCTGTGTGATTTTTGTAGCTAGCTTAGTTATTGAAGAATCAATAAAAATTCGATTTGACTCCATATTTTAATGTAGGTGACTTCTATTGAGATTACTCAATAACACCAAATAGAGTCATTTTGAAATTTTGGGGCATTCTCAGTCTCCATCCATACTGAATTTTGGCACCATGGAAGCTTATACAGGGGGTTTATAAATGAAAACGATTAATACTTCCAACTTCAACATCCTATATCTCGAAAACGGAGCAAGTTAGGACACATGTTCATATGAACTCTATTTGTTAGAATGTCACAAGGAAACACCCCTTGAATTTTCTCGGTGTTATTCAGATACACCCTGTATAAAGAAATAACTTTTTGATAATTCGCATTCTCTATCTGATGAGAATGATTTGTTCTCCAACCGGCAGGAATACTGGCTTTTTCCTGCCGCTTGACAGGCAGAAAAGGTGTACTTTCACCGCCTAGGCAGTGAAAAGTTTGTTGCTATGCAACATTCCAAGAAACTCTAATGAAATTAGTAATCAAAATTGACACTGACATTGGGTGAACAAAAAATGATGGGGTTTTCAACACGGCAGTAAATGTAGATTGACTGCCTTGGCTGAATTCCTAGCCTCGCTACGCTCGGCGGTTGATTCAATGTCACTAAAATAGTCGATCGATACGCAATTATACAGGGTAATGTACAAGCAACAATTATCTGACAGTCCGAAGGACACTCTTCATGAATGAAATAAGATTTGTCATCTCCTTCCAAGACTTCGAACTGTTCAATTGCATTTTTCTCGAAAACGAATGAAAATATCGTATTCAAACAGGAGTACCAATAATACGTAGAAATTATGTTTACTCACATTTTACTTTCAAAATCACTGAGAAGTTTCGTCAAAAAAGTAACCAGTTGATTTCAACGTCAGTGATAATTCACGTAACAAGCTGTAGAATACATAAAATAATATTCCCTGTATAAAATTATGCCTCTGTGCCGATTTTGATAACAATCGATGTATATATATCTACAGTGAAATTATTAGCAAATATCTTCCACAGCAATGTTTTATTAATCCATATCTGGTCCTATCGTCATATTCTGGTCCAAACAGTCCGCCCTTAGCCTATGTCCCAATAGTTATGACTCACTCTGTACATCATTTGATGACAAAGACCCTCTGGACCAGACGACTTGACATTTAATTTCCTGTTTCTGCTCGGAAAATAGCTTCTGTCGCTCGAGTAGAAGTTCCTCAAAAATAGCTCTATGACATGTATCTTATATGAAGCAACGCGAAATCATCGAATCATTTGCTGGGATAGGGCCGAAGATTTCCCGTGGGAACAGCGCAAAAGGGAAGGGATCAGTCGCCCGATCTCATGTATGTATGGCAGAGATATAGTACAAGACTCGGAAAATCTTGAAAATGAGGTTTTCATGGTTTGTAACAGGTGGTTGATATAAAGTTCATGATAATCCATTCATCACGCCTGCATAGAAGAATAAAATGAATATGAGTAGGCCTTGCATGTTTCTCATTAAGACAGAGTTGAGTTGAGGAAATACTCATTGACTTATATGCGAATGAGAGCAGTCAAAGATCAAAAAATAGGTGGAAGAAATCATGCGGTCGCAATTTTTTGTAGAATGATAGGATTAAGTGCCATAAACAAATTTCTGAAATTCCTGACCCGTGGGAGAGCATTTGTAGACAGAAAATAGTTATTTTTGTATCTAGAGCGCGAAATGCTACTTTGGTGATCGAGATCTGATTTTTTTACGAGGCGTAGCCGAGTTAAAAAAATAGTCGAGATGACCAAAGTATTTCGCGCTCGAGTTGCAAACAACATTTTTTCTACAAACGTCAAAAAATATAGTTCCAAAGTAAAAATATAGTTCCAAAGTAAAAATATGCTAAGCTTGATATAGAAAATAGTGTTAAACTGGCTTAAAAGGCCTCCCACTATCCTCCCTAGCTACGCACGATGTTCCACAAACATAATAGGGATTTTCTTTCGTGCGATCCAAGAGATTAAACAAAGTTATTGTTGAACATTCAGAAATAAATGATTTCGTGTATGTTTGCTCGATTGGGGACCATACAGTTGAAATATAAATATCTGATATATTTTACATAACAATGCGCGAAGTAGGTACTTCGCGCACTGTTTTACTTCGCGCATTGTTTTGTGCGAGGTATCATGGTAACGTAGGAAACTGAAAAAAAGTGTCACTTCGCAATTGGTAATCAATGCGCGAACCTTGTCATTTTTTGACGTTTGTAGAAAAAAAAGATTTGTTGCACCAACGAAATTATTTGTAATTTTTGTTAAATTGGAAAAAAAATTTGCGAAATCAACAAAAAACATATCAATTCCAATGAGCGACTTATTCAACAAAACAAAATATTTTGATTGATATATTTGTTTACTTGAACAAAGGTTCAATTTATTCAACAATATGTATAGTTGACAAAAAACATTTCTGTTGATTCAACTATCATCTCATTTTTGGATGTATGATAAATTGATATTCATCATGCAGGACGTGGAAACGAATTCTGAATTGAGAAAACCTAATCACGAATATGCGATTCAGGTCTATAAAAATAAAGAGTTTTCATCGTTCATGTTTGAACTCCTTGATTGGGTGAAAATATTGAAAACAAAATCTTCTGAAGTAGAGAATTTGCATTGTCCTTCATAATATGCATATAATAACATTCTGAATATTCAACAGAAAACAACTACTTTTCTGGCTATTTGCCACGTCGAACATTGAATTATATATTTTGAATATATATAAAGAGAGACCATGAAAAATCGAAATCCTCTGAAATTGGGAATTGACATCATCTCTCAAATCGAAAAGAATAATATGATGAATTATGATATAAAAATATAACTTACCAATATGTTCAGAATTGAAATAGAAATTGAAATGTAAAGGAGAAGTATACTTGTATGAACTCTGATCTTGATGAGCTTGGAACTTCCAAAAAAATCATTCGTATCAGTGATATGGGAGTTATATCTCTCACAAAAAGGTTATATGACTTAACTCGAGTGAAAGTCATTTCGGATATCATATCCTCATCAGTAACCTGAAATCCAGTTATTCTTTCAGCCATTCTTCATGATATACACAATTTTCATCTCCCTATAATTTAACTAAAACTTGAAGATTCGTGATTAGGTTTTCTCAATTCAGAATTTCTTTCTATCAATTTATCATACACCCAAAAACAAATGCCTGATGACAGTGCTTATGTCAACAAATTATAATTCTCAGATTTCAGTTCGTGAGTTCGTTATAGTTTTATAGTTCATCAGATATAACATTCCGTTTCCACAGAAACTTGAATAAATACCTAGCTTTTTCTCGACGCAGATTGTCAATAATTATCGTCACTTCAACGTGGCGATTCCAAGCGTTTTGAAAGTGCTTTGCTCTTCTATTATACGCTTTCGTATATGCATGATTATTAGAGTGTGCCAAATTGAAAATTGACCATATTCGTTCCTTAGATATGAAATGATAATCTTTGTTCAGTTGAGTAATCGTAAATTATTGAAACATTATTTATCAACAACAGTGTCCATATTTTGCGAAGCTCTATCGCCTCTCGAAATTAATGTATGAGAATTTATAAAATCCGACTACGAAAATCATTGTTTTCATTTCACATTTTCCCTAATAGCATACCTACCCATCACATGGGTGATGATAAATAGTGATGTTGCAACTTTCGTAATTTCCACAACAGACATAAACAATGGCCGTCAGGCTCTTTTGAAGTCTAATATTGACGACGAAAATGGGATGTTGTAATAAATCGAGTGCAGCGCTCCACTGACCAGCCAGTTAGTAACAAACAATACGCGTTTATCGACAAAATTGAGGTGATTTTCAAATTTGTTTCAATACAGAGCTGATCTGAATTCGAGTGATGTTCACTGAGAGATTGATAGGTACTAGAAGATTGTATAGTTTATGCAAAGTCAGCTGAACAGATCATCAAACGAATGTCGGGCCGCGCTACCGCACCCTTTGAACTTTCAAAGGGACCGACGGCTTGCGGTGATGTGTTTTTCCAACTGACTTTGCATAAACTTTAACTTTTCATCATAGTTGCAATGTGTATTATTCTTCACTATTGGAAAATAATGACGCAAAAAGGGAACATGGTGAAATAAAAACAATGTTTCAGATATACATTTTATTTTACAATAATTCACGATAATTTGAACACTGATTAATGAACGATATAACGATTTGAATCGATCAAGGATAAGTTTCCTATATCAGCACATTCTTCAACATAATATAGATTGTGGTTCATTTCAAACACAACGTGCCAACTCTGAATGAATGTTATTTATGAAATTCATTTCTATCATTTTCATGCCTGACAGTGTTGTCTATTATTTCTCACCTTAAGAATCACAATAATGAAAATAAGACAATGATCAAAACGAAATAATCGATGAATAATACCTATATCACAAGAATATCAACGAAGGAATTTAGATTCTATTTGTTGAAAAAATACTTTTCCATGCGTATACGGGACATTTCGACTAAAAGTGATGAAAAAAGAAGTCAATCATGAGAAGATTGCTTAAAAATAATCCAACAGAATACTTTGAGACAAATGTATTTACGAACATGACGAACCAGTGCTGATTGTATACAGGGTGTCTGGAAAATGAATGATAGAGCTGATAGAGTGACCCAAAATAATGTTAGTACTTCATATAAAGAAAATGTCTATCGTACTTCGTTACGGAGTTATTAACATTGAAAGTTTGAATAAAAAAATATATTTTATGTATATTTTTTGAACGGTTGCCATGGTATCAATGATATTCGGACAACTAAATTAACTCATACTTATGCTCCTTCCGATATGTTGACGGTTGTTCAGTGATTATGTTTTATACAGGATGGGACACATTTTTTCCGTTTGAGGGAGGCATTTTTGACAATGGTAACGCATTTGACATTTTGCTTCCAGCGTTTGATTCCTTCATATTTTGTCTACAAAATAGTATACTTTATTTCAATCTATATATCTTGTATCGTTCTAGAGAAAATGGCATTTCAAAGAATACCTCCCAACCAATGAAAACTCTACACTGAAAAAGAATTAAATGAAATTTCACTCAAGGTCCACGCAATAATGCGTCAATTATTTCGGTCCACGCCCGATTGAGTTGAAATATCACCCTACTTGACTGCGTAAATTGGTAATTCATGATCCGACTAGATGAAACTTGTTGTGAACATTCTAATTGGTAGAAAAACTTGATGAAACATCTAATAAGAGTTGAGAATTTCACTCAAGAATTTCAATCAGTAAATTCACTCACAACCACATATTATGCTGTCACTCAAATGAATTTTTTACGGTGTATTTATTCGATTACATTATGGTACTTGCAGTCATTGTCATATTTGACATAAAATTATTTTGACAGTATTTGATACTTTGGAAACACCATGGATCAGTTTAGTAATGATTAGTATGCATATTATGTATGGACTTTAGAAACTTTCGCGGTGATGTCAATATAACTCCGTAACGATGTGTGATATCCATTTTTTTTTATATGAAGTACTAGCATTATTTTGGTTCACTCCATCAGCCATCCGGACACCCAGTATATGTGGAAACTTGCAGATTGTTGAGAATATTCATTTATTGATCTTAGTGGTTTTCACCAGCTACCTTCGGAAAGATTTATCATTATTTGTTATACGTCGATCCAAAAATGTGAAACATTTCTTGTAATGGAATAAATATGAGGGAAATAATCTTCATGAGTTGACGCGATCTATACCTATAGAACAAAAGAACCGATGATTCTGAAAATTGGTGGGCATCATAAATGGAGTATTCTGTATTTGCTCGAAATATTTACATCGATACAGTTCGTTGCCGCTGGTAAGATAAAGCAGTAGCAATTCGGTTATGTCGAATGGAATAATCTGTATTTCTGTATAATTTCTCAATGAAAAGCTGATAACATTAATCACTTGGGATCTAGGTAATGATTACAGGCCAGCGTAGCCTCGTGGTTAAAACGTCAATGTTCTATCCACGTTGGATTGCCGGTAGGTGGGTTCGATTCCCACCACGACAGCAGAAATTTTTCTGATGGCCTAAAAAAGTGTTTGGGATCATACGTTGAAAGGTTCCGTCATTCCTTGCTCGCACAAGTCTCTTGAAGACTTCTGAGGTTTGCTCGTAAGGAGGCAACCGAATGATGGATAAGAACAATATGAATTAACAATATAGGGTGTTGAAAATCTGGAATTTTCAATTTTAGGATTTTCTTGTATCGAAACTATTTATTGAAGGTAAAAACGGCTTACAGGCTTGTTCAAGATTCAAAATTCTGATGACCCCGTATATGTTCCAATAGAATGTCAGTAAATATAGTGAATCAGAAATTATGATAGGGGCGAGATAGGGATAAGTAAGCCGTTTTGACTTTGACTTGACAATGAATACTTAGTTTAGACACAAGGAAATCCTCAAAAAGGAAATTCGCGATTTTGAACACATATACATTTCTGTAATCATTCCTGCTAGACCCCTAGTGTGATGTATTGATAAAATCAGCTCTTCAGGGAGAATCTAAAAATGCAATGAAATACAAGTTATTCCATTTGAAATGACCAAAATGCAACTTCTTTCTATTACAAGCAGCACACTGTATTGATGAAAATTTTTAGGCGGATAGAGATTGCTCGATTGATGATGCATACTAATGTTCAGAAAGATATGTCTTTCCGTTCTTCAGGTATAGATTAACTCAAAGAAAATATGCCCTGTAGATATATTTATGTTCAGTATACCGAGAGGTAGGTACACACCTTCATTTAAAAAATTAAAGCATTTGGAATGTTGAGTCAATGTGCCCGATTATTGTACATTATGTAGATTCCATGATCAATTCGAACATAACAGAAGGATGATCATGATCTGTATATTATTAGTTGAATCAACAAAGGCCACAATAGGTCCAAAACGGGAAATAAATATCGTAGTCGCAAATGTTTGTACAATGGTGAAGGGAAGTATCATGAGCAACATACCAAAATTCCTGACCTTTTTTCATCACCTGTATCTCAGAAAGTATCCATATTGTAGACCAACAATGAAGAGCATTTTTCATGTTGTTCATTTTTGTGAATCTGAACTTCCTCGCTAGAAGCCGTGGTTTTCGAATTATTGAAAACAATGTCAACGCTCCCCTACCCCTCGCTGTTCCCCCATGCGTCAAAACTTTTAGTATGTTGTTCATGGCAATACCACTGTACAAAATTTGCGACGAATTATTCCCTTCTATTTTTGTTAGTTTACAGAACTATATTATTATATCATCACAAAACATATCATGTTCCTTCGTGAATCTCATATTCGGAAGAAAAATGTTTCATTCACATATATTCAAATATTATATCCACTCATCCACCATAACTAAATGAAAAAACATCAATATCCCAAAGGTGATATCATTCTTGTCGTCAATTGATTTGGTCATCTATAGACTTACTACACGTGTAAAGATAAAAAATGGTAAGTGTAACATTGTGTGCTGACATCATGTACAGATGAGAACAGCTTGCATTCAACAACTGATTCCAGTAGCGTTTGGAATCATCAACTTTTCCTCTAGAAAGTGTACCTTGGACCCTTTTTTCATGAATGAACAGTTACATGAGTTGCCTCACTGACTACAAAGACCGTCGACTTGAACAGAATGTGGTAAGCCGCTACACTGAACGAATAAGACTTCTCACAGTTTTTGTCGTTGATTATGGAAAGATCACTAAGTTTCAACTCGTTGTGAGGTATCCGCCAAAACCAATATGCGTAAAGTGGCAACAAACCATCACACTGAACTGAACTCCCGCAACATGGATAAGACTTCACGTGGATTCACTAGAGGCTCCTTCCTCCTTCAGAACCGTATAGATCACCTGTTTCCTCTCGGGGAATTCATCCCTCCTCTTAGGGTTACAGTGGTAGAGGAACTCGCATAGCTGGTAACACAGAACGCACATGCCTATTACCAAGAACGTCTCCATGGCTGGCTAGCCGCGAACCTTTTCCTGCTACCCACACGAGATGTTCGTTTCGTGTCCTGCTGTGATGGTCCGTGTAGGATCGCGATCGGCATGGAACTGGAGGAAGAGGAAGAGAGAGACCGGTGGTCCGGAGAAGCAGAGGATGCTGCGCGACCCGTGCGTTACGAAACGGAAAAGGATACAGCATACAGCATTGTATACACAGAAAAAGATACACAGTAAAAAAATAGAGTGGAATTGAACACTAGACTTGTTCCTAGGAGGATTACTGAGCTTTAGAGTGAATGATTCAACTCTATAGTTTAGTATATTATAGTGTGATATTTTAATTCTAAAGGGTGTTTCAGATTTGAATGAACATACGATACCTGTAGATAGAGGACACTGTGATGGTTCCAAATCTCCCCCCATTATTATCTGATATACTCGGCTCCATTTTGAGTCATTTTAATTGAACTCGTAATTCAAAATCCAATTATTTCTCAAAATAATAACAGTCTTCAAAGTTCCATATCATTGGAGTGAAAAAGATAGATCTGTTCCTTCGGCAGAATAACGTCTGTGGTTTTGGAAATTTTTGAGGGCTCATTTTATTCTTCACTATTGATTCATGAGCTGCGGTTAAGTAGGCTGTGCAAAAAAATCTGATATCCTGACAGTTCATAATCACTATTTTGATATTATTGGTAACGTTAAGATATTTGTTGGTACTTGTTTATTGGGTTGTAACATTTCAAAGTGTTTATAACGATGCCTCAACACAATAAACTTAATGTTCACACTGGTGATTATGATCTCAGTCATAAAAGACGGTAAACACATCAATGGGGGTGATTTGAAACCGTCAAAGTGTCCACTATCTGCCAGTATCGTATGTACCTACATTTGAGTCTTCTCTAAATTTATTGAATAAAGTGAACATTCCACTCAAGACCCAAGCAAGTGTCACTGTAAATTCAAAAACCGAGTATTACATATAGTCACAAAAGTTAACAGTAGGAATATAATAGTAGAGAGTAGATTTCACACTATGAACAGTGTCGGATCCACCGGAAATTGATTGAATTTTCCACTCTACCTGGATGTCAAATTGCTCCTGCATTGTTCAAATTGACATTACTTCACTATCATGTGTTTAGGTGCTAATTAGGAGTTTTCATTTAGTCATCATTTCAGATTGATATAGAACACTAGTTGAGTAAACTAGGCCCTACTTATACTGTTGAGATTTCATCCAAGTTGGATTAATCATTTTTTCATGTGTCACAATATTTATAGGCCTCCGGTAGACGTTCTGCGGCGAAATCTCGGCACTCTCGGCAGCGCCACCTGCACACAGTCGCGCGAATTGATGGATGAGATGTAACGTGAAGTTATAATATTTCATTCGTTTTATATTTTAAAATCTCTCAAAACGCTGGTATATAGTAAAAAAACTACTTGAACTTGATATCATGTTCAAAATATTATCGACACTATATAATCATTATCACTTATAGCACTATCCAGTATAGACTGTATAGATTGATATAATAATTATCATCGTATATAGATTGTATTGAACAATGATAGAGTGTCAATTTAATCGACAAGAGTGGGACATTCAAGTTCACTAGTGTCTATAAACACTAGTATGAGTTCAATTTCAATTTGTGAATCAAGATATGTGAATTGAATTTCTTCGAAATTTCTGGAATATTGAGTGAATTCAATACGAGATCAGTGGAAATTCAATCTACAATTAGTTTCAAAGAAGATAATCTGCGAGAAGTGTAGTTATAGAGTTGATTGCAGTATCAGAGTGAGTTTGTCAGAGTATTTTAACTCTGAAAACATACTCTGCGAATTTAAATCGACGGTTTTTTTTACTGTGTATCTCATGATGAATGGGATACCCATTCATTCCATGGGCCTGTTTCAGTGAAATATTTTATACTAAACCACAATGTAAAAATGTATGCGACTTTCGTGGTTTTAACATACATTTAAATGTTCTTTATATAATTGTTCGATGGAATTCACTTATAGGAAGTCGTATCTATAAACAAAATAAACATGGCAAGAGACTAATACTTGTATTGTTTTCTTGGATTTTCAGTTATGCCAGCCAGTGATCTCCTATAAACGTGCGAGGTCATCCAATTAGACTCTGACACCGACCACTTGTAAGTACACACACAAACACGTGAAATTTGAATGAAAAAGACTATTGACATGTATTCTTTCGAGTCATATTTTGTGTATGTTTCTGTATTGATATCTTTATGAATTTCATTCGAAAAATGAAAGAGGATGCAATTTCAAAGAAAAAAGTTTGAAGTGTTCAAACTCGTGAGAATTCAATATTTTAGTAGATGTCGGATAAGTCGATGAAATACATCTGTTCAGATTAATCTATAACCCTGATAGATATAATTCTGTAATTTTGGCACTATACCAGTTACATAACAGACTATATTTTGCCACCACGATGAGCCATACAGGGTGGACACGAAAGAATTCTATAAATATTTACAACTTTTACGCCCGGTATCTCACAACGAGGCCTTTTACGACTTTCATTTATGGAAACTTTTTCAATTTCTTGAGACGCCCTATCACGTCTCGAAGTGCGTCCCACATATTACGAAACACCCTGTATATAAACAAGTTCAAGAGGCGTATCCTGAAGAATCAAAATTAAATTTTCGCAAATCAAAACTGATTGATTCAATTAATTTTTCTCACCAATAAATGAAAATGGGAAGAAAAATTATCGATTCACATCGAATAAAAGGAATAAGTAATTCACAGCGTTTCATCACAGCACACAGATGGTGTTTCATCAGGGTGAATTGAATCTCTCTTCAAATGAAGCTTTACTTGAGAGAATCTCGGAGAGGCATAAACTACAAGAAAATTGAGGAATAAATGTGAGTTTGGAATTACGCCCGACCATCAGCAAAATGAAAGAATATACGGTTTTTAATCAAAGGATGTCTCCGGCGGCTGTAGCGTCTTTTGTCTGCTATAAACAGGGTGATTCAGAGCGAAGTGATAAAATCCCTCTCAACAGAATATATAGAAAATGAATAATACAAACATGAAATATGGGTGCGAAAATACTCCGTTTTCAGGATACAGGGTGTTGAATTTTCCGAAAGAAGTGAGATTTTCATAAATAACTATAGGAAACGCATCAGCCGATTTCAATTAAACTTCAAAGGTGGATTTATAGCATCATCTATAACAATTATCGAGTAACATTTATCATTTTACAAGTAGCAATTGGAAGTTGAACTTCCTGTTTTCAATGAAGGTGTTTATGCAGACATTCAACAATTATCAATTAACAAGTAACAAGTAAGAAGTTGGCAAACTTTCAACTTTCTTACTTTGATTGAACCAGGTTTTCTTCTAGTGCACAACTAGTACGCAGATGATCGTGGATTGGTTTCATCGACTGGTAGAGAAGGCATGGATTGGTCAGACCAATGTCAGACCTGATACCTGACATATGATATGAAATTTGTTTCAACATAAAATAATTGAAATCAACAGAATAATTGTGAATAAAAGTAACCCAGTTACTTCCAGATCAGAAAACATTATGAAATTCGGAATTTCAGCTCCTTATGTAAACTGTAAACAACGAATTTGTAAGGTTATTGCTTTGATAGTCCTATCAATCCATTATATGTTGATTTGGTTTTCATAAATGTCAATATTCTCATCACTTGTTAATTTACAATTGTTAATTGATAAATGTTACTTGAAAATTGTTATATGTTGCTGCATAGTTCCACTCGAGGTTCCACCTTAATTTTCACGGTTCATTTGCACATCAAACAGCTAGGTTAGGTACCAATTATACAGGCTGACTGACAGAAAACGCCCCATCAAGCCATAGCGCCGCTACTAACTGTACGCATTTTGAAAGACTAAGAAGCAAATGAAATGACTCACCAGAATACTAGGAGTTGGCTGTGATAACTATTTTTTCGAATTCCAACTGTAACGTCAACGACTGTGAACTTTTTTTTTTAAATACCATCAAATGTTTTCAATTCATTGTTTTCTCTTTCATTTATTTTTTTTCAATACGATGACGTATGACAAAATGACTTTTGAAAAAAAAAATAAGTTGAAATAAAATATAAATGCTTGAGCTGGAATATTTATCGTTCGTCGGCTGTGGCTATTTAAATCCCTCATTCAGAAGGCTATAGGCTAGATCCCAGCGCCTACTAGAGCCCTTGATGTCCTACTGGGTCTGCCCCCTCTACATCTGATTTTAGATTATGAAGCCATGCGCACTGCCTACAGACTCAAAGTTGCAAACCAATGGATAGAAAGGGCAGACTATGGACACTCCCTAATATGGAACAAGGCCGAAGAAAGCTGTCCCAGTATGCTGATGGAAAGGGACAGCACTCTGCCAGTTCTGAATTTCAATAAAGCACCGCATGTCATTTTTCTTACAAGAGAGGAATGGACTGGCAATACACCAGGTTTGCTTCCTGCCAACGAATCAACCTGGTTCACGGATGGCTCAAGGTTTGGTGGCGGGTCTGGTGCAGGAGTATATGAAGGAGGAACAGGGAAAAGAATCTCAGTACCTCTTGGCAAATACGCTTCAGTAATCCAGGCCGAAGTGTCCGAGTGTAGAAATGCCTTAGAAAATATGGCAAAAACTTGGAAAGTCAGCCTCATGTGGGTTCCAGGACACTCTGGTATCCCGGAGAACGAGGAGGCAGACAGACTAGCCAAGATCGGTTCAGGAACGACACCCATTGGACCAGAACCGATATTGGGAATACCCAATAGTACGGCTATGTCCTTCATGAAGGAAATGCTACAGAGGCAGTTCCTTGAAACATGGCGGGACACACCAGGAATGAGACAATCAAAGCTCCATAATATGAAGGTACCTTTAAAAAGGCTCACGAGAGAGATCCTGTCACTCAATAGAAGGGATCTCAAGATGGTAGTTGGGCTTTTAACTGGGCACGTAACCCACTAAAAACCCGTCTCAGCTCATGCTCAGTTGACAAGAAATAAATATATTCATAACATTTTGAGATATATCATTGAAAGTGGCAGTACATGTCCCTGAAATGAACGTCAGTATGTGTAATTTGTCAGATATTTTGACACCCCATGTGATTTTGAAGTGCTCTGTAAAAAAAAAATTGGTCATCGATATGTTGAACACACAATTCACCTCAACAACTGATTGCTCCGTGACTTCAATGAACGATGAAAGAGAATGCAAATTCCTATTGTGTGTGTCCAATAGATGAAATTAAATGTTCGTCGAGGCATATACATATATAGCCAGGAAAGTAGTTGTTTTCTGTTGAATATATCAAGAGAGAATTGATATGGAGTAAATATGACAAGATCTTCGTTCAATATGTCGCATCAAGGAGCAATCAGTATGTGTGAATTGTTTGTTCAACATAACGATGGACATCAGTTTAAATATTTCAATTTTTCTTTTATTTCATGCACTTTGAAATCACAAGTGGTGTTGAAATATTTGACAAATAAAAAGCTGACATTCATTTCGGTGACATTAGTGAGTATTATACTATTTTGTAGTGGTAATATTTGATATAGTATAGTATTATATAATGTTGTAGTGGTATCATTTGATGAAAGTTGGGACTGGCGCCTATTTTACTAAACGTTTGATAGTAACTATCATCTTTTTTTTTTCAGTGCACGTCTTTAGCTCCTAGGGGTTGAACTTCAACTTTAGCTCCTAGATACTAAAAGTGTTGCCTAGCAACATACATAATGATCATTTCATTGTCTCGGTGAGAGAAACGTCAACTTCAAGAGCTATATAATTTTGGAACAAAAATTGAGGATTTTTCAGCCGATTGCAGAAAAACCTAATTATTGTTGGGTAATTCTGATAGTATACGCGTAAATGTCGGTTTGTCAACTTTTCGTTTCAGTCAATGTAATGAATAAAAATGTATAATGAAGAAGTTCCATTAGAAATTTCGAAGTTGAAATTTCTATAGGGGATAGACTCGGATAGAGGAATGTACGAACACAGCAATTTGGCTTGACCGTCAAAAATGCTTCTTCCCAAGAACTGACATTTACTCGGAAATTGGTATATATCATTATGTCGGCGAATCTTGAAAAATATCGATTTTCGAATCCTTGATAATATGCATGATCATGATGACTTCTCATGATGGAGTTCAAGATGAAGAAATTGTCCTTCTAGACTATTCTAGAGATAATAATTATACAACTGACAAAAAGATTATTCTATATACTCACCCGTATTGTATAAGTCAAACAAATTGGAACTTACCTGAAACAAAAAACTATCATTAATTTCAGCTATTCCGATAATGACAAATGAGGAAACAAGTGAATGAAAGTTTTCGAGGCATATGGATTCCAAACAGAAACTTTCCATAACATGACAACACCAAATTACCCTTCGCTCGTGTGATTTTCACGACTATACTCGAATGAGTTTCAGAAACTTCATATTTCCAACAAGATGATGTATGCGAATTATATTCAAATGTGTTCATTAAAGTTTGTACAAGTTCGTCTTACGGAAGGGAACACGACTGACAGAATTCGCGCGGGGCGCGACCATAAGTTGGAAATCATGTTCTAGTCATTTGCATAATTCGTATTATGGCGGTATGAAGCCAGTGCTGCGATTTCGATATACCATAACTACCTTCCTATATGAAGACCACAGGGGATAAAGGGGAAATGTCACAATTAAGATGTCACAATATAGTAGAGATTCACTAGACACCGCCATCATCTGATTGCCTAACCACTATATTTTAGTACAACCAGAAGTCCATAGCAATAACGCAGCATAGTCAGCTAATATATGCTCATTCGAAAATACGTTTACATGGAAAAAACGCGGAATGTCCACTTAAAAAATGTGAAGAAAGGAGAACTTAGTCCTTGCTTGAATACAGAGTTCATTGTGATTTTGATAGGTTTTCACACTGTCAGAAGCTGTTTGGCAAAAAATTACAAAGCTGCCGTTCTAAGTATAAATGAGTTTTGGTAAAGAAGAAAGGGGAACGTCCAAGCTTAGTCCTTGCTTGAATACAGATTTCATTGTGATTTTGAAAAGTTTTCACACTGTCATCAGAAGCTGTTTGGCAAAAAAGTTACAAAGCTGCCGTTCTATGTATAAATGAGTTTTGGTAAAGAGTTGTTTGACATATTTCAAGGTTGACGACAAAAAGGTGTGCTGACTGGGCTTATCGAGTACGTGTGAGTGATGGGAATGCAAAAATGAGATTGCTACATGATGATTCCTACTCGCGTGGAATTTATAGAAAATGATCAAATCATAGAGATGCTAGATGTACTATATGACAACTTACCGCTCATATGGTATCCAGGCAAAAATGGAGAAATGTACTAGAGCAGATAGTTGCGAGTAAACAATCCAGTTTTTTCACAATTTATTTGTACATTCCCCATTTTTTATCGTCGAGGCGTTGAAAAATCGTTTTGGTTAGTGGTAAAACAGTGTAGTGTATTATCGTGCCAAAGGTTCCAGTCTTCGATATACCCCATTTTTAACTTGAATCTCTGGACTTGTTATTTGTTTTCAAGAAATTTTTCATTCAAAAATAATCTTTATTTCTAGTGGTTCAACTCTTGCTCATTATTCCCCATCAAATGAATCCAGATGGTTTGATTTCAACCTTTTTTTATGACTCTATTTCAATAGATGTAACAATGCAAACTATACACATTATCATTGCTACTTTTTCTGTTCTACAAGATGGTTCTATGAAATTTTCAAACCAACGTTTGGTCTTTGAGCTACCATCATCACCTATTTATTTTTTTAAATACACCTCTAGATTTTTTCAATAGACAATTTAGGAGCTTTTGATCTCCCATAATCGACGGTGTATTGCAGTCAAGAAGAAATGAAAATTAAATCGCGAATATTCGTTTTTTTTTCAATCTTTGGCAGTGTACGAAATTTTTGAAATTTTGAAACGGCATTTTGTTAGGCATAGAATTGCGCAACTTTGCCAACACTGTATCTCTTACGGTTGACAAGATCCTAATGCATGAGGCTCGAATTCCATCCACTCTGTACAGTTCTATCGCTTTGACAACATATAGGTACCTTAAGAGTTCTGGTTATTATAGTTTTTCTTCAGAATAATTGTTATTAACCAGTATCCTAAGATGCAACTCTCAAAACTTCGATTAGTTTTGGGAAGTTTCATAGTATTGTTTATGCAATGTCAGTTGGAAAAATACATCACCGCAAGCCGTCGGTCCCTTTGAAAGTTCAAAGAGTGCGGCAGCGCGGCCCGACATTCGTTTGATGATCTGTTCAACTGACTTTGCATAAACTTTACATGTCAAATTTAAAAGAAGGTTCGTAGTGCTTCTGGTTTCCCGTGTTTCAAATACAATCCAGCGAGATGATTCGTATCCATTATCTATAATTGGAGATATTACGAAAAAAAATGAGGCCAAGTCGTGAATTTAGAATTTTTTATTGAGTGTCAAATATTTACAGGATTTCCATGACTCACTGTATGAAGTTAAATTTCCTGATTTCTAAAAGGATGAGTATAACTACCTACGAGAAAAGAGTGGTGATGGAAAATGGAAATCCTAATCTCGAAGCAACTAAATTACTGAAATGCAAATTGACATCTCTTTCCACATTAATAATTAACAAAATCTACGTATAATGAAAGGAATTTAAATTGCCTGATTATTTCTCCATCTATAGATCCATTTTTTGTGAACCGCAGTTTTTTCACGAGCGTTTCTACAGAGTCCCTTAATTAAGATCCAGAGTGGATGTGAAGTGGAGACGAAAACTGAATACCTAAATAATTTCTTCAGACCAGTTTGAATCAAACTTGGGGAAAAATTATCTGGCAGAGCGATTGTCTTGAATAATCTGAGTTATCATCGCCCATCCGGCGCTGACAGAATTCTCAATCTGAAAATATAGTTCGTCGATTATTTCCACGAATCGCCGCTCGATTTGAGAGCATAGAGATTTCACAGTATAATCCCAACCTTAATTTTGCTCACCTCCTTTGAGGGTCTTTCTAAAAGATCTGTACAAAATCTTAGCAAGAAATTGCTCTGTTTCCGAAATACAGGGTAGTGCAGATAAAAAATAAAAATCTAGTACACTTCAAGAAAGTATTTTGAAAAATCCATTACATGCACTGCTGATTCACTGACCAAATTATATCCGAGAAGATGACAGCAAATATTTTTTATTCAAAATAATTTAAAAATTCTGATACTGCATCAAACATCAAAAAACGAAATATCTCGAAATCGGTTTTACTTCAGCGGATTTTCACAGGAGTCTCTTTTTTGCCTAAACATGTTCAGACAACTATTTTCTCAACGAATGAAGTAAGAAACTACACTGACAAAAAAGTTATGGCCATTCTGAACCATAAGAAGTGCATTGGTAAGCGCCCTTTAATGGTCACAGTGAAAAGGTGCCCGTATTCGTATTTCGCATTCCAAAGAGAAACAAGTATCAATTCTTTAAGTAATACGTTCAGAAATGTTAATTAATTCTGAGAAATTCGATTTTTATTCTTTAACTTCACCACCCTGTATCTCGGAAACGAAGTAACTTCAGTCTGAGGTATAAGTTGCTTTGAATCAGCTTGTTTTGACCACAGGGACACCCTGTATCTAATTCAAGAGAATCAAACATTTTATTTAATTCGGCACAAATATAGTTGATGCAAAAAAATGGAATGAATTTTGTTACATAATATTTTTCATACTCATGAACACATAGCTGACAGAAACCCAGACTAATGATTATTAGCTCATTTTCTGTTGAGAGCTGTCTGAAAATTGTTTTTTCTGTGACGGGAAAGAAGTTTGGCATTTCATCTCTGTTGGCAGGTTATAAAATGTCACTTTTCATAAATTACTTTTTTCCCGTGGAAAAAAATGTGAGTACTTTTTTCCCGGATATATATCACATATGTATACCATTCAATTATTGGTATAGATTGTCATAATTCTCATCATGTTATCAAATCGCGGAATTCATTGCAAATCACCGCACAGGAAAGTGCAATTTTTCAATCATTCTGCTCAGGATAGTGATTGGCACAAGTACCGTTCGATGAAATACAATGTATTTATATGCCCTTACGACATATATCAGATGACGGTTGCAATTTGCAGCCGGCTCTTGGAAGATAACAAAAGGTGGAATGATATAATTATTTCAAGATGAACGTGGCGATACCGCGAGTTTCATAGTAGACAAGCTATAATAATTGTAGTGAACATTTGTCATTTGTCAAGGATGTGGTTAGGGTACATTTGACTCTTTACGGAGAAATATTCGGTAAGAAATCGAAGCCATAACTGCAGACACTTATCGCCGCGTCATTCTTCAGAAGCCAACTTCAGGAGTGCCAGGACAGAAACGGAGCACATTTAGACTATTGTAATGATATTCCCCTTGGAGGGGCTTTAGAAACATCAGCAGGAAGGCACTAGTACAACGATCATCCTGTATCACGCATCCCAGATTGCTCTCCAACCTCTCAATGATTCCTACATACACCAGCATATTTCCGAACACTCAATATATGCCGCAGTGACAAATAACATCACAGAAGATTCTGGAATGTTCTGGAAACAATCGATGGAACAATTAGAGAGAGAGGTTTTGTTCTAAGAAGCTTCTATACCTTTTCAACTTCCATTTCGGAATCGGTGAGTCATATTTCGGAAAAAGTAATCTCGATTTCAGAATTGGTTAGTTCGATTTCAGAAATGGTAAACTCAATTTCAGTATCGATGAGATGAATTTCAGAATCGGTGATGAATTCCAGAAAAAGTCCATTCAATTTCAGAAATGGTAAGTTGTATTTCAAAATTATTGGTAGGTTCAATTTCAGAAGATGAATCCTTTTATATGTTTGAAATGTTTTTAATTGCAAAAGAGAAGATTGTTGACAGTGGATGGAACGGTGTTTGAGAGCCCTATGATGAATCAGATAGAACATATATGGGGTGCCTTCAAGTCAGAAGTGAAGAGCTGCTTGCAAGAGCATCGTCAAAGGGTCATAGCTGGGGATCCGAACAGATTGCTCAACCAGATAGTATTCAGACTGCGATGTCTTGATGAAAGTGCAGATCATTCGATGAAAATGATAACACCTCAAATGTGTTTGCATTCTTATAATCATGTGCAACGCCACTATCTTGAAGCGATTCAGATGAAAGGCATCAGTGGATTAAATTGTTTTTGAAAAGTTGAATATTTCAAATATGGTTTGTTAATCTCACATGCAATTGGAAACATTTCGAACAAATATAAGGATTTTTTTTATGATATTGAACCTACCAATTCTGAAATACAACTTACCATTTCTGAAATTGAATGGACTTTTTCTGAAATTCATCTCACTGATTCTGAAATTGAGTTCACCATTTCTGAAATCAAACTAACCAATTCTGAAATCGAGATTACTTTTTCCGAAATATAACTTACCGATTCCGAAATTGAAGTTGAAAAGGTATAGAACAAAAAGAATGAGACGGAAGATCATTCGAGAACCTTCTCGAACCAAAGCCTGCCAAGTGATCTCATATATAAACGGCCGAACAACTGCTGTCAGGCAGTCGAGCAGCGAGTGTCAGAGAGACAGTTATATACCGCGTGATATAAATCGTTTTACATAAATAGTAGATATAAGTTCGATATAAATTAGTGTTTCTTTAGTTTAAATAAATCCGATCGAAAATAAATAGTGTCGTGTTCGCTTCTGCACCCGAATAACGTAACACTATGTTATCTTCAGAATATGCATTTCCAGAAATGTGTGTATGTTTTGAAATCGATGGAACTTTTCCACTCGTTTTCCACAATACGTGGACACTTATATGAGCAAACTAACGGACTCAAAGGTTTAAAATACCTGTACTGAAATTTATATGTGGAAGATTAACTTGCAGTGAATTATTGAGGTCTATTTGATCTTTGAGCAAAATATGAGTGAGTGAGTAAAATTTTTGCGTTTGTTGATTATTAATGATTCTTAATGATTCATTCCATTATTTTCTACACGTATAACATTTCGGAATTGCCATCAAAATTATGATTTTCTTCTTCTTGTAGCAAGATAATGTCGTATTATACTGTCAGTGCTTGTCAGAATATCCGTACTTTATATATAGGGTGTATCTTGATAAATTGACAATATTTCAACTATACAGGCTGATTCACGGTGGATGGCACATTAGACGTTTCTGGTGAACCAGACAACGGATCATTTTGAGAATTCAATGGAGGGCATATTCGGACATTATCTAGCCAACTAAAATATTTTCGACAATGCGGTGTTGCCTCTTCTATTAGAAAGCAGTAGCAACTTTGATTTTTCAAATGGAACACTATGTATTTCATTGCATTTTTAGATTCTTCCTGAAGAGCTGATTTCATCGATGTACCACACTTGGGGTCTAGCGAAAATGATTACAGAGATATAGGGTGTGAAAAATCGACATTTTTCAACTTTAGGAATTTTTTTTGTCGAAACTATTCATTATTGGTCAAAACGGCTCACATGTCCCTATCTCAACTTTTGATCAATTATCTACTAACATTTGATTGAAACAAATACAGGGTGGTGCAGAATTCAGAATCTTGATCACCCGGTATATGTCCCAATTAAATATCAGTAGATAGTTAATCAAAAGTTGAGATAGGAACATGTGAGCCGTTTTGACCAATGATGAATAGTTTCGACACAAAAAAATCCTAAAGTTGAAAAATGTCGATTTTTCACACCCTATATCTCTGTAATCATTTCCGCTAGACCCCAAGTGTGATGCATCGATGAAATCAGCTCTCCAGGGAGAATCTGAAAATGCAATAAAATACAGAGTGTTCTATTTGAAAAATCAAAGTTGCTACTGCTTTCTAATAGAAGCGGCAACACCGCATTGTCGAAAATATTTTAGTTGGCTAGAGAATGTCCGAATATGCCCTCCATTGAATTTTCAAAATGTTTCGTTGTCTGGTTCTCCAGAAACGTCTAATGTGCCATCCACCGTGAATCAGCCTGTATAGAATCCTATGCTCAAAGTATGAAGATTTCACCCAGATCAACTAGACAAAATGTGTCTCCTGCTTGAGTTACAGGGTGTTTTTAATTAAGAATATCAAAATTGTTTGTGTCCATAGTATTCTTCGAAACTATTCGACGTATCATTTTTATATTCGGAAGGATGTTTGAGAATGTTGAATGAATGTTCTTGGCTACCGCCAGAGGCGTACAACATGGACAAGTGACTGATTGATCCTTTCCAAATTCTACAACACTGGCGGAATTGCTATTCCATCACAACTTTTTGATTCTCCAACACTTTTTACGTGAATATATCGTACTCTTTCTTCATATTATCATTATTTTCGAAATATTTCAAGTTACCCTTTTAGCTGGACAATTATTTTGATTTTGATGTTTATCTACAATTTATGTCGATGTTTTTGGATCAATACGGATTGCATTCATTGATAAAATAAAACTCCAATCCATATTAACAAAAAAACATAATGACATAACAGAGAGGAGCTGTTACAAGGTTGTTCAAATGTTCGAATATAATAAAGAATAAAACACCTTGTAACAGCTCCTGTCTGTTATGTTATTGTGTATTTTTCATTAATATATATGGATTAAAGTTCCATTCGAATAATGAATGCAATCCAATAATCCGAAACATCGACATGATATCAATATACAGTGTGACCCATTTAAGATGGAAGCACCCTTATAAAACTTACATTTTTCAACCGATTGGAATGATTTTTTTTTTGTTAGGTAGATATTCAAAAAGTCTATTAGGACACCAAATATCATGAATAAATCTCCATTTCCAGGGCCAACTAATCTGATTTTTCAAGGTCAAAAATCTAAAAAAAATTACTAGCGTACATAATCAAAATCAAAATAATTGTGTTCAACTCGAAATATATAGAAAAATAATGACTCCTTTCGTTGTCAACCTCGAAAGATGTCGAACAACACTTTATCAAGACTCCTTCATCCATAGAACGGCTAGGCTCTGGAATTCATTGCCTGTGGAAGTATTCCCATCAACATATAATCTCCAGAAGTTAAAAAAAAAATTCCAATACCTACCTCCTGTCCCTATCCTCCCTAGGAGCGCACGAGTACGATACTTAAGTGATAAATATTGGAGAATCAAAAAATGCTCGTACGCCTCTGGTAGTAGCCGAAAATATTCATTCAACATACAAGTACTGATGGACACACACAATGTTGATTTTTTTAATAAAAACACCCTGTAACTCAGACATCTTATGTGATATGTACATATAAACAGATATTATATCAAAACAAAATCCCCAATCCATTGAGAAACTCTAGCTAGGTAATAGAAGTCACAAAAAAGGGAAATGAGAGAATACATATTATATGTTTGTCGAAAAATAATATCTAGAAAGATATTCAACTATAAAGAATGCCTAAAACTTTTGTAAACCGGAATTATCAATAAATCTTCCAATTTTGTCATTTCCCAGACGTTCATAAATATATTTAAAATATAATATGGTAAGTTTGGTGACAGCAAATTTTCGAAAGTATTTCGATAGAAATCTCTGATATATCCTTTCATTGTGTCTAACAACACCTGCCCTTTTATTCATTGCCTCAATTTCGTGAGCTCCCTGGTATAATTATTATAGGTAATGTACTCCATTATAATTATCATGTTGTTAGCTTCATATATTGTGTATTTTGGGAATTTAATCAATGGTGGTCTCTCGAGTGATATCCATTGAACGCTACTAAATATAATTTCACCTAATTTCATGGTGCCAAATTATTGTTCCATGCAATATAACGTACTGATTCGTATGCTAATGAAATTGTTTGGTAATAATCAATATTCATTGTGAAATCAGTATAGTTGGGTATTCCATTTTCAATTATTGAGGGTCTGAAATCAAAATAATGTGTAATATGGAATAAATGCGGAAGCACCATAAACTGCCCTGTGTCACCGAACATTTTGAAATATTCTTTCGAATTGAATTGGTGAAAATAGTAATTTTTCTACAAGCGTGCGTGATTCACCCTATACCCGCACGCAATTTAGTTTGGGAAGTGTCATTTTCCCGTAACATTGCGGGAAATTTTTTCCCACACTAGTGCGGGAAAAACAAAGATATGATAATATGGCAAGATATAAGTGGTCGGTGTTGGAATATGAGAGTTTGAGTTTGTTTGTTGCAGTATTAAGTATATGTATGTTCAGAATCCTTCATCAAATTGCACTATTTATTGTGAAAATCAAGGAATATTGACAAATAAAAATTGATTATTAAGAAAATCGCCCTAGATTTGGATTGATCTGATGGGAAAAGACGAGGGAAACGATTATTGTTGTCATGCCAATCAAACCTCAAATGAGTTTGTATTTGTCGAAGTGACAGACACAGCGTTAGTGTCATTTTCCATTTAGTGGAATTGCCACAGTGTGATCAAAAACTTCCATCTATAGGGATGCGATACAGATGCGTTATTGTCAACGAAGTTTTAATAAAGGTATGAGAAGCTATACACGCGTTTTATTGAATGGTGCAACAATAAAGAAATGAAAATACCGAATGAAGAAGAAGTATTTTTGGCTCATTTCCTAGAAGTGTCTGAAACCTAGAGACCAAACACCTTATGGGCCTGCTGGCTTCCGCAATCAACCTAAAAATATTGTTCCTAACTCATGCGGAAAGTGTCTTTCCCGCACTCGACTGCTTGCCCGAACTCCGCTTCGCGTCGTTCGTGTCAACGGCAGTCGCGTGCGGGAAAGAATTACTTTCCGCACTTGTTAGGAAAATTACTATTTCCTAACAAGTGTGGGAAAATTTGTCCCGCAATGTTGCGGGAAAATGACACTTCCCAAACTAAATTGCGTGCAGGTATAGGATGAATCACGCACGCTTGTAGAAAAAATTATTATCTGATTTTTGAGGAACTTGAGATGAAATGAAATCACTGCAAAATAACTCTCAGAAGATACTACTCCAAATTGCCTTCAAATATTTACTTTAACGTCAGTGACTGTCATTTCTTTTTTCCTCAATATCTCAAATATTGCTTCTGATAGTTTTTTCTCTGGATTCATTGACGTAAGTAGGTATAACGAGGCGAGTGTGATACATTGATGAAATCAGCTTTCCAAGGAGAATCTAAAAATGCAATAAAATACAGGGTGCTCTATTTAAAATAACGAAGTTGCTAGTTGTTTCTGATAGAAGTGGCAACACTGTATCGATGAAAATATTTTAGACGGATAGAGAATGTTCAATTATCAAAGCATCCCAATTTTCAGAATGTTCTGTCATCTCGTTCTCCAGATACTTCTAATAAGCCATCCACCGTGGATCAGCCTGTATAGCTTCGCAATCTCGAAATGATCATAATATAATTGATGAATCAACTTCAATGAGTTTAGGTTTTTCAGGGGGTAATTTCAACATCAGCAATATTATTTATTCACATGGGAGAATTCAAGACGATGAGTGAATTATATAAGCCCCAAATTTCATGATTCATACAAGGTTTTCATTTATTCGTGATTGGTCAGGGTGTAACTAGTGTGTGTTCATTTCATATTATGATGAGTGTATTTTTTGCGTTAACTTGAATGATGCCACTATCGAAAGTAATAACTTTTCATCCTTTTGGTATTCCTTTTGAGTGGATATTTCAAAAGGCCACTACATTATCGAATTCGTGTAATTTTTCACTATGAAGGTGTGAATTGACACCACTGTACACGGTATAATGAAAATTTTTATAACATTGATAAAATATTGCTTATCAAGTGTTGACATAATCGGAGTTATTTCTGAAATGCACCCGATTGAAATTTCACCCAAATATTTTTCACTGTGTAAGGTGCATAATATGTGCGTACTCATCATTACTGAACTCGTATTATGACAATGACTGCAACTAACATGATGTTATTGAATAAAATAGAGTTTTTATTACACCTTCAGAACGGTTGGGATGTATATGTTTGAATGTTCCTAAAATGCGATTTTCTCTAGAACGGCACAAGATATCGATTGAAATACTATTGTTGTAGAAGAGAGATGGAGGAATCAAACGGTGGAAGCAAATTAGCAAAATGTCAAATTTGTCACCTCTGTCAAGAATGCCTTCATCAAACGGAAAAACATCGTCCCATCCTGTATTAAGCACAATCACTGAACGACCGTTTACATATCGAAAGGAGCATTGTATGAGTTGAAAAGTTAGGGTCTATTTATGCATATTGTCTTAGTGTCAGTCTTAGTCACAGTCTTTTTTTAAATCATAATAATAATAAGAGGTGAATTCATGCAACATTTTTAGTCTCAGTCATAGTCATGATAATTAAATAATGACCTTGAAAGTTACAAACTTTATGAGACCACAAAAGGAATGCGCATGTGTCGACATGTCAACATATTTGACAGTAAATTTGTGAACTGATTTTTCCTCATTCTTATGTATTTGAAGAATCGACCTTCATCTAATTTTCCAGTGTTCTTTGACTCCACTAAAGTCGTGAAGAAACCTAGTGTTTTTTTTTTCTGTTAATGGGATGAACTCCGAATCTCTTGATTCTCTTTTTTTGCATCAAGCAAACCAGAGTGGTCAGATTCAAATAAATATATATCATGACAGAGTGATTCCAATGATTAAATTTCTATCTACTACCATTTTCGAATCCGTGAGCGAGTCCGTGAGAGAAGAAAAACAAAAAACTCGAATAATCCTCAAAATTAGCTGAAAAACCTGCTCCAAAACAGAATATTAGAATTGGCAGTTGACATTATTGACACCTCAGTTGACACTTCTGAAGGATTGTCAATCGTCATTTCATAATTCTCAAGCCTAAAGACTGTGTTGCATAAAGGTCCAAATATAATGAGTCCACCTTATGGTTAAGACTATGGTTGAGACAATGACTAATACAATGATGCATTAAAAGGCCTTTATACATGCAATATTTTTTTTCATCGAAACTTTCAAGGTCAATTACTCTGTAAGGATAAGGATAACGAAAGTATACTAATATTCATTCGGATCACTCAATCAGCCCTATCATTTACGACATGCCCTTTCCGGACTCCCTGTATGTACAGACAATATGAAAAACTGACTTCACAGTAAGACTTACTTCGTCCCTCGGGTATGAAATAAATACCAAGTATGACATTTCAGCACAAGTCCATGAATCAAAACCTCAACAAAGGGCGGCTGGCTGTCAGAAGACCAGCGAATTCAGACGAAATACCTATGAGATAACGAAAGTACTCGATGCCTTTGAACTCACTATCCACTTTGATGACTTTATGATAACGGTTCTGTTTGCTGTGTCGGTCTTCATGTTGAATTAATTTGGCCACATTGGTCCAGACCACCAAAAGGAATAATTCCTAGCGTTCCTTTAAGAATTTCATTTCATGGTTTCTGGATAGGGATTAAAAATGCATAAATCTGATAAATCTTTCATGAGACGATTAAGAATCACTGATATAATATATTGAAAATGCATAAATCTGATAAATCTATCATGAGAAGATGTAGAATCATTGATATAATATACAGTGTGTCCCGCTTCACTATACCTATAGCAACGTCAAAAGTCACTTCCGAATTTGACATTTCCAAAATGCGACAAAAAACAATGCAATTATTAGTGTCAACTCTGTGACTTCATTGATAACATTTCGGATTTTATTGAATTGCTGTTGATTCCAAACCGAAGGTATCTCAATTTGCAATTATCTAGTTCAATAATGTTATGATGATTGCACGAAAAATAATGTGTGTGTACCTTTTGAGCGACTTCAAGATTATCTTGCCTCGACGATAACTTTTCTTTCGATATACGCTAAAGAGGTATTTCTTGGCCTTGGTATACAAATGCCTTATATATACTACTTCAGAAAACCTTCCATGCACGGTTTATACGCATTAAGTTTGATCCATCATCCCATGATCTCCTGAGTTTGAATTAAGGTACACCGGGGTAAGTGGAATCGCGAATTTCAATAGCTCCGCTATAAACTTGGAAAAAAATAATATTAATGGGTCATTCTCGTTCCCATCACGTCAGCTTCCTGATGGATAATTATTCAAAAGATCTGGTATTGTACAACGAGATAAGTGCTCTAATCTTCGATCTACATTTGAAGATCACGAATATTTAATGCACGATTCAACATGGACAAGTGGAACGTAACATATGTTACACGTGGTTACACTTCCCCCTATACGTTATTTTCAAGGGGCAAGTGTAGCCTATGTCTTTTCTTCCATGTGAACAAATATACGTCCTTCATACCTTCAAAATACAGAGTAGTATTATTTTTGAGCTACGCCCTCCAAAAGCTTTGAATATATTCACAAATTTTTTAAGCTTACGTACACTAACGACGAACACAAGCAAACTCGGTATGCGAAGTAAACGGACACTGTTTGAAATATCGGCAAGGTCGAACAGTAATTCTTGGGTTGGTAGTTTGATATGTCACTGAGTACGAGTAGCTAGCTGCAATTGCATAGTATGTTGTTTTAACCAGATCTCAAGTGCTGTGTCAATGACGATTTATAATCCAGAAACATCGGTGGTATACCTGAGTGTATATGTGAAATATTGCTATTCAACCAATCGAAAAACCACCAATAGTTCATTCACAATAATTGAATATCTCAAAATGAAGTCAACTAGCCCCGGTCTCCCCTACACGCCAGTCAACTTCCTTGTCATAATTAATCAACTGCTTGATCAAAATTTCGAATGTCTTCTTCTTGTAAGTCTATAGTATTGACCAAGTGAAT
Source organism: Phaedon cochleariae (assembly GCA_918026855.4). Classification (NCBI taxonomy): domain Eukaryota; kingdom Metazoa; phylum Arthropoda; class Insecta; order Coleoptera; family Chrysomelidae; genus Phaedon; species Phaedon cochleariae. The sequence continues at coordinate 17,019,039 of OU896709.1, read as the reverse complement.
GAATAAAACGAAATCAGTGATTTGAAAAATATTTCAGGAACGGGTGAGATTTTTTCCAATTCCAAAACTTCATACTGGAGAGGTTCAAATTACGCAAATGCGTTGATTCTATAATGAAAAGGCATCACTAACCATACGTGCGAGTAGTTCGTCCTTGAATGGAATCAATATATAACAACATTAGCGTATGTTTTGTTATTCCACCCTGTACGTGGAATCAGTACTTATTCTAAAAGGGACCCGATTTGTGCTTTGTATGTAGATCATATAAGCTGTTGAGGTGTTTAGAAGAAAGTAGCTTATCGCATGGAATAAAAAGCCAAGTTATTGTGAAACAGCTTCGTGATATGAGATTTCCGGCCTTCTTGAAAGTGATGCGAGGATATATGAGCTCATTTTAACTTGATACACGATTCCAGAAACCTTTTCCTCAGTATGTCGTATCGTTATTGAACATTCCAAATCGGCATTACATCAAATATCTTTCTAAAGTTCACATTTCGAACTAAAGCATGGAACTATCTACATATTAAACCTTCATGTTAAACCGGAAGTGACATCTGATTGAAAATATTTCAGAATGAATATAATACTAGTTTAAAAAACTTTCATAGATAGATTGGAAAGAGGTAGGAAATAAAATATCAAAAGTGTGTTGATAAATGAAAAGAAAATATAAGCACCTCTGTAATCAGTACATTATGCTATGATGTGTATTTATCAACACACTTTTTGTTTCACCTCTTTCTAGTTGAGCTGTCTATGAAAAGTTGTTTCTTTAGTATTTGAAACTACTATTTATGTTCTATTCTTTAGTTCGTCTAACTACAAAAGCGTGTTTCAAATTTTTCTTGTATTTTTTGTAAGTATACCCAATTTGGACGAAAGAATCATGATCGCCTACACCAAAAACCCTCAGATACGAATTATTATCATAGAATCGGATCATGATTACAAGAACTCGTTCGCCATATTGTATCCGTCATATTGAATTTTCCAATTTTGATGAAAGCATCATAATCTCGTACCCCGAATACCCCCAGACACCAATTTTGAATAGAATCGGATCATATAAATACAATACTCGTCCACCATATTGAATCCGCCATATTGAATTCTTCAATTTCCGAAAACCCAAAGATACAATTCTTGAGTAGAATCGAATCATAATTACAAAACTCGTCCTCCATATTGGATTCGCCATCCCAAATTTTGTAATTTTGACAAAAGAAGCATAGTCCCCGATCCCAAAAATCCCCAGATGCAAATTTGGAATATATTTATATAAAAAGTACAAAACTCGTCCGCCTTATACTATTCGCCATCTTGGATTCACCAATGTTGACGAAAGAATCATAATCTCCGACCTCGAAAACCCCCAGATACCAATTTTGAATTCAATCGGATCATAATTAAAAAACTTTGAAGTGGGTCAAAATCGAAGTCGGCCCCATGAAAGCAACAAGCAACCATACTGATGAAGCTAAATAGTGTCAATTAAAAATAGATTATATCAAGCGATGGTTCTACCCGAAATTTCAAATTGATGTCTCTTTTGGTTCTCTATATAAACATTTGATGACATAGTCAGGTGAATGAACCTGAAACTGAGAATTTCCTTTGGGTATGGGTATAATCGGACACAAATCAGGTATGCGTCTCAACCCAAATAACCCACCATAACAATGTTGTTTATTCTTGATGACCTCTAGTACATCCTTTTCAGTTCCAAGGAGCTAAAATTCAACTTTAGCTTTGCCTAGCAACCTACCTATGTTTGTGTCAGTAATAGAAACGTCAATTCAAGAGCTAATTTTGGTATTAAAATATACGACTTTTGTGTCGGTTGCAGAAAATAGTAGATTGTTTTATTAGGATCAAAAGTGACACTTTGTTTGACAAGCGAATTTTGCAATTGCGAGGCGGAGCGATTAGCGAAGCCGAGCTAAAGCAAAATTCGCGAGTCAAACAAAGTCACTTTTGATCCGAATTGAACATGCTATTTTTGCTGCAACCGAAACAATTAACTCTAATAAATATGTGAAGTAACCACCAATGCCGTGCCATATGTATGCAATGCAAGAAATATTGACAAATAATCCATATGGTGATAATATTGCATCAACAGCAGGTTTATTCAATTTTCAAGGATGTTCGAATTGCAGTTTCAATATAAATCATATTTTCGTACGGACCAGGTGCTCTAATGGCAAAAACCGCGAAAGTGCCAGCTCCTATAGAAACAAGACGTAGAACATGTTGGGTTAGTGAGCATATCAACAATAATAATAAAGATTTTTTATTCCTCTCCATACTACACTGTGTTCGATTTGATAATCAAATGAAGGTGAACAATATCGTTGTTTGAGACAAAAAAACTATTGCTTGACGTGATTATTCAAAAACAAGTTATCCATCCCGAGAATAACGAATGAAATACAGATCAAGCAAGTATTTGAATCTTGAAGGCTTTCCTGATCAAAAATTCAAAACAAAAATACTTTACTAAAATGTTTATAATTCCAATACTAAACTATAAAAAGGTGTATTTATATCTCCAGCATGGGTATGCATGGGCATGCGTCTCAACCCAAATAACCCACCATAACAATGTTGTTGATTCTTGATGACGTCCAGTACATCCTTTTTATTTAGTTCCTAGGAGCCGAAAGTTCAACTTTGGTTCCTAGGAACTTTAGCTCCTAGGAACTAAATATGTTGCCTAGCAACATACCTATTTTTGTGTCAGTAATAGAAACGTCAATTCAAGAGCTAATTTTGGTATCGAAATATACGACTTATGTGTCGGTTGCAAAAAAAAGAAATTCGCAGTATATGATGGATTCCGAGTGTAGCGAAAAAATGTATGCAGCTGTGATATCTGTCAATGCAGCGAGAATGCATTGCATCATCAAGTCTCCTACAGATCCTCCAAATTCCATTCTCGTTTCGTATCTTCGAGAACAGGAAAGTTTAAGGCCGAGCCACGCTCCTGGGACTCTGATGTATATTCACTCTATGTGGGAAACATCACTGGAATCAATATCCATCCGATATATTACCTATGGGAATTTATGGGCGAACTATGAACATCTCGAATATCCAATCTTCATTGTGTCACCCGAAACTTCAAGACAGTCGGGTTCAGTATAACGAATTCATGGACACAGAGGGAATCGGATTAATTTCAAAAATTTCAAGGAAACGGAAATCGGTTTGTATTGTTTTTGCGGATGAAGGTAATTAAACTACTTCGATATTTCTTTCTCAACTTGAGCGGAAAGATAATTGAGTTCGGAATTTCGAGAACAATTCTCATCGTTCCACAATTGTTCCTTCATGATTGCGCCCAAGGAATATAGAGAATATAGAGAATATATAAACAAGGAGAGAAAATACCAAGAAATTCAAAGAAATTAGTACAGGGTTTAAGTGAGTGAATCGACAACGAAATCATTGGACAACTGGATAAGGCGTCATTCAATTATTTCTCATGTTAGATTTTTGACATTTGGATCGAGGATAAAGTTCCTTGAAACCCAAATTTTCCATGAAAAAACAATGGCATAACTCTTCCGGTTTCACCGGAAATGGAACTAGGTCGAAAATTATAAATGGAACCCTGTAGATATTTTCTCGTCATTTCAGTAGAGCGAAAAAATGCCTTTTCAATGACATATCATAAGTGGGCATTTGTTCTCAAACAGGTGAAGCATTGATGAAATTAATGTTATAGCGACACTGTAAGATCATCGATCGAATAATTCGTTAAGCAACCTGATATTATACTTCGAGCCACGTTCTCATAGACCAGTATGGTAGTCACGCATTCCCGTGCTACTAGTCACTACTTCTTTATCAAAACATTCACCGTTGAGTCACTGACTCCGAGCCAGCTCATTACGTTTTCTAGTGCGCTAGTGGCTACTTCGTGAGTGTAACAGTTAAAATAAAGTGTTTAGTGGGGAAAATGCCGAATAGGAAACCAAAATATGAGAAGATCAGACAGAAGCTGGGGAAACTAGAAGAAATTATAGACGAAACCTCATCATCTGAATCAGACAGTAAGAAATAATAATATATACCTGAATGGTTATCTTGTATACTTTGTGGTATACAACTAATAACGAATATTTTTGTCATTACTTCAAAGGGGTGAGACTGTTGTGCAGTTCTTCACTCACAAAAATATTGAAAAGTGGAAGCGGTTTGTGCCGTTATCCAAATTGGGATGAGAACATTGCTGTACAATGTTCGAACTTTTTTCGTACCCCGACATTCAACTTACGTAACAGGAACACGTAGTGCAGGCCTTGATTGATTGCCTTGATTCATTTCCGGAATCGGCTGACTAGATCAATAATGTTTTTTTTTTCTTATTATTATTGTTCAAATATGGAAGTATACAGGGAGTTATTATTTTTCAAATTTCAGACGAATATCGATCGCATTATAAAAAGAGATCGAGACACCGATACAGGTCTCCTGAAATTGACTCTAGCGATAGTGAAGAAGGGCATATATTTGACCAAGAGCAAGACCAAGAAGCGCTCGAGGACCGTTCAGCTCCCACAGTGGATAATCGAGAGAGAGATATTTCTTCTCTTTTGGGAGAGAATCCCGCTGAGACCAATTCCACAGGTACCCCATTGGACCCTGAGATTTTCTCTAGGTGGTCGAATTATCTATCAGTTGGTTTGGATAAGGGGACTAGAGATAGGCTAATGCAGGTACAATTTCCAGAAAATGGCCACTTCTCAACTCTGAATTGGATAACTTATTGAGTCCAGTTGGCAGGAAAAAGGATACTATTCTGTGTAACATACAGGATATGACGAGATATCCGAAGATGCGAAGAATAAAATAATACCAAATATAGTTGATGCAAGCAGGCTGTTCTGTGAAGCGCATCATTTGCTCTCCATTCACAGACAGCACCAGGTTCTGCCACTTTTAAATCAGATTTCGCAGAAAGTGGCAGAAACTGATGAATCAAAAATAAATAGACTATTATTTGGTGATAACTTCGGTTAACGTTGCAAAGCTGCTCAGTCTGTTCAGAAATCCTCGTTCGATTTGAAGAAAAAGGCCATACGTAAATAGCCCTCTGTACAACCGAATAAATCCTATTATTCAAACTCCCAGCGTCATCAACCAAACGCCAAGATACACAGCCGGGCATCAACCTCCAAGGAAAGATTCGAAAGGGAGCAAATGAAGAGCGAAGCGAAGATGCAGGGTGCGTCGCGTCGAGTCATCAGAACATCTGAGGTAAATTGTATTCAACATTTTTCTGGCAGAATTCGCAATTTTAATGAAAGATGGTCTCAACTCACGACTGATCATTTTATACTTCAGTGCGTGAAATGCTATGAGATTCCATTCTGTAATCGCCCTATTATCGACCTCCAAAGGCTGCTGTTCGATCTGAGACTGAACAAAGGAATTTGCAGACCTGTATTATCAAAATGTTGAGCAGTGGTGCAATTGTTCGATGTAACCATGAAAAAGGCGAATTTTTGTCATCATATTTTCTGGTTCCAAAACCCAATGGAGATTATAGATTTGTGCTGAATCTCAAGCACCTGAATTGTTTCATTCATAATGAACATTTCAAATTGGAAAACTTCAAAACCGTTAGAAATGTTATTCCCAAAGATTCTTTCATGTGTAAAATTGACCTGAAGGATGCATATTTTCTTGTACCTATAATAATATGTGAAGATTTCAGGAAGTACTTGAGGTTTTTGTATAGGGAGGAATTGTTTGAATTTACTTGTTTACTCTTTGGGTTATGCACAGCTTCTTATGTTTTTTGTAAAAGCAAAGCAGAGTACTAGCTGATTCAAATAGGGCCTGTGCACAGAATACATTATATACTACTGAATTATTACAGTCGTTAGGTTTTATAATCAATTTTGAGAAATCTGATCTTGAACCTAAGCGGATTTGTACTTTCTTGGGGTTTGTCTGGGACACGAGCAATTTCATCATGTCCATTACAGAGGAAAAAATAATCAAGGCACGGTATCATATAGAGAAGATGATGAATCATTCGGAGATAAAAATTCGAGAATTTTCAGAATTTATCGGATTCATCGTTTCAATTTGTCCAGCATTTGAGTATGGGTGGGCCCACACAAAAGTTTTCAAATCTAAGTATTAATTGAGGAACAATCATAACTATAATGTCAGGATGAAAGTTGAAGCAGGTATAACATCTGAATTGGAATGATGGTTATCAAATGTACAAAAACCATCAAATTCAATAAGACGTGCGTCTTTTGACTTGACAATTTACAGCTATGCTCCTAGAAGCGGATGGGGAGCAGCTTGTGGGTCATCAAGGCACATGGATTCTGGAACGATTCTGAGAAAAAACTACATATCAACTCACTTGAACTTCTGGCGACATTTAACGCTCTCAAATGATTTGCGAGAAACATCAGACTAGGCGGCAATGTCCTTCTAAGAGTCGACAATACAACAGCAATCGCATACATGAATACGATGGGAGGTACCAGATATTTCGCCCTGAATCAGATTTCAAAAGACATTTGGAAATGGTGTGAATCAAAAGATATTTTTATACATGCTTCTTATATAAAATCAGAAGAGAATATTGATGATGATAAAAAATCGCGTTCAATGAAAGTAGATACAGAATGTTCCCTAGACATATGCAAAGTGTCGTAGATATGTGTCATGGAGACATGATCCAGAATCCATCGTGATTGATGCCTTCACCATATCGTGGTCGAACTTTTTTTGTTTAGGCATTTCCACCTTTTTCTCTGATAGCAAGAGTTCTCAATAAAATAAAAGAGGATGAGGGGGAGGGCATTGTAGTTGTTCCAGATTGGGCTACTCAACCGTGGTATCCATTATTTTTTTTCAGCTTAACTGTATCCAAACCAATTTATTTCGAACCGAACTCTGAATTATTGATGTCTTCTTTCAGAGAGAGCCACCCGATCTCGAAGAAGATTACCCTGGTTGTCTCCAGGTTATCGGGAAAGCGTTCAAAAGAAAGAAATCATCAACAGAACTGATTCCTGTGTTTATATCTTTCCTGAGTCGAAATACACAAACACAGTATAATTCTTCTTATAATGGTGGCAGTTCTGCATGCTAAAAAAAAAAAAAAAAAAAGTTCAGTTCTATAGTCCTTCAGTAGATGATATTCTGAAGTTTCTCCACTGTGAATTCAAGAAATCTGCAGTTTATGGTTCTTTGAATTGCCCCTTGACGGTTCAAAAAGTACTTTTTTCTTTCAATGGCGAACAATGTTTGATAAAACGTTTCATATTAAGGGTATATTCAAATTTAAACCTACTTTCTCAACATATAATGTAACCCTCAGCTAGTTGCTCAAAATTTAGCAAAGTTATATCTAATAGAGACCTCATCTCTTGAAAAACTGACACTAAAACTTGCAATTCTAGTTGCATTAATATCATCGCATAGGGTTCAGACATTATCATTGATAAAAATCAGAAATATTAAGTAACTAGATGATTCGTACAAAATTTTTATAACGGACGTGATAAAAACTCCGAGTCCAGATAAATCTCAATCAGTTTTAGGAATCCCGTTTTTTCGAGAAAGTCCTGAGATTTGCGTTGCCCTCACATTACAGAATTATTTAGAAATCACGAGTAAAATAAGAAACACAACCGAAGAATAATTTTTGACGTATAAGAAACCACACAGGAATGCTTCATCTCAAACCATATCCAGATGGATCAAATCAGTATCCTGGCAGCACCTCGATGTCCTAGAAGTGGTTCGGATTCCACTATCAGCTGTAGGTCCCGCTCTTCCTAACCCCGCACAAGTTTCGACTTCTGGGGAGTTGGTTCCCAACTTTGCAGTAGCGATATACAATTTTTTCACAAAGTATTGTCACAGGCTGGTATAGACACCACTACTTTTTTGTCATAGTGCACGGCACGCATCTACTTCGGCTGCTTTCCGTTCCGGAATCTCTTTAGATTCCATAGGAAATATGGCAGGATGGTCGGCCAGATCCAGTTTATTTGGAAAATTTTATAACAGGCCTTTAGTAGATAATTCAGATTATGTGAGGAACATAATTGTGGGTAGAAATTAGGATATTTTTGATTATATAATTATATATATTTTCCATAGTAGGATAGGGTTGTTATTTATACTTATTAGGAAAGTTCGATGCGGGTTACCAACTCTGATATGTAACAGGTTTCCTTGAAACTCTGGTCATGATTGAAATTAGATACGTACTCACCTAATAATATTGAATACAAGAAATAACAAATTATTTTCAGTAAAAATCGTGGATTTCGTTCATGAATTTGTTCAGTGTGAGCTCTAAACATCTACCATACTGGTCTATGAGAACGTGGCTCGAAGTATAATTTAAGATTAAACGACTTACCTAAGGAAGTTCAATCTTAATTATACGAGGAGCCACGTTCTCATAGACCAAAACCCACCACCGACCCACCCTTTCTGAACAAATTTCAAAGCTTCACCAGATAAACGTAATGAGCTGGCTCGGAGTCAGTGACTCAACGGTGAATGTTTTGATAAAGAAGTAGTGACTAGTAGCACGGGAATGCGTGACTACCATACTGGTCTATGAGAACGTGGCTCCTCGTATAATTAAGATTGAACTTCCTTAGGTAAGTCGTTTAATCTTAAATAATAGCAAATGAACGATGCAGATGATTAGTTTTTTTGAAGCATGCAAAAATTCATTATCATCGCCAATTAGGTTTCCATTTAGTGATTCTTTCAAATAACATTCATTCTCTTTTTTTCAAAATTTCAGATAGGTCAACGTACTTTTGCAGAATTGAAGAATACGAAGTAGTGGAATTATTTATGAAAGTTTTGCAAAAATGTCAGTAGTGTAGCAAGAATGTAATCGGAAACGGATTGAAGGAACATAAACAAACTATAAACAGTGTGTTCACACTCCTGTAAAATCGTCATTATCTGAATCTGACCGATTTGAAAAACAGTTTTTTGTTAGACACCTAGATATTTGAAATGTCCACACAAGAAAATATTTTGTTCATCTCGGATTTTATTCGTGGACTATCTTGGTCAACTTCGACCAATTTTATTGACCCATATTTCAGTACTATCAGTTTTTATTTTCACGAAGAATAATGATAGATTCTGAGATTCTCCGTCACAAACAAATCCTGAAGTTGAAAAATCTCGATTTTGAACACCCTATATCTCTGTAATCATTTTCGATAGACCCCAAGTGTGAGGTATCGATGAAATCAGCTTTTCAGGGAAAATCTAAGAATGCAATAAAATACAGGGTATATTTTCATGGATTTCTCCTGACTGATTCTTGATATAGAGATAGTGTAAGCTCGTCGTTCCATTGAAATTAACGAAGTTGATACCCAATTTCTTATATCAGCGATATCCATTTGTTTTACCTCGTACAACTTTCTGGAGGTTCTGAACAAACCCTACAACCTTTGTGTTTGAAGATTTTTCCTATCTTCAATGATGAATTTGGTAGAAGCTGTTCAAATATACGGAATGCCCGTGTACTAATTTTCAACATATATACTACCAATATGAAATGTGAAGCATTATGACATACGCCTATAGTGTTACCAAAAGCTTCGAATGGGACGTCATGGATGAATTGAACTATATTTTCAAGTTGCGGGATTATCTAATTACATAAATACCAAATATGGAAAGAAACAAAGCTACATTTCTTCAAGCCCCACTGCGAAAAGGAAATTAGCTTTTCGGTGGCGGCCATTAGCACTTGAACTGTTATTACCTTCGGCATTTGCACCATTCCACGTCCATTTCGGTAGAGGAGGGATGAAAGTGGAAAGAGTTGTGATATTCGAAATGCGCAATTAGGGTAAGAGAGTTTTTATGAGATATAGGTACGTGGTCATCAGGTTTATAGCAAATAGAAACTTCTAACAGCTGTGGAAGATGACCCTGTAGAATATTAACCGTCGCTGGTGGTAGAAAAAGGAATAATATAGTATATTGAAGTATAAGTGGATATTAAGGTCTTTAAAACACGCGCGATTTATCAAACACGACGGTGTAGCCACGAAAATTTAACTATTTTTTTTACTCACATAACTAAAATGGCACATAGCGTACCGATATGTACCACGCTAAATGATCGACTAATCACGGATTGACGATCTGAGATTTATTCCAACAATTAAACACGTTACCATGACAACACAATTTCTTAAACACATTACCATGACAACACAGTTTTTTAATCACACCTTCAGTCGTTTGAGTCCTGTCCGGGCTGTCAATAGTAGGAATTGTCAAATGTTATTTTCGAATTTCGTTGCAATCGGTGAAAATCAGATTTATTGGAACAATTTCCATTTGTATCAGAATTCTTCCTAAAAAATGGATGAGAAATGTAGACGAAAGTGAAATCGCAGAGTACGTTTCAGAACTGTGTGTGAAAATGAAGCTCTCATCTTTATGGCCCATTTATGCTATGCTAAGCGTGACAATGAACGTGAAACAAAATAATTATTCATGTGAGCAGGAATTATGCAATCAGAATATGGAAAAAAAATCAGAGAAATCGAAAACTTTGAACCCCAGCGAATCGAAGATTTTCATCTTCTACGTCAGATGAAAACTTCTTGTCCACAAAAGATGGTAAGTGAGTCAGTTGAATAGAAATGCATGTATCCTTTGGACTGGACACATCTACAACTAATATCACGTTCAAGTGTATCGTTGGTTGCATGCAGTTGCATGGTTTTATGTAATATGTTCCCGATTCCCATTCCTTTCGGGTAATTTTGTAGGTTAGCAGGTAGGTCAATCTAAGTTTCGGAATTATGAGATCTTGTCGAAGAGAGGAATAATGAGTTCGTGAAGAAAGAATACTATGTATCGCTTTCATAAACTCTTCCAGACACTCGTTACTAAAAAGTCGTTTATAACACTCGTTACATATATAATATACTATTTTATTGCTACCTTTTGAGATCATAAATATGGAAATAAAAACTGAAAATGTGAAAGTGATGATATCGAACCTTTGGCACTATAATACACGATGATACACTAGTCACTGTTTTACCACTAACCAAACCGATATTTTGATTCTCGACACGTGTTTCGCTAAGAATTCAGAATTCAGAATGATATTATGTGCATATATATATTTTTATCTGAAGGAGAATGCAAATTCTCAACTTTAGAAGATTTTGTTCCCAAATTCTTATCGTGTGTGTCAAATAGATATAATTCGATGTTCGTCGTGGCATATCGCCAGGAAAGTAGTTGTTTTCTGTTATTGAATAAACCGAGAAAGAGTTGATATTTGCATTTCATAGAGAATGCAAATTTTCAATGTATTCCTTTATATATATACAGGGTGAGTCAAAATAAGACCGACAAACTTCGTACACGGATTCCTCACCTCATTTTGAGGTGAAAAGTTCCTATATCAACGTATGTCCTGAAATGCATCCTCACTGAGATACAGGGTGTCGAAAGTACCTACGAAAAAATTTGAGATCTCTCTTAATCTCTCCAGAATCCCAGTTTCAAGAAAATTTGAACTTGGTATACCAATCCACATCACCATATATGGCCAAATGGCGGCCATGACGGCTCGTTTGAAATGTGCTCTGGGATTCAACAACTTCGTACAACGCACTATTTTCATCAAATTCGCGTAGGAAGTTGCAAAAGTTAATTCAGGCCCCTATAACGTACAGTGAAGTAATTGAATGCTAATTATTCACTACTAGTCCAGAATTTTTAGAATGTTTTTTTTTAGAATTTCAGATTTTTTTCACAATTATTTGTTTAGATGTATTTCATAATATATATATATAGGATACATCGTGATATAAACAATTCCAATAGCATGACAACACAGTTTCTTGATTAGATAACGAGTTAGATAATATAGAAAAATAAATGTCAACTTTTTGTTCTTTCATCATAGCAAGTCTCTTAGTCTCAGGTACTCCTCAATACATTTTTCAAAGTTTCTAACAGTTTCACATTCTTTTATGCTGTGAGGGAGAGAATCATATTCTTTCAGTCTTATATAAAACCCCTATTGGTAAGCATTCTGCTTAGATGAAAATCATCACGAGATCTCGTTTGGCAATCATGAATTTCTGCACTAAAAATAACAAACTGATCTAGTAAATCTGGCAATAAACCCTTCAATAGTTTGAAGATAAAAATCAATGCAAAAGTTGCCAGTCTTTCATTACCAGTTTGCCACTGTAAAGTTGCCAACATGTTAAGAATAGAGGTACGCCTGTTATCAGTTCAAAATTATTCGCATTCCTCTGTTTTGAAGTTTCTGTAACGATGACCGAGAGTTATCATCTTATAAATACAGTATTGTAGCGCAGTTATCGAAATGTGGTCGGATAGTATTATTGTACACTGTTATTTTAGTTCGGATGGGCAACACTGAACACTGAAAAGAAGAATAGTTTTTTTGATATCTTATTTTCTATCATGTTGAAGTGTTCTTCAAATGACAGAGTTTCATCTAACATAACACCAAGTATTTGATGTTATGTACAATTTCTATTTCTTCGCCATCGATAACTAAACTATATAATATCATTTGTATTTATGAGTCTGTGATGCTTACACGGATTTGTTATGATCATAGCTTTTGTTTTTTGAACATTGAGTTTCAATTCATTTATTTCAAAATAGTTTTCTAATTTTGACAATTCTATATTCATCCTATTCACCATGTGATTTAGTGAATCACCACTAATAGCTAATAGTGCATCATCTGCATACAAATTCGTAAAATCCAGTTTATGTTACAAGATGAATCATTGGAGTAGAGAATAGATAGAAGTGGGCCTATAATACTCCCCTGGGAAATACCTATCCCAACTAGCTTTTCCTTTGACGATGCATTATTTATTTTTACAACTTGACTTCTACCTGTTAAGTAATCATTCAGCCAGTCTAAGACAACTTCCCCAAAGCCATAGTGTCTTAGTTTCAGAGACAATCCATGAAAAATCAGACCTCAAATCCAATTTTCAGTTCAAGAAAAGCTGTAGTAAAGTATTGTGGTTGAGCATTATGTGCTGTATGTCCAGGAAATTACCACATGGCTACGACATGGCTACGACATAGGTATACACTTCACAAGGTAGGTATAATAATAATAATATTTAATTAACCTTGCCAGAAAGAACAAGGGATTATTTTCAATATTCAAGAGCACCAAGCTGCCTCGCAGCATTTACATAATTATATCAACCCCCAGATGGAAGAGTGCGCGAGGAGTGAGTGAGAAACTCCTGTGAAGTTGGCTAACGAAGTCGACTGTAATGTAATCAGGGATATCACAAGATGAGCCGACGTCGCAACGCTATAAGAAGTGTCCTGCTGTTCCATTGTTGCCACTTCTTAATCGTTTCGGCAGAGCGCATAATTTTTCAATTAACTCGCTTTTATTAGCTTCACCTGTGAGTATGTATGTAAGTATAAATGTCAGATAAGGCCCCTAAACTACATCACAGTGTAAAAATGTGACAACGCCAATGCATCATAAATAGTATATTATGTAACAAGTGCTATAAACGTCCTTTTAGTAACGAGTAGTTTAAGCACGAGCGGAGTAGAGCGAAGCGAGTGTTTAATAAACGAGTGTCTAGAAGAGTTTATAAACGCGTTACATACTATGATTTTTCTACGAACTCCGAAAATTACATTAACATACCTGCGATTCCTGCTAACCTACAAAATAATTCGAAAGGAATGGGAATTGAGAACATAATACATGCAACCAGCGAGACACGTATAAGTGGTATTGGTTGTCGATGTGTCCAGTCCATTGCTTACTAACCTTTGTTTCACGTTCATTGTCATGCTTAGCCCAGAATAAATAAATTGTTCTCAAAGATGGATGCTTCATTTTTACACTTCTTGGAGATATGCAAGTACCAGAACATCCTCTTCGATTTCACTTTCGTCTACTTTTCGCATATATTTTTAATGAAGAATTCTGATAATAACGAATATTGTTTGAATAATTCTGAAACGAAATTTGAAAATAACAGTTGACAGTTGATACAATTGACAGGCCAGACATGTCTGAAATTACTGAAGGTTTAATGAACTGTGTTGGCATGGTAATGTGTTTAAGAGATCGTGTTGCCATGGTAACGTGTTTAATATTTCGAATGAATCACAGATCGTCAATTCGTGATTAATCGATCATTTAGCGTGGTACATGCTAAATGCCATTTAAGTTATGTGAGTAGAAAAACATTTTTTTTGTATCACAGTTCAAGTAGAATCCTCACGAGTATATCAGTTTGAGTGAGCTATATATGCATTCCAAAGTTTCTGGGTGATATGATCTGTGAAATTTATTTTTATATCCATCATCTAAAGTTCCTGTAGTGAGGTTTGAAGGGAATAGTCGAGTTGCCGCCAAACGAGCCATTGGAGCATTTCCTACAAACAATAAGCAATATTTCACAAGAAATTATTTTTTCTAAGTCATAATTGGGAGAAATTTCGAAAGGGTAGTATATGTCTCTGTTTCGCCCATACTTCTACGTCATTGAAAACAGTGCAGTTTTGAACCGCTCATTTGAACCGCCAATGTTTTCTTCACAGAAAAGGTATTCCTACTACTGAAGTTAGCTGGTTTAGAGAGAAATCAACTTTAATGGAGAAGAACATGGTAAATTTTTTGAAGAATTGTTGCGTGCATTGAAGCTAACCACGGGCATTACCATGAATCAATCTTAGTATGATTTGTTTTCGTTTTTTTTTGATTTGGCAAATATGAAGTCAACTTTTGATTTTGTTACTTATTCCAACGTTTGAATACATTTTGTTCAATTAGTAAAAAAGAAATGATTCAAGAAAATTGTCCATGTTTTTCAACATAAAATTATAACAAGTCAAATTTAGAACTTATGACAAGGAGTACCTTTTTTATGTGGAAAACATTGACGATTCGAATATAGGTGACTCAAAACTGTACTTTTTCCAATGGTGTAGAAGTTGGGGAGAAAAACACTCACTACCCCTACGAAATGTTCACCAATTATAAATTAAAACAAAAAAATCCGCACAGAACATAGCCTATTATAAGTAGAAAATCCTCCCAAAAGCTGTTTTCCGTGCGATGAACGGTTCCAGATATATATTCGCGATACAATACCCTGTATCTCGAAAAAAGTGCTTTTTATATAGGCGGTAAGTTGAAGAAATCTTTTTTTCATATTTTTGAACGAGCTAGGAAATCCTGTAGTCCTGTGCATATATTATGAAACACTCTGTATATTCGAAGAAATCCAAGAATTGATTTCGAAAACAATATTGCCCTCGAACCTGCCGAGGGGTAGACAACTCGTTGAGACTGGTGTGCACTGGATAAGTAAGTACCTGTTGATTAAATTTGAGTATAGTTTTCAGCCATCTTGAGACTCTTGAGTATTTGATTGATTGAGACTTGTTGATTACATCTGAGATGTTCTACATTCAATTTTGAGTATTCGATCACATTTGATTATAGGTTGAGTACAGTTGATTGATTGAGTATTGATTATAGTGTACACATTTCGCTGGAGTTGTCTATACCCCTCCGGACCTGCTCGTTGAATTTAGAGAATGATATGAAAAAAATTCTGATCAAATATTTCATATAGTTATAGTGCATTGAAATATAACCAATATTTTAAATGGGCGTGTACACCTTAGTAAAACTTTCAACTCAAACCATGTTTATAATGCTCATTTTATCCATAAATAATGATTGACGAGATAATTCGATCGAAGAATTAACTGGAATGTTTTATTTTTGGACATAAATAATAGTACCTTCTGAAAACGGACCCTCTTATGACGTAGAAATCTCATCTCGCCATAGTTAAAAAAAATACCAAACGCCCGACGGAGATTAGATTAGATTTGGAATGGGGCCTTCGGGCTATCTGCCTCCACACTGAAACCTTTTCAGATCTATTGTGTCTGCCCTCAGAATCGATTAGAGTTCTTCGGCTAGCCCCGCCTTCTCTATGAGACTCCATAGGCTAGCTTTCAGATCTCCTGTGTATCTCTGGGCTCCTGGTTTTTCCTGTGTACTGCTGTTTCTTCCTCTTCTTGACAGAACCTGCACAGCAGTTCTTCAGTCAGACCTATCGTACTCATGTGTTTGTTGAGCCTACAATGCCCTGTGAGAAGTCCCACTAGTATTCTAGTTGAACTTCGTTTCTGGCTTAGTAGATATTCTGTGAATGTTGGCGATGGTTTTTATATAAACTCTTAGGCTGTCTCATTCCTGGCGAGTTGTTCCACCATTCTTGAGATTTGGTTTGCATCCATGATTTGATACTAGTCTTTTGTATAGCTTTCGCAATACCACAGAAGGGTTCTGGGCCATTAAGAGCCCGACGGGGACTGAGGCAACTGATATATTAATTCTTTCAACTGTGATCTCGCGCTAATTCACTCTGTCAGAAATCATGTACCATTCATCTCTGTCTGGAATAGTCTTGTTTCAGTATAAGGGTTTTGACGTCACATCATCGCCTCGTTTTCAGAGGTCCGAAAAATCGGGGATTTCAATAATTAGGAAGCTCACAGCAAGAAACGGTTTGCGGTGATGAGCTATAGTTTGGGTGAGTTCTATCGAATCATGAAACAAAATTGTTTTGTGATATAAGCCCATTATAGAGACGAGGAGATAGGATCCCACAAATCTTCATACATTGATATCAATGCACCTCCTCGATTAACCTACAAACAGAATAATTCATCAAAATCAATCCGCCGAATTCTTGGAAATGTTTGCAAAACAAAGATTCATTATTTGCAGCAGAAGAAAAATAGAACTATCATAATTGACTCATACCAGTAGTGGTACCTACGAAATAAAAAATACGGCCTATATATACATAACGATCCAGAACTTTCAATCGTCATTATTCCAACTTTTAAGGAATTTTCTCTCCTCGTTTCTAAAAAATAAAAATATGAATATAATTTCAATATACCTGTAGTAAGGACAAATCAAATGATTTGCCCCAAAATGTCACTGCGTTCAAAGAATTTTCCTATCAGAGAACCTGAAAGAAAAATTCACTAGCTTGTCAGTGACAATTTGTATTGAAAAAGGTTTGGAGGAGAGAAATGAAGGTATATAGAAAAAATATGAAATTTCCACTTATATTTGGACGTTTCGATACCGAATCTACTCCCGTTTTCAACATAAAAAATGGTTATTTGTAGAGCAAATTCGTATCTGTCTTGAAACTTTTCAGTTCTCAGTGACAATTGGTGACGTTGGCAATCAAATGAATAACAGAATGTTTTCATCAATTAATCCTGAATTCACCATTTTAATTTTCTGATTTCAGTAGTGAATACCTACCATATTCTGTCTATATGAACTAAACAAGAAGCAATGCTATTGTCTCCGTTCATTGTATTGCTTCTTGTTCAGTTGATATAGACAGAACATGGTATTCACTACTGAGATCTGAAACTGAAAATGGTGTAACTCATTTTGATTGCCAACGTCACCAATTGTCACTGAGAACTGAAAAGTTTCAAGACAGATATGAATTTGCGATTCAAATAACCATTTTTTATGTTGAAAACGGGAGCAGATTCGGCCTCGAAACGTTGTAACAAAACCATTTTTCCTGTCCATCACGACAAAATCATCAAATTTGTATACGGCCTGAATGTATGTACGATACAAATAAATGAATTACGGGTTGCCTAAGTGGTTCGAAAATACCCTATATGGGAGAGACTATAATTATTATAGGTATCTCGCGCACCTCGTCTATATCACAAAAAAGTGTGGCAAAAAGTAGTTTTCAAGTCCTCGAATTTTCGAAACGCAGGATTGATTCGCTATCAGTGAACCTCCATCATTTTGTGGTCCATTAACTATTTATTTCGGATTCATATAGTGAGTGCTTTTGGTCAGAAAGTGCAAATACCAGGTTTCCTGATATTTGGAGATTGTGCCTGTATTCATTATAGGTGAGTTTTGTGATTTTTGTACATCCTCATTAATTAGTATTAGGATGTGCACGTGATTTCGACAAAGGCGTAGTCTTAACATAGGTATTCATTATAGATTCCAGATAAGTTTCCCCACGGTCAACCCTATATTATATTCCACCAACCTGTAATAAAATACTCTTGAACCGGAACCCCGTAGCAGGACTTTTATTTCAACCCCTGAGATCAACCCCGTTTCGTAACAACGTTTGGAGATAAGTGAAAATTTGATATTTTTTCTATATACCTTTTTCTCTAAACCTTTTTCAATACAAATTGTCACTGACAAGCTATTGAATTTTTCTTTTAGGCTCTCTGATAGGAAATTTCCTTAAACGCAGTGACATTTTGAGGCGAATCATCTGAGTTGGCCTTACTACTATATTGAAATAATATTCATATTTTTATTTAATAGAAACGAGGAGAGAAAATCACAAAAAAAAATTGAATAATGGATGTACCACCTCCTCGATTAACCTACAGACAGTACTTTCGATCTTCTTATTAGATAATGTTTTCTTCGTGAATAGCATTATCACGTCCCTCAAAGGAAACCAAATAATTCAATTCATAAATCACGGAACATTACTAATTATGAAAACGTGACAACGCCGCCCTATCGCACCTTCTATATAAGATTGCACAACGCTTATTATTTCCATCTACGAACATTGTCTTCATTAAAAGTGATGTACGACCAAACTTTCTGATGCTCTGCCACATTATTTGAACGTGTTCCAGCAGCTCAGCCACGACTCTGAATCGGTTATGAATTACTGAGCACAATTTCATATCCTTACCTCAATTCTTTGTTTCGGCGGTTAGATTTTCTATTGTGAATTTTGCCATGCCAGAAGTTGGACGCCATCCAATACCATTATTTACTGTCCATTTACCTGGTCAGCGACAATACGACGACAATGAAATATAATCCCGAAGTGGATGAGGTAATTAATCAGTTTAATGGCAGCAATAACTCGACGTGAATTAACCAAGATGACTGGTAGAATTATTGTCCGAGCCCAGTGTTTGATTCGGTGTTTGATCTGATATCTATATGCTACAACTGTAACTGTATTTACCAATGACCATATACAATTCCCAACAAGATGGACGCCATCACTTTTTCTATACACCCTTTCTACAACCCACCTGATATCACAAACTTTTTTTTATATTGCATCCTCTGATTTGTTTCCTTGAAATTCAATATCCGATTCATTTTGAAAACAAAGAAAAAGAAACACTCATAAATATTAACTCATACTGCCTCCTACAAACTATACCTTATAAATTTTTAAAATTTTCAAGAGCAATTGGAATGGCCCTATGAAGGCCCAATTTTTCCCCATTAAATAATAATAATAATAATAATAAATGGCCTTTATTTTACGTGGCGGAGTTTAGCATATAGCTCTTCTTCCACTCAACCATACGATATTAGGGAAAAAAATAATTATACATGGCCGAGTACATGGCACTCATTATTATAGTATAATTTACATATAATAATATATCATCAAAACTAGAAATTTGGTAAGATCACTGCTTACTCAGGAGACTGTCTTCAATTTTGTTTTTAAAAAGTGGGAGTGAAACTGTTTGTCCATTTCACTGAGAGAATGGGTGTGTACACCTCAGTAGAACTTTTAACTCAAAACATGTTTATAATGGTCCTTTTATACATAAATAATGATTGACGACATAATTCGATCAAGAAATTAACTGGAATGTTTCATCTTTGGACATGAATAATAGTACCTTCTGAAAACGGACCCTCTTATGACGTAGAAACCTTATCTCGCCATAGTTAAAAGAAAATACCAAACGCCCGACGCAGACTGAGGCAACTGATATATTAATTCTTTCAACTGTGATCTCGCGCTAATTCACTCTGTCAGAAATCATGTATCATTCATCTCTGTCTGGAATAGTCTTGTTTCAGTATTAGGGTTTTGACGTCACATCATCGCCTCGTTTTCAGAGGTCCGAAAAATCGAGGATTTCAATAATTTTTTATAAAACGTAGGGAGCTCACAGCCAGAAACGGTTTGCGGTGGTGAGCTAGTTTGGGTGAGTCCTATTGAATTATGAAATAAAAATTTTTTGTGATATAAGCCCATTCACGGTTATGGTATGATCGCTCAAAGAGAGTACTCCTATAATATGGGAGATTGAAGTCGCTCACATTTCTAAGAATAATTGGGTGCATTTGATGTTCAGGTGATAATTTGTCAGTTAGATAGGAGGTTTCTTGATTTTTTATCAGCCTGTGCAAAAAAGAAGGGTAGTGGAGTTCCCTCCTATTATGCATTTTCAGCCATCCCATCTGGTCCATAGTGGGGATAACATGGTCTCAAAATTTCAAGCCCGATATAAGTCTGACACAAGCATTTTGTGTTTTTTGTATTCTTGCTGAATCAAGACATGGGTCATAGACAATGTCACAGTAGTTGAAAGCTGATAAAATTAATGTATCACAGAGCATTGTTTTTAGTGTCCTACTCAGGTAATGTCTATTTGAATAAAGGTGTTTCAATAGGCTGTATGTTCTTTGGATGATAGTATTGACATGATAATCAAATCTCAGATTATAATCAATGTGAAGTCCTATAGACATTTTCGGTATACTCTACCGTGTGTCCATCCACTTGTAAATGAATATTATCTATGGCCCTTTGACGATCTATAGACTTGCCAAACACTATTATTGATGATTTATTAGAATTTAAATTGAGACAATGAGTTTTCCAGATTTGAACGAGAATTGAGCTCGGTTTCTTTGGTTATAAGATGATACACTTTAGCAGTGAAATATTGATTAGTGTCGTCAGCATATGTGTGTATATTGAAGTGGTCGAGAACTTGAGGTATATAAATGATGAAGAGTAAGGGAGCAAGGATCGAACCTTGAGGGGCTCCGTGTGACACATTCCGTTCATCAGATTTTTTACTTTTTATTTCAACACATTGAGATCTGTTACTTATGAAATTACACGTGTTTCTGTCGAATCCATAACAATGGAGTTTAGCACACATTAAGCTATGGTTCATGGTGTCGAAGGCTCTGATGTAGTCGAGGGAGAAGAAGATAGTTGCTTCTTCTTAATCAGTTGCAAAAAAAATATCATCTGTGATTTTCAATAGAGCTGATGAGGCGGCAGAATATCATTGTTGGAAACATAGGAGTATAATTGAGCATACACTGCTTTCTCAGTAATTTTTGACACAGCTGGAACAATATTCATTGGTCTCAAGTCATTGGCGGTTATTGGGTTATTAATTGAATTCGTCTCTACTACCGTTTTCGAGATTTCCATGATGTGCAATATTATCTAGGTCACACTGTATAATGGGGCATTGATGCCGTTGAAAGCAGTTATACGAAATTCATGACCCAAAGATTTCTGAATTGAATAGGCGCCAGTTCAATTCCCTCATCACTATGACCAAGGTCATCATTTCAGGCAAATTGTACAGCTTTGGAAATGCAATAAAGCGACAGAATTATCTCGTAAATTTCACACCCAACATTTTCGACCAATTAATAGCCTGCATTTTGTATCGTTACCATACACAGGGAGAAAAGCGATTAAATATGAGTAAAGCATGTTGTGGAGTATTTTTCAACAATTATTCAAATAATCAGTGGGGAAAAAGACGAGGACAGCAAATCACAAGAATCTAGAAATAATGATTGTTATGTTATAATAGAATGATCAAGTTTTGATAATAAAACCTTTTACGGCCTTTTGTTCACCAACTGTACTGTAAGATTTTACTTCATTCATATTATGGTCAGACGGTCAGACCATGAATTTCTTGATTCAATTACAAAATTGTTCGACTATGATTAGATATTAACTTGACAATAGAAGAATTTTCTTGTTTCGAACTAATTATTTTATTCCTAGACCAATACGTACAGTGATGATAAATGAATATTCTTCCGAATCAAGATTTTCTCTCATGAATAAATCAAGAAAGATCTGTAGAAAAATCAAACAAATATTTGGTTGGATCTATTCGAGAGAGCTATATGGTTGAATCAATTTTGTCCCGCATTATTGAATCAAGAAATCCTTTTTATCTGGTTATAGCTTCGGCTACGCCTTGACTATGAAACTCCAACCGCGGCATTAAATCTTGTGCTTTTCTGACAAGTAAAACAAATAACTGTTTCTTCGACATGAAGTGAAGGATGAAACAAACACCATAACTTTGAGGCGACAGAATTTTCCATGAAATATAGATGAGGGTGATATAAGAATAGAGGTGGGCGTCCAAAGAATTATTAACCCGCGAGGGATCGCGCCGATAGAAACTTAAACGTGGACCGCGTGGGGTTGTAATCTACCCCATTGGTTTTGATTGAATTTAAGAACTTTGAGACGAAAAAAACCATTGTCCGATGTGGAATTGCATAATTTATAACAAAAATAAAACAAACGAACAGCAATAATAAAGAACGAACTTAATTTGATCAATATACTTGAATTGAATAATGAAGCCAAAGACGGCTCGGTGGTCGAGAAAGGCGGCTCGGTGGTCGAGAGCGTGAAGGCGCTGAGTTCGTATGGGGACTCCCACCGAGACATATAGGTTCGAATCCTAGTTAGGCCATGGATGTTTGTGATTGTATGGTTACCTAACCCCGCACAAGTTTCGACATATGAGACGTTTGGTCTCAGTGCTGGGACCAACGAGGTAATGCAATAATTGCAAAAAAAAATTTCAATGAACGCATAAATAAAATAGGCACGTCCCCTTCTTTGATTGTTTCTCTTTTTTTTCTCTTGGATAATATAAAAATTTTACTACCACTGCAAACTGCTCGTTTTGAGGTTGAATTTCCATTTGTACATACACGAATTCAGATATAGAAGATTTCAATTCTTTCCCGCGTGGAGTAAGGATATACCCCAGGAACAATTCACCAAATGTTTACTACGATGTGTGCAGATCTAATGACGAATCACATGCAAAGACTTGTTGATTGATCATATTTAGCCACTGAGCTGGCGTGATTTTTCAGTGCCGTGCAGATTAAGCAAAATAACCGTAATTTGATATCGCCTGGGGTATTTTCTACTGCAAAAGAATATCATTCGAAAAAACGAACATCCTGATGTCCTGATGCAATATAAATTCACGGGCTCCAGACTGGAGTGCCACTGTTTGGAAAGTACGGCTGGCCCTTTGGGAAAACACAGGTAATGAAAATACATTGCAGAGGGCACATCAGGTCGCTGTGTCGGTCCCCAATACATTAATATTGCAGTCAACGGACATTTGCCAGTCCGAATTACTTTGTTTTTGTTTTCGCATGGTAGCATACTGACTGTATATCTATATTTGGTTTACCGGGATTCTGTTGGGGCCGATGTTTTTTTTTGTTGACATAATTTATATGCAAATAAACAAACAACTCGGATATAGTCAGCACGAAGTATGTCACTAGGGACAAATACCAAAAAACGAAATACAATGATGGGGTTGTATACACCAATCGAATTCACGGCACATACCTATTTTATACTGATCATCAATTCTTGTAGTATACTCTGGAATAGAGAAGGAGGAGAAAAACAATCGGCTTCCATTATTCTAGTACTTTTTGTCGATTATCAAGTTCACTTCAATAGATACTGTAACCTGCATCTTATCCCATTTTGTAAAAAAAAATATGTTTACTGTATTTAGCCATTATATTAATAATAATGAACAGGACCAAAGAAATTTGTATGGATGATTTTCTTGTCAACCTGACGAGTAGGTAAGTAACCACTTTTACTAATATCCAAATTCAAATTTAACATTTTTCAGATTTCCGATGTATCTTTTCAATAGCTATGGGTTGATTAACTTTTATCAATTTTCGAATTCAATTTCAACAATTTTGCTAAAAAATAATTTATCAAAACATTTTTCAGTTTTTCAATCGCTGAAAGCAGATAACTTACTGACAGGTACGCACTGATGATGACTGGGTAGTCAAAAGCGCTCTGCTACAAAAAATTTGAATAAATTGTAACGTTATCCGGGTGCAGAAGCGAACACGTCACTATTCATTTTCGAACTGATTCATTTTAACTAAAGGAAACCTAATTTATATCGAACTTATAACTATACTATTTATGTAAAACGATTTATATCACTCGGTATATGACTGTCTCTCTGACACTCGCTGCTTGACTGACTGACGGCAGCTGTCTGGCCGTCCTTATATATCAGATCCCTTGGCAGAGTTTGCTTCTCGAACGTTCTCAAATGATCTTCCGTACACTTCTTCTGTTCTAGAAGATTCTAGAACAATATCTCTCTCTCTCTCTCTCTAATTGTTCCATCGATTGTTTCGAGATGATTACAGATTTTTTTTGTCAGAATATGTGTGGCCGTGCCACATATTGGGTGTTCGGAAATACGCTGGTAAATGTTAGAATCATTGGGATGCTCGAGAGTGATCCGGGACGCGTGTTACTGGGTGATCGTTGTATTCCTGACTTCCTGGTGATGTTCTATAGCCCCTTTGAGGTGAGTATCATTACAACATTATTTTGCACGAAATACAACATTTTGTACAATCATTTGTAGTTTGTAAGAGCTCTGGTTGGAACACCCTTTATGATATATGGTTGCATCCAAAATGAAGAAGGCTTTCAGATTCTGCAAACCCATGATCAGGTTATTTTTTCGATATAAGTAACTGAAAAACTGAAAATGATTTTGAAAAATTTCTTAGGCAATAATTGGGATCACCCTCTGAATGCGAAGCTAGTTCTTATTGAATCGAATTCTCGACAACTTGTATCTCCTTATATTGGTCACCTACGGACACTGTATAGTAGACCAAGAGCTCGCGTGAGAAATTCTTTTGATTGAAATATTTACTTACTTGAACAGAAGTTTCATTTCAATCAACAAGATTTATTTGTCTGGAGTAACCATACCTTTGAGGACATTTCGATGCTTGGTATTACTATCAGCAATAACCTTTCTTGGGAAAATCACGTGAGATCAATTGCTAACAAAGTGCATCCCAAAAACTTGGTTTTCTGTTTCGGGCCAGGAGCTATTTCACTATAAGGC
Source organism: Phaedon cochleariae (assembly GCA_918026855.4). Classification (NCBI taxonomy): domain Eukaryota; kingdom Metazoa; phylum Arthropoda; class Insecta; order Coleoptera; family Chrysomelidae; genus Phaedon; species Phaedon cochleariae. Next base: position 16,993,899 of record OU896709.1, on the reverse strand, counting down.
ACATATCCGACCTGTTCTGGACTACTGTTCCCATATTTGGTGTGCAGCATCCAAACAAACCCTGAAACTGTTGGATTCTGTCCAAAAAAGGGCTATTCGTCTCGTGGGTGATGCCTCGCTCACAAACTCACTCACTCCTCTGGAACAACGTAGAAAAGTTGGCAATCTGGCTGTATTCTATAGATATTTCCATGGACGATGCTCTCCTGAAATATCAACAATTGTTCCTCCCTTGGCAGTCCCCTCGAGAATAACCCGTCAAGTTGAGGCTTCGCACCCCTTCGTGGTCACTTTAGAGACCTGCAGAACATCTCTTTCCAAAGACTCGTTCATCCAATGAACAGCGAGGCTCTGGAACACATTGCCAAGGGAGGTGTTTCCCGAGGCATATAACCTCCAGTAATTCAAGAAGAACACCCATTCCTACCTTATTTTCCTTGGTTCTCACGATGTCCTCTGAACATTACAGGATATCCATTCTCGTGGGAACCAAAACATGAAAAAAAAGTGGACATAGAACAAATTGTAAGAAGAGACATGCTTTGCGAAAGAGGTATTATATGTTTTCATCTCTGAAATCACTGTTAAGATGCCATGTGCCTTGAATAATGGTTAGCAGTTATCTCTTTTTTGTAATACAAAATTCATATACTTGAACAAACTACACAGAAAACAATGTCATATCTTATATCGCAGTCTACTAATGCAAAGTAGGCTGTTCTTGATAGGGAAAATCCCAACTCATCAGAAATGGCTCTCAGAGCTTAACAATCTGATGCTTCTTTTTAACTCACCTCCACTACATGGTCTCTGAATTTCATTTTATCATCTACAGCCAAGAAATGTGAAATTGTTCTTCTTATATTACATCGTTTCCAATAGCCAAATATCTGGTAACGCACATCTAATGGTGAAAATAGTCGTTTCACCTATACCTATTGAAGGAGAGTTTGTTTGAATCACAGCATTCTTTTATTTTTGCATTGTCATGAGTACTTGAATTATGCAATTCGTCCAACTTTATATTGTGCCACAAGATCGTAGTGTCATCTGCAAACAAAGTTAAGGCGCCTATTTTATTCACAAGGGTAAGATCGTTTATATATAGCAGGAACAAAGTTGGGCCCAGTATTGATCCTTGAGAGACACCGCATATAACGGATTGCTCAGATGAATACTTCGTAGTTTCTACAATTTGGTTACGATTTGATAAAAATACGATGCAAACCAGCTGAGTGTGTTATTTCTGAAGCCGTAACGGTGAAGCTTTCGTAGAATGCATGGTTGACACAGTCGAAGGTTTTAGAAAGGTCGCAGAAGACTGCAGCAACTGACTTTTTGGCATTGGTTTCAGCGTAGCTTACTAGTTCAATGTTTTTTATTATTTTACGCGAAAACAGTTTGTCGGACGGAGGAAATTCAGGAGATTTAATTGTTGCAAAATAAGGAGTTCGAAAATAGTTTTCATTCTTGGAAAAATCAAGGGCGTACAATATATCTTTTTAAACCTACAGGATACATACGGACGCCACTGGTAGAAATATAAAAAACTCTCATGTATCAAAAAATGCCTATTGGTACTTAGTGAGTGCATGTCTAATTTCAATGAAATATGTAGGACAGTATTGAAGTTATGATGAGAAAAAGATTCTCATCTCAAAATTTAAAGAGCCTATAGCTCGAATGTAAAGAGGATTAGGGCATATGTTCGTAGACCTTTTCTTCCTGAAATAAGCTAACAACCATATCCTTCATTTTTAGCCGTATAGTTTTATCACAAGAAAACACAGAAAATCAATTGAAACAACAATGGCAACAAACACAGCACAACATCACTGTAACGTCGGCTTTTAACATAATACGTGCATGAATTTTAGGAAAATATGCGTCACTCGTAGTAAACACGCGAATACAGCGTTGCCACAGTTATTTCCATAATACATTATAATCTTATATAATGATGAAGTTGGGATAATTCGAATAATTTCAATAGCAGAATTCACATATTTCGATTAGGGGAACAAACATACAGCAGAACGAAAGAATATACATGAAAAATTCATTTATCAATTATATTATCTAATTGATATATATTCAAACACATGCGGAAGATCTAGGGCGATCCGCCGAAATTAGTCATCACCGCTTTCAGCTGAAAAAGATTGTGGGAACGGGACAAAATTTAAACAATCTCGTATCCCCTCTTCTGATATACAAGGTGATTCTAAAATAGGTGGTCAAACTTTGGGAGTATATAGAGTGAGTGAAATAATTACGAAAACCTCGGTAATATTTTTTTCTGAAGTGCCCCCCAAGAAAGATACAGCCCCTCAAAGGGGGGCCTCGGAGAATGATTTTGTACTATTATCGCCAACACCTTGTATGATGAAAATCTAAAATTTTGTTTATCCACTAACTATTCAGTGCCGGTTCGAATGGAGTTAAAATCACCTCAAAATTAAATACAGGGGTGTGTCAAAACAGGGAGGTAGGGGGTAAAAATAACCCCAACTTTTTTGTTCATCGCAATTTCAGTTTTTTGACATGAAATTATGAAATCTCAGGGCTATTTACATGAAAAAGGTGCTCTTGTTGGATCTCGATAAACTGAACCATTAGCGAATAAAATTTATTTTTCCAAGATTTCATTTAAATTGAAATTTTGGTATGCACTTGAGTTTAATCATCTAGTTCAAATATTGCAACTGAATTTTCACCTACTACTAATCGTCTGATCAACTTGGAATCTGGCAAATGACAGTTGACAACGCGTTATGGACTTTTTGATAGAAAAAAATAGGGCGGCTCCAATGTGGCTGACCAGATTTGTGATTATGGTTCGATTCGATTCAAAATTGGTTTGTAAGGGTTTTTGGGGTTGGAAATTTTAAATTCATTGTCGGAATTGATGAATTAACAATAAACGACGAGTTTCGTGATTATGGTCTGATCCTATTGAAAATACTAAAATGAAAAATATTGTTAATAACAAGCTTTTTTAAATTTTATTCGCTAATAGTTGATTTTATCGAGATGCAACAAGAGCACCTTTTTCATGTAAATAGCCCTGAGATTTCATAATTTCATGTCAAAAAACTGAAATTGCGATGAACAAAAAAGTTGGGGTTATTTTTACCCCCTACCTCCCTATTTTGAGACACACCTGTATTTTATTTTGAGGTGATTTTAACTCCATTCGAACCGGCACTGAATAGTAAGTGGATGGACAAAATTTCAGATCTTCATTATACAAGGTGTTGGAGATAATAATACAAAATCATTCTCCGAGGCCCCCATTTGAGGGGCTGTATCTTTCTTGGGGGGCACTTCAGAAAAAAATGTTACAGAGGTTTTCGTAATTATTTCACCCACTCTATATGCTCCCAGAATTTGACCACCTATTTTAGAAACACCTTGTATATCTATTTACAGAAGTATTCTGACAGGCATCATGAAGAAGACGTTTGAGACCGTCTACTAAATCTATGCGCCACTTCAATTATATTTTGGAGCTGATTACAATCAACTAGAGATGTTCCAAGACCTGAAAATCTCATCAACATTTGACCACATGAATTCCAAAGCAATTTGAATAATCATATTTCCGATGAAACTCACTATAGCAAATTAAAACTGTGTGGATTTGGCTACTATATATACTTAGTGTTCCAGTTCCGCGCCACTATCAATATCAATACAGCGAGAAACAAAGCGGTTTGATTAGAATCGCGAACGGCATACACAGTGTTTCCATCAATCCTGCCATCTGAATGGAATGTGATTGGTATACCTACAGTCGGTATATAATAATAATAATAATAATAATAATGTCTTTATTGGACAAGAAGATTTGCAACATAGTAAATTGAAAAAAAAAAATTATAATGTCCCAGGCGAGGTTCAGGTACTCCCCCAAGGGGGAGCCCTGAACCTACCATGTCCCAAGCCGGGAGAGGACGAGAGGGAAGACTTTATCGACTGGCATTTAATTAGAATTCACAAAGACCCCTCCTGAACGAAGAGGAGATGCGAGATTGGGATATAATGGGGCAGGAGCGGTCGCGGATACTGTTTTTTTTTTCTGAAATTCCGGCAGTTCCCATTGATTACAGCATTCTGGATGTTACGATGGAATCGATGGAAGGCGTTTATTATTTGTAGTCCAAGGAAACGTCAGCTTCGTATATTTATGGATGAGGCGTCCCCACAAAAATGGTTTTCCAATTGTGCATGTGAAAAATAAATAATCGATAAATATAAAATGTAACTGGAATGGGTATATACAATCTGTGCGATTTAAACCTTCAACACCCTCCTAATTTGAAACCCGTCAACCAATTTTCAAAAAAGTACTCAACGAGCTCTATTAGAAAATGTAGATAAATCTGTAATATTCAGATTTTCAAGACCTACTTTTGCTTGTTGAAGGGGTCGAGATTTCAAGAACAACTATTAGGCTTTTTTTTTCGATACCATGACTAGCCTATATGCCAAATATGAACGCAAAATCTCTTATAAGATATGTTAGTTATCCAATGGCAAACTTTGATATTTTCGTTTTTTCGATTCACCCTGTATCAAAATCTAGAGAGTTGATATAACCGGTGATAATAATAATAATAATATAATAATGAGGTTTATTTGGATAAAGTTCAACAATATAACATCTTATAAACTACTCAACACTAATTTCGTCGCACACCAAAATGTCGCCCCTGTTATAATGTGAATAACTTTTTTCAGTTTAGAACAATTTGAATTTGGTTCACACTGTTCGATAGCCCAGTCCTTCAGCTATAATCTGGTACTTCATTGAAACATAAGGGTATTCACATAAAATCTCTACATGGTGTTTTCCGACACTGTGCAAAATTTCGGAATATTCAAAAGGCTCTCAAATGGTGAAAAAAATGTTTTTCTCAACTTCGACAACAGAGGCATGAAGATGATCTCATTACCTCGAGATATTTCGCGAATCAACTCCCTATATCTCTTATTTACAGAGTGATCTCAAAAAATCAACTTTTTGGTTTTGCAGTCATAACTTTTTTCCACGTCAACCGATTTTGGAAATCTTAGGCTCATTTTGAAGATAACACTTCAGATGAAGAGATCCGGATATCAGAATTGACTCAAGATGGCTATCAAAGATCTAGAGTTTCCTTGAAAGTGACCCAAATCTGAAACGCCCTCCGAATCTCGGTTGAGAGGAGAATTGAATGAAAATCAACTTGTTCTCGGAAAAACAATTCATTCTGGATGCGTCCATATTTTCCTTGCTCTCAGTACTCAAGAATGTGCGCGAGAAAACACAATTGGAACATGTTCTTGCAAAAACATCAGACCATTTCTTCTCTGTAATGCATGGCCCGTAACCAACGTTACAAGAATCACAGTAAGTGACTGACAAGTCAGGTTAGACGTCGTTCTCAAATCATAAACAGATTTTGATAGTTTCGATGCCGCATTTAACGCCCGACCAGTTGGAACTGAACAAGGGTTATCTTTCCTCCAAATCGCGGATCTGCTAAACACGACAGTATGATCCATTCAAAGGTCTTATCTCCGACACGACTTGTTTGGTTATAACTGTCGATTCGTTCACTGCATCATTGCGATTGAAAACTTTACGTAATTGGCAAACTGTTTTCGTGAAACTTTCACCATTTTTGAAATGCGTTTTTACAATAAATAAACGTTGTTTGCTTGAATACTTCTCCTTATTCTTAAATCGCATGTTATGTACGTGACAACTGTTAAAAAAATCACTTTATTGAAAAAATCAAAATCCGTTGCTCTTGTTGGTACACCATTCATGATGAGCCTCAGCTGGTCGGGTTGCCAGTCACTCATTGTGATTCTTGTAACGTTGGTTACGGCGGGCCATGCATTACAGAGGAGAAATGATCTAATGTTTTCGCAAGAACATGTTTCAATTGTGTTTTGTCACGCACAATTCTTGACTTCTGAGAGCGAGGAAAATATGGACGCATCCAGAATGAATTGTTTCACCGAGAACAAGTTGATTTTCATTCAATTCTCCTCCCAACCAAGATTCGAAGGGCGTTCCAGATTTGGGTCACTTTCAAGAAAACTCTAGATCTTTGATATCCACCTTGAGTCAATTCTGATATTCAGATCTCTTAATCTGAAGTTTTATCTTCAAAATGAGCCTAAGATTTTCAAAATCGGTTGACGTGGAAAAAAGTTATGGCTGCAAAACCAAAAAGTTGATTTTTTGAGATCACTCTGTAAATAAGAGAGATAGGGAGTTGATTCGCGAAATATCTCGAGGTAATGAGATCATCTTCATGCTTATGTGGTCGAAGTTGAGAAAAAATCTTTTTTCACCATTTAAGAGCCTTTTGAATATTCCGAAATTTCGCACAGTGTCGGAAAACACCATGTAGAGATTTTATGTGAATACCCTTATGTTTCAATGAAGTACCAGAATATAGCTGAAGGACTGGGCTATCGAACAGTGTGATCCAAATTCAAATTGTTCTAAACTGAAAAAAGTTATCCACATTATAACAGGGGCGACATTTTGGTGTGCGACGAAATTAGTGTTGAGTAGTTTATATACTATGAATGCAAATAAACAGAGGGACAAACCGCAAAGCCACTGATGGCTGTCCGCGGTGTGAGTGATTTAAAAAGTACCTACTAAAATCCTAATAATTGAGAATAACAATACTATAGATTATTAATATAATTTTGCGACTAAGACTAAATGAAAAACAATAAAAATAAGTGATAAAATACATCAAGAAGTTATTGGGAATTATTTGATGATGAATTGATCGAGAATGCGGTGAAAGCTATCAAATGAAATTTTATTTAATTCGGAGGGGCTGTATTATTTATAATGTGGTGAATTCTACGTCTTTCTACGGTATGATGTAGTCATTCAATGAAGAAACACATCGAATTCTTAGATACGAAGTTTCTTCGTTGAAACTTTTATTATACAGGAAGATCTCTTTAGGTCAACCAAAAATTAATGAAATTGAAGTTGAGATTTTTTTCATTATGATCCATATCTTCATTGCTAGAAACATAAATAATGGAGACTAATCCAAGGAAGAATTCCCTTTACATGAAAATTCCCATTGCAATCTCAAATTTTCATTCCATTTCGCCAAAATGGGTATATTATTATTATCACATAAAGCATCAGTATATCTCCGTGCAATCTTTGGAGAGTGTTTGTCAGTCATTTTTTTGTGTGTAAAGTTACTGTGTGGTGGAGTGTGTGAAAATCGGTTTACTTGAGCTGGTTAGCCTCCACTCAAGTTTTATTGATTTTTGGTTGACCTAGAGAGATCTTTCTGTAGAATTTACAACACTCAAACTTCGTTTCTAAGTATTCGATGTGTTCGTCTATTGAATGACTACTTCACCAGTTATATCAACTACTTAGATTTCGATACAGGGTAAATAAAAAAAATTTAAATATCAAAATTCGCCATTGAATAACTAACACCCTATATGAGATTTTGCGTTCAAATATGGATGTATTTCAGCTATGCCTGGATCGAATAGGCTAGTCACTGTCTCGAAAAAGAATTGACTGGTAGCCGTTTTTGGAATTTTAGCTCCTTCAACAATCAAAAGTATGCCTTGAAGATTTTTCCACATTTTCGAATAGAGCCCTTTGAGTAGTACTATATTATGAAATTTTTGTTTTCGGAAATCGGTCGACGGGTTCCAAATTAGGAGGGTGTTGCGGGTTCAAATCACACACACTGTATATAGAAAATTCGACGAAAAGAGTGCCCTTCATTTATTTGAGTCAGCAAAAGATGAGAAGACATTTGCTAACACTCGAAACATGAATACGAAATATTTCTTTTAGTTTTGTTTAACATCACTTTTGACTGCCTCAACCATTTTCTACTCAGATTCTGCACATTCATTTGAATTTTTTTGAACCTATACAGCAATTATTATCGCATATCTTCAGAATGATATTCTACAGGACGACAATGAGCACTGTGCAAGTTTTTAAAAATTTTAATGGCCTCCCGTTTGAAAAGAACATTTTTCTATTCATATTGATGTATGACAAATTGATATCCATCATACAGGACGTGGAAATAAATTCTGAATTGAGAAAACCTAAATTCACTAATCTGCGATTAAAGGTCCATAAAAATATCAATGTTCCATCTTTCAAGTTTGAACCCCTCGATTGGGTCAAAGTATTGAAAAGGAATATTCTCAGATGAACATGAAAGAAATGCATACACACCGTGTCCCAGCTAGAATGTCCCCCCCTGTAAAAAATCAACCGCGCGATCGAATGATCGAATGAAATTTGGTCACCCAGTATATTTGATGATGCTTGCTCGAAATATGCTATTGAATGAATCGTAGGTATACAGGGTCACACCGAAGTGCACCTCAACTTTCTTATTTGAATAGGGACACCCAGTATATTATTCCATATTCAAGTAGAGTTCATTATTACAAATTCAACAATGCCGGGATTGATGGGATTTTTTCTAACGACTACGGTAAAAACATTTTGAACATATTTGACAATTGACAATTGAAATGAAATATTCTCAGATATAATTATGAACATGAAAAAATGGATATACAGTGTGTCCCAAATTCGATCCTCACCATTGGGATCTCAGTTACTATTAGAGATAGAGAAACAGTCACATTATCTACCACCTTTTTCCAGATATTCGTCGGTGAACCAAACACCCTGTATTTATAGAAAACAATGAAACATACATTTTCAATAGCTATGGTTGATGGGTCAACTCTTCACCGTAGGACACATAAAGCATTTATTTTTATCAAGGTATTCATAAGATTATGGGGAATAGCTTCCTATATATGAGGATATAATTGCATTCACCAATTCATCCAAATTTTCAATACTAAATGTTAGCAGAGCCCAAATGATTTGATATTTTGATTAATTGATATTTTAGATATATATCATGTATTTTTGGAGTTGAATAACTTTTTGTTTCGGTTTGCATTAGTTTTTCGATGAGGGTACAAAGTTAGGAACAACACCGGTTGTATAATGAGCACGCATACTTATTTATTTACAATTCTCCCGAACTCTGCTGAAAAACTTCAGCACACAACCCACGCTCAATTTAATCCGTAACGGTAAATTTGATTTTAACGCGAAGTACCAAGTTGGGAGAGAAAAATGTTAAACTTGGGCGTGATTTAAACCAATACAAAGTTCGACGAATTCTGTAGCGAGTTTCGGCAAAATGTGAAATGAAATCAACCGTCAGCAGCTGATGCAATAACGTGAAAGAAAGCAAAAAAGTCAAATTGAATCGCGTAGAGCATGTATACATTTGACAAAGAAGATGGATTCAACTTCATCTTGTCTAAAACATAATAAGACACATATATTATAATACCTGATGAAGTGAATTATACATGATAATTGTTATTATTATTAATATACATACCTCCTCTCCCTGTCCTTCTAGGTATACGCACGATGTTCCTCGATCATTATAGGGATAACCTTTTGATTTGATTTGAAAAATTTACTTATTGTAACGAGAAACGTGTGAAAACAGGAGATATATAATTATGTCTTACATTTCCATAATAATACAGGGTGTCGCGAAATTAGCCTGACAAAATTCAACAGCGTCTTCTACGACTAAAAATGAGATGAAAAGTCTCAATGAACATGAGTCGAAAAAAGTCTCCAAAGGGAGCACCGACTTCAATATTTCCGAAACGTCATGTTCAAATAATGCAATTCGATACAAGAAATAAACTTCCTATGCCACATGTAGTGGACATGAAATCATTCATTCAGGTGTGTACCCATAATACAGGGGGAGACTCGAGGTGAGACTACATCAAATATTGCTCAAACTTTTTTGCATGCATATATTTTTTTCGGCAATTTGATGTCAGTAGATAGTAAATCATGCAAACGCTAGGATTGGGACATGAAAGCCGTTTCGACTGATAATGAATAGTTTCGACTGATAATGAATGTTTTCGACTGATAATGAATAGTTTCGACACAAACAAATTTTAAGGTCGAAAAATCTCGATTTTGATCACCCTATATCTCTATAATCGTTTCGTCCAGACTGTACGTCACAAACATTGACGAAATCAGCTCATCAGGAACAATCTGAAAATGCAATGAAATACAGTGTGCTCCATTTTAAATATCTAAGTTGTTATACTACTTTCTGGTATAAGCGGCAACGCTGCAATGCTGAAATCATTTCAGATCGATAGGCCAAGAGCAATTTTTTGAGTAACCAAATGTTCAGAATGATCCTATGTCCCGTTCTCCGTAAACGTTTAAGGTACCATCGACCGTGACCCAACCTGTATTTATAGTATGTCTCACTTCTGGAGATTATATGTTGTTGGGAATACTTCCTCAGGCAATGAATTCCAGAGCCCAGCCGTTCTATGGATGAAGGAGTTGTGATAAAGTGCTGTTCGACATCTTTCGAGGTTGACAACGAAGTGCTGACTGGGCTTGTCTAGTTCGTCTGACTGGTATTGCTAGTGGAGGGATGATAGCAGAGATTTCCGAAGAACATTTCCCGTGGAAGTATCGATAGAAGAGTGAAAGGTCGCCGACCTTTCTACGGTGTTCCAATGATGTCAAAGAGCGAGTGAGTGTGGCGTCACCCACCAGGCGGATGGCTCTTCTTTGGATGGAATCTAAGAGCACCCCTGTATCTTTCGTAATGGGCTTGTATCACATAAAAAAATTCATTTCATGATTCGATAGAACTCACCCAAACTAGCTCACCACCGCAAACCGTTTCTTGCTGTGAGCTCCCTACGTTTTATAAAAAATTATTGAAATCCCCGATTTTTCGGACCTCTGAAAACGAGGTGATGATGTGATGTCAAAACCCTGATACTGAAACAAGACTATTCCAGACAAAGATGCATGATACATGATTTCTGACAGAGTGAATTAGCGCGAGATCACAGTTGAAAGAATTAATATATCAGTTGCCTCAGTCTTCGTCGGGCGTTTGCTATTTTCTTTTAACTATGGCGAGATGAGGATTCTACGTCATAAGAGGGTCCGTTTTCAGAAGGTACTATTATTTATGTCCAAAAATAAAACATTCCAGTAAATTTTTCGATCGAATTATGTCGTCGATCATTATTAATGTATAAAAGGATCATTATAAATATGGTTTGAGTTAAAAGTTCTACTAAGGTGTATACGCCCATTGTTGAGTTAGGATTCTGAAATCTTCAAAAGCGGGAGATGTACCGAAAATATACACTTTGACCAAGTGGAGTCATCTCCACTGATATACACTGCTCGCCAACACCCGCACTGAACCACCCTCATTTCCGAAAAATTATATAAGGTGGAAAGATATGGTGAAAATCACTTCGAATCGAAATAAGGACCTCCAATTCACTATCTATTCATGTTTTCTGAAAAATTGTCAGTTCTGAAAAAAAGAATTTACATGATTCGCTAGCGAATATCTCGATTACTATGGAAGATAGGGAAGGAACCTACGAATCAATTTTGTATACAAATTCATCAGCTACAATTTTGAATAAATTGACTTTTTTGCTGTTCTTGAGATATGAACGATAAATTCAAAATAGGGACCTTCTACGTCGCTCCCCTGCTGAGCCCTGCATTTGGCTCACCTTGTAAGTTCGGAAAATTTCGGAATTCTAACTTTCTATCTATTCTGAACACATGCCTTATATATGGTGTCAAAAATTCTGTCCTCTTCCATGTCCTCTACAATCCGTTATTGACTTAACTAACAACAGCGTTGATTGACCATATTCTCAAGTGCTAGCATTTATTGTAATGTTGGCTACAAATCTGAATATAATCAGCAAAGCTGTTGGAATTATTCATTTCTGTCTCATCGGATACTCGTGAATTGTTAATTATTCGAAATAGGAGCAAGAACAATTTTTTGAACTCTTCGTTATATTAACAAATTATAATTGACAATGCTATAGACATCGACAAACGACTCTCAATTCGACAGTAACTGCTGCCAAGATATCGTACGAAATGTTTAACTCTTTCCAAGTGAAAAAATGTATGTTGTCATAGTTCTACAGCCAACGCCCAAGTACTGCACTATTGTAGGGCAAGATCGAAAATAAATTACAGTGTTTTCAAGGTCCAATTGGTTCAAAAGATTATGACAGCTGTAGTTCTATTAACCCATTTTGTATGTATATCCTAATTCATGAAGGAATTAAAGATCACGCAGATAATGTGAAATTGATTAAAATTAGGCCCTGAATGTAGAAATTAATTCAGTATACGTTTCATCAACAATCTGATGTTCATTTTGATTTATTTTGATACTATTATTGAATATACTTTGACAGAAAATTCATGAACTTCCATACTCTGAAACTTTGTTATAAATCTGCATATCTACATTAGGGTCGAAATAGAAGAAGAACATCTATATTCGTGTATTATGAGAATATACAAAGATTGAAAAGGAATATTCTCAGATATATCACGAAAATGAAAAAATTAATATATGTATATATAAAGACATTCATTGATGAGATTTCGCATTCTCTATGTGATGAGAATATTCAACAGGAAACAACTATACTTCCCTGGCTATATGCCACGACGAACATTGAATTATATCTTTCGAACACACACGATAAGAATTTGAATCTTCCGAAGTTGAGAATTTGCATTCATATATATTGTGTACATAATATTATTCAGAAAACAACTTATTTCCTGGCTATTTGATAGGTCAAACATTTAATCAAATCTGTTGAAAGTCTTGTCTGATAAATATCAATTTGTTATACATCGAAAAACGTATACCCTCAAAAATGCGTATACTTACGTGAAATCCTAACTCTCATTTGGGAAATTCAAATTACATCATCAGATCCCCAAATATGTTTATATCGGAAGAACTGTTGTTTCATAACGACTGATCTGACTAGACAAAAGTATGAAATTAAAGAAACACAAAATAAGTGCGCCTTCGCCAAAATCTTAGAGAATAGCATTTTTTAATACTTCAGTCAGACCATGTTATCCGTCTTCTCGACGATTACAATAACTCCACACAAAACACACTCTCGACCTCAAGGTTATCTCAATACATATCTATTGAGAATATAATTCGCATTTTTGTATGGAGATAATTCAAGATGTGAATTTATTCTGACAAAAGTAATCTTGAGAAAATACTTATGTAAAGTATTCAATACCGTCTGTGTTCTAAAATTTTGGTGAAGGTTCTCATTTTGTGTTCCTCAATCAGTTGACTCGATTTTCCTGAAACATTGTAATCAGAATGAAACGAGAATATCTTTCGCCTGATGATATGACCTTTTTCTCTCAAAAATCTAATGTTGTAAACAAATTCCTACATTTCCATTATACTCATAATGGTTATGAAAAAATTCCAATAGGTGTCTAGAGTGCACCAACATCAAGGTCATGAGTGCACATTTATCAAAATCAGGTGTCGCGTCAGGTTTAATATTCTTTTTCTCGAAAACGACGCGTCCAATAAAGTTCAAATGAGTAGAAAAAAATATAGTCACAACAGTAATTTATGATATAAGTGCTAAAAGTGACATTTTATTTTGTGAGAAGGGAAGTTTGGGACACGACGCCGAAGGCGGAGTGTTCCATCCCTTCGAACAAAAGAAAAAACACTTTTAGCACATATATCATACACTATTTTTTCTACAAACACCATTAAAAGTCCAAATTAACGAATAACTATACTTATTAATTGATTAAATAACAGCCTCAAGCTTATAAGTTTTGAATCCAATTCAATCTAATCTATTCATGAAACAAATTACCAAGGTAAACCAAAATTGAATTTGTTGATTTGTCTTTCTTGACAACTAACGTCAATAAATCACGAATTATTCTTTCTCGTTTCTTCGTTCCTCGATGGAAAGTGCCCAAGAAAATGAATTTCTTCCGCCGCAAATTGAAAAAGTTGCCAATAAAACTGTTTTTGAATTATTGCCTAGTAGGTCAAAGCGAGTACGAGTTTTCATACGAACGATTCTTGAAATGGTGTGATCAGAAAACTGGCAGTGGAAAGGAGGCCAGTGAAAAAGTGCATCTTGCATACTTTGAAGAAAAGTCCAAAATATGGAAATCGTCAACGCTTCTATGTTTAAGTCGATGATGAACATAAATGATCATAACATAAACAGATATCACAAGCTTCTGGCTTTTTTGAAGCGAAAGGGTGAAGGATATCGACCGAAAAAGTCAAAAGTACCTATACCTATTGACAAGAGAACAAATCGAAAAATTATTCGCAGAAGCCCCAGATGAAATATATCTAATGCAGAAATAATGCAGAAAATGATTTGAATCATTTCAATGCACATTCTATATATAGCGAAAACATAAAGATAATCAGTGTAAAACCAATTTGATGTAAATTCAAGAGGAAACTTCCCCTTTATTAATATGCATCTAAACATCTTCAATTCGATATTCACGCATGCCCTTATGTGAAATCCTTCAGACAAGAGCTGGAATATCGATCAATTTTCAAGGAAAATTGAGAATTCCCGTTAGCTTGCTACTAGCGACATCTATCGTCCAAAGCACACACTTCCAACAGCAGGTTCGCTGCGTTGCAGTTTTCCTCGAGTTACACAGAGAACTATCCTAAGTAACCAGTATTTTTTCCTCAGCTCCAAATATCAGCCGCTAGATGCCGCCACTCACCCCAATAGAACTAACATGATAGGATGTAAAGTTAGAGGTTCTGAATCCATACGCATCATCATAATATGCGGTTTTTTAGGAAATCATATACTAAAAACACTATGCTGAGTCACAATTTTGGTATAACTGTTGAAAAAACCCTATGAATAACTTTCATCAGGGCCGTTCTCAGGGGTGTGTGCACACACCCCTGAGAACCCATGGGTTGTGCGTCGTGCGTGTACAAAAGTAGTAGATAATTGAAGGCTGCTAACAAAAAAAGGTGGTATAGCAGGTAAATGCTTAATAATGGAGTTGTGCTAATAAAGAAAAAAATTATCAAAAAAATATCTAAAAATCAAACAAATTCGTGATGGCAAGCTCGTTCTCTCAGAATATATGTTAGTAATCCACACAAAAATTATTGAAAATCTAATGATTTTTGGATTTCTTTGAACAAATAATATATCTTGATTTATGCAGTAAGAGCTATGCATTGGCTTCTTAAGCGTGTTCAAATTCCGCAATGGCTAACAAATTTTTTTAATTTATTGCAAAATTCAACGTTGGACAACGTTGGCCCTCTGCGCTCATTGGCATACTTACCTTCAGGTTTCGCAGGCACTACTGTGTATTTTTGTTGAAAATTTCACACCAAACATGTTCGATCAATTCAAAGCCTGTCTTTCGTATCCCATAGCAACTAAACGAATTTCTTGGAAATTTTTTCCTCCTCCTCTGGGGACGGAGCATGAAATTACACTGAAAATTTTTTGACGTTCATAGGATAAATGATATTTACATTCCACTTCAGATTTTTTCGAGTTCATTCTATAAGTCAATAAATGAAAATCATTTATCAACAGTTTACCATATAATATTATGTAGGTATACTTGCAAATTCGAGATATACAAAAACACATGTTGTTACATTTCTTCCATCAGATATTTTGAAGAGGTGTACTGTTCCACGTAGGCATAACGAATGTTTTAGTTGTCCCCTAAATGTTGAAGGGTATGTATATGTGGCCTCTTCAAATTTTCACGAGAATAATCTATATTTGGTGAGTACTGATATAAGAAATGTTTGCATTATTGTAGTGATATATCAAGTCCTGCTTGTTTTTTTTTTCTATTCATATTTGTCCATTAAGGTTCAATAACCATTCCCTTTCATCCCATGCATATGATGCATTGAATATTGCATACAAGATCAGCGTAAAAAAAATTTAAAATGATGCAGTTTCCGCATGTTGGCATGCCTAACATTGACATTTGATGGTATAGGATGACATCATACGACTAAGATTATAGCATACTATGCGAGATACTATGCCATTATGGGACTAGATGGCCCTGTGTTATTCAATTATCTTTTTTTTTAGAAAGTAATGGCGGAATCAGAACATACATCAATGGAGTGAAGTGGACATGAACAAGGCAAGAAAATTGAGTATGCCATCATAGAAAATCAAGTGCCTATGATGGCTAAAAATATGTTTTCGTTTTTCAGAGAAAATCTTCTAAAAACTCACTCCTTCGCAATACTGTTTAATTATACAGTAATGGAAAACTAGGGACTGATGACAAAAATTCACTCGAATATCAATTCGTTACTTTGATATCGAGATTATTCGTTAGGGGTGTCATCATAGGTAGTTCTCCCCTACATTTCATCACAATCAACCATCATTTTCAACTAAATCATCTAAGTGTTGTTGAAATTCCTTCAAATTGATCGAAAATGTTCGGTGTGAAATTTTCTTACCCAATACCACTTTAGCTTCAATTAATATCTGGGAATTTTTTCGAGAACACGAATATTTAGAAAATTCTTCCTCGTCTTCGATTCGGGAAAATTTCCAAAATATTCGTGTTCTCGAAAAAAATTCCGAAAAATAATTGAAGCTCTTGTGATATTATAAGTGAAAATGCAACGAATTAATATTATTCTGCATGTTGTGTAAATCTATAATTGAAGACCTCGGTGCAAGAACCGGGCAACTCCAGGAGTTACCTGATTTTAGCACTGAAATGTAAGCCATGACGGTGCTAGAGTCAGGAAACTCCAGGAGTTACCCGATTTCAGCACTGAAATGTACGCGTGTACCCTTAGTAGGAAATTTTTGGATTCGCTCGATTCTTGCACCAAAAGATGAGCAAGAAAAAATTCTATATGTTAAATACAATAACCCAATTTCGGCATATTATGGAGTTACCCGGTTCTTGCACCGAGGTCTTCAATTATATCGCATATAGAGAATACCTATAAATATTCAGTCAAAGAACGCTCAAAAAATAGGTTATAGATAGATCTTATGGGACAGTCTCATTAATGGGTATATTTACTGAACCTAACCTATTAGGTGATATGACCCCAGGACATCGTTAAATGTAATCATATTCTTTATTTTCCCAAGAATATTACAAATCCTTGGTTGTAGATGAAATAAAAAAAAAAATAAAAAAAAGTCTAAAACGTATCTCTCATATATGAATTCTACCAGTTGAAATTGTATACAATTTCTCGAAAGGAAAATTCCTGTTGAATATTGTCATGTAACAAGTGCATGATAATAATATGAATAACGGAAAAATTGAACAGAATATATAAGCTAACCAGAGCTATTTCACAAAATTGCCGACAGAATGGCACCATATACATCTTTATCAATTTCATATACCATAAAGAAAGATACCTTCGTTTTTGTACTTCCGCATATAGATTTTAAAATGTCAGTTAGCGCCTGGACTATATAATTCTCATTTGACAGAATGGGGAAAAGGACAAATGAATGACAGAAAGAATAAATGAATGAATCAATATGATCTCGACAAGAAATGGATATTACCATTGTTGTCTCTCATTTTCATTATTCGGATTTAAATTAATAGTAAGTATAGTGTCATAAACGTCACTTTAGTAACGAGTATTTTCAGCCAGAGCGCAGCAGGGTAGATCAAGTGTTTAATAAACGAATGTCTAGAGGAGTTCATGAACGCGTTACAAACATACTATACTTTTTCTACGAACTCATATTACTCTCTTCGACAAGATCCCATAATTCAGAGAATAATTATATTAACCTACCATCAAAAAAATTCGAAGGGAATGGGAATTGGAAACATAATACAACAACAGCATGCAACCAACGAGACACGTACAAGTTATATTGATTGTAGATGTGCGTCCAGTCCATAGGGTACATGAATTTCTATTGAAATGGCTTGTTTACTGACCTTTGTGAATAAGATTTCATTCGACGTAGTAGATAGAAACTCTTCGCGCTAACAAAAAAGTGTAAATCTTCTTTTTTTTGCACTAGTGAAAAAATGTTCTAAGCAATTCATTTCGGAAGCATTCTATGTATTTCATCCATGTCAATCATTCCATTCCTTTTCATACGTGATTGGTGTGGGTATCTGAAGCATTTTATAATGACATTTCATTACATTTCAAGTCCATCAAATTCAAGAAACATCTACTCCTGTAATATTGACATCTTATCTCATTTTTATAGTTTTCTTGTACAACTACTATATATATAGTTTTCAATTGGGTACCTAACAGCTGAGTCAATTGAGAATCATTTTCATTTGAACTTGAAAAAAACAAGATTCTTTTTGAGTGTGAGTCTTATTTTACTGTCTTCTTTATTTTATTTTGTCAAATATATTTATGTAATCACTATGTTCCCTGCTATAAACAAATGTTGTTTCTTGGGAATAATAAAGTTGATTGATTGATTGATTTCTAGTCATTTCGTTTCATTTCACTATACAATAGCATTTCCAACCATCTTGTGATAGTTCAAGCATTTCATTTCATGAATTTTGAGGTATTTCGAAGCTTTCCAAGGATTTCAGAACATTTCTTACCATTTCCTTAAAGCATTTATTTTTTTTTTCATGTCATTTCAAACTATTTCGAAGATTTCAATACATTTCAAGACATTTCATGACATTTCAAGGAATTTCAAAGTATTTCAAGGATTTCAAGACATTTCATGCTATTTCAGAAATGGCATTTCATTTTATTTCATGTCATTTCAAAATGATATCTCAAAACATTTCAAGACATTTCCAGGCATATCATAGCATTTCATGGCATCTCAAGGTATTTCATGGCATTTCAAGGAATTTCATAGAATTCCAAATTATTCCGAAGACTTCCAAAATATGTCAAAGGATTTCAAGGTATTTCAAAGAATTTCAAAGCATTTCAAGGATTTCATGGCATTTCATGGTATTTCAGAAATGGCATTTCGTGACCTGTTCCACGCATTTCCTAAATGGTAGCCCCCTCGGTATATGCGGTGATTTCTCGAAAGCAGCAACACTTTGTATAATAATATATGAAGTTAAATACGTTCAAAATCACATTACTTGCCACCTCCTAGAAATACGTCGGTGATCCAGAAGTGCATATGGCGAATTCGGCGACAGTGAATCATTTTTAGTTAATGTTAACAAACTGCATGTCCTCGCATTGAAAGAATGCCAAAATACATAATACTGCTTGAAAATCCAATATTCGATATCAAAATAACTGGATCAGAAGTAAACCTGCTGCACAAAGTGAAGAGTCGGAGGATACAACACTCGTACACCGAATAAACGTCAGAGCGAGAAACTGCTGACGTATTATACTCATTGTTCGTAAAATTTCAGCACATTCCACCATTATCGAGCTTCACTCTTCATTTTATAGAATTACGAACAAACCAGAGCACAGAACAATCAACTCAAGGATATATAGTTCATCGTCTAATTCGAATGAACGTGAAACGGTTCATCGTTTGGAAATTTTAAGTGGACCATAAACCACAATGGGTACATTATCGGGATGCATCGTAGGGAAAATGCAGTAGTGTCAATAACCCTTCACGATTTCACGATGCTCTAAAGTGTAGACGAGAAAATTACAACTATCAACTGAATGGATTATTCCACTCCGTTTCCCGCTATACTGTTTCCCCAATTTACTTGGAATTTCATGACATTGAGATGGGAAGATTTGATATTTTGTTTTAGACAATCTCAAACACTTTTGACAAAATGGAGGAAAAGGTTTGAGTATTCGCCATAATTTCAAAGGATTTTACTGTCGAAGAAATGATATTATCGAAACCGAGATCGAAACTGACTTTGACTATTACTATGTATGCACGTCCATGGCACATAATATTCTGAATATTGAACAGGAAACAGTTACTTCCCATACTGTCTGTAGGTTAATCGAGGAGGTGATACATTCATTATTCCAGATTATTTGGGATTTTATCTTCTCGTCTCAATAAAATATAAAATATCAATATTATTTCAATATACGCGTAGTATAAGGACAAATCAGATGATTTGCCCCAAAATGTCACTTCGTTCAGAGAATTTTCCGATCAGAGAGCCTAAAAAAAATGAACTAGCTTGTCAGTGACAATTTGTTTTGAAAAAGGTTTGTAGAAGAGAAATAAAGATATATAAAAAAAATATCGACGTTTCACTTATCTTTGAACATTTCGGGAACGAATCTACTCCCGTTTTCGACATTAAAAATGGATTTTTGTATGGCAAACTCGTATTTTTCTTGACACTTCTCAGTTCTCTGTAACAATTGTTGACGTTGGCAATCAAATGAGTTACAGGATGTTTTCATCAATTAATCTTGAATTGACCATTTTCATTTTCAGATTTCAATAGTGAATACCATGTTCTATCTATATCAACTGAACAGGAAGTAATGCTATTGTCTCCGTTCAGAAAAATGCAAGCAGATTCCTTGATTTTTCTCTTCTGGTTGTTATCTTCTTTTCCAATGATTTTAATATTATTCCACTCTGCCATATGATGTCCATCTTCAGTAGTAAGGATATGTTCAGCTAGTTTCGATTTGTCGATGTGTCTTTTCTTTATATTGTACTTGGTTTAACAAACACAAGGTATACTGTAAATACAATTTTTTGACGATTGTTCTCAATTTTTCGGCTTCGATCGAGTTAGAATTGATCTCATTGTATCTTCAGTTCTGAACACAGTTATCTTGTGTTTGTGGAAAGTTTCATACAGGTGGAACCAAGAAACCTCTTTCAGTAAGGACATGTTGGCTACAGATTTGTACTTTATCATTTTTGATTCATATCCTACCCAAAAAGTGCTCGAGAGAAGTTTGAAAGAAACTTGAAAATAGTCATAAATTATGCCATAATAAGCAATGAACATTGTGGTCAAAAGTACAGTTTCCGCTATGTGAAACATCAGTGTGTCTCTATTGTTAATACTCAAAGTTCAAGTGTCCCTTTTTGTGGCATGTTGAAAAATATAATACAATGAAATAGAATTACAACAAACTATACACTGAATAAATTATTTAAATCGGATTACCGATTGCCCAATTCATTTGGAATTCTATCACATCGACATAGGAAGATTATTCAAACATGGTGATATAGGTTTTTTTTTTCAGTCTAGATTGAACAGGCTTTACAGTCAAGGAAATTATTTGAAAATCGAAAGTTGATGTCATTACCAGAAAAACTGGAATATTAAAAAAATATTCCTAAGATGTGAGGAAGGCCGCTCTATAGTGAGCATATTCGATGTTCCAAATTTCAGGAAAATAGCTGGAAAACCAAAGGAGAAAAGAGTGGCAGAACATGAGTCTGTGTCACCCTGTATAATTATCTCATTAGGAAGTGTAATATATTTTTTTTTACAGTTATAACCTCAGATTATAACAACAACAAGAGCCCAATCCAGTGTCCAATCAAATGCCTCCAAAAACTACCTCAGTGAGCTGGTTTGCGTGGTTGGTTAACTATTACGTCATACTTTGGAATACATTTCGTCACTTCGAGGAGAATTAACTGGTTAACTCATTGTTGACCCAGTTTGTATGTGGTTATAACTTCGAGGAAAATGGCATTACCGTCTCCTCGCCAAGATTCCATCTTATGGCTTGCCTCTCCAGCTATTTTCTATTCTAGCTAGTTTTCTCTCAAACAGGTCTCCTCATGTAGTGGTCGACGGATTTTCATCTGATTCTCTTATCATAGATGCTGGTGTTCCGCAAGGTTCAATTCTAGAACCAACACTATTTCTACTCCATATCAACGATTTGTTGGAAGCAACTTCATGTCCAGTACACAGCTTCGCGGATGATAGTACCCTCCATACCGCCTTCTCTTCCAGGCCTCCAATACCAGCCAGGCAAATCAGAAACGAACGAGGAAGAAATGTTGACAACATAAATATGGACTTCGCAACAATTCTTAAATGGGGATCCAATATCTTGGTAGATTTCAATGCAAACGAAACACAAGCATGCCTCTTCTCTAGAAAAGCCGATCTCACTGTGGCCAACATAAGCTTGTCAGGAGTAACCATACCTTTGAAGACATCCATTTCGATGCTTGGTATTACTATCAGCATTAACCTTTCTTCGGAAAATCACGTAAGATCAATTGCTGAAAGTGCATCTCAATAACTTGGTTTCCTGTTTCGAGCTAGGAGCTATTTCACTTCCGGTCAGCTGCTCATGATCTATAAGGTACAGATCCGACCTGTCCTGGAATACTGTTCCCATATTTGGAGTGCAGTACCCAAACATATCCTGAAACTGTTGGATTCTGTCCAAAAAAGGGCAATTTGTCTCGTGGGTGATGCCTCGCTCACAAACTCACTCACTTCTCTGGAACACCGCAAAAATGTTGGCGATCTGGCTCTATTTCATAGATATTTTCATGGACGATGCTCTTCTGAAAAATCAACAATTGTTCCTCCCTTAGCAGTGCCCGCGAGTTTAACCCGTCGAGTTGAGGCTTCGCACCCCTTCGTGGTCACTTTGGAGACCTGCAGAACATCTCTTTCCAAAGACTCGTTCATCCAACGAACAGCGAAGCTCTGGAACACATTGCCAAGGGAGGTGTTCCCCGAGGCATATAACCTCCAGAAATTTGAGAAGAACACCAATTCCTACCTTATTTTCCTTGGTTCTCACGATGTTCTCTGAACATTACAGGATATCCCTTTTCGTGGGAACCAGAACATAAAAAATAAGGATACTTCAAATTCAAGCAAATAGAATCAATTCACTATATTCCTATTTACAACGAATTGATTATTTCTTTTTCTTTAAAAATATGATAAGATCTTTGATTGATGAGTATACTCCTTATGAATCCGTAATTATCACATTAAGATGTGTAATTATTTCTGCTTATCAATTATAACCTCAGATGATAACAACAACAAGAGCCCAACCAAGTGCCCAATCAAGAGCCGAGAACTACCTCAGTGAGCTGGTTAGCGTGGTTTGTTAATTATCACGTCATAGTTTGGAATACACTTCGAGTAAAATTGACTGGTTAACTTATTGTTGATCTGGTTTTTGTGATTAACTTCGGGGAAAAATGGCTATAATGATTATTACCGTAACCAAATCATACAACTGAATAAAGGCGAGATATAATCGAACGTAATACGTATTTATTATATCAGATCCAGAATACAGGAATTATGGATCAGCGCAGGGTGTCATAAATGTTCGGTTTTCAGGAATTTACGACGGCTTTTGCAGATAGATAAAACTTTTTTATTAAACAGCGATATGATGGTTTTGCAGTAATCGTGACCGTAAAACTCCTCGTTTGGCCATCGAAGAGGATATATTATCCACACAAAATAAAATTACTTTGCAAAATCATTGAAGAAGTCAACGTAGATATCTGGGATTTTCTCTCCTCGTCTCCATCAAACAAATATTAGAATTATTTCAATATACTCGTGGTCACCGTTTAGTATGCCTATTGTTTAACGAGCAAGAAATGATTGTCATTTCCCACGAGAATGAAGTTTGCAGCATGAGCCGCCGCGAATGCTGCAAATCATACGAGTGAAAAATCAGCATTCCGAACGAGTTATATACTTCATCTAGGCTGAAGCAGATAACAGCGGTTTTATTATTTCTTCGGCTTGAAGCCATCTGATTTTCTCTCAAGTAGGTAATGCTCATCTATTGAACAGAGCGCAGTTATTGCTTGAAATTTGGTATTCCATGGGAGATGAGATTTTGTGAAATAATCGCACAATGAAGTCATTGTGATATCAGATACGGCAATAGAATAGATGACATACAAAGTACCTCATTGATTTAACGAACACAGTAAAACAAGAGCAATATTGTTTTATAGCCGGAATAGAAAAAAAACCGGTGGTAACTCCAGGTCCACACAACTTTCTGTCAATCCAGGTCCACATCCAGATTATGTAACACAATACTAAACTTCAGAATCGTCATAGGCATTGCATTTCAATTTATATCGAAGAATTCTAGACCAAATTTGTATGAGCGCATTTTAAAGAAACCTTTTTTATAATCAACATCAACCCAACCTCTCGAGTCCGAGTCGAGTACCATCGCTAACCTTAACTTGACGTCTATATCCACAGTTACAACTCGACACTAGCGTCTAGAAACAGGACGCATCAAATATCGCAAGCCAGCTGTGCGGGAGACGAGACGAGTGACAGTATCTGGTGCGTCCTGTCTCTAGTCGCTATCAATGTATCGTAGTTGTATAACGCATCGAGTGCAAATGAGAATATGACATGAAATTATATTTTTATTCATGAAATAATGAGTGAAATAGTCTAAGCACACACAACTCGTTATATTGATGATTATCGAAAATCTCTACTCTTCTTCGAAACAAATTATGTTCATTTCGGGCAACATAATTCAATTCTCAATGTCGAAGGGATTTGTATTTCGATAATCATCAATACACTTGTTGCATTACCTTCGAAAACCATTATAGTCCAATCAAATGGTATTGTCACTTGGAAAAAATCCAAGTAGTCGGTTTCGAACCTGAATTTTGCAAACAAAATTTCCAGGAGCGTTCCGGGATAATCGCAAAAAACCAATTGGTGTTCTTCTTGAATTTCTGGAGGTTATTTATGCGTCGGGGAACACCTCCCTTGGCAATTTTCGAAAAGCGCACCCTATAGAACAGTGGTTCCTAACCTTTTCAATGTCACTACCCCTGTGAACAAGTATGGGAATTGAGTTTACCCCTAGCCAATTTAAAATAATTAAAACCACACAAATTCGAACGAAAATATGTTTATTATCTAACTAAATTCTAAGAAATTGCACGTTTAGGTAACTAGTAAAGTAAAGTAATATGTAAATCTTGGAGTTAACTAGTGTGAAGGTTGAAATTGCTTTGCATTCGCAAGTTTGACAATATTAGGTTCGGTTTCACTCAACGCGCATCTCATGTCATGCTCAACATTCAGACGGTTTCTGGCTTTTGTTTTTAATGTAACAAGAGTTGAGAAACCAGTTTCACATCTGTAAGTTGTAGCAAATGGAATCAACATTTTTAAAGCTCTGTCAGCTATAATGGGATATTCTGCAGCTGCTTTTCGCCAAAATGTGCTTAGTTTATCATTTTGAAAGTCAACTTTCAATGAGTTATTCTCACGCAGCCCGAGAAACTCTACTTTCGCTGACACATCTTCGTCCTTGAAAATATCGACGCAAGTAGAAAATGGTCTTAAAATCCAGGAGTAGGACTCACGACTGTCCATGTTCGGAAAATATTGCTGCAGTGAGTCTATCACGGCAGTTAAATGTTGAACCACGGAATTTTCAAACGTGATTTTCTCTTGTTTATTATTTACTAATTGCTCACTTAGTTGTGTAAACATTGACACATCACCAGCTTGAACTCTGCGTTGGTAAAGTTCCAATTTGCGCAAGAAACTTGCGATTTTATCCTGCAACGTCAAAATATTCGTTTCATTTCCTTGCAGTGAAATATTCAGACTATTAATTTCAGTGAAAAAATCAGCAAGGTACGCCATTTTCAGAATAAATGTTTGGTCTTTAATTTTTGCATAATATTCTTTTTCTTTTTGTGTTCTCTGATTTTCAAAAAACAATCCAATTTCTTCTCGTAATTCGTAAACCCTACTTAGAACTTTGCCTCTTGATAACCAACGTACCTCTGTATGGTACAAAAGAGCATTAAATGTAGCACCAACTTCATCGCACAAAACTTTGAATAATCTTGAGTTAGTAGCGCTGCCACGAATATGATTAACAATTTTTACTATGTCACTCAACGTGTTTAGCAAATCTGGTGGAAGCGTTTTCACAGCCAAAGCGTAACGGTGTATCAAGCAATGATAGCCGAAAACTTGAGGAGCAACTTGTTTCACGAGTGCCTGAAAACCAGAACGGATGCCCATCATGGAAGGCGCCCCGTCTGTACAAGTACCAATCAGCTTTAACCAGTCTAGGCCATTTTCCTCAATAAACTCTTTTAGCGTTTGAAATACGTCTTCGCCGCGAGTAGTAGTGGGCAAAGACTTGCAGAACAAATATTCCTCCTTTACATCATCATCTTTAATGTATCGTGTAAACACCAATAATTGTGAACACGAAGCAACATCTGTGGACTCGTCCAACTGCAGCGCAAACATAGGACTTTCCTTTATTTCAGAAATAACGGTTGCTAGAATATCGGCACTCATTTCACATATGCGACTTTGAATAGTAGTGTTTGAGAGTGAGATTTGTTTAATCTTAGCTACATGTTGCTCACCAATAACAAGTGCTACTGCATCTAACAAGCAAGGTTTGATGAGGTCCTCTCCTATAGTGTGTGGTTTTTTATTACGTGCGATGCGATAAGCAATTTTGTATGAAGCTTGAAGGCATGATTCATTTGCTTTCTGTATATTGCCTGTAGAATCCATGCGGGAAGACTTCAGAATCCTCTCCTTTTTCTTAAAAAAATCTATATTTTTATCTGCGAACTCCTTGTGAACTTTAGCAAAATGTTCTTTTAATTTGCTCGGTTTCATGCTTTCTGGATTAAGCACTTTATTACATAAAACACACTGAGGCTTTTCTATATTTTTGTCTACGATGCTTGTGAAACCCCATTGTAGAAATGCTTCTTTATAAGTGCGCTTTTTGCCAGATGAAGTAGAAGCCATGTCAAAAACACCTGTAGGTACCTAAAACAAAAATCAACTAATACATACCTACGTAAACAAATCACTCGTGACAATATTAACGTGACGATATTAACAAACACTGCTTACCTTTGAATTTAAACAATTCAAAAATACGATTTCTGCAATGCGCGGCGGAACAAATAAAATGCGTGTTCTTCCTAAGCTTAGGTAAACAAAATGAACATCGCCGCCTGTCCGGCCCGTCGCTAGTCATGCTTCACCCCTCCCACACCGCAGCTCACCCGCCGCCGTCGCCTTCAGCCGCGCGCATGAGAGCGCCGTGCTACCGTTTACCGTACTATTATTTTGTTTATTGCTATTTTAATACTATTTCGTGCCATCCCGTGTTACCCCCTTAGAATCTCCGTTTTACCCCTGCGGGGGTAATTACCCCCAGGTTAGTATATAGTAGTATAGTATATATAGTATAGAAGCTCTAACAGCAGTTCTTCTTTTTTCATGATGACGAAATTCACATGAGCTCGATAGAAGATTTGATGCTCTTCCAATATGTGCATGATGCTCGGTCTCTGAGTAATACGTAAAATATGAATTATCTGCGAAAACCGTCAAGAAAAACAATTTTCTGAAAAATACACAAATTTGGTCAACTTTCAACTGGCTCTATCCACTCACCCTTCTGTGATACATTCAAGAGCAAGAACAATTTTATCTAGAAAATTTCATCTACTTCAACTTTTATAGGGCAGTCTTTTCGATATAATGTACGATTTCCGAGTGACGGGCAAGAAAGAGAAAAAAGTGCGAAAATTTCGCTGTTTTTTGCCCATATCGCAGAACGCTCCAGGAAATTTTGTATGCAAAATTCAGATTCGAATTCAGCAACTCCAATAACATATAAAACCAAAGAGAAACCGACTATGACTACTTGATTTTTTTCCCGGATTGGGTCCTAATCGTTACCGTTTTACTGAGCTATTACTCAATAGGATTTTTTACTGTGATGGACAACTCTCTGTTCCAACGTAATTCTGCACGGGCAAAACAGAATCACCCTGAAGATTGCAGGGTTGCAGAGAGAGGGTGGTTTGCCGTGAAGTCAAGCGACAATTGAACGGCATAGCATAAATACCTTCGTCTTCGTCGCTCGAAGTATGTTATGAACAATTTTCCCAGGAAACCCACAGAATACAGATTTACTCCATTATAATTAACCCTTCCGCGTGCTGAACAGTTCATGATGAGGGCCCTCCATAATTCAGTGACGTAGCCAAGGAGGTTATACCGAGAGATCACACAATAACGCACGAATAGACTCCACCGAACACCGAGGAAACAATGGGTATGTACTTAATGCCCATTGAATGTGAGTTCTCCTGATTCTCCTTGCTGAAATAATGGTTAAACAGGTATAACATGTCGAGAATACGTTCCACATGCTATTACCATAAGCGCGTACTGCTGATGCTGTTTTATATATGTATATATATTTTTTTATGTTTAGGTTCCCACGAAAAGGGGTATCCTGTAATGTTCAGAGAACATCGTGAGAACCAAGGGAAATAAGGTAGGAATTGGTGTTCTTCTTAAATTTATGGAGGTTATATGTCTCGGGGAACACCTCCCTTGGCAATGTGTTTCAGAGCCTCGCTGTTCGTTGGATGATCGAGATTTTGGAAAGGGATGTTCTGCAGGTAGATGAATAGAAGTTTGAAAAACACGCTTTTATAGATAGCCAATCTGAAAATAAAATGAAAAATGGTGTTGATAAAATTACACAACATGGAAGATATTGATTACGAAGGTGCTATTAGATTTTTTTCTACTCACATACCTATAGAAAATGGCATTTAGCATATATGTACTTAGAGAGAATGTTCTAGGTACTTGCATATTCCTGCTAAAATGCAGTTTTTTCGATTATCTTTGTTTACTATTGATATTGAAATCACAAGTTTTGGTACTTAAGGGTGATTTGATATCACAAATCGTTTCGCGGTACAGAAAACATTATTTAATAAACAGGGAGATCCGAAGCTCGAAACCGATACTATAAAAACACCCCAAGTGCTTTTGTTCCGAATCAATTTTAGTACCAGAATATGATTCTTCAAACACTTCCTTTTTTAATTTCGAAAATAATAAAGACAAAACTTCGAAATTCGACAAATCAGGGGTATACAAACTCAACTGTGAATCTTGCACTAAGGTATATCGGTAAGACAGGTCGTTCGTTCAATCCGCGCATTCATGAACTTGAGATGAATTTTTTGAAAAAGAGAACAAATTCAACATACGCCAACCATATATTAGAAGCAAACCATAGTTTTGATGACAATTTCGAAATTCTACACGTAGAAAATAAAGGAATAAAACTCTAATTTTGATTCATTATAGAAATCAACAAACTCAAAAATTCTACAACATTTTACTTAACGATCAACTATACCTCAATAGTTCACCACTGTTGAATATATGTTTTCTTAGTAGATAATGATATGTATCTGCTATCAATCCTTTCAAGTTAATCTGGTAAACCGAATTTCAATGTAGATATTGTACCTATTTTCCAAAAATGAAGGTTTATCAAACCTTTTCAGAGGTTATTCTAATCGTTCAGGTTGGGAAAGTAAGATATATATAAGTTTACGCAAGCCAGGGTTAGTTTATTTCATTGTACCAGAATTTCACCTGACGAAGCTACTGTGTTAGCGGAACATGTCGTGTGACTAAGAATTTCGTGGAAATCTCATCGTCTGTGAAGTTTTTACATAAACATATCTTGTTTTAATACCGTGAAACGAACTGTCTTTGAGAAGAATACAGTTTCTCCGAGATTCTCATTCTGATATCCATAAAAATTCACCTATATATAGTGAATAAGTGTGTGAAATTTCCCCAATTTCCATTGCGGATATTTTCTCAGAGAAACAATGTCACGTTCAAATCTAATGAAACAAAACTACCTGGAAATGTCGAGGGAAATTTCCAATTATCAATCTACACTTTTCCTATCGTTAGGACAAACTCCCAAAATCATTGTGACATCAAATAGAAAAATGGTACTTTTCTCGAGAACGGTTGAAAGTGTTCAAAGAATTCTAGTACCTATAATGAGAATGAGATAAATCCTGAAAAAAAGAGGCATTTTATATCGTTTTATATATAGCATCGATCACGAATATAGCACCTCCCTGAATATTATATCATTTTTGCCTTACAATAAAACGATTTATAAAATCATACATAAGATCACTACCGAATTTTGAGATACTTGGTGAAATGGTAATGAAGAAAACTGATGGATTCAAGGACCTATCTTCAAAGTACCTTCGGACACATGGTGATAGTCACTTTTTTTTTCATTTGTGGAAACACCTACTGCAGTATTCGGAACTTTCTCCTATACCGGGTGGCTACGGAAGTATTGCCTACGGAATATCTCAGTTATTGTATGAAGTAGGTTTGTGAAATTTGGAGTGTCGATATAATGACATAAGAGCTAGAATTTGAGCATATTGACATGTCGAAGTTAACTTCCGGTCTGACCGGAAGTAACATTAACTTTCTTATTTTAAATGGAAACCCTATTTTTTTTTCTTTCCGCTTTATTCAGCATTCAATTCCCTTTCTAATAACATATCACAAGTTGGTATCTAACCAGAAACTAGATCAGAAAAAAATTATTATTGAAATTCACCGAGTAGGCCGTGGAAGCAAAATAAAAGCCAAAAATTGAAAAGTTGGCTATGGAAACCATACGTCACTTGATAACAGTTGCTACTACTGTGATATTTTATTTTCATTCGTCGGCGTTATAAAAAGCCGCCAAAAAATATTGGAAAAATTGGGAAAAAAACAATAATAATTGGATTTTTTGGTATTTCATTTCAAAAAATGACTTTCTATTATATCATTAGAAAGGAATGGTTATGCTGAATAGTACAGGCAAGAAAAAGTTGTATGTTCCTATTCAAGTTATGGACCTACAGAGTATTGTTTTTTCCCAATTTTTCCAATATTTTTTTTGGCGGCTTTTTATAACGCCGACGAATGAAAATGAAATATCACAGTAGTAGCAACTGTTATCAAGTGACGTATGGTTTCCATAGTCAACTTTTCAATTTTTGGCTTTCATTTTGCTTCCACGGCCTACTCGGTGAATTTCAATAATAATTTTTTTCTGATCTAGTTTCTGGTTAGATACCAACTTGTGATATGTCATTAGGAAGGGAATCGAATGCTGAATAAAGCGAAAAGAAAAAAAATAGGGTTTCCATTTAAAATAAGAAAGTCGCTGTTACTTCCGGTCAGACCGGAAGTTAACT
Source organism: Phaedon cochleariae (assembly GCA_918026855.4). NCBI lineage: Eukaryota > Metazoa > Arthropoda > Insecta > Coleoptera > Chrysomelidae > Phaedon > Phaedon cochleariae. The sequence goes on along the minus strand of OU896709.1, from coordinate 16,962,879 downwards.
TCTACATGTCAATATGCTCAAATTCTAGCTCTTATGTCATTATATCGACGCTCCAAATTTCACAAACCTACTTCATACAATAACTGAGATATTCCGTAGGCAATACTTCCGTAGCCACCCGGTATATTATTTTAATTATTATTTGTAGTGTCGATCTACGCTATGAGAAGGTGAGGATGAACATGATTTTGGAAAAGTGTTCCTTTATCGGATTATCCTTCCTCAATTATTTTCATGAAAGCAATTTTCGCCGAAGGAAAAGTTCAGTGAACGCCTTCCGCTGCCGCCTCTAATAATTCATTAACTCGAAAACCCAAATCAATTACGGACTACATTTAAGAAGAAATCAAGAAATCGAATATACCAATTGGAATTAATCATGAGGAAACTTTATAATTCTTTTCACTATACGAGAACAAGAAATAGAGAAAGACATTTCTTGGGAAACAATCCACAAAGAGTCGAAATTGAATTATTCTCACGAATTTCGAGAAGGGTGGCATTGAGGGAACTGTCAAATTCCAATCAAGAGAAGAAATTAAGTTGTGATGTGATGCATTATTCATTCATTTCGGAACAAAAGAAGCTCGGTTCTCGACTTCAATTCAATATATTCGATCAAAGACTGAAAACAGATTGGTAAATAATGAGACAATGATTAATAACTTTGTGAGAAGAGGCTCACAAAACAATGTATATACCTACTGAAGACACCTCGATACTATAGTTGATAATTGAACTCTCGTCGACGAAACTCTAGGGATCTTTTATACCGTGATACTTTATACAGGGTGGTCCGTTCAACTTGGGAAAGTCATATTCAGAAAACTATAATAGTGTTGTCCGAATTTTATTTTCGAATAATAACTTTGGAATTGATGAACCGATTTCATTGAATAAGTCCATATATATATATATATATATATATATATAACTGAGGAATTCAGTTTTGCTAAATTGAAGGTGATGCATTTTTGGAAGAAAATTGAACAACGAATTCGAGTTATTGCATATAATCGAAATTTCACTAGCGTAGAAAATATGGGAGGAAAAGTTACCACAATTCGCTGTATAGCACCCCACTATAGATGAAATGTCCGGAATTACTTTCTGGTCAAAAATATACCCATTCGAAGATGAAACCATAATACCGGATTTGAATGCAAAATATACAATCATTTTCGAGTAATTGCGAAAAGCATATTAATATTTCCAAAACCAACAACACCATGCATGTATCTCTAGAGCTGTACACTTGAAGACCTTATATTACTCGGTATATTATGTTCCTATCTGAATGATAACAAATTAGGAAATCTCAAGGGCTATCATCCTGTCAAGCGTTGTAGTTCGAATTTCGAAATAGCCTATATATACAGTGTGTCCACCTTAAGGACTAACCACCCCTGTAAAATTGTTATTACCTGACCGATTTCGAAAAACTTTTTTTTGTTGGATAGGTATTTAAAATGTCCATCCAACAAGAGAGTGATTTTACTCATGAACTGTAATCGTGGCCAACTGCGACCAGCTTTATTGACCCATATTTGAGAAAGTACTATTAGGGATTTTTTTTCACAAAAAACAATGATGGATTCTGAATCACGATCACTTGAACAATACCTTTACTGATTTTTATCATCATAAAACACAGGGTGCCCGAAAAAACGAATAATGTTTTTTTTTTAATAGGTGATCAGAAAATGTAGGATTGTGGTATTTTTGAGAAGAATTGATGACACATTATTATTCTGGATCACTTTGAACATATCTGTACCCATTTTCATCATTCAAAAATACGATGTGCATGAGAAAACAATGAAAAAGAAAAAGTAGGCAATATTTTTTCATCAACTCAAAAAAAATATTAATTTGATTTTTCGAACACCCTGTGTTTAATTATGATGAAAATCGGTACAGGTATGTTCCAAGTGATCCTGATTTATCATTTTATTTTGAGTGAAGAATTATCAGGATGAAAAATATTGCTTACCTATCCTTTTTAATTTTTTTCTCAGACACATTGTATATTCAAATGACGAAAATTGGTACAGATATATTTGAAATAGTCCTCAATGATAATTTGTGATTATTTCTTTCTAGAAAAACCACAGAACTACATTTGCTGATCACCTATTTGAAGAAAATGATGATTCGTTTTTTCGGACACCCTGTGTTTCATGATGATGAAAATCGGTACAGGTATATTTCAAGTGGTACTGATTCAGAATCCATCATCAAGTTTCGTGGAAAAAAATCCCTAATAGTACTTTCTGGAATATGGGTCATTGAAATTTGTCGCAGTTGGCCACGATAACAGTCCAAGAATTAGATCACTCTCTCATTGGATGGGCATTTCAAATACCTATCCAACAAAAAAAGGTTTTTTGAAATTGGTCGGATAATACCGATTTTACAGGGGTGGTAAGTCCTTAAGGTGGACACACTGTAGATTGACTCATGGGGTATACATGCATATATTATAGTTATTGTGACAATAATGTGGCAAATCCATCAAGTAGGTGTATATTTTGGTTCGCTGTGAAAAGAGATACCAGATAAATTTGAAAGGCACATCAAAAATCTTATATAATAAATATTCTTTGCTTCACCCTTCTGTATAGAATATACAGAATTCAAGAGGATGAAACGTCAGTGGAAAAGCTGAAAAGTTATGAAGGTAATACCTTTATCTCCACTCACATCTATTTGTAATTTCCAGGATTGTCCAACATGTTCGCATTTGCCTACTGATATCAAGTATGCTTACCTGCAACAAAAAAATATTCATAGAACAATACACAGTGAAAAATTTCCGGGTGTAATTTCAATCGAATGAATTTCAGTAATAACTCCAATTGAATGAACCCTCGATTAGCAATATTATATCAATATTACTTATCAGAAATTTGATGATACCGTGTACAGTGGTGGCAATTGACACCTTCATAGTGGAAAATCACACGGATGTGGTGATCTAGAGGATTTCTGAAATATCCATTCAAAAGAAAACACCAACAGATTGGAAAGTGAGTAATTTCAATAGTGCTATTATTCCAGTTATCGCAATTCACTCATTATATTGAATTAACACCTAGTTACACCCTGACCAATCACGAATGAATCAAAACCGTGTATAAATCATAAGATCTGGTGCTAATATAATTCACTCATCGTCTTGTATTCTCCCATGTGTTGCTGATGTTGAAATTACCCTGCAAAACCTAAACTCATTGAAGAATGGATGAAAATTGTGTAGGTAAATCATCATCCACGAATTCTGGTATCCAGATTGATAGGTGACAATAAGAACGGATGATTTCGTGAAAATTATGCAACAAATAAAGTTCAAGTTGATTTAGCAATTATACAGGGTGATTCAGTTCTTAAGGCACAAAATTAGAGATAGATCCCATCATTTTAATCAAAAAAGGTTATATAAACATTAGTCCGATCTCGTTCAGTAGCGGAGCTACGGGGGATGAAAGTTCAATAATTTTTTTCTATTAAAAAAAAGATCATCATTTCAAGCCATTTGAAGATTCTCAAAATCTATAGGGTGATTCGTTTTTGGGGGTAGAGGCTTCTTTATCCCTCCCAAACTATTTCGTAGTACGCCTCTGGAACCTTTCAGTGATGAAATTGTGTGGATCGATCAATTAAGAGACTTTTTTGCTCTTCAATTTTTTTCGAGAAACGAACCGTTTTTGAGATTAATATAAGCATATCCGTGCAATAACATGTTAATTTTGCCTATGTTTCGCTTAAATTTTATTTTTTGACAAAATTCTTCCAAATGCAATGAAATGTACCGTTTCTGAGTAAGCATATATACGTTCTAAAACATGTCAATTTTGCCTGTTTCGCGTAAATTTTATTCAACTGAAAAACAACCTTGACTTTCTACCCTCCGAATCCCCGTTAGTGATCCAGATTGGACATGTGATTGCAAGTTTACCGAGTACATTTTATTGCACTTTCAACGAATTTTGTCAAAGAATAAAAGAGCGAAACATAGGCAAAATTAACATGTTATTGCACGGATATGCTTATTAATCTCAAAAACGGTTCGTTTCTCGAAAAAAAATTAGGGGCAAGAAAGGCTCCAAATTTAATGATCCACACAATTTGATAACTGAAAGATGCCAAAGGCGTACAACAAAAAAGTTCGGGATGGATAAGGAAGCCTTCACCCCCAAGAACGTATCACCCTGTAGATTTTGAAAATCTTCAAATGGCTTGAAATGATAATCTTCTAAGAAGTATTGACCACACCAAATTTCGAAATTATATCTTGAAAAGTAAGCAAGATATTTCAATTAATAGAAAAAAATAATTAAACTTTGTCCCCCTGTAGCTCCGCTACTGAACGAGATCGGACTAATGTTTATATGAACTTTTTTTATTAAAATGATGAGATCTATCTCCCATTTCAGTTTGTGCCTTCACACCTGAATCACCTTGTACATGATGATTTCAAGATTGCGAAGCTATATACAGGGTGTTTCTTATAGACATGCTAATATTTGAGGGGGTGATTCTTTGACTCATTTTTAGATAAAAACTTCCTTTGAACGTATGTCTTAGAAGTCCTAACTTTTAAGATATAGGGCGATAAACTTTCGAAGAAAAAACAGTTTTTCAATAATAACTGAGATAATATTGTAGAAATCTTCACCAAATTTGGTACATGTCTTCTATGCATCAAGGTGCATTTTCTGATGTACACACATTTTCATTTCCTCTACCAGTGGCGCCCGTTTGGGGGATATTATTGTATGGCGGCTCGGTGGTCGAGAGCGTTAAGGCGCTGAGTTCGTATGGGGACTCCCACCGAGACATAGGTTCGAATCCTAGTTAGGCCATGGATGTTTATTGTGTTTGTATGTATACCTAACCCCGCACAAGTTTCGACTTATGGGGCGTTTGGTTCCAGTGCTGGGACCAACGAAGTATGCAATTGCAAAAAAAAAATATATCTTACTTGACGTTTACGACATACGTTCATATGAAGTTTTATTCTTGAAATGGGTCCAAGAATCGCCCCCTTGAATATCAGCATGTCATTAAGGAACACCCTGTATATAGTACTTATATCGAAACATAAAATTCAATATCGAAGTATAAATTTTGAGTACAGAAAAATATTGAGTGAATATCTTGATAGATGGCGACACTAGCACTTCTTCGACGCAGGTCTCTCAACAGACTTCAAATGGTGTCAGCTCAGTGATGTTTTGTAAGTCTCACTACAATGTTTTCGTACACTGAATACTTATGTTAATAATATATCAGAGTCGTGTTATTCAACACCTAGAAGCAGACAAGAAAGCACCGCTTCTTAGCATGATAAAACTCATAAGTGTGTTTTCACATTCGAAAAATATGCTCATATCATAATATTATCAGTAAAACCAAAAACACAACAGATACATCGTCAAAATAATCAACAAATAATTGTATAATACACCAATTTAGTGTTGAATGACACGAACCAATCAAATTAGCACTAAAGGTATTTACTGTGTGTAAGAACGAATGACACCCTATGATGGTGTCAAAATATCAATATTAATTTTCACTAAAACAATCAGGGCCTCAGGGGACACCCAAGAGTGTTAGCTGGTGTGAACTGTGTTGATTTTATATCACTGTGTATAAATATTGAAGAGGAATTGCCATTTTAGTTGACGCGGCTCCTCGAGCGATCAATTTCGATTTCCACTGCTCTGTGTTGGAACCTCAATTCTTGAGAAAACCTAACCAGTTCCATTTTGTTCTTGCTCGTTTGTATAGGGTGCTGTGCAAATCTGCGAGTGGAAAACGCTATAAAAATCCTGCCGTTGCATTGTGAAGTCTACATTCGAGAGAGAACCTCTCTTCTAATTTCAAACTTTTCACGTCTTCCCAAGTAATTTACCGTATTCTCAGTTCCTATTACGGTGCAACGCGAGTTCCCGAGCGTCCTTTCGAATGACTTATTGCAGCCACTGCACAGCCACGAAAGGACAGAAGATCACAGGATATATCACGAAGGATTCACAATTTATTACGACGAAATTGTCTACAATATACCAAATTTCAGAAGTGAAACAGACGCCATACAAAATTTCGAATATAAGAAAGCGAGAACGTTTTGTGCATCCCAGTTTTTTTCATGGAGAATGGGGTTGTACACACTAGTCGAATTTACGCCATACATCTATTTCATTTTGATCAATCCGTATATTTCATTCTAGAGTAGATACAGGGAGTTTGAGAAAATGAATCATATTTTTTTTATTGGAACCCGTATTTCAGGATAATACAAATGGGAACAAATAATTCAACCTCAAGAAGTATTCGGCGTTAGATTTCTCAATAAAAAAAGCAGGACTGAGTGATTAAATACACGAAGCTCAAATTCATTTCCGAAAAAGTTTATGAATGAACGAAACTGGTAGATAACGAGAGAAAAACAACTACTTTCCTGTCTATTTGACACGCAGGACATTGAATTACATCCAGATGGCGGTCACGAATGCCATCAGGGAAACCCCTGCACTGATGAGAGCCAAAGCTCAGAACCGGTATGTAGGTAACATTGCAGCATGCAGGAAGAAAACACTTTTATCTTATTGGTCTATAAAAATTGTTGCATAGGAGATGCAATCCAATGTACTGCGTGACATATAGCCAGGAAAGTAGTAGTTTTTCTCTCGTTATCTACCAGCTTCGTTCATTTATGAACTTTTGTGTAAATGCCTTTGAGCTTTGTGTATTTATTTAACATTTCATTCCACTTTGAGCATTTCAGCTTTTCCGTAGATAGGACTAAGTAGTTTTTGATAAAATTTTCCTAATCATTTATTTGTAGTAGGCAGCAAAAAATAATTATCCAATGAGGTACATTCAATTAAAGCAAATACATGAATGAAAATAATTTATATGATAATGAATTTCCGAAACTTTTCCTTCACATCAGGTATGATTATCAGCAGGAATAAGATGCCACAGCAGGAGAGCAAATTAAAATATGATTATTATTCGGCCGAGCATAATGTTAATTAAATATTCCAAGCTGGATGCGTTCGCACAGGCTTAATTCCATTTTTCTTAATGAGCAGTGATAAAAAGGCAAGGAAGATGGAACTAAGAATTAAATCTTCATGATGGTGAATAATTTTCAAGTAAGAATGTATGTATAATGACTATGCAGAGTGGGTAACAGTCGATGGTACCTTAGACGTTTACGGAGAACGGGACTAAAGATCATTCTGAAAATGTTGTTACTCTAGTAGTTGCTCTTGGTCTATCGTTCTGAAATATTTTCAGCAATGCAGCGTTGCCGATTTTACCAGATGATAGTAGAAACTTTGATATTTCAAATGGAACACCCTGTATTTCATTGCTTGGGGTCTGCATGAATGATTACAGAGATATAGGGAATTCAAAATTGTATTTTTCAACTTTGGGATTTTTGTGTGTCGAAACTATTCAATATCGGTCAAAACTAAGTCCCTATCTCAACTTTCGATTTACTATCCACTGACATTCAATTGGGACAGATACAAGGTGATCAGAATTTTGAATCTTGAAACTTGAAACACCCTACAGATAACAGAGATAATCATTCCGGCTAGAGCACGAGTGTGATTCATTGATGAAATCAGCTCTTCAGGAAGAATCTAACAATTAAATGAAATACAAGGTGTTTCATTGGAATGTCAAATTTGCTACTACTTTCTGGTATGAGCGGCAACGCTGCATTGCTGAAAATATTTTAGATCAATAGACCAAAAACCGAAAGCAACTACTTGAATAACCAAATTTTCATAATGATCCTATGTCCCGTTCACTGTAAACGTCAAGCTACCATCAACGGTGGCCTGTACAGACATAAATTCCTCCGATGATCTTTCATGCATGTGCAAGAAAATATAAATGATCTAAATTTGTACTGATACATTAAACAAATTATCCATAATAACATTAAAAACATACTGCTGAATGAAAAATCATTGAGAAAATACTTCGACACACGGAAAAAAAGGATTTGTTGCATCAACAAATTATTTATGCTTGAGTTATTTTTGTTGGACTGAGCAATTTTTTGTTGAATCAACCAGATACATGATTATTCCATGGAAGCAGCTTGTTCAAATCAAGAATGTAGTCTGATCGAATCAACAGTATAATATCAATTCCATCAACAAAATATATGGTTCCTTCAAAAACAAAATATGTCGATCCAAAATAATGTCGATGTTGATTCAACTATAAACATTTCGTTGATTTGACCAAACAATGATCATTCTGATGAGAATATATCTTTGAAACAACATACAAGTTGTCTTATTCCGATGTATCAATGAACTCGTTTCGAAAGGATCATTTGCTTGAATAGAGCAACGAAATATGTAATATCAATGAAATATTTTGTTCATTCTACATCAACTTGAATTTTCGCCTCTAGATGGCGATCATTTCGCCTCGTCTATGCCTGCCTCGAGTTCATTATATACGTGAAGCCTGATTCTTCGTTTTAGATGTATGACAAACTGACATTTATCATACAGGGCGTGGAAAGAAATTCTGAATTGAGAAAAACCCAATCACGAATCTGCGATTGAAGGTCTATAAAAATAACAAGTTTCCATCGTTCAAGTTTGAACCCCTTGATTGGGTATGAAAGTATTGAAAAAGAATATTCTCAGATATATTATAAACATGAAAAAATGGATACATTTGAATAAATACATTGAGAATTCGCATTCTCTATGTGATGAAATTATTAATCCTTTCTCGGCATATTCAACAGAAAACAACTACTTTCCTGGCTATATGCCACGACGAACATTGAATTATATCAATTGAACATACACGATAAGAATTTGAGCATAAAATGAATATCGTCTGAAATTGAGAATTGACATTCTCTTCCAGAATCGGATGAATACTATGATGAATATAACGATATAAAAAATATATTACTTACCAAATTGGTATGAAAATTGGAATGTATGGGAGAAATATACTAGTATACATACTCTGTTCTTGTTGAGTCGTGAATTTATCAAAAATCATCCGTATCCATGATGTTTGGGATATATGCACATCTCTTTCACATAGGTTAGATGATTTTGATTCGAATAAAATTCATTTCGAGTTTCAAACTCTCCTCAGTAACCTGAAGTCCAGTCATTCCTTCAGCCATTCTTCATTTAATACACAATTTTCACATTTCTATAATAATATAACTAAAACTATAGTGGAACTGACATCTATCTGAGAATGAAAATTTGTTGACTTATCTCCAGTCATGTGAAAGAGATGTGCATATATCCCAAACATCATGGATACGGATGATTTTTGATAAATTCACGACTCAACAAGAACAGAGTATGTATACTAGTATATTTCTCCCATACATTCCAATTTTCATACCAATTTGGTAAGTAATATATTTTTTATATCGTTATATTCATCATAGTATTCATCCGATTCTGGAAGAGAATGTCAATTCTCAATTTCAGACGATATTCATTTTATGCTCAAATTCTTATCGTGTATGTTCAATTGATATAATTCAATGTTCGTCGTGGCATATAGCCAGGAAAGTAGTTGTTTTCTGTTGAATATGCCGAGAAAGGATTAATAATTTCATCACATAGAGAATGCGAATTCTCAATGTATTTATTCAAATGTATCCATTTTTTCATGTTTATAATATATCTGAGAATATTCTTTTTTTTCAATACTGATTCTTCGTGTTTGATATATCAGCTGGATAAGTCGAACTTAGGATGATTAGCAATCCGAAATAGTTTTCCATCAGCTAAAGAGAAGTAAAGACTAAAGATCTATGCTAAGAGTCGACTCGTTTCCTAGTATATTGTGTATTCTACTAATGTGAAATTTCAGAAAATGCCCGAATATTGAATTTGGTTCAACAAAACAATTTGTCGAATGGATATATAGTTTCTCTTGAATCAACAAAATATTTAATTGAATTAACCAAATATTTCATTGAATCAACCAAATATTTCATTGAATCAACCAAATATTTCCTTGATTCAACCATATATTTCGTTGAATCAACTAAATATTTGATTGAATCAATATCTTGTTATTTTGAATCAAACAAAATGTTTGTTTAAGTCAATTCAATATCTCTTCATAAACAATTCATGGATGTGCTTGATTGAAGAAGATCCAGAGTTCATTTAAGACATATTTACTTGATTCAAACTTCAAATTCGCTCTGAAACAAGATATAGATTTACTCATTTTTAGAATATATTTTGTCGTGCATATATGACACTTTTATTTGCTTCATTCAATTAAATTTTGCTTGATTCAACAATTCCTTTTTGTCCGTGGTGATAATATATCAACTTTGTAACTTTGTAAAAAGGTTATAAAATTGATTTATTTTTCACTATTCTTCATAATACCTTGGCAACGGGTGCTATGAACAAACCCATCACGCCCTAGGGCATTATGGAGAGCATTATGAATCAAATTAATTACTCAGAAAAGTTTTATTTATAACTGTACATGAAAATATTAACTCAAAGAGCTATATAGAAAAAAGAAGAAAATATTTACGCCTCGATTTACGCTCTGTAGATCAGTAATGAAGCGTTCGCGTCACATGTTTATAGAAAAAAAAATCTTATTTTGATCTGAAAAATATCCCCTGAAATCTTGATACTGAATTTTGAACCATGAAGACATCAGCAATATACTTTAGACGAACAAATATTCCCAAAATATTCGATTTTTCCCAAGACAATTAACGAGAAATTTCGACTCGAAAATGGAACATTGCTATCGAAATTCAATAGTGACTGCCATTTACATGGAAATTTATTGACAATGATATTTTGAATTCAGTAGTGTTCGGAATTGGGGTGCGAAAATGAAGAAAAGTTCTCTGATTCCCAAGTTTTTAGTTGCGTTTTATTTATCCGATTCCGCCACCGGAATCACTTTAATGCGTCGTTTTATCTGCAACTTTTCCGATTCCGGTTGCTACTTTTCATTTCGTTTCACTATACAAGGAATGACATGGAATGACTGTTGACAGTTATCAAAAAATTAAATTAGATTGTCGAAAAACGAAACTTTTTGGAAGTGACATTCAGAAAACATTTTTATCGTGAGGTTCACAAGTTTATGATTCTTTCGAGTAAGACAGGTTTCATAATGTTCATTCCCAGATAAAATGAATTCTCTAGATCTCAGAGAAGTTTCTCCAATCACCACAATCACTGCTCCAAATATTCGTTGATTCATTCGACCGAATTTTTCTAGATTCTTAACTATAGTATTATGATTTTGAAATTATTTGGAGCCCCAATACAGGGTGTGAATTTGAAAACTTCCAATGCGAATATCTCACGAAATAAAAAAGTTAGAAGAACGCCGCTTGGCAAAAATGCTGAAGAGTTAAGGGGAACTAGAACCACCATATTTCAGTGAAGGGATGAGTCACCCTGTCAGCGCAACACACCTCAACTTTGAAATGTCAAATGGCACAACATCTTTTGTGATACCTCAAATGAACAGTCTCAGTCAGTAGTATTCACCTGTACAAGACTTTTTTCCACCCACTACAGGGTGTACGAAAAACATTAATTCGAGGGTCTAAATTTGAAAACTTTCAATGCGAATATCTCGCTGAATAAAACAGTTAGGAAAACGCCGTTTGGCACAAATGCTACAGATTTAGGGGGAACTAGAACCACCATACTTCAGTAAAGGGATGAGTCACCCCGTCGGCGCGACACACTCCATCTTTGAAATGTCAAATGGCACTACCTCTTTTGTGATACCTCAAATGAACGGTCTCAGTCAGTAGTATTCACCTGTACAGGACTTATTTTCCACCCACTACAGGGTGAACGGAAAACATAAAGTCGAATAAAATAAAATGCAGAATGCCGATATATTCCAAGAGATGTGTTCCAAAATGTTAAAATGGCATTTGAACATCGATTATACTCTTGCTTACAACAGAATGGAATGCATTTTGAACATCTGATCAAATAAAATATCCTTTTAACACATTTCATTTTATTTTATTCAACTTTATATTTTTCGTACACCCTGTAGTGGGTGGAAAAAAAGTGTTGTACAGGTGAATACTACTGACTGAGACGGTTCATTTGAGGCATCACAAAAAAGGTAGTGCCATTTGACATTTCAAAGTTGGGGTGTGTCGCGCCGACGGGGTGACTCATCCCTTGACCGACATATGGTGGTTCTAGTTCCCCTTAACTCTTTAGCATTTTTGCCAAACGGCGTTTTTCTAACTTTTTTCTTTCGCGAGATATTCGCATTGAAAGTTTTCAAATTTACACCCTGTATATAAATATAACCTCTATCATCTATAATGTCAATTCTCTCATGCAAAGTAATCAAGTTTCTCGTTTTATTTGTAAACGTCATTTTGTTCCCACCACCGCTACCAGAATGGAACAAATGAAACGCAACTATTATATCTTTCGGCCATTCAAGACCTATGTCTAGTATTTCTTGCTTTTGGGGTGAGTCGATACTGAAAAGTTTCTATAATAATGTTATCTAAAGATATCGGGAGGTTCCCATCAAACCATTTTGGTGGAGGCTAGCAGTTGCTTCTTAGTAGTTAGTAGTGATTTTGGTATTTATTTTTCATATTTCAGCGATTTTTATCATTTCAATCGTATTTCTACTACTTGAATTCGATGAGAATAAAATTTCGGGTGGAATAAGGGTCCTGCCCCAAATCTTATTTTGATTGTTATATTTTTTCCAATTGTACCATTCGATAATACACCTTGATGACCCTTCTAAGGGTCACAAAGAGAGAAACTCAAAGTCATTACCACAATAGTTCATAAAATGAACGAAAATGGTATAGCTTTTTGACCGATGTCTGGTGCAAACCTGACCCAACAGAAACGCATCTCAGCATTCATACCTCACGAGGGTTTTTATCGGTAACACCCTGTATAGTATGAGTCAGAAAATTTCATCGTCATTCCCATACGGACTTGAGGACTCTATATCCGCATAATATCTCGTTCAGACGACATTCTATAGCGAACAAAACTGCGATCTAGTGCGGATAAAGGATCTAGTGAATGTGTGAAAAGGTGTATTTAGGAAAGTTTGTCGCACCATCCTTGGATCTACTCGACATTTTCAAACGACTATTGCCATTCACTTTGTGTCTTTCCAACGTTATATTTTTTCTTCCTAACGGTAACGACGCAATCTCTCGGAAATAACCGAGTAAAGGTTGGACCGAAAAAAAAACAGATATCCCTGACGCCTTCAATGATTGAATCACTTTGTTCCACCGGTTACTCTATCAAAGCAGACAGAATTCCATCCCATCGGATTGCTTAGTGTTACTGGACGCTCTGGACATTCAGGAAACAGTGATGTGTTATTCAACAAAACCATAAATCGAAAAGTGATATTGGCTTATATTATGGACGAGATACGAATCACCTTCAGTCACGATTTCTTCCATTTAGAATTTCCAGGATAATGCTAGAAATTTCGATATATCACAAATATTTTTGGAATTTCTCATACAGTCTCTGGATCACAAAACTGAAACAACCTCATTCAAACAGTCAAAAATTTACTAGGTTATGATGAATATCAGTCACAATAAAGAGATAGTAGCAAAATATAATATATATATATACATTCATAAATCAGAAATTATTATTGCAGTCTAATATAATATTTCCTCGTATAGGGTGACCTCCGCCTTGGTGTCAGAGTGCATAGATAGCCTACAAAGGCTGTCAGCAACGAATAAGGTATGTCTTTTGTGGGTCCCTGGGCACTCAGGGGTACCAGGTAACGAAATGGCCGATGGTCTGGCGGAAAAGGTTCAGGACAGCTGGAGAAAGGCTCCTCGAATGAGGCAGTTCAAACTCCATATAGGAAACCCGTCACGAAGACAGACCTATGCCCTCTTGGCTTTGAACAGGAAGGAGCTGAAACTGGTGGTGGGCCTGCTGACAGGGCACTGCCACCTGAACAAACATCTCAGCATGATCGGGATTGTGGAGGATCCAGAATGCAGATGGTGCCTAGAGGATGAAGAGACTTCTACTCACATCCTCACTGAATGCCCGGCAATAGTGGCAGCAAGGGATATCCATTTTGGGAGCAGTATCCTGGACCCAGAGGATGTTAAGAAGATTTGGCCTAGGAAGTTGGTCTCTTTTGCTCGCGAGATCGGCCTTCTCCATGGCTGACTTGCGATCCCAGGAATGTGGGTGCACAATGGGCCCGAAAAGGGAGGCGTAAGTGCGTCAGGTCCCGGACCGCCCACACACATACATACATACATACAATATTTCCGATTATACAGTGTGTATCTGAATAAAACCAAAAAATTCAAAGGGATGATTCCTTGTGATATTTCAAGGAATACAGTTCATATGAACATGTGTCCTAACTTGCTTCGTTTTCGAGATACAGGGTATTAATATTTCCATGATAAATCGTTTTTTTTATTCATTACTCAATTATCTTTTTATCAATTTCAATGAAACGTAGTAATGGAGCTTCTTCTGGTGCAATTATGTTCAAAAAAATATTTCCAGAGGCGTCACAGTGGGTAAATTTATCGATATTTATGGTGAATGTCATTGTACGCCACCGGTTTTTAGAGGTTGCATTTTTTTATAAGATTGAACTATTGAAATTACAACTTTTTTATCGTCTGTGTGATTTTTATATCTAGCTTAGTTTTTGAGGAAACAATAAAACTTCAATTTGACTCCAAATTCAATGTAGGTGTTCAAGACTTCCATTGAGACTACTCAATAATCCCAATTACAATCATTTTGAAATTTTGTGGCTTCCTCAGTCTCCAATCATACTGAATTTTGGCACCATGAAAGCTTATACAGGGGGGTTAGAAATTAAAAAAAACAATATTTCCAACTTCAACATCCTGTATATCAATAACGGAGGAAGTTAAAACACATGTATAAACTTCATTTGCTAGAATATCACAATTAGTCACCCCTTCAATTTTTTCGGCGTTATTTAGATACACCCTGTATATATAGGATAGGGTCTACTAGGAACTTTCAAATGGAAGGACACATTGAAAAAATTTTTGGGAGGTATTGTATATTCCAAATGAAAACATGATTATAGGGAAGTATTGTAAATTTCACTGAATATTCGATAATGAAGTTCTTAGTGCGGTGACAATGCTAATATTAATCTTGCTATAGTAAAAAACGACACGCGGTGTAGTATAAATTGAAAAATATCTGAAAATGGTAAAAACAGTTTTCTCGAATTGAGATAAAGAATAAAATAGGAGAATCTTATCTTGAATGGAATGAATTCCACTTTGCATTGAAGATGGTGGTTTTGGAACATGACTATCAAATACATTTCCAGAAAAATTTGATATTCTGAAGAAAAGTCTCATTTGAAGCACATCATTAATATATAATTGAGAATTAGGGATGTCCAGACTAAAACAATTTTTTCTTTGATTATCAAGACTTCTCACGAATTCAATTGAATTACGAGTTGAAGTATAACCAATGAAAGTGAAAAACCTACCCTGCAATTCATTGCTCCAGATGTCTTGGGGATTCTCACCTCGTTCTGATCAATAAAAATCCAAGTATTATTTCAATATATGTGAGGATGATTCGGCATAAATGATATGATTTGACACAAAATACCACTGCGTTTGGAAATTGCACTATTATAAAGAGAAAAGAAACTCAACATATTGTCAGTATCACCTTGTTTTGAGAAAAATGTCAGTAATTCCAGAAATGTTCACTCAGTTGTGAACGTATTGGAAACGAATCTGTTCTTATCATGAACGTGAGAATGTAAAATATTTTTCTGGAGAAAATGACTCCGGATTCTTGTGTTGACACTTCCCCAGTGACATATTATGTTGATATTGATGCAAACAAGTGAGTGATATTTTCCTTACCAACCATCGCACACCATCCCGTATTTTAACTTAATTTCTAATCAATATACAAGTGGTAGAGGTGGGAGACGTTTGCAAGTCAGCCACTTCACCAAAAACAAAAGCACCCAGATGACAGAAGTATGTCAAAAAATAATAATTCTCAAACGTCAGTTATAGTTTTAGTAATATTATATAGAGAAGTGAAAATTGTGTGTTTCATGAAAAATGATTGAAATATTAACTGGACTTCAGGTTACTGAGAAGGGTTGGATACCCGAAATGAGTTCATTCGAATAAAGTCATAGAACCTGTTTAGAGATAGTATTCCCATATCACTGATATGAATGATTTTTTGGAAGTTTCAAGCTCATATATACGAGTATAATTTTCCGATACAGTTCCATTTTTATTTAAATACTGAATATATTGTTTCACAGTTTTAAATCAATATACATCATATTATAATTATTCATCCGATTTGAAGTAGAATGTCAATTCCCATTTTCAGAGGATTTTCATTTTCATGTTATCCTTATTTATGTTCAAGAGATGTAACTCAATAATTAACGTGGCAAATAGCCAGGAGAGTAGTTGATTTCTGATTTGTATCTGAAGGTGAATGCAAAATCTCAACTTTAATATTTATTTTCAAATTCTTATCGTGTGTGTTCAACAGATATAATTCAATGTTCGTCGTGGCATATAGCCAGGAAAGTGGTTGTTTTCTGTTGAATCATCCGAGAAAGAATTATTATTTTCATCACATACAGAATACGAATTCTCAATGTGTCCCATTTTAATCTTTATTTGGAAATTCCTCGAAATGTATGCATCTGACCAAAAAAAAAGCCGAATAAAAGTTGTATGGTTTGAAGGGGGACGTCTGGTTATAAAACAAGTTTCACCCCCTGACCCTCAGGGGAGTGGGAAATGGAGGTAACATTGAAATCTTTTATGGAAACCCCTATTTTTTATTGCTGATTCTGGAAGAGCATTAAAAACTATGAAGCTTTAATTCGGGAACTTCTTTTTTATTTTCACAAGATGGCGCTGCGATCTTGAAAAACAATATTTTACTATTTAGTTTGTAGTTGGCCACCCAGATCACCCGACTTGACTTCCCCAGACTTCTTTCTGTGAGGTTACATCAAAAACATTGTGTTTCGCGAACCCCCAACCACACACGAAAATATGAAAGATAGAATTAGAGGAGCGTGCATGGCTTTAACGCCTGCTATGTTGGAAGCGACAGTGCGGAATTTTGAAAAACGAGTGAACTTGTGTATTCAAGAAAATGGAGGTCATTTCGAACACTTGATAAAGTAGTCAATCTCACTCAAAACCAGCTTTAGTCTGACCTAAATGATACCTTAATTGCTGAACCATGCTTATTTTTCTCTCACCCCAATGGCGTTTGTCTGGGAAAATATCACACCCTACACTCTTCCTCGTCTTCAGGGGGTTGAAATGTGTAAATAGTGAAATATAGTTTTTTACGATCGCAGCGCCATCTTGTGAAAATAAAAAAGAAGTTCCCGAATAAAAGCTTCATAGGTTTTAATGCTCTTCCAGAATCTGCAATAAAAATAGGGGTTTCCATTAAAGATTTCAATGTTACCTCCATTTCTTACTCCCCTGGGGGTCAGGGGGTAAAACTTGTTTCATATCCAGACGTCCTCCTCCAAATCATACAACTTTTATTCGTCAATTTTTTTTGTCAGATGCATACATTTCGAGAAATTTCCAAATAAAGATTAAAATGGGACACCCGGTATATATATATTCATCAAATCAAATCGAAACATATCACTACACCCCATACATGTCAATTATTTTTTACATAATTGCATAATTAAGTTTGAAGTATAATTAAAGTGAATTACATTTTTCAAGTACCTGTACTGTTGAAGTCCTTCAGTAGGACCATTTACATTTAGGAAATTGAGCTTTATTCCAATTGTTTCTCATTCAAGAGTAAATATATATATATATTCAATTCTCAAATACTTTTGATACATTTTGAAATTAGGATGACTGATTTGAAATACAATTGATACTTTCTGAAAATAACTTGACGCTTTTTGAACAAATATGTAGTCTCTAATAGGACGCTTCTGCAAGCCCCAATGTGTAATGTAATGAGTGATGATGAGTGAATCAATACACAAAGTAATCTTCAATCTTGTATATCATTCATGCCTAGATCCACGTTCATTCATCAGATTCACTGTAAAGTGATTCTACGAATGGCCATTATACGCTATTGCTATACACTCGCAAATCTTTTGTTGCGAATGAGGAATAAAATGAAGGGAGTCTTTGAATGCGCTGGAATTCAAACTCGGGAATCTCCTGTGTGTATTAGCACTCCGAACGGAGTGTCTGTAAATGGAATTAGATTAAGGAGTCTTATTGTTCAGGATTAGATGTGTGATCTGTCATGAGTAGACACTATTGCGATTTTATTTTCGGAGATGTGAAAGCTTTCCGCATGATGGGCCTCACGAGTGGAAATAAATTGAACAGGAAATCGAAAAAAAAAAACTATTGATAATCTCGAAAAAAAACAAAACTTCATTTTGATTTCAAGATATAGATAGACTCATAAACAAAACCTCTGATCTGTACAGAGATCATTTTTGAAGTAACTTGTTTACAAAATCGATAGGGTATATCCTGAGCAGGGTATAGATATAAGATATCATTGAATCGATTTTCACTTCTCTCGCTGGAAAACCGAAGAAATTATTACTCGTACATATTCATTCATAAGCTTACACATTATCTTGTCGACTGCCCAGATCTTCTGTCTCAGCCCAATTTTCTTGTACCTCGTATGAGCAACAGAAACGAATTATGTTTATATCTTGAACAACAAGGACAAACACTCTATCAAAATCTCCTGTTTATACAATGTGTAGCAATTTCAAAAATGTCTGCGACAAAATCGATCTTTATTCAATAATACAATAATAGTTATTTATTATACAAGGGAAAAAAGTTGTAGATTTTAGCTCCAGGTTGTGTTGTCTCCCGACGCGTAGCGGAGGGAGACAAAAAACCGTGAGCTAAAATGTAATATTTTTCCCGTGTATAATACACTATTTTTTTCTGTGACAGAAGGAAGGACGGATCAATATTGAGAAGATATTACATTATTTCGAAATCTGAAAATTATCGACATGAAATTTCAAGTTTTTAACAGTAGGGACACCTGCGTTTTATAGGCATCTTTATCATTCTTTTGAAGTAATCTTTCTGACGTCACTTCTGTCAGTTCAATTATGTGATTTGATTTTAAAAAATTGCGAATTCAGTAGTTGTTTAGTAATATACGAAACCGCGAAGTCGAATGGAAGATAAAAGGACTTGCAGTTCTTTCTCGGAGACGGTATTATTGACTCATTTTTCGGAACTATAGCACAACAAAAGCCATTAACAGAGTATATATATGTGATATATATCCGGTAAAAAAGTACTCACTTTTTTCCCACGGAAAAAAAGTAATTTATGAAAAATGACATTTTATAACCTGCTAACAAAGATGAAATGCCAAACTTTTTTCTCGTCACAGAAAAAACAGTTTTTTTTAATTTTTTTTCATTTTGCATGGATTATCTAGTACCTGCACCAAGCCCACTTATTTCCACGTAACTTGTGATAAGTTGGTCAATTCATGAGCGCAATTTGTGTGTTGTGGTGTGCGGGATGAGCGCAATTTGCATGCGCTTGCGTCTTAGCTTCTGGAAGATGCGGGTCTGGACTATGAGCAATTTTGAGTAGACCAATGTCTGGTTCATGTATTTTAATAAAATGCAATTCAACAGCCAATTGATAAACGAATATCAAATTGTGATACATAGTTGGATAGAGAATTTCAAGGCAAATGAGATATGATACAGAAATATACAGGGTGCCATTTGAAAAAATAAAGTTGGGTCTACTTCCGATCAAACAGGTGGTTGAGGAAAATTGTCATTGGGTTCAAGGGAAGCGCCATCATCGATTTTATAAGCCTTGCAGATCTCAAATTTGTATCTCTCCAAATGAAAAAACTACAGGTTGTTACATGTTTCCTGTGTCACCTGGTATAGGTAATCATAGTTATCAAATAAACAATAGAATATGTCATTAATGATATAACAAAGAATTTGAGGGTAGCGCTGTTAGGTACTGTTGCTCGACAAAAATATAAATCACAGGAAGGAAGGAATGCTCGAAGTCATCTCCACAAATTTTAATGATGTTGTTACATAATCAAAAGGGACATGTTTCTGTCTTATGAAAGACCATCTTCAGCCTAATTGAAAGGTTACAATACAAAAAACAATATTTGAAGTGAAAGAATTACCTAGTTTGTGCTTGACTTACTTGGAGTTGAAACAATTTTTTGATGCTACTGTTTCTTGAATTGTTGTAATTGGCCATAGCCAAGAATTCAAACGTTAATGAAAAAACAGGTTCTCAATAAGTGAAGGGCCTCCCTTTACTGAACGCAGTTTCGCATTCACCACTTTGTGGTGAATGCGAAAATAATAAAAGACCCATTCGCCTCCGCCTAGCTATTCACTCAACATAACTTGACTCAAAACAAAGTCTTTCAGATCAAACACCACTCTCAACAACTCTAGATAATGGATTCATTATTGCTTGCCGCGCTGCATCAGTGTCGGCTTTCTCTTTTCCAGACTGGAGTCGGCTGGACACATCGTTGGAAACGCACATGAATGTGACCTATTTCGATTTTCCTTGACCAATGGACTTTATTTTTTCTATGGGTGAAAGGATCGGGATTATAACGTGTAAATCTTTTATATGATATGCTCTCAAGGTTTAGAAAGCCCTACACTGTAAATAATCCCTTTATGTAACGGACAATTTTGTATTGCATGACAAATTGATATTCAGCACACAGGACATGGAAAAAAATTCCGAATTGAGAAAACCTAATAACGAATCTGCGTTTGAAGGTCTATGAAGATTATAATTTTCAATCGTTCAAGTTTGAACCCCTTGATTGGCTGGAAGTATTTAAAAGGGATATTTTTACGAGTAGAACATACGATATATTAGTAGTTTCGAACCATGAGGGTTTTATAAACACAAAGTTAATCAAATCATCCGTTGGCATTGAATTATGAAAACTGACCAAGGCACTCTCATGAGAAACGTGCGAGTCTAATAAATTGATGTATATAAATATTGGATGTGAGGGTTCCGAAGTTTGTCTGGTCTGGGGCTACTCTTGACTTGACAAGAGCTCGTCGTGATGGTCGTTATGATGTAAGTTGTTATTAGGTCTTTATATTCATTGTTATTTATTCATATTTGTCATCGCTACCCATGATGTTTCATGCCTTAATACATATTCTTATCTTTGAATATAGTCTCGTACTTTCAGTTACCCCTAAACTATTAGTACTTATTATTACCTCTCGCAAAATATAAGTCGATATGGATGGATTAACCATCTTTTATTACGTGACAATATTCTCAGAGGTAAATTATGAACATAAAAAATGAAAAAATTTATAGGGGAAAATTAAGTGAAGGCTATAATCCACGTTCAAGTTATGACGTCAGCGACCATATTTTCAAATGAAATATATATATTCTATTCGAGGTTTTTGCAAAATAAGTACATAATATATTCGACACATAAATACAATACAGTCTAACGAGTATTCCCTTGATATTAGATTTTTCCTATTTTTCTTATTAACGAGAAATTTCATCTTGAAAATTGATGGAAGTCGAAAAGAAACAAGAACTCCAGTTTTGGGTGTTGAGTTTTGCTTTCAAAAATATGAAAACTGGACTACTCAGTCGAGGTCACGTGACGTTCGCACCATGTCAAAAACTTAATTTTTTTCTAATGATCTCTGAAAATACTCTTTTTGTTTGAATTTCAAACAGGTTGACTGAGAAAAGTTGTTTCTATTCCAATTTTGAATATGTGTCTGAACATCCTCTGACAACTTCCAGATTTTGATATTTTTTTAATTTCTACGAAATGTCTGTAACATTAAAAAAAATACTCCGATGAAACTATTTCACTCTAGTAGCGTTATCATACTACTAACTTGTAATTACAGAAATATGATTGTCTTCGCAAAATAATAATTTCCGCTTCAAATTAATGTTTTACCGTCTATATCATTCAGGAGCGACATTTATTTAGATCGATTTTTTTTGTACTTTCAAAATATCATCACGTATCTAACCAGAGTTTAGGACAGTTTTTTCGAAGTTGCAATTAGTAGAAATAAAAAAATATCAAGAACTAAAAGTTGCAATATAACGTTCAAATTCGGGACACATGTGTTAAATTGGAACGGAAACAACTTGTCTCAGTGAACTTTTTTCAAATTCGAAATGATGAGCCTATTTTCAGCAATGAATTCGAAAAAATGTGTAACTTTTGAAACGTAGCGAAAGTCACGTGACTACGACCGAGTTGGCACTTTTCTATCCTTCTTGAAGCAAAACTTAATGCCCAAGTCGAATTTCAGAATAAATCATCATGAAAAGTTTTTCCCATATGATGCCAGCTTAATGAATATTACTGAATATATATCGGTCTGAAATATTTGTATTTTTTCAATGTCACCCAGAATATTTTTAAATTTTTGGGAACTGTATCCTTATTTTCCCTCATAAATGTGGCGAATTGGGATTAAAAATCGACCCTTAAAACATGTGTCTTCCAGCTACACCATGATATACATAAGTATAATCAAAAAATGACGATAGTTAGTTGATTGATGCATAAATTGAATCGAATTGCATTATGCAATACATGTCGTTTCTGAATAAATATTTGCATGAGAAAAACGAAGTTCTCATTCGATCTCGAAATGAAGTTGGACTGAGTGCTATTTACCAACGTGGTCCCATTCCAATAAAATCCCTATTCGAACTACTGGAGGAGCAATTATCTGTCACTTCCCAGCATTTATTTTGTTTGCCTCCCGTTCTCCGTCTATTGCCCAAACATGGATTGCAGCGACCTCGTAACACGTTATTTGACATGCTATTAATATGTGAGTTGGAGAGTTGGCATGAGAAATAACTCGGATGTCACAGTCCAAACTCGAAATATAATGTAACGAGGGAGGAATCTTCAGGATACTTGACGTGGGTCGACTTGTAGGACAAGCTGGATTGAAGGAGATATATTTGATGTATATGTCAAGGCAATAACCGAATAGGTCTCCATCCCCGCTGGCATCATAATTTGTCGTGATGTGAAATCTCATATACCTACCAATATACCAACTTTCAGGGTAGTTTCAGAGTGTGTTATAATTCATAGTCTCTATTTAATTGTTTCATCCACAATCACCTTATATTTTATTTACTTTTAAGAGAAAACATATAATGGCTAACTAACTCCTGGCTGATACCACAGATTATTTCATTCACACCCGGCTGGACCTATGAAATGTCATGATTGAAGTCACATGATATGCGATATCAGCGGCTATTTGGGTAAACAAACAATATGAGCGGCTATTCTGATGTTCGCCAGCATGAGAGTGCTATGGTTATGTTGTCAACCTTTGACATACCTATCAGTCACTCAAAAATTGAAATGTCTCGTTTTGGGTCAACTTCCACTACGGAAATCCGTAAAAATGTAAGCAAATCGATATCAGAAAATAACAAGGAGAGTGAAGAGTCTGTCTGGAACAATTCTTGTTTTTTGCCAGCAGAAAAACTATGAATTTTGTACGACTACCCCAATTCTCGTGATCCTGAAAGATTGGATGAGGAGAATGGTTAGGAATACACAGTTGAAATTGATATGGAAAACTATATACAGGAAGGTTAATTCGATGAACATGAACGTAAGACGAATCCATTCGAATATATCGAATTCAAAGGTGCCAGGGTTGCGCATAATGCAAAAAGGCGAAGCCTACAATATTTTCCTCAAACAAGAAAAGAAAGTACAGAAGTTCTAATCAAAGAATATTAACGCTATCAATAGCGTTAATATTCTTTCTTTGCTTTAACCGTAGATGGATTGATTGCAATTGTACGTGCCTAGATATGATGAGAATACCCCAGACGGCCTTCAGATGAAGTTTTATTCTAATAGTATCCTGCAGAATTGTGAAATTTAACTCGAATAAAATGGTGAAACTCATATGAACCAGTCTTTTACACTGTTCATGAAATAATCTTCCTGA
Organism: Phaedon cochleariae; assembly: GCA_918026855.4. NCBI lineage: Eukaryota > Metazoa > Arthropoda > Insecta > Coleoptera > Chrysomelidae > Phaedon > Phaedon cochleariae. The sequence goes on along the minus strand of OU896709.1, from coordinate 16,938,732 downwards.
ATATCACTCGACCATGAGAAATGAAGACTATCTTCATTTTCTTCAATTCATCTCGAGTAACTTGTATTTTGGGACAATTCAATTCGACCATATGAACATAAATGATCATAGAATAACTCCCTCAAGCTAAAGCTCTTGGAAGTTATTCAGATTATTAATGTTCATATGGTCTCATCAAATTGTCAAAATGCAAATTAATCCCGATAGAATTATGAAGAAAATAATAGTCGGCTATTTGACATGGTCTCGGGATATTATCCACGAATATTTAATTATATCTGTCGAATATTGCGGATATACCTAATTTACAGAAACTTGTTTTTTTGGCGAGTCAAATATTTCAATGGGACATATTTTCATCAATCCAATACCGATGGATTATATATAATATTCAGAATTGAATAACTATTGTGAATTAAATTATACGAGGAATGAACTTTACAAAACGCACGTTTCTTAATAAAGTTACAACGGCAACATCAACGACACGAGAAACGTGAAGTCTGAAAATGTCAACATTTCAATAATTATTGATAGATAGATAGATATTATATTTAGTGATTTGAAATACTGTCAATTACACACGTCAGTAGCATACAGGGTAATCATTTGAATACTTGTAAAATACAAACAAATAATAATAACAAATATAAAACAAGTTGAGACAAACATAAACATACTCAAGTAGCAAGCTTTCAACGGTCTATAAAATGAAGAGATACTGTGTCACTGGGAAGGTGGGTATTCCGTGTTAATCAGGAAATTCGGCACATTCGTATTCTCTTATATATAGAATAAAAATTGAACCTTAGTAGCATATGTTTGATTGAAGTTTTAAATTTGGTGGTATTCTGGTTTTTATAATTATCGGGAAGTTTATTGTACAGATCGACATTCAAGGAGTTTTTGGGTGAGGTTTCCAGTCGTAATCTTGGGTTGATAAGTGAGTTTCTATTTCTTGTATGGTAATTTTGTATGTTATTATGCTCAATAAATAAATGAATGTTCTGATGAATCTCTGAAAGACAATAGAATATATATGGAGCTGGTAATGGCATAATATTCAATTTCGAGAATATCTGTCTATACATGCCTCCCTGGGTCCTGCACCATAAATTATTCTGACGGCCTTTTTTGGAGGATAAATATCCGTTCAGCCTGTGAAGAGTTGCCCCACAAGGTTATTTTGTAGACCAGATGTGAATGGAGAAGTGAGAAATACATTCTCATGGCCGTTGAGCTAAATGAATTCTTCAAAGTTCTTAATATGATATGACAAGAGTATACCATGTAACGTCAAATATATAAAATACCACTATTAGTTTTTATTTCGATATTTTTGATCTCGATCTCGATCCAATAAAAATATAAAGTAAAGCATTTGTGGATAACTGATGGTCTTTCGAGCTCTATTTCGAGCACTCTGGCCTCGACTCTGGCTAAGTCGTCGTGGTCGAAAAATCGCGTGACCTTAATATATCCACTTCCAGAATTAGATTGATTATTTGTCCTACACAACTGTCAAAACAATTGCACTTTTTCAATATATTTTGTGTGCTTAAAATGTACAATTTTTCAATATAAAAATACTGATTCATTATTTTACGAGAAAAAATTTTTTTCACGGAATGAATGCTTGCGTGGGAGGAGCCCATACACTGCGTTGTTAGTAGGCTGTTTTGTTCCACGAACAAGTCTGTTCGAACATAAACGACGCAAAACCGAAGTGTGTGGCTGCAAAATGGTCGTTTTTGCTAGCCACACTCCACACACTTCGATTTTGCGTAATTATTGTTCGATGAACAAAACAGCCCAACAACAACGCAGTCTATGGGCTCCTTTACGGAATTCAGCAAAGCAGCAAGCGAACAAATCGAGGCGCCTGACTTTGTATTATATAATAATATGTTATCATATACTATATTGGTCAAGTAATAAACTCATGCATTAGTATTTCGTTTTCATTACTCCTATGGAGGAAGAATTCTGATATCAAGAAAAGACAATGATAATGACTGATGATGAATTCTTATTTCAGGAGAACCTCGCAACAAAGAATTTATCTTGAAGGAATGCTAGATTTAGATACCATGTACACCAGCCAATAAGCAGTCACTCTAGGTTAAGAAGATATTATTGTGTCATTCACAAAATTGTTTCCTTGTAATCTGGTATATGTATTTTTGATATAATATATGATGAGAGGGTTATTATATTGAAAAATATAGAGTTACTAGAATTTTCAGATTCATTGGACCCGTAAAACCCCTACCTCGATACTATGTAACCGATAATATGTCGATATAATTGGCCATTACAGTCCCATCATTTATGTATAATATGGTGGGCTTGCTATGGGACACTCAATGTGTCGAGTATGTTGCACTAGCCTTTTGCCGGGAAACTGAATGTGATTGCTGGATGCCCAGCACTGGGACCAGCTGCCGGCCGCAGTGTACCAATATACAGAGTCCCGCATATGGGACCATTCACTGGGTCGCTGATGTCAGGTATCCCTTACCAAAATGTTTGCTGGGTTTGTTGCGAGATTTTGGCGATTCTTGAAGAGTGCTAAATGGACGTAAATAACAAAGAAGCGAAAAGCAATGAGAACAATCGAAACACTCCAAACAGGACAACAACAAAATCTGTCTGCTTGAACTGGCCCCTCTTGAACGTTTTCTTAAATCGGTGATAACTTTCCTGATATTTCCGGTACGAAAACGATCACTCGGCAAACGCTGATCGAGGTACAAACTGTTGTTCATGATATAAACTAAACCCTGTCGTCGTCACGCTTTATATTGAGCCTTTTAAATCACCTGAACGACCATCTGAACGGGAACTAAGTGCGCCAATAAATCGATTGATTACGGGACGCTCGACAAAACGAGTTATCGCAGTGAATTTAACAATAACTATTCGTTCGCGCTCATTCGTCGGCTATGTTGTATCAGTAAACTCTGAGCCAATGGTCGTATTTCACGGTGACTGGGCTTTGTTCAATATGTGCATATTGTGCATGCATTATTCGCCATCCCAGCAACACTCTATACACGTTCTCCTGTGAAGTTGGTAGCATAGTGCGTAATAACGTGGAAATAATATAGCTGAAGTTATGTAATACAGAAAGCTGCCGATAAATTCGTTGTTTCAATAAGGTCTCAAATGTCAGAACAACCACTACATCAGACTAATCAACGAGTTGAAACGGTCAAATGTTCCCTATAGAGAAACGTAATTCTTCAATTTGCCCACATTTTTTGGTGTCATCTCTTCTCGTTTATGTAGATGAAAAAATGAGTACCGTTGATTCCAATATACAAGGTTTTCAAACTCATGTCGGCAAATTTGCCAACTTGGTTATTATTGGAGCAAAACAAAGTCAATTAAGTCAATTAGATATTTTTTCCTTCGAGCGCGCGGAAAAGTAACTTCTCCCCATGATTTTTCGTTTTAAGAGTTGAACTTTCCCCTACGATTTTACTTTTTCGCATTATTTTTTCATTTCCGCACGATTTCGAAAGAAATACCAGGAGACGTGTGTTGATAAATGTTGGCACCAGAACGTACCCATAGCAACTGACAATAGTAGCAGTCAACAAATAAGCATTTCAGCGTCATTTTTCCGTATACCTAATTCCAATTAAAAATGGACAACTCAGAAAACTTTCAAGATCTCCTTTTGGAAATAATTGATGCAAACACTAACCAATCTAATTGAAATAAGAGAAGACGTTCTTCAAGATGTTGCGGCATCTGCTATATTACAGCATGCAACAAACACACATTGCACTTTCAACTTCAATATTTACCATCGTTAATGTTTTAGTTATTGTTATTTAAATGTTCTTCAAATGTGTCATTTTGTAGCATCATCAAAAAATATTGTTTATTGAAAACCTTTTTTTTTTCATAAATTGATATGGACAAAAACAATCGTAGGAAAAATTTTGTACCGCCCTTGACAACTTGCCTGAACTCCGCTCCGCGTCATTCGTGCAATTGCCGTTGCGTGCGGAAAGTAGTATTTACCATTACTCCGATTACCTTGAAATTTGGCAGGTGTTCATAATTTCGGTGACAATACAATATGGAATTTTTGTGTTGAAATTAAAAAAAATGGCTGCTCCAAGATGGCGGACAAGATTTGGTCCGATTCCATTCAAAATTGGTAAGTGGGGGGTTTTTGAGGTCGGAGATCATGATTTTCTTGTTAAAATTTATAAATTCAAGATGGCGGCTTCCAAATAAATTTTTGTTCTTGTATAAATGACGATAACTCCGTTGTTATCAACTCAAAACTATTACTGCGACATATCATCTGAAAGAGAAAAAAAAATTATTTGTAACTAAGTCATAGTGAGCTATGACCTACATTGGAAAAACTAAAGTTGGTGCTGATATCTCAAATTCTAGAAGAGTTGGTATAAATTTCATATTTTTTTCGATATCACTTTGAAAAACTGCCATGAGAATGTGAAATTCCTATTCGAATATTTTCATAAATAAAGAAGTTACGGAGGAGACATGAAAATGATCAAAATCTGTTTTTTGCGTATAAAACAAAAACGAATAGATATTATCAAAATATTTTTTCACATTATAGTTGGCCCTGACAAACTCCACATTTGGTGTCATTTAACCGACCTCGTATCTCTCACCGTTTGAAAGATAAAGATACCCATGGTGAGCATGCTAAGAGGGACACACTGTATACTATGTGGAAAGAAATCAATTAACTTTATTATAATAAGTTTTTGCTTAGCACATATTTTGCTGACAATAGCGTATTCTATGGTATAATTGTTACAGCATATTTAGATCAAGAATAATAAAAATTTAATTAGTTCAATTTGACCCTAGATAGGTCTGCATACAATAAATTATTGAAATAGAATCATAGATTCCAGGTTTTACCTCTTATACTGTTATTGCAGATATTGGAGAATAGAAAAGATATGTCGGTGTCAATTAGTGAATTTCGTCATTCCCTGAAATGCCTAGTAATTTCACGTATTTTCGTCAAACAGCGTAACAGCGTAATTTCCATTTTCAACCGTTACTCTGTTTGCCAGAGGGATGAGGAAGGAAAATATCCTTTCTGGATATGCATAAGAAGAGAGGCTATTTTTCCGCCTAAATGAACCTTCTTCCTAGAAGGTATATCACAGGAAAAAAAAAGAGTGAAATTTAACACTATACCTGTTCCCAGGAGGACCACTAAGCTCTAGAGTCAATGATTTAACTCTATAGTTTAGTATCTTATAGTGTGATTTTTTCAATTCAATTAGTGTAAATTTTCAATGCAAACACATTTAAACTAACTCTATTTATTTCTCTAACTATATTGAATGAACACAAAAATAGAGTTGAAGGAACAATTTCGAAAGTGAACATTCCACTTAAGACCCAAGCTAGTGTCAATATCATCACTTTAGAGTGAAATTCAATAACAGAATATTACATAGTCACAAAGGTTGAGAGTTGGGAATATAATAGTACAGAGTAGATTTCACACTATGAACAGTGTCGAATCCACCAGAAATTGATTGAAATATTCACACTATGTGTATGTCATATTATATTGATATAAAACACTAGTTGAGTAAACTAGTTTCTACTTACTGTTGAGATTTCCTTCAAGTCAGATTAACCATTCTTTCACATGTCAGAGTATTCATAGGACTACGACAGATGTTCAGCGGCGAAATATCGGCATAGTCTCTGCAGCGCCACCTGTATGCAGTGGCGCGAATTGACGGATAAGAAGTAGTGTGACTTTATAATATTTTAATCAAATACTGTCTGTAGGTTAATCGAGGAGGTGGTACATTCATTTTACTTGGTTCTTTGGGATTTTCTCTCCTCGTTTCTATAAAATAAAAGTATTCGTATTATTATAAAAAAAAAAAAAATTGTTAAACGCAGTGACATTTTGGGGCAAATCATCTGATTTGTCCCTCTACAAATATATTGAAATAATACGAATACTTTTATTTTATAGAAACGAGGAGAGAAAATCCCAAAGAACCAAGTAAAATGAATATTTTAATCGTTTGATATTTGAAAAATGACTTACTCGCGTTCCACTAGACTACTTAGTTAACCAATCTGTTTCATGAATCGTTCGAGATAATAATTCGAAACGGAATTAACAGAAAATAACTGAGATAGATATACGGAAATACGTTAATAACTCAATGTTGAAAAAAACCTCCCACTTCGTGGGTATAGTAATAAAGCTACTTGAAGCTAATATCATGATCATTATAAATATCATCGACACTATAATTTTTTTTTTCTATTCCACTTTCCAGTAGACTGAACGATCTGAAACTGTATAGATTGATATTTCATCGTATATAGATTGAATTGAACAATGATAGAGTGTCAATTTAATCGACACGAGTGGAACATTCAAGTTCACTAGTGTCAGTTAACACTAGTAAGAATTCAATTTCAATTGTTAGTGAATTGAGTTATCTGAATTGCTATTTCATTAAAATTTTAGGATTATAGAGTGAATTCAATACGAGATTAGTGAAAATTCAATCTAGAATTATCTTCAATAGAGATAATCTGCGAGAAGTGTAGTTATAGAGTTGATTGCAGTATCAGAGTGAGTTTGCCAGAGTATTTTAACTCTAAAAACATACTATGCGAATTTAACTCGAAGCGTTTTTTTACTGATATTTTTCAGAAAATTACTTGAAAGATTACTTCTAATCAACCTAAGCTGACTCCGCTTGAATGAACCTTCCTTCCGTCATTACAGGGAATGTCTGAAACTATTAGGCAAACGGTGTACGAAATTTACAGTTACGCTGTTTGCCGGCAATACGTGAAATGACTATAGGCATTCCAGAGAATGACGAATTTCACTGTTTGATGCCGACAGATATACTGCCATGTAATCAAACAATATCGGATGCAACAAGGTATAATATGCAATCACTGCTTGCTGACATATTATTGAGATGTTGTTGATGATTGGAAATGATCAGGAAATTGGTCCTTCGTTCTCTACTGGACGAGGGGTAAATCTCTAAAAATATGAATTCCTCAAAACTTCAATAGGTACACTCTTGAAAAAACGTCTGTAGCTATATATGATACTGAAGAAAGAGCCTTTCAAGCTTATATTCTCCACTCGCGTTAATTGAATAATCCTGAGTCAGTGAACACCTATACGCCTTCTCGACGTCATTAGTGTCCCTATCTTTCTTTCGACCTTCTGAGACCTTATTTAGACGGAACGAATTATATTAAAATGTTGAGCATTGCTCTTGACATGGTTCGTGTGGAAAGTACTAAATGCCCTAAGCTTTCAGAGCCAAGTCCTATAAACATCTTACTTTTTTGGATTCCATCCTATCTTTGTTATATATAGGTCACTTTTGAGGTATTATCTGGACTCAGAAAATGACATACAACGTGATCTTCATTTGAAGTGTATTATATAATGAAACACTCAGTGATTTTTTGGGAATTTGTGAATAGATAGTCATACTTTTTCCTGAGGGCTTATACCTTACTTTTTTTCAATGTTTTATATAAAGTATTTCAAATATTCGACAAACATATATAATTTATTATTCTACACACATTTAATTCAATATTCTGTGGCATTAGCCATTGAATAAATTGAGAGAATGACTCTCCTATTTATTATTTATATAGTATATATTTACATATTTTCAGTATTATACATCCAACTGCCTTTACCCTGTAGATAATTATCGGATAATTAATAACCGTTTGATGAAATCGAATGATATCTGGACTTTCCAGAATGATTAGTGATGATGGTTTGGAATTCAACATTGAATTTAGATATACGATATGTGATCAGGGAATAGGTTTATGAATGATATTTAAATAGGGACATCCAGTTTGTTGAAAATTGACTTTTTCGTTGAATGACTTTATGAAGATAGATTGTTAGAATAGTATACCAAAGAACAATTCAGCAATTTCGAGAGCAAGCTTTGAAAAATCATGAACCTACCATACACACATAATAATCACATGTTTGAATACGAGTCAGTGAGTGCAATATTTGAACTTGTAAATTATTATTCGATCTTTGAGATAAGAAAAATGTTGAAAGTAAATACATTTTGTATTATATGTAATCCATATATAAATAGTGACCTTCTGATATATTTGGTACGTAAAATTTTACTGATCTACAACTACGTGAAAAAAATAGTAGAACTCTCCTAAAATCTTGGTTTTTCATTTCACGTATGGCAGCATGAAGTTAAGAATATAGACATAATTTCATAAAACCCCTAGAAAAGATCCCACTACGTCCCTATTCTTGGTTATGTTCAATCCACAAAATTTGGTGGACAGATATTCGCCAAAATCTTCAATGGAATAGACATTTAGAAACTCCACCATTTTTTGTTAGGAAACTTCGCCATTTCCTGAAAAAACATTATTAACAACATGATTTCAAAATAATTGAAGATTTACATACTATCCACTTTCAGATAGCATCAAGAGAACTAAAATGTTATGTATTCGAAATATGTTATGAAATTCTTTTCCCGCAATAATATGGGGGTGAACCCAAGAAATCTTGCTTATCTATTTCTCAGGTAGCATCAATAAATTTTGTTAACTTACCTCCTCTCCCTATCCTCCCTAGGTATGCACGATATTCTTCGTAGATTATAGGGATTCCCATTCGTGCGCTCCCAGCGTTAAAAAAATCCAGGACACCATTGTCACAGTTTAGACTTCAAAGGATCTATTAATATTCTTGATCCATGCACTCAAGAAAAAATTCTACTACACACTCCAGAGGTTTAACTTCCGTTGGGTGTTTCCGTAATTGGGGAGATGAATAAAATGAGACGTTCTATGAGGCATTAAGATGCGACAAATCACAAGAAAAAATCGTTTTAAAAACTTTTCAAAAAAAGTGCACTGGAAAAAATGGTTGGTAGTAAATACCAAACGTTTGGTAAAATAGGCGCCAGTCAGTACATTCATCAAATAATAACACTACAAAATTGTATAATACTAAACTATATCAAATATTACCACTACAAAATAGTGTGATGCTTATGTTATTTCCTTTTCATGTGCACTCTTCATATGAATCAATCTTTCCCAGGGCTTTTATGCTATACAGGGTGTTAACTGAATATGAAGTCAAATTGCAAGAAGAGAATTTTTTAGTAATCCTATCAGAAAGTTCATATGAATATAGCTCAAAAAATGATCATAGATTTCAAGATACAGTGTCAGCTTTTTTTCAGAGTTAGAATACTCTGACAAACTCACACTGCTTCTGCAATCAACTCTATATGTACCGGGTGGGCCGAATTAGACACTTTTCAAGGGAAAGTCCTATTCCCGTACTAGATAAAAAACTGATGTTGGTGTCTGTTGATCAATTCACATGACGAACTCAATGGTGAAAACTGCATAACGATATCTACCTTCGTTTCAGAGTTACAAGATGTTTTCCGAAAATATTGATTCTCGAAAAATGGCAGAAACTATTTTTTGTCCAAAATTCTTCGTTTCCAGAGCATTATGTTCCTCATGAGGCACTGAAATCAGTCACCATATACCTAGTTTGGAAATAGAACTTTTCCTTCAAGAAGAACAAGTTATATTCTTGTACAAGTTATAGAAAAACCATTTTCTGTACCTCAGGAATGATTGTTATCACAAACTAAATGCTTTGCAGTAATTTCTATGAGGACATTCAATTCTTGCCATAAGAAAAATTCGTAGTCAATTTCTAAAAATGCCCATTTTCGAGGAACACCTTGAAACTCCGAAACGAAGACAGATATCGATATGCAGTTTTCATCATTGAGTTCTGAAAGAGAATCGACCATCAGGCACAGACATCAGTATTATTCTATCTAGTTGGGGAATAGGACTTTCCATTAGAAAGTGACCTATTTGGACCACCCTGTACACTTCTCGCAAATTATCTCTATTGGATGGAATTATCTGGATTGAATTTCCACTAGTCCCGTATTGAATTCACTCTATATTCCTGAAATCTCAATAGAATATCAATCGATATCAATTCAGATAACTTAATTCAGAAACAATCGATATTTAACTTATACTAGTGTTAACTGACACTAGTGAATTTGAATGTCCCACAATCTTTACAGCTTCAGATCGTTCAGTCTACTGGATAGTGAAATAAGTAAAACTATGATGATATTACCTTCATAAAACCTGTGTTAATATACCCGCGTAGTGAGAGATTATTTCAATATCGAGTTTTTACGTATTTTCGAATATCTTGTTTTTTTTCGTTACAACGTCAAACTATTTATAAAACAGTTGGGTTGATTAATTAGTCCAATGTGACTCGAGTCATTTTTCAAATAACAAACGGTTACATGTCATCCGTCAATTCGCACGACTATACAGGGTGTTTCACAGGTAAAGGGAAATATTTCAATGGTAGATAGGGGTCACCAAGGTGGTTCTGAAAATACCATATTTGATAGGTCTAAGAGTTTTCATAACGGAGATACAGGGCGATTTATCGATTTCGAATAATTATTCATTCGTCTATAAGTATTGAACTACCCAGTATATTTTTCTAAAATTTGGTATGGAGCTCAAACTTGGGACGTTGAATGCATTCACCTATCGGGCGGAGTGAAAATCCAGGTTCGGCTTCAGGAAAAATTCAAAATTTATTCGAAAAATTAAAATAACACACTGTATGTAATAATTGACAAAGTTCATCAAAGGAATCGTGAAGAGGAGGAAAAACTGAACTGGATTTGATGCTTTTTGTTTTCCCGCCACCAGTTCTCGTCGTAACAATCATAAACAGGAAGCTAAAAGTATGTCAATTTCAAGAGTATTGAAATTATGAAACCACTTTCAATTATGATTATTCGATATATTCTTGTAAAATGATCGTTCGAAAGAACTTACTTAGTCTCACAGTCTTTATAACAGATATACAGGGTGAATCAGCACTCGTCCATAAGTATTAAACTACCCATCGCAGTAATATTTTTTTCAAATTTGGTATTGAGCTTACTTGGGACGATGGATTCATTGACCTATCAGGCAGAATGGAAATACAGGTTCAGCTTCAGGAAAAGTCTCATAGTCTTAATAACAGAGATACAGGGTGAATTATCGAATTATAATTCCGCCTGATAGGTTAATGAATCCATCTACATACCATATTTGATGAGGAAATGTTACTGGGTAGTTTTATACTTATGGACGAGTAAATAATTATTCACGATAATTCACTCTGTATCTCCGTTATAAAAACTGTGAGACTTAGTAAGTTCTTTCGAGCGATTTTTTTACTAAAATATATCGAATAATCATAATTGACACTGGTTTCATAATTTCAATACTCTTCAAATTGACATACTGTCAGCTTTCTGTTTATGATTGTTACGATGAGAATTGGTGGCGGGAAAATTAAAAGCATCAAATCCAGTTCAGTTTTTCCTCCTCTTTACGATTCCTTTGATGAACTCTGTCAATTATTACATACAGTGTGTTATTTTAATATTTCGAATAAATGTGGATTTTTCCTGAAGCCGAACCTGGATTTTCTTTTCGCCCGATATAGGTGAATGAATTCAACGTCCCAAGTTTGAGCTCCATACCAAATTTTAGAAAAATATACTGGGTAGTTCAATACTTATAGACGAATGAATAACTATTCGAAATCGATAAATCGCCATGTATCTCCGTTATGAAAACTCTAAGACCTATCAAATATGGTATTTTCAGAACCACCTTGGTGATCCATATCTACCATTGAAATATTTCCCTTTACCTGTGAAACACCCTGTATATGCAGGAGGCGCTGTCGAGAGTGCCAAGATTTCGACGCTGAACGTCTGCTAAAATGATTAAAAAATGATAACTGCTTATTAACACCCAAAAACAAAATAGTGTCAATTTGAACAATGCAGGAGCCATTAGACATTCAGGTAGAGTAAATACTCAAATCAATTTCCGGTGGATCCGGCACTGTCTATAGTGTGAAATCTACTCCCTATTATTATGTTCCGACTCTCAACTTTCGTGAATATGTAATACTTGATTATCGAATTTCACTCCAAAGTGATGATATTGACATCCTTTAATCATGAACAATGTAGGATTAGGAATTTCAAGTATGGTTGAAACCGAACCTAGCTTGGGTCTTGAGTGGAGTGTTCACTTTCTAAATTGTTTGTTTCATCTCTTTTTTGTGTTTATTCAAAGTATTCAGTGAAATGAATAGGGTAAGTTTGAATGTGCTTGCATTGCCATTCACACTGATGGAATTGAAGAAATCACATTATAATATACTAAACTGTAGAGTTAATCATTTACTCAATTTCACTGTATTTTTGTACTGTGTATATGCGGTCTAGTAAGATATACAATAACCTACTCACAAAATCTCAGCCAAATTCATTCATACTGAATCTGAGTTCTGAATACTTTAGTGCTGATGATTGGATTCCTCGAATTTGGTGGTTACATCTACGCCAATATTTCGAATGTGAATGTCGTTTAGAACCTTCGCCATTTAATAAAGTAGATTGTATACGAAATCGTTTCGAAAATTCCAAGGTATATAAGGTATACAAATTATACACGGATTTGAGGCCAAACAAAAAATCCATGGTGAATTCTGGTGGATCCCATTCAAACCATAGTCTCCTCTCGTACAGCAAACTGATTTGGAATAATTAGGTTTGAGGCAAGAAATACATAGTTAATTTCCATGAAAAATTTACAATATTTCTAGAAGTGCATAGTCATAGTTCATCAAATGAACGTTTTTCTAAATTTTGTGACTGACGAAAAGAAGCGCTTAATGACATGCTGCAGAAAAGTGGAAATGAGAGATATGACTTTGAATGTCGGAAAAAATATATAAAATACAGTAACTTTATTGGTTTAACTCTTATACACAGTGAAAAAAAAATTACACCAGTTCACACCAGCTAACACCCTTGGGTGTCCCCTGAGGTCCTGATCATTTTAGTGTGAATTAACTCTGATATTTTTAACACCATCATAGGGTGTCATTCGTTCTTACATACAGTCAAGAACTACACTAGATTATCTAGAGCTAATTTGATCGATTGGTGTTATTCAACACCAGAGTGGTGACTATACAATCATTTGGTGATTATTTTGACACTGTATCTGTTGCGTTTTTGCTTTTACTGATGATATTATGATAATATGTGAATATTTGTCGGATATTCTTCTGTTGTGAAAACACACTTATCGAGTGTTATCACGCTGAGAAGCAGTGTTTTCTTGTATGCATCTGAGTGTTGACTAACACGACTCTGATATACTTACATTAGTATTCAGTGTAAAAAACGATCCAATGTAGTGAGAATTGTGACTTACAAAACATCTCTGAGCTGATACTATTTGTAGGCTGTCGAGAAACGTGCGTTGAAGGAGCGCTAGTGTCACCATCTATCAAGAAATTCTCTAAATATTTTTCTGTGCACAACATTTCTACTTTGATATTCAATTTTATGTTCAATCTGGTTCGATATAAGTACTCTATATCGCTTCCGCTTCGCAATATAAAAATCATCATATATAATTTATGAATCAGATTAAAATGTATTTAATGCATTAATTTCACGAAATCATCCGTTCTTATTGTCACCTATCAATCTGGATACCAGAATTCTTGGATGATGATATACCTACACAATGTCCATCCATTCTTCAATGAGTTCAGGTTTTTCAGTGGGTAATTTCATAATCAGCAAACATTATTTATTCACATGGGAGAATGCAAGACGATGATGCCCCAAATCTCATAATTCATACACGGTTCTGATTTGTTTGTGATTGGTGAGGGTGTAACTAGGTGATAATTTTATATAATAAGTGTATTTTTTGCGTTAACTTGGATGATACCACTATCGAAAGTAATTACTTTTCATCTTGTTGGTGTTTCTCTCGAATGGATATTTTAGAACTCCTCTAAATTACCACATCCGTGTAATTTTTCACTATGACTGTGTGAATTGACACCACTGTACACGGTATTATCAAATTTCTAATAATAATGGTATGAAATTGCTAATCAAGTGTTGATTCAATCGGAGTTATTTCTGAAATCCACTCGGTTGAAATTACACCCGGAAATTTTTCACTGTGTATATATATATACTATAGTTAACAATAATATTAATAGAATTACTTCAAACTTGACAAAAAATAACAGGCCTTTTTAGAAAAAGATGTAACTTGTTACATAATTCCATTCAAAATAGCCAAAATCTTAAATACGATTGTCCCAAATTTCGTCGAATTTTTCCTTTAAAACTATCAATTTTTTTATTTCCATTGACTTGTTGAAATTTTTTCGGAAGTGTTTGTTTTTACCCTTTTTCTTATTCACTCACCTAAAGCAAAATGTAATGATATAACAAGCCACGTGACATGCCACAACAATAATACTTTATTACCTCTCATTTATTGAAGGTTATATGATGTGACAAGTCACATTTGGGAAAAAAATACATGCTGCTCAATTTCATCACTTGAGTCACTTCTAGATTCTAAATAGTTAGGGTCACTGTCACTGTCATTGAATATCGACTCAACCTCTCAATTTTTTTTTGTAGTATCGTCCGAATTCACAGCTTCCGCTCGCGTCGGCCATTTTGTGTAGCGTGTCATTATGTCAGGTACTATCTAGTGAAGAAATTGACCTATGCAATAGTGTGGCCATTGTTTTTTCGCGCCATTTATTAACGAAGGCTAGTAATAAATTTGTAGTGGCTTCCACCGAGAAGAGCACTAACTCATTTTGAACTATTGTGTGGCTTGTCATCGTTTCACATTGAGCCTTTCACTTATCTTTTATATAAATAAAAAATACCTTTCCCCGTAGCAAGAAATGTCTGCCCTTTCTTTCAACCTCTCTGGGAGAGAGTATTAAATTTGACATAACTCTATTTTTGAGAGCATATTCTTCCACCTGAGCTTGAGGAAATATGACAAACAGCTCACGAGCTATTTCATCCGAAAAGTGAGGCATGAACGTCGCTATAAGAGTTCCTGGGGGGCTGAAAGTTAACTTGGGGCAATGTATTGAAGGTAGGTACAACCCTGTATTACTGGAAAGGTCATGTCGTGAATAATAGTACGTCATATGAAAACAATGTCTCTCGCGCTTATTTACGAGTTATTGACCTTGATAGTTGGAATGAAAAAATATGTTCCATGTACCTGTAACTTTTAAACGGTTGCCATGGAACCGATGATATTTGGGCAACTTAATTAACTCAATCTAATTCGTTTCCGAAGATTTGTTCATCCAACGAACAGCGAAGCTTTGGAACACATTGCCAAGGGAGGTGTTCCCCGAGGCAAATATCCCCCAGAAATTTAAGAAGGAGACCAATTCCTACCTTATTACCCTTGGTTCTCACGATGTTCTCTGAAAATTACAGGATAGCCCTTTTCGTGGGAACCAGAACATAAAAAAAAATACATGATAGGACGAATTTGTTCAGTTTGATGAAGGCATTTTTGACAAAGGTGGAAAATGTTTTATTTCTTTCACCGTTTGGTTCCTAATTTTTCACTTCTAAAAAAATGGAGAACTTTATTTTAATCGATATCTTATAACGTTCTAGAGATAATTCCATTTTGAAAACCTACATCCCAACCGTTTCAAAGGTAAAAAATCCCAATTCATTCAATAACATCAGTAAAAGCAGGAAGATTATTTAAAAAGTGTTCAATATGTGTGCACCTTTCTTAAGTTGTCTATCTGAGTTGTACTCGAAATGAAATGTTGTGTTCCTAGAAACTGAAAAGGATGTACTAGAGGTCATCAAGAATAAACAACGTTGTTACGGTTGGTTATTTGGGTTGGGACGCATACCTGATTTGTTTCCGATTTCGGCATATTTGGCATTTCATACCCATGCAGGAGATATAAATACACCATATTATAGTTAAGTATTTTGGTTTTGGTCAGGAAAGCCTTCGAGATTCACTTACTTGCTTGATCTTTATTACATTCGTTATTCTCGGAATGGATAACTTGTTTTTGAATAATCACGACCAGCAATAGTTTTTTGTGTCACACAACGATATTGTTCACCTTCATTTGATGAACGAGCCAAACACAGTGGAGTATAGGGAGAAATTAATAATAGCTATCTTCATTGTTGATATGCTCACTAACGTAACATTTTCCTATACCTGGCACTGGCGCGGTATTTGATATTACACAGTAAAAAATTTCCGGGTGTAATTTCAACCGAGTGGATTTCAGAAATAACTCCGATTGAATCAATACTTGATTAGCAATTTCATACCAATATTATTAGAAATTTGATGATACCGTGTACAGTGGTGTCAATTCACACAGTCATAGTGAAAAATTACACGGATGTGGTAATTTAGAGGAGTTCTGAAATATCCATTCGAGAGAAACACCAACAGGATGAAAAGTAATTACTTTCGATAGTGGTATCATCCAAGTTGACGCAAAAAATACACTTATTATATAAAATTATCACCTAGTTACACCCTCACCAATCACAAACAAATCAGAGCCGTGTATGAATTATGAGATTTGGGGCATCATCGTCTTGCATTCTCCCATGTGAATAAATAATGTTTGCTGATTATGAAATTACCCACTAAAAAACCTGAACTCATTGAAAAATGGATGGACATTGTGTAGGTATATCATCATCCAAGAATTCTGATATCCAGATTGATAGGTGACAATAAGAACGGATGATTTCGTGAAAATAATTCATTAAATAAGATTTAATCTGATTCATAAATTATATATGATGATTTTCATATTGCGAAGCGATATAGAGTACTTATATCGAACCAGATTGAACATAAAATTGAATATCAAAGTAGAAATTTTGTGCACAGAAAAATATTTAGTGAATTTCTTGATAGATGGTGACACTAGCGCTCCTTCGACGCACGTTTCTCGACAGCCTACAAATAGTATCAGCTCAGAGATGTTTTGTAAGTCACATTGGATCGTTTTATATACTGAATACCTCGCTGAATACTAATGTTAGTATATCAGAGTCGTGTTATTCAACAATCAGATGCATACAAGAAAACACTGCTTCTCAGCGTGATAACACTCGATAAGTGTGTTTTCACAACAGAAGATTATCCGACAAATATTCACATATTATCATAATATCATCAGTAAAAGCAAAAACGCAACAGATACAGTGTTAAAATAATCACCAAATGATTGTATAGTCACCACTCTGGTGTTGAATAACACGAATCGATCAAATTAGCTCTAGATACTCTAGTGTAGTTCTTGACTGTATGTAAGAACGAATGACACCCTATGATGGTGTTAAAAATATCAGAGTTAATTCCCACTGCAATGATCAGGACCTCAGGGGACACCAAAGGGTGTTGGCTGGTGTGAACTGGTGTAATTTTTTTTCACTGTGTAGAGCTGATACATGGTCCATACACAAATGGTGGATGTATTTATATTGAAACTACAATTCGAACATCCTTGAAAATTGAATAAACCTGATCTGTTGATGCAGGTAGAAGATTCTCACCACACGGATTATTTGTTGCATTACATACATAATGGCACGGCATTGGTGGTTACTTCACATATTCATTTTTAATAATTCGGATCAAAAGTGCCACTTTGTTTGACAAGCGGAATCTACTATTTCATCATCTTACCACATATTATCATCAGTGAAATCACTTTTCCACTTTCTCATAACCAGTTGCTCCTTTGTCTCACCAACAACGCGGTGCTGTCGGGGCGATGGATTAAGTTCATCTTCTCTTTCCGAAGTTTTGATTAAATATCGAAACTTCGGAGTAGTTGTACTCTCATAGAAGCACCGCGCATATATAGAAAATGACTGAAGTTGTGTGAAGAACCATGAACGATGTTTATATACTATTCGTTAATCTCAATTCGTCGGATTTCAGGTTGATGAGAGTAGTAAGAACAGTCCACGAACAGCCGTAAATGTTGTTAAAGACCACCCCTCGAGATATAGCTCGCATAATCAGTTTTACCAAAATTAGAATCAGAGAGGAGATGAGATATTGAAGGATAATTTCTAGCAGGAGGAATCGGAGATAGACACATTTTCCACCACACATAAACACACTAGGAATAGTATGTACAGAATCATATTTTTAAACAGCTTCTAAAGGGTTTTTCATTGAAGTTATAAAAAAACTTCAAATGCAGAAGATGTAGGTTTTTTTCTGAACCTTCAGAAAGTTGTACCAGATGATATAAATAAATATTGGTGATATGAGAAATGGTTATCGTCTTCGTTATTTTCAATGAAAACCTTACATATATTTTTCGAAAAAATTGGGGATCTTTTTGTCCTGATTTAGAAAATATTCTTACGTTGGCCTCTGGTGCTACTTTTGATAAAGGGGTTTCGGATGAAGAGTATACTTATTTGGTATAAAGCCAGAATAACCGTATCTTTATTCGAGTTGTCAATTAGATGGTATAATGAGCGAGTGGACTGATGATGAATTATTGGCATTCAATTGCTCCACTGTGTCGTTAAGAACCTTAATTGATTTTTGCAACACAACTCACGCTTTTTTTATGTAAATAATGAGTCTATGCGTTGTTCGAAATTGTTGAATTTCGAACGAACCGTCATGGCAGCCATTTGGCGATCCGTCGAATAAATGGTGACGTCAGTTTTAATGCTGGTAATCCTCCATTTCCACTCATGGAGCAATGTTGTCAAGTAACCAATTATAATCAAGTTATCAGAGAAATTTTGGAGTCCTGTCGTTGAATAAAACATAATAGGAGGAACCTATGATATTATAGTTCATTCTTGATTTTTTCGAGCAACCAACATCGTCGAAATAATTCTTATTTTCCATAACAAAATATCATGTGAATGTTGTATTGTGCTGAATGCTGAGAACTGACAAGACCACGCCAGCAAATATCTGCGCTGTTGTCATGTTTACAGATTCAAATGTCCTCTAGTGTGAATTAATGTAATTATTAGTTACACAAATTTATTATAAGCAATAAACCACAAATCAAGGGAACATTTTGAGACCATTGAATCTCTATTGCTAATTAGGAATATTACCAATACTTCTTTGTGAATTTATTAATTATTGAATAAATATTATTTCTGACCCTACTTACGAAATTGTGGCGTCAGTTTTACTGTTCTAGCCGTTTGAAAATTGGCATTGATGGCACATGAAAATCGACCAAAAAATTCTTAAAAAAAATAAATTGAAAGGTATTTGGGTGATGATCCTATTTACGAAATAAAAAAAATCTAGTCCACTCGCCTATTACAACTAACTCACCAACTCATGTACATCATGTATTACAAGGTGTAACATAGCATGGTGTCCCTCCGACCCCACACACTTGCTGACCAAGCCCAAAAGACGTCGTCGTACGTGAACAGTGGCGTATCGCGACAATATATTGGTTATTGATATTTGGTTTAGCCGCTTTCGAAATATTAGAACATTTACATTTACTTATGAATTTATTTCACAAAATCGCAATTGCCATGAAATAATAACGCACTGTTATGGCTGAAGCATATGGAGATCCAAAAAGAAATGCGATTTCACAGATGTTCGATGTGATCACCGTTTTTTCGTGAACATTTTCTGTAGTCTTCATGAAATTTTCTTGTCGAGTTGAAAATGAAGTTGGTATACTTATTACGTCCGAGTCAAGCCTACTTATACCCATGCAAACAATACAAATCTCGATTTCGACTAAGCAAAGTCTCTACGAAAAGTTAATTATTGATTGCGATGTGATTCACACATGTAACCGAGAGGTTTGTTTTGATTTCTATCAAAACATTTCTAGATCATGCTGCTCATGCGCATCAATCGCTTCGTTCAGCTACGGAAACAGCTCGAACACACAACTGCACACGAGCAAAGCCGTTCTGGAATCGTTCTAAAGAACACCGTGCCATCCACTCCAGTGTCTTGTTGAGAACGCAGTCGTTTTAACTTTTCGAGTGATACAAGATCAACTATTTCAATGAATTTGAAGATTTCTTGATTTCTTGGGATCAAGACAATAATGAAGTGCCAAGAAATGACCAAGAAAAGAAACAATCAATTTCTTGTGACATTTTCCAAGACAAGACAATTAATTACCATCAAGACAAGAATTCATTATTCCAAACTTTTTGGGATTTTCTCTCCTTGTTTCTATGAAATGAAAATATGAATATAATTTCAATATGCCTACAGACAGTATTTAAGACAAGAATTCATGAGGTGGGATGGTGAAATTCAACATTCTAGAAATGGCTGGATAAATTACTTTCGGGAGGGGGGTTTAGCAAGCGCTGATTCCGACATCAAAAATGAAAAATACCTCCAGTGCTCGCAAAAGGATGCTCGTTAGTTAGTTAGCTCATGCTATAAGTTCTTGAACCTGATCAATGAATCCCCCCCTCCTCCTCTCCACGAGCACAGGAGGTACTTTTCCTCCTCGAATTCGGAATCAGCGCCCGCAAAAACACATGAGAGATATTTTCTAGCGATTTCTAGAACATTGAATTTCAACCCTAACCACCCAGCCTCCTCGCACCCCCCCCTGCACCTCTTTCCACGAGAGCTGGGGGTTAATTTCCGCCATCGAATCCGGAACCAGCGCCTTCAAAAACCCCCAAGGGGCATGTTTCCAGTAATTTAGAGGATCCTGAAATCCACGTGCCCCCGAGCCCCCTACGCTACTGGTAGTCCCATCCAAGGGGTCGGGTGGATTTGGTACATGCATATTCTAATTCAGCGCTTCCGAAAACCCCCCAATTCCAATTTTTGCGGCGTTTCGTTCATTTTGGACCAGGTTTGCCGGATGCGATGCACTTTTAGATGCACTTTATGCACCAGCGATGCATTTCCGCCACCTCCCGGCACGGGTCTTTTTTCCTACGGTCTTTTTTAACAAAATGCAAAAAGCCGCATTCAAGTCGGACTTTAAGAGAAGATTGTTTTATTTTGAAGTAAATCGTTCTAGATTGCCTGGTCTATTATAACGCTTTCTTGCTATTTTCTGAATGTTAAATACTGTCTGTCTGTAGGTTAATCGAGGATGTGGTACATTCATTTTACTTGATTTTTTGATCAGATGATTTGCCCCAAAATGTAACTGTGTTTAACAAATTTTTTTATCAGGGAGCCTGAAAGAAAAATCCAGTAACTTGTCAGTGAAAATTTGTTTGAAAACATGTTTGAAAGGATAGAAATATAGATACAATTAAAAAAAAATCGAATTTTTACTTTGGACGTTTCGGGACCAAATCTGCTCCCGTTCTCAAAGAGAAATATTTTGCCTTTTCATGTTGTTTGTATGCTTTGAAAATTTCCTGTCACAGTTTGCAAAAACCATATACATGATGAACTTTCTGATGAAAACTGAACTATAGAAAGTTTTCAAAAACGGTCCAGGATTTTCTCGATTTTGGTAATGTCAGTCGATTTGGGTTCAGTAGAGGAATATTCCATGAAAAAATCAGACAAATCGAAGAAGCTGTTGAAAAGTTATGACCTAAAGATGTTTTTGCCAAGGGCCTCTTTTCGTGGTAGAAGTATATACAGTTCCTCATGACTCACCCTGTATAAGTTGGATGCCTGAGCAGAACAAAAAATGTACTTAGATATCTCAAAGTTCACAGAAATGAATGAATTCTTGTTAAGTGGTATTTCAAATATAAATTCAGAATATGTAGTTACGAGTAGTGAGACTTGAATGGTAGTTCAACTTGGTGCTGCGCACTACTGGATCATCAGGAACAAAAGGGCAATTAAAATTGATCTGATCTCATGTGTCTGCGGAGCATGTAGTGCTGATATGTCCTTCACTGCCAATGAACTCTCACTCCAAAATTCTGATAGGTGCAGTTGAAAAAACAAGATTTCCTGGAACTTCCTAGTCATCCTTCAGCATCATGGATGACTCAGGATGGGATCGAGAGGAGAGCTCCAAAAAATTGAGGTTCAAATGAGCTTCCTGTGCACTGCAAACAAAACCGTTTATAAAAAACTGCTTCAAATTAAAAATAACTCACTACGCAAGTACAGTTGGAATCTTGTCAAGCTAATAAATGCTACCAACAGAGGTTATTAAAATACCCAGATTATCTAAGGAAAATGTCCTATTGGGCTATTGGGTCATTGTCAGTTTTGAAAGGATTGTGAAGTTACGACTGACGCGGAACCAAGGTACTATCGGTCTAACCAGAATGTTGCCAGTAGGCCGAAAATAAAAGAAGAATGTTTCACATAACCAATTGACTATCAGACTGAAACTGAAATATGGATGTATACAATTACAACTACCTCAAACATAAATTCCTGTGGATTTATAATCAAACTGAAAACAGCAAGGATATAATATCAATCTCCAACAGGTTTGTAAAACTGTGCACTTGAACTATTATCCACTCAATCAGTCAACAACAACTAGAAATGTAAATCGTTTATTATTACATCAGCTATGATGGAGGACAGTTCAACACCACTGCTATAGACAGCTGGAAAATACAATCCTGAAACTAATATCAAGTTCCACCGGGAAGACAAAAGAATCTTCAAGTTCTGCTTACGAGAGGTCCAACGCCAACAGGATATTCAATCCACATGCCATAGTAAAATGTAGAGTGTTGCAGTCACGTAATCTATTGAGCATCTTACATCATCATGATATTTTGAGTGTTCCTTTTGGTGAACTTAATAACAATCCCATATAATAAAGGCATATAAAGGTAAAAGAGGAAAATCACATGTTGAACTATATAGGTGCCCTATTCATTTACTTGAACCTCGTCTCTAACAATAAAATTCAAGTGGAATACATTACGTCTCATTCAGAATGAACCAACTTCGGAATTCGAACAGCCGTCAATATCTTTGCCAGACCTTCTATCAAAGAGAATGAAAGGACGATCATGCCATATACTTTTCGGAATTCGCGATATGAAGAACTGGGGGTGACGCAGAGTCATATCGCATCAAAAAGTACATGAAGCGGAAGTGATTGACAAAAAATTGAAAGACGGAAGGGGACAGAAAAGCGTTTCCATGTTCATGCGAAAAATCAATGACGAGATAGCCAAAGCAAAACAGCGTGAATTGTCGATAACCGGTACATGGGAATTTTGGGTATATAGGGTAAATTGGGTGAATATGCCGCGCTGATGGGTAATACGCCACAGATTGATATTTTCGATCCAAGTCAACATTTGGCAACAATGTTCATTCAGCCATATGAGTGTTAAACAGAAACCACTCGTGAATGATGAACAAATCGAACATATTAGTTTTTTAGTGAATAACTACAATATAAAGGTGAGAACCATGTAAAATATGTTCTAATCTCAGGTTATATATTGTGGTGAAAAAAGTTCTAAGTAGATTCGGTCAATTTTAATAGGAGTACGCCAAATAATGATCAATAATATAATGTTATATACAGAGTGGCATTGAAATAAATGCAAATATTTCGAACACTGAGAAAGCTAGACGTGTACTATCGAATGGCACTGATAAAAAATTTAGGGATCAGAATAAAATTTGAGGTTGGACCCCTTTTTCCACCTCTGTTTAAATTTCCATGCGGTAGGCACAATCACGCGGAGTTCAATCATTCAAATTGTTTTAGAGTGGCGTACTTGATTTTTTTTCTCGTATCTTGTTCAATTTTTGTAATGAAATTTCTCGTTAATTAGAAGAATGAGAAAAAATCTGATATCATGGGAACATTCCTTAGGCTGTATCATATTAATGTGCTGAATATGTGCACTTATTTCAAAAACACCTCGTATATTTTTGATATATACGGGGTGTACCAAAATCAGCCTGCCAAACTTCACCAGCGGCTTCTTCGTCCAAAAATGGGAAGAGAAGTGAGAAGTTCCAATGAACATGAGTCGAGAAATGTCTCCCAAGGGATCTACGGTTCCCTGAAAAGAGGCTTCTGAAGATGATATTCCTTGAATATTTCCGAAACGTCACGTGATGAAATGATGCAATTTGGTACTATTACTAAACATTCTATGCCCAATGGGGTGAACATGCAATCATATCAAAGTTTCATTCACGAGTGTATAATACAGAGTAGGACTACATTAAATATTGCTCGAACTTTTTCGTATGCATATTCTTTGACAATCTAATCTCTGATTATGGAAATCCTGAAATCCACACCATTTTTCAAATCAAAGTGCTTTTGTTTCGCATCGATTAGATGTATCATTTTCGAGTGAAATCGATTAAAAAATATTGACGCACTCACATCTTATACATAACAACAAAAGCATCTTTTTTCTGTAAAGAGGTGTGGAATTCCATAATCCGAGATTAAATTGTCGAAAAATAGGCATACAAACGATTTTGAGCAATATTAAATGTAGTCCCACCCTGTATTATACACTCCAGATTGAAATTTTGAAATTTTCTCATTTTCACTGCATTGGGCATGGGAAGTTCAGTTCTTGTACCTAATTGCATCTTTTTATGACATGAAGTTTCGGAAATACTCAAGAAATATCATCTTCAGGAGCCCCCTTTCAGGGGACCGTATAGCTCCCTTAGGAGACAGTTCTCGACTCATGTTCATGGAAAGATTTCTTTTTATTTCTGGTCGTAAAAGCCGCTGGTGAAGTTTGGCAGGCTAATTTGAGAACACCCTTTATATATTTTCTGAAAATGAGATCGACATGTCCAAAGATTTTTCAAAATATATTTCTGTGATGGATATTCGAATTAAATTCCATCATAGGTTTCCACGATGTATACAGTGTGGACATTTAGGTGTGCAACATATGGGAATCTTTTTAATGACTTGCACAACCAAAATTCAGATAGTGGCGAAAGTTGGTGCATGTTCGGTAATCATTATGGGTGCACTTAGAATGGTTGCAAGTCAAACAGCATACAGGGTAGGTCAAAAAATATATAAATTGCTCAAGAGTAAAGTGCCCTCATTTCAGAGAATCCAGCAAAATGTTATTGGGAAAAGTTGTTAACAATGAAAACTATGCCTAAATTACGAAGGCCTGGAAGGGACACATAAAATAAAAAAAATGAAAACTCTTCAAAATTCTGAGTTATAACTCGGAATTTTAAAATTCCGAGTTATAACTCGGAATTTTACATCAAAATTCCGACTTATATCTCGGAATTTTAAAATTCCGTGTTATAACTCGGAATATTGGATGTAAAATTCCGAGTTATATCTCGGAATTTTAAAATTCCGAGTTATAACTCAGAATATTGGATGTAAAATTCCGACTTATATCTCGGAATTTTAAAATTCCGAGTTATAACACGGAATTTTAAAATTCCGACTTATATCTCGGAATTTTACATCAAAATTTCGACTTATAACTCGGAATTTTAAAATTCCGTGTTATAACTCGGAATATTGGATGTAAAATTCCGACTTATATCTCGGAATTTTAAAATTCCGAGTTATAACCCGGAATTTTACATCCAATATTCCGAGTTATAACACGGAATTTTAAAATTCCGAGATATAAGTCGGAATTTTGATGTAAAATTCCGACTTATAACTCGGAATTTTAAAATTCCGAGTTATAAGTCGGAATTTTGAAGAGTTTTTATTTTTTTTATTTTATGTGTCCCTTCCAGGCCTTCGTACTAAATACCAAAATATGGCCACCTGAGACATTTTTTAGTTTTTAAATTGAAATCGTTAATAATTTTCCAATATGTGATATTTTGAATACAAAATGTTCACATTAAATGGAGGTTTTTGGATAGGTATGCATATTATCATTAATGATGTTTTACCTTGTTAAAAATATGGTATGCGAAATTTTAAAGTTGAGCTGAATATCGTTGCAACAAAGATAAAGATTGTGATTCCCTAAAAAAATTTTAATTCGAGTTAATTGAACAAATAAGCTTGAATTCAAACGAAAGTATGCTCAACTGATTTTGTTATGATTAATTCATGAAAGTATTTAGGGTGAATATGAAAAAAATTACAAATTGGGAAATTATTCACGAACAAAATTTAAAAACTAAAAAATGTCTTAGGAGGCCATGTTTTGATATCTAAGCATATCTTCCAATTGTGAACAACTTTTCTAAATAACATTTTGCTGAATTTTCTGAAATAAGGCTACATTACTCTTGAACAATTTTCATATATTTTGACCTACCCTGTATGCTGTGTGACTTGCAACCATTCTGAGTGCACCTAAAATGGTTACTTAACATGCACTAACTTTCGGCACTATCTGTATTTTGGTTGTGCAATTCAATAAAAAGATTCCCATATGTAGCACACCTAAATGACCACACTGTATACGATGTGGCGACGATAGACTTTTAAGAGTCCAGCGAAATCTCAATAAACTATAATCTCCGCAATGGGTACCTCAAAACGTTAACGTATACATGTGACAAACACCGTGTATAGCAGAATATAACAGCATTTCGGTCATACTCAGTCCAAATCAGATAACATTATCCGTCAAATCCCAACTGTATAAACTAACGTTTCCCAACATTATACAGTTTCCATCGTGCAGTATCAAATACTCCATAATTGGTTTTCCTTCACTCAACTTCATCCGGAGATTCTCGCCTTCGCCTATCTATCCCTCTCTCTCAATATTTATCTCTGTCTCTCCCTCTCTTTCTCTCTCGGGGGTACGTATCAAATTTTTGATGTTGGCTCGACTGCAGGAATTCCTGTGCCATCTGGGGGCTCTACGTGACAGGAACGAGAAGTTCGAGGAGATCTGCAGCGGATGTGGATTTGTGAATGTCCATTTCGAACGGCCAATATATTCCTATTTTGGTGTATCCGATTCAAGAAGTGTTGAGTGCTCATCAATCAGAAAAACTATTGGTCTACATTTAAGACGAATTCAGCTTAAATTTTGTTTTCTGACTATTTCACTCTTGGTCTCTAGAATCAATCAGAATCGTCCATGTTCACGGTTTCTTCTGTATTATAGCAATATTTTTTTGTTTACTAAGTTTTATCGGACTTGCTCTACCAATACAGAAGCCGAATTGACCCACACGTGATCAACCTTCCTCGTTTTTCAGCGACAATTTAATTGATGTATGAAAGATCCCACAAGCCGCGTGATTTTCTCATTATGACAACGAAAAAAGTTTGCCATAACTTTTCCAGCGACAACAACGGAACCTAACTTCTGAAGCATGATAACCAGCCATAAACAAATGTTTGATGAATCAAATTGTCTAACCGAATCAGTCATTCGTCTCGAAAAACAGACATTAGACATGTCAGATTTTCTCGTATAAAATTACTGATCGGCAAATATTTTTCGTTACCAAGAGAAATGTATCAGATAAAAAAAGCTCTTGTCTTTTTACTGTTCATAAAATTAGGAACGTTTAAAACGTCAGTTATATTGGAAGCCAGAATGATGTATGCAGTGTGCGCAACTCTCGCGAGTCGCTCGTTTATTGTCTCAATCATGGAATACGAATACAACTCGTGATACTATTTTTTCTGGAAATATTCGTCGATTGACGGCTCGAAAATTTCATTCAGCGAAATTATTAGGCAATAAGCTGTCGCAACAATAGCCGATTATTTCCGGCATGATAGTATCACTTGTGGTATTTACATATGAAGAAGGTCTATCGGAAAGATAATTTGTACAGGGTGCCTTCTTATACAGGGTGACATTTTGAAAATTTCCCACCCTCGACATCTTCCATCCAGTACATACCATGGATGATCGAAAAGGCATATCGATTTTATTGTTTATTTATTATGTTACCCTTAGAATCTCAAATGGGGTCAAATGGCACGTCATTTTGAAGGGCGTTCAATCCTTTTTTCATCATTTTCTGTAGAGCAGTTCCTGGAAAATGGCATGTCAATCAAAAAACTTCCCACCCTTTATATCTTCCGTCCAGTAAATGATATGAAGAATCTAAAAGACACGTCAATTTCATTTTCTATGAAGACAATTAAAATGCAAATTTATATGAAAAGGGGGGTACAGATAATAATAATAATAATGATAATGAATTGACTTCATTTGACAAATGTACACGCATTTGCCCTGAAAAGGCGAAGATTAGCTAAATAGCTACTCTTGAACTCTCAACCTTTTCAGTTTACAGAATAAACAAAAAAGTGAAATGAAAGTATTATACAATGTTATTAATATGGTATATGTATAGATAGAAGAGAATAGATAAAATGCATCGATCTAAAAAATTTATGTAATATATGTATAGATAGAAAAAAAGGAATTTCATTTAAGAAAGTAACAATGTGACTAGTCTTGTTAATTCAGCAGTTCATTTATAACGAATTTTCTGAATTTATTCAATGGTGTTGTTAATTCTGGTTTGAAAGAATTGAAAAGTTTTACAGCATTATAGGTGAAACTGCGTTCAAACAGAGCAGTCGAATGGTTTGGCATGTTGAGTACTTGTGAATGTCTGGTGTTAAGATTATGTAAATTATTTACAAAGACCAGTTTATGATGAGAAAGGTATGGCAGACTTTGAGTATTTAATAGTTTGTGCAGAAAAATAAGGAAATGGTATTTAAATACATTAGAAACTCTAAGCCATTTCAACTGCAGGATGTATTGAGAAATGTGATCATATTTCCTCAGATTGAATATGAATCTACAACAAGTATTTTGCACGCGTTGTAGTTTATATTGGGTGCATTTATCAAGACATGGATAGTAGACAATGTTACAATAATTCAGAAGAGATAAAACTAAAGATTCTGAAAGTTTTTTCCTTGTTTTGAAATTTAAAATATGTTTATTAGCAAAAAGTAAACGAGTGCGCATATAACATTTACGTAATAAAAGATACACATGATTCTTGAATCTCAAAGAAGTATCCATGGTCAATCCTAAATTTTTTGCAGTATCAGAGATAACTAAAAGTGTGTTGTTCAGTTCGATATTCATATTATTTGCGATATTAGGCCTAAAATTTTTGTTTCCAAATAAAAGGACCATTGTTTTAGTAGGATCAATTGATAGGTTGTGCTTATTATAAAAGTCAACAATGCGTTGGAGATCGCTATTTATGGTTTCAGCTGCTGCATTATACAACTTAGGATCAAAATAATGGATTATTTGTGTATCATCCGCATAAAGTTGAATTTCGCTGGTGTTTAAAATTGTTGGCAAGTCTGATGTATGCAACAAAAATAGTAGAGGACCAAGGATAGATCCCTGAGGAACTCCAGACACAATTTTCCTTGAGTCGGAGTACTTATTATCAACACATATTCGTTGTGTGCGATTCCATAAAAACGATTTAAAAAAAGAGAGTGCTGTACTATTAAATCTTGAATCCGTAATATTTCAAGTTAGAGATGAGTAACTTATGATCTATTAAATCGAATGCCTTAGAATAATCCAAGGTAATTAGAACAGCTGCAAGTTTTCTATCTAAGGTACTAATTATATTATCCGATAAATTTTAGAGTGCTGTAGTTGTACTATGGCATTTTCTAAATCCCGATTGATGACAGATGCACATTATTTTGAAATGCGTTCAATTCTCTTTTCAACAGTACCCTAGTTCATCATTTTTTGATGGGCAGTTTTCGAAAAATGTTGTTTTATACTAACAGAAGTATAATTAGAACAATGCTTGCATTGGGATGCATGATTTTTCAGGTTAGTATAGGTATTGACTCTCCATTCAGTCCAGTGGTAGGAAGATTTTGAAGTACATTGTGAATTCCCAAAAATTTAAAGTACCACTTTTTTCCCCGAAAATAGGAATTTAAAGAACAAGTGCACAAAATAATAAAAGCTATGATGACGAAAACCAACACAGGGTTTCCAGTAAATTGCTCGATCTGTTGTCAACACGGCCTAGTCGTGTCGAGATCTTCTGATCTGAGAGGAACAGCCCCAAGATTTCCGAAATCCTTGTTAGCCGCTTAGCTTTTGCCTCATTTGTCTCTCTAATGAGGGTCCTCCATCATCAGGTCATGTACACAAGGTTATCCATTTCTGACACCCACTTACAGCCGTCAGCGAGGCCGTTATTAAATATACTAGTATCACGGAAAAATTCATCTGGTTAGAATGGACACAACCAGATATCTTGTTATACTAACCATTTTCATTGTTACTACAGCCAGAAAATCGTTATGGCTACAATTTCATATGGTATCACTGGCATCAGCAACGATTTATATCTGGTTGTGACTATATCATGCAGAATATTGTTATGATAACTAAAATGTTTGTAGGTATGTGTAGGTTCTTGTATATCATCTTCTAGAAACCTACACAGTGTGAACAAGATGAGGTTGCACAGCATGATGGGAGCTCGGAAACGGTAGGTGATAGGTATTCGATAAGTAATATATAAGAAAAGTTGCGCATTCAAAAGCATTTCAACAGCCTTCGAATATTTTCAAAATTACGTATTAATTTGTTTTCATATGTAATTGAAACGCGCGCACAGCGTTATTGAAATTTTAAGATGCTCCTTCGTTAGAGGAATGACGAGAACATACAATATGGTCGACAGATTACATTCACGCAAGAAAGAAACATCGTGATGAAACAAAATTTCCTATAGGTAGGTAGGTAGCACAAAGTGCATGGCTGAAATAGCAAACCAGGATTGCAGATCGTATTTTTGCTTGATTTTTCGAGAAATTCAATTTAAAAGCGGACATTCCAAACTCCATATCAGGATTATGTTAATACCTTATTATAAGCGTTGTGATGAAAATCCAATAATTACAGAAAGTCGAAACATCAATGCTTTTGAGGTAATTATTATTATTACTTGATGATTGGAAAAAGGATGATCTTTTTGGGTGAGAACTAAAATTTTATTATGGAGGAAATGCCTCCTCGCAAAGCTATGCTATAACCTGATTTACTTATAACCAACATCCAAACACGATGCATTTATATTTTCATCAGATTATTTCATTTCGAGGGGGACCAGACCTCATGCATAAATGGACTCTTTTGACCATAATTGAATCTGTCTCATATATTCGACACAGTTCGTCTCGCCATAAAGGATTTGATTACGAAATTTCCTTGCTCTGGTATAAATTTTCATTACTGTAGAAATGTTAGATAGTTTACTAAGGCGCTCTGAACTAAACCTCGAGACAGTAATAATGAAACCTCGAATGAAACACTTCACTTCACAGGTAATATTGTAGATGCAACTATAGTAAGTAATATCTTTATAATATCCAATTCTTTCGAAGGAATTCGCAATTTCACTATTCTTCGTTCGTTGATACTTCAACAAATAAGAGATCTGATGTGAAGCTTTACAGTAAACATAAAGAGCTTGTTGCTTTTATATTAATTTTTTCGTTTGTAAGTTCATGGTTGCTGACTTTTCGCAAGAATTTCTGAATTAGAGTGCACTCAGCTGGAGTTACTAAGAGCTGAGGAAAAAGCTTCAAAATACATACTTCCAGTGATATAGGGGAAAAAAATCATCTGATGGTTAGTATCGGAACAAATATCTTGTGACACTGCCCATTTTTTAATGTTACCATAGCCAGAATATCGTTATGGTTACAGTTTTAAATGGTATCAGCAACGGTTTGAATCTGGTTGTGCCCATATTAACCAGAATATTGTTACGATAACATACATTTTTTACCGTGCGAAGCAAGGTAAGACACGTTATCTACCAGGATTGGGATAATAATGATCACTAACCCCGCGGACTGTGTGGAGTGGTCACTGGATTATATCTAGCACGACTCTGCGTGGCTTCAGACTAAATATGCCCTAATGAAATATTGCTGTGGAATACGGTACAGGACGTTTCAATCGAAAAACTATCGACTATAAACTCGAACCAAAACTTATTCACTGACAAGAAATGTAATTCATCAGCAACAATTATCTGACAGTCCAAGGCATGAATTACATGATATCTTAAATCAAATAAATCAATTGCGTTTTTCTTGAAAACGGATGAAAATATCGTGTTCAAACAAGATTACCAATACTATACAAAATCACTAAAAAGTTTCGGCAAAAAAAGTAACCAGTCGATTTCATCATCATCAACCATACACGTGCCGCCTCCTTCAACAAATTGTAGAATAATACATGAAATGATATTACCTGAACGAAATTATGCCTCTGTGCCGATTTTGATAACAATCGATAAATAAACAGTGAAATTATTAGCAAAAAACGCAAAAATATAATTCAACGGCCTCTATCTTTTTCCACAGCAATAGGCATATTTGGTCCTATCGCCATATTTTGGTTCAAACAACCTGCCCTCAGCTTGTCTCAATAGTGAGGTCTCACACTATTATTAAAAATAAACAAAAAAGTAGGTATACTACAATAAGTACGATGTACTTGAATGACTGATGGTGGTGGGTGGTGGTAATCAATATCTCTAAAGGAACAGTGTTTTTGATAAAGAGGAAACGAGGTTGTGATCATCATTCAATATTAGCCAACGTAGGACATACAGAGACGTGCACAAAAAACTGCTAGGACTGTAACTGAATTCTTTGAGGTAGGGTTTTGAAAATTGGTGGGCAGCTAGTATACCAAATTGCTCATTGATTGACGAAACAATTTTTGTTCACTGGAATCGATCCCAACTTTTGATTCTTAAATGGGACACCCTGTATTATATTCCATAATCGGATTGTCGAAACGACTTCATCGATACCGGGTTTGATAGGGTTATTTCAAACGATTACGCAGATATTCGCGTTCTAAGTTTACAATGAGTGTAACAGAGAAAGAAGTTTTGAGCGAAGTCACATCCATTGAGCATATGGAAACTTCGAACGCAAATATCTTTGTAATCGTTTGAAATAACCCTATAAAACCCGGTATCGTTGAATTCGTCAAACTGGAGGAAGAAAAATTATTGAATCAATTAATGAAAAATTTGGTGTACTTGCTACCAATTTTCAAAACTCTATCTAGAATAATTCAAAACTCACAACCCTGGTCGTTCTTTGTGCACTTCTCCGTATGCATATTTTCTCGACAATTATCACCAGAACAGGAAACTAGAAAAAGAATATAAGAACTCAATTTATTTTTTCGAATAAAATGAAGTATTGAACTAAGTAAATAATATCTTTAAAACGAAATGACGATATTATCGGTACTTTGCACACAATTGCTATAACGCGAAATGCATCTAATGAGTTTGTTTTTGTACTACCGGTTTATTATATAGCTCAAATAGAATACCCTGTTTTCCCTGTGCAAATTTCGATAGACCTTGAGAGTTTTAAATCGAACATACTGGGTATCTCGCTGGGTATATAGGTACGCATCAATTAATTTTATATATCATGAGTCATTGGGAGTACTTCTATAGGCAAAGAATTCCAAAAAGCTTTTCACTAATTTGACTAGGAGAAAATTCCTGAAAAGCTTTCTCACCTGAAACTCGAAATTCGACAAGGGCTTCCATGTCAAAAAATATGATATATTTCTTGTTCAAACTCGAAAACTCCATTGTTTTTCATTCTCTCGTCCCAAAAAGCATCGAAAATGCTGCTAGTTTAATAATTTAAACAATGCTGAATCTTTGATGATTAGTGCATGGACAGTAAATTTGGATTTTTTTATGTTCTGGTTCCAACGAAAATGGATATCCTGTAATGTTCAGAGAACATCGTGAGAACCAAGGGAAATAGGGTAGAAATTGGTGTTCTTCCTAAATTTCTGAAGGTCATATGCCTCGGGGAACACCTCCCTTGGCAATATGCTGCAGAGCCTCGCTGTTCGTTGGATAACCCTGTAGTGGCGAAATTCACAGAGACTGTCGTTGGAAAGGGATTTTAATGATGGATGGCGAAGACATTAACGAGCAATTGTTCCTAAGACCAGCTCGGTGACACTAATTATTAGCACAGACATTTCATTCCATGCAAGTCCCTTTTTTGCGGCTCCCTAATTAAATTCTGATGTCACCGATCAATTAATTCATTAGGGATTTTTCCCCAGTCTGAAATAATTATTCCAACAGATTTTACCATTCAGAAAAACTGACGGCACGAATACATTAATCGTTAGTCTTTGTTTCTCCATGAAGGTTTTCTCTATACGAGTATTTCATAACCTTTGGAATTCAACTAAAATATTCTCGAAAAGGAATATTCTCAGATATGATTATGAACATAAAAAAAATGGATATATTTATGAAGAAATACATTGAGAATTCGCATTCTCTATGTGATGAAAATATCAATTCTTTCTTGGTCTATTCAACACAAAACAACTACTTTCCTGGCTATATGCCACGACGAACATTGAATTACATCTATTGAACATGCACGATAAGAATTTGAAAACAAAACTTCTGAAGAAGAGAATTTGCATTCTTCTTCATATAAAGATATATGTACATAATATCATTCTGAATATTCAACAGAAAACAACTACTTTCCTGGCTATTTGCCACGTCGAACATTGAATTATATTTGTTGAATATCCAAAAAGTGAGCAAGAAAAATGAAAATCCTCTGAAATTGACAATTGACATTATCCCTCAAATCGGATGAACTAACATGATGTATTATGATATAAAAATATAACTTACCTATATGTTCAGTATAGAAATGAAAATTGAAATGTATAGGAGAAGTATATATTTGTATAAACTCTGATCTTGAATCTTGATGAGCTCTGAACTTCAAAAAAAAATATGTTCGATATTTATAAAGCTTTCGGTTTCTTCGGATGCGACGTTATTTTTCTTATTTTCAAGATTGCACCGAGGAGTAAACCTTGTATTTCATAATATTTTTTAATTTCTCTCAAGCATGATTCTGTTTCAAATTCATCTATTATACTATATACCTAAAATAACGACGACGGGTTCCCAGAGACCAAACTGTGTCCAGAAAGGCTTATCATAGTCCAGGACGCAATCTCTGAGGCCCATGACGTAATCCCCCCAGAGGGACCACAAGTGCGTTTTGCAAAATGCACGCACAAACCAGGTTATCTGGTTATGACGTGCGCAGATCGCACTAGTGCAGACTGGCTGAGAGATGCCATCCCAACCATAAAGCCCTGGGAAGGGGCAACCCTGAGGGTCTTGGAAGGGGAGGACCTTCCAGAAGCAATAGCCTGCACTACGTACATCCCGGATGACAGAGGACAGAGGCCAGAAGCGGAAAAGATTCTGCGAAGGCTCAAAGTCGCAAATCACGGGCTAAATACCAACCTATGGACGGTGTGGGGTAAAACCCCATCGGACAAAGGTCAGACATGGGCTTTCTCGATGGATAGTGAATCCCTCGAGGAACTCAAGAAAATAGACATGTCTCCCTACTACAACCTAGGGAGAATTAAATTCAGAGTCAAGGGAAGACATAGCCCGAAAGAGGGCACCAGCACGAAAGAGGGTGCAGTTTCCACTCTAGAGATCGCTGAGGTCCAGGAGGAAGAAACAGAACAACCTCAAGGAGTGAGCCCTCTCAAAAGGCAAGCAGCTAATGAGAGCGGTACGCCCATGGAGATGGGAGAAGCCTCGAAGAAGGCAGAAGAACCGCTCAGTTCACAGAACTGAGCACAGGGGTCAGGGTTCTGCAGGTGAACCTCCATCATGCTAAGGCGGCAAGCGCTATCGTATGCAGGAGGTTCGACAAGGAGAGACTAGATTTGGCTCTCCTGCAAGAACCCTGGCTACACGGAGGCAGGGTTGCAGGCCTGACAATCAACCAAGGTAAGGTACTATATAAAGAAGGTATAAATAAACCTCGCGCTTGTATCGTACATAGCAACAGGGTGAATTGCGTACTAATTCCGGTGCTCTGCACCGCCGATATTGTTACAGCTATCCTGACCACGCCAACGGAGGAAGGAGCCAAGAGCTGGTTAGTGAGCTCCGCATATTTCCCAGGCGAGGAGGCTTGCCCACCACCGCAAATAGGCGAAGTAATCGCATACGCGGCCAAGGAAAACCTCCAACTGATCCTTGGATGCGATGCAAATGCACACCATACTCTATGGGGAAGCACAGACATCAATGCAAGAGGTGAGTCACTACTAGACTTTATACTAACAAAAAGGTTATTAATAGCTAACGTAGGAAATAAACCAACCTTTGTCACTGCAACAAGAAAAGAGGTATTGGACATTACACTTTCGACAGAAAAAGCATGTGATAACATAGCAAATTGGCACGTATCCGAGGAGCCTTCATGCTCCGACCATAGACAGATCAGATTTGATCTAGTTACCCCCCCTCGAACCTCAATCACTTACCGAAACCCCAGGGAGACAGACTGGGATAGATACCTATTGTCACTCAGCGATGCTCTCGAAGGAGATATGGTAGAAATTGAGGATGACAAAAGCCTTGAGAGGTCAGTAAACCTAGTAAGCAAGGCAATACTTGCAGCTTACGAGGTTAGCTGCCCTGAAAAAACAAGGCAACAGAATAACAAAACAGTCTGGTGGAATAAACACTTAGAAACCCTCAGAAGGGAAGTGCGTAGGCTATTCAACAGGGCAAAAACCAACCAAGACTGGGCTGAATATAAGGCTACACTTACGCAGTACAACAAAGAGATCAGAAAGGCAAAAAGGCAATCGTGGAAGAAGTTCTGTGAGGAGGTAATGGATACCCCCACATGTTCTAGAACCCACAAAGTGTTGGCGAAGGAGGGTACTGTAAATCAAGTAGGTTTCTTGAAAAAGGAAGATAATACCTACACAACAACCTTTGAGGAAAGTATATCAATGCTAATCGAGGCACACTTTCCGGCCGCAACAATTCTAAACGAGCCAGTGGCGGGGAACAGTCCGCCAAGCAAGCTGAAAAGGCCAAATGCCTCGGACTGGAGACTAGCCACAGAGATAACAAGGCCAAACAGAATAAGGTGGGCTATAAGCAAATTTCAACCATTTAAATCTCCAGGAGAGGATGGAATCTACCCCATCCTACTCCAAAAGGGGCAGGAAATACTAATTCCAAATCTATGTAGAATATTTAAGGCCTGCATAGCTATGCGATACATACCTAGTGAGTGGCAGAAGGGAAGAGTCATTTATATACCCAAGGTAGGGAGACTGAATGACATGACGCCCAAGTCATACCGTCCAATCTGTCTAGTGTCCTTCCTGCTCAAAACTTTAGAAAGACTAATAGACAGATACATCAGAGATGAGGTTTTATTAACAAACCCCCTCAACGAGCGACAATACGCGTATCAGCCGGGCAAGTCGACAGACTTGGCACTGGATGATCTAAACAGGCTACTAACAAAATCCTTGGAGGACAAAGAGATAGCAATGGCGACATTCGTAGACATTGAGGGTGCTTTCAACAATGCATCTACAAAGTCAATTACCAAAGCTCTAGAAAAGAAAGGGGTTCCATCCCTCCTGTGTCGATGGATAAACGCCAGCTTGGAAACAAGGGTAATTATATCATCCATTGGCGAAACCACAGTCACAGCTAGAACAGGTAGGGGCTGTCCGCAAGGAGGGGTGTTATCACCTCTCCTATGGGCTATCCTAGTAGACGAATTACTGAAGAGGCTAACATCCAAAGGTATGCATTGCTTAGGGTACGCCGACGATGTTGCGATTATTGCAAAAGGCAAATTCGCAGGAACAGTCTCGGAACATACCCAAACTGCTCTAAACATAATTAACAAGTGGTGTCAAGAGGAGGAACTAACTGTGAACCCTCTTAAAACCACGATAGTGGTTTTTACTAAGAAGAAAGTACTGAGAGGGCTGAAGCCACCAGTTCTTAACGGGGTAGAAATTCCAATTGCACAAGAGGTAAAATACTTGGGAGTCATCTTCGACCACAAGCTGACATGGAATCAACACCTACAGAAAATAATCCAGAAAAGCACGATAGCCCTCAACCTGTGCAGAAGAATGTGCGGGAAAAACTGGGGGTTAAAACCAAAAATGATCATATGGCTATATACCAGGGTTATTAGACCAATGATAGCATATGGTTCGGTGGTATGGTGGCCAAAGACTCGGCAGGCTGGGGCGACCAAAAGGCTAAGTGGCATTCAAAGGCAAGCCTGCCTGGCAGCCACGGGAGCTATGAGGACAACCCCAACAGCCGCCTTAGAAGTCTTGCTGAACCTACCGCCACTTCACGTCTACATACAAGGCGAAGCCAGGTCAGTCACCAATAGATTGACCAGAGGGCAAACGCCCATAAGCAGACTGCACGGTAAGATGTACAACGAACTATACAAAGAGTTGGAAACCGACCCGATAATGGGAATGCCATCGGACGAGATGCTTCCCAAGTATAGCTTCGGTAAACAATTTAAGACTGTTATAACAGACAGAGAGGCATGGAAGGGAGGTCCTCCAATTGATGCAGAAATGGCCTGTTATACAGACGGCTCAAAAACCGATGAAGGTGTAGGAGCAGGAATATATATAGCCAAGCCAAAGACAAGAGTCTCACTGAGCTTAGGTAAACACGTGACGATATTCCAGGCAGAAGTTGCAGCAATACATCAGTGTGCAGGAGAGTTAATAAGGCAAGAGTTTAAGGAAAAGACCATCGCCATTTACTCCGACAGCCAAGCGGCTATAAAAGCAATCAGCTCCATGCAGATCAATTCCAAACTCGTCTGGGACTGCTTGGAAACCCTACAAGAGCTGGGCAGTCAAAACAGACTGTACTTAGCCTGGGTACCAGGCCACACAGGCTACAAGGGCAACGAAGAGGCTGACTCACTAGCCCGAGAAGGAGCAAGATGTGCTCCTATCGGTCCAGAACCTTTCTGTGGTATAGCGAAAGCGCTGCAAAGAACAAATAACAGCACTTGGATGAAGAAGCAGTCTCGAGAATGGTGGAACAAGGCGCCGGGAATGAGACAGGCCAAAGAGTTCATTAAAGAACCATTGCCAAAATTCACGGAGTACCTACTAAGCCAGAATAGGAGAACAACAAGGATCTTGGTTGGGCTCCTGACAGGGCACTGTAGACTCAACAAACACATGAACAACATCGGATTGGCGGACACAACCATATGCAGGTTTTGCCAAGAAGATGAGGAAACCTCAGCACACATACTGTGCTACTGCGAAGGCCTGACTAGGCTGAGGTTTTCGACGATAGGGGAGGAAAAACCACAGCCCTCTCAATATATGGAGGACCTGAGGTCTGGCCTATGGAGTCTAGTAATAAGGATGGGTTTAGACAAGGAACTCTAACATAACATGAGGGCACACACAATAGATCTGTAAAGGTCGCAGTGGAGAGGCTCCTAGTAGCACATGAGCCCCATATCAATCTACCTAAAATAAACCGTTTTGAGTTATTCGAGTTTTTCTAGAACAAGTGACAATTGCAGCCTATATCGAACATAGGTACGCCATAGATGTATAGAAAGTCAAATGGTGTTATGACTTCCTATTGAAAGGAGTTTTGAAATCTCTCGATATCGCCTACTTTATAAAAATAGCGAGGCGTGGGAGAATTTAGCTAAATCCAAGTTTCAAACCAAATTTACAGGCATCATGACACATTTATTAGAGTTAACTCTTTCATTTTCACAATTTTTTGTGTTAATGAAAACGGTGCATTTAGTGGTGAGTACATGAACGACACGAAGTCCTAACTCAAGAAATATTTGTGATAATAGTATATTTACCTCGATATTTACTCACTTTTGGCACATAAAATAGAACGAAAGTTCGGATTTTCGGATAATCAATACACTCAACTACCTAATATGGATGTAAACACTTCACAAACGATGATATTTCGACAAAATTCCTAATCACACGACATGTTTCGCTAACACAGTAGCTTCATCAGGTGAAATACTGTGGTACAATGAAACAAGCTAGCCTCATTGGCTTGCCTAAACTTATATATATATATCCTACTTTCCCAACCTGAACGATTATAGAATTATCTGTGGAATGGTTCGATAAACCTTTATTTTCGGAAAATAGGCACAAACGAGGGTTTATCGAACCTTTCCAGAATCAATTATACATCTATACCATCATTATAATAACGTTGGTATTTACACTGTAATGCACTGTAGAAAATTCCTCTCAGTGAATGCATATGTGGTTGTGATTGAATTTATACTGATTGACATTTTTGAGTAAATTCTCAACTCAAACTAGATATTTCATCAAGTTCTCATATCAATGAGAATGTTTATAAAAAATTTGATTGAATCGGTTCATGAATAACCATTTTACACAGTCGAGTAGGGTGCACTTTCAACTCAATCGGGCGTGGACCGAAATTGACTCATTATTGCGTGGACCGAGGCGTGGACCTTGAGTGAAATCTCACTCAATTTTTTTTTCAGTGTATTTTTTATTGTTTGTTCACTTCATGTCATGTTCTCCATACCGAATGAATATTGTTATGTTTTTATTATTTGGTTATTGCATGTCGAATCAATATGTGTGTTTTATCATCATTTTATCAATATATATTTCCAAGAGGGTAATGGTATCAATCAACTCCTCCCCTCCACTGAACTAACATTTAATAATTGCCATAAAACCTGGAATAATATAGTGGAGATTACAGTATATAGCAATGTACCTATATAAAAACATGTAAAGTTAAATGGGAGTAATTAAATATACATGAGTACCTAGGTAAATAAGCCTGAAAAAATATGTAAAAATGTACCTTATATCTGTAATAGTCCTGAAAATCACATGATGATACAAGAAATGAACTAGGAATATATTGTGAATTCACATAGAATTTACATTTAAGGTAAATTGATGATTTTACATGTAGATGCATGGCAACACATTACCCATTGTAATCTGATGAAAACAAAATTTTTAGTGTAGCTTTACCTCGAGCTTTACGCATACGCCAAGTCTCTCTCAGGATTTTTCCAGGTAGAAGCTTGATATGATTCGATCAATACAGGAACTTTTCCTCTCGAAATATAGTTTTCTACCGATCGTTGAAGTTTCATTTCTATAAAGTGGACAACTCTGCTGACTATCTTCTTTTTCCACCAACTTT
Organism: Phaedon cochleariae; assembly: GCA_918026855.4. Lineage (NCBI taxonomy): Eukaryota > Metazoa > Arthropoda > Insecta > Coleoptera > Chrysomelidae > Phaedon > Phaedon cochleariae. The sequence continues at coordinate 16,897,704 of OU896709.1, read as the reverse complement.
CTAACACAAATATACCGAGACGAGAACCCTGGATGCCAACTAATCCAGTTCCAATCATTTCATCCTTGATGAATTTCCTTTTCGCCGTATTTACTCGACTGAAATATTTTCGGCAAACACGCTTTGCCAGAAGAGCGGCCCGGTTACGACGTTACGTTTATCTCCTTATCTCTTTGGTTGACCTAGACTTTCGCTCTGAATCGTCCAGTGCGCTCAGGGATCCCGTACAAAACATACATATACCGTTTCAGATCGATAGAATTGTTTTTATGTTCTGATTCCCACGAGAAGGAATATCCTGTAATGTTCAGAGAACATCGTGAGAACCAAGGGAAATAAGGTAGGAATTGGTGTTCTTCTTAAATTTCTGGAGGTTATATATGCCTCGGGAACACCTCCCTTGGCAATGTGTTCCAGAGCCTCGCTGTTCGATGGATGAACGAGTCTTTGGAAAGTGATGTTTTGCTGGTCTCCAAAGTGACCACGAAGGGGTGCGAAGCCTCAACTCGACGGGTTAATCTCGCGGGGACTGCCAAGGGAGGAAAAATTGTTGATATTTCAGAAGAGCATCGCCCATGAGAATATCTATAAAATAGAGCCAGATCGCCAAGTTTTCTACGGTGTTCCAGAGAAGTGAGTGAGTTTGTGAGCGAGGCATCACCCACGAGACGAATTACCCTTTTTTGGACAGAATCCAACAGATTCAGGATTCAGGGTATGTTTGGGTGCTGCACTCCAAATATGGCAACAGTTTTCCAGGACAGGCCGGATCTGTGCCTTATAGATCATAAACAGCTGACTGGAAGTGAAATAGCTCCTGGCTAAAAATCAAGTTTTTGGGATGCCCTCTTAGCAATTCATCTCAAGTGATTTTCCCAAGAAAGGTTATTGCTGATAGTAATACCAAGCATCGAAATGGATGTCTTCAAAGGTATGGTTACTCCTGACAAGTTTATCTTGGGCACATTGAGATCGGCTTTTCTAGAGAAAAAACATTGCTCGTGTTTTGTTTGCCTTGAAATCTACCAAGATATTGGATCCCTATTCGAGAATTGTTGCCAAGTCCATATTTATGTTGTCAACATTTTTCCCTCGTTCGTTTCTGATTTGCCTGGCTGGTATTGGAGCCCTGGAAGAGAAGGCGGTATGGTGGGTATTATCATCCGCGAAGCTGTGTACTGGACACCAAGTTGCTTCGAACAAATCGTTTACATAGAGTAGACATAGTGTTGGCGTTAGAATTGATCCTTGCGGAACACCAGCATTTATGATAAGAGAGTCAGATGAGGCAAGCCATAAGATGGAAGCTTGGCGAGGAGTCCGTGAAGCCAGACTCGATCGAATGCCTTGGAGATATCAAGTGCCACGGCTAAGGTTTCACCATATTTTTCAATAGATTGCTGCCATATATATGTGAGACGTAAGCGGGCAGGTCACCAGTTGATATCTGATGACGGAAGCCATATTGCCCATCACTGATAATACCTGAATATTCCATGTATTTCATGAGCTCAATGTTGATAGCTTTCTCCATGATCTTTGAAATAATAGATAGCAGTGCGATCGGTCTGTAGTTGCTAGGTAGGGTCTTTTTGCCTTTTTTGGAACTGGTTGTACTCTACAATTTTCCAGTTGGACGGAAATATCCCCATATTGTAAGAGTAGTTGCAAAAATTGCAGAGAACAGGTATTAGTTCGGGAGCACATTTCTTGAGAACAATCGGTGAGATAACGCCGGAGCCACAAGCTTTGTTGGTGTTGAGCCGACCAAACGCATCATGAAACAGTGAGCACTTACCACCAAAATGCCTCAAGCCAGGGATACATCTGACTATCTGAGAAACGTTGCCATTCGTTCGCATTCATCTGCATTCGTTCACATTCGTTCGTCAAGTATAGACGGTCATTTGTAACGAATAAATTTTGGGGGAACGGCCACCGATGCGAACGAACGTTTTCCATCGCCTGTCGGTAAAACACATAAGATCGAATGAAAATAAGAGTTGCGAATGTCTGCGAACGTTGTTAGGCGTTTATATGTGGCAATGTCGAGAATAATTTGCAGTAGTTCCCTGCAATTCGACGAGAAAGATTGATATCGTTTTCGTTAGTGAAAGGAAAAATATGTCTGAAAATCAGTTAATAGTAGCATGTGCCTCGTATATCATCAATACATAAAATCATATATAAAGCGACAAGAAGAGAAAAAGCAGAGACTTGTTTAGATAAGTGATCTATATAAGTAGAACTAGATATGATGGTATGAATTAACTAGCCGCTTTAAATGATACGTTTTTTTTTTTCACCACTAACTGAAACCTACAATTATTTACTCCTTTTCGAGGCATAAAGTGTGTTTTTACTACCAAGGTAGTTTTGTTAATTTTATTAACCACTATCAATAAAGACATAGCCACCTCTGTTATATAATTAACCCTAATTCACTATTCTGATGCAAGATTCGTATTAATGGCACTCGAATCTAGTAGGTATTTATCAATATAACGACATATATGCTGTCATGGTCATGGCTGATAATTGAAAACAATGCCTTCATAGTGATAATAGGTCCCTATTTCAGTTTTACAGAACTGAAATGATTGGAATATATTGCTAGTGGTGAAGAAAATTGAATATACACCTTCGTAGTAAAGAATATTATTATACCACGGGATCTTATACCACTCGGCTGAAGCCTCGGGATATAATCTTGGTCCCTGGGTAATAATGATATTCTTTACTCCCTTGTTGTATAAATAACTATCATTAACTTCACCAGAATGTCTCGAGAAGATTTTGGCCTTTTTCTGGAATTTATTAAATCGAAAATTGTTCTAGCTACTAATCTTCACGAATGAGTGGAACGCTAGTGAATGTTTTTGGCACAAGGAAATGAGCGCAAACTTCGTTAATGTGGTAACGTTACCGCGAATGACTATGAACGAGCAGCATACTGATGGCAATACCAGCGAATGCGAACGAATGGCAATGTTTCTCAGATGTATCCGCCGATTTAGGAAAATAACAACTCCCTCACGGCACTGAACAGAAGCAGTTTCAGATAGGTATATATGGTATATACAATATGAAGCACTTTTTTTATAATGATAGCCCTAGAAACCGTTTGCTGCTCGCACCAACTTCCCAACTTGTGAAAAGTAATTTCATCAAAAAGTTTTGCTATACAGAGTTCGCGAGAATAGTCGTAGACTAGAAATCTCTGCAGGCTTATCAATGTTAGAATTATTATGAATAATCTCAACCGTCTCGATCACTCAATTCAATAGTACATTTTCCACAATGTTACTTGTGTTGAAGAAGTAGACACACTAGCAAAATGTTTATTCTATTTTTTGTCACAAACTTAACATGTCGAAAATTTGATGTTAATGAATAAACTTGATGTTCATTCGAAATCTGTATTAATTCAGTGGTACAAGAACCTGAAAAAGAGTCAATACACCTATATCATGTACGTATTTATACGTCCATGACCAAGATCTACAATACACTTTGTTGATGGTGAACCAAATAATATGGCTATTTATACAAAATATAAGTGAAGGGACAAATAAATGATGGTTGACAACCCAACTCATTTTGTTGTGGGACTAAAATCTGGTATGATAACAAATTTTCTTGATCAAAACAACAATTCCATTCGTATGGTGACTAAACATATTCAACTATTGTTCGCTGGTTTATATTCATTAAACCAGACAGGCTCATTTCCATATGCTCTTTTTGGTTGATTTAACCCATCAATTTCTTTGAATACGAAATTAAAAAAATTATCGATAATATTTGAAGGACTCGTGGTATTACCTTCGAAAATTTTTAAGGATGCATCGTTGGCCCTCTTCATTGTATACGGGCTCCCAATTCCCTGTACCGTAAATTCTATATCAACGAGAAACTGCGAATTATTGAACGGGTTATTCGCACAGGCTCTCAGGCTGGTTCACCTAGGGATATTATATTATTTTCAAGAGAAAATATCCCTATGTTATACGGACCCAAGAGAGCAAGTAACTTCAGTAACTTATCGTTGATACTCGGCCATAGAGTGAATAGAAATAAATAAATAGAATAAATGAGACGAGTCTACTATACAGAGCGATACAGTGTGTATGAAAAAGTCCGGAAAAATTCAGGAGTTGATTCCTTGTCATATTTCAGGAAATCAAGTTCAGTGCCTCAACTTGCTTTGTACTATATACAGTGTCATTCATAAAGTCGGCATAATATGGTAAATAGGTACTTTGAATGATAATTCATTTCGAAATTCGACTCGGGCGTTAAGTTTTGCTTTAAAAAATAAGAAAAATGGGCTACTCGACCGTGGTCACGTGTATTAACCGGTCGAAATAGGCTCATTTGTTTGAATGTCGAGGAAGTTTACGGATAGAAGTTGTTTCTATTCCAATTTTCCATGTGTCTCGAATTCGAACATTCTAGGACACCTTTTAGCTATAAATATTTTTTCAATTTCTACAAAATGATATTTGTTAAAATAACACCGATAAAACTATATATCATCCTAGTAGGTGATTATCAATGGACAATCTGAATTGACCACCCAGTACATGATATAAAAATCAATTACTGCCAGTATTAGCTTCAGTAGTATAGGCAAACGTGAAAGGAGTTCATAACAAACATAAATAAATACTTACTTGTATAACGAATCGATCATCAATTTATACAAATTTCTGCAAACCATCAAACAAAATTGGTTGAGTGGAGGAAATAAATTGAAGTGGAATCATGTTTGCATTATTAATCTGTATTGATTCTAACAGAATTATGATGGCGTTATATATTCTACTCGTTTCTGATATACCATTTTCACTCGTCGTTCTCTATATGCATTGGATGTTTTCGTCTCTATTTATGATGTGTATTCATTCAAGGGTAGATATAGTAGAGCAGTTGGAGGAATTAGCGTGGAAATAATCTCCACAAAAACGCAATTTTCATTTCCTGAAGCCTCATTCGACCCCTTACACTATATTAAAAATATAGATGCATTCTTTCATGCAAAAATGTTTTAATGCAACTTTTCCATTCCAGATGCCCAACCCGAAATGATTGTTTCACAACTCAAGACATGTTCGGCTACCTATGTTAGGATCTTCAGGATAAGATTCAAACGAATTCCATAATCATCCTAAAAATGATAATATGGTTAGCAGGTCTCAAAATTCGTGTCGAGGTGTGAAATAATCATTTTGGTATGTGATTGAAATTATTCTCTGTGAACGTGAATGAAAGGTTCCATTATCTGATATTTTATTCTAGGTATACCTAAATATAGTGAATTAAAAGCAGCGATTGAAGATAACAAATGTTGATTTAAGTACTGATCATAGTTCGAATTGTGTTAAATTGACTGCTAAAGGTGTCCAAGGAATTATAAGTGCTAGCAAGTAGCAAGACAAAATAATTGAACTATTGGAACCAGTGCCTATTCATCCTTTAATTGTTCACGTCGAATGTCGTCATTTGTACGTAAATCCGAACAAGATGGAGAATGATCTCAGGTTTAAATCAGATCCTGATAGAGAAGCATCAACTAGTAGCAGCAGCAGCAGCAGCAGCAACAGAGCTTTGTGATCTGAGCTGCCGACATTCGCATTCAAAGATAATTGCTTGTTTTGTGGCAAATTCATCAAGGAAACTGAGAAAATAATTAAATCTGCAATTTTACCAGTATGAACTTTCGCGTTTCGACAAACTATTATTGATGTGTGTGATGCAAGAAACGATTTTTGATCATCAAATGTCTTTGCACGTCTTCTTTCCGTTATCGATACTTGCCAGCAGCTCTGTAATCTGTATAATCAGAAATGTAATGTGAATTTTGGAAAAGGCGACTCTATTCCTAAGAAACATCAACATGATATTCCCAATGAACAGACAAAGTTAGCAGGACGTCCTTCTGATAAAAATAAAGAAGATGCCTTTTTAGAAATATGCAGGTGGCTCCAGGAAAATGAACCACTTTCAGTTCAGTTTCAAAGAATCAGAAGAATATTTCTCGGATGACATTATGATATTGAGACAAAAAGATACAGCTAATATGATCGTAACAGGGAAAACAGTTGCCAATATATATATATATATATATCACGGAACGGATTAAACCTACAATCTTTTACTATATATATATATATATATATATACATCCTGCTATCATTATTGCGTCCAATCATTGCCCTTTTACATTTATTACTGCGTCCTTCTATTTATTGCGTCCATATATGGACGCGATAATGTCATCAACGTTAAACTTTGGATAGAACTGTTTGAAATAATGTAAAAAAATGTGTTTTGAAAGCCCATGCCTCCACCTACCGATAGATCTGAGATTGACTGGTCTATCTGTCCAAATACTCGAGATATGCGGAAAAGTCTTGTAGCACATCGGACGCAATATTATGCGTAAATGAACAGAAAATATACATTGTAGTTCAGAAGACTTCCGCCAGAGCGGAATATACGAAAAATATACGAAATTCCAGTATTTCTATCTGGAGTATCTTATTGCGTCCTTATGTTTGGCAACATTGCATGATTCATTTCATTTCATTTATAGTGAAAAATGGAAGTTCCAAGAGAATCTTGCGTTCCTAAAAAGGATAGGGGGAGGAGGGAGGTGTTTGAATTTTTTTGTACATGCGGAGGTTATGAGTTCTTGGGAATACTTGCACTGTCATAGAATTCCAAAGCTTTGCCGTTCTATAGACGAATGAGTTTTGTGTGAGTGTTGTTCGACTTATTTCAAGGTTCACAACGTGAGGATGTGCTGACTGGGCCTGTCGAGTTTGTCTGAGTGGTATTTCTAGTGATGGAATGATAGCAGCGATTTCTGAGGAACATTTGCCGGGGAAGTATATATGAAAAAACGAAAGGTCGCCCATTTCCCTACGGTGTTTTAGAGGAGTCAACGTATAAGTGAGTGTGACATTACCCACCGGGCGGATGGCTCTTCTCTGGATAGAATCTAAGAGGATCAGCGTATACTTGGGTGCTGAACCCCATAATGTGAGAACCGTCATCTGAAACTGCCTGTGTATGTGCTTTGTAGATCGTGAAAAGCGGTTGAGGTGTACAATAGATCTCCGCACGGAATTGTTGACGGCAATACCGAGCAACGATATAGTGGTCCCGGTGGAAATGGTAGTACCAGACATTGTTAGTTATATTAGGCATACTGAGTTTTGCTTTTCTAGAGGAAATACAAACTTGAGTTTTTATGGCGATGAATTCATCTGGGTTTTTGATTCCCCAGGCCATTGTCGATCTAAATGAAAACCTAGTGCGAGGAGGTATGCTTCTGCCTACTAACTACCTTACTAGGTTGTCATCTAGAACGACAATGCCCAGGCTGTTCTTCAGCAAGATCGTCATTGGCAGGGTTGACTTGCCTTCGTCGTAAGTTCTGAGTTTCCTGGAAAGAAATGGGAATTCTAGATGAGAATGCAGATTATGGAAAGTTTTATCGTCTGCAAAGCTTGGATAGGGCAAGTGGATCCTAATGGAAAGCCGGAATTGATCGTCATTGACAGCATTGACTTGCCTTCGTCGTAACTTCCCATCAGTTTTCTGAAGAGAAATTAGAATTATAGAAGAGAATGCAGATTATGGAGAGTTTCATCGTCTGCAAAGCTTGGATAGGGCAAGTTGATCCTTGTGAAAAGCCGGAATTGATGACAATGTTATCAGACGATACTTTATCCACCACCACATGGAGCGATCTGCCTGAAAGGAAACTCGATGAAAGATGGCATAGCTGAAGTGGTTTGGTGTATGAGGATAGTTTGTGAAGGAGATCTTGGAAGATGGGTTTCAATTCCAGAACTTAATTATTTTTTTCCTGTTTTGCTCATTTTCCCCACTTATCTCTTCTCTCCTCTCAACATTCGTCAATTATTTGTATACAATATCTGAGTTATATGTTATAATAGGCCATATGAAGGGCCTGACATGGGCCCACTCAAGTTTAACCTAAACCTAACCTAACCAATATGCCTTTGCTCATAATGACATAATCTCATGTTCCTTCTATGCTTTGACTTTGACTCATGTCATTGACTTTTCTGTTTTTCTAATTTTTCAGTTGGATTTGAAATACGTGTTGGCTGATTGCCTCATCAATAATTCGATATTTGCCTCAATAATTTGTGCTTTCAGTATGAAACAGGGACCATTTTCAAAAACGGTTGTTCTTTCCAGAATTGCTGTATGATATTGAATCGAATATATAATTGTACGCGCTCTCATGGTACGAGGCCCTCCATCAATGAGAACCCAGGTAGCCTCGGCGTCACTACTCTAATTCGCGTTTGCTTGCTGGTGTACGTGAGTTCAATTCTCCGCTGCAGAGATGTGTCTGATGACCTAAGAAAGTGTTTGGTCATCCCATGCTCGCACAAGTCTCTCGAAGATTTCTAGGGATTGCTCGTAAGGGGCCAACCTAATGACGGATAGAAAAATTCAGAACAATTTTTCAGAACCCGTTATTATATCCTAATACATGGGCTCGTGACTATGGGTATCGGCAGGTATATCTAATTCAACTTGATAAATTATCAAACTATTTCAACTCCAAGTGAGTCTACAAAAAATTTTTTACAAAAAATTTTAATTCCTTAATACCCATATTTTTTGTATCGTACTTCAAATGGAGCTGAAGATGATCTCTAATACCGAAACGTGTCCCTGATCATCAAAAAACCGAGTTAACAACGTGCTCAAATGGTGTGGAGATGATTTTGAGCTTTCCTTCCTTCCTTTGATATATAATTCTGATTTCAATCAGTCAATCATCAAAAAACTGATTTGTTGTAATGATCTTGGGGAAAGGAGGTAATTGCAACCATGTAGGACTGCATTTCATCGGCACTCTTCCTAATGATGAAACCGCAATATTTATTATCATTATCGAGTATTCTAGCAATTTACTACCTGTCGTCGAAGTGGTCCCAATGGCATAATATGCTATATCAGGACAAATATGTAATTGAAATAGTCGAAAAATCTGCATCCAAAATTTATATAGGACGACAGCCATTCATTGAAGAGAAGATGTCACCATAAGGAGATATATGGACATGGCCAATGTGCTTGTTGGTTCATTATCATCTTTAGAGATACCATCATTGGACAGCTTTCTTCATCAACAAATATATCACAGTGCTAATATATGAGTACGAAATAACTGCGAAACCGTTTCACTGTAATCTTTGGCAATGAAATTCCTAGAATGAATGCCGCAGTGATCATTTTCATATCTTTCGTGGGCCATTTATCTACTAAAAACTCATTAGATTGATATGACCGAATTGATAATATGGAACATCAGGTGGAATAATTTTCTTTTGAGTCGATGAGATTTCAAAATTATAATTTTTACTTAACTTGTAATAGCTGGCGGCAAATTACGACCGTCATCCGATAACGAAATGACAAATCTCCTAGAGGCATGTGAGAAAAATATATTTCATCAAACGGCACCTACTCTATAATACAGGCCATCCAATGAATGCCCATTTCATACCTAAGAAAGATTCGGATGTCCATGGACAAGAAATAAACATCCATCGGAAGAACCAAAATGCCTATCCAATGGAATACCACTGACACTATTACAATGGATACCAATAAAAAAGTTCTGGATATCCATCGGCATGAATTGTACATTCATCAGATGAACATGAATGCTCATCCAATGTATAATTAGTGACACCTTTTCTATCGATATCCATAATGTATCTAGTAGACTCAAAGAATGCATATGACATCGCCTAGACCAAATGACTGTTGTTTCCGGAATGTCATTGGTTGTCAAGTCGTGGACAGCTGAAAATCTGAAGGGTACAGTAATGAATTTGCGCCTTCGAAGTGCCAACCTGATGTCAGGTGTATATATTTGATAATTTCATTTCACCATCTGGATAATCTGTGACCTATTGGTCCCAAAAGACGGATTGTGATAGTAAATATCCAAGATAGTGACGTATAGAGTTTCATGTCTGATTGTAAGATGTTTCGTGTTCAACGAGCAAAGAACTATTTGGACCAAATTATGAAAAAATATATTCAAACACATAGGGGGAGAGTTCGATTCATATTGTTCAAAACGTATACATGAAGAGGTCAATTCATTCACATTGTTGTACAATTGGTGAACTGTAGTTGTCCAATTCATATCTAGTAGTTTCAGAATTTTTGTCTCATAGGTATACAATTCATCACAGTAGTTTCACAGTAGATATACAGGATGGACATCCAATAGACATCCAAACTTGCGGCCTATGGATTTACAATGAATGTCAATAAGATAGAATCTGGACATTTTGAACCATCCAATATACCGGGTGGCTACGGAAGTATTGCCTACGGAATATCTCAGTTATTGTATGAAGTAGCTTTGTGAAATTTGAAGCTTCGATATAATGACATAAGAGCTAGAATTTGAGCATATTGACATGTCGAAATTAACTTCCGGTCTGACCGAAAGTAACATCAACTTTCTTATTTCAAATGGAAACATTATTTTTTTTTTTCGCCTCAAATTCTAGCTCTTATGTCATTATATCGAGGCTCCAAATTTCACAAACCTACTTCATACAATAACTGAGATATTCCGTAGGCAATACTTCCGTAGCCACCCGGTATATCCATGTCCATGTATGTCTATTCAATGGACATCCATCGGATAGTTTCACTTAACTGAGCAAAATGATTGGGAAATTCCACCTGCAACCCTACCTGTGTTACCCCTCAAGTTGGCTTAAATTCTCAGCACAACGATTTCTTTTACTTCCATGACGTGTTAAGGAGTTGAAACTGAATGCAAACACACGGGGATAATGCCCCTTCGCGAACATTCTAACTTGGCGCGATTTAACCAGATATAAGTTTATGGTGGAGCGCCAATATTTCCGAGAACATTTTGCCCCTGTCTGAAGATGAACAAGTTTATCGAACCGATGGTTCATCAGATATCTTCAAATATGAGCTAAATATTATCTGCCCCTATTCGCGAAGAGGGGATCATTTTCTTAAAACTCATTATCACGTGACGAAAGTCATTGCGAAATGACAGCAGCACAAAAATCTGCGCCGAAGATTTGACCCAGATTGAGGGAATAGCATAATTTCGATTTCGCACAGGAAAGTGCCATTTTCCATTCATTTATCCTAGAATATAGGCTGTCAGAGGTGCCGTTTGATACAATACATGCGTTTGTGACATGTCATATCGTTATCCGATGACGGTAGAAATTTGCAGATTGTTCTCCTTCTATTGTCAAAATGTCGCGCAACTGGACAAATACATATCAATACCGAACCATATTACATTAGTATTGAAGACTTGCATCATTATGAATAGTCAGACGCAATAATGTACTATTTATGTAATAAAAATATACCCTCAGTCTGGCAACATCGCTGGACGCACTAATGTATATACAGGACGCAATAAAGATCGTTGAATGAACCCCAAATATATGGCTGGATGCAATAACATTCGTGAAATTGAATGACGCAATGAGGTACGCTGAATGAAAATAAATCGTATATCTTAAAAATAAAGATAGAGCAATTCTGAATAGAGGTAAATGCTGGAAATTATGTGAGGAGAGATATACTTCGACTAGTTTCTATCCAACCTTATTCTTTCTGGTGGACGCAATAAGTATGGATTATGAAAAGACGCAACAAAGATAGTAGGATGTATATATATATATATATATATATATATATATATATTTCTGGCGTATAAAGTGAGGTCCGATTGTGCAAAAATCACGGAAGTTGTGAGGCCCATGTCAAAGCGAGGTCCGTATACGGTCCTCATAACGTTTTCACCTGTAAAATCTGCTCTTCTTCTCAATATGCAGTTAAAAGTAGTATTTCTGCTGAATGCGATGCTGCTAAAGTTAGGTTCATTGACTGTTTGCACAAATCTCCCACTGATAATCGATCTACTGCCCATATATGGTGGACCTCACTTTGAACCAAGTATGATAAAACTCATTTATTTTAGTTCAGGATATTGCCACTTGGAACGCTGCTGCGCGAGTATACTTTCTGTACGTGTATATTTCAGTCCCAGTGAAATGATATGATGGGCACGAAATGGGGACCAAAGAACTGGCAACGTAGCATGGTGTGTGAGACTCATGAATTCTGGTGACAATGCATTATGAAATTTTTGTTGAAGATGAAAACAAAATGGCGGCTCCAATATGGCAGACGAGTTTTGTAATAATAATTCGATTCTATAGAAAATTTGTATCTGGGGGTTCTTGGGGTCAAGAATTATGATTCTTCCATCAAAATTGAAAATTCAAAATGGCGGCTCCAATATGGCGGACAAGTTTTGTAGTTATGATCCGATTGTATTCAAAATTGATATTTGGAGGTTTTTGGGGTCCAAGATTATGATTCTTTCATCAAAATTGGAATATTCAAAATGGCGGCTCCAATTAGCGGACGAGTTTTGAAATTTTGATCCGATTCTATTCAAAATTGGTATCTGGGATTTTCGGCGTCGACATTTATGATTCTTTCATCGAAATTGAGGAATTCATGATGGCAGCAAAATTTAAAAAATCAAAATGGCGGCTCCAATATGGCAGACAAGTTTTGTAATTATGATCCGATTTCATTCAAAATTTGTATATGAATGTTTTCGGGTAAGAAAATCGAGATTCTCTCATCAAAGTTGAAATATTCAAAATGGCGGCTTCAATATGGCGGCTTCAATATGGCGGACGAGTTTTGTGATTATGATCCGATTCTATTTGAAATTGGTATCTGGGGGTTTTCGGGGTCGACATTTATGATTCTATCATCAAAATTGAAAAATTCATGTTGGCGGCAAAATCGAAAAAATCAAAATGGCGGCTTCTACATATATGGCAGACGAGTTTTTTAATTATGATCCGATTCCATTCAAAATTTGAATCTGAAGGTTTTTGGGTTAGAGAATTGAGATTCTATCATCAAAGTTGAAAAATTCAAGATGGCGGCTTCTATATGGCGGACGAGTTTTGTGATTATGATCCGATTCTATTTAAAATTGGTATCTGAGGGTTTTTGGGGTCGAGACTTATGATTCATTCATCGAAATTGGAAAGTTCATGATGGCGGCAGAATCGAAAAATTCAAAATGGCGACTCCAATATGGAGGATGAGTTTTGTGATTATGATCCGATTCTATTCAAAATTGGTATCTAGAGATTTTCGGGGTCGACAATTATGATTCTTTTATCGAAATTGGAAAATCCAAGATGGCGGCTCCAATATGGCTGACGAGTTTTGTAATTATGATCCGATTTCATCCAAAATTTGTATATGAAGGTTTTCGGGTTAGGGAATTGGGATTTTCTCATCGAAGTTGAAAAATTCAAAATGGCGGCTTCAATATGGCGGACGAGTTTTGTGATTATGATCCGATTTTATTTGAAATTGGTATCTGGAGGTTTGCGGTGTCCACATTTATGGCTTTATCATCAAAATTGGAGAATTTTTGTTGGCAGCAAAGTAAGAAAATCGAAATGGCGGCTCCAATATGGCAGACGAGTTTTGTAATTATGATCCGATTTCATCCAAAATTTGTATATGAAGGTTTTCGGGTTAGGGAATTGGGATTTTCTCATCGAAGTTGAAAAATTCAAAATGGCGGCTTCAATATGGCGGACGAGTTTTGTGATTATGATCCGATTTTATTTGAAATTGGTATCTGGGGGTTTGCGGTGTCCACATTTATGACTTTATCATCAAAATTGGAGAAATTATGTTAGCAGCAAAGTAAGAAAATCGAAATGGCGGCTCCAATATGGCAGACGAGTTTTGTAATTATGATCCGATTTCATTCAAAATTCGTATCTGGAGGTTTTCGAGTCAGCGAATTGAGATTCTCTCATCAGAGTTAGAGAATTCAGAATGGCGGCTTCAATATGGCGAGCGTGTTTTGTGATTATGATCCGATTCTATTCAAAATTGGTATCTGAGGGTCTTTGGGGTCAAGACTTTTGATTCTTTCATCACAATTGGAAAGTTCATGATGGCGGCAGAATCGGAAAATTCAAAATGGCGACTCCAATATGGCGAATGAGTTTTGTAATTATGATTCGATTCTTTTCAAAATTGGTATCTAGAGATTTTCGGGGTCTACGATTATGATTCTTCAATCAAAATTGAAAAATCCAAGATGGCGGCTCCAATATGGCAGACGCGTTTCGTAATCATGATCCGATCATATTCAAATTTGCTAACTGAGGATTTTCGGGTCGGAGATTATGATTATCTTGTCAAAATTTCTTTTGTTAGTAAATAAATTGAAATGGTGGTTTCGAGCGATATCGAACGACTTTTATTATTACACTCCATTTATTCTATTCGAAACTGATGTGTGGACTAATTATTTAGGATAGCGGCTCCACGATCCTAAGCAAGTTATATAGACCAGTGCTGAAGCCTTTGAAAACGGTAAAATGTGGAGAAAAATTAAAGTAGTATGCAACTCATTGAAGAAGAAAAAGAGTATAACGAAGATGAAAGGGAAAATGAATAGCGGGCGATCTGAGGTCGGAAAGTGGTAGGGGGTGAGTTTTCAAGGTAAAAAACGGTTTATCTCGATTTTCAGCAAAACTTCAAACCCAATGGAAAAAAGTTGGAGAGCAAAGTTGTAAACAATATTAAGATCTGTTACTTTTAAATCTACACTTATAACCTCGAGATTTATTCGAAAAATCAGATGACCGAGTATTTGGTTTTTATTTTTATCTTTCAGAATAAAAATAATTTTTCACGAAATTGAGTGAAAACTCACCACTTTATATCCCAAATACATTGTTATTTCTTTGATTCAGAATATTCATTTTTCCACCTCAGTAAACTTAATATCGAAAAAGCACCCTGATTCTGAATCGAAAATTCTCACGTCAAAATATCTGCTTTTTCAAAAAAGTCGATGAGCTTTTTGTTCGTTGAAATCTCTACTTTCTGATTGTGTGAAAAATATATACATTATGGGGTAGATTTCCTCAGAAAATGCAGACAGGTATAGTTAGTTAATATTCAATATGATGTAAGGGTCTTTATTCTGGGGCCCTTACTTTGACACTCTGTTCAGGACAGGAGACTACTCTGGTATTTGACAGGGGGGATTCTCGAGCGCCAGATTTTTGATAAAGGTGATTTACTTCACCTGCTCCTCCCAACTTAGTCGGGAAGGAGGCCCACAGTAGCAACAGTGGAGAAAGGTACAGGAGGTATACCTACCTCGGTACCCACAGTATAATCCAGGGGTCAATGGTATTGAATCGACCTGGAATCAATAAGTACCCAAGGGAGTGTAGGCTTTAATTACAAACCCTGGGTCAAACCTGGAATACTGGTTGTTATTTCTGGTCTGGATAATTACAGGAATCAAAGCAAAATATCTCTCAGGTCTTTGGTATTTTAAGGTTAGGTCTGGAAGATTATTTACTCAACTATTTCCTCATTTCTACCTGGAGAATCGGAAACACAGTTCTAAACGAATTACACAGATTCAATTTCTATTTTTCTTTTCTTTTCCTTCGATTTTTCTAATTTTCTAATATCGGATTTTTAGTGAGGTTAATTAATTATATTTTTCCATTAATGTCAATAGTTCATGAAACATAGAACACCGCCTGACGGGATACAAAGCACGGAGACACCGGTGCACAGGACTGGATTTCTCAAGGAAAAGAAGAAGAAGAGTTGACCACTGGCTTGTCAGTGTCAGCCGTCACCGTCAGCCGTCCGTCAATAATAATAATCAGAAATTTGACAAATGAAAATATTGAAAATCACTAAATAAATTATTGAGCTATTTGGAACTGAAAACAATGACAACAGAGAAGGAAATATGAAATATGCAATCACAAAATCCGTTTATTCAATTTAGAGTTCTGGATTCTTTACACAGGTCGGGTGAGTATCGGTGTGAAAAACAACAGGAATGAAATGAAGCTATAAACAGGATGAAAAACACTGGTGAAAAATATACAGACTTACATGTGTAACCGGAAATCACTATACAATACTATTTTACACTGGTTTTGAATGAACTATGAGAGCACTAAAAGATCAGCTTGAGAATCAGGAGCTTGAAGAGCAACGGGGATCAGGTAGTGTAGACTTGTAGACAAGAGCTTAGAGAGTCTGTCCCGAATCCTTGGCTGTCTTCAGTATTTATGCACTACTTTGGCCTTGACACAAGGACAGGTGAATCTGGAACCTCATTGGTCAAAACTCCCACCTTGTCATGGCTCATGGCCATGGCCACTAGATCTGTCCTTGAAAAACACATGTGCACCTCCAACACAAAACGCGGAAAAAATGATATTACACCCTAAATAGGCACAGGAACAGGATCTACTACCTTTGCTTATGCTACTGAATGAATTTGGCTGGAAAATATTTAATAACAACAAAGTTATGAGCAGTTAAACATTCATCATTTCAACTGATAAATAATTCAATCAAATTTCATATCATGAGCAAAGGGTTGAAAAATATGGAAGTCTTTAGGGTTGTAATGATGTTCATCAGAGTTTACTATCTGGAAACGCTGTGGGAAGCCAGGAATCAATGCATTACTCAGTTCTCTCAGGATTTCAGGTTTCGAGCTTTCGAACAGGTGAAATTCAACTAGAATCAGGCTCAGGTACTTAGATTTTGATCAAAACCAGTCTAGTAATGAAGCTGGTCAAAAACACTTCATTACAATGACATCTACAATATTTTGGAAAGTACTGAAATCTTCTTTGAATTATTTGCGTTGATGCCTATTTCTTGTGATAATAACATACTTCAAATACCTGAGTGATCTATGGAGAATTTAAGCCCATTAGAAGGTTTTTTATAGGGAAGTGGAATAGGGGCAAGGGGGGCTGGGCCTTAATACCTGTTATTCTGTTTGCATCTTCTGAGAACATCCACCATAGTAATGCATATATTTTTCACATCAGGAAGTTGAGATTTCAACGAACAAAATGTCCACTGACTTTTTTGAAAAACCAGATATTTTGACGCTAGAATTTTCGATTGAAAATCAGGGAGCTTTTTCGATATTGAGTCAAAATAAAGTGAACAAATGAATATTTCGAATCAAAAAAACTACAGTGTATTTGGGATATAAAGGGGTAAGTTTTCACTGAATTTCGTGGAAAAATGTTTTTTATTGTAAAAGATGAAAATAACTGCGCGTGCTCAACTGGGACACATAAGGCATGTGCAGTGACATATGGCAACGTTGTGTGGTCCCCACTTCATACGCTGCAAGGATATATACACAATAAATGGACCTGACTCTGGTAGGAGCATGTAAAAAGTAAACGGATCTCACTTTGATGTTATGGTGTACAGTCCTCACTTCGTTCATATATAGGCGTGAAAACTAAATCCTAAATAGTCAATATTTTACGCGTATATTCCAGAACCCCATGACGTCCTCTATTGAATAATGACGGAGAATGCTTATAGTACGGTGTTATTAACCTAAAAAAAGGCCTAACCTTGACATCCAAAGTAAAAGTTTCATTCCAACACCAAATTGCTCTACATAGTCCCCTCATTCTATGGTGGAAAGTTACACCAATTTGAGCGTCGGGTTTGGGGGTGAGAGGGGGGGGAATTTGAAAAATCACTAGTTTTTTCAGTTTTCCGTGAATATTTCAAAAACTAAGCGGTTTATCCTAAACATTGTTATATACAAAAATGTTCTACGTTAAATTTTAAATAAGAATGGTCCTTTTCATAATCACTCTAAATTGTACGGTTCAAGAGTTACAGACGGTGTAAATGTTAACTTTTTCGTAATTTCGATAATTTTTTTGAAAAATAAGCTTCGTAAAAGAATGTTGCTATTTCAGTGGCCGGTGGTATGTTAGTGATAAGCCCTTGAAGGAACGACAACCTCACCACCTTATCAAGGGGCACTCTTTTTTAAGGGAAAAGAGGCTTCCACAGGCCTAGGCCATATAAACCTGTGGTACTGAGAAACCCACCCTGAACTTTCTACGAACATTTCGACATAAATTCACTTCTTAAGCGTAAATATCTTTCAAATTTGGAATGTTCAATGTCTTCATTAACTTCACTCATCCTCCAGCACATTATCCTCCTCCTCTAGCTCGTCGTCTAAGATGTTATTATTGTCCATGTTATCACATGCTTGGCCTGAGCAATGGGGAAGACCACTGAGGGAAGAAATCCGTGCAAACCTCTTTCAATCGACGAATCATGATTTATATTTTATGTACAATCAATATTATGAGTTGAAGTTGAAGGGAATCGAATCCATATCGTTTTGAAATCAGCATATTCCATTCGATATTTCAAACAGCCAAATATGATGGTGGAGTCGTGACGTATTAGTCCCGAACTATAGCTATCTCTCTCTGATACCTCGTCATTCTGCAGTGTTGCAGTGTAATTGGTCAGTTCAAGGACAATAGGCGTGTTGGGACTGAGACGTCGCACCAGTCACACCAATGAATTGATGAAATTTCAAATGGCGCAGGAATTGTGTGTTTTGAAATGGACATATACTAATTTATTTTTTTCATCGTCTTAGCATGAATGAAAAAATTCAAAATTAATTCACTGGTAGTTTTTCAGTATAGAGTTCACGATAATGTCGTTTTAAAAAATCAGTGGTCTTCCCCATTGCTGCATATGCTAGTGCAGTTTAGACCACTCCTTCTGCATTCACAATTACGAACGCATTCATCTTTGCAAGTACACATTATAAGGGACAGTAATTCCTGGGGGGCTGCAGGACGTGCTGTTGTAATTGGTGTCAGGTGGTCGCCAATCTTCTTCCAACCCCACTCGAGTGGATCCTTATCTTCATTCAGCCACTGTTGTACCTGGTGGTAGGTCCTAAATGAATGCTGTCTGGACGCTCCTGAAGTGGGGGGTAGTGCATCCAACTTCAGTAATGCATGTATAGGCTGCTTTGCAATCGCTTTCAAGTAGGACTGGTAGCGGAGACAATCTAGATCTTCAGTGTTCTTGGCTCCAAACATTGCAAGTAGGAAGTAATTTCCTGCATCAGCCACTGCACTGGGGTCGGCTTTGGGGTTGTTGAAGACCAGAAGTTTTTCACGAAGAACGTTGTTGGCTTGAACTTTCCTATAAGGTGCAATTTTTCCCTTCTAATAGACAGCAGACACAGGGTCACATCCTTCGAAGGCGTATATAACCAGAAGTACATCTTTCATATCCCCAATGCCTTGCTGAATGTCAGAAATAATGTACACTTTTTCCTGGTGATTTCCTTTTTTAGGTACGACCATTTTCAGTTTATTCCCTGAAGGTGCGTGGACAGTCAACAGAACTAATAAGTCCGTGTCATCACCAATAACACACGTTTGCGATTGCAAAGCAGCCTATACATGCATTACTGAAGTTGGATGCACTGCCCCCCACTTCAGGAGCGTCCAGACAGCATTCATTTAGGACCTACCACCAGGTACAACAGTGGCTGAATGAAGATAAGGATCCACTCGAGTGGGGTTGGAAGAAGATTGGCGACCACCTGACACCAATTACAACAGCACGTCCTGCAGCCCCCCAGGAATTACTGTCCCTTATAATGTGTACTTGCAAAGATAAATGCGTTCGTAATTGTGAATGCAGAAGGAGTGGTCTGAACTGCACTAGCATATGCAGCAATTGCTCAGGCCAAGCATGTGATAACATGGACAATAATAACATCTTAGACGACGAGCTAGAGGAGGAGGATAATGTGCTGGAGGATGAGTGAAGTTAATGAAGACATTGAACATTCCAAATTTGAAAGATATTTATGCTAAAGAAGTGAATTTATGTTGCAATGTTCGTAGAAAGTTCAGGGTGGGTTTCTCCGTACCACAGGTTTATATGGCCTTGGCCTGTGGAAGCCTCTTTTCCCTTAAAAAAGGGTGCCCCTCGATAAGGTGGTGAGGTTGTCGTTCCTTCAAGGGCTTATCACTAACATACCACCGGCCACTAAGATAGCAACATTCCGTTACGAAGCTTATTTTTTTTAAAAATTATCAAAATTACGAAAAAGTTAACATTTACACCGTCTGTAACTCTTGAACCGTACAATTTAGAGTGATTATGAAAAGGACCATTCTTATTTAAAATTTAACGTAGAACATTTTTGTATATAACAATAGTTAGGATAAACCGCTTAGTTTTTGAAATATTCACGAAAAACTGAAAAAACTAGTGATTTTTCAAATTCCCCCCCCTCTCACCCCCAAACCCGACGCTCAAAATGGTGTAACTTTTTACCACAGAATAAGGGGACTATGTAGAGCAATTTGGTGTTGGAGAAAAACTTTTACTTTGGATGTTGAGGTTTAGGTCTAATTACACCGTACTATTAGAGAGCGTCTAGCATGATTCCTTCTGATAGTCCTCACAACGTCGACTGTGTGGTGTGTCCTCACTTTGATAGCTGGCCGCAAATATATATATATATATATATATATATATATATTGATAGACAGTATAAAGTCACCTCCACACCGTTACACATGTAATACGTTGTCACCTCATATATGACGTTGTGACTTCCGAAAACGGAAGTCACAACGTATCCCCATTCATTTCAACACAGTGGCCAGCAGATGTCATCAGAAGGCCATTCCCGAAAATTTCTCTGGAGGTCACTTTGACCACCCCATACCTCCAAAAAAGTTTTTTAGTTCGAGAGTTTAACGTCAGTGTTTGGTGGCGCTCCATGTCCATATATACGATTGATACTTGTATAACGAAGTGACTTCCGTTATTCAGAATGCATATTAAGACCTCCGAATTTCGGCAACACTGTAAGCCTATGTGTTATTATTTCTGAAGCTCGTTTCACGTCTCATCAGTATTGAGTCACAATATTCGTGGTACATACAAACAGGTATCCAAAAAAATTATGAGAAATTGATTTTTTTATGATCTGGTTCCCACGAAAAGGGATATCCTGTAATGTTCATAGAACATTGTGGAACCAAGGAAAATAAGGTAGGAATTGGTGATCGTCCAATTCCTTAATTCATTGAATTTCTGGAGGTTATATGCCTTGGCAATGTGTTCCGGAGCCTTGCTGTTCGTGAAATGAACGAAAACGAAAGAGTGTTATTATTTCTGAAGCTCGTTTCACGTCTCATCAGTATTGAGTCACAATATTCGTGGTACATACAAACAGGTATCCAAAAAAATTTATATTGATTCAAAAAAATGAAGAAATGAAGGGTAGAACCCAACGAATTATGAGAAATTGATTTTTTTATGATCTGGTTCCCACGAAAAGGGATATCCTGTGATGTTCATAGAACATTGTAGAACCAAGGAAAATAAGGTAGGAATTGGTGATCGTCCAATTCCTTAATTCATTGAATTTCTGGAGGTTATATGCCTTGGCAATGTGTTCCGGAGCCTTGCTGTTCGTGAAATGAACGAGAACGAAAGAGATGTTCTGCAGGTCTCCAAAGTGACCACGAAGGGGTGCGAAGCATCAACTATATAGACGGGTTAATCTCACAGGGACTGCCAAGAAAGAAACAATTGTTGATTTTTCAGAAGAGCATCGTCCATGAAAATAGCTATAAAATAGGGCCAGATTGCCAACTTTCCTACGGTGTTCCAGAGAAGTGATTGAGTTTGTGAGCGAGGCATCACCCACAAGACAAATTGTTCTTTTTTGGACAGAATCCAACGGTTTCAGGGTATGTTTCGGTGTTGAACTCCAAATATGAAAACAGTATCCTAGGACAGGTCAGATCTGTGCCTCAAAGTTCATAAGCAGCTGACTGGAAGTGAAATTGCTCCTGGTCCGAAACAGAAAACCAAGTTTTTGGGATGCACTTTCAGCATATAATCTCACGTGATTTTCCCAAGAAAGGTTATTGCTGATAGTAATACCAAGCATCGAAATGGATGTCTTCAAAGGTATGGTTACTCCTGACAAGCTTATGTTGGGTACAGTGAGAACGGCTCTTCTAGAGAAAAGG
Source organism: Phaedon cochleariae (assembly GCA_918026855.4). Lineage (NCBI taxonomy): Eukaryota > Metazoa > Arthropoda > Insecta > Coleoptera > Chrysomelidae > Phaedon > Phaedon cochleariae. Next base: position 16,875,652 of record OU896709.1, on the reverse strand, counting down.
CATGCTTGTGTTTTGTTTGCATTGAGATCTAGCAAGTTATTGGATCCCCATTCGAGAATTGTTGCCAAGTCCATATTCATGTTGTCAACATTTCTTCCTCGTTCGTTTCTGATTTACCTGGCTGGTATTGGAGCCCTGAAAGAGAAGGCGTGGTCGCGTGTTCGAATCGCTGTTGAAGCAAGGAATTTCCTCAATCTTTGATTTAGGAATTGTATATTGTTCAGTTTCAAAGCATCGGTTGGAGATAGTCCTGACCGAAGTCCTGACGATTCACTGTTGCGTTCGACTCAACATTGTTGCTACTGAAATGATACATGTAGTTAGTAACAAAGCCTACACATAACACACAGAAAGAAATCAAGATTATGTAGCTGTAAGCATCAGGGGACGGTGTATGTAGGTGAGTGTGGAAATACCACTAGCTGAGCATAAGAGCGGGCCAATGCTGCTTAGTGGGCCTCCTCTAACAGCGGTTAACGAGGTAGCTGGCAGGCCTGCCTCTGCAGAATATGGTAGTGAGTACATTATACTAGCCTACAAAACACGACCGGAAAACTCTGGAAGAGAGCTGATGGACGGTACCTGGAAAGGGTGTTAGCCAGCTCTCTTAAGTGAACCACATTCAGGGACTAGTTGCTGACTTCAAACGTACCCACCTTCTATCAGTACCAATACCAGCAATAGTAGTCAGACGTACACAATAAGCCCAGTCAGCACATCCTTCAGTCGTTAATTTCGAAATATGTCGAACAACTTTTCGCTATAGAAATACAATGAGTAACAGTATGCGGGTCCACGAACTTTGGGATTCTTTGCTGGAGGAAGTATCCATCTCCCTATCCTCTACTCTAGGAAAACACGATCTTTTTGAAATATTGCAGGGATTTCTATCCGTGCGCTCCAAGAGATGAAGAACACTACGCAATGTTAGACGACGAGGATTCCGTAAGAAGAAACAAGGTGAAATTGGAAAAATTGGACCGATTTACGTACCATTCCGCAGATCTTTAGATCATTCAGCTCTAGATACTGACAATGGGTTGATATCAGCTCATCATCGAACAGTTCACCAACTCTCATTTCGATAATATTCAACTCATCTATGGATCCATTCTTTCAGTACCCAATTCATCAACGACCGAACCATACCCATCAACACATCCATATTAATCCAAGGCCGATCTCGACCAACTCATCATTACACCCTCGATTACATCCCTTTTATCAACAACCACTTCGTCATCAGTACTACTCATCGATAATCCAACTCATCGATGACCCAACTCATCGTCGCACCAATTTCGCCAATATGCAACGCTCCAACGAGCCGACTCATCAATGACCCAAATCACCAACTACCCAAATGATCAACTTATCACCTCATCAACTTACCAATTTCATCAATACCCTTTCCATCAACGATTCAACTCACCAATTATCACCCAACTCGTCAACGTTCCCATTTCATCAATGAATCAACTCATGAAAAAACCAACTCTCAAACCAAATATGACTTTGTACCCATTTCATCAACACCCGACTCGTCAACGAACCGAATAATCAATGACTCGACTAGTCAACGACTCATCTGGTTAACGATCCAACTCATGAAAGTTTCAACTCATTAACGTCCCAAATAATCAACGATTCAAATCATCAACGACCCAACACATCAACGGCCTCACTTATTGACAACCCTACTCGTCAACGAGCTAACTCGTCATCATTTCGACTCATCAACGTTTCGACTCATCAACGTTCCAACTCATCAACGTTTCAACTCATCAACGCTCCAAATTATCAACGACAGAACGAGTTGCAAAGTTGAATAATCAGCACTTTGTTGTGTTGGGTCAGGTGTGGATGAAAGAGGTGGGTTGATGAGTTGTATGTTGATGGAAGGAGAACTTATTTTGATGAGTTGTGTCGTCGATGATCTTTGTCGTTGATGAGTTGGTTCGTTGATGACCTGCATAAGTGATGATTAAACTCAGTGATCAGTTGGGTGCTTGACCAGTTGTGAGGTTGATAAATTGGCTGTGGATGGAGTTGCTGAGTTGGTGAATCGAACCTCTCTGATAAGTTCGATTGTTGGGTCGTTGGTGATATGGGTGTTGATAAAATTAGTGCGTTGATGATATGGGTCGATGATGATTTGTCTTGTCGCTGACTTAAGTGTTGATGTAATAAAAATTAGGTTAGTTGAATGTGGGATGGTTGATGAGATAGAGGTGGTTGATGGGATAGAGGTGGTTTATGAGATGAGTATTGATGAAATGTTTAGGTTGATGACTGGTTGTTGATCAGTAGGGTCGTTAACAAGTTAGGTGTTGACGAAATATGGGTGTTGATGAGATGAATCGTTGATGAGATGGATCGTTGATGAGATGGATCGATGATGAGTTGGGTGTTGATGAAGTGGACGCCCTGATGATTTGAGTCGTTAAAGAATTGGGTCGTTGATGAGATGACCATTGATAGCATGGGAATTGACAAGTTGTCCGTTAATGAGCTGGGTCGATCTGATTTCCCTACCTTACCAGTAATGAGTAGAGACTATTACTAATTTCATGTGTCATCATGTGCAATAATGGAATAATGGAACAACAAAGCTGACTGATGAGTAAATTCTGCAAAAAATGCGTTTGGGTGATGAAAAAATTATTGAATATTTGTAGAAGTACCCCAATATCTACCTATAAAAATCAAGTACTCCTGTTGTGTATTGAGTCATTGACAAACTGTGGAATGGGTAGTAGTAGTAGTATTTATACTTAGTTGTATGTACATACCAACTGACTATCAACCTCACGACAGGTCCTTCAGCCATTGTGTGTGTTTGTTACTAACTCCATACGCCACCTCAAGAGCAGCACGAATAATTTGAACGCAACAACGAATCCTGCGGAATCAGCTCCGGCCGAGGCTGCGAAAATTGGAATTTTTTAACTCGTTTTATAAATAAAAATTATCTGCTCTGTCGGGCATCGAACCTAGCAACCTCTGTGAAATGAATATCTACTATATTATGGAATTCTTATGTCATGCCGAAGCGGCCCGACCGATTCTCATGAACATTTTTGTGCATATCTGATAGGTCTGGGAATCGGTCGTAAGCTATTTATTAAATCTAAAATTCAACATTGGGTCATTGATTATGATATTTTCATCAGAACTTGAAAATTCAAGATGGTGGATTCGATATGGCGGAGGACTTTTGTAATTTTGATTCTATTCAACATAGCGGTATCTGGGGTTTCCAAGGTCGGAGATTACATGATTCATTCGACAAAATTGAAACATTAAAGATGGCGGATCGAATATGGCGAACGAGATATCTAATAATGATCCAATTTTATTCAAAATTTGTATCTGAGACTTCTTGGGGTCGGAGATTATGGTTTTTGAGTCAAAATTTTGGAAATTCAAGATGGCGGGTCCAATATACCGAACGCGCTTTGTGATAAATATTTGCTTGGGAAACTAAAGAGATAGATTGCCGAACTGAGAAGAACTAGACTTTAAAAAATTTAAATAATGGAAGTGTGTTGACAAATATTCCACTGAAATAATGTTTTTTTCGAATAATGTATATGGCGAAACAACGTTTGCTAGGTCAGCTAGTTATCGTATATATTATATTTCTTTATTATATTGCTTTCCTCACACGTTTCGGTTGAAGTCACTTCCAGAAATGTGGCAGCACTGCCGGAAGTGACTAAGTTCAATATATGATGCGTATATAGAAAAGTCAGCGGAGGTCACTTTGTATCTTATATATATACAAAAAACGTGAAATTTTTCAAATTCGAAATCGTTTCCCCTCTTTTGAAAAACGGGTAGATTGAGTATATATACGCATATATACGTTATTTTTTCTCGGAAAAAGTATTTCTATGACCCGGAGGTCAGGTTGCCCTCCAATATAGCGGAAGTGACAACCCATCGGGTATCAATATATATATATATATATAGGTGTAAACGGTATATTGTTGAGCCCGTCATATGAACGGGGCGCTCTTGAGCCCACCCTTTCCTGTGTAGTTAGAAGAGTATATGTCAGGACAATTATATCTTCTCATCTTCGTCTCTCATGGGACACTTAGAGGGGAAAGGATTTCAAACGTTTAAATATTTTTATATGTTTTTCGCACGTTGTTGAGCCATTTATACTTTCACTACGTAGTGGAGCCCAATTATATACGAATTTATATGAACCGTTCCTAGTGTGTCCCGACAGTGTTGCCATGTTTTGTTGATATTAATACATATGAGTATTATATAAACCGTACTCTGATGAGCCTCAGAGGTAAAATCATGGTCGCAATGATGGGACAGGAATTGCGGAAATGCAGAGACGTGAGTTGATATTGTATATCATTTTGCTAGCATAATCTTCGGATATATTTTTTTCAATTCTGTAGTTGAGTATATAAAAATAAATGAAATTGAAGACCAAGTTGGTGTTCGTATGCAACTCTGGTTGGAAATATGTAGTGAGAATAAATTAGTTAGGTGAATGATGAATACTTTCAGGGTTGACCCCTGCTTATGAACAATACATATCTAATCAACGGCCCATTTCATCAACACCCAACTCATCAACGACTCAACTCATCAAGGACCTAACTCATCAACACACCCATTTAATCAGCACCCGGCCACCTCGTCAACAATCCATTTCATCAACTTCCTAACTTGATCTAAATAACGAACTACACTCATCGACCCAACTGACCAACTCAACCGTTTCATCACCTCCAATAACCTAATAACGTTCAAAGTAATACCTCATTTTCATATCATATTTATTTTAATAACCATTTAACAATTACATCGAATTATTCACAGCCAACAATCCTTACCTACAATTTTCGTTTGTTTTGTAAGTGTCTCAATATTCAAAAGGTACAGAGAAGATTCGAGACTGACTTATGTGATATTCGTCAAAAAATTTACGTTTATATACTGATGTAAAAGAATAACAGTGGTAGGCAGACGGTGTGGAAGATAATAATTCAATAATAATCATCATAATGATGCAATGGCTATTTGGCTTCAGAAAATCTTCGAGGAAACCAAGGAAAAAAGATTAACATGAAAAGTGAAAAATAGTTTTGCCACCTCAAATCATATAGTTGGGTCGTTGATAATTCGATACTCTGATGAGTTAGGTGTGTTAATGAGTTGGATAAGTTTTGTCAGTTGATGAGTTGAGTGAGTTGAGGTCGATGATGAGGTAGATCGTTGATGAACTGGGTCTTTCATGAGTTGAGTTGTTGATGAGTTTGGTCATTGATGAGTTGACCGTTGATGAGTTTTGTCGGTTGATGGGTAAGGTGAATCGTTCATGAAACGAGTCGTTGATAAGTTGGGTCGTTGATGAGTAGGGTCCTTATTTCGAAAGAGCGAGATGAGCTGAGTCATTGATGAGTTGACCGTTGATAAAATGAGTCGTTGATGAGCTAGATCGTTGATCATTTGACTCGTTGATGAGTTGACCGTGGATGAATTGAAATATTGATAGATTGGATTGTTGTTGAGTTGGGTCGTTGATGAGTTGACCGTTAATGCTTTGAGTCGTTGATCAGTTGACCGTTGATCAAATGAGTCGTTGATGAGTAAGGTCTTTGATGATTTTGACTCGTTGATGAGTTGATCGATAATGAATTGAAACGTAGATGAATTGGATTGTTATCGAGATGGGTCAATGGGGAGTTGACTTTTGATGCGTTGAGTCGTTGTTGAATCGAATCGTTGATGAGTTGAACGTCGATAAAATGAGTGATTTATAAGTGTGGTCATTATTTATTCGACTGTTTGATGAGCTGGCCCTTTATTGAGTTGACCGTTGAACAGTTGAGATGAGTTTATCAGGAGGATCGTTATCAGTTGATGAGTTGGGTGTTGATGAGCTGGGTCGGTTGATTGTTAGGTCATTGATAAAGTGGATCGTCGATGAGTTGTGTTGTTGATGAATTGGCCGTTGATGAGTTGAGTCTTTGATGTGTTGATCGTCAAGTCGTTGATGAATTGTATCATTGATGAGTTATATTGTTGATTACTTGGGTGGTTAGTAAATTGCGATATTGATGAAATATGTCATCGATGATTTGAATTGTTGACGATTTATTTGTTGATCATTTCAGCCGATGATGAGTTGAATCGTTAATGGGTTGACCGTTGATGAGTTATATCGTTGATGACTGGGATCATAGATGAGTTGTATTGTTGATGTGTTGACCATTTTTGAGTTGTATAGTTGATCGCTGGCCCTTTGATGAGTTGTGTCATTGATGAATTGGATCGTAGATGAGTCGGGTCGTTGATGAGTTGGGCCATTGATTATTTGAGTCGTCGATGATTTGACTCGTTGATGAGATTAGCCGTTGATGAGAGGACTCGTTGATCAGTTGAGTCGTTAATGATTTCGCTCGTTCTTGAGTTCGGTCGTTTATGAGGTAGATTGTTCGTGGAATATGTTGCTAATGAGTAGACTCGTTGAGTGTTGATGAGTAGATCCATTCATGAGTTAGGTTGGTTGATATGCAGGATCGTTGAGGAGGTGAAACGTTAATGAGTTGGGTCATTGATGAGTTCACGTTGGTGAATCAATTCGTTAATGTGATGATGGTTCATAAATTAGGTTGATAAATTGGATCATCGATATGTTTGGTCGTTAATGAGCGAACGTTAATGAGTTAGGTCATTGATGGGTTGGTTCGTTGATGACTTGACCGTCGATGAATGAATCATTAAAGAGTTGACCGTTGCAGTGTTGAGTCATTGATGAGTTGGGACGCTGATGATTCGATAGGTGTGACGTCTCTGACGAAAAATCACCAATTAGGGACGTCACAGTGACATGATCATTCGTCATATGGTTGCCTGGGCAACGTATCGAATCAACAGCGTCCCAACTCATCGATGATCCAATACTTCAACTACTTTCTATGACGTGAGAAATACGTCATCATCTCGTCGTCTAGGGAACGTCAGTTAGAAAGGTAAAATGAGACGATAGTTTCATGACGTACCTAAATATACAGGATGGGTACGTTCAGTGGCGAAAAGTTTTCAGAAAAAATAAATTTTTCATCAATTTACACTGATATTTAGAAACTTGTACATCTTTGTGATTTTATAGATATATAGATATCAGTATAACTCATCAAAACATGCAAGTTTTATTGAAATTATATATACCCAAAAAGTAAGCTATATATGTTTATATTCAAAATTTAGAATAGGTGTATACCTATATTGAAACCGTCACTGCAATGATTTTGCACTGACGCATCTATGACGTCTAAAAATCACGTCGGTGTGACGTACCAATTTGGTGAGCTCTGTCATTCAGAATTTTTCTCAATAATTTGCATTGTTGAGTGACAAATAATTTATGAATATACGTTTCTCAACAAAGTGAAGCTAAATTCGCCAACATCGTTTTCATTGCTATCAAACTATTTTTGGTTTGCTTACATCACGCCGACACAAACTACATGATTTGTTATACAAATTCGAGTAACTGATTTCATTCTGATGGTACTGAGGGATAGCGCTGCTGAATAGACGATTGAATGGCCATGTCATCAGAGATCGGTGGTGATTATCACACCATGTTCGAGGAAACTTTTTTATGTGTCATCACCAAATTTGAATGTCATTCTGACGTCATTTTGACGCCAGCATGACGTCAAAGTTTGGTGAGTGAATGACGTCAATAAACGTGAGCAATATGACATCATTGGGCTGTGACTGACGTAAAAAGAAGTCTCTGAAACGTCATCTGATTGCCTGGATGGTGAGTTGGGTATTGATGAGTTGTTTCGTTGATGAGTTAGCTTGGTTGATTAGTTAGGTCGTCGATGAGGTGAATCGATTAGTTGAGTCGTTGATGAGTTGATTGTTGATGAGTTGAGTCGTTAATGTGTTGATCGTTGATAAGTTAGGTAGTTGATGATTTGACTCGTTGATGAGGTGGATTGTTAAATAGGTGGGTCGTTTTAATGTGTTGAACGTTAATATGAGTTGGGTCGTTGTTGAATCGGATCGTTGATGAGTTGGACCGTTGATTAGTTTGATCCTTAACGATTAGACTCGTTGATAAGTTGTGTCGTTGATGAGTTGTGTCGTGTATCGTTGATGAGGCGAGTATTGTTGATGAGTTGAGTCGTTGAAAATTTGACTCGTTGATGGGTATTTCGTTGATGAATCTGGCCGTTTCCGACTTGGGTCGTTATTCAATAGTATTATTGATGAGATGACCGTTGATCAGTTGGGTTGATAACAAGTTCGTTTTTTGAAGAGTTAGGTTGGTTGAAAAGTTAGGTCGCTGATGAGGTGAATCGGTGATGAGTTGACCGTTGATCAGTCGAGTCGTTGATGTGTTGATAGTTGATGAGCTTGGGCGTTTATAAATCGGATCGTTGATGAGTTGGAGAGTGCGCACGAATTTTTGCCGGAAAACATGAAGTTGACATGTTCGGAAACATTGTAGCGGAATCACTGATTTTTATTTTACATTCAGAGAGTTGCACAATCCATCTTCATTCATGGTCAAAATAGGAGAACCACAGCTCTGGCTACAGATCCAATTATTATCATATTTAGATCTACAATCTTTGCTTCTTGCGAGATTAAATGATCTATGCATACTCATAATGTTATTCCGGAACGTTACTCAATATCTATTGAAAGGATTTGCAAGTGAAAAAAATGAAGATGAATTGAACTACTCACATTCGAGAGGTACACTTCAATTATCTAGGACTAGATCTGTCTCTTTTTAGCTATATCAACAGACAATGCTCTGCTATTCATGCACTGATAATCAAGCCAAGAATAAATCTGACTCTTCGTAGCATGAGGCCTCGAAAATTTGCAGCAAACTACCTGTATCATGATCTGATATGTATTCAATTTGCAGTGCTTATTGTAACGTTGGGGAATGAGCTGATTGGAAAAAACTCCGATATAAATTGAATAAAAAAAAAACACAGAAACTTAAGTAATTCAACCCTGTCGAATGTTTCAACAACTCAGGTATTACCTGATATCGAACTCGTCAACAAATAGAATTTTCTTCCTGCAATCATGAAACAGATTGATTATCCGCTCGAGATTTTTTATCGTTTTGTCAAATATCAAAACAAAATAGAGTTGTACAGGGTGAACAACTAAGCACGGCTGTCGGCCATATCTTAGCAACGAATAATGATGCAAGATCATTACACGATGTAATAGAGAAACTTAATCTCAACAGCCAACGGAAACCGCAACATGGTAACTTTTCGCCAACGAAAGATATTAACTATCAAAGTTGAAAGAATAATAGATATGACAGCCGTTCTTAGTTGTTTATCGGGTACATAATGGACAGGACACTATCAAGTTCTTATTTCACATCATCATCATGATGCAGAGGTCCCAGGACAAATTGTGTATCCTCAATACCAACAATCGCGACGTTGCCAAATTTAGGGCTCAACAACGATACAATCATGTGTGGGCTCAACAACGTTTATACAAATCTGAAGTGTATATCCCTATATACAAAAAAGCGCCCTCTACAGGCCGATCCCCGAAGTTTTTGCTGTATGTCGGTTATATTATCGGTATATTGTGGAGCCCGACCAAAAATGCGGGAAATGGCTTTTCAAACAATTCTGACCACTCAGTGAAGAGATACAGGGCGATACGTTGTTGAGCCCGAAACCGGGCTCAAGAACGTTTCTTCGGGCTTCACTACGTACCGTTCATATGCTAATCGGGCTCAACAATGACCGTTTAGTTATCTATATATATATATATATATATATATATATATATATATATAGATAACTAAACGGTCATTGTTGAGCCCGATTAGCATATAAACGGTACGTAGTGGAGCCCGAAGAAACGTTGTTGAGCCCGGTTTCGGGCTCAACAACGTATCGCCCTGTATCTCTTCACTGAGTGGTCAGAATTGACTGAAAAGCCATTTCCCGCATTTTTGGTCGGGCTCCACAATATACCGATAATATAACCGACATACAGCGAAAACTTCGGGGATCGGCCTGTAGAGGGCGCTCTTTTGTATATAGGGATATACACTTCAGATTTGTATAAACGTTGTTGAGCCCACACATGATTGTATCGTTGCTGAGCCCTAAATTTGGCAACGTCGCAATTGTTGGAATTGAGGATACACAATTTCTCCTGGGACCTCTGCATATCATGATGATGATGTGAAATAAGAACTTGATACTAGCACGTAAGAGTCTTAAGAAGAGTATCTTGTTCATTATGTACCACAACTCTATTTCGTTTTGATATTTGACAAAACGATAAAAAATCTCGAGCGGATAATCCATTCCTTTCATGATTGCAGGAAAAAATGCTATTTATTGACGAGTTCGATATCAGGTAATACCTGAGTTGTTGAAACACTCGACAGTGTTGAATTACTTAAGTTTCTGTGTTTTTTTTTTCAATTTATATCGGAGTTTCAGTTACAATAAGTACTGCAAATTGAATACATATCAGATCATGATACAGGTATTTTGATGTTTTAAGCAAATATTCGAAGCCTCATGCTTCAAAGAGACAGATTCATTCTTGGGTTGATTGTCAGTGCATGAATAGCAGGGCATTGTCTGTTGGTATAGCTAAAAAGAAACCAATCTAATTCTAGAATGATTGGAGTGTACTTTTCGAATGTGAGTAGTTCAATTCATCTTCTTTTTTTTTTCACTTGCAAATCGTTTCAATAAATATTGAGTAACGTTTCGGAATTAGATTATGTGTATGCATAGATCATTTAATCTCGCAAAAAGCAAAGGTTGTAGATCTAAATATGATAATGATTGGATCTATAGCCAAAGCTGTGGCTTTTCTATTTCGACTATGAATAAAGATGGATTGTGCAAAATGAGAATCAGTGATTTTGCTACCATGTTTTCGATCATGCCAACTCCATGTTTTCTAACAAAAATTCTTGCGCACTCTCCAACTCATCAACGATCCGATTTATCAACGACCAAACTCATCAACTATCAACACATCTACGACTCGACTCATCAACGGTCAACTCATCAACGATTCACCTCATCAATGACCTAACTTTTCAACCAACAACTCCTCAAAAAACAAACTTATCAACAACCCAACTAATCAACGGTCAACTCATCAATAATACTACTGATTAACGACCCAAGTCGAAAATAGCCAGATTCATCAACGAAATACCCAACAACGAGTCAAATCTACAACGACTCAACTCATCAACAATACTCGCCTTATCAACGATACACGACACAACTCATCAACGACAAAACTCATCAACGATACACGACAAAACTCATCAACGATACAACTCATCAACGACACAACTCATCAACGATACACGACACAACTCATCAACGACACAACTTATCAACGAGTCCTATCGTTGAGGACCAAACTAATCAACGGCCCAACTCATCAACGATCCGATTCATCAACGACCCAACTCATATTAACGATCAACACATAAACGACCCACCTATTCAAGAATTCACCTCATAAACGATTCAAATCATCAACTACCTAACTTTTCAACGATCAACCCATTAACGACTCAACTCATCAACAATTAACTCACCTAACTAATCAATCAAGCTAACTCATCAACATAACAACTCATCAATACCCAACTCACCATCCAGGCAACCAGATGACGTTTTTAGTGACTTCTTTTCACGTCAGTCACAGTCGAATGACGTCATATTACTCACGTTTATTTACGTCATCCACTCACCAACTGTGACGTCATGCTGACGTCGAAATGACTTCAGAATGACGTTCAAATTTGATGATGACACATAAAAAAGTTTCCTCGAACATGGTGTGATGATCACCACTGACCTCTGATGACATATAATATTGATTATGCATTGTTGAGTCTACTTGGTGGTCCCTCCGGTGTCATGCCCATTCAATCGTCTACTCAGCAGCGCTATCCCTCAGTAAAATCAGAATGAAATCAGTTACTCGTATTTGTAAAAAAATTATGTAGTTTGTGTCGGCGAGATGTGAGAAAACCAAACATAGTTTGATAGCAAAGAAAACGATGTTGGCGAGTTCAGCTTCATTTTTTAGACGTCATAGATACGTCACTGCAACGTCATTGAAGTGACGGTTTCAATATAGATACACCTATTTTCAATTTTGTATATAAACATATGTAGCTTACTTTTTGGGTATATATAATTCCAATAAAACTTGCATGTTGATTTGTTTCAATGGGTTATACACCTATCCATATATCTTCAAAATCACCAAGACGTACAAGTATCGATATATCTGTGTGAATTAATGAAAAACGTTTTTTCTGAAAACTTTTCGCTACTGAAAATACACATCCTGTATATATAGGTACGTCACAAAATTGACGGTTTCACAATGCGAGTATACATGGTTTAGATATGGTCTGGAAGATATAGACGTCGACTGGACGTCCCTGCAACGTCATGAAACTGACGTCCCATTTCACCTTTCTAAGTGACGGTTACTAGACGACGTTATGCTGACGTGATTCTCACGTCATAGAAGGTACGTCATAGTGACGTCAAAAGATGGTGTGTGACGTCTCTGACGGAAAATCACCAATAAAGGACGTCACAGTGACGTGATCATTCGTCATATGGTTGCCTGGGCAACGTATCGAATCATCAGCGTCCCAACTTATCAATGACTCAATACTTCAACGGTCAACTCTTTAATGATTCAATTAATCGACGGTCAAGTCATCAACGAACCAACCAATCAACGACCCAACTCATTAACGTTCGCTCATTAACGACCAAACTCATCGATGATCCAATTTATCAACTCAATTCATGAATGATCATCACATCAACAAATCGACTCACCAACGTGAACTCATCAATGACCCAACTCATTAACGTTCCACCTCATCAACGATCCTGAATATCAACCAACCGAACTCATGAATAGATCTACTCATCAAGACTCAACGAGTCTACTCATCAGCAGCACGTTCCACAAACAATCTACCTCATGAACGACCGAACTCAAGAACGAGCAAAATCATTAACGATTCAACTAATCAACGAGTCCTCTCATCAACGGCTTATCTCATCAACGAGTCAAATCATCGACGACTCAAATAATCAATGACCCAACTCATCAACGACTCGACTCATCTACGATCCAATTCATCAATGACACAACTCATCATCGGCTGAAATGATCAACAGAGAAATCGTCAATGAGCCAAATCATCGATGACGTATTTCATCAATAACGCAATTTACTAACCACCTAAATAATCAACAAAATAACTCATCAATGATTCAATTCATCAACGACTTGACGATCAACACATCAAAGACTCAACTCATCAACGGCCAATTCATCAACGACACAACTCATCGACGATCCACCATTTCATTGACCTATAACAATCAATCGATCCAACTCACCAACAGACCAACTCATCAACACCCAACCCATCAACTGATCACGATCCTCCTGATAAACTCATCTCAACTGTTCAACGGTCAACTCAATAAAGCGCCGGGAGCTCATCAAACAGTCAAATAATTATTGACCTAACTAATAGATCAGTCATTTTATTGACGTTCAACTAATCGACGATTCGATTCGACAACGACTCAACGCATCAAAAGTCAACTTCTCAATAGCCCAACTCAATAACGTTCCAATTCATTTACGTTTCAATTCATTAACGATCAACTCATCAACGAGTCAAATCATCAAATACCTTACTCATCAACGACTCATTTGATCAACGGTCAACTAATCAACGACTCAAAGCATCAACGGTCAACTCATCAACGAGTCAAATCATCAACGATCTAACTCATCAACGACCCATTTCATCAACGGTTAACTCATCAATGACTCAACTCATCTCGATCTTCCTAAATAAGGACTCTACTCATCAACGACCCATTTTATCAACGACCCGTTACATGAACGATTCAACTCACTCACCAACCGACAAAACTCATCAACGGTCAACTCATCAATGACCGAACTCATCAACGACTCAACTCATGAAAGATCCAATTCATCAACGATCTACCTCATTATCGATCTCAACTCACTCAACTCATCAACTGAAAAAACTCATCCAACTCATCAACACCTAACTCATCAGAGTATCAAATTATCAACGGCCCAACTATATGGGTTAAGGTGGCAGAACTATTTTTCACTTTTTATGTTCATCTTTTCTCCTTGGTTTTCTCGAAGATTTTCTGAAGCCAATTATTATTGAATTATTATCTTCCACACCGTCTGCGTACCACTGCTATTCTTTTAAATCAGTATTAACGTACATTTTTTGAAGAATATCACACCTTTTGAATATTGAAACACTTACAAAACAAACGGAAATTGTAGGTAAGAATTTCTGGCTGATGTAATTGTTAGATGGTTATTAAATATGATATGGAAATGAGGTATCACTTTGAACGTTATTAGGTAATTGGAGGTGATGCAACGGTTGAGTTGGTCAGTTGGGTCAATGAGTGTAGTTCATTATTTATCAAATTAGGAAGTTGATGAAATGGATTGTTGACGAGGTGGGTGTTGATTAAATGGGTGTCTTGGTGAGTAAGGTCCTTGATATGTTGAGTCGTTGATGAGTTGGGTGTTGACGAACTGGGCCGTTGATTAGATATGTACTGTTGATAAGCAGGGGTCAACCCTGAAAGTATTCATCATTTACCTAAATAATTTATTCTCACTACATATTCCCAACCAGTTGCATACGTAGACCAACTTGGTCTTCAATTCCATTTTTTTTAACTCAACTACAGAATTGAAGAAAATGTATCCGAAAATTATGCTAGCAAAATAATATGTTTGCATTCCCGCAATTCATGTCCCATCATTGTGACCATAATTTCACCTCTGAGGCTCATTAGGGTACGGTTTATATAATTATCATATGTATTAATATCGCCAAAACATGGCAACACTGTCGGGACACACTAGGAACGGTTCATATAAATTCGTATATAATTGGGCTCCACTACGTAGCGAAAGTATAAATGGCTCAACAACGTGCGAAAAACATATAAAAATATTCAAACTTTTGAAATCCTTTCCCCTCTAAGTGTCCCATGAGAGACAAAGATGAGAAGATATAAATATCCTGACATATACTCTTCTAACTGCACAGGAAAGGGTGGGCTCAAGAGCGCCCCGTTCATATGACGGGCTCAACAATATACCGTTTACACCTATATATATATATATATATATATATATATATATATATATATATAGGAAGAAAACTAATGTATTGGGGAATGCAGCAAGTAAAAGCGAAACTCTTTAAAGTTTATCCAAGCTTTCGGAAATGTTTATTTCCTTCTTCAGGGATGCTACAATGATATATCATATTAATGTGCACAAAAATAGATAATATAAATATACATACATCTTTGTTGAGATTAATTACATGGATGTTATAAGATGATAGACATATCATTACACATGGTGCCATCAGTAGGAATAAAAATCTCCACAATAGTCAAGGCAATAAAAAAGGCAAAATACTGACATTTAGAAATTTGTAAAAAGACCAGACGAAATAATTAACATTTTAAAAAATTTTATTCACATCCATGCTGGAAAACCACGGATGGAAAGTCAGGTTATGGTTAACGCGGTTAGGACCAACATAACCTAATCTTCTCTGTCAATTCCAAAACAAAATCACTCAGAGTGCTGTGTGCACTGGATGTACGTTTAGGTTGGAACAGACAAATTCTGGTATTGAAAAAGAAGAAGAAGTCTTGACTGTCATCTGAAAAATCTGAACATTGGAAAATGGGGAAAACAGATAATATTCATGTCGAAGTTTTAATATCCATTGCAAGTAAGTGTGAATAAATTATGCTTAGATGATTTATGTCAGTTCTTTTATTTATGCAGTTGTTTTCCTGGGAGATGAAAGCCATTTCAAGAAAAGTTCGTTTTTTGGAATTTTGTTCAGTTGCCAGAATTTTTGCTGACTGGAAATCCATTTGATGGTCATATTGATTAACATGTTCAGCCAGTGCACAACGTTCAGGATGCAACCTACAGTCACTTTTGTGAGATGTGATTCTATTCGCTAGAGACCTTTTGGACTGTCCGATATATTGCAAGTTACAATCTCTACAAGGAATGCTGTAAACTACATTCGAACGTGATGTTAGTGGGACTTTATCTTTGACTTTTGAAAACAACGATTTAAGTGGCAAAACTGTTCTATTAGCGATTTTGATGTTAGGATGATCCTCAAAAATCTTAGAAAGTTTTGGAGTGACTTCACTGATGTAAGGTAGTGATGCATAAATACAAGGTACTGGAATTGCATTAGTAATATTGTTACTATTGTCTGTAATCCTGTTATTCAGCTCAGCAGGATCTGTTGTGGATGTACTGAATAAAATTTTATTAATTAGGTTGTGTGGGTATGAGTTATTCAAAAAAAGATTTTTCAAAATATTTAAATTTTTCTTATGGAAAGATGCATCTGAAATCTGAATCACTCGATTTTTCATTTGTTTCACCAAATTCACTTTCATTGACTGTTTGTGGTATGAGAAATAGTTTAGGTATCTACCTGAGCTACAGGGTTTTCTATACCAGTCAATTAGAACTTTGTTATTCTCCAATCTTATCAATCGTGTGTCTAAGAAAGGAACGGAATGTTCTGTGTCTTCAGCTTCCATAGTGAATTGGATATGTGGGTCGTAGCTATTAAAAGTGTCTAAGATCTCATTGATACCATCCTTCGGTAAGGCCAAAATAATGTCATCAACATATTTTTTGATAAAAAATACATCAAAAGAGAGGACTGGTAGGACAGAGTCTAATAGTTCATCCATAACATATGCTGCTAAGATTGGTGATATTGAAGCACCCATAGGTGTGCCAAAAGTCTGTTTATAAAATTTGTTATTGAAAGAAAAATATGTGCTGTCAAAAAGAAAAATTATCAAATCAAGGAAGGAGTCTTTGCTTAAATTACAATAATCACTGATGCGATTCCAGTTTTTGTCAATGGCTCTAAGACAGGTTTCTAGATACACATTGCTGAATAGTGAGACTACATCTAAGCTAGCCAACACAAAATTGTCAGGTAATTGAATATTATTAAATTGTGAAGACAGTTCGACCGAATCTTTAATGAAATATCTGTTATCATTGTCATATGCCTTAGTGAGAATATCAGTAAGAAAAGATGCTATTTTTTCCGTAGGGGCACCAATTGATGCCACTATCGGTCTGACTGCTAAAGTGGGTTTATGAATTTTTGGCAATGAATAAAATTTTGGAGAAATGCTGTTGTAAATTGTGAGTTTCTTTTTCATAATTATGTCAATTTCATCCTTTTCATGAAGTGATTTTATTAACAAATTAGCTTTTCTTTCGATTGTAGATGTTGGATCTTTATTTAATTCAATGTAAGAGGAGCTATTTACTATGATGTTATCTGAAAGTTCGATATACTGATCTTTTTCCATCACTACGGTAACGTTACCTTTATCTGATTGAGTGAGGACTAAATTGGGATTCTGTTTAAGGAAAATTCTTGTGTCATTGAAAAGATTACGAAAAAGAGATGTATTGTTATGAGAATGGTGCACATGGTTTGTAATGATGTTAGTAGCTCTTGAAATACTGATATTTCTGAGGTCAGTGTCAATGATGGAAGAAGTGACATAATCCACATCTGCCAGAATTTGCTTGATTGCAATATCTTTCTTAATGATTGGTTCGATGCTGAATTTCGGACCTAATGCCAAAAACTGAGAAATGTCATCTGGGATGACTGAATTTGAAATATTCTTCAACCAGTGTGGTTGAGAATTCAACTTACTATTTAATTCGACCTGTTTTAAATTTTTGAGTTTGATGATATTCTTGTTCTTGACTTTGTGAAAAAGTCTATTATATCTTACAATTTGTGTACTTTTGAAATCTAGGAGTGATTCAGATTTCAGATGCATCTTTCCATAAGAAAAATTTAAATATTTTGAAAAATCTTTTTTTGAATAACTCATACCCACACAACCTAATTAATAAAATTTTATTCAGTACATCCACAACAGATCCTGCTGAGCTGAATAACAGGATTACAGACAATAGTAACAATATTACTAATGCAATTCCAGTACCTTGTATTTATGCATCACTACCTTACATCAGTGAAGTCACTCCAAAACTTTCTAAGATTTTTGAGGATCATCCTAACATCAAAATCGCTAATAGAACAGTTTTGCCACTTAAATCGTTGTTTTCAAAAGTCAAAGATAAAGTCCCACTAACATCACGTTCGAATGTAGTTTACAGCATTCCTTGTAGAGATTGTAACTTGCAATATATCGGACAGTCCAAAAGGTCTCTAGCGAATAGAATCACATCTCACAAAAGTGACTGTAGGTTGCATCCTGAACGTTGTGCACTGGCTGAACATGTTAATCAATATGACCATCAAATGGATTTCCAGTCAGCAAAAATTCTGGCAACTGAACAAAATTCCAAAAAACGAACTTTTCTTGAAATGGCTTTCATCTCCCAGGAAAACAACTGCATAAATAAAAGAACTGACATAAATCATCTAAGCATAATTTATTCACACTTACTTGCAATGGATATTAAAACTTCGACATGAATATTATCTGTTTTCCCCATTTTCCAATGTTCAGATTTTTCAGATGACAGTCAAGACTTCTTCTTCTTTTTCAATACCAGAATTTGTCTGTTCCAACCTAAACGTACATCCAGTGCACACAGCACTCTGAGTGATTTTGTTTTGGAATTGACAGAGAAGATTAGGTTATGTTGGTCCTAACCGCGTTAACCATAACCTGACTTTCCATCCGTGGTTTTCCAGCATGGATGTGAATAAAAATTTTTTAAAATGTTAATTATTTCGTCTGGTCTTTTTACAAATTTCTAAATGTCAGTATTTTGCCTTTTTTATTGCCTTGACTATTGTGGAGATTTGTATTCCTACTGATGGCACCATGTGTAATGATATGTCTATCATCTTATAACATCCATGTAATTAATCTCAACAAAGATGTATGTATATTTATATTATCTATTTTTGTGCACATTAATATGATATATCATTGTAGCATCCCTGAAGAAGGAAATAAACATTTCCGAAAGCTTGGATAAACTTTAAAGAGTTTCGCTTTTACTTGCTGCATTCCCCAATACATTAGTTTTCTTCCTACTGGTCAGCAACGACTTCCCTTCTATATATATATATATATATATATATATATATACATCCTACTATCTTTGTTGCGTCTTTTCATAATCCATACTTATTGCGTCCACCAGAAAGAATAAGGTTGGATAGAAACTAGTCGAAGTATATCTCTCCTCACATAATTTCCAGCATTTACCTCTATTCAGAATTGCTCTATCTTTATTTTCAAGATATACGATTTATTTTCATTCAGCGTACCTTATTGCGTCATTCAATTTCACGAATGTTATTGCATCCAGCCATATATTTGGGGTTCATTCAACGATCTTTATTGCGTCCTGTATATACATTAGTGCGTCCAGCGATGTTGCCAGACTGAGGGTATATTTTTATTACATAAATAGTACATTATTGCGTCTGACTATTCATAATGATGCAAGTGTTATAGTTTTAAGTGTTTATAACCTATGTTTTGTTTCGTTTTGAATATCTTACTTATGAAGTAATCTGGATCATATTTCACCTTCCTAAATTTCTCTTACCTCCCGAAACATTTTGGAGAATAAAAAGGAATAAAAAGAATTCAAAAAAAACAAATTTATTTCTTTGTTGGCTTACCCTTTTTCACATGTCGTTTCTTCTCTCTCAACAAGAAGGAAGAAGACAAAACAAAAGCACGGAACAGCCCCGTGTCTCAAATATCAAAAATCACTGTCACTGTCACTTCTGTCAAACGATGGCAAAGGATAATCTGAACATGGGCGTTTCACATTAATTTTATTTCGGGTTAATGATTATCTATAACACTCCCCTTTTTTTGAAAGACTTTGTCAATCATTTGACAGAAGTAACTGTTTACAATTTTTTTGTTTACAGTGATACCTAGTCACAAGAAAACATTACAAGGAACTAAACTATCTAATTCACAATTTTAAATGTCCCAACATTCCGAAGGTTCTTTCTAGCAAAATTACCACATTACATAAAAAAAAAACCTATAGTTCAACACAAATGACAGCATAAACAATTGTCATTTAGATACAAAAAAAAAAAAATAAGGAAAAACATTATCCAAGGATAAAAATGAAAACTTATAAACTCAAGAAAGCTAGTTTCCATAACAGTGATTAACCTAATCTAGAGCTAGTAATACTTTGATTCCACCAGAAATATCACATTTCACAATTTCAGCCTATCTTCCGAAATACAGCCTAACTGTACTATGTGAATTTTTATTATGTTTGGAACATCAATTATATCTATTCATATCAGACTTTAGAATATTTGTTCATTATCTGTGGCATATCCTTCCACTTGACTATTTACATCAAACTGATTGTAAAAAAAAAACAAAAAATCAAAATAGCTGCATACTTTTTGTCAAATTGAGTCGGATTAGTCATTATAGTTCATCTATCTATATGACTCTATACATCGAAATGTTTTGACAAAAACAAAATATTAAGGTAGCATTTCAATCTACAATAATTTTGTTACACTAACTCCTATAAAATGTCAATACATCTATATGGCTATTTATGTATTGAAAAGATTAATCCACAAAATATCAAGATAGCTTTTCAATCTACAAGATTTATGTTAAACGGAGTCCGAATAAAATGCCAATATAGTTCATCCATCTATATGGCTATTTATGCATTGAAATGGTTGACAAAAACAAAATATCAAGGTAGCTTTTCAATCTACAAGATTTTGTTAAATAAAGTCAAATAAAAATGCTCATATAGTTCATCCATCTATATGGCTATTTATATATTGAAAAGATTAATCAACAAAATATCAAGATAGCCTTTCAATCTACAAGATATTTGTTAAACTAAGTCCGAATAAAATGCCAATATAGTTCATCCATCTATATGGCTATTTATGCATTGAAATGGTTGATAAAAACAAAATATCAAGGTAGCTTTTCAATCTACAAGATTTTGTTAAACACAGTCAAATAAATATGCCCATATAATTCATCTATCTATATGGCCATTTATGTCCATTCAAGTCCCAAGAAAAAAAATCGTTCCTTAGTTAATGATTTAGTCAATTTCAATGAAAATTTGCATAAAAGCTTACTCGTCTTCATAATCTTCGGTGTCACTTTCCGAGTCTTTTTCATCTCCTTGTGGTTGGTCAAATATATCAGCTTCATGATGGAGTCGTTGATGTTGTCGTATAGGCCTCAGATCATCTACATGAACTTTGACTGATACCAAGTCCCTTTCAACAGTATAGATGGAGTTGGAGTGAACTTGTAGAACTTCACAAGGGCCCACCCATTTTTGTTGAAATGGATTATCTTTTGATGGACGAAATTCTCGTAGGAAAACCTTATCCCCCTCCTGGAAGATGATAGGTGGTGAAGAGTTCCCAGCATAATGTTGAGCATAATCTTCCTGCTGTCTTCGGATGTCATCCACGAGGTTTTCCCGCAAATTCTCTTGGCCTTTCATGGGTTGATGCTGTCTGGGATTCTCCCGCTCTCCAGGCAATGGCAGATTAAAGCCTAGCAAAGCCTCACTAGGTGACCGACCCGTGGCAGCATTCGACCTGGAACGCAAAGCAAAGAGAGCACGAGGCAGCATCTTTTCCCAATCTCGGGGGTCACGATTCATCAGATGAACTCGTAACAATTTCTTAATTTCTTGATTCCGACGTTCTACAGGATTTGATCTCTGATGATAGATTGCCGTTGTCAGATGAGTTATATGATTTTTTGTACAAAATCGACTCCAACTATGTGATTGGAATTGGGGTCCATTGTCAGAGATCAAAACCCTGCAATAACCAAATCGGGTAAATACATCATCTTCAAGAAATCGTAGAATAATGTCCACTGAAGTTTTATTAGTACATTTTACCTCCACCCACTTTGAAAAGATATCTTCACAGACTATAATATATTTATGATTGTTATGGGATGGAGTATAAGGTCCCAAAATATCAATACTAATTATGTCCCAAGGACAATGAGAAATATGAGGAGTGAAAGGAGCTTTTTTCTGAATATTACGAGCTTTACTCAATTGACAAATGATACAATTTTGAAGGTACTTAGATATATCATCTCTCATTCCAGACCAAAAGTAATACTTGGAGATTTTTTTAAAAGTTTCATCGCGACCAGGATGTCCCGCATTTATAGAATCATGATACTCGTAAAGTATACGGGGCGACATAGACAGGGGGACTACTATTTGGCCACCTGCTTTTTTAACAAATGTATCCCCTTCGAGAGAAAATGTTTCAAAAAACTTTCTTTCAGAAATTGATCTAGCACCTTCGTTTTTAATACGTTTCCATTTCAACTTTTCTTTCCAAATTGTATCATCGTCATGCTGAGCTTGTAAAATTGCACTATATAGTGAGGTGTCATCTAGGGGATTCACAAAATTCACTACTTCCTCAGGTTCAATTTCCTCATTAGGTGTTGGGGACGAAGGATAATCCAAACATGCTTCAGGAGGCAACATTCTATCTACATCATATATATTTTCGGTGATATCTCCTTCAGGATTACGAGATAAAAAGTCGGGTAATTGATTTAGTCGTCCAGAACAATGAGTTAACGTATATGAGAATTCTTGCAATAACAACGACCAACGGGTCAACTTTGCTTTAGCATCCATATTTTTATTTAGCCACAAAAGTGCTCGACTATCGGTAACTAATTTGAAATGAGTATCCTCCAGGTAAGGCCGATATCTTTTAATTGCCCAAATTATTCCCAAACATTCGATTTCATTAATGTGGTATTTCCTCTCAGCTCTATTTAAACGGGCACTGGCGTAGGAAATAATTCTTTTCTCACCACTAAGACCTTCTTGATATAATACAGCCCCTAAGCCAATGGTACTAGCATCAGTCTGCAAAATGTAGGGCAACGAAGGATCAGGCCTATGTAGTGACAACGGTTTGGAAGCAGCTTCCTTCACTGCTTCATAAGCACTTTGTTCCTGCGTTCCCCATTTCCATTTGCATTTTGGTGACAATAACTCAGTTAAAGGAGCTGTAATCTCAGACAGATAAGGAATATATTCTCTCAGCCAGTTTAAAATACCTAAGAATGACTGAATATCTTTTTTATTTCTAGGTGTTGGAAAATTTTTAATTTGATCTAGATGTTTCGTTTGAGGAATATTGATATCACCTTGAATCTTATGTCCAAGATAGAGCAGAGAAGAAGTCGCGAAATTGCATTTCTTTAAAGAACAATGTAAACCGTGAAGCTCAAGCCTTTCGAGTACCAGTCGAAGATGTTTCAGATGTTCTTTCAAATCTTTTGAGTATATAATTATATCGTCCAGATAAACTAAAACGAATTCATGGAGATATCCTGACAATACTTCTTGCGTCATCAGTTGTTGAAAGGTATTAGGAGCATTTTTTAGGCCAAACGCCATAACGGTAAATTGAAAATGGGCACCATCTGGTGTAGAAAATCCTGTAAGAGGTTTAGCACGTTCAGTAAGACCAATTTGCCAATACCCACTTTTCAAGTCTAATGAAGTAAAGATAGTCGCAGAACCAAGTTCTTTTAGTGTATCCGGAATTTTAGGTAAAGTTGAACTTTCGTCTTCAGTTATATCGTTTAGTTGTCTAAAATCAATGCAAAAGCGGGGCTTCTTATCTGGTCTCTCTATGATCAATGGAGGTGATGAAAAAGGAGACACTGATGGCTCTATAACCCCAGAAGATAACATTTCACTCAGTTGATCATTGAGAATTCTCTTTTTTCGTTCAGTCATTGGATAAGGTTTAGAGTTCACAATCTTGTTTGTTTTCAATCTTATATCATGTTTAACGGTTCGGGTGACAGGTTGCTGCAAGGTGTCTACAAATATATTTTGAAATGTTTTAAGAATATTCTCCAAATCCTTACGGAATTCTGAATCAACGTGTTCAAGATTGAAAGAAATATCTGGTAAATTTTCAACAACCTGCTTTGGCGCAAAATATATGGTTCGCCTAGTTTCTTGACCAAAATATAGACAATTTCTCTGACTATTAATAATAACGTTAAATTCATGTATCCATGGAAAGCCAATAATTATATCTTCTTGTAGATCATCAACTACAAGAAAAGTTGAAATAAGTGAAACATCTAAGATTTTATACTGAAATTCCATGAAACCTTTAGTGTCAACCAAACTCGAACCACATCCAAATTTTACCTTTTTTTTAAATGTAGAATTATTAACATTCACAAATACAGAGTTAATTAAATTTATTGAGCTACCTGTATCCACAAGACCTTTCAGATTGAAGTCAGCAAAAGTTACTTGAATACGAGGTAACATAAAAGAAGCTTCTGCGAAAAGAGAATTCAGGACTGGTAGGTCGCAGAATCCTTCGAGCCCTGAATTTAGTTTTCCTGTTCTAAATTCTGTGAATGTGAATTTGTGGGTGAATTGAAGTTTGAACGAGGATTCTGATGATTTTGCCTATTGGAATTTGGCCTATTAAATGGATTTCTAGGACACTGACTGTGGAAATGCCACTGCGAGCAGAACCTACAAGGAGTATTTGGTTTGGACTCATTTTTTGATCTAGAGTTACTTGCGGGCACAGCACCGGAGGATCCTGGACTAGACTTCTTATAATTAATTCTCAGGTCCCTTTCAATAATTGTGGAGATTCTGGATAGTGTTTCGACGGACTCAAGATTTTGTCCTCTGAGATGAGCTCTGATTTCTGGATTCAGCTGTTCTAATAGGATATTAATAAGCACTGCCTCTTGTAATCCTGGGAATAATCGTTGAAAAAGGCACCTCTTCCTCATTATAAAAACGGACACTTCTTCAAACTGCTGCTGCCTCTGTCCATACAACTGTGTAGTAAGTTGTGACAATGTTGCTGAGTTGTTGAATTTCTCCAGTAAATTATTTTTGAACATTTCCCAGTTTAGTGACAAATTTTTATAAGGTTTGTACCACTCTTGTGCAAGACCTTGTAGTTGGTTTGAAGCTAAGACTACTTGATGATTTGCCTCAATCTTATTATTCTTGAAAAATTCTTCCATTGCATTCACAAAGGTACATGGGTTTTCGCTTTCGACACCACTAAAAGTTATAGTAGATGGACAGACAGATGTTGGAGTATCATTTTTATTTATTTGGGTGACAAGTGTTTGCATAGCTGTTAGAAAGGCAGATGCTAAATTTTGCTCTTGCTGCTGTGGTTGTTGTGTATAACTTGGGAATTCTGGATTTACACTTTGCTTTGGGGAAGATTGCATGAATGCTGTCGAGCCTGATGTTTCAAATACTGTATTGCTTCCAAATGTGACTCTCTTCACAGCTCCGTTCATTTCGGATCGAGTTCCTGATGCTCTCTTGTTAAGAGTTCGCCCCAGTTGCCCCTCCACAGCAAATGATTGTTGACGTAAAAAATTTTCATTTACGAGACTCATGTCCTCGTTCAAACTAGTTAGAAATGGATTCGAATTATTTATAGATAAATTCAAGTCGTCAAGGGTTTCATACGAGTCGAAAAATTCATCGTAATCACTACTCTCGTCTTGTGAATACATGGTTATATCTAAGGTTATGTTTATCCTCAAAATAATGATAATTGGATACAAAAATGTCTTCATCTGTATAAAACACGTAATTGACTATTCACCAAACATTTTATTTGTTTACCAGCGAAACAATAACAGAAATCTGAGATACAAAATTGAAAATATTTTGTATATAAAAAAAAACATTGCATCAACCCAACAACCATAACCTCACTTTATGGTTTTAGAAATCCCAAAAAAAAACCTAATTAACAAAAATATGATGAAATACTCCTTCTGAATATTGAATCATACAATTTGCAATATTAAATAATAGGAATGGGTGCAGGATCGCCGAAAAATACCACTATTTTTCTCAGCCCTACGTATGGACGCCATGTTATAGTTTTAAGTGTTTATAACCTATGTTTTGTTTCGTTTTGAATATCTTACTTATGAAGTAATCTGGATCATATTTCACCTTCCTAAATTTCTCTCACCTCCCGAAACATTTTGGAGAATAAAAAGGAATAAAAAGAATTCAAAAAAAACAAATTTATTTCTTTGTTGGCTTACCCTTTTTCACATGTCGTTTTTTTGTCTCTCAACAAGAAGGAAGAAGACAAAACAAAAGCACGGAACAGCCCCGTGTCTCAAATATCAAAAATCACTGTCACTGTCACTTCTGTCAAACGATGGCAAAGGATAATCTGAACATGGGCGTTTCACATTAATTTTATTTCGGGTTAATGATTATCTATAACACAAGTCTTCAATACTAATGTAATATGGTTCGGTATTGATATGTATTTGTCAAGTTGCGCGACATTTTGACAATAGAAGGAGAACAATCTGCAAATTTCTACCGTCATCGGATAACGATATGACATGTCACAAACGCATGTATTGTATCAAACGGCACCTCTGACAGCCTATATTCTAGGATAAATGAATGGAAAATGGCACTTTCCTGTGCGAAATCGAAATTATGCTATTCCCTCAATCTGGGTCAAATCTTTGGCGCAGATTTTTGTGCTGCTGTCATTTCGCAATGACTTTCGTCACGTGATAATGAGTTTTAAGAAAATGATCCCCTCTTCGCGAATAGGGGCAGATAATATTTAGCTCATATTTGAAGATATCTGATGAACCATCGGTTCGATAAACTTGTTCATCTTCAGACAGGGGCGAAATGTTCTCGGAAATATTGGCGCTCCACCATAAACTTATATCTGGTTAAATCGCGCCGAGTTAGAATGTTCGCGAAGGGGCATTATCCCCGTGTGTTTGCATTCAGTTTCAACTCCTTAACACGTCATGGAAGTTAAAGAAATCGTTGTGCTGAGAATTTGAGCCAACTTAAGGGGTAACACAGGTAGGGTTGCAGGTGGAATTTCCCAATCATTTTGCTCAGTTAAGTGAAACTATCCGATGGATGTCCATTGAATAGACATACATGGACATGGATATACCGGGTGGCTACGGAAGTATTGCCTACGGAATATCTCAGTTATTGTATGAAGTAGGTTTGTGAAATTTGGAGCCTCGATATAATGACATAAGAGCTAGAATTTGAGGCGAAAAAAAAAAAAAGGGTTTCCATTTAAAATAAGAAAGTTGATGTTACTTCCGGTCAGACCGGAAGTTAGCTTCGACATGTCAATATGCTCAAATTCTAGCTCTTATGTCATTATATCGAAGCTTCAAATTTCACAAAGCTACTTCATACAATAACTGAGATATTCCGTAGGCAATACTCCCGTAGCCACCCGGTATATTGGATGGTTCAAAATGTCCAGATTCTATCTAATTGACATTCATTGTAAATCCATAGGCCGCAAGTTTGGATGTCCATTGGATGTCCATCCTGTATATCTACTGTGAAACTACTGTGATGAATTGTATACCTATAAGACAAAAATTCTGAAACTACTAGATATGAATTGGACAACTACAGTTCACCAATTGTACATCAATGTGAATGAATTGACCTCTTCATGTAAACGTTTTGAACAATATGAATCGAACTCTCCCCCTATGTGTTTGAATATATTTTCTCATAATTTGGTCCAAATAGTTCTTTGCTCGTTGAACACGAAACATCTTACAATCAGACATGAAACTCTATACGTCACTATCTTGGATATTTACTATCACAATCCGTCTTTTGGGACCAATAGGTCTCAGATTATTCAGATGATGAAATGGAATCATCAAATATATACACCTGACATCAGGTGGGCACTTCGAAGGCGCAAATTCATTACTGTATGGGAGATACCCTTCAGATTTTCAGCTGTCCACGACTTGACGACCAATGACATTCCGGAAACAACAGTCATTTGGTCTAGGCGATGTCATATGCATTCTTTCAGTCTACTAGATACATTATGGATATCGATAGAAAAGGTGTCACTAATTATACATTGGATGAGCATTCATGTTTATCTGATGGATGTACAATTCATGCCGATGGATATCCAGAACTTTTTTATTGGTATCCATTGTAATAGTGTCAGTGGTATTCCATTGGATAGGCATTTTGGTTCTTCCGATGGATGTTTATTTCTTGTCCATGGACATCCGAATCTTTCTTAGGTATGAAATGGGCATTCATTGGATGGCCAGTATTATAGAGAAGGTGCCGTTTGATGAAATATATTTTTCTCACATGCCTCTAGGAGATTTGTCATTTCGTTATCGGATGACGGTCGTAATTTGCCGCCAGCTATTACAAGTTAAGTAAAAATCATAATTTTGAAATCTCATCGACTCAAAAGAAAATTATTCCACCTGATGTTCCATATTATCAATTCGGTCATATCAATCTAATGAGTTTTTAGTAGATAAATGGCCCACGAAAGATATGAAAATGATCACTGCGTCATTCATTCTAGGAACTTCATTGCCAAAGATTACAGTGAAACGGTTTCGCAGTTATTTCGTACTCATATATTAGCACTGTGATATATTTGTTGATGAAGAAAGCTGTCCAATGATGGTATCTCTAAAGATGATAATGAACCAACAAGCACATTGGCCATGTCCATATATCTCCTTATGGTGACATCTTCTCTTCAATGAATGGCTGTCGTCCTATATAAATTTTGGATGCAGATTTTTCGACTATTTCAATTACATATTTTGTCCTGATATAGCATATTATGCCACACTTCGACGACAGGTAGTAAATTGCTAGAATACTCGATAATGATATTAAATATTGCGGTTTCATCATTAGGAAGAGTGCCGATGAAATGCGGTCCTACATGGTTGCAATTACCTCCTTTCCCCAAGATCATTACAACAAATCAGTTTTTTGATGATTGACTGATTGAAATCAGAATTATATATCAAAGGAAGGAAGGAAAGCTCAAAATCATCTCCACACCATTTGAGCACGTTGTTAACTCGGTTTTTCGATGATCAGGGACACGTTTCGGTATTAGAGATCATCTTCAGCTCCATTTGAAGTACGATACAAAAAATATGGGTATCAAGGAATTAAAATTTTTTGTAAAAAATTTTTTGTAGACTCACTTGGAGTTGAAATAGTTTAATAAATTTATCAAGTTGAATTAGATATACCTGCCGATGCCCATAGTCACGAGCCCATGTATTAGGATATAATAACGGGTTCTGAAAAATTGTTCTGAATTTTTCTATCCGTCATTAGGTTGGCCCCTTACGAGCAATCTCTAGAATTCTTCGAGAGACTTGTGCGAGCAAGGGATGACCAAACACTTTCTTAGGTCATCAGACACATCTCTGCAGCGGAGAATTGAACTCACGTACACCAGCAAGCAAACGCGAATTAGAGTAGTGACGCCGAGGCTACCTGGGTTCTCATTGATGGAGGGCCTCGTACCATGAGAGCGCGTACAATTATATATTCGATTCAATATCATACAGCAATTTTGGAAAGAACAACCGTTTTTGAAAATGGTCCCTGTTTCATACTGAAAGCACAAATTATTGAGGCAAATATCGAATTATTGATGAGGCAATCAGCCAACACGTATTTCAAATCCAACTGAAAAATTAGAAAAACAGAAAAGTCAATGACATGAGTCAAAGTCAAAGCATAGATGGAACATGAGATTATGGCATTATGAGCAAAGGCATATTGGTTAGGTTAGGTTTAGGTTAAACTTGAGTGGGCCCATGTCAGGCCCTTCATATGGCCTATTATAACATATAACTCAGATATTGTATACAAATAATTGACGAATGTTGAGAGGAGAGAAGAGATAAGTGGGGAAAATGAGCAAAACAGGAAAAAAATAATTAAGTTCTGGAATTGAAACCCATCTTCCAAGAACTCCTTCACAAACTATCCTCATACACCAAACCACTTCAGCTATGCCATCTTTCATCGAGTTTCCTTTCAGGCAGATCGCTCCATGTGGTGGTGGATGATCGAAGTATCGTCTGATAACATTGTCATCAATTCCGGCTTTCCACAAGGATCAACTTGCCCTATCCAAGCTTTGCAGACGATGAAACTCTCCATAATCTGCATTCTCTTTTATAATTCTAATTTCTCTTCAGAAAACTGATGGGAACTTACGACGGAGGCAAGTCAATGCTGTCAATGACGATCAATTCCGGCTTTCCATTAGGATCCACTTGCCCTATCCAAGCTTTGCAGACGATAAAACTTTCCATAATCTGCATTCTCATCTAGAATTCCCATTTCTTTCCAGGAAACTCAGAACTTACGACGAAGGCAAGTCAACCCTGCCAATGACGATCTTGCTGAAGAACAGCCTGGGCATTGTCGTTCTAGACGACAACCTAGTAAGGTAGTTAGTAGGCAGAAGCATACCTCCTCGCACTAGGTCGCCTACTAGGTTTTCATTTAGATCGACAATGGCCTGGGGAATCAAAAACCCAGATGAATTCATCGCCATAAAAACTCAAGTTTGTATTTCCTCTAGAAAAGAAAAACTCAGTATGCCTAATATAACTAACAATGTCTGGTACTACCATTTCCACCGGGACCACTATATCGTTGCTCGGTATTGCCATCAACAATTCCGTGCGGAGATCTATCGTACACCTCAACCGCTTTTCACGATCTACAAAGCACATACACAGGCAGTTTCAGATTACGGTTCTCACATTATGGGGTTCAGCACCCAAGTATACGCTTATCCTCTTAGATTCTATCCAGAGAAGAGCCATCCGCCCGGTGGGTAATGCCACACTCACTTATACGTTGACTCCTCTAAAACACCGTAGGGAAATGGGCGACCTTTCGTTTTTTCATATATACTTCCACGGCAAATGTTCCTCAGAAATCGCTGCTATCATTCCATCACTAGAAATACCACTCAGACAAACTCGACAGGCCCAGTCAGCACATCCTCACGTTGTGAACCTTGAAATAAGTCGAACAACACTCACACAAAACTCATTCGTCTATAGAACGGCAAAGCTTTGGAATTCTATGACAGTGCAAGTATTCCCAAGAACTCATAACCTCCGAATGTACAAAAAAATTCAAACACCTCCCCCCTCCCCCTATCCTTTTAAGGAACGCAAGATGCTCTTGGAACTTCCATTTTTCACTATAAATGAAATGAAATGAATCATGCAATGTTGCCAAACATAAGGACGCAATAAGATACTCCAGATAGAAATACTGGAATTTCGTATATTTTTCGTATATTCCGCTCTGGCGGAAGTCTTTTGAACTACATTGTATATTTTCTGTTCATTTACGCATAATATTGCGTCCGATGTGCTACAAGACTTTTCCGCATATCTCGAGTATTTGGACAGATAGACCAGTCAATCTCAGATCTATCGATAGGTGGAGGCATGGGCTTTCAAAACACATTTTTTTACATTATTTCAAGCAGTTCTATCCAAAGTTTAACGTTGATGACATTATCGCGTCCATATATGGACGCAATAAATAGAAGGACGCAGTAATAAATGTAAAAGGGCAATGATTGGACGCAATAATGATAGCAGGATGTATATATATATATATATATATATATACATCCTGCTATCATTATTGCGTCCAAACATTGCCCTTTCACATTTATTACTGCGTCCTTCTATTTATTGCGTCCATATATGGACGCGATAATGTCATCAACGTTAAACTTTGAATAAAACTGCTTGAAAGACTGTAAACAAAATTATTTTGAAAGCCCATGCCTCCACCTACCGATAGATCTGAGATTGACTGGTCTATCTGTCCAAATATTCGAGATATGCGGAAAAGTCTACTAGCACATCGGACGCAATATTATGCGTAAATGAACAGAAAATATACATTGTAGTTCAGAAGACTTCCGCCAGAGCGGAATATACGAAAAATATACGAAATTCCAGTATTTCTATCTAGAGTATCTTATTGCGTCCTGATGTTTGGCAACATTGCATGGTTCATTTCATTTCATTTATAGTAAGAAATGGAAGTTCCAAGAGCACCGTGCGTCCCAATAAAGGGAGGTGTTCGAATTTTTCTGAACTTCTGGAGGTTATGAGTTCTTGGGAATACTTGCACTGTCATAGAATTCCAAAGCTTTGCCATTTTATACACGAATGAGTTTTGTGTGAGTGTTGTTCGGCTTATTTCAAGGTTGACAACGTGAGGATGTGCTGACTGGGCCTGTCGAGTTTGTCTGAGTGGCATTGCTAGTGATGGAATGATAGCAGCGATTTCTAAGGAACATTTGCCGTGGAAGTATCTATAAAAAATGAAAGGTGGCCTACTTCCCTGTGGTGTTTCAGAGGAGTCAACGTATAAGTGAGTGTGGCATCACCCACCGGGCGGTTGACTCTTCTCTGGATTGATTCTAAGAGGATCAGCGTATGCTTGGGTTCTGAACCCCATAATGTGAGAACAGTAATCTGAAACTGGCCGAGTATGTGCTTTGTAGATCGTGAAAAGCTGTTGGGGTGTACAATAGATTTTCGGAATAAGAATCCCGAGTCATTGTGAAGCAGTTCACACGATGGATCGGACATGATTTTTGCGTATCGCTGATGGCAAAGCCGAGCAACGATATAGTGGTCTCGGTGGGAATGGTAGTACCAGACATAAGGCATACTGATGAGTTCTGGTTTTCTAGAGAAATTACAAGCTTGAGTTCTGATGGCGATGAATTCAACTGGGTTGTTGGTTTCCCAGGCTGTTTTTCAGCAAGATCGTCATTGGCAGGGTTGACTTGCCTTCGTCGTTAGTTCTCAGTTACCTGGAAAGAAGTGGATATTTCTAGAAGAGAATGCAGATTATGCAGTTTTATCGTCTGGAAAGCTTGGATAGAGCAAGTGGATCCTAGTGGAAAGCCGGAATTGATCGTCATTGACAGCGTTGACTTGCCTTCGTCGTAAATTCTCAGTTTCCTGGAAAAATATGGAAATTCTGAAAAAGAATGCAGATTATGGAGAGTTTAATCGTTTGCAAAGCTTGGATAGAGCAAGTGGATCCTAGTGGAAAGCCAGAATTGATCGTCATTGACAGCGTTGACTTGCCTTCGTCGTAAGTTCTCATCAGTTTCCTTCATTGTCTGCAAAGCTTGGATAGGGCAAAAGTGGATCCTTGTTGGAAGCCGGAATTGATGATTATGTTATCAGACGATTCTTTATCCACCACCAAATGTAGCGATCTGCCTGAAAGAAAACTCGATGAAAGATGGCATAGCTGAGGTGGTTCGCCGTATGGGAATAGTTTGTGGAGGAGTCCTTGGAAGATGGGTTTCAACTTTCAATTCCAGGACTTAATTAATTTTTCAATGTTTTGCTCATTTTCCCCACTTATCACTTCTCTCCTCTCAACATTTGTCAATCATTTGTATACTCTATATGACTTATATGTCACAATAGGCCATATTGAGGGTCTGACATGGGCCCACTCACGTTCAACCTCAACCTAACCTAACCTATATGCCTTTGCTCATAATGCCATAATCTTATGTTCGATCTATGCTTTGACTTTGACTCATATCATTGACTTGTCTGCGTCATTTGTTTGACATTAAATTCAGTTTTCTGTTTGAAATACATGTTGGCTGATTGCCCCATCAATAATTCGATATTCGCGTCAATAATTTGTGCTTCCAGTATGAAACAGGGCCCTTGTTGAAAAAGAACAATTTTCAAAAACGAATGGTTTTTCGAGAATTGCTGTGCCAATTTCTCATCATACCATTTCCGTGCATGATATTGAATTGAATATATAATTCCATTGATGAGAACCCAGGTAGCCTCGTGGTGGAAGCGTCAGTATACTAATCCGCGTTTGCTTGCTGGTGTACGTGGGTTCAATTCTCCGCTGCAGAAATGTGTCAGATGACCTGAGAATGTGTTTGGTCATTTCTTGCTCGCACGAGTCTCTCGAAGAATTCTAGGGATTGCTCGTGAGGGGCCAACCTAATGACGGATAGAAAAATTCAGAACAATTTTTCAGAACCCGTTATCATTTCTTGATACATGGGCTCGTGACTATGGGCATCGGCAAGTATATCTAATTCAACTAGTTAAATTTATAGAACTATTTCGACTCCAGGTGAGTCTACAAAAAAATTTGATTCCTTCCATACCCATATTTTTTTAATCGTACTTCAAATTGAGCTGAGGATGATCTCTTATACCGACCCGTGTCCCTCTGATCATCAAACAACCGAGTTATAACAACGTTATTAAATGGTGTGGAGATGATTTTGATCTTTCCTTCCTTCCTTTGATATATTATTCTGATTTCAATCAGTCAATCATCAAAAAACTTATTTGTTGTAATGATCTTGGGAAAAGGAGGTAATTGCAACCATGTAGGACCGCATTGCATCGGCACTCTTCCTAATGATGAAACCGAAAAATGTATTATCGAGTATCCTAGCAAATTACCACCAGTCGTCGAAGTGGTCCCAATGGCATAATGCTATATCAGGCCAAATATCTGATTGAAATAGTCAAAAAATCAACCTCCAAAATTTATAGGACGACAGCCATTTATTGAATGGTTCATTAGCTGAGAAGATGTCATCACCAGAAGGAGATATATGGACATGACCAATGTGCTTGTTGGTTCATTATCATCGTTAGAGATACCATCATTGGAGAGCTTTCTTCATGTAAAAACTTGAAAAACGATAAGATTTACACAAAATTCTTCAACACACAACATGTTTCGCTAACACAGTAGCTTCGACAGGTGATATCCCTAACAACACAGGGATGTCCGAGGTACGTACCTTTTTTGTCCCGCGGTACAAGGACATGATTGGAGCATCCAGGGGATGTCGCGCAATGGTTGTCCAGTGGACATCCCGCCCGGTACATCCCTAGGTTATCCTATTCGTGTCCCTGGAGTATCTGATATCTATTCACATCAGAGTCATTGAATTTCATCGAAGTATTGAGTTGCATTTTTTTGAATCTGTTTATTTTTCTTCCGGAAAATAATCGTAATGAAAATAAAGAATAAAGTTTCAGAACTTCTTAAGAAATTACCATTTTTCGCAAACAGAAATCGTACATGCATAATGCCCCTCATTTTTAAACACCCAAGAATGATTTAATAATAATACCCAAATCCTAACAAAGTTGTATTTATTCAGGTTTCTATTTTTCGCAAACAGAAATCGTACAACATGCATAATGCCCTTCATTTTTAAACACCCAAGAATGATATAATAATTATACCCAAATCCTAACAAAGTTGTATTTATTCAGGTTCCTGTAGTTAAGTCCTGTTAATAAATCTGTTTAGTACACAAATCTTCAGGAGGCTCAATAGCCAATGAAGTAAGATGCGTGCCTGATAAGCCAAAGGTCCCGGGTTCAATCCGTACTCGACCTACATTTTTTCTTTTGTCGAAGGGATGTCCCTGGGATATCCTTGCGACGTCCTAGGAATATCCTTTTTTCGTACTTGGTACATCCCAGGGACGTACCAGAAGGACATCCCTAGAATGCCTCTCTTGTGGAAAGCGGATGTCCCTGGAACGTCCCTAGTATGTACCATGTCCCGACGCAGGATATCCCAGGGACGTCCTCGTAGAAAATGAAGGACGTCCCTGGGACGTCCCTGGGACGTACTCGTGTTGTTAGGGATACTGGTATAATGAACTATGAACAGCTTTTGAGATATACTATATTCAATTTTCATCGAATAGCATAATTCTAATCTCGCAAAGGAAACTGCCATTTTTCATTCATTTCTTCCAGAATATAGACTGGCAGAGGTGCCATTTGATACAATACAATGTTTTACATGCCTTTGTGACATGTCATATCCGATAACGATAGAAATTTGCAGATCGTTATCCTTCTATTGTCAAAATATCGCGCAACTTAACAAATACACATCAATACCGGACCGTATTACATTAGTATTGAAGATTTGCTTTATTATTATTAGTAGGACGCAATAATGTACTATTAATATATTAAAAATATACCCTCAGTCTGGCAACATCGCTGGACGCACTAATGTATATACAGGACGCAATAAAGATCGTTGAATGAACCTCAAATATATGGCTGGATGCAATAACATTCGTGAAATGGAATGACGCAATGAGGTACGCGGAATGAAAATAAATCGTATATCTTAAAAATAAAGATAGAGCAATTCTGAATAGAGGTAAATGCTGGCAATGACGTGAGGAGAGATATACTTCGACTAGTTTCTATCCAACCTTATTCTTTCTGGTGGACGCAATAAGTATGGATTATAAAAAGACGCAACAAAGATAGCAGGATGTGTATATATATATATATATATATATATATATAGGTGTAAACGGTATATTGTTGAGCCCGTCATATGAACGGGGCGCTCTTGAGCCCACCCTTTCCTGTGGAGTTAGAAGAGTATATGTCAGGACAATTATATCTTCTCATCTTTGTCTCTCATGGGACACTTAGAGGG
Organism: Phaedon cochleariae; assembly: GCA_918026855.4. Classification (NCBI taxonomy): domain Eukaryota; kingdom Metazoa; phylum Arthropoda; class Insecta; order Coleoptera; family Chrysomelidae; genus Phaedon; species Phaedon cochleariae. Next base: position 16,839,001 of record OU896709.1, on the reverse strand, counting down.
GAAAGGATTTCAAACTTTTGAATATTTTTATATGTTTTTCGCACGTTGTTGAGCCATTTATACTTTCACTACGTAGTGGAGCCCAATTATATACGAATTTATATGAACCGTTCCTAGTGTGTCCCGACAGTGTTGCCATGTTTCCTTGATATTAATACATATGATTATTATATAAACCGTACTCTAATGAGCCTCAGAGGTAAAATCATGGTCGCAATGATGGGACAGGAATTGCGGAAATGCAAACACGTGAGTCGATATTGTATATTGTTTTGCTAGCATAATCTTCGGATATATTTTTTTCAATTCTGTAGTTGAGTAAAAAAAAATGGAATTGAAGACCAAGTTGGTGTCCGAATGCAACTGGTTGGAAATATGTAGTGAGAATAAATTAGTTAGGTAAATGATGTATACTTTCAGGGTTGACCCCTGCTTATCAACAATACATTTATCTAATCAACGGCCCATTTCATCAACACCCAACTCATCAACGACTCAACTTATCAAGAACCTAACTCATCAACACACTCATTTAATCAGCACCCACCTTGTCAACAATCCATTTCATCAACTTCCTAACTTGAACTGAATAACGAACTACACTCATTGACCCAACTGACCAACTCAACCGTTTCATCACCTTCAATAACCTGATAACGTTCAAAGTGATACCTTATTTATATATCATATTCGATAACCATTTAACAATTACATCGAATTATTCACAGCCAACAATCCTTACCTACAATTTCCGTTTGTTTTGTAAGTGTCTCAATATTCAAAAGGTATTGAGATGATTCGAGACTGATTTATGTGATATTCGTCGAAAAATGTTCGTTAATACTGATGTAAATGAATAACAGTGGTAGGCAGACGGTGTGGAAGATGATGATTCAATAATAATTATCGTAGTAATAATGCAATGGCTATTTGGCTTCAGAAAATCCTTGAGGAAACCAAGGAAAAAAGATGAACATAAAAAGTGGAAAATAGTTCTGCCACCTTGAAGCATATAGTTGGGCCGTTGATAATTTGATACTCTGATGAGTTAGGTGTTGATGATTTGGATAAGTTTTGTCAGTTGATGAGTTGAGAGAGTTGAGGTCGATGATGAGGTAGATCGTTGATGAACTGGGTCTTTCCTGAGTTGAGTCGTTGATGAGTTTGGTCATTGTTGAGTTGACCGTTGACGAGTTTTGTCGGTTGATGAGTGTGGCGAGCGAGATGAGTTGAGTCATTGATGAGTTAACCGTTGATAAAATGAGTCGTTGATGAGCTAGATCGTTGATGATTTGACTCGTTGATGAGTTGACCGTGGATAAATTGAAACATTGATGGATTGGATTGTTGTTGAGTTGGGTCGTTGATGAGTTGACCGTTGATGCTTTGAGTCGTTGATCTGTTGACCGTTTATCAAATGAGTCGTTGATGAGTAAGGTCTTTGATGATTTGACTGGTTGATGAATTGATCTTTGATGAATTGAAACGTAGATGAATTGGATTGTTATTGAGATGGGTCATTGAGTGGTTGACTTTTGATACGTTGAGTCGTTGTTGAATCAAATCGTTGATTTGTAGGGTCAATGATGCTCTGACTCGTTGATGAGTTGAACGTCAATAAAATGAGTGATTTATAAGTTAGGTCATCAATTATTCGACTTTTTGATGAGCTGGTCCTTTATTGAGTTGACCGTTGAACAGTTGAGATGAGTTAATCAGGAGGATCGTTATCAGTTTATGAGTTGGGTGTTGATGAGTTGGTCTGTTGATGAGTTGGGTCGGTTGATTGTTAGGTCATTGATAAAGTGGATCGTCGATGAGTTGTGTTGTTAATGAATTGGCAGTTGATGAGTTGAGTCTTTGATGTGTTGATCGTCAAGTCGTTGATGAATTGAATCATTGATGAGTTATATTGTCGATTAGTTGGGTTGTTAGTAAATTGCCCAGACAGCACCAGATATTCCATGAATCTCCCTATCATATTCCTTTTGGAATATTGGAATATTCTAGAAATAATCTGGAATATTCCGGAATATCTGTGGAATATTCTCTAAATATGCGAATGGGAATTCCTCAGATAATCATAGAATATACCCAAAAGAATATTCTATGTTGAATGTTCCTGGAATATTCCAATAAACATATTCTAAAATTAAAAAAAGTGACCCAAGTAGGGATCGAACTCGTGACCTCAAGACTATCAGAGCAACGCCTTGACCACTAGGCCAGTAATCGAATTGAATAATGTTATACATATCAAGTTCTTATGAGAGCATTGTTCGAAGTCGGATCATAAACACTTTTTGTTTCAAAATCCCCTTACATCTAATTGATGTTCGATACTCATATCTCTGAAATAATAAATGGTATTTATGTGTTGAGAAACAAAGGAATATTCATGGAATATTTCATGAATATTCACCACCGAATATTCAGTTGAGAATATTTCATGAATATACCGCACAGAATATTCAGTTGGGTATATTTCATGAATATACCGCACAGAATATTCAGTTGGGTATACTTCATGAATATACAACAGAGAATATTCAGTTGGGAATATTCCTGGAAGATTCATACCTGAATATTCCCTGAACATGTCCGACTATTCACTTTGGAATATTCCTTTTAGATGTTCCAGTGGTATGTATATATTCTAGGAATAATGGATGAATATTCGGAATATCCCAGATAGCACAAATTCCTTTTCAGGCCCTTCTGAGGCGTTCACAATCATGTCCTCAGGACGTCGAGAGCGAGCCTGAGGACATTCTCAAGACGTCCTCCTGTTACCATTCTCTACATACTAATAACGTCTCAGAACATCCCTATAAAATCTTTTGAGACAACCTCAGGACATCATGGTAACAACTTGAGGCGGTTTTTGATGATGTTTCAAGGAGGTTCAAGATTTATGGGAGAATATTATTCATATACAGAATGGGTCACTATAGTGTGTTCTCCTCCGATATAAGCCAAACCGTCAGATATATAAAATGAAAATTCAAGTACAACAGTAATAGGGTTTTATAAGAACAATCACCTAAAGTTGTTTTCATATCTATAGGGTGTTCGCATTCCAAGATATCGGTTGATGATTGGTTTTTTTCAATGGAACACCTTGAATATTATTGCATTTTTGAGTTTTCCCTGAAGAGTTGATTCCATCAATGCATCACACTTGGTGTCTAGTGGGAATGATTACAGAGATATAGGGTGTTGACAATTGAGATTCTTCAAATGTAGGATTTTTTGTGTCGAAACTATTCATTAATGGTCAAAACGGCTCACATGTTCCTGTCATAACTTTTGATTAGCTATCTACTGATATTTATTTGGAACAGATACAATAAGCTGATCAGTATTCTGAATATTAACCCACCCTCTATTTGTTCCGATTGAATGTCGAAAGTTTATAAGGCCGTTTTGACCAATATTGAATAGTTTCCACAAAAAAAATCCTAAAATTGAAAAATCCTGTTTTTGAACACTCTATATCTCTGTAATCATTCCCACTAGACCCCAAGTGTGATACATTGATGGACAGCTCTTCAGGGAGAACCTAAAAATGCAATAGTATACAGGGTGTCCCATTTGGAACAAAAAAATCATCAGTCAATATATCTTGGAATTCGAACACCCTACAGATATATATGAAAACAATTTGATGTGAAAGTTCTCATGAAACCCTATTACTGTTGTACTTGAATTTTCTCTATTTATCTGATGGTTTGGCTAATAAACAAGGATAACACACTATTGACTCATCTTGTATTATGCAAATGATAATTTCTTCAAAATAATATGGATCTCATGATATTTGCAAAATTTCCCTCTATTTGTAATAGGTTCAATTGAAAAACCAAATGAAAAACTTACATTCTATTATTTATAACTTATTCTGAAAAATTTCAATTTCCTTTTCAAAGCAATGTATTTCAGCTTCTCGTTGAGCACTACTAGAAGTTATTGCCTATTGATAGTTATATTTCTCCATGTTGTTTTTGATTTCTGAACTCTGGACATTCCTGATGCAGAATAATCAACTGGAATTTGATCTTTCATGCAATATTTTATAGATTCTGAAGAAGCAAAACCATCTTGGAATGAAAATATCATCAGGTTTGTGTTTTGCATAACCTTCTGAAACAAACAATGTATTAATATTTCATGTCCAGTACTTACTATCAATGATATGATTTAAGTAGTTATAGGTACCAACCATTATTGAATCTACTGAAAGTTCAAGTCTGCATATGTACAATTGAGATGTTTATAATTCCTATATAAACATCTCATGTACAATCTTTCATAATTTCCAAAGAAGCCAAAATATCTTGGAATAAAATATCTCTGCTCTGATGATATCATCATTTTGTGTTATCAATAACCTCCTGAAACAAATAATTTACCTATTAATGTTTCATGTTCCAGTCCCTACTATATCAATGATTTGATTTAGGTACCTACCTTTATATATTGAATATACTGAAAGTGCAAACATGCATATGCAATCTCAAATAGATTTCGAAGAAGCCAAAATATCTTGGAATTCTTGGAATGAAACATCTCTGCTCTGATGACATCATCAATCTTGTGTTCTCAATAACTTCATCTGAAACAAATAATTAACCTATTAACATTTCATGTCCAGTACCTACTATATCAATGATTTGATTCAGGTACCTACCTTTATTGAATTCATACTGAAAGTTCAAGCTTCCATACAATATTTTATAGATTCCGAAGAAGTAAAGCTATCTTGGAATAAAACATGTTTGCTATGATGATATCATCAAGTTTGTGTTCTCAATAACCTCCTGAAACAATAAATAATGTATATGAATGTATCAATATTTCATGTCCGGTACTATCAATGATTCTATTTAGTATTTACTCACCATTGTTTCTTGCTACCTGAGAGAAATGTCATCAACAGAGATTATCATCCTTTTGTTATTGTTATCTTTTAATTCTGTGCAATAAGTTCTTCTCGCAATCATTTTGTGAAATAGAAATTTGATGAAGGTATCCAATGAATACTCTAATAAGTTTGATATAATCATTAATATATTATGATGTATCTTGAACAAATCATGACTATCATGAGACATAACCTCAATTCTAGTTCTTCTTTTTCTTCCTTTTGTCTTCGATGACACGTTATTTCATGGAATGTCATCTGAAGACGTCCGTAGGCACGAAATTCTTTACATCCTCAGGCTGTCACTGAAAGAACTCATTCAGGACAATTGCAGCGCTAAATTTACGCCTGATGATGTTCTTAGGTTGTAGAAAATAGAACGTCCTCTCCAGGCATTTGGCGACACATTGAGGATGACCTTAGGCGAGTGTGTGCTATCTGGGATACTCCTCCTTTTTAGCATATTTAGAGAATATTCTATGAATATCCAGTGCTGTCTGGGGTTATTGATGAAATATGTCATCGATGATTTGAATTGTTGACGATTTCTTTGTTGATCATTTCAGTCGATGATGAGTTGAATCGTTAATGGGTTGGCCGTTGATGAGTTATATCGTTGATGACTGGGATAGATGAGTTGTATTGTTGATGTGTTGACCGTTTTTGAGTTGTATAGTTGATTGCTTGACCGTTGATGAGTTGTGTCATTGATGAATTGGATCGTAGATGAGTCGGGTCATTGATGAGTTGGGTCATTGATTATTTGACTCGTCGATGATTTGACTCGTTGATGAGATTAGCCGTTGATGAGAGGACTCGTTGATTAGTTGAGTCCTTAATGATTCCGCTCGTTCTTGAGTTCGGTGGTTCATGAGGTAGATTGTTCGTGGAACATGTTGCTAATGAGTAGACTCGTTGAGTGTTGATGAGTAGATCCATTCATGAGTTAGGTTGGTTGATATGCAGGATCGTTAATGAGGTGAAACGTTAATGAGTTGGGTCATTGATGAGTTCACGTTGGTGAATCGATTCGTTGATGTGATGATGGTTCATAAATTAGATTGATAAATTGGATCATTGATATGTTTGGTCGTTAATGAGCGAACGTTAATGAGTTGGGTCATTGATGGGTTGGTTCGTTGATGACTTGACCGTCGATGAATTGAATCATTAAAGAGTTGATCGTTGATAAGTTGATGATTTGACTCGTTGATGAGATGGATTGTTAAATAGGTGGGTCGTTGATGTGTTGATCGTTAATATGAGTTGGGTCGTTGATGAATAGGATCTTTGATGAGTTGGGCCGTTGATTAGTTTGGTCCTTGACGATTCGGCTCGTTGATAAGTTGTGTCGTTGATGAGTTGTGTCGTGTATCGTTGATGAGGCGAGTATTCTTGATGAGTTGAGTCGTTGAAGATTTGACTCGTTGATGGGTATTTCGTTGATGAAACTGGCCGTTTACGACTTGGGTCTTTAATCAGTAGTATTATTGATGAGTTCACCGTTGATTTATATGAGTTGGGTCGTTAATGAATATAGGATCGTTGATGAGTTGGGCCGTTGATTAGTTTGGTCCTTGACGATTCGGCTCGTTGATAAGTTGTGTCGTTGATGAGTTGTGTCGTGTATCGTTGATGAGGCGAGTATTGTTGATGAGTTGAGTCGTTGAAGATTTGACTCGTTGATGGGTATTTCGTTGATAAATCTGGCCGTTTACGACTTGGGTCTTAAATCAGTAGTATTATTGATGAGTTGACCGTTGATTAGTTGGGTTATTGATAAGTTTGTTTTTTGAGGAGTTAGGTTGGTTGAAAAGTTAGGTCGCTGATGAGGTGAATCGTTGATGAGTTGACCGTTAATAAGTCGAGTCGTTGATGTGTTGATAGTTGATGAGCTTGGTCGTTGATAAATCGGATCGTTGATGAGTTGGAGAGTGCGCAAGAATCTTTGCCAGAAAACATGGAGTTGACATGTTCGGAAACATGGTAGCGAAATCACTGATTTTTATTTTGCATTCAGAGAGTTGCACAATCCATTTTCATTCATGGTCAAAATAGGAGAGCCACAGCTTTGGCTACAGATCCAATTATTATTATATTTAGATCTACAACCTTTGCTTCTTGCGAGATCAAATGATCTATGCATACTCATAATCTTATTCCGGAACGTTACTCAATATTTATTGAAATCATTTGCAAGTGAAAAATAAGAAGATGAATTGAACTACTCACATTCGAAAGGTACACTTCAATCATTCAAGGACTAGATTTGTCTCTTTTTAGCTATACCAACAGACAATGCTCTGCTGTTCATGCACTGATAATCAAGCCAAGAATGAATCTGACTCTTTGTAGCATGAGGCAACGAATATTTGCCTGAAGCATCAAACTACCTGTATCATGATCTGATATGTATTCAATTTGCAGTGCTCATTGTAGGGAATGAGCTGATTGGAAAAAACTCCGATGTAAATTGAAAAAAAAACACAGGAACTTAAGTAATTCAACCCTGTCGAGTGTTTTAATGGTTTCAACAACCCAGGTATTACCTGATATCGAACTCGTCAACAAATAGAATTCTCTTCCTGCAATCATGAAACAGATTGATTATCCGCTCGAGATTTTTTATCGTTTTGTCAAATATCAATACGAAATAGAGTTGTACAGGGTGAACAACTAAGAACGGCTGTCGGCCATATCTCAGCAACGAAAAATGATACAAGTTTGAGATAGAATGAATCAAATAGTATGCATATCATTACACGATGTAATAGAGAAACTAAATTTCAACAGACCAACGGAAATCGCAACATGATAGCTTCTCGCCAACAGGAGATATTAACTTTCAAAGTTGGAAGAATGATAGAAATGACAGCCGTTCTTAGTTGTTTATCGGGTACATAATGAACAGGACACTTTTCTTAAGACTCTCACGTGCTAGTATCGAGTTCTTATTTCGCATCATCATCATGATGCAGAGGTCCCAGGACAAATTGTGTATCCTCAATACCAACAATTGCGACGTTGCCAAATTTAGGGCTCAACAACGATACAATCATGTGTGGGCTCAACAACGTTTATACAAATCTGAAGTGTATATCCCTATATACAAAAAAGCGCCCTCTAAAGGCCGATCCCCGAAGTTTTTGCTGTATGTCGGTTATGTTATCGGTATATTGTGGAGCCCGACCAAAAATGCGGGAAATGGCTTTTCAAACAATTCTGACCACTCAGTGAAGAGATACAGGGCGATACGTTGTTGAGCCCGAAACCGGGCTCAACAACGTTTCTTCGGGCTCCACTACGTACCGTTCATATGCTAATCGGGCTCAACAATGACCGTTTAGTTATCTATATATATATATATATATATATACAGTATGATGCAAATGTATGGAATAAATTCATTTCAAAACAAGGCGACTTCCGAAAAAATCCAAAAACTAGACTTCAGAACTTCATTAATTGATTAATTTTTTTTAATAGACGACCCTTCGTTATTCAATTATCAGTAGCAGACCTCTGCAAGATTCAGTTAATCAAATGATAAGCCATTTCAATTTCAATTTTCTTATGCAAAATGTTGACTGTTGAATAGGCGGTCAGTAGACCTTTCAAACGAGGTGTCACATGACCCCTGTTTTCATTTGAAAAAATCGTTCATTACGTCATTTCTCCAACACCGGTGACGTAACATCTCTCATATGGATATCATGAGATGAGGCTTCAAAAATGAAACCTCACGTGTTTTTGGAATTTTTTAAAATGTCGCCCATTTCTGAAATAATGAATTTATTCCATACATTTGCATCATACTGTATATATATATATATATATATATATATATATAGATATGTTTTCGATACAAGACGAGATCATTTGGTGATATATGGTGAACAAGTGCAGATCCGTTTCGACAATCCGAGATCCGAAACGGATCTCGACTTGTTTCTATGTGTATATCATCTTAGTTACGTTATCCTAGGTCAGGAGAAGGGGTACACAAATTTTAGTCCGGATCTCCATTTGACCATTTTTGTCAATTTTTATACACTCGTAGTTCTATCTAGAGCTCTGAAGGGGGCGCTGCGCTGTGAGCCTTGAATATGATATTTACTCGACAATCTGAGATCCAGTATATTTGGCAACGTCGCATCAGAGATCTCTCAACTAAGTCAGTGTTGTGTTATGAATTTGAGCTTCATTTTGTTAGTCTATTTCGGCGGCAAACTCAATATTTTCAGAATGTGTTCCTCATGTTGGTAGGTATATTAATTGACATGTTACCTTCATTTCGAATATGATGATAATCTCGTACGAGTACATCGGAGGCAATATATTATTTATTGAGCTCTTCGTCTTTCAATTACAACTTGGTTGTAAAAGTTGAAGGGTACAGTATATTGTTTAACGATCACGGAATATCGTCATTTCCCACGAGAATGAAGTTTGCAGCATGAGCCTTAGGCGAATTCTGCAATCATTCGAGGGGGAAATCAGCATTCCGTGCGAGTTATACACTATAATTTTTCTACGGCTGTAACAGGCAACAGCGACATTCTTGATTTCTTCGTCTTGTAGTCATCTGATTTTCTCTCAAGTAATGCTGTCGCATTGCTTGTGATTTTACATTCCATGGGCGATGAGATTTTTTTGAAATAATATCACAATGGAGTCATTGTGATATCAGATACGGAAATAAAATTGATGACATACAAAGTACCTCAGAAATGTATCAAACACAATGAGACAAGATTAATCTTGTGTTATTGCCGTGGAAAATAGTATATTTTTAACGAGCACGGAATGATAATGATTTTCCACAAGAATTAAGTTTGCAGTATGAGCCTTAGGCGAATGCTGCAATCATTCATGTGGGAAATTATAGCATTCCGTGCGAGTTATACACAATACTTTTACTACGGCTGTAACAGAAAACAGCGAAATTTTTTCATTCTTCGGCTTGTGGAGCCATCTGATTTTTTCATTAGTAATGCTCATCTATCTGACATAACAAGCAAAGTCATTGTGATATAAAATTGATGACATACAAAATACCTCATTGATTTATCGAACACAGTTAAACAAGAGTAATTTTATGTCATAGCCGTAGAAAATAGTATATTGTTTAACCAGCACGGAATGATCGTGATTTCCCACGAGAATGAAGTTTGCAGCATGAGCATTAGGTGAATGCTGAAATCATTCGAGTGGGAAATTAGCATTCCGTGTGAGTTATACATCATAATTTCTCTACGGCTGTAACAGATAACAAAAAAATTTTGGATTTCTTCGTTTGTAGCCATCTGATTTTTTCATAAGTAAATGCTCATCTATCTGACAGAACTGTCATTATTTGAACTTTGACTTGCCATGAATGAGATTTTTTTGAAATAATAACACAATGAAGTCATTGTGATATCTGATACGGAAATAAAATTGATAACATACAAAGTATCCCATTATTGATTCATCGAACACAGAGAGTTTTTTCATCACTATTGCGGAGAAGTGACTCTGACAGCACTAATATGCGTGCGGAAAATATGACTTCTGCGCACGATAGTAAAATAACTATTTTTTTATTTGGAAAATTGAAAATGGCGGATCCAATATGGCGGACGAGTTTTGTCATTATGATTCGATTCTATTCAAAATTGGTATCTGGGGATCTTTGGGGTCGGAGATGATGATTCCTTCGTCAAAATTAGGAAATTCAAGATCGCGGATCCAATATGGCGGACGAGTGTTGTACTATGATCCGATCGATTCTATTGAAAATTGGTTTTTGGTGGTTTTCGGGGTCGGAGATTATGATTTCTTTGTCGAAATCAAGATGGCGGATTCAATATGGCGGACGAGTTTCGTAATGATGATCTGATACGATTCAAAATTGGAATCAGGGGGTTTTCTGGAATGGAAATTATGATTCCTTCGTCAATATTAGGAAATTCAAGATATCGGACGATTTTTGTGATCATGATCCGATTCAATTCACGAGTTGTGTGTGGGAGTTTTCGGAGCCGAATATTACGATTATTCCGTAAAATTCGGGTGCTTCTATTCAAAATTGGGGGTATTCAGGGTCGAAGATTATGATTCCTTCGTTGAAATTTGAAAATACGAGATGGCGAATCCAATATGAAGGACGAGTTTTGTAATTATGATCCGATACGATTCAAAATTGTGATCTGGGGGTTTTTGGGGTCGGAAATCATTGATCCTTGGTCGAAATTAGGGAATTCAAGATGGCGGATCTAATATGGCGGACTAGTTCTGTAGTTATAATCCGATTCTATCAAAAATTTTGTATGTGGGAGATTTTGGAGTCAGTGATGATGATTATTCTGTGAAAATTATGTGATTCAAAATGGCAGATCCAATATGGCAGACGAATCAAAATTGGTATATGGGGATTGTCAGGGTCGAAGATTATGAATTCCTTGATCGAAATTAGGAAATTCAAGATTGAGGATCCAATTTGGCGGACGAGTTTTGTGATTATGATCCGATTCTATTCAAATTGTGTATGTGTGAGTTTTTGGAGTCAGAAATCACGATTATTCCGTGGAAATTGGGGAATTCAAGATGACGGATCCAATATGGCGGACGAGTTCTGTAATAATTATGATCCGATTCTAGTCAGAATGTGTATGTGAGAGTTTTCGGAGTTGGAAATTTCGACTATTCCATGAAAATCGGGAAATTCAAGAATGCAGATTCAATATGGCGGACGAATTTTGTTATCATGATCCGATTCTATTCAAAATTGGTATCTGGGGATGTTCAAGGTCGGAGATTATGATTCCGTCATTGAAATCAGAAGATACGGGATAGCGGATTCGATATGGCGAACGAGTTTTTCAATTACGATCCGATTCTATTCAAAATTGGTATAAGAGGGTTCTTGGGGTCGGAGATTATTGTTTTCTCATCAAAATTAGGAAATTCAACTCCACACCATGACAGCTTCTGATGATCTACAAAGCACAGATACGACCCGTTCCAGAAATATGTTTTTCACACATAAAATTCAGCACCTTAACATATGCTGATACAGTTAGATTCCTCTTCCATGCAGAGACCAGTCATCCGTCTGGTGGGTTATGCCACACTCACTGATTCTTTGACACTATCGTAACACCATAAGGAAGTCGGTAACCTTACACTTCTCTAATGATTCTTTCACGGAAAATGTTCTTCAGAAATATCTTTCACTTGCAGAACCAGTTAGACGTACTCGATGAGCTCAATTAGCACATTTTTTGTCGTTATCCTCGAAATATACCGAACAATTCTTAATCGGAACTTGTTTGTCAATAGAATGGCAAGTCTTTCGAATTCTTCACAACAGGAAGTATATTCTCAAGAACTTATTATCCTCAGAAGTTCAAAGAAAATTTCAATATCTACCTTCTCCCTCAATTCTCCCTGAGTTCACACGATGGTCCTCGAACATAATAGGGATTTTTTTCGTGCGCTCCAAGAGATGAAAAATATTAAAATCTCCTCAAAATCAGACTGAACAATTTGATTGGTCTGAATGCTTGGAAGTGAAAGATTTTTTATTAAATGATGTGCCACTATATGTATTGATTTTCTGGTTGAATACTATCGAACAGGCTTTTTCTATACAGAAATACTTCCGAAAAAGCTGTCGATCATCCCTACATGTGATTTTAGTTCATTGTCAGCAATAGGGTGCCGCATCACGCCGCCATCATCTTCAAAAATATTTGTTTTGCTATAGAAATGATGAAATTTCATCATGTGTGCGTGATGGAAATATAAAATAGATTCAGAAATATAGATGTTCGTGTCCATTCCTCGAACATCAGATATGACAACATTGCAGGATCTCATCTTGTGTTTTAAATATCAAAATATACATTCCCGGATCTCAACTTGCATGTATTTGTATCGGATCTCTAATTGTTTCAATAGTATCACAAAAATTCAAATTGAAAAATCTCTTCCCCTCTCTAGGGTTTTGGTTTGAAGAGGATGTTTGGCAACTATTTGTGAAATACATACTCAAGGAAGTCCTTCTGTTGTTGTGGATCTCGGGTAGTCCATAATTTATTCGGATCTCGACTTGGTACAAAAACATATATATATATATATATATATATATATATATATATATATATATATATATATATATATATATATATATATATATATATATATATTGATAGACGGTATAAAGTCACCTCCACACCGTTACACATGTAATACGTTGTCACCTCATATATGACGTTGTGACTTCCGAAAACGGAAGTCACAACGTATCCCCATTCATTTCAACACAGTAGCCAGCAGATGTCATCAGAAGGCCATTCCCGAAAATTTCTCCGGAGGCCACTTTGACCACCCCATACCTCCAAAAAAGTTTTTTAGTTCGAGAGTTTGACGTCAGTGTTTGGTGGCGCTCCATGTCCATATATACGATTGATACATGTATAAAGAAGTGACTTCCGTTATTCAGAATGCATATTAAGACCTCCGAAATTCGGCAACACTGTAAGCCTATGTGTTATTATTTCTGAAGCTCGTTTCACCTCTCATCAGTATTGTGTCACAATATTCGTGGTACATACAAACAGGTAATCACAAAAAAATTATATTGATTCAAAAAAATGAAGAAATGAAGGGTAGAACTCAACGAATTATGAAAACTTGATTTTTTTTAGGATCTGGTTCCCACGAAAAGGGATATCCTGTAATGCTCAGAGAACATCGTGAGAACCAAGGGAAATAAGGTAGGAATTGATGTTCGTCCAATTCCTCAATTCATTGAATTTCTGGAGGTTATATGCCTTGGGGAACACCTTCCTTGGCAATGTGTTCCGGAGCCTCGCTGTTCGTGAAATGAACGAGAACGAAAGAGATGTTCTGCAGGTCTCCAAAGTGACCACGAAGGGGTGCGAAGCATCAACTAGACGGGTTAATCTCGCAGGGACTGCCAAGGAAGAAACAACTGTTGATTTTTCAGAAGAGCATCGTCCATGAAAATAGCTTTAAAATAAGGCCTCTACGGTGTTCCAGAGAAGTGGGTGAGTTTGTGAGCAAGGCATCACCCACAAGACAAACTGTTCTTTTTTAGACAGAATCCAACGGTTTCAGGGTATGTTTGGGTGTTGAACTCCAAATATAAAAACAGTATTCCAGGACAGGTCAGATCTGTGCCTCAAAGCTCATTAGCAGCTGACTGGAAGTGGAATTGCTTCTGGCCCGAAACAGGAAACCAAGTTTTTGGGATGCACTTTTTGGGATGCAATCTCACATGATTTTCCCAAGAAAGGTTATTGCTGAAAGTAATACCAAGCATCGAAATAAATGTCTTCAAAGGTATGGTTACTCCTGACAAGCTTATGTTGGGAACAGTGAGATCGGCTTTTCTAGAGAAAAGGCATGCTTGTGTTTTGTTTGCATTGAAATCTACCGAGTTATTGGATCCCCATTCGAGAATTGTTGCCAAGTCCATATTCATGTTGTCAACATTTCTTCCTCGTTCGTTTCTGATTAACCTGGCTGGTATTGGGGCCCTGGAAGAGAAGGCGTGGTCGTGTGTTCGAATCGCAGTTGAAGCAAGGAATTGAATATTGTTCAGTTTCAAAGCATCGGTTGGAGATAGTCCTGACCGAGGTCCTGACGATTCACTGTTGCGTTCGACTCAACAGTGTTGCTACTGAAATGATACATGTAGTTAGTAACAAAGCCTTCACATAACACACAGGAAGAAATAAAGATGATGTAGTTGTGAGCATCAGAGGACGGTGTATGTAGGTGGGTGTGGAAAAACCACCAGCTGAGCATGGGAGCGGGCCAAAGCTGCTTAGTTGGCCTCCTCTAACGGCGGTTAACGAGGTAGCTGGCAGGCCTGCCACTGCAGAATATGGTAGTGAGTACATTATACCAGCCTACAAAACACGACCGGAAAACTCTGCAAGAGAGCTGATGGACGGTACCTGGAAAGGGTGCCAGCTCTCTTAAGTGAACCACATTACTCATTGAACACATATTGGGGCTTGCTGAAAGGTACCTTTAGGGACTAGTTGCTGACTGCAAACGTACCCACCTTCTATCAGTTCCAGTACCAGCAATAGTAGTCAGACGTACACAATGAGCCCAGTAAGCACATCCTTCAGTCGTCAATTTCGAAATATGTCGCACAACTTTCCGCTATAGAAATACAATGAGAACACTATGCGGGTCCACGAACTTTGGAATTCTCTGCTGGAGGAAGTATCCATCTTCCTATCCTCTTCTCTAGGTACACACGATCTTTTTTGAAATATTGCTGGGATTTCTATCTGTGCGCTCCAAGAGATGAAAAACACTACGCAATGTCAGACGACGAGGATTCCGTAAGAAGAAACAAGGTGAAATTGGAAAAATTGGACCGATTCACGTACTATACCGCAGATCTTTAGATCATTCAGCTATAGATACTGACAATGGGTTGACCCCAACTCATCATTGAACATCTCACCAACTCTCATTTCGATAATATTCAACTCATCTATGGATCCATTCTTTCAATACCCAATTCATCAACGACCGAACCCATCAACACATCCATATTAATCCAAGGCCGATCTCGACACGACTCATCATTACACCCTCGATTACACCCCTTTTATCAACAACCACTTCGTCATCAGCCCAACTCATCGATAATCAGCCCAACTCATCGATAATCCAACTCATCGATGACTCAACTCATCCTCGCACCAATTTCGCCAATATGCAACGCTCCAACGAGCCGACTAATCAATGACTCAATTCACCAACTACCCAAATGATCAACTACTCACCTCATCAACTAACCAATTTCATCAATACCCTTTCCATCAACCATCCTACTCACTGATTATCACCCAACTCATCAACGTACCCATTTCATCAATGAATCAACTCATGAATAAACCAACTCTTAAATCGAATTCGTCTTCGTACCCATACCCATTTCATCTCAACACTCGACTCGTCAACGAACCAAATAATCAATGACTCGACTAGTCAACGACTCATCTGGTTAACGATCCAACTCATAAAAGTTTCAACTAAATAACGTTCCAGATAATCAGCGATTCAAATCATCAACGACCCAACACATCAACGGCCTAACTTATTGACAACCCTACTCGTCAACGAGCTAACTCGTCATCATTTCGACTCATCAACGTTTCGACTCATCAACGTTCCAACTCATCAACGTTTCAACTCATCAACGCTCCGAATCATCAACGACACAACGCAAAGTTGAATAATAAGCACTTCGTTGTGTTTGGTTAGGTGTGGATGAAAGAGGTGGGTTGATGAGTTGTGTGTTGATGGAAGGAGAACTTATTTTGATGAGTTGTGTCGTCGATGAGCTCTGTCGTTGATAAGTTGGTTCGTTGATGACCTGCATTAGTGATGATTAAACTCGGTGATCAGTTGGGTCCTTGACCAGTTGTTAGGTTGATAAATTGGCTGTGGATGAAGTTGGTACGTTGGTGAACCTCTCTGATAAGTTCGGTTGTTGGGTCGTTGGTGACATGGATGTTGATAAAATTAGTGCGTTGATGATATGGGTCGGTGATGATTTGTCTTGTCGCTGACTTGAGTGTTGATGTAATAAAAATAAGGTTAGTTGAATGTTGGATGGTTGATGAGATAGAGGTGGTTGATGGGATAGAAGTGGTTAATGCGATGAGTATTGATGAAATGTATAGGTTGATGACTGGTTGTTGATCAGTAGGGTCGTTAACAAGTTAGGTGTTGACAAAATGAGGGTGTTGATGAGATGGGTCGTTGATGAGATGGAACGATGTTGAGTTGGGTGTTGATGAAGTGGACGCCCTGATGATTTGAGTCGTTAAAGAATTGGGTCGTTGATGAGATGACCATTGATAGCATGGAAATTGACAAGTTGTCTGTTGATGAGCTGGGTCGATCTGATTTCCCTACCTTACCAGTAATGAGTAGAGACTATTACTATTTTCATGTGTCATCATCTGCAATGATGGAACGGCAAAGCTGACTGAGTAAATTCTGCAAAAAATACGTTTGGGTGATGAAAAAATTATTGGATATTCGTAGAAGCACCCCAATATCTACCTATAAAAATCAAGTACTCTTGTTGTGTATTGAGTCATCGATAAACTGTGGAATAAGTTTTATTAGTAGTATTTATATTTAGTTGTATGTACATACCAACTGACTATAAACCTCACGAGAGGTCCTTCATCAGCCATTGTGTGTGTTTGTTACTAACTCCATACGCCACCTCGAGAGCAGCACGAATAATTTGAACGCAACAACGATTCCTGCGGAATCAGCTCCGGCCGAGGCTACGAAAATTGGAATTCTTCAACTCGTTTTATGAATAAAAATTATCTGCTCTGTCGGGCATCGAACCTAGCAACCTCTGTGGAATGAATATCTACTATATCATGGAATTCTCATGTCATGCACTGTGTTTGTCGCCAAACTCTTCCGAAACGGCCCAATTGATTCTCATGAACATTTTTGTGCATATCTGATAGGTCTGGGAATCGGTCGTAAGCTATTTATTGAATCTAAAATTCAACATTGGGTCGTTGATTATGATATTTTTATCAGAACTTGATAATTATAGATGGTGGATTCGATATGGCAGAGGACTTTTGTGATTTTGATTCTATTCAACATAGCGGTATCTGGAGGTTTCCAAGGTCGGAGATTATATGATTCATTCGACAAAATTGAAACATTAAAGATGGCGGATCGAATATGGCGAACGAGTTATCTAATAATGATCCAATTCTATTCAAAATTTGTATCTAGAACTTTTTGGGGTCGGAGATTATGGTTTATGCGTCGAAATTTTGGAAATTCAAGATGGCGGATCCAATATACCGAACGCGCTTTGTGATAAATATTTGCTTGGGAAACTGAAGAGATAGAATGTCGAACTGAAAAGAACTAGACAATGAAAAATTTAAATAATGGAAGTGTGTTGAGAAATATTTCACTGAAAGAATGCTTTTTTCGAATAATGTATATGGCAAAACAACGTTCGCTGGGTCAGCTAGTTATCGTATATATTTACCTATTATATTGCTTTCCTCACACGTTTCGGTTGAAGTCACTTCCAGAAATGTGGCAGCACTGCCGGAAGTGACTAAGTTCAATATATGATGCGTATATAGAAAATTTAGCGGAGGTCACTTTGTATCTTATATATATACAAAAAACGTGAAATTTTCAAAATTCGAAATCGTTTCCCCTCTTTTGAAAAACGGGTAGATTGAGTATATATACGCATATATACGTTATTTTTTTTCGAAAAAAGTATTTCTATGACCCGGAGGTCAGGTTGCCCTCCAATATAGCGGAAGTGACAACCCATCGGTTATCAATATATATATATATATATATATATTTATCCAACTATCTTTACCAGACCCGATACGTTGTACAGGCGACCTCAGACCCACTGGATATATTGATGTGGGGGGAGTGTATTTGTTATGGAGGGGCTTATTTTCATTCATTAAATAAGGGGAAAGTGAGAGGGGTAAGAATTTTTTTTGAAAAATAAAAAGACATATTGAATAGTCCCTATCAGCCCCGCTATATGAAACAGTCAAAACAGACCATCTGTATAAAACTTAGAAGTTCAACCCACGTTCACGAACCCTCCAATGTTGCCACGTTTCCAGAGGTCTGTTAGCGTTGCAATTTTTTATTGACTACTGTTACTCTTGAAAATAATGTGTGTATAATTATTTGCGGACTGGAACTAAGACGATATGGACCAGAAATTTTCAAGATGTACTACTATATTCAATTTTTGCATCCCTCATAAAATTCTAGACATAACTTTTTGTATGTACTGAGTGTTTTGAGATTTATTGCAAATATTATTATAAAAAAATATTCGATTTCAGAAATGCGATACAACATACTCAATACCTATTTTTCAGTTAGGTCTCGATGATATGAGGTAATAAGCAAAAACCATTTCGGCGTTTCATATCATGTGAGTAATTAAAAACCTATGGAGGATTATGAATTTCCGAAAACATTGAAGATGGGTACATAATATATGTAATTTGTCTGAATTCAAGATAAGAAGGTTGGCATTGGCATTAAGTTCATATTGGAAAGAAAAGCTTTTTTGAAGACCATTCGACTTTCAGTATTTTATTGTATTCTTCTTATTAGTTTGGCTATCTATAGAATCGCGATTCTGTAGTTTTTCAAACAACTATTTATTTTCTGTTTCTTTTCAGGTTGGCTATCTATAAAAGCATGTTTCTTTGTTTCTTTTAACTTCTATTTATCACAAAGCTCAATCGCCATATTGTATATTCTATTCTTGGATTTCCCAATTTTGACGAATTAATCATAATCTCTGACCACTTGAACCCCTAGATATACCTCAGAAACCATTTATTGATTGAATTGTTTCGTAATTATAAAACTTGTCTGGGATATTAGATCGGCCATTTAAATTTCCTATTTTTGACGAAAGAGCCATAGTCTCCGACCCCATGAACCCATAGATACCAATTTTGAACAGAATAACATCATAATTACAAAACCAGTCCGCCATATTCGATCCGCAACCTCGAATTTTCTAATTTTGAGAGAATCAAAATCTTCAACTTCTCAAACTTCCAGATACCAATTTTGAATGAAACTCAAATTGTTCGCCATATTGGATTCGCCATCTTGAATTTCCTAATTTTGACGTAAGAATAGTGGTGTCCGCGAGAGTCTCGTTTTCGAGAGTCTCGCATGGTCTCGTCTCGTTTTCGAGACAAGACTCGAGACGAGACTCGGACAAGACGAGTCTCGTGCAAGACTTCTCGAGTCTCGCAGGTAAATATTTCTGCGTGCCGACTGCATACTTGAGAATTTCATTCATAATACAACATATTTAGAAATAATTCAGACTATTTAGCACAGATAGACACACATTTGATTCATTGATACTTTAAAAACACAATCCATGATCTCTTATGGCGGCGGAAAATAAAGGCAATTCTACAATAACGACAGATCGCAAATTGAATGACTACCTGAAAATCTATAAATAAGTAATTTTGTGCTAAATAGTCTAAGATGAAGAATACCTTTGTTTTGACGGGAGTATGGATGCAGGAGCTTCGAAAATATTATTCTGTCCCTCGGTGTAATAGAAACACAGATATATTGCAATGGTGGAAAATTCATGCTTCTGAATTTCCCATTCTGAGTTTGAGTAAGCATACCGGCTACTTCAGTCCTGGCGGAAAGATTCTTCTCACGTGCTGCGTTAACTATAAGAAAACATCAATCTGCACGATGTTGAAAAACAAATGTTTTTTTCTTGTTTAGATGTATGATGTAAGTATGTACCTATTAGGTACTTACTTTTCAATAAATAATGTTATTTTTGTTGTAATTTTGTCTTCCTACTTCTACATTATACCTACAAAGAAGGTAAAGGTGAATATCCCGTACTAGACTGGAACAAGATTATGCATGACGAAATTGCGATACATTCGCGAGGCTCTCGTACAAGACGCAGACAAAAAAAGACTGGAGGCTGCGAGACGAGACTCGAGACGAGACTTCATATTTCATCGGCGAGACGAGAAGAGACTATGAAAGTCTCGTCTCGTTGGTCTCGTGTGAATCACCACTTAAGAATCATAAATATCCGACCCCGTTAACCTCTAGATTCCAATTTTGAATAAAATCGAATCATAATTTCAATCCTCGTCCACCATATTGGATATGTCGTCTTGAATTTTTCAATCTTGACAAAAAAATTAAAATTTTCGATCCCGCAAATCCCTTGATACCAATTTTCAACAAAACCGGATTAAAATTCATAAACTCGTCCGTCATTTTATTCGATCCGTCATCTTGAATTTCCTGAATTTGACGAAAGAATCATAATCTCTATGACCCTGTTAACCCCCAGATACCAAATTTGAACATTATCGGATCATAATGTCCAAACTTGTCTGCCATATATTGGATCCGCCATTTTGAATTCTTTGATTTCGACGAAAGCATCATAATCTTCGACCACGAAAACTCCCAAAAATACCAATTTTGAATAGAATCCGATCATAATTTACGCGACTTGTTCGCCATATTAAATCTGCGATCTTGAATTTCCTGATTCTACCTGAAAAATCATGATCTCCGACCGCAAAAACCTGTAGATACCAATTTTCAATAGAATCATATCATGATTTCGAAGCTTATTCGTCATATTGGATTCGCCATCTTGAATTTCCCAATTTTGACAATAATTATAATCTCCGGTCACGATAACCCTCAGATATCAATTTTGAATGAAATCGGATCATAATCACAAAACAAGTCCGCCATATTTAATCTTCAGTCAAACTAGTCATTTCCGAGGAATCTTCTGAAACGAGTTATTGAATTGAATATACGTTTGAGTTCAAATGGAACACCCTATATATTATTCAATTTTTGGAATCTCCATGGAACGACCTCCTATTACTATTTCATTTTTGGTGATAAAAAGATGTAGAAAGCCTTACAGGAGATTTATTTTTCTTTTCGAATCAACACATTTTCAAGATCTGAAGAAATATACAGGAAGCAGCAAATAGTGTGTAAATTCTAAATAGAGCACCCTATTTATTTCCTCGCCATTGCAAAGGTCTATAGAAGAGCTTTCCTAAAATATTGCACCCAATATATTTATCTTCTGTATTTCTCAAACTATGGACTTAAAAAACTAACAAAGTTTGATCGATTTTGAATAATTTGCGAAGTATCAGTAATGATATTTGATTGTCATAGGTAGCAATATACCGAATATACCTAGAATTGCCATTTTTGTCATGACGTTTTTTTTTTTGAAAATCGTTCAGATATCGACCAAGCTATGTTGATTTTGAAATACTATAAACTGAGAAATGAAGCAGATGATTATATTGAGTGCGGTATTATTGGAAAGCTCTTAGAGGGGTTTTTCCAATGACGAGAAAATTCATAGGGTGTTATATTTAAAATTCATGCACTTTTTGATGCTTCCTGTATATCTTCCATGATAGTGAAAACGTGTCAGCTGCTTCAAAAAAGGGGAAAAATGCCATGTGCGTCTGTTTTTTGTTATTTCTCTCCTACTGTCAGAAATGAAAGATTTATAGAGGGGGCGGTACATTTTAACGTGTCAATCGGTGCAATAATAGTTATTTATGTATTAAGGGAATTATGAGGGCCTTAATTACCGATGGCAAAGTTTGCGTCCCGAGGGCCTCTGGCCCGAGGGACAGCAATTGCCAGAGGTTATTGAGGCTCTATAATTCCCGTGATACATAGATAATTTTATTTCTGACTGATTTCATTCACTAGATTCCTTCCCGATTGGAAGTTAGACATGTTTTTCCGTATAGTTTCAATGTCATCAGAACGTCAGATGATGATCTTGACTACCGCGAATAGGAGATTCCTTATTGCTACGATATTGCGTGGTTGTTGCTATGCATTTCTTATTTAATTTTAGCTAGAGGGAATTATAGCATCTATAACATCCCAAGGGAGTTATGACCCTCATAATAGATATCGTAACTATGACGATATAAGCTTATAATGTCACTGTCAGAAATAATAATGATTTTTGATGCAAATTTCGAGAAAGTGGTAGTAGTATATCATTATGTAGGCGCCCTAGAAGTGGTTCGGATTCCACTATAAGCTGTAGGTCCCGCTCTTCCTAACCCCGCACAAGTTTCGACTTCTGGGGAGTTGGAATTCCAACTTCGATGTAACGATATACACATTTGGTTCGTTTCTAGTATATTATTATGTACTCCGATGGCATGTTTGTACAGGGTATCCCACATAACATGGGTCAGCCCATTATCTAGTGAACTGAGAAGTTCAAGAGATACGAACAAAATTGAGAATCTGAGTTGTTTACAGTCATATACGATTCCTCTTCTTCAGATAATGTCAACTATACCGGATGATCCATAAACGAATTCAATCCTCAATTCCTTTTCAATCTATTCTAGTGGCCCATGTTATGTGGAATAGCCTGTACATACCAACTGGCCATCGACCTCACGAGAGGTCCTTCAGCCAATGTGTATTCTATGTGGGTTTTGTTACGAATTCCATATGCCACCTCAGGAGCAGCACTGTAAATTGAAACGCAACAGGGAATTGTGAATAGAATCCATAACTCGTTTTTTCATAGATGAAAATTTTCTGCTCTGCCGTGGATTCGAACCCAGCAACATTCCAATGTTCTGATTACTAGTCGAGCGCCACAACCACTGCGCTATTTTGCCGTCTGTCTCGAGTCATTTCCCCAGGTGAATATTTCCGTAGTTTGTATTTTGACATCATGAGGTGAGTTATTTCGTGTCTGGTCTGGTCATGATATTAGCAATTGCATATATCCTCCCTAGGTACGCACGATATGTTCCTCGAACATTATGAGGATTCCCTTTCGTGCGCACCAAGAGATAAAAAAAGGCCACAACTTGATTTCCTCGGTGTTTTCGATGCTGTAAGGTTGGTTATAGAATGCATCAATTCTGCTCATCAAACGTGTTTTTTTTTAATCACTCGACAGAATCAAATGCAATTATTTCACTTGTTGAATGGTTCAAAGAGTGAATAGGTAGAAAATTATAACAGTCCTAATATAAAGTTTATATAGTATTTTGCTCCAATATCTGTTTATTGTCAATACAAAACAACCATTCACCTATGATCCATATTTATTGCCTTGTTCCGCGATATGGAGAACCTCTTCGTCTACTTCATTTACTGCGAGCGCCACGAATTAACTCACTAGCCATAAATCGGAGAAAAATGCCAGAATTCATCATAACAATCTCCTCACGCAGTGTTGCCAAAATCCGGGATTGAGAACGTCCGTATAATGAAGCGGGTCTGCATGAAGTATATAAGATATACAGCAGCGGTGAAAGCGACCCCTGGTTATTGGTCGTGTGAACTAAATTCGTATATAATGCCATATTTTACCGTTTTTCCAGACCCACCTGAAATTTTGTGTAGAGACCCCTTAAGGCCTATCCAATGTCTTAGCATCGAAAAACGTTGTCAGACCCTCGACCGGGTCTGACAACGTCTTTTTTGGTCTGGGAAAGTCGGTAGAATATAGCGATTCGGGTCTGTATAAGCGGTTTAACAAATCTATATATATATATATACATCCTGCTATCATTATTGCGTCCAATCATTGCCCTTTTACATTTATTACTGCGTCCTTCTATTTATTGCGTCCATATATGGACGCGATAATGTCATCAACGTTAAACTTTGGATAGAACTGCTTGAAATAATGTAAAAAAATGTGTTTTAAAAGCCCATGCCTCCACCTATCGATAGATCTGAGATTGACTGGTCTATCTGTCCAAATACTCGAGATATGCGGAAAAGTCTTGTAGCACATCGGACGCAATATTATGCGTAAATGAACAGAAAATATACATTGTAGTTCAGAAGACTTCCGCCAGAGCGGAATATACGAAAAATATACGAAATTCCAGTATTTCTATCTGGAGTATCTTATTGCGTCCTTATGTTTGGCAACATTGCATGATTCATTTCATTTCATTTATAGTGAAAAATGGAAGTTCCAAGAGCATCTTGCGTTCCTAAAAAGGATAGGGGGAGAAGGGAGGTGTTTGAATTTTTTTGTTCATTCGGAGGTTATGAGTTCTTGGGAATACTTGCACTGTCATAGAATTCCAAAGCTTTGGCGCTCTATAGACGAATGAGTTTTGTGTGAGTGTTGTTCGACTTATTTCAAGGTTCACAACGTGAGGATGTGCTGACTGGGCCTGTCGAGTTTGTCTGAGTGGTATTTCTAGTGATGGAATGATAGCAGCGATTTCTGAGGAACATTTGCCGTGGAAGTATATATGAAAAAACGAAAGGTCGCCCATTTCCCTACGGTGTTTTAGAGGAGTCAACGTATAAGTGAGTGTGGCATTACCCACCGGGCGGATGGCTCTTCTCTGGATAGAATCTAAGAGGATCAGCGTATACTTGGGTGCTGAACCCCATAATGTGAGAACCGTCATCTGAAACTGCCTGTGTATGTGCTTTGTAGATCGTGAAAAGCGGTTGAGGTGTACAATAGATCTCCGCACGGAATTGTTGATGGCAATACCGAGCAACGATATAGTGGTCCCGGTGGAAATGGTAGTACCAGACATTGTTAGTTATATTAGGCATACTGAGTTTTGCTTTTCTAGAGGAAATACAAACTTGAGTTTTTATGGCGATGAATTCATCTGGGTTTTTGATTCCCCAGGCCATTGTCGATCTAAATGAAAACCTAGTAGGCGACCTAGTGCGAGGAGGTATGCTTCTGCCTACTAACTACCTTACTACCCAGATAGCACAAGACGTCTTTAAGATGTCTGAATTATATCCTATCTTAGTCTGTACGTCTTACTCCCTGAAGAAGACGTCTACAAGATGTCATCATTCAGACGTTTTAAAGATATCTGATTCTCACGTCCTGAATACGTCTTAAAGACATCGTAATAATACAAATGAGCAATAATGATATTTGGTATATTATAATAAGTATTAATCATAATGACTTTTAGTGTATCTGAACGTTCTCCACTCTCAGAATTCCTGAATTCCACACTTATATAGTCATGGTTGTATTCCCATAATATGCGTTGAACTTTTAATACAAAATATAGGTATTATTATATTGATTCAGGCTAATAGAATATTTTCAATTTCATAATTTTTATAACTCCATCGTAATACATAGAGGTTGTAGCGGAGCGCCCGGCTAAGCGCCGCCACTGATCAAAGGGTCGAGGTTCTTCAAATAAATACTAGGGTGGCTAGCTCTTACTGACGAATTTATTTTATTCAATATTCCACAACCTTAAAGGAAATAGATATAAGTAACACCGCTTCCAGTAGAACTTTTAACAATCAAGAAGAAAAATGATAAACTTTTATATTATACATTATACAAAACAAATATACAAGTTCCTCGTAGAGAAGCCCCCAGAAACGCAAATGTAAATAAGAAAAAACATGCTCACCTTAAAGGGCAGGTACAACGCACAGCGAAACAAACCCTCAAGCCTTTCAGGGTTGAGGAATACCAAAACACAAAACAACTACAAATAGGCAGAAGATTCAATCGAAAATCCGCGTGAGCTGAAATAAATTTGGCCGAGCAAGTTTATCGCGGACGGGCCTAGTTTTTTCCTAGCGACAAAAAGAGGCGAGCGCTCGATGAATATACATCGCATCGAACACAGCTGTATACAGTATGTTTCGCCGCAACTTGCCCCCGAAGTCCTTTGAGGGAGGAGAAACCGCAGGAGAAGGGCTTGACCAGATTCAGGAGTTGAAAGGACGGAGGTGACTTACGTGAAAGTACCCTCGATCCAAACCCGTTTCACAATTCTCCAAGGCATATACATGGTCATCAACAATTTTCTTCACCCGGTAGGGGCCTTCAAAAAGCAACATAAACTTTTTGGTTTTAGAGGTAATTGCTGAGGAAATTGGGTTAGACCGCAACAACACCAAGTCATTAATTGAAAATTTTTGAGGAGGACGACCGGGATGAACAGCCATACGACGGTGTGCTTTAGATAAGAAACTCTCCCGAGCCAAAAACAGTTTGACGTGGGCATCGAGTTGGATATGGTCTACTGGAGGAACCTTTTCGGGAGGAAGAATTGACCTAGACGGAGTTCCGAATTGTAACTCCATTGGAGTGACTCCCGTGGTCTCATGGACAACATTATTCAGTAAATAGGCCAACTTGGACACCTCACATGCCCAACGAGTGTGTTTTTCATTACAGAATACTCGAAAAAGACGAGAAAGCTCTCGCATCCATCGTTCGGAGGGGTTCGCCTGGGCATGACGTACGGAGGTATGAATCACCTGAACATTATGTTCACCTAAGACATTTTTCCAAAGAGCAGAAGTGAATTGGGTTCCTTGATCAGTAAGGATACGCTTCGGGGGGGAAGTTGATGGAAATAGTCTTTGGTCAATCTATTGAGAATAGCCTCCGTAGTCGCCCGTTTGAGACTATATAGAGTGACATATTTTGTAAACACGTCCACAATAACACATAGGTACGAAACACCACCGACAGAGGGAGGTAGGGGCCCATAAAGGTCCATGGCCAGTAGGTCATTAGGACCTTCTGGTATTATGGACTTCTGTGGGGGGTTCGGCAACGAGCAATGTTTGGTGACCTGACATATTCGGCACGTCCTAACTTCCCGTTTGATGAGGCGGTGCATGTTCTTAAAGTAGACTTCTCGCCTCAAGGCACACCACGTTTTATATACACCAAAGTGTCCTATGGCAGAGTGGAAGATTCTTATCACCGAAGGAACCAGACATTTCGGAATACACAAAAGAACTGGTTCGGCTTGGGACCTGTTCATGTACAGGATATTATTATGCATTACGAAACGACGATGGTCCTGGTGTTCGGCAATTCTCATATTCGATATAACTTTAGACAACTCCTCGTCTTGGGCTTGAGCTTCCTCCAGGTTGGCCAGCGCGCTGCGCAGCTGGTTCGTGGAATCTGAAGTGAAGTTCTTATTGACACTGCATGCGAATATTCTGAAACACTTATCAATGGGGGTTGGAGGTCGAAGGGGGGGATTCCTTGACAAGATGTCAGGAACCACGTTTTCCTTTCCCGATATGTATTCGACTGTATAGTCAAACTCTTGAAGGGCTAATACCCAACGGGTTATACGCGCGGAAAGCAACCTACATGATTGAAGGTATGATAATGCCCTGTGGTCCGAGAGTACGGTAAAAGGCTTACCAAGGAGATAGATCCTCCAGCGTTGGAGAGCCCAAACGATGGCTAGTGTTTCCTTTTCAGGGATGCTGTAGTTCCTTTCTCGATCTAAGAGGAGTCTGCTTGCAAATGCCACACAACATTTTTTCCCAGCAATGTTCTGATAAAGTTGAGCGCCAATACCAAAATCACTCGAGTCCGTCTGTACATAAAAATTCGCAGAATAGTCTGGATGAAACAAAAGGATTTCTCGGGATATAATCGTCTTGAGTTCCAGAAACGCAGATTCTTGTGGAGGCCCCCACTTCCATCTATTTTTTTTTCGAAGTAGAGACACCAAAGGCTCGGAGACCGTTGCGAAGTTAGGGCAGAAGGCCCTATCATAATTACAAAGTCCGATAAACCCTTGGAGCTGCTTGATATTTTTGGGAATGGGGAAATCCACTATCGCCTGCACCCTTTCGGGATCGCTACGGAGACCTAGGGGTGAAATAATGTACCCGACAAACTTCATTTCCTCCCTAAAAAACTTACACTTGCTTGCGCGAGCGGTAAAACCTATTTGATGGAGCCTAGTCAAAACTCTATCGATGTGATCAAGGTGGTCCTCAAATGACTCTGATTTTATCAGAATATCATCAATATACGCAGTAACGAATGACCTGAATTCTGATCCCAAAAGGCTGTCTACGCATCGGGTGAAAGAGGAAACCGCAGTCTTCAAGCCGAACGGCAGAACGGTAAATTGATAGCAACGCGTACCCACCACGAAGCCGGTATACTTTTTTGCCTCACTTCTGAGTGGTATCTGCCAATAAGAATGTGTGAGGTCTATAGATGACATAAATCGGACTCCCGATAGGCTTCGCACCATTTCGTCAATTTTGTTTGGCAGTTCCGAATCGGAAACTGTAACCCTATTCAGTCGGCGAGCGTCCAAGCACACTCGAACGCTTCCGTTCCTCTTAACGCTCGTTACTAAAGGACTGCAAAATGGGGTTGAAGCCCTTTCTATAACACCCCATTTCTCCATTCGGTCTAGCTCATCCTGTACTGCCTTTCGGTGAGCCACCGGTATGGGATAAGGCTTTATCTGAAAAGGGGTAACGTCAGTTAGCCGTATATCATGGTGATACCCTTTAACGCGGCCGGGGGTATCTGAAAAGACACGGTGATGTTTGATCAAGAGTTTTCTAAATGACTCCTTCTGTGGTGGGGCTAGATAACAGTCTTGCGTGAGAATGTCCAATGTATTTTGGGGGTCACAATCCTTTGATTCTAACTCTGAAGTACCTACGACGCCAGATTCTGACCTGTTGATTGCTAGAAGACGCAAGCTCAATGAAGGTGGAGGTCTGAAATCATGATCAAGGGTCATCTCTGGAATGCAAATGTTCGCAATACCTATCTCTAGTTTTCTATGATGCAGGTCTAATTTAGCTTGTACCATCCTAAGCCAATCCGCACCGATGATGACAGGATAAACTAGGTCATGGATTACCATAAATTCGTGACGGAAAGGGTGTCCCGAGAAAGAAAATTCTAGTAAGACTTGATGACTGATGATACGTTGTTTTCCTCGAAATGCCCCCGACACGCGTACACCCGTTACGGGAAACACTGGAATCTTGGGATCCAGATGCTGCACTTGATCCCATACTGGACCAGATATACAACAGATATTACTACCAGTATCAAGGATGGCAGGAAAACCACAGGCTAAAATTGATATCGATACTACCGGACACTTACAGTCCATGGAATGATCAAACTGACAAGTGTTGTCGCAAAGTTCTTCACTTGGGTTGACATTGTCCAAGCAAAGCGGTACTTCATTGTCGTGTTTTGTAGCCCTACAGGTCAACACCCTCACTCTAGGGCTGAGCGAGTGAAGGCTCTCTCTTTTTCCGACTTGTATTGGTTGTTGTCTTTGAAGGTTACTTTTGGGCGTGCTGGGCTTGGAGATCGGCTCCTTGCCCCGAAGTTCGCCTCGCCTCGGTTATGCTCAGAATATTCTGGCTTGAACTGTCTTCGTTGTTGATAACAATTAACAAAATCAGCCTGCCTTACACGCTCCAGTGCATCTGAGACTGTTGTAGCCCCTATCAAGGACACCGCAATTTCCGTAGGGTAACCGCGACTTATGATAGCGACTAGAACCTGTTCGGGATAGGGAGGCTCGATATATCTGGCTTTCGCGACAAGGTTCAAAAAATAATCGACATAATTAGTATTTGTTGCAAGGCTATATCTACTAGTTTCTAACTCTGATCGGCTTAAGGTTTGCTTCAATGGGCCCCAGAATTGTTGAATAAAAGCTAGCTTGAAATGATCAAAATCTGGAAATTGGTTCAATAAGGCATTTGCCCAAACTTTTGCGTTTCCGGAAAAACAATCATATAGCATCAATCTTACATAGCTAAAAGGGGTATTATGAACATCAATCACAGTTTCTAACTGAACTAAAAAATCTCTAGGATGCATAGTATCCCTACCACTAAATCTAGGGAGGAGTTTTTCAAGATTTGGTAAATTCCAAACGTTATTCGGATTATTTGATGGGATTGTAACTTGGTTGGTGTAAGTGTTATTCGGGTTATGTAACCCTTGAGCATTATATCCTGACAAAATATTTGGTTCTGTAATAATATTTGCTCTCTGAAAGTTCTCTTGTCGCATAGCATTCACGTCACGTGGTATTTCTTGAGGAATATAATTTATTGGACCACCCTGTATATTTGGTGGGGAAATGTATGTATTCTTGTTCGAACTATGTATTGCGCCACGTGATGGGAAAGTGCTATGCGAATGAGGAGGAAAACCTTGTGGTTGTACATGAGTTCTTCCAGGAAGACCACCCTGTAGAATTTCGGTTGGTACATAATTATATGAATTATTCTGTTCTCTCGGTACATAATAATCTTGGAATGATTGTGGTTGACTATTTCTATATTGAAAAGGAAATTTTTCGTTAGGAACTGATGAACCACCCTGTAATAGTTCGTTTGGTATCGTTTTTGAAAAGTTCGCAGGGATTTGTTCAAAATTGTTCTTGTTCTTAGAAATTCCACTATAGTTTTCATTTCTTGATAATGCAGGGTTACTTGGTCCACCCTGTACATCATATAATTCCGTAGGAATATTATAAGTTATATTTGGTGGAGGAACGGAATAATTCAAATTCATGACATTTTGAGAAGTAAAATCACGATCACACTGTACATTTGCAGGAAGTCCGCGATTTGCATTATTCATATGTTCATTTCGTGCACTCCAATAGTGTTTTTTTCCCTGAACAAATGCTTTTTCTCTTAAGTTACTATCGCCAAAGCTTGATCTAACTGGGACATCATTATCATTGCTATTATTTACATGCCCTAAATCTAGTGATCTATTCATATAATTACTATTCCTAATATAAAAATCATCAGTATCACTCACTTGGTCCTTGTTTTGCTCAAATACCTTTGTACTCTGTCGATAGGGGGGTGGAGGAGTCGACCTTCTAGAAGATGGGGGTGAAGGGGCTGATGGTATACCCTCTGCTGCTGCAGTGAGATGCGTTTGGTTTCCATCTCTATTACCATTACTCCACATTCCCTTATGTCTTCTCGGAATTGCCCCCGTCGTTTCTGCAGGGGTTGGTAACTTTGTTGTCGTATCGACAGTTTGCCTGGAATTATTTTGCAGGTTCCTACCCCGGGTCAGTGGAGGTGACATTCGCCCGGGGATATTTCCTTTTGGTGATCTTGTTAGGACCATGACTACTTTTCCACACCCTGTATTTAATCTGCCACTAGTTGGGTGACAAAGATGTAGCGGAGCGCCCGGCTAAGCGCCGCCACTGATCAAAGGGTCGAGGTTCTTCAAATAAATACTAGGGTGGCTAGCTCTTACTGACGAATTTATTTTATTCAATATTCCACAACCTTAAAGGAAATAGATATAAGTAACACCGCTTCCAGTAGAACTTTTAACAATCAAGAAGAAAAATGATAAACTTTTATATTATACATTATACAAAACAAATATACAAGTTCCTCGTAGAGAAGCCCCCAGAAACGCAAATGTAAATAAGAAAAAACATGCTCACCTTAAAGGGCAGGTACAACGCACAGCGAAACAAACCCTCAAGCCTTTCAGGGTTGAGGAATACCAAAACACAAAACAACTACAAATAGGCAGAAGATTCAATCGAAAATCCGCGTGAGCTGAAATAAATTTGGCCGAGCAAGTTTATCGCGGACGGGCCTAGTTTTTTCCTAGCGACAAAAAGAGGCGAGCGCTCGATGAATATACATCGCATCGAACACAGCTGTATACAGTATGTTTCGCCGCAAGGTTATAGATTGTTCAGAGTAAGTTATTTTATAAATCGGGTGGGATGATTTGAAAATACCGCCATGTCAAGCGAATGAGAGATCGTTGCGCCAGAGCCAGAACGGCGAATGCCAGTACTATTTGATTGTTTACATTGTTTGGTTTTGGTGATGGTGTTTGTTGAGAGGTGTGTTTATGTTAATTTCGTTTTGAGTTCTCAATCAATCTCAGCTTTGATATTTGTGTATTTTTTTAATCCGTGTTTTCCAGTGGTTCATTGTGTTTTGATAGAGGACAATAATATCTCTGATGTTTAACAGTAGAACACCTACCTACCTCTAGTTGGAATTTTGAACCTAAAAGCTATACCAACATAATGATAAGCTGTAAGTTTTTATCATTATTGAACAAGAATTCTTATGATTTGGCCATTTAGCCTGTGCATTTCAATCTGTCTACACTTTTTCAGTGATTCAGTGTCTCCAAAATGAAGCTGAGCTCATAAATGCGGGCCACCTGGTTTTGGCTGGTCAAATGGATGCAAATGATTGCATTGAAGTATAATAAGTATTATGCCTTATTATGTTTACAGTCCACTGTGTGTGTCAGGTAAGAAGAACTCTCCCTAATAATGATATTGGTAAACTCCTGAAACTCAACTCTATATCATTGTTTTCAGGAAGAATGTGGGATCTTCCAGAGATATGAATATGCTTGGTTGACACAAAAAGCAATCAACAGAGGGACTAATACAATCAGTATTCCTGTAGATGAGATGCCCTGTTTTAAGAAAAAAATGGAGAGACCAGTTATATGAAACATAATGAATATTCTCAATTTTCCTATCACAAACAGGGTGGACCAGCAACTTCTTTTCTGGAAATGTCAAACCTGTCCTTGGTAGTTGTACTTTTCAAATAAATGTCACAAAGATCAACTATTTTTTTCCTTCAAATTCCACTTTAATTAATCCCCAGAGGAACCCTGAAATCCATTCAGAAATGAGGTCTTTCTCATGTCTTTTCTATGCCTTTATAAGACTCAGAAGAGACATTATAAAGATATCTTAAAGACGTCGTGATTTTTAACATCCGGCCTATAGAGGACGTCTTTCAGACGTCTCTAAGGCGTCCATAGACGTCTTAAAGACGTTGTGAACGTCTGAAAACGATGTCTTTAGGATGTCTTAAAGATGTCTTTGTGCTATCTGGGTAGGTTGTCATCTAGAACGACAATGCCCAGGCTGTTCTTCAGCAAGATCGTCATTGGCAGGGTTGACTTGCCTTCGTCATAAGTTCTGAGTTTCCTGGAAAGAAATGGGAATTCTAGATGAGAATGCAGATTATGGAAAGTTTCATCGTCTGCAAAGCTTGGATAGGGCAAGTGGATCCTAATGGAAAGCCGGAATTGATCGTCATTGACAGCATTGACTTGCCTTCGTCGTAAGTTCCCATCAGTTTTCTGAAGAGAAATTAGAATTATAGAAGAGAATGCAGATTATGGAGAGTTTCATCGTCTGCAAAGCTTGGATAGGGCAAGTTGATCCGTGTGGAAAGCCGGAATTGATGACAATGTTATCAGACGATACTTTATCCACCACCACATGGAGCGATCTGCCTGAAAGGAAACTCGATGAAAGATGGCATAGCTGAAGTGGTTTGGTGTATGAGGATAGTTTGTGAAGGAGTTCTTGGAAGATGGGTTTCAATTCCAGAACTTAATTATTTTTTTCCTGTTTTGCTCATTTTCCCCACTTATCTCTTCTCTCCTCTCAACATTCGTCAATTATTTGTATACAATATCTGAGTTATATGAACGGCGTGACATGGGTCCACTCAAGTTTAACCTAAACCTAACCTAACCAATATGCCTTTGCTCATAATGCCATAATCTCATGTTCCATCTATGCTTTGACTTTGACTCATGTCATTGACTTTTCTGTTTTTCTAATTTTTCAGTTGGATTTGAAATACGTGTTGGCTGATTGCCTCATCAATAATTCGATATTTGCCTCAATAATTTTTGCTTTCAGTATGAAACAGGGACCATTTTCAAAAACGGTTGTTCTTTCCAAAATTGCTGTATGATATTGAATCGAATATTTAATTGTACGCGCTCTCATGGTACGAGGCCCTCCATCAATGAGAACCCAGGTAGCCTCGGCGTCACTACTCTAATTCGCGTTTGCTTGCTGGTGTACGTGAGTTCAATTCTCCGCTGCAGAGATGTGTCTGATGACCTAAGAAAGTGTTTGGTCATCCCTTGCTCGCACAAGTCTCTCGAAGAATTCTAGGGATTGCTCGTAAGGGGCCAACCTAATGACGGATAGAAAAATTCAGAACAATTTTTCAGAACCCGTTATTATATCCTAATACATGGGCTCGTGACTATGGGCATCGGCAGGTATATCTAATTCAACTTGATAAATTTATTAAACTATTTCAACTCCAAGTGAGTCTACAAAAAATTTTTTACAAAAAATTGTAATTCCTTAATACCCATATTTTTTGTATCGTACTTCAAATGGAGCTGAAGATGATCTCTAATACCGAAACGTGTCCCTGATCATCAAAAAACCGAGTTAACAACGTGCTCAAATGGTGTGGAGATGATTTTGAGCTTTCCTTCCTTCCTTTGATATATAATTCTGATTTCAATCAGTCAATCATCAAAAAACTGATTTGTTGTAATGATCTTGGGGAAAGGAGGTAATTGCAACCATGTAGGACCGCATTTCATCGGCACTCTTCCTAATGATGAAACCGCAATATTTATTATCATTATCGAGTATTCTAGCAATTTACTACCTGTCGTCGAAGTGGTCCCAATGGCATTATATGCTATATTAGGACAAATATGTAATTGAAATAGTCAAAAAATCTGCATCCAAAATTTATATAAGACGACAGCCATTCATTGAAGAGAAGATGTCACCATAAAGAGATATATGGACATGGCCAATGTGCTTGTTGGTTCATTATCATCTTTAGAGATACCATCATTGGACAGCTTTCTTCATCAACAAATATATCACAGTGCTAATATATGAGTACGAAATAACTGCGAAACCGTTTCACTGTAATCTTTGGCAATGAAGTTCCTAGAATGAATGCCGCAGTGATCATTTTCATATCTTTCGTGGGCCATTTATCTACTAAAAACTCATTAGATTGATATGACCGAATTGATAATATGGAACATCAGGTGGAATAATGTTCTTTAGAGTCGATGAGATTTCAAAATTATAATTTTTACTTAACTTGTAATAGCTGGCGGCAAATTACGACCGTCATCCGATAACGAAATGACAAATCTCCTAGAGGCATGTGAGAAAAATATATTTCATCAAACGGCACCTTCTCTATAATACAGGCCATCCAATGAATGCCCATTTCATACATAAGAAAGATTCGGATGTCCATGGACAAGAAATAAACATCCATCGGAAGAACCAAAATGCCTATCCAATGGAATACCACTGACACTATTACAATGGATACCAATAAAAAAGTTCTGGATATCCATCGGCATGAATTGTACATCCATCAGATAAACATGAATGCTCATCCAATGTATAATTAGTGACACCTTTTCTATCGATATCAATAATGTATCTAGTAGACTGAAAGAATGCATATGACATCGCCTAGACCAAATGACTGTTGTTTCCGGAATGTCATTGGTTGTCAAGTCGTGAACAGCTGAAAATCTGAAGGGTATCTCCCATACAGTAATGAATTTGCGCCTTCGAAGTGCCCACCTGATGTCAGGTGTATATATTTGATAATTTCATTTCATCATCTGAATAATCTGAGACCTATTGGTCCCAAAAGACGGATTGTGATAGTAAATATCCAAGATAGTGACGTATAGAGTTTCATGTCTGATTGTAAGATGTTTCGTGTTCAACGAGCAAAGAACTATTTGGACCAAATCATGAGAAAATATATTCAAACACATAGGGGGAGAGTTCGATTCATATTGTTCAAAACGTATACATGAAGAGGTCAATTCATTCACATTGTTGTACAATTGGTGAAGTGAAGTTGTCCAATTCATATCTAGTAGTTTCAGAATTTTTGTCTTATAGGTATACAATTCATCACAGTAGTTTCACAGTAGATATACAGGATGGACATCCAATGGACATTCAAACTTGCGGCCTATGGATTAACAATGAATGTCAATTAGATAGAATCTGGACATTTTGAACCATCCAATATACCGGGTGGCTACGGAAGTATTGCCTACGGAATATCTCAGTTATTGTATGAAGTAGCTTTGTGAAATTTGAAGCTTCGATATAATGACATAAGAGCTAGAATTTGAGCATATTGACATGTCGAAGTTAACTTCCGGTCTGACCGGAAGTAACATCAATTTTCTTATTTTAAATGGAAACCCTATTTTTTTTTCGCCTCAAATTCTAGCTCTTATGTCATTATATCGAGGCTCCAAATTTCACAAACCTACTTCATACAATAACTGAGATATTCCGTAGGCAATACTTCCGTAGCCACCCGGTATATCCATGTCCATGTATGTCTATTCAATGGACATCCATCGGATAGTTTCACTTAACTGAGCAAAATGATTGGGAAATTCCACCTGCAACCCTACCTGTGTTACCCCTCAAGTTGGCTCAAATTCTCAGCACAACGATTTCTTTTACTTCCATGATGTGTTAAGGAGTTGAAACTGAATGCAAACAGACGGGGATAATGCCCCTTCGCGAACATTCTAACTTGGCGCGATTTAACCAGATATAAGTTTATGGTGGAGCGCCAATATTTCCGAGAACATTTTGCCCCTGTCTGAAGATGAACAAGTTTATCGAACCGATGGTTCATCAGATATCTTCAAATATGAGCTAAATATTATCTGCTCCTATTCGCGAAGAGGGGATCATTTTCTTAA
Organism: Phaedon cochleariae; assembly: GCA_918026855.4. Lineage (NCBI taxonomy): Eukaryota > Metazoa > Arthropoda > Insecta > Coleoptera > Chrysomelidae > Phaedon > Phaedon cochleariae. The sequence goes on along the minus strand of OU896709.1, from coordinate 16,802,030 downwards.
AACTCATTATCACGTGACGAAAGTCATTGCGAAATGACAGCAGCACAAAAATCTGCGCCAAAGATTTGACCCAGATTGAGGGAATAGCATAATTTCGATTTCGCACAGGAAAGTGCAATTTTCCATTCATTTATCCTAGAATATAGGCTGTCAGAGGTGCCGTTTGATACGATACATGCGTTTGTGACATGTCATATCGTTATCCGATGACGGTAGAAATTTGCAGATTGTTCTCCTTTTATTGTCAAAATGTCGCGCAACTTGACAAATACATATCAATACCGAACCATATTACATTAGTATTGAAGACTTGCATCATTATGAATAGTCAGACGCAATAATGTACTATTTATGTAATAAAAATATACCCTCAGTCTGGCAACATCGCTGGACGCACTAATGTATATACAGGACGCAATAAAGATCGTTGAATGAACCCCAAATATATGGCTGGATGCAATAACATTCGTGAAATTGAATGACGCAATAAGGTACGCTGAATGAAAATAAATCGTATATCTTAAAAATAAAGATAGATCAATTCTGAATAGAGGTAAATGCTGGAAATTATGTGAGGAGAGATATACTTCGACTAGTTTCTATCCAACCTTATTCTTTCTGGTGGACGCAATAAGTATGGATTATGAAAAGACGCAACAAAGATAGTAGGATGTATATATATATATATACGTTTTTAAACCAACTCGAGATCCGGATAAATCTTGGACAACCTGAGATCCACCCTAACCAATATGAATTTCCGAATATATATTCCATATATTTTGAAGAAATCAGCGTTTTGATGTTTACCACCACAGAGGGGTAACATTTTCCATGAAATAAATTTTATGATGAAATGAAACCTAGGCGAGATCTACGGAATGATACACGTAAGTTGAGATCCAATCATGTATATACTGACGTTTACTGATTAAGGTGAGATCCCGCGCTGTTGCCAATAGTAATATAACCCAAGAATTGACTAACCGCCTTTTTGTCCCTTACGCGCATTTTCTTCTTGAATTATGTGGATGTATGAATTTATGTTAGTTCGGGTGGTATCTTTCTATCTTTGAACTCAATTTTGAAGTAGATATCTTCGACCGATGAGCCTGAAATTTTGTATACACGTTTAGTTTGGATGACAATGCACGAAAAGGTGTGTGAAGTTATTCAAAATCCAATATGGCGGACCATCCAAGATGGCGGACCATCCAAGATGGCGAACCATTCAAGATGGCGAACCATCCAAGATGGCGGAATAGTTATTTTCATTGCACTTCTACAATATGGGTATCAAATGGAAAGGCTCGTTGAGAATCACTCAAGAAATAATGTGACGTCATTCTGAATCCAATATGGCAGACCCTTCAAGATGGCGAAATAGTTATTTTCAATGCACTTCCACAAAATGGGTATCAAATAAAGAGACTTGTCAAGAGTAATTCGCAATATAATGTGACGTCATTTTATATGCAATATGGTGGACCATCCAGGACGACGAAATAGTCATTTTTAATGCACTCCTACAATATTGGTGTCAAATGACAGGGCTTGTTGAGAGTAACTTATTGAAAAGCTGGACTGTTCGGAATTTACCGGCAAACGCTTCTATTTGAACGCTAATTTCAACTATCAACTCATAACCTCATTATACACAATTTATTTGATCATAAAAGCTTGTCGCGACAAAAAATAACCTATGTGAAACGATCAAGGAAATTACCTTTCCCTTTCCTGCACTTGTCTTCATGAATTTGTTTTTTACTATGGTATTAAAATTTTTCTTGAATCAATAGTCAATTACCAAATTGAGTTTAGACAAAAAATGGTGATTTACGACCCCAAAACTCTTAATAGAATCGGCTGCCATCTTGAATTCGTGAATTTTGACAAAATGATCATGATCCCTGAGCCTGAAACCTCACATGTATAAATTTTCAATGAAATCAGACAATCATGAAACCCATTCCTCAATAATTTTATGACAAAAGATACATAATCTCCGAACCTGAAAATTCTCACATAGCAATTTTGAATCGAATCAAACCATAAACACAAAACTCGTCAGCCATCTTGAAGCCACCATCTTGAATTCATCGATTTTGACAAAAGAATCATGATCTCCGACCCTGAAAAACCCCCATATGCCAATTTTGGAACGAATCGGACCATAAACATGAAACACGTTTGTCATCTTGGAGCCGCCATCTTGAATTTTATGAATTTTGACAGATTCATAATCTCTTACCCAGAAAACCCCTACGTACCAATTTTCAATCAAATCAGATCATAATCACAAAACTCGCCCGCCATCTGGGAGCCGCCATCTTGAATTAATGAATTTTGACGAAGAGTTCATAATCTTCAACCCTGAAAACCCCAACATACTAATTTTGAATCGAATCGGACAATAATCATAAAACTCGTCCGCCATCTTGGATTCATGAGCTACGACCCGAAAACCCCCATGTACCAATTTGTTATCGAATCGAACCAGAATCACTAAACTCGTCCGCCATCTAGGAGTCGCCATTTTGAATTAATGAATTTTGATAAAGAATTCACAATCTCCGACCCCGAAAACACCTACATATCAAATTTGAATAGAATCGCACTATATTCACAAAACTCGTGCACCATCTTGAATATATCAGGCAGATCGCTCCACGTGGTGGTGGACGGTATACGGTCTGATACCATTGGCATCAATTCCGGCGTTCCACAAGGATCAATTTTGGCACCAACATTATTCCTGCTTCATATCAATGATCTGTTGGGAGTAACAACTTGCCCCATCCACAGCTTTGCAGATGATAGTACCCTCCATACTGCGTTCTCTTCCAGAATTCCCATTTCTTCCCAGGAAACTAAGAACTCACGGCGCAGGCAGGTCAATGCTGTCAATGAAGATCTTGCTGAAATCACAGCCTAGGGAACAAACAACCTAGTTGAATTCAATGCCACCAAAACTCAAGCCTGCATTTTCTCTAGAAAGGCAGAACTCAGTATGCCCGATATTGTAATGTCTGGCTCCACCATCCCCACCAAGCCCACCATATCTATGCTCGGTATTTCCATCAGCAACACTCTTCCATGGGATAATCATGTCAGATCCATCGCAAAAGCTGCTTCACAAAAACTCGGATTCTTGTTTCGTGCGAAAAGCTACTTTACACCTCAACAGCTTTTCATGATCTACAAAGCGCAGATACGGCTTGTTCTAGAATACTGTTCCCACATATGGGGTTCAGCACCAAAACATACGCTGATGCTCTTAGATTCCATCCAGAGAAGAGCCATTTGCCTGGTGGGTGACGCCACACTCACTCACTCTTTGACATCATTGGAACACCGTAGAGAGGTCGGCGACCTTTCACTTTTCTATCGATACTTCCACGGGAAATGTTCTTCGGAAATCTCTGCTATCATCCCTTCACTAGCAATACCAATCAGACGAACTAGACAAGCCCAGTAAGCACATCCTTTCGTTGTCAACCTCGAAAGATGTCGAACAGCACTTTATCAAGACTCCTTCATCCATAGAACGGCTAGGCTCTGGAATTCATTGCCTGTGGAAGTATTCCCAACAACATATAATCTCCAAAAGTTCAAAAAAAAATCCAATACCTACCTCCTGTCCCTTTCCTCCCTAGGAACGCACGATGTTCTTTGAACATTATAGGGATTCCCTTTCGTGCGCTCCAAGCGATAAAAAAAAATATGAATTTTGGGAAACAATGATACATAACCCCTCTGACATCGAAAACTGCCACACCAATTCTGAATAGGAACAGACCATGTTCACGAAAATCTTCCGCCATCTTGAATTAATTATATCTACTTCTCCTCGAAAAACTCACTATCCCCGACAACCCACAAATATCAATTCTGAATGGAATCAGATCATATTAATTATAAAATTCATCCACTCTCCTGAATTCTTGATTATGTCTAAAATAATAATCCCATTTCCCAAACACTCGCAGCTACTTATGCCATATTAGTCATCACGAATTCTTCACGATTGTTGAAAAAATCAATATCACAGACAATGTTTTGTAGAATATTCAATATTGTGTTGCCAACAATCTCCTACCTTCCTATTTCCATGGTATAGATAAACAGTTAAAATATGTACGTAGCAGGATACAGGATAAATTAAGATAACATGAGCTCCACGACGTTGCCGGATTCTCGGATCTCACTTTTGTTCAAATGTCTCAACTTATATACTCCTTTGTGAGCGCCCCCTACCTTCAACAGTCAGGAACTACTGATGTATAAAATCGGTGAAAAATTGTTCAGATGAGATCCGGCATGAAATTCAAAATAGAACTCTATCGTATCGATATTGTCTGAAAAACTCAGATATACACATTGAAAAAGGCGAGATCCGAAAATGGATCTCGACTTTCCAAAATGATCTCACCTTGGCAATCATTTATGTACAAATGATCTCATCTTTCCTCTTTATGAATCTATATATATATATATATATATTGATAACCGATGGGTTGTCACTTCCGCTATATTGGAGGGCAACCTGACCTCCGGGTCATAGAAATACTTTTTCCGAGGAAAAATAACGTATATATGCGTATATATACTCAATCTACCCGTTTTTCAAAAGAGGGGAAACGATTTCGAATTTCGAAAATTTCACGTTTTTTGTATATATATAAGATACAAAGTGACCTCCGCTGAATTTTCTATATACGCATCATATATTGAACTTAGTCACTTCCGGCAGTGATGCCACATTTCTGGAAGTGACTTCAACCGAAACGTGTGAGGAAAGCAATATAATAGAGAAATATATACGATAACTAGCTGACCCAGCAAACGTTGTTTCGCCATATACATTTTCGAAAAAAACATTCTTTCAGTGGAATATTTGTCAACACAATTCCATTATTTACATTTTTTATTGTCTAGGGCTTTTCAGTTCGGCAATCTATCTCTTCAGTTTCCCAAGCAAATATTTATCACAAAGCGCGTTCGGTATATTAGATCCGCCATCTTGAATTTCCAAAATTTTGACGCAAAAACCATAATCTCCGACCCCAATAAGTTCCAGATACAAATTTTGAATAAAATTGAATCATTATTAGATATCTCGTCCGCCATATCGAATCCACCATCTTGAATTTTCAAGTTCTGATGAAAATATCATAATCAACGACCCAATGGGCTTCGTGGCCGAGTTTGTCTATGCGCTGAAATTCGCTAGATAGCCGTTCACGATGCAGAGGTACTGTCGGTTCGAATCCGGCTATCGGCTGAGCCTTTTTCTTTAAAATTTGTGATTCATGGTTGTAATTCTGGCAGCACCTCGATGTCCTAGAAGTGGTTCGGATTCCACTATAAGCAGTAGGTCCCGCTCTTCCTAACCCCGCACAAGATTCGACTTCTGGGGAGTTGGTTCCCAACTTTGAAGTAGCGATATACAAAAAAAATACAACGAAAAAAAAGTTGAATTTTACATTCAATGAATAGCTTACGACCGATTCCCAGACCTATCAGATATGCACAAACGGGCCGTTTCGGAAGAGTTTGGCGACAAACACAGTGCATGACATGAGAATTCCATAATATAGTAGGTATTCATTTCACAGAGGTTGCTAGGTTCGATGCCCGACAGAGCAGATAATTTTCATTCATGAAACGAGTTAAAAAATTCCAATTTTCGTAGCCTTGGCCGGAGCTGATTCCGCAGGATTCGTTGTTGCGTTCAAATTATTCGTGCTGCTCTTGAGGTGGCGTATGGAGTTGGTAACAAACACACACAATGGCTGAAGGACCTGTCGTGAGGTTAATAGTCAGTTGGTATGTACATACAACTAAGTATAAATACTACTACTACTACTACTCATTCCACAGTTTATCAATGACTTAATACACAATGGGAGTACTTGATTTTTATAGGTAGATATTGGGGTACTTCTTCAAATATTCGATAATTTTTTCATTACCCAAACATATTTTTTGCAGAATTTACTCAGTCAGCTTTGTCGTTCCATCATTGCACATGATGACACATGAAAATAGGAATAGTCTCTACTCATTACCGGTAAGGTAGGAAAATCAGATCGACCCAGCTCATCAAGGGACAACTTGTCAATTTCCATGCTATCAATGGTCATCTCATCAACGACCCAATTCTTTAACGACTCAAATCATCAGGGCGTACACTTCACAAACACCCAACTCAGCATCGATCCATCTCATAAACGATCCATCTCATCAACGATCCATCTCATCAACACCCATATTTCGTCAACACCTAACTTGTTAACGACCCTACTGATCAACAACCAGTCATCAACCTATACATTTCATCAAAACTCATCTCATAAACCACCTCTATCTCATCAACCATCCCACATTCAACTAACCTAATTTTCATTACATCAACACTCAAGTCAGCGACAAGACAAATCATCACCGACCCATATCATCAACGCACTAATTTTATCAACACTCATATCACCAACGACCCAACAATCGAACTTATCAGAGAGGTTCTATTCACCAACTTACCAACTTCATCCACAGCCAATTTATCAACCTCACAACTGGTCAAGGACCCAACTGATCACTGAGTTTAATCATCACTAATGCAGGTCATCAACGAACCAACTCATCAACGACAAAGCTCATCGACGACACAACTCATCAAAATAAGTGCTCCTTCCATCAAAACACAACTCATCAACCCTCTTTCATCCACACCTGACCCAACACAACAAAGTGCTGATTATTCAACTTTGCAACTCGTTGTGTCGTTGATAATTTGGAGCATTGATGAGTTGAAACGTGGATGAGTTGGAACGTTGATGAGTCGAAACGTTGATGAGTCGAAATGATGACGAGTTAGCTCGTTGACGAGTAGAGTTGTCAATAAGTTAGGCCGTTGATGTGTTGGGTCGTTGATGATTTGAATCGCTGATTATTTGGAAAGTTAATGAGTTGAAACTTTTATGAGTTGAATCGTTAACCAGATGAGTCGTTGACTAGTCGAGTCATTGATTATTCGGTTCGTTGCAAGTCGGGTGTTGATGAAATGGGTACAAAGACGAATTTGGTTTAAGAGTTGGTTTATTCATGAGTTGATTCATTGATGAAATGGGTACGTTGATGAGTTGGGTGATAATTGGTGAGTTGGATCGTTGATGGAAAGGGTATTGATGAAATTGGTAAGTTGATGAGGTGATAAGTTGATCATTTGGGTAGTTGGTGATTTGGGTCATTGATGAGTCGGCTCGTCGGAGCGATGCATATTGGCGGAATTGGTGCGACGATGAGTTGGGTCATTGATGAGTTGGATTATTGATGAGTTGTGCTGATGACGAAGTTGTTGTTGATAAAAGGGGTGTAAACGAGGGTGTAATGATGAGTTGGGTCGAGATCGGCCTTGGATTTATATGGATGTGTTGATGGGTTCGGTCGTTGATGAATTGGGTACTGAAAGAATGGATCCATAGATGAGTTGAATATTATCGAAATGAGAGTTGGTGAGATGTTCAATGATGAGCTGGGGTCAACCCATTGTCAGTATCTAGAGCTGAATGATCTAAAGACCTGCGGAATAGTACGTAAATCGGTCCAATTTTTTCAATTTCACCTTGTTTCTTCTTTCGGAGTCCTCGTCGTCTAACATTGCCTAGTGTTTTTCATCTCTTGGAGCAAACAGATAGAAATCCCAGCAATATTTCAAAAAGATCGTGTGTAGCTAGAGTAGAGGATAGGGAGATGGAACTTCCTCCAGCAAAGAATTCCAAAGTTCGTGGACCCGCATACTGTTCTCATTGTATTTGTATAGCGAAGAGTTGTTCGACATATTTGGGACTGGGCTTATTGTTGTACGTCTGACTACTATTGCTGGTACTGGTACTGATAGGAGGTGGGTACGTTTGCAGTCAGCAACTAGTCCCTGAAGGTACCTTTCAGCAAGCCCCAATATGTGTTCAATGAGTAATGTGGTTCACTTAAGAGAGCTGGCTAGCACCCTTTCCAGGTACCGTCCATCAGCTCTCTTCCAGAGTTTTCCGGTCGTGTTTTGTAGGCTAGTATAATAATGTACTCACTACCATATTCTGCAGTGGCAGGCCTGCCAGCTACCTCGTTAACCGCCGTTAGAGGAGGCCCACTATAAGCAGCATTGGCCCGCTCTCATGCTCAGCTGGTGGTTTTTCCACACTCACCTACAAACACCGTCCCCTGATGCTCACAACTACATAATCTTGATTTCTTTATGTGTGTTATGTGTAGGCTTTGTTACTTACTACATGTATCATATCAGTAGCAACACTGTTGAGTCGAACGCAACAGAGTGAATCGTCAGTACCTCGGTCAGGACTATCTCCAACCGATGCTTTGAAACTGAACAATATACAATTCCTAAATCAAACATTGAGGAAATTCCTTGGTTCAACAGCGATTCGAACACACGACCACGCCTTCTCTTTCAAGGCTCCAATACCAGCCAGGTAAATCAGGAACGAACGAGGAAGAAATGTTGACAACATGAATATGGACTTGGCAACAATTCTCGAATGGGGATCCAATAACTTGCTAGATTTCAATGCAAACAAAACACAAGCATGCCTTTTCTCTAGAAAAGCCGATCTCACTGTACCCAACATAAACTTGTCAGGAGTAACCATACCTTTGAAGACAACCATTTCGATGCTTGGTATTACTATCAGCAATAACCTTTCTTGGGAAAATCACGTGAGATTATATGCTGAAAGTGCATCCCAAAAACTTGGTTTCCTGTTTCGGGCCAGGAGCAATTTCACTTCCAGTCAGCTGCTTATGAACTTTGAGGCACAGATCTGACCTGTCCTAGGATACTGTTTTCATATTTGAAGTTCAACACCCAAACATATCCTGAAACCGTTGGATTCTGTCGGAAAAAGAACAATTTGTCTTGTGGGTGATGCCTCGCTCAGAAACTCACTCACTTCTCTGGAACACCGTAGGAAAGTTGGCAATCTGGCCCTATTTTATAGCTATCTTCATGGATGATGCTCTTCTGAAAAATCAACAATTGTTTCTTTCTTGGCAGTCCCTGCGAGATTAACCCGTGCTTCGCACCCCTTCGTGGTCACTTTGGAGACCTGCAGAACATCTCTTTCATTCTCGTTTATTTCACGAACAGCGAGGCTCCGGAACACATTGCCAAGGAAGGTGTTCCCCGAGGCATATAACCTCCAGAAATTCAATGAATTAAGGAATTGGACGAACACCAATTCCTACCTTATTTCTCTTGGTTCCCACGATGTTCTCTGAACATTACAGGATATCCCTTTTCGTGGGAACCAGATCATAAAAAAAATCAAGTTTTCATAATTCGTTGAGTTCGACCCTTCATTTCTTCATTTTTTTTTAAATCAATATAAATTTTTTTGGATACCTGTTTGTATGTACCACGAATATTGTGACTCAATACTGATGAGACGTGAAACGAGTTTCAGAAATAATGACACATAGGCTTACAGTGTTGCCGAAATTCGGAGGTCTCAATATGCATTCTGAATAACGGAAGTCACTTCGTTATACATGTATCAATCGTATATATGGACATGGAGCGCCACCAAACACTGACGTTAAACTCTCGAACTAAAAAACTTTTTTGGAGGTATGGGGTGGTCAAAGTGACCTCCGGAGAAATTTTCGGGAATGGCCTTCTGATGACATCTGCTGGCTACTGTGTTGAAATGAATGGGGATACGTTGTGACTTCCGTTTTCGGAAGTCACAACGTCATATATGAGGTGACAACGTATTGCATGTGTAACGGTGCGGAGGTGACTTTATACCGTCTATCAATATATATATATATATATATATATATATATATATCTACAAAGGTTCACTTGGCCTCCGGTCTATACTTGGCCTACCAAAACTCCGGCGTATATACAGTGTATATAAATGCATACTTCCTCATATCAACTGGACTTCCATCACATCTGTAGGTCAGTTGACATCCGGTGTATATATTTTATACGTTTCATGTGTATTAATGTAACATGGCTTCTTTTCGCACAAGAATGAGGTTCACTGAGCGTCCGAGCAATGTTGTCAATAATTATTTTAACCCGAGATATACTTAATAAGGAGTTAATCCTTCCAGTAAGGACAATCGCAGTGAATCAATTCAGCAGGGCACCATCTCTGATAGTACCTCTGAGAATATTCAGAATCGTATCAAAGTAAGTGACATGTTAGTATTTATGTGTTCACAAGAGAGTAGGTTCGCAACCCTGCACCGGAGCAAGCTTTTTTTAATTTCCTTCCTATAATATTCCTAAAAAAACAAAAAAAAATTGTTCTAAAATTTGTTCTATCCGTCATTCGGTTGCCCCCTTACGAGCAACCCTCAAAAGTCTTCGAAAGTCTTGTGCGAGCAAGGAATGACGGGGGTCTTACCTTTTAACGTGTGATCCCAAACACTTTCTTGGGCCATCAGAAAAATTTCTGCAGTCGACGGGGATCGAACCCACGACCGGCAAGCGAATGCGAATTAGAATATAGACACTCTGTCCGCACGGCTACCTGGCCCTCCTCCCAGAAATATTCTCAGAATATCTAGAACAGACCACTTTGTATATTCTTATATTGTACCTAGACATATTCGTATAATATTCACAGAATATTCAAATAATGAGCATTGGATATTTTGAGAATATTCCGAGAATGTTCAGAGGATGTTGAATTCAGTCCACTTCAGATGTCTATACAATGTGCATAGAATATTTTAAGTGTTTTGTGGAAATATTCTGAGAACATTCAAATGTTCCATCATGTGCTCCTATGAATATTCAATGAATGTACTTGTGCTATCTGGTCTGTGATACTATTGTGGATATCTTTATTGAATTTGGTACACGTCTTCAATGCATCAATATGCATTTTCTGATGTACGAAGTTTTATTATTTCTACCAGTGGCTTCTGTAAGGGTTGTGCATTTAATATTTTTTGGTAAAAAATGGTACTCCGAATTTGATCTCATGATTTTATTTTAATGTATATGAAAAATTGTCAGAGTAGGTTATAGAACACAAACTAGTTAAACAGTGTGTTACAATTTGGTCTACCCCAACCGTGCACTTCCGTATTCCTATGGCGATTTGGATGTTTTTTTCTTCTCATGATAATATACACTACTCAAAATTGTCTACTTTGTCGAGCAGAAAAAAATTATCAATAACAATTTTTTAGCCTACGACGATCACAAGAACTCCAACAATATTGAAAAAAAACGGATTAGTCATTTTTTTTAATCATAATATGATAATGGCAATCGATTCGTACTAGTCACAAATACTCCTATATCAATTTTCAATTCAATATCTCACTTGGGAGTGTTTTTTATCAACGTTACAATTTTTAATAATTGCATTTTTCAAGTCACTGTGTACAATAAAAAAACAAAAAAAATTTGTTCTAAAATTTGTTGTATCCGTCATTCGGTTGCCCCCTTACGAGCAACCCTCAAAAGTCTTCGAAAGTCTTGTGCGAGCAAGGAATGACGGGGGTCTTACCTTTTAACGTGTGATCCCAAACACTTTCTTGGGCCATCAGAAAAATTTCTGCAGTCGACGGGGATCGAACCCACGACCGGCAAGCGAATGCGAATTAGAATATAGACACTCTGTCCGCACGGCTACCTGGCCCTCCTCCCAGAAATATTCTCAGAATATCTAGAACAGACCACTTTGTATATTCTTATATTGTACCTAGAATATTCGTATAATATTCACAGAATATTCAAATAATGAGCATTGGATATTTTGAGAATATTCCGAGAATGTTCAGAGGATGTTGAATTCAGTCCACTTCAGATGTCTATACAATGTGCATAGAATATTTTAAGTGTTTTGTGGAAATATTCTGAGAACATTCAAATGTTCCATCATGTGCTCCTATGAATATTCAATGAATGTACTTGTGCTATCTGGTCTGTGATACTATTGTGGATATCTTTATTGAATTTGGTACACGTCTTCAATGCATCAATATGCATTTTCTGATGTACGAAGTTTTATTATTTCTACCAGTGGCTTCTGTAAGGGTTGTGCATTTAATATTTTTTGGTAAAAAATGGTACTCCAAATTTGATCTCATGATTTTATTTTAATGTATATGAAAAATTGTCAGAGTAGGTTATAGAACACAAACTAGTTAAACAGTGTGTTACAATTTGGTCTACCCCAACCGTGCACTTCCGTATTCCTATGGCGATTTGGATGTTTTTTTCTTCTCATGATAATATACACTACTCAAAATTGTCTACTTTGTCGAGCAGAAAAAAATTATCAATAACAATTTTTTAGCCTACGACGATCACAAGAACTCCAACAATATTGAAAAAAAACGGATTAGTCATTTTTTTTAATCATATGATAATGGCAATCGATTCGTACTAGTCACAAATACTCCTATATCAATTTTCAATTCAATATCTCACTTGGGAGTGTTTTTTATCAACGTTACAATTTTTAATAATTGCATTTTTCAAGTCACTGTGTACAATAATGCTTATGAGAATCTGAATGATACCAGGCATGATGGTAGTCGAGATTAGATCATTTGGCTACAAAGTGAGATGAATAATGAATAAAATCACTAGAGATTTAGATTTTTTATGAATTTTCCACCTGTTGCTCCACTGATTTGCAATGTTCTATTACTCGAGTCGCAAAACTCTAAGATTTGCAAAATTATTACACGATACTAGCTGTCAAATTTGTTTGTGAAAAGCGAAGCGTAATTCAACGCAAATTCACTTAATTTCCAAATACTATACGATTCATGAGAATCAAATAGTAAGCAGTAACAAAAAAAATTGTATTCTTTCGCGATTGAACACATTACAACCAATGAACATTATCACCGTCATTCCAGGTACCAATCATCATTCAAATTATTATGAGAATTATTGTACACGGTAACTTAAAAAATGCCATAATTCATAAATTGTAACGTTAATAAGAAAACACTCCTCATGAGATATTGAATTGAAAATTGATATGGAGGTATTTGTGACTATAGTCTGAATCGATTGCCCCTATCAAGATTATAGTGAGAAAATGCCTAATCCGTTTGCTTCGATTCTGCTAGAGTTTTTGTGATCGTAGTAGGCTAAGAAATTGTGATTGATGATTTTTTTCTGCTCGACAAAGTAGACAATTTTTAGTAGTATATTATGAGAAGAAAATATCCAAATCACCTTATAAGGAAGTACAGGGTGGGTGGTTTAAATTTCAACACTGTTTATAGCCTATATTCTGGTAGTTTGTCACAAATATTGAAGTATTACAAAGTACCTAAAATTTTTGTTTTCTGGATATTCTTGATTTTGTTTCGTCCGACACATGGTTTTCTCTCAAAATTAAAATCGTTTCACGTTTAAAATTCTTGTGGGGTGAATAGATATTGTATGATAATCTCCTCTTCTTTCTAATTATTGAGATAGGGAGATGTTGCTGGCCATTGCTGAGGTCCTATCCAACGATCAAGATAAACTATATGAAAGATTCCGAACAATTACATTCAAATGAGCAGCTGATCCATCCATCGTGCATGTATCTTTTTCGATTCCTTAACGCAATTGATACATTTTCAAGCAACACAGATAGTTTTTCTCCGAGAAAATGCAAGTATGACCGTCGATACAAAAGTCCCCCCATCAGACTTGTAGCAATTTGAATTGAAAGATTTTCATTTCAAGCAAAAACCATGCGTCTAACGGAATTAGATCACATAAAATTTGCTCATAAAATGATGAGAATTCCAAAAATGATTTTTTATGAGAAAGCAGTGGCGTACCATTTTTTCTCCTAGAATATTCAATGAAAAACATACTGGTGAGAATAATGAAATTTTTTGTGCATCAAAAAGTGCATCTTGATGATGTATTGAAGAGGTGTAGCAAATTTCATGAAGATATCTACAATACTATCACAGTCTTTATTGTTCTAGAAAAAATTGTTTTAAAATTGTTCTATCCGTCATTCGCTTGCCCCCTCACGAGCAACCCTCAGAAGTCTTCGAAAGTCTTGTGCGAGCAAGGAATGACGGGGGCCTTACCTTTTAACGTGTGATCTCAAACACTTTCTTAGGCAATCAGAAAAAGTCTGCGTTCGTGGGACTCGAACCCACGATCGATACCTCGACGTGAATCGATATTGAAGAATCGAAGCACTGAGGTACGCCGAAATCCTTACCACCCTGTATCTCAAATTAGGACGTACACGACATATCTTCTCATGAAGATTTTTCTTGAAATGGGTCTGAGAATCTCCCTCTCAAATATAGCATGTCATTGAAGAACACCCTGTATAGCTTCGAATTGTAGACATTCATCATGTTCGAAGATAAACACTCACTTATACGTTCATAGTTGTCCTCAAGATATTTATTCAAAGTCCAATAATTTGAATCATAGATGAATGTCCATTGGACGTGAATGAATATGTAGTTAATTTTGAATCTATAAAAAATTGAAGGAATATGTTTCAAATGAAAACAAAATAATGAACAAATTGAGTTCCTGATGATAAAAATCGAAAATGTGTATTCAATTCTCATTCAAAGTAACTTTTTTCTGCAATCGGCTTGACGTTTCTCTTACTGACACAATAAAATGATTTGAATGTATGTTGCTAGGCAACACTTTCAGTGTCTAGGAGCTAGAGCTAAAGTTTAACTCCTAGGAACTAAAAACGTGTCGGATGACAGCTGATATATGATAGCTGCTTTGACATTGACATGCGCAAGTGATTCAAAATAGTGGTAACTTCACTCATATTTTATTAATTAGATAAGTATCAATTATTTGCACTAAAGTCGCAAATTTTGCAAATATCGCTTGTCAAACAAAGTATCACATTCGATCATAATAAAACAATGTAGGTACTATCTCATTATAGGAACCTATATGTTTTTTGACTTCCCAGGAAAACTTTACAAGGTGAATCCATGATATATGTCATTCAATCTCCTCGCCTTCTCCACTATTTCTCTTGTTCTGTTGCGAAAACTGTACATTGTTATTTCACATCAATCGATTACAACTCATGGATACAACTGTGGAGTCTTACCTAGTTATTATGAAGAGACGAATAAGTGGAAAACCCACAAATCGAAAATTTGCTCACATCTCGGCGTTGCCAAACTTACGGAGGCTGAGTGAACCGCTGAAGATATAGTTTTTATACATATCGGATATACACGTGAATACCCCAGCGCACCTCAACGTCAAATGGCCACACTAAAATTTATACGCTTGACCAAATATGGGTGAGTTGGACTCCGACGTTTTTTTGTCTCAGGGTGTTGGAAACCACATTAACATGGTATTGTGATGGATAACATGGGGTGGTCACCGGGCGTCCGTATATCGGACGCCCAGTGACCCCGGAGTCCCAGTGAACCGGAAAATTAACATGGCTGGAGGCTCAGTTGCACCGTAAAGATATATATATATATATATATATATATATATATATATAGTAGAAGGGTAGTCGTTGCTGACTAGTTAGGTATCGACTAGTAAATAGTGAGGTTTTGCAGCAAGTAAAAGAGAACTCTTTGAAGATTATCCAAGCTTTCGGAATTTAATTGATTCCATCATCAGGGCATACTACAATAATTATTGTCAGTGATAATATAAAAGTCAAAATTAATTTGTACTTACATCTACGTGAGGATGATTACTATGATGTTAACAATAATTTTCAAAAATGAATTGTGATACATCATCCAGGAACGAAGTTGTTTGTAAAGTTGTAAAACAATTAACAATTAAAATAAAACAGTAGTAAAGTTACAATCACACATGTTAAAAACTTGAACTTGAACTTGAAATTGAGCTAGCTAGTCATGGACACCATGTGGCCGGATATGAAAAAATTAATGAATGAATGACAATCGAAATTAGGTTAGAATGTTGACAGTATTGACAAGACAAGTACTATCAGTAGTACCAACTATTGTACCAACCGTAAAAATTGTGGCAATTTTGAAAATGATGAAATGGAAGTTATAATTCAGAATTATCAATGGAGTTAACCCTGAAGGGGTTGATGTCTAATGTCAATAAATAGGCATAAATTTCACTTAGATAGTTGATGTCTGTTTTTTTATTCATATTGTTGGCCTCTTGATAGATGCAAGCCATTTCTAAAAAGGACCTTTTGGTCAAATTGTTCTCGGAAGCTAAGATTTTAACATTGTCATAATCCATATGATGGTCAAATTGGTTAACATGATCTGCTAGAGCACATCTTTCTGGGTGTAATCTACTATCACTTTTGTGTGAGGTAATTCTTGCCTTAAGGGCTCTTGATGTCTGACCAACATACGTTTTATCACAATTTTTGCACGGAATACTATATACCACATTCATTCGAGATGTCAATGGAATTTTATCTTTTACTTTTGTGTATATGGACCTAATAGTGAGAACTGTTTTATTAGCTGTTTTGATGTTGGGTATATTAACAAAAATTCTAGCCAGTTTGGGTGTGATATCCTTTATGTAAGGCAATGATGTGTATAGAATTTGTTGTGGGGGAGTAACAGGCAATTGGATGTCAGTGGGAGTATGTTGAATTACAGGGGTGTCAGCTTCCAGTGTGGCAGAGTTATTGAATAATATGTTTTTTATTAAGCTCGGAGGGTATGAATTATCTATGAATAGTTGTAAGAGAATATTGAGGTTTTTATTGTGAAATGAGGTGTCTGAGATTTTTAATACTCTATTTTTCATCTGTTTGATCAAGTTCACTTTCATTGACTTTTTGTGGTAGGATAGATAATTTATATATCTCCCTGAGTTGCATGGTTTCCTGTACCAATCAATCAAAATACTGTTGTCTGCAGTTCTAATGAACCTTGTGTCTAGAAAGGGTACGGATTGCTGGTTGTCTTCAATTTCTATTGTGAACTGAATGTAGGGATCAAAACTATTGAAAGTATCAAGAATCTCACTTGTACACTCTTTTGGTAACGCTACAATTATGTCATCGACATATTTTTTGATAAAGAATGGTGTAAATGATAAAACTGGAATAACTGTATCCAATATCTCATCCATCACATAAGCTGCTAGTATAGGAGAAATGGACGCTCCCATGGGAGTGCCAAAGGTTTGTTTAAAAAACATGTTATTAAAAGAGAAATATGTGTTATCAAAGAGGAATGTTATTAATTTGGAAAAATATTCTTCACTGATGTTACAATGTGCACTGATACTCTCCCATTGCTTGTGTATTGCTCGCAAGCAGGCTTCGAGATAAACATTACTAAAAAGAGACACTACATCCAGACTGGCTATCACATAGTTGTGTGGAAGTAACATTTTATTAAATTTTTCAGAAACCTCGAATGAATCTTTGATATAATATTCGTTATCAAAATTGTATGCCTTGGTCAAGATGTTAGTTAGGTAGGAAGCAATAGCTTCTGTGGGTGCTCCAATGGAAGCTACAATTGGTCTAACCGATAACGTTGGTTTGTGAATCTTGGGCAAAGCATAAAATTTTGGAGAATTGCTGCTATAACAAGTCAGTTTCTTTTTAACTGAATCATCAATTTGATTATTATTGTGTAGTTCCTTTATGAGGTTATTGCTGACTCTCTGTATGGAATTTGTGGGATCTTTAGCAAGTTGGGTGTATGAAGAGTTGTTTAAAATGATATCATTTGACAAGCTTATGTATTGATCTTTTTCCATTATTACTGTTACATTACCTTTGTCAGATGTAGTTAGTATCAAATTGGGATTATCTTTCAGGAATTTTCTTGATTTATGTAAAAGGTTTTGAAAAACTGATTGATGTTTGAATTGACATTGAATACTATTGGTGATGATATTCACTGCTCTTGCTATAGTAACACTTTTCTGATTATGATCTGTAATGGATGAAGTAATATAGTCTATATCTGCCAAAATGTTCTTAATAGAAATGTCCTTACCTATTCTTGGTTCAATGCTAAATTTCGGGCCTAATGACAGAAATTGTTGAATGTCCTCTGGTATGACTGTGTTAGAGATATTTTTTATCCACTTAGGGTTAGTTTTCAATTTGGTTTTTGACTGGATTTCTTTTAAGTTATTCAATTTTCTAATATTTTTGATTCTGACTCTATGAAAAAGTTTGTTATATGAGATCTGTTGTCTACCACTGAAATTAAGAAAGGTAAGTTCATTCGTAAGTGAAATTATAAACTGTTTCCGAAAACGGAAGTCACAACGTATCCCCATTCATTTCAACACAGTAGCCAGCAGATGTCATCAGAAGGCCATTCCCGAAAATTTCTCCGGAGGTCACTTCGACCACCCCATACCTCCAAAAAAGTTTTTTAGTTCGAGAGTTTAACGTCAGTGTTTGGTGGCGCTCCATGTCCATATATACGATTGATACATGTATAACGAAGTGACTTCCGTTATTCCGAATGCATATTGAGACCTCCGAATTTCGGCAACACTGTAAGCCTATGTGTTATTATTTCTGAAGCTCGTTTCACGTCTCATCAGTATTGAGTCACAATATTCGTGGTACATACAAACAGGTATCCTAAAAAATTTATATTGATTTAAAAAAATTAAGAAATGAAGGGTCGAACTCAACGAATTATGAAAACTTGATTTTTTTTATGATCTGGTTCCCACGAAAAGGGATATCCTGTAATGTTCAGAGAACATCGTGGGAACCAAAAGAAATAAGGTAGGAATTGGTGTTCGTCCAATTCCTTAATTCATTGAATTTCTGGAGGTTATATGCCTCGGGGAACACCTTCCTTGGCAATGTGTTCCAGAGCCTCGCTGTTCGTGAAATGAAAGAACGAAAGGGATGTTCTGCAGGTCTCCAAAGTGACCACGAAGGGGTGCGAAGCATCAACTAGACGGGTTAATCTCGCAGAGACTGCCAAGAAAGAAACAATTGTTCATCTTTCAGAAGAGCATCGTCCATGAAAATAGCTATGAAATAGGGCCAGATTGCCAACTTTCCTACGGTGTTCCAGAGAAGTGAGTGAGTTTCTGAGCGAGGCATCACCCACAAGACAAATTGTTCTTTTTTCGACAGAATCCAACGGTTTCAGGACATGTTTGGGTGTTGAACTTCAAATATGAAAACAGTATCCTAAGACAGGTCAGATCTGTGCCTCAAAGTTCATAAGCAGCTGACTGGAAGTGAAATTGCTCCTGGCCCGAAACAGGAAACCAAGTTTTTGGGATGCACTTTCAGCATATAATCTCACGTGATTTTCCCAAGAAAGGTTATTGCTGATAGTAATACCAAGCATCGAAATGGATGTCTCCAAAGGTATGGTTACTCCTGACAAGCTTATGTTGGGTACAGTGAGATCGGCTTTTCTAGAGAAAAGGCATGCTTGTGTTTTGTTTGCATTGAAATCTAGCAAGTTATTGGATCCCCATTCGAGAATTGTTGCCAAGTCCATATTCATGTTGTCAACATTTCTTCCTCGTTCGTTTCTGATTTACCTGGCTGGTATTGGAGCCCTGAAAGACGAGGCGTGGTCGTGTGGTCGAATCGCTGTTGAACCAAGGAATTTCCTAGATGTTTGATTTAGGAATTGTATTTTGTTCAGTTTCAAAGCATCGGTTGGAGATAGTCCTGACCGAGGTCCTGACGATTCACTGTTGCGTTCGACAGTGTTGCTACTGAAATGATACATGTAGTAAGTAACAAAGCTGATGGACGGTACCTGGAAAGGGTGTTAGCCAGCTCTCTTAAGTGAACCACATTACTCATTGAACACATATTGGGGCTTGCTGAAAGGTACCTTTAGGGACTAGTTGCTGACTGCAAACGTACCCACCTTTTATCAGTACCAGTACCAGCAATAGTAGTCAGACGTACACAATAAGCCCAGTCAGCACATACTTTAGTCGTCAATTTCGAAATATGTCGAACAACTTTTCGCTATACAAATACAATGAGAACAGTATGCGGGTCCACGATCTTTGGAATTCTTTACTGGAGGAAGTTCCATCTCCCTATCCTCTACTCTAGGTACACACGATCTTTTTGAAATATCGCTGGGATTTCTATCCGTTTGCTCCAAGAGATGAAAAACACTAGGCAATGTTAGACGACGAGGACTCCGTAAGAAGAAACAAGGTGAAATTGAAAAAATTGGACCGATTTACGTACTATTCCGCAGATCTTTAGATCATTCAGCTCTAGATACTGACAATGGGTTGACCCAATCTCATCATTGAACATCTCACCAAATATCATTTCGATAATATTCAACTCATCTATGGATCCATTCTTTCAGTACCCAATTCATCAACGACCGAACCCATCAACACATCCATATAAATCCAAGGCCGATCTCGATCCAACTCATCATTACACCCTCGTATACACCCCTTTTATCAACAACAACTTCGTCATCAGCACAACTCATCGATAATCCAACTCATCGATGACCCAACTCATTGTCGCACCAATTTCGCCAATATGCAACGCTCCGACGAGCCGACTCATCAATGACCCAAATCACCAACTACCCAAATGATCAACTTATCACCTCATCAACTTACCAATTTCATCAATACCCTTTCCATCAACGATCCAACTCACCAATTATCACCCAACTCATCAACGTACCCATTTCATCAATGAATCAACTCATGAATAAACCAACTCTTAAACCAAATTCGTCTTTGTACCCATTTCATCAACACCCGACTCGTCAACGAACCGAATAATCAATGACTCGACTAGTCAACGACTCATCTGGTTAACGATTCAACTCATAAAAGTTTCAACTCATTAACGTTCCAAATAATCAGCGATTCAAATCATCAACGACCCAACACATCAACGGCTCAACTTATTGACAACTCTACTCGTCAACGAGCTAACTCGTCATCATTTCGACTCATCCACG
Source organism: Phaedon cochleariae (assembly GCA_918026855.4). NCBI lineage: Eukaryota > Metazoa > Arthropoda > Insecta > Coleoptera > Chrysomelidae > Phaedon > Phaedon cochleariae. The sequence goes on along the minus strand of OU896709.1, from coordinate 16,781,087 downwards.
TTTCAACTCATCAACGCTCCAAATCATCAACGACACAACGAGTTGCAAAGTTGAATAATCAGCACTTTGTTATGTTGGGTCAGGTGTGGATGAAAGAGGTGGGTTGATGAGTTGTGTGTTGATGGAAGGAGAACTTATTTTGATGAGTTGTGTCGTCGATGAGCTTTGTCGTTGATGAGTTGGTTCGTTGATGACCTGCATTAGTGATGATTAAACTCAGTGATCAGTTGGGTCCTTGACCAGTTGTGAGGTTGATAAATTGGCTGTGGATGAAGTTGGTAAGTTGGTGAATAGAACCTCTCTGATAAGTTCGATTGTTGGGTCGTTGGTGATATGGGTGTTGATAAAATTAGTGCGTTGATGATATGGGTCGGTGATGATTTGTCTTGTCGCTGACTTGAGTGTTGATGTAATGAAAATTAGGTTAGTTGAATGTGGGATGGTTGATGAGATAGAGGTGGTTTATGAGATGAGTATTGATGAAATGTATAGGTTGATGACTGGTTGTTGATCAGTAGGGTCGTTAACAAGTTAGGTGTTGACGAAATATGGGTGTTGATGAGATGGATCGTTGATGAGATGGATCGTTTATGAGATGGATCGATGCTGAGTTGGGTGTTTATGAAGTGGACGCCCTGATGATTTGAGTCGTTAAAGAATTGGGTCGTTGATGAGATGACCATTGATAGCATGTGTATATGGGTGTTGATAAAATTAGTGCGTTGATGATATGGGTCGGTGATAATTTGTCTTGTCGCTGACTTAAGTGTTGATGTAATGAAAATTAGGTTAGTTGAATGTGGGATGGTTGATGAGATAGAGGTGGTTTATGAGATGAGTATTGATGAAATGTATAGGTTGATGACTGGTTGTTGATCAGTAGGGTCGTTAACAAGTTAGGTGTTGACGAAATATGGGTGTTGATGAGATGGATCGTTGATGAGATGGATCGTTTATGAGATGGATCGATGCTGAGTTGGGTGTTTATGAAGTGGACGCCCTGATGATTTGAGTCGTTAAAGAATTGGGTCGTTGATGAGATGACCATTGATAGCATGGGAATTGACAAGTTGTCCCTTGATGAGCTGGGTCGGTCTGATTTTCCTACCTTACCGGTAATGAGTAGAGACTATTCCTATTTTAATGTGTCATAATGTGCAATGATGGAACGACAAAGCTGACTGAGTAAATTCTGCAAAAAATACGTTTGGGTGATGAAAAAATTATCGAATATTTGTAGAAGTACCCCAATATCTACCTATAAAAATCAAGTACTCCCATTGTGTATTAAGTCATTGATAAACTGTGGAATGAGTAGTAGTAGTAGTAGTATTTATACTTAGTTGTATGTACATACCAACTGACTATTATCCTCACGACAGGTCCTTCAGCCATTGTGTGTGTTTGTTACTAACTCCATACGCCACCTCAAGAGCAGCACGAATAATTTGAACGCAACAACGAATCCTGCGGAATCAGCTCCGGCCAAGGCTACGAAAATTGGAATTTTTCAACTCGTTTTATGAATAAAAATTATCTGCTCTGTCGGGCATCGAACCTAGCAACCTCTGTGAAATGAATACCTACTATATTATGGAATTCTCATGTCATGCACTGTGTTTGTCGCCAAACTCTTCCGAAACGGCCCGACCGAATCTCATGAACATTTTTGTGCATATCTGATAGGTCTGGGAATCGGTCGTAAGCTATTTATTGAATGTAAAATTCAACTATTTTTTCGTTGAATTTTTTTTTGTATATCGCTACTTCAAAGTTGGGAACCAACTCCCCAGAAGTCGAAACTTGTGCGGGGTTAGGAAGAGCGGGATCTACAGCTTATAGTGGAATCCGAACCACTTCTAGGGCATCGAGGTGCTGCCAGGATTACAACCATGAATCACACATTTAAAAAAAAAGGCTCAGCCGATAGCCGGATTCGAACCGACAGTACCTCTGCATCGTGAACGGCTATCTAGCGAATTTCAGCGCATAGACAAACTTGGACACGAAGCCCATTGGGTCGTTGATTATGATATTTTCATCAGAACTTGAAAATTCAAGATGGTGGATTCGATATGGCGGACGAGATATCTAAAAATGATCCAATTTTATTCAAAATTTGTATCTGGAACTTTTTGGGGTCGGAGATTATGGTTTTTGCGTCAAAATTTTGGAAATTCAAGATGGCGGATCCAATATACCGAACGCGCTTTGTGATAAATATTTGCTTGGGAAACTGAAGAGATAGATTGCCGAACTGAAAAGCCCTAGACAATAAAAAATTTAAATAATGGAATTGTGTTCCACTGAAAGAATGTTTTTTTCGAAAATGTATATGGCGAAACAACGTTTGCTGGGTCAGCTAGTTATCGTATATATTTCTCTATTATATTGCTTTCCTCACACGTTTCGGTTGAAGTCACTTCCAGAAATGTGGCAGCACTGCCGGAAGTGACTAAGTTCAATATATGATGCGTATATAGAAAATTCAGCGGAGGTCACTTTGTATCTTATATATATACAAAAAACGTGAAATTTTTTAAATTCGAAATCGTTTCCCCTCTTTTGAAAAACGGGTAGATTGAGTATATATACGCATATATACGTTATTTTTTCTCGGAAAAAGTATTTCTATGACCCGGAGGTCAGGTTGCCCTCCAGTATAGCGGAAGTGACAACCCATCGGATATCAATATATATATATATATATATATATATATACATCCTGCTATCATTATTGCGTCCAAACATTGCCCTTTTACATTTATTACTGCGTCCTTCTATTTATTGCGTCCATATATGGACGCGATAATGTCATCAACGTTAAACTTCGAATAGAACTGCTTGAAAGACTAGTAACAAAATTATTTTGAAAGCCCATGCCTCCACCTACCGATAGATCTGAGATTGACTGGTCTATCTGTCCAAATATTCGAGATATGCGGAAAAGTCTACTAGCACATCAGACGCAATATTATGCGTAAATGAACAGAAAATATACATTGTAGTTCAGAAGACTTCCGCCAGAGCGGAATATACGAAAAATATACGAAATTCCAGTATTTCCATCTAGAGTATCTTATTGCGTCCTGATGTTTGGCAACATTGCATGGTTCATTTAATTTCATTTATAGTAAGAAATGGAAGTTTCAAGAGCACCGTGCGTCCCAACAAAGAGAGGTGTTTGAATTTTTCTGATTTTCTGGAGGCTATGAGTTCTTGGGAATACTTGCACTGTCATAGAATTCCAAAGCTTTGCCATTTCATAGACGAATGAGTTTTGTGTGAGTGTTGTTCGACTTATTTCAAGGTTGACAACGTGAGGATGTGCTGACTGGGCCTGTCGAGTTTGTGGCATTGCTAGTGATGGAATGATAGCAGCGATTTCTAAGGAACATTTGCCGTGGAAGTATCTATAAAGAAATGAAAGGTGGCCTACTTCCCTGTGGTGTTTCAGAGGAGTCAACGTATAAGTGAGTGTGGCATCACCCACCGGAAGGTTGACTCTTCTCTGGATGGATTCTAAGAGGATCAGCGTATGCTTGGGTTCTGAACCCCATAATGTGAGAACAGTAATCTGAAACTGGCCGAGTATGTGCTTTGTAGATCGTGAAAAGCTGTTGGGGTGTACAATAGATTTTCGGAATAAGAATCCCGAGTCATTGTGAAGCAGTTCACACGATGGATCAGACATTGCTGGGAATGGTAGTACCAGACATAAGGCATACTGATGAGTATTGGTTTTCTAGAGAAATTACAAGCTTGAGTTCTGATGGCGATGGATTCAACTGGGTTGTTGGCTTCCCAGGCTATTTTTCAGCAAGATCGTCATTGGCAGGGTTGACTTGCCTTCGTCGTAAGTTCTCAGTTACCTGAAAAGAAGTGGATATTTCTAGAAGAGAATGCAGATTATGCAGTTTTATCGTCTGGAAAGCTTGGATAGAGCAAGTGGATCCTAGTGGAAAGCCGGAATTGATCGTCATTGACAGCGTTGACTTGCCTTCGTCGTAAATTCTCAGTTTCCTGGAAAAATATCGAAATTCTGAAAAAGAATGCAGATTATGGAGAGTTTAATCGTTTGCAAAGCTTGGATAGAGCAAGTGGATCCTAGTGGAAAGCCAGAATTGATCGTCATTGACAGCGTTGACTTGCCTTCGTCGTAAGTTCTCATCAGTTTCCTGAAGAGAAATGGGAATTCTAGAAGAGAATGCAGATTATGGAGAGTTTCATTGTCTGCAAAGCTTGGATAGGGCAAAAGTGGATCCTTGTTCTAAGCCGGAATTGATGACAATGTTATCAGACGATTCTTTATCCACCACCAAATGTAGCGATCTGCCTGAAAGAAAACTCGATGAAAGATGGCATAGCTGAGGTGGTTCGCCGTATGAGAATAGTTTGTGGAGGAGTCCTTGGAAGATGGGTTTCAATTCCAGGATTTAATTAATTTTTCAATGTTTTGCTCATTTTCCCCACTTATCTCTTTTCTCCTCTCAACATTTGTCAATCATTTGTATACTCTATATGACTCATATGTCACAATAGGTCATATTAAGGGCCTGACATGGGCCCACTCACGTTCAACCTCAACCTAACCTAGCCTAACCTATATGCCTTTGCTCATAATGTCATAATATTTGTATGACATTGAATTCTGTTTTCTGTTTGGAATACATGTTGGCTGATTGCCTCATCAATTATTCGATATTCGCGTCAATAATTTGTGCTTCCAGTATGAAACAGGGCCCTTGTTGAAAAAGAACAATTTTCGAAAACGAATGTTTTTTCGAGAATTGCTGTGCCAATTTCTCATCATACCATTTCCGTGCATGATATTGAATTGAATATATAAGTCCATTAATGAGAACCCAGGTAGCCTCGTGGTGGAAGCGTCATTATACTAATCCGCGTTTGCTTGCTGGTGTACGTGGGTTCAATTCTCCGCTGCAGAAATGTGTCTGATGACCTAAGAATGTGTTTGGTCATCCCTTGCTCGCACGAGTCTCTCGAAGAATTCTAGGGATTGCTCGTGAGGGGCCAACCTAATGACGGATAGAAAAATTCAGAACAATTTTTCAGAACCCGTTATCATTTCTTGATACATGGGCTCGTGACTATGGGCATCGGCGGGTATATCTAATTCAACTAGTTGAATTTATAGAACTATTTCAACTCCAGGTGAGTCAACAAAAAAATGTAATTCCTTCCATACCCATATTTTTTAATCGTACCTCAAATTGAGCTGAAGATGATCCCTTATACCGACCCGTGTCCCTCTGATCATCAAACAACCGAGTTAACAACGTTATCAAATGGTGTGGAGATGATTTTGATCTTTCCTTCCTTCCTTTGATATATTATTCTGATTTCAATCAGTCAATCATCAAAAAACTTATTTGTTGTAATGATCTTGGGGAAAGGAGGTAATTGCAACCATGTAGGACCGCATTGCATTGGCACTCTTCCTAATGATGAAACCGAAAAATGTATTATCGAGTATCCTAGCAAATTACCACCAGTCGTCGAAGTGGTCCCAATGGCATAATGCTATATCAGGCCAAATATCTGATTGAAATAGTCAAAAAATCAGCCTCCAAAATTTATATAGGACGACAGCCATTTATTGAATGGTTCATTAGCTGAGAAGATGTCATCACCAGAAGGAGATATATGGACATGACCAATGTGCTTGTTGGTTCATTATCATCGTTAGAGATACCATCATTGGAGAGCTTTCTTCATGTAAAAACTTAAAAAACGATAAGATTTACACAAAATTCTTTAACACACAACATGTTTCGCTAACACAGTAGCTTCGTCAGGTGATATCCCTAACAACACAGGGATGTCCGAGGTACGTACCTTTTTTGTCCCGCGGTACAAGGACATGATTGGGGCATCCAGGGGATGTCGCGCAGTGGTTGTCCAGTGGACATCCCGCATGGTACATCCCTAGGTTATCCTATTCGTGTCCCTGGAGTATCTGATATCTATTCACATCAGAGTCATTGACTTTCATCGAAGTATTAGGTTGCATTTTTTTGAACCTGTTTATTTTTTTTCCGGAAAATAATCGTAATGAAAATAAAGAATAAAGTTTCAGAACTTCTTAAGAAATTACCATTTTTCGCAAACAGAAATCGTACATGCATAATGCCCCTCATTTTTAAACACCCAAGAATGATATAATAATAATACCCAGATCCTAACAAAGTTGTATTCATTCAGGTTTCTATTTTTCGCAAACAGAAATCGTACAACATGCATAATGCCCCTCATTTTCAAACACCCAAGAATGATATAATAATTATACCCAAATCCTAACAAAGTTGTATTCATTCAGGTTCCTGTAGTTAAGTCCTGTTTATGAATCTGTTTAGTACACAAATCTTCAGGAGACTCAATAGCCAATGAAGTAAGATGCGTGCCTGATAAGCCAGAGGTCCCGGGTTCAATCCGTACTCGACCAACTTTTTTTTTCTCCTGTCGAAGGGATGTCCCTGGGATATCCTTGCGACGTCATAGGGATATTCTTTCTTCGTACTTGGTACATCCCAGGGACGTACCAGAAGGACATCCCTAGGATGCCTCTTTTGTGGAAAGCGGATGTCCCTGGAACGTCCCTAGTATGTACCATGTTCCGACGCAGGATATCCCAGGGACGAAAATGGAGGACGTCCCTGGGACGTCCCTGGGACGTCCCTGGGACGTACTCGTGTTGTTAGGGATACTGGTACAATGAACTATGAAAAGGTTTTGAGATATACTATATTCAATTTTCATCGAATAGCATAATCCTAATCTCGCAAAGAAAACTGCCATTTTTCATTCATTTCTCCCAGAATATAGACTGGCAGAGGTGCCGTTTGATACAATACAATGTTTAACATGCCTTTGTGACATGTCATATCCGATAACGATAGAAATTTGCAGATCGTTATCCTTCTATTGTCAAAATGTCGCGCAACTTAACAAATACACATCAATACCGGACCGTATTACATTAGTATTGAAGATTTGCCTCATTATTATTAGTCAGACGCAATAATGTACTATTAATATAATAAAAATATACCCTCAGTCTGGCAACATCGCTGGACGCACTAATGTATATACAGGACGCAATAAAGATCGTTGAATGAACCTCAAATATATGGCTGGATGCAATAACATTCGTGAAATGGAATGACGCAATGAGGTACGCGGAATGAAAATAAATCGTATATCTTAAAAATAAAGATAGAGCAATTCTGAATAGGGGTAAATGCTGGCAATGACGTGAGGAGAGATATACTTCGACTAGTTTCTATCCAACCTTATTCTTTCTGGTGGACGCAATAAGTATGGATTATGAAAAGACGCAACAAAGATAGCAGGATGTATATATATATATATATATATATATATATATATATATTGATAGACGGTATAAAGTCACCTCCACACCGTTACACATGTAATACGTTGTCACCTCATATATGACGTTGTGACTTCCGAAAACGGAAGTCACAACGTATCCCCATTCATTTCAACACAGTAGCCAGCAGATGTCATCAGAAGGCCATTCCCGAAAATTTCTCCGGAGGCCACTTTGACCACCCCATACCTCCAAAAAAGTTTTTTAGTTCGAGAGTTTAACGTCAGTGTTTGGTGGCGCTCCATGTCCATATATACGATTGATACATGCATAACGAAGTGACTTCCGTTATTCAGAATGCATATTAAGACCTCCGAAATTCGGCAACACTGTAAGCCTATGTGTTATTATTTCTGAAGCTCGTTTCACGTCTCATCAGTATTGTGTCACAATATTCGTGGTACATACAAACAGGTATCCACAAAAAAATTATATAGATTCAAAAAAATGAAGGAATGAAGGGTAGAACTCAACGAATTATGAAAACTTGATTTTTTTTATGATCTGGTTCCCACGAAAAGGGATATCCTGTAATGTTCAGAGAACACCGTGAGAACCAAGGGAAATAAGGTAGGAATTGGTGTTCGCCCAATTCCTCAATTCATTGAATTTCTGGAGGTTATATGCCTCGGGGAACACCTTCCTTCGCTATGTGTTCCGGAGCCTCGCTGTTCGTGAAATTAACGAGAACGAAAGTGATGTTCTGCAGGTCTCCAAAGTGACCACGAAGGGGTGCGAAACATCAACTAGACGGGTTAATCTCGCAGGGACTGCCAAGGAAGAAACAACTGTTGATTTTTCAGAAGAGCATCGTCCATGAAAATAGCTTTAAAATAAGGCCTCTACGGTGTTCAAGAGAAGTGGGTGAGTTTGTGTGCAAGGCATCACCCACAAGACAAACTGTCCTTTTTTAGACAGAATCCAACGGTTTCAGGGTATGTTTGGTGTTGAACTACAAATATGAAAACAGTATTCCAGGACATGTCAGATCTGTGCCTCAAAGCTCATTAGCAGCTGACTGGAAGTGAAATTGCTCCTGGCCCGAAACAGGAAACCAAGTTTTTGGGATGCACTTTTTGGGATGCAATCTCACATGATTTTCCCAAGAAAGGTTATTGCTGAAAGTAATACGAAGCATCGAAATAAATGTCTTCAAAGGTATGGTTACTCCTGACAAGCTTATGTTGGGTACAGTGAGATGGCTTTTCTAGAGAAAAGGCATGCTTGTGTTTTGTTTGCATTGAAATCTACCAAGTTATTGGATCCCCATTCGAGAATTGTTGCCAAGTCCATATTCATGTTGTCAACATTTCTTCCTCGTTCGTTTCTGATTAACCTGGCTGGTATTGGAGCCCTGGAAGAGAAGGCGTGGTCGTGTGTTCGAATCGCAGTTGAAGCAAGGAATTGAATATTGTTCAGTTTCAAAGCATCGGTTGGAGATAGTCCTGACCGAGGTCCTGACGATTCACTGTTGCGTTCGACTCAACAGTGTTGCTACTGAAATGATACATGTAGTTAGTAACAAAGCCTTCACATAACACACAGGAAGAAATAAAGATGATGTAGTTGTGAGCATCAGAGGACGGTGTATGTAGGTGGGTATGGAAAAACCACCAGCTGAGCATGAGAGCGGGCCAAAGCTGCTTAGTTGGCCTCCTCTAACGGCGGTTAACGAGGTAGCTGGCAGGCCTGCCACTGCAGAATATGGTAGTGAGTACATTATACCAGCCTACAAAACACGACCGGAAAACTCTGCAAGAGAGCTGATGGACGGTACCTGGAAAGGGTGCCAGCTCTCTTAAGTGAACCACATTACTCATTGAACACATATTTGGGCTTGCTAAAAGGTACCTTTAGGGACTAGTTGCTGACTGCAAACGTACCCACCTTCTATCAGTACCAGTACCAGCTAGTGTTGCCATCTAGACAAGACAAGACAAGAGTTTACCTACTCTTGTCTTGTCTTGAAATTTCAAGACAAGAGTTGTATACGCGTAAGTCTTGATTAAATAAGCTAAGTGCGGTCTTGTCTAGATAACGAAAGTCTAGATTATTATTCAAGACTCTAGATAAGACGCTTAGCTTAAATTGCGTAGAAACAGTCAAGTGCATGCAAACTCCCGCTCTCTGGGAACCAATCAAAACAAATCATAGCCGCGCCAGCGAAACGACGTATTTGTAATATAGATTTGAAAATAATCAAGAGTTTTGAATAAAAGTCTTGTCTTGTCTAGATAATCTAGACAAGACATATTGATGATCTTGTCTTGATATTCTAGACAAGACAAGAGTCTAGAATGTATAAGTCTAGACGACAACACTAGTACCAGCAATAGTAGTCAGACGTACACAATGAGCCCAGTCAGCACATCCTTCAGTCGTCAATTTCGAAATATGTCGCACAACTTTCCGCTATAGAAATACAATGAGAACACTATGCGGGTCCACGAACTTTGGAATTCTCTGCTGGAGGAAGTATCCATCTTCCTATCCTCTTCTCTAGGTACACACGATCTTTTTGAAATATTGCTGAGATTTCTATCCGTGCGCTCCAAGAGATGAAAATAACTACGCAATGTCAGACGACGAGGATTCCGTAAGAAGAAACAAGGTGAAATTGGAAAAATTGGACCGTATTACGCACTATACCGCAGATCTTTAGATCATTCAGATCTAGATACTGACAATGGGTTGACCCCAACTCATCATTGAACATCTCACCAACTCTCATTTCGATAATATTCAACTCATCTATGGATCCATTCTTTCAATACCCAATTCATCAACGACCGAAGCCATCAACACATCCATATTAATCCAAGGCCGATCTCGACACGACTCATCATTACACCCTCGATTACACCCCTTTCATCAACAACCACTTCGTCATCAGCCCAACTCATCGATAATCAGTCCAACTCATCGATGACCCAACTCATCCTCGCACCAATTTCGCCAATATGCAACGCTCCAACGAGCCGACTCATCAATGACTCAAATCATCAACTACCCAAATGATCAACTACTCACCTCATCAACTAACCAATTTCATCAATACCCTTTCCATCAACCATCCTACTCACTAATTATCACCCAACTCATCAACGTACCCATTTCATCAATGAATCAACTCATGAATAAACCAACTCTTAAACCGAATTCGTCTTTGTACCCATACCCATTTCATCTCAACACTCGACTCGTCAACGAACCGAATAATCAATGACTGTTCCCACATATGGGGTTCAGCACCAAAACATACACTGATGCTCTTAGATTCCATCCAGAGAAGAGCCATTCGCCTGGTGGGTGACGCCACACTCACTCACTCTTTGACATCATTGGAACATCGTAGAAAGGTCGGCGACCTTTCACTTTTCTATCGATACTTCCACGGGAAATGTTCTTCGGAAATCTCTGCTATCATCCCTTCACTAGCAATACCAATCAGACGAACTAGACAAGCCCAGTCAGCACATCCTTTCGTTGTCAACCTCGAAAGATGTCGAACAGCACTTTATCAAGACTCCTTCATCCATAGAACGGCTAGGCTCTGGAATTCATTGCCTGTGGAAGTATTCCCAACAACATATAATCTACAAAAGTTCAAAAAAAATTCCAATACCTACCTCCTGTCCCTATCCTCCCAAGGAACGCACGATGTTCTTTGAACATTATAGGGATTCCCTTTCGTGCGCTCCAAGCGATAAAAAAAAAAAAAAAAAAACTCGACTAGTCAACGACTCATCTGGTTAACGATTCAACTCATAAACGTTTCAACTCATTACCGTTCCAAATAATCAGCGATTCAAATCATCAACGACCCAACACATCAACGGCCAAACTTATTGACAACTCGACACGTCAACGAGCTAACTCGTCATCATTTCGACTCATCAACGTTTCGACTCATCAACGTTCCAACTCATCAACGTTTCAACTCATCAACTCTCCAAATTATCAACGACACAACGAGTCGGAAAGTTGAATGATCAGCACATTGTTGAGTTGGGTCAGGTGTGGATGAAAGAGGTGGGTTGATGAGTTGTGTGTTGATGGAAGGAGAACTTATTTTGATGAGTTGTGTCGTCGATGAGCTTTGTCGTTGATGAGTTGGTTTGTTGATGACCTGCATTAGTGATGATTAAACTCGGTGATCAGTTGGGTCCTTGACCAGTTGTTAGGTTGATAAATTGGCTGTGGATGAAGTTGGCACATTGGTGAATCGAACCTCTCTGATAAGTTCGGTTGTTGGGTCGTTGGTGACATGGATGTTGATAAAATTAGTGCGTTGATGATATGGGTTGGTAATGATTTGTCTTGTCGCTGACTTGAGTGTTGATGTAATAAAAATAAGGTTAGTTGAATGTTGGATGGTTGATGAGATAGAGGTGGTTGATGGGATAGAAGTGGTTAATGAGATGAGTATTGATGAAATGTATAGGTTGATGACTGGTTGTTGATCAGTAGGGTCGTTAACAAGTTAGGTGTTGACAAAATAAGGGTGTTGATGAGATGGGTCGTTGATGAGATGGATCGATGTTGAGTTGGGTGTTGATGAAGTGGACGCGCTGATGATTTGAGTCGTTAAAGAATTGGGTCGTTGATGAGATGACCATTGATAGCATGGAAATTGACAAGTTGTCCGTTGATGAGCTGGGTCGATCTGATTTCCCTACCTTACCAGTAATGAGTAGAGACTATTACTATTTTCATGTGTCATCATGTGCAATGATGGAACGGCAAAGCTGACTGAGTAAATTCTGCAAAAAATACGTTTGGGTGATGAAAAAATTATTGAATATTCGTAGAAGTACCCCAATATCTACCTATAAAAATCAAGTACTCCTGTTGTGTATTGAGTCATCGATAAACTGTGGAATAAGTAGTAGTAGTAGTATTTATATTTAGTTGTATGTACATAGCAACTGACTATAAGCCTCACGAGAGGTCCTTCAGCCATTGTGTGTGTTTGTTACTAACTCCATAAGCTACCTCGAGAGCAGCACGAATAATTTGAACGCAACAACGATTCCTGCGGAATCAGCTCCGGCCGAGGCTACGAAAATTGGGATTCTTCAACTCGTTTTATGAATAAAAATGATCTGCTCTGTCGGGCATCGAACCTAGCAACCTCTGTGAAATGAATATCTACTATATTATGGAATTCTCATGTCATGCACTGTGTTTGTCGCCAAACTCTTCCGAAACGGCCCAACCGATTCTCATGAACATTTTTATGCATATCTGATAGGTCTGAGAATCGGTCGTAAGCTATTTATTGAATCTAAAATTCAACATTGGGTCGTTGATTATGATATTTTTATCAGAACTTGATAATTCAAGATGGTGGATTCGATATGGCAGAGGACTTTCGTGATTTTGATTCTATTCAACATAGCGGTATCTGGAGGTTTCCAAGGTCGGAGATTATATGATTCATTCGACAAAATTGAAACATTAAAGATGGCGGATCGAATATGGCGAACGAGTTATCTAATAATGATCCAATTCTATTCAAAATTTGTATCTGGAACTTTTTGGGGTCGGAGATTATGGTTTTTGCGTCAAAATTTTGGAAATTCAAGATGGCGGATCCAATATACTGAACGCGCTTTGTGATAAATATTTGCTTGGGAAACTGAAGAGATAGAATGTCGAACTGAAAGAACTAGACAATGAAAAATTTAAATAATGGAAGTGTGTTGAGAAATATTTCACTGAAAGAATGTTTTTTTCGAATAATGTATATGGCAAAACAACGTTTGCTGGGTCAGCTAGTTATCGTATATATTTACCTATTATATTGCTTTCCTCACACGTTTCGGTTGAAGTCACTTCCAGAAATGTGGCAGCACTGCCGGAAGTGACTAAGTTCAATATATGATGCGTATATAGAAAATTCAGCGGAGGTCACTTTGTATCTTATATATATACAAAAAACGTGAAATTTTCAAAATTCGAAATCGTTTCCCCTCTTTTGAAAAACGGGTAGATTGAGTATATATACGCATATATACGTTATTTTTTCTCGGAAAAAGTATTTCTATGACCCGGAGGTCAGGTTGCCCTCCAATATAGCGGAAGTGACAACCCATCGGTTATCAATATATATATATATATATATATATATATATATGTCTAACGGTTAGTTCCAGGACATTTTTCAAATTGATTATATATAGCTCAAATCGATCATATATAATGTCCTCTTTCTAATGGCCGACGAAATTTTGAAAAATATTGACTTTTATTTCTGTATATTCCAGAGATCATATAGTTCCAGGACATTATTTTTTGACATTTTTCAAATTGATTATATATAGTTCGAATCGATCATATAGAATGTCCTCCTTCTAATGGCGGACGAATTTTTGAAAAATATTAACTTTTATTTCTGTATATTCCAGAGATCATATAGTTCCAGGACATTATTTCTTGACATTTTTCAAATTGATTATATATAGCTCAAATCGATCATATAGAACCCCAATAAACTTAGCAGAACCACTCCAATATTTCGGATTTGCAATAGTACTATAATTTGTTACTAATTCATTACTAATTTATTATCATATTCGCAAATTTATTACTCTTCATTAAACAGAAAAAAACCAACGGCTCTGCTAGCTTTATGTCAACCTAGCACAACCATAGCTGAAAATTTAATATTTTGAAAATTTTAAATATACCATAATTTATAACTATTTTATAACTAACTTATAACTATAATCACGAATTTTCACTCATCATTTCAAGGAAAAAAACGACGACTTGTCTATCTCGATCTCAACCTAGCAGAACCAAAACTCAAATCACATGTTTTTTGAAATTCTGTTGTATTATCGATATAAGTTACTGATTTATTACTAATTTATTACCACATTCGCAAATTTCTAACACTTCTTTCAACAAGGAAACCCAACGGCTCTGCTAGCTTTCTGTTAACCTAGCAGAGCCATAGCTAAACAATAATGTTTTGAAAACTTCAAATATACCATAATTTATTACTATTTTATTACCAACTTATTAACATAATCACGAATTTGGTAATAAATTAGTAATGCATTAACAACTAATTGATAATTCAATAGAATTTCAAAAAACATGTGATTTGAGTTTTGGTTCTGCTAGGTTGAGATCGATATAGTCAAATAAACGTTTTCTTCTAGAAATGATTAGTAAAGATTTGTGAATATAGTCATAAGTTCGTAATGGTGTATCGAGAGTTTTCGATCGAAATAGTAAATTCTTTGCTATGGTTCTGCTAGGATGACATAAAGATAGCAGAGCCGTTGGTTTTCCCTGTTGAATGAAGTGTTAGAAATTTGCGAATGTGGTAATAAATTAGTAATAAACTAGTAATAAATTAGTAACTTATCGATGATACAACAGAATTTGAAAAAACATGTGATTTGAGTTTTGGTTCTGCTAGGTTGAGATCGAGATAGTCAAATTGTCCTTTTTTCCTTGAAATGATGAGTAAAAAAATCGTGATTATAGTCATAAGTTGGTAATAAAATAGTTATAAATTATGGTATATTTAAAATTTTCAAAATATTACATTTTCAGCTATGGTTCTGCTAGGTTGACATAAAGCTAGCAGGGCCGTTGGTTTTTTTTGCTTAATGATGAGTAATAAATTAGCAAATATGATAATAAATTAGTACTAAATTAGTAACAAATTATAGTACTATTGCAAATCCGAAATATAGAAGTGGTTCTGCTAAGTTTATTGGGGTTCATATAGAATGTCCTCCTTCTAATGGCGGACGAATTTTTGAAAAATATTAACTTTTATTTCTGTATATTCCAGAGATCATATAGTTCCAGGACATTATTTTTTGATATTTTTCAAATTGATTATACAGGGTGATTCAAAATTCGATGTGAATATTTTATGGTCATATTGTCGGGATCAAAATAGGACTTTTTCTTTATATAAAGATGTGTCCTAAAATAAACCAAGCTACAGCCACCGTGAGTGAGGTAAAGAAAAATATATTCTGAAATTGTGATTAAAATAACAGGTAAAATCTTCTGAAAATTGGCAGGCCCCTGTCCTTTTAGACACTATATTCCATTCTTTCTTCAAAAATTATGTAGACCAAGTTTTGGGGGAGAGGGGGAGGTGTTGGAGGTGGGTCCTCACTTTCAATGGCCGAAATGGGGTGCATTTTAGGACACATCTGAAGAAAAAGTTTCATCATGATTCCAACAATACGTCCTTAAAATATTTACATCGAATTTTGGATCACCCTATATATAGCTCAAATGGATCATATAGAATGTCCTCCTACTAATGGCGGACGAATTTCTGAAAAATATTAACTTTTATTTTCTATATTACAGAGATCATATAGTTCCAGGACATTATTTTTTCAATGTATTTTTCGATCTTGTATATACAAGTTGTTTCAGATTTCAATCGGGAAATTTCCAAAGACGATTATAAACTCTACACTTGTATTGTTTTGGAGCTTCGTTTCAAAGATACAAGTTAAAAAATATAGATTTGAATTCACACTTCACACCTCAAATTTTTCTTAATCGATTCTTGTTGAAATTGACAGGTTTGTTCGTAATATTACAAAATCCCTATCATGTTCCTGAAACAAGGTGAGTACTTTCTTTTGAATCTCTTGGGATGCACAAAAGAGAATCCCTATAATGTTCAATGAAAATCGTCCGTATACCTATAGGAAGGAAAGGCAGGAGGTTATGAGTTCTTGGAAATGATTTCATTGGCAGAGTATTCCAGAAGCTTTACCGTTCTATGAACGATCGAGTTTTTGTAAAGTGTTGTTCCACATATTTGGAGGTGGAATGTGCTGACTGGGCTTGTCGAGTTCGTCTGACTGGTATTGCTAGTGATGAAATGATAGCAGATATTTCTGAAGAACCATTTCCACGGTCTCTATGGAGATGGAAAAGGACGCCGACTCTTATTCTATAGTGTACTAATGAGGGCAAAAGGATTCGTGTGTGTTGAATCATACCCACCCAACGAATGGCTCTTCTCTGGATGGGATCTGAGTATTTTTTTTTTTGTGAAAACTTCATCATTTTGTGTCCACCCAATGTCAGTGTCAAGTTTGATTACCAATTTCATTGGAATTACTTGGAACCATTACGTTGAATTTCAACTAACTTTTCCTGCCTTCAGAGGAAGAACAACTCTCCTGCCTGTTGAGTGTCATAGAAAAGCCACTTTGTATGGCGCCTGGAGCAAAAATCATTCACGCCATTGTTTTCCTCATGATTTTCATGGATTGAACAATAATTGAAGTTACAACATTTTTGTTCTATGACATCAATTGAGAATTACTAGATAACCATAATGAGTTAATATAATCTTGAGATTCAGAGAATTCGTCGCTCAATGACTACACTGAATTTTGGTCATTATAAAAGCTTATTTAGGGTGATAATTGCGAAATACGATTCATATTTCTGATATTAACACCCTGATGTATCTCGAAAACGTGACGAAACCCAGTTAATTATTCCATATATTCGGATGAAAATTGTTGTTACGAATTCTACGATACCAATATGTCGATTGATTTTTGCATATAAAATCTTCTTCGATGTGCAGAGTGTGCCAAAGCGAGAACTAATTCACCTATTTTTGTCAATTTTTCTATTCTTTCGAATCCATGATAATATAGGATAATCTATAACTGAATGAGAAATAATATGAATAGTTCAATATTATCAAGAATTGAAACTTACGTACTTGACAATATGAATTATTTGGTAGTTGCTATGATGCCTGAATTTTCCTGTTACCTATATATTATTTATTCATTATTATTGTTATAATACGTATAGTTCCAGGACATTTCTTCATAATATGTATAGTTCCAGGACATTCAGGTTGTGAATCATATTGTTCTATAGGATAATCTATGACCGAATGAGAAATGATATGAATAGTTCAATATTATCAAGAATGGAAACTTACGTACTGGACAATAATATAGAATATTTGATAGTTTCTATGATGCCTGAATTCTCCTGTTATACAATGTCATTCATAATGTCGGCATAATATAGGAAAAACTTTTATCAATAACTTATTTTGCAATTCAACCTGAGCGTTGTGTTTTACTTCAAAACAGATGGAATAAATCAAAAGTAAAAAAACTTTTCGATAAAAAGCTTTTATTTGAACGCTCTAAAAAGAAGAAAATGAAATTTTCTTTTTAAATTTCAACTATCAACTTATAACCTCATTATACACAATTCATATGATCATAATAGCTTGTCGCGATGATTAATATTTAATTGAACTGAAATTTGAAGGATTAGAACTTATCAGATTTTACAAAATTAAATTAGTACTGGTTTATTTACACAAGTGAATCGCGCGACAAGCTTTTATGATCATATAAATTGTGTATAATGAGGTTATAAGTTGATAGTTGATATTTAAAAAGAAAATTTTATTTCCTTCTTTTTAGAGCGTTCAAATAAAAGGTTTTTATTAAAGAGTTTTTTTTACTTTCGACTCATTTTTTACTTTTTCGTTATTGCTGACTAGGTTTCTCAGACTGTTCATCTCATTCAACGAATCATTGTTGCAAGTCGTTTGCGCCGGTTGATTTCTAACAGTCCAGCTCTTCAATTAAGGAGCCCTTCTGATTGATTTGGGAGTTCTCCTTCTCCTAGGCAGGCTGCAGACAAATGCTGATGACGCCCATCTAGCCAAATCACACAATTCAAAGTTAATCAATCGATGTTACAGGCTCAACAATCGATTTTTCTAACCTGTATTTTTAACGAACCCTTTCATTATAGGTAAGCACGAAAAACTTCAATAGTGCTCCATATTGGATCTAGGCAAGCTCCGAGGTAAGCTCTCTCATTTGATACCAATATTATAGAAGTGCATTGGAAATATAACTATTCCGCCATCTTGGATGGTCTGCCATATTGGATTTTTGATGACGTTACATAATTTTTCGAGTTACTCTCAACGAGCCCTCCCATTTGATACCCATTTCGTAGGAGTAGAATAAAAATGACCATTCCGCCATCTTGGATGGTCCGCCATATTGGATTTAGAATGACGTCACATCATTTTTCGAGTTACTCTCAACGAGCCTTTTCATTTGATACCCATATTGTAGAAGTATGTTAAAAATAGCTATTCCGTCATCTTGGATGGTCCGCCATATTGAATTTAGAATAACGTCACATTATTTTTCGAATCACTCTCAACGAGCCCTTTCATTTGATACCCATATTGTAGAAGTAGATCAAAAATGACCATTCCGCCATCTCGAATGGTCCGCCATATTGGATTTGGGATGACGTCACATCATTTTTCGAGTTACTTTCAACGAGCCTTTTCATTTGATACCCACATTGTAGAAGTATATCAAAAATAGCTATTCCGCCATATTGGATTTAGAATAACGTGACACGCCTTATCGTGCATTGTCATCCAAACTGAACGTGTATACAAAATTTCAGCTCAATCGGTTGAAGATTTCTACTTCAAAATTGAGTTCAAAGATTCCACCCGAACATACATACATACAAACATACAATTATTGTTCTCGTAGTATCCCAGACAGCACTGGATATTCCTAGAATATTCTCTAAATATGCTAAAAAGGAGGAGTATATTCCGAATATTCATCGATTATTCCTAGAATATATACATGCCTCTGGAACATCTAGAAGGAATATTCCAAAGTGATGTTCAGGGAATATTCAGGTATGAATTTTCCAGGAATATTCCCAAATGAATATTCTCTCTTGTATATTCATGAAATATTCCCAACTGAATGTTCTGTGGGGTATATTCATGAAATATTCTCAACTGAATATTCTGTGCGGTATATTCATGAAATATTCTCAACTGAATATTCTGTGGTGTATATTCATGAAATATTCCATGAATATCCCTATGTTTCTCAACTTATAAATACCCATCATTATTTCAGAGTTGTGAGTATCGAACATCAAAATTAGATGTAAGGGAATTTTGAAACAGAAAGTGTTTATGATCCGATTTCGAACAACGCTCTCACAAGAAATTGATATGTACAACATCATTCAATTCGATTACTGGCCTAGTGGTCAAGGCGTTGGTCTGATAGTCTAGAGGTCACGAGTTCGATCCCTACTAGGGAAACTTTTTTTATTTCAGAATATGTTTATTGGAATATTCCAGGAATATTAAACATGGAATATTCTTTTGGATATATTCTATGAATATATGAGGAATTCCCATTCGCATATTTAGAGAATATTCCACAGATATTCCGGAATATTCCAGATTATTTCTAGAATATTCCAATATTCCAAAAGGAATATGATAGGGAGATTCATGGAATATCTGGTGCTGTCTGGGATTGAACATCTCAATTCTATACAAATACACGGAAAGATAGGAATTCACTGTTTTCCATCCTCAACAGTGACTATCATCATGAGTAACCATCATGAGTAACCATAACCATAAAATAGGACTTGACACTTGCAGATTTGCTCACACCTTAGATCCTGTATGACCTAAGGCACACACTAACACTAATATGGCTACAGGCTATTGGAATAGATTAGTACAGACCAATCAGAACCATGGAATTTCATTGTTGATAACTAGCTTCTAGAGACAGGGTACTACAATCAATCATCGCGGTGGGGGAACGCTACAGCGGAAGCAAAAAATGAATAATCTGCAATAGTATGATTCATTTTACAACTGAAAAGTGAAATATCATATAATACCTGGTAAGATTGACTGATATGTGATTGCACGACTTTTTTCCTGCTAATAAAAGTTATATTCAACATTGTTTATCAAATTTTCACAATCAAAATTATTGAAATAAGTTATAAGCTGTTCGTTGAATGGAATCTTTGTCAATAAATTCTCGATGTAATTAATGAGTATTTAAAATCAGATTTAGTGATTTTGCAAGATAATAACCTTCATTTTTTTCAAAGATATATTTCTGAACTCTCAGAGTTGCTTTGATATTTGAATAGTTGTAGATAAAGTATAGTATTCTACATGCGCATAATGACTATTACCCACTCAGAATGAACTTTCATCTTCGTGGGTAATAGCCATCATTATGCGCTCGTTGAATAATATACTATTAATTTTAAAATGGCCTACTCGATCGGGGTAACGTGACTTTCGCTACATGCCAAAAGTTACATTTCTTCAAATCATTCACTGACATTGGGCTTATTTCTTTGAATATCGAGAAAGTTCACTCGAAAAAGTTGTTTATATTTCAGATTCACACAAGTTTCTCGAATTTGAACTTTTTATTGCAACTTTAAGATTTTGATATTTTTTAAAGTTTCTGTAATTTTTGAAGAATTGTTTATTCCATAAAAATACTACATACCAGTAGCTTTATCATGCTACTAACTTTCAATCACTATTTATCACTAATTATGGAAAGAAATATAATTTTCTTTAGAAAATGATAGTCCCCGATTCAAATTCTGTTATGTTTGATGCAAAGTTGATGTATCGTCAAGCATTTTGAAGCGAATTTTTCAGTACTGAAAAGTTGCCAAAGTCCATTTAAAAGGATTTCGCTTTTGAATGCTTGATGATACATCAACTTTACATCGAACATAAGAGAATTTTGAAACGGATATTATCATTTTCTGAAGAAAATCATATTTCTGTCCATAATTATTAGTGATATAATTAGTGATTGGAAGTTAGTACCATGATAAAGCTTCTTGTATGAAGTAGTTATGTGGAATCAACAATTCTTCAAATATTACAGAAATTTCGAAAAATCTAAAAAAATATCAGAAACTGAAAGTTGCAATAGAAAGTTCAAATCCGAGACACGTGTGTAAAATTGAAATATAAACAACTTTCTTAAGTATACTTTTTCGATATTCAAAAATAAGCCCAATTTCAGCGATTAATTTGGAAAAATGTAACTTTTAAGATGTTAACGAAAGTCACGTGACCCCGATCGAGTAGGTCATTTTGCATCTTTCTTGAAGCAAAACTTAACGCTCAAGTTGGATTCCAAAATAAGTTATAAATAAAAGTTTTACCCATATAATGCCTACTTTATGAATGACACTATATTATTCATTCATTATTAATTATTGTTATAATACGTATAGTTCCAGGACATTTCGTCATAATACGTATAGCTTCAGGACATCAATTCTGTGAATCATATAGTTCCAGGCCATACATATCACGAAGCAAAAATATACTGAGTGAATCATAATAAAATCGACATACTCCGGTTCCATAATATATATTGCTTAGGTACTTTGTTTTGAAGTGAAAAGTTCTACAATTCTAGATATAGTGTATTGATTTGAAGTCTCAATTTTCGTAAACATACACAGTTTCCGTTTTTCTTGAACCAACTATACATGGTGTCCCTCCAGGAACTGAATTGATCGAAATATATTTTCAAGATGGAATTATACCCGCTAAACCTGGAGTGTAATGTATTAATGAAATCAACTCGTCATCAGGTAGAATCTAGAGATGCTATAATATACAGGGTGTACTATTGAGAAAAATAATGAAGTTTTTGTCACTTCCGGTTCAATCGGAAGTGCCTTTATCTTGAAAAAAATTCAGCCAAATCGTCCCAGTCAGCAGTAGTACTCCACCGGATTTTCAAATCTGCCCTCTTTATAGAATTCCATATATTGATCGAATCAGTTTTTGTAGGGACAACCTGTATAGTTCTAGAATGATCATACACTGTGTCCCAGATTGGTGCTGCATGTATTGCTATCTCGGTTATTATAAGAGCTACAAAGTCGTTTAAATGGGCAATGTTTCTCAGAATTCTATTTCCATTAGAGAACTGCCATCAGATTTTTTCGATCGTTTTTTGTTTTTGAAATAATCGTGAAAAACCAAAATGGTTCGCTTTTGACAAACCCCCGTATCTCCGTTATTTGAAAACATACGGCATTTTGGCTTAGCCATTTCATGGGCACTTTCTCAAGTACTTTTGAACACGCACCTTTTTGGTTTTTCGCGATTATTTCAAAAAACGAAAAAAGATCGAAAAAATCAGATGGCAGTTCTGAAATGATAATAGAATTCTGAGAAACATTGCCCATGTGAACGACTTTGAAGCTCTTATAATAACCGAGATAGCAATACATGCAGCTCCAATCTGGGACACAGTGTATTCATCATAAAACAACTACTACCAGGACATTTTTTCATAGAACGTATAGTTCCAGTACACGATGATACGAATCGGTCAGTTCCAGGACATTCATATACATGAAACATGGTTGACGATTAGACGATTGAAAGGGGGCTGGCACCTAATATGTTTCTTGATTGTATCGATACAAACATTCAATTCAGAAGATAATCATCATTCTACATAATATTGCATTCCATGTAAGGATGATTCGGTTAATAAGAAGGCAACGATGCCGTCGATACCAATAAGTGAATTGATTTATTGCATGCAACATGCAATAGTATATTACAAGTGATGTTGACAGTGCGATTTTTGACGTTTACAGACATGGGCGTAGAAAAAATGTATTTCGATGTGCAGTGAGTGCAACTGCAAGAATTATTTCACCTTTTTTCGACAACTTTTTCATCCTCTCGAATACATGATGATACAGAAGAATCTATAACTGAATGATATATATAGATAAATACAGTTCCCAACACCCTGAATGAACCACTCGTAATTTGACTCATTTTCGACAACCAGTATTTTTTGGAAGATTTGACAAATTCTCATGCGGTTTTCTACATCATATGTGATATTTCATCAACTTCAAAGTGAGCTGAAACACTGTGAAAAAGTTCGCAGAACTAAAACTACACAGGGTGTAAAATGGAACCATTATAATTGATTATTGTCAACATATTCACGATACTGCCAGAAGACAAGGATTTTTATCTGATTAAAATTCAGTCATATTATGATATATTAGGACTTTACCCGGAACGTTTTCGTTATCTCTCCTCAATTCGCCATTCGAAAGTAGTAGAAACGAGTAATGGATACCTCATCAGAAAATGAAGTTCAATAGAATTTGCTTGAATAATAGGTTCGAAATTTCTGGAAACTATTTATTAAAATACGTTCATGTATCATAGGAAAACAAATTAGGAGTTCAATTCAAAATTATATGACGAAGATCGAATAATATGACCGAGTATATAACTGATACTAAAACTCGAACGAAATAGAAAAATGAAACGAATACCATGAAATAAAGGAATTAGTATGAATTTGATACAAAACTAAATGGATTCATTTTGTTTATGCACTTCAGAGATTTAAAGGGTACCTTCAATCCTTACTTTCAGGGAAAAAAGTGGTACTTTAAATCCCTAGGGATTTACTTTATTTCCCTAGGGAATTCAAGTACCACTGTTTTCCCCGAAATCTGAATCACCATAGAACCTGAGGTATGGTTACTACGGTAACAATCAGCCCCTTGGATTTTTAGAAATAGTAGAGTACCTACTCACCGTTAAGTGGCATTTTCGTTATTTTGAAAGTTTCACCTATCCTAAAGTGCATAAAATGGTATATAAACCTCAGGATCAAAGTGTTTTTGAATCCCTCGACAAATTATAGCCCTCCCTTTGGTCGGGCTATAACCTTTTGTCTCTGGATTTGAAACACCACTTTGATCTCTAGGTGTATAATGTACTATTATCATGCATTTTTCATTATTCTCTATAGGAACCACATGCAGAAGGCACTATTAATTATCGGTTCGGCAATAATTCAACCAAATTCCTTATGAACTTCGGGACGTTTATCCCAAACTCTCCTTATTTTTTTTTTTTTTTTTTTTTTATCGCTTGGAGCGCACGAAAGGGAATCCCTATAATGTTCGAAGAACATCGTGCGTTCCTTGGGAGGATAGGGACAGGAGGTAGGTATTGGAATTTTTTTTGAACTTTTGGAGATTATATGTTGTTGGGAATACTTCCACAGGCAATGAATTCCAGAGCCTAGCCGTTCTATGGATGAAGGAGTCTTGATAAAGTGCTGTTCGACATCTTTCGAGGTTGACAACGAAAGGATGTGCTGACTGGGCTTGTCTAGTTCGTCTGATTGGTATTGCTAGTGAAGGGATGATAGCAGAGATTTCCGAAGAACATTTCCCGTGGAAGTATCGATAGAAAAGTGAAAGGTCTCCGACCTTTCTACGATGTTCCAATGATGTCAAAGAGTGAGTGAGTGTGGCGTCACCCACCAGGCGAATGGCTCTTCTCTGGATGGAATCTAAGAGCATCAGTGTATGTTTTGGTGCTGAACCCCATATGTGGGAACAGTATTCTAGAACAGGCCGTATCTGCGCTTTGTAGATCATGAGAAGCTGTTGAGGTGTAAAGTAGCTTTTCGCACGGAACAAGAATCCGAGTTTTTGTGAAGCAGCTTTTGCGATGGATCTGACATGATTATCCCATGAAAGAGTGTTGCTGATGGAAATACCGAGCATAGATATGGTGGGCTTGGTGGGGATGGTGGAGCCAGACATTACAATATCGGGCATACTGAGTTCCGCCTTTCTAGAGAAAATGCAGGCTTGAGTTTTGGTGGCGTTGAATTCAACTAGGTTGTTTGTTCCCCAGGCTGTGATTTCAGCAAGATCTTCATTGACAGCATTGACCTGCCTGCGCCGTGAGTTCTTAGTTTCCTGGGAAGAAATGGGAATTCTAGAAGAGAACGCAGTATGGAGGGTACTATCATCTGCAAAGCTGTGGATGGGGCAAGTTGTTACTCCCAACAGATCATTGATATGAAGCAGGAATAATGTTGGTGCCAAAATTGATCCTTGTGGAACGCCGGAATTGATGTCAAAGGTATCAGACGATACACCGTCCACCACCACGTGAAGCGATCTGCCTGAAAGAAAACTCGATAAGAGATGGCATAGCTGAGGTGGTAAGCCGTATGATGGTAGTTTGTGGAGGAGTCCTTCGTGCCAAACACGGTCGAATGCTTTCGAAATGTCCAACGCGACAGCTAGAGATTCCCCGTGTTTCTCTATTGAAGATTGCCATAAATGGGTGACGTAGGCAAGTAGATCTCCAGTAGATCTTCGGTGGCGAAAGCCGTATTGTCTATCATTGATGATTCCTGAGCTCTCCAGATATTTGATAAGCTCAATATTGATGGCTTTCTCCATCACTTTGGAGATTACTGATAACAGGGCAATGGGCCTGTAGTTGTTGGGCAGGTTCTTGTTCCCTTTTTTGGGGATTGGTTGGACTCTAGCTGTCTTCCAGCATGATGGAAAAATACCCGACCTGTACGAGATGGTAAACAACTTGCAGAGAATCGGTGTTAATTCTGGTGCACATTTTTTGAGGATAATGGGTGGAATTCCATCAGGACCGTTAGCCTTATTTGTTTTGAGACCAAGCAAAATTCGTCTGATAGTGCGTTGACGGAAGACGATTTCGGGCATTCGACTCTCAACGGGTGGAATGTCTGGCGGCAGTTTTCCTTGGGAATCTAAAGTAGAGTTTGCTGCGAACATCTCTGCAAAAATATTTGCTTTCTCCTGCGATGTTGTTGCTAATGTGCCGTCGGATTTGGACAGTGGTGGAAATGAACTATTAGTGAAATTTCTTCCGACCGCTTTAGCAAGGGACCAAAACGAACGGGAGCCATTGGGGCAATCTATGAGTTTCGATCTTATCTTGGCATTGTATGTTTCTTTCGAAGCATCTATTGTTTGGCTGCAGTTATTCCTGGCATCAACGTATTCTGCTCTAGTCGCGAGGTTAGGGTTTTTGCGCCAGCGATGGTAGGCTGTTTGTTTCAAGGCAACAGTTCTAGAACAGTTTTTGTTGAACCAGGGTTTCGAAGGTGATGATCTTTTCGAAAAATGAGGTATGTATGTGTCCATTCCGAGCATGATGATCTCGGATATTTCCGCAGCACACTGTGAAGGGTCCTCAGAGTCAAAGCATACTCTATGCCAAGGAAACTCGGAGAAAAACATGCGGAGACCGTCCCAATCTCCTGAATTGTAATGCCATATAAGACGTGGGGGTGCCGGAGCAGTTGATGGAATGAAAAATGGGCAGGTTGTGGAGATGAGTGTGTGGTCAGAATTGCCAAGTGGAGCTCGTACATCTATGGTGTAGGGTGCTGAATTATTAGTAAGGAATAAGTCAAGTATGTTAGCTGAATGGTTATTGACATCGGGAATTCGTGTGGGTTCTTTGATAAGCTGCTCTAAGCCGTGAGTGATGGCGAAAGCTTCGGCTTGTCGCCCAGCTTCATCCGTTCTGTTAGAGTGTACGAGCCAAGCAGTGTTGTGTACATTGAAATCGCCCATGATGATGATTTCTGCTGCTGGATGGTTCTGTTGGATTTGGTCAAGCTTCAGAGACAAGAATTCGAAGAGCTCTTCATAGGATGGATCATTTGGTGATAAGTAGAGACAACAGAGGAATTTGGTCTGTTTCTGGCTATCGAGTTTGAACCACATGACATCAAACTTGTTTGGTTCCAAACTTTTTTCTCGTTGACATGAGAGATTCGTTTTAGAGTAGAGGCAGAGACCTCCCTTGAATCTAAAACGTGTGTGGAGTTCGTACCCAGGACAGAGCAGATAGGTCGTATTGGTGGATGAATTGACCTGTGTTTCAGTAAGAGCCAATATGTCTGGCTTTTCAATTTGAAGGTGTCGATGGACATCGTTGATGTTCTTACTCAGACCTCGGATGTTACATAGGTCTATCTTGAGGACTTTTTCAGCCGATGGTGAACCCCCTCTAGCACCTCTCGCCCGGAAATCCGAATGGAGAGGTATTTTACTTCCGGATAATTTTACTTGAGGAGAACTCATCATCGCGTATTCTGTATAAAGAAGGGAGGTTGGCGTGGAAGGAAAAGGAAATTGGGTTGGGTTGGGTTGGCCGGAACATCAACCAGCTACTGAAACACGGGTAAGTATACCCATTTCACAGTGCCTATGGTTGATGTGGTGGTATCGCACCGGGCGATGGCGTTAGCCATCTTCCACCTATTGGCGTCCTTTTAGTCGCCTTCTACGACAGGCAGGACTTACCGTGGGGTTATTCTAATCCGACCACCACACGGCTGATAGTTGTCTGATAGTTTCTCTCTATTTGAAGCGTGGTAGTTATTATTGTAGAGACTTTTCATCTTGTATTCCCATCCATTTTCAATAAGATTGAGGTCAGGGCTTCTGGCAGGCCAAAGCGATCAGGATCAGACCTTGTCAATGCGAAAGAGAGAACAGCACAGACAAAGAGGCGGGCGATATATGAAATATTGCGTGATTGCCTGCTAGAGGCCCCAGACCCCTGCTAGAGATGAATCTTAATTAGGCCACTGCCCGGCAGATTTTGTTGAAAAATAAAATCAGGCAATGACGTGCATCTAATCAAACAAGAATGGAGTGAATTTTTGAAAATATTGCGAGTTAGTAGTCTAATATATAATTATAATGGATTCCGAGGAGGTCGTTTCTGAATATCATGAATCAAATGGGCCATGCATGGTTACAGGCACCGTTTTTGATTTTTTTACCAATATTCGTTTTTTTACCCTTTTCGTTTCACTCTCTAGATTCTACTGTGGTGCTCTGTTCGTCTTTCAGTAGAGTTCTGGAGGGAAATATAAAGAAATAAAATACTTTTGAAAAAAATCATTATTTTTGTTCCAATGGCGCATTAAGGAGAAATCACTAAAACGACCAGAGATAAAGTCTCAAGGTGAATATGACTGACTTTTGATCACAAAAAATTTCCTTAAGTACTGGCAGCATCGCAAATGAAGACCATAGTGTAATGGTTCCACTTTACACTCTGTGTAATTTTCGTTCTGTGGACTTTTCCAGTGTTCCAGCTCACTTTGAAGTCTATATGAAATATCATTTAGGGTGTTGAGAACTGATATAATTGAATGATATCAAAAATAGATACTTATCTACTTCACAATATTGATAATTTTATAGTTTTCTTGATGCCTGAACTCTCCTGCTATATATCATTCAGTAGCAGGACATTTTGTTATAATACGTATAGTTCCAGGACATTTTGTTATAATACGACGAGTTCCAGGATATTTTCTTATAATACGTATAGTTCTAGGACATTAATATTGTCAATCGTATAGTTCCAGGACTTCCAGGTCATACATATCATAAAACAAAAATATATAGGGTGAATCAGAATAAAACCGACAAACTGAGTATCAGATTGCTTACTTCCTTCCGAAGTTGAAGGTTTCTTCCAACTTACGTACAAAAATGATCATTATATGCATTTGTTCTTGAAAATGACTGTTGTAGAAAACAATAATAAACTTGGTATACAATTCTAGGTCGATCATTGTATTCATCCGTATTTTGGAATTCAAATTTCTGAAAATCTATAGTTTCAGTTCTTCTTGTACCAAGTATATGCAGGGTGTTTGGTTGACCGACGTATTCATAAAAGGGGGTGATATTGGTAAAAAAATTTCGGACATATTCAACCAAAATTATTATTATACAAAGTGTTACGCATTTCCGGATATAATAATCTCTCCAAATTTCACCGAATTTGATGAATAGGTCCATATAAAGTATTGATGAAAGTTTTTCCACACATTTGATACACATTGAAAAATGACTATCGAGAAAGTTGACTGAAATCGAAAACTACGTTCGAATTTCTAATTACTCCTTTACATATCTACGTGAAGATCGGGTTTTATCATTTAGTTTTAGCAGAATTCATATTTTTTATCGCTTGGTGTGCACGGAAGGGAATCCCTATAATGTTCGAAGAATATCGTGCGTACCTAGGGAGGATAGGGAAAGGAGGTGAGTGTTGTTTTTTTTTAATTTTTGAGATAATAAGTTCTTGGAAATACTTCCTCAGGCAATGAATTCCAGAACTTTGCAGTTCGATGGAGAAACGACTTTTGATAAAGTATTGTTCGACATATTCCGAGGTTGATAACGAAAGTATGTGCTGACTGTGCTTGTTGAGTTCTTCTGACTGGTATTTCTAGTCGTCGTGAAATTATAGCAGATATTTCTGAAGAACATTGCTCGTGAAAATATATATAGAAAAGTAAAAGGTCGCCGTCCTTTCTACGGTGTTCTATGGTGAAATCAAAATGTCAGTGAGTGTGGCATCACCCACCAGGCAATTGGCTCTTCTCTGGATGGAATCTAAGAGCATCAGAGTATGTTCGGTGCTGAACCCCATATGTACAATATTCTAAAACAGGCAGTATCTGTATACTTTGTAATCATGAGAAGCTGATGAGTTGTGAAATAGCTTTTCGCACGGAATAAAAATCCCATTTCGGCAAAGTAGCTTTCGCGATGGATCCGATATGATTATCCTGGCATAATTGATATAGGGTGTCCCAGAATATGTGGGCAATCTCTCGGATTCAGATAGAACCTGAAGAAATTATATGACAAGTTTATATGAAATCTTCTCCTACAGGCCCCTCCCGACGTAGATATGAGCCCCTGAATGACGCCACTGGAAATCGGTTTTTCTTGAATAACTTTCGAAGCGATAAACAGAATCCAATGAAAATTTGATATGACGGACACTAGTATAGACCCCTCGAAATAGTCCCATTGAAATATAACTCGCTTCCTTACTTCATCAGGGGTGGACTAAGTTAAATTTTTAATCCTCAAATTTTTGACATCCTGTATGATAAAGGCCTAAAAAAATCAAATTCGAGTAGCTTGAATATCAAACTGGAATAAAGTTACTTCTGTACATGATAAATTGAACCGTTTTCAAGAAAAATAATAATAAATAATTTGATAATACACAGGGTGTTCCTGGAATGTCTGTACAAAATGATAACACAGACTACTGAGACCAAAGTAAGGTAAATGAACAGAACTTACCTCTATACCAAAATGTTCCGTTCAGCCGCTACAGAGCGTTGAAATTTAATATATTTTTTTTATTTATTTCAATATTTCAATATTCCTAATACATATCACTCTGAAAATTTGTAGGTGCACTAAGATGATTATCATGCATAAGGAACATGTCATAACACGTCGATTGAATGAAGGGTGTTCCATGTTTTGAGAACTGTTAAAGAATTCATAATCTGTTCTGAGTACGCCACTGACCAGGTATGCCTGATAATCCTCTCAGTGTACCTACAAATTTTCAGAGTGATATGTATTAGGAATATTGAAATATTGAAATGAATCGAAAAAAATATATTACATTTCAACGCCCTGTAGCGGCTGAAAGGAACATTTTGGTATAGAGGTAAGTTTCGTTCATTTACCTTATTTTGGTCTCAGTAGCATGTGTTATCATTTTGTACAGACATTCCAGGAACACCCTGTGTAACATCAAATTGTTTATCATTATTTTTCTTGAAAATGGTTAAATTTATCGATAATGAACAAGAGTACCTTTTTTTCAGTTTAATATTCAAGCTACCCGAATTTGATTCTTTTAGGACTTCATCATACAGAATGTCAAAAATTTGAGGATTGAACTTGTCATATTATTTTTTCAGGTTCTATCTGAATCCGAGAATGAGAGAGATGTCAGGATGTTGATATAACTCGACTCAATCTCCAACTCGAATGTACATACATCCGATCTTAGAGTTCATTGATATGATAATTCCCATATTATCTGATTTTCCAGTTATGTGTTGTTCTCTCTGTTATCTGCAGTAAGTAGGTACCTATTCAGTCCAGAAAATTCATTTCATATTTAGAATTGAAATTACAATCAGAAATATTTTTGCTTTTGTCTCACAGAAATAGAGAATTGATACGCATGTCGGATCTTTGAATAGAGCAGTTCATCTACCGTTGAGAGAGAAAAAAATGTCTTCCCCATCTGTCCTTGTCTTCAGTGTTCCAACATCAAATAATGAAAATATTATGTAGGCATAATTGGAAATGGGAAAAAATGGAGAAGAATATAATATTAACCTTAATATAAAAGGAGGTTAGAATGGTCTTCTTCTCCATTTCTTCTTATTTCCAGTGTTGGCAACATAAGATTTTCATTATTTCATGTTGGAACATGCTGAGGACAAGGACAGATGGGAAGACATTTTTTTTCTCTCTCAACGATAGCTGAACTGCTCTATTGTTCTCGGATTAATACGTCACTCGTTTTTCCGCATTTTTCATGTTATGAAATATCGTAAATTTCAATGATTTCTTTATTCATTGTGAATGAGTGGGTAATACGCCATTTTCTGTAGGCTGCTCAACTGGATTCGAAGAATTGCCATATTAAGCTCATTGTATTCTACTTGTCATACCTCTTCATTTAAGAATACCTATCATGTCAAGTGGATTTTTAAAATAGGTCATACGCCTATTATTTGAGTCGGCCGCCATATTGTATAGTGATGTCATACAGTTTGTTCGAATCTACTTGTCATACTCATTTTTCACATACCCGTGTCAGGGGATTTGTAAAAAAACAAAATCTCCGTTGAATTGAATGTTTTATAAATTACTGTCTTCTGAAGGACTGTGCAGAATTCCACCATGATTGTATATCGAAAAATCTAGAAATCGATCGCCTCATCCATATCCGACATATAGGATCAGGAGGAAGTTTCCTTCTGGATATTCCCGATGGTTATGGTTGTTGTTGATAATGATTTCTTGCTTCCAGTATCCGATCCACTGGAACCTCCAACTTTACACCCACAAAACGTCTTATTCAATTATATTAGGTGATCTTATAGCGTTGTTCTGAAAACATTACTGATACCACATTCTCTAACTCTGAGTTGCTATAATTTTCAACTAGAGCCAAACATTTTTTGAGTACCCAAACATAGAGTGTGAAAGGAATTAATTGTTATATTTCTGATAATTCATTCAGTCCATCTCAGAAGTATTGATTTAAATTTCCAAATTTGAACTGAAAATTCATGATCCCCGAAGTAGGTGTTGATTGTTAACAAGATTCACAGACGAAAAATCCACGAGTTCAACTCACTGGGTCATTGAATTGGGAATAAATGGAGGAATCGATATTTCCAGGACACGCGACTTCCAGGACAGTCCTGGAAGTAGCGGTTGAATATAAAAAACTTCCAGGACTGTCCTGGAAACATGCAAATGTCCTGGAACTATAGCTTAAAGCGAATTTTTTGTCCTGGAAGTAACCGTTAGACATATATATATATATATATATATATATATATATATATCTAACGGTTAGTTCCAGGACTCTTTTTGAATCGACTATATATAGCTCAAATCAATCATATATAATGTCCTCTTTCTAATGATGGATGAATTTTTGAAAAATGTCAATTTATTTTTTAGTATATTCTAGAGATCATATAGTTCCGGGACATTATTTTTTTCGATCTCTCAAAATCCCATATGCATTTACAGGGTGATTCATAATGATTCGTAAGAGCAATGGTGTAATCCTCAAATCAAAATATGGCCAATTATGACTTCAATATGAACTCGGTTCTATTAATTGAAATATTTCATTCATTATTTTGGAATATCAGATTCCGCTTCACATTTATCATCAAAGACACCTTTTTCGAAAGTAGTGGTTCCTGTCTGATACAGAATCACACAGAAGAAGTAGAAAGAAATAACTTTCCGTGGTTATGAGCCGATCATATGAAAGTTTTTAAGATTTGGAAACGATAAGTATTGGTCGCACATAAAATCTTTTGAGAGTGAATCAAGATGATTACCTAGAGAGAATTTCCCAATGATAGCAATATTTTATGAGGGGCCCAATGAATATCTTCCACAAATAATGAGAATTATCATATGATCAGGTCATAACAACTTGAAAAAATCGTATTTTCTACTCAAGGCAATGTTGTTCCGTAAGGTTCCCAATTCTATTTTTTTTTCCAATTGATTCATTTTTAATGATGAGGTTCGACAGTTGATTGAAGAAAGTAATCAAGTTGCTGCTATTTTTGGTTGAACCGAAAGTCGGAATTGGCTGAGTCATTTTGTTCAAAATGCAATATCTAATTTAATATTTAGAATTCTCCTGTCCCTGTCACGTTGTTTGTTGCCAAACTCCTCGGAAGCGGCTTGACCGATTCGTATAAAAATATTTCTGCGTATTCGGTAGGTATGAGAACTATTTTTCAAATTGAAGATTAAAGATGGCTGATGCAATATGGCAAACGAGTTTCATGATCTGATTTCATTTAAAATTGGTCTTTGTGGTCAGAGATTATGATTCTTTCATCAAAATTTGGAAATTCAAGATGCCGGATCTAATATAGCGGACGAGTTCTGTAATTATAGTCCGATTCTATTCGAAATTGGTATCTTAAGGTTTTTGGGGTCGAGAAATATTGTTTATGGCATAACAACGTTCACCGGGTCAGGTAGTAGGATCATAGAATTCGATTTTTCTATCAATGAAAACAAGAACCATATCTGGTGGTAGACACCTCAACCGTCGACAGGTATGTCTCTTGATAGGTATGTTCTCTAACTGAACGATTCATAAAATCGTGTACAGCACTATACGTGTCATGGAGAAATGACCAGGAACCAGAAGTTGTATTATAAATATGAAATATCCTGAAGTCGCAGAAAAGTAACTCAAATTAATGGTTTATAAATTTTTCCATTATTCAACAGTTTGTAGATTAGATTAGATTTGAAATGGGGCCTTTGGGCTATCTGCCTCCATACTGCGATCTTTTCAGATCTATTGTGTCTGCCCTCAAAATCGATTAGAGTTCTTCGGCTAGCCCCGCCTTCTCTATGAGACTCCATAGGCTAGCTTTCAGATCTCCTGTGTATCTCTGGGCTCCTGGTTTTTCCTCACCCAGCGTAGGGAACCTTAGTCTTGACAAGCCCTCACAGTGGCAAAGTATGTGTACTGCTGTTTCTTCCTCTTCCTGACAGAACCTGCACAGCAGTTCTTCAGTCAGGCCTATGAAACAGTCTGTATATTGCTTACGGGATTCCATGCTTCCTGGTGAATTTAAAAGTTATTTTGTAATGCAAGGAAATGCCATCAATCAGCGGTGCTTTATACGTTCTTCTTGGCCACTTTATATGTTCGAGATATTCTCAAAACACTTGAGGAAATCCTACAACACGATGGAGTATCTCCTTCATTCTTTTCGTTTAAAATATGTTGGGATGTTTCAATACCATTTGGTTATCATATTTATGAATGGAAGGGATTCCCTATATAAGTGTCACTTTATCGCCCGGATTCGCGGGCGTAAAGTAGCACTTTAGCGACCTAGGACGATAAAGAAGTACAGCAGGCGGTAGAGTAGGTGATTGGCAGTAAAACAATTTCACCGTTTTCCTAGTTATTTCACTGTGATTTCCTAGTGATTTCTAGTATATTACCAAACTACCATTCGATCTTTCTTCGCCACTGGCGTACATAATTTGGCTAAATGAATTCAACAACATTAATGGATTCCATAGTGACAGTGAATGAATGACAAAAACGGTCATGCTTAAAATGTTGTATGTATTTTGGGCGTGACTTGCTTTTATGGACCTACCCGTGATAATAGCCTTCGCTATCGCTTGGGCGCTTACTTAACATGCTGCGGTCCATAAAAGCCTACTTTACGCCCTTGATACATGTATTATTTTTATATTTTTTTTTCACATATCCACTCTAGGAGTCGATAGGAAGTACGGAATCATACACATTCTGATTTTGTTGAGCCAACTTGAGATTCAGGATAACTAACATCAATCATAAAACACTTATTCCCAGGACATTTTTTCATTAGACGTATATTGAAGTTCCATTAAACAATGTTATAAATCGTTCAGGTCCAGGACATTCATATCATGAAACCTAACAGTTGACGGTTTAGAAGTGGCTGGCACCTAATATATTTCTTGCTTTAATTGATACAAAAAATAAATTCGGAAAATGAGCATGGTCCTACATGATATTGCATTTCGAACGAATTTCTCACATGATTTAATTCATTTCTGGTTCAAATGGAAACAGCACCACTTCTTGAAATCAAATGGCGAATACCATTTCATTATTCCAAATAAGTATTCGGATGAAAATTGTCATCACGAATAAGTTTATTGATACATTGTGTAATGTATTTTGATATATATCGAGGAATATAAACATAACACATTGCATTCAAAATATACTCTGATGTACCAGATAGTGCAACATCGAGGATGATAAATAGTTCACTCTTT
The DNA here is from genome assembly GCA_918026855.4 of Phaedon cochleariae. NCBI lineage: Eukaryota > Metazoa > Arthropoda > Insecta > Coleoptera > Chrysomelidae > Phaedon > Phaedon cochleariae. The sequence goes on along the minus strand of OU896709.1, from coordinate 16,745,500 downwards.
TCTGTCAATTTTCGTATTTATTCGAATTCATGATGATGAAGATGATCTATAATTATATGAAAAATGATAAGGATGAATGACAGTTGAATGTTATCAATGCCTGAACTCTCGAGTAATGAATTATTCAATTCCAGGACATTCTGTATACATTTTTTCATAATACGTATAGTTCTAGGAAATTTTTTGTTACAATACATATAGTTCCAGGACATTTTCTTATAATACGTATAGATTCAGGACATTCATATTGTCAATCGTATAGTTCCAGGTCATACAAATCATGAAACAAAAATGTACAGGGTGAATAAGAATAAGACCGACAAACTGCGTACCCAGATCTATCAATTTGAGAAAGTGAATTGTTGTTTTTATATCTGCGTCGATATCTCACTATAGATCCTAGAGACCTACTCGTGTTCTCAATCGATTCAAAACGTCCTGTTCCATAAAAAAATGAGATATCTGCGGAATTTTTTGCATTTTTCTGGAATTTATTGGCATCTGAAAATCGTTGTATGGTCTGAGTCTATCGAAGCATTCTCGATTTATTTCGCAAGTACAAGAATGAAAGTTTCCAATTCACAGTTCAAAATTCTAGAAAAATTCGAGGAGCCTGATTTAGAACTGCCAAACAAAAATATGTGAAGAAACATCCGAATTTCTCCACAATAACTTGCCGGTGTTTCGTTCAATTAAAAAAAGTGAATTGCTGTTTTTATATCTAATTTGGATCGTCGATATCTCGAAAACTATAGGTCCTAGCGACCTTCTGGTGGTCTCAATTGATTCAGAATGGCCTGTTGACTAGAACATGAGATGTTTGCGAGATTTTTTGCTTCTTCCTGAAATTAATTGGCATCTGAAAATCATTGTATGGTCTATCTGAGTCTATCGAAGCATTCTCGATTTATTTCGCAAGTACAAGAATGAAAGTTTCCAATTCACGGTTCAAAATTCTAGAAAAATTCGAGGATCCTGATTTGGAACTGCCAAACACAAATATGTGAAGAAATATTCGAATTTCTCCACAATAACTTGCCGATGTTCCATTCAATTGAAGAAAGTGAATTGCTGTTTTTATATCTAATTTGGATCGTCGATATCTCGAAAACCATAGGTCCTAGCTACCTTCTGGTGTTCTCAATCGATTCAGAATGGCCTGTTCACTAGAACATGAGATATTCGCGAGATTTTTTGCTTTTTCCTGAAATCAATTGGCATCTGAAAGTCGTTGTAGGGTCTATCTGAGTCTATCGAAGCATTCTCGATTTATTTCGCAAGTACAAAAATGGAAATTTCCAATTCACGGTTAGAAATTCTGTAAAAATTCGAGAAGCCTGATTTGGAACTGCAAAACGAAAACATGTGAGGAAACATTCGAATTTCTCCACAATAACTTGCCTGTGTTTGATTTACTTGAAGAAAGTGAATTGCTGTTTTTATATCTAATTTGGATCGTCGATATCTCGAAAACCATAGGTCCTAGCTACCTTCTGGTGTTCTCAATCGATTCAGAATGGCCTGTTCACTAGAACATGAGATATTCGCGAGATTTTTTGCTTTTTCCTGAAATCAATTGGCATCTGAAAGTCGTTGTAGGGTCTATCTGAGTCTATCGAAGCATTCTCGATTTATGTCGCAAGTACAAAAATGGAAATTTCCAATTCACGGTTAGAAATTCTGTAAAAATTCGAGAAGCCTGATTTGGAACTGCAAAACGAAAACATGTGAGGAAACATTCGAATTTCTCCACAATAACTTGCCTGTGTTTGATTTACTTGAAGAAAGTGAATTGCTGTTTTTATATCTGATTTGGATCGTCGATATTTCGAAAACTTTAGGTCCTAGAGACCTACTCGTCATCTCAATCGATTCAAAACGGCCTTCACGAGATTTATCGCTTTTTTTTGGAGACTATTGGCACCTGATATTCGTTGTATGGTCTATCGAGGCAGTCTCGATTTATTTCGCGAGTGAAAAAATGAAAATTTCCAATTCATGGTTCAAAATTCTAGAAATATTCGAGAAGCCTGATTTGGAAATGCGGAACGAAAATATGTGGAGAAACATTCGAGGTTTTTCACAATAATATACCGGTGTTTCAATTGATTTAAGGAAGTGAATTGCAGTCTCAATATCTGATTTGGATCGTCGGTATCTCGAAAAATATAGGTCCTAGCGTCCTATACGTGGTCGCAATCGATTCAGAATGGTCTGTTCACTAGAAAATGAGATATCTGCGGAATTTTTGTTGTTGTAATCAATTGGCATCTCAAAATCGTTTTATGGTCAATCCAAGCATTCCTGATTTGATTCTCCAGTACAAAAATTAAAATTTCAAATTGAAGGTTCAAAATTGTCGAAAAATTCGAGAAGCCTGATTTGGAACTGCAAAACAAAAATATGTGAAGAAACATTTGGATTTCTTCACAATAACTTACGGGTGTTTCAATTAATTCATGAAAGTGAATTGCAGTCCTAAAATCTGATTTTGATCGTCGATATCTCGAAAAATATAGGTCCTAGCGTCCTATACGTGGTCACAATCGATTCAGAATGGCCTGTTAACTGGAAAATGAGATATCTGCGGAATTTTTTGCTTATTTTTGTGATTAATTGGCATCTTAAAATCGTTGTATGGTCTATCCAAGCATTCTCGATTTATTTCGCAAATACAAAAATGAAAATTCCAAATTGAAGTTTCAAAATTGTAGAAAAATTCGAGAAGCCTGATTCGGAACTGCAAAACGAAAATTTGTGAAGGAACAATCCAATTTCTTCACAATAACTTGCCAGTGTTTCAATCAATCCAGAGAAGCGAATTGCTGTTTTTATATCTGATTTGGATCGTCGATATCTCGAAAACTATAGGCCTAGCGGCCTACTCGTAGTCTCAATCGATTCAAAACGGCTTGTTCCTTTAAAAAATGAGATATCCGCGAGATTTTTCGTTTTTTTCTGGAGAATATCGGCATCTGAAAATCGTTGTATCATCTTCCGAAGCATTCTCGATTTATTTCGCAAGTTCATAAATGAATTTTTCAATTCACGTCGTATCAGAATTTTAAGAGAATTCGAGGAGACTGATTCGAAACTGCGAAGCAAGAATATGAAATTCTTTCACAAGAACTCGATGGTGTTTTAATTGATTGAAGAAAGTGAATTGCTGATTTTTTTATCTGATTTTGATCATTGATATCTCGAAAACTATAGGTCCTAGCGTCCTACTGGTAGTCTCAATCGATTCAAAACATCCAATTTAATGGAAAATAAGATATTCGGGAGATTTCTTGCTGTTTTCTCGAAATTATTGGCATCTAAAAATCTTTGTATGGTCTATCGAAGCATTCAGGATTCATTTCGTGAGTCCAGAAATGAAAATTTTCAATTCATGGTTCAGCACTCGGGAGAGATACGAGAAGACTGACTCTGAAAAATATGTGGGAATCTGTGAAAAAATACGTGAAGAAATATCCGAAAGTTTCCACAATAACTAAATAGTGTTTCAATTAATTGATAAAAGTGAATTGCTGTTTTTTTCATCTAACTTTGATCGTCAATCGCATACTCCTGAGATAGTACACCGTCCTGGAAATAACCGTCCATATGTCCGTTGAAACATTATAATACTGAGAAATTCAATGTCGAGATGAGATCATTCCATGGTCCTATTCAGAAGTTATCTATACCGAGTAATTTCAAACACTATTTCTTATTCTTCTTTCGGAGTCTGTGATTTTTTCCGATCACAAAGAATATATATACAGTATGTTAACTTTTATTCTTCATTCATAATTATAATTCACATGACATCGAAACACCATTGTTCGTGTAATTACATATTTCTCGAGTATCTACCTAGTAATATCGAGGTAGCCATAAATGATAATATTATTGACTTTGGTTGTTGCACAATATAGTAAATGCATTCGGAGACTGATGTGACAAAAATATTGTGTTTCTTTAGAAAAATAGGTCGAGAGACTGAGTAGTCTGAATCGATGTTCAACAAACTCTATATATAGTTCCAAGACTATATGATCGAAGAACATATAGTTCCAAGACTCATGGGAAAAGAAATTTCATCGGTATGCATATTCAAACTCTTAGTTTGACAACATCATCTTGAACAAAACCTTTCAATATCGAGAATGACTGGTATAGATCAATCATAAGACGTAAGTCATTTTGAGTTTCTGTTAACATACCTCACATAGGTAAGTATCTTACTTTTCATCGATGAAAGATGATCAATAATAGACATCAAACATAGTTTCCTCGGAATTGGAAATTCGGGTCTTTCTGCTAGAAGAACAGGATCTAACATTCATCACTATGGAAAACACTTTCCTTCATTGAAAAATGCCATCACCTCCAGATGAAGGTTATGTTCGAGAGCACTAATCACCTTGTGATATTTTATGATTTATACTGGAAGATCGTTCAAAATTGAATTTGTTGTGTGAAATGTTCATGATATATGTGATGTCGTACTAAATAAAAAAGAGAACGAGTGTTGAAAAGAGAGTCATAGTTCTAGTTATGTGAAACTGGCTCAGCCAATGCCTTGTGTTTTTGAGAACCTTCGACAACTTTACTGTGAACATTTAGTGAACAATCATTCCCGTTTCACGCAAATAGAATGACGTTAATTTCATTTTGTTATATACATGTACGCTTTATTTCTGAATACAGCTGTACGATCCCAAACAAAATGTTTGCTATTTTTCACACCAGTGATTGATGGTTATGTACTGCTGCAAAAAACAACTATCCTTTTGGTTGATGAAGTACAAGTATTCATACAACAGTCGTGGACAAAGTATAGTACAGTACTACTACTATTTCTGTGACAAAACTCAACCTTCGTGAATAATATCTCTCATTATATGCTTGTTGAATAATATACTTGTTTCAATCTCTCTGAACAAGTGTTTTTCCGCATACCTTGACAGGGAAACAGAAATGAGTACTTCAATTCTATTAAACCTACGGAGTATGCAAAGATGAATATCCGATATTTGAGAATCTCATTCTTATAGGAGAAAAGTTCCTGTAAACCTAGCACCAAGAATATTTCCTAGAATGAAATTAATTCTTGATTTCACAAAAATTTTATGAATTTTGATATCAAATTAGAGACCTGAAACGCCTTTGTTGAATTCTGAGGGCCATTATCTCCCTCAGACAGCATTTGAGTGGTTGGTCCTCGGAAATTCCCCTGCATATGTTTTTTGTAGGAGATTCATATAACATCGGAATCCCATTTTCGGACACCCTGTATACAATTTGTTGTTATGATATTAATTTATTGAGCAATCGAGAAGAAAAACAGTATTTTGGATGAAATGTTTCAATTTAAGCCTGACATAGGAAGTAAACAACACTAAAATGGGGATCGCATACTTCCAAGACAGTAGAGTTCCAAGACCGTCCTGGAAATAACCGTTAGATAAAAAAAACTTCCAAGACCGTCCCGGAACTCAACGAAAGTCTCGGAACTAGCGATTCAATGGCAAAATAAGTCTTGGAAGTAACCCTTAGATATATATATATATATATATATATATATATATATATATATATATATATATATGTATATATATATATATATATTCAATTAATATTAGTAGCTGTATAAATCAATAGATTAGGTATAGGTTTTGTGGGGATGCAGCTGATGTGGGACTCAAAAGAAAACTCTTTTTACTTTTGAGAAAGCTTTCGGAATTTATTTGATTCCTTCGTCAGTCTCTCTAAAATGGAATGCACAATTATAATATTTAGAAGAAATGGGTATTAAAAATTACTTACAGTATATGAGAGACTGACGAAGGAATCAAATAAATTCCGAAAGCTTTCTCAAAAGTAAAAAGAGTTTTCTTTTGAGTCCCACATCAGCTGCATCCCCACAAAACCTATACCTAATCTATATATATATATATATATATAATTTGTGATTATCAGCTACAAAAGCGTTCAGAAGATCCAGATGCTGAAAAATTTCGGATAGTTGAAGCAGCAGCTAAACTGATTAAGAATTTAATCAAGTTGATGAGAACATCTGAGAGTTTTATCCTTCACCAGAAGAAATAAGTTCCGGGCAGGAAAATAATAAGCTTTTACCCGACATTTTGAAAACATTCTTGGATATAATAATCAACAAAAAATCCTCAAGTTTGGAGAAAAATTCAATTGAACAGGCACTAATGCAAGCTGCAAGGCCACGATCTATCATAAGTTCAATTCGTCTAGGTGTTGGTGTGCAGTATCATCGAGATTTTCGATCTCGGTTACTTGTCGATGAACTCCATAAGCTTGCAGAACTGAAGTAGATGAACCTTGTGGAACCAGATGTGAATGTAGACGATACGGAATTTTTTGCACAGTATTGTGCAATAATTGTTCGGGAAGGTACAAATATTCCAATCGAGGAAGTTGAAGATAATGAATGAACTTCTGTTACATGCCAAATATGCCATTTTTATTAGGTTCATGATTTATACGTATTAACGAATAAACGAATATTGGAAACACTCTAACTTTATTTTGCGCACAGGTATCATTTTATATTTTCTCATATGTGTTATTCTATGCATTCTGAACTGAAGAAAGCAAAAAAAAAAAATTGTTGGAATTATTTAGAGACCATTTTTTATCGCATATCTACTACACTAATAATATACAGTTAGTGCCTAATTTCAGTCCAGTGAATACATACATATCATGTGTGTCAAAAAATTGAAATATTCAATGATGATAAGCCCAGAATGATTCTTTATTGTGATTTGGCAACAACGAATGGTTTGGGTATATTCGGAGATCGAAAATTGGGTGAATCAAAAATTTTGCTGAATGATAAGCACCAGGAATCTTGATATTATCGTTTGCCACACGTGCCATATACTCAAGTAGGTGGGGCAACGACACCTGTACACGGTTTCTATATAGGAAAATTATTCTTGTCAGACGTGTATAAACAGGCCTAATACGGTCTAATGCATAAGTTAGAGCTGCCTGTTATCTGACGCTCTATATTGCAAAGGGCTGCCTGTGTCAACAGTGTTTACCCAACCGGATTATTATAAACTACTCAACACTAATTTCGTCGCACACCAAAATGTCGCCCCTGTTATAATGTGAATAACTTTTTTCAGTTTAGAACAATTTGAATTTGGTTCACACTGTTCGATAGCCCAGTCCTTCAGCTATAATCTGGTACTTCATTGAAACATAAGGGTATTGACATAAAATCTCTACATGGTGTTTTCCGACACTGTGCAAAATTTCTGAATATTCAAAAAGCTCTCAATTGGGAAAAAAAATGTTTTTCTCAACTTCGACAACAGAGGCATGAAGATGATTTCATTACCTCGAGATATTTCGCGAATCAACTTCCTATCTCTCTTATTTACAGAGTGATCTCAGAAAATTAACTTTTTGGTTTTGCAGCCATAACTTTTTTCCACGTCAACCGATTTTGGAAATCTTAGGCTCATTTTGAAGATAAAGCTTCAGATGAAGAGATCTGAATATCAGAATTGACTCAAGATGGCTATCAAAGATCTAGAGTTTTCTTGAAAGTGACCCAAATCTGGAACGCCCTTCGAATATTGGTTGGGAGGAGAATTGAATGAAAATCAACTTGTTCTCGGAAAAACAATTCGTTCTGGATGCGTCCATATTTTCCTCGCTCTCAGTACTCAAGAATGTGCGTGAGAAAACACAATTGAAACATGTTCTTGCAAAAACATCAGACCATTTCTCCTCTGTAATGCATGGCCCGTAACCAACGTTACAAGAATCACAGTAAGTGACTGACAAGTCAGGTTAGACGTCGTTTTCGAATCATAAACAGATTTTGATAGTTTCGATGCCGCATCCAACGCCCGACCAGTTAGAACTGATTCCACAAATGAGGGAACAAGGGATATCTTTCCTCCAAATCGCGGATCTGCTAAACACGACAGTCCGATCCATTCAAAGGGCTCATCTCCGACACGAATTGTTTGGTTATTACTGTCGATTCGTTCGGCGCATTATTGCGACTGAAAACTTTACGTGAAACTTTCACCATTTTTGAAACGCGTTTTTACAATAAATAGACGTTGCTTGCTTGAATACTTCTCCATATTCTCAAATCGCATGTTATGTACGTGACAACTGTTAAAAAAATCACTTTATTGAAAAAATCAAAATCCGTTGCTCTTGTTGGTACACCATTTATGATGAGCCTCAGCTGGTCGGGTTTGTCAGTCACTCATTGTGATTCTTGTAACGTTGGTTACGGCGGGCCATGCAATACAGAGGAGAAATGTTCTAATGTTTTTGCAAGAACATGTTTCAATCGTGTTTTCTCACGCACATTCTTGAGTACTGAGAGCGAGGAAAATATGGATGCATCCAGAATGAATTGTTTTTCCGAGATCAAGTTGATTTTCATTCAATTCTCCTCCCAACCAAGATTCGAAGGGCGTTCCAGATTTGGGTCACTTTCAAGAAAACTCTAGATCTTTGATAGCCATCTTGAGTCAATTCTGATATTCAGATCTCTTCATCTGAAGCTTTATCTTCAAAATGAGCCTAAGATTTCCAAAATCGGTTGACGTGGAAAAAAGTTATGGCTGCAAAACCAAAAAGTTAATTTTTTGAGATCACTCTGTAAATAAGAGAGATAGGAAGTTGATTCGCGAAATATCTCGAGGTAATGAGATCATTTTCATGCCTCTGTTGTCGAAGTTGAGAGAAACATTTTTTTCACCATTTGAGAACCTTTTGAATATTCCGAAATTTCGCACAGTGTCGGAAAACACCATGTAGAGATTTTATGTGAATACCCTTATGTTTCAATGAAGTACCAGATTATAGCTGAAGGACTGGGCTATCGAACAGTGTGAACCAAATTCAAATTGTTCTAAACTGAAAAAAGTTATTCACATTATAACAGGGGCGACATTTTGGTGTGCGACGAAATTAGTGTTGAGTAGTTTATATGCACTCACGCCAACGCGTGTTCCGTTTTCTGAAAAATGTTCATTATGTATTATGCGAGTGGGATATGGTGGGATACAGATATTGTGATGTGGTTGGGAAGAGTTTATACAGTCTGTCCAAGATAAGGTTGAACAGCATGGGGATCTCGAAAACGGTAGGAGATACGAAGTCGGTTAAATGGGGAAAAAGTTGCGCATTCGGAGGCTCATATCGAGAGCCCTCGAAAATTTTTAAAAGTATTTTTAGTTTTTTAGTTAAAACGAAAAAAGTGAATTTTTGGAATATCTGTTTTATTTTTTTTTCTCCGTTATTATTAGAGATACAGAAAAACTGAAAATACTTTTTCATAGCAACTTTTGATGACGTTTAACGTGGTGATACCAATTTTTCTATGCGACGTTTCGTATTCGTAGAACCATCATCAACTTTTGTTTTTTAAATACGGTCCTGATAATTGTTTCACAGATTCTGAAAGGTTTTTTATGCTGAATTCAACAATGTATTATACAAGATGGTTTATGTGTGTTTCGACCTATTTTTGACCATCATCAATGTTTTTTCGAAATTCCAAAGGAGAAATGCAATCAGTTCTCTCCATCAATTCTCAAAATTATTTTTAGTTCTTGAGTTATATCGAAAAAAGTCAATTTTTGGAATATCTATTTTATATTTTTTCTCCGTCATTATTAGAGATAAAGAAAAACTGAAAACACTTTTTCATAGCAACTTTTGATGACGTTCAACGTAGTGATACCGATTTTTTTAGGCGACGTTTCCTATTCGTAGAACCATCTTCAACTTTTGTTTTTTAAATATGGTCCTGATAACTTTTTCACAGATTCTGAAAGGTTTTTTTATGCTGAATTCAACCATGTATTTACACAATGTGGTTTATGTGTGTTTCGATCTATTTTTAGCCATCATCAATGTTTTTTCGAAATGCCAAAGGAAAAATGCCATCAGTTCCACTTATTCTGAAGAAAAATTAGTCAACACACTAATACCTCATCAACTGGTTTCAATCAACAACCCATTTCATTTTGCGGAAACAAAAATGCCATCCATACAAATTCAAAATATGTCAAGCGCTAAAACCAGGCGATGACGAAAGGCCTCGCGAAAGGCGCAGGACATTCTGTGAGTGGTATACCAGGAAATGTCAAAATTTTGCAGATTTCCCGCGAACAATCATCAGGACTGGTGAAAGCATGGTCACTAATCATGATATCTTCGATAGAAAAAATACACATTATTGTTCACGAGAAAATGAACATTTATACATTACAGCGAGACACCAACACCGTTTCGGCTTTTATATGTGGGTTGCAATATTTGGTATACACGAATTATTGGTCCTTTTATTTACCATGAAACACAGACTTCCTAACGTTATACCAATTTGCTTGAGAATCATATTGAGGAAGCTCTGGATGATTTACCGATGGCGGAAGTTCAGAACTGTTGGTTTCAACAAGATGGCGCTCCGGTAAATAATTCCAGAGAAGTTCGAGCGTTTTTATCCAGAAAAATGGATTGGTACTCATTCTGCAGCCCCTTGGCCGGCGCGGTCACCTGATTTGACACAGCTGGATTTTTTTAGGGGGTATATGAAAAACTTTGTACACGCAAATAGCTTTGATGATGAAGAAGAACTAAGGGACAGTGTCATCGAAGCATTCAATAGAATAACCCCAGAAATGCTTTGTAATGTCTTAGAAGCAACTGTGAGAAGAGGATATCTTTGTTCAGAATATAATGGTTATCATTTTGAACATTTGTTATGAATGTTTCTGAAGGTATTGTCAAAGTTAAGCTGTTAAAGTGATTCGTGTAAGAATTCATCAACAATTTTAAGCGCTGCATTGAATGATGTACTGAAATATTTTTTATTCACTTTTCAGTATTGAATAACTAATCCATCAATGTTTGATACTAAATGATCAGAAATAAATGGAACTGATGGCACTTTTTCTTTGGAAGTTCGGAAAAACATTGATGAAGGATAGACATAGGTCGAAACAAACTCGAATCACTTTGTATAATACATGGTTGAATTCAGAATAAAAAAACCTTTCAGAATCTGTGAAAAAATTATCAGGACCGTATTTAAAAAACAAAAGTTGATGATGGTTCTACGGATACGAAACGTCGCATAAAAAAATCGGTATAACCACTTTAAACGTCATCGAAAGTTGCTATGAAAAAGTATTTTCAGTTTTCCTATATCTCTAATAATAACGGAGAAACAAGATAAAATAGATATTTCAAAAATACACTTTTTTCGATATAAATAAATAACTAAATAGAATTTTAAAAATTTTCGAAGGTTCTTGATATGAGCCTCCAAATGCGCAACTTTTTCCCATTTAACCGACTTCGTATCTCCTACCGTTTTCGAGATCCCCATGCTGTTCAATCTTATCTTGGACAGACTGTATATAGTCCAAGAGACGGCTGCAAAGTCATCTGATAACGAAATGATATACAGCGTGTCTCATTTCAAACGGCCCCCCTCTATATCTCAGCTATCAGTGGTGCGATCTTTACCAAATTTGTATCGGTATGAATAATCATCAATATGACCAATTCTTCAGAAACAAACAACATTTTAGACAGTGCCGTGCATTTCTATTGAATTGAATAGGGGTCAGTTTTTTATTAAATCATATTAGGCATTTCTTCACAGGAAAACTGACCTCATAATATTGTTCTTCATGGTTTCAAACCCACATATAAGGATTTTTATGATATGCCTATGAAGGGTTTCAGAAAAACAGGCACATCTGAACAGCATTTTTGCGAACGTAATAATCATTTACTCGGAAACGGTGAGTTCAACATAAAAAAGTATAACTCGTTTTTCCTTCCAAATCATGATTTTCCACCTACCGGAGCCATTGAACGTTCCAAGATTCGTAGTTGATTTGAAGTCACTATTTATTCGAGACTGAAAATGAAAAAAAATTAAGCCAATCCTGTTATTTCGGTGATTTTTTGCATGTGGAGGTTCGAAAGCATGAGGAACAATAATATGAGGTAAGATTTCCTGTGAAAAAATGCCTAATATGGTTTTATGAAAAATCGACCCCTTTTTAGTTCAATAAAAACGCACGGCACTGTCCAAAATAATGTGCATCCTTGTAAAACTTATCATATTGATGGTTATTCATATCACAAATTTGGTTGGAATCACATTACTAATAACTGAGATATAGAGGAAGGGCCGTTTAAAGTGAGACACGCTGTATGTTCCGAAGGCATGTAAAACATTGTGTATTATCGAACGGCACTTGTGCCAATCACTACCCTGAGTAAAACGATTGAGAAATTGCACTTTCCTGTGCGGCAATTTGCACTCAATTTTGCGATATTATAACGAGATAAAAATTATGCCATCCGATACAAGTTGAATGATAGATCTCAAAACCCTACCTATGCCACCCCTCAATCTGAGCCAAGAAAATAAAAGGGGATAATGTCCCCTTTGCGAATATTCCAACATGCCGCGACTCAAACTGCTCAATCTTTTTTTTTATCGCTTGGAGCGCACGAAAGGGAATCCCTATAATGTTCAAAGAACATCGTGCGTTCCTAGGGAGGATAGGGACAGGAGGTAGGTATTGGAATTTTTTTTTAACTTTTGGAGATTATATGTTGTTGGGAATACTTCCACAGGCAATGAATTCCAGAGCCTAGCCCTTCTATTGATGAAGGAGTCTTGATAAAGTGCTGTTCGACATCTTTCGAGGTTGACAACGAAAGGATGTGCTGACTGGGCTTGTCTAGTTCGTCTGTGAGTGAAGGGATGATAGCAGAGATTTCCGAAGAACATTTCCCGTGGAAGTATCGATAGAAAAGTGAAAGGTCGCAGACCTTTCTACGGTGTTCCAATGATGTCAAAGAGTGAGTGAGTGAGTGTGGCGTCACCCACCAGGCGAATGGCTCTTCTCTGGATGGAATCTAAGAGCATCAGCGTATGTTTTGGTGCTGAACCCCATATTATGTGGAAACAGTATTCTAGAACAGGCCGTATCTGCGCTTTGTAGATCATGAGAAGCTGTTGAGGTGCAAAGTAACTTTTCGCACGGAACAAGAATCCGAGTTTTTGTGAAGCAGCTTTCGCGATGGATCTGACATGATTATCCCATGAAAGAGTGTTGCTGATGTAAATACCGAGCATAGATATGGTGGGCTTGGTGGGGATGATGGAGCCACACATTACAATATCTGATCTAAGTCAGTGGCAGAGCGTTAATATTTTCCTTGAATATTACGCCCCTCTCTGAAGATAATATCAGATGGACCAGTGTAAAACTCAACATGTGGATTAGAATACTCGTAGTGCGAGTACCACATGAATTTTACACTGGTCCATCAGATATTATCTTTATACGGAAATATTGACGCTATGCTACTAATTTAGATCAGATCATTTGCTCCTTGTTTCAACTCGTTATCACATCACGGAGGTATGTTTGGAATAATGGCAGCAAATAAATCGCTGTGTCATAGATCTGGCTCGGGTTGAGGGGTGGCACAGGTATAGGTTTTTGAGATCTACCATTAAATTGGTCGGAATGTCTAGACATCTACAGATCGGTTAAGAGCTCATTGACTCTCATCAGTGCAGAGCAGTCTCCAGCCAGCAGTCTTGAGACCGCCGACCAAACGTAGCCTAGCCAAACAAAAATCAAGTCGGCATTATATTCCTTTCGAGACGTCCTCCATAGACAATATGAGAGCGACGTCATCCGAGTAGAAATAATGGAAAGAAACACTCCACAACTGTAATTCCCATAAGGGATTGGCTGGTTGCAGGGAGACCACTGATTTCTTAAAACGACATTATCGTGAACTCTATACTGAAAAACTACCAGTGAATCAATTTTTTCATTCATGCTAAGACGATGAAAAAAATAAATTAGAATATGTCCATTTCAAAACACACAATTCCTGCGCCATTTGAAATTTTGTCAATTCATTGGTGTGACTGGTGCGACGTCCAACACGCCTATTGTCCTTCAACTGACCAATCACACTGCAGAATGACGAGGTATCAGAGGGAGATAGCTACAGTTCGGGACTAATACGTCACGGCTTTTTGAAATATCGAATGAAATATGCTGATTTCAAAACTATATAGATCCGATTCCCTTCAACTTCAACTCATAATATTGATTGTAGGTTTGCACGGATTTCTTTCCTCAGTGGTCTTCCCCATTCCCATATGGGAGTGGCTGGTTGCCCGACTAGCGTAATTTCAACTACGCAATAGCCACAATACTCAAAGTGGAATGAAATGTTAAATGAACACAAAAAGCTCAAAGTTATTTGCACACAATGTTCATAAAATGAACAACAATGGTAGATTTAGGGAGAAAAAAAAATCTTTCCTGGCTGATGCCACGCAGAACATTGAATTACATCCCTCCGAAATCTATGCATCGACTCGTATAAACGAGTACTGGACACAAGTGATTCTTTCCTGGATGCCTATATTGATTTGGATTGAGCCAGGTCACGGTAGACAATTATTACAGACCGGTTTCGAGCGGTTAGCATCAATGCAGGAAGCAAATATTCTTCAAAAAATTGATCATGATTTTCAATATGAAAGTCATTTTTTCTCGAAAACGGTCAACTTCAGACCTTATGACCAAGTGTATCTTTTTTGTGTAGAAAACATTGCCGGCTCAAATGGGTGCCTCAAAAACGGACATTTATCTAGTGGCGTAGAAGTTGCTACCTCATCAAAATCTTCAACAATTATGACTCAAAAGATATAGATTCCGGACTCAACGTAGCTCATTATGAGTAGAAAATGCTCACAAAATCTGTTTTCTGTGCGATAAACGGTTCCAGAGATATTCGCAAAAAACAATTTTTTTTTTTCAAATTTCAACGCTCTGTATCTCGAGAATAGTGCATTTCAGAGGGTAAGTTGATTGAAACTGTTTTATATATTTTTGATCGAGCTATCACATCCTGAAGTCCTGCGTATATATTATGAAACACCCTGTATAAAGAAATACATTGAGAATTTGCATTCTCTATGTGATGAAAATATTAATTCTTTCTCGGTTTATTCAAAAGAAAACAACTACTTTCCTGGCTATGTGCCACGACGAACATTGAATTATATCTATTTTATACTTTTTTTCAATTTGGCTATCTATGAAAGCGTCTTTTTAGTTTTCGAAACTATTATTCATTTTATAAGTTATAAGTTATAATAACAGCCAACATGAAGAATTGGGGTGGAATTAGCCCTTAATTAGACAGAATGTGAAAGCACGTACGACCGTATTATTGATGTTGGTTTGCACAAGAGAAAACGGATCGCGGTAGTAATAATTCAGCTTTGCTTTGGGGCCATTTGTCGTCGAAAGCACACGTGCTGTCGCAATTTTGGAGAAAGATAAATGTGGGAACGTTCCTAGAGTTCCAGTTTTGGGAGTTTCCCTCTCTAGAGTTCCATCCGAAATAGCTGTTTCTGAACGTGACATCAGAACAAGTTGTGGAACAATGATAAAACAGCACTACAGATGATATTAAATTAGGAATAGAGATGCTGACATATTATTCCAATGCCGAAATGTTGTAACTGTATTCAGGGTTTTCCCAGAGGTCTATTTGAAATGACAGTCCAAGAGCCGGCTGCAAATTCCGACCGACATCGGATAACGAAATAATATAGATATGTCCCAAAGTCATGAAAAAATTGTATTTATTCGAATGGCACCTGTGCCAAACACTATCCTGAGCAAGATGATTGAAAAATTGCACTTTCCTGTGCGAAAATTTGCACTTCATTCCGGGATGCGGTGACGAGATATGAATTATGCCCTACGATACCAAATCCACGAGTTGAAACAAGAACCCTTCGCGAATATCAGAACGTGCCGCGATTCAAACTGATCTAAGTTAGTGGCAGAGCGTCAATACTTCCGAGAATATTCCGCCCTCCTCTAAAGATAATATCCGATGGACCAGTGTGAAACTCATGTGGTGTTCACACTACGAGTATTCAAATCCACATGTAGAGTTTGCCACCGTCTGCCACTAACTTAGATCAGTTTGATATCCCCTTTTATTTGCTTTTTGTTTCAACTTGTTATCACATGACGGAAGTATGTCCGGAATAATGTCAGCAAATGATTCGCTGAGCCATGGAATTGGCTCAGGTGGATTTTTGAAATCTACCATTCAATTGGTATCGGACGTCATAAATATCATTTCGTTATCAAATCGCGAAATTGAGAGCAAATTACCGCACAGGAAAGTGCGATAAAATATATTGTTTCTACCCCAACCAACATTTTAAGAGAATTATACCAAGCAGAGAGGATAAATTACTCGAAGAAGTCGAAATTTACTAATTTCCGACAAAATATTCTACCTTTATGCCCTGAGTAACTTGAAAGTTATGGATTAGGTTGTAAAATGCCTGGTTAGGACCTCAACATTTTTCTATAAAAACCATCAACTCTATAGACAAATTGCATAGTTGGAAACTACTCATTACAGACTTCAAACATAACTTCATGGTCCTAGTGAGCATTTAGTCATCAATTAGGTAATATTTAACATCAAAATTACCAGTAAAATGTCTTCCAGGCCCTCGAACTATCAGGATATTTATTGGAGTTGAAATTCACCAAATTCTAACTTCATAAACGATCATAAAGTCAGGGAATAATCAGATGGATAAAATAAGTCGGATGTATACTCTGTTTTGCCTATTTTTGACCAATTGAGTCGAAGGAGTTTCTTAGACTTTTTTTAACCTAATCAGTACCAACTTCATATCCGATGAAGGCAAGATTACCACTATGAAATCCTTATAGAACGAAGTGTCCTTGAGAGAGCCGAGAATACCAAAATTAGTCCTAAAATCATGTTCTCAAAGTTGATGACTATTATTGATCATGGTGCTTTGAGGTCGGCAAATGTTTTGAAATGATCAATAATTTCTGAAAATATTAAAAACTGGAGACAAGCGCAATGTATGAGTTTTGAATGTTTTATTCTTCATCACCAGTGAGTGGTTCAGGTAGCTTACCGCTTGAACGCTTCTAAAGCAAATCATGATATCTTTCTATACATTACGATGATGTTTGATCATCTAAACCATCGATTTGTTTTGACATTCGAAGTTTTACTTCCACTTATTCCATTGGTCAGATCTGAATGCATATTTCAAATAACTTTAATGAAAAAAAAAACAGGTATCAATTATTACACTTCGGTTGAGAACGTACAAATGTACTAAAAGTATACTAGAACGGCAACACTGTTCGAGAGATGACAACACGGCGATGGACTTTTCTGATTCGCTGAAAAATGAAGCCTGTCATCCAGCGACCAATTAGAAAACATACCGTGGTGCAGAATAAGAAATTGAAGGCGAACAACGAACATTTGACAAATTATATTATTATAGGGAACATCTGATAATATCAATCCATCAGGTTGACTGCTACTCAAATAATATACTCGTTGATATGGTCTAAAATCCCAATATGGGGAAATTGGGCTCCATAGTCAGAATATACAGAATTTTCGACTATGAACGAGGCCTATTCGCCCTGAAAGTTGAAGATTCTGGAAAATTCGACTTTCAAGTCCAATATGAAACCAACGCCATATTTGTTGGCTCGAACCTCTTTCGCCATTGACGGAAAAAGAAGAAATCTCTACATAGCGACCACATCCTAATGAATAGTAATACAGAAAGGGTTAAATTTCGCATATATGATCATATTCTACCAGTTGATTCATTTTTAGATGGAATTGTTGAAAAATAATTCGAAAACACAAAGAATATCATCCAGTATTTTTCTACAAATCCAATAATTTCGTGGGCCCACTAATTTTACATGTGTAAAATCAACATTATCACAATAAATTTTGCGTCGCAGGTTGAATAACGATTCACAACAACCTCAATTAAGCTAAACAACATGCATATTATCTACACCTTCCACTACTATCGAGTTTTCTTTTGAACGCCATGTTCATAAACTCCTAAGTCTCCACACGTAAATGAGTAGGTATTGTCGATCGTGAAACACGGTACATATTTGTTTTCCGAACCCAACCAAATGACAGTAAACCAGGTAGAAATCTTAGTAAACCCACCCATAAGTAGGTAATGAATAACGTCAGAATAACTAAAATCAGACCACTATCGGACTAGAATTAGGGCAATTTCACCTAATTGTTTCCTCGACCTATTAGTCAGGATACCCTAATATCCCTATTCTCGTCTTCTGAATTACTTCCAGTTTTTTCCCCATATTGGTAATTTTGAAGTAAATAAGACGTAATATTCACTTAGGCCAAATAAGTCGTTGACCTATTCTAAGGTCGAAATGACGTATATTATACCTAAAATGTTTGTTGGGACATGCCCTTCTACTATATTGTATATCATCATAATGAATCACTTTATTTGTTCCAGGTTCCGAGAGAGACGTATTGCTTCAGGTGGTCAGGAATCCTACATACAGGGTGTAATTCAAGTATGTGGCCAAACTTCAAGAGGTGATTATTTGGGTGATTCTAAGACGAAAAGTTCATGTAAGCATAGGTCTAGAAATGGTTCATTTTCAAGAAACAGGGTGTCAAAGTTTCAATGTGAAACCTATTTTTCATTAATCATTACCCAAAAGTGTGTTCTCCAATTTCAATGAAACTCTGTGATATTGTCGACAGTATCAAGAAGCTTTTTTTGGTGTAATAAGATTCGAAATAATAGTATTTTCCTAGTTATTTTTTATCTGATTGAACAATTTTTGCAATTACATTACCTCGTTGGTCCCAGCACTGGGACCAAACGCCCCATAAGTCGAAACTTGTGCGGGGTTAGGTAAGTATACAAACACAAACATCCATGGCCTAACTAGGATTCGAACCTATGTCTCGGTGGAATTGGAAATGCAATCTTCTTGTATCTATTGAATTTTTCTATATCACTCAGTTTCTGAGTATGTATATAATGGAAAATCGATTTGATTCCAAATTTTAATGTAGGTGCACTCAAACACACATTGGGATTACCTCATAACCTCAATGAGTAATTATTCTGAAATTTTCAGAATTTCTCAGTCACCAACCATCAGCCTAAATTTCTCCATGATGCATGGAAGCTTATCCGGGTATTCATGAAAAACAACAATCAATTGTAAACGAAGCATTTCAGGACCTATAAATATCTCTATATGATTTCTCGTCTTGGAATCATCCAAATAATCGGCCCATGAAGTTTGGCTGTATACTTACATAACACCCTGTATATTGAGTGAATTAGATGATCTATCGTTGTGATATGGTTGTGATCTGTCTAGATGGAATGATAAAATAATAAAAATCTGTATACAGAAATGATAGACAATTTTTTTTATTCCAGTTGGTGAGTAATAAACTGTAACAATATAGGCCAGTCATTGGGGATTCTTACCTGAAGGAAATAAGTCAGGCAGTTTTGAGATATTGTAGGTTTATTGGTTTGGGGATCTAAAACTGGAATTCACAAAACAAAATACACTTTTCGAGACATGCCGCTAATTAATTTGGCGAGGAAATTTGTGCCTTACCGGTTAACTTCAGCGAAATTAAACTAGGAACATATTTTATAGGAGATCTCAACTAGTCAACAAGATATAAATATAACGGGAAACCAATTGAATAGCCCGTTTTATTATAAAAAATAAATTAAAACGCTTATGTATATATGGTGATAGGGACACTTTAGTGAAAATATGCTGAGAACATTTCTTGTTGGGAATTTCTTTCCCTTCAATTTTTTTCTCAACATATTTCTTCCAAAAAATCACCTTTCTGGAGATAAATGAAAAAATCTATTTATGAGTGCCATTTTGAAAAGATGATGAGATGGGGCCGGCGACAAATCTCGGAATGTGAATTTTAGTTCTGGACATCCAAACCTACAAACCTGCAAAGTTCAAAACTTCCGGACTTATATCCAGGTAAGCCCATTTTTTATCCCCGATGACTGAACTAATAGTTCAGTCGTCAAAAGCTCGAGGATAGAAATAACGATATGCCTGAGACAGAGGACAGATTTGAGTTACGACCAATTGCAGCATACTGCTGGAAAATCATTGGATTCGAGATTTATGTCACCTTATTCAAATTCTGGTCCTCATACGAGAAATGAAATACGATCATGGCTCCACCGGCAATTTCCTTCTTATTGATTGAATAACCTCCGGAATACGAGTACTAACTCATCACGTGACATTAGAATAATTTCGTGTTTAAAACTGCTACTACTAGGAAACCTCAAAGATAAATTCAAAATTGTTTTGAAGGAAGAGGATTATTCTTTTTATTCATTACCTCCTGAACTCAGATCAGATAAGAACGGCCCTATAAGCGAGAATATCCAATTTATCTGCCCCGGGATTATCGACTTTTGGATCTTCTATTTACAATCCTTTCCGATTTCCAGTGCTCTGCAAACTTCTAATTAAGAAGCCGTGAAATTCAGTTGACGTTGAAATTCCAGCTGTGGCTAATCGACCAGAAGAAGGTGATGAGATGCTCGAAATATTTGAAAGAATGCGATCAACCGACCAGGACGAACCAACTCAATGTAAAATGTTCATCATTATGTTTGTTAGAGAGGAAAAATGTCTGGTGAAAAACTGAAGGAAAAACTCGAATCGACTCAAAACTGTTATGACTTGGTGTCCGTTGGTCCACTCAGGACTAGAATTATTGAGAGATATACCTATGCAACAATTTAAATATGCCTTCCACATGTAAATTTGATGACATTGACATCAGAATCTTATATTTAAAGTACAAGTCCAAAATAACCGATTTGAGGTACACAGATGTAAAAGATTTCTTCAAACAAATCCATTTTCTTGAAATTAAATTGCTTCGTACAAGAACTTTTCATTTGAATGAAGCAATATACACTTGTCTCAAATCAATCGGCTAGCTTCGCGTCTTGAAAATTCTTGATATGAATTTGCTCAACATAAATATTAAATAGTACATCATTCATTCTCATTTTCAAACAAAAATGAAAATTATAAAAATAGGCCTCGAACTTCGATTAGACAAAACCTTTCAGATAATTCTTGTTTTCGACAATATTTCTACTGGGTGTTTCTCAAGCACGCGTCGAAATGAGGAGAAAAAATCGTATAAGCATATGTTCGCCAGTTATGCATTTCTGAGATACAAAGTGCGTCAAAGTTTGATTCTTTTTCCTGTTCTCTTGTGAGTAAATTCAGAAATGAACGTCATATTAGAGTGAAATTTGGTATCTCACCCGAATATCACGATTATTTTGGAATTCATTCACAAAAAACCGAAAAAACAATCAAAATTTGACACTCTGTATCTCAGAATGAATATCTTGCAGACATATATTTACACAAACTTTTCTTCTTATTTAAACGTCAGCAACATCATGCTCCTGAATGCTTTACACGTACTTAAGAAAAACCCTGTATATGTTGCAATAATTAAGCTGGTTTCGCAAAAAATTATTGACCAGGAAATTTGTTAATTTCATATGGAAAACAATTAGGAGCCAGGGGGCCTCCACTATTTTGTTACCCCAGTGCCTCCAGACCCTAAATTCTGCTCTCATTTCAATTAACAGTGGTAATGTCGCTTTGTTCTTCTCTTTGAGAATGTTCAAGTTCCGCTATATTTTCAAGTCGATATCAAAATCTTTAAATATAATAGACGAAATCACTCTTGCGCACCAAATCTAGCTTTTGGTCAAGTTAAAAACAGCAGGTTCGAAGTCTCAGTTAAAATCTTGGAATAGCTGCCTCTAATAATTATGAATAAACACTTTGCATTAGCAGAATTATGATGAACCGGCTCAAAGCCTTCTTAGGATTCATATTTAATGTATTTATTTCGATAACGCCCAGTATGTTCCTCGATAAAAACATCCCCAGGGTGTCGTTTACTGGATGCAGACGATATTTTTCTCATCATCTCTATTCAGCCTTAGCAACTTTTTAATCGATACGGAATCTAATGAGGCCTTCATCAGCGACAAACTTCTTGCATAAAATAATTAGTTGTCGCATCCAGTTTCGAGATGACTAACAGCGTTTTCCACTGTGAAAGCACTTGTAAGCGCTGAGTGAAATATCAGTTCAGCTGAAAGTTTCTTAAATTGAAATTATCATATTTCCTTGGAGTGCAACACTCAGAAAAAAGCTTTGAAAAATAAAAAGAATCATCCTAGATCTCTCAGTTATGGGATGTAGTTCTTTGAATAGTACTGGTGGATTCTTTCACTCATGTAAATCCAGAAGTGCCACCTGTCAGCAGGTTGGTTGAATAATTGTAGTACTACTCTGTAGCGTGTTGATGAAGGGGTCGCACGCATTAGCTATAGGTGACAGCGTCCAACTGTGTATTCCAGCAAATAACGAACCAATGAATGGCGCTAAAAAGAACGTGGAAGTGAAGGTCAAGGAAGATGAAGTTGTTTATTTCAAGAGATCTATCACATACTCGATTTTTTTTCTGAGCAATTTCACTTAACGCCCTAGAAGCTGAATACCGTGCATTGAAATAGAAAATTGTAAATATCTCGAAACCGATCACCTCCAGCGTTGTTGAGGAAATGCTCCCTTTTTCAGAGGCGTCTCATAGGGGGAAAAAGGAATGAAATGAGGAGCACCTAGTCCTAACTGAGATTCATTATCAATAAAATAGATTTGCAGTATTCAATCCCTATTTTGTTTGTCAGGCAGATGAGGCTCAAAAATTATTCGACTTTTTGTCTAAATGAATAGATGATCTAGATAAAAAAGCTTATACACTGAGTCTAATAAATATTGTATGGTTATAAAAACAATGTTAGTGCTGAAGCACATATTTTATACGATGGTTGTAAAATGAATGATGACGAGTAGATGAACTAAAGTCTGATGGAGAACATTTTCGATACAGAGAGGATACGACTATCTTTCGATCCATAATATATTCAAAATAATCTCAACTTTGTTCCCTACAACTCGTATTGTGTGATGTTATAGTATATTAGACACCAAGGTGGAAAGAGATTCATTCCTGTCGTGAGATTAGTTAGTTAACCGAGACGCAAACCGTCGAGGTTAGCTATGATCTCGAGACAGGAATGAAACTTCCTACCGAGGTTTCTATACTATTTTATTCACAACCATCATATTTCGATCGAAATTTATGAATCTCTATTTCGTTTTGAACATACCTGGAATATTACATTTAACGAAAAATTACCAGAAGTATAACTATGCTCCTGAGGATGGTGGATTCTCTTGAATAGCCCTGAAGATGGTGTAATATTGTCTTCGAAATGGAATTATCGTAGGTATGTATACCCATACTACACTTTTTATGCTGAATAAAAAAAAGAAGTGAGGGCAGGAAGTAGATGTGTCTAATGTGACACTTTCCAACCTTTAATGACGTTAGTAATGACAACATTACATATATGGTTGTAAATAAAATTAATTTATTCAGTTTTTTATTCATTCCCCTTTTTGTAAAGAATAATAGATACCAACTAAATACCAATAAGTACATTAATTATTGTGACCTGCCCCCTTCCCCACCCCTGAGATTATTTCTGCGGAAGCTCCCGCCGTTTCAAACTTAGCAAATCCAAAATCTCACTGTCAAAAGTGAAGTTGAAATGAATAATGTCAAGAACACCCCGGGTACCAGATTTCGGCTAAAAATTTATTTTTTGTGAAAGTATGTATACATACATACATATATGTTCCGTTATGAGATACAGGGTGGTAATGTTGAGAACTAGAAATCGACAAGTGAACTCCATGAAAGTATTTTGAAAAATACATTTTTGCAATGCTAATTTACTGACCAAATTACAACCACAAAGATAGCAGGAAACATGTTTTATTCAAAATAATCTGAATATTCCGGTGCGGCATCGAACACTAAAAACCAACATATATCTCGAAAGCGGCTCACTCTTAAAATTATGGCCATTCTAAAGCACTATATCAAAACTCGTTTCTGTATAGTACGGGAAAGCTCTGGAATTCATTATTTGAAGAAATATTCCCAAGAACTTATAATCTCCAAAAGTTCAAAATAATTCCAACACCTACCTCCTCTCCCTATCTCCCTAAGCGATAATAAAAAATAGAATAAGAAAGGCATTGGTGGGCGCCCTCTAATGGACACAGTGAAAACGTGCACAGATTCGGGTTTCGTACCCCAAAAAAAAAACACCGGCTACCAATTTTTGAAGTAGTACGTTCGAAAATATTCATAAATTTTGAAAAATCCGATTTTACTTGTTCAACTTTGCCGCCCCGTATCTCGGAAATAGAGCAATTTCGGACTGAGGTAAGTTGCTTCAAATTAGCTTATTTTGAACTCAGAAATATGTGCTGAGATATTGTACATTCCATTTAGAGAGCAGCTAGCGACTCCTTTACTCAAAAAGCAGGAAGCAGAAAAATTGGAGATGATTACAATGAGTGCGGGTTTTTCGAAAATTTTTGAGTACTCTTACTTAAGTATATAGGCTATTGAAATTCTTGGAAAAACATCGAATATTCTCAGATAAACAACATGGTATTCGCAACAAACAAATCCACAAACACTCATTGAAACAGTAACAATGTTTATGGAATCAGGAGAATGTCCTATTGGCTTATTCTGTGACCTCAGTAGGGCATTCGACTGTGTCAATCAATATCAACTCACGTCAAAGATCTATTCGTATGGTATAAGAGGTGTTGCCTATGACTGGGCAATATCTTTTCTGATAAATATCATAGTGAGTCTACCACTACTACTTTTGATTCTGAACGCTTGGACGACACGATGGGTGTACCACAAGGATCTGTGCTAGGGTCAATTTTATTCCTACTTTATATAAATGAAATCGATAACCTCATCACAGATTCATTTATAACGATGTATGTTGATGACACATCCCTGGTGGTATCTGATAAATTAGATCACCTTCTGTTTGAGAAGTGTGAAAGTACTCTGAAGTCAGTTGAAAATTGGTATGGGACCTATTCATTGTACCTCAATGCTGAAAAAATACAGCTGGTGAGATTCCACAATCGTCAAAGACTGTGCGAAGATGTACAAATTCAAATAAACGATCAAATACTCAACAGTTCAGATTATACAACATTTCTAGGAATCACCATGGATGCTTGTAAATTGGAAAAAACACTGCACCCTCGTGATGAACAAACTGAATTCATTGTGTTACCTTTTCAGAAACCTCAGAAGCATTTCAAGAGAACAACAATTATTATCATTATATCATGCTCAAGTTGCGTCAAGGTTGAGATATGGTATATATGTGTGTGGGGTAACTCTACACTAGCATCAGATGTATTTATTGTACAAAAAAGAAATATCCGTATAGTAGCAGGAGTTCCTAGTTCATTTTCGTGTAGAGGTTTATTTCGAAAATTAAGAATTTTAACCCTATCTTGTATGTATATTTATGAACTGTCAATCTATACGCTTTCAAAAACAAGAATAGATTTCCTTGAATGTATACACAATGTGAACACACGACGAAAACGTGATGTGCATGTTCCGTTTCGTCAATATAAAACAACATTGAACTGTCAATCAGTGCGTAGGTCTTACTATTTTCAATAAGCTCCCTAGGTGTTAGAAAGATATAACCTCGGATATAACAAACCTCAATAAATTCAGTAACTTGCTGTATTCGTGCTGTATTCTATTTTATTTTTTCTTGTTACCATTTTGTAAACAACGGTGTTGCTTACACTGTGAACTGTATATTATGGCTTTATGTGTACTTTGACGATTCCAATACATGTTATCTGTGTCTGATGGAAAATAAATATTATTATCATTATTATTCCTTTACTACATCAAGTGAATTAACCTAATGACCCGTGGAAATCAGGCAAAACTTCTGGATTCGATTATTTCGCTTGGTGGCCGTAGCGGAAATCGCATTTTTCAAAGAAGATAAAGCGTCGAGGTAGGATCCACAGAGGCGAAAACAAAAGGCGCACGTCCCTCGCACCACGAAAGAGAAAAGATAATAGGTAATTAATGGAGGAAAGGGTGGAATATTGCTTATCCATTGGCGGCGGAACTACTTTTATTCGGTGGGAGAGCTACAGTCATACGAAAAGTCTAGACGCCACCTGGTGGTGAAATTTTGAACCTGCCTAGAGAGTAATTGGCAATGGATGCATCATTATGATTCAATTAATAATCGCCGTTGTTTTAGATGTGTTATACATATAATTTATCTCAAAAAGCTCCAAAACGAATGGACTGTTGTTGTTCTAAAATTGACTACACCGATTCAGTGTACAAAACAAGAAACATTACTCACAATCCTCCATTGTTGTTGTTCATATCATATTAGAAATGATTGTCATCTTCGCATCTTTGGGGTTTGTATTATATAATAATAGATTCCAGTGGCGTAATTAAGGGAGGTCCATGGGATCCAGACCCCATGAACCCTCCCCCTAGAGCTGCCAGAAATACCGAAACAATCTGGTAAACAATTCTGATAATGCAAAAATAGCAATGAGTATGAGAATTTCATACGTAATGTGTCATATTGATGGTGTCAAAATATGACTTTTTCTCCATATTAACATGATTCTTAAAATGCACCATCCCTAGCTACAACCACTGTAAGTTAGGTGAAAATCTACGGATGAAAAAAGAAAGATTATCTTCTTCTGTCTTTTCAGACACTCATCTATTTCCTTCTTGCTTTAAAAATGATTACAATTTAAGATAATCTTTTGTTTTTTACCCAACTAGCTCGAAGGAGGTGCATTTAAGGCCACATCATTATATGAAGAAAAAGTTTCATCCTGGTTCCAACAATACGTTGATATTTACATCACCTTGTATATTGAATAGGTAGTTTTTTCTCATGTCCTTCATCTCCCCAAAAGTAGTCGCTTAATGCCAACAAAAAAATGCATCAGTTTAATTTTTTTTTATTCTTTATTCGAATTTTTTTTCGTTATTTTGTTTTTGTTTTTCGTTCCTATTCCAATGTTTACCTGTTGATAATTTTTCAATAATTTTTTCTTCATTTTGTTATTTGTTCCAAATGATGCACACATTTATTGAAACCAACGTAAGTTACGTATTGCTTTTCTTTTTCATAAATATTGGATCTTGGACCTAGACCCCCCCCCTAACCCCAGGGATGAATCTTAATTACGCCACTGATAGATTCAGTTGAAGAAACATTTATATTTTCAGTTGAGGTAAGAAAACAAGTGTCCTAAAAATTTAAAAATAATAATAAAGTGAACAAAATATCAAAAATTGTATAATGACAATTTTTTCTTTTTCTTTGCGAATATGTCCAAAATATCTGAATTTAGGGTGGGCTGGACAATGTTTTGGGGTCTGTTTAGCCCACTGAAATTATAAAGTCATGAATGGAATCGCCTTTGAATAGAAATTCAGACTTACACCGCATGGACAAAGTTTGAGTTTATGTTTTCTTCTAGTATTTACATTGAGTTGATTGTCTACTGGCTTTCGTGTACGGAGGCTAACTAATAGTCAGAAATTCATCCATAATCAGCTTATTCAGTAGTTCAGTACATACGTCATTTAGTTTGGCGCTCCAAGAATGATTACTTATTGATGTATAATAAGATTTGAATTATTTGAATGGTCAGGTTAGGTTAGGTTGTAGATGTCACAAATTATAAGTGTTGTTGAACCTATTGAATAATCCCTTTTGAGTTGAAAAACCGACTGAATCAATTCAATCAATAATTATTATCATTCTTACACCAACCTAATTCATGAAGAGGAGTCGAACATGATGAATATGGGACTTACCTGCAACAAAAAGAAAGGACATAAATTTTCATGTAAACAATAGTTGACAAAAAACAGTTCTACAAATTAATGCAAACCAATCGAATATGGGTTATGTTTTCGGTTATGTTAGCAATGAAAGTTTTCCTCGGCGGTTTGTGTGAACGTTCATAAGTAGCTATATATCAATGAGAATTGACAATATTTTTTGTCATTTCATTTCAATATGGAGTCGTTTTGTTCATATTTTGAATATTCAAATAGATATATACCTGTCAATAAGAGTTTTCATCCTTATAATAACCACTAATTCGCTAGTTCCAATAATGATATTCTTATGGCCACCATTTTGATATCTGAAATACCTCGTGAAATACCAACAACACATCAGCTCTCCGCCAAAAATTGTAAACGTTCACGAAATCACAAAATATTTTGTATATTATAAATTCGTAAAATGACAAGTTAATTGCACACTACGTGTTAAAACAAGAGCGTATAGGCGACTAGTGCAATGAATTGCGCTCATTTCGCGACTTATTATACAGGGTGTTTCCGAAATTGGAGCGATAAATGAAATAGGGTTTTCGATTACACATAATGACACAATAGATGACAAGACAAGAACAGAAACTTCTAGACCTATCGAAAATTTTCAAAAAATTGATGATTCAACTCACCATAGATTGGGAAGCAATTGTTTGATTTCTCAGTGAGCGCCCTTGCGCTATCGTTGTCTACTTCCGCACTATATAGACTACCAAAGAGTGACGTCAAGAGTGGGCGGAGTTTAGTATATCTTTCCAAACTAACCATAGATGTATGGATTTTGATTGTTCCCTAAGAGTATATTTCAATCAGTATCAAATAGTTTAGAACGAACGAAAATAATCGTTTGTCTCAAAATTTCCAAAGTGTTGAATCCATTTGCGCCAATATTATATATATGATACATCAAGATTATAATCAACAACTTACCTTCAGGGGTATTTTCCAAAAAAAAGTTACAACTAACTGACAGTTAAATGCTGAATGATACACAAAGTCATCTCCACGACATAAAATGTCAAAGTCATTTAATGTCGTGGCGTGGATTTAATACTTGACTCCACTCTGAGAAACCATGCGATTTCTACCAATAAAGATTAACTCACAGTTGATGAAATATCGAAATAATTTTTCGTATTTCCAACAGAAATTCTGGCAAATAATGAACTAAAAACCGCAAATGGCAAATAGGTTTATCTGGAAAAGTTCGATGTACTCCGTCCAATTGTGACGTCAGGACTTAGATAGTCTATTAGCAGAAACGAAATATCAAATACCTACAGGTACAATGCAAAGCACGGAACGGATGGAACCGTAACAAAAACTGTATATTCTGGAACCAATTGGTCCTCGTTGATTTTTCAACAAAATATGGTAGCTTGTTTCATGGAGTAATATTGTGTATCTTATGCAAAAGTAATGAAACTCAATCTATCTTCACAGAGCATCAGCATCGAACTGCTTGATGTTTTGGGTTAAAAATGTTCAGAAACATCGAGATTCACTACCTGATTCTGAGAGGGGAGTTGAGGCTCAATTTGGGCACGGTATAGACCCTTACGGAAAAAAAGTAGTTTCAGTCAGCACTTTTCGTGTCCTAAAAACCGCAGTGCGCATGTCCACTCATGGCTAGTATGCGCAGTAGCTCAGCTAGCAGGGCAGATGTTTTGATTGCACTTCTTTGATATATGCCTTTGTGATTCATCCTACCATGTTGGTGAGTATTCATTTGAAAAATGTTTGCAGCAACATACTCGTGATATACAGTATGATGCAAATGTATGGAATAAATTCATTTCAAAACAAGACGAATTTAGGAAGAAATCCAAAAACTAGAGTTCAGACCTTTTTTATTGATGTATTTTTTTATCTAGACGACCCTTCGATGTTCAATTCTCAGTAGCAGGCCTCTGCAAGATTCAGTTAATCAAATGATGATCCATTTCAATTTCAATCTTCATATGCAAAATTTTGACTGTTGGATAGACGGTCAGTAGACTTTTCAAACGAGGTGTCAAATGACCCCTGTTTGTATTTGAAAAAATCGTCCATTACGTCATTACTCCAGCACCGGTGACGTAACATCTCTCATATGAATGTCATGAGATGAGGCTTCAAAAATAAGAAACTCACGTGTTTTTGGAATTTCCTCAAATGTCGCCCATTTCTGAAATAATTGCAGTCAGAAACAGAACTGGTTGATGGATGAATTTATTCACATTTCAGAACACATGAAAATTCTGCGAAGATACATATGGAAATTTAAATATGCCTCAACAGGATTATGTGAAAATATATTATTTGCTTCGAATCTCTATAATTTTTCAGTCCAGCCTGATGTTGCTATCAGATTGAAGGAAGAAATAACAAGTCCAGTTCTGCTGATACATCCTTGTGAAAATTTTCCACTTGATCATCTCATCAGTTTGTTTATTCGAATAAGGATTTTGCAACTTTGAAGTTTATGAAGAGAGAGTTATCACAACCAAAAACTCAAAAACTAAATTTCAAATTGAAAGTTGTGCAACATATATGATCTTCATTATTTCAGATTTATGTAGTTATCATTATGATTATATTTTATCGCTTTCACCAATCTACGAAAGATCAAAGAAATAATGATCGACATAACTGAGCGAATTCTTTAATATCACTACACCAGTTCCATATTCATGCCATGTTATATTGATCCAGTTAGCTCATCACTGAACATTGAACAAGGCAATTCCCCAGAGGTCCATGGGGACGTGGGGCCTTCATTATAGTGAGAAATAGGTATGAACATCATAAATGAAATACTCATGAATATGAATAAAACAATCGGCACAGTGGCGGATCCAGAAAGAGATAAATTGGGTAATATCCTCCCCAAGCGTCGTCACAATATTGATAGTCACCATTTGTGTTATTTCATATGACTAATGGACAAACATATATATTCGAATTCCACTTTTTGATCAATTACCCGAACACTGAGCATCACCTAGATACGCCACTGCATTGACTTACATACCTTTGAAGGAAGTAATTGATCATTCTAGAACACGTGATTTGGACATGGTTTCTTGAGACGATAAAATTATCTTATTATAATGAAAAATCGATTTTAAATAGCGGTTCTTTGCTCCTAGCATTTTCTTTACATTTTTTTCTCATGGTAGACATGACATTTGTTGATATTTTGACGTTTGTTGAATATTGCAGTCATCATTCAATTTAGTGAATGTCATTCCTGCTTTCTTTGCGAATAGTGTTATAGAAATAATGGAAATGAATACGAATTTACCCAAGAATATCATAAAAAATGCAGACAAGGCTTCGATTAATCAAGGATTATGAAGTATTCAATCAATGGAAGTTGAAAAATTAAATTATTGCCATAGATTAGACGTGTTATTGGCGTTCTTTCAAAAATTGGTATGAAATTTCATGAACAACAGAAAAAAAAACAATGAGCGGGCGTTATGATTATAATTGATTATGATGAGTCTGTTAATAGCAACCATTGCCAAGGTATTATAAAACAATAATATACGAGTGAAAAATAAAACTACTAACTATCTAAATTATAGATTTTCGTTTTGAGGCGCTAGCCCTTTCATTTTGGAAAATAGAAGAACTTCACAGACAATAACTTTACTATAAGTGTGGTATTGTATGTATGTATACTTCGCACTGAATAATGTGTTACGCAAAGAAGAAATATACCTAACCAAAAACGCTTTGTTGAATAGACAAAGATGAGTATCCCCATACCTGTTTTAAAATTTTTTTTAACTGAAGTAAACATTTTATGAATTGTTTTGGTACACCAACATAATTATCAAGGAGATCGGAAATTATCGATAAATATAAATACAACATCCATGTCCGAATTATAAATATTTAGTTGTAGATGGCTTGAAAGAGAAACGTCGGATTTCCAATTTGACAATTCCATTTTGTAGAGGAGGGAAACTGGCAATGATGAAGTGACATTCATTTTGGAATATCTCTTCAAATAAACTGAGTAATGAATAAAAACGTTTTTGCATATTTTCCTTTTTTTTTTTTTTCGGATATCTCTTGTGAGGTTGAGAAGTATAACGTGTTATACATCGTTGAAATCAGCAGAAAAAAATCTATTATTATTGATGGGAATCCAATATGGCGCCAATAAGAAAAAATAAAGTTGATGATGTTGGCGTAGATGAGACGTCGGATGGTGAGTTTGAAAATGACAATATACATGTGCTATATCAATTTTGATATTATTCAACTAATGACGAGAGAAAAAATTAAAATTATTTTGCAAAATTTCAGTTTTTCCCGTATATCTCCGGAAATACTCGAAATTCATAAATTTTCTCGACATTATATTTTTATTTACATGAATGCGCAACTTTGTTCTAATTTAACAATCTTCGTGTCTCCTATAGTCTCGATTTGAATTACCCGGTATGTTGTTTCATTGAAAATAACAAAGTTGGTACCTATTTCATATATCAGCGATATTCATTTGTTTCACCTTGTACAATTTTCTGGAGGTTCAAAACGAACCCTACAACTTTTGTATTCGAAGTTATTCTCTATCTTCAATGATGAACCCTGTATAGAAGCTGTCTGAATATACGGAATGACCCTGTACAGTTGTCAATGTCTCTCACAAAGTCATAAATAAATTGTCTTGCTCTTCTTCTTCTTCTTCCTCTTTTTCAATTGAGTGGCACGTGCACAAAACGGCTTCTATAAAATCTGTATATCCCAAAATTGGTTGCACATCATTCTATGTATACACTCTGTTTTCACCATTGTAATCTTTGGAAAAAATATTGATAATTTGCTAATTCAACCGATGTCGTAGTTTCCAAATGATAGAAGTTTCCAATTATGAACACTCAATTTGGATAACCCTGTATATTATATGTTTTTGAATAATAGTAATTTACGTGACAAGTGGGATATAGACATTATTAACGCATGCATGTGGGTATTGCACGAGGAAGCCGTAGGCTGAATCGTGCAATCACATGAGTGCGTTAATAATAAATTATCCCACGCGTACAAAATTTCATCTACAACTGTCAACGTTTTTATAATTATCTTCATAGTTTATCCAAAAACAATTGCAGAATCTTGAGCCGCACCTGCAATCACTTCAAAGGAACCTCAAACATGCCGACGACGCCGCACAGTGCGAGATATTCTGCAATTGATATTGGATTATACTTTACCTACGGCCACTATAGAAAGTAGGCAAGAACACACGAGATACAGCCTCAGTAAGTAGCTCTTTACCCACAGTAAGCACATCGCACAGTTTTCGTTTATTCCGCCAGTGTAGGTATGTCATGATCGCATAATCGCAGTCAACAGCGAATGACATAACTGTCAAGAATTATAATTCAGACTGTTTGTCCAAACTTTTTTGATGTACTATATGGCAGTAGGTAAAGAATAGTACGTAATGCGTGTTGTAAAGTGATTACGCACTCATGGAATTTCCATTCGTGCGTAATATGCTTCTTACAACACATTTTTTTTTATTGTACACCACCCAACAGAAATCCATTTAAAGTGAGGGAGAATTATAGGTGCAAAAAAATGTATAGACTTATCGAGTGAATACATATAAAAATATAAGGTAAGAATAAATGAAACATAATAGCAGTAAAAAATAATTTTTCCTACGACTACTACTGTAAGTGATGGATATTGTACACAAAACAATGGCAGTAAGCTTCTCCTTACACACGTGTGCGTAAAGAGAGCAATCGCACGGTTTTCATAGGTATGTTGATAGATGACTTTGTTTTGTTGCTTAGGCGATGTGTCGATAACAATTAACGATTTCATTAATGTCACTTGCTAGGTGGGTAGGATGTAGGAAAAAGCTAAAATGGTAAAAAATTAGTTGCTACCAGCTAAGTCTCGTGAATAATACGAAATAGCACATCAAAAATTCCTGGACTGGAGAATTAGAAATAATACCGTGTCATTTTCGGAAAAATCCTTTTAGTATATTTTCAAGAATAATCAAATTCGATGAAATCATCATCACTCTGGTCGATATATTCCATGTTACGATCAACACTAAATATCAATCACAATATTAATATAGCAACATATTATCCCATATTCTCAAAAGGGAAGGATGGATTCCGAAGTAAAATATCAAAAATACTCAATGCTGAACAGATCAATTATTTTCTGCAGAATGCTCCTGTTGAAGGTAATTTTTCTAATAACATACATACTCAACATTGAATTGATGAATTCCTTTTTCTTTAAATAACAGCAATAATTAAAAAAGATCAATCTTCGAAATTATATTAATAAAATATCTACTAATACGGAGAAATGGTGGTAGCTCAGTTGTTGGAAGTGCTGGCTCCGAACCCAAAGGTCGGTGGATCAGAGCGCAGTTGGGAGAACTTTTTTTTATTATTTTTAATAACGATTACAGAATCTCTCGTGCTGCACTGTTACAAATATATAACCATTATGAATGATAATTTTATATTTTTAAACAATGTGTTTTTTGCTACCTATTAATAAAGCTGTTTAGATTTGAAAAACGGCTCCATTTCAGTTCGAATTGAGGAAAATGTCTCGGTATGCAACGTATCAATAAACAAACACAAGAATTGTGATATGTAACTTTTCATGCATCTGGCTTAGTGACGGGAGACGTTTCATATTGGTATTCGTTATTTGTGCCTTAGTACAATATCTGCACTATATCCGGAAGAAAATATAGTGTAGTCGTAGAAAAAGTATAGTACAATTCTCGAGTTGTAAAGCAATTACGCACTTGTGGAGTTACACACTCGCCGCTATGCGGCATCGTGTGTAACTCTCTCCACTTCGTGCGTAATATGCGTTTTACAACTCTTGTTATGTAATATACTATTACAAAGTGATTTTTTTCAACGAAGCAATGCTGCAAAAGAAAATGTCACATCTCTCATTGATGTTATTGAAATTGCTGCAAATTCTATATAAAGGTGAGTTTTTTTGTACATTTGTTCGAGGTACTGTGAGGTAAAATAGATTGTTTTGCCTAGAATTGACTCTGGGAACATGAAAACTGAGCATGCTTAACAGAGCTCTACGAAGCTGATTTGGCCATGGATTACCTTATAAAGAAATATCAAAGCAGATAATATACCTCCTATTTTCAAGAGAATTGAACTTATATCTCTCTAATAAAGCATTATCAGATATTCCAACAGCAGGGTAGACACCATCTTCCTTGAATGATAGATATTTCATGGAACGTCTATTGATTCGTTCAAGGCTATCTATATGAACATTATAGTATGGACACCATATGACAGAAGCATACTCCGTTTTAGATCGAACATAGGAGTTATACAAAAGGAGCAGGGTATCCGTTTTTGTAAAATCGCCAGTATTTCTGACAATGAAACCTAAAGCTCTGGAGCATTCATTGGTGATTTTATTTATGTGAATTGAAAAAGATAATTTATGATCAAAGGTTATACCTAGGTCACGGACAGAATTAAATCGAGGGAGCGCGTCATTGCCAATTGAGTAATTATTAATATAGTTATTCTGTTTACGTGAAAACGTTACAATCACTTTTTAGCGTTCAACAGCAGATGATTCTTTATGCACCAGGTATATACCCTATCTAGGGCAATTTGTAAGGTAGCACAATCACTCATGCATTTTATCCTTTTGTATAATTTCAGATCATCAGCATATAACAAACAGCTCCAAGATCCTCAATAATGTCATTGATGAATAGATTGAAGGAAAGCGGTCCCAAGACAGAGCCTTGTGGAACGCCAGATGTTGTTACAAAACTCATGGAACTCAAACCAAGACATTCTACGTAGAGAGAGCGGTTTTTTAAATAAGATTTGAAGAAAGTATTCAAGTTACCGGAGAATCCAAAACCATCCAATTTACTGATTAATATATTATAATCTATAGCTCATCGAAGGCTTTGGAGAGATAATATACGTAATAAACTATTATGGACCATCGTGTAATATTTCTGAAAAGACCACGTTGCGGCATTCAACTGTTTGTTATCGTTTTATTCATTGTTTATTGCTTTTCATGAACGTACCATAAGGGTCCCGTGTTTTTCCTACGGAAATTGATGGTCCAGTCTCGAATTCATTCAGAAAGGTCGTCGATTCTGTGACCTGTGAGAGTTCGGGTCACTTGGCATTCCATTCGAAAATCCATACCCTCACAATATTTCCGATTTTCTGCCGTGTATTTTACGCCAACCCTAATGGCGCGGTGTCACATAGAAAGCTACGAGCTTTCGCAGCGCGAATAATCTCGAATTCGATTAATTAGTGGATTTTCAACATGTCGGCATATATAAAGGTGGAGATTAATGGATGAATAAGTGAATTTAATGGTGAAAATATTCATATATATATCCACACCCCGAATGCATTATGAGGAAAAAATATGATATGGGGGTTAGTTCGGTAATTTGTTAATGGGATATCTGATAATTTTTCATGAATTGATAAATAGTTATACAGTGTCATTCATAAAGTCGGCATCATGTGGGAAAAACTTTTAATAATGAGTTATTCCGAAATACGTTTTGTTCGTTAAGTTTCGCTTTGGCAATTTAATTCAAGTATGAAAAATCCCTCAAGCCGCGTGATTTTGTCATTATGACAGCGAAAAAAATTTGCCATAACTTTTCCAGCGATAAGTCAACTCCTACACGGAAAACCCTATTTGAAGACGATGTGAGTCATTTTGACATCGATAAAAAAGGTGCATTCTTTTTTATCGCTGTATAAATGCATGTTCCTTCATCGAGTATGCGACCGTCACTTCAATTTCTGTCTAGTCATGTTTGATGGGTAGGTATTGTATAATACGAAAATACGCAAAATGAGCCGATTTGTACAAATTTCTTCGAGAGAAATCTCGAAATGTATAAAAAATACAATTCCGCAAGCAACTAAAAACACTAAATCGTCGATTTGGAGACAATTCATGGAGTTTTGTGAAGCCAGAAATTACGAATTGGGAGAAAATACACCGGTGCGATATGGAGATGATTACAAGGAATATGCTTTGAAAACAATCTGGAATCCGACTGCGAAGATGATTCAAGAAAAATATTTCAGTGAGTACATTATCAAAGTTGATCCTTCTGCCGATATAACTTTCAAAGAAGCTCGTGATGCAAGAAATAGTAAACGGAAAGAATTACAAGCTATTCCGGATAAAAGAAAGTTAGGTTCTGTTGCAATAGATAAGAAAGATACCATAAAAATGGCCAAACTATGGAATGTAAATGAACCAGATGGATTGCAAAAAAGATTTGTCCATATAGCTTCTTATGAATTAGCTTGGAGGGGAGGAGAAGCTGTGAACTGTAAAATATACTATTTCAAAGAAGAGAAAAATCAAGATGGAACTACTACAGGTAGAATAGAATATAATACAATATTTTCTAAGACGGCACAAGGTGGGTCAAAAAGATTGGCCGACAGCAAATGGATAACAAAAAATCAAATCGATGAAACTATTTGTCCAGTGAGGTTATTAAAATTACTTTTAGAAAGAAAAAACGGAAACATAACATCTGAACGCCTTTTTTTAACTCCAAACCCTTTTTGGAGGCACAAAAATTCTAAAGGTTGGTTAAAAAATCTTCCACTGGGAATTAACATGATATCTTCTTGGACCAAAATTTCAGCAACGAAAATTGGCCTTGACACCACAACTAATAAAATTACCAATCATTCAAACCGTGCTAGTACAATTACACAGTTAGCCAAAGCAGGAATAAGTGACCAGCAGCTCATAAAAATAACTGGACATTCTTCTTCAGCATTGATCAAACCCTATTTACAAATATTCACCCTGAACATCACGAAAATCTAGTTAGTAACTTACGATCATCGGATATTATGAAGTGTACGAACGAATATTCGACATGTGTCGGAACCATCAGAGAAGAAAATATTTTGTATAAATTGTAGTTTTAATAACTGCTCCTTCAGATAGTTTTTTCAATAAAATTAGTTATTGTAGTTATTTATTTATACATTGTCGTTGATTTATCATGCCAAAAAACACTCGAACTTTTTTTTAATGGATAAATTTCTTTCCTAGCTCAAACATTTTCCATCAGTAATTTCGCTCGAAAAACTGACATTAGACAAAATTGCTCGACCTACGGTCTCGCAATTTTTTCAAGTCAGTTTTTCTCGAAAAATTACTGATTGGCAAATGTTTTCGTTAGGAAGAGAAATTTATCCGATAAAAAAAGCTCTTGTGTTTTTACTGTTGACAATAACGGAACCTAACTTCTGAAAGCATGACAACCAGCCATAAACAAATGTTCGATGAATTAAATTGTCTTACCGAATTACACTCTAGCTTTTTTGTTTAGTCGAAGTGAACTTGGCATTTATAATTCGTCTACGTCCTACGGACTCGGATAGATGGATACCATACCCTCATCCCTATCTTGCATTATATGCCGTGCGTATATCCGTATTAGTTGTATTAACTCAGTATTAACGTCGTTGATACATAAAGATGATGGACTAGGCCACCCTAATGGAAACCAGTCTAGACATAATCGTAAATCTCTTACCGTAGTGGATCATGAACGTTATTTACTTACCATAATTTTCCTATTACCTCTTAGGCTATAGAGTATATAGACGGAACTCATCCCTGGGATTCAACCTTTTCTATGTATACAGGGTGAGCCCCTTAAAATGGAACCCCCCTTAACTCTTTTGTTTTCAGAGATATGAAAAAATGTTGAATAAAGAAGTTTACAGGGTCATTAGTTTTTCCGGAAAGGACATGAACTTCGATTTTTTTCAATAAAACACCCTATATATTTTTCGACATGCCGATAAAGCCTTTTTTTCTGATCTCAAAAATATACATGAGTTGCATATTTGGATGAAAAATTGTTAAGTTATTGATGATCAACGATTATCAAAGAATGTCCTTTCCGCAAAACCGAATGACCCTGTGCATAAAGCAACTTCTTGAAATAAGAGTTTGGGTCGCTTCAATCAAAACTTTTTTATCCAACATTTTCTCACATCTCTGTACAGAGTAGTCCAGAATTTCATATTTTAATTTTGGGAAATGATGTAGACTCGTAAAATGCAGAGCCATTTCTTGTGGTCCAAGATCCCATGAACGCCAGACCTTCGTTATTTTATAAAAATTGTTTTTTTCTGTAGTCTATGACACAGGTAAGAACGATGGGCATATACGAAGTTTAAGTCATGATGCCTTTGGGGCAAATGGGCAAAAAATACCAACTTGCTTTCGTCATACTATGAAGGATATTTTTTTATATTTCATTCGGGAGAATATTAGAAACCATATGTCATCCATTGCCAGACCTGATACCATGGTGCCTTAAGTCTCGGTTAAAGTATAAATGCTGAATTTCATCATGTTACTTGGTTGACAATAAGATGTTTCCTTAGCAGCCAGACCGTTGTGGTTGTACTAACCCCTAGCCAGACAAACATACAGTGCTTTCGACAAGTACTGAATAAATTAATTTTCAGTCAAACTATCAATTTCTGGTTAATCTCTTGAAATAAGTCGACTTTTAATTTCAATTTGCCACATTTATACGTGGAAATTGAATATACAGGGTGATCCACGTTGAGATTAACATGTCCGCGTCAATTATTCCAAATAAAACACCCTATATATTATTAAATTTTTGGAATTTCCATGGAAATATGAATTCAAGTATATATCACACATGGGGTTTTCATACAGTGCATTCGTTGAATACGCAGTGGCCTCTCAGAGTAGGTATAGTGCGGAGGAATTCGTGAGGAACTCAATAATTTCGAAAGAATGAACAAAAAATAAAAAAGTTCGACAGCTTCGAGCGTTCTTTTCAAAAACTATTTCTTTAATTTTTCAGGAATTTTTTACGAACTTCAAATGAACACAGAATTTAACAAACGCAATGTATGCAAATCCTATGTGTGATTCCATACAGCGTCCCATGGAGATCACAAAAATTGAATAATATATAGGGTGTTCCATTTGAAAAAAAAATCTCGCGGACGTCATGAATCAGATGTGGATCACCCTGTATATTCGATTTTCCCCCACAAATGTGGGAAAATGAAAATGAAATACGACCTGTTTCCTGTTTCAGTAGCTTCCTCGGAAATGGAAAGTTTGGCTGAAAATGAATTTATCCACTACTTTACGAGAATCCTTGATGAAACGGACTCCTGTATGCAAACCCTATGTGTGATATATATTTGAATTCAGCTATCCATGGAGATTCCAGAAATTGAATAATATATAAAGGGTGTTCTTTTTGAAATAATTGACTCGGACATGATAATGCCAACGTGGATCACCCTGTATAATTTAATTTACCCGTGCGAATGTGGCAAATTGAAATTGAAAGTCGACGTATTTCGAGAGATTCTTCAGAAATTGATAGTTAAGTTTCAATTCATGTAATGGATGAAGTGGTTTCAAATATTATCCCGAATAAAATATTATAGTTATTTATCTACGACTGTTGTATAAAAAATTCATAATACATGTACTCAGCAAAATAGCCATTTTTCACACCAGTGAGTAATGGTTAATCACCGCTATTAATCACTGGTGTGAAAAGTGGCTATCGTTTTGCTTGGGGAAATACAACAGTCGTGGACAAATAATCGTCAAAGTTTTGTTTTGGATATTACTGTCCAATGTATCCGGAGAAACCAGGACTATGAGTCGTTTCTTTCAAGATTTGGCACTTGAAACATCGGAATGTGTAAGTAATTCTTATGTATTTATGAAAAAAAAAACAGAAAAAAATGTTTTATTTCATCATTTATAAAGACAATATAGGTCTTATTGAGTAGACGTCGGTCTATTTTAGAAAATTTTCATACCAGGGACGCTGTCCTATAGATATAGTGAGCGCATTTTTTCATCAAAATATGGATTGCACAAAACACATTTTTTATTTTTAGCGTTATAGCGTTATAGAGTCTCTGGTGACAATATTTCTTTCTAACATATCACACCTTCCCATGGTTTCTGGGCACCGATCACACCTCCAGTGACATCCATAGTGATTCCCAATGACTACCAAGTACGTAAAGTGACTACTTAAGACTTCGAGGAACTTTTATAGGCTTCCTGTGACTTCCAGAGACTACTAATAGTTATTTATGCAACAAGTGCAAATAGTGAATGTCCAACTCGGCCTAACCGCCTCGTCGGACAATTTCACGTCGAGTGCAATAAACAATTTTTGCACGAGTTGCATACAACATTTTTTCTACGTTCATGCAAAAAGCAAAAAATGATTTATTGGGGTGCGGCAACTAGTTGTAGGAAAATGAAAAACGCAACTTGAATACTTTATTCTTAATATCGATTTGCATTGAAACAGGAACTAATCGTTACGAACAATTTAACTCAAACTTTATTTTTACCCTCAATGTTGAAAGTGAATGAACAATTGGTGCAATTTTCAATATGAATATATGACGTTTCTATAACCACAGTTGCAATATAAAAAATGTTTGTCATGATGACAGCACGTTGAAGTAGAATGACAGATGAGTGCAATAAAAACTTTATTGCACTAAGTGCAATAAAGAACTTCTTTTTCCACTAAATATAGTTCAATAAAGTTCTGCTTTTTGCATTAATGTAGAAAAACACTTTTAGTGACTACTGAAGACTTCCAACGATTCACAAAGACTTCCAGTGACAACCAGTGACTGCCAGTAACTTCCAGTAATGACTTCTAGTGACTTCCAAAGACAACCAAAGACTTCCAAGGAGATCAACCCGTCGATCATAACGCCTTGTATTCAAGTTATGGTGCAATTTTGAATGTATGTTGATTCAGAAAAAATACCTTTTTTGCAACCGACACAAAAATATGGGCCACCCTGTATAACGAGATACTCGCCTGTTTGTTTCATCGATCGCACGAATAGTATGTGACCTATTTTTGGAGGATCACTAGTGGTTCTCTAGTTTTGGAGAGCGTGAGGTTTTGTCAACACTGC
Source organism: Phaedon cochleariae (assembly GCA_918026855.4). Taxonomy (NCBI): domain Eukaryota; kingdom Metazoa; phylum Arthropoda; class Insecta; order Coleoptera; family Chrysomelidae; genus Phaedon; species Phaedon cochleariae. The sequence continues at coordinate 16,703,585 of OU896709.1, read as the reverse complement.
ATGATTAGCCTTCGATTGTGCATGATGGAACTTGAAAGACAAATGAAGGACTTTGAGCTGAAGAGGGCTGAGGTAGAAATTTTATTCATCGATCCATTCTGTGCGAAATAAAATAATAGGTTGCCATCCTGTTGTAAAAAATATTTGTTAGATTTAATGGATGAAGATACCAAGCTGATATTGCAATTTTAATAGATGATTCTAACACGGTAAACGAAACACGTATCAAAATTGGATTTGAGGAGTAATCTTGGAAACACATATAGATACACTTTTGACACCCTGTATATTGGAATCGAAGCTTCCATACATAATATAGGTTTACATAACTTTTGATGAGATATAACTATAACGTGGTGATTTTCTCTCTGATCGCTTTTTCATTCTGAATTCAACAATGTATAACTCAAAGTGGTTTGAATGTGTTTCGACTTAGTTTTAGCGATCTTCAATGATATTTCAAAATTCCAAAGAGGAAATGCCACCAGTTCCAATTATTTTACTATATTACTAATATAAATTATGAACATCTCGGTTTATTCAACAGATAACAAGTACTTTCCTTGCTATTTGCCGAAAGGAGAGCATGAAAAATAAAAATCCTCTGAAATTGAGAATTGAAATTATCTCTCAAATCTGATAAATAATATGATATTGAAATGATAATTAGAATCATGTATGAAAAATCCCACAAACCGCGTGATTTTGTCATTATGGCAGCGAAACAAGTTTGCCCGAATTACACTCTATAGCTTGTTTTTTAGTCGAAGTAAACTTGGCATTTATAATTCGAATTTCGTTGCGATCAGGTAATTCAACTAAAAAAACTGACAGAAAAAATTACACGTCCTACGGACTAATTTTTTCAGAGGCAGTTTTTTTCGTCAAATTGCCAAGCAACAAAATTCTAATTGATACATGTCAAGTTTACTTCGACAAAAAAAGCTCTCGTGTAATTATAAGTGATAACCGAGGGGTAAATCACGGGCTGAAATTGGGTACACTAGACTTCCTTTATTGAAAGAATTCCCGGAATTCCTGGGACTACCCAAGGAATTCCTAGGAATTCCCAAAGACTACCCGGAATTCCTGGGACTACCTAAAGACTACCCGGAATTCCTGGGACTTCCCAAGGAATTCCTAGGAATTCCCAAAGACTACCCGGAATTCCTGGGACTACCTTAAGACTACCCGGAATTCCTGGGACTTCCCAAGGAATTCCTAGGAATTCCCAAAGACTTCCTGGAATTCCTGGGACTACCTGAGGAATTCCCAGAGACTACCCGGACTTCCCAAGGAATTCCGGGATTTCCTAAAGATTTATCATACATCCCAAGGAGTTTTCAAAATTTTGCGTAAAAATAGGTAGATTACGAATGAGTTCCATTCGTGAAATGCAAAAAAAGTCAATCGATAGGTAGGTTGAATTCAAACCCAAGGACGAAACTTGGGCAATGAAAAAACATGTAGGGATTAGTGATAAGTACTCGGATAAGTATCATTAACACTACTGGGCGTTTCTGAATTCAAGTGACAGAAGCCTATACAGGTTTCTTTCTAAAATAAAAAATTAGTAGGTATGTATATCATTTACAGATTTTGCAAAAAAGTTCTTGTACCTACACATTGAAAAAAAATCTTTTTTTCTGTGACGGGAAAAAAGTTTGGCATTTCATCTCTGTTGGCAGGTTATAAAATGTCACTTTTCATAAATTACCTTTTTCCCGTGGGAAAAAAGTGAGTACTTTTTTCACGGATATATATCAACATATATACTCTGTTAATGGCTTTTGTTGTGCTATAGTTCCGAAAAATGAGTCGATAATACCGTCTCCGAGAATGAACTGCAAGTCCTTTTATCTTCCATTCGACTTCGCGGTTTCGTATATTACTAAACAACTACTGAATTCGCAATTTTTTAAAATCAAATCACAGAATTGAACTGACAGAAGTGACATCAGATATTTGATTACTTCAAAAGAATGATAAAGATGTCTATAAAACGCAGGTGTCCCTACTGTTAAAAACTTGAAATTTCACGTCGATAATTTTCAGATTTCGAAATAATGTAATATCTTCTTAATATTGATTCGTCCTTCCTTCTGTCACAGAAAAAAATAGTGTATTATACACGGGAAAAATATTAGATTTTAGCTCACGGTTTTTTGTCTCCCTCCGCTACGCGTCGGGAGACAACACAACCTGGAGCTAAAATCTACTACTTTGTTCCCTTGTATAATAAATAACTATTGCCGATTTGAATGATAATTATTTTAACAGCTCATTGAAGTCTTCTTGAGATATCGTTCGGAACTCTTTAATTTGCCCAGTTATTCAAGAATTGTGTTTACGACAAGTGTTTCACTTTTGTTCACGAAGAATACCATTAGTCGATTTTCCCAATTCATTTCAGATGAAACCGAGGATGAAACAGTTGAAAATACAGGGTGGGCCACCAGTAACGCCTCGGTCTCTAGAAGGCTAACCACTTATCTTCTTGGAATTCTTCCTCTCTAGGAAGTTGCATGTCAACATAGGCTACCATTTAAAATTATTTCGAAACATAGAGGGTGTCCCCAAAAACCATAAAACACTGAAGTTAAACTTTTTTCTATCGAACACCCTATATATTATTTCATTTTGAGATTCTCCCTAGTGAGCTGATTTCAACAATCCATCCTACTTGGGGTCTAGCAGTTATAATTACTGAAATATAGGGTGTGAAAAATCGAGATTTTCCAAGTTCAAGAATTTTTTGTGTCGAAACTATTCATAATTGGTCAAAACGGCTAACATGTCCCTATCTCAACTTTTGATTAACTATCTACTGATATTTAATTGGGACATTTACCGGGTGATCAAGATTCTGAATTCTGCACCACCCTGTATTTGTTTCAATCAAATGTCAGTAGATAGTTGATCAAAAGTTGAGATAGGGACATGTGAACCGTTTTGACCAATTATGAATGGTTTAGACACAAAAAATTCTTGAACTTGGAAAATCTCGATTTCTCACACCCTATATCTCAGTAATTATAACTGCTAGACCCCAAGTATGATGGATTGTTGAAATCAGCTCACAAGGGAGAATCTCAAAATGAAATAATATATAGGGTGTTCGATAGAAAAAAGTTTAACTTCAGTGTTTTATGGTTTTTGGGGACAGCCTGTATGTTTCGAAATAATTTTAAATGTTAGCCCTCGTGGTAGCCTATGTTGACATGCAACTTCCTAGAGAGAAAGAATTCCAAGAAGATAAGTGGTTAGCCTTCTAGAGACCGAGGCGTTACTGGTGGCCCACCCTGTATAGTGAAACCAAGATAAGGTAATATAGGGATCTCGGGAACAGAAAAAGAAACGGATTCGGTTAAATGAGAAACAAGTTGCGCATTTTGATGATCATACCAACGGCTTTGGAAAATTTTCACAATTGTTTTTAGTTTTTCAGTTATACAGGGTGTTCCTTAAGTACGTGTAGAAAATTCAGGAACATGTTGCTGACGTCAAAATAAGAAGAAAAGTTCGTATAAATATATGTCCGAAAGTTATCCGTTTCTGAGATACAGAGTGTCAAAGTTAAATTCTTATTTTTGTTTTTTGTTAATAAATTCCAAAATAATTGTGATAATCGAATGAAGTTTGGTACTTTGTCTCTTTCGTGGGGGTGGCGCTACCTACATGTCTTTTGAATTTTTGAAAAGTCATAACTTTTCTGTTCGTACCTGTATCACGTTTTATAGTGAGAAAATAGATTTCTAGGACATTTTTGTGTAAAAAGTATATTCTTGGTAGAGGTCGATGCGAGCAACTGTTTTCGAGATATTGGGATTTGAAACAATCGATGCATTTGAATTAATTCCATTGGGCTCGTAAGTCGACTATAAGCAGTTAGAAAAGATACGTCAGTGCATTTTTCTTCTTTCATTCAATATTTTCCTCCACTCAACAATTCAACATTGGAATGTAGCCAAATAATGATTCTTACTTCTTTGTATCTATTTTTTGGCCATTTTGAACAATTACTTTAATCAATTCCCTCAAGTAACTGTTTTAGTATTTATTTGGTCTTAATTACAGTTATTATTATCAGTATTAATAAAAAAATAATAATGTTCCTTACCTACTTGATAAATCAATTTTGAATTCCTACTTCTTCGTCATTCCAAATTACTTGCATCGATTATTGAAAATCCCAATAACTCGAGAACTGTTGCTCGCAGAAGAATATGTTCTTTACACGAACGTGTTCTAGAAAACTATAGAACGTGATACAGGTACGCACAAAAAAGTTGTGACTTTTCAAAAGACTCAAAAGACATGTAGGTGCCGCCACCCTCACGAAAGAGATGAACAAACATAAAATTTGATATTGTCATCGAAAAATACTCCGAAATACCAAAATTCAATCGAATATCACAATTCTTTTGAAATTTATTAACAAAAAACAAACATAAGAATTCAACTTTGACACTCTGTATCTCAGAAACGAATAACTTTCGGACATATATTTATACGAACTTTTCTTCTTATTTTGACGTCAGCAACATGCTCCTGGATTTTCTACACGTACTTAAGAAACACCTTGTATAAAGAAAGTGAATTTTTGGAATATCTATTTGTTTTTCTACATTATTATTAGATATATAGAAAACTCTAAAAATACTTTTACATGGCATCTCTTGATGAGATTTAACGTGGTGATATTGATTTCTCCACGCGACGTTTCGTATTCGTAGAGAAATCAACAACTTTTTTGCCAAATACGGCCCTGATTACCTGTTCACAGATTTCGAAAGTTTTTTTATTCTGAGTTCAACCATGGGGAATTATTAACAATTTTGTAAATTTTCGAAATCCATTGGTATGACCAGGTATGACCCTTGGAATACGTAATTTTTTTCTCATTTAACCGAATTCGTATCTCTTACCGTTTCCGAGATCCCTCGCGAGACCCTCATGCTGCGCAACCTTATCATGGTCACACTGTTCAATTTTTTTGTTAAGTACCAATATCTATCGAGAAAAAATAGTTGAGAGATTGAAAATGGCAAAGATTTGTTATATTCAAATTGAAAGTAAGAGGAAAAATTCGAGAGATCAGACGACTAAGTTTATGTAAAAAAACAATTAGAAGAGTTGAAATAATTTACTAGGTATTTGAAATGAACATTCTCAGATATATTTATGAACACAAAAAAATGGATATATATATATAAAGAAATACATTGAGAATTCGCATTCTCCATGTGATAAAAATATCAATTCAGAATTACTCTCCACGTCCTGTATGATGAATGTCAATTCATCATACATTCAAAAATTACTAGGTATTATTTCTCGTGCACAAAACGTCAACCTTCTGTATCTAGGAATCGGCAATAAAATGTCAATCAATGAAAATGATCGATCTATCATTGTACAAAAATATAAGGAAATGAAGCGAAGGTTGAAATAAAGTAAATGATGATATTTCTCCAATACCTACCTGTATTATTGTAAACATCTTTGAATAGGAGAATATTGTATTTTTTCAGCTTTTGTGCAAAAAAACTTCAAAATGTTTCTCGGGATGTTTCTCTATGCCACATGATGTCTGTAGCAATAAAAGTTTTGGCCCATATATCAAGATTGTTTATGAAACTAACTCTACAGTCATAGTAAGTCGCTAAATTTCATACTTATATTTCTGTGAACTCGTTTGTCCGAATTGCAAAGATATACAGGCTGTCCCTTATATGTATTCACAAAAGAATACTTAATATTCCTCATCAGACCAAAACAATACGAAATATACAAGCAAACTTACTTCAGTACAAAGTTGCTTAGTTTGAGCCTCGGTTAGAGCGCTAGACAAGTAGATAACATGTTTTAAATTACTAGAATTACGAATTTTTTCGAGATCATGAGAGTAATAGAATTTTATCAAGAGTACCTTCTAGATGTTTATTTATTGAAAAAATTGAATTCTACGACTAGCATGGAATGATATTCATCATAATTTCGATCATTATCATGATATGGGTTTTATTGCTTGATAAAGCTATGTCAACGTAGGTACAAAATTCTCCAGAGCCGCTTAGCGCCCAAACTGAGCAATTTTATACTTAGGTAGGTAGATTTGATATAATTCAATTGTTGTGGTCTGAGGAATATGTGGTATTTTTTGTATGGACCTTTTAGGCACACCCTGTTTGGTATTTCAAAGTGTTCAATGAAATTGATTAACATTTACATTTTGTGTCGGCCCCATATTGGATTTCAAGTAGTGTCATATGGTTTTTGTATTCTACTTGTCATTCTCTCTTATTTGGTACCCATGTCGAGGGAATTGTGAACGAATTCAGTAGTTATTTACCAAACAAGTGCGAAAAGTAGTACTTTACCGCACGCGACGGCTATTGCACGAACGACGCGGGGCGGAGTTCGGGCAAGCCGTCAATTGTGGAAAAGACATTTGCCGCAAGAAGAGTAAGGTATAATGTTTTTCCACGAGTGTTTTTGTCCATATTATTATTATTTGAGAAAAAAAAGTTTTTAATAAACAAGATTTTAATAGTTACATAGATCATTTAGTTAGTCATAAATATCCCCATTTTCAACAATACAAAAATCGTGGCGAAAAGTAACTTCTCAGCACTAGTAGGGTAAAGTAACTTTTCCGCACGTTCGTATAAAAAGGAAATTTTTTTGTCGGCGGCCATATTGGATTTCAAGCTTTGTTATAAATTGTATGCTACTTTATAATAACCGTATTGAATCTGATAATACCCATATTGACCAGACCCAAAGATATGTGTAAAATTTCAGCATGATGGGATATCGGGAAGTCGTCGAAAAATCGATCGCTAGACAGAACTCAAAATGTTCAATAAAAAATAAATTTTTCTCGATCTTCTCATCTTTCCGAATAATTAACAGGATTCCAACGGGAAACCTTGAAGAGAATGAAAATTCGACTGACTAACATAATATGATATTCTAAGTGGGACAAGGTACTCTCGGTGTTGGCGGTACCTCTCCGTCCAAAAAAAAATCAACAAAGTAGGTCTTGAAGCAAAATACTGTGCAGTCCATATATGTTTTCTTTGCGCAAAATTCGTTTTCATATCTGAACATCGTTGAGAAATTTGACTTCAATTTTCTAAAAATTGCTGGGACTACCAAGTTATTCACAAAGAATACCCAAAGAATTCTCGAACTTCCCAAAGAATTCCTCGGACTTCCCAAGGAATACCCGGACTTCCTCAGGAATTCCCGGACTTCCCAAGGAATTCCTGGACTTCCCAAAGAATTCCCGGACTTCCCAAGGAATTCCCGAAGAATTCCCGGACTTCCCAAAGAATTCCCAGACTTCCCAAGGAATTCCCGTCTAGGGTACACCGGACTTCCCATGTGATTTACCCCTCGGTGATAACTAAACTTAGTCTAAAACAGTCTCTTGGCCGGCGCGATCGCCTGATTGAACACCTTATTTTTTTTTTGGGAATACGTTAAAAAAATTTTTTACGCAAATAATTTTGATAACGAAGAAGAACTAAGGAACAGTGTTATCGTAGCTCGTAGCATAATAGTATTACCCCAGAAATGCTTATATGAGCATAGAAATGCCTCAGAAGCACACAACATTTGTTATGAATGTTATTTTTTTCAATTACTGTTCGTGTTGTCAACAGTAATTACACAAGTGGTGGTAATTTTCTGACAATTTCAACTAGATGCACGAATTTTTTTTACTATTGGGATTCCCCAATAGCAACAAAGACAAGTGCTGATCTAGTTAAAATTATTTTAAAAAATAACTACCACGAATGTAATTTCTGTTGACAATAAAACTTTGACAACACGAAAATTTTTTTCAACTATTTCGCAAAATGCCAAACGAAAACGAACATTTTACAGCCACACACTTCGGTCGTTGATTGATATATTACGCTTATCAATCAACGCTTCGGTTTTGCGTCTTTTTTGTTCGATCAGACTTGTTTGTTAAACAGCCCTCCAACGCTAGAATTGAGCATTGATAATGGTTGAAAATTTCACATTTTGACATTTGAAAAAAATAATCGAGGTAATTCGGGAGAGAATCCATTAATATAATACAATATTTGAAGCATTCAATGATTTAGTGAAATATTTGTTTCAACTTTTTAGTATTAAATAGCTACTGCACCATTGTTTGACACTGATCAGAAACAAGTGGAACTGATGTACCTTCTCTTCGGAATTTAAAAAAGTAGGTCGATACACGTTCAAACCACCTTGTATAATACATGGTTGAATTCAGAATAAGAAAAATCTTTCAGAATCTGTGAACACATATCATCAGGATCGAAATAAAAAAAGCTGATGATGGTTCAACGAATACGAAACGTTGCGTATAGGGAAATCAATATCACCACGTTAAATCTCATCCTCATCAACTGTTGCTATGGAAAAGTATCTCCAGTTTTTCTGTAGATATCCCTAATGAATAGATATTCAAAAAATCACGTTTTTCGATATATCTGAATAAGTAAACACAATTTTCACAATGTTCGAAGGCCGCAATTTTGTTCTTATTTAGCCGAATTCGTATCTCCTCCCGTTTCCGTGATCCCCATATGTGCAACCGTATCTTAGTCACCCTGTGCAAAAACATTCAAAAAAATTTTTAAATTATGAGAGCAAAAGCTCTCCAGAATGGTGAGATCAAATCACCCTTGTGTCAAAAAATCTACAAAAAACCACCCATCACTTTGGTTTCTCACCCCCGTTTTTTTTTGTCCATTCATCGTATAGAATATAGAACTTCCGAGAGAACTTATCATTCTCAATTCGACTTCACAAGCGATGGTTACAGTCAAAATTATAAAGAAGTAAATGATTTCGTAGGCTTGTTACACAGTTACACCCAATGGGCCTGTTTCAGTGAAAAATTGTATTCCATTATCTCGAAGTACTAACCCTAACTAGTTCACTTTCGCAAACCGTTTTTCCCCAGAGCTCTGTACATTTTTTAAATAATTATTAAAAGTCACGATATTTTGTAACATGAAAAACGCGTCTGTTGACAAGTGCAATAAAAATATGAAAAAAGTTCGCCTCCTCAGAAGGTGCTCGCCTTAGATTCTAGTGAATTTTCTGGACTAAATACTTACTGCAAATAACAGAGAAGACAACACACAACTGAAGAATCAGATAATAAGATGAATATATTTGAATATTCGCATTCTAGATGAAACAAGGATTTTGAAGATGAAGGTGGAGTTAGGAAGTTAGGTTGACAATGTAGTTCGTCTTCTTCTTCTCTTCTTGTATTTTTCGGAACTCTAGGCATTACGCTGTACAAAATAATTTGTGTTTAAATAAAATCAGGCGTATTATTATGATAACTAGGATATTCATATTGGTACTGAAGAATAAGTAAAAGTATTCAATAAGTTATTATTAGGAACCAGGTCGAAGTATTGTCTTTTGTGGATGTGATTACTGTTGTCATTGGTCATGTTGAATCTCATGAGGTAATAATTTTTAGTTACGAATCTGGAAGCGTCTAAATATGTGATCCCACTTTTTATGCGATAGCCAGAATTCAGATAACGATGATTTTCGGTTCGGTTCCTGACGTCATCGAAGCTGGATTTTTCGATGTTGCCGAATTTCATTATTGAAAGATTTAATAGGTTTTTGGCTTAACTTAACCTGGCCTCAGTGTATACAATTCCATTGTTCCTTGAAAAATCAGACCTACACATGAAGTCTGGATAGGTGATATAAGGCAAGTGTAGCAGTGACACCTGGTATAGGGGTCAATCTTTGTGAGAAAAAAAACTCTGAACCCCTTAGGCTCTCTGGATTTGTTATACAGTTCAATGTAACTCAATCATGGTGAAACCATCGCTTATCCGATGTAATTTTGAGTTGTTGTTGTTGTACCGATACTGATACGAGCAAGTTGAATCATTATTGTGGAATATTCAGCTGAAATATGTTTACCCCAAGTTTGTACATGACTAATTAGCACTATCAACTATGCCTGGACATGAAATGGAAGGTAGTATACAAAATTATGCCCAGGAGGCTGCAGAATCTGCTAAATTGGCTCCAAACTTCAACGTGTTATTAATTTTCGTCCTCCAGAGGAAGGAAATTTATATGACTTCATCAAAACCTCAAAAATAGTAGCTCTGATAAGTTTTAGTAGGTAGCCACATCACATTTTAATCATGTAGAAACATTGTAAGCCCATTCAAGTAGTCCGATTGGAATTTCGTTATAAATTAGATCTAGATTCAAAAAATGGCGAAAGTTCCCAACAAGAATCCAATATAATTATTGAGAGAGCAGGCGTATTCACCAAAATTCCCACCATTATACACAGAATGTCCCGTGACTCGATCTGGGTATATTGCTTCAACAATATCAAGTCGAAAGTGTCCCATACACTTTTGCCCAAATTTTTGTATGTACAGTGTGACCCGCTTCTAATGGAAACACCCCTGTATCTTACGTAATCGTTTGGTAAGGATCCTGAAATTTGCTGGAGCGAGAGATATACCAATATACACTGCGCGCCACCGGCCATGGAACCACTCCAATTTCCTGAAAATGATATTAGGAGTCAAAATAGGTCGAAAATCACTTCAGATTCAGAATCAGGACGCCCAATTCACTAAAAATTTATATATTTCCTAAAGAATTTTCAGTTCTAAAAAATTAGATTTTGTCGCACTTTTTACGGAAGCACGCCCATATATTACGTAATTGACTTTATCTTTGGACTCTCCCTTCCTCCTGCAAATTTCAGAACCCTAACTCAATAACTACGTGGGCTACGGTGGTGCTTCCATGAGAAGTGAGACAAAATTCAATTTTTCTGAACTAAACATTTTCTAGGAAAACTATGAATAGTTAGAGAATTGGGCGTGCTGATTCCGAATCCGAAGTGATTTTCAACCTATTTTGACTCCTAATATCAGTTTGCGGATATTGGGGTGGTTCCATGGCTGTTGGCGAGCATTGTATATCACTGAAGATGACTCCACTTGGTCATCGAGTGCATTTTTGGTATATCTCTCGCTCCAGCAAGTTTCAGAATCTTTACCCAACGATTACGTAAGATACAGGGGTGTTTCCATTAGAAATGGGTCACACTGTATAGTTGAGGATTAATGAGCAGATTATGTAATGTTGAATAAAGTAATGTAATATTTTTTCAATTGATAATTTCATTGTTTACTTACATAAATATAATCAGGGTTTTTGTTGAGAATGCCCCCCTGCTGCTTCACAACACATTCTGGCTTGTCCAATTATTTTGAAAACGTTGCTCTGTAAAGAGTATCTGGTGGGTCGTCTCTTATGGGTGCAGGTGTAGTCATGATAGTTTGAATTAGCTCATCTGTGGTGTTTATGGGTCCCCAGAAGATAATAGTGGTCAGGTGACCTCGGTGGCCAGAGAACTGGACCACCTCTTGCAATCCACTGGCGAGCAAAGTTGTTATTCAATTGCTCATAACGTATTAACTATTGAGATTTAGACAAAAGTGTATAGGGCACTTTCGCCTTGAAATTCTTGAAGGAATATGCCCTCAAGCTATGGAGATCGAGTTGCGGAATAACCTGTATATAGATAAATTCCACTGGAGCACCAAATTATTAGATTTTAATTCCAGAATTTTCATCATCGTTGCCACATGATATGCCTTAATATTTCTGAGGAGTTAGATAGATAGACAGATAGATAGATAGATAAAATGTGTGAAAACTTTCTTCAATTAGAATATTCTTGACTCGACTCTTGAATTCCTGTAGACTCGTAGATCGACCTCTGAGTTTGTCTGGAAGAACATTGAAAAATTTCATGGCGAGATATTTGAATGAAGATTTGGTTTTTGAAATTCTTGATTTCGGTAATCTTATATTCATCCTCCCTCTTGTATTATATCTATGTATATCTTCATTTCTAGTTATTCCAGATCGAGTATCAGACATTTCTTGATTCATGTGAACGAGACATTCATATACGAAGCATGAGGCTAGTGTTTAAATTTTGAATTGTTTGAATAATGGTTGGCAATGTTCTGTATACTCCTGAATTTTCAGTTATAACAAACGTCCTCTACGACTTCATGAGTTACTGGAAGAGATTTTCTGAAATGCGAATGCTGAAATAACTGATGAAGATTCTGGAACCGAAGATGAAACTACGCTTCAGAACCGTCCTGGCAGTCATCTGAGAGCCGAAGTTGAAATCGTACGGACAATTATTTATGAGGATCTGGTATCTGATGATAGAGATGACTTCCCATTGTCGACCTTCTTGCTTCTTGAGGACCAAGGAAACGGCCTCTACATCGGCCAAGAGACAAAATAATTATACATGGCATGGCGTAAAGGTGATATTAGGATTTCAGATAAATTTCTCAATTTCGAAAATCCGATCGGCAGGAAGATAATCTCTCACCAGTTGACCAGTTCACTCAATTTTTCGATCACACGATATACTAACTTCATATTGGTCAGTGGATACAATATTATGTCCAGAAGATAGCCACGTATCGGGAAAACTCTTCAGATTGCGGAAATGAGCTAATTTACTTTATACCGAGTAGACAAAGTTCAAGGTCGAGCTGTATGCGAGTTCTCGAAGTCTGCTACCAAGTATACCCATCATCTTTGCAGAAATAAGTTCCCTTTGTAACCAAGGTGATGCCGCGTATGCGCGCATACAAATTCGGTTCTGTCGGTATAGGGCTAGCTTCCGCATCTATAGATAATATAGCTCATGAGTACTACCTATATAAATTCCACCAGAAATAACATCAATTGTGAAAATTCTGATAGAACACTATACCGGGTGTCCCAGATTTTTTTCATACAGCCAATATCTCTGCGTTGCTGCTTGGAAGGAAATTAAGAATGTCATTAAGTGTGACAGATTTGAAGTGAAACATCCAACTCAAAGCCTTCAATGATAATCAGTTTTTAATAAATATCTCCGATTTTTTCAGGAAGAAGGGCAACTTGTGATACACCACTGAAAAGGCAAAATCCAATATGACGCCTATTGGAGAAAATACAGTTGATGATGGTGACTGGGAGACAAAACGTCAGTTAGCAAACCTGAAAGCACCATCATGTAGCAGAGAAAAAATGGCAATGCAAAAGTGTAGTTCATTTTGGAGTCCTACAATAAATAAAGCCAGCAAAAAATAAAATCGATTTTCAGAAGTTCCGGTTTTTGTCGGATATCTCCGGACACACTTGGAATTTCGAAACTTTCTGAACGGCATATTGTAGGTAAATGCGCAACTCCATCTTCCTCATAGATTCCGAGATCCCAATGGTGAGAATCGAATTAGAAACACCCTGTTTAAATGATTCATTTTCTTTCTTCCAAGAACAACAGCATTGGAAATAAGTCAAATTGAGTATCGGTGAATTTCACAGAATAGGGTATTCAAGAATTATTTATCAATGTCAAAGGTGTTACTGTGTAATTGGTTTCAAAGTAATTTCATATTGATATTGCATGAGTTGACGTGACCATATAAAGCCAACCATTTTTTCATGCATTAGTGAAGTTATGTACTCAAATTTCTAGAAATGGATCCATATGCCAATCGTTTCCAATTGATCAAACTCCAATATAGAATTAAAAAAATATTATTTGAAATTTGATGTTCGACTCTATGCCAGGCGAATATAAAGAAAGTTCTGATATCCTGCGACGTGCAATTGTAAATCACGTCTAATTACCTCCGAAGCTCCAAAGTTGAGTTCATTATTTCGCCAATTTCACTCAGTCGAGACCAGGATGGAGGAATGAGGCATCACCTCCTCTCGAATAGCGGGAATCAGTGGCGAATCCAGAGAGGGGTATAAAGGGGGTAATTACCACCCCACCCAAGTTTCGTCAGACCGAAATGTTCATTATGAACATCAGAACAAAAGTCTACCATGCTAGTCTCAAGAGAGATTATCTGGACTTGCGTTATTTCATATTCACAGAGATATCAATATCAGTATCATACATCCAAAAAAAATATAGTTTTGAAGTAGTAGTATGCTTAGCTTGATCGAGCTTAATATCAACAAATAGTGTTGAACTGGCTCAAAAGGCCTCTCCCTATCCATCCCTAGGTACTCACGATGTTCCACGAACATTATAGGAATTTCTTTTCGTGCGGTCCAAGAGATAAAAAAAATAATTCAGAAATAAATGATTTCTTGGATGTTTGTTCGATTGACGACCATGAAGTTGAAATACAAAAATCTCATATACTCTACATACAATGCGCGAAGTATGTATTTTGCGCATCGTTTTACGTCGTAACGTAGGAAACTGAAAAAAAGTGTAAAATCGCAATTTCTTATCATTGCGCAAACCTTGTCACTTTTGGACGTTTGTAGAGACAAATTTAAAAAATTACAAAACAATATATATATACTATAGATACACGCATAGCTCAGAACGACTGCAACAAATGTCTTATTTTTTTAATAGGTGTACCAGCAACCATGCGAAGCCGGGCCGGGCTATAGTTATTTTATATTTTTCTTTTTTAAAAAATCTTCGTATTCTACTCTTATTATATGAGAATATTCATTCCCCCCCCCCCTAACCTGTACTCTGGATCCGCCCGCTGAGCGGGTACCACCAATTATCCTATGTACACTAATAAGGTAGTTTGCGGCTTGAGGAATTAATGATAGGCAATTTCCATTCGCTGAGGGAACGAGGTTATGCAGCAATTGATTGACATGTTCCATTGCGAATGCCAAACACTCATAGATAATGGTATAGAGGACTGTTTTTTTTTTTCAATCTTTCAGAGCACACAAAAAGGGATCCCTATTATATTCGAGGAACAACGTGCGTACATAGAGAGGTAATATAAGTTGTTAGGAATACTTCTTTTGGCAAAGAATTTCACAGCTTTGCCGTTTTATAGAGAAACCTATTATGATATAGGGTTTTTCCGCGGTTGTGAATTATCTCAATGGGAAATACCAAATTTAACTTCACTTGACCGATTATATAACCGCCTAATAGCCCGGATTTGACGCCGCTCGATTCTCCTTTATGAAGTTTTCTACAGAACAAGGTCTATTTTACTCCGACCGAAGATATGGTAGTCCTATACGAAACAAAATTATTGAGGCTATTCAAGAAACCAATAATGAGATTATACGCAGTGTTTAGAAATGAATATTGAATAGTTATTATAGATGGTGATGGGTTCGGTATAATTTTCGGTATGATAATATATAGCTACGTTTTTTTTATCCAAGTTGAAGCCATGTTTCACCAATTTCTATAAAATTGCAACTTTCTGAGACCAATACCTTTTTATACGTCATGTACAATACAAATGCAAATAATATAATTCAATATTTTGTATGGTATAAGCCAGTAAAGTAGTTGTTTTCTGTTAGACAAGGATGATTTTGTTATTTCCCAGAATAACTTATTCCCAACCTAGGGGTTTATTGGACGATGGGAAATAGTAAGTATAGTCCCACTTATCACAACTTCGCTTTGCGTCGTTCGTCTAACTGTTTTGCGTGCGGAAAAGTAATACTTTGCGCACATCTAAATAAAATAATAATTTATGTCCTTTGTTGCAATGTTACAGTTACAGAACGATTCGAAACTTTTCCAAACCCCAATATCAAGTGTTTGTTGGGCCACTCTGTCTAAATGACGACGGGCGGTAGAAGGTTGGCTTCATACGAAATCGGGGGATGAAATATGGAGTCGACTTATTGCCCGGGCGAGATCGTAAATCTACCCTCATGGACAGAGCGCGTTCAACTGGTGAAAAATAAGACAGGGGGTAGAATCGAGGGATGGTTTTTATTGTGGACATAAGGCGATGATGGTGACATGTTCATATATGGAATTTAGAAATCACAAGTCAAAATATATTCTGAAAAGGAATCAGATAAATTAGGAACATGAAAAAATGGATAGATATGAGGAGATACATTGAGAATTCGCATTATCTATGTGATGAAAATATCAATTCTTCTTCGGTTTATCCAACAGAAAACAACTACTTTCCTGGCAATATGCCACGACGAACATTGAATTATTGAATTATCTATTGTACACACACGATAAGAATTTGAAAACAATATCTTCTGAAGGTGAGAATTTGCATTCTCCTTCAGATAAAAATATGTATATGCACATAATATCATTCTGAATATTCGAAAGAAAACAACTAACTTGCTGGCTATTTGCCACGTCGAACTTTTATATCTGTTGAACATCCAAAAGGAGAGCAAGAAAAATCCTCTGAAATTGATAATTGAAATTCTCTCTCAATCGAATGAATAATAGAATGTATTATGATTTGATGATATAACTCACCAATATGTTCAGTATTGAAATGAAAATTGAAATGTATAGAAAGAATTATACTTTCATGAACTCTGATCTTGATGAACTTGAAACTTCCAGAAAAATCATGCGTATCAGTGATATGGGAATTATATCTCTCACGAACAGGTTATATGACTTTATTCGAATGAAACTAATTTCGGATATCAAACCCTCCTCAGTAACCTGAAGTCCAGTTATTATTCTTTCAGCCATTCTTCATGATATACACAATTTTCATCTCTCTATAACAAAAAATATAACGAACTGGCATTTGAGAACCATTTGTTAACATTCAATCTTTGTCATCTGGTTGTTTTTATTTTTGGATGTATGACAAATTGATATTCATCATACAGGACGTGAAAAGAAATTGTGAATTGAGAGAGAATGTCATTTCTCAATTTCAGAGGATTTTTATTTTTCATGCTCCTTTTGGATGTTCAACAGATATAATTCGATGTTCGACGGGACAAATAGCCAGGAAAGTAGTTGTTTTCTGTTGAATATTCAGATCAAAATTATTCCTCTTCTATATACATTTCAATTTTTATTTCAATACTGAACATATTGGTAAGTTATCTATTCGAACCATAATATTATTCATCCGATTTTAGGGAGAATGTCAATTCTCAATTTCAGGGGTTTTTTATTTTTCATGCTCTTCTTTTGGATGTTCAACAGATAAAATTCAATGTTCGACGTGGCGAATAGCCAGGAAAGTAGTTGTTTTCTGTTGAATATCCAGAATTATATTATGAGCATATACATATTTTTAACTGAAGGAAAATGCAAATCCTCAACTTCGCGTATCGTGTGTGTTCAATAGATATCATTCAATGTTCGTCGTGACATACAGCAAGAAAAGTAGTTGTTTTCTGTTGAATAAACCGAGAAAGAATTGATATTTTCATCACATATATAGAGAATGCGAATTCTCAATGTATTTCTTTATACATACATATATATTCCTTTCAATATAGGTACTTTCACCCAATCAAGGGGTTCAAACTTAAACGATCGAAACTTGTTATTTTCTTTAACCTTTAATCGCAGATTCGTGATTAGGTTTTCTTTATTCAATTTCTCAATTTCTCTCCACGTCCTATACATTGAAATTCATCATACATTCAAAAATTAGAATGTATTGTTGTACAATGTACAGAGTGTCCAATTTTTGATGCTTTTGCGCGATATCTCAGTTATCTTTGGAGATCGAGTGTTGCGCGGTTTACATTACTGCCTTATTCTTTTGTGGAACTAATAATGCTGCGAATTTTCACAATCCTTCATGTTTTTGAGATACGGGGCTAAGATGAAAATTCTCACTTTTTGAGCAACTCCTATATTACTTTTCAACTTATCGACAGGATGAGAACGTAGTGGCGTATACTCATTTTATTTCTGTAATCGTTCATTTTTAGAAAATGGAGCCAGAATATGTTTTTTCGAATGGGACACCTTGTATATTTCTATTCAGTTGACCTTTTCATTTCTATTTATTTGTTGCTATCAAGTACCTAAGTATTGTTTTTTGTTAGTTAATTAATTCATAGCCTGCTATTAAAATTCAATGTTGTTCAGTGAATTTGAAGCATTTTTTGAAATGTTATATTTATGCATTATATGTCATTTTGAACGGCAAAAATAAGGCATTTAATGAGCTTATAAAATATAGGGTGTTCCATTGAAGAAAATGATAATTTTGAGTAGTTTCTCAAAACCATTCGCAGAAGAAAAAAATTTTAATGCGCCACTGGATTCTGCGTAAAATTCTTTATGCGATAGGATTTCAATTTTACATTTTCGCTGAGATACTTCGTAGATATGGAGGGGGTACAAAAAGTATAAATTTTCAAAATCGCCCTGTATCTCATAAACGGAAACATTTATGCAAAATCATGCCATCTAGAGTTTCACAGATAAGTGGCACAGGACCGCGAAAACCGCAAGGCTGTATCTCCAAAGATAACTGAGATATCACACAAAAGCATCGAAAACGGGACACACTGTACACTGTACAGGGTCATTCCGTATATTTGAACAGCTTCTACGGGGTTTATCCTTGGAGATAGAGAAAAACTTCGAATGCAGAAGTTGTAGGGTTTGTTCTGAACCTCCAGAAAATCATACCAGATGAAACAAATGAATATCGCTGATATAAGAAATGGGTACCAACTTCGTTATTTTCAATAGAACACCCTATATATTTTTCGAAAAAATGTAAAATCTTTTTTTTCTCATTCCAAAAGTATATTGGTCATTGATATTTGGTTCAGCCATTTTCGAGATATTCGAGGTTGAACATTTTAGATTTAGTTTTAATTTGATTCCACCAAATCGCAATTGCCATGAGGAAAAAACAACACATACGCAAGTTGTCATCAATAAAACGTTCTGTCATATGTTCATTGCATAGAATCTCGGAAGAAATATGGGTTTCAGTGAAGATTAATTGTTTGAAATGATTCGTTTATTCTACAAAAATAATAATAATGCAGTGGAAGCTCGAGCCACCTCATCAACATCAAGTTATGCCCATACGGCATCACTTGAATGATCGTTATCAAACGTGGATCGGAAAATTTAGAACAGTGGAATGGCCGCCGAACAGTCCAGATTCAACACCTTTAGATAACTTCCTACGGGGCTATTCGAAGAATGAAGTGTATAAGGAAAGAAGTAGAGATTTGGCTGATTTGAGAGGAATAATTTTGGAACGCATTAAAATATTGAACAATCATCACTCCAACTTCATTTGCAATTCGATAAATTAATTGGATAAAGACTACAGAAAATGTATACAAAACAACGGTCACATCGAACATCTGTGAAATTACATCTCCTTCAGTTATAAAAGTGAGCTTTTTTTTCTTTCATGGCAGTTGCAATTTGGTAAAATTTAAAATGTTCAACCTCGAATATCTCGAAAACAGCTGAACCAAATATCAATGACCTATATATTTTTGGAATCAGGAAGAAGAGATCTTGTATTTTTTCGAAAAATATATAGGGTGTTCCATTGAAAATAACGAAGTTGGTAGGTACCCATTTTTTATATCAGCGATATTCATTTGTTTCACCTGGTATAATTTTCTGGAGGTTCAGAACAAACCCTACAACTTTTGCTTTCGAAGTTTTTCTCTCTCTTCAATGATGAACCCTGTAGAAGCTGTTTAGATATACATACCGATATTATAATTTGGAGACATGCGTTGAAACATTTCACAAATACAAATGAAAATGCCTTCCATGGGCGACTAGCTCTCGATGGGGGTGGACAAAGTGGTATGACCACAAATTTTATTTTGATCGCTTTAGTTTTTTCAATGGTGCCAATTGACAGCAGACATTCAAGCCTTCTTTAGAGATCGAGTTCGAATAATTAGACTAGGAATTGAATATGTATTCATTTCGATAACACCCTGTATAGAAGCTTATGACCGAAAATGGATCACTTAATACCCATCACAGCATATACCTGTGTCAAAAACTTAGCCTAATATTCACAAAGAGGGTGAGGGCCAAATTGGAAACTTTTGAAGCGGAAGTCCAATTTGCAAACTATACAGAGTGTTTCAGAAAAAGGTGACTCAATTGCTAGGGTAGGTTTAACACTGTAAAATAAGTTGGGTTTGCTAAGTGAGAAAAATGTCGTAAAGATATCAGTTTTTCAGATACAAGGTGTAGAAATAGTTATTTATGATATAAGGGAAAAAAGTAGTAGATTTTAGCTCCTGATTATTGCGTCAAAAAACCGTGAGCTAAAATCTGATATTTTTCCCGTGTATAATACACTTTTTTTTTCTGTGACAGTAGAAAGGACGAATCAATATTGAGAAGATATATTACATTATTTTGAAATCTGAAAATTATCAACGTGAAATTTTAAGTTTTTAACAGTAGGGACACCTGCGTTGTAGGCATCTTTATCATTCTTTTGGAGTAATCAAATATCTGATGTCACTTCTGTCAGTCTAATTATGTGATTTGATTTCAAAAAATTGCGAATTTAGTGGTTGTTTAGTAATATACGTAACCGCGAAGTCGAATGGAAGATAAAAGGAATTGTAGTTCTTTCTCGGAGACGGTATTATTGACTCATTTTTCTGAACTATGGCACAACAAAAGCCATCAACAGTGTATATATACGTGATATATATCCGAGAAAAAAGTACACACTTTTTTCCCACGGGAAAAAAGTAATTTATGAAAACTGACATTTTATAACCTGCCAACAGAGATGAAATGCCAAACTTTTTTCCCGTCACAGAAAAAAAGATATTCATCTACACATTTTCAACAACTATGTGAAATCATTCGCAACATTATAATGACATTTTGTATGGATGTGTTTCGGAAGCTGACACAATGGATGAATTTTTTTATTTTTTCAAATTGTTTTTAGTTTAGGTTCTTCAATCCAAATTGAATGTGAATTTGAAGATCATTCAATTTTACTACAAAAAATTAATCCTGGTAAAACTTGATACCGAGCTTGATACTGTGCACCGTTTTCGGAATATTTCTTTTTAAAGATGATTAAGTGATGACTGCTGCTGGTATAATGCTATATGTGTATTGAAATAAGTTATGAAATACAATTATCTACCTATTTATTGAGAACCGAAAAAAAAACATTTTTAATGCTGAACTTATTGATTGAACAATGAAACACAAGAATAACAATGCATGAAATAGATGTAACTAAAAACATGTACTTATTCCAGTTTCCTTGTATCTTAAGAAAAGACTTTAAAAATATTTACTAAAATAAAAATATCAAATATGAGATGATAATGCTTCTTCGCGAATGCATATATTTGATGAGATATAATATTGAAAAAAAATCCCATTCATACTTTACAAGAGAGTAACCTATCGATATTGAAAGATATGGTTTCAATGAAAATAGGAAAGAAAATATGATCACAAGAAAAATATATCTATAAATGGCATTGTTCCTCGAAATAGGCACATTTTAATACAGAAAATTTTCACATTTTCCAGGCATAGATAAAAAGCGCATTGACCACATGAGTATTTGGTTTCTCGGTCTCGACTTCCCGAGCAGACACAACACTGTCCAGTTGCTTTAGGACGTTTGACCATTTGGTATTTCAGATTTTCCAGCCATTTCCGAAATTTTCACATGTAACTCCCTTGGCAAATGTTGATTGTTATTACTGTGAATGAGTTGCTTGGTAATCCATCGCTATTTAAAGAAATCGTTTTTTTTTTTTCATAGACATTTATCCTACGATTCTGATGTGGACCAACACTGATTAGCTACTCACGATATAATGCAGTTTCCACATATTTATTGATAGATCGAATGTAATAAAAGTGGTAAGGTGGGGTGTAATGCACCCCAGAGCACTTTACACACCTGTCACTCGCACCCGAACTGAAAAAATACTGAAACAACGGCGGCAGACGATAAAGAACTGAAATTAAGCAATTAGGATGCACATGCAAATATTTTATCAGCTCGCGAAATTGTGGCTTCACAAACTTGGCTGGGGTTTCTCACACCCCACATTACCAACTCCGGGTTAAATCGGAACGATAATAGTATATTGTGCAACAAGTGGGAAAAGTTCAACTTTTCTCACGAGTGCGAAAGTTTGTGGCACCAGCCTGAAGGGCGAGTGATGCAAACGCACGAGTGAGAAAAGTGCTTTTCCCCACATGTTGCACACTATACTTTTTCTAAACTGTACTTATTCAAAGAATCCGAGTAATGTAACTTATTGGTATTCATTTTATAATGTGGCACTATGCCTCATTGAATATTGTGACGAAAGAGTAGACGCCTTTCCAAGTTTCTCAAAGTATTTCAGAAAAGTACACTATCCGAAAAAGATTTTATATATTCCTGTATTTTTTTAGATTCCATTAATTTTTCGTACCAATATGCCAATTCATACTTTTTTCTTGAAATTTCCGGAAACGAATCCAACTTTCGCTGCTTTTCCATTATCTCTGTTTCTGGCGGTGTATTTATCAAATTCGTCACATCTCTGTATATACATCATATTATTTGTTATGAATTGTTGGAACAATATTTGATGGAAAATACGATTTCTATCAAAAGCACTGATGAGAACTACCCTGAAGAATTCAAAAAATCTTCTTTTGACAGTTGTGACAACTATTCAAAGCTGAACAGCAGCCATGTTTTAGTCGATTTTTGTTGATTCTCCATGGAAATATATGTGGTGTTTGCAAAGTGCCGTGAGAATAGTTATTTGTTTAACTAGGCAGCAAAGTAGCTAGATTCCTAGCCTCGCTACGCTCGGCTATGAATTCAGCCTCGGCAGTCAATCTACTTTGCTGCCGAGTTAAACATACAATTTTTTCTCCGATCTCTTTATTTTTCCTGTAGTGTTCAATTAAAATAAAATTTGATAGAAATCGCAGTTGTTGGAATGGTTGGTTGCTATGGAAATGTCCATAATAATTATAGTTTGACAATTCATGAAATTCCTGACAGTTGTGCGAAACAATATCGGTATATTTAAATAATTATGTAATGGACAGTGATAGCGACCTGGAAGTACTTACACCTCCAGAAATGAGGGAGGTGGCAAAAAATATATAGAGTTGAATTTGTTGCCGGAGAAGTATCGGATGAAATATGAAGGAAATTATAAACGATTTATGGATTATTAATTTTGCTGATACATATTAATCAGTAAAGTAACCACTTTGCTGCCTAGGCAGGAAAAGTAATACTTTGCTGATTGATATGTGTCAGCAAAATGAATATTTGCTGCAATTCGGAGAAAAAAATATTTCTCACAGTATGGGCAATGCATGGTTTTGAAACTAAGTAAGCTATGAGAAATGTGCTACTTTTTATAGTAGTAGTAGAAAAAATATAGTGGGCAGTACTGTTCAAGAATATCGGACCATGCTCGATCAGAGACGTAATTGTTCATATCTTCGTTCATATCGGAACGACACCACCGCAATAGCAAGCTTCCATATTCAATTTCGATCGGACATTGAATTGAAGATGATAAATCATCACATTATCCATCCACGACCATCAAACACGGTTTCGTGTGAGGATAATCCGACACCGTCCAAAGTCAGAGGCGACAAACAACAGATCAAGGGGAGAGAGCATTGTTTTCTCGAAACGCTCCGAAATTGTTTACATGGACAGGAAAAAGGAGAGAAATCTATTGTACTATACTATAGATTAATGGCTATACGTCTCTGTTTATGTTCGGAGCTATACCAATGACTCTACGGATGCCACACCTCGACGGACGCTTATTATAGAGTTTCTATGAGATAAAGTGCAGTCAAATGAAAATAGTTATTTATATTATACATGGCAAAAAAATTTTAGACTTTAGCTCCAGCGTAGCTGAGGTAGGCCAAAAAATCGGGAGCAAAAATCTTATATTCTTTCCGTATATAATACACTGATTTTTTCTGTCACAGGAAAAAGGACGAATCAATATTGAGAAGACATTATGTTATGTTATAATCAGAAAATTATCGAGATAAAATTTTAAGTTTTTAATATGGATGACACCTGCGTTGTAGGCATCTCTATCATTCATTTGAAGTTATCAATTATCTGTCAGTCTGATTCTGTGATTTTCAAAAATTGTCAATTTAGTGGTAGTTTTTCGATTATTTCCAATTCCTCGAATTCATTATTCAATTTTGCTAAAAAAATGCATCACCTTCAACTGAGCTGAAATGAACAGTTTTTGAGATATTCGACCCAAAATAGAAGATTGCAGTAATAATTCATCATTTTCAGTAGTAGAAAATTGCAAAAATATTTTTCTGGTGTTGAGTAGATTAGATACTACATATTTAGATCCCATTCTGTAGCTGAACAGAAATGGTTATTGCACGCATAAAAAGAAAACAAACATTTTTGTAATTTTCTACTACTGAGGAAGATGAAAAATTACTATGCAAACTTCTATTTTGGGTCAAATATCTCGATAACTGTTCATTTTAGCTCAGTTGAAGGTGATGCATTTTTTCAACTTAATTGGACAATCAATTCGAGGAATTGGAAATAATCGAAATTTCAACAGTGCCGGCCGTAGAAAATATGGGAGGAAAAGTTTTCACAACCCCCTGTGGCGCACCTCTGGATAAAATTCTAGGAATGTCTTTCTGGTCAAACAATGAACCATTGAAAGATGAAACCATATACCGAATTTGAATGCACTATATCCAATTTTTCTTGAGATATTGCCGATTGCGGAAAAACTATTTCAATTTCTCAACTTCAACGCCCTGTATCTCGAGAACTGAATACTTAGAGACCGTTTGTCCCTATCTCAGTGATTATGAAATCACGAGGGCTATCACATGCTTTGTCGGTCGAATTTCGCAACACCCTGTATATTTATTTATTTATTTATTTATTTAGGATTTTAGGTTGCATACAGTACAAAGTACCAAAATAGCATCCACATTGTAGCTACGTGGTGAGGCAAGTTATACATCAGTTATATATAGTTAGCAAAGGAAATTCGAAGTACATGATGTGATATATATCCAAGAAAAAAGTACCCACTTTTTTCCCGTAGTAAAAAAGTAGTTTATGAAAAGTGGCATCTTATAAGCAGTCACAGAAAAAACAATTTTTTCCACCAGTAGCTATAGTGGCGTTAAGTCTCGCGTAAAGGGGTATTTTCTAACAAGGTAGTTTTCGTCGTTTTATGAACTACTAAACCTATTCCAATTGTCTTTCAGAAAGCATCAATTTCATTTCAGGAAAGTCAATTATCGTGCCTATCACAATTTTGTCTGAAGTTTTCTCAGAAGTTTGAGTGCTATTCATCCCTAAATATGAAAATATTATGATCTCCATGTTCATGGCAGCCTGCTGCATGTAAGTAATTTTGTTTTATACTTGATCAAACTACCAATGAGGAAGAGAAATATAAAATCGAAAAGATCATGATTTTGATTATCAGCAACACAGATAAACAAAGCAATCAAAAACGTGCATTTCGAAATGAGTGGAATAATCACTGTAATTTGCAACTAACAAATAATCATCAGCATAATTTCGAATGATTGGCTAGAATTATACATTGGTACTGAACTATGAAATAGCCACAATGCAATGTATTTATTTAACATTGCTATTGGTTTGAACAAGGAGAACGTCACATTTTACATGTGGAAAAAATAATCAACACACTTTTATTATATCCGAGATTATATCATTTTCTACTTCTCTTTGGTTGGGCTATCTATAAAAGCGTGTTATCAGATTTTTTCACCCAGTACTTATTAATTAATTTAGTGAAGTTTATGCAAAGTCAGTTGAACAGGTCAACAAATGAATTTCGGGCCGCGCTGCCGCACTCTTTGAACTTTCAAAGGGACCGAGGGCTTGGGTTATGTGTTTTTCCAACTGAATTTTCATAAACAATACTATTCGGTAATATTGTCGCGAGTCGCAATTGGATTTCAGAATTCAGACACCTTCCAGACCAAGGTCCAGCCAGACTAATGATGCTTTTGCCAGAGACCGCATTGTCTGCTCCACTCTCGGCTCCACTGTTATGTGCGCTTTCCCTCATTGTATAATATGGACACTATCATACATTCGCGTACCTGCAGTCTCTCTTGTCGCCTGAATTACATAACTGAATGCAATCGATTCCGCTCACACATAAATTCCGATTTCAATAGTCTTCAGTATACGAGTTTGGATATGAATATCCGATAGAAATCTCTAATAAATGGGAGACTGGAACCTTTGGCACGATAATACACTATATTACTGTTTTACCCACGGTTTCAACACTAACTAACCTAACCGATTTTTTATACGCCTTGACACATGTTTCGCTAACTATGTTAGCATCTTCAGGAGAAGATTAAATAGGTAGTTATTTATTACACAAGGAAAAAAGTTGTGGATTTTAGCTCCAGGTTGTGTGTGAGTTAAAATCTAATATTTTTCCCGTGTATGATACACAATTTTTTTCTGTGACAGGAAGAAGGACGAATCAATATTGAGAAGATATTACATTATATTGCAATCAGAAAATTATCGACGTGAAATTTGAAGTTTTTAACATGAATGACTCCTGCGTTGCAGGCATCTTTATCGTTCTTTTGAAGTAATCAAATATCTGTCAGTGTAATTCTGTGATTTGATATAAAAAAGTTGCGAATTTAGTGGTTGTTTAGTAATTCACGTAACCGCAAAGTCGAATGGAAGATAAAAGGACTTGCAGTTCTTTCTCGGAGACGGTGTTATTGGCTTATTTTTCGGAAAGCACAACAAAAGCCATCAACAGTGTATATACCGGGTGACACTGGAGACATGTAAGAGCCTGTAGTTTTTTTTTCATTTAAAGAGATAAAAATTCGAATTTCACAAGGGTTATAATATATTATCAATGATGGCGCTTCCCTTGAACCCAATGAGAGTTTTCTTCAACCACCTGTTTGATCGGAAGTAGAACCAACTTTTGTTTTCCAATGGCACCCTGTATGTTTCTGTAGCCTACCTCGTTTGCCTTAAAACTCTCTATTCAACCATGTATCACAATTTGACAGGGGCGTCCGCAGAAATATTCTCAGGGAGAGGCAAGTCACCATAAATAATGTGCATTATTCAGAACATAATAAAAAAACTATTTTTGCACGACCTATAAGCGATTTTACACCGACAAAAGCGGGAATACAGGGTATACAGAGTAGGCACTCTCTAGGCTAAACAATTTCCCGGGATTTTTCTGGCAATAAATCTACCACTATGTTTGCAGCAGCTCCTTCAATAGTTTTTCCACAAATTCCTGCAATATTTATTGAAAAAACTTTGAAGAGCAATTGAGAAAATATATGCTACCACACTTTTTCAATGTTCACAAAAAGCAATATGGCTACTCTTCTTTATCGGTAGTCATGACAATCAAACTTCATTTTGTGATTATTGTGTTCAGATTTTCATTATCATATTAACAATAATTGATTTTATCATGAGATTCTTTCAATTAAAATCCTCGAGTCTTGCAAAAATGGTATATAAACCTCGGAAGTGAGTTCTTCCTTCCCTCAGTGCATTGTAGCACCCTCTGGCTACAAAACCACCTCTGGAAAAATCATGCACTTTACTCTCTCGATATATAATCTACTATTATTCTACATAAAATATGGAATGAAAAAAAAAGGATTTTGATTGAATTGACATCACATAGATATTCTGTTTGAAGCCAAAATTATAATAAAAAATTGCACGAAAAAATAGTTTTATTCCTCAATTTATTCCGTTTCCAAAATTCACACAAGTCTCGTCACAAAAAGTCATTCAAGCATGGGTGTCAGTGGGAGGTCATCAGGACATCAGGAATATGACATTTAGGTGCAGTGAGACGCATAGATTTCCTTTCCAAGGGAACAAGCCACAAGCACATAATAATCGATGACAGAAATAAGAACCACAACAAAAGTTGAGGGGTTGAGGGGGATATGGTCAGAAAATAGAAAACAAGACATGCGTCCTCGCATGCGTCTGATGTTCCTGATAATCGATTATTTTTGGGGGAACCTCGGGGGGAACTGAATCAAAGTACAAACAACCGTGCTAAAATATGATTATTTTTGTAACTTGTGTCTCATTCTCCTTGATGATTATCCGAGTGATTATCTAAACATCTGATAGTTGGATTATATTTATTGAAGAAAACATTGAGGCACTCGTTTTGATATCGGTAGCAGCAGCCAGCAATAAAAAAATGTCGAAGATTATGTTTTGCATTACTCAAGCGCTCCCGACTCATTGTCCATTCTGTGCAATTGGGCGCGTTTTGGGACATTTATTCGAGGGGGTTGCCACAACTGATGATTTCAATGTACGAAATATTGCCATTTCCCAGTATTTCCTAATATTGCCCAATTTCCTGGCATTTTCTCATATTTCCAATTATTGCCCCGCATTTCCCAGCATTGCCCCGCATTTTCCGTAATTTTCCTGCATTTCCCAGTATTGCCTCGAACTTCCAGAAATTTCCTCGTATTGCCTCGCATTTCCCGTATTTCCTAGAATTTTCTCGTATTGCCCCGCAATTCTCAGTATTGC
Organism: Phaedon cochleariae; assembly: GCA_918026855.4. Taxonomy (NCBI): domain Eukaryota; kingdom Metazoa; phylum Arthropoda; class Insecta; order Coleoptera; family Chrysomelidae; genus Phaedon; species Phaedon cochleariae. Next base: position 16,675,128 of record OU896709.1, on the reverse strand, counting down.
CCCGTATTTCCCGGTAGTGCCTCGTATTTCCAGAAATTTCTCCGTATTGCCTCGTATTTCCCAAATTACCTTGTATTGCCTCGTATTTCCCAGTATTTCCCAGTATCGCCTTGTATTTCCCTGCATTTCCCTGTATTGCCTTAATTTCCTGATATTTTTCATTGGTTACACAATCGTTTTTATATTGTCAGGCATTCTCTATTTTACTACAATAATATTGTTTTACGACAGTAGGTACTATGAAAAAATATACAATCGAAAAAAATATGTATTCTTATGAATATTCAACAAAAAAAAACATAATATGAATCACAGTAGGAAAATATCACCACAGTTTGAGTGGAGAACCTATGAATGACTTAAGATACATCAACAAAAAAACTAGAAAAATATCTATTCCTAATGACTATAATCACTGGAATGAATATCAACAAAGAAAACAAAACATGGGTCATTCAATGAAAAATATATCAAATTCCAAACTAAAATTAACTACTCCCCTTTCTTTTTCAAATCTTTATATATTTTTTTAATATTATTTCATCATATCTTGTGATCTGTAGTGGGTCACAGCCAAGCATATTTATTGGTCCATAAAATATTTGTTCTTCAACCGTCTGATTTAGGCTAGTAAAAATTATTCAGGTCTTCTTTCAGAAATTTGAGAGTACACATTTCATTTTCTTTGTATTCTAAAATTCTGCCAATATACCATCTTTGTTCATAAAACACACTATAGTACTTTTCAACATCAATTTGAGAAGCAAATTCATACGCGCAATAGGGTGTCGAGTAGGGAGTTCTCAGAATTGCGTCAAGCCATCGTCTAGCGCTAGGGTCTCGTCTAGAGTCCACCCGGTTGTGAAAGCCTAATGCATGTCATGAGTAGTGTATAGAGTCGATATTTCATTTATGTCTTTTCTACATGTCGATGCGATTGTATATTAACTCTATAAAAAACTAATTACGTAGATTGTTTTTCAAATTTAATGCCTACTGCGAGGGGTAAATCTCATTGGAAGTCTGGTGTACACTCCATTGGAAGTCTTTGGAAGTCTTTGGAATTCTTTGGAAGTCTTTGGTAGTCTTTGGAAGTCTTTGGTAGTCTTTGGAAGTCTTTGGTAGTCTTTGGAAGTCTTTGGAATTCTTTGGAAGTCTTTGGAAGTCTTTGGTAGTCTTTGGAAGTCTTTGGAAGTCTTTGGATGCCATTGACATTTTTTGAAATTTGATGGAAATAATCGAGAAATAATTCATGGTTATTGAACTTTTTTTAATATTATAGGATTGGATATGAGCAAATCACCTCCAATTGGATTGACAATGAGGTACCTACTTCTTAATGACTAGAAAAATCTTGAAAAAAAAAGTATCTCAGTGAACTATTTTATACTCGACTATATCTTATAATGCACCTAGAAGCGCATGGGTCCGCAGGTTGTAGGTATACAATATACCTCGCAATATACCCTTTAGCAAATTTGAATTCCAGTGACTCCGATGGAACGTGTTTTTGTGATTTGATCGTATATACCGAACCTATACAGTGTGTTGTGATATTCAACAGTCTATTATTGCCCTCGTTCTAGATATGGAAGGAAAATGAACCATTCAAGTAGGTACTTTGATTTTGTGATGCACAGCAGAGAAATACGTAATACATATTATGAAAAAGTGTTCTTTCCGAAAAACAGACCTGATTCCAACCAGAAATAATCGTTTTGAACTCCTCCGAGTTGTATACCTTGTCCTAAGTATAAGTATAGCTTACCTATTTCACTCATCAACACGTTTATTCTCAAGATTTCTTTAATTTTTTTTTCTCGTATGTCAGAATATTCATTTTTATTTGTGGAATACAGGCTATTCGGAGATGAAACCGACGAAACTTATGGGGTTATAGGGACTGCCAATATACTGACATACAGAGTAATTTATGCCAATTTATGGATTTTGACAAAAAAATCAATCTGCCATATTGAATACAGGGATTACCCGATTGGGTTCAAATTTGATATATTAACTGAACTCAAATGCTTCACCAATGAGCCTTCTGAACGAAATCAGTATCAGGACCAGAATATTATTTTTTTCCTATGTTTAGTTATGGAGAGAATAAATCACCTTGTATAATAATTATCAAGAATCTGAGGTCATATTATGAATCTAAGAGGAAAATACTATTGAAACTTGGTGAGAAAGAGATTTATTATTTTAATTTCTTTTATTAATTGTCGGATAAAATATCGGCAAGAATCGAAATAAAATTAATATTCACGAAACCAAGACATAATTGTTGTTATTGTCTTTGATTACTCCGTAGTAATATTTAATGAATTACTCTCATAACCTGAAAAACTGAAGAATATTATTAGGGGTGGAAAGAGTCTTACGGAATGACTGAAATTGTGCCAGAAATATTTTTCACAAGTTCCTATAGTATTTTTTCCGTCGATTCATAATGACCTCAAATTTTTGATAATTATTATACAGGGCGAGTTATTCTCACAATAACTAAACATAGGAAAAAAATAATATTCCGGTCCTGATATTGATTTCGTAGCCTTCGAGTTCAGGGGTAGGGGGTGTAGATGTTCTCATTTTCCGGAATATCACATCGCATCCTGGGTAAATTAAGAATTTCTCGAGGAATTTCTTCAACACTTACTCTTACTCTTAGTTGTACCTTCGGTTGTATACCTGCTTTTTCATGTTATCAAATATTCTAGATGTTCCTTCGCGTTTAAGTCATGTAGGTACAGGGTGATTCACCTGAATTCACCATGAATGTCCCCTCCCCCCCTCTAGCTCAGTTATTTTTGAACCGATTGCAAAATTTCAAATACCTACAATGATTTTCGATAGAGTTTTTTTCCGCTTCATCAGAAGATACGAGGTGCTCGGAACAAACGATCTACAGGGTACTATTTGATTTCTCAATGGAACACCCTATTTTTCATTGTATTTTTAGATTCTCCCTGAAGAGCTGACTTCATCGATGTGTCACACTTAGAGTCTAGCGAAAATGATTACAGAGATATAGGGTGTTCAAAATCGAGATTTTTCAACTTTAAGATTTTCCTGTGAGAAAACTATTTATTATCGATCAGAATGGCTTTCATGTTCATATCTTAATTTCTGCTTTACTATCTACTGACATTTAATAATTGGAACATATACAGGGTGATCATAATTCTGAATCTTGAACCACACTGTATATGTTCCAAATAAATGTCAGTAGATATTTAATCAAAAGTTGAGATAGGGGCATTGGAGCCGTTTTAACTAATAAATCCAATAGTGAATAGTTTCGACACAAAAAAATCCTAAAGTTGAAAAATCTCGATTTTGAACACCTGTTATCATTCCCGCTAGACCCCAAGTGTGATGTATTGATGAAATCAGCTCTTCAGGGAGAATCTGAGAATACAATATAATACAGGGTGTTCCATTTGAAAAAATCAAGTAGTACTCTGTAGATCGTCTGTTCCGAGCACCCTGTATTTTCTCATGCAACGGGAAAAAACGGGAAATTTTAGATGATTTTTCAAATTTTTAAATCGGTTCTAAAATAAGTGAGCAAGAGGGGGGACATTTATGGTGAATCACCTAACCTAACCTGACTATGACATTAGCTCATTAGCTTATAGCTAGAAATATTTGTTGTGATATTATTAACGGAAGACTGTGGTATGATATTATACAGTGTGACCCACTTATAATGGAAACACCCCTGTAGCTCATTAGCTTATAGCTAGAAATATTTGTTGTGATATTATTAACGGAAGACTGTGGTATGATATTATACAGTGTGACCCACTTATAATGGAAACACCCCTGTATCTTTCGTAATCGTTGGGTAAGGATCCTGAAATTTGCTGGAACGAGATATATACGAAAAATGCACTCTATGACCAAGTGAAGCAATCTTCAGTGATATACACTGCTCGCCAACAGCCATGGCACCACCCCAATTTCCGGAAAATGATATTAGGAGTCAAAATATGTCGAAAATCACTTCAGATTCGGAATCAGGAGGCCCAATTTACCAACTATTCATATTTTTCCTGAAAAATTTTCAGTTTTGAAAAATTGACTTTTGTAGCACTTTTTACGGGAGCACCCCCGTATCTTACGTAATTGACTTTATCTTCAGACTTTTCCTTCCTCCTGCAAATTTCAGAACCTACCTCAATAATTACGTGAGAAACGGGGGTGCTTCCATGAGAAGTGAGACAACATTTAATTTTTCTGAACTGAAAATTTTCTAGGAAAACTACGAGAAAACTATGAATAGTTAGTGAATTTGGCGTCCTGATTCCGAATCCGAAGTGATTTTCAGCCGATTTTCACTCCTAATATCATTTTCTGGAAATTGGGGTGGTTCCATGTCTGTTGGCAAGCAGTGTATATCACTGAAGATGACCCCACTTGGTCATAGATTGCATTTTTGGTATATCTCTCGCTCCAGCAAATTTCAGGATCCTTACCCAACGATAACGTAAGATACTGGGGTGTTTCCATTAGAAGTGGGTCACACTGTATATATGTAGAAGTGAACATAGTTGATACTGAATTACTAATATAAACATTTAGTGTCCTAACTTAATTCTTTTTTGGGCTTCAATCGATTAATAGAAGGCTTCGAAAATCAATGGAAGTTATTGGAATTAGCTCAAAGTCTTTGGTAGAAGCTGAAAGTCATTGGAAGTCATTGGGAGTCTTTGGAAGTCTTTGGAAGTCTTTGCAAGTCTTTGCAAGTCTTTGCAAGTCTTTGCAAGTCTTTGGAAGTCTTTGGAAGTCTTTGGAAGTCTTTGGAAGTCTTTGGAAGTCTTTGGAAGTCTTTGGAAGTCTTTGGAAGTCTTTGGAAGTCTTTGGAAGTCTTCGGAAGTCATTGGAAGTCTTTGGTAGTCTTTGGAAGTCTTTGGAAGTCTTTGGAAGTCTCTGTTCATTGGAAGTCTGGTGTACACATTTCTCCTGGAGATTAACCCCTCGGCCTACTGTCTCAATTTTTCAACCGCTTTGCTAAATAATGCCCGGCATTTCCAGATATTTCCTTGCATTTCCCGTATTTCCTGGCATTGCTTCGTATTTCCCGACATTTCCCGCATTGCCCCACATTGCCAAATATTTCCCCGAATTTCCCAGTATTGCCCCGCATTTCCCGGTATTGCCTCGTATTTCCCAGTGTTGCCTCGTATTTCCCGCATTTCCCGTATTTCCAGTATTTCCGGTATTTATTTTTATTGCCCCGCATTTCCCAGTATTGCCCCGTATTTCCCTGTATTGCCTCGCATTTCCAGACATTTCCTCGTATTGCCTCATATTTCCCATATTTCCTAAAATTTCCTCGCATTGCCCCGTATTTCCTCTCAAGTGTACGAGAATTTCCCCAGTGGCAACCCCTCGCATTTATTCGTTAGGAGCTACTACACCGGAATACGAGCCGGAATATTATAGGACCCAGTCCTGTTCGCCTTTAATGTCGAAAAAGTTATTGGTATAACTAGCGCATATTTTCCTCGTTTTTGCGTATCCCAGCTTTAGGGGGAATTAATGGAAGTAATCCAGTAATCCCAACATGCTATTGTTGCATATAAATATGGAATGTTTCAACCGAGGTTTTAACGAATTACAAATAACAGAGCAAATAACTGTTTCAACCAAATGAAGAAACCTCTCGAGATACCTAATCCGTGAATTTATCATAAACGCCCAAATTGGGAGCCAAGTAGTGCTGGTGCTGCTTTAGTGCTTCGTCTGGTACCTCGTCTGGTACAGAGGGTGAAGTTAGTTGTCTCATCAGGTATCAACTATTTACAGCTTTGGTACCTACTACTCCATACCTAGCTGGATACCTAGGTAAGTAGGTAAGGTTGCGATATAATAGGTACCTATCTACGTTGTATCGAGGGTTGTATTTGATAAATAAAATGATTAGTTAGGACTATGACATTAGTCGATATTAGTAGCAATACGAGTAGCTATACGAGGTTTTTTGAAATAAGTACCTATATATATTCAGCACATAGATTTGATACAGTTTTTACAAATATCCTCAAAATATCAGGTTTTTTCTATAATTCTTCTAATTATACCGGAAAATGTCATTCCGAAAATTACAAAAAATTTAACAAACAACAGCATATAATCGAGTACCTATACGCCAGTTCGAAACAATTTTAATGATTGAATTAATATGTGATTGTTCCTTCCGTACGAAAATAATTTGAACATAGAACATAGGACGTCAGAATTGCTACACTGTTGAATGAGCTGTTGAACTTTGGGTGGAAAAATGGAGAAAGCGTCTCACTTCAAATTTTATTTTCATACCTATACCCGAGCCCGCCCGAGCCTATACCTATCTATTTGTTTATTGGTGTCTCGCAAAAATTTCATAAGGCATTGTCATAAAAGTATATCAGGATGTTCTGAATATTTGACTGGATATTCAAGAACTGTTCTGTTCTAGAATATATAAGTATTTTGATGTCGTCACCTTATGACAGCTGATAAATGAAAAAGTATTGATTTGTCACTAAAACCAAATGAGAATATTTTGAAGAACTCGTCGAGCGCTGCTCAGAACTCCCATCAGAACTGTTCTGTTCTTTGGAATTAACTTATGACAGCTGATTTTTCTCAGATCTTATGTTTTATTTTATTATGCTTTTTTTCGATAGCTTTTCCTTCAATACGAAAAAAGAGAACGGGATAGTATTTCACCAAGAAATGCCGCCTATGGAAACACAGTTTTGTATTTTTATGAGGTATTTTATTTCCTTAAATTATTCAATAATTTGCATTGTTCACCAGAACCATGGATGAATTGGGAATAGAGCTCCATAACTCTTTATAATACGACAAAATTATTTTTTTCCGTATTTCCGTTAAGGTACATCCTCGGGTACATCTACGATTTGCTGGAACTATTCAAAATTTCAGACAGGAACTTTAGAACTCCATCAAATCTACTCGGAACTCAAAAAAAAGTGGGTTTAAAAAAACGGCGCCAACTTCACATGATAATACACATACACCTCGGTATAGGGAAAGGAATTATTTTTCTTTTTTGACGTCGTGCACATAGAAATATCAAATATGAGGAAGGAAAATATCCCTTCTGCATTGCATAACCATAAAAAACGAGACTACTTTTCATAAACATTATAACCTGAGTGGCCCAAATGAACTTTCGTCTTAGAACTGAACTTGGAAAGTATATTTTTTCTACAAGCGTGCGTGATTCACCCTATACCCGCACGCAATTTAGTTTGGGAAGTGTCATTTTCCCGCAACAGTGCAGGAAAATTTTCCCACACTAGTGCGGGAAATTTTTTCCCGCACTAGTGCGGGAAAACAATGATATAATAAAATCGCTAGTGATATAAGTGGTTGGTGATGGAATATAAAAGTTTAAGTTTGTTTGTTGCAGTATTAAGTATGTATGTTCAGAATCATCCATCAAATTGCACTATTTATTGTAAAAATTGAGAAATATTGAGAAATAAAGATTGATCATTATAAAAATCCCTCTATAGATTTGATGGATTGATCTGACGGGAAACGTCAATTTGTCATGCCAATCAAACCTCAAATAAGTTTGAAATTGTCGAAGTGACAGACACAGCGTTACTGTCATTTTCGATTCAGTGGAACTGCCACAATGTGATCAAAAACTTCTAGCTATAGGGATTTGATACAGATGCGTTATCACCAACGAAGTCTTAAGAAAGGTATGAGAAGCTATACACGCGTTTTATTGAATGGTGCAACAATAAAGAAATGAAAAAACCGAACGAAGAATAGGTATTTTTGGCTCATTTCATAGAAGTGTCTGGAACCTAGAGACCAAACTCCTGATGGGCCTGCTGGCTTCCGCAATGAACCAACATAATGCGTCAAACTGTAAGTTCACAATAGCTATTACTAATAATTAATAAATGAGAATATATATCTCTTGTTAGTTGTTCCTATTTGCTTGAATAATTAATTGAACGATTCAATCAATTTCCTACGCTTGTAGAAAAAATATTGTTCCTAACTCATGCAGAAAGTGTCTTTCCCGCACTCGACTGCTTGCCCGAACTCCGCTTCGCATCGTTCGTGACAACGGCAGTCACGTGCGGGAAAGAATCACTTTCCGCACTTGTTAGGAAAATTACTATTTCAGCAAGTTTTCCAGAAATTTACTTCAGAAAACAAATTACCTGAGAATTTGTCTTTGAAGAGAGAATTTCATCTAGCAGTCATCCCGTGGTTGAAAGTGACGTGAGAAGTGACGTCATATTCGTGCAAGTAAGAAATATTTTGCATGCACATTAACATGCCTATGCCACAGAGCACTATTATAGGCCCTATAGTCATAGTCACTGGGGGCAGAAACCTACCTAGTGCCACGCTCAGAGCACACCTCGGAGCACACTAGAGCATAGGTATTTGTCCCAAGTAGTGAGTACACTAGTTACATATCAATCATATCATAACATATAATATCTGGCATAATATGTAATGTACCTGGTATGTCGTATGTCCCTACTGCCAGTACTGCTTACCTATCTGTGTGCATTGTAAATTAATCAGTAAATAAGAATGATCAGGTACCTAACACGTTGAACAAAATACCTCCCAATGAAAGATAAAAATGATTGGGAAGTTGCTATGAAGGTAGATAAGTAGCTTTTTAATCTATGTAAGTAGATAAGTGCCTTGGATAGACAGCTATGGAAAAGCATGCAGTTAATAAATGTCAGATGTTTCAGAACAAAAGTCCTGAGTATGATATGGGAATTAGACAAGGAAAATTGAGTAGATGAACACTTGATAAAACATGGGGAAAACATTGATATGCTCTGTATAATTGGCACGCCCACAAGAAGTGCATAATTAATTTCATTTTAACCTGTATGAATAGTACTACGAGAGAGGATAATTGAAAACGTAAAAAAAAAGAAAATATCTTGATATATTATGTGCCAAGATGTGTAAGAAATTTGTGTTTACATTGAAAATCTTGCAACAAAACAACATCCATGAAATCATAATATCTGTATATTTTGTAGTGGAAAATATATTTCAGGAATTAGGAAACTCACCAGCTGAAGAACGGTGTTGACAACTTCCTTATTGGAAACTTGTCCAACTTCGATAAGTCCAATTAGAACTGCAAATTTGAGACTATCGTTCATTGCCATTCTCACCACTTCTTCGGGGTGTTTTATGTCACTAAGAGGCGGTTTAGATAAATCCGCCATCGCGAAATGTTTTGTCAGTCACTAAAATACACAGTAACACAATAGATAATCACTACATTTACACCAAACACGGAAAAATTTCCAATACATTAACGCAGCGCGAACTACTTTCTGCCATGTTGGAAAATGACAGAAGTAAATTGAAATAATGAAAACTGACATACACAAACAGGCCGGCAACCCGATTTCCCCTCAGGGCTTTATGTTTTTTTCACCAGTATTGGCTATACTGTTTTATCATCAGCTGATCGCTGTCACGAATGGATCCCGCAAGTATACATTAGGCTGCCAGCTGCTGAACAAAACCATCGAACACCAACTATCAGACAAGAAGGCTCACTCAGAGCGGGTCTTTTGAAATAGCGCTCACAAAAGCCTTGCCACGCCACGCGGTCTACCTGACCGTCAAGAAATAGTTATTTATTATACAAAAGTAGTAGATTTTAGCTTCAGGTTGTGTTGTCTCCCGACGCGTAGCGGAGGGAGACAAAAAACCGTGAGCTAAAATCTAATATTTTTCCCGTGTATAATACACTATTTTTTTCTGTGACAGAAGAAAGGACGAATCAATATTGAGAAGATATTACCTTATTTTGAAATCTGAAAATTATCAACGTGAAATCTTAAGTTTTCAACAGTAGAGACACCTGCGTTGTAGGCATCTTTATCATTCTTCTGAAGTAATCAAATATCTGATGTCACTTCTGTCAGTCCAATTCTGTGATTTGATTTCAAAAAATTGCGAATTTAGTGGTTGTTTAGTAATATACGTAACCGCGAAGTCGAATGGAAGATAAAAGGACTTGCAGTTCTTTCTCGGAGACGGTATTATTGACTCATTTTTCGGAACTATAGCACAACAAGAACCATCAACAGTGTAAGTATATATATGTGATATGTATCCGGGAAAAAAGTACTCACTTTTTGCCCACGGGAAAAAAGTAATTTATGAAAAGTGACATTTTATAACCTGCCAACAGAGATGAAATGCCAAACTTTTTTCCCGTCACAGAAAAAAATGTATTTACGAGGTTTCTTTCTCGTTGGCAGCGTAGTAGCACAGTAGCACAGTAGAGAGCTTACAGAGCTCTCTACTGTGGTGGTTGGCATCAATACGGGGGCTATGCGAGGAGTAGAGTAGTATTTAGGTATGTCTTGTCAGTGTGGATAGGAACATATCCGTGTAACTTCCTGAAAACGTAAATTTTACCCTACCTACCATACAGGGCGAGTCAGAATGAGACTAACTAACTTTATTTTCAGATATCTTTCTTCATTTTGAATGTGATAATCTTCGACTGGATGTGGCCTTTTATATGACAGATATTCATGAAAGAAAATACCGGAAGGCACACAAAGAATAGACCCTTTTGATCAATGATCTTATGAAAGAATGTTCAGACACGTTGATTTTCATGACATCTGAGACATTATATTGACTTGAATTTTCAACATGATATTGTAGACTTCTCCTGAGAATTTTTTCAGTGAATTACATCAGCCATTCAATCCGTTTTCCCGTGAATTCAAATTTGCTTTTATTGATAATTATATTTTTCAATGTTATTGAATCACATCGAAGAATTTTTTTTTAATTCATTCGATTTATCTGAAATATAAGGGAATATTCGAAATTGAGAACAACGAATAATCCTGTTGAATTACCTACGATTTTTTCCAATATTTTCCTTTCTCATAATACCTCATAACTGAGATGTTTATAATTCCTTATAAACATCTCACTCATAACCTTCTGATAACCTTGGGATTTTTCGCTGCACGACAGCAAGCTACTGGCAAGAGACGTTTGTACTAAGTTAGTTCGATTTTAATTGTGTATAGTCTGCCGACCAGTCGGCAAACTATACTTTTTCTCTGGACTGCCGACCATTCAATGGAATACATGGTTTTCATCAAGTAATCAGCAGCAGTTGATCAGCTGGTGAAATTTGAATATCATTCTCAACGTCTATTATTTTATTACCTGGAATTTTCTTATATTAAATATGATATTATGAATTCATTATTGATAAGACAAGACTTTATGATTGAAAAACAACGGAAATGAATGTGACATATTCCTTCCCCCTCTGAAGTAATGACACTGAACCCATACTACCTTTTGATAGTCAGCAATTTCCACAGAATGTTGAGTCGAAATATTTGGATTGAATAGTATGTCTGCTCACAAGTATCTGTCACCATATACGTATTAATAATCAATACGGATAATCTCTATCTGTTTCCATAGCGAAACATGAAGCCGATTTTTGAAGACAAATGACTTTCCATAAGGAAAAGTTTCGAAACGATCAGACACATACTGCTTTGATTGAAAGGCTAGTAAACGTCATTGTCCACCGAAACGCATGTCTCAGATGACTACTATAATAGCGCATGGCGCATGCGTATCATGCCACCAAATCCTTATGAATATTCATTTGTTTCATATTTTTGGCTTCATCCTGTTATGATCCGTATTGTTTATTAATACGTATATATTATGTCTGTCACCCGTCTGGTCGGTCTTTCTGTATATCAAAATGATCGAAGGTGGTTAGTATCACAGTGGTTAGACATTAGCTTAGCTTATCAATTCTGTGGTCACGTGTTCAAATCCCACATAGAATAGTTTTTTTTTTTCGTTATCCCGTTATAGTTTTGGGTTGGGTATACATCACTTTTTTTTATATTTTGTTTTTTTTCTAATCTAAATTTTCCTTCCTCCATTGCAATGTGAACTTACATATATGTGAGTTCACAAGATTTTTTTGATCCACCAACAGGTTTGTGTGTTTGTGTAAAAGTATAATATCTCATTTTTTCTGAAGAATTTTTGGAAAAACTGCTTTTTTAATGCGATGGGGTTTTCTTCGAAAATTTTCTTGGTAGGTACATACGTATTTTTGTATGAAAAACACGAATTTGATAATGAAAATGTGAAGAAACCACTATTTATCGAGATATTTCAAGAAAAAGTTCGAAATTTCGCCTTTTTTCTCTTGTGTTGGATGCATTTACATCTACTTGCTCTTCTTATTTCGTCATTGAACATTTTATTTACTCATGATTAAGATGTACCTCAATACCTCAATGACACATTTTTAAATAAAAAATTCAACAGGAAATATGATTTTTATGGCGAGTTTTTCATATTTTTAGTGAACAAGCATACCAGATGACGGCCATTTAATCAATAGTCAATCCAAATACGATATGTCAAATTTGCTTTTGAACGACATTACACACGCTATTATTTTGAATGATATTCTTCCTTCTTTTCACTAAATATGGATAAATCACAAGAAAATCATATTTCTAGTTGACTCATAAATAGAAAAAAATGTGTCGTTCATAGTCGTGATATATATTATCCAATGATGAAACAAAGGACAAATTGTTCTAAATGCGATCCTACGAAAGCGTAGAAAGGCCACTGTTGTGTGTATTCTATTTTATTTTTTTATTCAGACTTTAAAGTCTGAATTCAGACTTTTTTCTCTGAATTCAGACTTTCTTCTCTGAATTCAAACTTTAAAGTCTGAATTCAGACTTTTTTCTCTGAATTCAGACATTTTTCTCTGAATTCAGACTTTAAAGTCTGAATTCAGACTTTTTTCTCTGAATTCAGACTTTTTTCTATTAATTCATCAAATAACACATTCACATTAGGTAATACCGAGGGTAATACACTGATTTCAGTAAGTATACCTACCTTTTATGTCATTTATTTTTCATGGGGTTGATTAATTTTATTATTATTTGCAGGTCACTACGTCAAAACGTCTATAATAAATGATGTGATGCTTATTCAAATATATTTATTTCTGACAGTGACATTATAAGCTTATATCGTCATAGTTACGATATCTATAATGAGGGTCATAACTCCCTTGGGATGTTATAGATGCTATAATTCCCTCTAGCTAAAATTAAATAAGAAATGCATAGCAACAACCACGCAATAACGTAGCAATAAGGAATCTCCTATTCGCGGTAGTCAAGATCATCATCTGACGTTCTGATGACATTGAAACTATACGGAAAAACATGTCTAACTTCCAATCGGGAAGGTATCTAATGAATGAAATCAGTCAGAAATAAAATTATCTATGTATCACGGGAATTATAGAGCCTTAATAACCTCTGGCAATTAAGGCCCTCATAATTCCCTTAATACATAAATAACTATTATACCCTATATAAAAAGCGAGAATATAGTTTATATAATATATATGGTGAGTCTCACTTTTCATTGGGTAGTTGACAGCATAAGTGCTGCCAAAATAGTATAACTTATGACCAAATCAATCCTTCTGATATAATGCAAGATTGATGATTAAATAGATCATCAATAACTCGAGAACTATATTCGTAATTAACGATACTAACTCAACAATGGTTGGGTAGCATGGCATGCAAAGATACTGTATTCAAAGAAAAAAGTCTGAATTCAGAGAAAAAAGTCTGAATTCAGACTTTAAAGTCTGAATTCAGAGAAAAAAGTCTGAATTCAAAGAAAAAAGTCTGAATTCAGACAAAAAAGTTTGAATTCAGAGAAAAAAGTCTGAATTCAGAGAAAAAAGTCTGAATTCAGACTTTAAAGTCTGAATAAAGAAATTAAATAGAATACACACAACAGTGGCCTTTCTACGCTTTCGTACGATCCAGAAGACAGGCGGAAAAGAAGGTGAAATTTGTAACTTTATAGTGAAATATATCAATAATGGTTTGTTCACATTCATTATCAAATTCGTGTTTTTCAGACAAAATCATGTAGGTAACAAAAAAAATTACATGATAAATGCAGTATTACCGTATTTTTTTTCTTCAAATCATCTTTATTCTTTCTTGAAATTGATAATATTTTAAAAATGGTTTAATGTAGTAATGATCTCCAGTCTACTGGTCGGCATCCTGAACCGCATCGAAAAAGAAAGTTGTTGTTCATAGATCAGTGTTCGAAACCTACAAAAAGTATAGTTTGCCGACCGGTCGGCAACCCAAAAAAGTATAGATTACCGACTGGTCGGCAGTCTATACACTTCTTTTTTTTTTCTATTCAATTTTAATTTTTAAATTTCATTTCTTCAGAATCTGTTCAGAAAAGGTGGATAAATATATTAGAATCCAGAATCAGAAATCAGGAATCTTCAGTTGTCTGTTCTGTTCTGTCTGTCTCGTTTCTCGTCTATTTTTATTTTTTTATTTTAATATGAGTTCACCACAAAAAAGGTATTTACCTAATTATATAATATTTCAGTGGGGTTAGAAGAATTTTATATTTTTATGAATCATAAGTATACCAACAACTATAAATAAAGTCTGCTCAAAAAAAGGATTTGCCCCTCTTTTTGTTGGAAATATTTAAATAAAACAATTATCTTTTCTTTTCATTACAATAATTATTGTTATGATAAACAGGGTGTCTCAAAAGTCGAATTTCCAACAAACAAATAAGTAGTTCTCGAAATAGTTATTTTCATTGAAGTACAAGCTGAATCGGTTGACTTTATGAAAACTTTTATCAATTTTGATATCTAACATTTTGAAACTTGAGACTAGAGTCATGGAGATATGATAGGGTAAGTGGATTCTGTTATAAAAAAACTATTTTCAAATGTTAGTAAAGAAACTGTGGTTATGGTTAGGAATCAAAATTTCATATTCCTTATGATTCATACCAGTAAAATAATACCATCATCCCTTATATCTCCATATTATTTTTTATTTTAGAAGTAATCACTACTCATTTGTTACCTAACAGGAATTGGCTCACCCCTTGGGCTTTTGCCAAATATAATATGGATAGGTACAACAGTTCAACCAAATCATTGAATAGCTCAGGTCCTCAGGTGACATTCTAGTGTATTTGAAGATCTGTTTGGTATCTATATTTTCCAACTGTTTTCAATATAATCATTCTGAATTTTGTAATAATTAGATGGAAAAACAAATATTCAGCAATAACAATAAAAGATCTTGTGGATGGGCACTGCTTATTCCATTTATGATCTACTCCTTAAATCTTGAATGGTTTTATACTAAACCAATGATATTTCCATGATCAATCTGTCATGCTTAAGTGATTAGCTTTGAATGTTAGTTGATGAAGTTTTTTATAAAGTGACCCAACAGTTTTTTCATAAAACTTGCAAGTCAAATATATCAATTTTCACAAAAATCGATTCATGCCATGAAAATACATTATGAAAAGTTTTCAAAATCTTTCCCTAGTTCTAGCCCCCAGGGGGGGCCCGGGGGGGGGGCTTTCTCTTCAGAATACAGAAGGAAAAGTTTTTATAATTTTCCCTAGTCTGGGGAGCACTTTACTCCTGTTTTTTTTTATTAAATGTTGCACACTGGGTATTTTTGAGAGTCAAATCATCTCAATTCTCACAAAAATCTACATATCTCATGAAAATACAGGATGGGAAGTTTTTATTTTTTTCAATAGTGGGGAATAAAAAAACTTGTGGACTGGGTATTTTGCAAGTCAAATCAATTCAATTGAATATTCAATAATATTTGTTATGCTCTTAAAATAGTTTAAATTGTTAATTATATGTAATGTAATAGCTAGTGAGTTGAATAAACATCATCTATTCTATTTAATTTTCACAAAACTCATCTCATGACAATAAATAATAAAAAGTTTTCAAATGTTGTCCTTAGTCACCCTCTTAAGCATTTCACTTGTGTGTTTCTTCATAAAATATCGCGGACTGCGTGAAAATATAAGATGGAAGGTTTTCAAAATTCTTCCTTATCTCCCCTGGGGAGCACTTTATTCCACTTTATTCCTGTGTATTTTCATAAAAATCTTGCAGTCTTGGTATTTTTGCAAGTTGAGTCTTCTCAATTTTTACAAAAATCAAATCTCATCAAAATTCAGGATGAAGAGTTTTTGAAATTTTTCCCTAGCCTCCCTGAGGGGCACTTTACTCCTGTGTTTTTTCATAAAATAGGGGGACTAAGGAATTTTTTCAAAACCATCATGTAATTTCATGAGATGAACCGATTTTTATAAAAATTGAAATAAAGACGTTCAGCAATACCAAGATCACAAGATTTTATGAAAAAACTCACGAGTAATGGGCTTCCCAGGGCAGGGAGAAAAGGGAAAAATTTTAAAACTCTTCATCCTTTATTTTCATGGGGAAAAAATTTTTTTTTCAGAAAATTGAGATTATTTGACTTGCAAAAATACCACAATATTTTATGAAAAAACACAGGAGTGAAGTGTTCCCCAGGGAACCAGTGGAAAAAATATAAATGTTTTATTGTGTAGTACAATGATCTGATGCTCATAATGATCTCATGACTGACCAGAATATTCCCATATGGATTCATAAATTTTTTGAAAAGCAAGTATGATTCAAATAACTCGTTTTTCAGAAAATTCAATACTGTGGAAAACAGAAAACCAACAATTTTTTCCAAGGTCATATTTTCACATTCCCGTAAGTCATGAGCTGTCCTATCAGTCCTGAAAAGGTTAACATTGACTTTTGGGACATTCTATGCTAATATAATAATGTGTTGAGCTTTGTTTTCCTGGAATATCCTGCAACAATTCTACAAGTACCAGTTGCTCATTTTTTAAGTTTGCTTTGAAATGATAGAATTTCTTAGCTTAAGGCTACACTTCTACAGTAGGGATCAAATTTCCATTGGGTTACTGACTCCTGTGTGAGAGAATAAAGGATATACTTGAGTTGGCTAAATGAAAAAAAAAAAATGAATTATTTCCTAGGCATACATACCTGCTCACTTGGTTTCAGGGATATAAATTCAAAAAGAAAGGATTTTCTAGAGTGGCAAGAATATTTTATGGCCACAGCATTTCTAGCTGCAAAGAGAAGCAAAGATCCCTGTTCACAAGTTGGAGCTTGTATAGTGAATGAAAATAATGTCATAGTTGGAACTGGCTACAATGGAATGCCAAAAGGTTGTGATGATGATGAATTTCCTTGGGCCAAAAAATCTAAAAATGCCCTAGAGAACAAATATCTTTATGGTGAGGTTTTTTAATGGAAAGTATTGAGGAATCATCACTCTGTATATATATGATACATTTTCAGTATGTCATGCAGAAGTAAATGCCATTCTCAACAAGAACTCTGCTGATGTCAAGAACTGTACTTTATTTGTGGCATTGTTCCCTTGTAATGAATGTGCCAAAGTTATCATTCAGTCTGGTATCAAAGAAGTGGTATACATATCTGATAAACATGCTCATAAGACTCATACAATAGCTTCAAAAAGGATGTTAAATGCTGCAGGAATATCTTATAGGTTAGGATTTCAATATTTACATTCAAAAATCTACAATAATTCATCTACCACTGGAATGTTACCCCCATAAGCAAACAAAAATTTCTTACAGAAATTTAATTTTCCACCTAGATTGGCTCATGTATTACACAGGTCATATACAATAAGTGACCATGCAAGTGCTACTATGAGGGAAAATTGTTGTTTTATACCACAGTTGAAAAGTTAGTCAATCTATTTCCTCTTTGAAGAATTTCTGGCGAATCATAGGGAATTGGTCCTCAACTTATATACTGGATTTACTTCTGGTGGACAATATTGATGGATCAATGGTTTGGTGTTGGTGGTAAAAAGGGCTACAATGAATGTCCGGGGAGTGTATAATCTCTGCCATTGCCAAACTCTCTGGAAGCCAAGTTAATCATTTGTATGAAATGTATGTTGAATGCTTGACCACGTAATTTTTATTCACTTCATTTTGAAAATTTTAAAATATAAAACAGAATACACAAAAAACGGCCACCGACGTATATCTGAAAAGGGTTGATAAGTCGAACATATTTCATCATATATTTACTATTATACAATGTGATTCGAATAGATATCGTTTTTTCAAATACTTTATCTGATTGTATGTATCTATTTTTTCTTATGAATTTGAATACGTATTTCATCGATATTGAACATAAAATTGGATCTAATGTGTTGAAAACATTTTATGGCTTGCTAGAATTCAAAAAATGATTTTACTAACGCCCATCAATTTCGAATTTATAAGGGATGATTTCTGGAAAAGTGTATGGGTGAGTCAAAACTATTGGGACATAGGCTAAGGGCGGATTGTTTGAACCAAAACATAGCAATAGGACCGAATATGCCTTAATAAAATATTGCTGTGGAAAAAGATGCAAGGCGTTTCAATATTGTGAAACTATTGACTATGAACTCGCACCATAATTCATTCACTGACAAGAAATGTTATTCACCAGCAACAATTATCTGACTATCCAAAGCACACTCTACAAAAATGAAATAATATTTCAATTTCCATTTCGAGACTTTGAACTATTCAATTGCTTTTTTTCTAGAAACTGATGAAAATATCGTTCTCAAACAAATGTACCAATATTACATAGAAACAGCATAGAAATGATGTTTATATCATATTTTCTAATCAGAATCAATAAAAAGTTTCGTCAATCAGTCGTTTTCATCAATCATTCACGTGGCACCCTCTGTAACAAACTGTAAAATAATACATGAAATAATATTCCCTGTATAAAATTTGCCTATGTGCCGATTTTTATAACAATTTATAAATATACCGGGTGAAAAACTAAGAACGTCTGTCATGTCTATCATTCTTCCAACTTTGATAGTTAATATCTTCCGTTGGCGAAAAATATCATGTTGCGGTTTTCGTTGGACTGTTGAGATTTAGTTTCTCTATTACATCGCGTAATGATATGCATACCATTAGATTTATTCTATCTCAAACTTGTATCATTATTCGTTGCTGTGATATGGCCGCCAGCCGTTCTTTGTTGTTCACCCAGTACAGTGAAATTATCAACAAAAAACGAGAAGAAAAATATATTCAAATTTCACGCCCTGTATTTTTTCCACAGCAATATTTTATTCAGGCATATTTTGGTCCAAACATTCGGCCCTTAGCCTATGTCCCAATAGTTATTATTACTCACCCTGTATATGGTGTGTATATAATAATGAGGTTAAATTTGTTCAAAATCACGTAACCTACCACCTCCTTCCGTATATACGACGGTGTACGCAATCAGAAGAAAGAGCTCTACCGGTTAGGAAAATAAATACAGGGTGTTTCATTCAAAAAATACCAATGTATGTAAAATTTTTAGATTTACGGTGCTTTTTTGCGTTTTCTAGTATCAAATCAGTGGCGTTTTTTTTTTTCAATATAGTTGGCTGTGGTGCCCACTGAGAGACTGGACAAAAAAGCGACTTTAAATGTAACAAATCTCAACCAAATAGGTGTAAAGACCTCAGAAACGAAACAACTCCGGACATAATATGTTCATAGGAACTTTTTTTTTAAAACGACCTTAACGAATCACCCTCTGAAGTTTCGAACTATAGTGAAGAAACACCCTGTATAATACTGGTGATTTTTAGACAGTTCATTCCACGGCAGAAACAGATTGTGATAGACTTCAGTGAAATCAATTGGAATGAAATGAATCAACTGCCTTCAACACCTGTCAAGGATATAAATGCTCACACCCAGAAGGAAAAACTCAAAGAGGAAGATCAGGGCAAATGAATGAATGATGGCGGACATTTGAGGAGATTTTTTGATTCATTAAATAAATTAATGCAGATGGTTTCACATCACATTAAAGCATATCAGAACTATACAAATATAACTATGATTCTACATATACAGGGTGTTTCGAAATTCGACCGACAACGCTTGACAGGTGATAGCCCTCGTGATTTCATAATCACTGAGATAGGGACAGACGGTCTTGAAGTGTTCAGTTCTCGAGATACAGGGCGTTGAAGTTAAGAAATTTAAATAGTTTTTTCGCAATATCTCAAGAATAATTTAATATAATGCATTCAAATTCGGTATATGGTTTCATCTTTCACTGATTAATTTCTTGACCAGAAAGACATTCCGAGAATTTTATCCAGAGATGCGCTACAGAGGGTTGTGATAACTTTTCCTCCCATATTTTCTACGCCACTGATGAAATTTCAATTATTTCCAATTTCTCGAATTGTTTGTTCAGTTATGTTGAAAAAATGCATCACCTTCAACTGAGCTAAAATGAACAGTTATCGGGATATTTGACCCAAAATAGAAGTATGCATAGTAATTTTTCATCTTCCTCGGTAGTAAAAAATTACGAAAATTTTTGTTTTCTCTTCATGTGTAGAATAACTATTTCTGTTCAGCTATGGAATGAGATCTGAATAGTATCTAATCTACTCAACACCAGAAAAATATTTTTGCAATTTTCTACTACTGAAAATGATGAAATATTACTATGCAATCTTCTATTTTGGGTCGAATATCTCG
The DNA here is from genome assembly GCA_918026855.4 of Phaedon cochleariae. NCBI lineage: Eukaryota > Metazoa > Arthropoda > Insecta > Coleoptera > Chrysomelidae > Phaedon > Phaedon cochleariae. The sequence continues at coordinate 16,654,536 of OU896709.1, read as the reverse complement.
AAAACTGTTTATTTCAGCTCAGTTGAAGGTGATGCATTTTCTGAACAAAATTGAACAATGAATTCGAGGAATTGGAAATAATCGAAATTCAATCAGTGGCGTAGAAAATATGGAAGGAAAAAATGCCACAACCCCCTGTAGGGCACCACTGGACAAAATGTCCGGAATGGCTTCCAGGTCAAAAAATGGCCCATTCAAAGATGAAACCATATACCGAAGTTGAATGCATTATATTCAATTATTCTTGAGATATTGCGAAACAACTATTTTCATTTCTCAACTTCAACGCCCTGTATCTCGAGAACTGAACACTTGAAGACCGAATGTTCCTATCTCAATGATTATGAAATCACGAGGGCTATCACCTGTCAAACGTTGTCGGTCGAATTTCGAAACACCCTGTATACAAAACATATTTTTATATATACAATTTTAATGATTTCCAATAAATGATGAATCTCTTGAATTTCTTTTCTTGTTTATTAGGATGGCTAAGCAAACAGTTCTATTCGGAGCTATATTTATTATATAAGTAGGTACTGATACTAGCTGACCCGGCAAACGTTGTTTTGCTATATACATTATCTCAAGAAAATATTTTTTCACTTTTAATATTTAATTATCTACTTCTTTTTAGTGTTGCTATCCATATATCATCTGTTTCAATAGTTTTTCAAACTTCTATTGATTGCTCGTTTGCCATTTTCTATTCGCCATCTTGATTTTCCCAATTTCTACGAAAAAAAACATAATCTCCGACCGCGAAAACCCGTTTTATCGGTGGTAACGGAAAACCCCCAGATACCAATTTTAAATAAAATCGGATCATATATAATTACAAAACTCTTGCCATATTGGATCTGCCATCTTGAATGTCAAAATTTTGACGAAATAATCCTGATTTCTGACTCCGAAGGCCCCCAGATACTTACCAATTTTGAATAGAATCTAATCATAAAAACAAACCTCGTCCGCCATATTCGATCCGCCTGTCTTGAATTTACTAATTTTGACTAAGGAATCTTAATCTCCGACCCCGAAAACCCCCGATACCAAGTTTGAATTGAATCGAATTATAGTTACAGAACTGGTCCGCCATCTTGAATTTCTCAAATTTGTTGTCGTTTATTTGGTTTTCGACAATCTCAGTTTTGGTTATTGTTATATATTTAGGGCACCAGCTAGCTCATTCAAGAAATACACTGAGTATTATATTTCATGAACCATAACATTCGGAACGAGTAATAGTAACATCAATATACTGGACAACATTGAGTCTTCTTGCTCATTAACAACTCAAAAAACTATCTTGTGTCGACTTCGACGTGAGCTCGACTACGGTCCAGTGCTCACTCTCGACTCTCGGGGAAAATTCAGACGGCTGTGACCGTAAAAAATAAAACACCGTTCCCGGGCCTCGTCAGATGACCATGGGCGTAGGCAACGAATTTTGTTATTTTATTTAGAAAATTAGTATTCCTACAACACCCCCCCACCTTAGAACGCGTTCCGAATGCTTTTGGTTCTCTTTATTTCAAATTGCCAAAATCATTACAAAACAGAAATAATGAGGACTCATAATAAAAAATGAACATGATATTCCCATTCTGGAATAACATCAAACATTAAAAATGAAAACTACAATTTTCACAAAAATAAACAGTATTGTGACTGAATGAATTTGTCAAATTTAATTTGACCACTGACCAAAGAACACTTCACATATTATGAAAATTCAAACTAGTAATAAGGTCCGATACAACATATTCACTTATAACAGTACTACTGTCTCAATAGAACCAACCTCAAAGATGATAGCTATCATTTGTCAATTCACCTGTTCGACAAATAAACATATCAGAAGAACATCAATTCATCCGTTTGATAGTTCTTCATAAGGCACAAACAGAAAATGTCAACACAACCATATGCCAATCTCAAAACTAGAAATCTTGGAAAAGAAAGAATATCAGCTCGTCCGTCTAATAATTCCAGAAATAAAAATATAGGAATGTAGAAATGGTAAGAATATCAGCTAATCCATCTGATAGTCCCAAAAGTAAGGATACAAAAGATAGGAATAGGGAGAATATCAGTTTATCCATCTGATAGTCCCAAAAGTAAGAATGTAAATGGTAGGAATAGGGAGAATATCAGTTTATCCATCTGATAGTCCCAAAAATAAGAATGTGAAAGGTAGGAATAGGGAGAATATCAGTTCATCCATCTGATAGTCCCAAAAGTTAGAATATAAAAGGTAGGAATAGGAAAACAGGAAAACATCAGCTCATCCGTCTGACAGTCTGAGAAATAAAAGTAGATATGGATTGCATATAGTTACTGATCTATTCGTTTACATATCAAGTGATCAATCCAAAGTATCGTCCTTGACTAACAAAGGGTCCTTCTCAACTGCTCCAGTGGAACATCATCTTCATCTGTCTCATCAGAGGTTTCATCGTTCTCATGAAATATATCATCGTCCGCTGTTTCCAATCCATCCAATGGAATTAATCGAATATCATCAATGTGGTATTTCAGGGGAATTCCATCTCGTATCACGGTGAATATACTATCGGAGTGACGTTCAACTATGTCACAAGGTCCAATCCATGTAGGATGAAAAGCATTTTCCGTTACAGGCCGTGTTTCTCGAACCATCACCTTGTCTCCAATTTCCAAGGTTCGGGGTTTATGCACATTTTGTTGTGTATATTTTTCTTGGTAAATCTTCTGACGGTGACGTATTTCTTCAAGTCGATTTTCTCGCTGACTACCCTGATTCACCAACAGAGCTTGGTTCCTTGGAAGCGCCCAATCTCCCGGTGGATTTGGAGAATACCCCAGCAACGCCATAGCAGGGGAACAGCCAGTAGCAGCATTCCTCCGGGACCTAATAGCAAATAGGACGCGGGGCAACGACTTATCCCAGTCTCGAGGGTTCTTATTCATCATAAAAGCTCTTAATGTACATTTAAATTCTTTATTTCTCCTTTCAACAGGATTAGCTCGAGCATGAAATATAGCTGTAGTGACATGAGTAATATTGTGCTTTTTTGTGAATTCACCCCAAAGATGTGACATAAATTGTGGCCCGTTGTCCGATATTATAATACGAGAATATCCAAATCGTGAAAAAATCTCTTCGTCAATATATCTGATAATACGTTTCGTGGTGGAGTCCCTAACTGGAATAGCCTCCAACCATCTAGAAAACACGTCTTCCACTACTAATATAAACCGATTTTGATTTTTTGACTTAGGATATGGTCCCATTACATCAACACTTATCATTTCCCATGGGTTTCGAGGACTGTGGGACTCTAATGGCGCACGAGGCTGTTTTAGCGTTTTTATCGATCGACACACCATACAATTCTTAACATACTTGACCACATCTCTCGAAATATTAGGCCAATAATAAGACGACTTTATCTGCCTATACGTTTCATCCCTACCTGGATGACCCGAAAACTCAGAGTCATGGTATTGATATAATATTCGAGAAACAAAATATTTTGGGATAACTAGCTGACAATTATCACGTAAATACAGAAGGCTATTATTTATGAAAAACTTATTAAAAAAGTTCTGTTCACTCTTTGAACAAGGACCACGTTCAAATATAAGATTCCATCGAGTAATATTTTCCTGACACTCTCTATCACTCAACTGGGCTTGCTGAGCTTGAGAATAAATAGTAGATTCATCAAGAGGTGCTATGAGCTGTACCACAATAGTATCCGAAATATTATCAAATATCTCGACATCTCGAGATACACTTTCAACATCACAGTCAATTTTATCAGGAGGAAACATTCGTGAACAATCATTTACTTCGATCGGAACCTCTTGAATAGACGGATTTCGTGACAAGAAATCAGGTAACTGGTTTTGAGACCCAGGACAATGCTGAATTTCAAAAGAAAATTCCGAAAGAAGTAATGACCACCTCGTTAATTTGGCTTTAGCATCACAATGTTTATTTAACCAGAGTAACGCACGACTATCAGTGACTAGGGTAAAATGACTGTCTTCCAAATAAGGGCGATATTTTTTAACGGCCCATATAATTGCTAAGCATTCCTTTTCGTTTATGTGGTACTTTCTTTCTGTCATATTAAGTCGAGCACTCGAATGCGAGATTATGTGCCTCTCACCACCAACTCCAATTTGATATAAAACAGCTCCAATACCGATGGCACATGCATCGGTTTGTAAAAAATAAGGTAAGGCAGGATCAGGACGGTGTAGCGCTACTGATTGTGAAACAGCTGTTTTTACAGCTTCAAATGCTGCCTGTTCACATTCTTCCCACCTCCATTTGACTTTACTACTGATCAAATCTGTTAACGGAGCAGCTAGTTCAGATAATCGAGGCACATACTCACGCACCCAATTTATAACTCCAAGGAACGCTTGCAAATCTTTTTTACTACGCGGTAAAGGAAAATGATTTATTTGCTGCAGATGCTTTTGCTGTGGCTGGCTCAAATCCCCCACAATGGAATGTCCCAGATAATCCAAATTATCAGTTACCAGATTACATTTTTCTAAAGAAACACGCAGATTATGCAAAGTCAGCCTTTCAAAGACTAAACGTAAATGTTTTTTATGATCCTCATGGTTGTCCGAAAAAATGATGATATCATCTAAATATGCTAAGGTGAATTTATGAAGAAAACCACTCAAAACTTCTTGTGACATGAGTTTCTGAAAAGAACTAGGAGCATTCTTTAACCCAAATGGCATAACCGAAAATTGATAATGACCTCCATCTGGGGTACTAAATGCCGTTAAAGGCTTAGCTCTATCCGTTAATGCTATTTGCCAATAGCCACTACGTAAGTCTAATGCGGTAAAAATTTTTGCTGTACCTAGTTCTTTGATGGTATCTGAAATTTTTGGAAGTCGAACACTTTCATCAGCAGTAATAGAGTTGAGCCTTCGAAAATCTATACAAAATCTGGGTTTCTTATTTGGTCTTTCAATGATCACAGGTGGAGAAGAAAAAGGCGAAATCGAAGACTCGATTACTCCTTTTGCCAACATGTTTTCAATTTGTTCATTCAGAATTTGTTTCTTATGTTCACTCAAAGGATAAGGTTTCATTCGTACAACTTCATCAGAAGTTAAACGAATATCATGTTTCACCGTGCGAGTTATCGACTGTATATCTGGATCATCAAATATATAATTAAATTCGCAGAAAAGTTCAAGATATTCATTTCTTTGGTCAAATTCCAAATGATCAAAATTAAAATTATGTAATACTGGGGATTCATTTTTATTAGAAGAATCAGTGATGTAGAGTGTTCGACGTTCATCCTTCCCAATATATACACATTTCCTCATCGTGTCAATAACTGCTTGATTTTCTAAAAGCCAAGGATAACCTAAAAGACAATCTTCTTGCAATGAATCTAGAACAAGAAATTTTGAAGTGATTGTCAAATCTGAAACGGAATAAGTGAGTTCAACAAAACCTCTGGTATTAACTTTTCCAAAACCAAATCCAAATTTTACAGTCTTTACCAAATTTTGATTACACTGTTCCAGATTTTCAATAAATTTCGAATGAATAATATTTACATTTGAACCACTATCCAACAGTGCCTTTATGACAATATTTCCAAGTTTGATGGTTATTTTCGGTAGAATTGTATTAATATCTCCCTGCGATGCCATAACAATCGGGAACTCGCAGGTATTTGCCCGATTTTTGTCTAGTTTTTTGTTCTTGTCGTTGGAAGTCCAGCAGCTTCATCCTGATAAGCTTCGGCGTGTCTTGACACCTTAGGAATAGCTCCTGTATTTTGTTGTAATTGATGTCCTCTCTGATGATTGTCTTGACGATGAATATACGGGTTTTTTGGGCACTGATTATGATAATGCCATTCTGAACAAAATCTACATTGCGTAGGTGGAAGACTTGACCTCACCTTCGTGTCTGAATTCACTCTGGCATCTCTATAATGGTTGTTATTTTGAATTGTCGTAGAACTATTGTCATTTCGTCTAGTCACAGGAACAGTGTTATTAGATTTCTTCTGATGATGATCTGATGTTGTTCTCGAAACGTCCTTCTCTATGGCTGATGTTATTTGGGCCAGTTGTTCAATAGAATTGAAAGTAAGTCCACGTACACGTGACCTTATTTCTGGTTTTAATTGTTCGGTCAATAAGTTTATAAGTACTTTTTCTGAAACTCCTGGTGAAAGTCTGTGAAATAAACATCTTTTTCGTGTGATGAAAAGATTTACTTCATCATTTTCTGACTGTTGTTCTCCATATAATTTCGTGGTAAGTTGGGTAATTTGGGCAGTACTATTAAATCGTGCTAGAAAGCTGGACTTAAACATATCCCAGCTAACAGGGAACTGTTGATAAGGCTGATACCATTGAGCTGCAACACCTTTCAGAAATGTAGAAGCAATATCTGCTTTTTCAGGTTCGAGAATTTCATTTTGGGTAAAATAATTTTCCAGTTTTTCTAAAAACAAATTAGGATCTTCTGAATCTGTTCCAAAACAATGAAGTTTTGACTTATCGAACGAATTCGATGGTTTTTGGATACTTTGGGCAATAGTTTGTACTGCAGATAAGAATGCTGTAGTTACATCTGAAATGTTACTACCAGGAGTAATTGGAGGTGAAACTCGGGGTGAAATATTCGGTTTTGTTATTGGAAATGGCCTCGAAAATGGCTGTGAAGTTTGATTGTCTACTTTAGAGGTAGAAGGTATTTGATCAGATGATAACCTTGATCTTGCTTGAAAAATGGGCTCAAACGGAGCATAATTTGAATTTGGTGGATGAGGTGTATACCGAGATTGATGTATAATTGGCACTTGATGGTATTGTCCTTGGTTAACATATTCAGGTCTATTTAACATAGTATTTTGGGCAACAAAATTTGGCTGTTGATAATTAAAACTGGGCTGCTCTCTGGTTTGTTGACTGATCTGATTTGAGGGTGGGATGAATTGTCCTTGAGCCTGATATGATGATTGAAATTGTGCGGAATTACTATTTTCTCCATAATCTTCAGAATTGCCATAATATTTTATGGTATTTGAACCAAAATGTACTTTAGTACTAGTGAGTGGTGAAGATAAAAATGGATTTGTATTCCTAGAACTGTTTTGTTCAGTACTAGTACTATCAAGTACTTCATAAGAATCCAAAAATATGTCTTCATCACTGCTATCGGACATTTTTTATATCAATTATGTAGATTCTGTTTTCATTATTTATTCTTTCCCGAGAAAAACGATCAAACTTTTATTTTCAAAAAAAAATCAATCAAACCAATAGGTATTGGTACTATCAGGCTAAAATCACTCATTCGAAATTTAGAAATTCCCAGTACAATCGAAACTGATCAAATTGATTATACCTTTCATCAAAATTTGTTCATCATTCTCCGGAAAAACACTTTTATTTTTATTCAAATGAAATACCCGGTATACAACTAAATTTCGAATCATCTATTTTACCCCAAAGTAGATAAATAGTTATGTCCACAAAACCAAAACGCAACATATACAGCCAATAAAGCATTATTCAACATGAAAAATCACTGGTATTATTATAAATGCCATAAATTAACTAAAATAAACTGTACTCACCGAATTAACTATTTCCAGTTTTGTATTTTTAATAAGGTCGAGAATCCCTCATTTCCATTGTCAATAAGGTCGAAAATCCGTCGACTGCATCTCCATCAGTAGAAAGCCTCACGTTTGGGCGACATGTTGTCGTTTATTTGGTTTTCGACAATCTCAGTTTTGGTTATTGTTATATATTTAGGGCACCAGCTAGCTCATTCAAGAAATACACTGAGTATTATATTTCATGAACCATAACATTCGGAACGAGTAATAGTAACATCAATATACTGGACAACATTGAGTCTTCTTGCTCATTAACAACTCAAAAAACTATCTTGTGTCGACTTCGACGTGAGCTCGACTACGGTCCAGTGCTCACTCTCGACTCTCGGGGAAAATTCAGACGGCTGTGACTGGCTGTGACCGTAAAAAATAAAACACCGTTCCCGGGCCTCGTCAGATGACCATGGGCGTAGGCAACGAATTTTGTTATTTTATTTAGAAAATTAGTATTCCTACAACAAATTTTGACACATAAATCATAATCTCTGACCCCGAAAACCCCCAGATACCAATTTTGAATAAAATCGGATCATATAATCATTTCACTTGATTATTTGGGATTTTCTCCTCGTTTTTAGCTTTGGACGTTTCGGGAACGAATCTGCTCCCGTTCTCAACATAAAAATATAAAATATTTTTCTTCGTAAATTCGGTTCTAGTATGACACTGAGAAACTATCGAAAACATTTCTTTGACTCATTTCCGAAAGTGGCCGAAAAGCCGAAACAACTATTTTGTCATTGAAACGGACTGTAACGGCGCCGAATCAGTTCTTTGAACATTTATGAACATATTGCTGAAAGTATCAAAAACTGTATTCGAACATATCGAAGAGAGTAGAAAAATTGCAGAAACAACTCTCTGAACACATCGACAAATGTTGTAAATTCGCCGAAACAATTCCTTGGGTATATCATGGTCATGAACATTTATATTACTTTTCTTATAAAATAACACCCTTCAATAATTATAATTTCAATCGATCCGATCATGACCAGATAGCATTATCGTTGCTCACATGCTCACCATGAAAATTTGAACCCTGCCAAAATTATGTAAATTCGTTCATATGTTTTTAAATCTTATATCTGAAATCCCAATGAATGTAAAATGGATTCCTCCATACTGAACAATTTGATGATTCGAAGTTGAAATAAACTAGCTTATTTGACGAAGTTCTTTAATAACATTTTATCACTGGCAGTCTTACATGAGTGCATAAAACTAGCATAAATAGTAACAAAATCCATCAACAAATAATTTACATTATAAATAATAAATAACAATATTTTCTGGAAACGAAACAATTGATATTCTGACACTAAAATGAATTGATGAAATGAAATTGTTCCTAGGATACTTGGTAACAGATGAACTAAGACGTTTATGTCATTCATCTCTTTATGACGCTTGGTTCCCTTTCAATGAACATAATCAAAATATCACTTGCTTCTGCGCTTGTATCCTTAACGACAATAGGGCTCATCGTTGTAGTGAGAATAGCAGATGATTGTTTCACTGTTTCTGCCAGACCTGGATCCGAGATATTTGGAGTACCTTGAAGAATTATATTCATAATATTCTGTTACCGGTGATGGAAGAACAATAATGAATGATATTTAGCCAATCCCCCATCGGGACCCTTTGAAAATTTCAATTGGTTTTCAGTGGCGGCTCGTGACTTTCATGACAGAGGAGGCTGAATGATATGAGATTTATTGTGAAAAACAAATCTCTACTCACACAAATCAATAGCTTTGATGACATTCTGTTTACCAGTTGACCTGAACTCAATACTTGAAGAGATGTGTTCCTATGATTTGCAGTGTCTATCCAATCCAATCTATCCTAATCGCCCCCAACATGATGACTTATCGGTTGAAAATAATACGCAATACCAACAAAATAGCTTATTCCTTACTTCAGATCCCGTCAACCAGATATATTTTTTACAATTATCAGAATTGAACGAACGATTTTGTTTGTTACCTGTTTCAATCAGATTTTTTAATTTCGGTATCGGACGTTTGTTTTTCACAATCAATTTATCTTCATAAGACAAAGCACTGAATGGGTTCACCAAAAAGTATTCCACTAAATCGCAATCGTTTAGAACACTCATTTTTCAGAAAATTATAGAGCCCCTAACCATTAACCTAACATAAACATAAACAATGCACTCTCGCTGGATTCTGGATTGTCCGCAATTCGCGACGCGACACGACAAACACGTGCTATTCGGGCGTATTTGGGCATTTGCATTGCGCGCGTGAGTTGCGCTTTGTGAAGGAGTATAGCCTCCTAAAAATGTTGCCAAGTTGAATATTTTACGCGTGATTTGCAGACTTCAACGTGTGATGCGTGGGCAAGCACTGTTGCCAATTCAAACATATTTACCTAAAAACAGGAAATAAAATCAAAACCAATTCATTTTGGTGTCCTTTCAATGAGAAAGTATAAATAATATCAGTTTAAGGAAAATCTCTGAAGAGGCTCAGCCTCCGTTGCCTCCTCTGAGGAGCCGCCACTGTTGGTTTTATACTTGAACTAATAACATTTGGAATTTGAAAATGAATGGCCCATCGGCCCAGCATTTGTAACGCACACCTCTCCCGTACTTTCCCGGCGTAGAGGTGTCCAGGGGGCCGCCAGCCGGCCGTAATACACATTACCGGCAATTAAATTATTGACTCAGTAGTGCTACAACGGCAACAAATTTCGATTGTCGGCCATCAGTTCTCAAAGAGGTCGGTGTTATCTGGGAATATATCACATACTGCCCGGCGTATAGGTAACTTATAATAGGCATAGGCTGTACAATTCAGAACATTTATATTCCAGTTGTGATGTATCTAACTTCATAGTTCTTTTGATATTTATGAAATGCAAAATTACACGATGGAACCCAAAATAATTTATCTCTGATGACATCAATCGACAGCAAATACCCTGTCACGACGAGCTTATACTATCTTTATATCGAGAATCAGTCGGGAGAAATCCATGAAAATGTGCATGCGTATATTTTAGAATGCGCTCTTTTCATTACAAATATTTTCGACAATGCAGTATTGCCGCTTCTACTAGAAAGTAGTAGCAAAATTGATATTTCGAATGGAATACTCATTTTTAGATTTTACCTGAAGAGCTGATTTCATTTCACATTCAGGGTCTATCGAAAATGATTACAGAGATATAGGGTGTTCAAAATCGAGATTTTTCAACTTTAAGATTTTTTGTGTCAAAACTATTCATTATCGCTCAAAAAGGCTCACATGTCCCTATCTCAACTGTTGATCGATTTTGAACACCCTATATCTCTATAATCATTTCCGATAAACCCCAAGTTTGATGTATCGATATCTAATTTATAAATGCAATGAAATACAGGGTATTCTATCTGAAATAACAAAGTTGTTGCTACTTTTCGATAGAAGCGGCTACACTGTATTGCTGAAATTATCTTAAATGAAGAGAGTGTATTCTGAAATATGAAAATGATATTTTCATGGATTTCTCCCGACTGATTCTCGATATAGAGATATAGTGTAAGCTCGTCGTGACATACCCAGTATAGTCTACTCCTAATTGAAAAAATTTACCATGCTAACTTCGATTTCATCAATGATATTCCTCACTGCAGCTATGATGTATTTCTATCGTTATCAAGAAGAGGTATTCACAACGAAAAATCGAATATACCGGTGGTGAATAAAATGTTGTATGTATTTCGGGCGTAAGTTGCTTTTATGGGGCGCTATTCTTGACATCCTTCGTAAGTGTTCGTATGCGCATGGATACGAATAGTCGATTTGCGAACACCTGCTCAAAATCGTATTCTTGACCACTGTTCGCAGATACATGCCAACATTTACGTTCGTGCATTAAATCACATTTGACAACAGCGCAATTTCTATGAAATTTAGAGGGTTGGTAGATCATTTTCACTGAATCAGGTTATGTTTACTGATTACATTTTGTAGAGGTTAAGCAATTTTATGATAATTTTTCATAAATAAATCATGAATCCTATAATCAAAAATAAAAGAAATTCTAATGTATCGATGGAGCAGAAGAAAATACTTCTGGAATTCATTAAGAAACACCCAAATCTGGCATCCGGGAAATTTTCCAATAATTTCAGTCAGAAGGAAGCCCAGAGATTATGGCAAGAATTAACTGTCATATTGAACAGTTGTGGTACCGATAAAGATTGGAAATCTTGGCGGAAGGTAATCATTGTTTATTGACAATATATTGTATTCTAAATAATGTTTCTAATTTATTTCAGACATGGCAGGACATTAGGTCCAGAACTAAAATCAAAAATAGTGAGTACCACAAACAAAGGAGGCGTACTGGGGGTGGACCTTGCCCAGAAATCACAACTAATGAATTCGAAAATGAAGTTCTTGACACTATAAAATTAGTGTCCATACAAGGGCACCAAGAAGTGTTGGAATCAGCAACTGATTTCACATTTGATAGTTCACATGACAATGAATCAGTTTTTGAAGATGATAGACTGGATGATGATTATACACAAAAAATAGATGAAGTGCCCAGGGCTCTTAGAGATCACAATTCAGTAATGATCTCTGAACTTACAAGTTCTGAGGCAATTCCTTCAGCAGTTCCAGTGGCCAAACAAAATCCAGAGGTGCCAATAATGAAAAAAAAGTTTCCACGTGCACCGCGCAAGAAACTAATTTATGCATCTGAGGCTGCTGAAAATTATAAAGCTTCTCTAGACAAAAAAAATGCCATAAAGTCTAAATATTATGAGAAAAAATTAACTATTCTAGAGAGGATTGCAGTGGCCAAAGAACAATCAGCAGCTGCTAAAGAAAGGGCTGCAACTGCATTGGAAAGATCTGCAAATGCTGCTGAAGAAATTGCTTCAGAACTTTCCACTGGCATAAAAGCAATATTAGAAGCCTTTTGCTAATCTGTCCTACCCTCAGATCAACAAAACAAGTTATTTATTTTAATTTACTTCATGTACCTAATTTCTTTTTATGATGTTATTTGAGTTTATTTTTATGTTCCTTATTTTTTCAGAAATGTCAGTCATGCTGTGTGTTTTCATTTCAGGAAGTGATATAACTTTATTTTGTTATTGTTTTCTGTTTTAGTTTATATTATCCCTACTTTGGGTCAGGAATATTGATGAACAATATATAATTAGTTAAATTCTTTAAGCATTTTATTCAAAAATATAAGTATATATCTGAATACCACAAAAACATGAACTTGAACATCATATATTATGTTTTAAGAAGACAATAACTGTTAGAGGAGGTGAGGAACTAATTATTCTGAAAAACATTATGAATCAATCTTGCTCTCACTCTTCTTCCTGCAGCAAGTTCAGGATTGACTCTCCTCACTGGATTATTCCTATCATCATTGCAAGGGCCCTCATTCAGAATTATTCCAAAATCTATATTGTTCTCTGGTTCATCATTCTCTGGCAACTGGATATTATATTCAACACACATGTTGTGAAGTACAACACATGAATTAATAATCCTACAGGCTACTGCTGGTTTATAATGCAGTGTTCTATGTTTCAGTAGACATCGAAATCTCATTTTTAACACCCCATTGCATCTTTCAATGACACTTCTGGTTCTTTTGTGGGCCACATTGAAATTATATTCTGGTGTATTCTCAGGAGGATCATCTTCAAATGGTGTGAGAAGCCAAGTTCTAAGGGGGTATCCACTATCACCTGAAAATTGTCATTGATTCATAAACAAAGTAACAAAGTGTTTTTGTGACAAGCATACCTAACAGATAATAGTTTGTATGTCCCAGGGCATGCAGATTAGTGAAAACATTTAAAATGTTGGAATTGGCCCAAATAAATGCATCATGGGTGCTACCTGGGTATCGGGCATTGACATTGAGTATTTTTAATCTACTGTCACATATCTGAAAAAAAAAAGATTAGTTGAATTGAGAGAAGTGATATTATATCAATTTCATGCATTTTTATTGATTTTGCAGCTAGATACTGAGATAAAATGCATAATTTACCAGTTGAACATTGATTGAGTGATATCCTTTACGATTCACATAGATGTTTTCAGGATACTCTTCATCAATAATGTTTGGTGGAAATATAGCTACATGTGTACAATCCACACAGCCAACAACTCCCGGAAAATTCAAGTCCTCATAAAATCTACAATGAATCATAATCATGTGGTATTTGGATATATGGATAGACAGCCTACCTATACTCACTTGGTTCTCACTGCATTCAGTTCTTGTAAGTTTCTTGGAAATTGTACCCATCTGTTGAAAATGGGTGGTTCATTGAGTGCAATGGTAACTTCCTCAATGCACCGCGAAACAGACGGTTGAGAGACAGTTACAAATAAACCATGCCCAATATCCATTTGGTAACTCCCTGTTGCAAAGAATCTCAATGCTACTAAAACCTTGAATAAAATCATTTTTACTGAGAAAATACATATAATCAATGTTATGAAACTTACCCTAGTCGTAATGCTCAAATCAGTTTGTCTTCGCTGAGGCCTCATAATGGGGGTTAATGTGTTGATTAAAAATCTACACAACTCTTTAGTGAACCTAAAAGTTTGCAGGAATTGATGTTCACTCAAAGTACCGAAAGGGTCAATGCGTTGGAAACGATTGTGTCGATGAATTGGTTCATCTGCCTGTTCCAGATTTTCTAAATTGGCAATGTATTGCAAATCATCCATTTTTCACAACAAATAAACAAAACTACCAGGATTATAGGTTAGAATTCACTTCACAACGCATACGCAGAACATTTGCGATCAACAGCATCCGCTCGCTGTAAAATGCGAATATTCGCAAACAATACGAACTGTCAAGAATACCAAACAACCACTATCATTCGAAGTTTCGTGAAAAGCGAGCGACCTTGAAGAATGCGAACATTCAAGAATAGCGCCCATGGACCGTAGCGTGTAAGTATGAAAGCCCGAACGATAGCGAGTGCTGTTATGCTGTTAACACGCTTAGGTGCACGAATAAATAGTGTAACTGATGACGTCAATAACTTCAAAAACGAGATACCTGTAGGATATATATTTATGCACGACCGGCCGTAAAGCAGCACTCTACCCCAAAATGATATGATCGAACCTAAAATGATCTGTGATGACATAAATTGACAGTAAATAATTTATTCTACTCCCATTTCAGAAAATTTACTGAGTCATCACCGTAGTAACGTTGACTCCATCAATGATGTTCCTCTCTGCAGCCATGGAATGTATTTCCACTGTTCTTGAAAGGTGCAGAGGTAGCTATTCACAATGAAGAATCAAATATACCAGTCGTGCATAATTTTTTTTTGTTTTTCGAGAGTAATTTGCTTTTATGGACCTTGGCGTGTTATTGCCTTCGCTATCGCTCAAGCTTTTACTTACACGCTAAGGTCCAAGCCTATTTTACGCCCTTGATACATAAATAACTATTCAATCCTGAAATTGCTTTCTGCCTTCCACACCCACAAAACCTGATTCAAATAGAACCAGACTCACGGTCTATTATTATTGTGTCTTGAGGTATATTTTATTAATAATGGTACAATTGTTGTACACTTTTCAATCTTCGACCAAATATGATATCGATTTGAGTTTCAATATTTTGAAGTGAACTAATAAAACGTTTAGATCCTTGATGATGCCTCGAATATTCTGCCATGATAATTACTGATCATTGATGAAATATCAGATGACTAATTCATCCTGAAAAAAAATCATAACATGTCGTCTGGATTCGAAGCAACTATTTAAAATTATATAACAGTTCCTACAGTCCTAAACTTACTCTCTCTGGTTTGTTTTTCACTCGTCAAAACCATATCATCTGCCTCGGATGGGTATGTTACAATCCTCGGTGGCTTGGGAGTAGTATAGTCTCCTAGCACCAAAACTTTGTAAGGTCCTGTCCTCCCAAGTTTCCTGTTTTCTTTGGCGAGCTCAATCAACACCTCGTCACTATCCTCACTTCGTTTCTGCAGCTTGCCACTGCTCGACGGATTCCTGGATAACTGAAATGATTCATCCTTCGAGCTTTTTCTATATTTCGGTAACAGAGGGAACCCATCAAAATCGTAATTCCTCTCCAGCACAATCCGTGACTCGTCATCTTCCAGTTCAGTGTTTCCATTTTCGATTTCTGCATTCTCTTTTTCCACATCATCACCAGCATCATGAATGTCAGCATGAGTTTCACCGTGCTCTGCGTTGGCTTCATGGTCAGATGGTTCATGCACAGAATATTTTCCATGACTACCTCCTCCTCCATTTCCATGGCCACCTTTTCCACCCCCATGCCCACCTCCTCCTCCACCTCCAGTGCCTTTGTCATATTTCCACTTCTTACCTCCTGAATGTGATTCTTCGTCACCGTGTTTATCCTCATGATGGTGATGCGAATCATGACCCCCAGAGCTTTTGTGTCCCTTGTCTTCCTTGTAGTGTCCACCCTTTTCTTCGCTGTGTTTCTTTCCGTAGTGGTTTTCTTCGTGGTCTCCTTTTTTGTGCCCACCTTTCTCATGCCCTCCCTGCAAAGTATTGAATGGCATGTACTTATATTATTCTAAGATAATCAGAATCGGCATTGTGCACAATCGGTTAGTAATCTATACATTTATAATTTATAGATCAGTTAGCTTATGTCACTCAGTGAAACACCATTATTTGCGGAACCGGTCTTGTAGTATTTTGCGTTGCCCTTCTTTGGAAATATCCCCTCATCATTAGCTCTAGAATAATAACCAAGGAACTAAAGACAGGGAAAGTCAGTTGATTTTCCCATTACAGGGAGACCAAATATCACATATGTGCAGACGATATTCTCACATTGGATTGATATCCCACTGACATATATAGTATATTATGTTGAATTCTGATCTGAAACTTCAGGACCTTAGAGAATGACGGGAGTGCAAAGATGCAGAGGTTTCATAGATACAGAGGACAATGAAGACTTCAGAACCACCTAGTAGCAAAAGTGCAAATGTGTATATAGTTATAGAAGGCTGTATTGGTTGTATGAACAAACGATATCATGTCATAGCTTTTTCAGCAGCTTCACGTCGCTCTGGTGGTGTACACTCCAAATCATCATTAAAAATTGTTGCCAAAATAAGACAGTGAATTATTTAAAAAATTACAGTAACTTTGGGAACTGACCAATTGATAATCTGAAATATCAAGCTCGTCCTGTTGCCTCATATGATGAAGTGTCTTGGAATGGTTTATGGAGAAATGTGAAATATTATTTAAATTTATTGAGTAGGTAAATTATTTCTGAAGGAACTGACAGATTGTGAATAAAATTGTATACCAATGTTCTGTGTGAGTTTCGAGATCTATCTGATTCCTCGACATATATAATTATTGTTGGGATTGATAACTCATAATATTTGGAAAAAAAGATTTGTCGTGATGCTACTTTTTTTTGCTGACCGATCTGGAATATTTTTTTTTTTTTAGATTTTTCTCACCTTATGAAAACTATCCTCATGGAAGAATGCTCCATCTTTTTCGAAATCTCCCTCTTCATGACTCTCGTCGAAGAATTCTTGTTTCTTTTCATATTCTTCTTTCTTCCTGATGTTATGTTCTCCTTTGGTGCTATGGCCTTTGGAATGATCTCCTTCTTCACTAAACTGAAAAATATCCGAACAAATTCTGATGCCTCGTAAGTAAGTAAGAATAATATCAGCATGTGTAGTTGATTATTTTCTTTTTGGTTTAGAGTAATTTTGTATTTCTTACCAAGGATAAATACATTTTATATTGAACTGGAATGCTAAATGCTCAAAATAGTTGTTATCTAATTCAAAAGAAAAATCATATGCCCTCCGAAAAAATAATATGCTTGCCCTATACACAGGGTGAGTCATTACTAACCAGCCATAGCATAATGGCGGTTAGAGAGTCAAGGTGAGTTGATAGATATATGTGAAAAAATATATTTTGTCTATTCGTATCAGAAATACAGGGCATTATTTGAATTCGGGGAAAAACGATATTTTAGGAACGTCTCGATGTTATCGCCTGAAAATCACCAGCAACTTACCTCTACTGACATACCACACGATAACCTACTATACGGACTACGGACAAAATTTCGACTTTCTGAATCATATTTTTCAGAAACTTCCATCAGAACCAGAAAGATCAGAAAAACACTACAAGTATTCGTGCAATTTGTACGGCACATACTTCGACTGAATTGGTGAAGAAATATGAAGCATAATTCAGATGAATATTTCTTCGATTTCGTCCGGAACATTACTCTCTACATTCGACTGAAAGTATTCAAATCATTTTTTTGCACATTGATATAGCAGCAAAGTTGGGAAAAGGAATTATTCAATTAAAACTCAGGACTGGACTAGTTTCTGGTAAGAATTACAAAACATTATAATTTTCGAAAAATATTTGTCTGTATCCTAATATTTTTTAACGAAGATATTCTCAAAATTTCCTCCAATTCCTACACAATTGCTCCATATCGTCGGAAGATCACTTATGATTTTTCGAATAATTTGCCTATTATTTCTTATCATATCTGAAGCTATTAAAATACTCTCTGGTATTGACTTCAGACTGAAAGACCAATCGTTTCATATGTAATATGAAGATAATAATTTAATACTGTGAGATATCAGGAGAACAAGACGTCCAAGAATTATGACCGTCACGACCTATCCAGCGATTAGATAATTTTTTGTGTCCCATCCTGCCAAGAAAAGTAAGTCCGGTCCTGGAATGTTTTATCGAATAGAGCCGTTTTCCAATTCTCATGATACACCGATATGCAAGAAATGGATTTAAATGAATTTGTTGACCGATGTGACTACAATATGCCAGTTCAAAATCATGGAATTGTTCATCAATATTTTGTTTGATATTTTTTCACCAATCCGATCGAAGTGTGTCGTATACAAATTGAAAAGCTACACTTGTAATGTGTTTTCGGATCTTTTGGATTCTGCTGATAGTTTTTGAAAAATACGATTCAGAAAAACGAAATTTTGACATTTAAAAAGAATACGAGTTTTTCATGTCCGGCTCTGGATTTTTTTTTCCCATAGTAGTGGTGAATTTTAGGCGATAACATCGAGATGTTTCTGAAATATCGTTCATCAAAGTTTCGCCCCGAATTCAAATAATGCCCTGTATTTCTGTCACGAATAGGCAAAATATATTTCCTTATATATACATCAACTCAACTTGACTTTCTCTATCCGTTATTAGGCTATGGCTGGTTAGTCATGACTCACCCTGTAAAAGATCTAAATAAAACATAATATGGCAAGGCGGTTCAACGTCAAATGGCATTGTGCGTTGGAATATACATAAATAGTGTGCATTTTCTTGGAAATTCTTAGTTTCAAACAAGCAACCTTTCCACATTGATGCAGTGGCGCATAAAATAGGCTCTCCCAGGTATCTATGGCATTGTCTTTAGCTCTATTATAGCCCATACCATTCGTTAGTTAAAATTAAGAACCTTACATACTACATATACTGATTCATGAAAATCTCAAACTGTTTTTTGTATGCCCCAAAAGTATTCAAAATACACGAATCATTGAAAAAAATCAATAGGTACTTCAGATGTTTTTTTAGTTCACCCAATTTTTTTTTAGATTTACCATACTGCATGTGTACCATACCAGAAAATAATGATTTGCAATTGTGGAGATTTTTGAAAAGCAGGTAGTTTGTTTCCCTAGGATCTCTCTCTATACAACCCCTCAATTTTTGTACTATACATTTCGACTCTCTATAGCGGGTGGTCTATTTAAGACAATCCACCCTTGATAACTCTCAGAAAAATGATTCTAAAAAAATGACGAAACACGTCGATTTTTCTTGGAGGGGCACACCGTTTTACGCAAAATAGATATATAATACATACTTCAACCCTCTACTTCCCTGAGTATCTCAATTCATAATTTGAATAGGAAATAAGGGTCGTATGACGTGTTATACATTGCAAAGGTAATTCATGTTATGAATTCCACCGGCGTACTCGAGATCGTGTTCAGATGGTATGATTTTTAATGTATGTACGGAATTGATTATTAAATAGGTATCCACAACCAATTTACAAAATGACCTACATTCACCCCACAGTGCGGTAGAGTCTAATTGCAAATTTCTCTTGCACATTTGAAGATGTTTATCTTGTTATTGTCTGGCATCCAATCCCTATTCTTCTTTCCAAATTGTTCAGCTCAGTATGTTTCGTTTTATAGATGAGGGATTCTAAATTACTCCATAGCGAGAACTCAATCAAGTCCGGCAAACGTGCTGACCATTCTATTGGTCCTGCAGGTACTACCTACCCATTTGTTCGGGAAATTTTGGGATAACCATTCTATCACGAACCTTGATGATGATGCTAATTGGAATCTATTGGGAGGTAATATTCATTTTTCAACAAGACAGTGCTCCACCTCATTCCGTATCACAGGTGAGACAATTGCTACCCCAAAATTTTCAGAATTGAATTACCTTTCCAATGATGTTAAACATGACCCTTATTCCAATTCAAATTACAGAGGGGCGGGTTGATCTGGGGAGTAGAGGGCGTTGAAGTATGTATTATCTTTTTTGCGTCAAACGGTGTTTCGTATTTTTTTGAAGAACCATTTTTCTGAGAGTTATATCGAGGGTGGATAGTCCCGTTATAGGAGATGGCTCATAGGTTGTTGGTAATATGATAATCGTAAATTTTCACCAACCTTATGACCTTTCTCCCCTTTTTCGCCATGATGATGTTCGGCATGGTATCCGTCGTCGTGGTGATGCTTCTTGTTGCTGCCACCCTTTTCTTCGAATTCCTTCGCATGGTTTTCTTTGATATGGTGGCCCTTTTGTCCCTTTTCGTCGTGATGGTGACCCTTGTACCCTTTATCGCCTTTTTCACCATGACTACCTTTGTGATGTTCATGATGTTCTTTGCCGCCACCCTTTTCATATTTCTTATTGCCTTCAAAAATGCATATTATTGGTGGAAGTGAAATGTATTTTGAGGTAACAAAAACATCGTAGTAGCCGTTGACATCGTTTTTCCGTTATATGTTATAATTCCACCCAAAAGTTAAAAAAACAAAGAATCTGCTTGCATTCTTCTGAACGAAGACAATAACGTTGCTTAATGTTCAGATGATAAATAGGTAGATAGACCATTTATATTCACTCCTGAACATCAAAATGACGATTTCAAGATCGATTGATAAAAACATTCTATATTCTGCAACTCATTTGTTTGTGACTGAGAAGTGACAATACAAAAATACGAAGTAGATTTGCCAAGAATAATTTTTCCATTTTTATTTTGAATTCGGGAGTAGATTCGTTTCCGAAACGAACAAAGCCAAGGAAAAAAATGATATTTTTCCCGAAATATCTTCTGATTTGTCTTTATACACATAAAGGTATATTGAAATAATAGGTACTCATTTTTTTTTTCATGCAGACGAAGAAAAATTCCTTAAGAATCTAGAAAAATTACTAACATAATAAAATGTATATGTTTGTCGATATCTCCTATCCATATCCAACTGAACATCAGTTAATATGCTATATTGA
Source organism: Phaedon cochleariae (assembly GCA_918026855.4). Taxonomy (NCBI): domain Eukaryota; kingdom Metazoa; phylum Arthropoda; class Insecta; order Coleoptera; family Chrysomelidae; genus Phaedon; species Phaedon cochleariae. The sequence goes on along the minus strand of OU896709.1, from coordinate 16,633,235 downwards.
AATAATAGGTACTCATTTTTTTTTTCATGCAGACGAAGAAAAATTCCTTAAGAATCTAGAAAAATTACTAACTGTCGATATCTCCTATCCATATCCAACTGAACATCAGTTAATATGCTTTCTTTCGAATATATCATATCAACATATGAATTTAAAATCAAATTCAAAAAGTCAAGTTAAATTTTTTTCAGATGCTTTATCTCGGTTACCCCTGGCCGAGACTAAGGAAAATTATGTAGATTTTTCGCATAATATATTATACATAGAAGAAAAATTGCCTATAGGTTTATTTTCACGCTTTGGTTTACTAACATTGTTTCAGACAATGGACCTCCATCTTAAATGTTCACCCACGAAAGCACGGATTTCGAGTTCCACTCAGGCCATGAATGTTTGTGAATGTATGCTGTATCAATCCCGCACTGATTTCGAATTATGGGCAGTTCTTCTAGTACTGAGTCCGACGAGGGAATGTAAAAAAAGCTTACCTCCGCCTCCTTTTCCATGACCACCACCAGATTTTCCATGACCATGTCCTCCTCCTCCTCCACTCTTATTCTTTTCATGAACTTCATAATTTTCATGATCATCGCCTTCATGATTGTATTCCTCTTTATCATCATTTTCTTCTTCTACATTTTCATGATCATCGTTTTCTTTCGAAACGGCTTCAACTATCTTCTCGTGGTCCACTTCCTGCTCTTCGCTGGCTTGACTTTGGTCGATTGATTCGCTTTGTTCTTCTTTGTCTGCTCCCTCATCACCTTCAACTTCCTCGTCTGCTTTTACTGCCTCTACGAAGCCTGCTCCACTGTCATCTTCATTTTCTACGTTTTTTACGTGTTTGTAGTAGTCAATAGCCGCTGGTTTCTGGTCCACTACAACGCCCGTGGGTTGACTTTCTTCTGGCACTATTATTGAAGCGTCTGGTATTGCTGAACCTTTTTTCAGATCCGATGAAGATGGGTGTTGGTTCCTATACGAGAACCCTACAGGCCTGCGCAGAATTTTCTCCACTTTTTCGGAAGCTTCACTTGGGGTATCACTGAAATCACTCAAATCTGCCACTAAGGGTAGCACGTGCGGGTGTTTTTCTAGTTCTACAAAAATTGGGCGTGGTTCGGCAGCCGCGACACTTAGATCTTCCGGAGATGTACGCACTGAAAAGCTCGAGAGAAATCTCGAATCTGCTTGTAAAAGGAGTGTGCATAACACTAACGTAACCAGCATTTTGCTGGCGTTGGTGATATCAGTCATGTATTTGGCGTCTAGCGATCATCAGAGATGAAATCGTTTGGAATATTATAATTTTGATCTAATTTCCTTATATAGGTATAGGTAATCCCTCCTCGAAGATATTATGAAAAAAATTGAATAACACTTCGTTCAAATCATGTAATATCAGGTTCATTAGGCGGTAAATTAGGAGTAAACGGTGGTTTCTTGCAATTCGTTTTGTTCATTTGTAATTGTAAGACAGCTGATTACAGCCCAACTTTTTCAACGTGGTTTTCCTGGTGTTTATTTATCGAATTTGATGGTTCATTGAATGGAATTAGAGTTATCCAGCAAAACAAATCATTGTTGCTTTCACTAGATTCTTACTATTATTCATGATGATTGCGTCAATTAATTGTTATGTTGTTATTGATTGCACTTCCTGGTCACATCTTGCAGATGAAAAGTAGGTCATCAGATTCCATCAACCATCAACTTATAGTACGTGATACCATCTAGACTTTAGAGGTTTGAGGTAAGATTTATTAGTTTATCGATATATTGATAGATAGAGATACATTTTTGATAGATAGTAATCAATGAAGTGTGTAATAATATATGAAGACCATGCTTTTTGTGAAATAACATAATAGGTATAAAAACTTCCTGTCCAAGTGAGACCGACAATATACAGGGTGTCCAGAGATAAAACCGACAAAACTTGTGGGGTTATATGGACTACCAATACGATTGCAAAATGCCATATACAAATATCCAAAACCGCTTCCTTACTGACATACAGAGTGATTCATGGATTTTGACAACAAATCCCATCTGCCATATCAAATACAGGGATTGTCCGATTAGGTTCAAATTTGGTATATAAATTAAACTCATAGGCGCCAATAATTAGTTTTTTGAACGAAACCAATATCAGGACCGGAATATTATTTTTTCCTATGTTGGGTTATTATGAATAACTCAACCTATATAATAATTACCGAAAATCTGAAGTCATATTAGGATTATACGGGAAAAAAATACTATAGGAACTTGTTTAGAAAATTTCTAGCACAATTTCAGTCATTCTGTAAGGAATTATTATTTCATCTAATATATCATCAGAAATGGAAATGTGATGAATATCACGTAACCAAGACATAATTGTTGTTATCCTCTTTGATTATTTCGTAGAAATATTTTATAAATCACTCTCGTTACCTTACCTAAAAAAAAGGGAAGAATACATTCGTATCAGAACCGAATTGACTCATTTTTCATGTTCTTGGATTCGGAATAACTAAAATCGTATAGGATCTTTCAGGAGTTTAGGAGTTTTTGTACGAATTAATTTTTTTCTTGTTATGTTTATTTTTCATAAATTAAAATTCATTAGTAAGCAAATAAAATTCACTAAAAAATTAGTCCAGTTCCTGTTCAACAAGTTCCTATACGATTTTTTCCGTTGATTTCGAATCAACTATCAGATTTATGTTGTCCCTGAAAGGGCTGTACAAAATCTTAGCACATATAGTCCTGAGGTCAAAATGAACCTATTTGAAGCAACTTATACATTTGTCCGAAATTGCTCCGTTTCCGAGATACAGGGTGGAAAATTTATGAAATAAAAATCATAACAATTACACCCTAAAGAAGTATTTTAGAGAATGTATTTTTGCACTTCTCATTCACTGACCAAATTACATCCACAAAGATAACAGCAAACATGCATTTCTTATTCAAAGTAATTTAAATATTCCGGTGAGCCATCGAACACTTAAAACCGAAATATCTCGAAATCGGCTTACTTTAGAGACTTTTCATAAGTGTTCCTTTTTTGCTAAAAAATATTTGAAAAATTATTTCTTGAATAAAAAAAGTGAAAAAGTACACTGGAAAAAAGTTATGGCCCTTCTTAACCCTAAGAAGTGCTTTGTTAACACCCCTTTGATGGCCAAAGTGGTCCGCATGCCAAAGAGCCCCCGGCTACCAATTTTTGTAGAAATCCGCTCAAAATTGTTCATGAATTAAAAAAAATATTTTTCAAATTTACCACCCTGTATCTCGGAAATGGAGCGATTTCGGAAAGAGGTAAGTTGCTTAAAATCGGCTTCTTTAGACTTCAGGAATATGTGCTGAGACCTATTATCACACCCTGTACTTACAATTCATATATATCTCATGAAAAATACAACGAACGATACATGTATGAAATAAAACAAAAACTGCATAATATGAATATTTATTGTAATATATCGATCAAGTGCAATGTTTCCGAAGAAACGTATGAGGAATAGGCCATGATAGTCAAATGATATGTTCATAAACATTGATGAAACATTGCTTGTTGGTTATTTCTCTTTTGAACCTCAGTGTTGGCTGTCGAAACCATGTAGCAATTTGTTTCTCCAATTCAGTATCTGGCAAGCTAGGAAATTGCTTTCGTGCAGCATCTGTAAAAATATCAAAAGTGAATACCACCTCCAATTCATTCCATAGGGCAATTAGTTAATTTGTGAATAAACTACATATTATGAAAGTATGGTGAATTTCTGCACAACTTAACTTCTAACTAATGATAATTGGCTTATTTCAGATTTCAATTCCAAATCCACCAATCACCTCAAATTATTGAGTGGGGATTGAGTATATAAGTAATTAAGTCGTGCATGAATACACTTGTATTCTAGTGTTCTAAATGGTTTTAAATTACAAGAGAAGACTCCATTTATAAGCTACAAATAGAGTTGTTGGTTACATACCTGCTGATAGTGTTGATAATGGTCGTATAGTCAATCTCAACCTTTCTATATCCCTTGACTTCGAAGGCAATGCCAAAGAATAGTAGGTTGGCAATGTCTTATCCACGATTGTCCACAATAGTGCACTTTTACATAAACAGTTTATTCACCACTTGTTATATTCATTGATACAGAAACTGACACTTGCAAAATGCAGATAGAAAAATGAACAAGAAATCGCATTGCGAAAAGTAGAAATCCCTCGAGTAAACTCCCCCGATCGACGGACCGATGACGGGTGCGCTGTGCGCGAATTGGGCGATTTAATGCCGTGACGCGTGATACGAAAGCCGAAACTATCCGAACCCGAACGACAGAGCGAACCAAAACATTGAAAACATCTTTTAATGTTTTCTTTCCAGAATGATTTCAGTTCTGTATTCACAGTTCAAGAAGAAGAAATAAGTTTTCAGATACCTATTTGAAAGTTCAAGAGGTTTTGTGTTTTTTACAGTGTTTTCTATGTACATTTGAAATATTTCAGACACATATTCACAAGTATATCAAATGTTACATATTTATGATATATTTCTGAAATGTTTATTCAGAATGTTTCAAATAATTCTACATAGGTTTCCATTGAAACATTCTTCCTTTCTTTATTTCAGAGTTCTGTGACTTTCTGTGGTCAGAGAATGAAGAAGTTATACGGTTCATTGTTTTTTCGGTTCTTAACTAATTGGACTTCCCGGAGATTTTGTAGTTTTTGTTAACTTGTTTTCTATGTGCGTTTGAAACATTACAGACACATTTATCTGGGATATGAAAATATTGTTTATGTTTATGATGTACCTACCTATTTCTTAAACGTTTGTTCGAAATGTTTCAAAAGTTTCCATGTAGGGTTCCGTTGATACGTTTCATACACATTATGTGTTTACTGGGATTTATGTATAACAGGTATTTTGTTGATTAATCCGTTTGTGACAATTGGAAAAACAACAATATTTCTCCAAGAAATTATATATACTAAAGAACCAACCCCAATTGAAGTAAAAATCATCAATTGCAAGTTATATGTGAGTTAATAAATACAAAATATATATACATGGATTTATGACACTATATAATGGTCATGCGTCCTGATTTTTTTGTGAATCGCGTTCAATCCCGAATGATGCCTCTGCGTGGGCTGCATGGAAGGAGTATTGCTGGTCTTCCTCAACAAGGACGAGCTAGGACTCTCGAACCACAAGTCCAACGAGTATAGAGCCGCCAATTGACCGAGTTTGTCCCGCTCTGCCCCGTACAGTCTCAACTCAGACTTGCTCGAGTCTCTAAGGAACCGAGCAACCCTCTCATTTGCGCTGGTGCTGATGCTGAAACCTGGCCGTTCCTCTCCTAACCTCCTGCATCCTGAAGTAAGAAATTCGAATCAAGAACAATCAACACTCTGTTTATATGTGTCGAGATTATAATATACACACTGAATCGTTCATGCAGGGTGTTCCAAAATTCGACCGACAACGGTTGACAGGCGATAGCCCTCGTGATTTCATAATAACTGATAGTAGAGGATCCCGAGTCGACATTCACTCATCTGCTTGCCGGATGAAAATTATATTTTTTCTGTGACGGGAAAAAGTTTGGCATATCATCTCTGTTGACAGGTTATAAATTGTCACTTTTTATAAATTACTTTTTTCCCGTGGGAAAAAAGTGAGTACTTTTTTACCGGATATTTATCACATACACATATATACACTGTTGATGGCTTTTGTTGTGCTATAGTTCCGAAAAATAAGTCAATAATACCATCTCCGAGAAAGAACTGTAAGTCCTTTCATCTTCCATTTGACTTAGCGGTTACGTAAATTACTAAACAACCACTAAATTAGCAATTTTTTTAAATCAAATCACAGAATGAGAGTGACAGAAGTGACATCAGATATTTGATTACTTCAAAAGTATGATAAAGATGCCTACAACGAGGTGTCCCTCCTGTTATAAACTTCAAATTTCACGTCGATAATCTTCAGATTTCATAATGTAATATCTGCTCAATATTGATTCGTCCTTTCTTCTGTCACAGAAAAAAAATACTATTATACACGGGAAAAATATTAGATTTTAGCTCACGGTTTTATGTGTTTGTGACAACACAACCTGGAGCTAAAATCTATTACTTTTTTCCTTGTATAATAACTATTTATCAAATAAAATATGTTTCTGAACATGTAACAATAGGGTTGCCATAAAAAAATTGTTCATGACTATAATAAATAAAAATTTGAAAAAATATATATATATTTTTTCGAATTTCACCGACTTGCTTGCCAAATGCAGAGATTATAATCTCTGCCAAATGAATGATCTCGTGAATGATATTACAATGGAAAGCATACAATATATAGAATATGGAACAGCTGGGTTGCCAATATTTTTCTGGTCCCTATATTACATATAGTTGTCGTGTACAAACAGGCAAGTTGATAGTAATAACTGCACCGGTATGCTTACTACTCGTGAAATATATCAAAATGAAGATAATTATATAGCAAATACAGTAATATAGGGTTGCCTTGCAAAATCCGTTCATGAATAGGGGTTGCCAGGCTTTCAAATTGAAAAATCTGGTGTAAGCAGAGTAGCTTTGCGGGTACTATTTGATGCGATAGAGAGGGATGCAGTACACTAGCTGTGCACGACGGAGCTGAAGAATGTATGATATGGCGCATGCTTTCTACTCAGTCAGGGGTGTCCGCAGAAATATTCAGTACATATCAAAAAAATAGTTTTTGCAGGACCTACAAGCGATTTTACATCGACAAACGCGGGAATACAGGGTATACAAAGCAGGTACAGCAGCTTCCGCAATAGTTTGTTCACACATATCTGCAATATTTATTGAAAAAACTTAGGAAAGCAATTTAGAAAATATGCTAGCACACTTTTTCGATATTCACAAAAAGCAATATGGCTATTATTATTCATCGGTAGTCATGATAATCAAACTTGATTTTGTGTCCAGATTTTTATTTGCATATTGACAATAATTGATTTTATCGTAAGATTCTTTCAATTGAAATCGTCGAGTCGTGCAAAAAATACTGAAAGCAGATGAGTGACATACCGTCAAATGAGGTGTCTTCGGATACTGACGTGTGTCCAAGAAAATTTCGGCAGAAGACGTGGACCAGTTACCAGTTATATATACTCGGACAGCAAAGCTGCTATTATGGCATTGAGATCCAATTGGATCATAACTAAATTGGTGTACAAGTGTAGGAGTCCCTTGGAAAATATGACAAAAACTAGGAAAGTCAGTCTCATGTGTGCCAGGACCCTCTGGTATCCCGGGGAACGAGGTGGTAGACAGACTAGCTAAGATCGGATCAGGAACGACACCCATTGGACCAGAACCGATATTGGAAATACCCAATAGTACGGCCACAGTATATCATCCTTTCACAAGAAAGGATAATATACTGTGGTACGGCTATGTCCTTTATGAAGGAAATGCTACAGAGTTCCTTGAAACATGACAGGACACACCAGGAATGAGACAATCAAAGCTTCATATAAAGGAACCTTCAAAGAGGCTCACGAGAGAGGTGCTGACATTCAACAGAAAGGATCTCAAGATGGTAGTTGGGCTCTTGACTGGACACAACCACCTCAACAGGCACCTGGAGCTCATAGGGATCAAAGATGATGAATGATGATGATGACTCTTGGAGGATGATGAAACATCATCGCACATACTCACTGTCACTGAACGCCCCGCGCTGGTGCATCAGAGGAAAGCTGCATTGTACTGCACTCAAAGGATGTGAATGTGACTCAGCTGATGAATTTCGTCAACGAAATTTGTATGCCCAGCTGATGTGGGCGTACAATGGGCCCGATTGAAGAGGCCTGAATTCAAGGGTATACGCACCCACACACTTGTGCAGAGAAAAAGAAGAAAGAGGTGTCTTTATGTCACTTCAGACAATCGGTACTTTCCCCTTTCAATTAGGAATACCTGAGGTGGAGGTTGCTATCAACTCAACTCTTTGGCGTGTTCGTAATTGTTAAAATAGGTTCGGCAACCATGAGTGAATTTGGTGTGGAAAGGTGAGTTGGCTCATTTTACGTCTGTATATATAAGACCATAATTACAAAGCATTCTTTCAAAAGTAAAAAAGAAACTGCTATAGGGATTTTTGATCTAAATTTAGAGCATATTAGCAGTTATATTTTGTAAGGCTCATGTCCAAAGAATGTTCCTTCAATATAATTTTTTTTGCTACACAGGGTGATAACCAACATAACAGCCTTTTTGCTGGTGATTTTGGACATGGGCCAGAGCTACAGGAACTACATCAATAAATTAGGAGCAGCAACAAATGATGTGAAGAAAGGAAAGAAAGGTATCATTACTACCAAGAGACCTTCTTGAGAAAAAAACAATTCAAAGAGCAGATCTGGTTCTCCCTTCTATTCAACATAATTGATGGAGCAACTGTTAATGTGACAGACATTCATCAACAAAGTATAATGGAGGAGAGAAAAGCACAAATTTTCATTGAGTTACCTGCAATTATTATATGTGTGAGAGTTATAAAAAGAGTTCCTGACTTTGTTTATTATTAGATATATTTTCAACATTGCTGTCATATTTGCTTTTCAGTCAGAGTGTTATTTATTCTCTATGTAAACTAAGTTTCCATATAGCTATCTGTATAGTTTGGTGATATAGGATTGAAGTTAACAAGTGTACTCAACCATGACAAACATTTACTTTGTGGTTAGTGTCCTTCACAGTTGGGTGGACATACCTAGTATATAAGTATAACAGGATATTTAGTTCTAATCTTCTCCTGAAGATGATAAGTGCTGAAACCGAGGCTGAAACAGTATAGTGATTTATCCTGACAGAGGTGCCAGTCTTAGATATAATCAATAGAAGGTTAAAAGCAAAATATTGAATTTTTGAGATCCTATTATCTAGAATTAGGCTTGGAATTAGGTAATTACAAAAAAATTATGAAATGAGATAGAGAAGATGTTCCTATCAAAACTCCACCTGCTCTTATCTCCCTAGGATCAGTATCATTACTGGCAGTTTGATCTATGAAAGTGGAATTTTCCATTGATGGTGCCCAGTCAGTTAGTTCATCATCACCCTCATGACCTTCTCCCCCACTCCAACTGATACTGCTCTCACTAGCAACTTCACAGTTCTCATCAAAACTCTGTATTTCCATTGAATTTGACTGAAACAGTAAATATTCCTCTCAAGGCTCAGACCAATCAACCAATTGAAATAGTACATTGTGGTAATGAACAATTTGAAGTCATCATGGTAAAATCAAAACAGTTAATATACCAATGCTAATTTTTTCAACAGAAACTGATGCATCTATGAACAATATATTTATTCTTTATTGAAACATTTTTGTTGCTCCTTTTAATGATTATAACATTTTTTCAAGATGATTTTTGTTTTACTTTCAGCTAATCTAAACTTGTTTTGATGATTTCAAGTGAACTCCTCTTGCATTATTTTTGAATTATTGATGATTATTCTTAAAATCAGATATCTCAACCTCCTAGTTCATTATTGATTAATAATTAAGGTACTTACATTATCCATGTCAGAAGATTGGTAACAAAACCTCTCTATTTTATCTACAATACTTTGATGTAGAGGTTTGATTCTTGTACCATGTCTGATGGATCTCCCACTATCTACTATGTCCAATCTTTGAGACCTTTTTCTTTTTCCACAAGGTGGTATTGGTGTTTCATCAATGCTCATTCTCTTCAGTTTCCTCTTTCTTCTCAAATAAGGTCCAGCTGGAGAATGTTCATTGACAGAATCACTCTCCAAACTATGACTGACACCTATTATTGTGAACATAAAAGATCAATAATGTTTGCAGAGAAAAAAAAACAGCCTTCAAAAAATATAATATTTACCTCTTTGCAAAGGACATTTCATTCTCAATGATGTTCTTTGATTCAAGGCTTTAGCTACAGTGATACTGAATGACATATCATCAGAATCAGACTGGTGAAAGCTAACCAACTTATTATTCTGTCTCTCAACCTTAACTTCAGAATTACTGCTGGAACTTTCGTCTGATTGATTGTGTCCTGGTTTCTTCATGTACAAATCTGTAATGAGTTTAGTATGTGAAAAAAGTGCATTTCAGAGTAAACATACTTACGCAAGTTTCCTGCCGATCGTGTTCTACGTCTCATACCCCATTTCGACCCGCTATTACTGATTGCCCTACAGTTTTCAGATTCTTCAAGGGCCACGGTCAGATCTTGAGCTAGATGCTCCATTTTCACAACGCAAATCTGGAAGCAAGTTTCAGATGAACATGATTGAAAAATGAATATCAACAAATCAAAGTCAAATCACAATCATTAACTCATATCATACTCAGCAGCAAAATCCATCCAAACAAATCAATTCACTTTATCAGGAAAATAAACAAATCGAATAAAAAACATCCAATGATTGGAATGTCACATTTGTCGATTTGTCCCAATTTGGAATTTGGTAGTGCCTTCGGCACCGACCTCCGATTCCGGCGCCGGTACAAGGCTGTGACTGGTTACAAGTCGGCGTATTCATAATCAATGATACTGAGCCAGATTTGTTTTGACGGCAACGACATTAATTACTAGCTAGATTGAAGTTCGTAAGATCAAAGTTCATTTATTTAAGATCGAACTTGGTCGCTTGGTCCGATGGACCACCGTTAAAATAATGTTCGAATTGGTGACCTTCTGCAATGATACAATGTGATTGACGATATACATTGTTTCTGATGTATACAAGTCGAATTTTTTCATTTATTGTAATTGTTCCCGTTGTAAATACAAAATAATTAATATTTTTTTCTCACCTTGCATTACTTTAGTTTGATAATATCAGTATATGGTTCGATAGACAATGAATATAACTTCCGAAAATAAGGGGGTTTCCATTAGAAGGAATAATCGATGACGTCACCACAACTACGCGGATGACGTTACAAACTCCGTATGTATATCAAGAGGTGTCAATTTGAAAATAAAAATCGACCTGACTCAGGATTTTTCTTCAAATTTATATGCGTTAGAGATAATGAATTTATTCCATACATTTTCACCATACTGTATAAAGAAATACATTGAGGATTCGCATTCTCTAAGTGATGAAAATATCAATTATTTTTCGGTTTATTCAAGCTCTCTACTGTGATTCAAGAGAGAACTACTCTCGGAACTACTACTTTCCTGGCTATATGCCACAACGAACAATTAACATTAAATTATATCTATTTAACACACACGATATGAGAGTTTGAAAACGAAATCTTCTGAAGTTGAGAATTTGCATTCTCCTTCAGATAAAAATATGTATAAGCACATAATATCATTCTGAATATTCCAGTTATTCTTTCAGCCATTCTTTATAATAATATACACAATTTTCATCTCTCTATAATATAACTAAAACTATATGGAACTGACATCTGAGAATTATTTGTTGACATTCTTGTCATCTGGTTGTTTTTGTTTTCAATGAAAACAAGTTCCTCCACGACAACACAAAGAAATAAGTATCTAATATTTTAATTGCTATCGATTGTCAAAGTCAGACTAGTCAAACCAGAGACACCCCGTATATATATTTATTTTTTCATGTTCATAATCCATCTGAAAATATTCCTTCTCAATACTTTCGAAATAGTTTCTCACAACGACATGATCTCAGGGTTTGACCAGGGCTTGCCCTGGTTCGGTATGAAAACAGTAAAAACACAAAAACACAGTGCAGTCAGTCGTTCGTTGGAAGCCCGAATGATGGATCAAGTATGCGGATGCTGTTGGGAGTCACTCATCCGGATATAGTTATGTTTTAGTCACTTTTAGTTATGTTCCAAAAGCAGTACAGTTACGTCAACGTCAAACAGGAAAGATCATAAATGTGTCATGTGTGTCATCTGTTTGGTGTTTTGTTTATTATTTGTTATCATTTTTATTTGTATCTTGGTGTGGTACAATTCAACATTAAATTTTTCCACAAAAGTTGAATAAAATGTCCTGTAAAGCAGCAAACTTGCGTATTCAACTACAAAATATTATAGCCTTAGGAGGTTCCCATAAGGATCAGGCCGAGAAGTAGGATATTTTAACTCTGAAAAGTGATATATTTAACTAATATCTGCTTGTTTTCCCAGATATCGAGGAACCCTTGAAGGCATATTAAAAGAAAAAGATTCTGACCTCATTGAATGTTTGCAATCTTTTATAGAAGCAAGTGAGAAAATTGATAGAATGATAAAATCAGCCACACTTCAGTGGTCACACTACATTGATTAAAGAACTAACCAAACTGATTTCTAATGCCTTGGCATGTGTTTCGGCTCATTATCAGTTAGCATCTTCAGGAGAAGATCAGAACTTGATATACTATTCTGAAATGCTGATAATATACTTGGTATATCAGTGTATGTTTACCTGACTGAAAAAAACTACTGATGCCTAGTAATCACTTACTTGAAATAATTCAGTAAACTTGCTACTCCTAATTCCTAATCACTAAACGAGGATTATCAGCATGCTGCCTGTAGCTGAATCAAGGAGGTGAAATATTAGTTTCTCTGAAATTCTGAGATTTGATAATTTTTCAATACTACCTAGATTCCTCTTCTTTGAACAAGCATTTTAGAATGGGATATTTAGTTTGAATCTCCTGTTGAAGATGTTGAGATAGCTTAATGTATTGATTTGTTTGAGGTAAAATTGTGTAGTGTACCAATAATATATCTTTTGTAGTTGTAAATGAGAATGTTAGTTTGGTGATATCAAGACAAATTTTAACTGAAATAAGCTCCCATCTAATGAAATTACCAGATGATGTCTCAAAAGCTGTGTCACACTATATGCTGGAAAAAGTACAACCCAGAGTAATTTCTTTTGAAGAGCAAGTAGCTAGTATCAGACAACATTTAGCTGATATATATGAACGTAACCAAATGTGGAGAGAAGCAGCAGTTGTTCTGGTTGGAATTCCACTAGAGACTGGTCAAAAGCAGTATACAGTGGATTACAAACTGGAAACATATTTGAAAATTGCCAGGCTCTACTTGGAGAATGATGATTCAGTTCAAGCTGAAGCATTCATCAATAGGGCTTCACTTCTTCAAGCTGAATCAAGGAATGAACAGCTTCAGATATATTACAAAGTCTGTTATGCTAGAGTTTTGGATTATCGCAGAAAATTCATAGAAGCAGCTCAGCGTTATAATGAACTCTCCTATAGGACTATTGTCCATGAAGATGAAAGGATGACAGCTCTGAGAAATGCTTTGATTTGTACAGTTTTAGCTTCTGCTGGTCAGCAAAGGTCTAGAATGTTGGCAACACTGTTCAAAGATGAGAGGTGCCAACAGTTGCCAGCTGTTGCTATTCTAGAAAAAATGTATTTGGAGAGGATCATTAGAAGGTAAGATACAGTAAAATCTATTCTGTGGGCTGATTTTCATAACCTCCTGATCTTCTGCTTTGTTCTGGAAATGAAAATTTGAAGAAATTTGAGAAAATACAAGAAAATAAATGTATGGGTTCCAGACTAGGTTTCAGAAGAAGAGGATTGCATAAAATTTTCTGAAAACTGGAAACAACTCTATCTAGAAATTCCTGTTTCATTACTTGAATAGTAGACTCCAGAGTAGACTTGAATAAGCCTCAAATACAGGAGTTTTCATTTTTATTCATAAAAATGTGTTAAATACTATGTACAGGGTTATCCATCTAGAAGGCCCATCCCTATATTCACATTATTTTTATATAAAAAAACAATATGCTGAAGTTGAATGCTGCAATGGAGCCTTTCCATAGCACATATCAAAAGTTTTACAGGAAGATCCCTGGAAGTGTGGCAAACCACAATTTTTTTTTTTTCAAAATTGAAAACTGTTTTTTATATTTTTTTCGGAATCTGCGATTTTTTGTCACAGAAATATATATTCAGTATGATATCTTCTATTTTTACTTCATTATCACCACTTTTCTTACACTAGAAGATCAATGAATGAGGATATATTTGACAGTTGTATATTGCACCATTATCAAATACATTCCAACCTGATGCAGGGATCACCAATTAATCAGACAAACTTGGTTTTTCTAGGCCCAAAAGAGTGGCGATGAAGAAGTGAAAATAGAAGATATCACCTTGTATGTATATGTATATTTTTTTCGTGATCACAAAAATTCACAAATTCTGAAAAAAATATGAAAAACAGTGTGTTCCATTAAAAAAAAATATTTGATTTGTCATGCTTCTATAGGGATCAACCTGTAAAACTTCTGATGATGGCTGTGGAAATGCCTCATTGCAGCATTCAACTTCCTTAAATTGTGTTTTTTTCCTTGAAAAAATTAGGTGATTGATTGATACATACAACATTTTATGCACGACCAGGTATATTTGATTTTTTATTGTGAATACCAGCCTCTCCACTCCTCAAGAACGATAGAAATACATCACGGCTGCAGTGTGGAATATCATTCATGTAAGCAATGTTACCATGTTCAACATTTTTGAAAAAGGAGTGGTCTTTCCTATTTGCTGTCAATTAATGTCATCACATATAACTTATTTTGGGTTGGATCATATAATTTTGCATTTCAAGAATATCAAGAGAATTGTTATACTAGATAATGAACCATCACAACTAAAATATAAATGTCCTGAATTATACAGGAATCCTCATTAAAAATTACCTATACTCCGGGCGGTAAAGTGCTACTTTTCGCCCGGTCGTGCATAAAATCATTAAAGCTGAGAATTATTATTATATTATCAAATGAGATGATTCGATACATGCAAACCTTTTATTAAATAACACTGATGTGTGATCAAATATAACAGAAACATGATTATAGTATATCTACTGCATCTAAAGCTGCACTTCAGTTATTACTTTTATAAATATCTACTAGAGCAAAATAAGTTACTCCAAACAATGGTTATGTTATTTACTATTTCATTTTCCAATCATTTTTCAGGTCAGAACTGAGAGACTTTGAAGCTCTCCTTCAACCACATCAGAAAGCCACCACAGTGGATGGTTCTACTATTCTGGACAGAGCTGTAATTGAACATAACTTGTTATCTGCTAGCAAATTGTACAACAACATCAGTTTTGAGGAACTAGGAGCTTTGCTTGAAATTCACTCTTCTAAAGCTGAAAAAATTGCTAGCCAGATGATAACGGAAGGCAGAATGAATGGTTACATTGATCAAATTGATTCAATTGTTCATTTTGAAAGTGAGTATTTGTTCACCTATTTCATCATTTACAGCATTGTTTCTCAGTTAGTAGAGGAGAGCCTGGGAATGATAATTTGTGCTCCTTATTATGGAGATAATATGTAAACCGCATGTACAGGGTGGGCAAAATTGGACACTTTCATAAAGGTGGTCACCCCAGAGTCAGTGAAATGGATGGTGAATTATTTCTACCCATTTAAGTCTCCGGGGAGGACGCAGTTTTTTCTGCCCTCTTACAGAGGGATAGAGAAGTTTCACTACCTCTCCTGGTTAAATTATTTCCTGCAAGTTGAAATCTCTAGAAATAATTCTAGACAGGCATATATCAGAGAGGGGAATCTGAAGGAAAATCCCCTGAATCCCCATCAATATGTCTACCAAACCATATACATATCAATGAACAATATGGATGATCTCTATATGTTTCCATAGCGCAAAAGAAAGTCGACTTTAAAAGACAAATGACTATCCATAGGCATAAGGTGATATATTGCTCATGCCCAAATGTGCAAGTTCACATCATCGTGACATCTAACCTATTGATCTTTGACATTCCATTTATGGATATTCATGCACAAAGATCTATAATAATACCTATCCAGTTCTCTCTTCCAGTATACTCTAAAAAATTTGCTTATTTTACGGCTTCAACAAGTATTTGTTTGTTAATTCTAGTCATCAGTATGGTTATCAGATGGTATCAGCGTACACTAGCATTTTATTTTAATTACTACTGCAATATAACCACATTTTCAAATGGGATGTAATTTAGATGGAAAATATGATCTGAAAATATATAATATCTATCAAATCTCTGCTACTAAACATGTCCATGAAACGTAAAAGAAAACAACAGAACGTCATGACCTTATGAAACGATAAAACACATACTATCCTTCTGATTCAAAAGCTGGTGAACGCCATGGTATACGATAACGCATTTCTGTGATGATTACCATGTTTGCGCATGCGCATCCTGCCACCAAATCCATATAGATAATCATTTGTCTCATATTTTTAGCTTCAACTTGGAGCCCGTTGTTATCCATATCGTTAGTTAATACGTATATGTACCAAACAGGCAAATTACGGATTTAGCACTAAACAATCTTGTAGGAAAGATAGCCATTCCTTTGATCATAAGGAAATTGCGCTTGCAGCTTTCCTGGACATAGAAGGCGCGCTCAATAATGCATTATCAGAATCATCCTATATGGCAATACAAGGTAGTCAAATATGCAATTAGATCAGAACCATGATAGGAAATCGGTACGCCATATCATCACTGATTCACTTCATGGAGAGTCGATCAGGTTTAGAGCGGTAAAAGCTTGTCCACAGGGCGGAATACTTCCCTCCCATGTGGTCATTCCTTGTTGACTCTCTGCTGAACGATCTTTTCACGCATGAGGTAGTTTTCCAATGCTATGCTTATGATTTAGTACTAATAGTAAGAGGACAATTTAAAGCGACGATTTCAATCGGCCTACAAGTAGCCCTTAATACTGTGAACAGAAGGTGCGAGAGGAAGCAGATATCTGTGAACTCCCGGAAAACTGTAATTATTTCTGTTAACAAAAGGCAAAAAGCTTCGTCAGCCTGTCTTATATGGTGAGAGCATTCCGTTTGTGGTGAAAGTCAAATATCTAGGTGTCACCCTAGATAAAAGACTGGAACGCCCACATGGCAAAAACTATTAACAAAGCCAGATTTTCCCTCTGGAATCTCAGAAGGGTATGCGGCAAATCATGGGGAATGAATCCCAAACAGATTTACAGGATTTTCCAGATAATGGTAAAACCAATGGTCACGTATGTGTATGGCTTGGTAATCTGGTGGGCTAAAGGTCTGCAAGGGACAGCCAGGACAAAGCTTGCTGGTCTTCAGCGGCTTACATGCCAGACTATTACAGGGGCGATGTTCTCCAATACAGGCAAAATATGTGGAATAGCTAATTGAACCAATCAATTTATTTCAACGACTTGTGTAATTTTTTTCCCACCATTAGCTATAGAACTACTATTATTTATTCATTTTCGAGGCTTAAAGTGTGTTTTTTCTATCAAGGTAGTTTTCGAGATAGTTTTCGTCATTTCATGAACCCGAATTCAGGAATGGCACTCAAATCTAGTAGGTAAGTATTTATCAATATCGACTTGTCATAATATACTGTCATGGTCATGGCTACTAGCTTTTAATTAGAATTGAAAAGAAGTGCGTTTATAGTGACAATAGGTCACAGAACTATGATGATTGAAGTATATTGTATAATGCTAGTGAGTAGTGGTGAATAGTTATTTACACACCAAGTGTATATCAATTTAATTACCACTACTAGCAATACATTTCAATCGTTATAGTTCTGTGAAATTGAAATATGGACCTATTGTCACAATGAAAGCAATTCTTTTCAATTTTAATTGAATGTTTATTGACTAGTAGTTCCTAAAATGACGAAAACTACCTTGGTTGAAAAACACACTTTATGCATCGAAAAGGAGTAAAAATGGTAGGTTCTCTAGCTAGTAGTGGGAAAAAATTCAACATACACAAGTCGGTGAAAAAATTGATTGGCTATTCGACATATTTTGAATATATTTCCTCTCAAATGCCTATTTTGATCACATCAATTTGTAATTATTCCACTTATTTTTTAAATCTTTTTAGCCCGGGAAACACTGCCTCAATGGGATAAGCAGATTCAGTCGTTGTGCTACCAAGTTAATTCGATCATTGAAAGCATCTCTAAAGCTCATCCAGAATGGATATTGAAAGTAATGGATGAACAGATGGTTTCTTAAATCTTTTTATACAATTCGTGAATGAAATTGATCAACATTTCGTCGTGATTCGTGATTCTTATTTTCAGAGTCTAGATATAAAGGATGTAGGTTAGATACTCTGATTTGTAATAATACATCTTCTGATTACTTTGATGTGCTGTAACTTGAGTACTTTAATAAAATTATGAAAATTGCCTATACACTTCAATGTTCGGAAATTCTGTCAAAAGAGATGACTTCAGAGTCTTCAGACTATTTTCGTAATTTCTTAAATACGGCTGAAGATGGACTTTTATAAGTTCGAAACATGTCCCGTTGAATAAACTTCATATTAAAGTTGTGGAGATGACTTTGAGCTTTCCTTCCTCCTTTAAAAATTCCACTCCACTTTGAGCAAACATGGACTTCTACCAGAGATTATTTTCATTTTATTTGGCTTCCTTCCAATCGGGCTGAATTTTCCACAAAAGATGGCGGATAATAAACTTTTTCATCAATACCGCGGTCCTTGACATTGGTATCATATCTATTGAATTATCTTATTGATGCCTGGAATACAGTAGACTACATAACATCATGTCAAACCCAATATAAGGATATGCCTCATGATGGCGACTCTACACCTTTTATTCTGTGATCGGGTGATTACAGTTATATGTGATATGACGTCATTCTGAATCCAATTTGCTTGGGGACGCCCGAGGGGTCAACCAATATATGTGTACACTTGGTGTCCAATCCCGATGTAATCCGTCCAATCTTAGGCCAATGTTCCTATTCTCGCAATGCAAAGTCCAATCCCGTATATAATTATAGTATTTGATGATATCCGATAATATCAGTCCAATCTGTCCCATAAATGTACGTTTTTGGGAGAGTGGTTTAGCCATATATGTACTATTTCTATATAGGGCCCATCGCCTATACGATATCTCAACAAAGATGGGACCAAAATGAGAGGTACTTTCTGAATCTAAAGGACGGAAAGTGAAGGATGGAAATAGCCATATTCGTTTGACAAGTTTCGTATTATTTTTTCCCTACGTCGGCATCAACGCCTATACTATATTAGTCGATTTCGTTGCCTATAGAGACAGAAGTTGGTCCCGCTTTTGAGGACAGCTATGTTTCATATATGAGTAGTAGATATATGGGTTTACCCCTTGAGGACGCCCTAATGAGAAGATGAATTATCCGGATCCACCAAAGAATGATGAACTATTCTGTTCCACCCTACCCAGGTAGCACATCATCTTGGCCTAATCTTGAATTCATATTGGGCCGATATATACAGGGTGACATAGAATAAAGTACATTGCATAGTGCCACGCAATACAGGATACTAAAATAAGAAAAAAAAGTTCCTATGAATATATGGGTCCGCAAGGCCTTCGGTTAAAAGATACGGGGTATTGAATTTTAATGGAAAAATGTATTGAAGTACAAGGGCAACAATTTGAACATCTTCTAAAAACTTATTATTGTTTTGTTCTAATCAATCATCCCAACAATCCCCTGTATATAGGGTACCACTGGATAAAATGCCCGGAATGGCTTCCTGGTCAAAAAATTACCCATTCACAGATGAAACCATATACCGAAGTTGAATGCATTACCCGCCCCATATTTAATTATTCTTGAGATATTGCGAACAACTATTTTTATTTCTTAACTTTAACGCCCTGTATCTCGAGAACTGAACACTTGAAGACCGTATATGTTCCTATCTCAGTGATTATGAAATCACGAGGGCTATCACCCGTCAAGCGTTGTCGGTCGAATTTCGTGACACCCTGTATATTGTAAATGTAAGATTAATATTGGTCCAATATGAGAGTATATTGAAAATAAAATATTGGAATGATAATATTGGTGGAATATTGGTTCAACCTGAGCCAAATGTGGATTTTAAGCTACAATATTGAAGCCAATATTGGTTGAAAAGGTCGTTAACAATTAATATGTGGAAAAACATATACAGGGTGTTTCGTAATATGTGGGACGCACTTCGAGAGGTGATAGGGTGTCTCAAGAAAATGAAGAAGTTCCCATAAACAAAAGTCGTGTAGAAGGCTTTGTTTGCGAGTTTGGGTGTTGAATATTTATAAAAAATTTATGTCTACCCTGTATGCATGACTTATCGTGGTGGCAAAATTTAGACTGTTATGAGACTGGCATAGTGCCACAATTACAGAATGATATCTATCATGGTTATAGAGTAATCTTAACAAATGTCTTGAATGGACTAAGTATTCGACAACCTCGGACATTACATCAAATTTTGAAGTTGAATTTGCTTATTCGGTTTCTCTCGAAAACAGTGAATCTTTATGAGTTTCTACACTCGGTGCATTTTTCTACAAAATTGCATCCTCTGAGTGAATGAATGAAATTTCGGAAAGTTTCATTGCCACCTATATTATTTTCTGAAAAATCATATACCAATATCCCTTAGCGATGCCACTAGGAGTCAGATTGACTGAATAATGCTACACAATGCTCAATCAATCTCAGGTACTGAGTTATGCACCAGAATATCAAGAATTTTTGTGTAGCGGTTGTCTAGAGATTCAATGAAAATTATTTTTTATTTTCACCCTACGAAGCCTTCTAGAACCTTTGTTTATGGCAACATTATTATTTTATCCAGACACCCTATCACCTCTCGAAGTGCGTCCCACATATTACGAAGCACTCAGTACATAAATTTTATATATTATTGTTACGCAAATGTCGGTACAACATCAACATCGTATACATAGTGTCTCCAACAATTAAAACCAATATTGCAATTTGTATATTGTATTGTGAGTTCGATGGCATATTGGTTGAATATTGTTTCAACAATATTTGAAACATTATATTTACCTATATTGATCGATATCGTTTTAACTTTATCATGCGGAAGATATCGAATGCATATTGTTTTAAAGATGCATACCTATATTGGCAATTCAATATTTTTCTTAATATCGCTCTTAGAAGAGGAAAATAATATTGTTTTTTCTGTGACGGGAAAAAAGTTTGGCATTTCATCTCTGTTGGCAGGTTATAAAATGTCACTTTTCATAAATTACTTTTTTCCTGTGGGAAAAAAGTGAGTACTTCTTTCCCGGATATATATCACATATATATATATACTCTGTTAATGGCTTTTGTTGTGCTAAAGTTCCGAAAAATGAGTCAATAATACCGTCTCCGAGAAAGAACTGCAAGTCCTTTTATCTTCCATTCGACTTCGCGGTTTCGTATATTAAACAAACAACTATTAAACAACTACTGAATTCGGAATTTTTCAAAATCAAATCACAGAATTGAACTGACAGAAGTGACATCAGATATTTGATTACTTCAAAAGAATGATAAAGATGCCTATAAAACGCAGGTGTCCCTACTGTTAAAAACTTGAAATTTCACGTCGATAATTTTCAGAACACAACCTGGAGCTAAAATCTACTACTTTTTTCCCTTGTATAATAAATAACTATTTTCCAAGTCCAATTGCACATCGATCAATTTATATAGTTTTACATTGGTTATTAGTACCTGATTCACTATATCATGCGAGCAATATTGTTTACATATTGTTTTCAAGATGCATATATCGATACCGACATTTCGATAATTATCTCATATCACTCTGATGTCGATAGATGGCGGTATAAATTATTAGTAAAGTACTTCCAGAGCCGGTCAGAAGAGAGCATATAAATATTGGCTCGACACGATTGAAAATCATACTTACCTATTGAAAAAATATTGATATTTTTATTTTATAGAGACGAGGAGAAAATATCCCAAATAATCTGAAATAATTTCATCGATTAACCTACAGACAGTATTATTTGTTTTTGTTCTGTGAATTTCAATGCTTAGTACAGGACAGTAAGGCAATTGTGGCCGGATCTATGGTATATCTTTGATAGTATCAGAATCTTTCCAATGATACATGACACGATCCTAATTCCCCAAAGAATTCATAGATGCTGTTGCTTGATGGGGGTTGACGTATGTGATACCTTCTACACAAACGGTGTCTCCCTCTTTTTTTTTCTGAGGGTGGATATAGTCTATATAGTGGACCATCCGGTATAATATAATGGTGAATGGGCTGAATGCCACCCACCATTTACTCAACCGCCGCCAATATTTCAAATGATCTGTTTCTCCTGCAATTACATACACAGGACACGGAATTGAATACCCCTCAATTAGTCCTTAGTTCTAGTCCCATTATTAGGTCTGAAATAGTAATAATAATATACTATTTTGAACTTTCCTTATGGAAGTATATTCTGAAAGCGCTGAACAGATATTGAAACGGGATGAATAAATTCAATTAATTTGGGACAATTGTCAGTTAAAACTTGCAATGATGTTGTACACGTAGTCGAATTTACGCTAAAAATGTATTTTATATCGATCTTCCTATGTATACTCATAACTACTTTGTGTTTGACTCAAATATTTATCATTTAAAATCTTCAAAAATACTCAATGATTAAAGTCGGCACACTTTCAAAAACGCTAGTTTCTGATGACGTTATATACCGACAAGCATTTCAATAATTGACTGAAAAATTAACGGAGCTCTGAGAAGAAAATGGTTCAAGACAGTGAACTTTGGGTTAGTACTTATTCAAAATGACAAAATGAAATTGTTAACTCAGGCTCAGGCCCATCAATAGGTAAATGGAGTTGTAACTGACGATGAAGGTATTGAAGCAATAAATGAAGCTAATTATTGCAAGTGAAATCTATATATCTAATCTGTAGATGCAGGAGTAAGTATTATATTCAAAAACCTGAAAACTGTGAAGACCAGCTAAAGTAAGGTAGGTATACTCATTCGGTAAATACACAATTTTTAGGCAGAGGAGCAGATAGAAGATAATATAGTTTTTATTATACTCGCCAGTCCATCAAATCGTGAGCATGAAAAAAATAGGAACATGTGCCGATCCAATATTGTATGTTGCGGCACTTGAGGAAATTGAAAGCCATCAAGAGATTACGTCCTTACTATACAATAGGATGGGAGGAGGAATTGAAAACACTCGCGTAGACCAGATAAGAAATTTTCTGCTCCATATGTGACTAGATTAAGATATTAATTCATTTATATAGCTATATCTTTTGTATTATTTTTGCATATAGCTGAAGATGAACCTATATAGGTTCGAAATATGTCCTAAAATCATTTAAGATTTTTATTAAAATAATTGTGGAGATGACTGGGACTTTTTCTACTACTTCATTGACTCCACTTTGAAATACCATGGACGTCTACTACAGATTAATCATGATAACGTTGATTCAACAACATGTATAAGAGGGATAATACAAAATATGCTAAAATGAAGTCTTAAACAAATAGCATGCAGTACCTATATCATATCTTGGTAGGTAACGAAGGATTTTAGGTGAAAAAGTTATATGAAGTACCTATACTGGTGATATTTTGACCCCATCAATACATTCCCGAGATTAGAAGAGAAAGTCCAGGGACACCATGTATAGTTACATTTATTATTTTTGATGCGAGTCAGGGACCGATTACTCATGGGACACTCTGTATTTAACAAAACAAATTATATTGCTCGATGAATTTGATTATGAATTCAGAAGGACGTGGTCAGTGGTCGCAGTGATTTGGATTTCTCCAATGAGTGATTTCGAAGTATCTCAATAACAATCAAAAGAGTTACACAATGAAATAATAACTTTTCTTGAGAGTGCAGATTACAACAGCATCATATTATTTTTTTAATAATGAGGTTTTGCGGAAAATCCTTCGTGCGTTCGTGTCTACCTACGTCAAGCGGCAAGCGGCGTCGCACGGCGCACTAGATCTGAGCAATGCAATGGAACTGTGGGAGAGTGAAACAGCTGACACTCACTGATAGTCGAGTTTAGAACTCCGATTCGGAGGTATCGCGAGATCGTCCACAAGCACAATAATGACAATACCTAACATCGAATTTAGCAATAAATACTAGCAGTCGTTTATAGATGCCAGCGTGAATTGGGACATTTCGTTTAGACTTTCAGTCATAAAGTCGCGGAAATGGGTGAACGGGAAAGGATAACGAAGAATCCGATTCGGGTCGGTTTTTACGATATAGAGAGGACCATCGGGAAAGGAAACTTCGCGGTGGTGAAGCTAGCCAAACATAGAATTACCAAAACTGAGGTATGATATTAATATGTTTCGTATTTTGAGTAGGTAGGTACCTATGTGCATGAGCTCGACTAATAAGACCGAGACTAAAAAACTGAAGTATGCAACTCCACTATAGTCACCGAATACGAGTTATATGCGCTCAAAACATCAAATTAGGGAAAATATTGTGCTTATGATAGGTAGGTACGAGGTATAGGTACTTCGTATATTGTTGCCTCATATTTATATTACTTTCGAAATCACTTCTTCAAAATGAACATAAAAAATTTTGGTAATCACCGCTCCGCATTATCGATTTCAATTTATTGTAGTTATTCTGCGATATTAGCTCAGCAAAAAATATTGAGAAACTTTCTGGTATATGTCTATGGGTTGTATTGAAATAAGTGCAAATATTTCATACCCTGAGAAAGATCGACGTATATATACTATCGAATGGCACCGGCACCAATAAAAAATATAGGGATTAAAATAAAATTTGGGATTAGACCCCCTTATTTCCACCCTAAGTTCTACACTGTAGCGATTCTGACGAAAGGTACAATCACGCGGAGTTCAATCATTTAAATTGTCTCAAATAAGTGATCTACTCGATTTTTTCTAGTTTTTTGTTCAATTTTCGAGATGAAAATTCGCGTTAATTAGAAGAATTAGAAAAAAAATCTGAAATCATCAGAATATTCCTTAGACTGTATCAATATCGATGTGCCGATGATGTGCTGAATAAAATTATGTACTCATTTCAAAAACACCACGTAGATATATCTATGTATTATGTTTTTTCTGAAATAGATCGATAGATATTCGAGGAAAATCAAGGATATCTGAAACAGTACCTACTTGGGTACCCACCATTACCAAATTTTTTTATCTCTTGGAGCGCACGAAAGGAAATTCCTATATTGTTCCAAGAACATCGTGCGTATACCTAGGGAGGAAAGGACCCTCAGGGGCTGACAACTTGTGAGTACGGAAATGGTAAATCCGAGGTACCTTAGCCGGATATTCACCAAACTTCAACTGTCTTGGGTGATATCCTCATCTCTCTTCCTATCTATCCGAGGGGTAAACCGCGGTCAAAATTGTGTACACCAAGCTTCAATTTCACAAGATACTCCAAGGACTTACAGGAAATTTCAAGGAAATCCAAGGAATTCCAAGGGAATCCAAGGAAATCCAAGGAATTCCAAGAAAATCCAAGGAATTCCAAGGAAATCTATGGAATTCCAAGGAAATCCAAGGAATTCCAGTTGTTTGTACACCAGAATTATACCGCACTACACTCAATGAATTCCAAGGAAACCTCGAAGGAAACCCAATGAATTCCAAGGAAATCTAAGGAAACCCAAGGAATTTCAAGGGATTCTAGGGAAATCCAAGGAATTTCGAGGGATTCTAAACAAATCCAAAGAATTCCAGTTGTTTGTACACTAGAATTATACCGCACTTCACTCAATGAATTCCAAGGAAGCCCAAAGAATTCCAAGGAAATCTATGGAAACCCAAGGAATTTCAAGGGATTCTAAGGAAATCCAAGGAATTCCAAGGAATTCCAATTGTTTGTAGACCAGGAATATACCGCACTCCACCAAAGGAATTCCAGGGAATTCCAAGGGAATCCAAAGAATTTCAAGGAAATTCAAGGAATTCCAAGGAAATCCAAGGAATTCCAACGAAATCCCGGAAATTCCAGGGAATTCCAAGGAATTCCAGTTGTTTGTACACCAGAATTCCACCGCGGTTTACCCCTCGTATCTATCCTATCGGCCTTCTCTGGTCATCTTCTCTTTTCCTCTTCCTCTCCAATGCCAACCTCACCATCAAGTGGTGTGGGGAGCACAGACCGCGACCGCTCGACATATGAAGCACTTTGGGACCATCTCCATCTTTGATATCTCCGTGCCATATATGGGACAAATATTTGTGGACATTTGTGGTAATGATAGGGCGATTTGCTGATATCTGTCTAGGTGGCCAAGGACTGGTCAACGAGGCTCTGGCAACCTAATCCAAGCTGTGGAAACCCGTGGCGATGGAGGAATGGCACCACGCCTAACGGGGTTACTGGGAAGCAGGAAGACATTTCAGAGTAAACAGCCTTATTAGCCCTGTGTAGGGGGCACCACAGGGCTGGGCCAAGAAATTCTCGAAGAAATTTCGTTTTTTTTTTTGTATGGAGCACTCACCAAAACGCGAAATTTTTTTCACTGTTTTCGCAGTGCAATATTCGCTCTGCAGTGCATTTACCGCTGGAATTGTGCGATAATTGCATTGCTCATATGAGTCATTTCATATAATGAGGGAAGTATTCGGTTATAATTGCATAAGTGCATACAAATCACCGATAATTTTGCAAGAAAGCGTGTCATCTGAAAATTTGCAGGCGTTTATTTTCATATTTTGGCGAAAGAGCCCGAGTCCGAAGGATGAGGGCAATCTATATAAGATGACACGCTTGAATGCAAAATTGTCTCATCATTTTTATGCACGAATGTAATTCACTGGAATATTTCACGAATAAAGAAATTCTCTGCTAGATTTGGTATTTTTTGGTTCACTTTCATTTATACTTTCCTGGATAGATTGCATGGAGCACCGAGTGGAGCACTCACCAAAACGCGACATTATTTCACTTTTTGAAGTCCATCTGAAATTAATTTGTGTTTTTTTATTTTAAATGTGTTGTCGGGATCTCTTCGCAGTGCAATCTTTGCTCCGCAGTGCAATTACCGATATATGAGGGAAATATTCGAGGTAATTGAATCATTTTCGTTATTTTGGAGACACCTCAACAAATATTATCTATAAACAGATTTGACATTCAGGAACTGAAAAGAAATTGAAAATCGCTCGAAATTCTCGATTTCACATATCGAGTACTGCTCTGCGATTGGAAAAGAAGATAATTGATTGTATTATTTGGGGTATATAGGTGAGTAGGTAAATTTTTTTAGGGAGGTGCCCACATCAACATACCATGGATCGGAAAACACTGAACCAGTGAACCTACCCGTGGGGACACGGTCGGAAGAAGGTGGTTGGTTGCAATGTTTTTATGAGTCACTCGGAAGGCACTTTAATGCCATTTAAAACAGTTTTCTATTTTTTTACTATCTTGTCAACTAAGCGAGATATTGCCTGTAAACGGTAACTTGAGACACTGAGTATACTGCAAAAACCACCAGTTCATTCTTTACATTACAGATCAGTCGTGAATAATAGGTGGCAAAGTTATGAGTTGAAAATAGCGATTCCAGCTTTCATTTCAATCAATATTTTTCCAAATTATACAGTCGTGAATTCCATATTATAAAAATGGAATAATTTTCTTCTATAGAATCATTTTGAATAATAAACGCATCTGAGTATTTATACCTCCATTAATTCGTATATGCTTGTTACAAAATTTAGAAAATGTTGAATTGTTGAATTCTATACGACCTGACAACTTGTTAGTTATTATATATATGAGCTAGAAACTTCCAAGTATATACGTAATAACAAATGGTTTTGAAAAACAATTTCTTCCATATGAAAAACATTTTTTTCAGCTTTTACCTTTGAGGTCGTTGAAAATAGATTGCATATTATTGTCATAATCGGACAACATTATCCACGAGTTAATACAAAACATGCGATTATTTCATACATTATAGTATAGTTCAACGAAAACGAAACAGACTGAATAACTTCGATTCAGTTCGAAAAAACGCTGAAGACGAGTTCTAATTCGATAATCTCTTCAGTATTCTGTTCTCTTTTTTCAACACTAGTATTCGAAAAAGTTTGAAGATACGATCCCTTAGCATATTTGCGTGCACTGAGAAAATGTCAAATATCGATGGATCTTTCTTCTCAAGGTTGCCAAATTGTAACTGTTTGGAAAGAAATCTATTTGTTTTGAGATTCCAAAGTAAATGATACGTCCTATACCAAAATGGGTATATTCACGATGTTTGAAGTGATTCAATTTTGACTGCATGCTGATGATGGTACAAGATAATTCGACAGAAGATAGTGCAATAACATATGCATAGTATTCCAAGAAATGGCTGCTAAATTTCGACCGTCATTTGATAACGAAATGATATATATTCCAAAGGCATGTAAACACATTTCAGTTTATCGAACGGCAATTGTAATATTCCTTATCCTGAGCAAAATGATTGAAAAATTGCTCTTTCCTGTGCGGAAATTTGCACTCGATTTCGCGATTTGATAACGTGATAGGAATTATGCCATCTGATTCCAACTGAATGGTAGATTTCGAAAACCCACCTGTCTCAGCCCTCAGTCTGAGCAGCCTATATATCCGAATATACTTCCGTCATGAAATTATAATAAATAATGAGGTGGTCCAATAATAAAATAAATAGTTTTTGAACCACTTTTTAATAAAACATAATAAATTTGTGGGCAAACCTAATTTCTCTGGTAAACGCTTTGTCTTTTACCTAATGGCGAACAAGAGTGTTTTTTTTGAAAAAGCTGTACCTCTTCCCCATCACAAAACACAGAATAAATTGTACACAGAACATACATTGACATATTGACATGGAACATAGAACTGTGACTAACCTAAGATGTAGTCTAATATAATTCAAAGAGAATGGCGGGATATTCAAAATTTAAAATCGAATACAACAATAATAATAATAATAATAATAATTTATAAATAAATAAATAATAAATAAATAATAAAATAATTACAAGTTGAAACAAGAAGCAAATATATAAAAGAAGATGATGTCGCCTTTGCGACCGCTATTCAAACTTATCTAAGTTAATGCATACTTCCCAGAATATTTCGTCCCCCTCTAAATATAATATCCGGTGGACCAGTGTAAAACTCAACATGTGAATTAGAATACTTGTAGTGTGAGCACCACACGAGTTTCACACTGGTCCATCCGATATTATCTTTAGACGAAAGCGAAATATTCACGGAAATATTGAAGCTCTGCCTCTAACTTTGGATCAGTTTGATTCGCGGCACGTTTGGATATTCGTGAAAGGGACATTTTTTCCTTTCATTTGTTTTTTGTTTTAACTCGTTATCACATGACGGAAGTATGTCCGGAATAATAGGACCAAATAAACCGCTTTGCCGTGGATTTGGCTCAGACTGAGAGGTGGCACAGGTAGGTTTTTGAGATCTACCATTAAATTGGTATCGGATTGCAAAATTCTTATCTCGTTATCAAATCGCGAATTTGAATTTTTGAATAATTTTGCTCAGGATAGTGATTGGCACAGGTGCCGTTCGATGAACTACAATGTTTTTACATTCCATTGGGACATATATCATTTCGTAATCAGATGACGGTAGAAATCTGCAGACGGCTCTCCTACAGTGACAGGCCTGCAACGTGTTTGATGAACCTAATATCTTGCCTAATATCTATAGTTATCATAATATCTATAAGCCGGATTAACCCAGCTCATAAGGAAGTATTTTGGAGCTGAACACTAGATCTACTCGAGATATAGTCGAATTTGATCTTTGTTGAGTAGTTATATGAGGACTTTTGTTCCGTATCTGCACCGATAATTTATGACTCGCTTTATGATATGACGTGTTGATGAAACCGATGATAATATACAGCGTGTGTTTTCTCAACAAGCTCTGTTCGAAAATGTCGAGGAAAATGTGAACAACAAAAACGACTATTAGGTAACTTATTTCAAAAATGTGGATAGCCTATTCGCTTCACTCCACATCGAATACTTAGATGCGATGTTTCATTGTATAATTTCTAAATCAGGATAATCTCTCTATACCGGGTAAAAAAAATTATAAAATTGTTCTATCCGTCATTCAGTTGCCCCTTTACGAGCAACCCTCAGAAGTCTTCGAGAGTCTTGTGCGAGCAAGGAATGACGGGGGCCTTACCTTTTAACGTGTGATCCCAAACACTTTCTTGGGCCATCAGAAAAATTTCTGCTGTCGACGGGAATCGAACCCACGAAAGGCAAGCGAATGCGGAATAGAATATAGACACTCTGTCCGCACGGCTACCTGGCCCCTGGGTGTACCAAGTTATCGTATTCATGCAATATCTCGCTTTATTTTACAAGATAATAAGAAAATTCAAAAACTGCATTGGATGGCATTGTATTAGCTTCCTCATGACATATAAAAAATCTACCACAATTGACAGTTCTCTGGCAGCAACCCCCACGTCTTATTTTCAAATGGCACCCCCTGTATATTGTCAGTGGAAATTACGTGTCTATATCAATTTGGAATACAATGATAGCGTATAATTGGTATTTTTTATTGATAGCAAAAAAAAATATCAACATTTTGTGACTTGTTTCAAGTTACTTAAGTATCCTTATGAAAATGAAAAATTGCCTCCGCTCATGTTTTTAGTCTCGTTTTTAGTTCATTTTTTGATTCGCATAAAAGATAATATTTTATTTAAAATTCATTCATTAAATGTTGCTGTTTTCGTTGTTATAGTAATAAAAGAGTTTATGCTACTCCTTGTCAAATAAGCGAGATATTGCCTGTATAAGATAACTTGGGACACCATAATATGTCTAAAAAAAACTAAAACTGAAATTAAGTTGGAACATTTTTTATCATGATCCATATCTCTTTTTATGATATGATAAATAATAGTAACTAATTCGAGAATATATTCTACACACTATGTCTTTTGTATCATGATGAATATGATCACTTCAAGCATAAGTATATATATCTCGAGGTATATCTCCTTGCAGTCTTTGGACAGTGTCTGTCATTCTGTGTGTGTAATATTTGATAGCCTTCGTCAGTCGAGAATATTTTCAAAAAACCTGTTTGGTGAAGTGATAAACGGTTTTGTTGAGTTTTCAAAATGGTGAACCTCAACTTCGGTTGCTGAATTCATGGAGATGCCAAATTCGAAGCTCTATTATCAATGGGCATTGTTTTCTTCGTTTTTTGGCCGCTTCATTGGCGGATGTTGCTTTTTAGTTTTTCCGGCTCATCTACAAGTATGTAAAGCGACAATAAAACAATCATTCATAAAACTTCAGAAGAAATTAATATTTCTGGTTGTTCACAATGTAATATATTAAATCAATGTTAGATATTAGAAATTAAGCGTACTTTTTTAGAAATTTATAATTGTTGTCTTTTTCCTTTTGCTTAATTAATGTATGTTCCTATACTACTTACACTACTTACACCTGTAATGTATTCCAGAAAGCGTCAATTGTATTTCTGAATGGTCACTTGTATTTCAGAATATAGTCAATTGGATTTCAGAAAGCGTCAATTGAATTAAAAATGATATTTTCTGAATTGGTGTAGTGGTAAAAGTGAGTTATTTTAACACTGCTCCTAATATGACATTTTTATTTAGGACATCTGGACTTAAAAGCCGAGCCCTTGATAGGTAGTGTTTGAAACAAAAAAATCTCGTGTTGACCGTTTAGTGGTTTTGTAGGTTTTTGTCCAAGGGATAAGCGAATCGATGATGGCACTGTATACAGGGTGTAGTTAAATAACGCCGAAAAAATTCAGGGGGTGATTCCTTCTGATATTCTAGCAAATAAAGTTTATATATATATATAAACATGTGTCCTAACTTGCTCCGTTTTTGAGATACAGGATGTTGAGGTTGGAAGTATTAATTGTTTTTATTTCTAACCCCCCTGTATAAGCTTTCATGGTGCCAAAATTCAGTATGATTGGAGACTGAGAAAGCCCCAAAATTTCAAAATGATTGTGATTGGGGTTATTGAATAATCTCAATGGATGTCTTGAAAACAGCTAGGTACATTCAATTTGGAGTCAAATCGAATTTTCATTGTTTCCTCAAAAACTAAGCTTGCTACAAAAATCACACAGCGGATAAAAAAGTTGTTATTCAAATAGTTCAATCTAAAAAAAATATGAAACTCAGAAAAACCGGTGGCGTACAATGGCATTCACCATAAATATCGATAATTTTACCCACTGTGACGCCACTGGAAATATTATTCCGAATATAATTGCACCAGAAGAAGTTCCATAATACTTTTAACAAAACCACAACGTTTCATCGAAATTGATGAAAAGACAATTGAGTACTGAATAAAAAAAACGATATTTCATGGAAATATTAATACCCTGTATCTCGAACACGAAGCAAGTTCGGACACATGTTCATATGAACTTTAATTCCTAAAATATCACAAGGAATCACCCCTTGAACTTTTCCGGTGTTATTTAGATACACCCTGTATAGCTCTAGTGATGAGGGTCGTGCTATTACTACGGCTAGTTAGTTGTTAATGAAATAGGCCTATATTGGCCTAGCCTACAATGTGTCGCTGTCTCTCCATGGCCTGATGTGGCTTATCTACGTTCTGTGTGCACGAGACATAAGAATGCTCTCCTCTCGTCGTTCTATTAACTTAGGAACTTGCGTCAATGCTTGACGTCAACTACCTATAAAAGGTTGTTCAGATTTTGCTGAACGAATCGCTCTTAACACGCTATGGTAATCATCATATACAGGGTGATTCACGAGCCACTATTCAAACTTATAATGTACAAAAGCTCTGTCATAAAAAAATGATTATTTCAATTGGTCAATTCGACGTAATTACAGATACAGAGTCGTGTTACTTTTTTATTGTATGTTTTCAATCTTATTTGGTTCTTTGGGATTTTCTCTCCTCGTTTCTATAAAATAAAAGTATTCGTATTATTTCAATATATTTGTAGAGGGATTTTTCTTTTAGACTCCCTGATAGAAAAATTTGTTAAACGCAGTGACATTTTGGGGCAAATCATCTGATTTGTCCCTCTACAAATATATTGAAATAATACGAATACTTTTATTTTATAGAAATGTTTTCAATCGTTTTCAATTTTCCTGAAATTTTATACACTGAGTCTACTAATCGTGGTCAACTTTCTGAAATACAAAATGTAGCCGAATTCCAGGCCCAGAACTGAAGCATTTCAATCTGAAGTCTCTTGGAAAAAGGACACCCTTTACATCGGAATTCTCGATCTCTGCTTATTATTATTGAAAATGGCGATCTGGCTCTATTGTATAGATATTTTCATGGACGATATTCTTCTGAAATATCCACAATTGTTCCTCCCTTGGCAGTCCCCGCGAGATTAACCCGTCGAGTTGAGGCTTCGCACCCCTTCGTGGTCACTTTGAAGACCTGCAGAACATCTCTTTCCAAAGACTCGTTCATCCAACGAACAGCGAGGCTCTGGAACACATTGCCAAGGGATGTGTTCCCCGAGGCATATAACCTCCAGAAATTTAAGAAGAACACCAATTCCTACCTTATTTCCCTTGGTTCTCACGATGTTCTCTGAACATTAGAGGATATACCTTTTCGTGGGAACCAGAACATGAAAAAAAAAGATTTTTATAAAAACGCCTCCTTATTTTTTCATTTTTTCTCTGTGGCGCCCTAGAGAACACCGTTTACGGCTCCATGCCTCCATAGAAGAACTGCGGCAGCAAATTGTAACCGCTTTTCTATCTTCACGAAGGCGACATGTTGAAAGGTCTGTGAGAAGGGCATGCTCTTTCTGAACTTATTTTAACTCGTAAGTTCATATGCTTTGGCTGATGATCTTTAATCTCTTCTTCAACATTGTTTCATCACTGTAGTAGTAGTAGTAGTAGTTGTTTGAATCTACTATTTGAATTTGAATCCAAATCAATGTATGTACATATTCAAAAAATATATTGATAAAATTCTATATACAACGTTTTTTATTCAATTCTATTATAGTATATTACGTAATATGTGTTGTAAGAAGCATATTACGCACGAATGGAAAAGTTATACGCACGTAGCCGCGGATCGGCGAGTGCGTAATTGCTTTACAACACGCATTACGTACTATACTTTACCTACTGCCATATAGTACATAAAAACAATTTTGAGAAATCCGCTGTTGACGGCGATTACGCGATCATGAAATATGTATACTGGTAAAGAACTACTTACTGAGGATGTATCTCTTGTGTTCTTGCCTACTTTCTATAGTGGCCGTAGGTAAATTTTTTTTAACAAAACAGAGTTGAAGGGAATTCAACTTGGCGTTCCAAATATTCGTGAGGACCACAAGTGATCGAGGACTCTTACAATCATGCAATATGCAGGGGATAGGAAATAAATCCTCGATTATTGAATAAATATATAAGTAGATATCAACAAGCAAAGGCTAGTACGAAGAGTGAAATAAACAATGTTCTGCACTACCGTTCAATTCCATTTATTCAATAAAAACATTTTTACAATACAAGATGTACAAACAGAAATCTTCTAAAGGGGACATTGGACATGATACAAATGTAAAACATACAATGTAGAACACTTAGATACGCCACAGAATTACCCTCCAAGGGAGCCCTCAGAGGCGGCCGATGCAGGCCTCGCCGATGATTTTTGTTTAACAACCCAAATGACAGTCATGAGGGAGCTAACCTTTAATCCAGCTCATGTTAGTGAGTTGCCCAGGGCAGAAAAGATTGATCGTCGATTGCTACCTTGTTCTCTCTTAAGGACAAATACAAATAAAACTGTGACTTGCACAGGTGCGATGCTGTCAAATGTCAGAGAAACAATTTTTTCCTCTTTTTTCCAATATGTGATTGGAAATTCTCAAAATTCTAGTCGTAAGTTCAAATTAGACTTTGAAAGCAATATGAATGAATGATTCTTATTGCAATTATGTGATCACTGAATGTTGAATGTTAACATTTTCATCGGGCTAAGTACCCTGAGGACTATGTTTTGATCAAGAAGAAGAGTTTAAAATTGAAAGAAGATGGTGCATAAAGGTATCATATTCCTTAAATAGAAATTAACTTGATGGCAGTTAATGAAAGCAACGGATTAGTGAAAAAGCGGTGTGCATGAATCCACCTTGAGTTGTCTGGGTCCTGCTTCATGGTTCATGGTTTTGCACTACCGGACACTGCACCTTTCGCACGAAGTGCTTCCGCAGGTTTGGGCTTCCGGATGCGTTGGACACTCCTGTTACCGATCCCCGGAGATTGAAAGGCGGCTAAAACTAAAATTTTCATTGTCGTAGACACTGTAAACCATATCTCAAACTCATTCAAATAATGCCACTCCCACGCTTGTATACAAGAATTTCACGGTAGATGGAACATTATAGACGTATCTGGAGTACCGATCGAACGACAGATCATTTGGAAAATGTGTAAGCCCGGTTAATCGAGCTTGCTCTATCCGACAAGAATATTTTCCACTTTGTTATTTCAAACGGAACACCCTGTATTTCATTCCATTTTCAGATCCTCCCTGATTTCATCAATGAATCACACTTGGGGTCTAGCGGACATGATTACAGAGATATATAGGGTAATCAAATCGAGATTTTACAACTTTAGTATTTTTTTCTGTTTTAATGTATACCATATGGCGAAAAATGAAGATTATAAGTTATTGGGAATACTTCCTTATGAGTTCTGATGAGGTGCTGTTCGATATATTTTGAGGTTAACAACGAAAGGATGTGCTGAGTGGGCTTGTTGAGTTTGTCTGACTGGTATTGATA
The DNA here is from genome assembly GCA_918026855.4 of Phaedon cochleariae. Taxonomy (NCBI): domain Eukaryota; kingdom Metazoa; phylum Arthropoda; class Insecta; order Coleoptera; family Chrysomelidae; genus Phaedon; species Phaedon cochleariae. Next base: position 16,597,435 of record OU896709.1, on the reverse strand, counting down.
GTAATGGAGTGTTCGGTATGTTTGGGTGCTGAACCTCACATGTGGCAACAGTATTCTAGCACTGGCTGTATCTGTGCATTGTAGATCATGAGAAGCTATTGAGGTGTGAAGTAGCCTCGAGTACCCTTGCCCACGAAACAAAAATCCGAATTTTTGTGAACAGCCTCTCAGGATCTGACATATGATAATCCCATGAGAGAGTATAGCTGATGGAAACACCGAGCACAGATATATTGGACTCGGAGAATAGATATAGTGGACTCGGAGCATAGATATAGTGGACGCCTTTCTAGAGAAAGTACAGATTTGAGCTCAGGCTTGAGTTTTGGTGGCGTTGAATTCAACTAGGTTATTGGTTCCCTGGGAATGAATGGGAAATCTGGAAGAGAAGGCAGTTTGGAGAGTTTTATCATCTACTCCCAACGGTAATTGCTATAACTCAATCCACCACCACGTGAGGCGATCAGCCAGAAAGAAAACACGATAAGATTTCATAGCTGAGGTGGTCAGCCGTATGATGGTAGTTCCTGAGGGAGTCCTTGGTGCCAAACACTGATAACTCCTGAGTTTTCCAGATATTGGATAGGCTCAATGTTGATGGCTTTCTCCATCACTTCAGAAATAACTGATAAAAGGGCAATATGCCTGTAGTTGTTGGGCAGGTTTTTATTACCTTTTTTAGAGATTAGTTGGACTTCCAGCAAGATGAAAAAATACCCGACCTAGGATAAAGGACCGTTGGCCCTGTTCGTTCCTGAGACCAAGCTAAATGCGTCTGATAGTGCGTTGACGGAAGACGATTTTGGGCATTCGACTTTCAACGGTTGAAATACCTGACAACACTTTTCCTTGGGAGAAGTAAGTTGAGTTTGCTGCGAAACTCTCCGCAAAAATGTTTGCTTTCTATTGCGATGTTGTTGCTAAAGTGTCGTCAGCTTAAGAGTTCTTCCCAAATGCTTCAGCGAGGGACCAAAAGGAAAGGGAACCATAGGGACAATCTATGAGTTTTGATCTTATTTTGGCATTGTATGTTTCTTTTGATGCATCTATTGTTTGGCTGCAGTTATTTTTGATTTCAACGTATTCAAGGCAACAGCTCTAGAACAGTTTTTGTTGAACCAGGGTTTCGAAGGTGATCATCTTTTCCAATAATTTGGTATGTATGTGTCCAAGCGTTCGATATTTCCGCAGCACACATTGAATATTGAGACGAAACCGATTCAGGTGTGATAAAGCCAAACAGGTTATGATATACAAAATGGATAAGATACATTGAGAATTATTTCTTTTGTCACAGATACCGAGAACATAAAGCCAAAATTCGATTTTTTGCTTCTATTCCAATGCTTCCAGGGGGTAGATACTGATGGATGTCTCAAGGGGATGGGGTACTGTCTCCAGAGCTGTCGTCACTCCTCTCCCTTATCTACGTGCTTGGGTGCAATTATCAATTTGAGATATTTCAATTTAAAGCTTCCTGCGATGTCTTTGAAAAATCGTTTATCATTAGTTCTTGTTACTCGATTTTTCTTGGGTGCAGAATCTTATAATTTTGCGGGCGGAATACTGATCTATTACCTCTTTGAAAAAAAAAAAATTGTTAAGCAGTTGTGATAGTTTGATTTAGGTGAAGGATGCACTTCAGCATGCATTACTGCAAAAATAACAAGTATTCTCTGTCCCCACTTCTCATGGTCCAAAATTTTGAAAGACTGAATATATGATAAGGTTCTAGATTGCAATATTCGGGTTTTTCCACAGAAAGGTCTTTGAGTTCTGTGGGTTTTTCTGGTCTTTTGAGAAAAAAATCCAGAGAAATATACATATTCCAATCTCAAACTTTATGATAGTTTATAATTTTCGAAAAATTTTATTATGGACCATGGAAAGTGGTAACTCCTCAAAAAAAAGTTTATTTGTGTCAAGAACATTTCATAGCAGATACTTGATGATTTTTGTTTGATTAAGTCGAAACGTACGGTGATTGGTCTTGATTGAGTGCACCGCCGTTACCACCGATACAACAAGGCCGGCAGACTCTGACGTAAACAGCTCGTGACGTCACCAAGAGAGGCCAGTGTTTTATTTTATCGCTTGTCGACTAACGCGTCAGTTCGTGTTAATTCATCGCTGATTCACGTATGTTTTTGAAACGGTCCCGAATTCTTTTGTTGTTTATTCATCAAAATAATTGGCGGAAAAATTACTGTTTTGTGAAATATTTTGTGTTGTGATCGGCGAAATAACAATGCCTTTGAAGTGTTGTGTTCCCTTTTGTTGGGGGAATTATGTGGGTGGTTCAAAAGTTCATGCTTTTAGTTTCCCGTTGGACGAGGAGCTATCGAAAATGTGGGTATATGCAATTCACCGCCAGGATTTTACTCCATCTTCAGTTCAAGTTCAGTAGTAAACAGAGCTTAATTTATGATGATGAATCAATAATAGAAGATAATTACTCTCTCATAAAAAGTATAAGTAGAGGAAGAATAGAAAAGCTTTGATTGTGCTGTTAGTTTTGTATTCGTATATTATAATCAACAAAATCATCTCTGAATTCGAGGAAATTTTCTTGAATGTTCATAATAAACGGGCATTTTTAATTCTCATTCTCAAATTTCTTTCTGAAAACGGTCATTTGCCTCGTGGCAATGAATGCAGAATTCATTCCAATGATCAGATTGCAACTATCATATTAACATGAACTACAAACACTCTACTTAAAAAGGTAAAACTGTATTTATCATGATACTTATCATGAAGATATTTGACTAAAAAGTTCCAAATTTCACCTCCTTTTTCACCTGTCTTCTGGATGGCATTCAAAACAAATTTCCCTTCTTTTTTCATCATATTGGACAATTTTTATATAATTCAACTATAAATATGATTTTCTTGAGATTAATCCATATTTAGTGAAAAGAAGGAAGAATATCATTCAAAATAATGGCGTGTGTAATGTCATTCGAAAGCAATCTATTGACATTTGACATCTCGTATTTTGATTGACTATTGATTAAATGGTCGTCATCTGGAATGCTTGTTCACTAAATATGAAGAACTCGCCATAAAAATCATATTTCCTGTTGAATTTTCTATATAAAAATGTGCCATCGAAGTACATCATGAGTATATAAAGTGTCCAATGCCAAAATGAGAGCAAGTAGCTTCAAATGCCCCCAACACAAGGGGAGAAAGAAGGCGAAATTTCGAACTTTTTCTTGAAATATCTCAATAAATAGTGGTTTGTTCACATTTTCATTATAAAATTCGGTTTATCAGACAAAAATACGTGAACAAAATTTTCAAAAAAAAACCATCGCATGATAAATGCAGTTTTACCCTTGAAAATTACGGTTTCAAGTGTAACGATCCACTTGGGTGAAAAATCCAACAACAGAAAATTGAAAACACTCACTGGTTATTTTTTCAGGTAATAGGAAATCTCCAAGATAAATATAGGTAATTGTAACAAACGGCATGTCAATCAAAATAAAATACATTTTCCACAATTTTCTTTCGATCAATCTCACGATAAGTTTATGTTCTGCGGGCCCTGTATAAGTAGGTGTGAAGTTTACCTTCACCACAATTTTTGCCAATATATTTAATTCGAATGGGTTGCTGTAGGTGGATATTTGTGTTGTATCCTGGTTTTTGCTTTAAAACTACGTTTTTCCATAATAAAATCGAATGGGGTGCGAAGAAGGGCTCAGTTGACGACTGGAATCCTTTTTTAACCGGAAGCCCTTCAAAAAACAGCAAAATCGGCTCAATGATGATCTAAAACTAAAATCGAAATACGCGGTCGCCTTATAGCGCTATAAGCGCTTGTCGTTTCGAGCCGCTGGTTAGGCCTCACTAAGTGACGTCACCCACGGAGCATGCAGGCCTTGTTGTATCGGTGGTAACGGCACCGCGCGGTATGTGGCTTAATATAATGACGTCATAATACTAGTCTTATGACCGCCAGGCATTCAATCCGTTTTCATGGAAATTCAAATTCGCTTTCATTCATGTTTATTTTTCTCAATGTAGAAAAGATTTTCGATGATATTCATGAAAATCATGCTATAATCATGCTGACAGTCAATTATTTAATTTGCATGAATCTTAAAATTTCACGTGTTCCTTATGGTGAAGAAAACACATTACACCATAACAATAATTATCAATTTCTCCCGCGTTTTCTCCTGTCTAATAACTTTCTCAATATTTTCTATCTTTGCAGGTTGCCATCAAAATTATCGATAAATCACAACTAGATGCGAGCAACCTTCAGAAAGTGTATCGAGAGGTAGATATAATGAAGAGACTCGATCATCCACACATCATTAAATTATACCAGGTACGTATTTAACAGATTATCGCATCTCATTTTCTCTTTTAACATAAACTGGTCAACATTGATAACGTCGTGGTCCAAAATATAGCCTGAAGTCAAATTAGAATAACCCACGAATTTCCTTACCAATTTGAAATCGGTTTTCACCGATGATTAGCCTAATCTCTTGACAGTTTTTTGTGGCACTATGAAACTTCTGTAATCTCAGATAAAATTGCTACAGGGTGATAATTGCAACGTGGTCTTCACCTTACCGTTTGAACAGATTTTTTTCTCACCTGTATCCTCTTGATTGATGCTTCCTCTCGAAACGTTTTCGGAATTTTCAAATTCAGAGCTCTGATAATCGTGTTATGAATATTCATTCAAAATGATGCATTATTTTGACGATTAATTGAACGAAATTGGAAGTTGGAATTCTTTTTCCAATAATCAACCTTATATGTATAGTCGTCATATATGTGATCGTGCTCGAACCCATAAAATTCTGAGGTAGTAGTGATACAAGAAATACTGAATGATGGAATGGAGAATAACGTTATCTTCAGTAGATGAAACATACTTTTCTCTGTGTTACTAGTGACATAATGGAGTGTTACTTCGTCATGAGGATGTCTGGTGTCTGACCTCGAAACGGTTTTGATTTTTTTTGAATCGAAGGTCATATAATGAAGGTACGCATTTTTAATCAATATGATGCATTTTCGTTAAGATAAATTATAAAATTCAAAAAATTACGATTGTAGTTCCAGGAGTATGAAAGTTATATTCATTCTTGACGATGGATGTACAAGGTGCGATAAAAAATGTGTCCAAATTGTCCCGGGATGAAGAAGAATATGTTCAAACGTGATAAAAATCGCTTTGATCCGAAAAATTAAAATACAGTGTCGGACATTGTCGAAAATTGTGAAATGTATAAGTAAAGTAACTTTTCATGAGGTTTATTCGAGGAAATATGAAAGAGACTATAGAATTGCAATAGATTCGATGAAATGTTTTTATACAAATGAAGATAAATACATCAGTAAGTCCTCATATGAGGCTTATACGAGGTATAATATGAAAGAGACTTCACATATTGGAATGAATGTCAATTCAATATGCAATAAGTTTTTTTCTGACGTGAAAAAATCAAAATAGCAATAATTGTAAGGATGAGTTAGACAAGCTATTTTTTTCAACAGAATTCGTCGAATCTATAGCAGTAGGTGGGATATTATAAATTCCTTATGAATCACCCTGTGAAAAATATGATGCAGAAATGAATATCCAAGAGTAATTTCATCCCCATTCAACTTCACACTGAATGAATGAGGAAATTGTCCTTCTGAAGACCATTTTGTAGGTGCTAGATCAGTATATAAGATGCAACGGTAACAAGTATGCACGAATATACGGCAACAATGACCGACACTATATTTCTTTTTCGGAAAATAACGATTTTCATCACGTTTGAACATATTCTTCTTCATCCCGGGACAATCTGGACATATTTTTTATCGCAACTTGTATATCCATCGTCAAGAATAAATATAAATTTCATACTTCTGGAACCACAATCGTTATTTTTTGAACTTCATAATTTATCTAACAAAATGCATCATTTTGATTAAAAATGCGTACCTACAAAAATTACAAAACCATTTCGAGGTCAGACAACAGACATCCTCATGACGAAGTAACACTCCATCATTTCTTTAGTAACACAGAGAAAATTATGTTTCATCTGTTGATGACTACGGTATTCCCCATTCCATCATTCAGTATTTCTTATATAACTTTGTATAGGCTTCTTCAGAATTCGAACACAATCACATATCCGACGATCTCATACAACGTTGATTCTTCGGAAAATGATTCCAACTTCCAATTTCATTCAATTAATCGTCGAAATAATGCATCATTTTGAATGAATATTCATGACACGATTATCAAAGCTCTGAATTTGAAAATTCCGAAAACGTTTTGAGAGGAAGCATCAATCAAGAGAATACAGGTGAGAAAAAAAATAGAAAAAATGATCTGTTCAAACGGTAAGGTGACGACCACGATGCAATTTTATACCCATTCAATTATTATCCTGTAGCAACGTTAATCTGAAATTACAAGTTCAAGTACAAACTGTCAAGAGATTTGGTTAATTATTGGTGAAAACCGATTTCCAATTGGTAAGGAAATTCGTGAGTTATTCAGGCTATATTTTGGACTACGACGTTATCATTGTTGACCAGTTTAGTTGTATTTTTTGTATCAAAGCGTATCACCAAGCGTTCCACGCACCACCATACGTGCGTAGTTTTTTTATGACGGTTTTATTATCAAGCGTTTATCGATAATAATTATTTTAAAGTTTGAGGTTGATAATAAGTTGTTTCATCATTGGCGCTGTGCACTATATCAACAATACACTGGACGCATTATATCTTGACTTCATCCAACAACTACAGTTAGGTATTTGTGCACTAATAAGTATACAGGGTGTTCATTTCAGGACTTCCCACCCTAATTTTCTCGAAATGTGTGTATGTTTTTGAAAAATCCCGAGACACGTCAACTACATTTTCGAGGGGGACATGGTTCTAAAATATTTTCAGCCCCGCGGCGTTGCCGCTTCTAACGAAAAGAAGCAACAACTTTGTTATTTCAAATGGAACACCCTGTATTTTATTGCATTTTTAGATTCTCCCTGGAAAGCTGATTTCATCAATGTATCACACTTGGGGTCTAGCAGGAATGATTACAGAGATATAGGGTGTTCAAAATCGAGATTTTACAATTTTAGGATTTTTTTGAGTCGAAACTATTCATTATTGGTCAAAACGGCTTTTATGTCCCTATCTCAACTTTTGATTTACCATCTACTGACATTAATTTGAAACAAATACAGGGTGGTTCAAGATTCAGACTTTTGATCACCCTGTATTTGTTTCAAATAAATGTCAGTAGATAGTAAATCAAAAGTTGAGATAGGGACATAAAAGCCGTTTTGACCAATAATGAATAGTTTCGACTCAAAAAAATCCTAAAATTGTAAAATCTCGATTTTGAACACCCTATATCTCTGTAATCATTCCTGCTAGACCCCAAGTGTGATACATTGATGAAATCAGCTTTTCAGGGAGAATCTAAAAATGCAATAAAATACAGGGTGTTCCATTTGAAATAACAAAGTTGTTGCTTCCTTTCGTTAGAAGCGGCAACGCCGCGGGGCTGAAAATATTTTAGAACCATGTCCCCCTCGAAAATGTAGTTGACGTGTCTCGGGAATTTTCAAAAACATTCACACATTTCGAGAAAATTAGGGTGGGAAGTCCTGAAATGAACACCCTGTATAGTTATTATTCAATATAATCGGATTGTTTACGGTTATGTCGGTATTTTACTATCTATATAAATAAACAGTCAATCAATCAATAAATATCCTTTATTGTGAGTATAAAAACAACATTCTTATCAATAACCTCTACAAGTACAAAACTGGAATTTAAAAATAATCTGAATATAAAAACAAAGTACAACATTTGAATATTAAGTTTCCTATTTCCTCTATTGGGATTATTATTTTCTCGTACAGTTCAAGAAAAAAACTTGGATACGTATTTTTTTTCGTTTCAAATTTGACTTTGTGAACAATGTTGAAAATATAGTTTCAGCTCCTTCACCTTTCGGATGATGTAGTTACTGGAAGTAATGGCAAATATTTGAGTCTCCATCAGGTCCAGTGTACCTACGACGATGCCGTTTGTTCTCAATATTCAAAAGTTTTGCACTGAACTCAAAATATCACCCATCAGTGTTGAAAGTGTTATGAATAGTTCAAGGTTTTGCTAATCCTAGTGAACTGTCTAATCTCCGTAATTTTTATCACCAATAATGTCTGATGAAATGATAGCTGGAGACAAAAGATACCTACATATTGCAGCACGGGTAATGATAAATGATAGTATGACTGTGAAAAATAGTTATTTTTCTTCAAGCGGCAGGGATAGTCGCTTTTTACAGCCACTTAACAGGCAGAAAAGGTGTAGTTTTACTACCTAGGCAGAAGGAGTTTGTTGCTATGCAACGTTCCATCAAGGAAGTCTAATGAAATTAGTAATCACTGACATTGAGTGAACACAAAATGATGATGAGTTTTCAATAATAAAATGACACCAAATTGGTTTTATATCATTTGGAGAAAAAATTCTATGTTTCACACGGCAGCAAATGTAGATTGATTTGCCCCAAAATGTCACTGCGTTTAAAAAATGTTCCTAACAGGGAGCCTAGAAGAAAAATTCACTAGCTTGTCAGTGACAATTCGTATTGAAAAAGGTTTGGAGAAGAGAAATAAAGGTATTTTGGAAAATATCACATTTTTACTTATCTTTGGACGTTTCGGGAACGAATCTGCTCTCGTTTTCAACATAAAAAATGGATTTCTTCTATGGCAAATTCGTATTTGTTCTGAAACTTTTCAGTTCTCAGTGACAATTGGTGACGTTGGCAATCAAATGAGTTACGGGATGTTTTCATTAATTAAGTCCATCACATTAAAAATGTTCTCCAACAGAATTTTTTCGATAAGACGATTCATCAAATTGAAAACAAACAAGGCTCACCACATCAAAATCAAACATCAATAACGACAAATATAATACCATACATTCCAGGCATATCTGAAAAAATAAAATAAAAATTTAAAGTGAAAACTGTGTTCCAAACTGAAGATACAATGAGATCAATTCTAACTGAAACAAAACCGAAAAATGAAGAACAATAGTCAAAAAATTGTATTTACAGCCAACAAATGCTCCTGAATGACGGCCTTGATTATGGAAAAAGATGTATATTGTAGGTATTATTGTATAGGCATAGATTGTATAGGCGATTCCTAAAAACCAATCAGACTGATCCAACAAGCGCCAAGAGTCAATCGTCCGATTGCCTCGTCTGAGGCTCGGGTTCAGTCCTTGTGAGGTTCAACTTTCTCTCAAGTAATTTTCCGAAAAATATATTTTTTAGGAAGAAGTTTCATTCAGGCTGAGTTAGGTTAGATTGATTAGAAAATTTCTTGTGCAGAAAGGATATTTTCCTTTCTTACATATTATTATATGAGAACGAGGTAGGTTAGATTATTTAGTAAAGTAGTCTCATTTCTTATGCAGAAAGAACATGTTCCTTCCAGATATCATCTGTATATTAGGTCTCGTATTAGGTCGAGTTATGTTACATTGTTCAGAAAGAGTAGTCTCCTTTTTTACGCAGAATACATATTTGTATGCTTATATAGGCCACGAAGTATATTTTTACACAATATTTTTCGTGCAATCGTCAAAATTATTGAATTGATTAACTGAAATGACATCTTGAATGAATTCTAAATATTTTGACAGTTCTTGACAAATCTAAAATATGGTCTGACATTCGTCAAACCATGAGCTGACACTGAATGACCTTGCTATTGTCGTAGTTTTGGATTATCAAATTCGAAAGTGACGTTTGGTTTGGCAGCCGTTGCTATATGGGCAACGGCTGCGAAGTTGTACTTTCTTTGCATACGATTTCACTAAAAGGATGTTTTCTTTCCCTATATTATAGATATTCTAGATCTTCTAACCACTAACTAATCATGACACATCTACATTATTTCCTATAATGTGAATTTTTTTTATCGCTTGGAGCGCACAAAAGGGAATCCCTATAATGGATGGCTCTCCCCTGGAGAGAGATCCATTCTGAGATGTTTGGGTGCTGAACCCCATATGTGGAAATAGATATTTTCCGCCTTCTATAATAATCGCCAATACTTTCTCATACCTATGTTTGGACAAAACAGGTTTGTGCCCTCAATCAACGTTCTTCTTCTTCTTCTTGTTTCTTTAACTTCGACGTTTTTCTGCTACTGAGGCTGATCACCGCTGCCGGTGAGCAAACAACCCCCAACCGGAAATGTTGCCGAATCCTCTGGTGTTCCAACCAGAGGTATAGGGATCTTTAACGAGTCCAACATCTATGGCCTCGGAACCGCCGGCTTAACGTCCCCTCCGAAGGACGGCATATCCGTACCATATCTTGTGCTGATTGATATGGTAGCGGTAGCTATGATACGATATTTCATCTTTAGAAGAAGTCCATGGTAACTCAAAGTGTAGTGGTATAGTTCATAGATGAAGATACCCAAAGTCATCTTCACAACATTTATTTGACGATCAGAGATCAATTACATAGGGGTACATGTTTCGGGCTTATATGTATAAGCCCATCATCAGCCGAATACATGATTCTAGTTATGGAAATGGAAAAGTTGAAAAATTTTGATAATTTGGATAATAAAATGGGCCAAGACACAGACGTATGCACCATGATCAGGTATAATAAAATTGGTGTTTTTTATAAAAACAAAAACAAATTTTTCAAGATATGGGTCGGGTTATTAATTTTATAAAGACCCACGTGCCCTTAAATTGCCAAAGGTGACAATCACACATTGAAAAATCGAACAAAGTTCATAAGTTGATATAATTAAAGGAGAAAGGAGTTTTGAGTTCACCGCATGTTCTGAAGTACCACAGGGATCCCATCTAGGGCCGCTACTGTTTCACATGCTTATTAATGACATATATGTGATTCCATTAAATCGAATAAGCTCCTTTTTGCTGATGACATGTAAATATATAGAGAACCTAACCTTGAGAAATTGTGTAACTCAAATAACTTACCACTCAATATCAGTAAATGTAAAGTGATGACATATTCACGTAAGTCTCCTATTGTACACAACTATATGGTGAACGATAACATTGTTATGAGGGTGCATAAATGTAAAGATTTTGGAATAACCTTTGACACGAAGTTGACATTCTCTTCCCACATAGAAAATATTGTTAATAGATCAACTCGCCTACTCGGATTCGTTATACGTAATTGCAGAGAATTTCAATCTGTCGAAGCAGTGAAATGTGTATAGTTCTCTTTGGTTAGGACGAAAATGGAATACGCCAGCCAAATATGGAATCCCTATCATAATAAGTATATTGACAAACTTGAGAACATTCAACGTAAATTTTTAAAATTTATTTATTTCAAAGTGCACGGCTCGTATCCTGTGAGACACTATGATTATCACCTACTTTTGAATGAATTCAATATTGTCTCTTTGAAAAAACGTCGTAAAATTGCTGTTTTTTCCTTCATCCATAAACTTATCCACAATGAAATCGATTCATCAACTTTGTTGTCTTTCTTAAATTTCAATGTACCTCGCTCAGTCTCTAGAACTAGCCTAACTTTCCGTATTGATGTACCTACTTCGCAGCATCATTTTACCCTCAGTAGATATATTTTTTTTAAGTTCTGGTCACTTCAAAAAAGTTCTGTATAGGCCCATATCAAACTAACATAATCATTGGTTGAAATAGTGTTTTTCTTTTCTGTTCATTATCATACTCATAGATAATTATGTCATAATCAGAGTGTTATACTATGCTTAGATAAGTGTGTGATGCACATTCTTCTTTTGTTATATACTCCTGTAATTGGACTTTTAGTCTGTTGGATGTATTACTTCAATAAATAAATGAATAAATAAATAAATAAATAAATGAATAAGTTCATAAAATTGATAACCCGACCCATTTCTTAAGAAGAAAAAATGTTTTTCAATGTTTTTATTAAAAACACCAGTTTTATTATACCTAATCATGGTGCACACGTCTGTGTCTTGTCCCATTTTATTGTCTGAATAGAGATATGTATGTCTGAATTATCAAAATTTGTCAACTTTTTCATTTCCATAACTAAAATCTTGTATTCGGCTGATGATGGGCTTATATAAGCCCGAAACATGTACCCCTATGTGATTGATCTCTGATCGCAAATAAATGTTGTGGAGATAACTTTGGGTTTCTTCATCCATGATTATGCTATATCGCTACAGATGTGCGTGCTTCCTAGTTCTCATCGTACGAATTTCCTCTTGATTTTTTATCGAAAAGGCCCGCCGGCAGGCCAGAGTTTCGCCGCTTCCTGGTCGTGTACTACGATCGTAGTTCGTTAACACCACCTTCAACTTGACTTCCCCGACGACGGCGGCAGCGCTGACGTCACGCCGTCGCCTGGCAACTGTCCTGGATGCCGACGCTGCCATGTAGCTGGCGCGGCGTCGGTCGTCGTAGTAGTCGACGCATGGCGGACAGTGTTGCCGGCTGGGAGTAGAAGATGAATACGAAAACCGGAGATCGACCACTTATAGGCACTATATGAGATATTTTCTTATAACAAATATTTTAACCTGAGATCAATGATTGCTGATTGACAATTTCTAACATTCCATTGAAAATTCATTAACTGGCAAAAAAAATGGCCAGCAAAAAATTTTGCCAAATCGATCGCACTGTAACTTTTTTAATACTGGTCTGATTCTGGTGATATTTCGACCAAATTGTAGATTTATGTCCCGGAGTGTTGGCCTGAATTTTAATTCTTGGAGAAAGCCTCGGAAAAAGCTGATGACTTGATCATTATACAGTGAAAAAAATAAGTTACTCTCTTATTAACGCTCTATGGCAGAGGTGTGTGGTCAAACGCAACTTCTTCATGTTTTGCATTCAAGTGTGATCCCTTTTTGATACAATAGTTCTCGATTCACGTCAATATCTCTTTTTGCTGCGTATGTACATCTGTCAAAACATAAACCTGTTATGGTTCATCACCATCCGTTCAGCTCGGCAAACTATTTTTATGTGAGTGGAAATATTACTTTTCTTAATATGTTACCCAATAATGTTAGTCACCTCAACCATGTTCAGTAGTTCTTTAAGAAAAAAATTATAATAACCACAAAAAGAGAAGAAATTGTTTTGTATATTAGGTATTTAACATATTTCTACCTAACAATTTGTAACTACCGTTTTATCTTACAGTGCCCTGAAGATGTCAAAATGAATTGACAAAACGTTGGCTTTCAAGAAATATAGTTTTCTTATCAAAAGGTCGCAAAATAATTTAAATTTCATAATACTTATTTAATATAGGTTCGTGAAAAATCAGCTTCGATTTTGATTTTTTTTCTCTTGGAGCGCACGAGAGGAAATTCCTATAATGTTCGAAGAACATCGTGCGTAGCTAGGGAGGATAAGGTGAGGAGGTCGGAGAGGAGGTAGGTATTTGCTTTTTTTTACTTTTGGAGGTTATAACTTCTTGGGAATACTTCCTCTGGCAAAGAATTCCAAAGCTCTGCCGTGCTATAGACAAACCAGATTTGGTAGAGATTTGTTCGACATATCTCAAGGTTGACGACGAAGTGATATGCATACTGGGCTTGTCGAGTTCGTCTGACTGGTGCCTATCGCTAGTGATGGGATGAATTTCGGTAGATATAGTTACCCTTCCAGAGAAAGCGATATTTTTGCTGACTGCTCATTTTCAACTATTTAAAAAATTTTGCTCATCCGACATCATTTCAAATAAAATAAAATCGATCTCCATTAGGGACTTGATAATAATGTCTTCCTTATTTCCTGAACTTTTTGTCTCACTTTCTTATGAATATGTCGACTATTTCTAGGATAATGAGTGTACACAAATTACAGGGTGTTTTAAAATACCTAACCCCCTTGCTAGGGTAGGAAGAACATTGCAAAATGAGTTCGGTTTGCTCAGTGAAAAAATGTCGTAACGGCAAAAATATTTGTTTCAACATTTTTTACGATTATGTCGAAACTACTGGCAACATTGTGATGAAATTATGTATGGATGTGTTCTGAAAGCTGACACACCGCATGAATTTGTTTTTATATCTGACACTCATAGAGGGCGCTAGTTACACGGTTCGTACCGAGTACTTTTGAACATAACTTTTTTGAGGTTAGATTTTTCAGTCCAAAACCAATGTTAACTTGAACACCATTCAATTTAACACCAAAATGATGCTCTTGGTAAAACTCGATACTGTGTACCGTTTTCGAAATATTTCGATTTGAAAATGCTGAATCAATAACTCTGATTCTTGTATTAGAATAAGTATTATAAAAAAAAATTATCTATTTATTAAGGACAGCTGAAGTTATCGATTAAACAAAATCACATCAGGAAATATTTAATTAAATTTGACTCAAAACATCATCTAGTTAGAGTAAGTGTCCAAAATGTCCTCTGGTTTCACGAATACACAATTCGATCCTTTTTTTCTAAAGAATGCATCAATTTTCTCAACTGTTGAGGATCAGCTATGAGATCATCAAAGTAATGTTCAATTCTTTCTTGCAGCTCTTGACGTAGTTATCAATAAATAGGTAACAGTCTTCTATAATACATACTTACTTTAAACTAGCATCAGTGTTATACTTCAGCATTTTCAAATCGAAATATCCCAAAAACGGTACACCAGTATCAAGTTTTACCAAGAGCACATTTCCAGTGTAGAATTGAATGATGTTCTAGTTCTAATTTGAAATGGAAAATCTAACCTCAAAAAAGGACTCGGTAGGAACCGTGTAACTAGCGCCCTCTATGATTGTCAGATATAAAAACAAATTCATGCGATGTGTCAGCTTCAAAAACACATCCATACAAAATTTCATTACAATGTTGCCAGTAGTTCCAACATAATCGTAAAAAATGTGCAAAAAAATATTTTTCCAACACCTTGTATCTTGAAAACGGATGGCGTTACGACATTTTTTAACTGATCAAACCCAACTTATTACGCAATTTTCTACCTATCCTAGCAAGGGAGTTAGGTTTTTTTGAAACACCCTGTATATTAATTTTATTGAATTATTATTTATAGAAGAGGGTGCAGTATGAATGTAATTAGATATGATCTTTTTCTTCATTCAATCTCGTTGATTTCAGTTCACGTGAAATTCTAATGATTACTTATTCGTAGATGAATTAATATATTCACCAGACTAGACATGAACGTAGGTATAATAAAGTTTACTCTATCTCGCTTAATACCTCTATACTTATAAATAGGTGTGTTATGTTTCAACAGTGTTATCATCATTTATAAAAGAAAAACAAACAAACAAAATATTGTTGTTGCATTATCTGATATCACGAAAAAATAGTGGTATTCCGAATAACCCGAAATTTACGAATGCTATCAAGACTGGTGGAAATTTTTAACGGTCATTTTGACTGTTGTTTGACGTTGGTGATGATTCTTTGAAGGTCGAAGTATACAGGTTACAAGGTAGTCACATTTGCAATATACAAGGTGTTTCATAATTAAATGCTGATCCTAAAGGGCGATAATCCTTGGATGATTTTAAGAAAAATTCTTCATGTGAACATAGGTCCGTAACAGCTTCGTTTCTGAGATACAGGATGTTGAAATTTAACAAAAAAATCAGTTATTCCGCAATATCTCTGAAATCGCTCTGGCTTTTCTCTTCAATTTTGGTACATGCCAAGTATGAATAGGAATACATTTTTTCCACAATGAAGGGTTTCTTAATTCCCATCAGTGGCGTCCCTGTTAACATACCCTGTCATATTTTTCATCAGAATGATGATACGCCACTGTCTTTTTTCCAAATGAATATTATTTTTGTTATCATCCTCTATCTTTTCATAAAAATGGTCTCTTGTCTTTTTTTCGTCCGGCGAACGGTTTTTGTGCTAGAAAATAAAATGCATTCATTTGCTTGTCCCTATTCGATTTTTACTCTTAGTCATAATTTCGCAATTGTGGTAACCAAAAGATCTAAGCAATATTTTTATAATTTTATGGTAACTATTTTTAAGTTTTTGTAATGAAGAAAAAAGCCCGAGCGGTTTCAGAAATATTGGGGAATAACTGATTTTTTTGTTAAATTTCAACATCCTGTATCTCAGAAATGAAGCCGTTACGGACCTATGCTTACATGAAGAATTTTTCTTAAAATCATCCAAGGATTATCGCCCTTTAGGATCAGCATTCAATTATGAAACACCCTGTATAGCTTTGGGATCTCCCACAGAAAATATAGAATATATTCATCTTTAATTAATTGACGCATGTGAAAATGGCCAAAATGTCGTCAATTACCTTACCTTAAGTAATCAGTAATTGAAGAGATCTTGGTGAATTGAGAAACTTCAATATAATTTTACCAACTTTTTTCGGTTTAGGAGATAGTCATCTACCTCTGGGGACCAAAGATGTATGCATTTCAAAATTGGCTACCCTGTGTACATAAACGATAGGCAGTTTACTTATTTTCGGTTTTGGATGAAATCAATAAATTTAGAGCTCGAATCATAGTCCTATGGTTGAGATATCCTGAAAGTCATCGTGATAAAAATGGAAGTTCCCGATCATAGTGAGGCTAGAAAAACGTTACTTGCTGAGGAGACTATAGCCTATATATAGCGGTGAGCCGGCGTAGCGTTATTTAATGGTGGATTTATGCACCAGTTCTAAGTCTTAAGTTTTAAGTCGTAAGTATTAAGTCATAAGTCCTAGGAAGTTCAGTCATTGCTGTTCAATATAAGATGTTCATACACGTGTCATAAATAGTAATAAGTTTATAGTCGTGAGAAAAGTTGACCAACATTCATCCCTCACGCCTTAAGACTTAAAACTTATGACTTATGACTAATTTGCTCCGATTTTTATAACTGTTGAATATTAGAAAAAATCTATTTTGTGTTTCCTTAAACATGTATAAAACTGGTAAACAATGATCAAAATGAGCTGATGAAGGGGTGCTTTTCTCATGATGACAGTCCTTATGATTGCTGCATGAATAATCGCCATTTTCCTCTTACAACTTGAAACTTGTGACTTGAAACTTATGACTCAAAATTAGAGACTTGAAACTACTGTACTGTATACTTGCGTTTTTTATTTTTATAAGACTTAAATTACGCCTGAAGAATGGTGTTATGAGTACTGAGCCCTGAGCCAAGGTTCCTGAGAGAGCACATGGTTGCATCTCCGCAATATACAGTGATCCGCTGTTATACACATATTATCTCATTCTGGATTTAATTATTTCTAATGAATTAACGAAAATACTGCTGATGATGTCGGTTGTTATATCATTATCTTACTTTTCACGTTCTTACACCCCATCATCAATATCAGTTGAATCACAAAAATATATACCTACTTAAGGCATTGAGTTGATGTAGAATGTAGGTATAGCTATAATTAAAATTGGAATTTCATTGATTATGATAATGTGCTTCCTGACAACCTTCTTCAAATAAGAAATATATCACATTAAAAAAAATTTTGCAGATCGAAATCGTAGACATATGAATGCATAAATTTGGCTTGCACCGCTGTGGACTGTGGAGAATACCGTTAAAACAATCATTATCTAAAGGAAAAGAGAAGAAACCAAAATGGTTTCAGCTCCGCAGTATGAAATATGTCGCTGTTGTACACTCTTCATTACATTATAGGTTTTATTATTTCTAATTACTGAAGATGAAACTATTGATGATACCAGTTGTTATATCACTTTCTTACTTCTCACGTTCTTATGCCTCATCAATATTAGTTGAAAAACAAAAATATTAATACTCCAGGTTTATCCTCCCTTTGTTATTTCAGTTGAGATGAATCATTTCAACTTGCATGCAATCAATATAGGTAGTGGTCCGTGTCTGTTGCTGATTATAATTCGAATTTTATTGATGATGATTACGAACAAGAATGTTTTATTGTGTCTTAAATATTGCTATATGCCGATGATATGAAAATAAACAAAGAAATCAAGAACAATTTGGAATACATGGACCTTCAGAACGTTCTAAATCGTTTTTCGAAATATTTTACAACCAATAGGCTTTTTTTAATGTACAAAAATGTTCTCAAATTCTCTTCTCAATGTGTTTAACTCCCCTAACGACCATTCTGTACTTACAAAATCAGACACTGAAATCTGAAGATGAAGTGAGGGAGCTAGGGGTCATCCTGGATAAAAAACTCTCACTTGAAAGCCATGTTGAGTCTATTGTTAGGAAGGCATTGAAAACTGTAGGCTTAATCTTGAGAAATACCGAAGAAGTTCGAAATCATCTCTGTCGTGTCAATGTATAACTCCCTGGTGAGGCCTATATTGGAATATAATTCCGTTATATGGAACCCTCTGTTTATGATAAATATATATTACGTATCGAATAGGTTCAAAAAAAAATTATAAACAATTTAAACTATAGATATTTTCACCATCGACATTTCGAGTGTTATGATGATAACCTCAGATTCTATAATCTTGAGAGTATTTTCCGACATATTTTTTGTTTACAAAATATTCAATAATCTCTTCGATGCTAACTACCTAATTTCTTTGTACTCATTTAATTACAACCCCTACATCAAAAGAAATAGACTATCTTTTACATAAGTACTTTCGATAGCAATTATTACAATAATTCTCCATAAATTCCTATTCCTAATTCCAATAATTTTGTTTGTAATACCCACTTACACATTTTTCATTATTCCACAAATCTGTTCAAGAAGCATCTCAAATCTCTTCTATGTTCAAACTATAATTAACTACTGGAATAGATCATTAACTAGTTTGATAAACATATAGTGGTAACTCACTGTTTTTGTTTTTAGGTATGAGTTAGTTTTAGTTTTTTTGTAAAACTCCATGCTCATATGTATTTTGTTATATTGTGTCACTCTGTTATAGGACGAGCTTCTAAAGTTCTGTCTGTTGAGTGAATAAATAGATAAATAAATTATGAGCTTGTTTGAATGAGAATAGATCACAATTAAAAAAAAATGCATAGATTTGGCATGCATCTCTTATGATGCGCTATAGATGCGGGCAGGCTTGTGAAGTCAAGTCGTATACGTTCTTGAATCCAAATAATTACCCGATTTTCATTGTTCGATATCGAAGCCGCTATAATGACTGTTTTCGATTCATCATTTCGCCGATCCGTTACATTGGAATTTTTTCGTAAGTTTAACATTAAAAAGATATCATTAATTCATTAGAAACTCCCTAATGAATGAAAGGAATATTCAAGGGAAAATTTGGATGTTTCCAATATTGAAGCGATATAAATGATCAAGAGTGTAGTATTAGACATAATAGTAAATAATAATAATAATAATAATAATAATAATAATAATAATATTGATAATGAAGGTCTTCATTAATCACGATTCGACAAATATTAATGAATCATATAAAAGATAGCTTCAATTCAATCTAGAATCCTGAAAGGGGTCTAGAAAGTCTGTTCTTGCACCTAACCCAGCAAACAGATAGACATCTACGAGAAACAATAAGGAAATTAAGGAGAAAAGAGAAAAAAACCTTTGTATGTAATCATTGGTAAAAGACTTCACATATTCAAAACTATAGCAACTATTGACGACTTAGTAACCATTCGAGTAATCTGGGTGGTTCAAGATTTAGACTTCTGATCACCCTGTATCTGTTACAATGAAACGTCAGTAGATAGTAAATCAAAAGTTGATATAGGGACATAAAAGCCGGTTTGACCAATAATGAATAGTTTCGACACAAAAAAATCTTAAAGTTGAAAAATCTCGATTTTGACACCCTATATCTCTGAAATCATATCAGCTAGACCCCAAGTGTGATGCATTGATGAAATCAGCTCTTCCGGGAGAATCTTAAAATGCAATGAAATGCAAGGTGTTCCATTTGAAATAACAAAGTTGTTCCTTTTTTTCATTAGAAGCGGCAACGCCGCAAGGCTGAGAACATTTTAGAACGATGTCCCCCTCGAAAATGTAGTTGACATGTTTCAGATTTTTTTCATAATCTGGTTTTGCCGACCTACTCTGTATATCAATGCCGTTTTCAATTTTTAGTTATTCTTAATGTCAGTCCGAATCTGAAGTAATGGGCCTGTAGGTATATAATCAATTTCAATTTCTGCAGAGCATAAAATCATTCAGAATTATGTCGAAACCCAGAAAACCCACACGATTTTTGATGATCATGTATACTGGGTGGCCAACTCGACACGATGAATATTTTTTTAACTAATAATTGAATGACGAAAGTCAAAACGAAGTTCTAGGGGAAAAAGGACAAAATAGCACCTCTGTAGGATTCAAAATTGTTGAGTCCCACTATTCCGTTTTGGAATGATTGGTTAATGATAGTTATTCAGGAATGGACGGCCTTGTGTGGGCCACCAGGTAATGTAGGTATATTATTATGATCATTGAAAAAGATTTTGTTGGCAACGTGTGAAGTGTTATGCGAGTCGGTGAGAATTTATAATTTGACGCAGTTTCGCAGTTAGACAAAACAAAATTGCATGGATCATTCATTTTTTCACCAGAAGTAGATTATAGCATAAATTTATGGGCAGATTCATCTTAAGAGTTTTGGTGCCCCATGGTATGGGATATGTCAGTGCCCCAATATTTTTTTGTATTGGACCGAAATGTTTCTAGATTCTTTTCTAATTTAATTATACAGAAAAACCTACATTGCTGAAGTATCAATAAGCTTCAGTCGTTATTCATTTAGGACTTATTATTATTACCGATATTATCGATAATAACCACTCAGACGAACTCGACAGGCCTAGTCAGCTCATCCTTTCGTTGTCCACCTTGAAATATGTCGAACAACACTTCACCAAAAGTCGTTCGTTTATAAAACGGCAAAGCTTTGGGATTATTTGCCTATGGAACTATATAACCCCCATAAGTTAAAAAAAAATCCAACACTCACCTTCCCTCCTTATCCTTCCTAGGTACGCACGATGTTCTTCGAACATAACAGGAATTTCAATCAATCAATAACATTCATTGTATCTAAAGATGAATCCTCATTACAAGAAATTTGTTTCGATTATTAATATAACATTGTTCAGGTTATACATACACTGAGAAAAAGAGAAAATAGAAATAGTTCAGTCATGATAGAGAAAACAAAAATAAAGAAACAACAAATAGTATGGCAGATATGATATTTAGGATACAATCAAGAGATAATTTCAAAAGTTCTACAGTAAGACCTGATAAGGATAAACACAAGAGTCATTCGGATCATTCATTGATGACGAAATACCGTAATTTCAGAATATTCATCACAATCGTAGATAATTGTTTCAATAAAACATATGAACGTGTGTTGAGAATATCTATCAAGTCGTCGATGACTTGTAGTTTAACAAATAAATCGTTATTTCTCAAACCAGAATACATAGGACAGACTAGTAAGTAATGTTCTAGAGTTTCTCTCTGTTGCAGATTACATATAGAACACAGATCTTCAGTATTGATTATATACGAGGAGCCATAGAATGTAAATTTCAATCGTGCTTTGCTACAAGTACGAATCTGGGCAATGATTCTGCTGATGTGAATTGGACAGGGAATTCTTAAGTATTTTTGACAAGTGCTATACAGTTTTAGAGACTGGTAAATGTAGGAAAAACTTGGCTGATTCAGACTTGCAATGTCTTTTTTGAGTAAAATTTCCCCAGCCAGTTGTACTTTATATCGACGCTATCTAAGACTGCTAATCACATTAGGCAAATTTTGGGTAAGCGATTAATTGTACTGATTTTATAATGTATATATGAACCAGTCTCCAGACGGACAATATAATCAGGAGAGTAACAGGAATTTCTGTTCGTGCGCTCCAAGAGTTGAAAAATATCGAAAATATCAATAATATCAGTAATATCGATAATTATAGATAACTTTTGATGAATTTCGATACTTTTCGAAATTTCTGTTGATTATGCATTGTTATGGCCTACTCCTATTATAGTCCATTCCACCCACGCTTTTATTGGTCAACAATGAAGGCAATATGCAATATCATAATATCATGACCCACGACGTGGCATGTTTGTTGAAGTTTTCCTTACGGAAAGATGTTCACATCATAAGATTTCGATTATTTTTCGTATTTTTTCATGTCCCAATAAATTCTGAGAATGAACTCGAATTGAAAGTTAATTCAGATATTAGAATTTTACCATCATTTTGGATTAGGCGTCATATAATTTTTTCGTCAGTGTGAATATTTCTTCTGAAGAAGCGCCGCCTGCTATATCTTCTTATTAGGAATGTAGTTTTTATATCTCTTGTAGCTCACGAAAGGAAATACCTATAATGTTCGTGGAACATCGTGGTGTTGAATTTTTGACTTTTGGTTCTTGGGAATACTTCCATTGGCAAAGATTTCCATAGCTCCGCCGTTCTATAGACGAACGAGTTTTGGTTGAGTGTTGTTCGATATTTTTCAAGGTTAACGACGAAGGAAAGTTCTGACTGAGCCTGTCGAGTTCGTCTGAGTAACAGTTCCCGTGGAAGTATCTATAGAAAAGTGAAAGTTCTCCAACTTTTCTTCAGTGGTCTAATGAGGTCAAAGAGTTAGTGAGTGTGGCATCACCCACCAGGCGAATGGTACTTCTCTGGATGCAATTTAAGAGCATCAGCGTATGTTTGGGTGCATATATATACAAGAGAACAGTATTCTAAAACTGTATCTGAGCTTTGTCGATCATGAGAAGCTGTTGAGATGTAAAGTAGATTTCCACACGGCACAGGAATCCGAGTTTTTGTGAAGCAGCATTTGCGATGGATCGGACAAGATTCTCCCATGAGAGATTAATGCTGATGGTAATACAGAGCATAGATGTATAGTGGTCTTGGAGGGAATGGTGGTACCAGACATTGTTATATCAGGCATACTGTGTCCCGCCTATCTCATGACCTCATGGCGTTTCGGAAATATTCAGGGAATATCATATTCATCAGGAGCCCCCATTGAGAGGCTCATAGCTTAGATAAAGGATCCATTTCTTGACTCATGTTCATTGAAACTTTTCCTCCAAATTTTGGCTGTAGCAGCCGCTGGTGACGTTTGACAGGCTAATTATGGGACACCCGTATAGTCGAGAGCTTGTTACTAGTTTCGATTGAAATAAAATTAATGCGCAGGAAATACGAATAAGCTATATAATTATTTTCGATATGTTAAGACCGAGATGAATACTGTTGTATTTAAGTTTTCCAATGTCCAATCGGATATGTGAAGGTTTATGCTGTAATGGGATCTACTTTCAATCAAGCTCCTACAAATTTACATTGAATTCATTCTTTTCTGTTTCAATTCGTCCCGTAAAAAGCGAATATTCGTATTAGCTTATGCATTATGCATGCTTATATCGGCTTATATTCCTCATGTTGTATTCTTCAATTCATCAAATGAAAGAAACCCTGTTTCGCCGCGATTGAATTTATATTACAAAAGAAAATGGAAAACCGATCCGTACCTTATTCATATATACAGAAATTTTATTAGTGTCGTATTTATGATTTCATTTCTTGTTGCAGGTGATGGAAACAAAGAATATGATATATCTGGTATCGGAATATGCCAGCCAAGGAGAAATATTTGGTAAGTAGTTTTTTTTGCAAGATGTTTTATCTGAATCAATTGTAGCCGTACGTGTTATAGATTTAAATGTGACTTGGTACTCTAAAAATCGTCAAAATAGTGGCAGCTTTGAACCGACATTTCAACTTAAATTTGTTCACAGTTCACACATCCCGTATCAATTCCTAATTCAACAGTTGCAACCAAGATGAACAGGAGAGTTGCAACTGTGAATTGGTTACGAATGTGAATTAGAAGCTTTAATATAAACTCATAACTCGTAGTTTTCACAGTAAAGCAAACAATAATAATTGATAATAATAATATAATAGTTGATTTCTTCTCACAAAACATTTTAGAATATCTCCTTCTCTATATTAATATATACGCCATTAATTCTTCTTCCGTAAAAACGGGCCTAAACCCTTAGAGGTATATTCAAGTATATAAATAGTAATTCACTAGAATATCATTTGATCTCATTTGTGATATGGACCCTGTAGGTTGTTGTCAGATTGATGTGAATTGTCAGTCAATTGAAATGAAATAAAATCATAAAACTGAATATCCTTATTCTATATTTTAACATGGCGCAGTCGCTTTAAAGAACCATTCAGAAAGAAAATATATCAGCTTACTCAATTTCCAAAAAAATGGCACCCGCAAAGAAAACAAGAAAGTCTCGAAAGCTAACTGACGAAGATTTTACATTTTTTGATTGAATCCATGGATTGATGATAACGTGCGGGCTGTGGGGTAGGTACGTGGGAATTTCTAACTATGACTAATCAATAATCATTCCCCATTGGTGTTATTCGATATTATCAAATTTCGATAGTACCTATATATGAATGGGGAATATTGTAGTGAATCATGCAGTGAGCACCATATTATGGAAATGGAAAGTGCGTTGAAACTTATATTTGTTACCTACATAGCGACATTCATGAAATTATGGATTCATATAAGATTACAAATTTAAATCCAGGATGATGAATGTCTCATACTGACCTTTTTCAGAATATGTAATGGAGAAGTCAATAAAATGGAAATTTTTATGCGATTGTAATACCAAGATTCGATACAAAGAGCTTTCAGAGCCATTTCAGATTGACTCCTGCATTTCAGATTGACTCCTGATTTCCATGACCATGAGTTATATGCACATTTTTCCTCTTTTGTTGGCTCGTCTTTTCCATCAGTAGGTACCTTCCTATTCCGTATCTACTATTTTTTTCCTACAAAGATTTCCGATTCTTAATGAATCACCCTGTATACCTTGGATATAGAAATTCTCACTTTTTTCACTGACTAATTGCTTATAGCTTATAACCTCAAAAATCAACATCTTATTCTGTTGTTCTGTTCGATCAAAATATATCGAGCAGCCATCAGAGCGAATACCTTTTGAAATTGTTGGCGCGAATTTATAGAATATCTCAAGCAAACGCATGAAATAGCTGTTCCAAAACTAGATTAGTGTCAATAAAACGCACCTAATGTCAGGAACGGTTGACATTTTTCTATATTGAAAAACGTCACATTGAAGAGGTCCAAATTACGCAACTTTTGACTAATTTTATCAACTTTCTATCTCTTACCGTTTAGTAAATAGCAATAATGTCCCTATAATATCGTCGGGACCCTGTATGCTCTCATAGAACGACCGTGGATGCGTTAACCGCCCCCACGGAACCTTGACGCTCTGACGTCATCGCGCCGAAGGGAGAGCACCGCGGCGCTCCAAATTGACGCACAACAAAGGATAAACGACCCTGGACCGAGAAAAGATGCTGGAGGCGGCAGAAGGTCCTTTGTGTAATAGTGACGCGTGAACACGACCTCCCAAATCTTCATGGCCTGCCTCTCCAACCCCCAACATAATGCAATTTGACGTACATACCTTATTATATGACCTTGGAAGGAACGCATATCCAGAACATCCTATTATAAATTCAATATAAGCATTGATTTTCGGAAATTTTAAAGGTCAATTTGTAGAATTTTCTTTTTCCACATTGGCTATGATGAAGTTGGACAAGTCTGAAACATGTCCGTATTCGATGTATAGTTCCTTCTCATTAGAAAAAATTAGAATTGTGAAGAAAAATCTTTCTTCTTCAACTACATTACCCCACTCTCCTCCTCGGGCAAGAATGGGCTTTTACCTAAGATTGAGATGATGGAATAGTTATTTGTGCATCAACTAGTGGAAAAAGTTTGAATTTAAGATAGTTTGACCCGCTAAAACTCGGCAAAATAACTTCCATTCTGAAATGCAAAAGAAATATTTCGCATTCTAGATACAAATACATATCTATTTTGCACAATTATGTTGTACGCAACTTTTCTACCATCGAATTGAATTTATTTTTGTTTCAAATTTTATGATAAGTTTTTACAATACAATAAATGAAACTAATTCTCAAAACACTTGAAACTAACGCTATCTTTATGAAATCACAGTTATTTGTACCACTGGTGCGATTCGTACCAAATCTGGATTTGTTATGAATAACCATCAATATATGAGGTCGATTTTTTATGAAATCATATCAGGATTTTTTCGCAGGAAAACTAACTTCATATTATTGTTCCTCAGGCTTTCGAACGTCCATATGCATATCCCAATTCCGAATAAATAAGATTGTACGACGCGTCTGAACTGCAATCCCTAAAAAACTTATTTTTCCGTCGACCTCGTATTAACGACTAAGTTTAATGTATATGAAATCGTTCATTAATGACCCCTATTAATGAACGATTTGTCTATTAATGTACGATTGTTTTATAGGCAACCAAACATACACCGCGTGCATTCATTGTTTATGCTATAACTTACGGAATCTGCATTTAAATCGAAAATATGGATTTCATTGAAGATT
Source organism: Phaedon cochleariae (assembly GCA_918026855.4). Taxonomy (NCBI): domain Eukaryota; kingdom Metazoa; phylum Arthropoda; class Insecta; order Coleoptera; family Chrysomelidae; genus Phaedon; species Phaedon cochleariae. The sequence goes on along the minus strand of OU896709.1, from coordinate 16,570,877 downwards.
TTCTGTTAACGGGTTCACCTTTCCAAGTTTCTGACACGATTTTAATCCCTGTTTTCTAACACAAGTAATTTATTTTCTATGTTGATCATTTCGACAAATGTCAAATGACACTAATGTTAGTGACAAGGCTACTGGGTGATTCTTAGCAGTTTCCAGATGAATGATGAATTCGCGAACCATGTTTTCTTCATTGCAGGAGAAATGAGAAATATAGTCGACGGAAAAATTGTGTAACCAACTTGTATATTAAAAAGCGATTAATGATCTCGAACATTAACGCGCTCGCTTCGCTCGCACGTTAAAATATCTCGATCATTAATCGCCCTCATTAATAAACTAGTTGGTTAAATAACTATTTTTCATGAATATTTGCTTAATTTACAGTTGCAACTGTTTTGGCAGAAGAAACTTTTTTCAAATATCTCCTAATTTACAGTTACAACTGTAAATTAGTGATTATTTACAGTAAACAATTATTTACGTTCGCAAGAATGCTATTTATATGTGCTTTTTTATTTGAAACCCTTCAGAGAAATCATCTGAACATTTACATATGGGAGATTGAAACCATGAAGAACAATAGGGGTATTATGAGGGAAGTTTTCCTGTAAAAAAATCCTAATATAATTTCATAAATAATGTATCCCTTTTTTCACTTCTATAAACACGCACGTCACTGACAATAATGATGTTCCTCTTGTTTGTTAAGAATTGCACGACTAATAGTTGAGATAAAGAGGAGGCCCGTTTGAATTGAGACACGCTGTATATTGTGAATATTTTACTTGTAATCATTACTCACAGTCGGCATCAAAATCTCCGATAATTTTCAATTTTGCTTGAAAATAAATGGTGGTTAAAAATTTTGATATTTTGGCGGTCTTCGTAAACCAGCTCATTCGCCAAAATATGGAAGCGAAACAAGTATCGTATAATGTAATTTTTGAAAAGGCATTCAGATGCCAAATTGTCTGTTCTGGTACAAAATTGTAATTGATGTGAAAAAGTGAGAATTAACGGGATGATGTTCGTTTTAAATTGTGAACCCTGTAAAATATCTCACAAATAAGCGAAATATTATCGGAAATATTGACGCTCTACCATACTGACCTACTGAGTTCGCAAAGGAGGCATTATCCCCTTTCATTTGCCTTTCCTCTGAACTCGTTATCACAATATGACGGAGGTATGTCCGAAGGTAGGTTTTAGAGCAAATTTCAAAGGATATCAAAAATATTTTTGGCCTGAAGCTTCTAGTTCGGGAGGTACAAATGATGTTTTTCCTTTTTCTCAATATCAAGTAGGCAGATAATAGATATTAATTAACATATCGTCAAATATGACGAATATGCACGAACAGAAAGATAATATTGAGACTGGGAATGATTTTGATTTCGGTAGTCGTTGAGGGTATAGGAAAGTAGCAGCTACTGGACCATGAGCTTTAGACCTAATGAATTATGCAATTTTGAAATGTTCTCATTAGGATGAATATATCAGAATGTGAACATTGAGACTTGAGAGGGTATTTCATTAAAAAAAATATGTTCGACATGCTCTGGGATGCGAAAGTCAATATAGAAGTGAAGTGTTGATATGTCAAAAGTCAAAATGTGACCCTGCTTATTCAGGACGATTCACTTATAAGATTCGAATGAAAAGTGGGGTTTCATCTAACCATCTGAGAAAGTGCCTGTGAAATTCGAGATCCGACGTCATTTATTTCTGCTAATTATTCATTCGTACTGAAATCTCCAGAGTAGAGACCTTATATACGTACTCGTGCGCACAGATCGTGCAAAATGTTCTTTGAAATGAAGTTCAACTTCGCAGGAATATTGCGATATGATTATATCATAATTATGGAATGAAAATTTTGCGGAGTGTGTTCGAGAATATACGGGCGAGTAAGAATAAGACCGACAAACTTCGTACAGCATGGATTCCTTACGTCATTTTGAAGTGAAAGATTTCAATCAGTATATGTCCTAAAATGCATCCTATCCGAGATATAGACATAGTGTGAAAAGTACGATTAAGGTTTATTCGGGTTTATAATAATTTCTTCGAAACCCCTACAGAAAAACAATTGAAACTCGTATACTATTCCAGATTGATCAATGTATCGATATAAACAGATGGAGTTTTCATTTTCGAATTTTGATTTCCAGTGGCATAGTTACGGTCGAATATCGCCACATTTCCCGTCAAACTTCTTCTCAGACAGATGAAATGTCAAAATGGTGTGTGACATCAGTTAGGCTTATTTATATTTCTTATATATACTTGAAAAGTAATAACATTTCACTTACCTAAATGTATAGGTTACTGATATATTTGCGAGAAACTATAAGGACATGCCTTGAGGTAATAATCAATAGAGATTTAATTTGCTGCGTGCCATTATTGCATAACGCACAAGATATTAGACAATTTTTCAATCTCCTGAACATTCTTGAATGTTGAGAACACTGGAAACAGAAGTTGGTCGACAAACGTACTTTTAATTTCACACGTTATATCAAGATGACATTTCATTTTGAGCTGTGTATTATAAACTGCAACCTGCGTTTGAGATGTTCTTTGTTGAATATGTGAAGAAAACGCGCATAATAATTTTTTTTTATCTTTTTAATTTTAATCTCATTATTATCTATTATTACTTTTAGGTAAAGTATCAATGAGTCTTACTGATGTCACACACCAATTTGACATTTCTTCTGCCAAAGTGCCAAAGAAAAAATATGAAAGAAAATGTGGCGAACTACGCCACTGGTGATCAAAATCCAAAAATGGAAACTCCATGATTAATCTGAAATAGTATACCAAGTTTCCATTCTCTTCCTCAAGGGGTTCCGAAGAAATTTGAAAATAAACCTTAATTTTGTTCGTACTTTTGACAGACCGTATCCCAGAAAGTATGCATATTAGGACATACAGTCGCATTAAAAAAAAGGCTATCGAGAATAATTGTTCACCAAATGTTGACAGTAAAGTTGTCAGTTTTTTATTGAATACGACTACGTTGATAGGATCTTTTTACTTCAAAATGAGGTAAGGAATACGAAGTTCGTCAGTCTTATTCTGACTCACTCTGAATTATCATGACAGGACATTATTGAACACATTATCCAAAAGGTCCTTTTACCCATGGCGACAGTAACTAATTGATGATACATTCTACCTGAATTCCAGTAATATAATATTAAAATAGGTACCAAAATAAATAACCAAGATTATGAGGAAACGCAGTCGTTCGCAGGGACAAGTCGTTCCATTTCCCCAGGGTGGATTCTTCTAGGTATATATAGGTATTACTTGTATGGGAGCTATGAATATTAGGGAAACTCGTGCAACAGAATCTTCTCACAATTTCCAGGTTCTCTTCTTTTCAGAAAAATCTTTCCTCAGGGCCAGAATTATTTCCTCTATAGTGGAGCAGTGTCCAAGATCTGTTTTGTTTCTCTGAATTTTCAGGATTTTTTTCTAGTTTCAATAAATTGAAATGTTGGTTATATCTCGGTATATATCAAAGCTTCACACGAAGTCTGAATTGGCGTAAGGGTAGCAAGTGTTAAGTCATTTCAAACAATCATTCAAGGAAAAATTGATATTTTTTCTAAAAAATTGTGGAGGATTTTCGAAATTTCCGACGATGGATTTCTTGCTAAATATCTAGTATGATATATCTCACTGAATGGAGAATGAAAAGTTCTATAAAATAAACCGAAAAAAAAATGGGGGTACAATTTGAAAAGCCAAAGTTAGGGGAACAGGATATTTTCATTGATTGATTTTCAATGAACCATTTTTATATTCATCTACAGTGTCATTCATAAAGTCGGCATCATATGGAAAAAACTTTTATTAATGACTTATTTTGAAATCAGAGTTGGACGTCAAGTTTTGCTTCAGAAAAGATGAAAAATGGCCTACTCAATCGGGGTCACGTGACTTTCGCTACATGTCAAAAGTAACATTTTTTCAAATTAATCGCTGAAAGTAGGCTTATTTGTTCGAATATCGAAAAAGTTTACTTTAAAAAGTTGTTTCTATTTGAATTTTTACATGTGTGACTCGAATTTTATCTTTCTATTACATTTTTTAGATTTAGATATTTTTTAAAAATTTTCGAAAATTCTGTAATATTAAAAAAATTGTAAATTCGATAAAACTACTTCATATCAGTAGCTTCATCATGTAATAATAGTAATTTTCAATTACTAATTATCACTAATTATCGACCAAAATATGATTTTCTTCAGAAAATGATAATCTCCTCTTCAAAATTCTGTTATGTTTGATCCAAACATAACATCAAAATTCTGTTATGTTTGAGTCAAGCATTCAGAAACGATATTCATTTAATTTTTTCAGTACTGAAAAGATCAGTTTAAATGAATTTCGTTTCTAAATGCTTGACGATATATCAACTTTGCATCAAACATAACAGAATTTGGAAGCGGGTATTATCATTTTCTGAAGAAAATGATATTTCTGTCCATAATCAGTGATAATAAGTAATTGAAAGTAAGTAGCATGAAGAAGCTACTGGTATGAAGTAGTTTCGTGGAATTAACAATTCTTCAAATATTACAGAAATTTCGAAAAATTTAAAAAAAAATCAAAATCTAAAAGTTGCAATAGAGAGATCAGATTCGAGAAGCATGAGTAAAATTGAAATAGAAACAACTTTTTCAAGTAAACTTTTTCGATATTCGAACAAATAAGCCTACTTTCAGCGATTAATTTGAAAAAATGTCACTTTTGACATGTAGCGAAAGTCACGTGACCCCGATTGAGTAGGCCATTTCTCATCTTTTTTGAAGCAAAACTTAACGTCTAACTCGAATTCCAAAATAAATCGATAATAAAAGTTTTTCCCATATGATGCCGACTTTATGAATGACACTGTATATCCACTGATTTTCTTCTTTTAGTTAATCTCTTTTCTTCCTATAATTTTGATACTATCCACTCTGCCATATGTTGTCCATTTTCAGTGAGGACTGTGCAATGAATGGAGTGTTTTTACAATTTCCTGCAAAATATTGTTATGATACTCCCTTTTGCGAAATCGACTCGCGCCACTGTTCTTCTCGGAAGATGAATGAAGATTGCCGAAGGATCTCGAAATAATATGGAAATACTAGAACCAGAGATTATACACACAATCTCTGCTAGAACTATCTTAGGTCAGATATAAATTGGGGTAGGTAGCTTGATGAGATTGGTATCATAAGAAAAGGATAGAGAATTGATAAATTAGTTAATAGTAGATTGTTTTATTAGGATCAAAAGTGACACTTTGTTTGACACGCAAATTTTGCATTTGCGAGGCAGCGCGTCTAGCGAAGCCGAGCGAAACATGCTAATTTTTCTGCAACCGAAAGAATCAACTAGAATAAATATGTGAAGTAACCACTAATGTGATTTACTTGACAGATTATTATAATACCTTCATTATAATATTATCGGTAAGTAGATATAAGCAAAACCCCAGACTACTTTACATTAGAATATTGGTGGACGATGACGTGCCATATGTATGCAATACAACAAATAATCCGTGTGGTGAGAATATTCTACCTGCATTTACAGATCAGGTTTATTCAATTTTCAAGGATGTTGTTGTTGTAGTTCAAATATAAGTGACCTATTTGTGTATTCTATTGAATCTATGAATCGATCAATTCATTTGGACCAGGTGTCAGCCCTAATAGCAAATACTGCGCCAGTGCCAGGTATAGGAAAAAGAAGTGGAAAATGTTAGGTTAGTGAGCATATCAACAATAATGATAGCGATTATTCATTTCTCTCAATATTTCACTGTGTTTGGCTCGGTAATCAAATGATGGTAAACAATATTGTTGTGTGAGACAAAAAAGTATTGCTGGCCGTGATATTCAGAAAGTTATCCAATCAATCAGATCCCGAGAATGAATGAAATACAGATTAAGCAAGTATGTGAATCTTGAAGGCTTGCCTGATCAAAATGAAAATGCTAGACCATAATATGGTGAATGAATATCTCCAGCATAGGTATGAAATGCCGAAGATGCCGAAATCGGCAAAAAATCAGGCATGCGTCCCAACCCAAATAACCAACCTTAAGGATGTTGTTTATTCTTGATAACCTAGTACATTCTTATTGGTTCCCAGGAGCTAAAGTTGAACTTAAGCTGCTAGGAACTGAAACTTTTGCCTAGCAACATACCTATTATGTTTGTGTCAGTAATAGAAACGTCAATTTAAGAGCTGATTTTGGTATTAAAATGGACGACTTTTGTGTCGGTTGTAGTAAAAGGTGTTCTTCTCCAAATGACATTAAAAGTGGATTTTTAATGCAACTTGACAGGCAGAAAAAGTGTACTTTCACTGCCTAGGCAGAAAAAGTTTGTTGCTATGCAACGTTCCAAGTAATTTTAAACAAATTGGTAATCAAAATTGCCAATGACTTTGGGTGAACAAAAAATGGTGAATTATTTTGGACTTTGCGTGGAATCGAAAAGAATTTTAAGAAAAAATTATATGTTTCACATGGCAGAAAAAAAGATGTAATGCCTTGGCTGGTTTCTTAGCCTCGGCTACACCTAGGCTATGAAACGCCAGTCGCGGCATTAAATCTCGTACTTTTTTGCCAAGTAAAACAAATAACTATTTTTTATCGTGTATTGAAGTGTTTGTGTTTTTTATAAATATATAAATTCACTGAGTGTTTGTGAAAAACCGAATGAACCCGAAGTTTATCGTAACAATATAATATCAGAAGTTATTCAAGTCTGATCGTTTTCAAATGAACACAGTGTATGTGGGCTCAGTGAATCAGAGATTAATGACTATTGCACTATTGGTTGAATTCTGCGACAAATGACTGTGTTCCATGTTTTAATGAAATAACATGGCTCGCTGATTGCATATCCGAGCATACACGACACGGACTGGCGAATATACAGAGTGGGCCTTTGAAAACGAAACAGAGGCTCTGTAGGTCGCCTAAACCGGATTATCAAAAAAAAACTGAAACAGGTCAACTACATTTTCGAGGGGGGCATCTTTCTAAAATATTTTCAGCCCTGCGGCGTTGCCGCTTCTAACGACAAGAAGCAACAACTTTGTTATTTCAAATGGAACACCTTGTATTTTATTGCATTCTTAGATTCTCTCTGAAGAGCCGAAATCTTCAATGCATCACACTTGGGGTCCAGCTGTAATGGTTTCAGGGATATAAAGTGTTCAAAATCGAGATTTTTCAACTTTAACCTTTTTTTTTGTGTCGAAACTATTCATTATTGGTCAAAACGGCTCTCATGTCCCAATCTCAACTTGTGTTTCACTATCTACTGACATTTATTTGAAACAAATACAGGGTGGTTCAAGATTCAGGATTCTGATCACCCTGTATATGTTTCAATTGAATGTTAGTAGATAGTAAATCACAAGTTGAGATAGGGACATGAGAGCCGTTTCGACCAATAATGAATAGTTTCGACACAAAAAAATGTTAAAGTTGAAAAATCTCGATTTTGAACACTTTATATCCCTGAAACCATCACAGCTAGACCCCAAGTATGATGCATTGATGAAATCAGCTCTTCGGGGAGAATCTAAAAATGCAATAAAATACAAGGTGTACCGTTTGAAATAACAAAGTTGTTGCTTCTTTTCGTTAGCAGCGGCAACGCCGCAGGGCTGAAAATATTGTAAAACGATGTCCCCCTCGAAAATGTAGTTGACGTGTTTCAGATTTTTTTCATAATCCGGTTTTGGCGACCTACAGAGCCTCTGTTTCGTTTTCAAAGGCCCACTCTGTATAGAACTAAACTAAAGCTGTCACAGCCACTCTCCTGTGCCATAGCCTGTTCTCGAGCTGAACAATCCCGTTCCACAATCCGCAAAATGATCATTGTGGACTAGTACGGTTCGGGGTTTATGGAACTGGATTCTCTGGATATCCGAGCACTGAAGCAGACAGACTATTCCCCCGACCTTGTGCCCTTCACGCAATAAAGGAGGATGACCGCACTTGTCGAATCAAATTAATTACATGTAGTCGAGTCGCGACTGGGATTATACAGGGTGTTTCCTACTACTACAGTACGAAACATCAGAGGGTGATTCGTTAGATTGTTTTGAGAGAAAAAGTTCCTACGGACATATCTAGAGTTGCTTCGTTTCTGACATACAGAGCATTTAAGCTTAGAAAAAAAAACGGTATAGGTCTTTATAATATATCATACATATCCCTAAACCGGTTTGGTTGATATTTTGTACGGATATTTGAATTTTGAAGTAAGACAAATGGGCGAGATGTTTCTTCCATATTAATAAAAAATTGTTTTCCATGTTCATACATATTATGCAATAGAATGGCTTTTTCTCCGAAATGAAAGCTGGGGGAAGTTGATATGAAGGAGAGCAGGAGACCAAGAAACTATTTGTATTTTTAGTTGCTGATCTAAAATCAGTGGCATACTTTTCTTCTCAATACAATTGGCTCTGGTGACCCTACTGAGACGCCACTGCAACTAAATAATCTCAATCTAGTTCAAAGGCCTGTATCTCACAAACTTAGTAACTCTGGACATAATAATTATGTTCATAGGAACACCATCATACCCGTAGTAGTTAGTACCTTGTACAAAATATAATGGCAGATTTTCGACTTCATGGATATATCATAGTCTCCAATCTAAGGATTTTTGGACTAAGAATGAATCATAATTGGCTTATATCACAAAAAAAACATAATTCGATAGAACTCACCCAAACTAGCTTACCACCGCAAACCGTTTCTTGCTGTGAGCTCCCTACGTTTCATAAAAAATTATTGAAATACCCGATTTTTCTGACCTCTGAAAACGAGGCGAGGTGACGTCAAAACCCTTACACTGAAACAAGACTATTCCAGACAGAGATGAATGATACATGATTTCTGACATCAGAGTGAATTAGCGCGAGATCACAGTTGAAAGGATTCGAGAAAGGATTAATATATCAGTTGCCTCAGTCTCCGTCGGGCGTTTGGTATTTTCTTTCAACTATAGCGAGATGAGGTTTCCACGTCATAAGAGGGTCCGTTGTCAGAAGGTACTATTATTTATGTCCAAAAATAAAACATTCCGGTTTATTTTTCGATCGAATTATGTCGTCAATCATTATTTATGTATAAAAGGATCATCATAAACATGGTTTGAGTCGAAAGTTCTACTAAGGTGTACATGCCCATTTACTACCTATCTACTTCAAGGTCTTTTCCATATGGCAGATTGATGCGCTATTGTATTAACTTTTTTGTTCTCCAAGTTAGCATACTATTTTCATTGAGAAGTATACATATAGCAGACTCGTCATCTTAACAAAATTGAGTTATATCTTACTTGTTTTCCGTCCCAAGACTCTATATAGTATTCCAGATGATAATATTTCAGAAATCACAGCTACAAAATTCTCATTTAATTCGCATTATGGGAAATATCAACGAAGTAGATTCACGCTGACAATATGTTTTCGAATCTTGGGAATAGAAATTATCCTTGACGTCCGTCTACTACGTCAATATTCTCAAGCTGTCAAATCATCAGTATATAGTGCCTACTTTACTATTGCCCCTAATAAATCGAATGAGCGAGAATTATGCAGCTGATTGCTAAAATGTGACCAAGTTTTTGGATTGATTACAAGTATAACTCATTTTTGTTGAAATGATGAGTCCTTAATATTGTTTAATGAAAATGAAGCTAACCTGAACAATAAACAAGTTAAGAGCACAGTAATGCCATAAAAGTGGCATAGGTGGCGCCCTCTATATAATATATTAAATGAGGTATCAAATTATGATTCTCATACACAAAAACCATTATTGTTCCAAAATTTAGATGTTTCCATATTCCAGAACGTTATTGCAAGTAATAAATTTAGTTTTCGAAGTCAAAAACCTATCATACTTCTATCGTACTTCTATGCACAATTACTCTAGGACCAGCCTCTATATTATGTGGGTTGGCTTAGAAGTCCTGAGGGCATCAGGGCCGGATCATCGACATTTCTAGAATAGTTGAACATTTCAGTAAAAAAAAAAATCGAATCATGTGAATAAGCAACGATGTTGAGTCATGACATAATAACTGAAATCGTATATGTTTTTTGCATTTTGAAATAAGAACTATGTTATCATAGATTTTCTCTCATCCGTAGTTTTAGTTCAAATTGAATTGTTGTATGTGGTGGAGTTGATTTATGATTCATATCACCACCACTATGTGTGGTATGTCTTTCAAATTTCACCAAGCAAAGCTCTTCCTTTTGAAACCATTCTGGACACTCGTTTCTAAGAAAACCACGATAGGTGTGCTACAGTAAATACATTGAGAAATAGTATTAAGAAAAATTATGGAAGTAGGTACCTGGAATACATTCACAACGGTTTATTTTCTTGAAATTGAGTATCATCATCCGAAAAAGTGAAGATTTTTAAAATTGCGACATTTTTACCTACTGTGCCAATTTCAGTTGTACCTAATTGAAATTCTTGAGAATAATAATCAATCAATGCAATGAAACCTATAGATGGTTCTACACTTTTTATAAACGCTGTATCATAATGAGACATGTATAAGAACATTCTTCGGAAAAACAATTACAAATATGAATTATGAATTGTGTCTGGGTATGTATACAGGGTGTTTCGAAATTCGACCGACAACGTTTGACAGGTGATAGCCCTCGTGATTTCATAATCATTGAGATAGGAACATTCGGTCTTCAAGTGTTCAGTTCTCGAGATACAGGGCGTTGAAGTTGAGAAATGAAAATAGTTGTTTCGCAATATCTCAAGAATAATTGAATATAATGCATTCAACTTCGGTATATGGTTTCATCTTTGAATGGGCCATTTTTTGACCTGGAAGCCATTCCGGACATTTTGTCCAGTGGTGCCCTACAGGGGGTTGTGGCATTTTTTCCTTCCATATTTTCTACGCCACTGATTGAATTTCGATTATTTCCAATTCCTCGAATTCATTGTTCAATTTTGTTCAGAAAATGCATCACCTTCAACTGAGCTGAAATAAACAGTTTTCGAGATATTCGACCCAAAATAGAAGATTGCATAGTAATATTTCATCATTTTCAGTAGTAGAAAATTGCAAAAATATTTTTCTGGTGTTGAGTAGATTACATACTATTCAGATCTCATTCTGTAGCTGAACAGAAACAGTTATTTCACTCATAAAGAGAAAACAAAAATTTTTGTAATCTTCTACTACTGAAGAAGATGAAAAATTACAATGCAAACTTCTATTTTGGGTCAAATATCTCGATAACTGTTCATTTTAGCTTAGTTGAAGGTGATGCAGTTTTTCAATATAATTGAACAATCAATTCGAGAAATTTGAAATAATCGAAATTTCATCAGTGGCGTAGAAAATATGGGAGGAAAAGTTATCACAACCCCCTGTAGCGCACCTCTGGGTAAAATTCTCGGAATGTCTTTCTGGTCAAAAAATCAACCATTGAAAGATGAAACCATATACCGAATTTGAATGCATCAAATTCAGTTTTTCTTGAGATATAGCGAAAAACCTATTTAAATTTCTCAACTTCAACGCCCTGTATCTCGAGAACTGAACACTTGAAGATCGTATGTCCCTATCTCAGTGATTATGAAATCACGAGGGCTATCACCTGTCAAGCGTTGTCGGTCGAATTTCGAAACACCCTGTATATGTATATGTATACTTATAGATGAGCCACAAGTATATTTAGGTTTACAAAAACGTGAAAATATTCTTTGGTTTAGTGCGGCAGATTACTGTATCTGAAAATCAGTTCATGTACCATTCTCGTACTACTCAGATATACAGGGTGATTCAACTTTTCAGAACCAAAATAACGGAAGTGGTTAAATAAGATTCGTAAATCGAAAAAATGAAAATAATCATAAAATTCTGTTATTCACCAGTCCGCATCATCTATTATGGTATAGGTTATCCCTAAATCTGAATGTATCTCATTGGATGCAGCCACAACCCAGCCAAATAATTATTATTTTTACTGAAAATCTTCAAAATACTGAATCAAGCTATATCTGATGAAGAACATAATTATTGTTCTTAATAATCAACTAACAATCATTATTTATACTGTCATTGTAAAAACACTTTTACTGCCATCAATTCATGGAATAGTCTAATAATTAGGTATTCCTTAATTATTGCCGATTCATATTGGCCTATTTTAAGCTTCAATTGGTGCCTTATGATCAGCATAATTGTATATTTTTTGCAGATTACATTGCCAGGTATGGAAGAATGACCGAGGATCAATCCAGGACAAAGTTTTGGCAAATTTTGTCTGCTGTAGAATACTGCCACAATCGTAATATAGTGCATCGAGATTTAAAGGTTAGTAGGTGTTTTGTTTCTTTATTGTTTTCACCATTGAGATGCCGTGAAGAGAAAAGGAGGACTGATCAATCGAATCAACACTAAGATTCATTGTCATTTTAGAAATCGAATTATGTAGCCAATTATCTTTCGATCTAAATTTCATCCTTATTGAAAAAATCATCGCAGAAATTGGTTTCATGAAACTAGTGTAAACAATTAAATACACATAATGACATGAAAACAATCAATCAAAAAATCTTTGTTGGAAGTCCATCGTTTCTCGATGTGGAGTCTAGTGGTAAATACTGAATAATACACAAAATCTCCACGACAATTTACTGTGAGTAATTACATATTAGGGGTACATCATCAGCCGTAAAAGAAATTGGTCCTACAATAAAAACAATTAGGTATATCACTCAAATCTTTATCATCATAAGGTACCTTACAAGAAGGTGAAAAAATTGTGTGCAATATTGGAAGTCACATAAGCATTGCAAAATTGGACTGGTTTATTATTTAAATAGGGGAAATAATACCATCATTACATTTTCCACTTGATCATATAATTCTACATTGGTTTATATGTTCCTCTCCTCTTTTATCTATAGCTAAGCAATTTTATAGATATGAAAGATATAAGAAACTAATCATATATTCAAGTATTTTAATACCGTCTGGGGCGTCTGGGTATTTGGTATTTAAATATTCTGGGAGTATTTAAATACCTATTTCAGATATATTCAAATACTCCACTAAACTATTTGCAAATACTGAGTTATGATTATATTCCAACAAATATTTGTAAGTATAAATATAATTACCTAAACAAGATATGTATTCAATACTTGAAAGCATTTGTGAGTACAAATAATATTCATATCATTTGCTCTGATTAATCTGATTTGATACCCAAGTCGTATTTCTATTGGCCGAAAATTCGTATCATAATGGGAAATATGTGTCTTCATTGGGCAAAATTTGTATCATACTGAAAATCCTAGTTGGAATGGAAAATTTTAAGAAATCGGTTGCAGATATAGTAGAAAAATAATTCTTTTCGAACTTCTTTTCATCTCGCTCAAAGACCTCTATTCTCGTAATGGAGGATTCTCGATGCTTTGTGAGGACTCTCTCCAGAGGAGCTTCGCAAGATGTCGAAAACTCTTTTTGATGACGACTCGATCTCGACTCTGCCAATCGATTTTCGCGATGACGTCAGAGGGGTGCGAGTTGCAAGGTGCAACGATGAGGAAAATGGAAAATTCTACTCTCTTCCTCGCTCATTCCTTCTCCCCTGATGATTCCGTTCTCATCTGGCTTATAACTGGCATTAGACAATATGAGCTTTCTCATTTTTTTTTTCATGTCCCACAAACCGACAACTTTTATGAGTCCTACTTTCAATTGAAAAATATTGGAACGCAAGATTGAATCCCCAGTTAATGAATTGGACGACCTGATTTCAAATGTCAGAATCGTAACTCAAAAATTATTTAAGATACAGAGGGGTGCTTCTATTAGAAGTGAGACACACATCCGCCGAGATTCTACGGCAGCTATACAGGGTGGACCAATAGTGTGACAAAGCGAGATTGCAGCTCTGCTATCGGAGATGAAAGAACAACATTTTTACAGGAATTGTAGGTCCAAGAGATGCATATTTCAAATTATCCTCCATATCAAACTTATGTTTTTTTATATGAAACACCCTGTATTTTATTGCATTTTTATATTCTCTCTCAAGAGCTTAACTCAACGATCTAGCGCACTTGAAGTCTAACGATATAGGGTGTGCAGAATGGAGATTTTTCAACTTTGAGAATATCTTGGTCGAAGATATTCATCATTTGTCGAAAGGGCTTTCATGTCGCTATGTTAACTTTTGATTTACTATCTACTCATATTGAATTGGAACAGATACAAGGTGGTGTAGAATTCTCCACCCACCTGTATTTTTTTCAATTAAATGTCATTAAATAGTGAATCAAAAGTTGAGATAGGGATCTGAAAGTCGTTTTGACCAATAATGAATAGTTATGTCACAAAAAATTCTCGAAGTTGAAAAATCTCGAATTTCCACACCCTATATATCGGTAATCATTCCTGCCAGACCCCAAGTGTGCTAGATCGTTGAATTCAGCTCTTCAGAGAGAATATAATTATGCAATGAAATACAGAGTGTTCCATTTAAAGAACACAAGTTAGATATGTCCCACTTATTTGAGACACACTGTAGAATGGAGAATGATTTTAAAATATGCATCTCTTGAACTTACAACTCCTTTGAAAATTCTCTTCTTCTATCTCTAATAGCAGAGTTGCTATCTCGCTTTGTCACACTATTGATCTACCCTGTAGTAGAAGTGTAGAATGCCAGAAATCGCAACATTGTCATCGTGCGTTCAACACCACATCTTTGATGTATGCCAATATATTTATTTCCATCAAAAACTGAGAAAAAATAACCTCATTAAAGTGTATTTATACAGGGTGTTCCTTAATGACATGCTAATATTCAAGGGAGCAATTTCTGGCCCCATTTCAAGAATAAAACTTCATATGGACGTATGTCGTAAACGTCCTAACTTTTGAGATACAGGGTGTTAAAGTTGAAAATATGCATAGATTATTTTTTATCCACCCTGTATAGCTTCTCGTGATGAAAAAATTCAGCCTGCTGTGTAACTGAAATGGTGCAAAAATTTTAAAATGTTACAATTGATGTCCTGAATATAGTACTCAGCTTAGCATTTACATCAAAATTTGAAGTCTGGTCTCGTTTTTCCGTTTTTTCTTGAGAACGGAGTGTTCTATCGAGTATCGACAAAGGATCTTTTTTGTACAGAATTGAATGGCCCTTCATAGGATTATATGAAATTTGGAAATTTTTACTTCGATGCTCACTTTTAACACGTTGACTACCAAGCCTGATTTCAACATTCTGACTCAGGGTACCATATGTATCACCGGTGATGCTTTTTCATAGTTCACTTCTGTACTTTATGTATCACCAGTGATAATGAACACATATTATTTGAATGCTTGTAGAGAAGCCTAGTGTATAAACGAAGGAATTAGATTGTGGGTATGGTACAGGTATGAACCAAATAATATCGGGTTCAAGTGGGTATCACCAGTGATACACATAGATCTGGAAAATGCCTATAGAAATTGACTGGATTATTCTGATGAAAAGACGCACCGCTCACTCTCTTGTCAATTTTTTATTGAAATTTTTACACTCATAAGTAAAAAATAATCTTATCAATAATCATTGTACAAAGGAAATACTAATGTTTTTTTTTTTGAAAACAGTCCAAACCTCGGTCCAAACAGTATGAAGGTTTCTCGGGGCATTCCGCGTATAAGGTGGTAACCAATTTTGTATGTTTTGCTGCCTTCTTTGAATTTTTGCGTACTCCTCAAAATACGTTTTTCGTCTTAATTGTCCTTTATTTTCTTATGAAGGTTTGAATGAAGGCGCTTATAATCGAAGAAAAACAACAAAATATAAGGAGTTCCCTATAATCATATGATGAAATGGTTCATTTATGTACAATGTGAATCACCGGTGATCTTTCAGCAAACTCTATCGAGAATCGAGATGAAGGCATCTGCTTCAAAATACAATATAGCAACATCTTGTAGCGAAAGGCTACGTTTTAAGTTTGATTCTTCACTTGGTACAGAGAGGAAGTATGCGATTTTTTACGGTGGTTTGTAGAGCAAATGAGAGTGTGCATCACATGAGACTCATATGGTAGCCAACGTGTTAAGTAAAATATAAACAATAATATCCTCCAAACGGCGCCACTGGTAGAGAAAATGAAAATTTGTGTGCATCAGAAAATGTACCTTGATGCATAGAGGACATGTACCAAATTTGGTGAAGATGTCTACAATATTATCTCAGATATTATTGAAAAACGGATTTTTTTTTCAAAACTTTATCGCCCTGTATCTTAAAAGTTGAGATTTTCAAGACATACGTTCATTGGAAGTTTTCATCTTAAAATGAGTCAAAGAATCACCCTCTTAACTATTAGCATGCCTTCAAGGAACACCCTGTATATTTGAAATCAGAAAAAAGAGCTCTCACTCCTATGTTGTCAATTTCTCTCTTTCCAAGCACCACATAGGAGTTCAATATTACTAGATCATTGAGAACCTGTCTCGAATTGAGTTTTCTTTTCATCATTTTATTTAATGTGGTTTTCTGTGTTTTTTCAGGCTGAAAATCTTCTTCTAGACTCCAACAATAACATAAAAATAGCCGATTTCGGTTTTTCCAATTACTACACGGTCGGCGGGCAATTGTCCACGTGGTGTGGTTCTCCGCCTTACGCCGCCCCCGAAGTTTTCGAGGGCAAGAAGTATGTCGGCCCCGAAATCGACATATGGGTGAGTTATTGGATTTTTTCCTGCTTGCTCCGACTCTATCGATTTCGAATTAGCGCTGTTATGTACCAAATTGATAGAAAATAATGTAATGGGTTGTGAGTTGTGATGAAATGTGACTTTCTGTTCTGGTATTGGAGTCATCCAGATTGCTTGATTAAAATATGAATAACCATTCCGAACGTTAGGCAATATTTGTTGTATAAGTGAGTATAAATTGAAACAAATCTAGTAACTATACCCATTACAATTCGAAACAGTCGAGGGGTAAATCTCCAGGAAAAATGTGCACACCAGACTTTCAATGAACAAAGACTTCCAAAGACTCCCAAATACTTCCAAAGACATCCAAAGACTTCGAAAAACTTCCAAAGACATCCAAAGACTTGAAGACTTCAAATGACTTGACTCACTCACAACTAAAGACTTTGAGCCAATATCAATAACGTCCATGGATTTTCGAAGCCTTCCATCAATCGATTGAAGCACAATAAACAATTTAGCTAGGACACTAAATGTTCATATTAGCAGTTCAGTTTCAACAATGTTCGCTTCTACAGATATATTATGTTAATAATATCTCAAAGATTGACTATACCAGTATACGAAATATATTTATGTATATAGGTTCAGATGCTTACGTAATTATATTAATTTGGTAAGTTTCCTGTTCGTGCGAGAAAATTTCAATACAAAAAAAGGATAATGTTCAAGTATTTCCTTAGAATTTCAAAAACTGTCAATGATTACCGAAGACATCCAAGGACTTCCAAAGACTTCCAAAGACTTCCAAAGACTTCCAAAGACCTCCAAAGATATCCAAAGACTTCCAAAGACTTCCAAAGGGTTTCAAAGACTTTCAAAGAATTCCAAAGACTTCAAAAAGAATTCCATAGACTTCCAACGGAGTGTACACCAGACTTCCAAGGAGATTTACCCCTTGGAAACAGTTGAAATAATGATTGTTTCCGTGTCTATCTTTGGGATAGACCTCGATTAAAGGTTCATTCGGGTTCCGATTTCAGAACTGTTCAAGAATCGTTCTCGAACTGCGTAGAACTAGTGCGCAGTTGTTTCGAATCCTAGGACTGCTTCAGCACGGTTCACAAATTATGAAACCCCGAACGCGGCAGAAGGATACCTCTGAGAACATAACCTCTATTCAGAATTTGCGAAAAAAACAGAAGTTTGGAACCTGTATCTATATTCAAATAATATTCTGAAGCTTCAAACTCTCCTTTGAGTACATTCACAATATCTCTGGCAACCCTCTGTGGAGGTATGGTGATTATATTCCATCATAGCATTCGTAGCTAGATTTTCAATATGTTTTGTCCCTTGTACCTACATGAATTTCGACAACCACCTGAAATGTTCAATGAATTGTGTATCTGAATATAATGGCGAAGTATTCCCATCGTTATCCTCCATTTTTCGGATTATCTAACAAAAGTTAGAATCATCAGATTAGGCACAATATTTTCAGCAACTTCAGCAAGGAACTCCTTCACCACTGCTTCCCGAAGAAGAAGAAGAACTACTACTACTTACTATCAAATGAATGTACTAAGTCCATAATATTGAGAAAATATTGAAGAAAGCAATAAACAGTAGAATAAAGAAAAATATATCATAATGGCGTTACGCTACAACAGACAGAATCGAAAACTAAATGAAATGAACATACACCAAAAATGATCCCAGAACGGTTCACGCTCGAGAGCCGGTACTGGTTTCGGATAGTTCTAGGACGATTCTGAAGGAACCCGAACGCGTAAAGAGTCAATCCTAGAACAGTTCCACAAAATCCGAACGCGACCGATTTTACTGCGCAAACTCCTGACAGTTCTAGAACAGTTTCTGTTCGAACCCGAATGAACCTTAAGCTAGCAGAACCACATTGGATTTTTAAATTTGTTCTTCGGCCATAATTTGAGGCTAATTCAAGGCTTATTTATTACCCTATTGCCGAATTCATAGCAAAAAAACGTGGGTTCTGCTAGCTTAAGGTTAAGCCGAAATTGGGAACAAATCAGGTATGCGTCCCAACCCAAATAACCAATCGTAACCCTTTTCAGTTGCTAGCTGTATCTTTTTCAGCAGCAATATTTTATCAATGCATATCTGTTCCTATCGCCATATTTTGTTCCAAATAATCCACCCTTAGCCTATGTCCCAATAGTTATGACTCACCTGTATACATTGTACAGCCCATAATTTGAACCTGGTAATCAATGATGCAGTTCCAGGGGTGGAGGAAGTTGAAAGTTTCAATACTTTCTTCATTATCATTGGTGATTCGGATCGAGTGTAAACAAATAGGACCTCTTGGCCCATTTTTCTGGAGAATCTGTAATAAAAACTGAAGAGGCCGAATCCTACTCAGCGCTTTATTAGCAGTGAAACTGCGATATGTCGATATAAAAAATTATATGGCTATTTTTTGAAACTCCCTCATAATTTTTTTGCTTGGGACCCTAAATGATTCCTAATGACGAATTTCTTGTGATTATATCAATTCATTCAGCACAGTACAGGGTGGGCAAATTTGAGCGTTTTCATAGGCTATCTCAGTAACTGAAGGAGTGATCAAAAAATCAATATACATGTTACGGGTTCGATTTTAGAGAAACCTTGAATGGTACAATTGGAATTTTGATACCTTCATTCGTTTCAGAGATACAGGGGGAAATTGAAAGATTGCCGATTTTGTTTTTATTTTCTGAGTACTTTATGAAGAGAAATATTAGAAACTTTCAAATTTTCATTCATATAGAATGATGCGTAGAATCCATTGGCATCATCAGAAATTTTATACAGGGTGACATCAAGAAGATACACACACTGACTATATTTTTGCGAATATTTCTGAAGTTGTCGATGAAAAAAGTTGGCTAACATATGTATATTTGAATATGGAATGCCTAGGACTATCCAACTATGCTGAAATACACGGGGTGATTCATAAGAAAACAAATATTTGACTACCGTATCGTCTTGATGTCACCCTGTACAAAATTTCTGATGATGCCAATGAATTCTACGCATCATTCTATATGGATAAAAATTTGAAATTGTTCAATATCTCTCTTCATGAAGTACTCAGAAAATAAAAACGAAATCAGCAATTTTTCAATTTCCCCCTGTATCTCTGAAACGAATGAAGATATCAAAGTCCAATTGTACCATTCGAGGTTTCTTTAAAATCGAACCCGTAACAAGTATATCGATTTTTTGATAACTCCTTCAGTTACTGAGATAGCCTATAAAAACGACCAATTTTGCCCACCCTGTACATTCAATTGAGCCAATTTCACTCATATCTTCGTTTCTTCGCTGTAATGATATGACGTAGGCCGTCGAACCCGGTATCATTATATATATTCGTGAAGATAAGCCTTATCCTAATATGGAATGATAAGTTCGGTAAAAGTGGATTCAAGTTTTACTCATAGGTATATAGTCATGAATATTTCTGATTTATATATTTAGATTGAAGAATTGACGAAATTGACGTGACCGAGGTGTTTAGCAAAGCCAATTTATTCCTTTATTTAACACATGTTTTATGATTTACAGTGTAAAATGGAATGAGCACGGTAATTTGTCATCGTTAGCATAGATATTTGTCACTATAATTGTCACAAATTATAATTGCAATTGTCTAGGGAAAAAAAGTGAAGTAATTAGTGTACTCATTATTTTCAATTTTCGCAAAAAAGAATCAGTATGTTGATACAGGAATATTTCAAATTTAATCAGTACCTATCCAATTCAGCAGAGCGTAGACAGAATCTTCCTGTAGGTGTCGAATAATAAAATACATATTATGAAGAATATACATCAATACTTATGATTGATGAAAAAATGTTTATTGTTTTTAATTTCTTGAGTCTACATAGGGTGACTGTTTATATTTTACTAAATAGATATCTCAGTTGATATTGGTCTTACGAAAACGACAAACATTTTGTTATTCTATCACCTCAGAGAATCACCCGGTATATTGAATATATTGGAATAATAAGTAGGTACTCATAATTTCATTTGAATAAACGAGGAGAAAGAATTCCTAAAAATCTAGCGTCTAAAAAAATATTTGGGTTTCCTACTCCTGAGACCTAATTTCTCTTGTATCAAAACTGATGAAGTGAATTTCCTGACTACCTACTGTAAATTATCAATTTCTTTGGGGAAAAGAGTCATTGTATTCAAACCAAAGAGTCAGAGTAATTTGTAGTAGATAAACCAGCGTTAAGCAGACCTTCCGAATTTCAATCGCAATTTCCTTATTTGTGCATCATTTCGATGGAACTGTTTTTTCATTGTCAGTATTATATTTCCAATCGAAGCGAACACAAGGCGATGGAGAAAAGATAGTTAGGTGAAACCAGAGATTATACACTACCACAGAAATAGTGAGGTCAGAGATTATTGAAGATGATCGTAGTGTAGTTTTACCGACAAATAGCTTATTAACAACAAATTTGTTTATAACGTGGAAAGAGGACTGTGAAAGCTGTCAAGAGGGGTCGGCTGAGTATGTGGAGAGGGCGTCCGAACAGTTTGCAGTCCCGTTCACCACCTTGAGACATTGATAGCTATTTTCATTTCATGGAGTTTTTTTTTGTTAGGAACCAATTTATAATTTTTTAAAATGCATTTATTGATCCTCTCCACCCATATTGACATGTTCGAAGTGATATTCAAACATTTGAAAAGTACGATATAGATGTATAGAAGAGGTATTAGAAACATCTCAAGTATCATCAAGTATGATCCTCTCCACCCCAAAACGCTGGGTGAAGTGAATCACACTTTTGAATTAAAAAAAAAAATTCGTTTATGATAGTTGCGTTTTAATTTTTTTCACCAAGTTGTAGACATTACGGGAAGGATATTTACGAATCATACATATTTTATAGCCGGGCCGACGATGTATCGTGAAACTTTGAGAGAATAGCAGTATCATTCAGTGAACGTTTTCTAGAAGTCGTATAAAAATGTGCACTGTATAATATGTTTTTATTAGTTAGTTTAGTAGTTAAGGTTGATTGGCAGAATGCACTCATCTGTTCCTTTAGGGATTAGACTGATCAGAGGATCAGACAAAAGCTAACTACTGCCCTTTGGTAAAAATTAGTGCTGTGTGATATTGAAAACTGGATATTGATATCGATGTATGCTTTCGTATCGATATTTATCGATATATCGATATGTATATCAATATTTCGATATGTACTGAAATATTTCGATATACCGATATGTATCGATATATATCGATATTTTCTTCTCATGATATCGATAACTTGATACTAGTGTCTGGAGACTGAACGCATCAAATATTGCGAGCGATTCCGGCCGACGAGACGAGACGCGCTACAATATTTGGTGCATCCTGTCTCTAGTGGCTTGTCTACTAGTAAACAACACAGAACTCAAAGACCCAATCGAAAATATGACTTGAAATTGTTGTTTTATTCATGAAATAATGAGTGGAGTAATCTTAACAAATTCAACTCGTTTCATCGATGATTATCGAAAATTCCTACTCTTTTTCGAAACAAATTATGTTGCCTTTAGGCAACCACACATAATTTTTTTCTCAAAATCGGAGGGATTTGTATTATAATAATCATCAATACAAAATTGTCGTAATACATATGAAGGTTCGAATGGGGATTCTCCCACAATCGAATCCTTGTCTAAAAATTAATTAGTTGAATATTTCAAGGACATATTGTTGGAATCAACATACTTTTTCTTCATATAAACATGTGCTACAACCCTCCTCCAACCCCCGAAACTCGGTTAACATAATTTTTGAATAAAAGAAGAGGAAGAGTGACTAACATAATAGGGCCAATTTTCAGACGATTTGATCCGTTATTATAATGCCAATTTCAGATAGTAATACATCCTTGAAATAATCACATCGAGTTTTGAACCACCCTGTATGTAGGATACTACAAAATGTACATTTTTTTTTTACTT
The DNA here is from genome assembly GCA_918026855.4 of Phaedon cochleariae. Lineage (NCBI taxonomy): Eukaryota > Metazoa > Arthropoda > Insecta > Coleoptera > Chrysomelidae > Phaedon > Phaedon cochleariae. Next base: position 16,548,093 of record OU896709.1, on the reverse strand, counting down.
TCAATATGAAATAGTAATTTTGTGTTCTTTTTTTCTAGAGTTTGGGCGTCGTTCTCTACGTTTTAGTATGTGGCGCCCTACCTTTTGATGGATGTTCCCTACAAGCCCTTCGTGACAGGGTACTTTCCGGTAGATTTAGAATACCATATTTTATGAGCTCAGGTGAGATATCCATTGCGAATCAACTAAAAAAGTGCAAATAATTGAATCAGTAGGAAAAATATATCATAGTTTGCTCATTAGAAGTAACAATAGCTGTGAAACGTAGGTATATTATGCACCGCCTGGATTTCATTGATGATGAAATTTGAAGGATTGATCTTCAAAAGGTGTGGGAGTTATCGGAATAATTAAGTATTTCATATTGAACTCAGCAACATGCTTGAGTCAAACACAAATTCCCAAAATATTCGGTTTTTCCTATACTTCTTTCTTCCAATTAACGAAACATTTCTTCTCGGAAACTGACCAAAAATTGACTCTACCGTCCACATAGAAATTTTATTACACTGATATTTTGAATTTAGTTAACTGAAGTAGTTCCTTCTGATAAAAAATGAAGTGTTTATTATTCAACTTACTCCACCTTTGGTAATTCTAGTGTATGTGTCTAGTATTTCTGTTGAGCTTTCGATCTAGTGTGTGATAAAATGCTCGCCGACTTTAAAATTTGTCTCGAACGATTGAAGCTAACGGTCCTGACGGAATACTATACCCATACCTATTATTCTCAAAAAGTGTGCACATCGATTCTTTGCAAGATATTTACCATCTCGTACAAGTCGAGTACTTTTCCATATTGCTGGAAAACAGCTATAGAGTTCAACCATACCCCAAAAAGGAAAAAAAACTGTTAACTAATAACTAACTATGATCCTATTGCCTTTGTTATCGGTTATCAGTTATCTCCAGAGTGATGGAGGAATCATATTGAGCTTATCAAATATCTGGAGATCTCAGAGATCATCAATGTTAGACAATATGGCTTTCGCCATCGGAGATCTGTTGGCCTACGTCATTCACATATGGCAAGCTTCCTTAGTTTCCTAGAAAAACATGGGGAATCTCTAGCTATCGTGTTGGATATATCAAGAGCCTTCGACCGTATTTGGCACCAAGGACTCCTCCACAAACTACCATCATACGGGATTACCACCTCAGCCATCTTTCATCGAGTTTTCTTTCAGGCAGACGGAGTATCGTCTGACACAATTGCCATCAATTCTGGTGTTCCACAAGGAACAATTTTGGCACCAACAGATTGTACCTGCTTCATATCAATGATCTGTTGGGAGCAACAACTTGCCCTATCCACAGCCTTGCAGACAATAGTAATCTCCATACTACGTTCTCTTCTAGAATTCCCGTTTCTTCCCAGGAAATCAAGAACTTGCGACGAAGACAGATCAACGCTGTCAATGATGATCTTGCTGGAATTACAGCCTGTGCAACCAGCAAGCTGCTTCACAAAATCTCGGATTTTATTCCGTGCGAAAGGCTACTTTACACCTCAACAACATGATCTACAAAGCACAGATACGATCTGTTCTTGAATACTGTTCCCACACATGGGGTTCAGCACCCAAACATACGCTGATGCTCTCACACTCACAAACTTCTTGACATCATTGGAACACTGTAGAAAAGTCGGCAACCTTTTACTTTTCTATAAATACTTCCAAGGGAAATGTTCTTCAGAAATCTCTGCTATCATTCCATCACTAGCAATACCAGTCAGACGAACTCGACAAGCCCAGTCAGCACATACCTTCCCTGTCAACCTCCATATACTATTATGTCGAACGGCACTTTATCGAAATTTTGTCTATAGAACGGCAAGAGTTATAATCCCCAGAAGTTCAGAAAAAAATCAAAACCCACTTCCCCTTCCTATCCTACATTATAGGGATCCCCTTTCGTGTGCTCCAAGCGATAAAAAAATTACAGTGCCTTCAAGGTTTTTCAAACTCCTTCCGCAACTCCCGGATGCATCCTTTGATGAGATCGAAAATGTGCTGATGTGAGTCGGCATTTCACGTTTGATGATTGTGAGTCAAGATTTGAGGAATATTTCAAACCTTGTCATCTCACGAGTACGATAATCTATATGGAATGAGAAATAATTAAGTCGTCGGTATTAGATATATGATCAAAGTTTACAAAGACTGAAAGTTAAGTATCCATGCTCCAATGAAAAATACTATCGGAAATTCCTATCAGCGAATTATCGATTCCTATAAATAAAACATTTCCACTCGTAATAACCATAGATCGTCATAGTGGAAAAGCTGGAAAGATTAAATTTGGATAACATATACAAAACGTTCTCATGTCACCATATTATGATCTGATATTCAGCGTCTATGACGCAAAAAAGATATTTCAGGATCCCTGAATTTATTTTCGTGAAGCCGTGAATAACGTTTTTATTGGAAAAATATAGATAAGGCGTCGAAAATAATTTTTCGGGTAAATATCGAGGAACTTTGCATTCCTGGTGTTTTGTTGATATCGTCATGTGAAATGAACTGGTTTTGGTATTTCGGATAATTTCAGGAATAATACTCTCACAAACTCTATCAATATCGTACACTATGTGAATAATGTATCCATCTGCTGCATGGCGGATCTACATTAGGGCTTTATAGGTTGCAGTTCAGGGCCCCCAGCCTCCGTTTAAAATAATGGACAATAGTGAATAATAAAATCTAGAATTCTAGAAATTCTCATCTCATGCTTCAAAATTAACGTAACATAGCAAAACACATAACCGTTATTTATCCATTTTGCAATAATGTCTTTCAATTGTTGTTTGTGTCTGCAGGTAATTTTAATTGTTATATTCAACAGACTAGTGTATTAATGAGTGCGAGATCATTATTCGCCTTATTGATTATAATAGTTGGTTTCAAAATTGTTCCGTCGACCATATCTCTCCTATTATACATCAGGAAACTACTAATAATCTCCCAGTAGCCATATGAAAACCAACTTGCCACTGACGTTAGTGACGTTTAATATTTGTCGTAATTATCAGGATGGCAAATAAATTCCTTTTCTCTATGACGAGAAAAAGGTTTGACATTTCATCTTCGTTGACAGGATATAAAATGTAACTTTTCATAAATTACTTTTTTCCCACGGGAGAAAAGTTAGTACTTTTTTCTCGGATATATATATAATGTTGTTGGCTTTTGTTGTGCTAGTGATGCTTCCCTCACAAACTCACTCACTTCTCTGGAACACCGTAGAAACGTTGGCGATCTGGTTCGTGGTCACTTTGGAGACCTGCAGAACATCTCTTTCCACCGCTGTTCATCCAACGAACAGCGAGGCTCTGGAACACATTGCCAAGGGAGGTGTTCCCCGAGGCATATAACCTCCAGAAATTTAAGAAGAACACCAATTCATACCTTATTTCCCTTGGTTCTTACGATGTTCTCTGATATCCCATTCCGTGGGACCCAGAACTGAAAAATAAGCCAATAGCACCGGCTCCGAGAAAGAACTGTAATTCCGTTCATCTTCCATTTCACTTCGCGGTTACTGAAATGACTAATCAACCACTAACTTCGTTTTTTAAAATCAAATTACAGAATTAGACAGATATTTGATTCCTGTTAAAAACTTCGAATTTCACGTTGATAATTTTCTGATTTTAATATAATGTAAAATCTTCTCAATATTGATTCGTTCTTTATCCTGTCACAGAAAAAATACTGTATTATACACGGAAAAAATATTATATTTGAGCGACAACACAACCTCGAACTAAAATTTACAACTTGTTTTCCTTGTATAATACTACTAGCTATGTGCGAATCTACAGTATATATTTTTTGTATATTTATTTCATTTTTTGTGCTTACCTATAGCTACTAATATATAATTACTTACACCATCTTACACGCATTTTCAGTCTCCCAGTATCTTTCGTATTTTTTACGTATTAAAAATTTAAAGCCTATCGGTCAGGTCGTTTAGTAGTTGACTCAAGTACCGACAGCAGCCCCACACCTACCGCGTACAATTATATTTAAATCATCCAGGAAACTATCGAAATACCTGAAATACCCATATGAAATTTAGAAATTTCAACCCAATTGGTTCATCGGTTTAGAAGTTATGTGGAAAAGATAAGTACGGAAGGATATTACTAAAAAGTAGCCAATGGTCATCAAGGATAATGTCGGCCTCTCATGGTAAAAGAATTTCAAATCGGTCCACCAATATTAAAATATTGGTGGACGATCCTCAAATAGTTGCCGTCAACAATATAAGATAAAAAAATTGGTGGTACGGAAATACACGCGATTTGTCAATTTTAAAACCCCCCATCCTTAATGTCTCCCTTCAAGTGAATAATATGCAAAAACAAGAAGACAGCTCAATTTTATTTTCAGAGGGGACACTGAATGAATATTTTTGAACCTCATGGGTCAACCCCCTAGGAGGGGTAGATGTTACCCTTAGAATATGAATAGGGAAGAGGGGTCAAGTGGCACATCATTTTGAAGGGATTTTTTGTGTTGGTTATATTACTTTGAACTGATCGAAATGTTGTCCGTTTTGTTCTAAACAGTAATAAAGTCTGTTTTCGAACTCCTCTCTAACATTTTGGAAAACTTCACCACGAATTGAGCGGCATGCTGCTGTAATTCGTCCTTTGAGTTCATCAATATCCGTCGGTTGTGTTTTATAAATAACGGATTTAAGGTGTCCCCAAAGGAAAAAATCTGAAGGAGTCAAATTCGGTGATCTCGGAGCCCACTCGATTGCTCTCTTTTTCTGCCAATCCATCTATCCGGGAATCTATCGTCTAACCAATGTCGGACGGGAAGAAAATAATGAGGTGGAGCACTGTCCTGCTGAAAATGTAACAGATCCTCCTGCTAAAGTAAATTACCGTCTGCATCAATTTGATTTTCTAGTTCGTGAGTTATAAGAGTATAGATAGTACCTTCAAGCATATCTAGGTACATATTGCCAGTCAAGTTTTCTTGAATAAATAAAGGACGAACAATTGCATTTCCAAGAATACCAGCCCAAACATTAATTTTTTGTGATTGTTGTGTATGTCCTTCTCGAAAAATGTGAGGGGTTTTCGTCACTCCAATAGCGACAATTTTGTCTATGAACATTTCCATTCAGAAAAAATGAGCATTCATCGCTGAAACAGATATTTAGCAATAGTTTAGGGATGGCATTGACTCGATATAACATCGTTTCACACAATTCTATTCTTCTATCATAATCATCCTCATGGAGCTCTTGAAGAATCTGCATCTTATATGGATCAAATTTATGTAATTTCAGTGCTTTTCTTACAGTCTCGTGTGACATTCCCGTCTGTTCTGCCACTGATCGTGAGGAGCTAGTAGGTTCTGCAGCAAATGTTTCCAAAACTTCAATTTGAGCTTCCTCATACAGTACTCTAGGATTATTCCTTCTTTTATTTTTCACAGAACCAGTTCGTAAAACTTATCCACCAAATCAAGCACATATACCGGTGACTTACATTACAATTTGGATTTCTTTCATTAAAAAGAAATACCGCCCTTCGTGCGCACTTTCCAGCCTCTCCATAAATCACAATCATTTCAGTTCTTTTTGAAAGAGTGTAAACCATCTCCACAATGTATACCTACTCTGAATAAAGGTATTACTGAACAGCTCAACAAATAGAACTCAATTAATAATACTACAAAACCGTTTAAATTTGCTGAACAATTTTTTGCTCAAAAAACGGAGTTTTTTTTAATCAGCAGTAGCAAAAAGGAAGGCCATCTGTAGAATTAAAAATCCAATGATAAACGTAAATAAGCTACCATCGAAATGTCACTATTAGATTACTTATTGATGTTGATTTATTGGGGCTAATGGCTAATAATGTTGCTCCTGTTGAACAGATGGAAAGCTGTTACCTAATTTCCTGACCAGTTTTACTGAAGAGAATCAATACAATAATCTCTGTTTAAATACTAACCTGATAACCATGCATCTCAGTGCAGGCAAGTTTAGATCACTTCTGTAGGTTTAGAACGCTATTTTTCAAAAACTGTCGTCAAAAAATAGTAAAGTATGGTACCGTTGGAAAGAGATTTGAACGCCCTTCAAAATGATGTGCCACTTGACCCCCCTTACCTATTCATATTCTGAGGGTAACATCTACCCCTCCTAGGGGGTTGAACCATGAGGGTCAAAAATATTCATTCAAAGTGTCCCCCTCGAGAATAAAATCGACCTGTCTTTTCATTTTTCCATATTATCGACTTGGAGGGAGATAATAGGAGTGCGAAGTTTTCAAATTGACACCCTGTTATAATCTACAGGGTGTTTCAAAAAAACCTGACCCGCTTACTAGGGTAGGTAGAACACTGCAAAATGAGTTGGGTTTACTCAATAAAAAAATTTCGTAACGGCATCCGTTATCAAGATACAAGGTGTTGAAAAATGATTTTTTTACACATTTTTCAAGATTATGTCGAAACTACTGGCAACATTGTGATGACATTTTGTATGGATGTATCTTGGAATCCGACACATCGCATGCATTTGTCTTTATATCTGACTCTCATAGAGGGCGCTAGTTACATGGATGTATCTTGGAATCCGACACATCGCATGCATTTGTCTTTATATCTGACTCTCATAGAGGGCGCTAGTTACACGGTTCGTACCGAGTAGTTTTGAACAAAACTTTTTTGAGGTTAGATTTTTCAATCCAAATTTGATGTGAACTTGAACATCATTCAATTTCACACCAAAAAGGTACTCTTGGTAAAACTCGATACTGTGTTCCGTTCTCGGAATATTTCGATTTGAAAATGATGAAGTGATAACTGTTGCTGGTATAAAGCTATGCATTAGAGTGAATATTATGAAAAATTATCACCTATTTATTGGAAACCGAAAACAACAATACGTTTCTGATGCTAAATTTATTGATTTAACAATGAATCACAAGAATAACATCGAAACAGATTTGACTAAGAACATGGATTACACAGTTTTGTAATATCTTGAGCAGAAAATCTATGCTACATAGGTAAATCCACGTCAAGAGTTGTAAGACATAATTGAATATCACTTGAATGACCTAACAGCTGATCCTCAACTGTTTAGAAGAATAATACATTCTCAAGAAAAGAATATAGAATCGTGTATTCGTCGAAACGTAGGACATTTTGAACACTTACTCTAACTGATTGAATATTTCATGTTTCTAGTCAAATATCTCTTGATTTTCTAATTATGATTCTTTGTTCCATCAATAACTTCAGCACAAGAATAATTTCATTGTTTTTGATTCTGAATAAATAGGTAATTGAACTCAATAAAATTAATTTTATGCCAGCATCATAACTACTCCATTATTTTCAAATCGAAATATTCCGAAATCGGAACATAGTATCGAGTTTCACCAAGAGTACCTTTTTGGTGTAAAATTGGATTACGTTCAAGTTCATATCATATTTGTATTGGAGAATCTAACCTCAAAAAAGTTATGTTCAAAACTACTCGGTACGAACCGAGTAACTAGCGCCCTCTATGCGAGTCAGATATAAAAACAAATTCATGCGATGTGTCAGATTTCAAGAAACATCCATACAAAATTTCATCACAATGTTCCCAGTAGTTTCGACATAATCTTGAAAAATGTGTAAAAAAATCATTTTTTCAACACCTTGTATCATGAAAACGGAGGCCGTTAAGACATTTTTTCACTGAGCAAACCCAACTTATTTTGCAGTGTTCTACCTACCCTAGCAAGGGGGTCAGGTTTGAAACACCCTGTATATCCCTCTCAGGAATGCAGATTTCGTAGTTTGTGTGTAGGTAGGTACTTAACAAATAAGGATCGCGTGCTTCACACACTAAAGTGGCATTCTTTGATTCTTTTGTCCGAACGAAGCTAGACATTTCAATTATCCTCTTACGTATAAAGTAGAAAAATTATAGACTTTCGCGTGCGACAATCGCTCTATGACGCAAACGTGACGTCAATACGAGAGAAAGAAGAAAGGCCAACCCTTGGTGAAAAGTGTAAAAAGAATCGCCCACTCAACGGATAGGTTTGACGAAGGGGATATAGCTTCGAGATTGTGTTACGGGGTGAAATGAAAAATTTATAGAGCTACACCAAACCGAAGGATTTTCACGCGAAAATTATTATAATCGAAGCAATCCATCAGAGAATCCCTATTAGTCCAGTGGCAGCAGAGGATTATCTGTGACTCATCCCCACATTTTCATTATAACTATACCGGGTGACACAATGTATCTGGCCACCCGTGGAACTTCTACATCCGTAAACGGAGGTTTTTGAAATTTGGTTCATTTGTGTAAGCAACCATTTCGGATTTGATCACAATACAATCCAATGTGGCGAACTTCCGGTTTTTCTGGAAATGCCAGCAACTTTTTTTCAAATGAAACACCCTATATATTTTCACATTTTCATGTTCAGCAGGTCAAAAAAAGTGCAATATTCATGTCAAATGTAATTTTTTCGAAAAATATAATTTGTTCGAACTGCAAGGAAAATTTACTGGATGTTGATTTTTGAATGTTTACAATTTCTTACTGCAACGAAGATACAAATGTATAATATATGCATGTGCTAGAGAGACATATATAGGTGGCTCGTTGGGGTTCCATTTAAAAAAAAATTTTTATCAAAATGTGAAGTGATTGAATTGATTCATCTATAGTGACACAAAGACAATTTTTCAGTGAACAATTTTCTCTCTGTAATGTGCGATTTATTGTGAATAGCCTTGACCACATCTCATTTATCCACGAGGTTAATAAAAAAAAACTATTTTAAATTCAATATTTTCGAAAAAATTATACTTGACATGCAGATTGCACTTATTTTGACCTGTTGATCTTGATTATGTAAAGATATATAGGGTGTTCCGTTTGAAAAAACAGAGTTGCTGGCCTTACTTCCGATCTGTTGGAGATATCTGACAAATTCTTCCGCTATTCAATAGCCTCATAAATGCACTTCGGGATGACATATCGTTTCTGAAATAAAAATATATTTTTCCGTCGACCTCGTATTAACGAGTAAGTTTAATGTTTATGAAATCATTCATTAATGACCCCTATTAATGATCAATTTGTTTTATGGGCAACCAAACATACACCACGTGCATTCATTGGTTATGCTATAACTTACGGATTCTGCATATATGGATTTCATCCCTTTCCAAGTTTCTGAAACGATTTTAATCCCTGTTCTCTAACACAAGGAATTTATTTCTGATGTTGATCATTTCGACAAATGTCAAATGTTACTAATGTCAGTAACAATGCTACTGGGTGATTCTTAGTAGTTTCCAGATGAATGATGACTTCGCGAACCAAGTTTTTCTTCATTGCAGGAGAAATGAGAAATACAGTCGACGGAAAATTGTGTAACCAACTGGTAAATATCTCGATCATTAATCGCCCTCATTAATACACTAGTTGGTTAAATAACTATTGGCATCTCCACCAATTGATTTTATATGTTCTTCGAGGAATTTATCCAGAGTATATTTGTTGATTAGGCATAAGTATACATTTTCAATAATAAATCCATTCTAATCTCGTTATTCAAATAAGTCAAGAATACGTTTGGGTGAGTTCTATCGAATTATGGAATAATTTTTTTTCGTGATACAAGCCCATTAAGGGCGGTCTTAAGGTGAATTTCTAGATGGAGTGATAGTAATTTTTTTATGCTTCTTATTTTTTCCCTTGGATGCTGGTTCTGTCAGCAGCTACACCTCAGCCTATTGGGCTTTTCTTTATATTCCAGTGTGGTTTTACAACAACCATTCCGTTGCTCTTTCCAGTCTGTCTGTTATATATACTTCGGGAATCGGGAGTTAGCCTGATGGGCTCTCGAATATTTCTTGTCGTTTGCGATTCAGTGCCTCGCGTTCTATCAATAAGTGTTTGTTGGTTTCAGTACTTCAGAGCCTCTTCACAGATTCTAATTTTTCATTGCATGCAATTGATCGCTGCAATTCATATTTCCGGCAATAATAATATTATGCAACAGGCTATTTCACACTGAATCGGAATGACCAGCTTGCAATGTGTTCTGCTTCTCATTGAGTTATGAGTTGGGTATAGAAGAAACCGTGAAAACGGCAACATTCATTATCAATACTTCATAAAACAATTCGTGAATATTCAAAACAAATTCATACACTATATTGAGAATAAATGCTAGTGTAACACGTCATGTCGATAAAACTTTTGTAAGTAGAAAGTTGAATTTACTTAGTCTCGAAAATGGAAAAGATATTGCCAATAAATAATTTTCGTTTAAATTGATAAATAATATGATAGGCCATCCAATTTAACGTGGCGCAATACTCCAGTCGAAGTCATCAATTATTCCACACCAAAGCGGCCAACACAAATTACCATTTGTACTCTCCCCATCATCGCTGCTTCAAAAGCTATAATTCAATATCAAATCTGATTGATATTGATATATTATGTAATTAATTTACCACCTTTGTAAATGAACTAAAAACATTCTTTTTCTCGATCCTTTGAATCTTTGTTAGCACCTTGCATATCTATTGTATTTCTTTGAATTTCTTTTAAATTTTGTATACCATCCTTAATTTTGAAATAGGTACCCCCTCCGAACATGTTGTATGATCGAAGGGTACCTCACTGAATTTTTAGGATAGGTAAGTAATATGATTATCATGTTATATAACTTCTTGTGATTTGATACTGTTTTTAGGCTCGTCCTGTTTGTATTCTTGGATATGAAGATAAAAAAAAGTGAATGAAAATAAAAAAAAATACCAAGTATGCGATATCGGTTTATTCCAAATTGAATAACACGCAATTTTCAATGACAATTCAATATCGAATCTGAATGATATTGATATATTCTGTAATTCATTTACCACCTTTGTAAATGAACTAAAAACATACTGTTTCTTGATCCTTTGAATCTTTGTTAGCACCTTGCATATTTATTGTATTGCTTTGAATTTCTTTTAAATTTTGTATACCATCCTTAATTTTGAAATAGGTACCCCCTTCGAACATGTTGTATGGTCGAAGGGTACCTTACTAAATTTTTAGGATAGGTATAAGTAATATAATTATCATGTTATATAACTTCTTGTGATTAGGTACTGTCCTGTTTGTATTCTCGAATATAAAGATAAAAAAAAATGACACACAATTTTCAATGACAATATACAAGGGGTGCCATTTGTATGAATAAGAAGTGGGGAATAGCTGCCAGAGAACTGTCGAATATAATAGATTTGTTTATATGTCATTATGAAGGTACCTCAATGCCATTTATCTTGTCAAATAAGCCAGATATTGTTTATATGCGATAATTTGGGACACCAGGTATACATTTAACATTATTTAAGATTTTGTTATTATACTTTCGGATGACAGAATTTTCAATGATTTTTCAGTGCTATAAGAGAGCATGTATTTCTAGATTCACAATAAGTAGTATAGGTAAATCGAACATGCCTTTGCACTTTTCTTTCTTTCATTTGATGAATTCGTCATTTATGCTAATATTAGTAAGCCTTTATATTAAAGTATAGTTTTTTTCTGTGACGGGATAAAAGTTTGGCATTTCATCTCTGTTGGTAGGTTAGAAAATGTCACTTTTCATAAATTACTTTAAAGTGAGTAGTTTTTTCCCGGATATACATCACATCACATATATATACAGTGTTGATATATTCTGTTGTGCTATAGTTCCGAAAAATGAGTCAATAATACGGTCTCCGAGAAAGAACTGAAAGTCCTTTTATCTTCCATTCGACTTCGCGGTTACGTATATATTACTGAACAACCAGTAAATTCGCAATTTTTTGAAATTGAGTCACATAATTAGACTGACAGAAGTGACATCAGATATTTGATTACTTCAAAAGAATGATAAAGATGCCTACAACGCAGGTGTCCCTACTGTTAAAATCTTGAAATCTCACGTCGATAATTTTCAAATTTCAAAATAATGTAATATCTTCTCAATATTGATTCGTCATTTCTTCTGTCACAGAAAAAAATAGAGTAATAAATAACAATTATTGTTTCAGACTGCGAATCTCTCATTAGAAAAATGTTAGTATTAGAGCCGATCAAACGGTATAGTATTCAGCAAATTAAGAAGCACCGATGGATGCAAATGGGTATGCCGCCTACACTGCCGCTCACAATATCTGTTTCGAACAGCAAGCCAAATGAACAAATTCTGCGACTGATGCAAAGCCTAGGGATCGATAGTGCTAAAACAAGAGAGGTAAGGGTCACTTTTTATCGATTAAAATAGTCATTCATACACATTTTCATATTACGGTATTTTCAAAAGTGATACATTATACATGGTATATAGTTTGTATAGTAGCATCGTGTACATAGTAGGTAGGTAGTTTACAACTTTTCGTTCAACTAATTTAATCAAACATGCATTTGAAAAAACATGTGGGGGCTGATTTCAGCTAAAAAATGTTCACGTGTCTCGCGAATTTTCAGAAAAATCATTCACCTCCCTGCTAGGGAATTCAATCCAGTTAAAGTGTCCACCCTGTATAACAATACCAAATTGACATCAGGCGAATAATATCGTTCATACAAGTCACTGTGGCGCACTATCGATTTGAAATGGTTTAAACACGTTCGAAGGTGAAATTACCAATTCAAATTAATAAATAAGAATGCTGAACGGGTTAATCTCATTTCATGGCATTTCGATCATTCCATAGATTACTAGATAGTTTTCATAAAAAATATCATGCTGCGTGTGGTGTTTATACAAAAATACCTAGGTACTTGTACCTTTTGGATTATTCAGATTCAGATAACTGTGTATACAGTACAGGGTGTTATTCAAGTTATATTCAATGGGTAATAGATACCTCTGATGATACATATGAAAAAAAAATGTATATTTCTCAAAATATTCAAGGTGACCAACTTTTTCGAAAAATCGTTTCTTTGTAAATCTAATTATGGCTACATAAGTGCCATTTGAAAATATAAAGTTGACTGACGCTGACATTACAACAGTTGGAATTAAATAAACAAAATAATGATGAGGCTAGTCTACTAATAATAACTGTGATGATGAGTCATTTCATTTGCTTTTTTGTCTCTCGAACTCGAATTCTTGATAGCGGTACTATTTGACGGTTTGGGACTTTTTTTTTACCTACCTACCTATCATCTACTTGTTCCGTAATTATTGTTTTTTTATATTATAGTCAATTCGATTAGCAAGCTACGACCATCATGCTGCGATATACTATCTACTTCTCGACAAGCTCAGAAACCAACTAGTTGGAGGCGATAATCAAACAGGTGTCCGGGAGGCACAAAGAAGAAGGCCCTCCAACGTAGCAGAACAAGCTATGAGAAAAATAGGTAGGAAAAGGAACATTTTATATATATTATATGAAAAACTTCGCTTTCTAAACTTTTTTTTTCGGAGGTGGTCAAAATCCTGTATGGACACCATTCCCTTCATGGAAGTGTGGCAATCCCTACATGTAGGTGTACCCACTATGATGACACTTAGACCTGTTAGCCCATTGTACCGTTGTACCTCGAATACCGTTATTGATTTTACCTTAAACTACCCATGGTTCTTATATAAGGGCCACTTCAATTGAGCACTGCTGTTCACAGTACCAGAAGTTCGTTTGAAAGACCATTTTCGTTCAGGTTTTCCTTCCGAGCCTTGGTCTCGTCCATGAAGAAGAGGCCAAAAGTGTTCCTTCTTCTACGAGTAATGGGAGAAGGGGTTGGTCCAGTTCTGTCATGCCCCCTGCACAGGACTAAGGCTTTTTACTGAGATGTCGCCCTGTTTCCCAGAGCTCCAGTTATCGACACCATATAACCTCGGATTTGGTTGCCAGAGCCTCGTTATCAATCCGCGGCGGTGACGTTCACAAATTGCCCTATCCTTGCACTTAGATTATGTGTTCACTAATCTGTCTCAACTGAGTGTTGAGAGTAACTAAAGGGTGAAGTGGAAACCATCCAAGACAAGTTGAAGATTCCCGTATTCACAAGTCGTGAGCCCCTGTTTTCTACTGTGGGACCCCGGCCAACTTGCAAGCCGATACAAAATAGTACATTATACATCAAGGGGCAGAAATGCAAGATTTTTTCCAAGGTGCGATTTGTAGCTCGAAGGCGAAGCCCGAGAGATACAAAGCACCGAGGGAAAAATAGCATTCTGTCCTGAGGTGTATATACTATTTTTTACGCTGGCGAAAACACAAAAATTAAGAAAGAATAAAAATTTGGTCGAAGTGTTTTGTCATAATTAGTAGTAGTAAAGTTTGTGGAACACCTATCTTGACAACATACATCTTGTTGACAACCCATGGTGACAGCAAATATCAAACTGAAATTTAAGAAAACAGCTTTGAAAATGGTTAAAGGTTATGGAACAAGAAATCGAGGAAAAATCCCAAGATGATACTGCTTCTGCAGGGATTCTCAACTTAATACCAGTAAGATCTAGAAATCTGTAGGATGCAGCTTGTACTCGCTTCAGAGAAAGGTGTTCCGAAAAGGAAGCGCAGAGCTATGCGGAAAATGTAAAGTTGGTATAAACTCCCTAGAGAGAAAATATGTCACATTATCTCCCTAGGGAATATTACAAGACTCCTGCCCCTCTTTTGTTACCAGAGAAACTAACTTCTATTCCCGCCGGCGTAAAAAGAATATTTCGAATAAGCATATCTTGAATTTTTCTAATATTTGAATATCGTGATAAGTATGATTAATTATCCATGCTTAGATAATATCACCAAACACCGAATCCAGATAATCCATAGCCACATGTTTCCGTTTTATTTGTGTTTTGAGAAAATGTAATTCGGTATCTAATAAATTGTGACAACTCAAATGGCTACATATTGATTCGCTTGTCAAATTCAGATACGTTTTTTCGCCCACCATCGCCTTCTTTTCACTTCCACTCCTTCTTACTTGAAACTACTTGATAAATTGATAGCTCGGATAGATGTTCATGCGCGAAATATCAGACAAGATAATTTGTTGGCTTTGCCTCAGTAGGTATACCTACTCTACTTGGATTTTCAAGCGATATCTCACATAAAATGTAGTTATTTTGTACAATCAAATGGATGAAATTTTAAATTCATTAATCTTATCAGTTTTTTTGGTTCCTGTTATGTGTAACACCAAGTTTATGAATATTCCGTATTCCGTCAGTGTATAAGGTTAAACTTAGGTTATCAGTTAATAATTCAAAAATGGGCTAAGAATAGCCTTGGGTAAATTAAATGAATACTATTCATTATTATTACCTATTGGGTATTTTTTTTTGTTACTTTTTGTTTGACGTCGGCCTTTTTCTGCTACTGAGGTTAATTACCGACTTTGGTGAGCACACTACCCCCAACCAGAAATTTTGCCGAATCCTCTGGTGGTCCAACCAGAGGTAGGGATCTTTAACGATTCCAACATCCATGGCCTCGGGACTGCCGGCTTAACGTCCCCTCCGAAGGACAGCATATCCGTACCATATCTTGTGCCCATTGATGTGGTAGCTGTAGCTATGATATGGTATTCCGCTATAGAATAGATGTACGGGCTTATACGCGGCGTTTCCTCGAATGGTCACCCTTTCAAGTAATAACCGGGCTCGACACTGCTTAACTTCAGATAGGTATTGAACGGCTAGTGCTTTACCTGAAAAGCTAGGGCGATAAGGCATTGGGAAATCTTGAAGAAATCTCATTCGAACTGGAAAGAAATATATAGGAATTACCAAAGTAGTTACTTGAAGCTTACTGGTCAATTTATTTTGCTATACTGTAAGCAAATGACTACTAAAAGCTCACTAAATGATACTTACATCTATGATGATACATATTGCTGCCTCTACAGAATAGTGACACATTTCAAAATTGTTCTTTTTCCAGGAAAGCATTTTTGAAATTTCAAATTTATTAAAATTGTAATATCTCCTAGGTATAATCGATTCTCTGTTTGAAATTTACAAACTTCATTGTTACAATATGGTCTTCTTAGACCAAGAACCGTGGCTAACCTGCGCTACACAGATCAGTGTAAGCCATATTTCAAACTCTCCCGAATGATGCCACTCCTATGGTTGTATATTTCCAGCTCTCTACTTGAAATTCACAAAAATCAGAATGCATTTGAGTCACATGCCGACTATCACGACTATAATACCTACAAGAAATGGCATTGAAGGTGCCAAAGTTAAAACTTATTAGGGTAACATAACAATTCATTAGATTTTTGATTCTTCAACGAACTACCAACAAATGTAAAAAACCTAAACTGTCAGCGATTCAAAGAGTTATTGAAAGAGTATCTACTTTTACACTGTTTCTACTCTGTTGCTGAATACATGAAGGCACCACTAGTTTTTTTCGATAGTCATAATCTAATATTGTGAACAAGTTATTTACTGTGTTCATCTAATGTATATTTTAATATTCGTCATGACTGTGGGTTGTACATATACCTTGTGTGTTATTATTATTATTATTTTAAATTTTATCTGTACTACTGTTTGCTTGTCACTGTAGTTGACAATATTTGTTTTACATCTATATTTATCTTCACATGACTTGCTACAAACATGAACTTAATGTATAAGTAGTCAAATAAAGGTTGACTATCTATCTATGTGGAAATGAAATTCATTTTTCTTACAGGCCGAGCAAGCACAAGCGAAGACTGCCGAAGACTCATCCACCACCCTCCAGTCGCGCCCACCGCCAGTAATAGCAAGATCTGCCACGCCCCCAGCACCTGCCACTCTCCTCCCACCCACGGCATTGACGCCGTCCGGCTATTCACGACCACCAATAGCAACGACGCCCTCAAGAGCTGCCACGCCCTCAGGACCAGCGACACACCCTCCACCCACGGAATAGACACCGCCCGGCTACCCGCGACTACGAATAGCAACGACGCTCTCAAGAGCTGCCACGCCTCCAGAACGTGCGACTCCTCCCCCACCCACAGCATAGACGCCGCCCGATTCCTCGCGGCAGCCAATAGCAGCGAAGCCCTCAGGAGCTGCCACACCCCCAGGACCAGCGACACACCCCCCGCCCACGGAATAGACGCCGCCCGGCTGCTCGCGGCCACCAATAGCGAGGACGCCCTCAAAATCCTGAACCAGGCGTCCGCGAAGGCCTTCAGCATGTGCAACGAGGCGACGAAGTTGATGTCCACCCTACAGATGTCGGCCATTGGCTGTCCGTCGCAGGATGGGGCGGGCTGGAAGGAATGCGGCGGGCATTCGGGGGCGTGGTTGTACGGGCAGGTGTGCCCGCAGCCGTTCGAGAGCGCTGGGACCAGAGGGTCGATCGGGAGGTTTTGTCCGAGGTGAGAAGAGATCGATGCAGGAACCGTGATGCCGATTATTCAATGATGGAAATTCAGTGCGATGACTAATATATATAGGTATTAACGTTGCAAGGCCGATATGTAGCAGATAACCCGTTAGGTATTTGCATATCGGCCGTGTCTCGTTCAAGACTTTTCGTAATCCGTTCGTTAACGAACGAAGGCTGTTAACATTAACTTTTCAATTGTTATCCGAATACCGTTAAATCAAAATAACACTATATGGGATTACTACAACTGCATGATCGCACCATTTGCACATATCAAATTTACTGTGAGATTGAAACTTTTTTCTGTATCTTTGTATTTGTCTTCTTCATCTGCTTTGGTAGAGCAGATCATGCAAGTACTGGAGATCACATTCTGGCATCGCTATGTTTCCGATTCAGATCTGTCTTACTCTGAGAAGATTAAAAGTCAGCTCCTTGGATGAGCCCCAGTCTTGTTAAGTAATATTGAAGTGAAGCATATGTACCTGTAGGACTTTCTTCACATTTAATTATCAGAACTTCGAAATTCTACATCATCTGCCATATTCTGAAAAAAAATCCCTATTCTTCAATCTGTAGACGTTAAGAACTGCTTAAAGTTGAAGCTTCGAATTTACTAGAAAATCCTTTATATCTCAGGAATCGGAGATCGGATAATTCATTGTTTTTTTCCATGCATTTTTTATTTATATGTCAAAATATTTGACTTGATGATACATTATAATACCAGATCTTTTAGTGCCGATATCTTCGATATGAAAGTGGTCAAATTGTATAGTATATTCTATTCTCGTTCATATCAACAATAATACTTCAATTTCTATTTTATTTATTTAACATTCTAATGTTTAGGATTGAAAATAGTGTAGGTATCCGTATCACTTTTTTACCTACCTAGTTATCAAAACTATCCATTACAAGGACCAAGTCCCATATTCTTGAATATGTTTGAGGTATATAAAATTTGAATTCGTAGGATCGAAATTGAATATTTTCAATAAGCTGTCACAGTAGTTCCATCGGTTAAATCTTTTCAATTTACATTTCCTTTTTTTATGTTCAATATAAACGTTGATGAATTTTTGCAATAACCTGATTTTGTTTATTTTAGGTTGGTAAAGAGACTGAGAGTGTGTTGAATCTATTTTCATAAATCTTAAAGCCTTCATATCTGGACAGCGAGAAGGTAATTTTTAGATACTTATTCATTTATCGTGGTAGAGGGACCTTGTACTGCTAGATACTATAGATACAACGCACGTCAATCAAAATTCAGAATATATACCTATGATCCTTGTTCGAACTTATACTTTCTACAGTCAATTAGAACTGATTCTTTCACCATTCTCAAGTTTTTATTTGTACTGCATTAGGGTATCATATGGTTATCTTATACAGGGAGTCCAGAAAGTACAGATTCTCGGCACAAAAATAGTAAAAGAAACTATATATAAACATCGCATGAGTCCAGAAATCGCTCCTTAGGGGGTTTCAGCCATCTGAAGGCGAGCTCGAGATGAAGGTTTTTTGTAAATATTTTAGAAACTCTTTGTGCTGAAATACCACACATCACCCTAACCCCATCCATAGAGTAGAGTACCATCACCTGACATCAGAATAGGCGGACAAACAAAGCATTGTATGCATTTTGATTTTATTCTTTCTGACCCATTGGCGATTTTGTTGAACTTGTAGATATTATACGAGAAAATGTGGAAGTATACGTTGTTGCAAAATGAGTATATATATCTATACTCATCGAAAAAAAAAAAAAACTGGCCAACAAAAAAGTTTGCCAAATTGTAACTTTTTTGATTCTTGTCCGATTCTGGTGGAATTACTACTACATATTAATTTGATGTTTTGGATTGTTAGCCTAAATTTTCATTCTCAAAAAGAGGTGATGGCTTCTTAACGCTTTGTGACAAAGGTGAGTCGTTAAACTTAGCATCATCATGTTTTGAATTGAAGTGGAATCCCTTCTAAACACAATGATTTTTGGTCACGCCGATATCTTCACTTTGAGGGGATATACAAGTGTTTTAAAAAAGTGTGTAATTTTTTAATCTTTTAACCTACTGCTTCATCATGTTTGGAAAAGTGTCGTCCATTTTTAATTGAATGGTTCGTGATTCACGCCAATATCTTCTTTTCAAGAAAAGATACAAGGGCGATAAGAAATTATGAAATGATTCAATCAACAATAATTTCGAACCTATAGAGCATCTTTGGGATGAACTCTAGGGGCTCAATCGCCTTCATCCAGCCTTGTCAGTGACTCTTCAAGAGCTACGATTCGCCCTTCAAGGAGAATTTGAGGCCATTTCTCCAGTCTGCTTGAGAAATTTGCTCCACTCGATGCCATAGCGGTTGAATGCTGTAATTCATGCTTCAAGTAATTGGTATCCTCTTCTTGTGGATGCACAAAAAACGAAGTGGAAATGAGTGATATCAATTTTCAGATGTTTTTTTCGAATTGCTAATCGATGAGTTCTCATGTAGGCTGCAATTTTTGCGAATTTTGCAATTTTCGCAAGTTCTGCAAATTTGAAAAATCCATACATTCCTAAAACACTTCTCCTAGAAAGAAGATATTGACGTGAATCAAGAACCATTCACAAACCAAATCCAAAACATGATGAAGCTAAATTTTATCACTAATTTTCGCCACAGGGTGTATATTGATCAACCCATCAGCATTTTCGGAAACTAAAGTGTTCAAGCTAACTTTTCCGAACATAAATCTACGATTCGGTCTAAATTTCGTAAAAATCAGACAATAATTAAAAAAATTTCATTTTTTGCCGGTCAGTGTAATATAGGTTTAGTAGGAGATATATTAGGTATATCAGAGCTGAACTTTCAAATTGACAAATAAACCAATTCGAACTCTTCATTGGTATTATTAACGAACATGTCAAAAAATAAAGTTACATATCGATGGCCTTATACTCTAATATACTGAGTAAGAACAGGGTGAATAACGTTGATTCAGGTATTCATGATCCTGAGTGGACGTACTGGGGATGTACAAATGCGCGGAATCTGGACGTCTCCAGTATGTACACCTAGTACATCTACGGTCCTAATATGGACGTAATAGTACGTACGAAACGCATTGGCCGGACGTTTTCTGTACGTTTTGGGGACGTACTGGTGCTATATGGGATGTCGTAACCCACACTGCAGGAGCACTGTTCATTCAACTTCAAAACAAGTTGATAACTACTTTTTCTGATATTCGAACAATAATCTTTCATTCCTACACATGCATATACAGGGTGTTTCATGAGAAGACTCACATAGCCAAATGGTTAATAGGGGAAATCAAGACGAGTTGATGTATATATATGAAAACATTTTTTGACCCTCCATAACGAAGATTATGTGAAATTGCCATATAACTTTGATGGTCGATATTACAGAAATGATTCGTCGTAATCTGCTGAAATTTGGCAGCGACGTACCTCTACTGAAACTATTCAAGATAACATATTATGAAAAAAATATCCAGGTCCGGACTTGGTAAAATTTCATATTTCATTGTTATGTCAAAAAAGTTCACTTTGTGAACACTTTTCTCAAAAAATTCCATCAGACTCAGAAAGATCAGACAAAATGCTATAAGAACTGCACTCCAATTTACACGGCACACTTTGACCGGTTCAACAAAAAAATATGGAACAAAAACGTTCGAATGAATTTTCAATTTCGACCTGGCTGATAACTCTCAACTTTTAACTGGATTCGTGTAAATTGATTTTTTGTACATTTTCATTGTATAGAAATTGACAGAAGAGATTAGTACTGATTCTTTTATGATTTGACATGTTAGTTTTTGACCGAACTTCTAGATAGGTATGATTACTCGTGACTCTATTTTATAAATTTATTATAAGGTGGGCCCTGTTTTTATTTTATGTAACATGACGTTTGTTGATAGGTAAACACTGGTAATCGAAATATTCTTACACTCTAGGTGCCACTTCATATTCCAAATGCTGAACAAGACGAAAATGTTTAATACCATAGAATATTCCCAGGCCCAAGAATACGTTGCAGTAAAACCTTCACGATGATGAACATTAGGAATTTTGAATAAATAGCAAATGCATATCCTTATATCACTTGCAGAAGTGTAACAATAACAAAAAATGGAGCTAAGTTTATGCGTGATGGCATAACTAATTTGATAAATCACCATAATATGGGCACATGAATCCTCATGTCGTAATTTCATCAGTTGGTACCTACCTAGTACTATCCTAGTACCTACCTATCAGTTCGGATTATCAAAAAACGTCACGTCTCGTCACACAAATGCAAAACCGGACCTACTCGATATCTCACTTCAAGCGACACCCATAAAACAAATTCAGGGATAATAATATCTATCTGGAATTTCGATAAAAAAATATCGTGTTTTTTCTTCTCGTCTATTCTTCTGTCAATTACTATTCAACAAAAATGTATGAAGAATCAATTCACATGATACCAGTTGAAAGTTGACAGTTATCAGCCTGGTCCAAATTTAAAATTCATTCGAACGATTTTGTTCCATATTATTTTATTGAACCGGACAAAGTGTGCCGTGTAAATTGAAGAGTAGTTCTCATAGAATTTCGTCTGATCTTTCTGAATCTGATGGAATTTTTCGAGAAAAGTGGTCACAAAGTGAACCTTTTTGACATTACAATAAAACATAAAATTTTCCCAAGTCCGGACCTGGATATTTTTTTTCATAATATGTCATCTTGGATAGTTTCAGTAGAGGTACGCCGCTGCCAAATTTCAGCAGATTACGACGAATCATTTTTGTAATATCGACCATCAAAGTTATATAGCAATTTCACATAATACCCTGTATCTTCGTTATGGAGGGTCAAAAAATGTTTTCATATATATACATCAACTCGGCTTGATTTCCCCTATCAACCATTCGGCTATGTGAGTCTGCTCATGAAACACCCTGTATATACAGTGTGACACACTTCTAATGGATACACCCCTGTACCTCACGTAATCGTTGGGTAAGGATCCTGAAATTTGCTGGAGCGAGAGATATGCCCAAAATGCACTCTATGACCAAGTGGGGTCATCCTCAGTGATATACACTGCTCGCCAACAGCCATGGAACCACCCCCATTTCCGGAAAATGATATTAGATGTCAAAATAGGTTGAAAATCACTTCGGATTCGGAATCAGGACGCCCAATTCACTAACTATTCATTCACTTTGAGAAACCATGGACTTCTACCAAAGATTAAAGTTTATGGTTGTCCTCCCATCAGCTGTTCAATGGCCGATAATTTTACAGCATATAACGTCGCTGACGGTGCCCTATTTGTTACAGCAGCTACCGAAGCGCCGAAATCCAAACCCAGTACTCCAGCTCCACCGACGAGGGTGTGGAAACGGACCTGGAGGACCACCAGCCCCGCCTCTCCTATGCCTCCTCCAGTTCCTCCAGTGGCGTCCTCACCACCTTCAACGCGTCGAAGAGCCTCAGCCAGAACCTCAGCTGCGACAGCAACTTCGACAGCCTGGAGTACCAGCTGTCCGAGTCCAGCGAGCTGGCCAGCAGCCTGCCGAGCTGCGCCTCGACCGAGAAGCAGCCTGAGAATCTCTTGGGTTCCGCAGCACTGGCGACGCATAATGGGGTTTGTATATATACTAGTCGAATTGTCGATACATTCCTGAAAAAACTATTTTTCTGTCTTCCGGAGATTGAAGCAGAAACTCCTTTGGAATTGTCCAAGTGTTATGCGAAAATAATTCAATATCTTCTTTTTCCAATATGAATACGTATCGATTTGTTTTCGAATTTTTTGAGCTATCAATATTATTGTCTATCAAACATGACCTGAGAAAATACAACATTTTTAGAGAGTTACTGAATGTTTCTAGCTACATATACTTATCCATTATCGTAATGGTTTTCCTTCTAAATACTGACTATATCTATTTTTTATTTCATTTATCCTCAGAACAAATAATTATGTTTTTGTTTTCATTCCACAAATTCATTTTTTATGTAATGTATTTTTTATCATTAAACTTTCCAAAAACCTTTAACCTAGTATATACAACCTTTAAGATCAGCAATATTTTTGAGTCTGAAGGTCGCCGCGTCTATCATAGCACCAGGCGGCAAAGTACCTTTTAACTGGCACTGAAATGTACAGGTTTATTCAAACTTTCCGCCCTTGGCTTGTAACACTCTGTATGGAGCAGAGAGGTATGAGGAACAAACGGTTTCATAGATGAAAACCCAAAGTCATCTCCACAACATTTATTAGAATGATCAAAGATCAATCGTAAAGGAACATGTTTCGGAATCATATATGTATAAGCCCATCATCAACCAGGCAACCAGATGACTAATGATCACGTCACTGTGACATCCCTAATTGGTGATTTTTTTTCAGAGACGTCACACACCAATTAATGACGTCAATATGACGTACTTTCTATGACTTGATAATCACGTCATCGTTTCGACGTGGAGTGAACGTCACTGAGATGGGTAAAAGAAGGCGTCAGTTTCATGACGTTGCAGGGACGTCCTGTCGACGTCCATTTTTCCCAGACCTTCTCTAAACTATGGATACTTATACATTATCATGTGAAACAGAAGTATAACTCATGAAAGCAAATCAACATGGAAGTTTCATTGGAATTATCAATATACCCGAAAAGTAGGAGAACACTTTCTTCTAAAAAACTTTGACACACTGTATATCTTGGAAACCAACAAGCCATGTATATATACAAATGATTGTTAAGGTATACCTATATTGAAACCGATACTTTTATGACGTAGCAGTGACGTATCTATGACGTCTAGAAATCACGTCGGTGTGACGTACCAATTTGGTGAGCCTCGTCATTCAGAATTTTTTTCAATAATTTGCTATTTAGATTTTTGTTGGGAAGCCAAATTCGCCAACATCCCTTCCATTGCTATCAAACTATTCTTTGTATGCTTACATCTCGCCCGACACAAACTACATAATTCTTGATACAAATATGAGTAACTGATTGCATTCTGATGGAGATGCGTACTGAAGGATAGCGCTGCTGAATAGGCGA
Source organism: Phaedon cochleariae (assembly GCA_918026855.4). Taxonomy (NCBI): domain Eukaryota; kingdom Metazoa; phylum Arthropoda; class Insecta; order Coleoptera; family Chrysomelidae; genus Phaedon; species Phaedon cochleariae. Next base: position 16,523,586 of record OU896709.1, on the reverse strand, counting down.
TTGAATGAACATGACACAGGAGGGACCCACCAAGCAGACTCAACAATGCATAAACAATTTATATGATGTCATCAGTGGCCAGTGGTGTTTATCACACCATGTTGAAGGAATCTTTTTTACGTATCATCGAATAATGTAATCGTCATTTTGACGTTATTATGACGTCAGTCGGACGTCACAGTTTGGTGAGTGAAAGACGTCAAAACGAAGTGAGTAATATGACGTCATTGGACTGTGACTTATTCACGTCATTATCACTTCATGCGACTTCAACTACTGACGTCACCTTGGTCATTCAAGTGACGTGAAAAGGACGTCACTGGAACGTCATCTGGTTGCCTGGGCAGCCAATAGAAAGTATATCATAATTATGGAAATGGAAAAAGTAGACACACAAATAGTATATAGCTGATAACAGTGCAAACAGGAAAATGCTCCATGATTGATGACATATAATGAATTTATAGCATAATTTTATATCATTTTACGGTGACAATCATGGAGCATATATTTCCCTGTTTGCACTGTTATTAACTATACTATTTGTATGTCTACTTTTTTCATTTCCATAACTATGATACTGAGATTGGCTAATGATCGGCATATATGAGCTCGAAACATGTTCCTTCACGATTGATCTTTGATCATTCTAATAAATGTTGTGGAGATGGCTTGGGTTTTCATCGATGGACTACACCACTCTACTTTCGAGAATCGAGTTACCATGGACTTCTTCCAAATATTCAACAAACGGTTTGTCCAAACAGGCCCATTACGGTCTGCAGCCCAGGGGCGTCGCGCACGCGCACAAGCACAATCCGCTGGTGCACATGCTGAGCTTCAAGTCGACGCGGGGCATGACGCGTTCGCCGGTGGACTTCCGCGAGGGTAGACGGGCCAGCGACGGGCTGGTAGCGCAACAGGTGGCTGATGCGACGGGCCGAGTGGTGGCGTTCGATTCGCAGAAGTTCAGCGAGAAGCGCAAAGCGAAAGGTAATGATAATGAATCAACCCGTTCCCCCGATACTAACAAGGCCTGCAGGTGCAGGCTCCGTGGTGACGTTACCTGAGTGAGGCCTAACAGCGGCTCGAAACGACTAGCCAGTGTTGCCAACAGTTAAAATTTTAAATCAACAGGTCTGTGTAGTAAAAATCACCAGATTTGAAAAATTATCACCAGTAAACATAGAATAATTATTTGATACATAACCTTCTCATATCGAACATGTAAAAAGATTCCAATTTAATTATGGCTAAATCAGCCCCTCATGACAAAGAATACAATTGTCAAATTTCAAGAAAATCGGTGGAAGGATATTCGAAATATTCATAAAAAGCCGATTTTTTCTGATAAGTTTAACACACTGTATCTTGAAAACTATGCATTTCCGGACCCACGTATATATGAAATAAATTTTATGTTTTCAGAATTCATGCAGAATCACCCCCTTGATTTTTTGCGCATAATTTCCGGACACCCTGTATAGAACGTGTTGTCATGCCACGCCGCCTAAATTGAAAGTGGTAAATGTCCCGTCATCTTCATAGTCTTTGTACCTTATATTTCTTTTTTTCCTAACATGTTAAAGAAGTTTCAAATTAATAATCCAATGTTATAGGATGACATGTCATTAATATGTTGATTAACACTTCAAATACATTTTATCAGGAATGAGTAATGTGGTATTTGAAACTCCCTACTTGATCTAGAATCTCCGAGTACTATAATATCTTTTGCCGATGACACTGTTCTTTTATACGAAGGCGAATCATGGGATGAAGTAAAAGAAGCCACAGAAAACGATCTAAAAAAAATATTTGCATGGCTATCTAAGAACAAACTAACAGTTAACGTCAAGAAAACTAAAATATTACCATTTACCTCATACGAAAAATATTCACCAAACGATAAAAATATTAAAGTTAACAATTTCGAGATCGACATAGTCAAAAATGTCCGGTACCTGGGAATCGATATAGACTCATGCCTCAAGTGGGATGTTCATGCACAAGAAATTGTTAAGAAATTAAGAAAAGTTATTTTCAAATTTCATCAACTGAAAACAGTTCTTTCAATGAGTCGTCTGAAGACGTTATACTACGCATTGGTCGAATCAATCCTGCAATACGGTATCATAGGCTGGGGAGGTCTCAGAAAATCAGTAATGAATTGGATAGAAGTAATCCAGAAGCGATTCCTGAGAATCATCTTCAGGAAATCGTTTCTTTACTCATCGGACTTGCTGTATAAAAATGGAAATATAATGGATATCAGACAATTATACTGCCGAACTGTATATTCATTTTTATATAACTCCAATTATATGACTCACATCAATCATGATTATAACACTCGTTCCAAAACCAAGGCGAACAACGCCCTACCTAGAGCCTGGAAAGCGATTGGTCAACGTTATTTTGTATTTATTGGTACTAAGTTGAGAAACATACTGCCAACAGAACTGAGAAATATCAACTCAATTACGCTTTTCAAGAAAAAAATAAAAAAATGGGTTCTATCAAAAGATAGAAGAATATTTCATGACATAGTTGATCCATAAATAAAAATGTCAAATCAAAATAATTAATTTATCTGATTCATTCATGTATATGAACAATAAGTTAGTGCAGGAATTTACTTTGATCTAGGATATTTTTGTGACATTGTATCGTTTACTCTCAATCTGTGTTAGATAATTTGTTTAGTTAGTTATAATATGTTATATTTATGTTTATATAGAATTGCAGCTTAAATCAGCTATATAGGCTTGTAACTTCAAAAATGAAGAATTACCCATAGACAAGCTCTCATGGAGCTTATTTGGGGTTTCTACTCATTCATTCACCTGTTCTGCAAAAATTGGTTAGTTGCTTAAACTCATGTTTCAAATAAAATTTTATAGATATAGGTCTTGTATTAAGTTTATTGTAATACTCATTGATTGAGGTGAAATAAAAAAAAAATAAATGAAAGTTTCTATGTTACAAGTTTCTGTACAATATACCTCAAATCAGTATTACTTCCAATTTATTTGTACGTCATAAATCCCTGACATACCTATTCCATAATAAACTAGGCGTCAATTGAAACGTTAATAGTGAAATTTGGCATCAAGTTTGACTTCTCGTAATTTCTAAAATATTGAACGAATTTTGAATTGCCGCCCAGATTCTGAATGCCTTTTTCATCGTCTTTCGAACCGTTCCTTACAGCTTCTTCTGAATTGATCAGGACCCGTGATACAGGGTGAAACAAAGTTTCGTGTATTTTGAAAAAAATTTCTCCGCCCTACCATTTTCTCGGAAGACCACAATGCTCATATTTTATTCAGGCATTTTATAAATAGCAACCATACCTCGGGAAGTTTTCGAGTTTTTGCCAAAACCTACTGTGGTTTCCGAAAAATTTTTTTTTAAATGGACTAATTTTAGAGGAATTCCATAAATGGATGCTATTATGCATTTCAGGAAAGCGTTGGAGCAGATATGTATACCAGGTTACTCAAAAACAATCAATAATTTATGACTTTGCAGTCTATGATAAAAGTTTTCTACCTTACTGAGCAGTAAATCAACACATCTCATCAACAAAAACAAACAACGATACCTTGTTTCTATAACAACGTATTGTTGAAACAATGTAGGTATGCATAGAGGTTATATCAATTGCCAATTTTCATGAAAACGTCAGTGTAATTCGGGTCCTGAAAAATTTAAAGATGCCTCGTTCAAATCGGGTCGAAATGGAAAATATCATTAGGTAAGATCACTATAGTGATATAAACTATAATTCATTCATTCAAACTCATTTAAGTACCATTTTCAATAAGTCAGTCATGACAATAAATAGACTGATTCATCGTTTTGAGGATACAGGTAATCAGTCCATTAAAAAAAAAATGCAAAAAAAATGTTTTTCGGAAACCACAGTAGTTTTTGCCAAAAACTCGAAAACGTCCCGAGGTATGGTTGTTATTTATGAAATGCCTGAATAAAATTTGAGCATCGTGGTCTTTCGACAAAATGGGGGGGCGGAGAATCTTTTTCCAAATGCACGAAACTTTGTTTCACCCTGTATCACGGGTCCTGATCAATTCAGAAGAAGCTGTAAGGAACTGTTCGAAAGACGATGAAAAAGGCATTCAGAATCTGGGCGGCAATTCAAAACTCGTTCAATATTTTAGAAATTACGAGAAGTCAAACTTGATGCCAAATTTCACTATTAACGTTTCAATTGACGCCCAGTTTATGTTTTATTAGATTTGGAAAAGCCTAATAATTTACATATCACAAATGGCATTACTTAGGGCAAAAATATATTCTTAGCGCCCTTTTGAAATTATTGACGACGCTGCAATATCATGCAACATTCACATTTCACAACATCTCACAGTTTTCTTGCAATAAATAAAGTACCTATCTGATTATTTTCAGGTGTATTGGATATGCACTTGGCGAGGGATTCACAAAGGCTGCAGACTCAATATCCAATAAGAGATGGTCTAGAAGAAGTGAACCAGCGGCAGGGACAGCACGGTCAGTACTTGCAGCCTAGGCCGAACAAAAGGATCAGTTTACCTGATAATTTCAATTATACAAGTCCTGCTGTGGAGAGTGTTCAGTTGCAGACTGCAATGCAGCATAGGTGAGTGATGTTTGATATAAAGTTTAATCGATTCAGAATGTAATACTCTGGTATCTCTATGGAATTTCAATAACTTCCATGATAGTAAATCACCTTTCGCAGGGTATTACATGATGATGTAGTCATGTTCTCGCCATCTAGTGGATTAGTTTTAAGGTATAGGACCATGAAATCGAGATATAATAGAGAAAAGAATTGAGATCTAGATCAATAAAAAACCTTTATTTGAACGAAAGTTTACATAAACTACAAGTTCTAAAATTGATTAACTGTAACCCATTTTAAAACATTAAAACCTGAATATGACGAACAATTTATATCCTATGGAACACTTGTTTTAGTGATCATGAATCAAAAGAAGATAAAACATTTTTCTCCTAAAAGAGTCGGATGTTTAGGCGAAAATTTCTGGCATTCCTACCCATCAAACATATGAAATTATCAAAATAGCTTTGTCGCTCTGAAAACGAGTTTTGATATAGAGTTATTCGATATTTCTCGAGATTGTCAACAAAAGCAAGTGCTGACTGAAATTTTCGAGTTTGTCTGAACGGTATTGCCAACGATGGAATGATTTTCGAAAAAAAATCCCTGAAAGCATCAGTCTATGTTTGGGTGCTGAACAGTATTCTAAAACAGGCTCTATCTGTGCTTCGTGAACCATAAGAAGTTGTTGAGTTGGGGTGTAAAGTTGCTTTTTGCAGGGAGTAAAGTAAAAACCGAGTTTCGGTAATGCAGCCTTTGAGATTAATCTGACTGTGACAAGATTTTTCCGTCTTCAAAATGTTGTTAAAAAATATGCATTAAAATTAATCATATTAATCTGCATACAATAATGTAGCCAAATTACGCAATCTTCCAATATGACGACGGAGATTATTCAATATTGTGAATTAAAAAAGTACAGTATCATTGAGAATATATGTTTCGAAAATTATAACGTAAGTTTAGATCAAATTAAATTCCATGTAGGGTATCAGGGACAATTCCAAAATGAAGATATATTAACGTCTTCAAAATTTAGTTAAAAAATGCCTAATACGGTTTCTGAATTTTTACCGATATTTTTGTGATCGTAGTAGTCCGAGAAATTTTGTTTGATGAAAGTTGTTTATTTGAAGAGATTCTTGAGTAGTATAACTTGAAAAAATAAATTGTGAATCACTCAAGATATAGGGAATAAGTGGAGCAAATTGAAACACACACATAAGTGATATCTTCAGAAAAATTACTTTCAAATGTACAAAATTAATCTTAACGACTCTTGAGTTATGTTGGTATATTTTGTTTGAGCCCATGTACTATTCATCTTTTAGGCACTGTTGGTCTACTCAAGGGTCCACCTCATAAGCATTTCATGACCCGATTCAAGTGTTTTGGGTTCATTCAATTAGTAAGAACTTGGGCAGTATTAGTTAAGATTTCCAAACATTTTTGATATTGATTATGATGGAATCGCAAAGGCTATTTTTACCGTAGTAGAGATACAGGATATTGAAGAATTGAAAAAATATATCTATATTATTCATCTCTAAGAAATATTTTTTCGATTTTCTTGATATTGGTAAGTTTTATTGAAATAACAAAATGATTAGAATTTGTTTTATCTATCTGAAGGCGTCATCAGTAGCGGATGAGTACCAGAATCAGGGAATGTGTCGCGCCACTATTTTTCTGAGTTGAATGTCTCTTTCAGATTGAGCAATGGAAGATTCAACTCTTTTGGCCCTAGAATTATTTGCTCAACTCACTTTGAAAGAAAATTGTTATCTTCACCTAGGAATAAACAAGTTGCATGAAAATTTCTAGAGAATTGCACAATTTAAAACAAGTATTTTACTTTTCAAGAAACAGTGTCAAGATATCTTTTTCATATGAATATCAGCCACTGATCTGAATAAATGAAATCCATTCAACTAGATCAGAAGTAAAAGTTGTTATTGCAAACGAACCTACCAAGTTTGATCGATATCAGGTCTAGGAAGTGATAAAAACAAGATTTTTTAAACTTGCTGCATCGTGTATCTCGAAAAACTATGGCACTTTTCTTGCGAGAAATATATGCTTGAAATCTGTCATAATGTTATGTAACACCGTGCAGATTTTGTTGTAAATAAAATCAGCCGATGACGTGCATTGAATCCTCCAAGAATGCACTCTATGAATCATATTATACAATTTCTTCTTTTAATTCGACAAAACAGTTTCAATGACGATATTTAATGTTTTAACTACCAACATTTCCAGAGGAATGAATATCCAGAATCCTAAACTCTGACAATATTCAATTTCTTCTGATACCTACCTCATGTCTATGAACTTTCATGTCACAAGGTCCCATACTTCCATATTTTTAAATAAATGATATTGAACCAAATTATGAATTTTCACTACTCATCATACCTGCTTCTTCACACCATACCACGAATAATTTTGATTTTTTAGTAGTCCGTGGGCATAAACAGATATTTCGGTGTAATCATCACACGAGTCGTAACGATTTATTTGGGTAGCAGTGTACATACTTAATCCTCTTGCTGCATGTTAGAAGACATGTTCAATTTCTATATCTGGCATGAATGATTGACATGAAATCATATCGAAACTTTTTTGAAAGGCAAATCTTGTTTTTTCAGGCTACTGCAACAAAAACGCCATATCCTTCAAAAACAATGCGCAATGTCACACCAACCCACCCAGATAGCGACCACAGACTCCAATCATTCCCTTTCGAGACGGCAAATGCTCAGACAAGCCAGCTACAAGATAGCCCAGCAACAGCCCGTCATGCCCCCGTTGCCTCTTTCCGAAAAGGAGAGCAAGGATCTCATGGCATTCCAAGCGATGGTGGAAAACGCGGGGGAACAGTGGAACTCGCTGTCGAGAACCAACTGTCAAATGTCAGAACCAGTGTCGCTGCCAGCGCAGTCTTGGCAAGCCACCGGTGCAGCGTGGAATCAGGTACCACAGCGTTTGTAGTGGCTGCTTTATGTTTATTCTGAGTGGTCAGTTTGATAGGCATTCTGCTTTTCATGAAGATTGTATGTGAATTGTAGAGGGTTATAGTGGATTAGAGGTGAGACGCAAATTATTGCTGACTTGAAGACGTTAAAACAGATTGGAACCCTCAACTACTAACCTACCAAAACTGTAAGGTTATCACTAACTAGAGTCACTGGATGGTCTTAGTTAAATAAGAGTTCGGACACAGAAATGACAACTGTTAGTGTTTTTGAATGTTCAGATTTATTGAGTTACACAACTTGCATTGTGACAAGAACACCATAGTGGTTTCGCGCTTTTCTATTCAAGATTGTTTGAATTTGACAATACATTTCAAGAACGTCAGAATTGAAATATAATTTCATAAACTATTGAGAAAAAAGTATAGATGAAATTGTCCTCCTGTGTAATGAATTGTGGGAATTCTGAAGAGAATATGGATTTCATTTATTCAATTTTCCAAAGGAAATATCATACTCTTGTAGAAGGATTGAGCGAAACGGCCTGGATGGATTCATTTCTTATGAAAGCAGATTAGAATGAAACAATATTTTAGGCCCATTTTCAAACAGAAGATTTTAAGATCCGTTTGAGAGAATCTGCTGTTGCATCCATTTATAAAACAGACTAGTTCGAGTACAACATTACATACAATAATAAGGAACTAGCTATAAGTATATCCTTATGTGTCTATTTTGTCATATTTAAATGTTACATTTTTATTTTTATAATTGTTCTGCGAAAAGTTTATCACTATAAATTATTGAAGTGGGCGTTTATACCCTATTTCCATTTTCCATCTACGGCTATTATTGAAGTGACAGAAAATCTAACCTCTAAAATCGTATCTGACAATCATGCGCTACTAGGAGAATTTAAAAGACAAAGAGCAAAATATATGTCATTCTTTTATTCACTCAAACCATTGTAATATAGAAAATAGAAAAGAACATATAAACAGCTAAATTGGACTAACACTCAGAAAAACCCGAAAACAAGTATATTGAATAGCAAAAATAGGTATTACAGTTTATCACCGACTGAACGCGTTGAGCATACTGACTCACCTCTTATCATCCCAAATTCCATACCAGCTCATTCGCTCCAGCCGTTATTCCTTACATAACCCATAGTGAATCAACACCCAACGAACATGAAATACAGGGTCGTTCCTTCGGATCGCTTATAGACAGAAGTTCAGTTGTGTCCGAACTCGTATCTAACTAATACCATCTAGTGACTCTATCACTAACTATAGGTCTCACAAACGGATATATGCTGGGTGTCCCAAAATTAACCTACCAAACTTCACCATCGGCTTCTACGACGAAAAAATATGAAGAAAAGTCTCAATGAACATGAGTCGAAAAATGTCTCCTAAGGAATCTGAAGATGATATTTCTTGAATATTCCCGAAACGCTATGCGATAAAATGATGCAACTTGGTACAAGAACGAAAAACTTTCCATGGCCAATGTTGTGAAAATATAATCATTTCAAAATTTCATTCAGAAGTGTATAATACAGGTTGGGACTACATTAAATATTGCTCAATTTTTTTTTCGTATGATTTTTTTTTTCGACATTCTAACCTCGGATTATGAAAATCCACACCTATCCACAGAAAAATAGGTACTCTTGATCCGTATCGATCAGATGTTTAAATTTCGAGTAAAATAAGTTTAAAAATATTGTTACATCTCAGATATTATGACTACCATTGCAATAAAACGTAGTGGATATAAAAACAATTAAGTAGTTCTCAAACATCATTTGCCTATTTTACGCGTCTCTAAGAAATTGTTTGGTGGAAAGAAAGTAGTTGATTTTTGTTATAGTCACTATGATGGAAATTGGCAACGTTGTACATAAGATGAGAGTGTAACAATATCTTTAAATCGATTTCACTCGAAAATGATACAACTGAACTGAACAAGAGCACTTTTTTTCTGTAATACGGTGTGGATTTTCATAATCCGCGATCAAATTGTCGAGAAATAGGCATACAAAAAACATTTAATGTAGTCCCACCCTGTATTATACGCTCCTGAATGACATTTTGGAATGATCTTATTTCAACTGCATTGGGCATGGAAAGTTTAGTTCTCGTACCAAATTGCATCATATTATCACATGGCCTTTCGGAAATATTCAAAAAATGTCATATTCAGGTACCCCCTTTGAGGGGGCCGTAGCTCCCTTAGGAGACATTTCTCGACTCATGTTCATTGAAACTTTTCTTCCAAGTTTTGATCGTAGAAGCCACTGGTGAAGTTTGGCAGGCTAATTTCGGGACAACCTGTATACATTTATGCATATTATTTCTAATTTTCGTAGTTTTTTTCATGAACTATTCAAATATGTTCTCCGAACTGGGAATGTAGTTCAGAAATGGAATGAAAATATAAATTTAATTGGACATTGCAATTCCTTGGAGGAATGTGGAATATTCAGCATTTTGACATGATCCATTGAACAACTACTGAAAATAAATCAAAATAATGAAATTGTTAATAAGTTTTTATACAATAAGTGTTAAACTACAACTGAGTCGAGAATATAAGACCAAAAACAAAATAAAATAAAATGAGTCTAGGCGAGATACTTCGAAATCTGAACCACTCACGTTAATCAACTCCAGGCTACTGAATGAGTGCTGTGTGGTGATTAATTATTACCTAGAAGGACACTGGCCGACATTGAAAGGGAGGGGTCATCAGACTAATCGGTTGATGCACTGCCGTCTATAAGACGTAGTTAAGGGTTAAAACTGATTTGAATATGAATAAAAGGAACCATCCATACGGTTTCGGAAACAAAAAAATTGTTCCTTCGCCCATGTTTGTGTTTCAAGAATTCACCATTTTTCAATATTGGAACATGCCGTCATTATTATGCCTCATGGATATATTATACCACATGAAACATGAAATAATTTGCTATATTATACAGGGTGACAGAAAGAAATACATTGCATAGTGCCACAAAATAGAGGACAGAAAAATAAGAAAAAAAGTTCCTATGAACACGGGTCCACAAGGCCTTCGGTTAAAAAATACAGGGTGTTGAATTTGATTTTTTTCTCATTTATTTGCGAAAACAATGGTGAATACTTCAACAATTATATTCTAATACCTCTGACAATTATAACATGAGTTTGACAAGTGTCATTATGACTCATTATTCAATTGTTATTTATTATTGTCATTGCAGAAGTGACTTAGCGCTTTTTGAATAATTTGCGTGCATTGTCGGTTTTTAGATGCATTTGTACTGGAACCATTGCTTCTAGCGATTTGGACAACCAATACCTTTCTTGAGTATAAAGAAAGGGATAAAAAATTTTTTCAGTCCAAAATGACATACAGTGAATAGCAAAATAGTTACGACCGATTCAATAGGGATGGAACCCTGTATGTAGCGCCCTCTATCAATAATCACAAAACTAAGATGATAATTGAATTTAGCATGATACAAAACCCCTGTATACAACATTTTATCCATTTCTTGCGTCTCTGGGCTGGAAGTATTCAAAAAAATCAAGGAAGAAAAATTAATTCAACACCGAAGGCCTTGCGGACCCTGGTTCATAGGAACTTTTATTCTTATCTTAGTGTCCTCTATTGTGTGGCACTATTTAATGTACTTTTTTCTATGTCACCCTGTATAAGCCAGGTAATCAGTTTCTCATAATAATTATTACAATTGAAATTAGGTCCGATCAAGAGTGCCTCAAACATCTCATTACACGCCCTCTGAAGAGTGTGGACACTATTGTCACCACTGACATTACCGAATTATCATCATTCTCAGATTTTTTCATGGCTTTGTGGACATGGTCCCATCAGCCAACATTCTCAGATTTAAAATGTCAGTTCTGAGAATTGGATAGGCATCCTCGCCAATGATGGTTACCATTTATTTGAGTTGCCCAAAGACGAGCGTTTGTTAAAGCTTCAAATTCCAATATCCATTTCATAGAAATACATTCAATATTATAACTATAAAATGACCATTATGTGTCTTTGGTGTTACGCCACTGTTAGGGTATCGAATAATAATATGTCTGCAATCATTTAATGAAGGGGTACATTCCATCTCTTATAAAACATATTAGTGTCTCATGAATTTTGTTCAGCTTTTTAATAACATGACAAGTGGGTCCACACTCTTTTAAGGGCGTGAAATGAGATGTTAGAGGAACTCTAGTCCAAAATCATGCTTGAAAATGAATAGTTTATTATTGAAAAGTGCCTATCATAAAAATCAAAGAAACATCAAAGTAGCCGTTTGAATGAAAAAATCCTCTTGACAGAGGATATAATTTTGAGGAGGAATTTTTGATATTTCTTTGAAAATCTAGTAAGTATGAAACTAAAATTTCCTCTGACGACTCCTTAAACTTTTAATTATGACGAAGATTTTACATCAACTTTTTATAGAATGATATACCTACCTACGTTCACCCATTGACCTATCTGTTATGTATATTTGATTTTCATCGATTCAATCAAAATGTCAAAAATGATGAAATACATTGATATGGCACATTATTTTTGAAGTATTATGAAACCAGTCCACTTTTGATGTTTAGCATTGAGTTCTTTATTTATTATGTCATAGTACCTACTATAATATTGCAGCTAATAGACTTTGTATAGTTCCTATCATTTAATAAACATTTTATTATAATTTTTGGCTTTGACTTATTCCTGTGTGCTGTGTTGCATGATGTGAGCATGTTATTTTTGTATGGTATTTAGACAAATTTTACCAAAAATTCGAATATTTACTCTCAGGTAGGACTTCTTTTTGGTCCATATTTTTTCAGTTGAATTCAGCATTGGGCAGTATATGAGCCCAATAGATGAAGTTTCTGAATTGTTGTAGTTACTGAATCACGGTTATTGATACTTTCTGGTTTTCAAGTGTTGCTTCTTGAATTACAATAGACGCGTTCTGAATTAGAATTGACTAATCTGAAATTCAAGTCGAACTTTCTAAATAATAAATTCACTAGTCTGAATAACAATCAACTATTCACTATTCTGAATTACAACTTTTCCTTTCTCTGATACCGTCTAAATTAATCTTGTGGATCTCTAGTACAAATGGAGAGAACTTCAATATACCCATAGATAAACCTAATGAGTTTCGTATCAGTGAAAACAATAATGATATAATTTCTGGTGTTGAGTTGGCGGGAATTCGGTCGGAATGTTGAAGAAAACCAATTTTTAACTTGTCGACGTTTCGAAACTTTATTGTTTCATCTTCAGGACACTGAAGTAAAGACAAGAACATACATATTAAAATGATATTTTAAAATGAGTGGTTTCGATAAAAGCAAAATAAGTTATGTGAAATGACAATCATTAAAAATAAAACACTTCTCACACTTAACAGAAAACAACATTGATAGGTACTTACATTTAGGGTGGCTTTCCGGGTTTAAAAATAGTGGAATAAATAAAATCGACATAAAGTATTAATACTTACACACAGGATCATGAAAGACCTCAACACATACACGAACATGAAGAAATGGACAAACTAAACTGTCGTTGAATCGTTTCTTTATATCGCAAAAAATAATAAATGTCGGAGTCAATGTAATTTTCCTATCTTTTTTTCAAAAGATATGTCGATGATATAATTGTATGCATACAAAATGCAAACGTAGACAGAATATTAACAATATTCAACAATCATCATCCCAGACTCCTGTTTACTGTAGAAATCGAAATAAATGATAGGATTGCTTTTCTGGATGTTTTACTGCGATATTTGCGATATAAAGAAACGATTCAACGACAGTTCAGTTTGTTCATTCCTTCATGTTCGTGTCTGTGTTAAGGTCTTTCATGATCCTGTGTGTACGTATTTATACTTTATGTCGATTTTATTTATTTCACTATTTTTAAACCCGGAAAGCCACCCTAAATGTAAGTACCTATCAATGTTGTTTTCTGTAAAGTGTGAGAAGTGTTTTATTTTCAACGATTGTTATTTTACATAACTTATTCTGCTTTTATCAAAACCCCACATTTCAAAATATCATTTTGATATGTATGTTCTTGTTTTTACTTCAGTGTCCTGAAGATGAAACAATAAAGTTTCGAAACGTCGACAATTTAAAAGTTGGTTTTCTTCAACATTTCGACCGAATTCCCGCCAACTCAACACCAGAAATCATATTCAACGGTCGCCATTCTATTCAAATAATGATATATTCTGTATTTTTAAGGGTCCTCAATTTCCTGTTAACATCACAACGAATGTTTGGCCACCTTTACTACCACTCAGGGAGAGTCCTATTCTTGAACTAACCGAGCAAATGGAATCCATGTGAAGTTAATTATTTACTAACTTTACTTTAATTTGAAGTATGTAATGATTGAAGAAACCTTTTAAAATTCAAGGAATTTACTATGGAGTCACATCAACAAAATTTGTAGCAGCGATTTTTTTTTTCTATCTAATGCATGGTCAGACACTTCAAAATAACAAATTTTGAAAATGACTATAATGTCCAAGAGGCGGCTGCAAATTTCGACCTTCACCTAATAACGAAATGATATACAGAGAAGTGCACAAAAAAACGGCCAGGATTGCAACTTTTGGATTCTAGATAGGGTTTTGAAAATTGGTGGGTAGCAAGTATACCAAATTGATCATTAATTGATGAAACAATATTTCTTCTGTCACTTCCAGTTTCACCGGAAACGACCCCGACTTTTGATTTTTAAATGGGACACCCTGTATTGTATTCCCTAATCGGTTAGGGATTATCAAGACGAATTCAACGATACCGAGTTTGATAGGGTTATTTCAAACAATTACAAGATATTTGCGTTCGATGTTTCCATATGCTCAATGGGTGTGACTGAGCAATATCAAAACTTCTTTCTCTGTCACACTCATTGACCATAACCCTATCAAACCCGGTATTGATGAATTCGTTATGACAATCCCTAACCGAGTATGGAACACAATACAGGGTGTCCCATTTAAAAATGAAAAGTTGGGGTCGTTTCCAGTAAAACCGGAGGTTTCGGCATCGATTTTCAAAACCCCATCTCGAATCATTCAAAAGTTACAGGCCTGCCCGTTTTTTGTGCACTTCCCTTTGCAGTTAATCAAACGGCACCTGTGCCATTCACTATCCTGAGTAAAGTGATTGAAAAGTTGCACTTTCCTGTGCTGAAATTTGCACTTGTTTGCACGATTTGATAACGAGACAAGAATTATGCCTTCCGAAACCAATTGAATGGTAGATTTCAAAAACCTACATTGGGCCACCCCTCAGTATGAACCAAATACACGGCACTGCGCTTACTATGCTGCTATTTTTCCAGACATACTTCAGTCATGTGATAACGAGTTGAAACAAGAAGAAAATAAAACGGGATGATGTCGCCTTTGCCAATATCTATAAACGTGCCGCGATTCAAATATAAGTTAGTGGCAGAGTGTTCGTGCTTTCCAGCATATTTCGCCTCCCTCTAAAGATAATATCTGATGAACAAGTGGAAAACTCAACATGTGGAATAGAATACTTGCAGTGTGAGCACCACATGAGTTTCACACTAGTCCATCGGATACTATCTTTCGACGAGGGCGAAATAGAGATAGAAATTCTTTATTTCTTAACATGACATACATGTGTTGAAAGTATATGTGAGTGATAAAATGTTACAAAAATTATGATTGAAATTGCTCATCTTGTAGGTATTCATCAACTGCATAGTAAGCTTTACCAATGAGAAGTTCTTTAATTTTATGTTTGAACGCTCTAATGGTGAATGATTTGAAGACATTCGGTAGTTTGTTGTACAGTGAAGCTGCCATATAGAAACAATGCTTCTTCAAGGGTTGTACGATGACGTGGAAGGATTATGAGGTAATTTTTTTGCCTGGTTTCCGCATTACTGAATTTGAATTGATTTTTATTTTTATGTACATATAAAAGTTGTTGAAAAATATATATACAAGGAACCGTTAGTATTCTCAGTCGTATGAAATTATTTTTACATGTATCATATCCACTAATTTTGCACATTATCCTGATTGCTCTCTTTTGAATTCGGAAAGTAGATATCCAGTCGGTTGAATATCCCCAGCAAAATGTACCATAGGAAATTTTAGAGTGGAAAGAAGCATAGTATAACATTTTCAGAATAGGGAGACCCATGCCTTTGTTCATCATTGCTCTCAGAGAATAGCAGCTCGTGTTGATTTTCCTATTCAAGCGATTTTATGTCTTCTGTATATTTAACGATGAACTTTGCTGTATCAATATGTAACTGTTGTCTTGGACTGAAAAAAATACAAACAGTTTTTTCCAAATTGATGTTAATTTTGTTGTAGGTGCACCAGTTATTTATATCAGTTAAACATTGATCAACACAGTAAGGTAATAAACTTTTTTCCTACTCTGACCGAACAAGGCACAATGTATCGTCAGCGAATAATATTGTAGAACTATTATTTACGCACGATGGAAGATCATTAATGTATAGCAAAAACGGCAATGGTCCAAGGATATACCCTTGTGGCACACCATTGCTGACTTTGGCCCATGCGGATGTTGATGGTTCATTGAGATTGTCAAAATTTGTTATGATAGTTCTTTGCTGTCTATCTTGCAAGTATGTATTGAACCACTGAAGCGAAATACCTCGAACTCCATAAAACTCCAGTTTCAAAAGCAAAATCTCAAAATTTACGCTATCAAAAGCTTTGGAGGAGTCACATGAAATACCCACAGTGAGAATATGTTTATCAAAATTTTCTGTTATTGACGTGGTAATACTACGCATCGCAGATGCTGTAGATTTTCCACATAGAAATCCATGTTGAGCTTCACTAATAATTTTGTTGTCGATCAAAAAATTCAACACCCTTTTATGCATAATATTCATGGAAATATTGACGCCACAGAATATTAGGTCAGTTTGAATCGCGGCACGTTTGATCTGAACTCGTTATCACATGACGGAAGTATGTTCGGAATAATGTCAGCAAATAACTCGCTGTGCCGTGAATTTGGCTCAGATTGAGGGGTAGTACAGGTCGGTTTTTGAAATCTACCATTCAATGGGCTTATATCACAAAAAAAAATTATTTCATAATTCGATAGAACTCACCCAAACTAGCTCACCACCGCAAACCGTTTCTTGCTGTGAGCTCCCTACGTTTTATAAAAAAATATTGAAATCCCCGATTTTTCGGACCTCTGAAAACGAGGCGATGATGTGACGTCAAAACCCTAATACTGAAACAAGACTATTCCAGGCAGAGATGAATATGATACATGATTTCTGACAGAGTGAATTAGCGCGAGATAACAGTTGAAAGAATTAATATATCAGTTGCCTCAGTCTCCGTCGGGCGTTTGGTATTTTCTTTGAACTATGGCGAGATGAGGTATCTACGTCATAAGAGGGTCCGTTTTCAGAAGGTACTATTATTTATGTTCAAAAATCAAACATTCCAGTAAATTTTTCGATCGAATTATGTCGTCAACCATTATTTATGTATGTATTTATACTAAGGTGTACACGCTCATTGGTATCATAGGGCATAATTCATATCTCGTTGTCAAATCACGAATTCGAGTGCAAATTTCAGCACAAAAAAGTGCTAATTTCCAATCATTTTGCTCAGGATAGTGTTTGGCACAGGTGCAGTTCGATAAACTACAATGTTTTTACATTCCTTTGGGACATATTATATCATTTCGTTAGTAGAAATCTGCAGCCGGCTCTCTTACTATTAGGATGAACATTATATTTTCAGCTTGTGAGTAATATACAGGGTGTTTTAAAATTCAGTATCAAGATTTCAGAGGCTTATTCTTCAGATCAAAATAAGATTTTTTTACTATAAACATAATATGGTGTGTATGCAAACGCTTCGTTGCAGATCTACACAGGGTTAAAATTTCGAGTTTTCTTCTTTTTTTTCTTTTCCTCGTAGTTTTCGAGATATTCAGATAGGAACACAGGTTACGTTTTCGGGTTCACATCATACAGTATGCCGAGTGATTGTAAAAATCTACAGGGAGATATTTTTTGAAGGGTCAAGCCCTTTTTCGCAACATAAACTCTTTTGTGGTGGTAGATTTTGGAATACGAAATGAGTTCTTTGTTTGGGTTGAAAGCTTTGTTGTCTCCTGTATTTTCTACGCATACGTGACCGTTATTAAGAAAAAGAATCATTCTCTTCAATTTGCTAGAGAAAATCAATTTTTTTTTCGTAATCCCATGCTGTTATTTTGATTTAACGGTATTCAGATGACAATTGAAAAGTTGATGTTAACAGCCTCCGTCCGTTAAGATTGTTTAACTGTTCCATAACAACATGATGTTGGGATTTTTACGTAGAATTACGAGGTACGTGGTTTGTCCTTCCTCGGAATTAAAATGTAATCTTTCAGGGGGATTTCGAGAAGTCTTGAACAACACATATAACTATAACGAAATGGAGGAACGTATTATCACAATGTAATCAAAAAACGCTACATATTCAGTTTGTGAACTTGATTACAAGTATAAGGAACCTAACAAACCTTGACTTTTTATAAATGGTGCTGGAAAATGAAAAAACTCTTGAAACTTTAAAGCTCTGCAAATCGGTAACGAATCGTTTGCGAACACATTAAAAAAAGGATCATTTTGAACTGAAAAATAAGTCCCTGGAATCTTGATAATGAATTTTTTAACACCCTGTATATCACTATAATGGGGAAAATATAATCATAAGGAAAACATAAATTTATCATTTCGTATTTTGAAAACTCCTTTCTGTCATTGATGATGTATCAACAAATCTTCATAGGATAGTGAAAAATAGCTAATAAAAATACAATAAATTTCTCAACATATGAATATGAATTGATAATAATCAGAACAAACCAATTTGGTTATGAATTGGATTTCGAAATTGGCAGCTTTTGTTTTACGTGAAAGAATCATTTCCGAAAGATATTTTTCAATATACGAAATGAAAAATCTTATATGTTGCAATATTTTGTTGGTCACTAAATAGTTCAATTAATCGAATGCAGGTGTCTTACTTAGATGTTTCATGTTAATATGTCTACAAAGAAACATGTGTGACTAACTATTTGAAACCAAAGAAGTGCACTAATTTATAATTCTATAATAATTAAAGAGGAAAAATTAGTTTTGTATGAATACATACTGGTATTGGATATAGCAAGCGGCTTTCTACAGGGTGTCCCCCCCATAGGGAAACGGAAAAACGTCAAAGGTGAGTAGAGGTTTATTGGACAATTTCAAAGGTGGATAGGGATGGAGGTCATCAAGGTGATTCTGGAAATACCATATTTGTAGGATCTTTCCAGTCTTATATTCGAGATAAAGGGTGTTTCATCAATTTTTCTCAATTCTTTGAGAGGCCATAACTTAGGAACCACGCAGTATATTTCTTAGAAGAAGAAAAAGCAACAAACTCAAAGTCGGTCGACCACAAAATTCAATGTAAAACACCATGTGTGTGACTAGTTTCAGCACCATGGCCATCTTCAGACACAATAGTAAAGAAGAAGTAGGTACCTGGAAATTACGAAGATATTGAATTTAAGACAATATGTCAGCTGAGAAAGTACAAACTTTTTTTGAAGTAGAAACTAAATAACTTAAAATTTTGAGAATTCAAATACAGAAATTGATTAGTCAAAGAGCATTCGAGAAAATGAAGAGTAACTACACAATTCGAATAAGCTTTTTGTGCACTTTCTAAGTATGTAAGGAGATTTTGGATATTCTTAAATACAGGGTGTTGTTTTTGGGGCCCAGAAAAATAGTAAATTTTCGTTAATACGGACCTGGATTTTTAACGTGACTGAAAGGCGAGTCGCTTGGATAGAAGGAGAACTTGCGTACCAGATTCCAAAAAAATAAACTGGGTGGTTCGTGACTTGTGAGACCCTACAAATATGGTATTTACAGAACCACCTTGATCTATCTACCGTTTCCCAATGGGACAACCTGTTTAAAACATCTTCATACTTTTTATATTTTTCGAGGACTCTGAAGGAAATTCAGTTCAGTTGAACTCATCTTGACATAACGACAATAGAGAATGTGGAATTTATGGTCAATTGCCAAACACTTGCAAAGACTTGCATTCACCAGGTTCTTGGACCTCTGGAATTTTTTGTTATTTGGGAGAATACCTTCGAGTTACTGAAGCTTTTGACGTATAGCAAAGCAAGGAATCACCTTAGGTCTGTGATGTTGATGTTGTGAGAATATATTATGACGATGGCAAGGAAGCAATCGTTGATGAAATCCATTTTTGGATATTATGAATTGTGTGATCGTTCGAAAATCTCGAGATATCCATAAATATGTTTAGTTTCATCAGCGAACATCACTGTTTACTGTACAGAATGACCAAAATTGGTTGTCTCAAATAAAATTAGGAAAAAGATATCCTATTAAACCAATGCATGACAACATCTTGAGTCAATTTTTGTATATTGTGATTGATATTCATCATATTTTTATATATGTGTAATCATATTTCTTACTCCCGAATACTCATCCTTGAAATTTGATATAGTGTAATGAAAACGTTTGTTGTAAAAATCCTCGAAAAGGAGATGTTTTTGTAGGTTCTGAAAAACAAAAATACAAATGGTCATCTACATTGGAGGAAAATTAAATTGACACTTTTTTTGAAAAGACACCCATTTTAACTTTCAATATTTTCAGACAGGGATTATCATTATGAATTCAACAGTCAGTACCTACTGGGTTATTTGGTTGTCATTATATTCACAAAAATGAAAGATGCTTTAATTTCATTAGATTATGTTTGAGTTAGTACCAAGGAGGTTTCCAAGTTTTCCTATCTTCCGTTCTATTTCAGATATTATTTCAGTGGATGAGTATAACTCAAAGAATCAAGTGGACCACTAGAATTTTAGACGATTTTTAAAATGAGATAACTTCTTTGCGAATAAACCGATTTTCAATCGGAATGCAGTGTTCAAAAGATGCGTCCTTTCTGTTGAGGATTCATGGTTTGAAACTTTTCGTTTTCCAGTTATGACATACCAATTGGTCAGAAAGAGTGTTACATAAGCGAACGAGTTTAGGAGATCCCGTATGCCCCATGAATTTTGTCATCCTTCTGCAAATCAACTTTCTCAAATTTTCAAGTCAATATCTCGCAATTTCCGACCTTCTTTATAAAGGATGTGAAATATCATGATTTCTCGATATTCTGTATCTCTATACATTTCTGTGGATTTAAAAAAGTTCAGGCGATATTCAAACCCTACTGCACTGTTATACGATCGAATTCATCCCTGGTGAAGTTATCCAGCCGGCTTTAAGAGCAGCAGAACTTTCGACAACAAAATGAGCGTTTTTCGAATAATGAGTGAGATTTTGTGAAATCGTCTGCTCATATTGATGCTGTTACAATAATGTGCTTTTGAAATTATGAATCCTTCATTCAGATGTATTGTCCTAGTCAACATCTCGAAACCATTTCGTGATTTTCTAGATAAGTCAATGTCTGGGACAGCAAGGGGGCACTTTTACATTATTCAGTACTTTACATAAAATATTGATGAAACGGTGATTTCCAGACATTCCTGAGTTGATATTAAATTAAGAAACCTCTATAGTGCACGTTTCTTTCATCACTTGGGAAAAGTGCCCGTGAAAAGACGATTCTAAGCAAATGATTACATTTCAAACAATCCAACACCCAATATAACATCCTATTCGTGGGAATCAATGTTACCAGGTGGCGCTCGGTTTTCGTTCCATGTCAAAGCCACGTCAAAACTGGGGGAAAACAAACTCGATCCTCACTCAATCCCATTAGTGCTATTAGCTTGTGTACTGTGTACTGATAAGAGTGATGTTTTTTTCTTGACATTCGTTGTCAATATTCGATCCAAAACGCTAATAATGCCTGTTGTAGATGTTTTTTTGGCAGATATTTTGCTTTATTTAGATGGAAAAAGCCGACCAGTAGTGGATGGAGAAGCAGTTCTCCGTGCTAATCATGTGATTTTGTGTGAGGCAGAAGACTTCAACAAAAGGCACATTTTTGCACTTTTTCTACAAACTTCGGAGATGAAATCTTCCCCACATTAAGTAAAATTGAGGTTGGGGTCCAGAGGAACTCCTGTAGAAGACTGGATTTGTATTTGTTCCTGCGAAGCAGGACAATCTGGGTATTGTTGGGCTAGATTTGGATCTTTTGGAAAAAAATGCATAGACACACTTTCCGAAATATAATTATTGCACTGAGCAGTACTTTTTTGATTTGCTCGTCGTAATTAGTGTGAATTGTTTGAACTATCTCCAATTCTTCACCCGTTCACTGTTCACTAAACTAATAAAAATGTAATAATGTAAAAAAAATAACCAACTCATCACCAACAATTTATGTCATTGACAAGTTTGACAACTACAGCTAAGCAAGCTGTATCCAATATAGTCTATGCACTTTATCTATAGACAACAGTTTGTTTTCCCCCAGTTTGAAGTTCGTATTATGTAACCTAGATGTCGTCCACTACGTGAATCTCGCGAATTATGAATGAATGGCCAAGCTCCTGACAACAACTGTCATTATACTACAGTAATCGGTCTTAAACCAGCACGAAATTGTTTTGAGATGTTGACTGAGGCAATCCATCTGAATGAAGGATTCATGATTTCACAAGCATATTACTGTAGCAGCATCAATATGAGCAGATGATTTCACAAAATTTCACACATTATTCGAAAAACGCTCATTTTAATGTTGCCGAAAGTTCTGCTGCTCTTAAAGCCAGGTGGATAACGTCACCACGAATGAAATCGATCGAATCACAGTGTATTACAGATTACGGTTTGAATATCGCCTGAACTTTTTCAAATCCACGGTAATGCACAAAAATACAGAATATCGAAAAATATCGATATTTTACATCCTGTATAAGGAATGTCAGAAATCCCAAAACCATTTCGAGATATTGACTTGAAGGTTTGACAAAGTTGATTTTGCAGAACGATGAAAAAATTCCTGGGAAAGACGGGAGGTCCTGAACTTTTACAATTATGCAACACTCTCTTTGGTCATAACTGGAAAACTTCGAAAAGTTTGGAACAATCAATCTCAAAAAAGTTATCACATTTTAAAAAACGTCGAAAATTCAAGTGGTCCACTTAATTCTATGAGCACTTTGATATTGTTCAGCATTCCATTATCAGGCTAATTTGGAATTGAAATAATTTGACCACTGTGTTTTTTTTTATTTTGATGTCATTCAGGGATTATGAAAAGGAACTAGTTTGCAAGAGAAAAACCGTGAAAACAAAAAAAATATTCAATGAATCCAAGTTGATTTTAGATAATGTTTGTATCATAATCGTATACGAAAGTTCTGGTGTGTGGTTTAGAAACGAGAAAAATAAAATTCATGTGAAATGGCATATTTTCATCTACTATTATTTACCAGCTTTCAGAATAGACCAAACTAGAAATCGTATATTTTCAATCATAACATTAGAACGATATATTTTTCGGATTGGTGGGGATAGATGGAATTACTTTGTCATTCCTGATGATTAGTAAAGTTGTAAAATAAAATAATAAGTACTAGATCAGCTTTAAGGAGTTTAGAGTTGAACAAAAATATACTTAATATTGGATTCCTAAACAATTCATCAAATCAAACAATTTACCATTGAAGCTGATTTGGTATGTACAATATTATTGGACAGTAGTGGTGCTAATTGCAATGATTAGGTGCGGTAGAAAAACTAGTTTGTTAATGACATCGTTCAATAAAAAAATACTGGAATCGTAAACTCAGACTGTAATACTAAGATAATAAAATATGTCACTGTAGGCTGTAGAAACATTATTCATCATTGTTATAAGCTCATAATATATTGTTATGTTCAAAATGACACCTTGTTGGTATCATATCAACATATCACATGTAACTTTTGATGAACTGCCAAGGTGTTTAAATGGCATTTTTGTAGATACAGTTACAAGGCTTTGAGAAAGCGGTGTGTAGAATAGCAATAATATTTGTATATTTGTAATATGTATGATTTGATTTCAACAACGCTTCCGTTGAATATTTATTTCGTTTTTATGTTTTTATTAAATATTACTATAACCATTAGCACTTATTGTTGCTTCATTTTTTCCTTCCCTAAGACTGTTGTTAGGGACATAATATTCACAATTTATATTTATATACGGTTTGCAGGAAGAATACCTAATAATTATTGGAGAAATGAAAGATACAGATAATAAAATATAAGTGTATTATAACACATACAAATTTATATTCTATAAATATATCAACAAATTACCACACATTGGTCGAAAGCTGCGGTGATAGCTGTACTTTCATCAAATGAAAAAACAAAAAGAATCGAGAAAATTTGAAGTTTTTTAAAAATAACAAAATAAAATTGAAATTCCGTTAACAGAATAAGGCACATTTATGATCAAGTAACGGCTGAGTCAAGTGCGACAATATCATTTTGTTTTGCTGCCTTATTTAATAATGACGTTTCATATAAAATAATACTGTTTTATTCCTGTGAGATTCACGTGGACTTGCAATTTATGGCTTATGAAATCACTTTTGGAGGGCGGAAACGCAGAACCTCGTAAATCACATGACTGACATTTTACAGTAGAGCAGAGTTACATTTAGTGTGTGATGTTGTAATGCCTCGTATAGGTGCAATATTCCACAAGGTTTGAATATTATGCAGGACCTCCTAAATGCAAACTTTAAATTATATTATTATACTTCTTGATAAAACCCTACAAGAGTTGAGATGACTTAAATGATATGAAATGGAAGCTTTATCTTACACAAACCGAATATAGTGTCTTCTTCTTTTTTTATGTTCATTGGTTTTCTGGCTTCATGCGGTACCAATTTCACCAGATCATATGGTATGTATTTTTTGGTAGGAGTTCTTTAGGTTTGTGTTATCAGTCCTTATTTTCCCCATTAATCAGGAGTAGGTTGTTATTACATTTAGGGTACAAAGGTGTTAAAATACTGTGTCAAATTACCTCATTTTCTTTGGAATGGCAGAAAATCTGGTGAGCTTAAAGCAGATGGCACTATTTAGATTTGAGGACATTTCCACTTGCAAATTTTTGCATATTCATTTGCAGTAACGGAATTGTATTCCAAACTTCAATATCAATTGCTATTACAATAATTCTGTGTTGTATGTGAAAGTCTAGAATAGACACAAGTATGCCATAACCTCACCTCTTTCAATCTTTTCTTTATATAATTTATATGCAGATGACCTCCATCCACACCAGTGCCGCAACGTGGTATCAATAACAAATCTCCCTGCTCATATTGCATTTTTCGTGGATTTACTCAATATGCAATGACAATCTTGCTTTGAAACTAACATATAAGAGGAAATGCGTCTGAAACTAGCATTTTCCCATTTTCGAGGAACTGTTCTGTAAATCACTGTCAACATATAATAAATGAAATTTTTTTCACTGACAAATAGTTACGAGGTCCTGCGTTTCAGCAGTCGATTTGTGAAAAATGGAGCAAAATCACCAGAGAAGTTGATGAAAGTAAAGGAAAAAATGTATTGAAAAGCAGGGAAAGGTGTAAGGCGGCAGGCTGAAAATTTAACGGATCTTGAAAAAAAAGATTAATAATCAGAACTAGATATTTTTGTTATTTAGTGATTTGGAACACATTGAGAAATCCAGTTCACCAAATGACCCTATTGATGTTAATTCAATGCATGTATTACGAAAATCTATTTCATTTTTATATGAAGTTGGTGACAATTTAAATGATAGAATAACACTTGTCCCAGTTACTTGTAACAAAGACATCAACAATATTAGATGGTTGTATGCAGATTATCTCAACTCATCATCCATAATCAAAGTTTTCGAATATAAATTATATTTTTGAGTCAAAATGTGTATGTAAATAAAGCCAAAAGGCACTCTACGGACGGCTATAAATACAATCGTTAATACTGTCATATTCTGGAATATCGTGATAAAGTCAAAAGTATATTTAGCTCAAGAGATTACTTACTACGAAAAGAATCATAATTTACACAGCAGATCATATAAGTGATTTAAAACTATAGTTTAAAGTGTTGATAACCAAAAAATTTAGCACAGTTGTTTATGTTACCTTGTTCATTTACATCCACTTTTTATTTTCAACTGAACCATGCAGTATTTTTTCAATTTTTCAGATTCAGTGCTCGAATCACACACTAGAAATATTTTCAGGTCAAAATTTCAAAAATGTTAAAACTGAGTTTGGACTATGAAATGAAATAATGTTGTTTTAGTTCCTTCTTATGTAAAAAAATAAAATAATACCATTTCATAGCATCATGAATTTTCAAACATATAACTTCCTATGAAAATGACATGGGCCCTAATCTCCTTGATGCCATATTAGTGCAAATCCCATAAAATATCAAGTACATAAAAAACACCGTGAACTGTTACTTTGCCATTCCTCATTCTATGTAGAAAAACAAAAAAAAAAAACATCAAAATCTGGTGTAAATGTTAATTTTTTTCAACGCCATTCAGAATGAAATCTTTTTTCCTCCAAATAGAACAACACAATTTTTGTGTAAGTTCAGAACCATATCCATTAAATTCAAAGTATCACAAGTTGATATTTAATGTATTTTTTTAATGAGATGTTCAAGAAATAACTTTATAAGTGTTTTCCAAATCAATGGATTCGTTTATTTTTTGAAATCGGGTATGAAATAGCAGAATTACAGTTTACGACATAAAATGTCGTTTTTTATAAGAAAGTTGCATGACATTTTTTGTAGCAGTTATTGTACTCAATTTTCATGAGATGATTAAGATGATTGAGATGTTTACAAATATGGCATAAATGAACTTCTTGAAACATATAAATATCATGATTGAAAGAGATAAGAAACTTACCATATGTTCAAAAAATGATATGTAGTGAAGTAGTAAGTATAATTGTTTTTTTATACGCAGGAACTAAAACAAATATTTCATATGGCCGTCATTGCCATGTTAATATGATCCAAAAATAAGATTAACAAAAGTTGAAACTTGTGGAATTTTGACCAGAAAAGATCAATTGAAAGATGATGTCAGTAAACAAGATAGCATAACAAATGATTTCTTGTTTTCCAATCCGTTGCGTTCTGTTCATTCGCGTCTAGTCCATCTCATTAAAATTACATTTCAAGTTCTCAGAAAACAAGAAAAATACAGTGGAGCAGATGATCAATAGTAAATGGCATCAACTATACCTAAACTCTGCCAGACATTCGTTACCAATCCGACTATACATTAATATTCAAGAAAAACATGTCGAAATAATGATGAACATTATTTGTCGTAAAATATATACAAAATGGTAGGTGCATGAAGAAATAAAAAAATCTGAGATCTCATTTATGTGAGTTGAAGATCATGAGTGTGATTACATAATATAAGAAATTCTTTTGAGAATTATTTCAGAACATAATAACTACCTTAATGTAGAAGAAAAGTAACGGTATTCAATGGAGAAAGAAAAAATTGCACCTTTAAATTATAAAGTTAAATGAAAATTCAATATTTATAATTTTTTTTAAATTGACCCCATAATGAAATGATTTACAAATAATTTGATTTCAAGTGTCACATTTCGTAGTAATGATGTGGAAATCTAATCTTTAATATATTCAAATATTTAAGCCTAATAAATAAAATCGATGAAGTTTAAATGAATTGACTTCATTTTCATCTTTAGTAATTACAAAAAACATAATATTTGGCATTACATCTAAATCTATTGCTAAAAAACTATACACAATACTTAGTAGTAGTTAAGTATCAACAATATGCAACAGCTACCTTGACTAAAGTATAGTCAACGATTTGAGTGAAACATGAGACAAAAAATAATTATTTTAAAAATAGGTTTGATTAATGATGCAATGATTAGGTTTTGTTCAGAATTATCATACGGAATATCACGATGTTCAGAGCAGAGTGGTATTTTGCTAGACTATTTCATGAATCATAAGAAGCATTTATTATAACTGAACTAGTCGTATAACCAAAGTGAATGATTCCGACATCTACAGCTATAATCAGTTTATATCAAACCGACTGACTTTGCTTCTCTATCCATGGTTACATCGTTGGAAACACCAACGCTGATAGAACAATCAGAATTGAAAGACAGGGTTTTCGCAAAAATCATTAAATCAATAGACAGCTTTCTGTAGACAGGAAATAACCTCATTCATCAGATATTTCCTCATATTGAGAAAATGGTCATACATTCACAAGAAAATACATCAAACTACAGTGAAATCATAGAATTGAATTAGAAGAGGTTATTCTCCATGCTGACAATTGTTCAAATATTACATTTTAAATAAGCGGGGTGTATTTAAACATTTCCGATAAATAGGGAATGCAAAAAGTCGAAAGATGATTTCAAAGTGACGTCACAATCCCAATGGAATCAGCATTGCTATTTTCAGTGATTTTCGTAAATATGACAAATGAATGATTTGATTCATAAATGAATTTAAGATGAAATTATACCCGTTTTCTCCCTATAGTAATGAATTTTCATTATTGCATTACCAGAATCACGATTTTCATTATAGAATAGTGGCGTCACTGAATCAAAACCAATGTTGAGACAATGATGAAAATAAGTAGATGGTGTGCGTACTCGGCCATTTTTACGTATTGAAAACTTAAGAAAAATCACTCGACCGCTTACTATGATTTCTCCACGTCAGATCGAGCGAGACGTTAAATCTACTTCTTTCTGCTAGATGGTGATGCTGGTATTGCTGCTGTGACGAGTGTGACGATTCAAAATAAAATAGCAAATGGCGTTTCAAGTTTGCGGAAATGTAAAAGTGGGTTTATTTCACTCAA
The DNA here is from genome assembly GCA_918026855.4 of Phaedon cochleariae. NCBI lineage: Eukaryota > Metazoa > Arthropoda > Insecta > Coleoptera > Chrysomelidae > Phaedon > Phaedon cochleariae. The sequence continues at coordinate 16,494,968 of OU896709.1, read as the reverse complement.
AATTCGAAAAATCTGCAGCAATTTCAACATTGACAGATGTCATAATTGTGCATGCCGAGAAGAATTTCGGAAACAGAAGCGGCTCAGTAAGTACCCCTACTTATTTCCATCATTGTTGTGACGTTAATTATAATTACCCCCTTGTGGATGAATTTATTGACCTTCGGCAGTATATTATTCAGGTATCAACTCTTTATTCAAACCACTATGCAAAATTGAAAAAAAAAATGATAAAACAATATTTCAAGTGGATAGAATTATAGTTGAAAAATGATTGTTTCTTATTTTTATAATTACTCATCATACCCCATGAACTTCACGTGATAATCATTGCGTCAATAATTGAAATTGATCAGAGTACTTTGAGTTATGATAATTAATAAAGATTTGTTTAAAACTTTTGTCAGCGTTTTCTCATGCAGGCGACAGTGGACACTTCACTTACCCTTTTTCTAGAGATAATTCGTTGTTCTACATGAAAAAATCGATCATATCATAACCTTGCTTTCAATCAATACAGTTGGAATGAAGTTGACGGTTACCGCCAACCGAGATCGATGTCGTTGGTGAAATACGGCCTCACAACTTGATTCTGAGACCAAGAAAGCTCTAATAGTAATTTGCTCCAGGTCATTATGGACAACTGTCAACCTATAAACCTCAGTTGAACGAACAGACTAGAAAAGATAAGTAACGCCATCTGTGAAATTGAGTCAATAATAAATCATTCAAACAATGAGTTTTTTTTCATATGGCATCTTCGACACTATTCGCCTCATTTGATTAGAATTACAAAGATGTGATTATTCTGATATGGATAATATATGAACATTATGATTAAAAAAATATGTCGTTATGTTTATCATCTTCCTGTCGGAAGGTGGAAGCTTCTGAAAACTTAATGATCGGGTCGATTATGTTCGGATCTTGTGATAACATTGCTAAATTAAAGATATTCTTATGATCATAGTAACTGCAAGATCGGTTAGAAGTTCAGGTGATAGCAATATTGTTGGAACATTGGGAATTTTTGAGCTGAAATCACTGTTTTTATCTCGTTTGTTAAGTGATAGGTACTGTTAGGACCAATTTTCATGAAGAAGAGTTTATTTTTATATAAAGTAATCAATAATGTCCCGAAATATAACAACCGAAAGCCAGATGGAATTATTGATCGTGAGTTTTTTGAAAAGAACCCTATTCTTATAACCAGAAAAACTCACATTGCTAGCTTATTCAGCAAATTAGTTTGATAAACACTCCATAAGGAAACTCCAAGGTGGATTGCTGATATTTCTGATCTGATATGCCGAAATTGTAGTCTCATAATTCCTCTACAAATTGATACTTCTATGGAAGGTTTTTGAGTAGTTGTTACACAAAGTGAACTTCTTATATGTTTACGATCACTAATTTTCCAAACTTGGATGAAATTGTAGTGCAAAAACAAAGGATTCAAATATCTTATGATACACAAAATTGATGTTGCCGAGATAACAAGAAAATTGACAGCTCATATTGCCCAAAATCGATGAACAGAATTCCACTATTCCGAATCTTGCTGTGATAACAATATCTTCTCTACAACCATACCGCTATTTGCAAACAGAATCGACTCGATGTGCTACCAAAATGAAAAGAGCTGGAGCCCACAACGTGTTTTTTGTGTCTCATTTGTTCACACTCAGCAGTATAAAACCCCTCAAATTCTACCTTCCACTACACGGATATGAGCTTGCCGAATAAAAATCTTGGACCAAAGGGTGGGGGCCGGCCAATTTCGCAAGTTACTATAATTGGAAAAAAAAGTTTGTGCAGATGACATTGATGAACCTGTAGGGTGGATACGATGCGCAGTGGCGCTGTTTATTGTTGTAAACAATTATTTTAAAAAATTATCATTTTTTGATGTTCGGCATTTTGTTTGTTCAACTAATTATTCACAAAAACTCATAACAATATGATCGCCGAACATTTTGGTTGGATCGGGGGCCGACCGCCTCCGCGTACTTTCGGCGATGGTGTTTTATGTAATCAATAGTATAAATAACATCATTATGTGAACCCCTAACAAGATGATTGGACCTGTTTTTTTTGTGAATGGCGAATGAATGACGCAGAAAAAAATCAATTCTTCTTCATAACAAATTTTCAAAACAACGGAATGAACGACGAATGTATTTTACTTTCGTTAGTTACTTAAAACAGGTCCAATCAGTGTGTTCTGGGTTTACTTTATGACGTCTATTAAACTATTAATTATTATAAAACACCATCGCCGAACGTTGATGAATGATACTGTTAACGAAAATTGAATTTTAAGACTAGGAAGATCAATATCCTATTGATGTATTCGGCATATATTTTTCATCCTTCCATTTCCTTTAAAAATAATATAAAATCGATACCGTACATTGATGTATAATAAACGTTTACTCTACACCCTAAAGACGAAAGTACGCATATGTGGTTGGCTTCCGATCCAGCCAAAATGTTCGGCGATCATATCTCCAGATTTTGTGAATAATTCGTTGAATTAACAGAATACCGAACATTAACAAGGAAGGTTCATATAATAATGCTGTGTGTGAACAAATGACACAAAAAACGCGTTGTGGGCTCCCGGTAAAATGCCGGTGTGCACTGAGGGAGAAGATAAGCTGATTATTTTATTCACACATGTCTGCAACTATGAAATATCATGATTCAAGTCACATGATGTGCGGCTTTGCTTTGATTGACTAGCGTCTAGCCAAAGATGTCTAGCCATTGCACAGAGACGAGGTAATATTTCCGTCTATCGAAACGGCGGAGAGCTTGGCTCACGACCGACCCTCATAAAAGAAAACATCATTGAAATAGCGAATTACTATCAGCTTCAACAGTAAATGCATCTACAGTATTTTTTTCGAATAGTCACTGCGGCAAAACATAAAAAGGTAGCTTGAGTAGGAACTCGAATCAGGAACCTTTCCATCCATAGGCAAGTACGCTGCTTTATTGACCACCACGCTTCTGCCGAGACAAAGTTCAAAAGAATTTCCCACGCTCTATCTATACTAACAGCCGTGGAAATATTTCCCAGATAAGTCATGGAAACCATCCATCCTTCTCAAAGTGGTCCAAAATTTTTTATGAAAAACAGTATAATACAAAGTCGGTCGACCACAAAAATTTCCCAGGTAGTAGTGGTTATCATCAGATGGTAAATTAACAGCTAAAGCTCTCGGTTATTCAGATTATTGACGTTCTATGGACGCATCAAATAGTCAAAATATAAGGTACTCTCGATAGAATTATGATGAAAATATAGTCGGCTACTTGTCAAGGTCTGGGGATATTAATTGCGATAATAGACGTCTTCAAACTTTACCTTCACTAATCTAGTCCATTCGTTCTTCTGGGCTCGCTCGACAAAAAACTCACCGGCACTCCTCTACGAATAGTTCGTGTGTTTCGCCCCGCGCATCAGCGGCACGAGCAGCACGGGCGGCCCCGCCTGCCGCAGGAAGGGATGCGCGAGCAGCTCCTGCGCAGTGGCGCGCTGCGTCGGATCGCGCACCAGCATCTTATCGAGAAAAGAGTGCAGGCGGGGCGACACTTTGTGCGCATTCTTCAGCTTGGGCGGCGGCATCTCGCGGATGCGCCGCATCGCTTGCAAGGGCGGCTCGTTGAAGAAGGGCGGTTCGCCGTCGACCATTTCGATGACCTGTTGCCGAATGGTGTGATCATAATAAAAGGTGTATAGGAATGATTCGAATTAACACCGCACTTTTTGGCAATATCTCAAACTTTTTAGACATGCAAGAATGAGAATTTCGGTACTAGGTGTCTTTGAGTATGAGAAGTCCTCAAGTTGGCGCTATTCATTTTTACACTTACACATACAATGAAGAGGAAATATTTGATTGTTTGTTTGTTTCACCATTAGAAGACGACATTATCCCTGATGGGCATGGGCTACTTTTACCAGGGGAAAATGCTTCATTTCAACGGGAAAAGGGAAAATAGGATAACGGGTAAAGTAATAATTATCCTTCTGTACTTATCATTTTCACATACCTTCAAAACAATAGAACTGATTGGGTTGAAATTTTATATGGGTATTTCGATGTTTTCCTGGATGATTTAAAAATACAATTGGACTCGGTAGGAAGCGCTGCTGTCGGTACGTCAACTACTAAACGGCTTGACCAATTGGGTTGAAATTTTTAATACATAAAACAAAAAAAAACACAAAAGAAACTGAGAGAATGAAAATGAGTGTAAGTTGGTAAATATCAGCTATAGCTAAGCACAAACAACTTTTAAAACTAACAGAAAAATAGGTACTACAGATATGCGCATAGCTCAGAACGACTGCAACAAATGTCTTATATTTTTCTAAATAGGTACATCAACCGTGCGAAACCTGACCGGACAGCTAGTTAAACAATATTAGAGACAGTATTTGTAGCCCACCCGATTCGCAAAAGAACCGGCTATGCACAAGTCGCCAGTTCTTTGTTGTGTGTTAGCTGGTTTGGCCACGTGAATTCGTGAAACTTTGAGTTCATTTTTCTTTACGTAAAACATAGACGTTACGTTCGTACGAAGGCCTGGAAGGGACACATAAAATAAAAAAAATGAAAACTCAAATTTTACATAAAAATTCCGACTTATATCTCGGAATTTCAAAATTCCGTGTTATAACTCAGAATATTGGATGTAAAATTCCGACTTATATCTCGGGATTTTAAAATTCCGAGTTATACGTCGGAATTTTACATCTAATATTCCGAGTTATAACACGGAATTTTTAAATTCCGACTTATAACTCGGAATTTTACATCAAAATTCCGACTTATAACTCGGAATTTTAAAATTCCGAGATATAAGTCGGAATTTTACATCCAATATTCTGAGTTATAACTCGGAAATTTACATCCAATATTCCGAGTTATAACACGGAATTTTAAAATTCCGAGATATAAGTCGGAATTTTGATGTAAAATTCCGAGTTATAACTCAGAATTTTGAAGAATTTTAATTTTGTTCATTTTATGTGTCCCTTCCAGGCCTTCGAGTACGTATCATCCTTTTTCCACGCATTTGAATTCGCATTTTCATTTCATAATAATGTTGCACAATATGTTTCAAGTCATATATATGACATATTAAAAAAAAATTAGGAATATTTTTCCTATAGAATGGTTGCGTCAAATATCGTGTTGCCATTTGGCAGCACTAGGCGTTTATACACAGAGAATTTGGTGACTCTCCAGCCGAGCCAGTGGATGCTGACCAGTGACAGGGTTTTTAATACGGCCATTCTAATATGTGATTGGTCAAATAATTGGATGAGTGAGTAGGAAACGAGGAAGTTATTCCACTTGCTCGAAGAAACCTGGGTCCCGATTCTCGAATCTGTTGGAATTCGTTCCCGATGATGTATTCTTGAACTATTGTATGGGAAACTATTCCTACACATTTCAAGAGAACTGCTTCCCATGGTAATACTCATGGGAAAAACATGTTTCCCATAGGATACACTCATGAAATACGAAGATATTCTCATTTGTGATGGGAACTGAACCCTAGTAAAAAATAGGAAAAAACATATGTATTGCAAAACATGGCAAACATAGATGAAATAGATCATCTAGAGGCTTTACAAAATTTGGAAGTGGCTGAAATCCTTGCAACAAGACTAACAAGAAGGTTTTTGCGTAGAAGGGACCATTTGAGTGTTTGTCTGCTGCACAATTTATTAAAGTTTTTCGTTCGTCCAAAGACATTACTAGAAAATTGATAGGTACTTTAGAATCCTTATAAGTGAATTGGAGGTGAAATTTTCCTTTCCTCAAGTCCTCAGAGGCCTCCATTATTTCTATTAAAAGTCTAGTCAAATGTCACCATTTCATTTCAATCATCCACCAGTTACCAACATAAATTCCACTTATTTCATTGGTTAATTCATGTGAGTTCAAGAATCTATCTGCCACATACGGCACTTTTTCGATCCCCTGGGAAAAACGATTCCATCTGGTCCAAGAATAGGTGTCATGACGAATTCCTATGAGAACAGAAAGCATTGGATCATTCTCCTATAGGATAGAGTTCCTACAGATTCGAGAATCGGGCCCCAGGTGGTATGCGTTGTTTTTGAAGGTAATAGGTAGTAATACTTGTATATAGGAGGCATATACACTAATGATGTTTTCATAGCTTGGAAATGTAAACGTTGTAGGAGAACGTCAACAATGATATTGAGAACTAAGCATTTATATTTTCATATTCATTATTTCACTCTTTATCTTCATCTCTGTGATTAGTAATTTTAAACATTTTTAATCAAATGGGCATTCAAAGTGATCAAACATCAAAAGTTTTCGTCAAAAATTGTAATTCTCCGAAGGTTGATGGAGGAGGCGGAATAGTCATACATGATGGCTGTCCATAAAAAACTGGAATTTTGTTTTTGACCAATTTTCTATTTATTTTGGTCTTGTTTGAGAGATAATTGTACAAGACAAAACGACAAATCCATATTTATTGAATTCTTTCATGAAACAAAATGGCGGAAACAACTAAACTTGGCCGAGCTTGAAAACTTGCTGGAATTTTTTTGAGTCGCAATTTTCATAAAAATTCTAATTTTGAGAGTTTACATATATTTGATCTTCTCAAACGTTCGTTATTTGTTTATATTCATTCAACTCTTTTTGTATGTTAAATCAATTTTTTTTTCATAATCTTTGGGCAAATCTGAAAGGATGAAGATATTATCATTGTTTTCATGTTATTTTCCAAACAGAAAATACAGGCAAAACAACAAACACAAAAAAATCGGAATCCAGATGTGAAGACATCTGTCTTTATATTCTGCTCAGAAAAGTTCAAAATCTCAGAATCTCACACGCTATACAGTGCGACTCCAAAAAGTTCCAGCAAGTTTTCAAATTCGGCGAAGTTTTGGTGTGTCCGCTATTTTGTTTTATGAAAAAAAAAAATCAATGAATATGATGTAGACGTTTTGTCTCGTTGAATTATCTTCCAAACAATACCAAAATCAGATTTTCGTGAACAAAATCAGAAGATTTGTCCCAAAATATAACCTGAAAGAGATAGTGAAACCTTGAAATTGTTCTTCATAAATCTGTTTCGTTTTCCTCTATTGATAATTCTCATTGACATTGATTTTGATTCATTAACGCAGAAAGTTCTAAAGAATGAGACGTTTCAGAGTTTTTTCAACATTCATTATTGGTATATCTGAATTTCTATGCATGAATTGAAAATTATCAAGATACTCGAATTGCATTATGATGGGTAAATGAACTAAACTAAACACTGCTAGCTCAATGGAGCTAACGTGACAACAATGATGGAAGTAAGATATGGTGTCATTACTGATGTGCTTTTGTTTCAGAAATTTTACTCCACCTCTCGAGAACAGCGAAAGCAATGGTTCCGTCGATCTTTTAATAGATGGCGATATTGCACAATTATGACATCTGTCAGTTTTGAAATTGTCGCAGATTTTTCGAATTTAGAGTTGAATAATCCCACTGTTACATATTTCACGCGTACCTAAAATGCCATTTTATTCCCATTTTATTTCCACTCGTTCCAGCAGCAATAGCAGCATCACCATCTAACGGGAAAATGTAGAATCAACGTCTCGCTCTTTGTGGCGTAGAGAAATCATAGTAGGCGGTCGAGTGATTTTTTTGAACTTTTCAATACGTACTAATGGCCGAATACGCGCACCATATCTTACTTCCATCATTGTGACAACTAAAGGTAGGATTTCCTAGCGACGACCAGGGTTCGCGGCTCACCACGACGTCCAGCAGTAACGACTGGCAGCGGTGATTTCATGATTTGCTTGAAGCGTCTAGCGTCCGCGTTTTGGTAGTTGTGAGACCATGTGAGACATATACCTGCCAAGGCAAGATTGTTTTTCGTTCAGAGTTGACTGCGTTTTAAACAAAAATTGCTGGTAGTCAGGATGAATAGAAATATTTCATTAGCGTTAATGTCATTAGAAGAAGAGGATGATGATGACATGATTTTTTTATTATCGTTGCGCGGAGAGACAAGTGAACTGTTTGGATCTCGAAATAACTATCCAAAATCTTGAAACACTTACCACTCTTGGAAAAAACTGTGGCAATTTGGTTACACACATTTTCCCGAATTTGATGATCTTTAAAATCATTGTTTGCCTGGTCCCAGATACATGCAAATTCACGAACTTGATCGATTAATAATTCATCGTCGCCAGGGGTAAATTTTTGAGGCATTTTCTAATTATAATATTCAACCACTCTGCTTTGAATTTAGACGTATGGAGTCTACGTTTGCGTCATATTTTTGAGCGACATATTTTTGAGCCAGTCGAGACGCAGCTGCTGACGGCTGGACGTTGGGACGTCGAGTCGCGCCGCTTCTAGGAAAACGGTTGTATACAATTGCATTATACGTGTCTTTAACTGCCAGACGTAGCGGCGGGCCGCGAACGCTGCAGGTCGCTAGGAAATCCCACCTCAAGGAATGGACATCAAGTAGGCAATTATCCCGCTGTGCTTTAAACGTTCATGGATAGAAGAAAGTTAAAAAACATTTTTTTTAGGTAATCATGCCCCACACATTTCTCAAAAAAAAAAAACCTTTCGCTCACCATTATCCCCAGCGACCAAACGTCCACCTCCGGCCCGTACGGCAGCCGAGATATCACCTCGGGCGACATCCAGTACGGCGTGCCGACCAGCGACTTGCGCTTGGGCAGCTCCTGAGACACCTGCGCGCAGAAGCCGAAGTCGGACAGCTTCACTCTACCGTCGAGCGCCAGCAGGATCGAGTCCGATTTGATGTCACGATGGATGACGCCTTGCGAGTGCAGGTAGGCGAGTGCTTTGAGGCACTGCTTGCACACCGTCGCTATTTGCTCCTCGTCCATGCGAGCGTGCGTCACGATGTCGGTGAGGGCGCCACCTTCCAGGAATTCCATCACGACCTATCACCAATATCGGAATATAACATCGACTTTCGACTGTATTGACTTCGATATTCTATTCAATAAATTAATACGCTATGGAATCAGCGATACACAGTTAAATTGGTTCAAAAGTTACATGACCGGACGCACACACACTTTGAAGCTGAAGGATCAAAATACAAATGAATATATACGGTCCTCGGCGCTGGAGGTGTCCATATTCATCATCTACATCAACGATTTCTTATCAATTGCCGATCAAGATCAAACTATCATTAACTATGCAGATGTTACTATATTGTTACTTACCTCAACTAACGCTTAATGGTAATTCACTCATGGTTAACATAGAACATTGGTTCTTGAATTAAAAATTGATTATAAATCCTGATGAAACTAAAGCAGTATTTTTTAAAACAATACGTGGGCCTGGAACCCCAGACAATCATTCTTAATCAACATAAAATACAATTTTCCACAGAAATCAAATGTTTGGGTGTGTTTCTTGATGAAACCTTGAGTTTCTCCTCTCACATCAATTTCCTCTATAAGGAACTTAACCGGTCTTGTTTTGGCCTCAGAATACTGTGGAATAACACAAATATCAACATTGTTGAAAGCTTTTACTATGCAAGCTTTTATTCAAGGGCACGTTATGGCATCATTCTCTGGGAAGGAAGCAGTGAAGCCTTGAATATTTTAACAATTCAAAAGCGAGCTATTCGTATAATCAAAAAGTTGAGTTATGACACTTCTTGTAAAACTCACTTGCGCTCCTCAAATTTACTTACTATTCCAGCATTGTACATATATGAGTGTATCAAATTGGTGTTCAAAAATTGGACATATTATGATTTCCTACAATTCAACATAACTCCTAACTATAGTACTAGAAGCATCTCAAATTACAATATTCCATATCATAGGTTACCCTGTTCTGAGAAAGGGGCTAAAATTCTTTAATCATTTACCCACACATATAAAACTGAAACAAAAAATTTCCAACTAGTGAAGAAGCCCATACTTGACTTCTTATGCAATCTGGAACCCTATTATATTGATGATTATTTTGAGCAGTGCCTGGATAGTGCAGCAGATTCAGAATACTTAAATTTTGCATCCTCATTATGATATAATCTTTTATTATGTATCCCTTTTTTGTCCTATTTCTGAATGATGACTGTGACTAGCTTGTGTATATTACCAATGTATTTATTATATGTTTGTAATATGTAATTCAAGTGCAATAAATTATTATTATTAAAAATAAGGCGAAAAAACTGAAAATGTGGGTTCATGCAAGCAACATTTAAAACCTAAATACATTTTAAACTCAAACCAATAATATAAAACTATAATGTAATGTGCTCATGCAAGAAACTAGAAGATTGAAACTTAAATTGAAACTCAGAAATATGGCCAACATTCAACCAAGATATCAATTTCTTCCATAATTCACGACAGAGCATGCGTAAAATAATAACTAGCCGCACTGGAAAAAGATTAAACAGCTGATGAAAGGTTATTGCATGAGCACCCATATATTTTTAATGCAAAATTCGTTTAAATCTTAAATTCATTATAATTTAGTTGATGTTGCATACATCCACCTTAAGTCTCAAGTATTATCACTTAACATTTGAATACAGCATAAGGATTAAACAGCAGCGTCACATGTATCCGCGGTACATGCATTCGAGTAAGTGTATTTCAGCTGACCTTGAACCACTGCTTTGCTAGTTGGATGGTGGCTAGCGCGTAGCTCGTTCAACTTGAATGGCTCTGGATCCCAACAACACGGCACGGGATGTCCTGCGCGTACTTAGGTATTTCAACGGAGTGACGCAGCTGTCTAATCCTTATGCTGTGATTTGAAGCTAATTACTCATGACAGATGGTACACGGGAATATCATTGGTGATAAAATCATTTTGAGACTTATGATTTCTCATTCAAGATACAACAAGATGGACAACTTCTAACTTAAGAACAATGAACTCAATATAAACAACTGGAAGGGAGACGGTCGTTCTCTCGAATAGAACAAAGTGTGTCAGGGACAGCTGCAAACAAAGATAGCTTGTTTTACGGTAACCTGTCTCTTTCCTACTCGTGTTCTTTAATGGTGGATTGGTGTTTACGTTTCATTTTATCTAATAATTGAAGTACTTTAGATTTTTTTCTCTCATCTAAACAGGCAAGAATGTGAAGAAATAAGTTCATTGTCTTTGGTTATGGAAATATCTATTCATTTGGCGTATTTTGTTTTATCAAAATGACTGAATTTGTCTGGTGTGAACACTGTGAACTGATTGTTGAGAAAGTTTGTGATTTCATATTGATAAACAATGGTGATTTATTGTGTCGCCTTTGGATGCAAGGACGAGCAAGACAAAAGGAAATTGTCATTCCATGGGTAAGTTGAATGTTGTTCAGATATTTGGAAAATATAGTTCTTGAAATGATAATCAGTTAGGTATACAATGTTCCCAGTCTCAGAATATGTTCAAAAACTATACCTATATTATTTGTCAAATTAAATACTTTCATGACTTTTCCATTAACATATTGAGTAATATTATTTGTTGCAGTTTTCCATTGAAAAGACCATTCTTGAATCATGGATTATGGTAGTTTGAAGAGAGAATTGGGCTTTATCTAAAACCAGCAAACTTTGTGGAGAGCATTTCCTGCCAACTGATTATTTAGACATACAGACATACCAGGTACTGCTAGGTTATTGAAACCAGATGCTGTACCCAGTATATTTTTATTTTCGAAGCATTTGTTACCAAAAAATGATTATCTTCGCAGGAAAATAAGAAAACTCATAGGTAACGTAGAAAACTGAAAAAAGTGATTTTTCTGAACTGAAAATTTTCTAGGAATACTATGAATAGTAAGTGAATTGGGCGTGATTTTCAACCTATTTTGGCTCCTAATATCATTTTCCGAAAATTGGGGTAGTTCCATGGCTGTTGGCGAGCAGTGTATATCACTGAAGATGACCCAACTTAGTCATAGAGTGCATTTTTGATATATCTCTTGCTCCAGCAAGGCTCCTAATATCATTTTCCGAAAATTGGGGTGGTTCCATGGTTGTTGGCGAGCAGTGTATATCACTGAAGATGACCCCACTTAGTCATAGAGTGCATTTTTGATATATCTCTTGCTCCAGCAAATTTCAGGATCCTTACCCAACGATTACGTAAGATACAGGGGTGTTTCCATTTGAAGTGGGTCACACTGTATAGGTAAAGAAAGCTAATTTGAAAATTTTTCATCGTTATATGGAAATATACCGAAGCAATTTACCAACCACGTGATGAATACCTCCATATTCTTACACAAAAACACTTACCATTTTGTAAAGAGATAACTTTCACAAACTCAAATGAAAATACAATCACCAAACCGAACATGAATTTTTATTTTCAACTTTTAAATAATTCGAGTTCCATTTTCATATCACTTGAATCGACCTTACACTATGGAATCTACAACGAGACTGCTACTGATTGATATGATTTATCACTCTAATGATTAATTTGTTGCGTCATCCTTTCAACCGATTATTTCCCGAAGATGACTAATTCCGATATTGATAGTAGGTATACGGGTTGGGGTGATTGTAATTACAATAACAGTACATGTTTACAAAATTAACACAGCGCATGTGCACACCACGAAGATATGCAAAGTAGTACATCGTGATACAAGTAATATCAAAAATGAATCTGCTATTTTCGGTTCGATCCAAGGTTCGATCATATTATTTTGGATAATTATATTTTCAGAAATATCGAGAGAACCATCACAATTGAAACATAATATCCTGAATTATACAGGAATGCCTATTTCGAGTTATTTATACGCCGGGTGGTGAAGTAGTCCGCGGACGGTAACGTGCTACTTTACGCCCGGTCGTGCATGAAAATTATTATGTAAAAACTTTGATATTGACTAATCAATACTCACATGCTATTGTTTAATTATCCATAGCACACTTTCATGAACATATTTCAATAGGAGGGGTATTCAAAAAGTATTTTCATGTAAAATCTCAATTATTGTGAATTGAATGTATGATTGATATATCACTGGAAAGCTAATGAACAGAACGAACAGAATGTTGAAATATACAATGAAAAGAATACGAAAATTGTGACGTCATGTTCTCACGGGAGGATTCCTTTGGGAGTTTATTTAGGGAAATCTAGTAGGAATGAAAAATTCAAAAACATTCTCTGTGCCTTTTCTTGTCTTGATGGACGCCGTGAATTTTTCGAGAAATTGGTATTCTTGTCTATTATCAAAGTAACATTCTTCTTTATCATTCTGTACATACCCAGAGTTCATCATTGACCAAGTAGCTGTCGAACATCTCCACGATGTTCGGATGGTGGTAGTCCCTCATGATGACCACTTCGTTGAACAACAATTCTCTTCGTTGTTGCTTCCTCAGATCCATTTTTTTGACGGCCACTTGCCGGCCAGTGGAGCGATCATGAGCGATACAAACTGTGCCGGTCGAACCCTCGCCGATCTTGACGAATCTCTCCAGATTTTCTCTGGGATCTTTGGAAGAGACGACCATCTGAAGGGCCGCCCTGAACTGGAGTAAATCAAATCAAATCAAAGTTTATTCATTCCATAATATTACCTAAGCATAAATGCTTGTAGTGTATATTTCTGTACAGGAAAAGTAATGTTATTAGCTTTTTTTTTGGATTGTCAGGAGAGATGCAAACTGAAGGGCGTATAGAGATTCGAGAAAAAAAAATTGTTTCTTAATAATGATTGGCGAGAAAATGATAAATGAGTAAAAGAGGATTTTTTTATAAGTAGATTTTTTTGATTTCGTATTTGAAGGATTTGGGTTTATTCATTATTTATATTTGAAGTGGTAGTTTGTAAAAATAATTTGGGTCCTACATACGAGAGGCAGCATTGGGAGTGAGTTTTCCTAAATATCAAGTGATTGTTTCGTGGTAAATCGGGTTGGAATAGTTCTGTTGTGATTTACAATTGGTTTTGTTATTTAATGCATATATAACAAGCATTGGTACATTATGTAGTTTTTCAATATTGGAGGTAAATACGAGCGAATTGAATTTTCTGATCAAAATTAATGCTGGGTTTATAGATTCAACTAATCGGAAGCATGAACTAACAATGGGCAAGACCACTGAGGGATGAAATCCGCCCAAACCTCTTTCAATCGATGATTCATGTAATGTACAGGGTGGGCTGATTGGACACTTTTAAAGGGAAAGTTCTATTCCCGCACTAGATAGAAAAAAAACTGCATTGTGAAAAAATAGCTATTTTTGAAGGGTCAGTTTTGCACAATAATTTTACAAAATAATTTTTATCGTGGTAACTGTGACAGATACCTATCAGGAAAGAGTATAAAAAATCTTATGAGAATTCCAGATATGACATAATATACGGGGTGTTTAATTTGGCGTAACAAAGTAGCTACCACTTTCTGATATTAGCGGCAACACTGCATTGATGAAAATATTTCAGACAAATAGCTGTCATTCTGCTCTCCAGATATTTCAGATTTTTCCATATACCGTGAAACACCTTTTATAGCTACAAGTTTCAAGTGAATGGTACTAATGGTAGACCAGTTATTCACCCATAAAGACCACCACAAAATCAAAACAACACTATGTATGCTTTTTTGGTCTCTTGGAGCGCACGAAAGGAAATCCTATAATGTTCGTGGAAAATCGTGCGTACCTAGGGAGGATTGTGAAAGGAGGTAGGTGTTGGCATTTTTTTCAACTTTTTGAGGTTATAAGTTCTTGAGAATAATTCCATTGGCCAAAAAATTCCATAGCTTCGCAGTTTTATAGACAAACGAGTTTTGGTACAGTGTTAGATATATTTCAAGGTTAACGATGAAAGGATGTGCTGGACTGGGATCGTCGAGTTCATCTGACTGGTATTGCTAGTGATGGAATTATAACAGAGATTTCTGAGGTACATTTGCCGTGGAAGTATCCAATTCTGGTCATTTCTTTGAAGGCTCATAGCATATGAACCACCTGGTATATTTTTTTGATATTTGGTAGACGTGTTTTCCCACTGCTACCCTAGCGACATGTATATCCGTCAGAAAAAAAATTCAGGCCCGGACTAACAAAAATTCAACATATTATTGGGTCCTCGAAAAAACACCCTGTATGTTTGAATTTACAAAATCTGCTTACATATCTGAAGAGAGCACAAAATGTTGAATGGATTTGTGTACTTTTTATGTTTCTGCATGCTATTTTACTACTGAATTTCTGACGCTGCAATCTGCAATGAAGAATTCGTGAATTTCAGTAGAGCTATTTTCAGTTTTTCATATCGAATTAAGAAAATTTTGCAATTTTTCACAACTCATTTTATTCCATTTAATAGTCGTTGTCTGCATTTTAAGCTTCGGCCGAGGGGTATAAGGTCCTGTAAATTTTTTTCACCATTATAGTTCTGTGGAATTGAAATGTGGACCTATGAATCTATGAAAGCATCTCTTTTCAATTCTGATCAAAATCTAGTCACCATGACAGCATATGACAAATCGTTATTGATAAATAGTTACTAGATTCCAGTGCCATTCCTGTGAATATCGCATCAGAACAGTGAATTCGAGTTAATTATAACAGAGGCGGCTATGTCTTTATTGACTAGTAGTTTATAATATGATGAAAACAACAAACACACTTCACGCCTTCAAAAGAAGTAAATAATGTTAGGTTATAAAGCTAGTGGTGAAAAAACAATGGTAGCAATTGTCGTTGATTTAATTATTTTTCATTGAGGCCCTGACATATTCCAACCCTACTACCTTCTACAGGTTTCCGTTGGTTTCAAACATTACCTTGGAAATCAATTTTGGAAAGCTACTAAAGGCAACTTTTTTTTTTCTAAAATTAGTATTGTTGCCAAAGCCTTACTTGTTCGTGTGTGAGTCGTTGTTCATGATGCTTCGTTGAGGCTGCCTGAGCCTGCGCCTGAGCCACCATACCAGGAGGCCCATGCATTGGTAGATGGGGCTGCATTCCATTTTTGATTTGGTTCTGATTTTGATCAGGTCTCGGAGGATAGCCTGCATGCTGTAAGCTTTGGTGTGACCCGTGACTGGAGTGTGAATGAGCCCCTAATGTACAATTCAGTGTCACCATTATGAATTATATGAGAATCATTCATTGAACAATTCAGGAAAAATAGAGCCTAATCGTTTTAGTTTGAAAACGTTGACGAATATTGAAAACGACGTTCATTGAGGAGTAATGATGATTTTTGTTACTGGAGGTATTACCTGTTTTGGAATGTGAACCTCATTTTTTTTTTCTTAGGAGGGTGAGATTTTGTATATGTTCAGAAAATTTCGAAATTCGACCGACAGTGCTTGGCCTTCAAGTGTTCAGTTCTTGAGATATAAGGGTGTGGAAGTTAAGAAATATAAATAGTTTTATCGCAATAATTATATGGTTTAATCTTCAAATGGGTAATTTTTTACCAGAAATTCATTCCGAACATTCAATTCAGTAGTGCGCTACGGGGGTTGTGGTAGCTTTTCCACCGATATTTTCTACGCCACTGTTGTTCGAGATATTTGTCCCAAAATAGAAGTTTGCATTCATTTTCAGTAGAGAATTACAAAAATTAATTTTTCCTGTCTGCATGAAATACCTATGTTCAGCTACAGAATGATATCTAAAAAATATCTTATCTACTGACCACCAGAAAAACTACTATGCAATCGCCTATTTTGGGTCGAATATCTCGAAAACTGTCGATTTTAGCTCATTTGAAGATGAAATATGGGAGGAAAAGTTACCACAGCCCCCTGTTGGGCACAACTGAATAAAATATACGGAATGACATTCTGGTCGAAAAATGACCTGTACAAAGATGAAACCATACACCGAATTTGAATGTAAAATATTCAATCATTCTAAAGTTATTGCGAAAAATCTTTATTTATTTCTCAACTTCCACACCTTGTATTTTGAGTACTGAACACTTAAGACCCTGTCTCCGTAATTATGAAATCAGGAGGGCTATCACCTGTGAAGCGTTGTCGGTCGAATTTCGAAACATCCTGTATAATAGCATAGATAGGTTACTGAAGTGGTATTGAATTTTTCACATTATACAATTACACTGCTTGTTGTTACATACCTCAAATTATTTTCCATACCAATCAAATTATGAGCTAAAGTTGAAAATGAATTCCTGATTCGAAAATACGGTGCTATTCTGCCACCGATATGATGACGTCAGTCTTAAAAAATTTTACGCTAGCCTCATCAGAAGTCAGCCAAACTCGGTTAACACGTTGCCAACCCGCGCAAGTAATAGTTGAGTTGTTTGGAAATTGTCTGTAAACGATTCCATGAGGATGTGTTTTTATGTCGGAACGCATTCGAGACAGTGACGGCAACTCAGAGGAGGCAAGGGAGACTGAGCCTCCTCAAGAATTTCCATACATCGAAAAATTCTATATACTTGTACAAAAAATTACCCGAAATAGCTAACTTACGTTCGTTTTATCGGTTTTATTTCCTGATATCAAGGAAGGAATTGAGAAACTAGTAGCAATGCTTTTACTTGAAAGTATTCATGATAGAATATGGATTTGCGACCGGCAGCAACCAACTGAAATCAGCCTCTGACCAATGAAATTCGACAGAATCGCGATTCGCAAGGGAGCACGTGTGACTGAGATGTTTATATGTATATGGTGTTTGCACAGATGTGCTTTTGTTTTGCCCAAACTATAATCAGAATTTCATTAAACACTATCAAAAATGAATTGATTGTTGTTATTTGGTCCGATCGCCATTAAAAATATGACGATATCAGCGCCTCTTACGGATTTTCAATGAACAAGAACCTTATGTGTCGTCGGTTTTTTTCGTAGAATTTCACATTCACACTTCCAATTCAGCCTCCCCTGTTGAAAAGAGCACGAGCCGCCACTGAATCGAGTCTGCTATTGCATGGCGTGCAGTACTGGAATATTTGCATTCTAACTCCATTTCTGAGGCTATATTCCACTGACTCTGCTGAAAATTTGTGTTCCAAAATATGACATCAAAAATACAGTGCTGTAATTCAGAACAAGTTTTCATCAGTAATCAGAAGCAGTTGATCAGCTGGTGAAATTTGTCAGTTGTCACTTCTGTAGTTTCTCGTTTATCTGGACAATTATTGTAATAAGGGGCATTGATATCATTAATTTATTAGTAGTCTGCTCACAAGTATCTATCACTTTCAGTGTTTTTTTTATTTCGCAATTAAAAATCAGCAGATTTAGTACTGTCAGTTGAATTCGGAATATAGCCCAAGACAGCACGCCACTGCTTAACTGAAACGTCTGACCTTGAATTGATTTGATTCATTTCTTGACGTTGTGACGCACGTGCAAAGAAATATTATACAGACTATATCATACGAAATATCCCTAGTAGCATTCACTAGTCGATAATTGAACAAAATGCACATTTTCCTCCCATGGAAGAATAAATCGGAGACGTATCATTGCAATTTATAAGTACATCAGCGAAACCTAGCCACGTGATATGTTAACAAACATTTGGTAAATATCCCTTGGTAACTCGGCAGCTGCGCTCTGCACTGTCTAATCACAATGTACATGGTGATTGAAACTTCTCGCCCTTGGCTTATAATTAACAGGATAAGGGAAACTGCAATTGCAAATCTGGCAGAGGGGATTTGAATATGGCTTTGTGTAAGGTATATTTTTACAAATTCAAAGGTATTCAACATCTTTCAAAATGGCGGAAATGGTCTCAAAGAATCATTTTTCCATAATCTGCCAGAATATATACTTTTAAACAACTTTTATCCAAAAAAGTTATTTTCAATGTTCATTTTGTTAAAAGCTATGGGATTCTAAAGTTGGCATAATTAAGTAAATCTCAACTGACCTCGACATAATAAAAACCAAGTCGGCCGGGTTTTAGTTTTAATCAGTTTCAATGTATTTCAAAATGTATCCCAATTCATATTGTTTATGAAACAATTTTCTTCCCAGCCGACTTGATTTTTATCACAGTTGAGATTTATTTGTTAATGTCAACTTTACAGTCCCATAGCTATCAACCAAATGAAGATAGAAAAAAACTTTCGGACGAAAGTTGTTTAAAACATATTCTTTCAGAATATATGAAGAGCATTCCAAAATATTTGTCGATTTTTTTTACTCTATACAAAGTCCCTAGTTCCATTTCCATTTTATTGTGAAACATTCAATGTATTCAGAATTTCAAAGGCTGGAGGACTTTGGTCGATGGTCGAATGGAGATTCAGAAAAAAAAAAGAAACTGATCTTCTTTAATTGATTACATTCGGAAGTTCTGATTGACTGTAATTGGAATTTGAAAATATTGATGAGATCATTGAAATCTATACTCATGAAAGCCATGAAGAAACTGATTATTTGAGATTGCAGGGCTCTTAGTATTTCATCTCCAACAAAGTATGATGCAGTTGATTTATTATACCTACCACAGGAAGTTATATTTATTTTTCTCTTGTGGGAGTGAATTGACAGCTTAATTTCATAAAATGAGGGAACATACATTAGGTAAGTCAATACATGAGTAAATAAATGAATTTTTTTAGGCTCTCTGATATGCATCCTCCATTAACCTACACAGTATCAATAATTTGCCTTACCTAAGTGGGATAGTCCCATTGGATGGGGCCCTGTGGAAGCCACTGAACCAGAAGGGGATATTTGAGGATGTTCTCGTTGTGGGTAGCCAATATATGGTTCTGGTAGGTTGCCATTTACATGAGAGTTGGGAACCTCATGGTTGCTAAGCGATCTTTCAGCTGGAGAGCTGTCTCTTACTTGTGGTTTACCTTAATTCAATCATTTCAGGTTTATTTACCATTAAAAAAAAGCATTTGAAGCAATATACATAAAAATATTTTCACTTTTGAAAATGAATTAAAACATTTCCAATATAATTCTCTGTAAAATTTGTGGTACTGCGATAATAATAAATATTCCGGATTTTATCATGACCTTTGTTTTTTCAACGAACACCTTGTATATTCCTACACATTCCAATTATACAGGCCAGAACACGTTTAAAGGTTATGTAATTTGTATTATTTTTCAACAATAGAAATCAAGATTTTTTTCATTGCACTTCATGGATGAATGTGATTTGTCTAAGGGTATTCACCATGAATTCATCCAAATGGAAGGGGTAGCACATAGTATGAGTGCCAGGGAAAAATTTTGGTTTCAGGAGAAAATTAACATGACTGCAAGGAAACTCATGTAACTCAATAGTTGTAAATTTAAATAAACACGATTTGTTTCTGCACCATAATACAAAGTATGTACTTTATTTATCCTGATTATTCATTATCATGGACCTATAACTATAAAGAAAAGTGGACTGTCAATTTGGGCATCTTCTATTCTGCTGCCAAGCAGCTTTCAGGAAAGGGGAGAGAGGCGAGGTGATTGATTGTGATATTTCCCGTTCCACCAGTGGTGCAACTTCCATTACTTGAAAATATTCAAGATACAAGGACCATATTT
Source organism: Phaedon cochleariae (assembly GCA_918026855.4). Lineage (NCBI taxonomy): Eukaryota > Metazoa > Arthropoda > Insecta > Coleoptera > Chrysomelidae > Phaedon > Phaedon cochleariae. The sequence continues at coordinate 16,474,393 of OU896709.1, read as the reverse complement.
TTTTTTCAAGATTTCCCCACCTACATATGATGAGAATCATTAGCTATTGATTCATTTCATTTCCATTATCAAGATTGCAAACATTTAGAGTTGAAAATGAGGAAACTGCTAAATGAATAATGGGAAATTATAAGAGATAGGAAGATAATTGAATTCACATTTGCGCATGCCGCAAAGAAAATTTTTAAATTCCGAGTATTTCCGGAGATAAACGAAAAATCAGAAATTTTTAATTTATTTTCATTGTTTTCGGCGTTATCTGTTGAAGAATATCAAAATTGAGAGCACAATTGCTGCAATGCCACTTTTTCCTGCTATACGATGACATATTCAGATTCACTATACGACGTTTCCTCGCCAACATCATTAAGTTTATATTTTCTCATGGGCGCCATATTGGATTTTCATTAATAAAGATAGCATGTTGAATCTCAATGTTATCGTTAATATAAAGATTTCAACTTTCAGAAAACCTTTTTAATTTATTTCGTATCGAATCTGACCATTACAATTATCTATTTCTGACTCAATGACTTTTCCTGTCAAAATCCCCTAATACTATGTGTTCAGAATTAACTAAAATATAAATTAGCCGTGACATTCTCCCCGCGGTGAAGGAACTTCTTTTTCTTCACTACTTATTTCTAAACGGCATAATTTCTTGACTGGCCTCCGGAAAGTAGAGGTACTAGTTTTCACTTCGGCAACTCTTATTCTTCCATCGGGCCCAGGAAATACTTTTTCTATCTTTCCCATTGTCCAAGCATTTCTTCGTATGTTGTCATCTGCTATTAATACAATATCTCCAACTCTGATCTCTTGGTTATCATCTGTCCACTTAGATCGTTTATTTAGCCGTGGTAAATACTCTTTGACCCATCGACGCCAAAATATATCTGTTAACATCTGGGATTTCTTCCACTGTTTACGCAATGATGAGTTTGATTCGCTGATACATACTGGTCCGTTCTGATTCCCGTATCCAATCAAGAAATGATTGGGAGTCAACGCCTCAGGATCAGCAGCATCAACAGAAACATAGGTTAGTGGACGTGAATTTACTATGTTTTCTGCCTCTGCTAATAGTGTCAGAAGAGTTTCATCTCTGAGAGATTGGTTATATAAAGCAACTCCAATGGTCTTCTTAACAGAACCAATCAGCCGCTCCCAGACGCCGGCCATGTGTGGCGCTGCAGGTGGTAAAAAATGAAAGTCAATACCTTCTGAAGCCATTGTATCATGCAAAGCAGACGTATTCATTTCTGCTAGACATTTTTTCAACTCTTCAGCGGCTCCACGGAGATTTGTTCCATTATCGCTGAAGATCTTTGATGGTTTTCCTCGTCGTGCTATCATCCTCCTGATGGCCATGATAGCGGAATCGGTGGTTAAAGTATGCGCAACCTCTAGATGAATAGCCCGAACTGCCATGCAAGTGAACAGAACACCCCATCTCTTCTCTCGACGACGGCCAACGCAAACTTGCAGGGGTCCAAAATAATCCATACCCACATTCACGAAGGCTCGAACATCTGGAGTCAACCGTACTTCTGGTAGTTGTCCCATTTTTGGCACCACAGGTTTCGCTTTCGATTTTCTGCATCTAAGACAACTGGAGAATGTTGACTTCACTGCAGCTCTCCCATCGATGATCCAAAATCGTTGCCTCACGTCGTTCAGAATTGTTTCTATACCTTGGTGTCGGAATTTCTCATGATAGTATTGCAACATGAGCTTCGTGTATGGATGCTTTGGACTTAGAATATATGGTTTCTTTGTTCGGTATTCCATATGAGTAGCCAAATTCAGTCTACCATCTACAATTAACAACCCATCTTCATCAAGCGCGGGACACAATTGTTTAAGACGACTTCTCCGGTCTAAAGCTGTATCTTTTTTCAGGGTACAGATATCATCCCAGAAGCTTTGCTGTTGAGATTTTCCTATCCAATATTTTTCGGCTGCATTTATTTCTTGCACTGTCAGATCTTTTGGGATGTGAATATCTTCTTTTCTTACTTTCCTTAATAACTTGTTTATGTATCTTTTTACCCAAGAAGTAGTTCGAATCAAGCGGATCCATTTAGAAAATCTTTCAATCTTGAATACATCCTCTTCTTTTTCAGTAGATACTGCTACAAATTCTGCTTTCATCTCTGAAGAATACTCTGGACACTTTGTACATGTAATCTCATTTTCTGAAGGCCAATATTCTTCAGAATTTCTCAGAAATTGTGGACCATGAAACCAGTTTTGCAATATAGTTTCGATTGAATCATTTAATTTTATTCTAGTGGCATAATCTGCAACATTTTCATTCGTGGGTACCCACCGCCATTCTTCAACCGATGTCGATTCTTGAATTTCACCTATTCGATGTGCCACAAATTGTTTGAAATCTCTTCCATCGCTTCGTATCCACTGTATGACACATTTGGAGTCTGACCAGAAGTATTTTTGACAAATTTCTATCTCCAATTCATCACATATTGTGCGCGATAATCTGCTGGCCATCACTGCAGCTTGAAGTTCAAGCCTGGGAATCGACAAAGGTTTCAGTGGGGCTACCCTAGTCTTTGCTGATATCATAGCTACATCGATGAAACCTTCCCCGACAATGCGAAGATAGGTTACACTGGAGAACGCTTTTTCACTGCTATCACAGAATGTATGTAATTCGAGTCTTTTTGCGGTAGGAATATTAGTGGAATAACATCTCGGAATTTTAACTTTTTCAATTTCCTTAAGATCATCAAGCCATTTCAACCATCTTTCTTCGATACTTCCGGGAACAGGGTCATCCCAGCTTATACCTAACCGCCATACATCTTGCATGAGTATTTTCGCCCTAACTGTGAAGCAAGCTAGCAGGCCTAGAGGGTCATAAACCGACATAATATTTTTCAATATTTGTCTTTTTGTGAAACTCTTAGACGAGTCAGCAGCTTTCAAGACATTAGCATTTATTTTGAATAAAAGTTCATCCGTGGTTGACTGCCACCATATCCCAAGAACTCTTTCAGGTGAACAAGCATCGTTTTCGAATGTTTTCATCATCAACATGTCTTCAGACAGAGTGTTTCTCACCAAATTCGAATTTGATATCCAATTGACTACCTCGAAGCCTCCAAGCTTATGAACATTAAAAACATCCTGTATCATTTGAAGTGCTTCTTCTGAATCTAAAGAATCCAAATAATCATCCACATAAAATTTCTCAGTTATGGCTTTCAAAACTTTTTCTGAAGGAGCTTCTTGTTTGGCGTTCAAATTCTTGATGAATTGTGCGCAAACCGGGGAACATGCTGCACCAAACGTCATCACCTGCATCTCAAAAACTTCTGGTGGTATTTCGAAGTTCAATCCTCTCCACAGAAAACGCTGAGCACATCGATCGACTTCACGGATTTTTACCTGGTGAAACATCTCGCGTATGTCACCACATATGCCATATCTTCGCTGCCTGAACTTCCATAAAAACGAAGTGAGGGACTGAAGTAAGTCTGGCCCGGACATTAGGTTGTCATTCAAGCTCTCCCCGTTAGATTTAGCTGAAGCATCGAAAACCAATCGGATTTTTCCAGGCTTGTTATCATTCACAGTGGCAAAATGAGGTAAATACCAGGTTCTTGATGTTTCAATATTCGCTTCATCAGATGGAACTTTCTTCGCGTATCCTTTTTCTAGGTAGCTATCAATCTTTTTACAATACTCCAAGGCGAACTTGTCATTTTTCCGGAACTTTTTTTCTAAACAACTCAGTCTTTGTAGAGCGACGGTCTTACTCTCTGGAAGTGTAACATTTTCGGATTTCCAAAGAAGACCTATTTCAAATCGATCACCTACTTTTCTAGCTGTTTCATTCATAAGTTCCATAGCTCGTGCATTTTCTTTACCCAAAACATTTGAAACCATGGCTACACCAAATGCTTCCGTCGAAAAGGAATTCCTCATCAATTCTTCCAGACGTTCATTATCACAAATATGGAAGATCTGTGCATGCATGCTACCTGAACCAGGACTAAGACCATGCAATGACCAACCTAGTTTGCATTTGGTAGCAACAGGTAAGTTATCTGGACCATTTCGAAACTGTCTGGGTAATATCAAATTAATATTGTCTTGACCAATCAATATCATTGGTCTTTCATTGGCAAAACTTTCAATTGGAAGGTCGTTCAAGTACTCATAAGCTATCCAATCTTCCATATTTACAGTTTGTTCTGGGAGAGAAAGCCCCTTCACGGTCCTGACATTTTCCAAAGAATATCTTCTGGAATTTTCTCTCACTCCAGATATCTTGAAATTCAATCTTTCAGATTTGTCCATGTTTGAGGTTATACCATTAGTCCACTGGATACAAAGTGGCTCGTTCTCTCCACGCAATCCTATTTCCCTAACAATACTTTCCTCAACTAATGTGACAGTTGATGCTTCATCGCATAACGCTAGTACATTCAGTACACCATTTGGCCCAAATATGGAAACCGGAATCATTCTAAGCAGAATTTTCGCATTTGCGTGTCTAATTGAACATACTGTCTCGTTCTGACTATTGTTGCTACATGTTGATGGGTTCGATTGTTGACTATCAGCCGAGGAAATATTCGTTTTGTGCAACAAAGGGTGATGGAAATACTTGCATCCATCTTTTCCACATTCCTGTCGCTTCTTGCATCTGAATTTCTGATGACCTTTCTGTAGACATGAAAAACACAATTTTTTATCGGTGATAGTTTTCCACCTACTATCAACGTCATCATCGTTCATTTTTGGACAGGAACCTTCTACATGTTTATTCTCACAATAGAAGCAGATTTGTTTTCTTGATATTTCTTTTGTTGCCAATACCCTCTCATTTTTCTGTTGCCAAGCCGAACTTCTCGAATTATATTTATTTTCAGTAATGTTAGGGATAGGTTAGAAAAATCTTCTAAAGTCGCTTTGCCTTCTTTTTTCACCAGAAGCTCGCCCCATTTCAGCTTGATTATCTCGGGTAATTTTCCAACCAGGTCTTTCAGCAGCTGAGGGTTGTTGAGATGATCCAAAGACACTAAAGCTTTCATGGTAGATATGAGATTTCTCACCTCATGTGATAAATGAATCAGCTTATCAGCATTGGTATCTCTAAAATATGGAATAGCTTTGATTCGTGAGATCATTACCTCAATGACTTGTTCCGTTCTCCCAAAGCGCATTTTCAGGGTGTCCATGATCAAATCTACGTTATTAGAGGTGAGCAGCATGCCGGCTACCGAAGTCTTCGCATCCCCCCTCAAACATTTTTGTAGTTTGATTAGTATTTCATCATTACTATATTGACACATTTTCACTATCTGCTGATATCTTTGAAGGAACAAAGGCCAATTCTCTGGATTTCCATCAAAAACTGGAAAATCCTTGTCCACTACATTCCTTGCTAACAACGTGTCGTTTCTAGCTGGAGAAACCGATTTCAAGACACTGGAAAGAGTTTCACACAGCAGTTGAATGTCTGTCGGATCCTTATTTTTCTTCGGATTGTCTGGTTCATGAATGCTTTCTTCTTTTCTAGGATCACCTACTTCAATGTTGTTTACCCATTGAGCAACAGAGGTTACAGAATGAACGTAATTCCGTTGGTCTTCTTTACTACAGCATTCACTATCTTCAATGTCCACTGCTTCCATCTCAGCTTCTTTCAATTGATGCTCCATTTCAAGAATCTTCATCTTATTTTCAATTTCCCTCCGTTGCTTTTCTAATTCTTGCCTTTCCTTTTCTGTCTGAATTGCAAGACGTTTTTTAGATAAACAAGGAGATGCTTGTGATCTAGATCTAGATTTGCATGATGCACTTTTCATAGAACGTTGTTCAGAACGCCCCGTATCATCATGACTTTTTCTGATAGACATGTCACTATTATTGACGTTTTTCGAAATACCTGGTGAATTCAAACTTTGAGTTCCATTCTGTAGAGTCTGAGAATCACTACTCTGAGGAGCACCATTGAGTTCTGTCATGGATGAAGGATGTATATCGTGTCCTTCTCCAAACCCTCTGGGCCACAGAAAGTCGCAGGACAATTTTCTGTTCACACCTGCATTACTCCTAACACACCTTTTCTCCTTCCTGGAATCTTGTCCATCCATAGCTGTTTCAAGTTTTTCTCGAAGGACCACAATGTTATCGTTAATATAAAGATTTCAACTTTCAGAAAACCTTTTTAATTTATTTCGTATCGAATCTGACCATTACAATTATCTATTTCTGACTCAATGACTTTTCCTGTCAAAATCCCCTAATACTATGTGTTCAGAATTAACTAAAATATAAATTAGCCGTGACACTCAAAATATAGTATGGTAGGGAAAAAGTGGCAATTCAAATGTATTCTCAACTTTGACATTCTTCAACAAATAACGCCAGAAAAAATATAAATGATTTACCAAAATTTCTGCTTTTTTCGTATATCTCTGGTAATACTCGGAATCAAATTTTTTTCTCGACGGCATATTTTCAATCACATAATTGCGCAACTTTGTTGTGAAGCATCTGATTTTCACTTTATAAAAAATAAAATGTAGGTTATAAGAACTACATCAATAAATCTATCCAACTAGCAATATGTAGGTACCCTTCCTATAATAATTCTCAAATAACATTCAAGTTCAACTAATATTGACTTAACGGGCATTTTACCCTGCGCTCATGTCAAAATTCTTATGTAATTACTTACAAATGAGAAGAGAGTTCTGGGAGAAAATAAGCACTCTTTCTGCATACAACACAATTACACATCATCAAGACACTTATGGTTTAACGATTGTTAACAAAAATTCACTGATTCACTTGAATATCACAAAATTCAAGAGCATTCACTGAGATATTCAGGTTTTATGTTATCAAGGTTGGCAACAGTGATGTCTATCACAAGGGTGAGTTGGCAACACTGGCTCAGAAATGTACATGTCAAGTCAGTCATGGTTGATCTTAAAATAAAGAAGTATCATTCTCCAATCAAAGTATTCTCATTAACTAAATATTGTATATAAAATTACCGAGAAATACAATACAATACAATACATGGTGTCAAGTGTGAAAATTACCTAGAGTGTACTGTCTTATCAAATAACAGGCACAAACAAAGTAAACAGAAGAAACAAATGTAAACTCTTCTGCAGCATCCATGTTATGTTCCTTCCCAAATAGCACTGTGATTGGTTGACGCTGCCAGTGATGCCAAGCTTCTTGAAAGCATTAGGTTATCAGAATTTCTTTCTATTAAACCAATTAATAATAAAACAGCTGATTCTCCTATTGCAACCTGTTAAACTTGGAAGGAAGTTTCTGATCAAAAGTTTTTATTAACTTACCCTCTAAAATGCACTATTTTCGAGATATAGGGTGTTGAAATTTGAAAAAAAAAAAGGTTTTTTTGTGAATATCTATGGACCCGTTTATCTCACAGAAAACAGCTTTCATAAGCATTTTCTACTCATAATAATCTCTGTTTTGTGCAGAACTTATTTATTTGTGAGTCATAATTGATGAAGATTTTGAATAGGTAGTGAGTGTTTCTTCCTCAACTTCTTCACCACTGGAAAAAGTACAGTTTTGAGCCGCTCATTTCAAGGGCCAATGTTTGCTACACAAGAAAGATACTCTTGGTCAGAAACTCTGAAGTTGACCGTTTTTGGGAAACAATCAACTTTTATGTTGGAAATCATGGTGAATTAAAAATAACAATTCTTCCAAAAATTGACCAACCCAGAACATCAACAAATTATATTGTTGAGGAACATTGGATTTTAAGCCTATGAAGGTCAATATCCAAAAGATATATTCCACATATATTTTTTATACTTTCAATTTATTGAAAACAATATAAAATAAAAGCAAACATCTATGCATCATAAACACATACTATACACCCTAAAGACAAAAGTAGATGTGGGTGATTAACTTGAGTACCTGTTAATAATTAGTTGGATTTACAAAAAGCCAAACATACAAATGATAACTGTCAATTGAAATATTATTGACAACAATATACAGCACCACCGCACAGCATATCCACCCTACTTGCTTAGCAATATAGTCCACCCAAACTTCTTTCAATTACAGTACCTTGTGACATATGCCTAAGGGTAAGAATAATTCAAGACCCAGGTTTTTTAATACAACTTCACCCAAATGGCCCCCACCCTTTGGTTCATGATTTTTATTCAGTGACCTCATTTCCCTGTAGTGGAAGGTGGAATTTGGGATGTTCTTATACTGCTGAGTGCACTGAGTGTGAACAAATAAGTCAGATAAAACACATTGTGTGCTCCTGGTCTAGAACATCCCTCTACATTCTACATTTATCTACATATACTAAAATAGTATTGAATATGATATCTCAAGGAAATGTATAGTGACATTAGGGGTGTTGTCATAGAGAAAATAAAATAAATTGCCTTAATACTCACTTATACTAGGATCTCTCCTCATTGAAGGATACTGCATGATTTGTTCTTCTGGGACTGAAGGTGGTACATTGGCATTATTTCTCTCTCTCCTCAATCTTGGAGGACTGGAAGATCTCAGAGAATTGGAACGTGCCACATTTGACACCTTTGGAAGAACAATACCATTAGGTTTAACTTGAGGGGCACTGAGCTTATTCTCATTTTTATGGTCACCCCTGACAATTGTTTTGAGGTCAAGAATTTCTGTTGGAGTGATCTCTGATGGGTCAACTAGAGGTAGAGGCCTGTTGGTGGATTTGAGTATTTGGTTGTTGCCCACAATAGAAGCCCATTGAAGTGGAAGCCCCACATATTTCCCTTCCCTTTTGTCAAACCCAGTGTGTACCCTATGTTCAAAGTTGATGGGTTGGGAAATCTGAGGTTTCTTCTTTTTCTTGCTGAACATAGTTTCAATCCCTCTGGTCCAGGTTATGAGAGGGGTCGAAAACTAACTGGGAAGTAGGTTGTTTAGTCTTGTTTCAAGATTTATTTGTCATATGTGATACATAACATGTAGGATACTGGGAATCAACACATCCCAACACATTTTTAAATTACGTTCAGGTACATTCAAGAATTATGCTCACACACATTCACATTCACATTCACAAGAAAACCTATGAATGTAGAATTTATTAAGTGTAAAGTATAAACAAAAACAAGAAAACAAGCAACAAAAATAATCTTCAAGTTCAAACAATGCAAACTCTGGCGGCGAATGTTTGAGACACTTCTGGAATTCGGTCACTGTCAGTGTCAGTAGTTGTCACCACCTGTCACTGAGGTCACTGACAACAGTGACAGTGACAAGCAGTGCTGGCAAAACAACATTACACCACCTGTGTTGCCAACATACTGTCACACTGAATTAGAGTCAACACTGGAATGCTTACGTCAGCTCGCTCCACTGACTCCAGTCGTAGTCAAGGCTATTCAACTCTAGTCGTAGTATGATCCTCGGTATGACGGTGTGGTATGATCCAAGTAGAGTCCCTTGATGGAAATTGACGTCAAAGTCATCTTCCATCTCTCACTCTAAAGTGTTTGAGAAACAGTTATATAGTTCCATCCTTATTCAATTCGGGAGATTTTTGACATTTGTTGTTCTTCAGCTTATACGAGGCGGCTTATACATGCTTTGCTTATATTGAGGTCATTGGCGTATCATACGTAATTCCATCTGGAATTCCCGATTCAATACTATACCAAGATATAGTTGAATTCTCTAGTTTTAGAGTTTACTCCTCCAGCATGATCTTTGCGAGGTAGGGAACATATAGTTTGTACTAAAAGCTGTTTGATATGCATATGCTTTTTCCGTCTCCCTTAAATAAAAACTCATTTACCAAATAATTTATTGATGAAAGTAACAAAGATGTATACAGTATAACCGTTGATTGATATATGTATAACTTATGGGCACGTTATATTCACTCTTGCATCCTACATGTTTTCAAATTGTGGTAGACTAATAATTATATGAACTTATGTTGAAAGTGCAGTTTTGAGTAGTGGTTATGAAGTGAGATCTGGAACCAATGCAGTTTTCGTGATATTCTCATAAAAAATCTTCAGTGACCCACAACTTGGTTCGAGAGATTGCTGCACATATACCCTTCAGCGATATTCGTAGACTTCCAAGCAAGAATGTCTCCTCCAGATTTTGCAAGTAAACTTGCCGAGGTTCTTCTGAAACTACGAGGTTCTTCTGAAACTATTATGACATCAAGCAGTTTTGAAAATTCGGACCGATGACCGTATGACCGATGACAGAGGACCGATGACAGATGTCAGTTGATGACCGGTGACAGATGACGTGTGACAGTTGACGTATGAATTGGATGAAAAATTAATACATATACAGTGTGTTCGGGACGAATGAATATCAGAAAAAACATATACAGAGCGATGACAGATGACATATGACCGATGACAGATGGCAGCTGATGACTGGTGACTGATGACAGATGACATGTAACAGTTGACGTATGAATTGGATGAAAAATGAATACATATACAGTGTGTTCGGGACGAATGAATATAAGATAAAACATATACAGAGCGACCTACAAAATCAGAGGCAGATCAAATATCTTGAACCAAATGAAATATCATTATTTATCACAGAGTGACATGAAGAATCAGAGCCAGATCAAAATCTTCTTGATGGAAATTGAAAAAATACTCAGTGCGTTTGAGCTGAATGAATATTAGTAATATCCGAGGGGTGGCTCACTATGGTAATATGGTGTACATCGTGCCAGTAATATATTACCAGTACAGTATTATACTTCTAGTATTACCGGTATTACTTGTATTATCAAGTAATATTTGGTAATATTTGGTAATATTTGGTAATATTTCATATGACAGGTATTATTGGTAATATCGGCTAGTAATATTGGAATATTGGTAATATCTGCTTGTAATATAGTAATATAAGAAATATCTTCCAATAATATGGTAATATTAGTAATATCTGTCAATAATATGGTAATATTGGTATTATTTCATAGTAATATAGTAATATTGGTGATATTCCAAGTAATATTAGTTTCTCATCAAGTAATGCATTGGTAGTATTTCTAGTAATATTATGAAAATGAGTATTATACGTTCTAATGTTCTATGAGTCAATTATACCAGATGTCGCAATGAAAAATAAGCGTTCGCCACCTAGCGAGATTTTTGAAAGCTGTCTGTCAGGTGCAGCAACATGTTATTTTCCATCGTGAGTATCTAGACCTCGATCTATACCTACCTGATCTCTATGAATAGAATGAGTATCAAAATACCATTTCTTTATTCTAAATTGATGGTTCAGTATGTATTTGCATGAACTCAGTGTTTGAAGACTAATGGTTGAGTAATCGGCGACTATAGGAACACCCAAACAACCACAAAGGTATTGAGGAATGTCGAACTATATTTCAGCAACTAATTCGCCAAATTGAGTAGACCTAAATAGTTATTTGCTTTACATGAGAGAAAATCACAAGATTTAAAGCTACCCAGGCAGTTAAAGTGCACCTTCTATGCCTGTTAAGTGACATTAAAAAGCCATGTTTAATGTCATGTGGAGAAAATAACTCTGTATTTTTATGTTGGCAATACCATGCAATACTGAGTATTATTCGAAATATGTCTCTATCAGCTAAAATTTAATACTTTCTAGATCTATACTAAAGAATAGCAACTCATCTGAACTCAAGGGATATTACTATAAACTAGGTAATATCTAATAATACCAATAATACTCAAGATATTACTAAATATTACTGATTTCTCAAAATATTACCAAATATTTCCAAGTAATGCCAAATATTACCAAATACTACCGAATATTACCGAATATTCCCAAATATTCCCAAATATTACCAATTATTACCAAATATTATCAAATATTACCAAATATTACCGAATATTACTGAATACTACCAAATATTACTAAATATTACCAAATATTACCCAATATTACCAAATATTACCAAATATTTCCGAATATTACCAAATAATACGAAATATTCGGGAATGTTACAAAATATTACCAATATCACCTTCCAAATAATGTTTAGGAACCTGATAAACCACATTAATTATTACTAGTTCATACAGATAACCACCCTTATCACTATCATTAATTCAACTATTATCAGTAGGAATATCTATACATATTTCGACAATTAAACTGAGGTCGAATTTTAAATCGATTTCGATTTACTCATAGATCCAATTATAAATTTCTATTCGGTTCTCACACTTGGTTAGCCCCATCTTTCAGTTACTCTCCAGAGCAATATGACACTATACACACAAATTTCTGGTGAACATTGCAGCGGTGTCATTATGATTCCGTTTGAGCAATTTTGTTTTTTTGGACCTTGTTCTAAATACGGTTCTATATCGTGATAATTTTTCGAAATTCTTTCTTGGACCATGAATCATCATGCTCGAAAGAAAAAATTATGAAATTATTCGTTTATTTCGTTTATCAGTTTAGTTGTCGAAATATATAGACATTTCTGCTGATAATAGTTGAATTGATGATAGTGGTGAGTGAGGTTACCTGTATACATTATTAATTAACGAGGTAATTAATGTCATTCATCAGGTACCCATCATTATTTAGAAGGTAATATTGGTGGTATTTCGTGATATCTGCGGTAATATCTGGTAATATTTGGTAATATTAGGTAATATTTGGTAATATTTTGTAATATTTGGTAATATTTGGTAATATTTGGTAATATTTGGTAATATTTGGTAATATTTGATAATATTTTGTGGAATTTGGTCTTATTTGGTAATATTTGGTAATATTTCACATAATCAGTAATATTTAGTAATATCTTGAGTATTATTGGTATTATGGTAATATCCCCTAAATATTACTGATATTACCTGATTTGGTAATATGGTGTACAAAATTTAGGCAAGTGAGCCACCCCTCGGTAATATCATATACAGATCGAGCTGAATTCCAGAGGCAGATCAAATATCTTGTACCAAATGGAATATTATAATTTATTACAGGGTGAGCTGAAAAACCAGCGGCAGATTAAAATCTAATCGGTGAATATTTAAAAATACACAGTGTGTTTGAGACGAATGGATATTAGGAAAAATCTCGGGAAAAATACATTCACAGAGAGGCCTACAAAACCAACCCAGAATGCAATATTGCAGTCCAACATTGAAATCACTTTCCCAAATTTATTTCTCTGTGAAGTTATTCCGTAAGTTTCAAAAATCGATTCAGCAATATGAAACCATAATGCATGCTCATGTTTCCAGAGAGTTGGTGGGTTAATTGATTTAATTGATTCTTGCTTTTTCTTGGAATGCCCAGTTGATGTGTTTTCTGAGGAGATGATGTCATGAGGCATGATATTCTTTGAAAATGTTGAACTTTCACGATGTTTTTCCAAAATATTGAGTCTTGCTTCCAACGAATCAATTTTTTTTTTATTTTCATCAAATTTGACGATCAGAATTTCGCACAATTCTTCAAGTCTATCGATCTTCTTTGTAAAAATAGTATTCGAAACATCATTTGGTATGATTCTTGATGAAATCTCTGAAAGAATCAACATTCATAACTAGAACGCGATATATTTTTGTAATTCATCAGTTCATCAACTATCTCAATGAAGACGAGACAGGCAGATAAACAACAATTTTCTCTGCAATGAAGATTACTGTATATACCTAACCCACCATGCGTCTACCTCCTTTATAAACGCCGAGTTGATACTCTCCCCTCGTAAGGGTACCTGTCGTGTTTCCATAGAGACATAAAGGTGAATATCTGTCTTTTCTGTTCTCTTGAGAATCTGGAAAAGATATCAATATATCGCCTTCCGTACGAATATAATGATCCGAATTCTGTAAAGTATACTCTGGTCAGTTCTCTTTGCGGATCATCTGTTCAGTCCTTATTTACTGGATGGTTTTCTCCGATTGAGTGGCAAGTGTCAAACACGACTGCTGCTTGGATCTGCAAATAAACATGACATTTGAATCGAAGTACATTTGAATCAGAAAATATCATTAGAGGAAATACATATAGATGTTGAATCTGAGACATACCTGAATAATAATTTCAACGCCCGCAACTAGATTGCTACATATCCGCTTTCTTTCCGTATAGTGGTTTTTCCAGTAGGCATCTTCCACTTGTTCAATTACGTAAGTGATATTAAGGACCCCTTATTGAAGGCCAAACAATGTGCTGCTCAGACCTAAAACTAAGTATTAATTTCAAGTTTGAATCGTGAGACCTACATAGAAAATGAATCTATGAAAAGTCTAGATATTGTTTCCAACATTCATAACTGGAACGCGATATATTTTTGTAATTCATCAATTCATCAATCATCTCAATGAAGACGAGACAGGCAGATAAACAACAATTTCCTCTGCAATGAAGAACACTGTATATACCTAACCCACCATGCGTCTACCTCCTTTGCAGAGAGGGTTTATAAACGCCGAGTCGATACTCTCCCCTCGTAAGGGTACCTGTCGTGTTTCCATAGAGACATAAAGCTGAATATCTGTCTTATCTGTTTTCTTGAGAATCTGGAAAGGATATCAATATATCGCCTTCCGTACGAATATAATGATCTGAATTCTGTAAAGTATACTCTGATCAGTTCTCTTTGCGGATCTTCTGTTCGGTCCGTATTTACTGGATGGTTTTCTCCGATTGAGTGGCAAGTATCAAACACTTCTTCTTGGATCTGCAACCAAACATTACATTTAAATCGAAGTACATTTGAATCAGGAAATATCATTAGAGTATATACATAGATGTTGAATCTGAGACATACCTGAATAATATTCTCAACGTCCGTAACTAGATTGCTACCTATCCGCTTTCTTTCCGTATAGTGGTTTTTCCAGTAGGCATCTTCCACATGTTCAATTACGTGGGTGATATTAAGGACCTTGAAGGCCAAACAATGTGCTGCTCAGATCTAGAACTAAGTATCAATTTCAAATTGGAATCGTGAAACCTACATAGAATATGAATCTTTGAATCTTGTTTCCAACATTCATAACTCTGGAACGCGATATATTTTTGTGATTAATCAATTCATCAACTATCTCAATGAAGACGTGGCTTGCAGAGAAACAACACCTTCCTCTGCAATGATACTGCAATACTGCAAAAATAATCTTCCATTTCCACTCATGAAGCAATACGTTGTCAAGTCACCAATTATTATCAATTAATCATAAAGATTAGAGTCCTGTCGTTGGATAAAACACGAGATAAAACATAATAAGAGTAAGTCATGATATTATAGATCATTCTTGACTTTTTCGAGCAACCAGCATGTCTGACGTATATCTATTGTACCCTATAAAAAAATATCATGTTGATGTTGTGAAGACTTGGCAACAATGTGCTGAATGCTGAGAACTGACAAGGCACCGCTCACTATCCAATCCTCTAGTGTGAATTGATATGATTCAATTTAACACAAATGTATTTTAAACAATAAGCCACAACAGATGAGGGAATATTTTGAGACAATTGATCTTTATGTCTAATTAGGAATATAACCAATACAAAATTGAGAATTTATGAATTATTGAATAACTATTAGTTTCCTGAGTTCCAATCGTATTTGAACATATGGTAACTGTGCTATGATCTATCCCTACTTACGAAATCGTGACGTCAGTTTTCACTCGCGGTAAATTTTAAGCCGTTTGAAAATTACCATGGCATTATTGTTGATCTCAGAACTTTAAAATCGAATGAAGAATTCTAAAAATATATGGAATTGAAAGTTATTTGAGTGATGATTCTATTTAAGAAATAAAAATAATTAGTCAACTCGCCTATTTCATTTTTGTGGATGGTTCCACGGCTGTTAGCAAGCAGTGTATATCACTACAGATGACTCCACTTGATCATAGTGTGTACTTTCAGTATATATCTACCGTGCCTGCAAATTTCAGAATCCTAACTGAACAAATACGAAAGATACAGGGATGCTTCCAATAAAAGTGAGACACACTGTGCAATGTTCATCTTGAGTGAATTCTGATCTTCATATCTCTTCATCTTCGAAATGAGCCTGAGATTTTGAAATTCGGTTGGGAAGGAAAATAGTTATGACTGCAAAACCTGAAAGTTTTTTTCTATATCACTCTGTAAGTAAGAGGGATAATGCAATTCGAAAAATATCTCAAGGTAATCTGCTGTCAAAGTTCAAAAATGTTTCACAGTTTCAGGTGACACCCTGTAGCGAGTTTACATGAAGAACCTCAGCTTATAGCTGAAGGACTGGGCTAGCGAACAGTGTGAACCAAATTCAAAGCAGAAAAAAAAGCTATTTATATTTCAACAGGGGGTTGAAATTTCATGACTAATCACCTTATCCAGGAATGCGGGGTGGATATAAATATAATATACCGAGTAATATACCCTAGGATATTATACAATTAGTACAGGGTATTTCGAGACTAATTTCCAATCTGAGTATATGGATAATAATAAGAGTTTGACAATTCGTGTGTGACCATTTCATAGAAATTTTGAGGACTTCGAAAATTTCTCAGTGAAAATTGGCAGTGGCGGTACCTAGCCTAGCATAGTCAGCGATACGGATTGACAAATTTTCTTCGGGTTTGTTCTAATCGCATACATTTCTCACAAAAAATACGTATATGTAGGTATATGAAAATGAATCAAAGGAGTACCTGCGCTAAGATTTCTAGATGTATCGAGCGGTATCGGCTCAAAATACCTATCAGATTATACCTCGGATTATACTCACTCATCATAAAAAATAAATAAAAAGACTGACCAGTTTGAAAAAGGTAAAAAATGATTTCTGCAATTCCATTGTTTGAAATTTTCGATTACAATCACTCATTTTTTAGGGAACACTCCGTTTGGAACGATAAATAATTTCTCTCGCGTATTTTTCAATGTCGATCACAAAATTCGACCATACGTGATGACACCTAATATAAAATTGTCTTGATTTACCACCTGGTCCCAGATGAATGACTAATGAGTTGAATCATACTGCTAACCGATTAATTTCCGAACAAATGATTTATCTATGACTAATGATGATAATGGAATTATATGGGGGAGAGGGAGTCCTTGACGGGGAGAAAAGAAATATATAGTATACAAAATATTAGATGTATATCGAACACGGATATATACTGACAGTATTATTTTCGAAAGTCTAATGATTCAAAAATATTTAACCTAGGCTGAAAATATAATCTTCCCCAAAATATCTAGATATGTTTTGTTAACTGGACAGAAGAGAAACATGATGAACAATGTGGTCTACTTTTTATAAGCGCGCATCCAAATTAACATTTGGTATAATAATAATAATAATATTTTTATTTCGACAGAATCAGGATACAATGAAAGAAATAATGATAGCAAGTTAACATTAGGTAAATGAACATAAAAAAAACCACAGAAGCAGCAAATGCTGCTTGTACGTGATGAAAAAGACGGGTGTGAAAGCAGCAACTGTTTTTCTGGCAACTGTTTTTCAAGTTCACTTATATGGTATATAAAGGGAGGACTTTTTCTATTGCTGAATTTTTTTAATGCGGAAGGAGTTGAAGAAGGCTCCTAACAGTAAAATAATTCGTGATTCTCAAACCACCCCATAACTACCCCACAAAAAAAACTATGTGAACAGTAAGGAAATCTCTTGATCGCTATTTTTATTATGTGAATCAATAATTTTACAAAGATCAAACACCCTCCATACAATGAAATGATTTGTGAACCAGAAACTAAGGGGTAGTTCAACCCTCCGGAGTACAAAAATCTAAATTCTGTTGAAATTTCCGTTGCCTGATTATTTTTCTAAGGAAACGGGTCATTCTAGACCTGCTGAATACAATCTATGTGGTGAAACAAATTGTGAAGCAAAAACTACCCCTCCACAACCCTCCTAAGTAGAAAATCATAAATCAGTTAAAATTCCCATGTCACGAGATTTTTTGATGGAAATGGATTATTCTAGACCTGCTGAATACGCTCTTATGGGGTGGAATAATTCGTGAATCAAAAACTACCCTTCAACAAAACTCCGAAGTAGAAAATCATAAAACAGTCGAAATTCTAGTTGCTCAAAGTTTTCCGATGGAAATGGATTATTCTAAATCAGATGAATACACTATATGGGGTAATATAATTTGTGAACCAAAAACTACCCCTCCACAACTCTCCAAATAAGTAGAAAATCATGAATCAGTTGAAATTTCCGTTGCACGAGGAGGGTTGTTGAGGGGTAGTTTTTGTTTCACTAATCATTTCACCCCACAGAGCGTATTCAGCAGATCTAGATTAATCCATTTCCATAAAAAAATCTCGTGCAACGGGAATTTCAACTGATTTTTGTGATTTTTCTATTTATCCGAGGGTTGTGGAGGGGTAGTTTTTGGTTCACAAATTATATCACCCCATAACGCGTATTCATTAGATTCAGAATAATCCATTTCTATCGAAATACTTGGAGCAACGGGAATTTCGACTGATTAATAATTTTCTACTTATATAGGAGGGTTGTGAAGGGGTAGTTTTTGGTTCACAAATTATTTCACCTCATAGAGTGTATTCAGCAGGTCTAGAATGACCCGTTTCCATAAAATACTATCAGGCAACGGAAATTTCAACAGAATTTAGATTTTTGTACTCCGGAGGGTTGAACTACCCCTTCGTTTCTGGTTCACAAATCATTTAATTGTATGGAGGGTGTTTGATCTTTGTAAAATTATTGATTCAAATGATAAAATCGCGATCAAGAGATTTCCCAACTGTTCTCATAGTTTTTTTGTTTTGTGGGGTAGTTATGGGGTGGTTTGAAAATCACGAATTATTTTACTGTTAGGAGCCGTCTACAACTCCTTCAGATTAATGGACTCGCATAAAAAAATGTCAGCAATAGAAAAGTCCTTCCTTCATATACCATATAAGTGAACTTGAAAAAAAGTTGCCAGAAAAACAGTTGCTGCTTTCACACCCGTAAAATACTTGATCAATTTGTGTGTGTGAAAATGTAATGAGCACTCGAAAATATCTAAAATAGTTATCGACAAATTGTTCTATGGAACGAAATCCATCGATAGTTTACCTAATTCGGCTCTAATTAAGTTGAAATTTGACGACTGGTTATTTTTTTGTAATAAAATTGGATTTTTTGAATAACGAGTTCAAAATAAAAATACTGTTTTTCAAATTGGATGCGCACTGTTGAAGAAAAAGTTTTTTTGTTTTTCCTGAAGACGGATCTGGATTCTAAATTCGATTCATATCTAGTTTTGATGAGAAATAGAGTTGAATATACCTTCCAAGTATGAATCGATTATACACAGTGGTTCAAAAGTTATGACCTGACCACAGATGAAGATTTTGCCAAAATCAAGATTACGTTCTGTATCACAGTTATTGAAGATGGTAAATTCTTGAAAGATACAGTTTCGAGCAGGAAGCACGAAAATCAGAAGAAAGTATTCCTTGATCGGAGAAAATACAACAAACGGTACGAGACATACAGAGGGTATGTCACGACGAACTTAGACTATACTATATCGAGAATCAGTCGGGAGAAATCCATGAAAATATGCATGTGATCAGAATTCTGAATATTGAACCACCCTGTATCTGTTCTGATTAAATATACGTAAATAGTCAAACGAAAGTTGAAATAGGGACATGTGAGCTGTTTTGACCGATAGTGAATATTTTCGTCACAAAAAAATCCCTAAGTTGAAAAATATCGATTTTGAACTCGTTTTGAACACCCTATATCTCTGTAATCATTTTCGATAAACCCCAAGTATGATATATCGATGAAAATCTTAAAATGCGATCAAATACAGGGTGTTCCGTTCGAAATATCAATGTTGCTACTACTTTCTAGTAGAAGTGGCAACACTGCATTGTCGAACATATCTTAAATGAAAAGAGCGTGTACCAAAATATAAGCATGCACATTTTCATGGATTCCTCCCGACTGATTCTCGATTTAAAGATAGTGTAAGCTCGTCGTGACATACCCTGTATAGGGTAATGAAGTTAAATGAATACAGAGAAATATGAGGAAAAATTGAGAGAAATTATCTGCACTCACCAGCGTGGAAAGAGTGAGGCTTTAATGAAACAACACGAAACACTAGAACAAATACACGATCCCGATATTATTATTATTGAATCGAGGAATACAAAAACACTATATACGAATCAATACGATCACTCAATCATTAGGGAACACTCAGTTTGTAACGATAAATAATTCCTTTCTCGTATATTTCGATGTCGATCACAAAATACGACCGCACGTGATGACATCTAATATAACACTGTCTTCGTGTCTTGATTTAAACAGGTCCCGAATGAATGACTAATAAGTTGAATAATGCTGCTAATCGATTAATTTCGGAACAAAAAATGATGTATCTATGACTAATGATGATAATAAAAGTGAACCGTGGGGGAGGGGGGGGGCTGATATTTTGTATGCAGGTGCTATTTTTTTTTGGAAATAACTAACATATATAATATGTAGAAGAGATCGAACCCTTTCCATTACCAAGAAATAATTTACCACAGTGACATACAGGCAAACAATTTTTGTTTTAAAAATATTGTTCACATGTAGTAGAAATAAATCAAAGGAGTAGCTATACTCTGAGATTTCTAGATGAATCGAGTGGTATCGGCTCAAAATATCTATCCGATTTTTGACATTTGTTGTTTTTTAGGTTATATTGAGGTAATTGGCGTATCATACGTGAATTCCATATGGAATTCCTGATTCAACTATACCAAGATATAGTTGAACAATCTTCTAGTTTTAGAGTTTACTACTCCAGCATAATCTTTGCGTGGTAGGGAACATATATAATTTGTACGATAAAAGCTTGATATATTTCACCAAAAGAGACTGTTCTTAGACTGTATACCAGGGTTGACTGAATTGACTGAATCAATCCTGATTTCAAGCTGAGCAGTCGTAGTTTAACTATGAGCTGAATGAGCTGAGCATTATGATTGAGAAATGGGGAAAACCTCGATGTGGGTATCTGAACTACTGTACTCCATGTCATGTGTGCTAAATATATTTTCCGAAATCCAACTCGAAGAAAAATGTATGGAGTGACTAATTCTAGGACGAAAAGTATAGGCTTATATAAAAATAAGTAATACGTGAAATTTCAGGAAAATGAAGAATAGAATATACTTTACCCTCATGTTATACATATGATTTTCCGCCTCCCTTGAATAAAAAGTCATTTCCAAATGATTTATTGATGAAAGTAACAAAGAAGTAGGTATACAGTATAACTTATGGGCACGTTATTTTCATTCTTGCATCCTACATATTTTCAATTTGTCGTAGAGTAATAATTATATGAACTAATGTTGAAAGTGTCGTTTTGAGCAGTGGTTATTTGAATACCACTACCTAGAAGTTGAGATCTGGAGCCAATGCAGTTTTCGTGATATTTTCATAAAAAAACTTCAGTGACCCACAATTTGGTTGGAAATATTTTGCTATTTTGTGAGAGATTGCTGCACATACACTTCAGCGATATTCGTAGACTTCCAAGCAAGAATGTCTCCTCCAGAATTTGCAAGTAAACTTGCCGAGGTTCTTCTGAAACTATGCCCGGTATAATTTATAACATCAGGCAGTTTTTAACATTCTGCAATTTTGTTTTATGAATTTTAGCATTTGAATTCTTTCCAACCATTTGGTAGATACATTATCCTGCTCTATAGCAGACAAATAAACGTGTCTGGTATATTTACTATCAAATACCATATGATGTCACTCACTTTTCCTCGCCCGAGGGAGGTGAAATACAAATATCGGGAAGAACGATAAAGTGTCCTCTGATTGCTCAGTAAAAATTTTACCCTAAACACAAGTGGAAAATAAACTAATTATTATAATAGGTATACCTACTAAATTCATTTTGATTAGTCGCTGTTAATAAATTGGCGTTCAAAGATGGCGCGAGCGCCTCCAATGCACCAATAATTATTATAATCTATTAGCGCGGATCCAAACTCGAACTGACAAGCGAATTCGAAATAATATTTCGAATTTGCGCTCCCAGTTCGTTCAGTCCAGTCAGTGGTCGAGTGTCGAATTCGAAATGTAGAAGTACGTTCAGTTTCAGTTCTGTGAAGGTTTTTCAAGTGCACTATTGACAATGTGCTAGTGCTCACTTTGCACAATCAGGTGTGTTTTTTATATATCTACCTATTCACGTAAATGCGAGACATCCGACATCCGTAATTACAGCCAATTTTGTTTGTTAATTGCTATTCGAGTCGTCAACTGAGTCGACGAAGAAGTCACAGAACCGCACCGGTTGTGTAAACAAAAAATATAGGTCCGCACCGGTGACTGAAAACTTTTTTTTTTTTTTCATATCAATGTTATTCTTTTTCAACACGCTCTTTGGCCATTATTATTTGAACGAGTTTCATCAATAATGGTGTTGGTGAACGAAATTCATTTTCAGTGTATACAGAGCGTCTATATATAAAGACTCGCAAACAATAAAGTAGGTGGTAGAGATTTCGAAACAAAATAACATATAATAAAATGTATGCAAAAAATCTGGTTATATGAACTATAATTTGTTCACTATCCACTTTGTTTCATTATAAATCAAAGGTATTCAATCATCAATGAATCGATTTGGTAATTATCGAAGGCATATAGTCAAGGGTGAAAAGAATTGTCTGAAACAGAGATTACGGGATAAATCTATATCGGCCTGATACACTTCAACGCCCTGTAGCTCGTTCACAAACCATACTTGGGGTAAGGGGTATATATAAAATTGTAATACTATATACAGGGTTATTGGTCCTTGAAGAAGAAGAAGAAGAAAGTCTTTATTGTACTAAAAACCTAAAGTTTTTGTTGACAAAGCATGTGTATCATAAGCTATAACTAATATTAAAACTACATAAAATCATGTAAAATATGCACATATATAAGGAACAAAACATTTAAGTCGAACATATACTAGTAAAAGTCACACTATAAAAAAAGGTATTGAACAATTAAAAACGAATTATACAAACTGACAAACTTAATTAAATGCGTCTTCATAAAATTCTTGCAAGGTATAATAGGCTTTATTTCTGACAGTGACATTATAAGCTTATATCGTCATAGTTACGATATCTATTATGAGGGTCATAACTCCCTTGGGATGTTATAGATGCTATAATTCCCTCTAACTAAAATTAAATAAGAAATGCATAGCAACAACCACGCAGTAACGTAGCAATAAGGAATCTCCTATTCGCGGTAGTCAAGATCATCATCTGACGTTCTGATGACATTGAAACTATACGGAAAAACATGTCTAACTTCCAATCGGGAAGGTATCTGATTAATGAAATCAGTCAGAAATAAAATTATCTATGTATCACGGGAATTACTGAGCCTCAATAACCTCAGGCAATTGCTGTCCCTCGGGCCAGAGGCCCTCGGGACGCAAACTTTGCCATCGGTAATTAAGGCACTCATAATTCCCTTAATACATAAATAACTATTATTCAGTAGTAGCTCTTTTACTGCCTTTCTAAACTTAATATGTGTTAGCAATGAACGAATATGTGAAGGCAGGTGATTAAACATTTTTTTGGCATTATAAATAAAAGACTTTTTTATTAATGTACTTCTAGGAATTAGTAGGGAAACCGTACAGTCAACATTTCTTGTGTTGTATACCGACATCGAATGAATGTTCGTGGTATATTTTTTGTGGATCATACATACACTCTCTAGAATGAAGATGCAAGTCAATGTCAGTATTTTCTGAGCCACAAATAAGGGTTTACATGGTTCTCTGAATTTAGCTTTACTAAGGTATCTGACCGCCCTCTTTTGTAAAATGAACACAGAGTTCAAAAGAAATTGAGAACTATTCCCCCAAAAACAAACTCCATATCTCAAAATTGAGTCAATCAGGGCAAAATAAACTGATCTTGCTGCAGATATATTCAATTCAGATGAGATGACTCTTACTGCAAAACAACCAGAAGATAATTTTCTACATAAATTTGTAATGTGGGTGTTGAATGAGAGACTGTCATCCACATAGAGTCCTAAAAACTTAGCCGAGGATTGAGTACAAATTCTTGAGTTTTCCAGAAGTATATCATTAAGAGTGCACTTGAACGTCAAAATACATGTTTTAGAAATATTGAATGATAACTTATTCGCATCACACCAATTTTTTACTTCCAATATATCTTCAGCGACCTAGTTACTCAGTTCGTCATTATTGTTGCTATGCCACAGTATTGTGGTGTCATCTGCGAACATAGTAAACTTTCCTCTAATAGTGATATTTGCTAGGTCATTTATATATATTAAAAATAAGATTGGTCCAAGCACAGATCCTTGAGGGACCCCACACTTCACTACCTGAGACCTGGACTTTATTTTGTTAAGCAAGACTATTTGAGTACGCTCTGATAGGTATGATTGGAACCATCTCTAAAGCCATAAATTTCTAATTTTTGAAGCAAAATTTCATGATCAACACAGTCGAATGCTTTTGAAAGGTCGCAAAAAACTGCTGCAACTGCGTCACCATCGTTTATGTTGATATATATATCCTCTAATAAAGCAAACATAGCATCATTTGTATTTTTAGCTGTTTGAAAACCGAACTGGTAGGTGCTTAGAGTGCGATTATGAAGCAAAAATGAGAACATTCTTTTTTTAACTAATTTTTCAACTAACTTAGCCAGAGTTGGTAAAAGTGAAATTGGTCTCAGATTTGATACTATGTCGCAGTCTCCTCCCTTAGGTAAAGGACTTATTATGGCTATCTTGAGACAGTTCGGGAAAATCCCACTCAGAAATGATTTATTGATTGCCTCTGCTAAAACAGTCATAGCATCATCTGGTAGATGGAGTAAGACATTAGCTGATATTTCATCCCATCCAAAAGTATGTTTATTTTTAAAATCCTTCAATATTTCTTTCAGTTCATCAGGACTAGTGGGTGAGAAGAAAAAGGAGTCTTTCACAGATAAATTCTTCATGTAGGAGATTGGGTCCTCTTGTGCTCTTATATCCATAGAAATGGTTTTAGCGATAGAACAATAATAATCGTTAATTTGATCTGCAGACAGAGTAGTATTTAAGGGTGGTTTACTATTTTTCCCTCTGAGATTATTGATAATAGCCCAGCTCTCTTTACATTTATTGGTGGAATTGTCCATTCTTTTTCCAAAATATTGTTGTTTGGCAGCTTTTAAGACATTTCTATATATTCTCCTGTAATTTGTGAAATATAACATAAACGCTTCATTTTTCAGTGAATATTTTCTTATATAATGAAGGGAGCGCAAGTTTTTGGCAGATACTTTTATACCCTTAGTTATCCACTGTTTTTTGTTTTTAGTTTTCGTTTTAGTGAGAGGGAATGCATTTTCGAAAGTATCACAAATGTGAAGATGAAATTCGGCCAAAGCGTCATTATTCTTCAAAGTTTCCTGCCATTGTATATTTGAACTCAATTCCATGAACGTTTCAAAATTTTTTTGAATTGATTGATTGTTCATAAAACAGGATTTTTTGGCTTCAAAATATCATGATGTGGGCCAATTTTCCCGAGGGGGAAACAAATGTTTGAATAGGTGCAATAAGCTTTTTTCCACCACTAGCTATAGAACCTACCATTATTTACTCCTATTGAAGACGTAGAGTGTGTTTTTACTACCAAGGTAGTTTTCGTCATTTTATGAACAAGACATAGCCATATCTGTTATAATTATCCCGAATTCACTGTTTTGATGCGATATTCACCGGAATGGCACTCGAATCTAGTAAGTACTTATTTATCAATAACGACTTGGCATATGCTGTAATGGTGACTAGAGTTTGATTAGAATTGAAAAGAAGTGCTTTCATAGTGACATAGGTCCACATTTCAGTTTCACAGAACCACAGATTAACAAAAGGTTTGTTAATCTGTAACAGAACTGTAATGATTAGAATATATTGCTATTGCTAGTGGTGAAAACAATTTAATATATACCTTGGTAGTAAAGAATCGAGTAAAGAATATTATTATCACGGGACCTTATACCTCTCGGCTGAAGCCTCAGGATATCGCGGGATAATCGGGATATAATCTTCGATAATCTTGGTCCCTGGGTAATAATGATATTCTTTACTACCTTGGTGTACAAATACAAATAACTATTATAAGTACTTCAGTACTAAAATTATTTATTCAAGTACCTCCTCGACTACCTGTTTATTATTTGATATATTATATACTTACATACTGTGTACACATTTTGGGTAGTTGATTCCCCCTCGAATTTGCCTTGATGAAACATTTCGGATAAGACTGCATATCCAGGATGTCATGAAAATGAAATGAAAATCTCAAAATTTGGCAGCAGAAATCATTATTAATCATACACCCTGTATATTGTTCGCTAGAAGTCATGAAATTATCGACATTTACAAAAAACCGCTTGAGTATCTACTGTTGGCATATGGCTGAGGATTAACTCAAAAACACTTTCTGATGAGGTTGTTAGTTGTTAGAGTCGCCGCGAGAGTCGCCGATTCAAAGAGGAGTTATTATATAGGCTCAACAATTACCCAACTTTGTCAAATCGCACGTTGAGAACAATAATGTGATAATTCAAAATTCTTCTTCTTGAGAAAATCGACTTTGGTAATTCTCACTTCTTAATGATGATGAATTAGTCTCTGGTGAACTTCATTCAGCGCGAGAAGTATATTTAGTTGAAATGATATCATTATGTCATAAGCTTATACATAGGAAATTTTTAGTTATAATATTTTCGAATATTTATTCCAATTTTTCAAGAAAAAGTTCTGACATATTACAGTTTTGATTCATCATATTCGACAATTTTTAGAGATGTTACGCCTGAAAAAATTGGAATTTAAACATATATATAAGGTGGAGCTTGATGTTTCATGCAAAGAGAAATATTCAAATTACATATATTCGAAAGTCTCATTCTAGTTTTGTATTTCTTCTTTCTATTTTTGAGGGCTATCTTCTTGTTGATATTATTCCAATCTCTCTGCAAAAGCTCGTATTACCTACTCCATTTTCATCAAGTGCAACGCTCGGTGCAACGTATATGCAATAATGTGACATCGAAATATCCCATATTGTTGAAATTACAACTCAAAAATTGGTTGCATTTAATTCATCATCTCATTTAATGATGAAAATATAATAACGTGACAACTCAATTTTCTAATTGTGTATAATCAATAAGGTGACTTAATGACTTGTCACATTATTTATCATAACAATTTCCTCAAATTCAGAATACGAGGCGTATCCTGCGAAGTTTAGGTGACAACGCAAAAAGTCACTTTCTTGCTCGGCTGTAGTATTACCTACTTCTCCTCTACCAGTGCAATAACGTGACTATAGCGATGGCATCGCATCAGCAGCTATTGGACCTAGAGATGTCACGATATTGTAGAGGTGTAGGGCTCGAAACTCGGCTCGAAATTTATCCGACGGTGGTTCTAACTCCAAAATCAACTTTTTCGAGTTATCACACTATTGTTCTTCTCAACGTGCGAAATCATCATCAGTTGTTTCCTCTGTGGAATGACCTTCGATAACCGAACACACGTCATTCAATAATTCCTTTTTCCCATGGAATTTCCTCAGGAATTTCTGGTACCCATGAATATATTAACACAGAACTACAATTGATGTTTGAGTGACAGATCCATGGATGTGTTCTTCCTCTACGAGATCCTATAGGTTTAACCTCGGGTTTAAACGAGGGTTTAATCTCTCACGTGCACCTCTGAATAAAAAAAATATTCATAAGAATTATCAAATTATTTTTATACTAAGTATTACATTTCCTTGGCTCATTCAACTAATCGAAACAAACAGCTCCCCAATAATTTCGATCAATAACCACTTCTGAAATTAGCGCTTGTTGAAATAAATTGTGTGATTAAATGGTAATAACGCCAATTCAGCCGGATGTTCAGCTGCTGTCTTGGCATGATAATGTTGATTTTTATTACAATTATTTCCATACTGGTGGCGATAATGTGACAATATTACTCATTCGGTAGTATCAGTGAAGTTATTAAGTAGTTAGCAACCTTACACTTAGCATATATTTTTTAAATTTATATTACACACTTATTCTATTTAGGTTCACTAGTGCCTAACGGTCAACTCTTCTTCGAATTTTCAGATTCTCACCTACTTCCCGTTGACCTCGCTGGTAATGCTAATTCAGTTAAAATTAGGCAGGTGGGGAACTTTCCCAGTTTTTCCACTCATGGATATGTTGAATTTGTAAATATCTGTACAGTTAATTAATTTGTACCCTTTCAGCTCAAGAAAGCAATTTGTTATGGGTAGTTTTCGAGGTAGTTATATACTCTGGAGCCTCCTAAAGTTGAACTTTAGCTCCTAGGAACTAAAAGTGTTACCCGAGGTGTTACCTATCGGCATACCTATGTTCGTGTCAGTAATAGCAACGTCTATTCAAGAGCTGATTTTGGAATTAAAAATGAACGATTTTATATCGTGTCGGTTGTAGAAAAACAGTATTTTTCGCCAATCTCTACAAAAACTCACATTTCACGTTCTGATTTCCGAACGAAAAACCGAATATATCTGTCTGGGCCATACTTTAAAATCGGTATATCTAGGAGTCGCCTCTAGCAGCGCATAAAAAGGAAATCGAATTTAAATGTTTTATTGATAATATTGAAATTCATCGTTAGGCCCCTCATCTTCATTCTAGAAAACACCAAGCACCAAGACCAAATTTCGTGAAAATAATGCTATTATTTGGATATATATTTGCATGCATACATGAAATATCAACTTTATTTGGACTAGATCCTAATGTTTGAGCGTTAGAATTCTGTATTAGTGTTTTGTACAGACCTTTTAGATATATCCTGTATAGTGAGATTAATGACACACAAATATACCTCTATACTCACCTTCTTGCATAATTGTAGTTCATTGTATTTTGGACAAGGCCATCAATCTTCATTCACTATGAATCTGATATATTGTTTAATTTTTGCAACAACGAATAATTTAATCACCCTACCTGCCTCATGTTCGTAGAAATGAATGATTGTTTACAATTGAAATATTTATTGTTCAGTTCTCATATTCAGGTCACGTTGTACTCTCACGAAGTATGTGGATGCAATGTTAAATAGCTGCTTTTATTGCCTGTAATAAAAATAAACACTCCTTTTATTAACATAACATATAGTTAGCAGATGTTTTTTACTACAGGAATCCGTTGATTAAAAAAAAGTATAAGTAATCTGGTATTTCATTGTTCATATTTTTACTTTATTTCATTGATAACGATTGATAACTTCGATCCAAATTTTAGAGATGGCCCATTTCTTGAAATTTCCTTATTCCTGTTTTTTCATTGTCACATGTCCACTCAGCCCTCAATCGGTGATGTGGGGTTTTGACAAATATAATTGGTGAAGTGGGTCATTATGACCCATTCTTTTTTGGCTTTAATATTCAGTACTACTTTGGGAAGCCTGCCATTACTTGAAACACATCATTTCCCGTCATTTCCTGTTGAAATGAGACATCATGCCATAAAAATCACAAAAAATTTATATATTATGAGAGAAATGAAAAAGTATGGATTTCTGCAGTTCATTAAAAAAAAATGCAAGAAAAATAGAAGCAATTTGCAAACAACAGATTGAATTGGTTCAAACACACATCAGAACATATCAGACAATAAACAGAAAAAATTAAATCATCTTCGCAGAAAAAACTCAGATCATTATTCCGGCGTCTCATGAAAACATGATTCTACAAGCATTCTTTACAAATGTGTCTGCTGTAGTCATGACAAATGGACTTTCTGCTTTTCCCACAAGCGTATGAGGTCTTCTTGTCCTTCTTGGATGGGCTTAAAGCACATCTCTTCATCTTGCGGAGTTTGGTGTCGACATTTGGTGGTTCTTCCAATGGCGTATCAGTTATTCTTGCTATCGTCAGTTTGAGCTGTCTTTGAAGGTTTGGTAGCACAAGGGAACGTGCGAGAGTTTTCATAAAATCAAACCGAGACTCATCAGATGTTGCAGAGAGTAAGTATATCAGAATTATAATTATTTTTTTTCCATAGAGATATTTTCTATTGGAAGTCTAGCCAATAATTCCGATAAAGGGATATCATCTTCAATATCTTCGGTACCAGAGTTCAGTGAATCGTTATTTTCCTCCTCAATTAGTGCTATATTTGTATCGCCAAATTGTTCTGAATCGGTTTCAGCACATTTATTTTTGGCAACATCGTAATCACGATCACAAAGTTCAGTAACATCTTCCTGATTTTACAGTCAGTATCTGCAGATTGTTCGCTTCTGAAATCATGCTCACTTAATTCATCTAAATCCTTCAGAATATCATCTACGTCACTGTCTGCTTCGTCTAACTATTTCTACGTTGTACTCTCAAAGTTTGTTTCGAAATACTTGACATTTCCTGAAGAGCCTGCCATAACCTGCAGAATTCAGTTGTCTCTGAAGGATAAAACTACAAGGTGCACATGGGTCGATTTAACCCATTTTATATGATAATTAGTGATGTGGGGTCAAAATGACCCTACACTACCTACTTGACAAATATCTGTTGGCACGAGGAACAATATCAAAGCACCGACACACTCTTCAATCTCAAAGGGTCAAAATGACCCAGGGTCACTAACTAAGAGTTAATACATATAATTTTTTTTTGCAAAATTTCTACTTCCAATAACGTGCATGTGTGTTCTGAAATTCTGAAAATGTAACAATATTAGAAGGTACCTATACCGTACAAAAAGGGTTAACAGTAACTTAGGAGCGAATAAAAATGAGTAGGCATGGAACATTTGTTGGGAAAAATCACAACTTTCTGAAATGTAATTCTAGAAACAAATCCTATTTGGTTTAAAATGTTTCATATGTGACAACATAAATTCAGCGAATTTTATTGATTTGCCGTTGGCAACAGTGTTTGTCCGTTATTTTATTCGAAAATCTAATCGTGACACCTGTATATTGCTAAATAAACATGCCACCCGTATTTGAGAAATTTTGGATCAATGTCATGAGCGAAATTAAAGCAGCAAGCTGGAGTATGTCAATCGACGGATATTTCTATAGGAAAAATAGTATCACGAGTTGTATTCTTATGAATATTGATTGAGACAATAAACGAACGACTCGCGAGATTTCGGCACACTGCATCCATCATTTTGACTTCCAACATGATAGACGTTTTAAATGTCATAAGGCCATGTGGGAATCACATTATAGGTATGTTTCTTCCTCAACAACTAATTGTTCCTCTGTAAATTGAATGTATTCACAGGTACTCTGTACTGAAGTGTCTGAAAATGGCTGTTTGAGCCGAAACTAGTCACAATACATTTTGTGCAATATAATTTTCCTGGTCGACCAATTTGGTGTTATCCTGTGTTTTCTTAAAAACAAAGGTCCACTTTGAGGAGGATGATGGATGGTTTCTATGACTTAAGTTTCTATAAGACCAGTATTATTAACTGATACAGCCATTGAGTAAAATATAACAATCACTCTGTATACCTTCCAGAAGATCTCCAAAGTTCTGGCCAACGATTACTTGTTGGATCGATTGGCCAATTGACCATACAGTATTCTCTCCGCGGCATTCATATTCATAACCCTGTATACTTGTAGCCTTAGTAGTGGGACACCCGGTATATTGCGATGTCAGTTAGTATCTATCTTGACGTCATGAAGAGTGATTTATAGATATTCGTTATTCGTGTCCCTTCTCAGACCATTTTCGTATGACCATAATAATTATATTTTGCAATTGTATTGTAGCCTCATTGGGACACCCGGTATATTGCGATGTCAGTTAGTATCTATCTTGACGTCGCAAAGAGTAATTTATAGATATTCCTCATTTGTGTCCCTTCTCACACCATTTTTGTATAACAATAATTATATTTTGCAACTGTATTTAGCTATATAGATAACATTGTTTGGTAGATTTCTCGGTCGGGAGATTTACAACTTGGCTTTCATGAGAAAACGGTTCTAGAACAAACGTAATTTTTTGTAAGAATATTATGAATTTAGTCTCGTTCGAGCTTTCCACTTGTTCGAATCTTCTGTTCTCGTACAATACCAAGTAAGTATTTTTTTTTTGTTTCAGAATTTCTTGAAGTACTTCAGGATATACATTTTTGATGGAGTGGTAAGTTTATCACTATCAGTGACTTGATTTTTCTTCTGTTATTCATTATGCTGATTCTAAAATATGCACATTATTTTGGCTAATCATCAAATGCACATTTCGATGGCTATTACACCAAGGCATCAAAATGTTCGAGAACTTTGCTTGAATGTATCAAAAGCTGCACAAGTTAATTTTCATATTTTGGCGAGCCCAACTCCCTCAAATCATGGTGGAGTTACAGCTTGTCGTGGTATATAGGCTTTTGAAGAATACTTACAAGATCATAACGAAATCATGATTGAAACTACACTAAGAACAAGGTAATCGAAGAGGTTAAATATTCATTCCTCCTAGAGTCTGGATATTCGGGATTTTCTCCCCTCGTCTCTATAAATCAGGGCATATAAGTATAATTCCAATATACCTATGGTTGGTAAACATTTCACCATCAGGAAAGAGAAAAATTTAATAGATAGTCACACCTCGTTTTAGATGTATGGTAAGTTATCAACTAACCGTAGATAACATTCTGAAGGATATATATATATATATATACGATTTCCTAATTTGAATCCCTTTATGAATTATGCACTTATCGATTTTAAATTAATGACCAGAAAATCTGATAATTCAGATTCATCGATGTAAAAGGGAGCCATATACAATATACAACGGTTATATTATGGCACAAAACTCCATCACAACTTTCTACCTGAATGCCTGAAAACAC
This sequence comes from Phaedon cochleariae, assembly GCA_918026855.4. Lineage (NCBI taxonomy): Eukaryota > Metazoa > Arthropoda > Insecta > Coleoptera > Chrysomelidae > Phaedon > Phaedon cochleariae. Next base: position 16,441,378 of record OU896709.1, on the reverse strand, counting down.
GAATAATTCATGTTCCACAATGCGTCAGTGTTTGAAGTTTTTTGATGAAAAATAGTCGAAAAAAAAATACTTGGCAGTCTGGTGTGAGTTCGACGCACCTATTTTCTAGATTAGTCCCGATTTCCCATTCAAACTGGCAAAATAATTTGTTCTCCAAATGACGTTGAAAGTATATTTTTAATGACACTTAACATGCAGAAAAGGTGTACTTTTACTGCCTAGGCAGAAAAAGTTTGTTGCTTTGCAAGTAATTTGAATCAAATTGGTAATCAAAATTGATGATGACTTTGGGTGAACAAAAAATGATAGATTATCTGGACTTTGCGTGAGATTGAAATAAATTTGGAGAATTTCACATGGCAGAAAATAAGATGTAATGCCTTGGCTGGTTTCCTAGCCTGGGATACGCCTTAGGCTATGAAATGCCAGTGGCGGCATTAAATCTTGTACTTTTTTGCCCAGTAAAACAAATAACTATTTCAGTAGTTATTTAATGTTTTTTACATGGCTTATTATTTTTGCCCTCGCTTCTCGTTTTCAACCACAGAACTCAAAGACCTGAGTTCTGTGTATTCAACCAGTAAACAGTCCTTATTATATACCGTTTTTCATAATAATTAATATACTATTACACTCATAAAATCTCATTGATGAGTCATTATTTTGTATAATATCCATAATTAGTTTGAAAAATTACTTTCGATGTACAACATACCTACACCATCGAACGAATATTGTATAACTGTGGTATAACATCGATTCAGTTCAACTCGTCCGAGTCGATCTTTACAGAATCACGAATTGAGAAAAAATGGACCGCGAATGTTTAACCTTGTTAAGATATCATTGGCCTCAATACATGCAACTTAAAAGGACTTCATATAGTACGTATCAATTGAAGATATACGTCATAATCTTGTCGGCTGCTCTTATACGAGGGTCCGAGGGAGATTTTTTTTTAAACTCAACAGTGATGGATACAAGATATAGGAGGCGGTTGTTACAAAGCAATTATAAATATAATTTATACAAAACGTTCAGAGTCACTTCCACAAAAATGTACGACGCGACTGAACTGCCATCCTAAGAAAACATTTTTTTCACGAACTTTTGCATAATTTACAGTTGCAACTGTGAATTAGAACAAGAGAACATTTTTTAACACATCTCCTAATCTACAGACAGGCATATTATATAGCTTTCATTCTTCGATAGCACGCGATTCGCTGAGACTGCGAGACTCTAATTTACAGTTGCAACTGTTAATTAGGAGATGTGTGAAAAAAAAGTTCTCTTGATCTAATATAGAGCTGCAACTGTAAATTAGGCGAAATTTTAAAAAAAGCATCTTCTGCCTAATTAATACTAATTTACAGTTTCAACTGTAAATTAGGCAAATGTTCGTGAAAAAAAAGTTTTTTTAAGATGGCAGTTCAGACGCGTCGTTCATAAAATGAACAGCAATGGTAAATGACGGAAGAAGTTTGACGCTATGACACCTACATACCGGTTTCAAGCTTTTCTGGGTCTCATCAGTGTAGGATAATCTCCAGCCAGCAGTTTGTGAACGTCAAAAAAATCCAGTGTAATTTCATGATCCCCATCCCAAAGGAAAAGGAGAAAAATATACTGATTTTTTTCAGTTGCTATGGTAACGTAAAGATACAAGATACAGACTTTCAATTGTTTGAAAATGTAAGGTGTGGAAATCAATATATTACTTCCGATATACAGGGTATGTCACGACGAGCGTATACACTATCTTTATATCGAAAATGAGTCGGGAGAAATTCATGAAAATGTGTATGTTTATATTTTAGAATACTCACTATTCACTTAAAATGTTTTCGACAATGCAGTGCTGCCGCTTCTACTACAAAATAGTAGCAACATTGATATTTCAAATAGAACACCCTGTATTTTATCACATTATCAGATTCTCCCTGGAGAGCTGATTTTATCGATGTATCACACTTAGGGTCTATCGAAAACGATTACAGAGATATAGGGTGTTCAAAATCGAGATTTTTCAACTTCAGGATTTTTTTTGTGTCGAAAGTATTCATTATCTGTCAGAAAGGCTCATATATCCCTATCTCAACTTTTGAATCACTATTTACTGATATTTAATCGGAACAGATACATGGTGGTTCTAGATTCAGAATTCGGATCACCCTGCAACAAATCACGAAAACATGGTGGTTCAAGATTCAGAATTCGCATCACCCTGTATCTGTTCCGATTAAATATCAGTAAATAGTAAATCAAAAGTTGAGAAAGGGACATGTGAGCCGTTTTGGCCGATAATGAATAGTTTCGACACAAACAAATCCTAAAGTTGAAAAATCTAGATTTTGAACACCCTATATCTCTGTAATCATTTCCGATAGACCCCAAGTGTAATATATCGATGAGATCAGATCTTCAAGAAGGATTCAAGAATGCAATAAAATACAGGGTGTTTCATTTCAAATAACAAAGCTGTTGCTATTTTTTTATAGAAGCGGCAACCCTGATTTACTGAGAATATTTTAAATGAAGAAAGCGTATTTTGAAATATAAGCATACATATTTTCATGGATTTGTTCCGACTGATTCTCGATATAGAGATAGTGTAAGCTCGTCGTGACATACCCTGTATATGTAGAACCAATTTCCAAATTCCTGAAAATGTTCATTTGAGTGATTAGCAAATCTGTTTTCGTGATTTGTTGCAGTTATCTGATGGAAAATATTGCATAATGTGTCCTCTTGAAATGATTTCAGGATTTCTGAAATGTTCATGCACCTTGCTGAAATTCGATTGTTATCTGAAAAACGTATTTATAGTGATTATTGATTAACATAGGTATATACCATTGAAAGTGGTGGCCTTCAAAACACGATACATTACTCACTAAATTTGTGAAAAATCAGCAATCCTATTGTTATTACAAGCAAAGAAATCGAAGTAGAGAACTCCGATATTGGAAATAGTGAATTTGAAATGTTGTTTCGATCATAACAAGTTGGAATGAATGTTTATTCACATTATTTTTGGAATTTTCAACATAGATGATACATTTTTTTCGATAAAGGTATTCTCTCACATATGATTTTCGAAACCGATATTTTTGTCTGGATATTAAACAAATAATGTTGCAAAGTTGAATAACGTCTGTGGAAATGATAGAATGAACTGAAGCTCATGGGCATCGTTGTTTTTGTTACTTTCTTGCGGTTCAAAGAATGAATTGAAAACTTCTTCCACACAATTTTAGTTGAAACACTTTGTTATTTGTTATAGTTAATGCAGACACTATTCCAATAGAGAAAAGACATCAATAATGAAGTACAAAATCAGAGTCCGCTTCAAAGACATTTCCACAAGTGCTCAATACAATGACCAACTGGTAGATGACGGCAGAAAAACACCCATTTTCCTGTGGAAAGCCACGCAAAACATTGAATTACATTTTCTCGAAATCTATGCAACGATTCGTTTGAGCGAAATACTGATTGCAACCGTTATATTATGCACTATATTGCAGTTATAGCTCCGAGGTTTGAAGCCTTTCCGTTGATTCTAAAAATTCGAGAGTTTTTGACATGTTGAATCAAAGCCCACCTGATGTGAACACTATCAATCTATCCATTTAATAACTGAATGGAACAATTCAATGATAAGCATTTAATCTTAATCTTCTCTTATATAATGAATGACCCTCGTAACTATTGGTAATGAATTATTGTTGTGAATTATCTGAAAGGTCGACTACTTGCACTTCGGTAAAATTAATTATTTTGGATATCCCACTTCGCAATTTTATACCACTTAATATTGATCTGTTTCTATGATCACACAATCCTTTTCATACAGGGCTATCATAATATACAAGGTGTTTTTGAAATGAGTACATATAATCAGCACATGGGATGTGATAGTCTAACGAATATTCTCATGATATTAGATTTTTCCTAACTCTTTCAATTAACAAGAAATTTCATCCCAAAAATTGAACGAAAAACGAGAGAAGAATCAAGTATGCCACTTCGAAACAATTTAAATGATTGAAATCGGCGTGATTGTGCTTTCCGAATGAAAATTTGAACATATGTGACGTCAGAATTTCTACAGTGTGGAACTTTGGGTGGAAGGAGGGGTCTAACCTCAAATTTCATTTTGATCCCTATTTTTTTTTATTGGTGCCACTCGATAGTATACGTCGAGTTAACTCAAGGCTTGAAATATTTGCACTTATTTCAATGCCACCCTGTATATCGTGTGTCACAGATCCATCATACACGCCTCTTTTATTTTTTATGTGTCTTGTTATTATTTCTGAAATGTGAAACAGTGAATATGCTCAGTAGACGGAATTCTCCAAGCAGATTTTAAAAATTGCACTTTTAATCATTCCGGAAATGACATCAACATTTTCGAAATCGTAATTATCTGAATACAAATGGAGTCGCATTTCATTCTCGTTCTAGAGAGCCATATTAGCTCCTCAAAATTATTCCAACCATTTCCAACTAATCAAAATGATGCTGCACTATCTCATATTCGTATGAAATAGTATTATATTTTTTGAATTGACTCGGTCGTTACTTGATGGAATTCCATGGCAAATGTGAAAACAACACAAACGATAAGATTTCCACAAAATTCTCAAACGCACGACATGTTTCGCTAACAAACACGCTTCGTCAGGTGATATACTGGTACAATTGTATCATCTGACGAAGCTACTGTTTTAGCGAAACATGTCGTTTGTTTAAGAATTTTGTGGAAATCTTATCGCTTGTGAAGTTTTTACATTTACAATAGGGGAGCATCCCACGATGCCCAATTTCCACGTTGCCCAATTTCCACGATGCCCAATTCCCACGATACCCAATTCCTACGATGCCCACCTTCATGTCGACGATAACGAAAATTGCCAAAGAGCGCCACGTTGCCAGGTCAAGAGAAACATTCAGGAAACACAAGATTCCCACCATGCCCACTTCTCATATATTCCCACGATGCCCAATTCCCAACACGCCCAATTCCCACCATGCCCACTTCTCATACATTTTCACGATGCCCAAATCCCACCATGTCCACTTTTCATACATTTTTACGATGCCCAATTCCCACGATGTCCAATTCCCACCATGCCCACCTTCTTTCGATTCCTACCATGCCCACTTTTCATACTTTATAGTTCGATAGACAAGTCAAACTAGTGAAACAAACCCTTTTTTTACTCGAAACTCTATTTCTTCAAATGGGACCTTAAGGATAGGTACTCTGATGTCATTCAAACGTACCATCGATGGAGATCGATCCATCGACATTAACTTTTTTGTGTATAATCGATCCGAAAACAATAATGTTGAAAGTTCAAGTATCTCCTTGGTTCAATAACCATAATTTATCGAGGTGGCTATGGTTTATATGTTATAGTGGTGCATGCATGGACATCTCGATTTGTTATTTGACTCTAGGCTTTGAGCCTTCGAGCTTCAGGAGCTCTATCAGTTGAATATTGACCAGATGTCGTTTGTATCGTTATCAAAAAAATTGTAAGACGAACGTCACACTACAATGTCATTATTATGGAAGACAAGCGAATAAAAATACCCATTTGCCATATTTCATTGATTACATTGTCATTTGAACCTCTATCGATTGAATGAAATAGTAACCAGATCTCCGTGAAATAACTCATTTCTATTTCAAAATTCAGAATTATATTATATGCATATCTTTATATGAAGGAGAATGCAAATTCTCTATTTACAGAAGATTTTGTTTTCAAATTATTCTTATCGTGTGTGTTCAATAGATGTAATTCAATATTCGTCGTGGCATATAGCCAGGAAAGTAGTTGTTTTCTGTTGAATAAACCGAGAAAGAATTGATATTTTCATCACATGGAGAATGCGAATTCTCAATGTATTTCTTTATATATCTATCCATTTTTCTGTGTTCATAAATATATCTGAGAATGTTCCTTTTCAGTAATGTGTTTAGAGACTTACTAACAATTACAGATTATCAAAACGTCAATATTTGATTTGTGTTCTATAGCCACCTTGATAAATGGAAAAATATGCAAATGATAATGTGTGAATTGACACTAGTTGACTCTTATTTCAATGGCAATCTAAATATTTGCAAGAAAATCAATTTTTTTGCGAACATTCGGCATAGAAGATCCGATATTGGAATTTGAGATTTGTGGCTTCCAGATGTGCCTAAATCGATAGAAGTACCTCTAATTATTTTGTATTTTTGGTAAAGAGTGGCTTACACTTTTCGATCATTTTTGTGGATGTCTATACTATACAGGGTGTTTTCTAATATATGCGCAGGACTTCAGGATGTGATAGCTCGTCAAAATATATGGAAAAATTTTCACATCAACAGGGTGTTGAAATTTGGAAAAAATATATCGCTTTTTTGCGAATATCTCTGGAACCGTTTATCGCACTGAGAAGAGCTTTTGTAAGCATTATCTACTCATGATGAGCTATGTTGAGTGCGGAATTTATTTCTCCTAATTGGTCCTAATTCGTCAAGATTCCGAAAAAGGAGTGGTTTTATCCAACTTTTAGAACACTGGGATAAGTACAATTTTGAGCCGCCCATTTGAACGGCCAAAAAATATACTTTTGGTCATAAGCTCTGAAGATGTCCGTTTTCGGGACAAATCAACTTTTATGTTGAAAATCACGGTAATTTTTTCGAAAAAAAAAGTTCTTTACTGATGAATCAAGAATATAAACTTTAGAAATAGTCACAAAACCAAACGTTAACTCAATATTACAAAAAAAGGAAATCATACTCAGGAAAATTAATAATTTTTATTGGGAATGCACGCAGCAACATTGATCAAGATTTTCAACATAAAGAGTTGATTTTTTCAGAAGATCTCATATGACCATGGATATCTTCTTTGTGAGAAAACATTCGCGGTTCAAATGGGTGGCTCAAAACTTTACTTTTTCCAGTGGCGTAGAAGTTGTGGAAGAAAACAATTAATTACTCTTACTTCAAAATCTTCACCAATTATTGAAAAAATAGATTCCGCACTGAACGTAGCTCACAAAATTTGTTTTCTGTGCGATGAACGGTTCCAGAGATATTCGCAAAATTCCAACACTCTGTACCTCGAAAATAGTGCATTTTGGAGGGTAAGTTAATAGAAATTTTGTCAATATTTGAAAGTATTATAACATAGTTATTCATGAAATGACCAAAACTACCTTGGTAGGAAAAACAGACTTTACGCTTTAGAGTAAATATGGTAGGTTCTATAGCAACTAACAGTGGTAGAGAAGGTATATATACATACGATTTCAACCCGCAACACCTTCCTGATTTGAAACCCGTCGACCGATTTTCAAAAACGAAAAATCCATAACATAGTACTCAACGAGCTCTATTCGAAAATGTGAAAGAATCTGAAATATTCAGATTTTCACGGCCTACTTTTGTTTGTTGTATGGGTCAAAATTTCAAAAACGATTATTAGGCAACTATTTTTCGAAACAGTGACTAGCCTATTCGGTTCAAGCATAGCTGAAATACTTCCATAACAAATTTGAACGCAAAATCTCATATAGGGTGTTAGTTATTCAATGGTGAATTTCGATGATTTTTCGATTCACCCTGTATCAAAAACTGAGATAACCTGTGAAAAAGTCAGTCAATGAAGAAACACATCGAAGACTTAGATACGAAGTTTCATCGTTGTAACTTCTACAGGAAGATATCTGTAGGTCAAATATATGAATTAATCAGGCATTGCTGCCGTTGAAAGCAGTGCCAGTTTTTTATAATGATATAGTAAGTAATTCATAAGTACCTTTTTATAGAAAGACAGGTAATCGACTTCAGTTTAATTGATTTATAGTTGGTGATATTACTTGTTGCATTACATCAGCTCATAAGTAATGGATCGATCATAAAACATACGAATATCTTGTTCAAAATACAATTAGATTTTACCATTTCACCATAAACATCATACCTTGTAATGATGACTTCATTGACGTAGAACAGAAATATAATACGTAAATCGTCATTGGAAATTGAGTTGAAACATTGGACCACATATTCAAACATAGTCAATCAACTCTGATGTTTAGATAGATAAAGGCAGCTTAGGTGTACTTACACCGAACAGAGACCGAACAAGTAATGTACACAGATGGTTCGAAAACCCTCTTGGAGTTGCAGCCGGTGTGTTCAGCAGAAAACCGAAGACGAAAATATCTGTCAATTTTGGCAAATATGCTACAATCTTTCAGACGGAGGTATTCGCAATTGAATTGTGTGCTAGAGAGTTGTCGAATAAACCTCTGAGAACAAAAATATCAGTATTGTATCAGACAGTCAGGCTGCTCTTAAAGCACTGAGCTCCAGCAAGATAAATTTCAAGCTCGTATGGAGCTATATTGAATCCCTAGAATGCCTGGGTGCTTACAACAGAGTCACTTTGCTGTGGGTGCCTGGACACCAGGGGGTAGAGGGTAACGAGAAAGCCGACATCCTCGCCAAACAGGGAACCGAATCTGTGTTCATAGGACCAGAACCATATTTTGGGTTCACCGCAAGTGCGGCGAAAACAACTATCTCGGGCTGGGCGGAGGGAAAAACACTCACGTACTGGTCTGAATTACCAGGATTAACCCATTCGAAGGCGTTCCTGCCTAAACCATCGGAAAAAATAACCAGGCAGATCCTAGAATGGAGCAGGGGTAACCTGCGAATTCTGACTGGACTGCTTACGGGACACTGTCGTCTAACAAAGTGTCACTTATGATCCTAATAAAACAATCTACTATTAACTATAAATTGTTTTTGTTCTTTGGATGTATATTTTAACGTGTATAATAATGAATAATATGTCAAATATATATCGTTCTGTTCGTTTTTCGTATTTTTTGTTCCATGTTTTTGGATGTTTTTTCAGTTTTTTACTATTCCTATACATATGCAACTATATCCTATTGGAAAATAAATATATTATTATTACTATTATTATTATTATCATAACTTGTACGTGAATCCTACACTGCATCATATGTGTCCGAATAGGTCACTTAACGCATGGTCAAATCATAATCTCGGTTATACTAGATTCAACACTATTCAACAGACATACAAGAGACTAGATAATATGTGTAACGTAATATCTAGCATGAATTTGATCTTATCAAATAAACTAGCAATAAAAATTGAGGAATGTGTACAATCATTAATGATTAATGTTTGTGTTCAACTATATTATAACTGAATGTCTGTATGATATATGTTTATGGTTCATAATAATTTAGGTTATCAGTAAATTTTACTGTCGATATATGCGAAGATACTGCATTCAATGATTTTTGTAAAAAGGTGTCCATTGTTTGAATTGTTCATTCACTTGTTGAGGAAAACATTATACTAAACTGACTAGAAAATGGCTTTCAAATACGTATTCTAAACTATGATGAAATTACCATTTGATCATTCAGTGTTGGTAGCTTTCTCGCTCCTGAAAATTACAGAATTGTACCTCCATAATTGGAGAATATTCAAGGGTGTAGCACGGACATAAACTATACTATCTAGACCGTTTATGTCATGAGCAGTGTTGCCAGCTGCCGAACATAAAATGTCACAAAAACTTAGGAAAAAAACTGCTAGAAGTCGCAGAAAGCCGCAAAAATACAAACCCTAGATAGGCACCGGAAATGTAAAAAAGGGCAACGTTAGTTGGGAACGAACAGAGGTTTTAACCAGGGCCTACTCTATCTCACCGGGCCGGAGCATCGCTTTCGTGACGTCACACTAGTAGGGACAAAATCAACGCAGTGGAAATTATCTCTCCCGTTTCATTGATTCACATCGGGAAAACGGGCACAGTTAGCGAAAAATATCAAGAGGTCAAATATGTACAGAAAAGAATTTTCCAGAAGATGAATCAAATTTCACTGTTTTACGATCATTAATTTCAGAAATATGGTATATCAAAATTAATTGACGCCATTCAGAATTGTCCTATTTCAAACAGCTACCAAAATTCCAATATTCAATTCACAGAAATGATTCAACCATGAAAAGGTTTCGCATAGTATCTAGATTGACTGAGTTTTTTTTTTAAATTCTCAAGGTCCAACAACAATCCGATATTTCAATTCAAGTAGAACGATGATTCAGGTGTTCATTACAGAATAGTTCAAAAAGTTCGGACGCCTCCCATGCTAATCCTATCAACTATGGATATATGCTGTCACTGACTTTTTTGTAGGAAATTTGATTGCCTACAAATTGGTATAATACACATCCACTTTATCTCGAAGGGCTTTAGCAGCGTTTATCTCTAAAGATGATCAGGACGCACTTTGATAACGTTAGAAATCCTATCACTCGAGTGTGTTTTCACACAAAAACGCCTATTCGGTATCAATTATATTCTGCTGAAGAGTATATATTTGAATGATAACGTTGAATTCATGAAAAAAATTTGATTTGAATATATTTGCAAACTATCAAAATTAAAAAGAACAAGATATGTGGAGTTCATATGAACACAACCTAACAAAAATAATTGAGAAAATATGTATCTCAACAATGAGAGATATAAAAATGAATATAACGAACTGAAACAAAATACCCAGAACAACGATATATGAATGAATAAGGAAAAAAGAAAAAAAACGTTGATATATCACAAAATGAAATACAGTAAAATATATATACATCATCTCAATCACAAACTGAAAATTGAAATCTGAACTATATGTCATCCTGAAAGTTCAGTGATTTTTCTTTTTAAATTATTTTTTATTTTGCAATAATTGTTCAACAGAATATTTGAGATGGTTTTAGAGAATGTTCTGCTGATTAAATCAAAAGACCCACTGCAATATTGATTCTCGGAATAATTGAGAAGGGAATTGATTTTAATTTCTGCTAAATTCTCCAAAACTTTATGTTGTGCCTTACATTGTAGAAATATTGTTTCGAATTTTTCAGCCACCAATATTTGTTGGTCTGAACCATACGCCATTTAGAAATAAAATGAGTAATAAAAAGTATATCACCCTTCACCAGTACAAGGAATTACCGCGAAATCGTATACAGCGAAATTTGGGTAATTGGGTATAACGGCCCATTTTTTACGCGCTCTTTATATTCAATTTCTTTCGGACTCATTGTGTATAGGTAACTATACAATTTTTTCACTATTCAATTGATTCATTATCGTAGTTTGATATATTGAGTTAGTTTCATCTTATTCCAATTCCAAATTTGCAAAAAATAGTATTCTGTAGTACAACCTCCTGATTTTCAATAAAATATAATTTCGTTACAACGCCATAACTCGATATTGATTCATCCTATTGGATTCATTTCTTCACCAAAAGTTGAGGAATTTGTTGAGGATCATTTCGTCTCAATTGAGTGTGCTTCTAAAATTTATAGAAAATGAGCTATAGCCTATCAATTACGAACGCATCAGTACGGACTGATGGTGAAATCTCAACCTACTAGTGTGACGTCAGCGTCGAGAGAGAGGGGATAGACTACGGCCCGGTGAGATAGAGTAGGCCCTGTTTTAACCCGCTGTGCGCATCTATTCATTATAACGCCGCGTTTTTCATCGACTCCGATATTGATATTTGGTCAACGAATCAGCACAGCCGATTGGCCGCTGGTCTGTTAGGTCCCATCTGAGCGTTGCCAAATTTCACACAGGTGTTGAGCCGGCTGTGGCAAATGCGCTTATTTTTAGGCGAGCATTATACCCGATATTACCACTAGCGGTCTAGATAGTAGTTTATCTTATTGCGGTGTATCCATCAGATATGAGAGAGATTAGACATTCAAAGATCTATTATTATGAGCTAATGTTGAAGTATCTGTATCTCAAACGAATGTGTCGAAGAACCATCCAGCGGACAAAGGGATTATTTAAGGGGGGGGGGGGGCAGATGGGGCAGATTCTATTTAAATAGATACAACAAAATAAATCACATCATTGCAAGTTTTTTTGTTCTACAAGATGTTGCTATCAGATTGTCAAACCGACGTTTTGTATTTGAGCTACCTTTATCCACTTAGTTTTATTTTTAATACGACCTTCTCATTAGGAATTTTTCAACGGTGTTTCGCTCTTATGCAAAGAACGTGTTTGTTTTTACCCATTTTAAAAATCTATTATCTGTTATCTCTCTCAACACATGGGTTATTATGAATTTTGCGAATGAGTGCGATACATTAATTGTTTTGCGAATTAGAGGCTCCCAAAATCCATAATTAAAAATCCTGGGCCGTATTTGAAAAAAAAACGAAGTTGGCGATGGTAGCTGAAAGACGAAACGTCGGTTTGAAAATCTGATAACCCCACCTTGTAGAACAGAAAAGTAGCAATGATAATCTGTGATTGGTTTTGTTACATCTATTCACGAATCACGAATATTCCTTTTTTTAATAAAAAGAGTATTCAGAATTTGTCAAATTCTAAAACAGCATATTTTTGGTCACAAAATTGCGCATCTTCGCCTCCATTCAACCCTCTCTGTTGCTCTTACCGTTTCCGAGATCCCCATGCATCGAATTTCACACACCAGGTATATTTGGTAGACATATGAATTTCAACAAGTTCAATAGATCAAACAAAAAATTGATAATTTTCACCTGTTTTATACTTAATAGCTACGATAAATGTCAGAAAAATATTCCAAGGCCTTGTTTGTTTGCAGGAGCATCATTAATTGATGAAATGTTTCAATTATCTGAGTAATTGCACTTTGATTTGTTGAAATAAATTATCCGAGAATTTGGGCTTATCAAAATTTTATTTTTATTCCTCATTATGTAATTAAAATTTATGTATGGGTTGAGATTTTACATTAGATTGAATGATTAAAATCAGAAAATTATCGACATGAAATTTGAAGTTTTCAACTGGAATAACACCTGTGTTGCAGACATCTTTATCATTCTTTTGAAGTAATCAAATATCTGTCAGTCAGAATTTAGTAGTTGTTCAGTGATTTACATAACCGCGAAGTCGAATGGAAGATAAAAGGACTTTTTTCTCGGAGACGGTGTAATTGACTTAGTTTTCGTAACTATTGCACAACAAAAGCCATCAACAGTGTATATATATGTGATATATATGCGCGAAGAAAGTACTTATTTCTTTCCCATGGGAAAAGAGTAATTTATGAAAAGTGACATTTCATAACTTGTCAACAGAGATGAAATTTCAAACTTTTTACCCGTCGCAGAGAAAAAATTTCGATAATTCTCTTATGTCTATGTGACTCTGGCAACAGCGTAATGCCAGAGATAATACAAATTCTGACCTAATCTTCTAACGTCACTGACGTCAGTCTCGTCTGTCACCACCTATCATATCTAGTCAAATCCATGGTCAAATCTAACAAAAAATACTGCGAATATTCAACGATAATCCTTATATAATCTGATTCTTCAGTTGTGTGTTCGGTTGTCTGTTATCTGCAGTAAGGATCCAGTCTAGAAAATTCAATAGAATCTAGTGCGAGCACCTTCTGAGGAGACGAACTCTTCATTTTCTGATTGAAATGACAATCAGAAATATTCTTGCACTTGTCTTATAGAAATAGATAATATATGCGTATGTCGAATTTTTATGATTACAGCCAACTTCATGTATTTCAATAAAATGCAATTTAACAGCCAACTAATGAACGAATAACAAATTGTGATACATAGTTGAATAGAGAATTTCAAGGCAAATAAGAGAGGCTACAGAAACATACAGGGTGTCATTTAAACAAAAAGTTGGGTCTACTTCCGATCAAACAGGTGGTTGAAGAAAATGGTCATTGGATTCAAGGAAAGTGCCATCATCAATAATATAACCCATGTGAATTTCAAATCTTTATCTCTGTCACCCGGTATTATGAAATCATTTTGAATCCAAAAATAAGTTTCTCAACAATAATTAGCGAACGCGGATCACGTTTTTTTGGGCATGTTTAAAGAAGGCGAGGGTCGAACTCATAATGCTTTCTGGAGGAGGTTCCTATTTTTTTGCCTGCAGTGTACAGAGGTACGGCACGTTGCTAACTGTAGATAGATAATAATAATATAACCTTTCGAGTTCCAAACACAGTTTTATCAAAGAGAGACTGCAGTCGGCTTTATGGAAGCAGGATTCCATTCATTTCAATCGGTAAACAGAAACACCAGTTACCCTCGCGTTCAAATAAATGCCTAGTGTCGGTCGGTACTTACTAGATAAGTTAGATAAATCGGGCCCAGATATTGAACTTGAACATGTGACGAAACGCGTACCTAGTGAAGCAAGTTCAGTGGTTTCGGAATCGTTGTTTGCGTCACTTTTTGGTAAATTCAGATAATGAATCAATCTGAAAGGATTACTACGAACATCTTTGGTAAACAACTCATTATCTAGATACTCTTTGCACAAAAAAACTAACGACTAACCAAGTAAAGGTAAAATGTCTAGTCATTAGTCATTCATAGTTGACCCATTTCAATTTGAAGCAAGTTGATACCTAATAAATAGGTATATATTTATATAAGTATACAAATTGTTTGTCGATTCGTTACATACACAGGGTGTTTAAAAAAATCCTGACCCCCCTTGCTAGGGTTGGTAGAACACTGCAAAATAAGTTGGGTTTACTCAGTAAAAAAATGTCGTATCGGCATCCGTTTTAAAGAAGGTTTCTTTTACACATTTTTTACGATTATGTCGAAACTACTGGCAACATTGTAATGAAATTTTGTATGGATATTTTTTGGAAGCTGACACATCGCATCAATTTGTTTTTATATCTTACCCTAATAGAGGGCGCTAGTTACACGGTTCGTACCGAGTAGTGTTGAAAATAACTCTTTTGAGGTTACATTTTTGAATTCAAATTTGATGTAAACTCGAACATCATTGAATTCAACATCAAAAAGATACTCCTGATAGAACTCAATACTGTGTACCGTTCTCGCAATATTTTGATTTGAAAATGATGGAGTAATAGCTGATGCTGGCATGAAATAAATTGTATTGAGATCAATTACCTATTTATTCAGATTCAGACCTATTTATTCAGATTCAGAAACAATAACATTATTTTTGTGCTGAAGTTATTGATTGAACAAAGAATCACAAGTAGGAAATTGAGAAAAAAAATACCAAAAACATAGAATATTAATTGAATCAGTTAGAGTAAGTCTTCAAAATGTCCTCCGTTTCCAAGAATACACGCGATTCAGTATTTTCTTTTTGAGAAAGCATTATTCTTCTAAACGGTTGAGGATCATGCAGCTGTTAAGTAATTTTGCAATTTTTGAAATCAAATCACAGAATCAAACTGACAGATATTTGATTACTTGATAAAGATGCCTGCATCAGGATGGTGCCTGCAACACAGGTGTATCTCTCTTCATCTGTAAGATGAGATACATAATTTTGTAGATTGCATTTATTTGTATCTTCCTATAACAAAACTTCGTCTGTTCAGAGTGATATATTCAATATCATTCATTATTTTGAATTTGAAGATTTGTGTCATGAGTTAGGTATATAATACCCATAAGGTTAATAAATCAAGTAATAAGTTTGCAACGATAGACGAATAGACAACTTGTTATGTGTGCAGGATGAAAGGTCAATAACTTTTTTGAATAGCTGGATTGTTTCCTGCTTCACGGTACTTACTTCTCAACAACTATATAATTTCACTCTGAATGAAAGTAGTTGACATTAGAGTTGAGTGATAATGTACTTACTATGATCATTTGTTTCCATCGTATATGAGTGATGCTCGGAGTGATGATATTGTCATTATCTAGTGTAACTGCAGTTGAAATTATAACAAAACTATGCTATAATTATAATGTATCAGTCACTCACCTCCTCTACCTACTCAGAATGCAATAAAAGTGAGTGTTACCTTATGAATATTCCTCTATAAATGTTTTATATCAGCTGTCAGGTGCCCACTGCATATTTAGGTAGTTATCGTTTTATAGTAAAAAAGCATTTCACACACTCATGGCGCTAATAATAAGTATAATATAATCATGCCCTAGGGTCTAGGCGCTAGGAGTAGATGGATACATACTTAGACCAATCAAAATGTAAGAAAGTTGCTTCTCAGCTTGCGATGGGGAGTTCTGCCTAAAATGACATACGGACCTTATTGTGAATTCGGAGCGTTGCACAAATCTAGAAATGTGACTGTGAGTGCCAGTATTTATTTTAGTAGCACTCTGTTTACCGAGGTTTCTACCTCATTATGGCGTCTCTCTGATATCCATGGTTCCATCGTTGTGAATGTTTTTCAGAATTGTAAGTGTCGAGTGAATTAATTCAAAGATTAGATTTAATAAAAATATTGTGGACACGTGTTGATGCTTCAAAACTGCATTAGTCTCTGATGCTAGGATGATCCTCATTCATTAGAAACAAGGCTATGTTTTTGGCATTTGATGCATTCGGGGTAGAATGACACACAACTAATGACATATAGTATGTCAGACCGTGTCAGACCTAGAAGAAAAATTCTTGATTTACAAATAAGATGTCACCTTGAAACGCACAATATACTTCCCCTATATCAGTCTGGCTTCAGATCAGGTTTTAGTTGTGCGACGGCACTCTCTGCAATATCAGATGATATATTCCAATCACTCGACAGAAACGAAATGTGTGCTCTCATCTTACTTGACTACTCAAAAGCTTTTGATACCATAAATCACCAAATCATGACTGCCATTCTACACTTCATTTAGCGAATCAGCGTGTTCTTTTATGATATCCTATTTGGCTGATAGAGTTCAACAGGTTAAATTGGATAATATTATATCTGAACCACTGAATTTGCAACAAGGAATTCCTCAGGGAAGTATCTTAGGCCCCTTGATGTATACCATTTACACCAGTAACTTTTGCTCAAGCTTGACACACTGCAAATATCATTTTTATGCGGACGACACGCAGCTGTACTACTCATTTAAATTTTGTGATATAGCTGAAGCCAATGGTTTTATCAATTCTGATTTGAATGAACTCCTCGATGTTACTTACAATCATTTACTGAAAATCAATTCAAAAAAATCTATCGCACTCTTATTTGGGTCAGACAATCAGAGAAATGAGGCGCTCAATACCTTGCACATAGAAATTGGCAATGACCCGATCAAATTTGAAGATAATTGCAGAAACCTTGGGCTCTTCATGGATTTCAAACTACGATTCAAATATCATATCACCCAAAAACTCAAAAATGCATATTCTTCCTTGAAGCTCATTTATCAGCATAGAAATTTTCTCAATTCTAAACTGAAAATACAACTTTGTGATAGTTTGGTTCTTTCTCACTTCAATCACTGTGATGTTGTTTATGGCCCATGCATCGATAATATTGACACTAGAAGAATCCAGAAAACACAAAACTCGTGTTTGAGAATGATATTCGGGATTAGACGACCACAGCGTATTTCCCATAAATTGATGGACACTGGTTGGCTTAGCATGTTCAATCGTCGTAAACTTCATATGGCATGCTTTTTCTATAAAATTTTGAAAAGTAAAGCACCGGAATATTTATACCAAAGAATTACATTCAGAACGGACGTACATAATCTGAATCTGAGGCGTAGAAATATGCTCATGATTCCCAGGCATAAGAAACAACTATTCAGGCGGTCTTTTTCTTATAATGTAACACTGTTTGGCGATATAATGGATTTTTCATTCTCATCATGTGAAGCATTTAAAATTTGGTACAAACGATTTCTGTTCTCTCAACAATGATATCAAATTTCTTAGTATAGGTACAGGTGAATATTTATGAATCATAATTGATGCATTTTTTCTGTTATATTTTTCTTGTTATGAACGTTCTTATCATTATTTTTCTTTATATATTTATTTTTGAGGAAACTGTGGAAGAATCGGCCACTCGGCCTAACAGTTCTCCTATTATCTACCATTATACAACTGATTCTACTTGTACTTCATGTAACATGTATCTATGGTAAATAATAAATGTATTATTATTATTATTATTATTATTATTAAGTAGAGAAAAATTGATAAAATGAATCAAATGTAAACACTGGACCCACTGTGAGTGTGCCGATGTTCTAGCAGGACGTAAAATCTTCATTTGTGAAGTTTGCGCCGCTGATCACTCAATTGTTTTTTTAGTTTTCTATAGGAATGCAAAAAATTTTGAATTCACTGTGCCATATATGTATTTTGTGACACCTATTTTTTCAATTTCTCCTGGGGAGAACGAAAGGAGATTCCTATAATGCTCGTAGAACATCGTGCGTACCTAGGGAGGATAGGGAGAGGAAGTAGGTGTTGGATTTTTTTCAACTTTCAGAGGATATAAGTTCTTGAGAATACTTTCATTGGCGAAGAATTCCAAAGCTTCGCCGTTCTATAGACGAACGAGTTTTGGTACAATAATAATAGCGATTATTTATTTCTCTCCATACTCCTCTGTGTTTGGCTCGGTTATCTAATGGAAATGAATATTATCGTTGTGTGAAACAAAAAAGTATTGCTGGCCGTGATTATTCAAAAACAAGATATCCAATCAATCAGATCCCAATAATGAATGAAATACAGATCAAGCAAGTATGTGAATCTTGAAGGCTCTCCTGATCAAAACGAGAATACTCAGCTATAATCTGGTGTATTTATATCTCCAGCATGCGTCCCAACCCAAATGATCAACCATAACAATGTTGTTTATTCTTGATGACCTAGTATATCCTTTTTAGTTCCTAGGAGCTAAAGTTGAACTTCAGCTCCTAGGAAGTTAAAGGGTTGCCTAGCAACATACCTATGTTTGTGTCAGTAACAGAAACGTCAATTCGAGAGTTAATTTTGGTATTGAAATGGACGACTTTTGTGAAATGAATTTATATATCAAAGACAACTATAGTCGGAGACTATACTTTTCTCTCGACTTTTCTACTCGCATATAATGAGCCAAAATATGCTTGTTGAATTATATACTATACACTCACATCTTATGCATTAAGTTTTCAATTTTCAAATCCACTACTTGTTTTTCACCAAGTCATTCCATAGAGGCGCGTAGAATAGGAAAATGGATGATAAAAAACTACTTAAATATTTGTGCATTCTTTTCCATATCCACTACGATTTTATTGCAATGCTATGCATGATATCTAAGATGTAACAATATTTTTAAATCCATTATACTCGAAAATAGTAGGAGTACCTATTTTCTGTAAAGAGGTATGGATTTTCGTAACCCGAGATTGAAATTTCGAAAAATATGCATACAAAAAAGTTTGAGCAGTTTAATCACACCCTGTATTATACACTGCTGAATGAGATTTTGAAATTTCACTGCATTGGACATGGAAAATTAAGTTTTTGTATCGAATTGCATATTAATTTATAATAATAAAAATGGCGTTTCGGAAATATTCAAGAAATATCATCTTCAGGGGACCGTAGCTCCCTTAGGAGACATCTTCCGACCCATGTTCATTGAAACTTGTCTTCCCCTGGTCGTAGAAGCCGCTGGTGAAGTTTGGCAGGATAATATCAGGACACCCTCTATAATAAAAAAAAAATCATAGCTATAATGACTTTTTGAAAATTTTACATGTATAGAAGATAAAGAAATGAAACTCAATGTTAGGTTAATTCTTTGTACGATTATCTCACTCGAAGAAGCTATAGATATATGTAAGTGAAATATGTCTTGTTAATTAATTGGAAATTTTGTGTAAATCTTATAGTTTGTGAAGTTTTTCACATGTACTCTGTATTTCCATCAAGTAGCGGCCAAGTGAATAAAAAGTACATAGAATTGATTATCATTACTGTGAAATAGGCTGTGGGTGACATGATTCACTTTGAATCATGCTGATATCAATGTTAGCATTGTCACATAATACCAGCACACAGCACATGTGATTGGATTTCATCAGTAACTTGAGCGGTCATCATTCGTTCTCTCTTGTGCTACTTGATTAGAACTGATAGATCTCGTGAGTATTTGTATTGAAATATTTCAGTGTCCTTTTGCTAAATCAACTCAAATCTCGTTTTGGCACGGTTGCCCTAGTTTATAAACATGACTAATTCAACAGTCAATGTTTTAATTTTTGCTAATTATTCAGTCTTATGATGCTCATTTACTGATAGTGCATATAGGCGTTAGCTCACAGCACATGTACACTATTGTACACTTTATATTGGTCACATGTTCCGAATTGTGGTTGTATGGCACCATCATGTTAAAAATATTTTCAATTCAAACTAATTCGATATCTCATATACAGGGTTTATTTGGATAGTAAATATGTAAATATTAAACGAAAGAGTACTTTCAAAGGAATAACCAATAAGGACTCTACTTGATATCTTCCAAGTGGAAGAAATAACTGTACCGATTTGATACGTGAAATTGTCATAGGGTAAATTTGATATTGTTATTGAGAAACAGCCCTAGGAACCGAACTTCATTCGAATATCACAATTATTTTGAAATTCATTAATAAAAAACAAAAATAAGAATTCAACTTTGACAATCTGTATCTCAGACACGAAAAACTTTCGGACATATATTTATACGAAATTTTCTTCTTATTTTGTCGACAGCAACATGCTCATGAATTTTCTACACGTACTTAAGAAACACCCTGTACACGTATACAACTTCAAATAGTTAGTTTAGTAATATAAGCATTTGGGAAATTTGTGCTCATCACATCGTTCAGACATATTATGTAGATTGCATATTTTCGAAATATTATGAATCTTTGGAATCAGTTTAATAAGTTCAAATCATTCAAATCATATGAACATTTACGGAGATCTCAAGAAAATAAAATCACAATTGATTCAGGAAACCATTCGACCTATCGAAATTTATTTAATCAACTAGTGTATTAATCGGCCTATTAATATTAGCATATAAAATGACAAGACTTGTAAAACGCATATTACGCACGAAGTGGAGGCAATTACACACGAGTGTGTAACTCCACAAGTGCGTAACTGCTTTACAACTAGTGAAATGTACTATACTTTTTCTAGGACTACACTTTACTTCCTTCAGGATACAAGAAACACAAACAGACACAAATATCGTATCTTGTTTCGTTTATTGGTAGATTGCATAACGAGCCATTTTCCTCAATTTGAACTGAAATCAAACCGTTTTTTCGAGCGTTTTCCATATCTTAACAGCTGTACTGGTAACAAAAAACACATTTGATGAACATAAAAATTAACATAATAATGGTAATTTATAGTCACTGTGCAGTTTTTGAAAGTAGGTAACAGAATATTTCCCAGAATGACATGATATTATTACTGAGTTTCCAGTCCATGAACCTTTCGTCAGCGATTTCGTACCTATTTTCCACGAGACAACTCATCTGTTGCCAATTTATTTGCTCTTTCTAGAATTTCTAGTGATGTAGAAATAATCTCATCGTCATCGCTTGAAGTTTTCCAATTGAAATCAATATTAACTATTTTCACCATGATAGGACCTGTACTACGCGTTTGATACTGACACCTTTGAGTTTCTTCATACCATTGTCGTGCTATTGTTTTGAGAAATCATGTGTGATAGGATGATGACTATTGATAAATCGTCATTATTTCTTGCGGGGCATGTATGGCATTGTTACCAGAAATCACAAGTACATATATATTGGTCGTGGATAAATTTCATTATAATTTGTTCTTAGCTCACATGACACACTGAACCTGTTGAAGAATATTTCTAAAATCGTGCTTGATTGAAAAATTTCAAATAACATGAACAACAATAGAATGGAATATAATAGAGCGTTTATTTCCAAAACATATTACATGTTGTAGAAATTTGGTCACGTTATAATTCATTCGAATATACATTTATTATTAATATTAATCTATAATCTATAACTACCATTGAATGTTGAAATGCCATCAGAATGATGTAGCTACACTAATTCTCATAACTAACGATTCATTCATTTCTTGCGACATTTTTCATATATTCATTACAGAGAGTAAAATAAGACTGGTCCTATCAGAAGCTTGATAATGGTTGCCATGATCTCACTCTGGAGCAAGCTACCTACGAGTAAAACAAATTCCGTTGCCTGAGAGTAAAGACATAGTTAAATATCACGTCAAGTTTTCGTCAAGCATTGACTAAACATCGCTTCATGATAAGCTCCTAATCCAATACTATCAAACAAATCCACACTTTATTGCAGAGCCTCGCAAATGACTCATGATTCATCGCCTCCACCAAAGAACCAAACCG
This sequence comes from Phaedon cochleariae, assembly GCA_918026855.4. NCBI lineage: Eukaryota > Metazoa > Arthropoda > Insecta > Coleoptera > Chrysomelidae > Phaedon > Phaedon cochleariae. The sequence goes on along the minus strand of OU896709.1, from coordinate 16,419,070 downwards.
ATTTGATTTCAACACTCTGAGTCGCTGCAGGCCTTGATACCTGAAAGAAGAGCCTCCGATTGGTATACAGTCGAGATCTCGAGGTCATGCTATATCAGATTATATTTTGTCAGTAGCGTAGTGGATGTATTCCTATATTACTGCCAGCAAAGCCGAAGTCTATTTTGGCACAACCATTCAACCACCACTGCGAGTGCTTACGACCATAACCTTCGCCATAACCTACTTAGTATATAATTCATATAAAATGCAGACATTTTCATATGGTGAGAGCCTATACATACTTTCACCTAAGCCCTTTTCACTGGCTTGGGATTATAGTCATTGTGGTTTGGGTTGCATTACCAACTACGATAATAAGCATATATGAAGTTGAAATTGAGTAATTTATGTATACGTTTCGTCTGACCAACGACATCCAACGACCAACTCTATAGATGGATAAGATCACGTTCATAAATGGATTGAAGGGGTCAAAAGGAGAGCCGATATGTCCCTAAGCGAACTTAGTCCTGTGGGATGTTTTACTTCCGCCCCAGCTGTATTGTTACTACTTCCTTATCAGAGTCTCCATCAATTTCTTCCGAGGGTCTTGACTTTGGTCTATCCAAGCCCTATTGCGTGTGATCCCCGAAGGTGATGCGATGATATTTTGAGATGATTGTCTCATTCCTCAAGCAGATCTATTGTCTTAGCCAGCGTAGCTTTGTGGTAGAAATTTCAGTTTTTATCCACGTTGGCCTACCGGTAGGTAGGTTTGATTCCCACCACGACCGCAGAAATTCTCTTGCTGGCCTAAGAAAGTGTTTGGAATCACACGTTAAAAGGTGAGACCACCGTCATTCCTTTCTCGCACAAGTCTCTTGAAGACTTTTGAGGGTTGCTCGTGAGGGGACCAAATGATGGATAAGAACAATTTTAGAACAATTATCAGAAAGGGTTAGCGTTCTGCTTTATTTCCCATGGCCTTTTCATTAATTTGCCATACTGCTCCTACAAGACACTGCGAGATATGTGCAGATCGAAAATGCGGGTTTCGTCCTCTGCACCACCTAAGTGGCTCATTGCATCATCAGTTATCCCAACTAGTGTCTCGTGTTTTCTAAATCTACAATGGTCGTTTAGTATTCCTTCCAGCATTTACAAAATTGACCTGATTAGTTGTACAAGGTTGTGTGGAATTTCGTTTGTATGGATGAACCACAAACTAACTCCCAGATGATGCAAGAGGAGGATTCCATCTTTGAGTATGACGTTCTGACACGACGAAGGTATAGTTTATATTCAATTGGACCGCCTCCAGCTGCACTTGCACTTAATTTGAAAGAAACTTCAAACCCGCCGACGCCAATTGGGGGAGACCACTGATTTTTTGAAACGACATTATCGTGAACTCTATACTGAAAAACTACCAGTGAATTGATTTTAATTTTTTTCATTCATGCTAAGACGATGAAAAAAATAAATTAGAATATGTCCATTTCAAAACATACAATTCCTGCGCCATTTGAAATTTTTTCAATTCATTGGTGTGACTGGTGCGACGTTTTAGTCCCAACACGCCTATTGTCCTTGAACTCACCAATCACACTGCAACACTGCAGAATGACGAGGTATCAGAGAGAGATAGCTACAGTGCGAGACTAATACGTCACGGCTCCATCATCATATTTGGCTTCTCGAAATAACGAATGAAATATGCTGATTTCGAAACGATATAGATTCGATTCCCTTCAACTTCAACTCATAATATTGATTGTAGACCAAACGTAAATCATGATTCGTCGATTGAAAGAGGTTTGCAAGGATTTCTTCCCTAAGTGGTCTTTCCCATTGACTATGGATAGACTTACGTTCGGGTATGACAAATCTAGAATTGGGGTTGATGTATGGCTAGATGAAACTTGTCGTGCAACTTGATATCAATCCAGAATGATACAAGATTAATTATTATTACTCAGTTTGGTAATTTCTTGTGATATGGCATGAAAGGGAGTTCTCATATTTCAAAATAGTAAATTGTGAACTATTATTCTTTAAAAAACAATTAGGAATAGTTGATGGCTAAAGTATACATAATGGAAGTAACATCATGACATTATTTAAAGATCTCATTGAAGTATATAGTCGGGGAGGACGTCATGGATCAATGGGATCTCCATTAAGACGTCATTATTATCACGTCATTGAGCTCACCTATCTGATGGGTGCAGTGTGCCCACACTAGGTGTTTTGAAAATTATTCACTTTGATTCACATTCGAATAATGTTTTTCTCTTATTTTGACGAAAGTTTTGAAACGCCCTACTTTACTTACGTTACTAGTTGCGTAGAGTGAAATGTTTCATAACTGGTGATGTACTTAATGTTCATTGTGTCCTCCATTCATAATCCCGTTGCCAAACGCGTTTTTTTTTATCGCTTGGAGCGCACGAAAGGGAATCCCTATAATGTTCAAAGAACATCGTGCGTTCCTAGGGAGGATAGGGATAGGAGGTAGGTATTGGAATTTTTTTTGAACTTCTGTAGGTTATATGTTGTTGGGAATACTTCCTCAGGCAATGAATTCCAGAGCCTAGCCGTTCTATGGATGAAGGAGTTTTGATAAAGTGCTGTTCGACATCTTTCGAGGTTGACAACGAAAGGATGTGCTGACTGGGCTTGTCTAGTTCGTCTGACTGGTATTGCTAGTGGAGGGATGATAGCGTTTTCTATAAATGCAGGAAACTTCAAACTGACAAGCGGAATATTGTATGTATAATGTAGATTCTCAATACGATTGATTGAAATTATCAATCTGATCAATTTGGGGAACATTTTTATAGCCAAGATTAGAAACAATATTGTAAGTTAGGAAATCCAATTTTGTGCAAATTTCGCGGGATCTTGCTTTGCCCGTGCCCGTGACGCAAGATCCCATCGTTGATCGTTAGACAAAACAGAACGTTTCGTAACTGGTTATATACGAGAATCCCGACGCGGATAATCTATAATATATTATTATTATTATTATTATTATTTTATTATATTTCACTTATTTTCATTTTCAGCTTCAGCGGATTCTGGTCCCGCCGGCCTCAAGCGGATGACAAATCCTCACCTTCATTCCTCGGCGGGTTGACCGATCTCCAAATCCAGAACCCTACGATAAACTCCATCACGCTTCCCAAAGAATCATTCTTTCCGTCCAAAGAAAACCTAGACTACCTCGAACACATCCTCTACGAAACCAACATCATGGAGAACGCCGACTTACGGAGAGTTCTTCTGGAGAAAGCGAAAAAACACAGAACCTACTACGAATCCCTGGTAGGTAGCGACTTTATCGACACCATGGGTTCGATAAGCCCCGTACAGATGGCGCTAGAAGTACCAGGCGCTGAAGTGAAGAGTAGCGCGTTTTCTTCGACTGTGACTATTGAAGAATCCGATCCAGGTAGTAGAAAATCACGACAAAGACGACGGGGTGTTTACGAAATGGATGGAACAGTGGATGAACCAGAAGCCGAATCGAAATTCCGGAGTGTTAAGCAACTACGCGAAAAATACTTGGGCATGCTAGAAAAAACTTACAAGCATTTGTCACTGGATTGTAGTTCGAGTTTGGATAGGGAAAAATCCGAGCTTCTGGTGCCGCCTTCCAGCGGGTATTGCAGTTCGTCTGCTTCGGGGGCTAGTGACGATGAGCGAGAGAAAATTTGGCCAACGAAGAAGGTGTCGATACGGAGGAGTGCTAGTTCGGATTCTGCGGTGCATAGCGACGAAGAGGGGCCGGTGGGCGAAAGGTGGGGTGGGGAGAAAAAAGAAGAGGAGATAGGGGCAGAAGGTAATTATATCTACTCATCTAATGATATAAGACTATACATTTTACGACACAATCATTGTGCAAGCCAGGTCCAAAAGGGCAAGGAATATAAATAAAACATAGGTAGGTACTATATAATCCCGAAACTAACTTTATTTCGAGACCGTCTTAAACCAGGGGGCGAGCCAGGGGGTGTATAATTTGCTGACCAAAATTGAAGTATGCTGACCGAGCATTTCTGATTCGAGTTTTCCCTTCAAATTGCATCTTTGAATATCTTATATAGATATATATGGATGACACCAAGAAATGCTCGGTCATCAAGGATTTTTAAAAAACTGCAAGAATAAACTACCCCTCCGGAGGGGTGGATCGAAATAATTCCCCTGGTGGCATCTATAAATCTATATGAGATATTCAAATCTGTAATTTGATGGAGAAATACAAACCAGAAATGCTCGGTCAGCAATGATTTTTAAAAAACTGCAAGTATAAACTACCCCTCTGAAGGGGTGGATCGAAATAATTTCCCTGGTGACATCTATAAATCTATATGAGATATCCAAATATGTGATTTAATGGGAAAATACGGACCACAAATGCTCGGTCAACAGGGATTTTCGAAAAACTGCGAGAATAAACTACCCCTCTAAAGGGGTGAATCGAGATGATTTCACTGGTGGCATCTATAAATCAATATGAGATATTCAAATATGTAATTTGATGAAGAAATACAAACCAGAAAAGCTCGGCCAGCAAGGATTTTTGAGAAACTACAAGAATAAACTGCCACTCTGAAGGGGTAGATCGAAATTATTCCATTAATGGCATCTATATATCTATATGAGATATTCAAAAATGTGATTTGATGGAAATATATGGACCAAAATGCTCGGTCTGCAAGGATTTTCGAAAAACAGCGAGAATAAACTACCCCTCTGAAGGGGTGGATCAAAATGATTCCACTGGTTTCATCCATGAATTTATATGAGATACTCAAATATCATATAATTTGATGGAAAAATACAAACCAGAAATGCTCGGTCAGTAAGGATTTTCGAAAAACAGCAGGAATAAACTACCCCTCTGAAAGGGTGGATCGAAATAATTCTACTGGTGGCATTCATTAATCAACATGAGATATCCAAATATATGTAATTTTATGGAAAAATACGAACTAGAAATGCTCGGTCAGCAAAGATTTTTGAAAAACTGCATGAAAAAACTACCCCTCCGAAGGAGTGGATCAGAATTATTTTACTGGTGGCATCTATATATTCATATAGAATATTCGAATATGCAATTAGAAGAAAAAATTCGAACCAGAAATGCTTGGTCAGCATACTTTTATAATTTTGGTCAGCAAATTATATTTCTCCCTTGAACCATGCTGGAACCCTTGTGCACACAAGAATTTGGTGCCCTTTTGGAAAGTAAATATAGTGAATTATACTCACCCATTCCATTATCTTCTATTTATTATAGGTACCTTTACCTAATCAAATAAATATTACAAAAAATTTGACGGGGGCGCTGTGAGGTAGGTACTAACTGTGCTGAGAATGAGGGGCCCTTTGTACTGAACCCCGTGTGCCCCGAGCACACCTCGGTGTGCCCTTATGGTGAAGACGGTACTGGACACCCTCTTTATCTATCGGACTTTGACAATCGATGTAATATTTAGGGAAAAAAAATAAAATAAGATCCTACTAAACACTACTATGGTATCTTAACTCCTTCACGATATACACACTGTTGAAATATAATATAATTTTCCTCATGTTTTATGTTCGTACTTAAATGTCAAACGGCTGAATATTATAAACTCGGTCATAAGCGATTTTTTGTCAAGTTTTCACCGAATCACCGAATCATCCCAAAGTGTCCCACAGTAAATATTCAATTTAAATAATTGAATGACACTTTTCAAAACTGACGGATGATTTCAATCCACCTACTTTACTTACGGAACAAACGTCATTGAAATTATCAATATAATCAATTTGAAGAAATTTTCTCTCGCCAGAATTAGGACAAATATTGTTCAAATTACACGTTATAGGAAAATAAATTTTGTTTGAATTTCGCAGGATCTCGCTTCGCTCCGCAATATCCCATTCTTACACAAAACAGAACGTTTCCTAACTGGTTACGTGAACATCTATTTGACACACTCACACTTGTAAAAAGTTATGACGTCATTCATCTTGGTGTTTATGAAGATTTCAGACAGATTCTGAAAATCAGTAAAACTATCAACAAAATAATGGATTCATTGAGGTATCATGCGAAAATTCTATATCATAGATATCTCTATCAATTTCAGAATTATATCATCTCAATTGGTGAATTTTTTGAATTTATTCAATAAACTTCATGGATTCGAAATGACAGCTTCTCATAACATTGGTATGTAAGAAAACTAATAAAAGATAGATGGTGTGCCGTATTATTGGTGAAGTTTTCGGAAAAACCTATAGGAAAAAACTCACTCCTTGCCAACACTGGCCAATATCAGTTTCAAATTCAGCTATACTGGGTACAGCATCCATCGTTTCGTACTTCATACTTTTCGGTTAGTAACAATGATTTTCAGGTACTATACCTACAACAAGAGGGACGTTCCAAATTCTAGAAGTACCTTCCATACATTTTGAAATCGAATAGTATCTGTTATCCGAATTTTATTTGTTTTGAAGGTCAATTTCATACCAAAATTCTTTCCTGTAGCCACGAAACAAAATACTCATTCGATTACTCAATTCCCTGTTATCATCTTTCATTGCGGCTGAGATATGAGACGGACAGCAAACAAAAACAAAATATACCTAACATTGTGATCCACGTCAATGAGCTCTAGAAATAGAAAACTATTCAACCACAAATCCAAATAATATTTTTTGGATATACTCACAGCATAATCACTTGTATTGAAGGCCAGTTTCAGTTAGGTATACTTCTACTGAGTGCTCACACCTTTTAATGATCTGTAGCAATATCTACAATATTTGGAAACACTAGTTCTTCCCTCTAGATGGGACGCGTAACTCGCCGTATTGTAGCATTGTATACGTAGTTATCAAATCTATAATCCAATTCAGATTCATTCAAACTTGCTAAGGCAAATAATCCCAAAGCTTTCCTGTTCGGTAAACAAACGAGTTCTACCCAAATGGCGCCCAACAACAACATTCAACAACATTCAAACCTGCCAAGACAAATAATCCCAAAGCTTTGCTGTTCTGTAGACAAACGATTATTACCCAAATGGCGCCCAACAGCAACATTCAAACTGGCCAAGACAACTAATCCCAAACCTTTGCTCTTCTGTAGACAAACAAGTTTTACCCAAATAGAGCCCAACAACTGACCTCTCATCGATTTCAGCTTGCCTTCGCAGCCCCTACAGCCCAAGAGGTTCCCTGGACCATTCCAACGTGCCCAGCAAAACCATAATCGAAGCCCACTACGTGCCTCTCCCCATCGATCGCAAGTTCAGCATCGACTGCGCGAGCGAAGTGCCTTCGGACACGGTCGGCGACAGCCGAAGGCAGAGTTGTTTCAGTGAAGGTGATAGTGAAGCGCCCCGGTACCGGTACTGGAGGACCCCTTCCGTGGTGGTCAGTGACTATTCGGACGATATCATGGGGCTGACGCTCGAAGATATCGAGTATATTCGTAGCAAGAGGGACGCCTCGGTATCTCCCGATTCGAGTTTGCACAGCTCATGCAGCAATTTGAACTATTGCGGCTCTGCGATCAGCGGGCTGGATGGAGACTATGTGATGAGCAAGCCGTACAGGAAGTCCTCGAATTGTTCCACTTGCTCCACTTTGAGCGACGAGGAGGATAGTCCGCCCAGTAGAGAGGCTACGTTGCAGCCGCTGAAAAACAGAGAGGTAAGAAATATGCTAGCGTTGAAAAGTATCAGAAGTTGTAACGCATTATCTTGGTTGCCGATACAGCCCTCAGTTTGTGGCATCATGGGTGATACTCTGAAAAACCATAAAGTCACAAATTCCATAACAACAACATTATGTTTTCAATCACTGTCCTGAGCAATAATCACGATTTCATAACGAGATAAGGATTATGCCATCCATTACCAATTGAATCATACGTCTCAAAGCCCTACCTAGGAGCCAGGTAGCCGTGCGGACAGAGTGCCAGTATTCTAATCCGCATTCGCTTGCTGGTCGTGGGTTCAATTCCTGCGACTGCAGAAATTTTTCTGATGGCCCAAGAAAGTGTTTGGGACCACACGTTAAAAGGTAAGGCCCCCCGTCATTCCTTGCTCGCACAAGTCTATCGAAGACTTCTGAGGGTTACTCGTAAGGGGCAACCGAATGGCGGATAGAACAATTTTACAATTTTTTTTAGACACAACGATTTTTGTGCTGCCGTAAAGTGTTGAAACATAACGCAAGTAAATGGGGATAACGCCCTCCTCGCAAATATCCAAACGTGCCCCGATTCAAACTGATCTAAGTTAGAGGCAGAGCGTCGATATTCCCAAGAATATTTTCAAGAATATTTCGCCCCTGTCGGAAGATAATATCCCATGAACCAGATTATCGAACCGATGGTCTATCGGATATTATATTCCAACAAGGGCGAAATATTCTCGAAAATATTGATACTCAGCCACTTATTTAGATTAGGTTGGAATGTGGCACGTTCGGATATTCGCAGATTGGACATCAGCATGACCTCTTATTTCCATTTGCTCTCAACTAATTATCACGTGACGGCTCTTACTCTAACTCTCATCAATTCGTGAAATTGTGTGCAAAAACCGCACAGGAAACTGCCATTTTTCAATCATGCTGCTCAGAATAGTGATTAGCACAGGTGCCATTTGATCAAATTTAATGGTTTTTCGTAATCCCATACTGTTATTCTGATTTAACGGTATTCATATGACATTCGTCGTGAAGTTAATGTTAACAGCCTTCGTTCGTTAAGATTGTTTAACGGCTGGCGGCCGTTAACTGTTTCATAACAACACGATTGTTTGTTCTTTTCTCGGAATCAAAATGTAATCTTTCAGCGGTACTACGAAAAATCTTGAACACAAGACCGAAATAACGGATTCGGTCGATATAATAATCAGTTGTTTGCTACTTATCAGCCTTGTAATGTTTATAACTATTACATGCCTATAGGACATTATGGCATTTCGTTATCAGATTACATCTTTTGATATGTTGTTACCCACTTTATTATATTTAATAAAAGTCAACCAACTATTGTATTATCGCCTTCTAATATACGAGTTGGTTACAAAAATTTTCCGTCGACTATATTTTTCATATCTCCTGCAATGAGGAAAACTTGATTCGCGAATTCATATTATGCATCCGGAAAATAATAAGAATTACCCAGTAGCCTTGTCACTGACGTTAGTGACATTCCTTGTGTTAGAAAATTGATTGACATCGTTTTTCTACTCACATAAATAAAATGGCATTTATCGTACGTATATCCACTATAAATGATCGATTAATCACGGATTGACGATCTGTGATTTATTCGAAAAATTAATAGTATATTATGTAACAAGTGCTTTAAACGTCCTTTTAGTAACGAGTATTTTAAGCACGAGCGGAGCAAAGCGGAGCGAGTGTTTAATAAACGAGTGTCTAGAAGAGTTTATAAACGCGTTACATACTATGATTTTTCTACGAACTCCGAAAATTACATTAACATACCTGCAATTCCTGCTAACCTACAAAATAATTCGAAAGGGATGGGAATTGAGAACATAATACATGCAACTGCATGCAACCAGCGAGACACGTATAAGTGATATTGGTTGTAGATGTGTCCAGTCCATTGCTTACTAACCTTTGTTTCACGTTTATTGTTTTAGCGCAGAACAAATAAATTGTTCTCAAAGATGGATGCTTCATTTTTACACTTCTAGGAGATATATTATGCAAGTACCAAAACATCCTCTTCGATTTCACTTTCGTCTACATTCCGCATATATTTTTAATGAAGAACGAATGAACGAAAACGAATATTTTTGAATAATTTTGATACAAAATTCGAAAATAACAGTTGACAGTTAATACAATTGACAGGCCAGACATGTCTCAAATTACTGAAGCTGTGTTTAATGAACTGCGTTGCCATGGTAATGTGTTTAAGAAATCGTGTTGCCATGGTAACGTGCTTAATATTTCGAATAAATCACAGATCGACAATCCGTGATTAATCGATCATTTAGCGTGGTACATATCTGTACGATAAATGCCATTTTAGTTATGTGAGTAGAAAAACATGTTACCATGGCTGCCATGGCATGGCAACACAATTTCTTGAACACATTACCATAGCAACACAGTATTTCGAACACAGGAATGTATTCAATAATTTTGCAAGATACAACAGTCAAATAAACCCTCATTTATGGATGTTCAACATAATAGTTCATGACTATAAAACTGTAAAAGACCACACAACAATATTGTATCTTGAGTTACAGAAGTTTTAATGAAGAAGATGAAGTAGAATATAACATTGTATTCTCACATTCTTGTAATCATAAACAATCATAGATTCAGAAAATATATGAAAAATAGGGTGCTCTATTTAAAAAATTGAATTCGTGATTTGATGTCGCGCCTCACGGGACCACCCTGTGAAGCTACTGATGAAGGTCGTGGATGGATAACCCTGTACATACAATCTCTCGAAAGTTGTGTTTAGTTTGGGCACTATCTTCATGATCATAACGCTCATAAATTATATGAAATTACATCCAAATTATCACCTCAACAAAAAATTTACTCTACCGTTCGAATTGAGTATACTGTATTATTAGTGTCCAAGGCGCATGTGTACTAACACTATGCTAAGTACTACCTGCTTTCAGTTTTTTTTATTTTTTTTTATACAGGACCATACTTTTAGTTCAAATGAATTCAATTCGAAGCATTCTGTAATTGTGATAATGTATTTTCTATTGTTGAATTAGGCATTTTCTTGGCTGGTTTGAGTGATGTCCTGAATAATTTCATTGCATTCCTTCGTTTACTTCATGAACAATTTATAATTTTTTCTTTCACGTCACTGTAGGTCTTATCATCAATGGTATCTCTCCAGATCAAAAGTGGACTTGCATTAATAAAATTATCAACTGACTGATGTTTAATAGATGATCTTGTGTACCGCCTCATCCATTTATGTCTAATGTGTTAGAAAAGTTGTAAAAAAGACCGTTCATATTATCATTAATCCATAAACCATGGGAATTCGTTCTCAAGCAGAGTTGATCGAATGAAACAAGTTTCGTAATCCTGAACAAAAAAAAAAAGAGTTATATGTCGTAATATATTGCTATGCGTTGATAAAGTTTTTGAACATGAATAAAATTGAAAATTATGGATGGAAAAATATACCGTTAGACTTTTAATTGTTTTTGAAAATTCAATAATCATATAACGTATAGACGAGGGAGACTTTTCTAAATATTTGTGTTCGAGAATAAATTTCAGGTTTTTAATTGAAGTTAGAGTTGTATTCAGTAAGTAATGTCACACCGAAATGATATTTGAAGAATACTGGGATACGCTAAATGAAATACAAAATACCGACTTCAGTTACGCAAAATATCTCGCAAAATATTAATAAGGCTGCTGGTGGTAGTTCAAACCTCGATTTTTCTTCATTCCTTTAAAGTTGGTGGAATATATATATATTATATATATATATATATTTTGTTATAAAAACTCGAAGCTATAATAAAATTCACACCCATAACATTGAATAAAACACAATTAACTTACGTTAGTTACATAAAATGAAACATTAAGTCGATACAAGCTCAATTTCTCAGTTTTCCACAAATTCGTTTTACTAAAGTTGGTAGAAATATCAACTTATAGAATTGATTCGACATTATCTGAAGTTGAATGTAAATCTTGATGTAAATTTCATAATATCTATGAACGTCAAAAAATTTCAAGTGTGATTTCATGCTCCTTACGAGGCTCCTTTTTCCGGAAATTAGTTTAGTTGCTATGGTAAACGATACGAAATGCAGGATTTTGATTGGTCGAAAATGGTAGGTATGGAATTTTCAACTGAATGGATCGTGGACCTAATTGAGACATTATCGAGTGAAATTTGGGTTGGGTTTGGGTGACATTTCACTCTTTCTTTTTTCAGTGTAGTTCCTTTATGTGTTTAATGCAAATGTGTATCATTTTGATATCAATATTCACTATTACTCATCCATCAAAGCCCTCTATTTATTATAGTCAATTTCATACTATCTACTTCAGTTTAACGAGTCCTACGACTTTCGAAGAGTCAAAGCTATTTGCATCTAGGAACCTTTTTTTTTGAAAAATGTGAACGATAAGGAACTACGTTGCGAATAGAAACATTAAAAAACTAACCTATTATGGCCTTATCAGTTTTATTCGAAAAAGTGTGATTAGTGTGGAGTGCGTGTATGGGATATAGGTATAATATGCGTCATGACAAATTGTCAAAATATGTCCCAGTATTGCAAAATGATCCTCTCACTGGTGTATTCGAAGTGTTTTCGGTTTGTATCTGGTACATCGGTGGTGTGTTTCTTGAGTCTACGTGAATTTGTTTTGTGCGTTCTCAGATCACTGGTGAGTATTTTGTTGTGTTTTGTAAAAAGTAATATTTTTCGAGAAAAAAACAAATAAAAAACTATAATATTACCAGATTTTTTGGAATTTTCTCTTCTTGTTTCTGCAAATACAAATATGAGTATTATTCTCGGCATTATTCCAATATACGTGTAGTAAGTCCAAATCACATGATTTGTCCCAGAATGTCACTGCATTTAAATATTTTCCTATTACTGGGTCAAAAAAATCTAATCGATTTTAAGCTACCTTGTTTTTTTTTTAAATGTTCGAAGAAAAGGAATATAATTATATCGAGAAAATATGAACTTTTTACTTAGCTTTGGAAGTTTTGGGAACGAATCTGCTCCCGTTTCCAATATACAATATGGAAAATATTGTTCTTCTCTAGCCATCGACCCGCGACTCCAATAAGATATCGAATAACAATAATTTCAAGATAACTTTCTTTTTTTCTTCATTTTTGTTATCCTAAAACACCTCAAGCCATAGCGCTGCTATATTATAATCATCCGATTCTAAAACAAAAAAGCAAACGAAATTAACTAGATGACAAGATGTCTTATGAATAGAATTAGTTGAAATAAAAAATTAATGCTAAGTTGACAAGAAATTGATATTTACAAAAAATCTTGGGATGAATCCGAGGGCGCATTATTAAATGTGGGAAGTAAATATCACTGGAAATATGAATGGCAGTATGTCATATATTTCAAAACCACATGTGATTTTGAACTGTGCTGTTGTGAAAAAAAATTAGGTAATCAAACTGGCCGTCGTTATGTTAAACTCACAATTCACACATACTTTGAAATTACATACGATGTCAAAATATCGGACAACTGAAACACTGACATCTCAAAATTAATGAAAATATACCTATATTTCTGTCAATTGAGAATTCATTCTTCATTTCAACAAATTTTGTTCGATAATCAACTTGTCCTTGCCATACTTACCTATATCATATTATATTCAGATAAAAATCTCGAACAAGAAAAAATAAAAACAATAATGCGCAACCGCATTTGACAAAGAAAATCAGTCGCTTTCTGTCATCAATTCATCTTGAATTCATCATTCTCATGTTCAGATTTTTCCATGTCGTATCTTTGATCTATATACAGAATAATTTTGAACAAATACAAAAGTCAAAAGTGCATAGCACAGAAGACAAAAGTCGCTCGAAATTGTAGAACTCCGCAGATGCCGACACTGGCACAGCCTTTGTGTCTTTGAACTAAATTGAATAAATAATCAAATTTCCTCTTAGACTTCTGATTATTAATATATAATATTATCAATATATACAGTGGGTACGTAAAAGTCCTATACCCCTTTAACTTTCGAACGAAACGAAGTCGATTGAAATACAGATAAAAAGGTAATTTTTGGCATGAATATGGTGAGGTTCGAGGGTGGTTTTGAAGGCCTTTCGATTCTCTATCCAACACGTTCATATGGCAGAGTGGAATAATATCAAAATCATAGGAAAGGAAGATAACAGCCAAAAAAGAAAAATCAAGGAATCCGCTTGCATTCTTCTGAACGGAAACAATAGCATTGTTTCCTGTTCAGTTGATATAGATAGATCATGGTATTCACTACTGAAGACTGAACATAAACATGGTAGATTCAAGATAAATTGAAATTTGTAGACTAAAATCACTCATTCATATGCCAACATCAGCATGACACTGGAAAGTGTCAAACTATGAGCAGCACAACTTCCAAAGAGAAATATTTTGCATTTTCATGTTGAGAACGGGAGCAGATTCGGTCCCGAAACGTCCAAAGATAAGTAAAAATTCGATATTTTTTCAATATTTCTGCCATTCAATCATTTTTTCGAACAATTTGTCGCTGACAAGCTACTGGATTTTTCTTTTAGGCTCCCTGATAGAAAAATCTGTTAAACGCAGTGACATTTTGGGGCAAATCATCTGATTTGTCCCTCTACAAATATATTGAAATAATACGCATAATATTATTTTATAGGAACGAGGAGAGAAAATCCCAAAAAATCAAGTAAAATAATGTATTATCTTCTCAATATTGATTCGTGATATTTCCTGTCACAGAAAAAAATTGTTTATTATACATGGTAAAAATATTAGATTTCAGCTCTCGGTTTTTTTATGTTATTTTTTTATAGGTATTATTTTTTTTTATTATTTGATAACAAATCGGAATCGTTAGTGATTTTATTGGTTATTTATCTCACTCTGTAGTCATATGATCTCCTATTCGAAATTAATAACTGGGGTTTTCGGGGTCGGAGATTATGATTTTTTGTGAAAATTGGAGAATTCAAGATGGCGGATCCAATATGGTGAACAACGAGGTGAACAAGTTTTTTAATAATGATCCGATTCTATTCAGAATTGGTATCTGGGGGATTTTGGAGTCAAATATTATGATTAGTTTCTCAAAATTTGAAAATTCAAGATAGCGAATCCAATATCGCATACGACTTTTGTAATATGATCCGATTCTGTTTAAAATTGGTTTCTAGGGGTATGATTTCGTCAAAATTTGGCAATTGAAGATGGCAGATCCGATACAGCTTACGAATTTATTAATTATGATCCGCTATTTACAATTGGTATCTGAGGGTTTTCGAAGTCAGAGATTATGATTCCTCCGTCATAAATAATTAGGAAGCTCAAGATGGCGCATTCAATATGTCGAACGAGGTTTGTAATACATAGAGTTGCGAAAAACTAATAAAACTCACTTTTATAGGTAGCCAAACTAAAAAGAAATAGAAACTTAATAGTAGTTTAGAGAACTGAAGAGGTAGATCACCGAACTGAAAAAGAGTAGAAAATCAATAGTCGTAGTTCGAAAAACTTTGAAAACATTCTTTTATGGTTAGTCAAACTATATAGAAGTAGAAAAGCAAATGATAAAAGGGTGTTGCTAAATATTTATTTGAAAAAATATTCTTAAGAAATTATGTAGATAGCAAAACAACGTTAGCTGGGTCAGCTATAAGCAATAGAATGATTCTAAATGAATTCGATTCCTTCAAATTTATTCAAGTAAGTAGTATATATAGCAACTCGCGCAGAATACAGCTAGTTCTTAATGAAACATGAAAATAAAACAAGAAAACATAATAAAATGAATTAAATTAACATCACATTCTGTTTACAGTGAAAATGACAATAATAAATCGCACGTGATTGAAATCATAATTTTATTTGTACAAAAATAGCATTGTTCTAGAGTCTCGAGCAAATTTATCGATTAGGAACTTCGTTGATAAATTAGCCCCTATCTCTATTTACAAGATGTTGATGAATACTCATTGAACAAAGTCTTTGAAAGTCACTTAAGGACAAGGTGTAAGAGGGGTACCCGAGGGGGTTCCCCTAGTTCTCAAAACATAAAAAAATGGAGAACGCCTCCAAAGAGCAGCCACTCCCTGGATGCAGATGGTGAATGGTGATGTCACCGATTAACAAACCGTGATGTAGGAATTCCACAGCAATCTTATATTTTCGCGAGGAACTTCAAAGCCATCTTCAATCTAGTGCTATCGCTGTATATACGCTGTATTCGCGATCGCTATCGAGATCGGGCACTCCAATTAGCCGCTTATCTGGGCCTAATAATGAATGGCCAGCATGAATAGGCTATACAGGGTGCTTCCGAAATTGGATCGATAAATGAAATTGAAGTGTTGTATGAGACATAATGCCACAACAAATCACAAAAAAAATCTCGAAAGCAGACGGTTGGTTTCGATTGTTAATAATATACGTGCAAAAATTACAGGCAAACTTCAAAATTCAATATTTCTTCTTGACAAAAATTAACTCTTCTTTCTTTCTATGAATATAAGTCGTTCGGTGCGACTAGGAAATAGGATCTCAAATCATCATTTCAACTTCAAATATTCGATAGGAACCTACTGGGTAATCATGTTCAAAATAGAATGAAACCGAGGATGAAACACAATCACCCCACCACAACACCTTTTCCAGTTGTATTTCAGAAAACCTCAATTGAATTTCAGAATATTCACTTGTATATTTAAGAAAGCGTCAATTGTATTTCAGAAAATAGTCAATTAATTTTTAGAATGCGTCTATTATATTTCAGAAGAGTCATTTTTATTTCAGAAAACATCAATTGTATTTCAGAATAGTCGTGAATTTCAGAAAGCGATAATTGTACCTCAGAATAGTCAATTCAATTTCAGAAAACGTCAATTGTATTACAGAATAGTCAATTGAATTTTCGAAAGTATCATTTGTATTTCAGAAAATATCTTCTGAATTTCGGAACGACTCAATTAGATTTTTAGAAGGCATTATTTGTTTCTCAGAAGAGTCAATTGAATTTCATTATTCGTTTTGAAAAATTCTGAAATTGTTCTAAAATTGTTCTATCCGTCATTCGGTTGCCCCCTTACTAGCAACCCTCAGAAGTCTTCAAGATACTTGTGCGAGCAAGGAATGACGGGGGCCTACCTTTTAACGTGTGATAGTGTGATTGTGATGCCAAACACTTTCCTGGGCCATCAGAAAAATTTATGCAGTCGTTGGATTCGAACCCCCAAGCGAACGCGATTAGACCTGGCCTACCTCTCTATAGGAACACTTGCAGGGTGTTTGTGAAGGTTTCTGCGATTTGTAAAAATCATAACTGCGATAGAGTTCGTTCAACATGATAACAATTTTACGTTCTCAGATTCTTCTTGAAAAAATCGGAACAGATTAAGTTCGTCTAACGATTTAACCTCGGATTTTACATTCATAGATTCTCCCTCGGATTCTCCTCAAAAATATCAGAAATTCTTCATTAACTGATGGAAAGCAATTGAACTAAGATTCACTCTGATGGTCTTCAACTAAAGATTTCTGTAATCTGGTCCTCAAGAAGTTCCTAAAGAAGGAATATGGGTTGATTGATTTGAAACAATCACGAAGCTCTTGGGAGTACTGAACAACCTATTCATTCTCAAATACATGGATCTACCACCTCTCAATACCATTTTCATCATATTCCATGTTAAAACCCTTCTCCACCCACTATTGTATCATTCATATAACTTTCGTACTTGAACAGATCTGATGAAAGCGCGCCAGCCACCAGCGAGGTTAAATAAGAAAATTATGAAATATAGTACTCTCGAACTCGTTGCGGTAGAGTTTCCTATTGCTAACTTTGTTGAGAGGTCGGTGTGGTTATCATATTGTTATTGACATCGAAAAGTGATGTGCCACGAAAGCAATGCTATGACGTTTGGGAAAAAAATTCAGTATCGACTTTTATTTTCTGAGGGATTAAAAGTAACCTTCTATTCCCTAAAGTGCATGAACTATAGTACATTATACACCAATAAAGAACAGGAATGCAAGGTTTTACCCAAGCATCGGGGAAAAAATAGCATTCTGTCCTGAGGTGTATATACTGTTATTCACGCTGGCGAAAACACAAAAATTAAAAAGAATACAAATTTGGTCAAAGTGTTTTGTCATAATTAGTAGTAGTATAGTTTGTGGAATTCGTATCTTGACAACATGCATCTTGTTGACAATCCATGGTGATGACATCAAACTGAAATTTATGAAAACAGCTTTGAAAATGGTTAACGATTATGGAACAAGAAATCGAGGGAGAATCACAAGAAACTATTGATACTGCTTCTGCAGTGATTCTTAACTTGCTACCAGTGGGATCTAGAAATCTGTATGATGCAGCTTATACTGCTTCAGAGAAGGGTGTTCCGAAAAGAAAGCGCAGAGGTATGCGGAAAATGTAAAGTTGGTATCGAGATCGAGGTTGGTATAAACTCCCTAGGGAGAAAATATGTCATATTATCTCTCTAGGGTCTAACACGAGACTTCTGCCCTCTTTTGTTTGTTATGACGTTTTTATACCGTTATACACTGAAACTCTTATAATTCGTTGAAGTTTTCAACATTTTCATCGATATTTTATTATTTGTCCCCATTTTTTATTGATTGTCTTGCATTTTCAACCATTTTGTCCTGAAAATCAGAAATTCAAAGGTGGCAACTCTTTCCGACCTCGCTAGCTCGTTCCGTTCAAAAGCCATATAAAGGAGAAAGACTTTTTACGCCCTCACTGTATATTATAATTAGAAACAAAACTAAACTTCTTCGGACAAACAAATCATATAGCAAACAGTCATGGAATATGTCTCGCAAATTATTATTATTATTTTTGTATGGGGGTAATTACCCCTATCACCCCCCCCCCATATCGACGTCCTTGGTGTGATAAGGACTTTTAGTTGATGTTCCGTCCTCTCCTCTTTATATTCAATGAGCGCGACTGCACATGGTGGTTGTAGTGGGCATGTGTGGGACGGAGACTTTACGCTTTAGTATCAGAGCCAACTCCGCGTGCTCTGGACCGCGAAATTCTCGATATCGTTTTGTTTCCTCCAAGGACCTCTTCTTCGCGAGGTCCGCGAGGCTTCCTTGTGCGACGCGTCAATTAGATTTTCTCAATTGGAGTTGAATATAAAAAAAAAGTTGGTAGGTACCGACATTTTCAAACAAAACATGCATTTTTGTCTCGCTCAATGTAATACACTGGGTGAGTGGTACCTCATTTTTATTTCGGCTGCTCGAGATATTTGAACTTCTATAATGATTATACTATAATCTGTGGTTTCGGAATATCTCACTATCATCAGTGTCATCAGTGACCCTCTATAAAATCAGTAAATAACTAACTAACATGATACCATGTTGCAATTTTTGTTTGATTTCGAAATTGAAAAAGAAAGGGAATTTCCCAAGGTTGTCACTGAGTGCAATTTTTTTGTCATGATATGCTATTTTCACCTATAATCTACTGAAGGACTCCTTCAGTTCACATTTAGATTCAACGTTTTGTCTTTCAGTGCCATCATCTACTTTGTTTATCAAATACGGACCTGCATTTCCTTTACATCTGTCACTGCGAATTTATCAACAGGTTTTTTCAGTGTTTCGTTTCCTGAACTCAATTTTGAGGGTTGAATTTTCATGATTTTAAGGCGATATCCTATATATCTTCTCAATATTTTTTTTAGATTCATTTATATGATGGATTATGAGTCCTAAACATGTACCATAATTATATAAATGTCATTGAATATTTTTGAGAAGTCTTGGAGCATTCTTCTCTTCTTGAATTTCTCCTACTTACTCCACTTTGAGCAATAATAGACTCCTACAACAAATATCAATGTTTAGTATCTGGAAAGTAAAAACTCAAAGTCGTTTCCACAATTGTCCAAAACATAAACAACTACTTTCCTGGCAAATGCCACTCAGAACATCGAATTACATCCTCCCGAACATTATTCGTGTGAATGACTTTGAGTTTACTCGCAAATATTTTTTTGCCTGCTGTATATATCGAAGTAAGGGAAGTCAGATGAAGTCCCTGAAAACACGATACAACTCAGGGTACACTGATAACACAGAAAACAATAACATTCTATCATAATCCAACAATTCATGTCCAGTTGGATATACGATTCGAGCTCTTCTCGCTTTGCAAGAATGTTGATTTACTAATAAGGATGCGAAACCAGAGCAGACATGATGATTACCTACAAATTCTTCAGAAATCATAGATCCCTGAAAATAATCTTGTGAACTATTATATACAAATCATGATCTGCTTGAAAAAAACAATCGTAGATCCCTCCGAATAATCCTGTGAACTGACAGATTATATAGACAATTCAGCATCTGCTTGAATAAAAACCTTCAATTTTATATACAAAAGCAATGTAATTGAGATTCTGGCTCAGATTCTGGTGAATTTTATTGATACGTTGCGTTACTTCGTTAGTTTCGGCATATGTTTGAAGGCATCAACCATCTATGTACATATTATATCGGAAAAATCTCGGGAAAAATTATACATGAAATCCGAGGTAAAATCGCCTACAATAAGAATGTCAAAATTTGAATCTCCTTGACCCAAATCGATAAGAAAATCAGAGTTTTCTCACTTCCTAAAGTAGATCACAATTGCCTCTTTATCAGTATAATTCAAAGTTGAATGTAAATGATAATGAGTTATAGTTTTGGTTTGGAATCCATTCATTGCTATTAGGGTTAACATTCAATATAACTATGAAAATGGCGAATGGAAA
Source organism: Phaedon cochleariae (assembly GCA_918026855.4). Classification (NCBI taxonomy): domain Eukaryota; kingdom Metazoa; phylum Arthropoda; class Insecta; order Coleoptera; family Chrysomelidae; genus Phaedon; species Phaedon cochleariae. Next base: position 16,398,495 of record OU896709.1, on the reverse strand, counting down.
CTTGATATTCATCATTCCCAATATCTAACTGATCATCAGTTATACATTTGGGGAAACCTCGAACAAACTCTGATGGAATTGAATTAGGATGTAATCTGTCTTGATCGTCAAATAGAAGATTATATGTATATAGTTTTGACATGTTTAACTAGAAAATGGCTAAATTTTCTTCAATCAATCTTGGTAAATGATTTTCTATTCAAAATTCTCAATTCTTCACGATGCAGTTACTTTGGTCAGAGATTATACACTCCTTTGGTCATTTCAACCAATGACGCGTCACAGGGTGTTCTATTCTTTCATTTCATACGTCATTGTTCATTATTTAAAATTTTTCGAATTTTCCTGTTCAGTTTTCTATCCAAAATTACTATAATTAGACTTGGATATATAATAATGTATTCGGTAAAATCGTATATGATCGCTCCCCTTTCAGTTTTTTGCCTTATTTTGCAAACAACCTGTATGGCAGTGTATGGTGTTCATCTGAAGATTTTTCTCATAACTCGCTTTCCATTAATTCGCGGATAAATCAACTCGTGAGTCGGGATGTCATGCTTTTCGTTTCGCAAACATCCATTTCTGCATTGATTTTTGTGTTGATGCGGGCATTCCATGCTGGTATTGCTGGTATAGGTATTATTATTCATTGGTACCTACGCCATATCGACCATTATTCATTACTGACGGGAAAATGTCTTCTTGTGAAACTGAAATCTGTTGCAACTACATCTCGAACTACTTTGAGAGACCGTGCATCTGGTTTGAAACAAGTTCGTGAAATAATCGTAAAATCGATTATTTATGTAAGACTTGTTGGTATTTTGCGTATTTTCGGTATTACTACAAGGACATGCGGATGCGCCCGAAAAACTGCGTGGAAACGATCTTCAACCAAAGGCTTAAAGACGCTCCTGCGATTCAGTGTCTCTCTGTTCCTGCGATTACAGGCCACTTTAGACTATACAGGGTGATACAGATTTTTTTACCTCTATTTTGAGAGGTGATAAAGAGACTCGCACAAGGAGACTCAATATCTCAGCATGAGTTATACAGGGTGTTGTATTCCGATGAAAAAACATATCTAAGGAAATACACCTTCGAAAAATGTGTACATTAGAATCCTCCCGGAATTCTACGGAATCCCACTGGAATCTCACAGGAATCCCACTGGAATTCCACTGGAATCCTACGGAATCCCACTGGAATCCCACAGAATCCCACTGAAATCCCACTGAATTCCTCTGGAATCCCACTGAATCCCACTGGATTCCCACGCATGCCCGATGTATACCATAATTCCAAGGTGGATTACCCCTCGAAAATACAATAATGATCATTTCAAATAAGATTGGTATTGGTATTGGTATTGGTAGTATTGGTAGGTTGGATGGTGACTGATGCGCTGCGACCTAATTAGATCTATTGTGCCCCATCTGCTTCTGCTATATCAAGGATTTCTTGTTCATAGCAGCCCCTCGAGATTCAATTCCTTTAGGAATTTGAGGATTTTGACTTTTGAGGGGGTCTAGCTGTGGTACATATACATATAATATATTATATCAATTTTCATGATTGAATGAAATTATAGTTCATCTATACCTTTGATAGCTGAATAATGCACCCAATTTCAAACAGTTGCTATATGATCTCCATCAATACAGTTTTCTAGAAAGCTATGTTCGCAGGCTGAAGTCAATGATCGTCTTCAAATAATTTTTTTTTTTCACACAAATAATGAATTCATAAATATTTTACCTTAGGGGTCATACATTCATCACATAACGCGAAATTTTGTCATTGATAATCTCTTCCCTTCCCTCTTGCATCATTTATAGAGATTACTAAGCCCCCTCAAAAAATTCACTCAAAAAATTTCTTCTATCTTAAAAGATTTCAGGACGTGTCTGCGTTCATGGATATTATTGTATGGTTATGAATTTGCCACTAAATAATCGACGACGACATTATTTTTTCTTCTTCTTTTTTCAACATTATGTGACAACACGTAAATTTACCTATATCCTAACTATAATCATTACCTTAATTCAAATATGTCTTTGTCCATCGCATTGAAAGTTGCAAATCGAATATTCATTTATATCTTTATCTATTTCTATCACTCATGCACAATTGAAATATAATAATAAATCACTTAGCTCAAATGAATATTCAATCGGTCTTCCGATCAAAGTAGGAGTGAATGGAATCAGCAACAGCATTTTTTATTTTATTCAGTTTCAGATGTGATCCGATAGGGTTCATATTACACGCATAGTCAATTTATAGATTATAAAAGAAGATAAAACCTTGACACAATCTCAACTATCTCAAAATTGTCAGTCTTCCTCATGAAACGTACGTAGACCATTAATAATCGTCTAATACTATTAACAGTGATCGTATAACGAGATCTTTTCAAGCAGAACAATAAAATAGTTACTTATGTAACAAGTGCGTTAAGTTGTAATTTTTTTACCAGTAGGAAATGTTGAAGTGAGACGCTGACGGCTAAGTGCGGCAATTCCTATGAGAAAAATAAAACACTTTTCGCGCACCCATTACATACAATATTTTTTCTACAACTGTCAAAAAAGAGGACAACCTCATTCGACTTATGATTATAATGATTAAATGATAATTCGCAAATATTATCAAGTACATTTATTCATTTCATTAAACTTTATTGACAAAAAAGGCAGAAAGACCCTACCTAGTAGAGCTGGGCGATATCGGATATTGGATATTGGATATCGAATATCGATATCCAAAATATATCGATATATTCGATATATTGAATATTCGATATATCGAATATCCAAATATTCGATATATCGAATATCCAAATATTCGAATATTCAAATAGTCAAATATTCAGATATTTAGATATTCGAATATTCGAATATTCAGATATTCGAATATTCAGATATTCAGATATTCGAATATTCAACTATTCGAATATTCAAATATTCGAATATTCAAATATCTAAATGCTCAAATATTCGAATATTCAAATATTTCGAATAAACGATATATCGAATGCCCTATATATCGAATATTCGACAATTAAGACGAATATTCGATATCTAATGGATTTAAGTTTTTTCGAATTACTATATTCTCACTATACATTCGTTCTAGATATTGATTGAGTAACTTACTGTCAAATAACTCCATCACCACCAGAAACATTACTATTTGTTTTTATTTATTTCCTCCAGATTTCAAACGAATATGAGTAATATGCTAAGATGGATGCCAATTATCAATAATCAATTTAAAGAATATAATTAATAGGTATGCTCTTGATGGGGAAAGTAGTGTGAAATTATCTGGGAAATTATGATGGAGTAAATAATATTCTGAGCATTTCTGAGTAAAAATTATGGAATATATATTTATATTATTATGCATACCTAACTTTAACGTTCGTATAGTGTTAATGGCCTATAACTACACTCTATAGGGTACCGGATAGTTGATTGACTCGAAAATTAAAGAAAAAAATATTGGAAAGATCATATATTTGTTGAAGGCAATTTTAATTAACTACATCATAACTGAAAAACGTAATAGATTCTCTAAAAAAAAATATGAAATACTTAATAAATATGCTGAACATTTGTTAATAATAAAGATCTAGTCAATTCGAATGGGCACATGCTTCTTATTAACAATTAGGAATATCAGTTGTTCTGCATGTTCTGACGTCAAATATGTTCGAATATTTGAATATTTGAATAATCAAAAATTCGAATAATAGAATATTCAAATATTCGAATATTTGAATATTCCATTATTCGAATATTTGAATAGTTGAATATTCCATTATTCGAATATTTGAATATTTGAATAATCAAATATTCGAATAATGGAATATTCAAATATTCGAATATTCCAATATTCGATATATCGATATATTCCGACCGAAATATCGTTATTCGATATATCGAATATTCGATAAAATATCGATATATCGAAATAAATTCCCAGCCCTACTACCTAGCAACTACAGACCGATCACACTGCTATCTATTATTTCAAAGATCATGGAGAAAGCTATCAACATCGAGCTCATGAAATACCTGGAACATTCAGGTATTATCAACGATAGGCAATATGGATTACGTCATCAGAGATCAACTGGTGACCTGCTCGCATACGTCTCACATATTATATGGCAGCAATCTATTGAAAAATATGGTGAAACCTTAGCCGTGGCCTCGGCCGTGGCACTTGATATCTTCAAGGCATTCGATCGAGTCTGGCACCACGGACCTCGCCACGGACTACTCGCCAAGCTTCCATCTTATGGATTGCCTCCCCAGCTTTGTTCTCTGCTAGCTAGTTTCCTCCCAAACAGGTCTCTCCATGTAGTGGTCGACGGAGATTCATCTGACTCTCTTACCATAAATGCTGGTGTTCCGCAAGGATCAATTCTAGCACCAACACTATGTCTACTCCATATCAACGATTTGTTGAAAGCAACTTCATTTCCAGTACACAGCTTCGCGGATGATAGTACCCTCCATACCGCCTTCTCTTCCAGGGCTCCAATACCAGCCAGGCAAATCAGAAACGAATGAGGAAGAAATGTTGACAACATGAATATGGACTTGGCAACAATTCTCGAATGGGGATCCAAAAACTTGGTAGATTTCAATGCAAACAAAACACAAGCAAGTCTTTTCTCCAGAAGAGCCGATCTCACTGTGCCTTGTCAGAAGTAACCATACCTTTGAAGATATCCATTTCGATGCTTGGGATCACTATCAGCAATAACCTTTCTTGGGAAATCACGTGAGATCAATTGATAAAAGTGCATTCCAAAAACTTAGTTTTCTGTTTCGGGCCAGGAGCTATTTAACTTCCAGTCAGCTGCTTATGATCTATAAGGCAGAGATCCGACCTGTCCTGGAATACTGTTAGCATATTTGGAGTGCAGCACCCAAACATACCCTGAAACTGTTGGATTCTGTTCAAAAAAGGGCAATTCGTCTCGTGGGTGATGCCTCGCTCACGAACTCACTCACTTCTCTGGAACACCGTAGTAAAGTTGGCTATCTAGCTCTTCTGGAATATCAACAATTGTTCCTCCCTTGGCAGTCCCCGTTAGATTAACCCGTCGAGTTGAGGCTTCGCACCCCTTCGTGGTCACTCTGGAGACCTGCAGAACATCTCTTTCCAAATACTCGTTCATCCAACGAACAGCGAGGCTCTGGAACACATTGCCAAGGGGGGTGTTTCCCGAGGTATATAACCTCCAGAAATTCAAGAAGAACACACATTCCTACCTTATATCCCTTGGTTCTCGCGATGTTCCCTGAACATTACGGGATATTCCTTCAAGTGGATGCAGTTGAAAAAAGGTTCTATGGCCATACATGTCTTCTGTCATTACTGACATCGATAGTTTCTGATACAGAAGCACAGAACTAGATTTTCAAAGTTTAGTGTTGGAAACTGGTAGGAATTCGAAATTTCCTGTTCTGATATTTTTTTTCATGTTCTGGTTCCCACGAAAAGGGATATCCTGTAATGTTTGGAGAACAACCAAGGGAAATAAGGTAGGAATTGGTGTTCTTCTTGAATTTTTGAAGGTTATATGTCTCGGGGAACACCTCCCTTGGCAATGTGTTCCAGAGCCTCGCTGTTCTATTTATATCCCTAAAATTATGCCCACATTCATTATATCTCCACATTATTTAGAAAGTAACCACTATTCATTGCATAACAGAAACTAGCTTACTCCTTTGATCTTTTGCCAAATATGGAGGCAACATAGTTAAGGTAACATTCTGGTGTATTTTTGAAGAATGGTTCAGTATCCATTTTTTCTATCAGAGAAAAAACAAATATTCAGGAATAACAACCCAAGATATTTTGAATAATTTTTGAATGACGGGAAATTGAGATGTGGATGCGCACTCCTTATTAAATTTTGATCTTTTATCAGCACTTCTTAAGTTGTAAGTTGGCCATCTTCTCAAATCTCAAATGTTAAGTCATAAGCCTTAAATAGTTTTATAACATAACTAATGATATTTCCATGTTGCATCTGTCATGATTGATAAGCCTCAAATGTTAGGTGATGAATCTTTAGTCTTAAAAGTGGCCCTTAGGCAGAATATGAAGACGTTTCGTAGGATGGTGTTTTGTGGGTTCTTTTAAAAGTACTATAATTATTTATGAGGTCTTATCAAGAGGACGGTATGCGACTTTACCAAAATGAGAAGCGCATAAATTGCGAACGTTTATGACCAGCTATCAATTTGCAGCGTTAAAATGCGCTGACGTTGTGAGCCTTGATAACAGTTATTATGGCTGCCTCTGAGATAAGATCAGATCAGACTGCAAATCTGCATTACCATCTGTGGTAGAATCCAATCTTTAAAAATTTATGAATATGAAAATTCTTGTTATATAGATGCGTACCTTGATAAGTAGTCGGACCATGTTGATGTTCATCTCGAGGTCCTTAAGTGAAATATTCAGAAATACAGTCAATACTATTGATTCAATAAGTAGAGTGCAAGTCGCAACTCCGCCATGTTTTTGTATATATGTAGATATATATAGTGAACTGATAAGCTTTATTATTGAAAAGAAAAAGGCCCAGAAATATATAAATTGACTATAATGTTCTTTCAAACTTACGTTCCTTATGTAGGGAACTTTCTTCCCAATGATATAAATCTTACATGCATATAGTTGAGAACCATCTCCTTGAACCCTCCCTGTTCTGGAATCATGTTATAAAATGCGCAATTATAATGAATATCCCCACCATCTGTTTTTACAGGATGAAGTTAGTACAAATGGTATTGAATCAGTGAATCTCTTTGCCAAATTCTTTTCAATAAGTGTTTATCGAGCTGACGATCCAAACTTACAGATACCAAATTATTTAAAAACTGTAAAACAATGTAACAACTTTGTGATCCCTACCTTCAGATGCCTTGAAATTTTCGAAAACATTACTAAATTACCTAAGAAATTCTGCTCTGGACCAGATGGTGTTCCACTTATTATCTTGAAAAGATGTGTTTGTACACTTGCAAAACCACAATCAACAATTCCCAAAATGTTAGATCAAATGTTAACAGCCTATCTGTCAGCACAAATCTCGAATATAATCATTACTGAACAACATGGTTTCTGCTTTGTTAAATCTACCATTAGTCCCTTCTTATAACATATCAGAACTTCCTGTTGAAAGTGTTGAACGCCTTTGAGAATAATACCCTAGTTGATAGTATTTATACCGATTTTCCAAAGGCGTTTGACAGGGTGAGTCATACTTTATTATTAGCAAAACTCAGGGAAATGGGTATAGATCTGGGTTTGGTAGCATGGATTGAGAGTATCTTAGTTAGTCGTCAACAATGTGTGCGAATCAAAACTTCTTTATCTAACGTGATTCTAGTATTGTCAGGGTTTCATTACTAGGAATAGTTAACAATTCTCTCCTGAAACACTTAGTTCACCTTATTGCCATTTGTTCAGACCTCCACTACACATTTTCATCAAATACATATTGATAGTTTAGAACGAATTCAGAAAAGGTTCTTGAGAGAATATTCATATCGCAAGGGTTATCACGTTGCTCATATAAACTTCCCAGATATCTTGAAGGAATTCAATCTCTCAACTGTGATGATATTTATTCTATAATTATTATAGTGGCAACATTTTGTTTTTTATATTCAATCTTTCAACAATGATCTTGTCCTATAAGAAATCTAGAAGGTAACATTTCTAGAACATAACAGTGTCTTAACATGATGCACGGACCTGTTTTACGTTGAAAACGAAAACGTAACTTTTTACATTCGGCAGAAAACATTTAGTGGTTGGAATATAATTCGAAAAGCAGTCGGATTTTGTTCGTAGAAACTTGTATTACTATATTTACGTCTGTGTCTTTTTCAAACTATCTTGTTTTCTATAGTATATAATTTCACGAGGAATTGACAATAAATTGAAAATAATTCGACAGATCTTCAGAAACTTGTTGCCAGGCAATGGGCGTGTTCACCTTAGTAGAACTTTTAACTCAAACCATGTTTATAATCATCCTTTTATACATAAATAATGATTGACGACATAATTCGATCGAAAAATTAACTGAAATGTTTTATTTTTGGACATAAATAATAGTACCTTCTGGAAACGGACCCTTTTATGACGTAGAAACCTCATCTCGCCATAGTTAAAAGAAAATACCAAACGCCCGCCGGAGATAGAGGCAACTGATATATTAATTCTTTCAACTACTGTGATCTCGCGCTAATTCACTCTGTCAGAAATCATGTATCATTCATCTCTGTCTGGAATAGTCTTGTTTCAGTATTAGGGTTTTGACGTCACATCATCGCCTCGTTTTCAGAGGTCCGAAAAATCGGGAATTTCAATAATTTTCTATGAAACGTATAGGGAGCTCACAGCAAGAAACGTTTTGCGTTGGTGAGCTAGTTTGGGTGAGTTCTGTCGGATTATGAAATAAAATTTTTCGTGATATAAGCCCATTGCCTTGTGGACGAATAATCTGTGAAATTATTTTTTAATTCCACGAGCTCCAGTGTTATATTCGATAGTTATTTTTTTATACCTTTCCTACGATTTTGGAAAAAAGTATTCGTATATCATTTTTTTGTCAGACTAAGATCTACATGAATGACAGAAATTTGAAGTTTTGATGGATTGCCAGAAACATCGAAATCGGAAGGTAAATGGTGTTTCAGCTTACACCGTTTGTCCCATTTACTTATATTACATGACATAAAATCGAGCATAAAATGCCTGTACCATAGATTAACGACTCCCCATGCCTGTACTATGTTCTTAAAAAATTCAGGATACGCTACTGATAACTGCTTGTTCTTATGATAATGGTGAAGAAGTGTTGGGATGTAGTTTTCCATATGAATACATAAGGGATTAGTGCAGTTAGCAGTTGTAACTGGACCAGAACACATATTGCCTTTTTCGAATAACCGGATTATAAGCATATTTTGTTTACCCACAATGACAGTTTTATGCTCAATGCCAGTGCCGGATTCATACTAACTTACTCCAGGAGCCAATTCTTACGAAGCCGCTGCCAAGTAGGTATAGGTATTTCATGAAATCGTTAATTTCAATATTTATTTCAAAAATGTAGCTCTGAAGGACAAACCGGTTTGCGATAGTGAACTATAGTTAGGGTAGAAGTCGGGGTAGTACTTCGAATTAATGGAATACAATATTTTACATAAACAGGTCCATATTTACTATATAAAAACAATAAACGAATTCAGGCTTTCATACTTATTCACCCCCAATATGTCGTCGATAATGTGGGGGGATACAAACGGATAATGTTTCGAATCAAATTCTTGGCCATTTCTAATGAGCTAGCCAAGCAAAACTCTCCAGGAAAATATTTGTCATTCCTTGACAGCGGGGTCCATTATCACTCCTTCAGCTTCAGTCACGGCATAGACTACAGAAGATGAACTATAAGGTGAATATGGATTTGTACTAGCTGCATACACGTAACTGATCAATAAAATGAAGAGATCTTGTATTTCGTGTGAAATTTATTATAAAATCGCAAAGCGCTTTCGGCTAAAAAGCCATCATCAGTGCAAGTGAGTAACATTTATTAAATTTCAAAAAAGACAAATTGGAAAGTGTGGACTACGTACTCGTCAAGTATTTACATAAAGATAAAAAAACTAGTAATCGACGACATCATTATATGGTACAAACAGAAATAGGATCAGGCATACATTTAACAAAAAAGTATCCCATAATGGGTTATTGTAAAATTTTGTCAAGAATACATGTTGAAATTGTTAAGTTCAGGTCCAAGGAGAGCACGAGGGACCTTAACCTCAAGTATAGTCTGACGAATATTTGACATTTTTAACTATTCGCGGGAATCAATGTTACAAGGTGGCGCTTGGTTTTCATCGTTCCATGTCAAAGCCACGTCAAAACTGGGGGAAAACGTATTCAATCGTCACTCAATCCCATGAGTGCCATCAGATTGTGTACTGTGTACTGTGTACTGATAAGAGTGATAAGTTTTTAAATTTCATGCCATTAATTGTCAATATTTGATCGAAAAGGCTAAAATGCCTGTTGTAGATGTTCTTTTGGCAGATATTTTGCTCCGTGCTCCGTGCTAATCATGTGATTTTGTGTGAGGCAGAAGACTTCACAAAAGGCACATTTTTGCACTTTGTCTACGAACTACGGCGATGAAATCTTTCCCACATGAAGTAAAATTGAAGTTGGGGTCCAGAGGAACTCCTGTAGAGCAATTGATTTGTATTTGTTCCTGCAAAGCAGGACAATCTGGGTATTGTAAACATGTTGTAGCTGTTCTTTTATATGTCAATTGATTTGCTGGTCATAATTAGTTTGAATTGTTTGAACTATCTCCAATTCTTCACCCATTCACTGTTCACTAAACTAATAAAAACGTAATAATGTAAAAAATTAACCAACTCAACCATCATCACTACCAACAGTGCCAACACTTCATGTCATTGACATGTTTGACTACAGCTACAGCAAGCGGAATGCAATGTAGTCTATGCATTTTATCCATAGACAACAATTTGTTTTCCCCCATTTTGAAGTTCGTATTATGTAACCTAGATGTCGCCCACTCCGTGAATCTCGCGAATAATAATATCGTTGACAGAGACTGAGTATCAATGTCCATGACTGAGTATGAAGTAGACAAGTGACATAGTGACCACAGCGCGTGGGAAAGAATTGACAAGGTGAGCAATGAACTATTTGACATTTTTAAAAATGGAATAGGATGAAATGGACTACATTCCAGGCCAAAAAGTAACAACCTTTGTAGTAAAATTGGGAGAAAATATTCCCAATCAAGACTTAGTCCTGGAGGTCAAGCTGAAAGTCCAAGGAAAATTCCTGTGGTCGAAAGCGTCATTAGAAGCTTTTTTATGAGGCTTTCGACTACAGGAATTTTCTTTGGCCCTTCAGCTTGAACGCCAGGACTCTTAAGTCTTGATTTGAAATGGAATGTTCGATGTCGGCAACGAGTATATTTCTGCTTGCTTCTTATCTTTTTCTCTACCGCCTATATTTGAATTCACCGCCGAGGCCTGAAAGTCCCATATCCCCTCTGAATCTACATCTGACTACTCTTTTATCGATACCCGAAAAATTAGTTGAATGTTGGTACGTGTTTTCTCTGAATCATTCATCACAAGAAAACTCGTGCTGGCTATTTCCGAATGAGAGGTATATGTATAGACTTATCATGCAACAAGCATTGTTTAATTTGTTAATCGACAAGGAGATACTGAAAGTTCTTCTAGAAACTCGTTTTTTTTATTGATACATCTGATCAAGACTATATATGAAATAAAAATGAGAAATACTATAGTCCGATTGCTCGTGAATTTTCGATTATATATTAACCAATAAAAAATTGCACTAATGACGTCCTTTCCAAAGAGCTGAATATCCATATATTTTCAAAGAAAAAACCATGAAAGGAAATTATATTTGCTTCACAAACTGGAACCTATATAAAATTATAATTTTTTTTCAGATATATAGTCGAGTATACATAGTCTTCTGGATAGTTCTGACGGGAATTTAACTCCTTTGAATCCAAAAGCCAAACTAAAAAAAAAAACGAGAATTGTAGCTATAGTACTGTAGTTTTATTTACCGATAAATTCAAACCATTCAGTGATCTATACCCACTATTTTCGGTTGTTTAACTGTAGACAGATGTTCAGGAAATTATACAGTTCATTACAAACTTCTTATACCATTTTGCGTCAGCACCAAAAAATGCACATGTTAAGTTCAACTTTCCCATGAAGGACAAGATTTGTTTCCATATTCTCAGTTGATTATTTCACATAAACAATAATTAAGTACGAATAAATTATATGTATTTGTATACACATGTAGACATACACTATGCAATATAATAGGTATAATATAAAGGTGTTCTCTATGGAAATCGATTGAATTGTGCAAGTTTGGTATGGTTCCAAAGAATCACATCTTTTGAATAAAATCTGTCGTTTCCGAAAAAACATTTGATTGCTATAGAAAAATTTCACATGGGATTCCCATGAAATCTTGAGAGATCATCAGCACTATTCCTTTCATAACAAGAATTCATTATTCTCCCATAATTTCCAGATTTTTTTATAATGTTGAGAAACGAAGAACAGTACCCTTATTGTCACAACTCTAATAAATAAAGGATTTGATATCGACTAGAAATGTCATACAAAATGGAAGACAAGTTTCCATGGTTTATCATTCCTCCTTGTATGATTTTACGTCAGTATCAATTAAATATTTGTTCAATTGGTGGAGTTGTGACTGTAAGTTTCTCACTTATCTAGATTTACATCTATTGAAATAAACGTTTGTCGAATTCTCAATACTGACTGACTAAATTTCTGGACAGGGCCGTCTCGTGGGTATATAGTTACCTATGCAGAATATTCTTTGGTCCCCTAGGCAAATGCCAATCAACGATGAATTTTGGTGACTGGACCAAAAATGTGCGAGTTCAAATGCCGTTAAATGATTTAATATCAAATTCTTGCTGGAGTTGTATTACAATATCATCATAATGACTTATTCACCATCTTGCTTTTTGTTATTCCATATTCTATTATAGTTATTTATGTATCAAGGTCGTAGAATAGGCTTTTATGGCCTTCTGTGTGTAAGTAAGAGCCCGAGCGACAAATAGGAGTAGATTTAGTATATTATTTTTCTGTCAATTGGTGTCATTACAGGTAACTTATATTGGGTTCGACCATATCATTTTACATCTCAGAAATATCAAGAGAACTGTTACCTATACGGCGGTCACTTTATGCCCGCAAAACTGTTTATGGCTTGCGGCGTGAATAATGGCCCGATAGCGTCAGCCGAGGGCCATTACACGCCAAAGGGCATAAACGCATTTTACGCACGTGATACATACAAAAGTTTATGCACTAGTGGTTTATTTCCCGAGTCACAAGTAAAGACTAGATTTCAACAAACTACAATTAATATGTTACTCATAAATTCAGTTCTCAACAGAAGCGCAATGTTTATGTGTATAATCTACATAATAAAATTACCGTACGAATATCGCAATTCATTCCTTGAGATGTAACAATATGTATACCCAGTATACGGGTGATCAAGAATCTGAATTCTGCACCACCCTCTATTTGTTTCAATTGAATGTCAGTAGATAGTTGATCAAAAGTTGGGATAGGGACATGTGAGCCGTTTTGACCAATAATGAATAGTTTCGACAAAAAAAATTCCTAAAGTTGAAAAATGTCGATTTTTCACACCCTATATCTCTGTAATTATTTCCGCTAGACCCCAAGTGTGATACATCGATGAAATCAGCTCTTCAGAGAGAATCTGAAAATGCGATAAAATACAGGGTGTTCCATTCGAAATAACAAAGTTGTTGCTACTTTTCGATAGAAGCGGCAACGCCGCAGAGCTGAAAATATTTTAGATCTATAGATCAAGAGCAATTACTTGAGTAACCAAATTTTCAGAATGATCTTATGTCCCGTTCTCCGTAATCGTCTAAGGTGCCATCTACCGTGACCCACCCTGTATAGCTACCCAAATTTGACGTTGTCAATCAATCTGATGGTTGCTGTCTAGCAATACATCCAAAAAATAAAATTGTCATCTTTTGGCTAAAAACTTCAGACAGCCAGAAAGCAACTATTCAAAGAGGAAAGTTATAGCAAAGATGGAATCGGATGAACAATAACATGTATCATGATCATAACGATAGAATCAGCTGAGAGTTCAAATATAGGTATTTTAAAAATTGATGTGTAAGGGACTTGAGAACAGCGGGCGGTAAAGTGCACTTTATGGCACGTGGGTGATAATGGGCCCGCGGGCGGTAAAGTACCACTTCACGTCCGTAAATCTGGGCAATAAAGTGCACTTTACCGCCCGCTAGTGCATACCAATACATAATAATGATGGGCGTGTGTGCATAGATACTTACTATTTTACTATCAATTCATCCGTTTCTGACACAGTAATTCAATTATCCAATCGTGATTTTGTCCCAGAAGTGATAGCAATCTGAAATCAGTTATCTTTTTGTTCTGTTGACATCGTTCTACCTGCTGAATGGCCCCCTTATCACCTATAATAGAAAATGCAATTCTCAATATTCTCGACAATATTTCAATTGGATTGTCGAATTATTCGCAAATTGTCGTGACGAAACAGGAATTCCAAATCTAAATTATTCATCATCGCCATTCGAATTAAACATTCATTAATTCATTATTGGTATACCTACAAAATGGCTTCCTCTTTCCATCAGATAATCAGGGGGGCCAATCGCTCCCTTTCCACGTACCTATAGCAGTATTCCAAGTGTCTACTATCTAACACATAATGGGGTGTTTGCGAGTGTGATGGCTATACTTTTTTATTAAAACATATTTGGCATATATGTAAATAGGTAAATTAGTTGATTTTGAAGGAAATTTTGTCACTGTGAGTTGGGGTTATAATTGTTGGTGATATGTCATGAACACTTGAAAAACAAGGGGATAAAATATCATAGAAAATTATTGCTTAAAGTGGAGTAAATTTGCTCGAAGCATTCTTTCCTTTCCTTGGAAGACAGGTAATATATGACAAGTAAAAAAATACTTTATTATGCATATGATCCTCATTGTGCTGCCACCTTCTGCAACACCATGGGGGTAGGCCTCAACATTCCACATGCCTGAATGTAGAGGTTCCTGAGAAATTTGCGAATAACCAAAGATATATCCAGGGGTAATATTGCTACGTGTTCAAAAAAACATTTAATGCTCAAATTTGTTCACATGTTCAACAACTACTATCTCATGCATCAGGTTGCATCTTCAAGATATAACTCAAATTAAACTGTTCACTTTCGAATAATATGTGGAATGAAAAGTAATTTTCCCCATCTACTTCTGACTCACCACATACTATATGTTTTCAATGATCTTAACATTCATAAATGATCGGGAGGCTGAAATATGTTTTGATATCTCGTGAAAGATCAGCGTTTTGCGATTATGGCACGTAGCAAATTGGGTCTCTACTCAATACTTCAACATATCTTTAGTTTTTCGCAAATATCTCAATAAACTTTACATCTAGGCATCTATACCAATTTGACAATTCCTCTGTCTATAAGAAAAAATATTAAGGATAATTTTGTTACATACAACCGTAACTACGCCACTGCTTGACGAAATTCGAAAATGGGAACGCCATGTTGTTTTATCTGAAATAGTATACCTTGATTTTTTTCGTACTTTCGACACATTGTATCTCAGAGAGAATGCATTTTACTACAAAAGTTGATGGGAACTTTTCACCCCTAATTGCCTTATGAAATCCGTATACGAAGTTTGTCTTTATTCTGACTCACCCTATATAATATAGAAAAGTATGTCATGTGTATCGCCTATTTGTACGATGAAGATGAAAATGACCAAACTAGTAATAGTCATATACTATATGAGTAGTTAGAAATTCGAAACCAATCCTATATAACAAACCTTCAACAAATGTCTCTGCCTCTCGTCTTTTTATGCAGTGGTAATGAATGTTATTCATGAAGTATAACGGCTGCTGATAGACTTGATATATTTCCGATTCGAATGAAGACATGTCTTCCATAAGACAACGATACCATCTTCTGATCATTTATTTTGTTCCACTATTACTATGTTACTGTATTCTGTAAGGTACAGCTTAGCGCGACATGCCAATGTATGCCTATTAGATAAATCCAGTTGGTCAGCGGAACATGGATCGATAGATCACTTTTATCGTTCTGCAATATCTCCTCGAAAGTTGTAATGCGTTATGGTATTCGCTATTCGTAGAAGTTTCAGAAGCGGTCATAATTTGCTATACCTGGATGCACAGGCTATCGGGTTACCCCTGTAACTTCTGCTTTTGTGAACAGATTTTTCTGGAATTTTGGTACAGCTGTACAGGATGATTCAAAATTCGATATAAATATCGCAAGGACATATTGTTAGGATCAAAATAAGACTTTTTCTTCATGTAAACATGTATCCTGTCCCTTTATATAGTCTGTTAAACTATTCAACAAAAAATTCTTGAGATTTCACATAGTGACAAAATTGTTCACAGAAATCTTTGTGAAACCTCAAGCCTGCGAAGGAAGTAAGTGTCTAATAAGAACTTCCTTGATCATCGAAACTGAAGAATCGGGGAACCACTCAGACCCTGAAGTAGGAAAAAGAACAACCATCGGTGTTCTCAGTGCTATTGGAACAACTGGCTTGGGAAGATGGTGTTCAAATTGCTGTTTTGGATATCAAATTGGTTCATCATCGAGAAAAAGAGTCCAGATGATTTTGTGAAACAAAAATGCTCAACAAATTGATTAAATTGATTAAGTTACTTCACCCGACTATGAACTGGAATTTAAGATCTGTTCAAATCAAACAATAATCAAAGTTGTTTAGTAATAAAACTAATGTTTGTAGTCAAAAACATCTAGCCTATTATTGTAATTTTTGGAATTGACTTTATGTGAAAATTCTGAATTTCTATTGGGGCTGAAATTGTGGTTATTGAATCTCAAGTGTAGTCAAATGCAGATATTTTCTCAATATTTTGATGTTCACCTATACGTGCCTTCAGAAGGTATGGTTTCCGATGCAGAGGTGCTCTCGGTTCGAATCGGGCATTGTGATTGAGCATTTTTTATAAGAATGTTCTATTCTTGGTTGTGATCCTGGCAGAACCTTGGCACCCTAAGAGTGGTTGAGAATCCATTATAAGATGTAGATCCTGCTATTCATAACCTTGCTGAAGTTTCGACTTCTGGGGAGTTGGTTTCCAACTTCGAAGTAGTGATATACAAAATATACATATAATATATACAAAATATATATAAAAAAATAAACACAACATACAGAAAATATACGGAATATTCACAAAATATACTATATGACCTATTATTGCTATAGGTATCTTGTTTTTAGGCACTCGAAAATTATTTCAATCCAGTTTTTTAGAATGTATTTATCATGAAGATAATACATACATTATAAAAGGAAATATCACAGGAATCTTGTGGCAAATAATAGATAATCATATTGAATTCAAATATGGTCACTCTTACGACGATGATATGACGGACATAATTTCAGAAATGAGGACATTTTGTATTGGTTTTTCTATCTTTCAAATGTTTGATTAGATACGATTTGAAAATCATTAAAACTTTTGATATCGTCAGGTAACGCATTATATTTAATTGAATCAGATCTCTAGATCTGGTGTTATATACATGTTTTGAGGCGTTTTATATGATAACCATACATTATACTTACATGATGGCGCATCTGTAAAGATACCATGGAAATATCATTCTTTAACATTGTGCGTTGAAATACAAAATGACAATATTTCATGAGGAAGAAAATTACAATATGAAAAGTAATTTGCGCATAATTTGATAATTTCACCATAATCTTGTGATTTATTGACGCATTTGTAATGTATCTAGATAAGTTGCTAATAATTAACAGTTTCCTTTCCATAATGAGTCCATCCATTAATCAAAACTACGTCTCTTACACGCCTATCGGCCATCAGAAATTAAGAAAAATCAAACAAATTCGACCGATACGCATTTCTTGATCTATAGATAATTCCTATGGTTCAGTTCTCCGATGAATAACGGTCTGTCGAAAAGATTAAACTTATACATATATCTTATTTCACAAGTCCAATTAATAGAACTAGTAATTAGCAGCATAATGTTATCCTTGGTATTGAATCCAAATAATGTTCGGCTAAGACGGTGCCATTCGAACATTTCTTATACCAGGTGAGTCAGGTGAGCGAAAATGTATTTCACAACTCAACAGTTTCTCATGATCTACAAAGCACATATAATGCCAGTTTTCGAATAATGTTCTCATGTATGGGGTTCAGTACCCAAACAAAAGCTGATGCTCATAGATTCCATCCAGAGAAGAGCCATTCGCCTGGTGGATGATGCCACACTCACCAACTCTTCGACCCCATTAGAACAATGTAGAAAAGTCGGCGACCTTTCACTTTTCTATAGATACTTCCTCGGGAAATTTTCCTCAGAAAGCTCTGCTATAATTCCATCACTAGCAATACCAGTCAAACGAACTCGACAGGCCCAGTCAGCACATCCCTTCGTCGTTAACCTTCAAACATGTCGAACAACACTTTACCAAAACTCGTTCGCCCATATAACGGCGAAGCTTTGGAATTCTTTGCCAATGGAAGTATTTCCAAGAGCTTATACCCTCCAAAAGTTCAAAAAAAATTTCAACACCTACCTCCTCTCACTATCCTCCCTAGGTATTCGCGATGTTTCACGATTATTATAGGAAATCCCTTTCGTGCGCTCCAAGAGATAAAAAAAGATGAATGGGAATCTCGGAAACGGTAAGACCTATATAGAGGGTTGAATCAAATAATTTAAATGGAGGGAAAGTTGGGCAATTTCATGACTAACAAAATGCCGTTTTGAAATTTGAACAATTTCAAATACTGCCGAAGATTCAACTAAGATATACTGGTCCCGAATTTGAAGCGATAAATAATATAGGGTTTGTATGAGGGAAAATGACATGATGGTAAATCGCAAGAAAACATTCTCGAAAAACGAAGTTATATAGTTACACTCCCATCATAATAATAAACGTCCGTCAATACTGCAAAATTCATTGAGTCATTGATACTGGTGGTTCTTACTTCGCCGAAAGCAAATTCTCGGGGCTATTGTAAACCTCTATTTATTGATTTACATAAATATCAAGCAAACTTTGGAATTTAGTGTTCCCCAATATTTTAATGTACTTTTATTTTTTTCTTTCTTTTGCTGTTTTTTTACTCATGCATGCACTTTATTTGTCGTTTCAATTTCGGAAACACTCATTTCAAAATGTTAATACTTTCTGAACTCAACAGTCAAAGGCGTATAGAAAAATAAAATCAGAACCCTTTACAACACAATGAAAGAACCTATAGGAAAGACCTGCTCCCTTCATGCATGATTTTCTATATGACCGAGAAATTGTGTTACCAAATTCAATTTTATGAGTATACCTACCAACACATCATGTAGACGACTGCTGAAGAGCATTTGCAACAGCTCTCCTTATCCATATTTCATATATCTACTTAGAAACTCAGGTACTTTAACTTGATTGAAAATACAAGGGCACGACATTCTTCGAGCTAGTACATGAACCAGAGAATAAAACAGAAGTTATAAATCAGTCATGCAGACATACAGGTATTCGAAACATCTTCATATGCTTATATAAAGACACATTTAACACCGACAAATGGCGTTCTAATAATCCCATGTTGATTAATACTTATTACCTCCAGAACATTCTGACATCCGAGAATTTCTCTGGCTTAGAATTCAATTTATTATCGATTTCTGAGTGTATCCAGTAAATGTCGTTGGACCCGAGGTTAGACCTATGTGTATAGCTTTTGGAATAGGAATGAATAATATTGGGTGGAAATCACTTATAAACTTCTCCTATACTCTTATACGACCTGAATGTCAATATTATCTCACCTTTTATCTGTAAGTAACTGAATATAATTCAGTTTAACTCTGAGGAACTGAAGCCCATTAAAGTACTGAATATGTTTGTTTCTCGTCCACTACCTATAAAACCTACCATTATTTACTCCTTTTTGAGGCGTAAAGTGTGTTTTTACTACCAAGGAAGTATTCGTCATTTTATGAACCACTAGTCAATTATTGTAATTAACCTGAATTTACTGTTCTGATGCGAGATTCGCAGAAATGGCACCCGAATCTTCAGTAGGTATTTATCAATATCGACTTGTCATAATATGCTGTTATGGTCATAGCTACTAGATTTCAATATGAATTGAAAAGAAGTGCTTTCATTGTGACAATAGGTCCATATTTCAGTTTCACAGAGGTAAAATGATTGATTGCTAGTAGTGAAAGAATTAAATATACAACTTGGTTGAAAGAAATATTATTACCACTGAACCTTATACCCCTCGTCTGATGCCTCGAGATATAATCTTGGTCCCTAGGTAATTCTGATATTCTTCACTACCTGGGTGTATAAATAACTATTACAATCGAAAAATAGTATTTGAGAAAGTTCTGTAAATAAAATACCTTCAGGTTTGGGTTATGAAAGACCTTATTCTTATTCAACTCTCCAAGGGCGTAAATATGAGGGGATGAGGTGAAGGGGGTTATTTCTTCCCTCCCAGAATCATAATAAAACACTCTGATTAAAACATTATCATCTTGCCTCCTCGGATCCCAGGTATCATATACGATACCACGGATGATATTTTTTTTCTGCAACCGACACAAAAGTCGTCCATTTTGATACCAAAATTAGCTCTTAAATTGACGTTTCTATTACTGACACAAAAGTAGGTACGTGTAGGCAACATATTTAGTTCCTAGGAGCTAAAGTGGAACTTGAGGTCCTAGGAGCTAAAGTTGAACTTTAGCTCCTAGGAACTAAAAAGGCTGTACTGGACGTCATCAAGAATGAACGACATTTTTACGTTTGCTTATTTGCGTTGAGACGCATACCTGATTTGTTTCCGATTTCGGCATATTTGGCATTTCATGCCGATGCTGGAGATATTAATACACCTTATAATAGTTAAGCATTGCCAGTATTGGAATTATAAACATCTCAGTTGAGTATTTTTGTTTTGATCAGAGAAGCCTTCAAGATTCAATCACTTGCTTGATCTGTATTTCATTCGTTATTCTCGGGATGGATAACTTGTTTTTGAATAATCACGGCAAGCAATTGTTTTTTGTCTCAAACAACGATATATTGTTTAGCTTCATTTGATTATCAAGTCAAACACAGTGTAGTATGGAGAGGAATAAATAATCACTATTATCATTGTTGATATCTGGCACTGGCGCGGTATTTGCCATTAGAGCACCTGGTCCATACACAAATATGTCACTCTGTGGTTGTATTTATATTGAAACTACAATTCGAACATCCTAGAAAAAGAAAACCTAACCTGCTGTTAATGCAGGTAGAATATTCTCACCACATGGATTATTTGTCAATATTTGTTGCATTGCATACATATGGCACGGCATTGGTGGTTACTTCACATGTTTATTTGAGTTAATTGTTTCGGTTGCAGAAAAAATAGCATGTTTCATTCGGATCAAAAGTGACTTTGTTCGACTCGCAAATTTTGCTTTCGCTCGGCTTCGCTAAACGCTCCGCCTCGCAAATGCAAAATTCGCTTGTCAAACAAAGTGTCACTTTTGATCCTAATAAAACAATCTACTATTCTATTGTCTAGCGCGTGATATCATTTTACTGCCCGCTGGTATCGCATCTGATATGGGTCAACCAATGCGCAAAAATTCGTACGATCGCAGTTCACGCGACTCGAGCGAGTTGTTTGATTTTTTGTGATCATCTGCTCTGACGCTATTGCCGACAATAGTGAAATTTGACAAAATAAATATGAGTAGCAGATATTTTTCATGATTTTTTCGCTCAAATAGTTCGATAAATAGTTGAAGAAAATTTCTGCATACATCGTAGGATATAATTAGTTAATAGTTGAAGAAAATTTCTGCATACATCGTAGGATATAATTAGTTACCTATTTATTATTTTACATTCCTAACTTGTTTAGTATCATTTATGATACCAGGGGACTCAAACTATAGCTACATCTGAAATATGATATTTTTTGTTAAACTCACGGATGCAGAATTTGAGGGAATCGCAAATAATTTGGACTTGCATGAATCTGACTTGGATGAAAATTTGTTTGAGGACGACAGCGATGGTTGAGACGAACTGGACAACCCTATGCATGTTCAAGTATTAGGAGCTAGTGATGATGAAATGGTGGTTGCTAGTGACCTCTAGTGGATTTGATTCCGAGAGAGAGAGAGAGAAAAAGGAAAAGGAGAAGAAATTTCGGCCTCCAACAAGAAAAATGTTTGCCATGTGTTGAAGATACTTCGGATCTTGAAAATATTTCTATACCAATCACTAACTTCAACAAACACCTCACAATTTGCCAACATTCCGAATGTTTTGGGGGATGGACACCAGGGAATACCAACAGTTTCAGACATATTGTCAGGAAATCGTTATTTCACCCTCCGAACGCAGATCTAACTTGTGGACGATGATTCTGAATCAAAAGAAGCTGCCATTTTTTTGTCTGGGTCTAGACCCGAGGTATCATTAGTGATAACAATATTTTTGGAAAATTGATTTATCAAAAAAATTTCATTTATGGATATTAGTGTTTTTAACCACCATAAGTCCATATATTTCGTTCGGCGTCAAATTCACAATAATTTTGTGTTGGGCCCGAGGAGGTTAGACCAGCGTATTAGGTGTATCAACGGCATAAAGAAATTTTTCCTCACTCAAAAGGCTCAAATCTTGGCTAGTGGAATGATAATGAAGTCAAATACTCCACTGTGCCGTTAGGAACCTAAATTCACTTTTGTAGCTCTTATCACTTTTATGTAAATAATGAGTCTATGCGTTCATTCTTCCAAAAAATTTGGAAGAATGAATGTACCACCTCCTCGATTAACCTACAGACAGTAGTCTATGCGTTGTTCGAAATTGTTGAATTTCACAGCTAATTTCAAACGAACCTTTATGACCGCCATTTGGCGATACGTCGAATAAATTGTGACGTCAGTTTTTATGCTGTTCCGTTATTGGTCAGATAATCTTCCATTTCCACTCATGAAGCAAGGTTGTTTATGTTGTTCAGATTTAACGATGCTGTTTTATTATTTTCTTTTCGGCGTCTATTCCTGGTGCGCTTCAATGATTCAGGCTTCTGATGCGACATATCCACAGTTATCCGTTTGAATATTTGTAGTGTTGTCTGTATACTACCATTTCAATACATTTTCGAAAACTAATTTGATGATTACAATACGATATTATCAATGACAAATAGTAATTCACTGTGATCATCGCAGAAAACAAAAACGTAATGTGTTTCGATACTTTTCCTACGAGCGTGCGCAGAGAAGTAGTTTTCTGCATATCTTTGCGTGCACAATGTAACACTTTTCCGCACGCTGTGTGGAAAAGATTTTTCCTGTGACAGTGTTCACCGTGCCGTACCATAAGCCACCCATTAAATGAACTTACCGGATCTGCAATCAATTTGCAAAATGTCAATAATTTCTTCCTTATAAATATTACGAGCAAATAATTAAATTTTTTATTATTATTTTTTATTTTCATGCCTGAAAAAATCGAGATATACATAAATATATTGATATATCGAATAATGATATAAAATTTCGAAAATATCGATATATCGATAGTTATCGATATGATTTTGACTTATATACAGAGTGTCTGTGAAAGGTTGGGACATGGCTCGGCTGTGGACTCCTGGGATAAAAACAAGTTGATTTAGGCCAAAAATATGGTAGAGTCATGTCGTTGAATGAAACATAATAGGAGGAACCCATGATATATTATAGTTCATTCTTGACTTGTTCGAGCGACGAGCATGTCCAAATATTCCTTATTCTCCATAACAAAATATCATGTAAATGTTGGGGACTTGGCAACATTGTGCTGACTGCTGAGAACTGACAAGACAATACCCACGTCACATTCACCGATTCAAATCTTCCCTTGTGTGAATTAATATAATTATTATTAACACAAACTTATTATAAGCAATACGCCACAAGTCCTGAGGGAACATTTTGAGACAATTGGATTTTTATTGCTAATTCGGAATATTCCCAATACTCAATAGAAAATTTATGAATTATTGATTGACTAATATTTCTGAAGTTCCCAATCGTATTTCAACATATGGCAACTGTGCTACGATCTGCCCCTACTCACGAAATCGTGGCGTTTTTACTAATAATAATAATATTTATTTTCATTAAGGTTATAGGCATGGACATGAATGATGAAAATAAAATGAAAATAAATCGGAGATATCCCACGAAGAAAACTTGTTGTGGGCATTCCTGATTTATATATTAACATCTTGCCAATAAATCGAAACAATTAATGAATGAATACATGCTGAATGAATGAAGTAACTATAAGCATACAAATATATTAATTGTAGAATAAGTAAAGCCAAACATGTAGATGTAAAGATGTTAAATGTTAAAGATGTGATAATATAAAATATAAATTAGAAAATGTACAAATGCAAAAATGTAAGAAAGTAGAGCTGTGAAAATATAAATGTAAAATTGTTAAAATGTAAAAAAGGTAAGAAATGTAAGAATGTAAAAATTAAAAAAATTTTAAAGTTGTATAAATGTAGGTATAGTTACAAAATGCCACCACTATAACTAAATATAAAGTGATCCAATAATAAACGAACATCGCTAAATATACATAACAATAACAAGCAAAATACATGAAAATACAATAAACTATGTGGAATAGAAGTAATGAAACATAATTAACTAACAATAATTTTGATTAGTACCAATATAATTGAGTTCGGTTATGATGATGATGAATCATACGGAATTATTGATAAATTTCATCATGTTTTCCATAGACAAATCTTGCAACCAAATTTTAATTTTTTTTTTGTAGAAAGAAGTATCATTTATATCTCTGATGGTCTGTGGAACCTGACCAAACAGTTTTGGGGCTGTGTAGTAGAATGACTTCTGACCAATCGTTTTTGTAGTCTTTTCTATAGAAAACTCCTTCTTTTGTTTGTGTCTTGTGTTATGTTCATGTTTTATGTATTTTAATTCTTTTCTATTTTTATATTGTAAGCAGAGAATCTTATAAAAATAAAGTTTTTTCAGTTCAAGAATTGGTATCTCTTTGAATAGTTTTTCTGTAGGATATGTACGTTCTTTATGGTAGATAATCTTCAAAAAGTATTTCTGCATTACTTGCAATTGTTCTACATGACAGTTGTACACTCCTCCCCAGGCAGATATTCCATATTGAATATGAGATTCTACAAGTGAATGGTATAAAGTTTTAAGTTCATGTATTTTGAGAAATTTTTTAAGATGCTTGAATGTGTACAGTATTGATCTTAGCTTTTTCAAAAGTTTATTCATGTGGATGTCTCATTTAAGGTGGTTATCAATTTCGATTCCAAGGTATGTAGCATACTTCACACATTGGATTGAATAAGTTGAATTTTCATCTTTCAATGTAATCTGATCAATATCAGGTTGGTTGGATTTATTGCAAGAGAGCATTATACACTTTGTTTTTTCTAAGTTCAGTGTTAGATCCATTTCGCTAAACCAATTTTTAATTTTTTTTAGGTTATGTTCCGCTTTGTTTTTAGCTTCCTTCCAAGTAGCAGCAGTAAAGAGAACTACGGTATCGTCTGCAAAAGATGATATATTTGCATCTGCTTCGAGACAGAGTACTCCGTTGATGTATATTAAAAAAAGCACTGGGCCTAAAACTGTTCCTTGCGGTACACCAGTTAATAGTTTTTGAGGTTCACTTATTTCGTTTTCAATTTTTACAAACTGTGTTCTATTATTAAGGTATGATCTAAGTAACTCATGTACGATTCCTACTGGCGGTACATTTCTAGCCGTTTGAAAATCACTGTGGTATAATTGATAATTTTAGCACCTGAAAATCGACCGAAGAATTTCAAAAAAACTATGAAATTGAAAGGTATTTGAGTGATGATTCTTTATTTATGAAATAAAAAAAAATAGTTCACTCGCCTATTGTTGGGTTAGCATTGATGCATATCCATAGAGATATATAAAATTCAAGAGAGAAAAACTCAAAGTCGTCTCCACAATTTTTAATGTATAATAAGGCAGTCAATCCTGCTTCAATGAGGTTGAAAGTTGATACATGTTTCGGCCATTCAAATGGCCATCTCCAGTCAAAATAGCAAAGTGTATCTACAATAGAAACCAAACATGATTTTATATATAAGAATTGCCTTCCTCCCAATTCCTCCTACTTCACTCTATTTCCAATGAATAAAACAAATAATAAATGATGTTCTAGTAATAATTTTTTCGCCTTCACGATTCTTTGAAGTAATTTCCACGTGAGTACAACCTTCTTATCTATGGTTCTCCATTTTGTTTTCAGAATTTTTGATTTGATAAAAATTTTGTTTTTTCACTTTTTACCATCAATTACTGATCAATTATCATTGTTATACTTATAAAAATCACTGTTGCTCTTTTATCTTACTGAAATTTGTTAATCAATTCAATTTGAATTTACAACTGTTGTCTTTTCCATTTCAATTTCTTCTTATATATAAAATCATGTTTGGTTTCTATTGTAGATACACTTTGCTATTTTGACTGAAGATGGCCATTTGAATGGCCGAAACATGTATCAACTTTCAACCTTATTGAAGCAGGATCGACTGCCTTATTATTCATTAAAAATTGTGGAGACGACTTTGAGTTTTTCTCTCTTGATCATTCCACTCCACTTTGAGTATGGACTACTACTTACAGAAGATATATAAAATTATCTCCAAACTCTGTGTTGAATAGTTGTCGCTAGTCTACGTCGAAGGCATTCAGACTTAATTATTTAGGTAGTTTATAATACGTGTTTTAAAAAAGTTTGAAACTGAAAATGTATTTCTTGCTCCACCCCCCGCTCCCCACAGAAATAAAAATATCTACGCCCCTGAACTATCCTTGTATCATCGAGTTACCTATTTTATGATTTAATTGATGCAATTAACTAATCGGCATCAGACAATAGTATAATCATTAATCGTCCAAGATGGGTGGCCATGCGTGATAAGAATCTACGGTATAATATTCCAATTGAATGAAAAGCAATAAACTCGCAATATGTATAAATTATTGGAGCAAGTAGGAAATGAGTATATCGAGAGATGGTAGGATATTGTAATGAATTTATGGGTTCCGAATCTTGTGAGTGTGGAGAAGATTTGGTTATAATTGTTCATTATTCGGCATATTTGTATCACACAGAGGTCGTTAAAATCTCGTGAGAGATTTATTAATATCAATTAATTATTATTTTATCTCTCGGAACGCACGAAAGAAAATATCTATAATGTTCGGAGAACATTGTGCGCTCCGAGGAAGGATATAGGGAGGTTATAAGTTTTGGGTTGGGAATACTTCCATCGGCGAAGAATTCCAAAGTTTCGCCGTTTAATAGATGAACGAGCTCTGGTTAAGTGTTGTTCCGCATATTTCAAGGTTGAAAACGAAAGGATGTGCTGACTAGGCCTGTCGAGTTCGTCTGACTGGTATTGCTAGTGATGGATTGGGAGCAAAGATTTCTGAGCAACATTTTCCGGTGGAGTATCTATAGAAAAGTGGAAGATCGTCGACTTTTCTACGGTGTTCTAATGGGGTCAAATGATTAGTAGAGTCCGATCACGTTAACTTTGGGACAGCATGTGACGCAACGCACAAGCATATTCAATGCATACGCGACCACGTGCTGTCCCAAAGTTATCGTGGTCGGACTCTAAGTGTGGCATCACTCACCAGGTAAATGGCTCTTCTCTGGATGGAATCTGCGAACATCAGCGTATGATTGGGCGCTGAACCCCATATCTGTGCTTTGCAGATCATGAGAAGCTGATAAGGTGTAAAATACATTTTTGCACGGAATAAAAATCCGAGTTTATGTAGAGCAGCTTTCGCGAAGGATCAAATATGATTTTTGCAAAAAATAGTATTGCTGATGGAGATACATCCTTTGAAGTTCGTGAAATATTGTGCATACCTAGGCAGGTGTTCTTGGTGGGAATGGTGGTACCAGATATTGCTGTATCAGGCACAAATGATTGAGTTTTGGTGGCGTTGAATTCAACTAGGTTGTTGGTTCCCTAGGCTGTAATTTCAGCAAAATCGTCATCGACAGCGTTGATCTGCTTTCGTTGTAAGTTTTAAGTTTCCTGGGAAGAAATGGCAAATTCTAGAAGAGAACGCAGTAGTGAAGTAGTAACAATATTGATGCCAGAATTGATCCTTGTGGAACGACTGAATTGATGGCAATGGTATCAGATGATACTTCGTCCACCACCACATGGAACGATCTGCCTGAAATTAAACTAGATAAGAGATGGCATAGCTGAGGTGGTAAGCCGTATGAATGTAGTTTGTGGAGGAGTCCTTGGTGCCAAACACGGTTGACTGCCTTCGATATATCCAACGAAGCTTGCCATATATGGGTGACGTAGGCAAGAAAATCTCCAGTTGATCTTCGGTGGAGGAAGCCATATTGTCTATCATCAATGCTTTCTGGCTTTCTCCATCACTTTGAAGATAACTGATAACTGGGCAATATATAGGCCTGTGGTTGTTGGGCGAGTTCTTGTTTTGTTTTTGGTGAATTGGTTAGTTTCTAGCTGTATTCCAGCAAGATGGCAAATTACCATACTTGTTCAAGATTTGAGAATAATGAAAGAAATTCTATCCGTACCGTTAGCCTTATTCGTTTTGAGACCGAGCAGAATGCGTCTGAAAATGCGTTGATAAAAGACAATTTCGTGCATTCGACTTTCAAAGGGTGTAATATCTGGCGGCACTCTTCCCTGGGAATCCAAGGTGGAATTTGTGAAATTCCTTCTGAGTGCTTTAGCGAGGGATCAAAACGAACAGGAGCCATTGGGACAAACTAAGAGTTTCGATCTTATTTTTGCATTGTATGATTCTTCTGATGCATCTATTGTTTGGCTGCAGTTATTCCTGGCTCCAAAATATCCTGCTCTAGTCACCAGGTCAGGGTTTTTGCGCCAGGATGGTAGGCTGTTTATTGCAAGGCAACAGCTCTAGAACAGTTCTTGTTGAACCAGTGTTTCGAAGGTAATGATGTTTTCGAAGAATGAGGTATGTATGTGTGTGTAAATCCTCAGAGTCAAAGCATATTCTATGCCAAGGAAACTCGGAGAAAAACGTGCTGAGACCGTCCCAGTCTCCTGATGTATAATGCCAAGACGTGGGAGTGCTGGAGCAGTTTACCAAATGAAAAATTGGCAGGTTGTGGAGATTGGTGTGTGATTCTCAAGTGAATAGTAAATTTGAGAATGCCCATCCCAGATAATTTTGAATAATATATAATTGAGCTATTTATGGTTGGACTTCAGTAGAGTGAAACTATTCATGCAAGCGCATGCGTCGTACCAGTTCTGTCGTAGTAAAGGCCGCGAATATCTGTTATTCGTCAGGAAAAGTTGCTGCTTTGTAATTTTTCTCCACTATAATGGTATTTTCTCCTGGAAAAACTTCAAGTAGTCGGTTTCTCTACGGCTATACGTGTTTTTTGGGGTGGTGAATCCGAATCGGAAGTTTGCGAATACAATTTATTGAATCATTTCGAGATATTCGCAAACAACAGCGTAATTTTCGCACTTTTTCCGTGACTCGTAAACTATACATTTGATCGAAAAGACGACCCTACGGAAAACGGAAGTAGATAACATTTTCTATACATTATTATTGTTCTTGCCCAAGAATGTAGTACTAACAGGTGAGGAGCTAGAGCAAGTTGAAATTACTAAAATACTTTGCAAAAGTAACGCAATTCCTTTACTTGCTCTTGCTCCTCTCCCGGAGTTAATCCTACATTCATGAGCAAGGATAATTATGTATAGAACATTTCATCTACTCTGATTACTTATGGTTTCCAAGTTTCGGGAAAAAACTGAAAAAAAAATTTGGAACGATCTAGGAAATTTGTAGAGAAATCGCATTTTGAATTTTTTCCACGACAGGATTTTCATCGTTACCGTTTTACTGAGCTGAGCTAATTGGTATTTTTTCATTACACTGAATAGCCAGGGAGAAATGCGCCATCTGCTCCCCTCCGAACCACCATGCATATTTCTTTGTTATTTATCACTTTTCGTGAATCCAGGCACAATCTAAACGGCATCATGTTAACAAAGGCAAGCATATCAATAATAACGATAAACGACCATGTTGGTCGCACCTTCAAATGGGCCGCTGATTACGGAAATTCATTAAAGTGGCATAATAAATCTACAGGTTCGTTAGGAGAGATCGTCTAACTGTTTATACACGAGATGGGATCGTTATAGGGTTCACTTACTTGCAAATTCTTCAGGAGATATTGACTTTCAACGCTATGTAAATGACATAGTATGAGTTATGTTAACACCTTTTTTGTCGAATGAATCGGTATCTCATGAGTTATGGTCTTTCTCAATATGGTTGACAACAAAACATGTTTCAAGCTAATTCCTAGACTCCGAGATAGGACTAATCCTATATCTTTCATAAAATCATTTGAGTCCTTTCCAACCATTGAATATTATCCAAATTTTAAATTTATATTCCAGATTATCATCTTCAATCACAATAACAATTCGCTACAGAAACTTAACAACTAACAAACAATCCAATTTGCAGAGTACGATACATTCGATAGAGTATAATATAGTTGTCGCTGAATAGGAAGGATTTCTCATCTTGGTATCACATAAACTCTCTCACTCAAAATAGTGGGGGAGGCAAAAAAAGTTTATATGATATTGATATGACCTTTCACTGGTGGGGAGAGAGTGTACAGGTGTTCAAAAATGTAAAAAAAAAACAGTCACATAGAAATACTCGAGCGCATCAGATATTAATAGATGTATGCGATCTATTACATTATAGCACTCTTCATTACGTCGTTACTACTATTTGAAATTCATAGCGAATCTATTACCATTGGATTCCAACTCGTTAAAAAGAAGAACAGCATAAGAACACACTGAATTCGCGGTAGCGGTAGCCAAGTTCATCATCTGACGTCTGATGTTGCGATGACATAAAAACTACGTGAAAACATGTGTAATTGGGGTAATAAGTCTATGGTAATTTACAATCTAAGCCAGGAGTAAGGTGGCTATGCTAGGAGTTAGGAATGTTATCCCGTAGTTTTCATGTCATCGCAACGTTAGATGATGACCTTGACTACCGCCAATGAGGTAGCGCTCGAGATGACGGCCGACGGAGCGGATAAGAGGTTTATTTGGGCTTCTGACGTCACAAGCACAACTGACATAATTACTAGACTATAAGTCATATCCCAGCAAACCAAAAACCTTGTTTAAATTCCTCGCCTGGAAACGAATTCTCAAACTGTCGTTCATGACATATGGAGTCATGCGAGTCATGTCTCTTGGTGTTTGATATGGTATTCGCAAACATAAGTGAGAGTGAGTAAGATATAATGACAGGTCCATATTGCGCACGCTCCATATTGAACCAAGAACCAAGTTCGATCTCATTAGAGATCTCATGAATGGATGAGCTTTGATCTTATGGCATTAGCGATCTAGTTAGTAATTTATGTCAATGGTTTTAGTGGATTTATGGAAATTTAACCTAATGCATGATCATTTACCACTTTGCTACTGAAAATAGTGGAGATAAGATGTTCGAAGCGCATGCGCATAACTATATATTTTTTCTTTTTCGTCATTTTCCAATCTATTACTATTCACTGTCATCTGTTACAATTTTACGTCGCAATTTAGTACATTTTATTGTATTCCTCATCGCAACCCTAATGTATTCGAGCGCGTCAGATATTGAGAAGGGACGTTATGTAAACCCTCAAATAGCCCCTATTCAAAAGACTGACGATTTGGACCCGACCAAAGGTCATGATCAATTTTTGAAAATGCAAGGAGGTTATAAGTTCTTGGGTTGGGAATACTTCCATCGGCGAAGAATTCCAAAGTTTCGCCGTTTAATAGATTAACGAGCTCTGGTTAAGTGTTGTTCCGCATATTTCAAGGTTGAAAACGACTTTGCAAATTTTGCTTTCGCTCGGCTTCGCTGAACGCTTCGCCTCGCAAATGCAAAATTCGCTTGTCAAACAAAGTGTCACTTTGATCCTAATAAAACAATCTACTATTTTCTGCATGTAACTAACGTACCATGTCTTAATCTGACGCGTTCGAGTATCTCTGACGATCGATTTTTTTTTACTAATCTGATCGGCTGCCCTAAACTTTTGACACCATATAAAGGGCCCAGGTATGGTGGGAGTACTTCACAAGGTCCAAGGATACCCCCTTATGTTAATCTGCCGCGCTGGAGTAAATCCCGAAATCTCCGCTTGGACTTCCTTACTAATCAATCAATCAATCAATAACATTTATTGTATCTGAAGAGGAAACCTCATTACAAGAAAATTGGTTCGAACAAATACATAAATTATTAATATAACAGTGTTCAGATTATACATACACTGAAAAAAAGACAAAACAGTGAAATGGTTAATATCATATGATAGAGAAAACAAAAAATAAAGAAACAACAAAAAGTATGGCAGATAATATTTAGAAGGCAATCAAAAGATAATTCCAATTGAAAAGTTCTGCAGTAAGACAAAATGTGGAGAACCATTAGAGGCATGCGGTTCATTCATTGATGACAAAAGACCGTAATTTCAGGATATTGACTTCCTTACTAACAACAGCTGCTGTTGCCACTTTGACTTCTATATCTTGAACGGTAATTATGGAATAGCACTTCTTCTGGATTAGCTTTCATGTGCTAAATCCATTTCCTGATGGGAATGTTTTCTGCATCTATTAATTTTTGCAATAATATAAAAAGCTTGTTTCATCCAGATATGTAGGCACTTCAAACTTCTTACTAACTACTAATAAGTTACTCACTTCCA
The DNA here is from genome assembly GCA_918026855.4 of Phaedon cochleariae. NCBI lineage: Eukaryota > Metazoa > Arthropoda > Insecta > Coleoptera > Chrysomelidae > Phaedon > Phaedon cochleariae. The sequence goes on along the minus strand of OU896709.1, from coordinate 16,365,742 downwards.
TTCAATATTTGTCATCAAGTGGTCTTACTCCTGAAAATTCGTATATATTTATCATTGGTTCCATAATATTATGTTTCCCATGGAATTTTGATTAACACTTATTCTGCACTTCAGGTATACAGGGTGTCCTGAAGTTATATAAAAAGATTTCAACCACAGATTCCGAAAACAAAATGGTGAAAAAAGTTTATGCAAACGTTGGTCCAGAAATGGCAAGAATTCTCTTAGATTTAGATCAGGGGCGTGGGAAATAGATGGGGCTAGGGGCATTTCTTTCCCCAACTTTTTTTCAATGCAATTTTCGGCAGTTTGATCAGGAAACATAGAATTATCATGACTTTTACTTCAAAATAATGATGATGTGATATTTGACTCGAAATATGAAAGAAACAATAAAAATAATAATTTGAAAAATATTATGGTAGGTACTCTATCAAGAAAAAGTACAATTTTTATTGCGCAGCAGACTTTTGACATCGATTTTTCTCGAAATTGCTGAGTGCTATCGAAAATGAACCGGTGTATCATTTTTAGGTAAATATGATGATATTTTCATATTTCCTGGTCACACTGCAAAAAAATGCATAGAAAAAAAATTGGGGAATTAAATTTCCTATACCCCTGACAAAAATTTCGGAAATTTCTCAACATTTCAAAATTGGGCATGAAAAGAAATATACATGTACGATATTTCGTTATCTCAACATAGAGGGTATCGGGAATATTCACAAAAAAAAACATCTCGGGCCCTCTTTCAGATGGCTATAACTCTTTCTATGTAATAATAATAAGCTCCAGAGCAGAACTGTTAGGATTACCTTATTCCTTGTTGACAGATACCAAGGTAGCATATATGAAACATAATAGATCTGACATAACAGCATTCCAAACATAAAGTCCATAGAGAAAATGAAAGAACCCAATCAGTGAAATCGAAATGCGTACTACTTTGATGACAATTAAATTCTAATTAAATTATCTCAATTTGTCTGTATCTGTCTGACGATCAAAACAGAATGGAACTTTGATTGAAAATATATTGAAGTACCGCTTGTTGAATATATCCATGGTATTATCTAAGAATTTGATATGATTATAAAGTGACATGTGCGACTAATTTAAACGGTTGTCCCCATCTGGTATCATACGTTCGTTGCCGTCATTCAATACAACTTTATTAGACGTTCAATAATTTTTAATCATCACTTGTTTCTTTTGGTTGATTTGAAGATAACTTGAAAATTTTACTTAATCGCTGCAACAAACGAAAATTGAGAGATAACCACATTCGACAACTTGTTGTGTACATCTAAAAACTGAACTCAAACTCAAAGCATGTATGTTCTCTGAAGTAGCTAAACTCACTATGTCTGATATAACAATGTCTAAGAACTTGAAAAGCTAAGTCAACACAGCTTCCTGTCGTTAGGAACCTCATTTCTGGTAAGTACTTGCAGTATCGAAGAATATGTATCGCTCTATTTCCTCAACTTCCTGACATAATTCTTTCGCCAGGCCTATCGTACCCTTATATCATGTTTATTGAGCCCATACAATGTCCTCTCGGAAGTATTATTATTCTTGTCGTACTTTTCTTGACTCCGTGACAGACTGTGAATGTTGATATTGGGATATTCGATCAGTTTCTCATTCCTGGCTAATTAATCCATCAATATTGGTGTTGAAGGTATTGCTATACCACATGGAGGTTCTGTTGATTATGAGTCTTTGCTACCCAATCTTGTTCTCAGGTTAATGAGTCAGCTCCTGTTCTGACTCCCTGGCGGCTTTCTTAGAGCTTCAAACCGAAGCTATTGCTATACCACATGGAGGTTCTGTTGATTATGAGTCTTTGCTACCCAAGCTTGTTCTCGGGTTAATGAGTCAGCTCCTGTTCTGACTCCCTGGCGGCTTTTTCAGAGCTTCAAAGCAGTACAGTTCAGAATGCGATATACCTACTGAGACTTCTTCAATGTTCGGGAGATATTCGTTTGCAACTGGCAGATCTGAGATGCCAACTTTACATTGATTCAGACATTGAATTGATATCGAGGAAACTATCAGCAGTGATAATGTTGCATACCTACCTATTAGACCGTTACATACCGTTAGAAATAAGTGACAGGTTTTCTGACGTGATTTCACCCAGTATGCCTTTTGGAGGGTCTCATCATGTATATATTGTTACGTTATTCGGGTGCAGAAGCGAACACGACACTATTTATTTTCGAACTGATTTATTCAAACTGAAGAAACACTAATTTATATCGAACCTATAACTACTATTTATGTAAAACGATTTATATCACGCGGTATATAACTGTCTTTCTGACACTCGCTGCTTAACTGACTGACGGCAGTTATTCGGCCGTTTATATATGGGATCACTTGGCAGGCTTTGGTTCGAGAACGTTCTCGAATGATCTTCCGTCTCCTTCTTTTTGTTTTAGAAGCTTCTTAGAACAAACCTCTCTCTCTAATTGTTCCATCGATTGTTTCCAGAACATTCCAGAATCTTCTGTGACGTTATTTGTCACTGCGGCATATATTGAGTGTTCGGAAATATGCTGGTGCATGTAGGAATCATTGGGAGGTTGGAGAACGATCTGGGATGCGTGTTACAGGATGAGCGTTGTACTCCTGTCTTCCTGCTGATGATTCTAGTGCCCCGTTAAGGGGAATATCATTACAATATTTTGATGTTGAAAAATGACACATGGAAGAATTGAAGTTGATTAACATTATTTGTTCGCAAATTGAGCGTTTCGATACGATTTCATTCAGCTGCCTGAGTTCCAAAATAAAATAAAAGTGATATGCGTATAGTTGAAAATACAAAGGCAAACCGCGGTTGCGTGAGATCAAATAGTAATTACGGCCTGGCGTAGATGCATTTGTAAAAATCTCTTTTTCTCGTTTTCAAACAGGCTGCTTTCAAGAACTATACATGCTTGTGCTATACATTTCCTACGGAAAAAATGCATACCGTTTGTGCATGTCGAAGTAAACCGAGATGATTCTTTCTATGATTCTTTCATATATCATTTTTTGAAGTCAAAATATATTGTTGTTGTTCTAAAATTATTCTATCCGTCATTCGGTTGCCCCCTTACGAGCAACCCTCAGAAGTCTTCGAGAGTCTCAAACACTTCCTTGGGCCATCAGAAACATTTCTGCAGTCGCTGGGAATTGAACCCACGATCGGCGAGCGAATGCGGATTAGAATACTGACACTCTGTCTGCACAGCTACCTGGCCTCCATACATAATGACATCCTCCAAAAGGCTTACTGGGTGAAATCTAGTCCGAAAATCTGTCACTGCCTGGCGGTTTATATGCGTTTATAAGGATTTCAATGAACATCAAAGCAAAAGGGTTGCATCTACATCTAAGTACGTCCTTCAATAAGTGTATTGAATATTATTCATGTAAGTAGACCTAATAGGTTTGGATATAAATAAATAAATGAATAAAATATAGTAAAGTATAGACTATAGGATCGTTGACTACGTACGGTATTTCGAGTGATATATAGACAATGATAATGTGAACTGAACCAGTTATTGACAAGATAAAAAAATAGTGCAGTGCGGTATGTCATCCAGTGATCCACCTTCCCCGCTGGGGGATACGGACATTCCCTCGCTAACTTGCACTCCACCGGCATCCCCCTGTTTCCCCCCATTGTCACCCTTGCCAGGGTCATCGAGACCCAAATCACTAATGGAGAGTCTCCTGGTGGCGAAAATGGAACAGGTCGCCTTGAGGCATCCTGGGAGACAGCTGGTGAGGACTGACAGTGCAGATTCGGCTAGTTCTTTCGGATCCATCAACTCTGCAACGGCTAGTGACGTTTGCAGGTGCGATGACTGTTTGTTGGGGATTGGCGATTTGTGGCAGCAGGAGGGAAGTGAGGAAAGACGGAAAAAGGTATGGAATAGCTGCTAGATACCAGGGCAATACATAACTTGAATTTCTCGCGGTGACTCATTGGCGGTGAACCATATGATTTAATATATTTAGAATGAGGGCCACATATTTTGATTGTCCACGAGATCATGCTACTGGCCACGTTTATACCGTATGGATATTTGGTATGCTTACCAAGGTGATCTAACTGAATTAATAAAAAATGCCTTGGTTGATGCATGTTTACACTATGTACCTTCAGTTGACTAACGTTACCATCTTTGTATGATTTGATTATTTCTTTGAGGTTTAAGGTTGTGGAACTCCAATTGAATTCGTGAATTAAGAATGAAACCTGTTAGTAAGATACGGAATGATCTGAAATTGTATGAAATATTGTTATGAGAACTCATGAAATAACTGTCACTTGCACTCAAGTCAAGTCAAGGCTATAGACCAAAATATTTACACCGTCTTGGTCATCATACTATTTTAGTCTGGTACGCAACAAATTTCAGTACCAAACCAAGCTGGTAACTTTACCAAGTATACCGTTTATACCACACTGACCAAGAGAATTTAGTCAAAATATCAGTCAGCTCACCAAGATACGGTATAAAACGTGGCCACTGAGACGACGTGAGATCAAAGTTGGTAGAACTGTCATCTGGTCTCTTCCTACGATATCATCTTCTTTGTTGAATTTAGATATGTACAGGGTGATTGTTTATATCTTACTCACTATTTGCGATCGCCAAGGTCATTAGATTGAAAGTAAAACATGTTTTCCCGTAGTTTTTAATGTCGCCATAACGTCATCTAATAACCTCGATGACCGCCTATAGCTATCTCAGTTAATATTGGTCCAACAGAAACTCTCAAATAGAAAAAAGTGGGGTATTTTTTATGAGCATCTACAATTCAGTAATAGAAAATGCAAAAAAGCATCGTAAACCCGAACATTTTTCTTAAACTGTATTCTCTAAATAGAACGCCCCATATATATATTTTATTTCTCTAGACGGTAGAGCTTCCTTCTGATTTCGAATATATATGATATATTGAGGTTATCTTTTGTCAGTTTTTGAAAAAAAGATATTTTTAGAATAGATATAAGACTAGAGATTTTTTGGTATAGATCTAAGACAGGTATTGAATGCTGCGATTTCTGTAACCTCAATAAAGTATATATCATATTTTGAATCAAAAGAACCTCTACCGTTCAGAAAATTAAAATACGGAATGTTTCATTTAAAAAATACCAGTTCATGAAAAATTTGTAGGTTAACGATGTTTTTTTGCATTTCATAGTACTAGATTGTGAATGTCCACAACAATACTTCTCTTTTGCCAATTTGAACGTTTCTTTAGGACCAATATTAACTGAGAGAGCTATTGAGTAAAATATAAACAATCACCCTCTACATGAAGTTCCACAATAACAGTGAAAAACGTAAGTCATACTAATGATTAATCAATTAATAATCTTACTAGTGATAACTCTATTCCTTTTCATTGGAACTTTTGACTGTGACAGACATCATGCTCTGATACCAACAACTGGTGAGACTGAGAATGTTGCGGAGTAGTAGTAGTAGTAGTAGTAGTAGTAGGTGAGGAGGCTGAAGGCCCCGATGGCCCCTTTTTGCTAACCGCTGCTCTCCACATATCTACGCTTCCTTCACCTAGATTTCCTTTACGAGTCTCCCTGTCTTTCTGATGAAGGTCAGTATGTCCGTCCACTCTAATATGATCAAATGGAGTGACGTTTCTTCGTCCTCCCCACATCTGCGGCAAGTGGGGTTTGTCCTCTATTCCCATAAGTGTTAGGTGTCTGCCTAGCCCACGGCCTGGCCTGTTGTGTCCTTTGAGTACTCCTATGAGGAGGCGGAGTACTTGGCGGTCTCTGCCTAGTAGCCAGTCCTTCCTTGATTTGCTCGGACCGGCCACGAATTTCTTGGCCTGCCTGCAACCTGTGATATTCTTCCAATATTCTTCTAGTGCCTTGTCTGCCCATTCATCAAGGGCTGACGTAGTTTGGCTGCTTGCTATACATAGTACAGGCTCCGGTCCCAGAAGCGGCTTCGCGAATCTGGCCCTAGCAAGTTCGTCTGCTGTTTCGTTTCCGGGCACCCTACTGAGACCCGGGACCCATTCCAGTTCAACTTCATTCGATTTGGCTAATATGTCAAGGGCATTTCCACATTCCTGTGAGTGCTGCCTGACTATCCGAACCTCGATCCGAACAGATGTAGATCTTCTGCTCTGGTCCCTCTTTCACCTCTTGCCTCTCTACTACGACTAGGATGGCGAACACCTCAGCTTGGAAAACTGTGGTGTACTTTCCTAGAGCGTAGTTTCCTCGTATGTTTCTCCCTTCGAGATAGATCCCTGCCCCGGGGTCTGTTTGTCAGTCAGACGGGATCCGTCTGTGTAACTCACTAAGCTTCCTGAGCGAAACTCCATTGTATTGCTTTCTCCATTCTTCTCTGCTTGGAATAGTAAGTTCGAACTTCCTATTCCATCTCAGCCTTTCCTGCACTTTATTCAGTCTGAGAGTGGGGATAGGAATCTCTTGCTCTACCCACTTTACTATTTTTGCATGTCTATGTTGCGGAAGTATGGAAGAGTCTCAAAATGATATACTAGATTTGTAAAATTGAGCAGAATGATATTAAAATCAATTGGCAAATTATCAACATAGGGGGGTAGTAAAGGAGCTGCACCGGTTCCAGAATCAAAACGTCACTTTTCCCATGTTAATCTCCATAAGAAAAGTTAAGGTTCATTCTGCAATTTTTTGGCCACTTCAAGGTCATCCGGCTCCGACGGCGAGCAAAGCGAGAGATCCGTTCCAGAGATAACGGTGCGCATTTCATTACATTTTTCACCCAATAATGGCTATATACAGGGTGTTTGAGTTGGCTAATAGTTGGGGAAAAAATATATAGAGTGAGCCCAAAAGGCGTTATACCTCCTCGACGAGTAGACTACCAGCATATAGGCTACCCGCTAGCTACTGATTCAATCTAATATATAGGGTGTTTGAGTTGAATAAAAATTATATATATATACAGGGTGTCCCACGGTTAGACCACCCCACTTTAGGGGTAAATATTGAAGGATTGGGGAGTGTGGGTACTCTGAGAGAAGGATTTTTCGCGAGCATTCCAATAATGGTTCGTCCATATGCAAAGTCTCAAAGTTTATGAGATATCATTTGAAATGTGTGTAGGGAAACGTTCAGTTAGGTATGTGATGGAAATAATTGATGCTGAGGTCAGATTTCATTAGCCATGAAATATGTCGAACAACTCTTTATCAAAACTCATTCAATAACATGATATATCCTGGTCTGAGTTAGCAATAGCGATAAGAAATAGGGCGTCTCACGGGGGTAGCGAACATACGTATGATATAGTATCCGTTCGATATACAGCAATAATAGCAATACAAACTTATATAGGGCACTCGTGGTAAGAAGTTAAAGGTAGACTCAGCAGAAGTGTGACAGATGACGCTAGTTGACGATTTCGATCATTATACAGGGTGTATACATATATGGCGACTCATTCGATTGAAGTTGCTCATTGCATCACAGCAAGCCGGAAATACATCCAATGACAATGAGATTGTTACCATAGTTAACGAGTTGAAGGAGGCTAATATAATCAGAGAAGCGTGAAAAAACATGAAAAAAGCGTCACGTTTTCGTCACACATGTGTTGAAAAGCGTTGAAAAAAACGTTGAAAAAGCGTCACGAATCCGTCACGTTTTTGTCACGCTTTTTCAACGCTTGACGCTAAGGTGACTCATGAGTAGACCACCACACTTCAGATGGGCTTAGCAAACAGATAGCTGACGTATGACGTATGTCGGATAATCGTTGGCAGGATCACCGATATGTGACTATGGGGGTACACCAGAGGATTGAAATCAAACACAATGCAGAAAATTATATAATATATTCAATAATCTATACAAATAGCAGCACATTTCCCCACCACCCTCGAGGTAGTGCCTTGTGGCGCGTTGCTTCTTTTTATAGTGGGAAGCTCTCCGGTAGACCTACTTTAACCACTTGCGGCGATAAATAATTAGGTTAACAATTTTTCTCAGACAGCACGAAGATTTATTCCTAAATTAATAGAAACACTTCATTAATTCGTCTGATGTATGTTTCCGCAGACAGCACGAAGATTTATTCCTAAATTAATAGAAACACTTCATTGATTCGTCTGATGTATGTTTTCGCAGACAGCACGAAGATTAATTCCTAAATTAATAGAAACACTTCATTAATTCGTCTGATGGTTCTTTTTTGTTCGATTGCTAACCTAATCATTCATCACACATTTTACATAAAATTAATTAATTAATTATCAATTTCCATTGCTTCACCATTGATGGAATAATGGCCCCATGGTAACGCTTCATCGATTCCTGGTATAATGTATCTCTTATCATCATTTGGACTGAGAGCTATCTTGTTCTGCGTGATTGAATGGACTTGGTACTGTTTGGCTCTAATCAAGTTTTGTGATACTGTTTTCTGTTTGGCTGTTTCCAGACATTCAACATAGTCATCGAAAGTTATAGTTGTTTTAACAACAGACTTCTTTACACCTTTCGCCTTCTTCATTACACCCATATTCATGATTATATCATCGATTTCCTCCTGATCATAGTTTTCTGCATGCAATTCTGATCTTTTCTTTTCAATTTCATTTTCAGTTGTCAACACTTTGGTGGCATATAGTTTAGATCTCAAGCCCACATAGTCCGTCATTATTCGACTCTTGTTTTCATCTGACATCATTCCGAGCACTTTTTTATTGACCTGTGGTATTCCGAATTGGTTATTCATAGGATAGTCAGAGGTATCGAATCGTTGATGGCAATCTCGCTTCATGACTTCATATGGATCTCGATTGGTAATCTCATAGATGAGTGAGTCAGTATCAGTGTACAGAACGGAGCAATCATGGAATGTATGAACCATATAGTCGTAGTGAAAGTCATATAGGGTAGTCTTGGCGAGATCGAGAATGGCTTGACCAACGTATATGGGCTTATTCAGCCAGATTTCCAATTTCCCGAGCTCAACTGCTACCAAGTTCTCATTGAAAATGATACAGTTCTTAAACTCGGGTTTGGAAATATACGACTCGGCGCCATATCTCCCCGCCCACTGCGTTAGGAGCCTAACGTTGACTCTCTTACGAATGTTCTCCATCGTTTTCCCGAAAACAGCGTTGTTCATGAGTTTGAAGAGATTTTTCTCGAATTCATTTTTTGCCTGTTTACGGAGGTTGGTGTTGAGGTCAATATAGGATTTAAGCCATGGGGATTGTCGAAACTTGAGTACTCGGTGAATCTTTTTCAACACTAGGCCATGCTTCAGCGCCTGTTTCAAGGTGCGGTAGTGGATGACGTACTTCTCCTTATGATTTAACGTTGCCATCAACTTGGTAGGCTGAGATGATCTCGTTGGAGGCTTCATCGTCTTCGGATTGATGTGTTCAGGGCAGAAAGGAATGTCTTTATGTAGATTATGGAGGCGTTGTGGATACTCCAAGTCGACTTCCAAAATACATCCTTTATCAGCATCATCAGGAATAGCTGTGACGTCGATATTAGTGTCAGCCCATTCAAAGCCTCCATATGGTAACGACTGAGACATTGCCCAACCATATTGGTTGTTTACATCATAATACATCAAATATGAGTCTGGCTTTGATGAATTATAATTAGGCATGTACTGGTTGTTTGCTTGAGCTCTTCGTTTAGAGCAAACTTGGCTCAATCCTCCTCGGATACCTTGCTCAACAAATAGAAACATGTCTACATCGGTAAGCAGTTCCAACTCTTGCTTTGTATGCTTCAGCATGGCGTCCCACGTGAACCCTGGTAGTGTGAAATAATGAGCAGGATCGAGACCATAGGTGTTGTGGCAGCTGGATCGAAACTGCTCAAAAACATCGGCTAACAGCATAATGTCCGTTTTCATGTAGAGGTCAACATATTGACCCAAGTCTTTACAGCCAAATTTCGACCATACCAGCTTGGCGTGAAGGTAGTGTCTACGGGGGCATGGCTTGTCACACAATTTACTGTAAAATGACTCTATTGGAGGAAGCTGAGTTTCATCGAATCTTTCGAATGAGTCGATATAATCGTAGGGCATCACTCCTTTTTTAGTTAACAACTGGAGCTGATCATTGGAAATATTAGAAAATTGTGATTTTAAATTTGGAAATTCCTCCAGATATGATGCCAACATATCTAGAGAAGAGTTCATGAAGCGAAATGAGTCAATGAACCGAAACTGAATGGAAGTAGCATCAACATGTTTCGTAAAAGATATATATTTCTCTTTAGTGATTGGTAATAAATCGATTTTGCCCTTCATTTTGGATGCTATATCTTCGATAATAAAATTTGCATCATAACCACTCAAATTGTGAAACACAACTGGCACCACATGGCTGTCTTGGTATCGAACGTTGCAGCTTTCATGCGCAGGACCTCTATAGTTGTTTTCAGGAATCAGGTGATTATGATCACGAACTTTCTTATCGGTAGGTCCAAAAGGCTGTTCGCAAATATGGCAATGTTTAGCTCTTTGAAACTCAACTTCCTGCTCAGTAGACATAGTGATGTTATATGGACATAAAAATACCGTAGACATATCCTCGGCCAACTGGTTGAGCTCATCAGCGAACCACGCCATACAGTCCTGCCCTCGGTACGAACGATAAAAGGAGAGAGAATCGTCGTAGGAACATTTCATGAAGTAACCAACGGCAGCTGGAACGTGGTGCTGAGGCTTCTTCGGATCTCCCGTATTTTCCAAAACAGACTCCAAATCAGCATAAACTATGAATGGGGCCTTCTCCTTGTTTTTATGATTTTTAAATTTCAGAATGTTTTTCCCCTCCTCAGGCATTCTGATTGCAGTCTCATTCAGTTTCACACAATTCTCGACATGTTTATTAAGCTTATCTTGTGACCGGAAGTAATGGAGACAGCGGTCGCAGAAGAACTTCTTATGTCCCTCTTTACTGAGCTGAGAAGAAAGAAGTCTGGACAGATCCTTCACCCACACATAATGATACTTGGTGGGGGATGTTTCGCAAGCATCTTTCTCATCAAAGTATTGATCTTGGATAAGTAGGAGATTGACGTGTCGGTCTTTCTTATCCTTTGTCAAGTATGCGGGCAAAGTCTGCAAGTTTTTGGATTTCTTCTGTAGGATATATACATTGACCGATACCCCATTCTGCTTCTCGAAGCGAGGAATTTGTTTGGCAGTCATTGGAAACAGAATACCCTTGAGGTTGAGAACTGTAGACGGATGGGGGTATGAGCTGGACCTATTGACATTAATGTTAGCGGGATACAGAGCAGAAGTCACAGCCCACACAAAGCATAAATCATCATCATTTTTAACGTTGATGCAAGCTCCTTTGTGCTTAATCTGCGGTGGCAGCTCAATGTATGATGATCCAAGTTGAGGTGTAAACTTGTTGATGTTCACCCCTAGATTAATTATACTCTTCAGAGCCCATCCGCTGTCACGCTCTTGGAATTCCTCCAGTTCCGTCAAGATTGGCTTCAGGATTTTATCGTTGAACCAGACATTCAAATCGGTATCCTTGTAGATAGGGGAGTTTGAGGTAGTAAAGTACTTGTACTCTCTAAGTACACTATCTCCCTTCACTAGCTCAAACTCTCCGCAGAAAACAGTATTCACCTTGATTGCAGCATCATTCTTCAGAGCATTCTGGATACGTCGGCTGAACAACGCTCTGCAATCGGTCAAGAAGGCTGCAGGATCCTTATGTTTTAAATTCGAGATTACACCAGTCCGAATTCGACTCTGGAAAGCTGACATAGAATCTTCCCAGCGAACTCTGTACCAAGCAGTCTCCTTTCTCGATGCAAGTCCGTCCCCCTTCTTCTGAAGTGCTTTAAACTGGTTCCGCAAACTTCTGATATTCCGAAGACAGGCCTCCAGGTGTTGCTTCTCACCGAAATTATCAGAATTCTTCAAAGCCCTATTTAGTCGCTTTATCCCCTTCTGGCATTCCCGCAATCCTTCCAGTACGACTTTCTCATCATAATTTGGAGTTAGAAGCCCCAAAATGGATGCGATATGCCTAACCAAATCGGCAAACAGCGACATTTTTTCACAACTGGAAAAATAATAACTCTAATTGACACACAAAAAATACGTCTGCACTCAAGCGCAGTCAGTGATAGAATGCGATAGATTGAAAGAATTTGAAGTTTAAGCATTCTCCCTCCTGAGACGCATGCGCATATCACCCTTTTATTCCGGATCTATACTTGTCTACGCATGCGCACTCATACACATTGAAACGCATGCGCAGATCACCCTTTTATCTCAGATCTATCCTTGTCCACACATGCGCACTCATACACATTGAAACGCATACGTAGATCACTCCTGGATTCTTTCTATGATCTTATATTTGTAGACAGATACACAGTAAAAAAAAAAATAGAGTGAATATCAACACCTGTTCCCAGGAGGATCACTAAGCTTTTGAGTAAATGTATAGTTTAGTATATTATTGGGTAATCTTTTCAATTAGTGTACTCACTCTATTTATCCCTCTAAATATATTGAATAAACACAAATAGTTGAAAGAAACAATTTCGAATGTGAACATCCTACTCAAGACCCAAGCTAGTGTCACTATCACTTTAGAGTGGAATGCAATAACCGAATATTACATGGTCACAAAGGTTGAGAGTTGGGAATATAATAGTACAAAGTAGATTTCACACTATAAACAGTGTCGGATCCACCGGAAAAAATGATTTATCACTCTACGCGGCTCCTGTATCGTTCAAATTAACTATGTGTTTGTGTTGTTATCACCCATTCATCATTTTAGATTGATATAAAATATTAGTTGAGTAAACTACTTACTGATGAGATTTCATCCAAGTTATTAGATTAATTTATGTTTCACATGGTCACAGTATTTATAGGATTCCGACAGACGTTCAGCGGCGAAATGTCAGCAGTCTCCGCAGCGCCACCTGCATGCAGTAACGCGAATTGACGGATGAGAAGTATTGTGACCATATAATATTTTTGATATTTTGAAAAATGACTCGACTAGACTAATTAATTAACTTATAAATAACAATTCGAAACGGGAAAATAACTGAGATAGGTATACGGAAATATCTATGTTAATATCTAATATAGTAAAAATGTTGCTCGAAGCTAATATCATGATCATCGACGCTGTAATCATTATTACTTATTTCACTATCCAGTAGATCATTCCACATTCGACTGCAGAGTAGTTATGACGAATATTTGCGAGCGCTGTCATCAAGAAGCGAAAACGGTACGAGAACTTTGTGGAAATTGTTTTATAACAGAGTGTCTCAATACTGGAGAGCGGATTGCTTTCAACATCAATAGAACGTGGGAAAGTTTTAAAAAGCGAAAATTTCGCTATAATCGACACCAGGCATTGTGTGAGAAATGTGGGAAATTCTTGAATAAAAGTAACCTATACCGCACCATATGATGAATGCCCATAGAGTGGACGCCACCAATTCGAATAACCTAGCTGATTAGCGGATGGTAGTTAATGGATTCAAAAGTCTTCAGATCACGCCTATAGAAGTATTCAGAGGTATTCAGATGTCTTCAGACGTCTTCAGATCACGCCTTCAGAGGTATTCAGAAGTCTTCAGATGTCTTCAGAAGTCTTCAGATCGCGCCTTCAGAGGTATTCAGATGTATTCAGATGTCTTCAGAAGTCTTCAGATGTCTTCAGATGTATTCAAGAGTCTTCAGTTGTATATCAGACACCATAGCGTTCACATCATGGAGCCACATTCATCAGAGCAAGCATTAGATAAATATCACTGTGCAGATTATGATAATGCTTATGGACCGAAATATGTTGACGGCAGATGGACACTTGGACATAAGAATCTACGCTTTGAGGACCAATACATAGGCGTAGATAATGTCGATTTTAAAAGTACTCTGGGTCTTTTGGAATTATTATTTTCCAAGAACCCTCGAAATTACACGCCTCTGGATCACCAGATGTATAAACAGATACTGGAAATCAGCTCTATTCATAGAGATCGAGTAGGGCGATTACGAGGACAAGCTGATAAGGAGAAATTCGATAAAATTATCAGACCCCTCTTCAAAAATAAGACCAAGCCTAAACGTCCAAAGTCGAGCGTGGAGCCTGAAGCCAGTATTGGGAATGAAGAGTTCAATATTTTAGATGAATGGACAGATCCGAATATCTTGGTGGATAGACTGAGATATTTAATGGAATCAGATAAGAACAACAACGAGATCGCCTTTATTCTTACTGAACTTGAAAATGTTGGTATAATATCTAAGAAATAAATGATGTCGAAATTATCCGTCTTTTATTTAACATGCGACATGATCATTAGCTATTATGAGAGATCACTATGCAACGAAACACCCTCGTAGTCGTAGTATAATAAAATCATAAACTTTTCTTAAATCTTTTTTATTATGGATATCTATACATCACAGAACCATTCATATCACCATAATTTATACATTCGCATTTCTCGAATAATTTTTCTGATTCAATATTGGAGCAAAAAGCTGAAAATTGATTATGCTTCTTGATGTGCAGTATCAGTTTGGATGCGAATCCTCTTCTACGATACTCCATTATGGTGTAAATAAAATTGAGAGTTTTAGGTCTAGTATGTTCGCCCAATGGGTCAAAGTTCATATGAGACATCAGCGTAAAAGATGTAGGAAAACCATCCACATAAAGTATATAACACGATATATCCTGATCTTCATACCACTGATTCATCAAAATATCTGTCATAACGTTATCATCTTTCACATTCAATTGCCCAATTTTCTTGGCAGCTTTTGATCCATAAAAGAATTTTATATTCTCCATTGCCAATCTGTGTATGTCTGTAAAAGATAATTGACTAAAAAGGTGCTATGTTTACTCACAGACTGTCTTTGGTCGACTGACATTTTTACGATGATAATCACTCTAAGAGTCACAAAAATGAAAAACGAGGTAGCGACATTTCTTGCTGACCCGCCCTGTATAGCAGAAATATTTTTTAGTGTGGGATATTGAATATTAGGTCTAGGACTAAAAACAGCTCTTGTTTCAGCTTGAACAGCTGTTTTTTGTGTGATTTCGATAGTTCCTTGTATCTTGTATCTCATATGGAACGATAAGAAAATCAATAATAATAGGATTATTTCCTTTATTATCCGTTAATTTTAGTCTATAACTCAGCTGATTTAATCATATTTCTAGGCTTTGAGAGAATATGATTTTCTGTATACACCAAATATAGAACAACCAAGATAACGGCATCCTGTTTGAACGCTCCAACTTGAACAGCTGTTTGATTTCGGTAGTTCGTTGATTTCTTGAAAAGACGATAAGAGAACCCGTGTATGTCTTTTATACTAACTCGTTAATTGTTGTCTATAGCTCATCTATTGTAAGAGTATCAGATTTTGAAATATTCGGCGGATTCAGTGGCAGATAAAATGCATAACAATGCTTGAATATAATATGTACACATGAAGACTATTTTTCATATAAGCCTCTCAATGTATAGGGTGAATCAGTCAGTAGTCGGACACTTGTCCAATATCCTACACTATGTTAAAGACAGTCACGCACATCACTAAATTGGCACGCTATTATAATTTCAATAGTACCAACTGCTCAATCGAAAAATGTCTAGAATGGCGTGGAAACATTGGTGCTACAGATTTCTCTTCATTTGGAGGTAATATGTTATTTGCAGGCAAACTTGAGAAAACTATGTTTCTATTTCAATAGAGTGATTCTTCATCAGGCTATTACATCAAGGAATGATCTTTGATTTTAGTTTTCGCGATATAGATATAAGTTGATCAGTAGGTTTTATTACTGGTTAAAATCGAGAATGATTCATCTAATAGACATCGTTAGGGTGGGAGTTTGAATTTTAGGTTTTTCATTAATTATTCCTTGAAAGACACTTACCTGAAATGTACGTTGGTCAATCGTTAGCAAATTTTACCAATCGGCAACCTGCAGGGCTGCTATAATGTTGCTTGATACAGCGAAACTGAAATATTTTGTAAATAAAAGTGATATTCGTAGAATAAAATTGTAGACCTAAAAGGCCAAAACCCGAAGGATACGGGATGGACTTTATCGTGCAGAGTGAATGAAAGCACTCAAGTATGCTGCATGAGTTAAATCATACGAGCATTCTGTGCGAGTTATATACTACGCGTTTTCTATGACTACAGCAAAACTCTTCAGCTTACTGATTTTAACTAATGTAATTGCTTGAGATATTGAAGATGACATACGCAATGATGTAATTACCTCAATTTTAAACGAGAGCACATTAGGCACATCGGAAACCCTATGAATCTAACTTTCCATGGAAATTGGATAATATATAGGGTGATCCATTAGAAAAAAAAAAACGTTACAGCATCTTAACTCGAACGTATAGACCACCCAGTATATTTACTTTTTCTCATCATTATTACAGTGTACTTCATCAACGTTACAGCAAGGAAATTGTTGAAACATCTTAGCTCAAACCTAGATCATCCTGTATATTGGAAATGGAAAAATCTATATGTTTTAGGAGATTCTTATACTTATGAAAGCGCAGCTCAAACTTTTTTCTATTATTTTTTTTGTTTTTAGTATCTTTAATGAAATGTCGAAAATGGACATTGTGCGCGATCAATAACTCAACACAAATGAGGTAGAAATTTGTGAAACATAGTAATCCTAACATTATCAACAAGTATGGAAAAGCGCAGATAGAAAATTGTCCAATAAATTTTAGAGCAGTACTTGATTTAAAAATATTCAGGAAAATCTTTAAATGAAATTATTCTTAATTGCATCCTCTCATGGCTCAACGGCGCATTTTCGTATAGAGGTAATTTGATTTCAATCAGTCTATTTCGGTGTCTAGTTCACCCCGGTGCAATGTTGTTCTGGGAACACCTTGTATAATATGTTTCTTTGTTAGTGGTATATCGCGATATTGCACTATCGTTATTCTTCATATGGTTTTGGAAATTAATTGAAAAACATATCTAACCTTATAGTTCCGCCTTCAAATTCATAAATATAGGTACATGGAAGTTGTAATAATATCTGTGTTATAAAGCTTCAAAATTGGTAAGTACCTACTTATTATACTTATATTGATTATGGAGATTTCCTAATAATCCGGTTGAATACCGTACGCATTTTGATGCTGTTTTTTTAATGTTTCTCTGTGATGTTTAGAAAATGTTCATTATTCTTTCCAGAAAAAGGGTACAATATGTCAATTATTCTCGCTCATGGCTATGTTAATTGATTATGAAGAGGTGATTTTTCAGGAAGCGGATTCGAATAATATGATAATGATTTTGATGCTATTTGGAAATATTCGCAAACGATTCACTGTTGCATTTCAATTAACAGTGCTACTCCTGAAATGCTTGGAGTAAGTAACAAAGCCTACACAGAACAGAAAGGAAGGAATGATGATTATAATATGGTCGTGAGCATCAGCGAAGAAGTTGTTTCGGAATTATTTTGAGAATTTCGCGCAACTCTCAAAACCAAATAAAATTGCTCTTAATATTCATACTGCGTGTACAAATGGATGCTACTATAATGCCGCTAATAGCAACAACGGTATCTGAATACAACATGTACGAATACAACAGGCTACAAATATTATCGGGAATGTGTAGGGGCTAACATTTAAAGTGTATTGAAGTGGTGTACTTGATTTTTTACAATTTTGATTGAATATAAATATGTAGCCTGGGAATATTATGTATTGATGTGTTGAAAACTGAGCAAAAAACACTTTGTACAGAGATAATTGAATAGTCTTGAGAGAGAAAATGTTGAGGAACTTTATTTCTAAATTTCAAGATCTTGTTCAATAATATATAAAAGCTAAGTCACTCACCTCTTAGCCGCAAATCTGTAGAAATTATGCTCGAAAAAGATGTACAGGTATAGAGGTGTAAAGTCCGAAGAAAATGGTACAGCGAGATGAGCTCTCCTAAAAATACATATAGAGTCAGATAAGTACTTAAGAATCTCATTGTTATCATTGTGAGAAGAAAAACATAAAATTCAATATGCCACAATGAATTGACTGAGGTAAACTTATCTTAGAGAACATTATGCATTATGAATGGCTTCTAAAATCCGCTCAAAATAGATGAATAGGTATACATCAGGTGTAAAGTTCAATGGAAATGGTGCAGCAAAAAGAGCACTCATGAAAAAAATATAACCGAAAGCTGTATTACACAGAAGTGAATACAGTTTGTGGAAGCTTGGCGTTATTACCTAATGTCTCCATAATAACAAAATTTAATAAAAAGGTTCATAATAAAAGAGGTTTCACTATCACTTCAGTTTGAGTGACTTGGAACTCTACTGGAGACTAAAGAAACTCGCTATTTTTGATGTGTGAAAACAGAAATTATTCTCAAGCTGTCCAAGTTCTTACATTATAAAATAAAAGGGCCGCCTATGGATCAGTCGATATTTCCTAAATAATATAAAATGCTCAACTTACCGGTGCTTCTACACTAATACACTTCTTTTTTTTTTTCAGTCTGCTGTACGAAATTATCCTTTTATATGTTAGTCGTTTCCTGTTTTTTCATAAATCCAACCACTTTTTAGCCTCAAATCAGCCTTCAGAAATGTGTTTTTCCCAAACGTCATTGAAAAAATAAAGCCAGTAGAGTTTTCCCATATTTTATGTTCGATAACAAATTTGTGTTTTTTTCTTGAAATCATACATTTTGTTATCTATAATCATGAAACAGGAAGCTCTTATCTATAATGCAGAGTTTCTAGTCTCTGTATTCCGAATAGTAATTCAACATTATTTTCAGTCTTGAATATCGACGCGTATGTAAAATTCCTCTATCGTGCTGTTTTTCTAAAAATATTATGTATGAATTTGTGCAGTGGTGTTCGCTTTTCAAAGAATTTTGTGTATGGAAATAGGGTTAATCGATTTTTGTTTTATTTAAATTGTTTTTTCACTATTCCCATTCATTATTCGGATTCTCATCGAGGCTATATGGAAAAGAAAGGTAAAAGTGCTTCATGCTTTATATTTTTTCCTATATAGATCTTCTATATAGATACAAGTAATCAAAAAGTTGTGTATGAAATCTCGCATCGCGAGTTTTGGCTGAAAGGCCCACAGACTTGAGATACCAATCATTTGCTATGAAATAAATGTGAGTACCTTGCTAATATAGTGCTAGAGTATCTCTGATGCGCAGGCTGTTTTTTCAATATTCCCTTAGCCACTAGCGGCACTAACCCGTTTTTTGGGTTGAGTCAGGCTCAGGAATTGTTATATATTATTTGGATTTGCATTGAGCACACTTTGATGCAAGATTTCGCGACACCGCGTATTTTGCTATCTAGCGAGTAGCCTGATAACATCTATCAATCTAATATGTTTTGCTGGGCTAGCACCTAAACTGCTATTCAACGCCCTATTATGCTGTCGTTTATCATACGTGAGCTGTCATCTATCGAATTTTTGTTGGTAAAGTGGAATGGAATGCCCTTTTTGCAGCTCAAGCACCTGATTTTTGTTCAGTGCATTATGGAGCACTCTGTATGTTGTACCGCGAAGAGCGCCATCGTATATTTTTATTGCAGTTCAACTCTGTATTATTTTTTTGATCCATGAATTATGGGTCGTCCTGTATATTTTTTTTTTTTTTACTATTCAACTCAAACATGATTTTTTCAGCCTGAATACCTCTGAATACTTCTATAGGAAAACGAGTTTTGCTAAAGAGTTGTTTGACATATTTCAAAGTGGACGGTAAAAGGATGTTTTTACTGGGTATAGGTATGCTGAGTTCGCCTGATGTCTAATATTATCATTATAAGTATGGAGAATTTCAAGACTCTGACTATGTTTCTGTATATAGAAACTGCTATTCGATCGTTTGTTATCTGCCCCGGTCATCTGCTGTCATGTCATCTATCATCCATTTGATTGAATTACATCGTGATTGGGTTCATGGTAGTTCTATAGTTTGTTTTTTTCGTAATTATTTGAATGAGTGGTAATAAATTTTAGATTTTTTTCTACTCCCTGTATATGTTTTTAAATAATTCATTCGACTCGAGTTTTATGACTCATTCTGTATATGTTTCTTGAATATTTAATCCACCCTACTTATTCTACTCATCCTGTATATGTTTTTTTTCAGTCGAATCAGGTTTCTCCAATCGCTTTGTATATGATGATATCCTAGAAAAAGTACGTAGATCTGAGGAAAAACTCTGCTTTGTTTTACGCAGTCACTTATGGGACGTAACTTGTAATTTCTATAGAATCTAGGGAAAAATTAACTCTTTCGCTTTCATAAAATTCATAAGTTGTGCTAAACCTGGATATCTGTTTTCGATAAGCGCTGGAAGGTTACGTGTCATACATCTCATCTGTCGAATAGTATAAATGTCATCTGTCATACTTTAGTTGTTGAATGTCTGAATAATTCGATTTTCATTCTACAACTTCACCACCCTGTATCTCAGAAAATGGAGCCATTTCGGACTGAGTAAGTTCCTTTAATCCAATTGAATTTAATTGATCTGCCCTATACAAGTTTGTATTACTATTTGAAAGCCCTGTATATTCAACGGACTCTAGCGAGTCATCTGTCATACGTTAATATGTTCGCTGGGTCCGCCTGTCAGTTCTTGCCTCCCCTGTATATATTTTTATTTGCTATCCAAACCCCCTGTATAATGATCGGAATCGTCAACTAGCGTCATCTGTCACACTTTTGCTGAGTCCACCTTTAACTTCTTGCCACGAGTGCCCTATATAAGTTTGTATTGCTATTATTGCCGTATATCGAACGGATACTATATCATACGTATGTTTGCTACCCCGTGAGACACCCTATTATTTCTTATCGCTATTGCTAACTCAGACCAGGATATATCATGTTATTGAACGAGTTTTGATAAAGAGTTGTTCGACATATTTCATGGCTAATGAAATCTGACCTCAGCATCAATTATTTCCATCACATACCTAACTGAACGTTTCCCTACACACATTTCAAATGATATCTCATAAACTTTGAGACTTTGCATATGGACGAACCATTATTGGAATGCTCGCGAAAAATCCTTCTCTTAGAGTACCTGCACCCCCTCTTCAACCCTCTGATACCTTAAAGTATTACTGCGGATCACCCAGTATATTTTTTTTTTCAGCTAATAAACACCCTGTATATCGAATTATTAGGTAGCCTACTTACTGGTCACCTAGTCACGTGTCATCAATCCTTTGTCATCTGTCACACGTCAGCTGCCTAATCCCTCAAAAGTGGGTAGGTCGCCCTGTATATTTTTTGACTGTTATCCATCTCAAACGCTCTGTATATATCATTAGCTAGCGGGTAGCCTATATGCTGGTAGTCTACTCGTCGGGGAGGTATAACGCCTTTTGGGTTCACTCTATATATTTTTTCCCCAACTATTAGCCAACTCATACACCCTGTATATAGCCATTATTGATTGAAAAATGTAATGAAATGCGCACCGTTATCTCTGGAACGGATCTCTCGCTTTGCTCGCCGTCGGAGCCGGATGACCTTGAAGTGGCCAAAAAATTGCAGAATGAACCTTAACTTTTCTTATGGAGATTAACATGGGAAAAGTGACGTTTTGATTCTGGAACCGGTGCAGCTCCTTTACTGGGGGTTCACTTCTCCTGTTTTTTAGTGCTTGCTCCAATAAATTTGATACTATCTTTGTCGAAATGATGAATCATTTTGTATTGTTTCTTGATTCTTATAATTATAATTTTGATAACGTGAGTCATTTTATTGATAGTTAGAGATGTATTGGACCTTGGTTAATTATACGCGGCGTACAGACTAATACTTTTCTAATAATCTCTGAAAGGAATCATTTTAGTTGATCTTTTTTGAGTCATATAACTTTCATCGTTTTCAGAATATCTGCGAAAATATCTGTCTAAATTTATGTCTATACCAATATAGAACTATTTGTGTTGTGTATATCGCTCCAAAAGTATATAAATATTTATGTTATGGAAACTAGATTCCCATACAATATGCCGTATTGACGTCAAACAGGTGTGAGAAGGAGAAGTAAAAGTTACACCATATGCATTCATGAACTTGATATAAATAAACGAGTTCTTTGAGTACGATACGCCAACGATGATGTCGCTACCAGACGGGTCCGTATTATTGTGAAGTAGATGCCTGTAAATCCTCGTTCAATGATTGTGTGCTCACTTCGAACATTGTCCATTGATGGGCACCAAATGATAATTATTATTATCGAGATTATCATCGTTTATATTAATTAATTTTGGTTATACAAGGCGCTGATGCAGAACAACTTTGCTCAATAGTTTTGAAGTGATTTTATTTCAGATCGATTTGATTGAATAGAAAACCAGATTTCTTTCTAGGCTGAATTTTTGAATTACGTAAACTCACAGTCCTATCCCTGAAAGGCCTGTACAAGGTGGGCAAAATTGAGCATTTTTAAAGGGATAGCACTTTTCCCGTACAAGGTATAAAAAAACTGATGTCGGTGCCTGTTGATCAATTCACATGGCAAACTCAAAGGTGAAAACTGCATATCGATATTTATCTCCATCTCAGAATGACAGGGTGTTTTTCGAAAATGTGAATTTTCCAAAGGTTTTTTTTTTGTCAAACATTCTTCGTTTTCATGAAAACATTTCCGAATATTTTTGAACTAGATATAGAAAGACCGATTTCAGTGCCCCGAGAACTGTTTCCATCACATACTCAATGCTTTGAATTTATTTTCAAAAGAACAGATAATTTTTTCAAAAAAAAATCTCTAGCTACCTCCTTTTGAAAATGTCCATTTTCGAAAAACACCTTGTAACTCCGAAACGAAGACAGATATCGATATGCGGAATCCACCATTGAGTTTTTCATGAGAATCGACCCTCAGACACCGACATCAGTTTTCTTCCATCTGGTTCAAGAATAGTACTTTCCCTTTGAAAGTGTCCCATTGGTTCATCAGCCTGTACACAATCTGAGCACACATTCCTGAGGTCAAAATGAGCCGATTCAAAGTAACTTACCTCAATCCGAAATCCGTGTCCGAGATATAGGGTGGTGAAGTTGAAAAATAAAAATCGAATTGTGGATGATTTGGCCGAAAATTAATGTGTGAGGCGAGGTGTGAGGGTTGCTGGGCTGTGTGCACGTGAATATATACCAAATAAGGGAAGATTTGTATCCTTGCACGAAATACAAATCTTCCCTTATTTGAAAATTAATGTATTCAGTAGTTTACGAAAACACTCTTCAAGCTGTTGAAGTCGTGCTACAAAACTGACTCACTCTGTATAATTTATATTATTCTCCAAATTGTAGTGAAAAAATTATGGGTGAAAACTTCTGACTTTCAGAACAAATTTCTGATAGATTTTTTATTGAAATTTTCTGTTTTTCTGAGAAGTTGACACATATAATAATAAATATTTGAACACCACATGATTGTATGTTATCGAAATCCATTAAGCCAACTTGTCTGCCGACGAATAATAATTCAGCAAGGCTCGAATGACGCAGGTTATGATTGTTTATAACGATTCGATTATCTAATAATAGCTTTTTGTTCGTATTTATTTATAAAGCTATCGTTTTTGTTGGAACAGGCTATCTAATGATGGCAGTTTTGGAATTTATTAAATTTAATTTCATGGCAGTTTTTTAATTCATCAAATTCAATTTCTTGCAATAATAATCATTACTATTTTAACTATATACCGGCTGGTACAGTCAAGACAGTCCACCCTCAATAATGTCAAAAACTGCCGAAACACATATTGATTCCAACACCTACCTACCTAGATAAAAAAGATGTATGTATGGGGAGGTACAACACTGTTTAGTGGTATTACAAACTATAAACCCGTACCACAGTTCAAGCTCTGGTTCAAGGAATATACCCATTCCTCAAACTGTGCCCGTACTCTCCACAGCAACCACCTTTTTAATTTCAATACGGAATATAGGGCTGTGTCATATATACTTGTAAAGTTGATTCGAATATAACCACATTCTGATATGATCAGTGCAAATTTTCTTGACTTTGAACAAGGCGCTCTCGAGAAATTGGAGTTCAAATGGGACATTCTTATGTTATGATTGAGAATTACAGCTTTTTTGCTGATACCTTACGATTATCCCACAAATTGAATTTATTGAAGGATCAGAGTACTCAAAATTGATTGGGTTGTACTCTGGTAGGATCACATTGTCTTGTCTTGAATGCCGTTGCCATAGCAACTAATTTGTTGTATGCCTCCATATTTGACCATTTGTCATTGTGTCATTAATTAAGTGTCTTGTTTTATTGACTTAAATTACATAGAATGCCA
Source organism: Phaedon cochleariae (assembly GCA_918026855.4). Taxonomy (NCBI): domain Eukaryota; kingdom Metazoa; phylum Arthropoda; class Insecta; order Coleoptera; family Chrysomelidae; genus Phaedon; species Phaedon cochleariae. The sequence goes on along the minus strand of OU896709.1, from coordinate 16,341,297 downwards.
CAAATAAATCCTAAACAAGTAGCAAGATTAGTTGCGTTAGTAAACGATGGGCGTAGTAAACGTTACGCCGCTCGTGCAGTGGGAGTTCATGAAGCAACTGCTCGTAGAGCAATCCGCAAGTACGAACAAACAGGAAGCACCGCTTGGAGGGTCGGTTCTGGTTGCCCCCGAAGAACTTCTGCAAGAGATGATCGCTTCTTGAGATAGCGGATTTCACGGAATCGATCAAATACTGCGGTAAATGTTCAGCAAGATCTTCGCCAAATTCGTGATGTTGCAGTAAGTAAGCAGACCGTATGTAGACGTCTAAAAGAAGTTAATTTGAAAGCTAGGACACCTGCAAAAGGTCCCGAATTGTTGCCCGAACATCGTGCTGCTAGAAGAAATTTTGATGAAAATTATGGACAGTGGAATATTCCTGAATGGTCGAATGTCTTGTTTACGGATGAGTCAAGGTTTTGCCTTAACATGGTTGATGGAAGAAAAAGAGTGTGGAGAAGAACTGGTGTACGGTTTAATCAAAATTTAATAACAGAATGCGAAAGTTTCAATGGTGGGCCCGTTATGGTGTGGGGAGGGATTTAAATGAATGGATAGACACCCCTTCATGATTTTCCGGTGAGGCAGTCGATGAATGCCCAAATTTACATTGGCATTTTAGAGCAGTATGTCTTACCTTATGCAGAGTTAGTGGGCAATAGTTTTATATTGATGCAGGATAATGCCCGACCACACCGCAGCAATAGTGCGGAACTTCTTAGAAGCTACTGGTATTACTACATTACAATGGCCTGCGAGAAGCCCCGATATGAATCCTATAGAACATTTGTGGGATGAATTAGGGAGAAGGGTACGTTCTCGCGAGAGGTCTCCGGAAAGTCTCTCAGAAATGGCTGATGCATTAGTGGAAGAAAGGGATCGTATACCAATGGAAACGATAAGCAACTTAATTTCCAGTATGCCTCGTAGATTAGAAGTTCTTAGAGTTGCTAGAGGAGGCAATACAGTCATCTCAATTTATAATTTTGTGTTTAATAAAAATGTTTTTTAAAATTATTGGTATCAGTTTATTTCATCAGAAAATTGTTTCTCGATAAATTCAGAAAGTTGGTAATCTGCAAGGATTCAGCCGAAAAGCTGTGATTCGGAAAATTTTAGAGAAAAATCAATTAATAAAAAAATAAAATGCTCGCAAAAGAAGCCTCTTTCGTATAAGGTGTGAGCACTTTCTATGCCATTACTCAATTAACACACAGGGTGAGTCAAAAATTAAGAATATATCATGTTTCGAGTTATTCCACCACCATCAAGGAGGCTTTGAAAAAAATTTCACCTCTTTATTTTTTTTTCAAAGACGAATGCATTACTTACCAACAAATAAAAGAGAAAGAAAAATCGGCCTACTATTTTTTTTAAGAAGTTAGGTCAAATATCAAGTGCGTAACTTTTTTTGGAACTGAGTGTAGTTAAGCTGGTAATTGCCTGCTATTTGCAAAGAAAAAACCATTGGGTGCCAAATCCGGTGAGCCAGGTGGCCATTCAGTTGAACCTCTTCGACCTATACACGACGAATGTTGTTACAGTCATTCTCTCGAATACGAAATGAAGTGGGACCCACTTTTTGAAATATGCTGATAATAGCATATTACGTAATATGTGTTGTGAGATGAGATGAGATGGAAAAGTAATTGCGTAATTGCTTCAAAACATGCATTACGTACTATACTTCACCTACTGCCATATAGTACACCCAAAAAAGTTTGGACAAACAGTCTGAATTATGATTCTTGACAGTTATGTCATCCGCTGTTGACGGCGATCATGACATACCTATACTGGCGGAATGAACGGAAATTGTGCGATGTGCTTACTTTGCGTAAAGAGCTACTTACTGAAGTAAGGCCGTCGGATTATACGATCACTTTTGATTATATATTTTAGTTCATAAAAGTGGTCGTTCAGTTACAGCTGAAAAATAATGTCACCTACTCTGTCTTACCTCGGTATTCCAAGCGGAAATGAAGGCCATCCTGGTCTGTGTACGAGAGGGGGAATGCTCTATGCTGGTAGGAGTTCCAACCGGCCACTGTAGACTCAGGAGACACATGTTGCCCTTATCAGGGTGGTCTTCGTGGTCAATCTTCTTTCCATACTTGGAGTTATGATGGTAGTGTTCATCGTGCCCACCAGCTTTCTTGTAGTGCGGTCACTGCGGTTTCTTGTGGTGCGATGGTGATGTGGTTCTTCGTGGTGCTCTCCTTTCTTGTGTCCTGCTTTCTTGTGGCCGCTCTTCTTGTATCCTACCTCGTTGTGGAATAATAAGTGTTGCTCGTGCTCATCGGAATCGTGGTATTCTCGTCGTGCTTGTGCACACCAAGACCTCTCTTGGTGCTATAGCCTCTTTTGTTGCTATAGCCTCTCTTGCTGCTATAGCGTTTCTTGTAGGAACCCTTCCCGCCGTAATTGTGTCTCTCTTCTCCTTTCTCTCCTTTGTGGTGCTCGGCATTATAACCATCCTGGTGGCCCTTTTTCTTGTATCTGCCGCTCATAGTGTTCCTTGTGGAGTATTTTCTCATCATGCCCTTCAAATTCTTCAGGTGGTGATCATTGCCATTCAAAGTTTCCTGCTCCCAGTAACGAGCTTGTGAGTATCTCAAATATATGTCCAGTTTCACAGATTTCAAAATGAATCTTCCATCTATAGTTGTGAAATGTTTGTCCACTGCCGGAAGTGTGAGAAATGGAAACGTCGAAGCTAGTTTCGAAAATTCACATTTCACAATGGATTATTAAGTAACTATTTAGGAATCTCTCGAAGCTGTTACTTCATTGAGGTCATTATTATTTTTTCGGCTTTCATTTCAAGTCTTCAGAAACTGTTGGTTCGTTCATTAATTTTCAGCATGATGAATTATTTGGAATATATACAATTCATAATCTAATTACTTATACATTTTTATTCGTACAGAACAAAGCAACAATAACAATCGAGACAAAATAACTAAAACTTAAAAGATTTGAACGAATCACATTTTCGTCGGAGACCTTAATGCCCGCTCTTCTTGAAGCCCCATTTTTTGTGGTCTTCATGGCCACCCTTCTTCCCGTATTTGGAGTCATGGTGATAGTGTTCACCATGACCACCTGCCTTCTTGTGACCCGCTTCCTCGTGGTGATGTCCTCCTTTTTCGTGAGATGCTTTCTTTCCGTAGTGGTCTTCGTGGTGTCCTCCTTTCTTGTGTCCTCCCTTCTTGTGGCCGTCCTTCTTGTATCCATCTTCGTGGTGGAATTATCCATGTTGCTAGTGCTTACCAAAATCGTGGTACTCGTCCAAGAAGTGCTTCCCCTTTTTGTACTGGTCGTTCTTGTGCACGCCAAGACCTCTCTTAGTGCTATAGCCTTTCTTGTAGGAAACCTTCTCGCTGTATTTGTGTCCATTTTCTCCTTTCTCTCCATTGGGGTGTTCGGCATGGTCACCATCATCCTGGTGATGCTTATCCTCGTACCTGTCATGTTCCTCAAAGTGTTTCTTGTGGAATATTTTCTCATCGTGATAGTGCCCATTAGTGTCTTCAGGTAGTGATGATTGCCATTCAAAGTTCAGTCTCTCTTCTTCCAGTAACAAGCTTGTGAATATCTCTAATATATGTCCAGTTTCACAAATTTTAAAATGGATCTCTAATCTATAGTTGTGAAATGTTTGTCCACTGCCGGTAATGTGAAAATTGGAAACTGCAAAGCATTGGAAACTGCAAAGCTAGTTTCGAAAATCCACATTTTACAATAAATTATTGAGTAACTATTTGGGAATTTCTCAAAGTTGTTACTTCATTGAGGTCATCATTATTGTTCGGTTTCTGATTCTAGTCTTCAGAAACTGTTGGTTCGTTCATTACTTTTCAGCATGATGCATCATTTGGGATATATACGATTCATAATCTAATTACTTATAAATTTTTATTCGTACAGATTAAAGCAACAATAACAATCGAGAAAACATAACTAAAACTCAAAAGATTTGAACGAATCACATTTTCGTCGGAGACCTTAATGCCCGCTCTTCTTGAAGCCCCATTTTTTGTGGTCTTCATGGCCACCCTTCTTCCCGTATTTGGAGTCATGGTGATAGTGTTCATCATGACCACCTGCCTTCTTGTGACCCGCTTCCTCGTGGTGATGTCCTCCTTTTTCGTGAGATGCTTTCTTTCCGTAGTGGTCTTCGTGGTGTCCTCCTTTCTTGTGTCCTCCCTTCTTATGGCCGTCCTTCTTGTATCAATCTTCGTGGTGGAATTATCCATGTTGCTAGTGCTTACCAAAATCGTGGTACTCGTCCAAGAAGTGCTTCTCCTTTTTGTACTGGTCGTTCTTGTGCACGCCAAGACCTCTCTTGGTGCTATAGCCTTTCTTGTAGGAACCCTTCTCGCTGTATTTGTGTCCATTTTCTCCTTTCTCTCCATTGGGGTGTTCGGCATGGTCACCATCATCCTGGTGATGCTTCTTCTCGTACCTACCTGTCATGTTCCTCATAGTGTTTCTTGTAGAATATTTTCTCATCGTGATCGTGCCCATTAGTGTCTTCAGGTAGTGATGATTGCCATTCAAAGTTCAGTCTCTCTTCTTCCAGTAACAAGCTTGTGAATATCTCTAACATATGCCCAGTTTCACAAATTTTAAAATGGATCTCTAATCTATAGTTGTGAAATGTTTGTCCACTGCCGGTACTGTGAAAATTGGAAACCGCAAAGCATTGGAAACTGCAAAGCTAGTTTCGAAAATCCACATTTTACAATTAATTATTGAGTAACTATTTGGGAATTTCTCAAAGTTGTTACTCCATTGAGGTCATTATTATTGTTCGGTTTTCAATTCTAGTCTCCAGAAACTGTTGGTTCGTTTATCACTTTGCAGCCTAATGAATTGTGTGTGATATATACGATTCATAATCTAATTACTTATAAATTTTTATTCGTACAGAACAAAGCAACAATAACAATCGAGAAACATAACTAAAACTCAAAAGATTTGAACGAATCACAATTTCGTTGGAGACCTTAATGCCCCTTCTTGAAGCCCCATTTCTTGTGGTCTTCATGGCCACCCTTCTTCCCGTATTTGGAGTCATGGTGATAGTGTTCATCATGACCACCTGCCTTCTTGTGACCCGCTTCCTCGTGGTGATGTCCTCCTTTTTCGTGAGATGCTTTCTTTCCGTAGTGGTCTTCGTGGTGTCCTCCTTTCTTGTGTCCTCCCTTCTTGTGACCGCCCTTCTTGTATCCATCTTCGTGGTGGAATCCTCCGTGTTTCTCGTGATGACCGGAATCGTGGTCCTCGTCGAAGAAGTGCTTCTCCTTTTTGTACTCGTCGTGCTTGTGCACGTCGTGCCCTCCCTTGGTGCTATGGCCTTTCTTGTAGGAACCTTTCTCGCCGTATTTGTGTCCCTTTTCTCCTTTCTCTCCTTTGTGGTGTTCGGCATGGTAGCCGTCGTCGTGGTGGTGCTTCTTCTTGTGGCCGCCGTGTTCTTCGTAGTGTTTCTTGTGGCCCTCTTTGTCGTGGTGGCCTTTGGATCCTTTCTCGTGGTGATGGTGGCCCTTGTATCCTTTGTCGCCCTTCTCCCCATGGCTGCCGTGGTGATCGCTATGGTGTTCGCTACCGCCGCCCTTTTTCCAGTGGTGTCCGTGTCCGGATTCTGCCGGCTCCAAGTCACTAATTTCACGTTTCTCTCGGGAAATTTCACGTGCTTGGGTCAAGGAGACACCAACCAGTGCCACTAAGGCGAGAACACATAGTCCTTTGTGAGTATTCATATTGGAGTGAATACCAGGACGAATGGATCGATACTGTTTGGTGCTTACCAGTTTATGCTTTTATACGACTTCGAGGATTTTTTTCATCAAGGAGTTTAGTGAAATGGGTGATCTGTAACGTTAGGGTATTAACAAATTATCTATTGCATCCTGCGGTACGACTTTCACTATTGTTGTCGATTTGTATTAAGTGATGTAATTTGAACAATTGGAGTATACCTACCTGAAAATTTAATATAAATTTATTCACTTGAATAAGTCGGCATCTATTTTTTTCAGCAAGTTGCATTAGCCCATTTCATGATTGACTACACAGAGATATGTGTGACGTCTAGTAAACCTAAAAATATCGTAATTTGCATCAGACCTATCTGAATCAGTTAGAAATACTTGAATCGCGAAGTTACCTCAAATCAGTATTCAGCATTACACGAATAATTCATCAACACCCTCATTCTTCAGTTTCAGTAATTGTGGGTTCATTGATTATTTAATTGTATATTAGGTACAATGTCGTTTTCATTTTTAACAATTTGTTTGTTTGTTCTAGGTGAGTTTCCGTATGAATGAACATCATCACATACCAGACAGGTAAATATTATGCAGCAGCTTTATACTAAGAATGCCATTTTTGGGATGCCTAAGCATTTGGAATTTTTCACGCTATTTATTGATATTCTGAAAAATATTTCAGTGTTTTTCCATTTATTACGATAAGAAACAACACACTCATTTCTGGTTTGACGGAATTGGAAAAATTGACATCGTAATAGTGTAGAAATAGTCGTATAAGTACAATATTTCAGAAGAAATTGCGTTGAACTCAACAAAACTTCATTCACTTTGAATGAATATGAAGAAAATATACTACACTGTTTTACCACTAACCAAATCGATTTTTTAACGCCTCGACACGTGTTTCGCTAACTATGTTAGCATCTTCAAGAGAAGAGTTTTAAAAAAAGAGTTTTTTCTGCAACCGACACAAAAGTCGTCCATTTTGATACCAAAATTAGCTCTTAAATTGACGTTTCTATTACTGACACAAAAATAGGTAGGTTGCTAGGCAACATATTTAGTTCCTAGGAGCTAAAGTTGAATTTTAGTTCCTAGGAGCTGAAGTTGAACTTTAGCTCCTAGGAACTAAAAAGGAAGTACTGGACGTCATCAAGAATGAACAACATTGTGAAGGTTGGTTATTTGGGTTGAGACGCATACCTGATTTGTTTCCGATTTCAGCAGATTTGGAATTTCATACCCATGCTGGAGATATAAATACACCTCATTATAGTTTAGTATTGAAATTATGAACATCTCAGCTAAGTATTTTTGTTTGATCAGGGAAGCCTTCAAGATTCAAATATTTGCTTGATCTGTATTTCATTCGTTATTCTCGGGATGGATAACTTGTTTTTATATAATCACGGCAAGCAATAGTTTTTTGTCTCAAACAACGATATTGTTCAGCTTCATTTTATTATTAAGCGAAAAACATTGTATTATAGAGAGGAGTAAATAATCGCCATTATATCATTGTTGAATGTTGATATGCTCATTAACCCAACATTTTCCACGTCTTGTTCCTATAGCTGGCACTGGCGCTATTAGAGCCCCTGGTCCATACACAAATATGTCACTCTGAGATTGTACTTATATTGAAACTACAATTCGAACATCCTTGAAAATTGAATGAACCTGCTGATGATGCAGGTAGAATGTTCTCACTACACGGATTATTTGTCAATATTTGTTGCATTGCATACATCATATGGCACGGCATTGGTGGTAACTTCACATATTTATTTGAGTTGATTGTTTCGGTTGCAGAAAAAATAGCATGTTTCATTCGGATCAAACCTCATACACGTGTTTCGTTCTTTCGGCCCTCATCAGTACGGTGAAAGGAAGTGCAAAGAATGGGCAGCACTTGGTAAAAAACGAAACAACAAATAAACGGAGTCAACAAACAGAAGCCAGCCGAACATTTTCAGTTTTGGTCAGCAGACCCTGAGGTCTCAGGGAAACAGCTAACGTCACCACGGAGGCAGCTATAGCTACCTGCGTGACATCCGTGTCCAGGAGTGAAAACAATAAGATGAAAGTGATATCGAGGGAACTGTAAAGTGACTAGGAAAGAGATTATTGAACATAGCCCTCACAAAGAGATGACATTATACACTTACTGATGAGGGCCGAAAGCCCGAAACACGTGAGGGCTATGTCCAATAATCTCTTTCCTAGTCACTTTGCTATGTCCAATAATCTCTTTCCTAGTCACTTTGCGGAATTAGTTCACGTAAATATGCCAATATATACCGGGTGACACAGGAGACATGTAGCAGCCTGTAGTTTTTTTTATTTGAAGAGATAAAATTTTGAAATTCACAGGGGGTATATAATTAATGGTAGCGCAGGTTACGAACTTGACGACAATTTTTCTCAACCACCTGTTTGACCGAAAGTGACCCCAACTCTTTTTTTTGGCGTCACCCTGTAAATTCTTTAGCCTATCTTTTCCGCCTTGAAATTCTCTATCCAACCATGTATCTCGATGTGGCATTTATTTCTTGATTCGCTGTTGAATTGCTTTTTATTCAAAACGAATAAGTTGGCTGTGACATGAATTCGATGATATATCGACACTTGGTAGGCTTTGAAATTTAAAGATCATTGGTAAACCAATATTATTCAAAATCTTTTGATATTCTGATCAATGTCTGCAGGTTGTCAATAGCTTGTTTGAGTCAAGATGAAAACCTTTGAAAATAACTCATGATATTGAGGAATCTAAGATAGGAACATATTTTTTCAAATTCAGCTACTCGTACAGAAACTATCTGTCTTTTATTTTCGCCATGTACCTATCACATGATCTTCCCATTGGAATAATAAAACTAAAATTATTGTTCCTCATATACGATGATCCACAGGGCTATCAGTCTATATTTTCCTAATTATTTCACTTAGTAGGCGGTGTACCTACACAAAATGTTTTATGTGTTTGACAGTTAATCGATTTTTCTTCTTCATTTGTGTGTTGATTAAAATTGCGTATTAACAACATATCGACTTTTTCGTTTCTTGAATACATTTTCCGTCTCTATTGATAATATGCAATTTAAATCAACACACAAATGAAGAAGAAAAATTATTGATGCAATCGATTAACTGTCAAATACATAAAACTTTTTGTGTAGGTACACCGCCTACTAAGTGAAATAATTATGAAAAAATAGACTGATAGCCCTGTGGATCATCGTATGAGAGGAACAATTTTAGTTTTATTATTCCAAATGGGAAGATCATGTGATAGGTACAGTGATGCTCAAATTAAAAGTAACGACTCTTGGTCGAATTGAAATATTTTTGTCTATGCACATGTACTATTCATTGCCTAGGAACGAACCGTTTCCCTCATTAGCATTTTATGACCTGGTTCGCGCTGTAAAGGTATTAGAGGGTATGCCCAGCGGTATACCTAGAGGTGTTATAATAATAATTATTCGAACGTGAAAAATAACAATGACAGAGTTCTTCTTTGGCAACTACAATGAAAAAAATAGGAATTTATCTGGACTGCTTCACTTTGATTCAGTTTTGTTGAGAACGATATAATATAATTAATTATAACTAGAATCCAATCTTGGAATGAAGGGATTTAATTTCAAACTATACAGGGTGTAATTCAATTTATGGCTAAAAATATAGGACATGGTTCCTCAGCTCATTTTGAGAAGAAAAGTTGATATGAACATATGCCCTAAACCTCTCAACTTCCGAGCTATAGGGTGTTGGAATTTTTATGAAAATAGGCATTTTCTTATGATAACTTCGACATACTATTCTAGATATTCTCATGAAATTTGACATGCACCAACTGGAACAATGTGGTGTAGTTTGTAGGTAAGATGTGTTTTTGTCTAATTTTTATTGAAGTGAAGTCGTTGATTGAATTTGCCAAAATGGTTTCATCATTTTCAAATATGTAACTCAAATTATTGCAAAAGGAATGAGAATTGCATTTATTTTGTAGAAAAATCTCCAGTATTTACATCCCATACGGACACGAACTGGCCATCAGTGCTTAGTAGGTGCATGTCAAATTTTATGAGAATATCTAGAACAGTATCAAAGTTACTATAAGAATTTTTTTTTCTTAAAATTTCAACACCCTATTGCTTTAAAGTTAAGAGGTTCAGGGCATATATTATGTTCATATGAACTTTTCTCAAAATGTCTACATCCTATATTTCTAACCATCAATTGAATTACACTTTGTATAACCAGGAGACAAAGATCGATAAAATTGTAATGAAACAATAAAGATATAGTACTGAATTTTATGATTTCACGTTCATTCAGGTAACCCATTCATTTTCAATATTATGCTGAGTTGAATAAAACTGAAAATTTTTGGGTAAATCCGAGGATGAATCTGGCATAGCGCACTTACGAATACGGAAAGAAAATAGAATTCCCTCATTTCCAATAGAACACCACTTTTTTTTTTCATTATTCATTCTACATATTACTCTGATATAAACCATAAAATATATAAGGTAATTCATTACTATTTTCAACTGTTTCAGAGTAATAACGATTTTTGAGAATATTTTTGAAAATGATTTTCTTTCAAACTGAAACACTGAAACTCTTGATTTCTTACAAAGGAGAACTGGTTCAGATAAAATGCTCTTTCGAGTGGAAATATGAATTTCATAAACAAGGATATCTACAGTGTGATTATTATCAGCATGCAGATCATAGATTTCAAAACCATAATAACATTTTATACTGTTGAATATATAAGCACAAAGAAATATCGATAAGTGGAAAACTTCTATAGTTATTTTACTCGGCTATAATTATAAGGTATTATTTTTTGATCATGAAGGATTTAATAAATTTATTTATTTATATTGAAAAAAAAGTCAAAAATACACATCAAACATTCTGGTATTTAACAGTGCACTGCATGTTATGTTCTGTGACCACGTGCTATATATACAGTATGTCCACTTTAAGAACTTTACCACCGCCTGTAAAATCCGTATTATCTTATCTGATCGATTTCGAAAAACTTTTTTTTTTGTATAGGTATTTGAAATATCCATCAAACAAAAAAAGTGATTTAATTCTTGGACTGTTATCGTGGCCATCAACTGCGACCAATTTTATTGACCCATATTTCGTAAATTACTATTGGGGATTTTATTTTTTCACTAAAACTAATGATAGATTCTGAACCCAGATCACTCAATGTAACCCTGTACCGATTTTCATCATCATAAAACAAAGAGTGTCCGAAAAATCGGATTAATAGATATATTTTTTGTATACTTGATCAGAAAATGTAGTACTGTGGTATGTTTGGGAAGAACTAATGTCAAATGGATATTTAGGACTACTTCGAACACGAGAGGGTGGGTAGGCAATTTTTTCATCAACCAAAAAATAATAAACAAAAAAATTCGGACACCCTGTATTTTATGATGATGAAAATTAGTACAGGTATGTTCCGAGTGATCTTGAATGAGAATCCGTCATTATTTTCTAGGTATAGAATCATGCATCATGAAATATTGTCTACTTATTCGGTTCGGTTCAGTATCTCCTATGTCCTTTGAGATATCAAATTGATGACACAACACTGTTCTGAAGCAAAGTAATATTTTTGTGATTAACGGACATGGGAGACACTGAACTTTATCAAATCGATCAATAACCCTTTTTTTCAAATTTATCTGCACGATTTATCGAAGCTCAAGTAAATAAAATTTCTGGAAGTAGGTAGATATTCGCGTTTCATGATAATTATGTGTATACCGTTTTCATATCGCACATGCTGATGAGAATTATTAGTTCTTATATCAAAAATAGGTATTCAGAGAAAAATAACTCTTAAAAACGATTAAGAAATATGATTTCATGGGAAAAATAATTGGAGGATATACTAACGACAAACATCAATTTAAAAAAAATTTAATTATACCGATGCCGCTCTATTCAAGAAGTACTTCAACTATATCTATCAATCCATAGAATCAACTAGAATCAAACAATGAATAACCATGAGTCAGCTTCATAAGATGAAGCATAAAATATTACTCTAGCCATGTGAATATTAACCCCAAATCTTAGAAATATTCAGATATCTGACTATCTCGTACCACAACTCACCATAAGAAATAAGTGATTGAAACAGCGGGCGGTTGGAATAGATATTAGTCTGGGTGCATAAACTGAAATTTTAAAGGGATTTTCACACAAGTCGTTACTTTTAATTTGAGCCCCACTGTACATGGCGAAAATGAAAAACAGATAGTTTCTGTACGAGTAACTGAATTCGAAAAAATATGCTATCTTAGATTCCTCAATATCATGAGTTATTCTCGAAGGTTTTCATCTTGACTCAAACAAGCTATTGACAACCTGCAGACATTGATCAGAATATCAAAACATTTTGAATAATATCGGTTAACTAATGATATTTAAATTTCAACGCCTACCAAGTGTCGATATATCAATTATATCATCGAATTCATGTCACAGCCAACTTATTCTTTTTGAATAAAAAGCAATTCAACGAAATAAATGCCACTTTGTGGTACATGGTTGAATAGAGAAGTTCAAGGCGAAAAAGAAAAATTGAAGAAATGTACAGGGTGACATAAAAAAAAAGTTGGGGTCACTTCCGGTCAAACAGGTGGTTGAAAAAAATTTTCGTTAAGTTCGTTAAGTGCGCTACCATCATTATATGTATAACCCCTGTGACTTTCAAAATTTTATCTCTTCGAATAAAAAAACTACAGGCTGCTACATGTCTCCTGTGTCAACCGGTATAGTAATTAGGTTTAGTTAGAGTAGGGTAATATCAAAATTTGCAGTCGGATATTTACTTCTTAGTCATCACAATCGGGCATTTAATAACGACGATGTGCAGGGTGTAAGCAAATTAGACGGACAACGCTTTCACCGTAATTTTAAAACGACTAAGGCAAGAAGGTTCCAAAACGAGCTCTGCGTAGAAATAGCACTCTTGCCTTGGAAGCACATCGAACTAAAAACATTGTTCTGAAATTGTTTTATCCGTCTTTCGGTTGCACCTTTACGAGCAACCCTCAGAAGTCTTCGAGAGACTAGTGCGGCAATGGATGACGGGAGCCTTATCTTTTGACGTGTAATGCCAAACACCTTCTTGGGCCATCAGAAAATGTTCTGCAGTCGCGGGGAATTGAACCCACGACCGGCAAGCGAACGCGGATTAGAATATTGACGCTTCGTCCGCGCAGCTACCTGGCCACCAACTAATTATGGAACAAACATAAGGATGATAGGATTATTGGAACAGACCTAAATTCACTCAAAATCAATTGATTCAGCCAGGGTGTCATTATGGCAATTCACAAGAGATATTACATGGTATGTTGTATTCAGTTGTATATGTCAATTTGTAAAATACTGTTTTAACTTTCCACTTTCTACTTTTGTACCAATCTAGTTCTTCTGTTAGATGCTTTCAAATCTCATTGACTGTAATTGTGAATAAGTATCAGTTCCCGTGTGATAAAAAAAATGAATGAATAAAAATCGTATGAGGTTTTCAAGAACATCTGAACTTCCCGAATTCATATTCGGGTAATCTTCCGACCAATTTTCATCCAGTGTAGCTTTACAGTAGGTTATACCTTTTGCTTCCATAATTCGAACGCTACTGATGAAATTTTTATTCATCTGCAATTTCTCAAATTCTCTATTGAATTTTGTTAAAAAAAAATCAACTTCAACATAGCTGAAATCAACACTTTTCGGTATATATTACCCAATATGGAAGACATTTTTATCATTTTCAATAGCAGATTTTCGCAAATAAATATATTTGATGAGTTGATCAGATACCGCTCAGTTAATATTCTGTAGCTGAACAGAAATAGTTTTTGTTTCATGAACAGAACAGGCATAAGTACACAACTGAAAGTAATTTCTACAAATGTTCATAAAATGAACAACAATGGTAGATGAGTGGAGAAAATCAACTACTTTACTGGCTAATGCCACGCAGAACATTGATTTACATCCTCCCGAAATCTATGCATCGATTCGTATAAACGAATACTGATGTAAGTGTTTCTTTCCTGAATGCAGATTGATTTCGATTTAGCCAGGTTGACGCTCGACACCTAAAGACCGGTTTTGGCTTTTGGCCCTCATCAGTGTAGGTTAGTCTCCAGCTGGCAGTCCTAAGCCCGTGAGCCTAAACTGGCTAAAAAATCGGATCAGCCTTTTCTACCCGCAGATCGAGGCATCTCCCATTGGCAACATGGTTATAACGCCATCTGGAGTAGACGGAAAGAAACACTATAAAACTGAAATTCCTATATCGGTTAGAAATGGGAGTGGCTAATTGCGCGACTACCGTAATTTCAACTGGGTATTTCGTAGTTTAAAAACAGATATTTTCAATTTCTCGACTATTGAAAAATGAAAAATTGACAACTTCCAGTTATACCAATTTCAAACAAAATTAAACAGGGAATTCAAGTAATTGAAAATGAACAAAATTTCATCAAGGGCATAAAAATATAGAACAATATCACAAATAGAGATAAACTCAAAGTCATTACCACACTAGTTTATAAAATGAACAAAAATGGTAGATAACGAGAGAAAAACTACTACTTTCCTGGCTCTATGCCACGCAGAACATTGAATTACATCCTCTCGACATCTATGCAACGATTCGTGAAGACAAATGAGGTTGCAAATGTGTCTTTCCCAAACGCTAAACTGAGCTGAGATGCGTTTACGTTTTGTCAGGTTCGCACCAGATAACGGTCAAGAATGCTATCTGGGGGACAACCCTGCACTGATAAGCTTCCATCCAGCGTTTGGGAAATATACAATTGCAACCTTATTTGTCTTCAAGAATCGTTGCATAGATGTCAAAAGGATGTAATTCAATGTTCTGCGTGGCATATAGCCACGAAAGAAGTTGATTTTCGCTCGTTATCTACCATTTTCCGTTCATTTTATGAACTAGTGTGGTAATCACTTTGAGTTTCTCTATTTTTGTGACCATTGCATTCCACTTTGAGTATTTGGCTTTTTCCTAGTTGATAGAACAATATGTTACCATTACCCCCTGTGGTGCGTCATTAGATTGGATGGAAGGTATAGGTTCTATATCATCAAAAAATGGGGATTTATTGAGAAACATTCAGCCGCTTTATTCCTTAAATAGTTATTTTTGTATCTAGAGCGCGAAATGCTACTTTGATGATCGAGATCTGAAATAGTCGAGATGACTAAAGTATTTCGCGCTCGACTTGCAAACAACATTTTTTCTACAAACGTAAAAAAATCAGTTCTAAAGTGAAAATATGCTTAGCTTGATATAAAAAATAGTGTTGAACTGGCTTAGAAGGCCTCCCCCTATCCTCCCTAGGTACGCACGATGTTCCATGAACATAATAGGAATTTCCTTTCGTGCGCTCCAAGAGATAACATGAAGTTATTGTTGAACATTCAGAAATAAATGTTCTGGTGGATGTTTGCTCGATTGAGGACCATAGAGTTGAAATATAAATATTTCATATATTTTACATAACAATGCGCGAAGTAGGTACTTCGCGCACTGTTTTACTTCGCTCATTGTTTTGTGCAAGGTATCATGGTAACGTAGGAAACTGACAAAAAGTGTCACTTCGCAATTTCTTATCAATGCGCGAACCTTGTCATTTTTTGACGTTTGTAGAAAAACGATTTTTATCTCATGACTTCAATATCCTCCAAAAGTATCACGGGGGCTATCACCTGTGGATCGTTGTTTATTGAATATCGCAATGCCCTGTATTGCTTGGGACGTTTCTGTTTGTTAGCAAGTCAATAATTGCACTGGGTGGTCGAGCAAGTTATACCATCGTCAATAATAAAAGTAAGACAATGACATTCAGTACTGTAATCTTCTGTTATCTCCTGATATGGAGCTCATAAAAAGAGACAAAAATAATAACTATTGCTAATACCATCATGTTTATGGTGATGTGAACGAGCGCTTAGGGATCGCCAACCAATTAGGTTTCAGTCGTGGGTTTGATTTTCTTTCGTTTTGCCATAAACTTTACAAGCTAGAGTGAACGAATCTTATGTTGACCATCATTGTTCATTAATACTCTATGTTGAATAAAATATCTCTAACAACCCTACAAGCTGCTTGAAAATACTCCACAGGTGGGAGTTCTCGTGATATGATAATGATTGACGAATGAGTTTGGTCCCTCACTACGCAGCTCGATATACAGGGTGGCATTGAAATAAATGGAAATATTTCAGACACTGAGAAAGCTTGACGTGTATCGAATGGCACTAATAAAAACAATTTAGGGACCAAAATAAAATTTTAGGTTAGACCCCTTTTTCCACCCAAAGTTCTACACTGTAGCAAATCTGTCGTCACGTCTGTTCAAATTTCCATGCGGTAGGCACAATCACGTGGTTTTAAAGTGGCGTACTCGATTTTTTTCTCGTATTTTGTTCGATCTCTGGGATGAAATTTCTCGTAAATAGGAAGAATTAAAAAAATCTGATACCATGGGAATATTCCTTAGATTGTATCATATTAATGTGCTGAATATGTGCACTTATTTCAAACACACCTTGTATAGGACGTTAGTCCAAAATAATAATCGGGTTTTGGAAATAACTTTTTACCTCCACTTCATTTGGCGAGTAACTCATTTCGGAAGTTTTATTGGAGTTATGGCGAGAGTTATGGCCCTTTTATATACACTTCTTCTTCTACGCCACTAATTGAATTGTATTCAATTTATTGAATTCCCTGTTAAATCTCCTTCAACTATACTTTCAGCAACAGCAACAGCAATAGCAACCATATTCAAAATCATAAACAAGACACACAAAGTCATCTCCACAAATTTATTGACTGAGTAATCAGTATCTGTACATGTTTCGGACTATCAATAGTCCATCATCAGCAGCATATTTTAATTGACAATTTCCTACAAAGAAAGGTTTTTTTATATAGTTACAACTATATAAAAAATAAAATAAAAAATAAAAATGAAAAAATAAAAAAATAAAAAAAACCTTTCTTTGTAGAAAATTAAAATATGCTGCTGATGATGGACTATTGATAGTCCGAAACATGTACAGATACTGATTACTCAGTCAATAAATTTGTGGAGATGACTTTGTGTGTCTTGTTTATGAATCTATTCACTCCACTTTGAGATACCATGGACTTTTACCATAGATCATATTCAAAATATTTAACTTTGAGTTAATGCTTATATACGTAATCATTTTCGATCAATGTCAATTCAACAAACTTGATTGCGGAGTTTGAGAAATTGTAGAAAGGTCATGATTCTATCAGTGGCATATAACTATGGAAGAAAAACTCACTATAATTTGTGGCACTTCACTGGAAACTTGTGAAGCGTTATCGGTTCAATTTCAGAATACCCTGTTTATTCTATATGGCAAACATAATATACAGGGTAACTCTGAAAGGTCTGTACAAAATCTTAGCACATATTTCTGAGGTCGAGATAAATCGATTGAAAGTTACCTCAGTCCGAAATTGGTCCCGAGATTGGTCCCTTTTCGAGATATAAGGTGGTAAAGTTGAAAAATAAAATTTTTTTTTTTTAATTCCTGAAAATGTTTTTACGTGTTAATTTAAAAATTAACAGGCGGGTGTTTTCTGGGATGCGAATCCAACTGTGGCCTTCAGAGAACGCTTCAAGATGCACTTCTTATGGTTCAAGTTGAATTAAGTCGTTTTAGAGATATTACGGTTTTTAGTGTTCGATGCCACATGAATGTAATTTAGTCAGTGAATCAGCAGTGCAGAATGGATTTTTTTAAATACTTTTCTGGAGTTTACGTGAGTATCACATACAAAGATGGCGAGATGGCGGTAGTCTGCAACTTCGTATTCGTCAGGTGACGTCGGATTTCCCGGTATCCTGCGCCCCCCGCAATCGTGTGTCCTAGGCCATCATGGCCTTGGTTGGCCTTATAGGTAATCCGAGCCTGCTTTAGGGGATTCATAAGGAAACAAAAAGAATTGGCCAAGAGAAGCCGATAGGAAAGATGGAAAACTGGAGAGTGAAGAGGATACCATCCAAGACAAGTTGAAGATTGATGAGTATCCGGCTAGGGTACCTATAGGGTTCGCCGTTTCAGTACTCACAAGTCACCTGAGGAATATCACATATTCTGACTCTTTGACCTCATTAGAACACAGTTGAAAAGTCGGCGACCTTTCACTTTCCTATAGATACTTCCAAGGAAAATGTTCCTCAGAAATATCTACAATAATTCCATCACTAGCAATAGGAGCCAGACAAACTCGACTGGCCCAGTCAACACATCCTTTCGTCGTTAACCTTCGGATATGTCGAACAACACTCTACCATAACTCGTTCGTCTATAGAACGGCGAATGTTTGGGATTCTTCGCCATTGGAAGTTGTCCCAAGAACTCATATCCTCCAAAAGTCCAAGAAAAACTTCAACACGTACCTCCTCTCCCTATCCTTTCTAGGTACGCACGATGTTCCACGAACATTAGATGAATTTCCGAGGGGAATTCCTTTCGTGCGCTCCTAAAGATGAAAAAAAAAGAGTAAAATTGGAACTCTGGGGTGACATTCCCAGGTGAAGAATTTCCGAGAGAACTTCAAAATATAATGTCATTCGAAGAAAGATTTTTTTTATGTTCTGGTTTCCACGAAAAGGGATATCTTGTAATGTTCAGATAACATCATGAGAACCAAGGGAAATAAGATAGGAATTGGTGTTCTTCTTAAATTTCTGGAGGTTATATGCCTCGGGGAACACCTCCTATGGCAATGTTTTCCAGAGCCTCGGTGTTCGTTGGATGAACGAGTCTTTGGAAAGATATGTTCTGCAGGTCTCCAGAGTGACCACGAAGGGGTGCGAAGCCTCAACTCGACACAGTGGGATCGGCAGTTCTAGAGAAAAGGCATGCTTGTGTTTTGTTTGCATTGAAATCTACCAAGGTATTGGATCCCCATACGAGAATTGTTGCCAAGTCCATATTTATGTTGTCAACATTTCTCCCTCGTTCGTTTCTGATTTGTCTGGCTGGTATTGGAGCCCTAGAAGAGAAGGCGGTATGGAGGTTACTATCATCCGGAAGCTGTGTACTAGACATTGAGTTGCTTTCAACAAATCGTTGATATGGTGTAGAAATAGTATTTGTGCTAGAATTGATCCTTGCGGAACACCAGCATTTATGATAAAAGAGTCAGATGAAACTCCGTCGACCACTACATGGACAGACCTGTTTGAGAGAAAACTTGCTAGCAGAGAACATAGCTGGGGAGGCAAGTCATAAGATGGAAGCTTGGCGAGGAGTCCGTGGTGCCAGACTCGATCGACTGCCTTGGAAATATCAATTGCCACGGCTAAGGTCTCACCATATTTTTCGATAGATTGCTGCCATATATGTGAGACGTAAGCAAGCAGGTCACCAGTTGATCTCTGATGACAAAAGCCATATTGCCTATCGTTGATAATACCTGAATGTTCCAGGTATTTCATGAGCTCGATGTTGATAGCTTTCTCCATGATCTTTGACATAATAGATAGCAGAGGGATCGGTCTGTAGTTGCTAGGTAGGGTCTTTTTGCCTTTTTCAGGAACTGATTGCACTCCTGCAATTTTCCAGTTGGACGGGAATATTCCCAATTTGTAAGAGTAGTTGAACAACTTGCAGAGAATGGTGTTTGTTCGGGAGCACATTTCTTGAGAACAATCGGTGGGATTCCGTCGGAGATCTATGGTCGGAGCCACAAGCTTTGTGGTGTTGAGACCCAATAAAATCTGCCATATAGTATACGTTGGCGAAAGGTGATCTCGGGCATAATTATGACTGTCATTTGACATTATGTTTGGAGATTGATTTCCTGATGAATCCAGAGTGGAATTTTCAGCAAATAAATGCGCAAAAATGTTGGCTCTCTCCTGGGCAGTTGTGGCTTGTGTTCAATCTTCCTTGGTTAGAGGAGGAAACGAGCTAGAAGTGAAGTTTCTTCCTACAGCTTTGGCGAACGACCAAAATAAACGTTGCGTTGAATAGTAAAGAAGCATTAGAAGCGAGAAAAACCCACGAAATCCCCTGATTCTCTTGTTGGTCAGACGGATAGATAAACGTAATTGTAGGGACGTTATCAAAACCTCAGTATTATACGTCATTCATAGGTATCTTGGTCAATTACGCCTATACTATACGACTATAAATGACTTGAAACTAACGTCATTAGTCTCTTTTGCTCGCGAGATCGGCCTTCTCCATGGTTGACTTGCGATCCCAGGAATGTGGGTGCACAATGGGCCCGAAAAGGGAGGCCTAAGTGCGTCAGGTCTCGGACCGCCCACACACATACAAACATACATACATAGGTCATATCTTGGTCAGATACGCCTTGGACTATATATGACTAAAAACTTACGTCATTAGTATAATCGAGAATCCAGAGATTGGCAATGCTGACTAATTCTCATACATACTGTTTACGTAGAAATAAGTGTTTTCCCTCGCCAACTGAACTTTTCTTGCCTTGGGAAATTATCATTCCCATTTTCATTTACCACAACAAATTAACCACCTCAACCACATAATTAATCAGAGAGCAATTTTTATTACAGCTGATTATTGATGATTGAACATCACATCATTCCTTCTCAGTTTTCAGTGACGCAGGTAAACTATTAAATATTCAAATATTTCAGAATTTCGCGATGAACTGGGTGAATGAAACTGCGCCAACTGACTTATGTCGATGCTTATGTTAAGTTCTACAATAAATCTAGGATACCTAATTTGACGTCATCGCGATATATGTATATTATGAATATATGGAAACAGTCATACATGAGTGGTTATTTGCGAAAATATCAGCGGAAATCCTAATCATTTAAGTAATTAGTTACACGGCACTGTTTGTTACGATTTATTGAAATGACTATTCATTCAGAAATGGGTGCCTCTAGGGACGAGTGGGGTAAATTAAACCTACCTACAATTTTTTGTTGAAATGACACCAATAATATCGTGCGTAGCTAAGGACGAAAGGGAGAGGAGGTAGGTGTAGGCTATGAGGACATGGGAATACTTCCATTGGCAAAATATTCCAAAACTTTGCTGATATTTGATTATGGACGAACGAGTGATTAGGCTATGCACAAACAAAAAATGGATAGGCTCGTGAATAGGTTATACACTCGTGGATGGTTGGTTTTATCTCTATAAATCGCTGATGCAATAAATACACTGTCTTATCGTGATACGTTCTCTGAAGACGAGTGTACATTTGCACTTTTTTTTTAAACTATGGTGGTCACCCCAAAATGGCAGTTCAACATGATATATGGCTTTGTTGTACAAATCTGCCAAGCCGTTTCAAAATGACAAGCGTTTGAAATTTGCTTCAAATATTAATATTAATGAATAAAAAACCTAAATAACTTTTGATTGCAACAGGATTTCGAGTAGGAATTGTAACAAGTGCTCAAACATGCTCGAAATGTTCATCGTTCACTTATTGACACGAAAAAATCGGTTTTGGAATTCAATCCGAACCGAGATCCGAACGTGATTTACTGTTTTTGAGTTACATTTCAAACGCTTGTCCTTTTGAAACGGCTCGACCGATTTGCACAAACAAAGAGGAGTTAGATAGAGAATCGAAAGGCCTTCAAAACAAGGTATCACGTGACCCCTCTTTATATTCGAAAAAAAAAGTTGATGGTCCTAAAATGTCCGATGTTTGAATAGTAGAATACGATTAGCTTCGTGATTTCATTCTTAATCCAATATGGTGGTGGACGCCCAAGAAATAAGGTGAATTATCTGATCATCTAAAAACTTATGAACTGTATTCTTCAGACCCAATTTCAATGCTCCTTTGTTCGTTTTTTTAGGAGACATGTTCACTTATTAAACGTACTTTTAGTTCAAAAAATGGAACTAATCTGAAAATTTGATTGAAGTTGTTATCAATTGACTACTCTTCAATGAAAATATATTCAACAGTGCGGCACTTTTGGTTGAACCGGAGGTGACATTACCGTTGCTTTTACAAATAGAACACCCTCTATATCATTGCATTTTCAAATTTTCCCTATAGAGCTGATTTCATCAATATATCACACTTGCGGTCTAGGAATCAAATACAGAGATATAGGGTGTTCAAAATCGAGGTCTTTCAACTTCAGGTTCTTTTGTGTCGAAACTATTCATTATTGGTCAAAATGGCTTTATCTCAACTTTCGATTTACATGACTTTTAATTGTTACAGATACAGGGTGGTCAGAATGCTGAATCTTGAACCACCGTGTATGTATGTCAGTAGATTTTTAATTCAAAGGTTGGGATAAGGTCGTTCTGACCAATAATGACTAGTCTCGACAAAAAAAATTCTAAAGTTGAAAAATCTCGATTTTGAACACCCAATATATTTCTGTTATCATTCCCGCTAGACTCCAAATGTGATGCAATGATGGAATGAGCTCTCCAGGAAGAATCTGAATATTCAACAATATACAGGGTGTACCATTTGGAAAACGAAGGTCATGTCACTTCCCGAAAACATTTTCATTGAAAAATACTCAATCGATAACCCCAGCATACAAATTTTCAGATCAGTAGGACTCCAAAAACAGTCTGTATATCAATCAACATGAATTCGTCATACAGTCAAAGATTGAATTGAATAATGACAACTAAATCTCTATCAACTAGGAAAAAGCCAAATACTCAAAGTGGAATGCAATGGTCACAAATAGAGATAAACTCAACGTCATTACCACAATAGTCTGCATGGCATATAGCCAGGAAAGTAGTTGTTTTCCTCTCGTTATCTACCATTTTCATTCATTTTATGAACTATTGTGGTAATGACTTTGGGTTTATTTGTAACTAAATCTTTCTCACGCCAACTATAAATGTTATTGAATGGAATGACATTTTCTTCAAATGAATATAAATTTCGTCAATTTTGCAAATATATTCAATTCAGAACAAGAAATAGACCTATTTTTCTCGTGCATTATTATGAAATCTCATATTGATACTATAGTATTTATGTGACCCCCATTATAAAATTGTGAATATGAACAAAAAGTTGCCCCTAACGAAATTACGAAGATATGTTCTGCTACACCTACTTAATAGGTTTGAAAAATGTCTCATCGATGATAACATTATGTTGACGATCTTGAGTTCCATTGCCTATCTCCAGCTGCAAGAAAAGGCAAATATCTACCTTAGAAACAATCAAGATAATCTGATAAGACTTCATATCCTCCTTCACTGAGTGTTCTCCTGAAATCTTCCAGGTGACAATGATTGCTCAGCTCTCCCCCAATTCCCGATCGCATGCGCATTTGCTATCAAAGCAAAGACGTAGGAAATTCAAAAGTCGTTAATATATTTGTATTTGTATGCATGCCCACGTTATAATGTGATAAAGCACCAGTATCTCCAAACAACAAAATACTCAACCGGAAGAAAGTAGTTCGAACATGAAACCCGTGTGTTTGGTGAGCGGTTTCGTAATAATCACTATACCGTAACGTCTTCAGCAGTGCGTGAGTGGATCCTTCAGTGTGCGGTCTGATTCTTCGACAACGCAAGAAGACGAAGACGAAGGCGAAGAAGAAGAAGAAATTAATAGTGCACTGCTGTTTGAAACCAATCGACCTAGTGGCGGATTCCTTGCGTAAATATTATGAGGACGCTGACGAAGTCCTAGACAATAGCTCGTAATAAGTGATTAGTGTCCAAAGTTTGTTCAGTTCGTCTGATAAAAGGCGATCAAGATGTGATAAAGAGGCTGTGGTGAAGAGTTTGACGTGAAAGTGAGTGTCGAGTCGATTTCTCGATTCATTAAGGTAGTCTTTAAGGCTTTTATAGCGGTAAATGTTTTTCTTGCTATATATCAGATTTTAAATCTTAGTTCTGCTACGCCGGTACACACCTTGAATACTTTACCTAGTTTGTTCATCAATGCTACTCTTTGGACCGAGATCTAAAATGACACACTAGGTATACACGAGATATTACAATTATTGATAGATAATGTTCTTCCCTTATGACAACAATGGAGAGATGGCATTTTCTCATTCCATTCTTGTTGACTAGTGCAATGGGTATGCATTTGACCTATTGACTCTAAGGTACTAGGTTCGATCCCTACAGTCATGACAA
This sequence comes from Phaedon cochleariae, assembly GCA_918026855.4. Taxonomy (NCBI): domain Eukaryota; kingdom Metazoa; phylum Arthropoda; class Insecta; order Coleoptera; family Chrysomelidae; genus Phaedon; species Phaedon cochleariae. The sequence continues at coordinate 16,317,232 of OU896709.1, read as the reverse complement.
GATATTTAAAATTTTGATGCAAATCACGAATTCTTGAATTTTGTAGCTCGGCCTAATATGGTTTCGTATGATTTACTGTTGCGTTCAAAACAACAGTGCTGTACCTTAAGGTGGCGTATGGAGTTAGCTTACACCGACACCTACATAGAACTCATATGGACTGTTTGTGTGTACTCACATATTATCTATTTGTAAAACTGTTCATACACATTTTCAAATAAATTGTGCTAGCACAATTGCACTCCTGATTTCAACTCACGAAAAGAAATTGATTGGTTTATCTCCATCTATTTCAAAAAACTAACCCACAGAACAGAAACATAGTGCAGAGGAGTGAAGTGAACCCTCTATATGGTACCAAATTGTGTTGTTAAGTGATTCAGGATTACTCAGCATCAAAAATAGAAAGACCCACAGAGCTGACACAAGTTCCAGTTGAAGAAAGTCTTCAATGTCGTACCTCGATCAGTTGAGATTTCATCATTAATGATGAAAGAGAGAAGTAAAGAAATGAGGATAATGAGCCTGTTTCACTGAGAAATTTTATTTAAATATTTTGAAGTACTAACACAAAATAGATCATCACAACCCGGTTTTTTTCTCAAGAGCTCCGTTCATTTTCTGAAAGATCATTGAAATCCACGATATTTCATAACATGAAAACCACAGGAAAACGCAATGTTGACAGTGACGTCATACACCATGACCAACCCAATACAACCAGTGGCACTCTAATGAATAATTCAGAAGGGTTCAATATCAGAGGACTCGAAGAAAATAACACCCAGTATAGCTTCTACGAATCAATCAATATGGAAAGTTCATATTGCCGATGTAGCAACGTGCTTCTATAGAATCTCGAATTATTAGTTTCGTTTCAACAGAGATAAAATTCTGAACCCAAGAATCAAAGCGAGCAGGTTAGAGCAACTTTGAGAAAATACCTCCTATACATAAATTCTTGATTTCAGTTTCAATAAGATATCAGAAATTTTTGATCTCGTTTTAGACGTACTTAACTTCTGCATTCGTTAACGAATGTTTCTGTAATTCGATATAGTTTCATGAGCAACCATTTCGGATTTGATCACATTACAATCCAATATGGCGGACTTTCAGATTTTCTGGAAATGCCAGCAACTTTGTTTCTTCAAATGGAACACCCTGTATATTTTTACATATTCCGGTATTTAAAAAAAATTGAAATCAAAATCGGTTTTTTATTTAACCTCGTCGATAAATGAGATGCGACCACTTGTCAAGGCTCTTCACAATGAGTCCCACATACTAGAGAAACATATATTTTTCTGAAAAATTATTCTTTGTGTCACTTATTGATGAATCATTCCAGTTACATCACACACTTGTTCACACACTTGTCTTGACCTGTTGAACTTGAATATATAAAAATATACAGGGTGTTCCATTCGAAACAACAAAGTACCTAGCTGTTATTCCCGGAAGTTCGTCATATTGGATTGTGATGTCAACAAATCCAAAATGGTTGCTTACATAACTGTACCAAATTTCATAAAAATCCTTTAAACGAATGTAAAAGTTACAGGGGTGGCCTTATACCCTGTGTCACCCGGTATACAATGTGAGTTCGACTAAAATCACCCAACCGTCGAAATTGATTTCGTCAGAATGTTTTCATCGATTATTATCATAACTATTATATCACCTAGGTGACCTTGCAGTAATGGTGTTATTGCAAAACTATCGATTGAATTTCTATTCATTACATCAGTTCATACCTGAGAGTATATAGGCACCTAAATATTATTGTCCAGTTCTTCATCAGCTCTGATGTCGAACAGAAGGTCATGAGTTGTAGTTCCCGAAAGATTATAAATTATGTATATATTAAACGGGTAAGGAGTTCTAAAATTCATAGTCTCAGTCAAGTTTCCGTACGATTTTGCGTTCACATTAAGAGTACTGGTATGGACAACGTATGGAGTTGAGTATCAAAGCCTACATATAACACTCATGTGCTGAAGGGCCTCTCTTAAGGATGCGGGCCAGTTGATGTGTACACACAAAACAACAACGTTCATGTATCTATATATATTCCTCTGCTCTTCTGTTTACTATGATTTTGTATAGTAGGTTAAGTCCTGGAAATACAGCAAGTCAAAATTCTTCCTCTTCATCCCTGATGAGCAGGATGTGTCAGACAATTACTAGAAGAATCAAACTTGATGAATATTCGTTACCAAGACCATGATTTACATATTTGTCAAAATCTGAAAAAGTTTTCATGCAAATAGTAAATAAAAAATCGATGGGCTTTTATTCAAGGGTCATGCTCCACAACATGCGTTTTATTATGTGGCATGTTTTGCGAATTGGTGAATTAATATAGTGCTCATCATAAAAAGTTCTGAAAGATGAAGATTTTGAAACAAAAGCAGAGTCGCAGGACCTACCAAAACGAGAGCAGCGAGTATCATGATTACAATCTCCTCATTCTCAACATTCATCCATTTAATTAATTATTCTCAGAAAAAACTATACAGGATTTCATTTCATTTCAAGAATAAAACTTCATATGCATAGATTATTTTTTGTTCACCCTGTATAGCTTTTCGTGATGGCAAAATTCAATCTGCTATGTGACTGAATCGGTATATGACTATTTCAAAATGTTACATACTGTGGTTATCCAGTAATGGATGACCATCAGTATGGAGTACTCGGACATCAAAATTTGAAGTCTGGTCTCGTTTTTACGTTTTTTCTCGAAAAACAAGCGTTCTATCGAGTATCAACAAAAAATCTCTTTTGTACATAATTGAATAGCCTTTTATGACATTGTATAAAATTTGAGGATTTTTTGTCGTTGCTCACTTTTAGGTAAAATATAAACAATAATATTCCCGTAACGGTGCCACTGGTAGAGAAAATGAAAATTTGTGTTTATCAGAAAATGCACCTCGATGCATAAATTACATTTACCAAATTTCATGAAGATGTATACAATATTGTTTCAGCTATTATAAAAAAACTGAATATTTTTCAAAACTTCATCACCCTGTATCTCAAAAGTTGACACTTTTAGGACAAACGTTCATATGAAGTTTTCTTCCTAAAATGAGTCAAAGAATTGCCCCCTCGAATATTAGCATGTCTTTAAGGAACACCCTGTATATCTCGAAAACTGTATTAAATGAGTTGACATTATTCAAGTTGTCTAAACTCAAAATTGAAAGGCCAGTCGTGTGAAGAAAAATGTATAGGTTTTTATTCAAAACTCGGTTTATTATAGGAAAGTTAGTGCCTTTTCAAGATCCAGAAAACAAATGTGATCAACAATCTCTTCTTGTAACACCAAAACTCCAACTCGATCTGTTTTCCAAAAATTAGGTATGCGCAATCAGATCAAGCTCGTTGGTAATATGTCTATCAAGAGAAAATGTCAGCTAAATAGATATGATATGAGCTTGATCGGACTATTGAAAATAATGTGCACACTGCAGGTACTGTCATGAATAATCCAATCCATCTAAGTAGAAGTAATTCCCTTTTGTGAGTTTGATGATCTGTGGTTCTAAATAGTAGATATACGAAAGAACCTCGGTCAAGGCCATAGACTGCAAGGCTAGATAGATAAGGTGTATATAGTGTGTTATTGGATTCACACGTAGGAACAAACAGTTCGCGAACGTTGCAGTGAGTCAGACTCAAATGCCAACTTCTGGGCTTCATTATTTAGGTGTGCAAGGGTACAGAGTCTCATAAAGTATCATAGTTTTTTCCTCATGTACTGAGAGTTTGCTAAAAATCGAGACTTTCCGTTGAAGTAGTGAGGCAAATCCTCATCATATATTATTTTTATTTTTCCCTCCTAATATTGGAAGTAATCGAAACGTTTTTTGTCCTCGAATCGTTGAAATAATAATGTCCAGGAAAGTATAATATATAATAATGAACAATACGATTACTCACACATTCAGTTTGGAACAATGATAATTCATTCGAATGAATGAGGTCATTATCCTCTATAAACGCCTATATACAAACCTCAAAATAAAATCGAGCATGAATAACTTTTGTGGAATGAAAAAATATATCTGAATAACTTTCTCTCTTCAGATCTTCGCATATCAAATTCGTGAATCTTGACCTCTATGCGGATATTTGCGAAAGCCACTGTAGGTTTATGAACAGTCATGAATCTTGATGGAACCTTCCTCGGAACTTTCAGTTAACAGTAATGTTTTTTGTCTTGATCGTCATCAAGAGTTTCACCCGAGGTTTCACCCTTCGACGAGCCCTTCGATGATCCCCGATTTGACAATAGATCTGAGATTGATTCTCTTCAATAATAATTGTCATCAAAGGCTTGACAGATAGTACTGTTTCACCCTTCTATAAATCAGTGATCAGTCTTCTTCAGCTATTATTGCAGATTGAATAACTGAAGTCGAATATAAGATGCACGTAATGTCATAGTTTGAATACAATGTTCAAATATGAAGGCATAAGTGTTTTTTTTATGTTCTGGTTCCCACGAAAAGGGTTATCCTGTAATGTTCAGAGAACATCGTGAGAATCAAGGGAAATAAGGTAGGAATTGGTGTTCCTTTTAAATTTCTGGAGGTTATATGCCTCGGGGAACACCTCCCTTGGCCATGTATTCCAGAGCCTCGCTGTTCGTTGAATGAACGAGTCGTTGGAAAGAGATGTTCTGCAGGTCTCCAAAGTGACCACGAAGGGGTGCGAATCCTCAACTAGACGGGTTGATCTCGCGGGGACTGCCAAGGGAGGTACAATTGTTGATAATTCAGAAGAGCATCGTCCATGAAAATATCTATAAAATAGAGCCAGATCTCCAATTTTTCTACGGTGTTCCAGAGAACTGAGTGGGTTTGTGAGTGAGGCATCACCCACGAGACGAATTGCCCTTTTTTGAACAGAATCCAACAGTTTCAGGGTATGTTTGGGTGCCGCACTCCAAATATGGGAACAGTATTCCAGGACAGGTCGGATCCGTGCCTTATAGATCTTAAGCAGCTGACTGGAAGTGAAATAGCTCCTGGCCCGACACAGAAAACCAAGTTTTTGGGATGCACTTTTAGCAATTGATCCCACGTGATTCTCCCAAGAAAGGTTATTGCTGATAGTAATACCAAGCATCGAAATGGATGTCTTCAAAGGTATCATTGCTCCTGAAATGCTTGTTTTAGGCACAGTGAGATCGGCTTTTCTAGAGAAAAGGCATGCTTGTGTTTTGTTTGCATTGAAATCTACCAAGTTATTCGATCTCCACTCGAGAATTGTTGCCAAGTCCATATTTATGTTGTCAACATTTTTTCCTCGTTCGTTTCTGATTTGCCTGGCTGGTATTAGAGCCCTGAAAGAGAAGGCGGTATGGAGGGTACTATCATCCGCGAAGAAGTGTACTGGACATGAAGTTGCTTTCAACAAATCGTTGATATGGAGTAGAAATAGCGTTGGTGCTAGAATTGATCCTTGCGGAACACCAGCATTTATGGTACGAGAGTCAGATGAAACTCCGTCGACCACTACCACCACGACCACGACCAAAACCAGCTAGCAGAGAACATAGCTGGGGTGACAAGCCATAAAATTGAAGCTTGGCGAGGAGTCCGTGGTGCCAGACTCGATCGAATGCTTTGGAGATATCAAGTGCTAAACATACAGTGCTCAACATATGTAACGGATAAATTCATTTTCTAAAAACCTGAAACATGTCTATTCATGTTTTTGGAAAGATAATCCGTGACCTCGTCCGTGACATAAGAGAAATCCCCTCTCCTTAACCCTTCTCAACGCGACAACCACCCCCAATTCTAGGGGGCTGAGTGATACCCGGTGATACCTCATTTGACGCATGAATGAAAGTCAAAAAATGTATATGGCTGTATACAGGGTGTTTCGAAAAAACCTGATCCACCTGCTAGGGTAGGTAGAACACAAAATAAGTTGGGTTTGTTCTGTGGAAACATTTCGTAAAGGTATCCGTTCTCAAGATACAAGCTGTTGAAAATGTTTTTCTGTTACACAAAAGTACTGGCAACATTCTAATGCAATTTCGTATAGATGTGTTTTGAAAGCTGACACATGGCACGAAGTTGTTTTAATATCTGACTCTCGTAGAGGGCGCTAGTTACACGGTTCGTACCGAGTAGTTTTGAACATAACCTTTTTGAGGATAGATTTGTCTATCAAAATTTGATATGAACTTGAACATCATACAATTTTACATCAAGAAGGTACTCTTGGTAAAACTCGATACTGTGTTCCGTTTTCGGAATATTTCGATTTGAAAATTATGAAGTGATAACTGTTGCTGGTATAAAACATCAGGTTTTGAATTGGCTCGGCCGTTATTTGATGGAAATCCATAGTAGAAGTAAAATACATCACAAACGATTTTCCACAATAGATCACATGACATGTTTTACTAACACAGTGGCTACTTCAGGTAAAATACTCGTACAATAAACTAAACTTTCATTGACTTGCCTATCTCTTATATCCTACATATAAAGGATGAAAATTACCTGTTGTTCGCTGAGCCTTCATTTTTGAAAAGTAGGCACAATATCTACATTCAAATTTGGTGTACTTGTAAACTTGAAATGGTTCATAGCAACTATATTAGTACCTACTAATTTCTAAGATTCTAGACCTCAATAATTCACTGCAGTTAAATTTGTTTTCTTAGTTGGTAATATTATGTAAGCTAACCTAACCCTTTATCCGGTAACCCAAATTTCAATGTAAATACTGTGCTTACTTCCCGAAAATGAAGGCTTAGCGAAAATATTCACACCTAATTTTAAACCTTTAGGTTGGGAAAGTAGGATGTCGACTTGTAGAGGTTAGGCAAGTCAATGTAATGTTAGTTTGTTGTTCGAGTATTTCAGTCAAAAATAGTGGGTTGTGCCTTTAGAAACTAAAAGCTTCTATAATTAGAAACTCGAAATCTTCCTTCATATCCTCCTAATTGATGTACTCGTTATAGAATATCCGGTTATTGATTAGATAAATCACCTTTCTAAACGTTTTTGGAAATATTTTGTCTATCTATTCCTAGCGAGGGTCATAACGTCATGCCCTATATTTGAGAGGTTATCATTATATGCGTCACACTAATTAATAGTGATTCGATGTGGTTAGTGTCGTCAGTGCTATATAGTATGTAAAGTTATCGCGTATAGGAATTTATTAATCACCCACGAAACTAGAATGAATATACATACTATTTTACACTATAAATGGATAATTATCCCCTCGTATGGAACCAGGTCAGTAATGATGAAGGAAATTGAATAGAGTTGATTTTTCTAGGTTTTTTAGAAATTGATTAGATACTCAAATGGTATAGTTTCTGGTTATTCTAGAGGTTTTTATAATCATATAACCATTCATCATCAAGCGGAAAAGTAATTAGGGCGGTTCATTCGGCATGATTGGTCAGATTTCAGAAGTGTATATACTGGGTGTTTTCTGAAATTTTCGAAAATTGAAGTGGGCGATGAAAAACAAAAAAACAAAATGGAAGTAGAGAGTACCTACATATTTGTGGAAAAAAATTGGACAGTATTGTTAATTATTGATCAGAGGTTAGCCTTATACAGACGTTTGCTTTCTGTGAGGAGCATTGGAAGTATCAATAACGACTCTTGTAATGCTGATGCCTGTCCTAAGTTCAATCTCGTGATTTATTGTCCTGTCTCATACAATTGCTGATATTTCGAAACCATATTCATACAATACTGCGAATTTCATCGTTGTTATTATATATTTTCAATGCATCAAATGGAATATTACTTAGTGAGTACGTCATCAATGATACTGAGAGGTCATTGACTCACATTGAAGTACATTTTTCTTTATAGCACTCAATGACCATTAAATCAGAATTTTATCAATCTTACAATCATATAAGTTTGAATTTCTTATTCTTCAACATCTGTTAAAAAGGAATCCATGAATGTAATAGTGATTTTGAAGGTATGAAATTCCCATATTTTATTTTATTTCATTCCTTTTACTGAATTCATCTAATGTGGATACTTGGCTGATTTCCAATATTTGGGTTCAAACAACTAAATAGTTATTTAAACACCAAGATAGTGAAGAATATCATTATTTCCCATACCCGAGTAATATTCTTCACAGCCAAGGTGTATAAATACATTTTTCTCACCACTAAAGCAATACATTTTCATCACCATAGTTTTGTGTAGCTGAAATATGGACCTTTGTCACTATGGAAGCGCTTCTTTTCAATTCTAATTAAAATCGAGTAGATATGGCCATGCCAGCATGTATTTGACAAGTCGTTTCTATATAGCTTGTGGTGAGAAAACAACCAAATGATGTTTCGTTATCATTCAGCCGGATTCTACAGGGTGTATCTAAATAACACCGAAAAAATTCAAAGGGGAAATTCTTTGTAATATTGTAGCAAAAAGTTCATATAAATATGTGTCATAACTCCGTTTTTGAGATACGGGATGTTGAAGTTGGGAGTAATAATTGTTTTAATTTATAGCTTTCATGGTTCCAAAATGTAGTTTGGTTGGAGACTGAGAAAGCCTCAAAATTTCAAAAGGATACTAATTGGGGTTATTGAGTAATCTCAATAATAGTCTTGAAGACACGCCTACATCATTATTTGGAATCAAATCGAATTTTTATTGTTTCCTCTAAAATTAAGCAAGATACAAAAATTACACAAAGGATAAAGAAGTTGTTAATTCAATAGTTCTAATAAAAATATGAAACTCAAAAAAACCGGTGGCATTCACCATAAATATCGATGAATTTACCCAGTGTGACGCCACTGGAAATATTATTTCGAATCTAATTGCACCAGAAGAAGCTTCATATTAATATTAACAAAACCACAACGTTTTATTGATATTGATGGAAAGACAGTTGAGTAATGAATAACAAAACGATTTTCATGGAAATACTACTACCCTGTATATCGAAAACGAAGCAAGTTAGAGAACTTATTTAGGTATTCTTCTACGGTTTGCTGAGGATGCTACTATAGTGGTTGAATAATGAAATCACAATTATTTATTATAATCCTCATGGAACCTTCACAACTCCAACAACTGATGCGCCTACTTAATTTTCCAAGATTAAAAACTATCCTAGTATATGATCTCGGTCTATTGTGTAGCATTGAAATGTATAGAAATAGCCAATACTAATGATGATATCTAATTTTAACTGGTTGATCGCTACTATTGGTTAGTTTATTATTGAAAAAGTCTAGCTGGTGATGTACCGCGTTATTAAATTTCGAGCTGAAAAATCTATGTGTATTATTTATGGATAGAGACAAGATGGAGATGGAAACTGCCTACAGATATAACCGTTCAACAGCTGTACTGAAAGAAGTGCATCCTTCAGCATGAGTTCAGAAAATTCCAGCGGAACCGCTGAAGTGGAGTCGCTAGGGATGCCAGAAAAGACGAATTGCTTCATGAATTCTCCTGAAATCAGATGTTCTCCGTCTCCGTGCATTTTTGATTGGGATGAAAATGTTAGAAGGTGTGGAGGTAAATAATAGCAAAGAGTAAAGTCAAAGACGATGAATTACCATTCTAACCATCTGAGTAGATCCATCTTGCAGTGGAGTGAAGATAATAGGACAGGAAGAAAATCTTAGTCTTTCTCATTATGATACTTTCTGTAACAAATAATTTTTGCTGATGATGTAGCTTTGAAGCTTCGAAACATGTCTCAATTCCAATGTTAAATGAAGTTTAGTTTTGATGGAGTTGACTGTGAGATTTTCTTTCTGCCCAATGACTATTCTCCTCTTTTTTTCAACAATATTTTTGATGAAACTAAAGTGTTCAAAGAATTGAGTGGGCCACTGAAATTTTGACAACTGCCGTTATTCTTCGGAAAGGGCGGATCCCTCTTGATGAGATGTTATATTGGGTGTTCCCATGGTATCACCCGCATGAATAGGTGTTGATTACACAAATACGAAATTTCCGGGGCATTCCCGATTATGTCATGAACAAACATAATATAAGAAAAAAGTTTCTTGATATCATGGTAGCCCATGAAAGTCTGAAAATCACTGAATATTTGTTACTGTTCGTATATAGGCGTTACATATAGGTCAGAATGATCCAGAAGTGCCCCCTTTCACCCTTTGAATTGAGATATCTGAAAAATCACGAAATTGTTCCGAGATATTAACCAGGGCAGCTGATCCGAACGATGATCCGAATGACGAATTCTTGTTATCAATAGCATTTGGTCATAGCAGCATCGAACTGAACAGGCGATTTCACCAAAAAAAAGAGAATTGTTTTCCTGTTGAAGATGTTCATGATTTCAAAGCAATATGAATTCATCTCCTAGAATTTCCTCGATGGTATAACGAGGCAAAATGGTTTGAATATTTCCCACGAAGTTTTTCAATCCGCAGTGATGCGATATAATCCAGAAAATCGAGAAAAAAGCAAATTTTGTCATTCTGTATGAGAAATATCGAAAGGCACTTATACTATTTCATTTCTGTAACACTTTTTCAAAACCCTTGGTTTGTCATGACTGATCATGTGTTTTGAACAATGAATCCTAAAGAGGAAGAACGCAGCTTCCGAGGACTGCTTTCCGATTGAAAATCAATTCATTTTTCGAAAAATTACGACAAATTCAAAATTGGCAAAAGCGGTCTACTCAATTTTTTGAGCAACTTTTCTGGAGAGTTCTATAGCTAGTTCTTTTTAGCAATATTTTGTAGGAAAACCTCTAGATTATTGTACACCTACTTCCCATTTTCCATCAATTCTCTCAGAGATGATTAATGAAATTCAAACAACCTGTATATACGCCACTTTTCAACGATTTTCCCAATTGCACCAGTTTTGCATAATTTTATAGATGCCTTTATAAGTAATTTTCAAACACCATCAGTTTTAAATTTAATATAATCTTCAGTTTTCTATTTCAGTGTATCATGACTGTTCCGATTCACTTGAAATAGTCTTGTTTTTGAGGTTTACGAAATTGCACTCGGTAGAAGAACTAAATGAGGGCTAACATTATTTAGTGTCCACCAAAACGCGCTACTGAAACGTGAGATCAGGGTTGGTAGAACTGACAAATATACTTCTAATTTTCATGTCATTCGGCTTCCACCTTCGATATCTTCTCCTTTGTCAATGTGAGAAATTGTTGTGAAGTTCCACTTTGAGAGTAAAAAACGTAAGTCGACTCAAGTCTTTCGATACCTGTGAGGTTTTCTATTCATTATTCAAATATTCACATAATTTTTCTCGTATATTTTCGATACGGCAAAATATTATAATTTCTGACTTTGACACTGCCCTCACGTTTTAGTAGCGCCAACTGGTGAGAGTGAAAATTGTATCCCCCTTTGAATTAATTATATAGGGATACAAGGTGGCTTTTGGATACAGAAAACAAGGAGAAAATTTGATAAATTCGATAATGCTTCCTAGCATCTCACAATACAACTATAGATAGTGAATCGTGTCGAAGAAAACTGTTACGGAAATCCAGATAAATATTGATGATCGATATGTGATTCACGTGGAACTCGACGTGGTATCTATCAAAGGAATCATACAATTATTTGGCACCATTTTTTGATGATTCCAGTAGTCGATAAATATTTATTTGTCAAGTAGTAACAGAGGTCAGAGATCAATCACACAACATTTCAATTATCTACCTTCCAAATTTTAGGACTTTAATGAAATGAATATCCGGAATAAACGCTCGGACCCGTCGATTTATGATTCGAGAGGTACCGACTTTTCTGCTTTCTTTATCCCCGTACCTCTAACCTCCTACCAGGGGGAAGCATAACTCTTTAATTTCACGTCATGAAAGATTCAAATAATGAAAGGGGCAATGTCGAATTTACTTCGAAAATGTCATTCTTATCAGAGTAGGTTCCTTAATATTGATTAGAGAAAAATCGAAATTTCAATTTGAAATAACAAAGGTGAACTGCAATGACCACAAGAATTCCGCAATGTCAGAAAATTGTATACAAGGTGTTCCTTTACTAATTGGAATTATTTCAACTATTCAATCCTCAGCTCAAAACATGGAGATTTAACCCAAATCACCTGGATAAAATGCGTCTCCTTTCTGAGTTTCTTCAAAAATATAAAAATCATTCTTTGTGCGCAGTATACTTCAAAACTATTTGACGTATTATTGTCATATTAGGTGGGAACTGTATATACCATACTGAATTATGTTATTGAATGAACGTTTCTGGCTACCACTTACCAGAAGCACACGATAGGGACAAGTGAGTGGTTGATCCTTCCCAAGTTCTACGCCACTGGCGGAATTGCAATTTCATCACAAGTTTTCGATTGTCCAATACTTCTCGAGATATTTCAGTTGAACATGAAGCTGCACAAATATTTCGATTATAAGTCCTTGGAAACACTTCCTTAGACAATGAATTCCAGAGCTTTTCCGTTCTATAGAGAAACGAGTTTTGATATAGTGTTGTTCGACATATTTCGAGTTTGACAACGAAAGTATGTGCTGACTGTCGAGTTTGATAGTCGTGAACTGATTGCAGAGACTTCTGAAGAACATTTCCCGTGAAACTATCAATAAAAAAGTGAAAGGTCGCTGACCATTCTACCCATCAGGCGAATGGCTCTCTTCTGGAGATTGAATCTTAGAGCATCAGAGAATGTTTGGGTGCTGAACCCCATATGTGAGAACAGTATTCTAGAACAGTTCGTATCTGTTCTTTGTAAATCATAAAAGCTGTTGAGGTGTGACGTAGCTTTTCGTACGGAATAAGAATCTGAGTTTTTGTGAAGCAGCTTTCGCTATGGATCTGGCAGTGACATGATTATCCCATGAAAGAGTATTGCTGATGGAGACACCGAGAATAGATACAGTTGACTTGGTGGAAATGTTGGTATCTGACATTGTTACATGAGGCATACTGAGTTCCGGCTTTCTAGAGAAAATACAGGTTTTTCGCGGCGTTGAATTCAACTAGGTTGTTAGTTCCCCAGGGTGTGATTTCAGCAAGATCTTCATTGACAGCAATGACCTGCCTGCGTCGTGAGTTCTTAGTTTCCTGAGAATAAATGGGTATTTACTTACTTACTTACTTACTTACTTAATCTCTATTTTCCTTTCAGACAAAATAACATTGTATAGGAATCGTCACAATATAAACTTATAATCTATCTTAAATCTAGTATCACAAGTGAGTATAGTAAAGTAATGATTAAAAAGCAGTTCACAAAAAATCATGGACGGAATAGTGAGATTTCAGCAAAAGATATTCTTTTAATTTTATTTTGAATTGTTTGGTCGAGGAAATACATTTGATGTTTTGTGGGATTTTGTTATAAAGCATTGGGCCCATGTTGTTTGGAGATTTGAATGTGAGCGTTTTTGTAGTAATAGGCAGGTGTAGGTTATCTTTTGATCTAGTGTTAAAATTATGAACTTGAGAATTTTTCACAAAACTTTTGTTGTTATGAACATAAAACCACATTTCAAAAATATACAGACATGCAAGTGTTAAAACTTTCAATTCTTCAAAAATAGTTTTACAGCTATCAGTACGTGATTTGAAGACCATTGTTCTAATAATTTTTTTCTGAGCCATAAATACCTCAGCTGAGTGAGCTGACCAACCCCAAAAGCAAATACCGTAGCGTAATCGCGATTCGACTTATATACCATCAGTAATTCTGGAATAGAATGCAGTATCAATTATGTTGGTGTTTTTAGTCATTGGATTGCATTCATTACGCAAATGAAACTTTAATCCACGAACAAAAATAACATATCTATTGTTATCTATAAGAATTTCTTGAAACAGAGACACCCTGTGACTCGGACAGGAGACACATTTTATCTAGGTGATTTGGGTTAAATCTTCATATTTTGAGCTTAGGATTTTATAGTTGGAATATTTTCAAACAGTAAATAAACACCCTGTGTATATCACTGTGCTACTCTGCTCTTGTAAGGAAGCAACTTCGAATTCATGTTTTTTGTTCTAAAATCACTAGATAGTAAAAAATGATAATGAAACTCGTGAATACAGGTTCGGATTCTCCGATTCTCCATAGTTAGTATGTCACTAATGACGTCTTATGTGCCCTTGAATAACTTCAATGAGTCTTGTTCGATTTTGAACTGTGGAAATTTGAGTCTGATACATTATAGGTCAACAATATTTGGTATTGAATAATTCCATGATGCTGCTTTCATTTTGAATTCTGTTAATGTTAAAAGCAATTCATATTGAAATTAAGTGTCTGGTAACCTTGATGTAAAACAATTTTCATCTTCCTCCACATTGTTGAGTTAACCACTGATATTTGCATTGTGACGAAAAAAAAAAAACAATTGCATGCATGCTTTGAAATACCAGTAGCAATTTACTCACCTAATTGATCTATTACTCATTGATATTGTCAATGTGAAATTTTGAATACAGTTGTTATCGATGAATATGTATTGAATTACAAGTATTATTTAATGATGTGGTAATACGTCACAATATTGCATATTTTTTTGGTATAGTCATAATTAAAAAACGTTGTTGAGAATGTCAGACCCTACTATTAGACTATAGTATAGGGTACTCGATAGGGTATCACATTTAAAATAGAGGATCTGACGTTGGTTATTATTTATTTTTTTAAACGTCAACATTGCCATTTCTCAATCGAACATATTCTGTAACCAACTTGTGAATTAATATAGGTACCTATTTGATTTTTTGATTTATGGTCCTGAGTAATAGAGAATTTGTTGATTATTATATCATATATCATAAATGATAGATCCGATAGACTGAGTCAAAATAAAGTCAGTACTTCATATAAAAAAATGTTTATCGCACTTTGTTACGAAGTTATTGTTAAAAAATATATTTCATGCATAACCCTTGAACGGTTGCCATGGTATTGATGATATTTGGGCAAATAAATTAACTCATACTAATGCTCTTCCCGATATTTTATGTAAACGGCTGTTTTATACAAGATGAGACAAATTATTACCGATTTATGGAGGTATTTTTGCCAGAGGTGACAAATTTGACATGAAAGTGGGGAATTTGCGCGCCTGTGAGGCTCCATCTCTGGGAACCTTATTTTATACGAATACTTGGTGCAAGACACTACCGTCTCTCTGGATGTATTACTATTTCATATTATCATACGAGTATACTTGGTAAAAGACACTCCGTGTCTCTGTAAAAGTAAAAAACTCGCTCATCTTGAAAATCCAGATCAGGATAATGGAACAGAACTATTAAATTATGCTATGTCATCAATCCTTGATCAGTTCGCGAAGTTCCAACTCAATTTCACGTTCTGAAGTGGGTCCAAATCACCCGTATCTCTGATTGTAACTATTCATACGTGTACTTGGTGTAATGCACTGCCGTGTCTCTATTAATACAAAAAGCATTGTAAAGTTATTCGAAAGAAAAACGAACATTTCAATATTTGGTGAAGGAACATTTTCGAAATTTTCGAAAACTATTATGTTATGTTTTTTCAATTGCCTCGGTTGTTTCTTGATGGAAATCCATAGCAAATGGAAAAACTTCACAGACGATAAGAGTTCCACAAAAGTCTCTATCACACGACATGTTTCGCTTACACAGTAGCTTCATCAGGTGAAAAACTGGTAGAATGAAATAGACTAACCTTGTCTTGCCTCACTTTTATATATAGTGGGGTCGGATAGCGGAAAAAAGTTTCACATCTTGCAACCAATGCGCCCTTTTGGATTCAGATAGTACATGGGTAGACGCGTTGAAAAAGCTCGGGACACAAATTTTTCTGGCTCTCTAGCGGCGTTGATGACGTAATCAATATGGCCGCCATAGTTTTGTGGCAAGCTTTTATATTTCCCTGTGTAACTCGGGTTTGTATTAAAATATTAACCAATATTATTAGTGATTATTGATGAGGAGAAGGTAGGCTTTCCAACGGTATGAAATACATTATTGTTCAAGTTTGTAATTATAGAAATAATTGCAACATAATTATTTTTTTTATTCAATTTTGATTTCTATCGAAACATTTTGCTTTATTGCTCGAAACCCGTTGCATATAGCTAAAAACGTAGCAGATACTTCTTGTTCATCAATGAATTAGCTTTCGGATGGTGTATATGATTTCTATTTCATAACTGAAAATGTGCCAAAACAATGTAGTGTTGCACAGTTATGACAGCAATGTAATACTGGCTCTAAATGTGTGGAAAGGATTATTCTCAGATAAATTATGAACATACAAAAATGGATATATATTTATATAAAGCAATACATTGAGAATTCGCATTCTCTATGTGATGAGAATATCAACTCCTTTTCAGTTTATTCAATAGAAAACAACTACTTTCCTGGCTATATGCCACGACGAACATTGAATTATATCTATTGAACACACACGATAAGAGTTTGAAAATAAAATCTTTTCTAGGCAGATGTTATTTGAGATACGTCATGATATAAGAAATGTATTACTTCAGTCGACCATAAACAGAAAAATGTCAACGAAGAGGAAACATGAATTGGTTGATGCTACGACTGAACCAGTGTTGGCTCCGTTTGTATGGGACCTGTGTTTGCTATGCCAAAAGCATTCCAAGGAGCACCTAATCATTCCGAAGTATGAAGATTACTTAACAACGGCGAAGAATCTTACAGTTTTTGCTGAACATGGTGAGCTTCCAAGTGCTATTAGAAACTTGAATCAGTTGGACGATGGAAATGGTCTTTCACAAACACTAGTAGCCCGTGTTGCAAAATATGTATCACAAATCTTGCAAGAACAATTATGACAGTCAAAAGGAGGAAAGACTGTCTCGTGGGAAGAAACAGGAAGGACGCCCTAATTGCACAGACGAAACTCCATCTACTTCAAAATTAACAAAAGCAGCATTATTTTGCCCTGATGTGAAAAAGGTGTGTCTCTTTTGTGATGAAGGAGAAGATAGAGACAGACTTGTGGCAGCATCCACGCTGGGTATTGGGCCTACAATTCATAGTCATGCTCTACAATTACAAGATGAAAAACTGTTGAAGAAGTTATCGTCAACAGATTTGGTAGCGTTAGAAGCCAAATACCACAAACTATGCTATACTCGCTTCCTAACTAGTGCAAGAGCTGCTGAACGTAGCCGAAAAGGTGATCATTACAATCCCGAAGAAGTTCTTTATGGTACTGTTATAACGGAATTGGTTCAATACATGCAAGATTTGTACTTATCTAGCAGTACTTCCCCAGTGTTCAAACTTTCATATCTAACAAAATTAGTATCTCATCGCATGACAAACATGGGAACGCAAACTGATGAGAAAAATATCAATAGAACACGTCTCAAAGAACAACTATTATCATTTATACCTGGCCTGTGAGCAGATAAGTCAGGACGTGAAATTATTTTGAGTTTTGATGGGGATGTTGACGATACCATTTGTGATGCCTGTGCATTTAATGACTTCAGTGATGGTATGTGTCTGGGACGGGCAGTAGGTATATTACGAAGACAACTTTTTGAAGATTTTCCTAGATTTGAAGGATCTTTTAAGAATGCATTCAACATATTGAACGAGCTACTCTTCAAGCAAGAATCTGGAACAACAGCCTCGATTCACAATACGCAATACCTCCTAACCAATTGGGGATGGACTGTGACTTCAGAAGGTTCATACCGACCTGTGTGGACAATAATTCCGGAAGTGGCAAAACACTGTGTACAACTCACCACTTGTACTTGCCGCAAGAGATGCACATCTTGTAAATGTATTAAAATGGGAATACGAAGAACAAAACTTTGTGTATGCGAAGGACAGTGCTCCGACAGTGATCGGTAATCACAAGGGGAATTTTTAGTTTTCCAACCCCATTAAATATTATTGCACCTTATTATTTTCTTTGTATACCAGTTTATTTCACGATATATGTACTGAATTTGCATATTAAATTGAAATAATATTGTATTTATTCAAATTCTTTTATTTCTCGTTCCTGTACCTATATGATTGAAACGTATCTCACAATCATCTTGGGTATGACTCCTATCACTGATTTTGAAACGGAATAGAATTTCAATTGTAATGAACATGCTACAATTTATTTAATATACATAAAAATTAACAATAAATACATTCGCTACTTATACATATATTATATAAATTACATTCTTGCCATAAGTGTGCAATGCTACATTGTTTTGATACATTTTCAGTACCTGCTTGTTATGAAATGAAAGTTATATATATATACCGTTCGAAAGCCAACTCATTGACGAACAAAAAGTATTCGACACGTTTTTGGCTATTTGCAGCGGGTTTCGAGTAATTCAGCAAAATGTTTCGATAGAAACCAAAATTGAATGAAAAAAATAATTATGTTGCAATTATTTCTATAATCACAAACTCAAACGATAATGTATTTTATACCGTTGGAAAGCCTATTTTCTCCTCATCAATAATCACTAATGATATTGGTTAATATTCTAATACAAACCCGAGTTACACAGGGAAATGTAAAAGCTTGCCACAAAACTATGGCGGCCATATTGATTACGTCATCAACGCCGCTAGAGGGCCAGAAAAATTTGTGTCCCGGGCTTTTTCAACGCGTCTACCCATGTACTATCTGAATCTGAAAGGGCGCATTGGTTGCCAGTTGTGAAATATTTTGGTAGAATTTTTAGTTAACCGACCCCACTAATATCATTATTTCCCAACCTGAAGGATTATAATTACCTGTGGAAAGGTTCGATTAACCTTCATTTTCGGAAAATAGGCACAATATCTACATTAAAATACGGTGTACCGGATTAACTTGAAAGGGTTGATAGCAAATACATATTCCAGACAGCACCAGATATTCCATGAATCTCCCTATCATATTCCTTTTGGAATATTGAAATATTCTAGGAATAATCTGGAATATTCCGGAATATCTGTGGAATATTCTCTAAATATGCGAATGGGAATAGATATTCATAGAAAATATCCAAAAGAATATTCTATGTTGAATGTTCCTGGAATATTCCGAAAAACATATTCTGAAATAAAAAAAAGTGACCCAAGTAGGGATCGAACTCGTGACCTCAAGACTATTTGAGCAACGCCTCGACCACTAGGCCAGTATTCGAATTGAATAATGTTGTACATATCAATTTCTTGTGAGAGCGTTGTTCCAAATCGAATCATAAACACTTTTTGTTTCAAAATCCCCTTACATCTAATTGATGTTTGATACTCACATCTCTGAAATAATGATTGGTATTTATGTGTTGAGAAACATAGGAATTTTCATGGAATATTTCATGAATATACACCACAGAATATTCAGTTGAGAATATTTCATGAATATACCGCACAGAATATTCAGTTAGGAATATTTCATGAATATACCCCACATAACATTTAGTTGGGAATATATCATGATTATACAACAGAGAATATTCAGTTGGGAATATTCCTGGAAAATTCATACCTGAATATTCCTTGAACATATCCGACTATTCACTTTGGAATATTCCTTTTAGATGTTCCAGAGGCATGTATATATTCTAGGAATAATCGATGAATATTCGGAATATACTCCTCCTTCTTATCATATTTAGAGAATATTCTAGGAATATCCAGTACTGTCTGATTGACTACTAAGAAAACAAATTCAACAGTGGTGATTTGAGGTCTAGTTGATCGTTGAGTAAAATGTTAGAATTTTTGAGTTTGTTAATTTCGAACGATTTAGAGTGATTGAGTTTCATTCCTTCATTTTATAAGTGTAGAATTTGGAAAAAAAACATAGTTTTGGTGATAACTTCCAGTAGTAGAAAATGAAGGACTAAATCTTTGAATCATTGAACAGAAAAATGATTTGAATTTTGAACTTGGAAGCTCTGTATAACGAACATGGGGGCCCAGAAAAAAAATGCATATGCGGATTCACCTCCTTTTCGCGTATCTTAATATTTTAATAAGTTGTCAGAACGCTCATTTTATTTTTTCATTAAGAAAGCCAAGACCCTCCTCCTAAAATTGTTCTATTTCATAAACAAGACACACCAAGTCATCTATTCACTCCACTTTGAGATACCATGGACTTTTAACATAGATTATTGTTCTATTTGATTGACTGAAAATAATTCTGCCAAAAATTCATTAAGAAAGAAAATGATATACCTATGTATTGTTGAAAATTCATGTTTTGTTCATGATGAAATTAGACTGGTGTAACCACTTGTCAAGGCCGCACCGGATTGACTGTTGATGGCGTACGGAACATCGTGCCACATACATATACTTCACAGATATAATGTAAATTTCACGTCTTTTTCATTAAATCAATCACTTTTCCCAATGTTTTTAAATTACGAATTAATATACGTAAATGTAAACAACAAAACAAAACAACCATTGTGTAGCAAGATCACTTCGGGAACAGCGCCATCTAGCGTTAGTTTTGCGCGGCCTTACTACGGTGATAGAATTCGACATAATCAAGTAGGCAGAGGTCTACAAAAATTTCTAGGGTTTTGTAAGAGGGAGCTATTTCACCATACATAATATATCCACCTTTGTTTTGTTCAAAACTGTTGGATAATTTCACATATTTACACATTCACACATCTACATTGTATATGAAAACTCCTAAATCGTATAAGACTGTATAACAATTTGGCGAAAAACACACTAGCTTACGTTCAATTATTATCTAGAATGGTTGTAATTCGCATTTGCAACATTCAAATTGTTTTCTGAAATGTTGATAGTCAGAACTGTATTGCAATTGTTTATAATGTCAATGTTACATATTATATAAACTCTATGCTGAAAAAATTGCATGTTCAAAAAATTACAGCAGTGCGTATGCACACCGCGATTGAATGCAAAAACGGCTCAAACATGGCTACAACTTCCAAAAGTTGCAAATTGTTTTAAAGGGTATGGACCCCCTCCCCTTTAGAGCTGTCTGAAATACCGAAACAATCTGGTAAACAATTCTGATAGTGGAAAAATAGACATGAGTATAGGAAATATGTAATTTGTTAGAACCTTCCGAACGAAAATCGGAGGTTAGTTAGGTATTGTTATTGAAAACGTGCGATTGTAGTTCTGGAGAGATGGAGAAAATGAGAAAAAAACATTAATTTTGCAACTGCAACATGTGTACAAGTATTTAATTGAAATATCCATATAGAGGACGATTCAAAATTCGATGTAAATATTTTGAAGACATTTTGTTGGGGTCAAAATATGGCTGAAAATCTACGGATGAAAAAGAAAGATTATCTAAAATAACGGATTACATCTTCTGAAAATTGGCATGCCCTCTTCTTCTTTGACACTCATCTATTTCCTTCTTGCTTTAAAAATGATGTAAACCCAGTTTTGAGGAAGGTGGAGGGGGTCCACCCTTTTGATGGCCCAAATTTTATGTTACAATCTGATTTTGAATTCCATGATCCCGTGTTAGGGTCCAGAAGAGGATCCACCACTGGATATGAGCAGTATCAAAAGAGTTTGTGACCATAAAAAAATTTAAGAATCCGGTAGATATGTTGCAATTTTTTATACAACTAACCGTTTTCCAGAAAATTGTAATCAACGCTTACATACGGAGGTGATCGCATGTCGGGACGAATTTGAGACTGCTACTTCAGAGGCGTGCGGATACTTGCACTTGATTCGTTATTATGATCACAATTTCAGATAATCCTTCGTTTTTTATCAAACTAACAGTGACTATACCTCGAAGGAGTTGCATTTTAGGTCATATCATTATATGAAGAAAAAGTTTATTCTCGATCCCAATAATACGTTACCTGTTGATATGTTATATTATTTGATTATTCTTCAATACTTTATTCTTCATTTTGTTATTGGTTACAAATGATGCACACATTTATTGAAACCAACGTTACGTATTGCTTTTCTTATTCCTAAATATTGGATATTGGACCTAGACCCCCCTCCCTAGGAATGAATCTTAATTACGCCACATAGCTCCCCATGTTCAATTAATTACTTCAGGAGGACCTGCACGAGGGTGGCATATATGCCGTGGAATTATTCCATTGAAATTTCAACAAAAATCCATTCGCATATGCATTTGTCAATCGTGCAGAATCATCAATTTTCAATGCAACTTGAATTTGATTGTTTTATCCGATGCATGCATGTAGATACGACAATTTAAAACTGATAATAGTCATAGCTTGAAAGATTTATGCATTAACAAATCATCCACTTCTAATATAACAAAGTCTTAGAGAGAGTATTTTGCGCAAAAAACAATATTTACATGAGTTTGACAACAAATATGTAGGTGGCCAACGAGAGAATTGATTTGACGATATAAGTTGCGAAAACATTTCAAATAGGTTCAAATATGGAATACCAATACACGCTCCTAAACAATCAATCAATCAATTAATCAATCAATCAATCAATCAATCAATAAACAGTTATATTGTTAATATGATTTCACGACAAGTACTTTTCATTTGACTAAATACAGGATACAAAAACTGAACTCCATTACTGAATTTAACTTGGTTATATTCATGTACTTTGTAGGCTTCTTTCATCTAAACTTCGGTTGCGGTGAGAAAAAATCATTCTGAGGTTTCTACTTTGATTTTCCATACATAGATTATGTTGTGTACTCTGAACCATGCCATAAAAAACCCAGCGTAAACGAATCAGAAATGCAAAGTTCACCATATTATATCGACGTTATGCATCTACATAGTGTGCTAGTCTGGAGGATCTAGTAAATTTGAGAATAACGACGAGTATAGATTGTAAAGAACGCTTCCGAATGCGATGCCCTCCTCTAACGAGAAACATCCGAGTGTTGTAAGTGCCACTCTTCCAGAAAACACCCTGTACCCGAACCGATCGCCGTCAAGGTCACCATCTCCAGGTTCCGATTCCTGCCCTTCTCCTAGATTAGGCAGCAAGGGCTACTATAGGGGAAGCAACGGCCCTTCCAGTCCCGTGTTAGGGTCCAGAAGAGGATCCACCACTGGATATGAGCAGTATCAAAAGAGTTTGCTGGAAGTGCCCATCTGCATCGACTATGGTGATCCTTCCAGTGATGATCTGAGTTCTGAGTGGGATTCTGATGTGCCGGAGCCCAGAAAGGAAGCTTCCTCGAAGGTATTAACGAAATGTTGCCACAAATATAGAAACTGATATGGGATCTGAGTATGATGGAAGCTTCAGAAGTGAACAACTACTCTGTTTATTCATGAACTATTACTAATCACTACTGTTTATTTCGAGTATATAATATGAGAACACGCGGTAGACCCCTATTACTAACTGACTGACAGGCTACTACTGAGCGAGCTACTTCTTATATCGGGGTTCAATTAATAGAGTATGAGATATATCAAAATGAGATTTGGTATAGATGAATGGAATGTGATATTTTTCAGTATTAGGTCAACTCCGGCTCTGAATTTTGAGATGGTATACCCTATATATTGTGAAACTTTTGGAATGCTGAGACAATTCTGTATCAGTATGTGAAATTTTCAATATTTTTTTCGCCTACTCTGTTTTTTCGGTCACTTTCAATTGAGAGAGAAAATGAGAGAATATGCTTTATTGTCTAAAGATGTAAAATCTTATTGACAAAGTAATTCAGAAAAATAACCTTGGAAAAAACAAAACTAGAACTAGAGGAAATCGCTACTAACACCGCAACATTTTGAAATCTATTAGAAATTCAAACACTCTTATAAGCTAGTTCATAAGGGACACATTACAAAGTATTTTTTTTATTTCATTTTTATTTTCACAAACAGGAATACAAAGAGGACGAACCCAGAAACAGTATTCACATATAGGTATACTAAATATGTCATGTTGTTAGGAATTCAATTCCATTATACAGAGCAGAATTTTATATATTCTATATGGTGAAGAAAAATTTTCAATATACCATCAATTGGTTGCTGGAACGAATTTTTCTTGAGTTTGTTCACAAAGATTGTTGAAGAGTCGGAAAAAATATCAATCTCTTTGGAATGGAGTTATAACTTTTCAAGCATTGATGTGAAGGGGAGTTGAGATAGTAATTTGTGTTCGGTATGGATGTATGGAACAAGTTATAGTAGCGAGTGGAATATTGTGGATCATTGTAATGGATCAAGTTATTTATAGATGAGGAATGAATGATTCCATTTATAATTTTGAAAGAGAATTTGATATCGGCCATAGCTCTTCTGTCAGCAAGACTAATCAAATTAAGTTTTCGAATTACGAAGTGATTTTGTGGCGTGTTTTTGAAATATATCTTGTTGATATAAGCAATGAATTCATTCTGAATACTTTCTATTTGTTTGGTGTATATTATATAATAGGGATTCCAAATGATTGAGCCGAAGCCTAGCAGACTATTCACGTATGACATGAATTAAAATAGTCTCATTAATGATGATGTTATGGATAAAATCTATCATCAAAAAACTCTTGTAGACTATAATAGGGTTTATCCTCGGGTTTATCCGAAGAGAGTGATTTAATTCTCTGTTTGAATTTTTAATTGCATCCAACTTCTTTGATATTTCTTGGCAAATGATTAAACATCTTACAGCCTACATAAATGATTGAATCTCTAACTAGTGCCGATGATGGAATTGGTAATTTAATGCTACCAGTTTGCAGGCCTTATTTTCATGCAAGGAATACGCCCCTGAAAGGATGCCGCTTACATTTGAATCACCCTGAATATCACATATACAGTGTGTCCACCTTAAGGACTTACCACCCCTGTAAAATTGTTATTGCCCGACCGATTTCGAAAAACTTTTTTTTGTTGGATAGGTATTTGAAATGTCCATCCAACAAGAGAGTGATTTTACTCATGAACTGTAATCGTGGCCAACTGCGACCAGCTTTATTGACCCATATTTGAGAAAGTACTATTAGGGATTTTTTTTCACAAAAAACAATGATGGATTCTAAATCACGATCACTTGAAACACACCTCTTCTGATTTTTATCATCATAAAACACAGGGTGTCCGAAAAAACGAATTATGTTTTTTTTTAATAGGTGATCAGAAAATGTAGTATTGTGATATTTTTGAGAAGAATTGATGACACATTATTATTGAGGATCACTTTGAACATATCTGTACCGATTTTCATCATTCAAAAATACGATGTGTATGGGAAAACAATTAAAAAGAAAAAGTAGGCAATATTTTTTCTTCAACTCAAAAAAAATATTAATTTGATTTTTCGAACACTCTGTATTTGATGATGATGAAAATCGGTACAGGTATGTTCCAAGTGATCCTGATTCATCTTTTCATTTTGAGTGAAGAATTATCAGGATGAAAAATATTGCTTACCTATCCTTTTTATTTTTTTTCTCAGACACATTGAATATTCAAATGACGAAAATTGGTACAGGTATATTTGAAATAGTCCTCAATAATAATTTGTGATTATTTTTTCCTAGAAAAACCACAGAACTACATTTGCTGATCACCTATTTGAAGAAAATGATGATTCGTTTTTTCGGACACCCTGTGTTTAATGATGATGAAAATCGGTACAGGTATATTTCAAGTGGTACTGATTCAGAATCCATCATCAAGTTTCGTGGAAAAAAATCCCTAATAGTACTTTCTGGAATATGGTTCATTGAAATTTGTCGCAGTTGGCCACGATAACAGTCCAAGAATTAGATCACTCTCTCATTGGATGGGCATTTCAAATACCTATCCAACAAAAAAAGGTTTTTTGAAATTGGTCGGATAATAACGATTTCACAGGGGTGGTAAGTCCTTAAGGTGGACACACTGTATACACTACTCTGAGAAAGAACTAAGTCCTCTTATCTTCCATTCGACTTCGCGGATACGTAAATTACCAAACAACCAGTGAATTCGCAATTTTTCAAAATCAAATCAGAAAATTAGACTGTAAATATTTTATTACTTCAAAAGAATGATGAAGATGCTTGCAAAAAGATGCTTGCAACGCAGGGGTCACTCCTGTAAAAAAATTCAAATTTTACATCGATATATTTCTGATTTCAATATAACGTAATATCTTCTCAATATTCATCTTACATACCACCTGAAACCAAAATCTACTCCATTTTTCCCTTGTTTAATGAATAACTATTGATATCTTTCCAGGATCAAATGCTCTCATTGAATAATACTATATAATACTATACCCCGTTGATCTATTATTGGGGATGAAGTGACCCGAGATAAAAATACCTGCATTCATTTAATTTGAATTGGCAAAATAACCATCTGGTACATGTCAAATTGAATTGTAACATTGACAGATAATCTAATCGATATGAACATTTTTCGACAGTTTCAACCAATCATGTCTCCA
Organism: Phaedon cochleariae; assembly: GCA_918026855.4. Lineage (NCBI taxonomy): Eukaryota > Metazoa > Arthropoda > Insecta > Coleoptera > Chrysomelidae > Phaedon > Phaedon cochleariae. The sequence continues at coordinate 16,290,826 of OU896709.1, read as the reverse complement.
CATTTAACTGATAACAACCAAGGAAATTATTCAATGACTATGACACCAAGAAAAACTCATACGCTCCAGAGTTTCAAAAACTACTTAGTCATATATCTGGTAGTCGTTTGACGTAATAACTGAAATATGATAAGATAACATACGTGACTCCAAACCGCTGTAGTGACGCAAACGCCTAATGAAACTGTGAACTAATATAACAGTGTGTGGTGAAACAATATACGTATACAGTGGGTATTCAAAAAAAATCTACGTAAATGATGAGTGTGAGGAAAATTTGATCCCAACAACTTTTTCGAATTCATATCATCGAAATAATGAAGATAAAACTCAAAGTCTCATTGCAAATCCGAAGTTCGATGCAAATCATTTTTGCGCTACATGTTTCGACTCCTCGGAGTCATCATCATCGCTTATAGGTTAGAGGGGAAAAAACATTGAAAACATAGCTAAGAAGGTTCCAGATGTATAAAAGAAAGCTTGAGCTCATTTTAAAGAACAATTTTTTTTAATGGACCTTCAAAAAGATATTGATGCCATATACTAGCCATATGGGGTAGAGATGAATGAACAATTATGATTTTGTTCCATAAGTTTATATATTTTTGTTATTCCGAAATTCAAAAGATGGTTTTTGAAATATGATCAAGCCTTCTGCCACATGTCAAGCCATGTTAGCTATGTTTTTTTGTTAATGTTTTTTCTCCAATTCTATGAACCTGATGATGACTCCTAGGAGTCGGAACATGTAGCGCAGAAACTGATTTGCAATACATTTTTGATTTGATACCATCAGTTTTCTAATTTTCTTCACATCACCTCCAATTTGAGCTTGGATTACTACCAGAGATTTATATCTGATATACCTACCAGTGACCACGTGATATATATTCGATGGGTATAAGAATGGGACTGTTACAGTGGAAAGTTGTATTTCATTATTCAGAAGTTCTAACCCAAACCAATAATTCACTATCAGACGAAAAAAATAGTGATTGGATAACCAGTTTGAATTGTTGTGAAGATTACTTCAATGTGTAAACACCGAAATGCCCAAATTATTTGATTTTCAATTCCTCATTTCAAAAATCAGTTCCACTATTAACTGTGGGAAGTTGACCAGATGAACCTATTTCACGAAATTCGAAACTATTTTGTTCATAATTATAGTACTTCCAGTTCTTATTCTCCTTATTTTATCACCACTACGGTGAAAGTGAATTCTTGTTATCGGTGCATCACATCATCAAAAGTAAGTGTTTTTCATTATATTATTTTGATGGCTTCAAATGACGAAAAATTGCATCAAATAGTCAAATACTACTTATACATGGAAAGATCAGTATAAATTCGACTCACCATAATCGGTGCCAAGAATTATATACGAACTATGGAGAAAATGTTTTTCAGTTTCATGAATAGAACAGTTGATTTTTCAGGACCGATATTTCAATAAAATTTGTATCAATATATATCATACAGGATTTTCCTCCCTCCCCACGAGCAATTAATAATAAATGAAAGTCACTGGTCATTCTTGAACATCAAAGTACGATCTCATGTACAGGGTATCCCAATTTGGGCACTTTTGCGGGGTATCTCCCTTATCAGTAAAGATAGAGCATTGCGATTTTCGCGACAGTGTGCTACTTTTTCATGAAATTAATAATGGCGCAAGCAGAATTGTGATAGCTCTTCCGGTTGTCGAGATACAGGGTGGAATTGAAAAATATCACTTTTCAGGCACCCTCCGTGTCTCAGTTATCTTTGAACTTATCGAAGAAGTTAAAACTTGTTTTCATAGAGTTTTTCTCGTAGAATCCAGTGGCGTAGTTATTTTTTTGCTAGCACCTTTTGTTTTTTAGTTATGGAGCAAACATATGTTTTTTTAAATGGAACACCCTGTATATCATTTCATATACACATTGAGCATGAAGTGGGCTTTCCGAAAATATATAATTGTATACAATTATTTTCCATTTGAAAAAACATATGTTTGCTCCATAACTAAAAAACAAAAGGTGCTAGCAAAAAAATAACTACGCCACTGGATTCTACGAGAAAAACTCTATAAAAACAAGTTTTAACTTCTTCGATAAGTTCGAAGATAACTGAGACTGAAAAGTGATATTTTTCAATTCCACCCTGTATCTCGACAACCGGAAGAGCTATCACAATTCTGCTTGCGCCATTATTAATTTCATAAAAAAGTAGCACACTGTCGCGAAAACCGCAATGCTCTATCTTTACTGATAAGGGAGATACCCCGCAAAAGTGCCCAAATTGGGATACCCTGTACATATATGAGTAAACTCTCTGGATAAGAGACTGAATTTTCAGGTATTAATATGAACGCTGATTATATTAAACTGAATAGTGAATTTCATCAAGAACTTATCTTACTCGTAATGTACTCTTCCTGACAACATTTGAGTTGATAGCAACAGGTATATGTCTTCAAAACTAAAAATGATATTAAAACCCATCATTCTCCAATATTGCGTTAACGCAACATCATTTTTCACACATTCTTGTCGATGAATGAATATCACGGAAAGAAGGAATCGTTGAATCAAGCAAAATTTAATTGAATGGAGCAAATAAATGTGTCATATTTGCACAGCAAAATATAATCTTGAAATGAGTAAATCTATATATTTTTTCATAGCAAATTTGAAGTTTAAATCAAGTGAATATGTCTTGCATGATCTCTGGATCTTATTCAATCAAGCACATCCATGAATTGTTTATGAAGAGATATTGAAAAATACTGTCTGTAGGTTAATCGAGGAGGTGGTATATTCATTATTCCAAATTTTTTGGTATTTTCTCTCCTCGTTTCTATAAAATTAAAATATGAATATTATTTCAATATACGTGTAGTAAGGACAAATCAGATGATTTGCCCCAAAATGTCACTGCGTTTAAAGAATTTTCCTATCAGAGAGCCTAAAAGAAAAATTCACTATAGCTTGAGATATTGAATTGGCACAACACAAATAATCATTTCGTTTGATTCGAAATGGCAAGATATTGATTCAATCGAATAATTAGTTCATTCAATTAAATAATCGATTAATTCAATGAATTATTTCGTTGATTCAAAAGGAACTGTATTTCAATTCGACAAACAGTTTTGTTGGATTGAATTCAGTATTGATTCGGACATTTTCTGAAATCTCTCATTAGATCTTTACTACACTTCATTCTTCAGCTGATGCGAAGCTTTTTGGGCTTGCTATGCATCCTAAGTTCAATTTATTAAGCTGATATTTCAAAAATGAAAAATCAGGATTCTCGTATATAATGAATTCGAGGTAGTTATAGAAGAGGCGAAAAGATGGCCCTCTAATGACAAAAATTTAACTCGATGTTGAATGACCGAAATATTTAATTGATATTACATATTATTATTATTGTTATTATTATTACAAATGATATCCGTTCTGAACGAGTTCATTGCTACATCAAAATAAGAAAACTTGTATGTTGTTTTGGAGATATATTCCCATCAATATGATCATTATTTCATCAAATCATTAGAATATACTATGGATTCAATTGAACTACATTCTTGATTTGAACAAGCTGAACAAGCTGATTCTCTGGCATAATCATGTATCTGTTTGATTCAACAGAAAATTGCTCAGTCTAACAAAAATAACTCGAGCGTTTATGCAACAAAGTCTTTTTTCCCGTGTAATTGAACAGGACGTGCTGACTACTCGGGATGGAAAATAATATGTCGCTCTACCTGCCGGCAATCTTTCTGTTGTGATCAATAATTGCACAACCAAAAACCGAATATAAACAGACCATATTGATATCTATCAAAAACCCCGCTATAGGTGGTGTACACCTATAGTATTCACACTAGTGTATATAATCAAGGTGTACACTCATTTTTTATCGCAAATCCATATCACAGAGTAAGCTGTGACAATGTCTTCATTAGTCACACACTTATATGGTCCATCTGAAAATATTAGGTTCTTTCGCAGAAGGTAATGTGAGAGAGAATCACGTGGCCAGATGACCTGTGGAACGATCAAAATCTTTGAAGAAATAACATAGAGGTTCAATAAAATCAGTTTGGTACCCTGGAATGACAATTCAGTCGTAACCGTCATATCTAATTGTGAATCTATCAAATCAGTTGTGCAAGTCGAACACTTCAACCCTAAAAAAAGGAAACCTAATTAGATGGATCAACCCAGAAATACAACACTTATATGGGATGCGTAGATCTTCATCGAAATACCGAGTGAAAATTCGAGAAAATAAGTGGTGTTGGCCACTTTTTTCAAACCTGGTTAACATCAGTGCATGGAAGTAAACCAATCTGTATAACTTCAATGTATTGACTGTAGCACTATCAACCAGGGTCAGTAACTCGAAGAGGACGTGCGTCTATCTATATAATACCAGATTTGAGGATGTACGCCATCTAGTACAAAAACATCGGCAAACTCTGGGAAGATTTTGAATATTTTGAAGGAGCACTACATATTATAACTGTATAAAGTTTATAGTATTCTTCCACTTCAAGTGTTTCACCTTATATCACAAGAGATAATTCAGTGGTAAAGTCGTCCCTGCCATCAATATTGCAAGAACGCAATGCTAGTTTTTTCTGGCATTTGATGGATAATTTTCAATTTCATATTATATTATTGATATTTGTGGTCCAATGAATATATTTGAACAAAGTGAAACTATTTTTCCTGAGTTTAATGGTGGTATTGAACAGAAATTGAAAAGTCACTTGTGACACCAAAACAAATGGCGCATAAACAAATTAAAAGTATAGTTCACACAGACCGCCTGCTACCTGCGATGTTTTATGCTGGATTTGTCTCAAGTTACTTTGTAACGACTGTACCTACCATTAGAATTTCCTCAAATAGTGTGGACAACAAATTTGGGATATCAACTCATCTTCCTTAATAACAATGGATGTCCATTGTATAGACGTACATTGACATGCTGGATATACATTGGATGGCTCAAAATGTCCAGCATCTATCCAATGGACAGCCATTGTAAATCCACAGGCCACGAGAAAATATTATGTGAAGAAATTTAAAAAGTAATCATTACACATAACCTTAAATTGACTGTTCACTGTTGCTTGAATGGGTACCTACGTACCTACGTTAAAAAATGTAATGACATAATGAAATCGTAACTATGGTTATATTGCTGTATGAATTTGCCTCAATCGAACGATATAAACTTCTGCATACAATAACAGCAAAATTGAACGACTCGATAATGGACCGGCAATAGAGAACACAAAACAAAGATGGCGATGGCATGTGCATTCTTTCATTCCACTAGATACATTATGGATATCCATTGGAAAGGTGTCAGTAGTTCTCCATTTGATAGGAATTTAGGTTTATTCAATATGATTGTACAATTCATGTCCATGAATATCCGGAACTTTTGATATCCATTGGAATGGTGTGAGTGGTATTCCATTGGATAGGCATTATGGTTCATTTCTTGTCCATGGACATCTAAAGCTCTTTTGGTCCCGAAATGGGCATCCATTGTATGGCCTGTGTTATTAGGGTTCTTGTTGTTCACGATGAATAAACAACATTGTTACGGTTGGTTATTTTGGCTGGGATTTCTTTTATTCGTCTGAGGCTGGGACGCATACCTGATTTGTTTGCCGATTTCGGTAGATTTGGCATTTCACACCCATGCTTGAGATATAAATACTTACACCTTATTATAGTTAAGTATTTTTGTATCGATCAGGGAAGCCTTCAAGATTCACATACTTGCTTGATCTGTATTTCATTCTCCATTCGCTGGATGGATAACTTGTTTTTGAATAATCACGGCCAGCAATAGTTTAATAAATAATAAATAAATAAATGATACATTTACTTTTATTATACATTCTACATCTCAACAAGTGTCATATTCGATTACAAGAATGATAATAGGTAAGAGAGCCAGCAGTTATTATCACAAATGTACAAAAGGTAAAGTTCATCCGAAAGGATAATTCTCAACTTTACCACATCAACTGTAACAAAGAAAAATAACTGTAAAAAAGAAAATGAACAAGAACTGGTAAAAAAAGTGGGAAAAGAACTGGAATAGTATTCACACCAATAGGTACTTCAATAGTGCATATATAAAAAATAAATAATGACCTGAATTTATATCACAGTTCAGATTCGACATTTCTTTCGAAGGCTTGCAAACTAGTGATTTCACTTCCTGAGTTTTGAATCATTATGTTCGGAGCAATATATGAAAAGCCACATTTGAAGAAGTTCGTGGTATGATGAGGTATATTCAATTGCATTTGATAGTTTTTTGTCTCAAACAACAATGTAGTTTACCTCCTTTTGATTATCAAGCCAAACACAGTGGAGTATGGAGAGAAATAAATAATTGCTATTATCATTGTTGATATGCTCACACCTAACATTTTCCACGTCTTTTTCCTATATCTGGCACTTGCGCTGTATTTGCCATTACAGCACCTGGTCCATACACAAATATGTCACTCTGTGGTTGTATTTATATTGAAACTACAATTAGAACATCCTTGAAAATTTAATAAACCTGCTGTCAATGAAGGTAGAATATTCTCACCACACGGATTATTCGTTGCATTTTATACATATGGCACGGCACTGGTGGTTACTTCACATATTTATTTGAGTCAATTGTTGCGGTTGCAGAGAAAATAGTATCTCTCATTCGGATCGATAGTGACTTTGTTTGACTCGCAAATTTTGCTTTCGTTCGGCCTCGCAAATGCAAAATTCGCTTGTCAAACAAATTGTTACTTCTGATCCTAATAAAACAATCTACTATTTCACGTTTGTTTTTGGATAACATTCATTACCTACATAAAGTGACGACAAATATAGCCTGTAGACAGCAGATCAAGATTAACCATGCATGGCAAATTAGTTTTGATCCGTCCCGTTTTCCGTTGGTATGTATTGACGTCAATGCAAACGAGAATTTTATACAGAGAAACATGATAATATAACATCCTCAAATTTTACCTGTTTTTAGCATCACTTAGCTATGAGTTCATCAGGAATAGCGTATACATCTATACTATCTACAGGCTGAGGAATAAAGGATTAATGCATTCAGCTTATTGAAACATACAATTTTTTGCAAAAAATGCAACCTATTATGTAATTATTATTTTTTGTGGTTGAAGTGAAGAATGATACAGCAAACTTAGTTTTGCATTCTGACAGTGAGAACAAATGGGAGACCTGGTATATTATTTACTACTCATGAATATTCCAGATGCATTTTTGGCTGCGATTGAAAGCGGTTGATTATTTTAAAACTACTGAACTATATAAGCTTATTTTTTCAAATGGAACGCGTATATTTCTTGGCAACCTGTTGCAGAATTAAAATACGAAACATTTTTTTCACGTTTATATCAACATCAGCTATTCCTAACAATTTTTGCATCACTGAACTCGTATGAGTATGTTTTGCAATTGCAAGCGGACACACACATCGCATGAATTCGTTTTTATACAGTGCTTCCAAGAGGTAATGTTAAAAAAATTAATGAAACACGATCGGATTCGATCGGACTCGACGATTTTTATTTATCGATGAGATTTTCTTGAAGGAAGGAGAAAATCTATCGAATGGTCTCCTAGGTCGCCGGATCTAACTCTTTTGGACTTGTTTTTGTGGGGTTACCTCCAATCGAAAGTGTGTTCATTGCCTTGGATATTATTGTCAAGCTGTGAATGGCAAATATTTTCAACTGTTGATTTGAATTGTTCTGTTTTTTTTACTAAACACGTCTTTACTTATTGATATGTGCAATCGTATTTTGTTCGATAACTGTTTAGTTCAGAATAAGACATGGTACATGAACCATACATAGAATTCGATGCAAAATTCAAAAGAGAATAACGAAATAGGTGTTCCCATTTGAAAAATTGATGATGACATTCATAACTTCTTTTTGGGCTATTTGACTACCCTGTATACATGAATGTAGGTACTATCAGATGAAACGCATGAAAAAAAAACCTCATCAAAATAGAAAAATCGACGGGTCCGAGCGTTTTTTTTCAAAAACTAACCACTCAATTCAAATTGAATTCAGACGTTACTCCTGGGAAGCACTGTATATTATCGACTCTCATAGAGGGGGGCACTATTAACACATTTCGTACCGAGTAGCTTTAAACATAACTTTTTGAGTTTAGGTTTTCTAGTCCAAACTTTATGTGAAGTTAAACATCATTTAATTTCACACCAAAGAGTCACTCTTGGTGAAACCCAATACTGTGTATTGTTTTTGAAATATTATGATTCTGAAATGATAGGGTAGTAGATGTCATGTGATGTCATGTGATGTAAAGTACAAATTATAATTAGCAAGAACGATATCATAAGTCTAACGTTGAAGTCATCAATTGAACAGAGGATCAAAAGAAAGAATTTGAAATAAATTAGGTACTTCGTAGTTACGAGCCAAGTAACTAGCTCCCTCTGTGAGAATGAGATATTGAAATATATTTCATACACATATAATTTCATTACCGATAGTTCCGACAATATCGTCAAAATTGATATTCAACACCATGTAGGTATGTTGAATACGGATGTCGTTTCGAAAATATTTTACTGAACAAACCCATATTATGTTTTGAACACTCTGTATACAGATGTGTTCCTAAAAGAGACATTCTAGAATTATTTTGTTCATTTTCACACTTCTCATTCTGTATCTAGCCAAATTATTAAAGTACCTAATACCTATAGTATGTATGAATTTCAAATTTCAAAATTTCCAAGGCACCCAAATTGAACGGTCTATAATAGTTATTTATGTATCAAGGGCGTAAAGTAGGCGTTTATGGCCTGTGGCGTGAATAATGGCCCGATGGCGCTAGCCGAGGGCCATTACACGCTCAAGGCCTCATATACAATATACCCAGTATATATACCTAACTAATTTTGACGTTGTCAATCAAACTGATGGTTGTTGTCTATATCAATACATCCAATAAACGAGCTGAATTGTCATTCTTTGACTGAAAAGTAAAAATTAGTGATAATAATAATAGCGATAGATATGGAATCGGATGAAGAAGAAGTTTATGATATACCGCTGGATATATTAGAATCTAGGAAAATGATCATAGGTTTTTCATTAATTGATATGTGGATATAAGGTAACTGAGAACAGCGGGCGGTAAAGTGCACTTTACGGCCCGTGGGCCATAATGAGCCCGCGGTCGGTAAAGTGCAACTTAACGCCCGCAAAACCGGGCGGTAAAGTGCACTTTACGACCCGCTAGTGCATAATAGTTATTTATGTATCAAGGGCGTAAAGTAGGCGTTTATGGCCTGTGGCGTAATTAATGGCCCGATGGCGCCAGCCGAGGGCCATTACACGCTCAAGGCCATAAACGCATTTCACGCACGTGATACATACAAAATTTTATGCACTAGTGGTTTATTTTCTGACTCAAAAGTAATGACTATAGATTTCAATAAACTAATATTCCCCCGAATTTGATTTGTTGCGTATAAATTCAGTAATCAAGAGAAGCGTAATGTTCATGGATGATTTACATGTGAAAATTATCGTACGAATATTGCATTTATCGTAATAGTTAAACTCTTTGATCTCTAGAAGAGATTCATTCTTCAGAATTTCACAATATGCATACCCAGTATATATACCTAACTAATTTTGACGTTGTCAAGCTGATGGTTGTTGTCTACATCAATACATCCAATAAACGAGCTGAAATGTCATTCTTTGACTGAAAAGTAAAAATTAGTGATGATAATAATAGCGATAGATATGGAATCGGATAAAGAAGAAGTTTATGATATACCGCTGGATATATTAGAATCTAGGTAAATGATCATAGGTTTTTCATGAATTGATATGTGGATATAAGGTAACTGGGAACAGCGGGCGGTAAAGTGCACTTTACGGCCCGTGGGCCATAATGAGCCCGCGGGCGGTAAAGTGCGACTTAACGCCCGCAGAACCGGGCGGTAAAGTGCACTTTACGGCCCGCTAGTGCATAAAGAAATTTAGAGCTGAGCAGTCGAAAGATGAAAGATTGAGTTATCTTTTCTTCGTTTTGCAGCCCTCTGGTTGGAGAAAACTGAGGAATATAGTGCAATGGACGCCCTTCTTCCAGACCTACAAGAAACACAGATATCCATGGGTCCAGCTGGCTGGACATCAGGGCAATTTCAAGGCAGGACCAGACCAGGGAACCGTCCTCAAAAAGCTGTGTACGAAAGAAGAGAAATGTTTCAAGGTAAAACTGTTTTACAACAATCCCACGTAACTTCTGTAACCATTCAAACTAAATCCCCCACAGATAACCTAATGAAACTGAAACTCGTTCGATTGATTGATTGATTGATTGATTGATTGATTGATTGATTGATTGATTGATTGATTGATTGATTGATTGATTGATTGATTGATTGATTGATTGATTGATTGATTGATTGATTGATTGATTGATTGATTGATTGATTGATTGATTGGTTGATTGGTTGATTGGTTGATTGATTGATTGATTGATTGATTGATTGATTGATTGATTGATTGATTGATTGATTGATTGATTGATTGATTGATTGATTGATTGATTGATTGATTGATTGATTGATTGATTGATTGATTGATTGATTGATTGATTGATTGATTGATTGATTGATTGATTGATTGATTGATTGATTGATTGATTGATTGATTGATTGCGAAAAAGTGAATGTGACATGTTTTTGCTTTCCATTATCCACTATGAGCCTAAGCTACTAATATCGATAACGCTTTCGTATTTTCTCATTCTAGGTTCTGATGAAAGATGTTCTGAGACCGTACGTACCTGAATACAAAGGACTAGTTGCTAGTGATGACGGAGAATGTTCCTATATCCAGTTACAGGACCTCCTGGGAGATTTCGTGTCTCCTTGTGTCATGGACTGCAAAATTGGCGTTCGCACTTATCTAGAGGAGGAGCTTGCCAAAGCGAAAGAGAAGCCTAAATTAAGAAAGGTAGGTTGTGGTCGAGGTTATGGCCGAATAACAGGCGAATGCAATTTCTTCTCATCATTCCCTACCTTGTTCTATTCTATTTCTGTCTTTTTCACCATGTGTCTTGTTTTGTCTACTCTTCTTATTTATTTCCTCTTCTGCTCCATTCTTTTTTTCTTCTTATTCTTTTTCTTCTTCTCACTCTTGATTGCTAGGTTTTGTATATTAGTTCCCTCTCACATCGACAACCAATTTCATATTCCTGTCATTTGGTTACCATGTCCCATGTCTACATTATGTCGATACTCTGTCAATCCTTCAGATTGTTTTTCCATATAGCTTCATATTTGACATTTTTTTTTACCTTCTGCTATTTTTCAACATGTGATCGATAAAAAACATTCAAAATCTTCTTGAAATGTTCGATCTCATTAGAGTCAGATTTTTCTGGCTCCTCAGCCGCTTTGAAAAATGTTACTGAATCCAACAGACCACGAAACTCGTTAGGTCAGTCTTTATAATTTCGATGGTACTGTTTGTTTTTCCTGACCCTTAACAGGTTTGTTTTATTCTGATACCATATACATGTTTTCCTCAACATTCATAATGTATTTTAGGTCATATTCAGTCTGATGATGGCCGTTGTTCCGAAACCGGTCACTTTCTAATGTAATTTTGATATAAAGTGTGGTCGACCGACTTGGAGTTTCTCTTTCATTTATAAATACTGTGGGGCCACTTTGAAAATGGATGATTTTCATAGTTTATATTAATAGTTATTTATGTATCAAGAGCGTAAAGTAGGCCTCGGCTAACGCCATCGGGCCATTATTCACGCTGCAGGCTATAAACGCATTTTACGTACGTGATACATACAACATTTTATGCACTAGCGGTTTATTTCCCGAGTCTCAAGTAATGACTAGATTTCAACAAACTACAATTCATATGTTACCCATGAATTCAGTTTCCAAGAGAAGCGCTATGTTTATGTGTATAGTCTACATAGGTATTAAAATTACCGTACGAATTTCGCAATTATCGTAAGAATAAAACTGTTCACTAACAGATATTCATTCCTTGAGATGTAACAATATAACCCAGTATATAGCAACCTAAATTCGACGTTGTCAATCAATCTGATGATTGCTGCAATACATCCATAAAACAAACTGAAATTGTCATCTTTTGGCTAAAAACTTCAGACAGCCAGAAAGCAACAATTCAAAGAAAGAAGTTATAGCGAAGATGGAATCGGATGAACAATAACATGTATTATAATCATAACGATAGAATCAGCTGAGAGTTCAAATATAGGTATTCCACAAATTGATGTGTGGATATAAGGGATTCGAGAACAGCGGGCGGTAATGTGCACTTTATGGCCCGTGGATAATGTGCCTGTGGGCGGTAAAGTGCCACTTAACGCTCGCAAATCTGGGCGATGAAGTGCACTTTACCGCCCGTTGGAGGATACAAATTATTTGGCTTACTGAGTCAGGGCAAAAGGAGGTTCCCTACTTGGGAGCGTGCTGAGAGTTAGCTACGCCACTGCTGGGTAGTGCAGGTTGATTATCAGACATGAAAGACCTTCCTAAACGATTCGATTGCTTCCAGGACATGTACGAGAAGATGTGCCAAATCGACACGACCGCGCCCACGGAAGAGGAGCACAAGCTGAAGGGCGTGACGAAACCGCGGTACATGGTGTGGAGAGAGACGATATCCTCGACGGCGACCTTGGGGTTCCGAATAGAGGGAATCCGCAGTGCGGATGGCACCTCGACGAAGGACTTCAAAACGACGAAGACCAAGGACCAGGTGATGGCCTCTTTCGAGAAGTTCACCGAAGGGTTTCCGCATGCAGTGGTGAGTTCACGGATTCTGAAGATTGTTCAAGTCTAGTGCCGACTAGAGTCCCTGTATGTATTTGACAGTTTTGCTGTAATTGATCGCATGCACGATGACCAAACCTGGAGGTGAAATATTGAAAGACGACCTCACTCTTCTGTGAAACATTGAAACACAACCACATTTATTTTATTGGTTTACGAAGGTATCAAAGGATTGAAATAGTTTTTCACAATATTTTGGCATACGAATCGTGTTTTTTTCGCAATTCATTCATTCAAGCATACCTTCTTATTGTACTGTTGTACAATGCACAAAAACTGTAGCGAGAGACGAAGGAATATGATTTTTCAAGTGAATAGTAATCTCACATAGTTTTTATTACGAAATTATGTCATTTCTTATTGAAATTCCTTCTGCCACTTATGCAATAGAAGTGAATAATGCTGAAAGATTGAAAATGTCTACAACAGTCCTCCTGTTTGATTGCATGAATCCAATCTTCTTGCATTATTTTAGAAATTCCACGATTATTTCTATCAGTTCCTATAATTCCTATGCCAAAATTATTGTGAAAAACTATTTCAATCACTTGTAAACAAATAAAAAAGTAAGGTTGTGTTTCAGTGTTTCACCTCCAGGGTCGGTCATCTGACAGTTCTTGCACGCATAAAAAGGAAGACAGAGAAAGATATATAGATGTACCCTTCACCACGACAGTAGAGGTAAGACGATCCGAAGTGCATAGAAAATCATATCCATGTCTTTGTTCAACCAAACCTTCAAAGTCATTTCAAGAATTTGGGGTGATGCCTTTTGTCACTGCTTATGTCATAGTGTCCGTACTCTTATTACATTCAGTTCTTGTTAGCCAGTCGCTAGAGAAGTTGAATAGTTTCATGACTAAAATTGTGTTCTTGCATAATAAAACATTGATATGATAAAAATTGGCAGCATATTATCTTGATTGCACCACTGAATCTTATATGACTTCATAATTTGTCATTCGATGTATATTGATAGTTATTTATATTAGTTCACAATCATATCTTTTTATTTCTATAGTGGACATGTTTATTGGATGAGTCGAATTATTCAGCTAGATTTTAATAATTGGGTGATTGCCAACTGTCAGTATCTTATAATTGTTGTATAAATCCAGTATTTCTTTTATACAGATGAAAGTAGTTATGAGGACGTCAGGGGGTATCTTTCATCCAAAGTACGATTTGGATTCAGTGGTATATTCTCTTGCTTCCAAAATGATACAATTTTTATGCATCCGAATTATATGTTCAGTAGTAATACTATGAGAACTTCAAAATATTCGGTTTATACATCGATAGCTTATTGTTGATTAATTACAAAGATAATAATTCTGTTAAACTGACACTATTTGTAATTGTGCAGGAAGTTTGAGATGTATGACTTTAAAGATTTTGAAGTACGAATTGTATTCAATGCGATTATTTTTCGAGTAGTTCTGAACGAACGTCAAAATTCGACGACGCGCTTGAATGATTGGTGGAACTATACTTTATGTATATCCACGTATATTCGTGATTATACAAGGTAACTTAGGTCAATAATTGAACATTCTGATTGGATTAAAATCATACGAAAAAAATAATCATCTGAAATACGATTGACTGCCTTCAAAATTCAACGTCATTTTGTGACATGACAAATACGATGATAGTTTATTCACTGTTAATTTGTTCTTGATTGTTATTCATCACTTTCCGAGATTATATACAGTGTGTCTCTCTTCTAATGAAGCACCCCTGTATCCTACGTAATTTTTAAGTTAGGATTCTGAAATTTGCATATACCAAAAATATACACTATGACCAAGTGGGCACATCTCCAGTGATATAAACTGCTCGCCCTGGAAAATGTTATTAGGAGGCGTGATATAGGTTGAAAATCACTTTTGATTCGAAATAAGGATGTCCAATCTATCAACTATTCATATTTCTCCTCAAAAATGTTCAGTTCTGAGAAATTAGATTTTGTCTCACCTCTTTCATGGAAGCTCCCCCGTATCTTACGTCATTGAGGTGGGAATCTGAAAGTTGCAGGGGCAAGGAAGAGTTCAAAGAGAAAGTCAATGATCAAATAAGATAATCATCAGTGATATGCATTGCTCGCCAGCAGCCATGTGGACTGAATAATATAAATTTTTGGTATGAAAAAGTTACCGCCCAGTAATTTCGAATTTCGACCAATAGGAACATTTTCTCATCATCATATCAGATATCGGACGTTGGATTAGGGAAGCATGGGATTATGATGTTGACAGATTATGAAAACTTTCTATATCCATATTTTCAGTAGAGGAGTCATTGTTGGTATTAAATTTTTTTTTTCAGCCGAAGTATATCCAGAGACTGAAAGCCATCAAGGCTACACTTGAGAGTTCATCATTCTTCAATACACATGAGGTTAGAATTCTTCAATATCTAACGCCATACTTATTAACTAACATGAAATTGCCACACTAACATATCTAATCTATATACAGGGCTTTTGTAGACGAGTGGACAGCTGTATGAGTTTTAAATGATTTACTGGAGTAGGCTCACGCTAGGCATTGTTGCCTGTTCATTTTTTCTTTCGAATCATGAATAATGAATAAATGAAATAGATGAAAAACCCAAAGTCATCTCCACAACTTTTATTGAAATGATCAAAGATCATCAATGGTACATGTGTACAGTTGTGGAGATGACTTTGGGTTTTTCATCTATGAACTGCACCACTCCACTTTGAGTTACCATGGACTTCTTCCAAAGATTGAATAAATGAAACTCGAAGGGGTTGCTTGAATTATTTCTAGTTGAAGTTCATATTATCGACCTGACCTCTGGGCTATTTAATAATCTCAAGAAGATTCCTCATCCTCTAATGCACCCTGTACATACCTTTTTAGCTTCCATCTTATAATGCATATAATATTCATTTTAGAAATGTACAGAGACTTATCGGTGGTCCAACGGAAACTTAACACCCAGATTTTAGGACTTCAAAATGAAAATCCGGAAGAAAGCTCGGACCCGTCGTTTTCTGATTGAACGGAGAACGACTTGCCTGCTTTCTTCATCCCCTCAACCCCTATCAGGATGAAGCACAACCTCCAGATTTTGAATAGGAATGAGGGGTGTTGCGATATCTCATTTTGAAGATTTTATCGAGTACATCAGACCCTCTAATTTTGCGTCAAAATTCTCATCGATAACGAAATGAGAGATAAAATAGTAGAAGAGGCAATGTCGAATTTACATCGAAAATATTATTTCTCACCTGATAGTTTTTTTAGAGTAGGCTTCGAGAAGTATTTATCTATTTGTGGACGCACTATCTGTCCAACCTAATAGTGGTGAGGCAATGTCGAATTCACCTCGAAAATTTTATTCTTATCAGAGTAGGCTTCGAGAAGTATTTATCTATTTGTGGGCGCACTATCTGTCCAACCTGATAGTGGAAGAGGCAATGTCGAATCTACCTCGAAAATATTATTCTTATTAGAGTAGGCTTCGAGAAGTATTTATCTATTTGTGGACGCACTATCTGTCCAACCTAACCTAACCTAACCTCTGTTCATCGTGAATATTCAACAATGTTTCAACATTATCAAATCGATTGTTGAATATTCACTATGAACTGACGTAAATGGAACAGATAGGGCGTCCACGAAATTTTTGAATAAACCCTTTTCGAATCCTACTCTAACAAAAATAATATTTTCGAGGTGAATTTGACATTGCCTCTTCCATTATTTTCATGAATGAAAATTTTGGCGCGGAATTAGAAGATCTGATAGTACTCCATGAAATCTTCGGAATGAGGTATCGCTACACTCCTCATCCCTATTCAAAATCCGGGGGTTGTGCTTCTCTCTGGTAGGTGGTTGAAGTTATGGGCGGATGAAGATAGCAGACGAGTCGTCCCCCCTCGAATCAGGAATCGACCGTACCGAACGTTTTTCCAGATTTTCCAGTTTTTGTTCGACCACCCTGTCCAAGTATGAATCATAATTATTTGGTTTTGTAACAGGTGATCGGTAGTTCACTTCTTTTCGTCCACGACCGGTACAACGCCAACGTATGGTTGATAGATTTCGCCAAGACGATCGTTTTGCCTGAAAACGTGAAGATAACGCATAATTCCAAATGGAAAGTGGGAAACCACGAGGACGGATACTTGATAGGAGTGGAGAATCTGATCAAGATTTTCATGACGATGTTGGAACAGCAGCCGATTACGATCAGTCCTCCAATGATGCTTCAAGAGCCTTCTGAAGTTGTTAGAGAAAATGTAGACAATACTTGACGAGGTTGGAGGACATTAGATGCAATCATGGGGGAACTATATAGGATGGTGTGCTACGACGCATCTTTGTGGATGTCACTGCGAGTTAAACAATATAGGTCAGCGCGCGAATGTCAATTTGCCGTTATACTTCAAACTCGTTTGAAAACAGTTTGGTAGGAAATGTTTTGAACAGATAGTTGCTGTAATGATAGGGGAGATTATATTATACCAACCATTCTTCAAATTGATGTTATGTCAACAGCAAGCCTCATCAAGTCAAACAAGTCATCGTTTTTCGGGAAGCTGAATTTACAGTTTGTTTGCAATGAAATTTAGTAAATCTGAATAGTTCAGATAATGAGGACAGTGACTGGCTCGCAGTGATATCATGCACAAAATAAACGAATATTGGACTCATGAGTAGCACCATACTATATTTCCACCATGGATGCAATGTAATGCTGAAGAATATTGATAATACGATGAATATATTCGTGTAAATTGAACTTGTTCCATTTTCTTGAATGGAATATAATAGTTGCAATGATACAGTGAAAGAAATTTTACCTACGAGGGTTGATTGGATCAATCCAATCAATCTCAACTGATCAGGATGACGTTTGGTTTCATAATGAAAGCAATTATAAATTTTCATTTAATATAATTTTTTTTTCAAATAATTCTCATACAATATTGATGTGAAAGCGACAACAGTTTGTAATTTGATTTGTAAATATTCAGTTTACTATTTATTTATTTATAATTCCTATGTTTTTATATGATTTTTTTTCGTCTATGTTTGACGAAATAATTTCAATGCACTGATTTAACTACCTACTAAGGTACCTTCAAGATGGATTGAAGTGTTCTAATTCCGACTTGGATATTATAATTTTCATTTTATATATCCGTCATTTTTATAATAATAGTCATATGAAGTATACATCAATAAAGACCTAATTAGTGAAAGTTGCAAGATTTGTTTCTGTTCGATTGCCTACCAATGATTTTTCAGCGTCATTCTGAAAATGTATTCATAAACTACCATTTTCGGAATCTATATAATTATAGTCTATACAAACCATTACAAGAGGTAATTGTCTACCTCTACAAAATGTAAGTTGGCATGCATTTCAATCCATTTCACTAAAAATGAGAAAAAGCTCTAAAATCTTATTTTCAATGGCAATCCTGATACCCGTGAGCAACACAACAGACAATGCGATCATTTGTGAACTATCAAAACAAAACTCAATTGTGGGGAAAAAAATTATATTTTTGTGGTATGTGTATTTATAACTGAATATATGAATTTCAGTGCCATTCAGGACAATTCAATATCAATGTCTGTCTCTGGAATTTATCCCAGGTAGCAGAGTGACGTCAGAGAGACGTCATTTTAGAATCACAAAATGACGAAATAGATCATAAAATGTCGTCAAAATGTCACAGCCACAAGACGTCATATTTGTATCTCAAAATGACAGCTCAAAATGACCTATGAAGACGAAATGAAAAAAGTCCACTAGGTATTTATGGGCACATACTACATGGATCATACTCTAGCTGGTGATAAACAAGAGTATAACCAATGAAAAAACTACAACTCGGCCTCAGGAAGACCACGATTTTTATAATCCCGATCTCAGATCATTCTTTTATGTTCCAAGCAAATAAATCCCTATCATTAATTTGGAAATATCAAAATATCCTAGGAATAATCTGGTATATTCTTGAATATCTGTGGAATTTTATTCAAATATGCAAATTCCTCAGATATTTATGGAATATCTCCAAAAGAATATTATATGTTGAATGTTCCTGGAATATTTCAAAAAACATTAAAAAAGTGATTGAAATAATTAATTAATGGTGGCATGACCCCCACATCTGACACCTCTTACATTGAGAAATCTCCCAATCATTTTGCCGGAGCTTCCAAGTGACACGAGTAAAGAATAAATTCTTCACCCTGTCATTGCGATCTCTAAGCGAAATAGAAGGGAACACCTCTCGGCTTCATATGTTATAGGATTCTTTCATATCCTCTCAGAACGCTCGGGCTCGAAGTTTAGGCCCCTCACTATACACACGAATGTGATTTATTTTTCTTAAGCGTGTACATAAAATGGTACGACTTAATCGTCCTCGAGTTTGGATTTCAACATCTCTAAGTCGTATATGATGTTAGAAAGAATGGTTTGCTTTTAAGTTCTTCACTCATAGATGTTATGAGTTTCCTATCTGTCAACATCCCATCGAAAACAAGTGGTGCTAGTTTTTTGTCTTTTTGATAGGTGTTGAATTTTTTGTAGATAGATTTCGGGACGTTTTTGGGCTTGGTGGAGGGCTCTTCCTCGTCCAAAAAGTCTTCATCATCATCATCATCATTTATTCATTTCCATTAGACAATTTACATTGTATTGGTACAGTCATTTTGAAAGTAGGTATATACAATAGTAGATAGAGAAGAAGAAGATACTATTTACAGTTCAAAAGTTTTCCGAACCCTAATATATTCAGAAAGACCAAAGCAAATATAATAAATAAACTCAAACAGTGCTTGAAAAAAATTCGTTCATTCGTCTGAGGTTGTTGGTAGCTTTTGACTTTTGATCCTCCACTATTGGTTGGCTAGTCTGTCTGAGCTATTTCGTTTCTTGTGAAATTGTGAGTTGGTACCTCCGGATGACCTATAAGTACTATCAGTGAAAGTATTATAACAGAATACTGCAATTTCTGATTCTTCGATAAGCTAGACTAGTTTCTGTGGTAGGTATTGCATTCCTTAGGAATTATGATATGACTCCATGGGTAGGTTTATTTAATTATTTACCTATCAGCGAGTCACTATCGGATACATAGATACATAGATGTACATATATAGGGATGTAGGAGAACGAAAAATACCATAATAAGTGAATTGAAGTTTATTATTTCTCCATCACTTCATATATAGGTAGTCCTAGATGATATACCTACCTGTATAGGTACCTACTTTACTACATATAGGAAATGTTGAAAGTGGGGAAAATACGTTTGTCAACATTCAACATTTATATATAATTCACTTATTAGTGTAATTCAGGATATCTCATTATATAATATGCATATGTGCTGAAAGTGACTTCATTTGGTTCCCCGCGCGGTTTGCCTACCACTAATCTGATTATTTCTCAATATATCCCAACCACAGAATATATTTTCGTTTTAAATTTTCTGATCATATAAGGAGGCAACCTTTATCGAAGTTACACAGGAGGGCTGATGTGTAAGTAATATAATATGATGAAGTCTGGTAAAGCGCATATGCCTTTCATTGGCCCGGTACCGGCTGGAATCCGCTGGATTATAGGAGAAAGATTTCAATATACCATACAAAGGGGCAATATGAATATTGAATCGTACCATAATTGCACCGATACAATACAGAAATCGGATTGTTGCTTGCAGAATGGTTTTTATGAAGATACGGTCATTGGTCTGAAGATATGGGATTCATTGAAATAATTACGCAGAATGTACGATGTATGAAACAGAGAATATCTGAATTCAAGAAATACTATATGGAGCCAAAAAAGGAAGTGGCGTTTTTGTTTGGTGTAGTGTTTCCCACACTGAACTAGAAAAACGGTTTGAGTTTCATTATACGGTGTATAGATCACCGATGTATATATTCAAATCGGTAATAGGTGAGTGAGTGAGTTGATTTTGAACATGGAAGATAGTCACAAATATGATACACTAACAGATAGTGAATCACAATGTTTGCTATCATTTGGAGGACCGTCAATTCGAGAGCTACAACCAAAATCATCAGGTGGCCTTGTCACATTCTTGTTGGTTGGCCTTAGGATTCATAATGTTTTGGTTAAATCTAGCACTTCCAGTATTTATTTGGTTAGGTTAGGATTTATAATGAATTATTCATTGACTATTCCAAGAATACCTATAAGCATACATACATTATACATATGCCCCTGGAAATTCAAGGATATAGTTCAAGAAAAACTCGAAAATGATATATCAGGAATTCCTTGCAGTAGTAGAACATACCACGAACTTGTTAATTCATAGATAATGTAAGAAAATCTAACAAATTGATGATGAGGTTTTTCCATGCGATTTCTAAATTTTCGACTACTTCTCAGTCCTGTAATTTGGAAACTATCATTTTACCACAAAAACCTTATATTTTTATAGCCAATTTCAATGTGTCCATCCTTCACAGTGGCGAAGTTGGGGGTGGGGCCTTAGGAGGAGCTAGGCTAAGCCCTACCAAATCATGACCCAGCCCCCCAAAGAAAATTTGAGAGAATGTAGTCGTTAAAGTCTCTCAATATTTTCCAATCTACCGAAAGGTATGTATCTATAATAATGGTCATTATCAAACTGTACTCAAATTTCGAACGTATCAGCACCCAACATGAATCAATAATATGTTGTCTCGAAAAATTTCGATCATCAGGAATTAATGGACGAATTTTCGAAGACAGGAAGCCGAAAATTGATGCTTTCGCATTGAACAAGTTGGCATTCTCATCACGTTGTTTTAAGCTCAACAGTTCTTATTGATTGGTTTTTTCAAATATGTATGTATCAGTTGTATGGTATGTATTTCTATTGAAACGTATCCCCAATTTGTATAATTGCACCTATATACTGTCATAATCCCAATGTACCCAGGCTTCAGCCACCTCAGAATTGGAG
Source organism: Phaedon cochleariae (assembly GCA_918026855.4). Taxonomy (NCBI): domain Eukaryota; kingdom Metazoa; phylum Arthropoda; class Insecta; order Coleoptera; family Chrysomelidae; genus Phaedon; species Phaedon cochleariae. The sequence continues at coordinate 16,268,910 of OU896709.1, read as the reverse complement.
AGCTTACTTCTCCACTGATCCTCCAATGGATATTTTTTCTCTAAAGGAATGGAGCTATGCCAAGAACTAGTTTCGGACGCCATTATTTCAAGATGGCATCACGAGCGGTGGTCGCTTGAGGTCGCAAGCTCAGGGTTATTGTACTGAGGATCGACAAGCCTAAAATTCTCAAATGACTGAGCTACTGCGATAGTCCAAGAGTCGGCTGCAAATTTCGACCGTCATCTGATGACGAAATGATATACGTCCCAAAGGCAGACGTAGGTTTATCAGATCTATCATTCAATGGGCGTATACACCTTAGTAGAACTTTTAACTCAAACCATGTTTATAATGATCCTTTTATACATAAATAATGATTGACGACATAATTCGATCGAAAAATTGACTGCAATGTTTTATTTTTAGACATAAATAATAGTACCTTCTGAAAACGGACCCTCTTATGACGTAGAAACCTCATCTCGCCATAGTTGAAATAAAATACCAAACGCCCGACGGAAACTGAGGCAACTGATATATTAATTCTTTCAACTGTGATCTCGCGCTAATTCACTCTGTCAGAAATCATGTATCATTCATCTCTGTCTGGAATAGTCTTGTTTCAGTATTAGGGTTTTGACGTCACATCATTGCCTCGTTTTCAGAGGTCCGAAAAATCGGGGATTTCAATATTTTTTTATAAAACGTAGGGACCTCACAGCAAGAAACGGTTTGCGGTGGTGAGCTAGTTTGGGTGAGTTCTATCGAATTATGAAATAATTATTTCTTGTGATATAAGTCCATTGGTATCGGATGGCATAGTCCTTATCTCGTGATGAACCGCACAGGAAAGTGCTATTTTTCAATAATCTTGTTCAGGATAGTGATTGGCATCGATGCCGTTCGATAAAATACAACGTTTTCACATACCTTTCGAACATATAACATTTCGTTAGCAGATAATAATAATAATAATAATAATAATAATAATAATAATAATAATGAACGTTTATTCAGGATTGTACATATAAATGGCCTTTCTTATATATTCATATACAGGGTGTTATTTAAGTATGTGGCCAAACCTCAAGGGACGATTATTCGGGTGATTCTAAGATGACAAGTTCATATAAACATGAAATGCTTCGTTTTCAAGATACAGGGTTCTAAAGTTGAAAGTATGCATTGTTGTTTTCCATGCGATTACCCAGTATGAGCTTTCATGAAGGCAAAATTCAGTCTGGCTGGTAACTGGAAAAGTCTCAAAATTACAAAAGCTTTTCAATTGTTTAATCTGATGAAAAACTATGACGTAGGCACCTTTTTTACCAAAAATATCGAAAATGTAAACCCACTGCGACGCCACTGGAATCATTATTTCGAATCTACACCAAAAGAGGGTTCGTGGAGTGGAAACAAAATCGCCCAGTTTCACTCATATTGGAAAACAGAATTTTGAGTAATAAATAAGAAAACGATTTTTTATTGAAACTTTGACGCCCTGTACCTTGAAAACGAAGCATTTTTGGACCTATGTTTATATGAACTTCTCGTCTTCTTAGAATCACTTAAATAATCACAGGTTAGAGTTTGGCCACATACTTGAATAACACCCTGTATGTATAGCCCAAACGAACAGTGAAGGAAACCACAAAAGCCGGAGCTGCGCGTGGTGCATTCAATGCTGTAGAAAATTTGAAAGAATTGAAATCAATATATAGTCAATGAAGTAAATAATATGAAAAATATAAATGATGACTCGATATGCACAGTGATTTTAAATAATTACGTATGCACACAGTGCACAGTACAGAGTATACCAATACATTTCTACCTAGAGTTACATACATCTAAATAAATCGCCTGGAAAGATAGAATTGAAAAGGAATCATGTCGAGAGTATATAATATCATGACATTTATTCGTTGATAGTGTATAATTTCATTTCATGTATAAATATCTCAAATTTTTTCCTCAATAAATTTTTGGAATTTATTGTAAGAACGTAATTTTTTTGTCATTTTGGTCGAAATTTGCAGCCGGTTCTCTTACTATGGTTAATGAATGAAAAATAACATGTTTCCTTCACGCGTTTTCAGTCACCCTTGTGATCTTGGAATTTAGTAAATCTGTAAATATTATACCTCCTCGCACTAGTCGCCTACTAGGTTTCCATTTAGATCGACAATGGTGTAAATCATCATAAAACACAAAAATATGCGCTTCTATTGTGAGATTATAGTGAAGAAAATGGTGATATGAAACTTGTTGATTCATCCGTAGTATCATTGGTATTGAAATCATCAAGTGCTGATACAATAACAACATTGAAGCGATTGTAGTCTGACACAGATTTTTGATCATATCGCAATATAATTTTTTGTTCCATTGTGCAAGACCTTCAAGAATATTCGGCTCATGACTCCTCCACTTTCTGAGTTCGAAACAACCTAACTTGAGTAACACAGAAAGTTCTGATTGAAGCGAAATTGCCCCTGATTGAATGATCAGCTAAAGGAAACTGATTTTTTCAAATTACTGAGTTCATTCAAACATTTTGTGGCTAAATATGGTGTACTATATATGTATAGTTGTGCCATATGTAACGGTTTTCAGTACAAATGTTTTAACTTGCTCATTTTCGTCAAACCACAATATTTTTTGATATTTGTAGTCATCTTCGGAAATTTCAACTTGTCTGTACATTTTATGTATATCTGCAGTCAAGACATAATTATGAAATCTAAAACGAATTAGGTGAGAAAAAATGTCATCCTGAACTACAGGACCTTTCATTAAAATTCCATGTAATGAAATATTACTTGTGGTTTTCGTAGATCCATCAAATACTACCCGTAACTTTGTGCTAATGCTTTCTTCCCGTTCCCGACATACACAATGGTGAGGTAAATATATAATAACCATCACCAGGGTCATTTTAGAAAATATGCATATGGCCTAACTCAATGTATTCAGCCAAGAACGTCAAGTACTGTGATTTGAATTCTGGATTTTTATATAGTCTTTTTGATGATTGATCAAACCTACTTTGTGCCAAGTCCTTGGATAAACCTGAAACATTTTGATGGAAGTTTAACCACGAATCTACCACACGATTCTTGATATGTATACTGAGTGAAATGTTTTTTACAATTTTGCTCCTCATGTGAATAAATTGGTTGTTTAGGAATTTCTTGGAACGTCCATAGGACGTTCGAATTTGGTACCATGGACTTCCATTGGACGTCTGTGGGACGCACAAATGTCCCACTCGAGGACCAACTAGGGACGTCCTTGAGGGATGTCCCTGGGACAACTATCGAATACCTAAATCCTACAGTATTCCTCATCAAGCACTACAGAGGATGTCCTTAGGACATCTATAGAACAACCTATCAGCAACGCTGAGGGATATCAATTGGATGTCCATTGGATGTCCATTGGATGTCCCAAGGACATACGAATTATTCTGGAATTTGAATTTTAATGGGTCCCTCAAGGACCAGATCTTGCATAACTAATAAAACATCCAGTTGGATTGATGGTCGATAGAAGGTCCCCAAAAAGTTTCCCAAGGATGTCCGATGGACTTACATGAAGAACATTGACGAGGAGTACTTATAGCCTACGAGCAATCATTCGTCGGCGAGGTGTAAGTTAACGTCCTCTCAGGGACAACATATCGAAAGTACCGACTGGGACGTCCATTGGACGATATTTCTAGGACATTGAAAGAGTACAGTCCATGTACCAATTAGGACATCCGACAGATATCCCTAAGGGACATTCGAAGAAGGGACATTTCGATTGTTATACGATCCTGGAAATATTAAGGGCGTCTGTGCAGAGATATTTGAAGGAATGTACCATCAGGGACATTTCATGGTCGTCTAGAAGGGACATTATATAAGATCTGAAGTCATGCCAGAATATGTACTACTCGGGACATCCGATGGATGTCCCTAAGGGAACGTTTAAAGTCATATCCCATCAGAGACTTGCCAAGGACGTCCTTGCATGGACATTCTACAATATGTACCATGTGGGACGTCCAAGGGATGCTATTTCTAGGACATTTGGAATGATGTACTGAAATTATGAGCTGGGACATTCCGTGGACGTCCTTGCTCGGACATTGCATGAGATGTACGGGATGGGACGTCCCAAATACACTTATTTTTGGTTCGGGACATTCGGACATGAATTGTACCAAATAGGGGCGTCCCTAGGACTTTTTGAGCTATTAGGGTATCCAACCAAGCTGCATGGACCATTTTTTCAACTCAGTATCTGACCAATACATAACAATTAGTAATAAAATTTTGCCCCGATGAGGAGATCTATTTTATTTGGAACATTGAACTCTGGATCAGCTAAGTTGATAATATATGATGTATTCGAAATCTATGCACAAAATGCGTACACAGTATACCCGTACATCTCTACCCCTAGAGTTTCATACATCTAAATAAATAGCATGGGAAAGAGAGAATTGAAAAGGAATCATGCCGAGAGAATATAATATCATGATATTAATTCGTTGATAGTGTATAATTTCATTTCATGTATAAATATCTGAAATTTTTTCCTCAGTAAATTTTTCAAATTTATTGTAAGAACGTGATTTTGTTGTTGTTTGGGTCGAAATTTGCAGCCGGCTCTCCAACTATGAATGAATGAAAAATAACATGTTTCCTTCACCCGTTTTCCGCCACCCTTGTCAGTATCTCGGAATTTAGTAAATCTGGAAATATTATACCTCCTCGCATTAGGTCGCCTACTAGGTGTCCATTTAGATCGACAATGATGTAAATCATCATGAGACACAATAATATTCGTTTCTATTGTGAGATTATAGTGAAGAAAATGGTGATATGAAACTTGTTGATTTATCCGTAGATTATCAGTGGTATTGAAATCATCAAGTGCTGATACAACAACAAAATTGAAGCGATTGTAGTCTGACACAGATTTTTGATCATATCGCAACTAATCACAATTTAATTCAATGTAAAATTTTCCTATTACTTCACAAATGCGGTAAGATAAGGAATGCAATAGACTAGTACTATATTTCATCGAAACAATATGTTTTCAATATTGTCTTTCACTTCGTCATATTCATATCTCCAGTTCCTATTTGTAGAATACACTTCAAGGTTACTGAATACACAACCATCGAATTGATCTCTGAAATTCAGATATCACAAATAAATTCACTTTTAACTATCGATTTCTCTTGCAATTAAAAAATATATGTTCTTTGGAACCAATTATCACAAGTATCTATAATTATCTATCGGATTCACTATCTTTTCTTTTTCTCCTGTTCACTTGGTTCATAACTGGGCTATTGACATAAGTACCCATATTTGCAATATTTGCAGGCCTGACAGAAAACCGTCGTCCAGTCTCTGCAATCTTAACAAAATTTTGAGCTTCTGTGGGCGCTAGCGAAGAACTCAGTGTGTTCTCCTCAACGGGTCTCAGAGAAAATCTCCTCGGAGCAGGCCGAGAAATACTCAATGGAGCCAAAGAAGTTCTCCTATCCACAAACCGCGAACCCAACCGTTTCATTCTCGGTGAGTATTGTGGAGGAGTTAAACACGCAATTCCTATTTTCCTCTTAGGCGTTGCAATGTCTTCTGGACTAGCTATAGCACTAATTGCTCGTATGAAGTCTGCTATAGAAGTTTGTTCCAATACTTGCTCGTTACGAATCGATTGCCTTCGAATATCCACACCAGTGCTGAAGATACTGGTCCTACGTTTCTCAGCATCATCTGCAGTCTGCTTCTCGATATCTGGCTCCTTGTCGTCTTTCTTGATCCTGTTGGTGATCCATTGGAATCGTTGGAAGAATGTTTGCGGCTTGTCTTCTCCCTTTTTCACCAAAGGCGTTATCCTCAGCACTCTGCTTTTGTTGAATGCTTTGAATGCTGTATTCGCATCTTCTCCATACCAAGTATTTACGGTGTTGTCATGCAGATAGACCGGCGGGGGAGGTTTTATGTCACTGAGTGCACGTCTCCTCTGAGGCCTAGCTGTAGGAGGGGAACTATATTGCTCACTCGCTAATATTTCGCTGTCTGAGAACCCGTGGATACCACCTTCAGGCTCCCTGTTTAGTGTTGATACGCTACTCAGAGCATCAACTACTTTGAGAATCAGATCCTTCTGCTTCATAAAGGCGTCAGAAGGTCTGAACGTGCGTTCTATGTCGATTTTATCCAATTCAGTATCAGACTGAACTCTCTCCAGGACATTGTACTTGTAGCATTCAGACATTGCTCTTTTGCGCGCTAGGGACGGAGAGTTTTTGTTTCTCCAGAGCGTGAGGTCAGGACAGCTTTGGCTTCGGTCTAAGATGTGGGGGACGTATTCGAATTCTCCCTTGTACACAGGCTTCACTCTCATGAAGAGGAACTCATGGAGGATCGTTCTGATCTCACTTCTTATTTTCTGATTGGTGCGTGTGAATATTTTTTCTAGCTTAACTATTTTTCGGCTACGCATGCCTTGGGTTATGAAGCCGATCACCATGACTAAGTAGCCGAGACCTCCAATGACCCAAACCAGGAGGAAGATTTGGTAGCATAATATGATGCTGGGACTGAAGTCGCGATGGTTATTGAAACCTGGAATAATAAAATCACTAATAATTATCATGCGGTATAATGGTCCATTATTATGAAAATATTGTTGAAAAATTGATGAAGTAATATTGGCGAGTCAAAAACTGTAACATTTCGATATCCGTACAATATCATTATTGGTACAATAATACTCATCAATGTTAGTAAAATATTGAAAATAAATATTGAACAATGTTGTCACAACATGAAGGTAATATGCACAGATCAATATTGGCAACATATATTCTACAAACAATATTGACATGTAAAAACTTCACAAACGATAAAATTTCCACAAAATTCTCAAACACACGACATGTTTCGCTAACACAGTAGCTTCGTCAGGTGATATACTGGTACAATGAACTAAACTAACGTTGGCTTGCTTAACTTTTATATATCTTACTTTCCCAACCTGAAGGATTAGTTACCTGTGGACAGGTACGATGAACCTCCATTTTCGGAAATTATAGGCTCAATATCTAATTAATTTTAATGTAGATATTGAAAAGTTATACAGAATCTGGTAAGGTTATCTTGAGTTCCACAAAAATGTGGCACAGGACTAAAAAAACCGCAAGGTTCTATCTCCAGAGATAACTGAGATATCACGCAAAAGCTTCGAAAACTGGACACACTGTACAATTAGCGTTACTTCAGGTATATGCTCACTCCTAACATTCCCTGTAATTGGGTGTATACCTGTTGGAAATAAAGTTCTATCTATCTATCTATCTATCTATCTAGCTAGCTATCTATCTATTATGTATGGGATTCTCACCTGAGACATAATCTCCGAAACCAATGGTTGTGAGAGTAACGAAGGCAAAATACACAGATACATCGTAGTTCCATCCTTCGAAAAAACTAATTATGGTTGATGGCAAGAAAATGAAGAAGGTTAGTCCAGGAACAGCATACAAGATGATCTGACCAATGAGTCCGAGTTTTGCAGAGCTTTTCTCGATATGCAGATTTTTCCAACGTTTATATAATTTTTTGAACTGAAAAAAAAACAACAAATATTGATTCTCATAACATGACATACTTATGGAAGAATCTGGAATGCATAGTGGAATTCACATATGTTATTAGTGATAAAAGAAATTTACTCACAAATGCATAGGTATTTCAACTTGAGTTGGGAGTTCAAAAGATCTCCCATAGGAAAAAGATAATATTGTTTATCCGATTTCAAAAAACGAAAAAAAAATCATTGTATTTGAAAACATAAGGAATCAATTATGTTTTTGAATCGAATATTGTTTTATTATAATATAATTATTCTTCATTCACACAAATCACAAAAATTACAAGTAACACCTGTTAAAACCCCAAAATATTTTCGTTTATTTAGTTTTTAGTATAAATATACCTAGACATAATAATTCGTACAATAAGATTCTCTGAACCTATGAAGATTCATTCACTCAATAATATCCAATATAATCCGGACCCTAACTTTTGGCTTCGCATGTATATCCGTCCAGCTTTGGAAGCAATCGACGCCCTCGAAAACGGGGGAATACGGGAGAAACTCATACGGTACCGCGAGAGAACGGACTCGATTTGAAAAAACCCGAAAATCTCGGGCCCAAACAAAACGCTAAGGCTATACGCGATAGTGTGAAATCATGCAACAATATTAGCCACTCAAGAGGGTGCCGATATGGAGATTGAAAGACTTTTGAGGCAGGATGTGGACCAAACATATTTTTTTATTAAGAGTGTCCACTATGATTTGTTCGAGGCTAATCCTCCTCGACCCCATGCCTCTGCTGATGACCATGCTAGGCTACCGAAACTCAATGTTCCTATGTTCGCAGGAAGTTCAAAAGAATGGAGTAATTTCATTTCTTTATGCAACTCTCTAATAGACCATAAAAGTAATCTGACTGATATTCAGAAATTTCACTACCTGCTCTCTTTGCTCTCTGGAGAACCACTTCATCATATTCAGCATATCCCTTTATTACCTGAAAATTATTCTACTGCATACAATAATATTCATTCGATATATCAAAATAAACGAGCTCTTGTAAAAAGTTATTGAGATGAAATATATCATGTTCCTAAATTGAATTCTGAGTGCTCAAAGAGTTTGAGACACTTGTTTGATATATTTGCTGATAACCTAAAGGCTTTAGAAATAATGTTATTTCCCGTAAACCATTGGGACTACATTCGGATGAATATTTTATCATTGAAATTAGATTCAGGCACCCTAAGACGTTCCGAGCTCCAGCATGGCTCAACAGAGATACCAATATAACAGGATCATTTCGGATTTTTAGAAAAAGAGTGTGTAGCACTAGACTTATTCGCCCCAGTAAAACCTCACTATCAAAAATATAAGCATGATTCTCATTCTCATAACAGCTCAATTATGAAAAAGAATTCTAATAAATTCAAACCTCAAGGTCCTACATCTCTTTTAACAAACACTAAAAAAATCCGGACAAATGTCCTATATGTTCAGGGACCCATAATATTTATAATTGCTCAATATTTGCATCTAAAGTACCAAGAGAGCATTATAACATTGTCAAACAGTATAGATGGTGTTTTAATTGCTTGGGCTCGAACCATACTCTCAAATCATGTGGGTCAACAGCTATTTGCCGGTTGTGTAAGAGTCTCAAAGGTAAATATCACACTCTGCTGCACTTCGATGATGACTCATCAAGTTCTAAACCCGACCAACCTCTTAACGTGACTGCTATGATCTCAAATCCGAGTGACTCCTCCTCAATGGTCCTCTTAGCAACTGCTCTGGTCGAGGTTCTCGATGTTCGTTCAAATTACCAACCTATTCGTGTCTAAATTGATATGGCAAGCCAATCGCACTTCATAACTCGAAATTGTGCCAAAATTATCTCTGTCTATAAACGGTATTGGTGAATTATCATCCTCTAGCTTCTCCTCGATTACCTGCTTGCTTAAATCTCACGGAAAATCGCAACCGATTTTTACTATAGAAGCTGCAATATTATCTAAAATTTGTGAGCAAATGCCTACAACATCTCTTCCTCTGCAAAATTGGCCTCACCTCTCGAATCTTAACCTCGCCGATCCAACATACTATATCTCATCTCCCATTGATATGTTGCTTGGGGCGGATATGTTTCCGCAAATCCTTTTGAATAATAAAATAGCTGGTACTGCTCTCAATGAACCACATGCGATAGAAACTGTGCTAGGCTGGATCATCATGGGCACAGCTGAAGTTTCTCATACGACTCCTGTGAAATCCTTCCTATCCCTGAGTGATGCTTCGTTAGAGACATCACTCAAGAAATTTTGGGAGATAAAAGATATCCCTCACACACACGTGCGAACTCCCGAGGATGAAAAATGTGAAGGTATCTTCAAAAACACTCACTATCGACTTTCTACTGGACGATTTGTGGTGTTTCTGCCTTTTCGGGGCCCCAAGCCCTATTTTGGAGACAGTCGACATTTAGCTCTCAAAAGGTTCTACTCTCTCGAACGCAGGCTGAAAATGGATCATCTCCTTCACCAAGAGTATTGTTATTTTATTCAGAATTATCTACTTTGTGATCACATGGAACTCGTAGAAAAACCACGCTCGTTTGAAATCATGTACTATATTCCCCATTTATATGTTCGAAATCTGAATAGCAGTACGGCCAAGCTCCGAGTAGTATTTGATGCTTCCAGTAAGTCAGAGGCTGGTCATTCTCTCAACGATATCCTCCTAACAGGCGAGAAGCTACCAACTTACCTCGTAGGTGTCTTACTGAACTTCAGACTCCATACATTTGTATTCAGTGCGGACATCATGCAAATGTACAGACAAATCCTTGTCCATGAGTCACACCGTGACTACCAAAGGATACTATGGCGATTTTTCTTTGATCACCCTGTACAAGATTTCAGACTGAATACGGTCACTTATGGTCTCTCTTCAGCTCCATACTTAGCCCTCCGCACTTTACTCCAGTTGGCAGATGATGAACAACTCCAATTTCCCCTCGCCTCCAAAGCACTTCGTTCAGATATCTATACCGATGATGTACTCACAGGCTCCTCTTCACTTCAAAGTGCTAAAGATCTGCAATCTCAGTTAATTTCACTTCTAGATAAAGGTGGTTTCCAACTCCGTAAGTGATCAGCTATTCATGAAAACCTCCTCGATAGCTTACCCCCCGTCAACATAGTTCCCTCTCGTTTGACAATCAGGACACTGTTGTACAAATCTTAGGCATGAAATTGTATCCCGCACAAGATTATTTCTCCTATGAAGTAGTTCCTATCGACAATTTATCAACCAAACGAGGCGTATCCATGGGCTTCCTTTCTCCAATAACATTTTTAGCAAAATATCTTATCCAGCACATGTGGAGTTTGGGATTAGACTGGGACGAGTCTCCTCCCGACTATGTCTCAGAACGATGGTTTCAGTACAAGAAACGACTACCGGATATTTGTACGTTGAAAATTCCCAGATTGTTATTACCCTCGAATTTCATAACTTGCGAAATCCACGGATTTGCAGATAGTTCTGAGAAAGGCTATGGGTGCCTGATTCACCTGCGTTTCACTCTCCCGAATGACAGAATCGAAACTAGACTGGTCAATGGTAAATCGAAAGTCGCTCCATTGAAGTCGATTTCGATTCCAAGACTAGAGCTATGCGCAGCTCTTCTCTTGGCTAAGGTCATGCATTACGTAATGACCAAATACTCAACTACGTTGACGTTCTCACATGTGTGTGCATGGACCGACTCTATAATCACTTTGTGGTAGATAAAATCTCCCGCACATAAGTGGCAGACCTTCGTCAGCAATAGAGTCAGTGCCATTTCAGATAAGGTATCCCCTTCGTGTTGGCAACACGTTACATCCCAAGACAACCCTGCCGATTGTGCCTCTCGAGGTATTTCACCTCAAGAACTAATTAACCACCACCTGTGGTTTCATGGCCCTCCTTGGCTACAAAAACCCCGTACCGAATGGCCAAATACTCCTCTGATTGAACCTCCCAATGTATTAGCAGAAGAGAAGAAAATTTCGCTCATCTCTCGAGTTAATCTGGATTCGTTAGATAACCTTTTGGAGAAATTTTCATCCTTGGATAAGGCTCAACGAATTGCCTCGTTGTGTTTGCGTTTCATTAATAATGCACAACATCCTACTAAGAGACAGTGTAATGGCCTTTCTCAGAGGGAGCTCAACGAGGCCCTTCTCGTGTTGGTTAAACGAGTTCAACTACTATCCTTTTCCCAGGAAATATCCAGATTAGAAAATAGATTACCTCTTCTCTCTGGGGACGGTGTCTCAAGAGTAGGAGGTCGGCTCCATTTTTCAGGACTAGAATTCAACCACAAACATCCTGCCCTCCTACCCAATAAACATCGCCTAACAGATTTGATTATTGAAAAAACCCACATCACGCATATGCATCCAGGAATGCAAACACTCCATTTTCTGGTGGTCCAGAATTTTGGATTCTGTCTCCAAGACGTGCCATCACTCGAATGATATCCAAGTGCAACCGATGTTTCCGTGTGAAGCCCAAATCTTTGGAACCTCCAATGGGAGACCTACCCCCTCCTCGCATAAATGAGGTTAAATGCTTCCAAGACGTTGGCGTTGATTATGCTGGGACCTTCAATATAGCTTTGTCGAAGGGTCGAGGAGTAAAATCTCAAAAGGCCTATATTTGCCTCTTTGTATGCTTCACCACGAAAGCCGTACACATTGAATTGGTATCCGATTTAACCTCAGATGCCTTTTTCGCTGCTCTCAGGCGTCTGATAAGTTGCCGTGGATGGTGTACATCATTTTTCAGCGATAATGCTACAAACTTCTGTGGAGCTTATCGCACTCTAGTTCAATTCATGAAAGGCGCATCGGAATCAGAGAAGATTGTCTGGAATTTTTCTCCACCTAGTGGACCTCATTTCAATGGTCTCAGTGAGGCAGGCATGAAATCTATCAAAACACATCTCGTCAAGGTCCTTGGTGATCAAGTTTCAAATTATGAGGAGTTCTATACAGTCCTCGTACAAATTGAAGCCATATTGAACTCTGAATATCAAAATAAAAATATCAGAATGAAAATTGAGTTGATAGTGTGAACAAAGCAGCATAAGTGTGGGAACACTTGTTTCAGCATTGATGAATCTAAAATTTCAAATATAGAAAACAAATTAGAGTACTTATGAATATAAAATATGAATGCAACAATAATAAAACAAATGAAAGATGGGCTGAGGGAAGTGTAAAAAGATCGACGGTACGGTATCATGACTATATTAAGGTATTGAAAGTTGTATGTAATCATATATAGTAAGTACTATATTCATATTTATGAAAAAAATAGTGGTCTTCAATTGTCGTATTGCGGGTTGGATATTGTTAGCTAAATGATACTCAGGTTGTTGGTATAGTTGGTTTATTCCAAGGTTGGAATTGGTATTGGTAGGTTGGTTGGTGACAGGTGCGCTGCTACCTAATTAGATCTATTATACTCTATCTGCTTCTGCTATATCAAGGATTTCTTGTTCATAGCAGCCCCTCAAGATTCCATTCCTTCAGGAATCACAAAATTTTGAGGGGATCTAGTTGTGGTATTTCTTCCACAGTCAGCTGGTGTGTTTCCAGTATGTTCGATCTTATCTGATGTACAGCGTCACACTCCATCAGTATGTGATGGGGTGTTTCTGGTTCTTCCTCGCAGAATCTGCAGGTGCCGTCCACCTGTGAGCCTAGCTCCCTTAGGTGTTCTTTCAGTCTGCGATGCACCGTTAGAAATCCCGTTATTGCTTTGAGACTTCCTTTGCTGAGGTTTATCTCTTGGATCTTTCTCGGTTAAAATTTCCAAGGGAATCTTTAGCCTGCCGCAGTTCTGGAAGTCTTCCTCATTGCCTGGCTTTCAAGGCTCCTTCCGCCATTTCAATTTCGCCGCAGAATGGCTCTGGTCCGATCAGTGGCGTTGAGGCCCCTTGTCGTGCCAAAGTGTCTGCTTTTTCATTCCCCTCCACTCCGATATGCCCGGGCACCCAGAGGAGGAGCACTTTATTGTTACTGCCTAGCTCATTCAATTTGCTTAGGCATTTCCATACCATCTTCGAGCTGTAGTTAGAATAGCTCGACGCTTTGATGGCTGTTTGGCTATCGGATACAATTGCGATATCCTTCTTTCGATATTTCCTGTCTAGGTTGACCTGGATGCATCATTCTATGACGTTTATTTTCGCTTGAAAAATGCTGGGAAATCGTCACATGGATTCGAAGTATCTGGTGCGAGGCCCAAAGACTCCTGCTCCAGTTCCTTCGGGTGCTTTATATTCCCGACCGTATACCAAGTGATGGTGTTCCTTATTCCCAGCGCTTCGGAATTTGAGCTCCATTCGCGATTGTTGCTCAGTTCCACTCGGAAGTTCTTCACAAAACTGAACCTCTTATTGGTCTGTTGGAAGATCGGCGAGGTGTGCAATCTCAGTGGGGGGGGAGCCCCTTGCACTGTGCGTTTTCCCTCTTAGTCCGACCTTGGTTCAAGGTTACGTCCAATCTTGATGATGATGATGATGGATCTCAGCGAGATGAGTTTATGTTTTCGTGAGTAACACAGAGTTGTACAAATATTTTGGCAAAAATCCCCGCATTTATGCCGGCGTCCTAAGTTTTATACGAGATGCCTCGTCAAGTGGTATAGCGTCGCTATCATGACATCGATTTTGACCAATAAAATAAAGAGTACATCTTCCACTAACCAATGAGAAACATTCTGACAACACTTATAATTCACATAGTTGAGTTGTGTTGGTCAACAATCTAGATATCGATCAATTGAAACATATAAAATTCAGCAGAAATGAAACGTTATACCTGCCTTCTATCTTTCGTAACAAATAATATACAGTATGTAAGCCAATGAAATACATAAGACATTGTACCTATATGAATATATGTATTCATGGTATACCTCGTAGAGGGTGTGGAGTGTAACTTTACAACAACTTCAATAAGCGTGTTCTGAACGAGTATGAATTTAGATTTGTTTTTTATTCCGTAACGGGAAAGGAGTTTGACATCTCTGTTGACAGGTGATGAAATGTCACATTTCATGAATTTTTTTTTCTCACGGTAAAAAGGTGAGTACTTTTTTCTCCCGGAATGCACTGTTGATGGTTTTTGTTGTGGTAGTCCAGAAAAATGAGCAAATAACACCGTCTCCGAGAAAGAACTGCAGGTTATTAAGAACTTCAAATTTCACGTTGATAATTTTCAGATTTCAATATAATGTATACTATCTTCTCAATATTGATTCGTCCTCCTCCCTGTCACCGAAAAAATTTGTGTATTATACACGTAAAAAGTATTAGATTTTAGCTCGAGTTAAAATCCACTACTCCCTTATATAATAAATAACTATTTATTTTTTTCGAAAATTCTCTATGTGATGAAAAAATCAATTCTTTCGCAGATTTGTGATTAGGTTTCCTCAATTCAGAATTTCTGTCCACGTCCTGTATATGATGAATATCAATTCGTCATACATCCAAAAAGGGAGAAAATAACTTTTCCACATTTCGTACTCATACGTAAGTTAGTGTTAGCTAAACATCGAATGTTTCAACTATCAATAGTTTTAAAAAAAACTATCGATACTATCGATAATATCGATGGTTGAACATACCATTGATATTTTAAAATTCAAATTGATTCATTGAAATTTAAAGAGGTTTTGTGCAAATGGACTGAAACAAAGAATACAATCAACATTCGCTTTTAATATAAAGAAATGAACAAAAATACAAGAAACGTTTTCTGAAAAAACCTTGATGAAACTTCAAGAAACGTAAAAAAACAGATTAAACTTGAAATTTTCTCAAATACTTGAAACTTCATCACACCTATCACAGGCAAAATATTTAGCATCAAAAAAATTTAACATTTTGTCCAAGGGACATAACTCATTAGGTATCTTCACTTTCAGTCTGTTTCTCCTTCCAGTCATTGTTCTAGTGTCCAACCAGAACATAAACAAGCTGAAGCTGATATGTGTCATGTGTCAATTATCAATAGTTTTGTTCGCGTTCAGAAAATAAACAATCCGTAACCATCAGAAGTATGCGCAGTTCTACAGAGTTCAAAAAATGCGTATAGATCTGTGGAACTACGTATGCTTCTGTCTTCTAATTATTTTCGACTGTTGATCTTCTGAATGCGAGAAAACCTGAAACTATCGATACTATCGGTGAGAACTATCGATTAAACCGATAGTACATTACAATCGACACTATCGATAGTCTATCGATGTTTAGCTAACACTAACCTAAGTTGGTGTTTGTTTTCAGTTTTTATCATCGTTATAATGAAAAAATAGTATTGTTTTTTCAAGTATATATAAGAATATGTTTGATCTTTTTCAGCCAAAATTAAGCAAGGAATAGTTACAACTACAACTTTTTCAATTACAGAGAAAACATTTCAATTCAGAGCTTTAATTTCTTGTCATTGTTGCTTATTCTATTTCGTTTTAAATACCCTGACCTCACTACAAAGAATGTGCTGAACTTCACATATCACATTTGCATAAAAATATAGCCGATTGCATGAATAATCGATGCCATTGATTGATTGATATTTATCTAATGCAAAACGATCTCATTTTGATACAGCTTATACTATTTTCGAATATTCTGTGGGATTCAATTTTTATGTATAAATACTAGGTACTTAGTTATGTCAATGAAGTTGGTATATAGGTACGACATAATATCAATCCGAGGAATGATTGAATACTAAAATAAAAAAAAGTGGTAAGTGGGTCGCCTTGCTCTGGAACTGTACCATATTGTTGAATAAGATGGATCGAATAATGCAGTAATTTTTGTTGGAAAGTAATCCATCAAGGAGATTTCAGAAATCTTTATATTGAAATCAAATCATTGACCCACGTTGATATGTAAGTATATATAACTTATTCAACAGTGTGCATTCCTCACTCTCGCATACTCATCAAAAAATTTTCAAAAACCATAGTTAGCCTATTTTAGATGAATTCAGTACCATATACTGATATAGTTTATTAATACGAGCGTGCGCAAATTAGTACTTTTTCGCACTCATTGGGGTGCGCAAAGTAATACTTTTCCGCACTCAGTGCAGAATTGAGTGTTATCCGCACAACCCAAAAATCTCACTGGGATGGAACATTCATATTCATTTTAGTTGCTGTAGACTATTGTATGCACTATATAAGAAGCCCTTATCCCTTTTACCAGAGATTATACACTCTACTTTTCAACCCTTCTTACCGATATTTGTATTTCACCTCAATATAAATATTAGGAACAAATGATTGATTCTCTATCATAACATTTTATTGATATGTAATTGTTAGTTGTTTAGCTATTTCTATTAAGTTTAACTAAAACTTATTCAATAAATTATCTGATCATGATTTTTAATATAAAAATCATATAGTGTGAATGAGCCAAATAAAATTGAATCAATATTCCTCAATCCATAAATATTTCGAGAAGATACTGTGACAGATTGATTCTATTTACGAAGAGAATTTTTGTACTTACTGATTTTCCAAAATACTCTCCCATTGTTAGCATTACTATACCATTCATTGGTATACCTACGAGCCCATAAAAAATCATGAAGATTCTGGTGAACATAGTAGTAGGTGCTAAGTTTCCATAACCTGCAAAATGGTGAAAACTTTGGAAATACTTATTAGGAAAGGAAAATAGATTGTCTATTATAACTTTGATAGGGAGTTTTAGGAATTAGAGTATGTAGCGGATTGACCTATCACATCGATCTTGGTTTTCCGATACATCATATTGAAGTATAATAATGGGTGGTCTCAATGACGTCCCTATATATTCGTTTACAACTTCAATTATACAGGGTGTCCTTGAAAGGTCTGTACAGAATCTTAGCACATAGTCGTGAGGTCAAAATTAGTCGATTTGAAGCAACATACCTCAGTTCATAATGGCTGAATTCCCGAGATACAGGGTCGTAACGTTAACAAACAAAAATCAAATTTATCAGAATGTGTGAAAATTTTTGAACGTATCACTTCAGAAATTAGTATTGCCATTGGCTTCTTGCGATGCGAAACCCGAATATAAACCCCTTCTCACTGTGCCATCAGAGGGCGCAGACCAATGCACCTCTCTAGAATGACCATACCATTTTTCTCAGTGTAGTTTTTCACTTGGTTAGGTAAGTTGCATTAAATCGGCTCATTTTGACCCCACGACTATGTGCTAAGTTTCTGTACAGACCTTTTAGGAACACCCTGTAGAAGAGGATTCGAATGTTGAGCAATCCTCTGAATTGTTCAATGATGAATAAGTAAGGGTTTGAAGTTCAACTCACTTCAAAAGCCTCAAAAAACTAAAGGAATGCTTGTAAAATTCCAATAGAGAGTAAATATTTGAAAACTCATCAAAACAGAGGAGTCATGTATACAAAATGCTTGAAGAAACGAGAAACAACAATTAAAATGTATGGTAGGTACTGGAAAAGGAATATTCTCAGACATATTCATGAACACAAAAAAATGGATATATAGGTATATAAAAAATACATTGAGAATTTACATTCTCCATGTGATGAAAATATCAATTATTTCTCGGTTTATTCAACAGATAACACCTACTTTCCTGGCTATATGCCACGAAGAATATCGAATTACATCTATTGAACACACACGATGAGAATTTGAAAACAAAATCTTCTGAAGTAGAGAATTTGCATTATCCTTTATATAAAGATATGCATATAATATCATTCTGAATATTCACCAGAAAACATCTTCTTTCTTGGCTATTTGCCACGTCGAACATTGAATTATATCTGTTGAATATCCAAAAAGTGAGCATGAAAAATCAAAATCCTCTGAAATTGAGAATCGAAATTATCTCTCAAATCGAATGGAATGATGTGATGTATCATGTGTGTATTTATAAACTACTCAACACTAATTTCGTCGCACACCAAAATGTCGCCCCTGATATAATGTGAATAACTTTTTTCAGTTTAGAACAATTTGAATTTGGTTCACACTGTTCGATAGCCCAGTCCTTCAGCTATAATCTGGCATTTCATTGAAACATGAGGGTATTCACATAAAATCTCTACATGGTGTTTTCCGACACTGTGCAAAATTTCGGAATATTCAAAAGGCCCTCAAATGGTGAAAAAAATGTTTTTCTCAACTTCGACAACAGAGGCATGAAGATGATTTCATTTCCTCGAGATATTTCGCGAATCAACTTCCTATCTCTCTTATTTACAGAGTGATCTCAAAAAATCAACTTTTTGGTTTTGCACATCAACCGATTTTGGAAATCTTAGGCTCATTTTGAAGATAAAACTTCAGATGAAGAGATCTGAATATCAGAATTGACTCAAGATGGCTATCAAAGATCTAGAGTTTTCTTGAGAGTGACCCAAATCTGGAACGCCCTACGAATCTCGGTTGGGAGGAGAATTGAATGAAAATCAACTTGTTTTCGGAAAAACAATTCATTATGGATGCGTCCATATTTTCCTCGCTCTCAGTACTCAAGAATGTGCGTGAGAAAACACAATTGAAACATGTTCTTGCAAAAACATCAGACCATTTCTCCTCTGTAATGCATGGCCCGTAACCAACGTTACAAGAATCACAGTAAGTGACTGACAAGTCAGGTTAGACGTCGTTTTCGAATCATAAACAGATTTTGATAGTTTCGATGCCGCATCGAACGCCCGACCAGTTGGAACTGATTCCACAAATGAGGGAACAAGGGTTATCTTTTTTCCAAATCGCGGATCTGCTAAACACGACAGTCCGATCCATTCAAAGGGCTTATCTCCGACACGAATTTTTTGTTTATTCGATTCGTTCGACGCATTATTGCGACTGAAAACTTTACGTAATTGGCGAACTGTTTTCGTGA
Source organism: Phaedon cochleariae (assembly GCA_918026855.4). Taxonomy (NCBI): domain Eukaryota; kingdom Metazoa; phylum Arthropoda; class Insecta; order Coleoptera; family Chrysomelidae; genus Phaedon; species Phaedon cochleariae. The sequence continues at coordinate 16,249,349 of OU896709.1, read as the reverse complement.
AACTTTAACCATTTTTGAAATGCGTTTTCACAATAAATAAACGTTATTTGCTTGAATACTTCTCCATATTCTTAAATCGCATGTTATGTACGTGACAACTGTTAAAAAAATCACTCTATTGAAAAAATCAAAATCCGTTGCTCTTGTTGGTACACCATTTATAATGAGTCTCAGCTGGTCGGGTTTGTCAGTCACTCATTGTGATTCTTGTAACGTTGGTTACGGCGGCCCATGCATTACAGAGTAGAAATGATCTAATGTTTTTGCAAGAACATGTTTCAATTGTGTTTTTCACGCACAATGCTTGACTACTGAGAGCGAGGAAAATATGGACGCATCCAGAATGAATTGTTTTTCCGAGAACAAGTTGATTTTCATTCAATTCTCCTCCCAACCAAGATTCGAAAGGCGTTCCAGATTTGGGTCACTTTCAAGAAAACTCTAGATCTTTGATAGCCATCTTGGGTCAATTCTGATATTCAGAACCCTTCATCTGAAGTTTTATCTTCAAAATGAGCCTGAGATTTCCAAAATCGATTGACGTAAAAAAAAGTTATGGCTGCAAAACCAAAAAGTTGATTTTTTGAGATCACCCTGTAAACAAGAGAGATAGGAAGTTGATTCGCGAAATATCTCGAGGTAATGAGATCATCTTCATGCCTCTGTTGTCCAAGTTGAGAAAAACATTTTTTCCACCATTTGAGAGCCTTTTGAATATTCCGAAATTTCGCACAGTGTCGGAAAACACCATGTAGAGATTTTATGTGAATACTCTTATGTTTCAATGAAGTACGAGATTATAGCTGAAGGACTGGGCTATCGAACAGTGTGAACCAAATTCAAATTGTTATAAACTGAAAAAAGTTATTCACATTATAACAGAAGCGACATTTTGGTGTGCGACGAAATTAGTGTTGAGTAGTTTATATGAATTCAACTTCACTTCGATATCAAATTGACAGGCACTAACGTTGACTTTCACTATTACAAAATATTTATAAACTTGCATAAACAGATTGATTATCACATTTCAATATTTTTATTGTTTCAGGTGAGTATTAGTATTAGAAGTGTTGATAACTTATAGATGAGGGAAGAATGTTCATCGAATCACATATCATTCCAATTGAAACATATATAGGTAGGTAATGATAATAATATACAGTAACTACGTCGAGATCCGGATTCTTATAATATCGTATATCATGAGTAAAGTCTCACCTATAGTACTGACGACTGTTATCACAAAAAATAGGGAATGATAAAAGTCCCATTTGAAGTCGTGTGGTTCCATACCCATGTTGTAACTGACAGGTTTTCCACAGTACTCCGTCAGTCTGTTGAAAATATAATGAACGCTCTCATTTGGTCCCCTGTAATGGGTCTTCAACAAATCTGGAAATGTAACAATATATTTCATTAGAAAAAGAATGTGGCATGATTCATGGAAATTCATTACTAATTGGAAATATTGCAACTATGGAATCTTGAATTGCTCAAAATATGAAAATCGCCAGATATGTGTCTCCTGATGTCTGAGTAACAGTTTAGTTTCAAGAAATGTCCATGAATTACATCATGTTTTTCCAATAATATAAATCGACGTTTCATTTCCGTAATTAGTGTAATTCATCAGTGAATCTGTATTAATAAAAAAATATAGTAATCTGCAGTGTTTGAACACCCTATAACTCAGTACACTCATTTTATCTAGTGATGATTTGGGTTAAATCTTTATATTCTCTGTCATTCGATAAATAGCTGTTTTTCATGCATTTTAGCATATGTTTATTCAAAGTTCATCATCAGTTGAACATGGTTGAATCAAGAAGTAAGAATTAACTAATTGCATGAAAACTGGTTCACGAGTCAAGTAGGTAATTCAAGTTGTTTATTTTGTATTCCCCATCGTTAATTATTCATCATATACCTACCCAGTTATAAGCCTACATTGTTTTACGCGCAAACTCAATGTTCTTTTTGTTTTGGAATGCACATTATTATACTGTATACCTATCCATAAAAAATAATGAAATCGCCTGAGTCAATGTCATATTTCATGTTTCTGATTTTTACTTCAATGGGTCAGATACAAAAACATTATTTCTACAAGGAATGTTTAAAAAATGCAGATGGTTGAACATAAATGTATCCACATATAACATTCATAATAATAAATTATTATTATCGAACTTGTTTTCCGTAACACAAAGAGGTTAACGATACTCGTGTCCTCTGAAAAATTAGATTTTCGAAGAGATTCATTCAATGTTTCCATAAAACCATACATTGCCCATTTGATTACTGATAACTTTATGCACCCAAATTAATTTTATCTTTCATTAACTATTCGCTAAAAGATGAAGAGCCGCCAGACATACAATTTATTCTTATTATTTTTTCAAAATGTGGCTGAAAATTCACAAAATTCTAGTTGCCTGTTAAAAATTGACTTCGAAAACAAAATGAACATATTAGTCTTATTTTAATAATGTGCATGAGCAGTGGAGGTTACAACACCAACATTTTCATCGGTCTATAAGTACGCTGAGGACTATGCTTGGATCATGACGAAAAGTTTGTAGTTAAAAAAAGGTATTGCATGAAGGCATCAAAGTCCTTAAATAAGAATAAATTCAATGGCGGGTAATGAAAGCAACAGATTAATTAAAAGCGGTGTGCATAAATCCACCTCTATTCAATCCACCTAAACCAAATTTGTTGATTGAATTCACCTTTATCCATACTGAACATTTATAATGGACTAGGCCCTCACAAAAAGATAACCATATACATGCGTTTCGGGCTTTCGGCCCTCATCAGTACGGTGAAAGGAAGTGCAAAGGATAGGCAGCACTTGTTAAAAGAACGGAACAACAAATAATCTCTTCCTAGTCACATTACAGTCCCCTGGATGGTACACAGTACCTATATATATTATATCAACATCAACGATGGGCATCAAGTTGAAATATTCTATAGATATGTGAAAAATCCAAAGGCGGTAGTTGAAGGTTAGGGTCCCCAGATCATAGCTGCATTCTTTTTTAATGATCTAGAGACTTTAGTTTTGTCTACTGGCATCCCTGACACATCCATGGGCGCTACAGAAAAGCATTCCTTCAATAATAAGTATGTACAGGGTATTTACTTGTTGGGGAAGATCATATGGCGAACGAGTTTTGTAATTATGATCCGATTCCATTCAAAATTGGAAGGTATGTGTGGTTTTCCGGGGTTGGAGATGATGATTGTTTCGTCAAACTTGGAAAACTGGTATGAGGTATTTGAAAAAAGTATGATACAAGGTTAGAATGTTGAAACAACTTATTAAATTGAAATTGTTCATTTTTTCATTACAACAGAAGAAACTCATTATTCCTGTTTTGGAACTAGGATCCACAAAGTTCATCCTTATTTCAAACACATAATAGATTCTGACACTAATTGTGTCGTTTTGTATCCCTTGGAGCGCCCGAAAGGAATCCCTGCTATTATGTTCGGAAAACATCGTGCGCCCCTTAGGGAGGATAGAGAGAAAAGGTATAGATATTGGATTATTTTCGAACTTCTATTGAAGATTAAATTAGTTCTTGATGGAAATATTTCCTATGGCACAGAATTCTAAAACCCTATGGACAAACAAGATTTGGTACAGGGTATAAGGATACATGTTCGATAATCATCGATTATCGGAATATCGATGTTAAAACTATCTATCATTGTATCGATATTTTTGATTTATCGATATTATTATGAATACATCGACTTTTTTCCAGGCTCAACTCAAATCAATCTATTTTTTCTCTCAACCAAAGTTTATAGAATCTTCAACCAAATTGAAGCTGCATAAAAACTACCTACCCACGCAATATATTTTCACGCCTGAACGGAAGAGGTGGCGCTTCGATAATCATTTGTTTCGAAGTTTCTTGAAGAATTAAAAAAATTATCGTGACAATTGAATTCATGTATGGAGAATCCCACAAGCCGCGTAATTTTGTCATTATGACAGCGAGAAAGTTTTCCCTAACTTTTCCAGCGACAACAACGGTACCTAACTTTTGAAATCATGACAACCAGTCATAAACGAATGTTTGATGAATTAAATTGTCTCACCGAATTACACTCTAGCTTTTTTTTTTCAGTCGAGGTAAAATTGGCATTTATAATTCGAATTTTGTTGCCATTATAGGTGATTCAACTCAAAAAACTATTTAGTATTTTTTGTCGAATTGCCAGGCAACAAAATTCTCATTGATACATGTCAAGTTTACTTGAACAAAAAAAAAAGCTCTCTAAGCTCGCTAAGTGAAAATACAACCTATATAATAAAGGGTGTCTCAAAAATATTTGCGTATTTTATGCAATGAAAAAAAAAATACTAACAATATTTTTAAGAACATGAATTTATTACCAAAAGTAAGCCTGAACATTGAATTTTTATTTATGGAAGAGAGTATTGGACCGTTTATGTTTTCACACTCTCCTAATCTCGAACTGAAGTTTTCGATCACTCTCTGAAGCATTGCACGAGGAATAGCGTTGATTTCATCTGTTATGTTTTGCTTCAATTCTCTCAAATACTGTGGCAGAGGGGTGTACACCTTACTCTTGGGGTAATCCCATAAGAAAAAATCTACTGGTGTCAAATCGGGACTTCTTGGTGGCCAGTTGATGTCTCCTCTGCGACTGATGACCCTTTCTGGGAATAAATGATGAAGACGCTCCATTGCAATTGAAAATAAACAGTGTTGCCAATCGATTGCCAACTACCTCGTTTTTTCGGAACATGCGTATTGCGCCAGAGGACTGATCCATAAACGAAAATATTTCTGAGACACCCTTTATGAGAAAGAAACATGAAAAATATATTATAAATATTATAGCTATTTTCTGAATATAACGAAACCGTGTAGGGGTAACATAATCGAAATAAATTCATTTTCTCCAATTGATACTTTCATCGATATTTTCGAAATTATATATCGTTAATCGATATATCGATATATGTTGATATATCGATATTTTTCCCAAGCGTAGTAGGGGATTTTATACTAGAAGAAATCGAATTGTATTTTGTGCAAATATCTTCATTGATTCAAATCGCTCCGCTTCAATTCTAGAAAATGAAAATGACTGCAAAATATAAAAATTTGGAATTCAGGTATTCATCAGGTATCTAAATGAACAACATGTACCAAATAAACATAGAAATGCAAGAATTAATTTTCAAAACCGCTACAGATAATTAGATAATGCTATAAGGAATTTATTACAATGTCAATAATAATAACTCAGTTGGGTAATTGCTCTAATTTTTATTTGCATTAATTATACACATCTCAATCGAAGGTATTTTTTCCAATTTTTATTCACCATTTATGGTCAAACCTAGTTCCGTGGAGAAAACTTATGGTATAAAAATATCTCGTCAACCTTATACAGGTGACTCGGATTGTGAGATGAAGATATGAGATCTGTTAGGGTCAATGTAATGACATCATTTTTTATGTGTATCTGATCGGACATAATAAAAAACAATTAAAATGTATCCATAACAGTATAAGACAAAGTATGGGAATGCATGAGAATCAAGAAACATCAATGCTATCAAAATGTGCCTAAATATACGCTGACGCCACTTCCGGAAAAATCGCAAATTTCACAGTAACGAAAAGATTTTTTTTTCCGATTGGCAGCAAATATCAATTTTGCTGACACATATCAATCAGTAAAGTATTACTTTTCCTGCCTAGGCAGCAAAGTGGTTACAGCAAAATTGATAATCCATAAATCTTTTATAATTTCCTTCATATTTCATCCAAGACTTCTCCGGCAACAAATTCAACTCTATATTTTTTGCCACCTCCCTCATTTCTGGAGGTGTAAGTACTTCCAGGTCGCTATCACTGTCCATTATATATTAATTCAAATAATCCGATATTTTTTCGCACAACTGTGTCAGAAATTTCATGAATTGTCAAACTATAGTTTTTGTTAGTGAAGATCGTCATCATAGATCAGTGGAAATTTCTATAAATTTGCAAAACATTCCGAGGTATGGAAAAAAACAGTCATATGATAAACACAAATTCTATGCAGCGGATTATGAGCGGTTAAATAATGATATTGCGAATATTGCCTGGTCTGAACTGTTTTCGTCTCAGATGGCTGATGATTGTTTAAAAATATTCTATGATAGAATTGGACACCTAATCAATAGAAATGTTCCACTTAAGAAAGTCAATGCTGGGTTTCCAGTTTGGTATTCAAGAAATACCATTTCCTTGATCAGAGAAAAAGAAAAATTACATTCCAAATGGAAAAAATATGAAAACCCGGCATATTATACATCTTTTTCTAACCTGAGAAAATCCGTGAAAACATCTATCAAGGGTGATTATAAGAGTTATATTGAAAAGGTTGAGGAAAATATGATCGGTGAAGTCAAACAATTTTGGGGTTTCATTTCCAGCAAAACCAACCGTAAAAATATTCCTGATTCATTGATCCTCGATGGGCAGGAAATCACTAGCGATGATAACATTTGCGAGGCATTTTCCGAATACTTCGCATCAGTGTATGAGCCTGCTGGAAGACCCGTTCGCATAAACCTTAACTCATACCAAGATAATAATAATACAATTACTTTGGATAAAATTACTCAAAAACATATTGAAGAAGAAATTGATAAATTAAAACTTGATAAGAGTCCTGGGTTGGACGGAATTCCTGTTATATTTATAAAAAAATGTAAGCTGTCGCTATTAATTCCTCTTTGTCTTCTATTCAATAAATGTTTGTCTGAAGGAACTTACCCAACTTATTGGAAACAAGCCAAAGTAATACCAATTCACAAAGGTGGAAATAAACGGGAAGTATGCAACTATCGTCCTATTTCATTATTGTCCATATTTGGTAAATTATTCGAAGCAATAATCAAGAATTTTCTTTTTCACGGTATAAACAGAGATTCACGGCTTGACTTGATATTCAAGCTACTTGACTTGACTTGACTTGAAATCAAGTCAAGTTCAAGTCAAGCGAAAGTTTTTTAATGTCAAGTCAAGTCAAGTAATTATTTATCAAGTACTTGAAAAATCAAGTAGTTCTATCAAGCTACTTGATTTTCAGCAGTTTTATTGTGTATCTATACAGCGTGACTCACGGTCGATGTTATAGGTTAGACGTTTATGGAGAACGCGACGCGGGATTTTTCTGAAAATTTCGCATACACAAAAAATTCCTGAAGTTGAAAAATCTCGATTTTTCGCACTCTATATCTCCATAATCTTTCCCGCTATACCCCGAGTGTGAAGTATCGATAACATCAACTCTTCAAGGAGAATCTGAAAATGCAATAAAATACAGGGTGTTCAATTCGAAATAACAAAGTGGTTCCTACTTTTCTATAGAAGCGGCAACGTCGTGATTTTGAAAATATATTAGATCGATAGTACCGGTGATGAAATGTGAGATGCGAAATTTTCAGAAGAATACTGCGTTGCGTTCCTATCATAAACGTGAACGTCTAACCTACCATCGACCGTGAGTCACCCTGTATATAACTGATGAAATGAGAATGGCATCGTAAGACTGACTGACTGCGCGATCGATTCAGTCAGCTCGGATCTCGGGGAACCCCCGTATTTTGTTTAAGCGTGAGCGAGCTTGCAGAAATATACGCCGTGCGACTCGTGCGTATCAAGATCAAGTAATATCAAGTAGCTTGATTTCAAGTCAAGTAATAAATATCTCAAATTCAAGTCAAGTCAAGTACGTAATTTGCCACGAGCTTGATTTTCAAGTCAAGTCAAGTAGTTTGTTAAAATATCAAGCTACTTGACTTGATGAATCTCTGGGTATAAAGCATGTGATAATTGAACAACAACATGGCTTCTTCTCCGGACGGTCTACTGTAACTAATTTAGCTCCTTTCATTCAAGATGTTTATGATTGCATGGATCGACATGAGCAAATTGATGCTGTCTATACCGATCTATCTAAAGCATTCGATAAAGTTCATCATGAAACACTCATTGTTAAGCTGAGAAAGATCGGTGTACATGGTAATCTGCTCAAAATAATCATTTCATATCTCAATTATCGAAAGCAATGTGTCCAAGTTGGGAACTCCAGATCACCATTTGTTGAAGTTACTTCAGGTGTTCCACAAGGGTCACATCTGGGTCCACTATTATTCCTAATTTTCATCAATGACATTACCACATGCTTTGAAAATTCCAATTTTAGTCTATATGCTGACGATCTCAAAATATATAAACCAGTTCAATCCATATCTGATTGTCAAAAACTACAGGAGGATATTACTAGATTGACTGACTATTGTACAACAAATTACCTTTCATTAAATGTAAGCAAGTGTATGAAAATATCCTTCTCTAGACTGCATAGTGAATTGGACTACAATTATTGCATTGGAAACCAGAATCTGAAAAATGTTCCAAATATTAAGGATCTAGGGGTACACTTGGACAAAAAACTCTGTTTTGACATACACATTGAACATATCGTTAAGAAAGCTTTGCGGAATTTGGGTTTTATAATGAGGGTAACTAGGCAATTTCGATCTCAAAAATGTTTGATATTACTGTACAACTGTCTTGTTCGCTCTCATCTCGAATATGCATCAATAATTTGGAATCCACATTATGTAAAATATATTGAGAGAGTTGAGAGAGTTCAAATCAAATTTATTAAGTACTTAAATTTTAGATTCAACAGAATGAATCATTACAATTCGTACGACTACAATATTGTAGAATATAATATGTTCAAACTATCTTCTAGAAGAACTGTTAGCTTCATAATTTTCTTTCAAAAACTGGTGTCTGGTTTCATTAACTGTCCAAGTATCTTGGGTAAATTGAATTTCAATGTTGGAAGACGTTCCTTACGATCTCCGAATCTGTTTTATCCTCAAAGATATAGAACGAATGCGTCAGAGAACTCTCCAATAACTGCTATACAGAGGTTGTATGATCTGTTTTTTTGTCATGTTGATATATTTCATGGATCACTTTCAGTAGTTAAACATGCTGCTTATTCAGTATTCAGGTGATATTCATATCCACATATCAAGACTCAAATTATAAGCATGTCATTAGTATTATTAATGTTATTATCATTATTATTATTATTATTATTATTATTTTTATTATTATTATTAATCATTATTATTATTATTATTATTATTATTATTATTATTATTATTATTATTATTATTATTATTATTATTAATCATTATTATTATTATTATTATTATTATTATTATCACTATTGTTGTTGTTGTTATGATTATTTTTGTTACTATTATCATTATTACGTTATTATTATTATTATTAATTTCAGAATGCTTTTTCTGAACATTGATATCTATTAAGTTCATTACTCTACGATATATCGTACCGATATTTCATGAATTTATGGAAAAATGTAATATGCGGTTTTCTGTTATTGGGTTGTTAGTTCAACCTGTTGAAAACACGAATTGGTAAATAAATAAATAAATAAATAAATATAGTTATTATGGACATTTCCATAGCAACCAACCATTCCAACAACTGCGATTCGTATCAAATTTCATTTTAATTGAACATTACAAGAAGAATAAAGAGATATATATCATTATGAACAATCGGAGAAAACATTTTATGTTCAACTCGGCAGCAAAGTAGATTGACTGCCTTAACTGGATTCTTAGCCTCGCTACGCTCGGCTATGAATTCAGCCTCGCAGTCAATCTACTACTTTGCTGCCTAGTTAAACAAATAACTATTTTTTACTACTGCTATGAATAGTAGCGCATTTCTCATAGCTAACTTAGTTTCAAAACCATGTATTGCTTATACTGTTAGAAATATTTTTTCTCACGGCACTTTGCCAACTGCATATACATTTCCATGGAGAATCAACAAAAATAAATCGACCAAAACTTGGCTGCTGTTCAGCTTATTTGAATAGTTGTCACAACTGTCAGAAGAAGATTTTTGAATTCTTCAGGGTAGTTCTCATTAGTGATTTTGATAGAAATCGCATTTTCCATCAAATATTATTCCAACAATTCATAATAAATAATATGATGTATATACCGAGATGTGACGATTTTGATAAATACACCGCCAGAGACAGAGATAATGGAAGAAGCTGCAAAAGTTGGATTTGTTTCCGGAAGTTTCAAGAAAAAAGTATGAATTGGCATGAACGAAAAAATTATGGAATCTTAAAAAATACAGAAATAAAATCTTTTTCGGAGAATGTACTTTTTTGAAATACTTTGAGGAACTAGGAAAGGCGTCTACTCTTTGGTCACAATATTCAATGTGGCATAGTGCCACATTATAAAATGAATACCAATAAGCTACATTACTCGGATTCTTTGAATAGGTGCAGTTGTAGAAAAAGTATAGTGTGCAACATGTGGGGAAGAGCACTTTTCTCACTCGTGTGTTTGCATCACTCGCCCTTCAGACTCGTGCGACAAACTTTCACACTCGTGAGAAAAGTTCAACTTTTTCCACTTATTTCACAATATACTATATTTTCCACCTCTATAACACAAAATTGCTCTTGTGTCATCAATGTTATTTCCGTATCAGATATCCAATGTGTTAGAATTTCGAAAAAATCTCATCGCTCATGGATTGTCAAATTTCAAGCAATGATAGCTTATTCTCGTGGGAAATCACTATCATTTCATGCTCGTTAAACAAATATACTATTTTCTACGGCTTTAGCACAAAATTGCTCTTTTTTTCCGTTTTCGATACATCAATGAGGTACTATGTATGTCATCAATTTTATTTCCGTATCTGATATCACAATGACTCCATTGTGTTATTATCTCAAAAAAATCTCATTGCTCATGGATTGTCAAATTTGAAGCAATGACATCAGCTAACGGCTCATGCTGCAAACTTCATTCTCGTGGAAAATCACTATCATTGCGTGCTTGTTAAACAATATACCATAGTGGGATTCTCCATGTTTCCCCCAATGTCCCTACAAATTTTCCAAATCGTGCTACTTTAAGTAATCCATATAGTTACATTGAAATTTAGAGAAATCTTTTTTTGTACTTTCGACACCCTGTATCTCAGTGAGGATGCATTTTAGAAGATACGTTGATAGGAACTTTTCACCTCAAAATAAGACCAGGTATCCGTGTACGGAGTTTGTCGGTCTCATTCTGACTCACACTGTAGATCGCGTCAGCTACTGTATCATGGACAACCTAACTCAACCTAACTAACCTGGCCTTGTAATTCGATATATCAGTTACTGTTGTTGAAAATTAAGATTATTTATGCCATCATTTCTGAGGACTTGATATAGCTAGAGTATGATTAAAAGGAGCGCTAGGTATTTGATTTGAGCAGGGCCGGCCCGTTCATATAGGCATAGGCGAACTATAGGCGATGGCCTAGGGCGATTGTATTATGGAAATTGACGAACTATAAGGAGTTGATGTGAACCAAAGTGATAGAGTTTATCAAAATATAATTGGAAGTAGGTACGAAGTGTCAGAAATTCTCCAAATTCGGAACATTTTTTTTGCCACCCTTTCAGTTACAATTATACGATAATTGAGAAAAATCGCACAGTGAAACTTGGTATGCAATCCGAAGATACTACAGTGGGTGTACACATCAGGAATAGTGAGACCTATTATCACCTATGGGACAGTGGCGTGGATAAGTAGAGCTACCACTACGAGGATACAAGCGTCTCTAGCTAGACCAGCGAATCTTTGAAACATCGTGGTCGAGTGTATCTGACTTCCATGGTGGTGACTGATGGGGTTCAATCCCTGCGACGCGTAATTTTTTAATTTTTTTTTTCAGTCTAGTAACTTTTCAATAATATACTTCCTAGGAAAAAGGTTTATTAAGGACAAATTAGGTTGAAATTAGTTTCCTTTTTCATGCAGTAGATATTTTTTTTTTGTTCTGGTTCCCACGAAAAGGAATATCCTGTAATGTCCTGAGAACATTGTGAGAACCAAGGGAAATAAGGTTGAAATTGGTGTTCTTCTTGAATTTCTGGAGGTAATATGCCTCGGGGAACACCTCCTTCGCCAATGTGTTCCAGAGCCTCGCTGTTCGTTGGATGAACGAGTCTTTGGAAAGAGATGATTTGCAGGTCTCCAAAGTGACCACGACGGGGTGCGAAGCCTCAACTCGACGGGTTAATCTCGCGGGGACTGCCAAGAAAGAAACAATTGTTGATATTTCAGAAGAGAATCGTCCAAGAAAATATCTATGAAATAGAGCCAGATCGCCAACTTTTCTACGGTGTTCCAGAGAAGCGAGTGAATTTGTGAGCGAGGCATCACCATGCATGGGTTAACTCTTCGAAATACCTCTATAGAAAAAAATCGTAAGATCGAAAAAATTAAGAAAATTTAATAAGTTTTGAATCAACATTAATTGGATAACCATATATATAGGGCTATTTTGATTTTTTTTATCTCTTGGAGCGCACGAAACGATATTCCTATAATGTTTGTGGAACATCGTGCGAATAGGGAGAAATAGATTTTATTTCAACTTTTGGAAGTTATCAGCTCAGAATACTTCCATTGGCAAAGAAATCCGAAGCTTCGCCGTTCTATAGACGAACGAGTTTTTGTGGAGTGTTGTTCGAAATATTACAAGGTTAACGATGAAAGAATGTGCCGACTGGGCCTGTTCAGTTCGTCTCACTGGTTTTGCTAGTGATAGAATTATAGAAAAGATTTCTGAGGAACATTTTCCGTGGAATTATCTATAGTAAAAGTAACATTTCGCCACATTTCTACGGTTTTCTATAATGAGGACAAGGAGCTAGTGGGTGTGGCATCATACACCAGGCTAATGACTCTTCTCTGAATGTAATCAGCGTATGTTCGGGTGTTGAACACCGTACATGACAACAGTATTCGAAAACAGTCTGTACTTGTGCTTTTTAGATCATGAGAAAGTGTAAAATAGATTTTTGCTGGGAACAAGATTCCGAGTTTTGGTGAAGCAACTTTTGCGATGGATCGAATAACTTTTGAATGAGAGAGTATTGCCTATGGTATGATACCCACCCCTTTTCTTTTGATCCATCACTTATGAGACACCCTGTATAACTACTTATCCCTGAGAGATGACGCCCAAATATTTTGAAGATTCATTATTTATTAAAAAAATCGAACCTTCGTCTGTATAGGCATAGGTAATTTATCATAATTTGGTATATGAGTATTCCTTTTTGCGACCTCCGACGAATAAGGTAATATTTACGACAGTAACATAATCGATGATATATTTTGTTATTTTAAATAATGATAAGTATAGTTGCATATCGTCAACACATATTGTAAATAATTATTCAAATTGCAAGAAGATAGAGAATAATGGCATATTTGAGTTATCAATTGCCATTTTAACGATAATAACAAGTAATAAAAGACAAACTATTTTCGTAGGTACCTACTCACCTAAGTACCGTAATCCAATGGATGAGCGACAAAAATTGGTATAATTGTTCATTAATAGAGGAATTAACATTAATGCGTTAAACGATGTACTGAAAGTTATACCACACAAATAATGCTAATTGCTCTAATTGGGTTATTTGTCAGAAATCGTCAGAATATCATTGACCATCACGAATATTGATACAGACAATTGCAGAAAATTCATTGATTCAATAAAAGGAGTCAGGTGGAAAATATTCATCTTATTTGTTTTGTTACATTGTCCATCAATCGTTCCAAGTAAATATCATTATTGAAATGTTTAAATTTTTAATACCAATACCAATTTCTATTCCTTGTCCCAGAGAGGGTCTTTCTCGAGGTCTTTCTGCTTTGGTAAGTCATAGTATTCAAAGATTCAAGGATGTGATATTGAATTTATTTGTCACTCTGTCCCTGTTTACTGTATCTTCAGCAAGATTCTATAGTGTTAACATAATAATATGTACTGGAATGTATGGTAACTGCCTAGTACTGTTTCGATATTTTACCACAACTGAATTGCATTTTTGCAAACAGAGCATGTCAAGCTCGATGTCAAGATGTTTGAAGAAATACCATTAGATTTAAGAAGGAGGGTGTGGTTTCGCCTTGATGGTTGTTGTTTTGAAAGAAATGTAGGCTGGGGATGGACACTTTTGTCTGTAATTTTTTTTTCTAGTAATTCATTGGTCTTAAAATTTTTACATCACATTGTCGTCAATAAAGTGTATTATTATACATACTGAATCGTCTATTGACACTTAAACTGCCTAATATTCCGGTGAAAAAATATTTTCAGGGGTTATTTCAACTTTATTCATAATTTAGGTCTGTCTTCAAGCCGTTCATTTTATGGGGGGTGCCACTGAATCACCTCGAATATATTTTCGTTTGCGTTTGTCTTGCTGCCACTTGCGTTTCAATATGTAAACGATGCCACAATAAGGAGAATATCATGAATACATTTTCACCTTGCTTTCATATATTGCGATATATAACAATGTTGGTGTTCGAATTCAATTCAGGACACACTGTATATATATCTCAGTGTGGCATCTGATCTGAGTAGAAATTTCATAACTTACCTTCAATAATTAGTCTTTCTTTGGCTTCTGATATACTCCTCCTAATTTCCTCTTGAGATTCTATGTAAAAGAAAATGGACGCCCCCAGTAATAAATACAGAATAAATAAACAAAGCAGTACAAACCATTGCTTTTTCGACATCATTTTGTACTTTAGTTCCTGTAAAAATAATGATCGACATATTGGTAAGTCCCTTTTTTGTGCAACATTCGTTATCCAATAGACACATTTCATTGTCAACCCTTTTTTGTTTCGTAATCTGAAAATAAATACGATATCGTACTTAGTGGAGATTGATTAGGTATTCTGATCTCTTCAGTACTTATTCAATTATGGTGGACATAATATGAATACCTTGAAAAGGGGTATGTAAACATTCTCTACTTTTCAACATGAACATTTATAATAATCAACTGCAGTCAGAAACACCCATAGAATACTGTGGCAATGAATTATAGAAAATGGCTAACAAATAATAGTTCTTTATATATCAGCGTGTGCTGAAATGTGCCCTGTGATGAAAATGAAGGTGGGAATTTAGTATGAGATTTTGTGATAAACCCATATACGTATTAATAATCAATACGGATAATCTCTATCTGTTTCCATAGCGAAACATGAAGCCGATTTTTGAAGACAAATGACTATCCATAAGGAAAAGTTTTGAAACGATCAGACACATACTGCTTTGATTGAAAGGCTAGTAAACGTCCACGTCCACCGAAACGCATGTCTTTGATGACTACTATAATAGCGCATGGCGCATGCGTATCATGCCACCAAATCCTTATGGATATTCATTTGTTTCATATTTTTGGCTTCATCCTGGCACCCGTTATGATCCGTATTGTTTATTAATACGTATATGGATAAACCCTCCAAAGATCAGCAAGGAAAAAGGTTCTCCTTTTTAATTTTGCCTGTATATTGAGCTAAAGACACGAAACTTGGTGAATATCATTTGACAATCAAACTGTTAATTTTGAATATTTTTCAACCCTGACTCAAAATGGGTTGAAATATTCAATCCCTAAGGTATTTTTTCTACAAACGTCAAAAAATTACAAGGTTCGCGCATTGATAACAAATTGCGAAGTGACACTTTTTTTCAGTTTCCTACGTTACCATGATACCTTGCACAAAACAATGCGCGAAGTAAAACAGTGCGAGAAGTACCTACTTCGCGAATTGTTTTGTTAAATATATGAGATATTTATATTTCAACTTTATGGTCCTCAATCGAGCAAACATCCACGAAATCATTCATTTCTGAATGTTCAACAATAACTTTGTTTTATCTCTTGGAGCGACGGAATGAAATTCTTATTATGTTCCTGGAACATCGTGCGTCCTAGGGAGGATGGGGGGAGGCCTTTTGAGCTAGTTCAACACTATTTTTTTTATCAAGATAAGCATATTTTTACTTTCGAACTATATTTTTTGACGTTTGTAGAAAAAATGTTGTTTGAAACTCGAGCGCAAAATACTTTGGTCATCTCGACTATTCTAAATCAGATCTCGAACACCAAAGTAGCATTTCGCGCTCTAGATACAAAAATAACTATTTTCTTAAAATTGTTTTTTAATGAACATTTTTCTTAAATAGCGTGTCTGGAAAGCCCCATTCATTTACTAACTTTGATATCGCGAGAAGTTTTTTCGAAAACTTAAGCATTTGCATTCCTCAAAAGAACTTTTTTTGTTGAAAGTTGAAAGACAAAACTTAGAAGTTGATTATTTCAACCCTTCCTAAACAATCTTCAGGGTTGTAAACCTCACAAAATGTGAAGTTTTATTGACAAACACTATTCACCAAGTTTTCAATGTCGTTATCTCAATACAGGACAAATAAAGAAGGAAAATAGTTATTTATTATACAAGGGAAAAAAGTAGTAGATTTCAGCTCCAGGTTGTGTTGTGAGACAAAAAACCGTGAGCTAAAATCTAATATTTTTCCCGTGTATAATACACTATTTTTTTTTCACAGACAGAAGAAAGAACGAATCAATATTGAGAAGATATTACATTATTTTCAAATCTGAAAATTATCGACGTAAAATTTCAAGATTTTAACAGTAGGGACACCTGCGTTGTAGGCATCTTTATCATTCTTTTGAAGTAATCAAATATCTGATGTCACTTCTGTCAGTCTAATTCTGTGATTTGATTCAAAAAAATTGCGAATTTTGAGGTTGTTTAGTAATATACGTAACCGCGAAGTCGAATGGAAGATAAAAGGACTTGCAGTTCTTCCTCGGAGACAGTATTATTGACTCATTTTTCGGAATTATAGCACATCAAAAGCCATCAACAGTGTATACATATGTGATATATATCCGGCAAAAAAGTACTCACTTTTTTCCCACGGGAAAAAAGTAATTTATGAAAAGTGACATTTTATAACCTGCCAACAGAGATGAAATGCCAAACTTTTTTCCCGTCACAGAAAAAACATTTTTTTTAAATCCACCCCTAACATTTTTTTGGTGTTATTTGAATACACCCTGTATACTTAGTACCACTTCTTGAACTTGACAGGATGATTCATCATATCGAATTACTACCATGTGTACCAAATTCTATGAAAGCAGGTCTATGACCGAAAAAAACGGAACTTTGAAGGAATCTATAATGCCTCTAATGAAAGCGATTCGCATGGTTACGAACTGCTCCTTCTAGATGCTGGAATCAAATTCCGGAATATACAAACGTTATCTTGGGACATCCTGATGTTTATTTTTCAGCTTTATAGGATTCATCCTCTTAATTATTTATAGTGTTGTTGTCATAATTATTATTTTCTTCAATAATATGCTGATTTTTTTGATTATGTTATTGTTTGAACTTTTATACAATAGAGTACTAATGTCAGAAAATGTCATTGTGGTCATTGCTGGTAACATCATCTCATGAAGAGAAATAGTCACGTTCGGGAAATCACATTTATATCTTGGAAAAACCCTGATATTATGTGCGTGTTTTCTTTTAGAAAATGATCCTATACCTAACCTACCAGTGAGAGTTGAATAACTACCGTGTATATGTTACCGTGAAAGACCGAAATTAGTGTTTGTTTACAAACACCGGTTAATGTCGACACACACCAAATGTATTTGTGAAAGACAGAACAATTATTAGTTTTGATATACATTTGGTCCTTCACCGGTATATGTCGACAAACACATATAAGCTTTGGTCGATGTCGGAAACGACAGGTCCTAACGGTCCTAACCACTGAACTATAACCATAGTTCAGTGGTCCTAACAGGTTTTTGTGTAGTTTCTTCGCTTCCCTTCGCTTTAGTGTGGGATTGTCGCCAGTCTTACTCAAGGTTTGATTGATAGTGGTATTATATAATTTGTACTCGATGGCTACTGCAGTCAATAGCAAATGAAAATGACACATCGAAGCAGCTTTTCACCCGTTATCAATTTGCAATTTGCAAAGAAAAGTTAATTTCCATGGATGAGATTTCAGCTCAAGAAATTTCGGTAAGAGAAGCAGCTTCTGCTAATTCAGAAAGCGGAGGGCAAGGCTAGAAAAAGAAGTGTTCCACGTCTAAACGTAGCTGTAAAAACAAGAGCCTTTTGTGTAATTCAAAGTGTCATGGTGGCATAAGTTGTTGCAATGAATAAGGTTGATATACATTCACTCTGAAATAAAATGCTTTTTTTTTATATTTATATTATGTTTGTTATGTTTGTCTTAAGTTCAACAACTTCTTTATGTTCATTTGGAAATTTCTTCCATGATTTAATCAAATAATAGCCGATAGAGCTTTATTTTGTTTTCTTTTTATAAAAAATTCTTTCGGACATACACCATGAGTATAGATAAATGTTGAGATTCGCTGGTGAAAGTTAGAAATAATGATATTTGATGGATATATAGGACATACGCCAAGTAACGTAGAAAATATCATGTTTCACATGGCAGAAAGGGAGATTCAATGCCTTGGCTGGTTTGCTAGTCTCGGCTACGCCTTGGCTATGAAACGCCAGCCGTGGCGAGAAATCTTGATGTGCTTTTCTGCCTAGTGAAACAAATAACCATTTTCAACGGTCATGAAGTATTGATTAAAATGTTTGATTACATCAAACTTGTTGATATTGATCGAACTTCTCTATAGAAGAGCAGGGGCAGATTAGCCTTATGATTTGATATTCCATGAATATTTTGACAGTAGATTTTAGATTTTTGAAATTCAAAAGTCACAATCATAATCATGTCAGTTTTTTATACCGAGATAGATTTCACGTATGATAATAATATACATATAACCATTTTCCAAGAAGATCGATTCAACAGAAGGAACACAAAATACAAAATCATAATATCCTCCACCAAAATTTAAAAGCTAATTCACTACCTATATGTATATGTATAGTGGCGATAACCTGTCAGTGTCTGGCACAAGTTTTGAATATTGTCAATCAAGATTTCAAGTAGAGGTAGGTACGTTTTTGTGTAAATTTATTAGTTGAATCGAATTTGGTTAGAATATGATGTCAATAAAAACTATATTCTTGACACACAAGTTTTCTGGAAATTTGATAATACAAGGATGCATGCTGAAGCCAATTTATTTCACCTCACCCATGCGAGTTAATCGACAACTTTGTCTCCTTAAATTAAATAATTTCTTCTACGATAAATAAATAAATGAAAGCCCACTTCCGATTCAGTGAGTTGATAAAATCAATTATCAGCTATATCTCCGAAGCCGTTTGAGATAACCCTATCAAACTTGGTATAGTTAGATTTATAATCATATGATCAATAAACGATTATATAATAAAATACTGGGTATTCCATTTGAGAATTAAAGTCGATGCCCGTTCCGCTTCAAGGTTTCAACTTTGGGATATGATAATTACAGAAATACATGTCGAATTGAAATCGATTTGTCCAAGCCGAGCGATTTTTTATTGATTGCATCACGTTTTTGATGGGCCACCCTATAGAAGGAATTAGCCAAAGAACTCTCGTCTCTGGAAAAAGTTATACTCGATTGAATTCAACAACGGCACCTTCATTTTTCATAAGGAGATCAAAATTATTCAAAATAATATCCTATCATTTGATCGTGCATCATTCAATTTACATATATAGTAATTGTACTCAATTGAATACATACCAACTTTTCTTGAACACAAAACATAATAAAGAGTCGATAGACCTTTTATTATTCGGAACATATTTTTGCGCATAAATCTATATTATCTCCTATATTCAAAACCATAAAATGCTAATAAACTGAATTTTGAAGAGAGTGATAAAACTCTGGAAATAATTAATCACTGTGACTTTGCAAATTGTGATTAGATATCTACTATTTTAGAGTCCTATTCGATAATACAAGAGGGAATATGAACGCACAATTTTCAGATTCATTAAAATTAGATTGTGACTCTGTTACATTATCATCCTGAATTATCATAAAAAATGCTTCATGTTCCTAACTTAAAAAACAAGTATATTTGAATGTTTGAAGTTCGAATGGCAGCCGGTCATAATATATGACTATAATATTAGGCCACATACCACGTGGCGTACTTAAGACCAAGAATCCTACATATATTCTTCATTTCTTCAAATAAAAATTAACTGAGAAACAGCCCAAAGATGTCTACAATAACAGCTCTGAAGCTCAGATAATCATGTGTCAATATAATGTCCCTCAATCGGAGCATTAAATTATTGTTAGACCGTTGGTAAATTTCAATAAAAAATGTTAGAATATTTAGGTGTTATTATATGGTTTCTTTCAATGGTATGTTGAAGTCCTAAAAAAAGGGTTATTCAAAAAACAATATGAGAGTTGAAAACTCACACTCGCTTATTGAATCTTACCCAAGTAGAAAATATCGGGAAAATATTCTGAATGTAATATTGACGAGAAACAAAATGTGATCATTCGGCGAGTTTCTAAATGTGGGTGGAATATTGCAAAACAGCAATGTCGTCTTGAAAACATTGGTGAAATATTTTCACACCAATATTGATTGAATATTCGTGGAGTTATATTGGTCATGAAATGTGAAATCAATATTGGCGAAAAATGAAAAGTGAACATTTGACAATATTGGTGCAATATTAGTTGGAAATATTGGTGGATCATTGACAATTATCATGTTGCTATGTATAAATGTATGGTAGGAAATTTTCATACTAATATTGGCTAATGGCGGGACATTAGATGTGAATATTTTGTGATATTGGCCTCGTCCTGGGGAAGCTGCCTTGTTGATCACGGTTAACCCCTACGCCAGGTAAGTATGCTTTTCAACACACACCACGCCCCCCTAATGAATGCCCAGGATCAAGTGCCGCCATATAACTAGCTTCCGTTATATGATAGCTCTTCATCCCCATGTCCATCCACCCCCACTCACTAACGAGTGGACCTCAACCTTATGCATTTGGCAATCTGCATATGTTTTATAAAACCCCTTACTTGGTTTCAGTCTTCCGACTTTTAAACCTTTTTGTCTAATGTGTGTTTCTTTGCGTGGTGGTTTCCTACCCTAATGGGAAGCAAATTTGAGTTCATGTATTATTATTATTATTGGTTCACATTTTTATAGGGTATCAAAGGAGAGGCTCATCTGTTTAATTATCTGATGATTATTATGCAACTTTTATTGATATTGATTTACTTTCGTTTGTTTATCTTATATTTGGTGAATTGGGCGCCTGTACTTTATTCTTTCGAAGCGCTGGTCTTGATTTAGTTGTCTATTAGTCAGGTCGTGTAGTAGATGCTTTTCAATCGTCTCGAGCCACTATTTATATTCTCTTGTCTGACCGGCACTGAGAGTACGTTACAAAGCGCCATCTATCGACATAGGTCAATATGTTACCGATATGCAATTGATCTTGGAAATACAATATTGGTTTCCTCTTCTATGATCTATATGATGAAAAATATTGAATGGTCGATATACATATTCACAATATGCATTAGATATCTTCCGCATGATATAACTGATACGATGTCAACGAATTTGATGTTTCAAATTTTGTTGAAACTATATTGAACCAATGTGCCATCAAACACGAATAAAAAATATTGCATAACCGCTTCAGATTCGACATGGGGAGAGTGTTAGTTCACATTGCAATATTGGTTATATTGTTGGAAACAATATGTATACGATATTGTCGTACTGACATTTGTGAAACAATATTATATAATATCTGTATATATGTATATATTTCTCCAAATATTGTAAACGAATTACCTAACCGATATTGATTCAATATTGTGGCTGACAATCAACATCTAGCTCAGGTTGAACCAATATTCCACCAATATTATCATTTCAATATTATATTCGCAACATACTCTCTCATTGGACCAATATCATTTTTACATTAACAATATGTCGGCCCAATATGAGATCAGGATACAGCTAATTCAATGTGCTACATGGGTATAAGTTCAAGAAGTTTGTTTCTATTTTATGGAAATAGTTTGTTTCATACCAAGCACGAGAAATAAACAATAGATCGTGACGGAACCCGTCGAAAGAAACGATAAGTGAAAATCAAACACACGAGCAATATGATATGAATATACTAATGAACTGTAATTTTTCCACTTATATTCTAACGTTTTAACAGAACTATTATTCATCAGGCATCTGCTTCTTCAGAGTCAGATGACATGTCGCAGAAGATATTGAGTGTGCTATACCAGGTGTCCCAGTATACCTGTCCCAATGAATTATATGAGCCATTTCGAAAAATGGAAATTCGAAAAATTCATGATCTTCAATTCGTTCAAGGAAGCTTCAACTGAGAAAAACAAAAATTGAAAGTCACTTCCGGTTTGACAGGAAGTGACTATAACTTTTTTGTTCCAAATAGCACCCTGTATATTTTTTGAAACTTTTGATTTCTACTCAAAATTACCGTTCCAACGATGTATCACACTTCGTCTTTTAAATTTGATTTGATGGAGAATACGACAATTGAAATTTCAAATTGAACGAATTGCAGTAGGCTACGATATTTTTGTAATCTCGATTTTGACTTCAATAATAATTCCAAATTATTAGAATTGTAGTAGATGATGTAATTTTCAAATTTTCATCTTTCGAAATGGCTGACATGATTTATTGGAACAGGTATACTGGGACACCCGGCATATCAACGTCCAAGAGCGACATATTGTTTTGAAGACGTCTGTACAAAATTCAGGGAAGTGCACATAAATCGGCAGCTAGAATGCTAAATTGCTAATTAATTAACGAAAAAATTGTTGTCCTTTCACTTCCGGTTTTACTGGAAACGACTCCAATTTCTCATTTTTAAATAGGACACCCTGTATTGTATTTCATAATCGGTTAAGGATTGTCATAACGAATTCATCGATACCGAGTTTGATAGGGTTATTTCAAACAATTACGCAGATATTCGCGTTCTAAGTATACATGCTCAATGAGTGTAATAAAGAAGATTTGAAAAGTCACACCCAATGAGTATTGGAAACTTCGGAGGCAAATATCTTTGTAATCGTTTGAAATAACCCTGTCAAACCCGGTATCGTTGAGTTCTTCATGATAATACCTATCCGATTATGGAATTTAATACAGGGTGTACCATTTGAAAATCAAAAGTTGGGGTCGTTCCCGGTGAAACTTGAAGAGAAAGAAGAAAAATTGTTTCATGAATTAATGAGAGATTTGGTATATTTGCTACCCACTAATTTTCGAGAGTTTTTTGTGCACTTCTCTGTGTACGACATCATCATCATCATCATCAAGACCATATGAAACAATATATCAAAAGTTATCATAGATCACCCAACTACCAGATACGCAACAAAGCTTTGAGGTTCGATGGTTTAAAATTCGTTACCTTGAATAACAAAACTGTATACGCAGAAAAACATGATTTGAAGATCTCACACATTCGAAAAAATGGTAAAAGTATTTTTGTGGCATATTCATGATGAAAAAATAATTATGTATTGACCAATTCGGCTATACAGATCCGTACCTAACCAATTTAATAGAGATGAAACTGGAAAAAATTAGAGTATTTCCGATCATTTATATTTGGCCAATAGTCCGATCAATGAACTCCAAAGGTGGGTGTATAGTGCGTGAGCACGGACATGAGCGATTGCTTCAGTAGGTAACTTGTTTGAGGCGTTTAGAAAGTGAACATTCTGAAAGTCCTGACGTGAAATTTTCAAAATTGTACTTGAAATCTGAAATTATTGAGGAAGCTGCAGAGATCTTTGACCATCTCTCCTCCACTCACAGCAAAGTTGAAGAGGCTGGGGATGTGCGTGCTCTAATGATATGGGGCACGAGCAAGACAGCCTTCCCTCAAGCAATCAGATCAGTGGCCAATAATAAGCCTGATATCAGCTTCCACCCACCAACTAAAAGCGCAGCTAAATAGCATTTGCAGCGCACCTATACCATCGACTTATTACTCTAGCTGGACTCCCAGTAGTCATTCCGCAGCAACCCGAAAATGTAGGGACATTTGCTCGAATGAAAAAGCTTCTGCTCAACCTCAACCGTACGCAAGAACCACCAAGCTGTCGTTCATGACTTTGACGTGGTATCGAAATCAACCTAGTATCCATTTTGTTCATAGACGGCGGCAAGCTGGATGGCGTCGTCTCAAGTGTTTCACTTATGTCAGTTGTAGGCTTAATAAAAATATAATATCAACTAGGGAAAAAACCAAATACTCAAAGTGGAATGCATTGGTCACGAAGAGAGAAACTCAAAGTCATTACCACAACAAGTTCATAAAATGAACTACAAAATGGTAGATAACGAGAGAAAAACAACTACTTTCCTGGCTATATGCCACGCAGAACATTGCATTACATCCTCCCGAAACCTATGCGATAGTTCGTATAAACGAATAAAATCGCAAGTGTTTCTTTCCTAAACGCTGAGCTGCGCTTAAGTGGTTCAGGAACGCTGACTACCTGCAGACCGGTTTCGAGCTCTTGGCTCTCATCAGTACAGGGCTGTCCCAGATAGCTTCTTGACCGCTATCTGGTGCGAACCTGACCCAACGTAAACACATCTCAGCATTTATACCATACGAGGCGTTCGAAGTCCGCGAAATGAAAACGCGAACGCCGAACGCCACCTGGCAAGGAAAGAAACACTCCAAAACAAAATCCCATTTCAGATGAAATGGGAGTGGCTGGTTGCCCGACTGGCGTATTTTCAACTAGGGAAAAAGCCAAATACTCAAAGTGGAATGCATTGGTCACGAAGAGAGAAACTCAAAGTCATTACCACAACAAGTTCATAAAATGAACTACAAAATGGTAGATAACGAGAGAAAAACAACTACTTTCCTGGCTATATGCCACGCAGAACATTGCATTACATCCTCCCGAAACCTATGCGATAGTTCGTATAAACGAATAAAATCGCAAGTGTTTCTTTCCTAAACGCTGAGCTGCGCTTAAGTGGTTCAGGAACGCTGACTACCTGCAGACCGGTTTCGAGCTCTTGGCTCTCATCAGTACAGGGCTGTCCCAGATAGCTTCTTGACCGCTATCTGGTGCGAACCTGACCCAACGTAAACACAAACACAAAATATAATATCAAGATTAAGTGGTGATATTATTATTTTTGTTTCATTTTTGCCAATCCTAGGGAATATGAAGTTTTTTGTTCTTCACTGTTAGAATTCCATTATTAAAAATACAAAAGGTATTGCTTTACATCGGTGAGTTTGTGGGTAATGAATAATTTATTATTTTAATTTGCTTCCAATAGTTGAGCAAGTATTTAGATCGAATGGAATCATGCATGTTTCGTATAATCATTTAGCTGTGAAGAATTTGAGTTCAGGTGGGAGATTCCATACCTGCTCATCTATTTTGAATAAAAAGTCTACTCATTCAATAATGACTCTAGAATTGCTAAGGATTAGAGAAATGAATGATTTGAGGCTATTAGGAGCTTAGCCACTCAGGAATAATATGTTCGAACTATTTCACACCAGACAGTTTCCAGGCTTGTAGAAGACGATGAAACCATATGCAAATTGTCATTCATTTCTAACCACCTTATGTATGGTTCAACAACTTTCCTCAGTAGACCCCTGCGAACCTGTTTCTTTCGATACGCCTATGTTCCTCGAGTTCATAAGTGTAACATGACATATCCTGAATGAGCATGAATCAGTTTCAGTTCGATTTCCTGAGTGGCTCACCTTTTTCCTCATAGAATTGGCGGTCTAGATTAGTCTATAAGTCGGTGACCTATACCAAGTACAGCAGTGACTCGGGAACGAGCTACCACCTCGAGGTTGAGGTGGAAAACATGTAGAAGATACCCTGACGCTAATTACATCGAAGATTCATCAGCACCAGAGATCCTACTGAAAACGACTGCGTCGCACCAAGGATTGTAATGGTGGCATCTGTGGATGCCAGAAAGCGATGTTGACCTCTTATGCGGCGTGCCTCTACTGCCAAGGGAAATGTCGCAGGGGATTGCTTATTGATGAGGACGACGACAACGACCATGAAGATAACCTAATAGATTTCCTTCAGAAGAACTATTCAACACTGAGTTTGAGGAAGCCATAAACGAAGGACCTTTGTAAGGACCCTCACGAACAAAGAGAAAGAAGACGTGAATGCAGAGAAAAAGAAGTGTTTGCATTATCAAGTTATTTAGTCCTATTCTATGACAATAAAACGAATGGCATATATGTAACTTCTTCCATTATCTTTATGATACAATTTTATATTATTCCTCAAGTAGAATTATTTTCACCAAAGGAAAATAACGTTTTTTCAAGTGCGGCAACATATAAGTTTATATAGAACAACAAAAACATTTGTAGCTCAGGAATTTTGAAAGCAGCTTTTTTTAAAAACGAAATTCACGGAAATCTCTGAAATTGTTGTAGCTGTTAACACCTTGAAGACAAATTCGCATATGTGTTGTCGAAAAAAGACGAAGATAACCTCAATAAAGAATATATATTCGAAATCAGAAGAGAGAGCTCACCGATAAGGCAAATAAAATACAGGGTGTTCTATTTGAGAAATTGTAATTCATGTACTATGTTCAGATTTACGATATTTCTTTGAAATATTCTCCGAATGTACTCATTTAAACGTTTTTGTAAGACCAATATTAAAAGAGGTAGCTATTGAGTAATGTATAAACAATCATCATGTATATATGTATATATTCTTGGAGGAAATCAAATTGTCTATAACATTTCTCGAAGAAAACGCATAGTTCAGACGATATAAAGAAGTGTTTGATGAAAAATGGGAGATATTAATCTGTTACTCAAAAAATTCCACTTTTCGGATCGTGCAACTCTGAAATGGTTTGAGATTCGGAAAAAGTGTATGAGTAGAAAGTTGTGAAGAATTTCATCAGCTCTCATTTGATAACACAAAGTTATTTGCTACGTAGTACCGTTTCACACATATAAGTGATAAACCCAAAAGCGGAACCATCTTATGCCACTCCTCCTGCGGCTCATTTCCTAGACGTTAGGACTTTCAAACTCCTCGAACGAGTTTATAAAGAAATCGCTCAGGGTGTTGCTCACGCTCTCTACAACCCCATTATTGAGTGGGCCACAAGTAGAGTGTGGAGTGGTCGAAGCAGAATTCAACCCATTTTTGTAGATGAATACAAAAAGCTCAAAGTCATATCCACACAAAAATGACTACTGTCCTGGCAAATGCCACGCAGAACATTGAACTACATCGTCTCGAAATCTATGCATCGACTGGTATAAACGAATACTGGTACAATTGAATCTTTCTCGAATTCCTATTGATTTCGATTTAGCCAGGCCTCGCTAGATACCTACAGACCGGTTTCGAGCTCTGCGACTCTCATCAGTGCAGGGCAGTCTCCAGTCAGCAGTCCTATGACCGCCGACTAAGCGTAGCCTAGCCATACAAAAATCAAGTCGGCATTATATTCCCCCAGAGGCGTCCTTCATAGACAATATGAAAGCAACGCCATCTGAGTAGAAACGAAGGAAAGAAACAATCCACAACTGTAATTTCCATACGGGAGTGGCTGGTTGCCCGACTTGCGTAATTTCAACTACGAAATAGCCACAATGGTCGAAGTGGAATGAAATGGTGAATAAATACAAATAGCTCAAAGTCATTTCTACACAAAGTTCATAAAATGAACAACAATGATAGATTTCGGGAGAACATCAACTACTTTCCTGGCTAATAGCACGCAGAACATTGAATTACATCCTCCCGAAATCTATGTATCGACACGTATAAACGAATACTAATTCAAGTGAATCTTTCAAGATCTATTCTTTTAGTATCGGTTCCACCATGTTCAAAAGTATACCTCAAAATATTAGCAACGAATTGATTATTATTCATGGGAAGATAAATCAGAAAATGAGCTGATCTTGGTAATTCGGAATAAGATGAATTGCGGCCACATGAACAATTAATATGAAAAATTCTGTGAAGTTATAATTTTCATGTGAGAATGGCAATATCATGATATTGCGCAGACAAATGACCACTTTTTAATCCAATTTTACGTAACGGCACTGTTCAAAATTGTACTGAAACTGTGTATAGGTACTTATGTTATTTCTTTTTTATCTCTTGGAGCGCACGAAAGAAAACTACTATAATTTTCTAAGAACGGTATGTTTCGATATAGAGAAACTATTTCCATGAACACAAGATGTCAATATAAAACATAAAATGCTGATATAAGAAAAATGGAAAAAACATATCAAAAGGCATATATATAGGTATGTAAATAGGTATATGTGCTTGCTCATTATTTCACATAACAAATTTCTTATGAAAGGAATATTGGTAAATTTCCCGACCATTCATGATGTGTTTCTTCCACTATTTTGTCTCTCTTATCGTATAAAGAACAAACCTATCCTTCCGTATGTATATCATCCAATCACCAGTCAAGATTACATACGCGAAGGGATATACGAGGGACCAGGAATACTCGTATAATTATGGATATTATTATCAATATATACTTACTTAACGAAAATAAATGTTTATGCACCTTTTTCTAATTTCGATTTTTCGTGAATATGAATAACTTTTTCGCAATTAGTGGGTAGATATTTGATTTCATTATAATTAATAACCCATATCTGAAGTATTCACCAGGCGTATGCGTATTTTCCATAACACTATACTGGGGAAAAAACTTTTTGTTTCCACAAGATGGTATGTCAACAACAGTAGTGATTATAAAACTGAAGTTTAAGTTTCAAACTCTAATGCTAAACACTGGCATCAGTTATTTATCATTTGCAATTACGCGGAAAACAACTAGGAATAGATATTGAAAATTAAGTTATGATATGCAATACAATTCCCACCACAATGACAATTTTTCATTCTGGAAATATCTTTTATTATTATTCCATTGATTCGTTAACTTATTTTTATTTATACCTATTGAATGTATTGGATTTCCGTAGTGTATAACCT
The DNA here is from genome assembly GCA_918026855.4 of Phaedon cochleariae. Taxonomy (NCBI): domain Eukaryota; kingdom Metazoa; phylum Arthropoda; class Insecta; order Coleoptera; family Chrysomelidae; genus Phaedon; species Phaedon cochleariae. The sequence goes on along the minus strand of OU896709.1, from coordinate 16,220,270 downwards.
GGTCAGTTATTTACAGTCTTATTTTGAATAAATAATTTATTCTTAGTATATACAGGGTGGCATTGAAATAGGTGCAAATATTTCAAACACTGAGAAAGCTCGACGTGTACTATCGAATGACACTAATAAAAAGATTTAGGTAATAAAATGAAATTTGAGGTTACACCTCTTTTTCCACCCAAAGTTCTACACTGTAGAAATTCTGACTTCAGCTCTGTTCGAATTTCTATGACACATTTATGGATCGAACATTTGTGGATCCGGAATTAATGTCTGCCATTGAATTATTTAATGAAAAAAATGATATAAGTACTTTGTGATATTAAATCGGCAGACATGCTGAGATCACGTTTTTGAAGTAATTTTTTACGTGTTTTGACTTCTGGACACACCCAAAGAAACCGTCGACGAATATAGTGAATCCCCATTTCACCTACAAGGCAGGGGAAATAGTATACCTCAATATGGAGTTTGCTAACATACCGCAAGTCAGCCTATCGCGGGCTCTCAGTCTATTTTGGACATGTTCCATAATGAAGGATATACCTACCGGCCTTCAGAAGAATTCACAATTATGGGTATTTCATTCAAAATTATGTAGCAAAAAATACTTCAAAAGTCATCTCCACAATGTTTGATATACCAATTCAATTTCTCATTCATCTTTTGTGAAATTGTTTCTCAGCCTCACTTGTTCAATAGGCGAGACATACGAGGGGATGTCGAAGATTATTAGAAACCGAGTTAATAGTTATTTATATATCAAGGGCGTATCAAGGGCGTAAAGTAGGCGTGAAAAATAGCCCTCGGCTAACGCCATCAAGCCATTATTCATGCCGCAGGCTATAAACGCATTTTACGCACGTGATACATACAAAATGTTATGCACTAGTGATTTATTTCTCGAGTCACAAGTAATGACTACATTTCAATAAACTACAATTTTCATATGTTAGTCTTGAATTCAGTTTTCAAGAGAAGCTCAATGTTTATGTGTATAACCTACATATTTAAATTACCGTACGAATATCGCAATTATCGTAAGAGTAAAATACTTTCTTCACTAACAGAAATTCCTTGAGATGTAACAATATGTATACCCAGTATATAGCTACCTAAATTTGACGTTGTCAATCAATCTGATGGTTGCTGTCTAGCAATACATCCAAAAAACAAGCTGAAATTGTCATCTTTTGACAGCCAAAAGGCAACTTTTCAAATAAGCTGATGGGAGTTCAGATATAGGTATTCCACAAATGGATGTGTGAGTATAAAGTACTTAAGAACAGCGTGCGGTAAAGTGCACTTAACGGCCCGCTAGTGCATAAAATAATCAAAGTGGAGCGTATAAATGCCGTGATATAAGTTGCCGTATATTTTCAGACGTTACCTACTCACAAGGGTCATCTTATATGATATAAACCACAGTTTTTGTGTGAAAATTATAGTGACATTCTCTGAATAATCAGTCACCATAATTCCCAACTATAGAGTGAAAATCATGGAAATATCCACAAGAATAAAATTTTTGTTTAGTCTGTACAGGATGTTTGTCCAGCGACTCCTTTCACGATTTGTAGATGCTTTAGAAATATATGAGACAAATTTGAGAATATGCTAGGTGAGTCGGAAGGAACGCACCAAACTCTAGGTGTATATTGTACAGTCCCAAGTAGCACACATATATTGGGACAATATCGGTGCAATATTACGAAAATATATCACATATATATATAATATATATATATATATGTGAACATTCGGCGATATTGGTACAATATCAGTTTCCAAATGTGGGTAGAATATTGTCATATTAATATTGGTTGAATATTCGTAGAGTAATATCGGACACAAAATGTAATATCAATATTGGCGAGAAATTAATGGTGAACATTCGGCAATATTGGTGTAATATATGGAAATATCGGTGAATCATTGGGAATCATCATGAAGGTATGTTGTCTCAAGAATATTGGTTGAATATTCTCATACCAATATTGCTGGTATATTCGTGAAGTTATATTGGTGCAATATTGGTTGGGAATATTGGTACATTATTGAAAATCATTATGTAGCTATGTTGTCTTCAAAATATTGGTGGAATATTTTCATACCAATATTTGCGAGTTATTCGCATCAGGAATAATCACAAAGGTCAGCCCAGCCGGAGTGCAATGGGAGGGCCTTGCCCTAGGGAAGCCGCCTTGTTGATCACGGTTAACCCCTACTCCAGGTTATAATACTTCACAATCGTCTAGAGCCAATATTTAAATTGTCTCGTCGGATCGGCAATGAGAGTACGTTACCAATCATTTATAGCGCCATCTATCGACATCGGTTTAGGAGTGCGTAATATGGAATAAATATCGAAATTCCGATATCGATATGTATTCTCAAAACAATATGTGAACAATATTGCTTACATGATATAGTGAATCACATATCAGCCAATATAAGATGATATTATTTTCTGAATATGGCTAGACAACTATTCACCCGATATGCAATTGAACTTGAAAATACAATATTGTTTTTCTCTTCTATGTCCGATATAAGATACATATTGAATTGCCGTTATTGATATTCATATTTGAATCATTGAAAACCCCTTCAGAATCGATATGTGGAGAATGTTCAAATTGCTATATTGGTTATAATTGTTGGAAACAATATGTATACGATATCTTCCGCATGATATGGATAGAATGATATTAATCAAGATTGGTGAATATGATATTTCGAATATTGTTGAAACAATATTCAACCAATATGCCGTCGAACTCAAATATACAATATTGCACAACCGCTTCAGAATCAACATGGGGACAATATTCAAATCGCGATATTGGTTATAAATGTAAGAAGCAAATTGTATACGATATCTTCCGCATGATATAGATTAAATGATATCAATCAAGATGGGTGAATATAATGTTTCAAATATTGTTAAAACAATATCAAACCGATATGCCGTTTAACTTGAAAATACAATATTGCATAACCGCTTCAGAATCGACATGGGGAGAATGTTCATATTGCAATATTGGTTGTAAATGTCGGGAACAATATGTATACGATGTTGTTGTATCGACATTCGTAAAACAATATTATATAACATTCATAGATATGTTTTTCAACACATTGTTAACGAATTTTACAACCAATATTGCTCCAATATTGTAGCTGACAATCCATATTCAGCTCAGGTTGAACCAATATTCCACCAATATTATCATTCCAATATTGTTTGTCCAATATACTCTCATATTGGACCTATATTATTTTTCACATGTACGATATATCTATATCGGCCCAATATGAAATCGGGTTCCAGCCAATATGATGTGCTACCTGGGGTGTGTCCAGTTTTCAATGCTTTTGGGTGATATCTCAGTTATCTTTCGAGATAGAACCTTGCGGTTTTTGCGATCCTGTACCACTTTTTTGTGAAACTCCTTCTATTCTACGAAGTTTCTCAGCGAAAATGTCAAATTGGACTCATATCCCATACAGAATTTTGCGCAGAATCCAGTGGCGCACTGAAATTCTTTTTTTGGGTATGGTTTTGGAGATACGAATCAAACTTATGATTTTTAATGAAACACCCTGTATTTTATAAGCTCATTAAATTCTTTATTTTTTTGTCATCAAAATGAAAGATGATGTATAAGTATAAAATTTTCAAAAATGCTCCAAAATCACTGAAACATTGAATTTTGATAGTGGGCTATGGATTTTTCATTTAAAAAAAGTTCAAATTGAAGGAATATTTCATTTGATTTTTCCATGATAAGGACAAAAACAATCCCAACAATAGTTCACTAACAAAACACAAAAATTAGATACCTGATAGCAACAAATAAATAGTAATGAAAAGTTCATATTCTAGAATAAGCACCTGATTTGATATTCAATAGGACAATTGAATTTCGAAATTAATCAGTAAATTATTTATAGAATTGTTCAAATTGATGTCCATTTTCCCTCATACAATTTCTCAATGCTTCTTAATGCATTCAAAATCATTAAAGGATGTCTATGTTATTCCTGGAAAACTGCCTCTGTTGTTGCACGAAGTTCTTCAAGATTGTTGTGCCTCTTACTGTATCAAGACGTATTGAGAAACTGTGTAAATTGTGTGTTATGGAAAATGGACATCAATTTGAACAAATTAAATAAATAAGTTATTGAATAATTCCCAAATTCAATTGTATTTGTGAATATTTAATCTGGTGCTTATTCTACATTGGACTTTTGCTACTGTTTATTTGTTGCTATCAGGTACATATTTTTTGGGTTTTCTAGGTAAATTAGTGTTGGTATTCTTTTTGTTCTCTTTACGGAAGAAACGAAATGAATATTCCTTCAATTGGAACTTTTTTATAAGAAAAATCCATAGCCCACTATTAAAATTCAATGTTTTAGTGATTATAGAGCATTTTTGAAAATGTTATATACATACATTTCAAATCATTTTGAAGAGAAAAAAATGAGGAATTTTATGAGCTTATAAAATACAGGGTGTTCCATTTAAAAAATCATAAATTTGAGTCGTATCTCCAAAACCATACCCCGAAAAAAAAAGTTGGGTGCGCCACTGGATTCTGCGTAAACTTTTATATGGAATGAGATTTTAATTTGACATTTTTGCTGAGAAACTTCGTAGATATAGAGGGGGTCCAAAAAGTATAAATTTTCAAAATCGCCCTGTATCTCATAAATGGAAACAGCTATGGAAAATCTGATGAGGCCATCTTGAGTTTCACAAAAAAGTGGCACAGGGCCGCGAAAACCGCAAGGTTCTATCTCTAAAGATAACTGAGATATCACGCAAAAGCATCGAAAACTGGACACACTGTACATGTATAAATAATTTAAAAAACCCATATGTTCTATTACGATTTTCATTCGTTTTCATTCTAAATTTGAATAAATGTGTGGCATTTTATAAGACTTTAATCGTATAAACTCGAAAATAAACGCGTCTAACACACTTACACTGACACGAACACACATGTCAGAATAAGAGAACAGATCAAACAATCGAGTTTGTAGGATTAAAGACCTATAAAATGCCACAAATCTACTCAAATTTAGAGTTAGGTTAGTAGTTTCAGGTTTTCTGACATGAGAAATTTTAATTTCCAGCTATAATTGTGTGATTGCTCATTGTCAGAATAAGAGAACAGATCAAACAATCGAGTTTGTACGATTAAAGACCTATAAAACGCCACAAATCTACTCAAATTTGAAGTAAGGTTAGTAGTTTTAGGTTTTCGGACATGAAACATTTCAATTTTCAGCTATAATTGTGTGATTGCTCATAGAGGGCGCTGGTGACTTTCTGTTACTTCGCTATACTCATATCTTCTTTGTCCATGAAATGATGATTTTTATAAGGTGCATATTGGACTAAATCTTCATATTTTGTTGTTACTCTTTGTATTTCAGAAATTGCGTCTACTTTACTAATCACCATGTATAACAGGTATGTATGTAGGTATAGCTGAAATCGAGGCCAAAATAGAGTATAGATTTTTTTTCAAAAATTTAGTGACCCTTTTTAAAAATGTACTTCCTGGGTGTGAGTGCGATAATGGTACCGTATTTATACAACAGGAACTCAATAAGGTGGAAATCGACCTCGTGAGATAATGAATTTTTATTTTATGGTATTAGCAGTCTAGATAATAATATAATTATGTCGTTAGTTTCATGATTAAAATAATCAGTTCAAACGTTCACAGGACTCTATCTCCAATTATAATGTTTCGAATAATTTTATTTTGATGTTATTTAGTCGCACATGTTGCATCAACAGAACTGGGTAGAATGTCCTACGAAAGTAGGCAATTGTTTAAGGCATTGTTTAAGGGTCTCATACATATTTCCCTGATTCAGATGACTCCAAAGATCACAACTTTTGTACAACCTGTATACCGCACAGGGTATTTCCGAATTGGGGCGATGAATAAAATGAGGTGTTCTATGAGACATAAAACGATACGATGATCACAAAAAAAAAGTTTCAAATTTTTTTCTAAAAATTTGCGCTTCCACCATACTACATCATTCAACTATTATTGATCATGCAGCAAAAGCGAGAGCAAAAGTCATTCATACTTCCAGTGATTGTGATTTCGTCGAAAGTAAATGCTTGCTATTAGTTTCAGGCAAACTTAGAAGCTCAATATCTTCCGAATATCTTTTTTTCGACAAAAATGTATTCTTTTATTTCGTTTTGTCTTCTCGTCTCCTATCATTCATTTCATTGATCGCCCTGGAAACTCCCAGTATATCAATAGTTCAAAAAAATGAGTAGATGATTATTATATTATTATGATTATAATATCATTAACATAATTGGATTTATCTATTTCAAATAATATCGGCATATAAGATGATAAAACTTTAATAGGCAAACATTTTGCAATGGTGTGTTTCTTTTTCGTCCATACACAAAGGGTTGCATAATAATTATATTCTCTCAATAAAAAAATATGTTATTTTCGATTATATTATACATTTTTTATAATGGACATAAGGGTCAATGAAATGTGCCTATTTTAAATAATATTTTGCATGGTAAATAGTACCTAACATACTTACTGAATTTAAATTCTTACAAAATCAGTGCACGTATAGTCTACCGTCGAAAACTTCCGCGATTTTGATAGTACATTTATGTAAATGCAATCCGTCACTGTCTGAACCAGGCACTTGAACACAATTTTTCTACAAACAACAAAAACTATTCAGTCATTGGCAAATCATGCAGCTGAAGAATCAGAACCAAAATGACGATGAACACAATGGTGAAGGAGTGGTGCTTGAATAATAGACCAGAAATAATCCTCATACTTTTCACAGTATTCCAATGTACCGAATTCGAGAAAAACAAAAAATTGAATCACTTGCGCTGAGATGATATATACCGATAAATCTCAGTGTCTCACTTTTGCAACGGCAGAGAAATCGATCAGTAAACACTGTAATCGATGTCATCGAAAAAATACAATGCGATTATGATTTTATGTCGGTGGAGTATGAACTAAAGAACCTGACACTCCATTTTCTACAATGATATCTGTCCTTGCTCGAATGGTTAGGGGGGAGTCTAGTGGCTACTTAGAAATTAGATTAAATAGAATGATGAGGTGTTAAGAATTAGGCGTAAGTGAAGCGATTTAAGTAGATTATGCGAAAATATTTGCAAGTGGGGGACACCATTGCGTTTGCCATGCCAATGCCATGCATATCTTGTATAATGTATGCGAAACACATTCTGGGGATTCCACTTCATACCCTCTCAACTATCAACGTCAGGTATACGTTGATGGGACATGAGATATGTTTTTATAAAATCACACCGCGAGAAGAATCGTCTGAGTTGCAACAGTGCATCTCACAATTCTCACAGTTCTTCATTATATGTTATATTTCATTTCTATACGACTATCGTTTTCTACATTGATTACATATAGGTTAGTAAGTGATGAATGAAGATGATTCCAAGACACCGTGGATTCCAACTCATTATTCAACGACATTCGACCATTCACAGATTCAGAATTTTCAGGATCCACAGCAACTGAAAAGGTTAGACTAATGAAAAAACAGCAAATCTACAAAACAAATTTCTCGAGAAGGCTCTGCTTCATTTTACGGGTCACGTCACGGCTTGACTTTCGCGAATGTCAGATTGACTTATAGAGTCTTTTAAGTTTTAACTTTGATATCTGGAGGATATAATGGAGGCTTACCGTTCCATAGAAATGTACTCTATGAATATTGAAGATATTCAAGATCTTGGATCTCCATGGATGATAACTATTCCTGAGACCAAAACAAAAATTGTAAGGAGGTTCACTGTAACCGGGAAATTTTATCAATTTTGTAAAAAGTACATTGATATACGTGCAGCAAATGTTGGGATTTCAATTTTTTTCATGAATTAGGTACCAAAAAGGAAAATGTACTCTTTAGAAAATTGGAATTAATAAGTTTGCAGCAATGGGAAAACAAATAGTTACATTTTTGAAGCTACCAAATCCCGAGATGTACACCGGGCATTGCTTTGCTTGTCAATGCAGGTGGAGGTATAACAGCATTGAAAAGACATGGTAGCTGCAAGAGCACATCGGTGGCAGAAGGATTTCTAGAAGATTCCATGTTGAATTAAAAAAAACGGCAGATTCGAATTCTTCAATGAATCGAACAATTTTCATCATCATCATCAAATAACAGTTCCTTCACACAAAAAACATCAACTAGCAATATGAATAAAAATGTCAGTGTTGATTTAAATGCAACACCAACAGTGAAATTTCACGAATTGTGAGAATATCACTAAAAATTTAGTCACTAAGTACGAGAAACATAATTTACTGACCTAATAATTATTGTGTTGTTTCATCATTGAGTTCGTTGAATATTAAAGATTCCTGTCAATTGTATTATCATATCATTAAAATTCATACATCAAGTATATTATTTTCATAAATATTAATTAGATTACATTAAATTTCTAACTATCGTATAGTCGTAGAGAAAGTATAGTCTTCTACTCGCGTATAATAGCTATTATTCTCTCGGATAATTCCGAAACTCGCCTACGGCTCGTTTCGGAATCATATCCTCGGGAATAATAGCTATCATTATACGCTCGTTGAAGAATATACTATTATTCACAACCATATATGTGATGTTGTCATTATACGAACGTCATTTAATGTTGGAAAGTGTCATATTACAGACCTCTACTTCCCGCCCTCTCTTCCTGCCTTTTAGGTATATGTTCAGAACGAAACAGAAAGTCATTAATTTTGATCGGAATATGATGGTTTTAAAAAAAATAGTATACAAACGTAGGTAGGAAGTTTCCTATCTCGAGATCATAGCTAACCTCGACGCTTTGCGTCTTGGTTAACTAACTAATCTCACGACAGGAATGAATCTCTTGTCACCTATGTGTGTAAAATATACTATTTCCTACTCACTATTCCACTCTTGTTCAGTTGTATGATGAATTGATGTTTATCAAACAGTACGTGTAAAGAAATTATGAATTTTGAAAACCCAGCAATCATGAATCTGTGATTAGAGATCAGTAAAAATAAAAAATGTTCATCATTCAAGTTCAAACCCCTCGATTGGGTACCCTATGGACACAAATACATCCTCTGGACTTCCCAGGGACGTCCATCATATACTGGAAAGACACTCCTTGGATAACCTCTGTCGGGACAGCCTCGGACATCCGCTGGCCGCAAAAATGGCAACCATGGGACGTCCCTGCAGTAATTTCTTGGTATGTACCGGGTATAGCTGGGTATATCCGAAAGACCCCCATGGGTAAACTCCCAGTACTCACTTGCCTGGACACGGGACCTCTGAGGGATATACTAGGGAGGATCAAAGGGACTTGCGAGATACGACCGAGGGATATACTAGGGAGGGCTAATGGAAATACTAGGGACGACTAGGGGAATGAGGATGTTCACACATATTATCCCTAAACTTGAAGATGACTGTTCGTAATTTCCACAAATAAAACTCTGGTATAGGTATACACATAGGAATACAAATATAATGGATATACAAAAATAAAACATGATTTGAATTCCAAAGAATGTAATACATGTACAATATAATGATTTCAGTGATTTCATGTACAAACATTTGTTTCTTCTCCATCCTAGACAACACCTGCTTTCTGTTACGATCCATGCACAGATTATCACATATTTGTGTATATAGATCCTTGATAAGAATACTTACCAGTTGATAATACATTTATGCGATAACTCGCAGATGTACTAGTTGGGACATAAGTGGGACATTTATGTTAAAACGTAAGGATGTACTGGATGTAGGTACCTAATAGTTGACACATCCAGGAGAATTCTTCCGCGAGACAATCCAATCACGTCCTTATCACAGAGGTACAAATTGGGACATGAAGGGGACGACCTCAGGATAGCTCTGTGTTGTTGGGGTATGAAAGTATTGAGAATATGCATGGAAAATGATTCAAAAATATAAGAGAATACATCGAGAATTCGCATCATCTATTTGAGAGAAATATTAAATCTTTATCGGTATATATTCTACAGAAAACAACTACTTTCCTGGTTATATGCCACGAAGAACATCGAATTACTTATATTCAAGACAGTACAATAATAATTCGTAAATAAAATCTTCTGAAGTTGGGAATTTGCTTCCTCTTCCAAATAAAACAAATATGCATAATGGAAATTGTGACAAATATGAGTAGACCCAAAATATGCACACCTGAAGGAGAAAATCGACATGTTCGGAGCTGTTTTCCCGAGCTCTTAACGAATTCGTTCCAATCTTAACGTGCTCACTATATTTGAGAAATTATGAAGCACAACATGAGAAATCATGATTTTTTTAGTTGTTCAATCCTTTTGTATCCATGGAACTCTAAGCTGTAGCCCAAAAATCCTTTAAAAAGGGTGAGTCATTAGTGTGGCAAAGGGAGATAACGGCTTTACAGTTTGATATAGATAGACAAAAGTTCCAGAGATGATCTAGGATCATGAGCAGCACATTTTCAAATTATTTCGCTTTATACAGGGTGACCCAGAAATGCGTGGCGTATCAAAGTTATACTTTTTCTTATGGGATACCCTGTATTTCATTGCATTTTCGCATTATCCTTTGTGAGCTGATTCCATCAATGCATCACACTTGGGGTCTAGCGAGAATGATTACAGAGATATAGGGTGTTCAAAATCAAGATTTTTCAACTTGAGGATTTTTTTTGCGTCGAAACTATTCATTATTGGTCAAAACGGCTTTCATGTCCATATCCCAACTTTTGATTTACCATCTACTGACATTTAATTGGAACAAATGCAGGGTGGTTCAAGATTCAACATTCTGATCACTCTTGTATTATTCGACATATTCCAAGGTTAACGACGAAAGGATGTGATGGCTGGGCCTGTCGAGTAGGTCTGACTGGTATTGCTAGTGATGGAATTTTATCAGAGATTAATGAGGAACATTTCCCGTGGAAGTATCAATAGGAAAATAAAAGGTCGCCGACTTTTCTACGGTGTTCTTTCTAGAGAAAATACAGGCTTGAGTTTTGGTGGTGTTGAAATCAACTAGGTTATTGTTGGTTCCGCCGGATGTAATTTCCGCAAAATCTTCATTGACAGGGTTGGCTTGCCTTCGTCGATAATTCTTAGTTTCCTGGAAAGTATTAGGAATTCTAGATGAGAACGCAGTGTGGAGAGTGCTATCGTCTATAAAGCTGTGGATAGACAAGTGGTTGCTTCCAATCGATCGTTGATATGAAGTGGGAACATTATTGGTGCCAAAATTGATTTCGTGGTACGCCGGAATTGATAGCAATGGTATCAGACGATACTTTGTCCACCACCACATCCATGGAGTGATCTACCTGAAAAAGAGAATTCGATGAAAGATTGCATAGCTGATGTGGTAAGCCGTATGATAGTAAAGTTTATGCAAAGTCAGTTGAACAGATCATCAAACGAATTTCGGGCCGCGCTGCCGCACTCTTTGAACATTCAAAGGGACCGACGGCTTGTGGTGATGTGTTTTTCCAACTGACTTTGCATAAACTATAGTTTGTGGAGCAGTCCTTGGTGCCAAACACTATATATCTAATGCCACAGCTAGAGATTTCCTATGTTTTTCTAAGGAAGCTGGCCATATATAAGTGACGTAGGCGAGTAAATCTCCAGATTGATCTTATTAGGTGGCGAAGCCATATTGTCTATCATTAATGATTCCTGATGAGCTCCATGTTCATTACTTTTTGGCAATTGGAATTGTTTATTATTCAGTATTTGGCCTAAAGTTGGTGGATAGGCTTTCGTTTCATATTTCGGGGATTGATTGGAGTCTACCTATTTTACAGCAAGATAGAAAGATACCCGACTTGAAGGAGATAGTAAATTTCTTGCAGAGAATCGGTTTAAATTCTAGTGCACACTTTTTGAGAATAATGAGTGGAATTCTATTAGGACCATCAGACTTATTCGTTCTGACACCGAGCAGAATGCGTCAGATAGTGCGTTGTCGAAAGACAACTACGGTCATTCTACTTCCTACGGGTGAAATGTCTGGTGGCACTCTTTCCTGCAAAAATGTTAGCTTTCTCGTGTGGTGTTGTTGCTAATGTGCCATTGGGACAAACTATGAGTTTAGATCTTATTTTTTCATTGTATGATTCTTCTGATGCATCTATTGTTTGGTTGCAGTTAGTCCTGGCTCCAACCTAATCTTCTCTATTCATGAGTTTAGGGTTTTTGGGCCAGGATGGTAGGTTATTTGTTTCAAGGCAACAGCTTTAGAACAGTTCTCATTGAACCAGGGTTTCGAAGGTGATGATGTTTTCGAAGAATGAGGTATGTATCTGCCCATTTCAAGCGTGATGATATTTCCGTACACTGTGAAGGATCCTTCTGAACCAATGCATATTTGATGCCAAGGACATTCGGAGAAACACATACGAAGAACGTCCCAGTCTCCTGAGCTATAATGCCATACAAGACGTGGGGGTGCTGGAGTAGTTGATGAAATGAAAAATGGACAGGTTGTGGAGATGGAGTGTGTGATCAGAATTAGCAAGTGAGGCACGTAGACCGGTACGCTGTTCTATAGACCATTGTATTTCTGGAGAGAATGTGTACAAAATGGAATTATACCGACATACTGATGCTCACCACGCAAGTGCAACTTTTTGCACATTTTAATATTGGTCTGGATTTTGTGATCACCTTGGCGCTGATACAAGGCCCCCACCGAACTGCATTCGACACCTAACTTTTCGGATTCAGGCATTTGATTATATGAACAATTCAAAATGCTCGTATGATGTGACGCATTTTTTCAATACATGAAATCACAAAGATCATTCCAATAATGGTAGCGTCATATTTTATGTCTGATGCAGAAAACTCTAATTCGTTCTCAATCGCTTATCATATCTGACCTAGGTACCACAGTTCATCTGCACTGGCCTAATATTTATTTGTATTTGATCTTTGATAAGAGTTGAATACATGAATCTCAGAATCTAACAAATCAATGCGATAATCTATAATATCGAGAACATAATTGTTCATTATAATTATTCAATAACTTATCGAATTCGGCAAGTGATTTATATGGATTATAAAAAAATTACACACTACTGAAGCAAATTATCTGATTGAACTGTGATGATTCATCCTTATTGTATTCACTCGACAGTGTTTCGAAAAAAAACTTGACAAAAGTGATTCCCACAAAATTTTCAATTAATAAATAATACGTCCCCCGTTAATTCTTGTATTTGTTTATTGGTGAATTGCATACCGAGCCATTTTCCTCAATTTGAACTAAATTGAAGCCGTTTTTAATATCATAACAAGAAGATAACACATTTGATAATCATATAGAATTAACATGTGTAATATGGATATTCACAGTCACTGTGCAGCAAAGTAATAGAATATTTTTCAAAAATGACATGATATTATTACCGAGTTTTCAGCCCACGAAATTTTGTACTTCAGCGATTTCGTATCTTTCACGAGACTTCACCTCAATTTTTGGTGATGAAAAATAATCTCATCGTCATCGCTCGAATTTTCCAACAGAAATCTCGAAATATCAACAGCAAATAATCAGTTTCAAAAAATATCACTTGCCTATACAGGGTGTAACTGAATAAGTGTAAAACATTTAGGAGATGATTCCTCATCGAAAAAAAGATAGGATCTTTCATATAAAGAAACTTCATTGGAGCATCCCTTGTTAAGATACAGCCCCTTAAAGGGGGTACATAAAATTTGTATAACAATGTTTTTCACAAACACTGAAAAAGTTACAATATTGAAATTAACCTGACGTTTTGTACTACCAAAAAGACACTTAGCCAGTAATTTATTTGGTTTACCCCATGGTTGTAAGGGGTGAAAAACGCAACCCCTAAAATTTATTTCCAATGTAACTTTTTGTCTTATTATTTGTTTACCATTTAAAAATTTATTTCCGATAGCCTGTTTCATTCTAAACAAAAAATGTCTCTTGGGTTTTTTGCCCAAAATAAACCAGTAAGCAGCAAAACATTATTTTACGAACAACTACAGAGATACATCGTCATAAATGCGAAAATACGAAACTAATCTATCTAGTAGGTCGCTATTAGCGATAGTGACAATTAAATTGGTATGACGCTGTCAGGTTAATTTCAATATTGTAACTTTTTCAGTGCTTGTGAAAAAAATTGTTATACAAATTTTATGTACCCCCTTTAAGGGGCTGTATCTTAACAAGGGATGCTCCAATGAAGTTTCTTTATATGAAAGATCCTATCTTTTTTTCGATGAGGAATCACCTCCTTAAATGTTTTACACTTATTCAGTTACACCCTGTATATTATACTTGCGGTTTCGTTCGACAACTTGATTTATTGATGACATGCTTATGTTTGGCACATTGAGATCGGCTTCTTTAGAGAAAAGGCATGCTTGTGTTTTGTTTGCATTGAAATCTACCAAGTTATTAGATCCCCATTCGAGCACAAGCCGAAGTAGCAAAAATCCTCAATAATTAAGTGTACGTGCGTGCAGATGCTATAGGAACTATGTTTTTCTCACTTTGCACCAATCTACCCTTCTCATTCCCTCTCGCTGTTGAATTTGTATGTGTAAAAATATACATGGTGTTCTATTTGAAAAAAATAAATTGCTGGCATTTCCAGACAAATTTGAAGTCCGTCATATTGGATTGTAATGTGTGTAACCACTGAAAGTCGGAAATAAAACGCACCATTTCCATTTACACAATAAATTATGAAAATGGAAATGTGAACTCGAATGAATGTGTTATGATACCTGTTGGTTTGAAACTTCGGAAATTCAGATTCTCCCACGCCTCGCTATTTTTACACAGTAGGCGATATGGCGAGATTTCGAATCTCCTTGCCAACTAATTTTGTAATGGGCTTATATCACAAAAAATTTTTATTCCATAATTCGATAGAACTCACCCAAACTAGCTCACCACCGCAAACCGTTTATCGCTGTGAGCTCCCTTCGTTTTATAAAAAAATATTGAAATCCTCGATTTTTCGGACCTCTGAAAACGAGGCGATGATGTGACGTCAAAACCCTAATACTGAAACAGGACTATTCCAGACAGAGATGAATGATACATGATTTCTGGCAGAGTGAATTAGCGCGAGATCACAGTTGAAAGAATTAATATATCAGTTGCCTCAGTCTCCGTCCGGCGTTTGGTATTTTCTTTTAACTATGGCGAGATGAGGTTTCCACGTCATAAGAGGGTCCGTTCTCAGATGGTACTATTATTTATGTCCAAAAATTGAACATTCCAGTAAATTTTTCGATCGAATTATGTCGTCAATCATTATTTATGTATGAAAGGATCATTATAAACATGGTTTGAGTTAAAAGTTCTACTAAGGTGTACACGCCCATTCTTCCATTTTTGTTTGGTACAAAAAATTAATAATACGACACAAGAGATTTCATTTTCTATGAGCTATAAACGAGTGATGAATTCAGAGTACGAAATTAGAAACGATAATTCTGAATTTGATTTTTTTGACTTCAAGCTATGAATTATCTATTCTTCAGTCGGAACACAGCCGTCTTCAACTGAAGACGGCTGTGGTCGGAATCAAAGTTCGACTGTGCAGTTGCAAGTTCCTGTTGGTTAAACAGAAAATATTTTTTTCCTTAATTTTTAAACTTAGAAATTACGACTACATAATCGGAATCTCATGTTCTTGAAGTTAAAAATTCCTAGTTTGAAGTAGGTAATCTCCAGTTCGAAGTCAGAAAAACATAATTATCGTGAAACATTATTTTGGAAAACTTCGCAAAGCTCAATTTGCCAACTAGCCTAAGATTGGGGGGATTGGACCCCTCTCCATCCCCTTCATGGTCCCTGCTGATATAAAAATCGTGGATCGTATATAACATAACAAGATTTTTGAGGCTTTGAGGTAAGGTATAATGGGTCTACAGGGTTGAGTGTCATCAGAAACTTGGGTGGGTGGAGTGTTTATAGTGTGCACATCTATATAGTCCCACACTATCATGTAGGGACTGGTCCATCGTGCTGTCCATAAATAATTTCCATCACATATGAAAAAATTAGGCATTCAATAAAAATAATTGCATGAAATCAAGATTTTCCTTGTACTTTGATAACCTGTGTATCTCAGCGTTACCCCCGAGTATCGGTATAAAGTAAGGAAATTGAAAACGAAGTTTGTTGGTCCTATTTTGACTCAACCGGTATACATATACTTTAGCTTAGATTCATTGGAATAAATAACCGTGAGTGGGTAGATAAGGAATTGTACTAAACTACCGCTTGATGACATAATCATTTGATGTCTTGAAATTTTATTGAAATTTATTATGCATATGTGCACAATAGGTATAACATGGGTATAATAGGGGTGTTTTCAAAATTGAATGGAAAAGAGGATATGAGACACGCGACTGAGAGTAGATCGTAGCGCCAAAACGGGCGCCATTGGCGTATTGTTCACATTTTGTTTGGTAATGGTGTTTACCTACGGCCAATATGGAAAGTAGGGAACAACACACGAGATACATTCTCAGTAAGTAGATCTTTACGCACAGTAAGCACATCGCACAGTTTTCGTTAATTCCGCCAATCATGATCGCGCAATCGCCGTCAACATCGGATGACATAACTGTCAAGAATTATAATTCAGACTGTTTATCCAAACTTGTTTGATGCACTATATGGCAGTAGGTAAAGTATAGTACGTAATGCGTGTTGTAAAGCAATTAGGCAATCATGGATTTACGCACTCGCAGCTCCGCGGCTGCGTGCGTAACTTTTCCATTCGTGCGAAATATGCATCTTACAACACATATTACCTAGTATACTATTATGTTCATTTCATTTTCAAAATTTCAAACGTTTAGCTTTGTTATTTGTGTATTTTTGAACGTGTTTTTCAGTAGTTTATTATGTTTCGATTGAGGACAATATTATTTCAGTTCAACAGTAAATATAACCTATACCTACGTCTAGTTGAAATTTATGTTTAGGTACCAACATACGTAAGCTGTAAGTTCTCATCATTATTTAACAAAAATTCCCATGAAACCTGTATGGGATGGTGATTTCCAATTCAAATAGATGGCTGTGATATTCCCCTGCTAGTATAATATTTTTGGAAGGAAATCCAGCTCACCGTTTGGGAATGAGATGTTCTTTCGAAGGTGAAGTTATATATTTTTTATTCATGATACAAAAACTGAATTTTAAAAATGTATACCTAATTCATCATGTTGGTACATAGTAGGAAGACTATCATGGAAGCTGTCGAAAAAAATAACTTGTATGTATTCCAAGGAAATGGTGAATATAAGTTGAAGAAGCTACATAAGTATTAGGGGCATGTACAACTGAGAATGACTTTACTTTTAATCTAGACAAGACATTTTTTGTTATAAATGCAATTACATTATTTTGAATTCATTCTAGTTATAGATAGAATTTGATTTTGAGTTTGCGAGGAACATGTTATATGTTATTGGAGAGAATTATTTTAATAAAATGTTATGTGTTTTATGCGAAACCTAGGGTTCTGGTAAATAACATTTCTCACTGTTTATAAATTCTGTTCATGAGTAAAATCATGATTAAGGATATAATCAGTTCAATTTTTTTTTATTTTTAACATTATCCCAAGAAGTATGTATTCTATTCATAATAGACATAGATTATATGAAAATATATGAGTACATTCTCTAAAAAGTGGAAAGAATAATCTCTCATACTATGATGTCGTTTTCCAATCTTCAAGTTATGAATCCACACCTTTCTTCTATCTATGACTTCCTCCTTTCTCAACTTAGTTTCAAACAAAACTTGTCTTGATTTTGGAAAGGTATATGGAAGCTATATTCGGGATTGTTTGATGTAAACATATAGCAATCAATGGCCCATAGGTTGGTTATATTAAAAAACGGTATAGGGTATTCCAGGGCCGATCCCAGGGTGTCGGCCGCCCGCGTGCATAAACCTAATGTGCCGCCCCTCTAGAGAATTTTTCATATTTTTTAACTATAATACCTGATGACTTCATAACTTCAACTACTTGTACAAGGATAAGAAGTAAAACACAGAAAAAAATGTAGACAACATCTTCATGCGCCGCAGGCGAATTTTTTCTGAGTTCAAGGTCAAATGCTTTCAGGTAATAACTTTATTTCATTGCATACCGGGAGCGGCCAAGAAACTCTGACAAAATTTTCCTATGGCAAAAAATTTTTGGAAATTTTTGTTGGGATTCAAATTCATCACATTAGTATATTACAGTTTATGGAATCTGAAAATAAGAACAATAAGAAGAGCAAGTGAAAAGTATTTTAAATGGTGTCTGTAGTTTAACCAAGTGGATGTTCTCCAGAATTTTTGGGATTTTCTCTCATAGTCTCTTAGTAAGTAGTAGAAATGCATAAATAAGCTACCGCACAGTGATGGAACAAAACATCCTTAGGCGTCTGAAAAATATGCCCCTTGGTTATTGTTTCAAATAGAAATTTAAAATTTGGGAAGATAAGAATGTGTATAAAAAGTAGACATTAATTGACAATGGACCAACACACTATTTACTATCATTTTATTTATTCAAAATGCAGCATATTCATTCGACTTATGAGTTTCAAATAATTTTGTTTGATAGGACAATATGCGGCCTGCGGCCGCCCCTTGTTTTGGCCGCCCGCGTGCGGGGCACGCGCTGCACACCCGCTAGGATCGGCCCTGGGGTATTCCTTAGCGAGATTCGCCTATGACTGCTCCCTTCATACCAGTTTTTCCATCATTGATACTCCTCTAGTACTTCTTTGAACTCACCTAGCCGAACGCTTGATTTCAGCTGACAAAACTAAAATTTCAAGTCACTATCAACCAGAAAGAAATGTTGTTCGACAGCAGAAGGCGCTTTTATTTCGTATAAGTTTTTGATCATCTACTGAGTGACTCATTCCATTTTATCTCTCATTCAAGTGAAGGTCTCAAGAGTTCATCTCCAGGAAAATTAAGAACAATTAAAAATGAAATCCATAATTATTAAAAAATGCTTGATATTTTCTAAAAACAAATTGATTTTCTAGAAATGATCGAATGATAAGATTAGATAATATGAGAAATTATGAAGCATATATTCAGTATATACAGTGTGCTACAATTTGGTACAACACACCCCTGTACTTTCGTATTCCTAGATATAATACTCAAAATTATCAACTTTGTCGAGCAAAACAAAATCAATCACAATTCCTTAGCCTACTCCCACTAAGCAAATTTGGAAGCTATGTTGATGCAAGGTTGTAGCAATTACTGAAACGGACGTTCAGCGATATTGCAAATATACAAGGTGATTCTAAAATAGGTGGTCAAACTTAGAGAGTATATAGAGTGAGTGAAATAATTACGAAAACCTCGGTAAAATTTTTTTCTGAAGTGCCCCCCAAGAAAAATACAGCCCCTCGAAGAGGGGCCTCGAAGAATGATTTTGTGCCATTATCTCCAACACCTTGTATGATGAAAATCTAAAATTTCGTTTATCCACTAACTATTCAGTGCCGGTTCGAATGGAGTTAAAATCACCTCAAAATTAAATACAGGGGTGTGTCAAAACAGGGAGGTAGGGGGTAAAAATAACTCCAACTTTTTTGTTCATCGCAATTTCAGTTTTTTCACATGAAATTATGAAATATCAGGGCTATCAACATAGAAAAT
Organism: Phaedon cochleariae; assembly: GCA_918026855.4. Taxonomy (NCBI): domain Eukaryota; kingdom Metazoa; phylum Arthropoda; class Insecta; order Coleoptera; family Chrysomelidae; genus Phaedon; species Phaedon cochleariae. The sequence goes on along the minus strand of OU896709.1, from coordinate 16,200,455 downwards.
GTACGAAGCCCTGGAAGGGACACATAAAATAAAAAAAATAAAAACTTCAAATTTTACATCCAAAATTCCGAGTTATAACTCGGAATTTTAAAATTCCGAGATATAAGTCGGAATTTTACATCCAAAATTCCGAGTTATAACACGGAATTTTAAAATTCCGACTTATAACTCGGAATTTTAAAATTCCGAGATATAAGTCGGAATTTTACATCCAATATTCCGAGTTAAAACACGGAATTTTAAAATTCTGAGTTATAACTCGGAATTTTAAAATTCCGAATTATAACTCGGAATTTTAAAATTCCGAGATATAACTCGGAATTTTACATCCAATATTCCGAGTTATAACTCGGAATTTTACACCCAAAATTCCGAGTTATAACACGGAATTTTAAAATTCCGAGATATAAGTCGGAATTTTGATGTAAAATTCCGAGTTATAACTCGGAATTTTAAAATTCCTAGTTATAACTCAGAATTTTGAGGAGTTTTTATTGTTTTTATTTTATGTGTCCCTTCCAGGCCTTCGTAAAAATGAGCTCTTGTTGAATCTCCATAAACTGAACCATTAGCGAATAAAATGTATTCTTCCAAGATTTCATTTAAATTGCAATTTTGGTATGCACTTAAGTTTAATTATCTAGTTCAAATCTTGCAACTGAATTTTAACCTACTTCTAATCGTCTAAACAACTTGGAATCTGGCAGATGACAGTTGACAACGCGTTATGGACTTTTTGATAGAAAAAAATATGGCGGCTCCAATGTGGCTGACCAGATTTGTGATTATGGTTCGATTCGATTCAAAATTGGTTTGTAAGGGTTTTTGGGGTTGGAAATTTTGAATTCGTTGTCGGAATTGATGAATTAAAAATAGACGACGAGTTTTGTGATTATGGTCTGATCCTATTAAAAATACTAGAATAAAAAATATTGTTAAAAACAAGCTTTTTTTGAATTTAATTCGCTAATAGTTCATTTTATCGAGATGCAACAAGAGCACCTTTTTTATGTATATAGCCCTGAGATTTTATAATTTCATGTCAAAAAACTGAAATTGCGATGAACAAAAAAGATGGGGTTATTTTTACCCCCTACCTCCCTATTTTGACACACCCCTGTATTTTATTTTGAGGTGATTTTAACTCCATTCGAACCAGCACTGAATAATAAGTATATAGACAAAATTTCAGATTTTCATTATACAAGGTATTGGAGATAATAAAACAAAATCATACTCCGAGGCCTTCCTTTTAGGGGCTGTATCTTTCTTGGGGGTCACTACAGAAAAAAATGTTACAGAGGTTTTCGTAACTATTCCACCCACTCTATATGCTCCCAAAGTTTGACCACCTATTTCAGAATCACCTTGTATATTTGTAAATGTAACGTTCTAGCAATGTCACAGCAACATGTGATTTTGATGCAAGGATACATCATCAGACTTCACCTTCCCAATATTGCTGAATGTTCGTTTCAGTAATTGCTTAAACATTTCATCAACAAAGATTTCAACTTTGCTCATTGGGCTGCGATCACATCAGGAACTCTAGCGAATTTGAAGAAAACGGATAAGACATTTTGATGTAGGGAATTGATTCGAACTAGTCACAAATACTCCTATATCAATTTTCAGAACAATATCTCATTCGGGGTGTTTTTTATCAACGTTAAAATTCTTGAATAATAGGACTTTTCAAGTCACTGTGTATAATAATTCTTAGAATTTGAAGATCGAGAATATACAAAAATCTGAACTTATTAGGAATAATTGCTGTTATGTTCCTTATCTAATTTTTGAGGTAATTTTTTGATAGATATGTAATTCAGTTCCTATTGATTTCTTGATAAAAAAAATCTCAATTTCAATTGATTTTATTAGCTATTTATAGTCTAATTCTGACTATCATGCCTGATATCATATAAATTCTAAGAAATATTATACACGGTGACTTGGAATTGCAAGTATTCAAGAACTGTAACATTGCTTAAAAAAAAACCGTATAAGATATTGGTTGGAAAATTGATATAGGACTATTTGTGACTAGTCGTTTTCTTCTATTCTGCTGGAGTTTCTGTGATCGCAGTAGGCTAAAAAATTGTGATTGATAATTTTTGTTTGCTCGAAAAAGTAGATAATTTTGAGTAGAATACTGTGAGAAAAAAATCCAAATCGCCCAAGGGATACGAAAGTACAGGGCTGGGGTGGACCAAATTGTAACACACTGTATAATTATATACACTATGGGAAAGAAACATTCCCTCCGGTAGTGGGTTCGATTCCCACCACGACCGCAGATATTTTTCTGATGGCCTGAGAAAATGTTTGAGATCACAATTCAAAAGGTGAGTCCCCCGACATTCCTTGCTTGCACAAGTCTCTTGAAGACTTCTGAGGGTTGCTCGTAAGGGGGCAGCCGAATGAAGGATAAGAAGAAGTTTAGAACAACAACAATATCAAGAAGAGTGTCCAAAATTCCCAAATTGGGATCTCGATAGATATTACATAGACAGATATACTCGGAGATATAGAGTCTGTTAAATCACGAAAGTTTCATAAAATTGAATGTCCATTCGTCGAGAAATCTTGATTTGTATCTGTCATTTTCGAGTTATTCATGGAAAACTGATTTAAGGCATTATTGGTTTTCTCGAATATCTCTCGAAATTGATTGGGCTATTGGCTATTCACATTTCAAAATTTTCGAGATTTGACCTTCAAATTCTATTTTTCCGATAGAACCTATATAAGTAACCAATTGAAATTTCACAGATTTAAAATCAGAATCAATTTCACTTTCTAGTGATTCACTTCTTTATTTCTTATATTTTTTTTATTTATTATCTGATTCTGATTTCCAATTTTCGTTTTTATGTCAACTATATGCCATATAATATTCTGAAATTCTTACAAACGATTTTGTGAACTAATAATCTCAATATCAAATTTTTCTATTGAAGAGTTAATTTTTGCATTTCATCAATTTTCTTTCACTTGCTCCACTAAATGTTCAGAATTGTACTACTCATGTATTGCAATACATTCAGATTTGTAAGAAAATTTCACAATACGTACTATATAGCTGTGAGAGTGATTTGCGGAAATTTTCAATTATTTACTATAGGATTCATCAGAATTGAACAGTAACAAAAATCTGAACTCTGAACTTGTTAGTTTTGGGGATGTTTGCTGTTTCAGTTCTTTGTCTAATCTTTCGATGTTATTTTTTGATGCCTGTCATTCAGTTTTTTCTTTTTTGTTCATTTTCTCGACAAAAAATGAAAATTTCTTGTGGTTCATTTGTTATTCATTTCACTATGTAGCCAGATGATCTAATACTGACCATCCTCAAATTCTGATAAAAATTATTATACACGGTGACTTGAAAAATGCAATTATGCAAAAATTGTAACGTTTATAAAAAACACCCCATATGAGATATTGTTTTGGAAATTGATATAGGCGTATTTGTGACTATAGTACGAATCGATTGCCATTATCAAAATTGTTGTGAAAAATGACTAATTCGTTTTCTTCAATATTGCTGTAATATTTGTGATCGCAGTAGGCTAAGGAATTGTGATTGATTTTTTTTGCTTGGAAAAGTATAGATAATTTTGAGTAGATTATGAGAATTTTTTTTTCCAAATCGCAGTAGGAATACCAAAGTACAGGGATGGGGTGGACCAAATTGTAGCACACTGTATATATAGATTTCCTAAGTGAACTTATTCTAGAAAGATCATTGATATCTCGAATTGGTCCGTTTAACCATGTTGAACTGAACATTGCGTTTCTTTGGTGAAAGTTTTGCGGTAAATAATATAATAAAAATGTTTCAAATATCTGTTATAACTATGAGAGATTGGAAATTACAAAACGACGATGAAAAAAGTAAATTCTTCAGAGAAATCTAAATTCTTTGATCGTGTTATTTCGTCTTTATTCAGTGACGTAGCTATGGTAGGGCAGGTCAGTGAGTCGCACTGGAGCCCCGCAGGGACTTCTAGTCACAACCTAATTATTTTTTGTTTTTATTTCATGAATATTCTTCATAATATACAGAGTAGTTAAGGCTTTTGATTGAGCACTGGACTAGGTTCTGGTTGTTATTGTTATAATCTGAGGTTATAATTGATACGAAAAAACAATTATTATACTTCTTGAAGATATATTCATTATGGATTCATACGAATTATATTTCAATGAGAGATCGCATGATCATCAGCGAATTGTTCCAATTTTCTTGAATTTGGAGTAGTTTCTATCTACGACATATTTTTGTTAACATCAGATGACGAATTTCTAATTCATTATATTATAGTATTACTACTGAAACCAAATAATAAACAAAAGCAGCTGGTTAACTGACACATCTGTCAAGCTGCACAAGTAAACCGTGACGTCATAATAAAATTACCGTGACGTCATCATAAAGTTAACCTGGTTTACGGTTTGTCTGGTTAGGTTCGGGGAAAATGACTATATAGTATTGAAAGTTGAATAAAAGTTTTTGAAATATGACTGCCAGTAGCGTGACCCGATCACCGTATATAATTGTTTTGTAGTTTGTTTCGCCAGAAGCGTGGTGGTCATTAGAGTAGTGCTCCTTCCTCCGGGGTTCGATCCCTACTCCAGCTAATATTTTTTTTATTTTTTTTCGAAGCAATTCATAGAAAACATACTATGGAGGCATTTATTGGTTAGGCTGATAGGGATTCGCTATTTCAATTATGTTTTTTCTCAGGATCGGCCGGAAATTTTCAGTTTCTTGCGCCCAGCGGGCAGCGAGCTATGCGCAATATTACTCCGCTAAGGTGCTATAGCTAGACTCTAGTTTGGATGGAAGCTTATACAGACTGCAATTATTCTCAACTACCTCTGTATGGAAATGTGCGTCCTTAAACGCGTGTCCCGAATTTTTTGTTGTTTTATTTTGGTTGTCCTGTTGAAGTCGTTTTTATGCTACCAACATTTTGAATACAAAATGTTACAGGGTATCCCACACAACATTGGCTGCCCCCTCACCTGGTAAACTAGAATAGATACAGAAAGAATTTCGAATCAAAGTTGTTTTTCATCATATGAACTTTCTTATTTGGATAATATCAACTATACATGGAGACCCATATACCAAAGACATACCAAACATACGATGTTTCAAATGGAATACCCAAAATTTTATTTCGTCCTTGAGTAGAGCTCATGCAGGGAGACGAGCTCATTGAAATATGATGAAAAGGGTCTGAGATCACCCGTTTCGGAATTATCCATGATCTTCTTCGATAAATAGCCAAATTCCAAAGCCCTATGGAAACATTAGGAATCAAGTTTTCGATGCGCAGTTCTCGTCATGAATCACCATATTCTTAATTTTATCTCGATATTTTGTCAATATTTAGAAATTTTGAATTTGCTATAAGTGATGACGTATTTTGCAAACCCATAATTTTTTTGGAATTTGGAACACCCTGTATCTCAATTTTATCCTTGAATGAGCCTCAGAAAGACGAGTTCAATGATATATGATAACATGGATCTGATAACACCAGTTCCGGACTAATTCATGATCTTCTTATTCAATAAGTATTCTAATTTCAAAAAACAATCGAAAAATACATACCTACCTATTGAGTTTTTTTTAAAGAAATTAAAAGAATAGGGATTATAAACTAGGTTCATACTCGAGGGGCGAATATATTCGAATTCTGATCTTTTGATATTTCTTCAAGAAATTTGCAATTTTTTTTATATTTACATAAACTCATCACAACTCGCTACCGCAAGAAATAAACATTTTCACCGATTTTTCTCTTTTCTGATCGATCATCAACTACCCTCTGCACTAGGGGTGAGAAATTCTCTCAATAAATTAGTGCCCCACCAACTCTCGTTGCACCGGGCCCCGACATTTCTCGCTACGCCACTGTCTTTGTTGCTTCAGTGGATTTACCTACTAAATTAAATTATGCATGTTATCGAATTCATAGTAGAGGTATAATACCTATCAATAAGGATATACCCATAAAAACCAATGATTAATCGGAAATGTAATTCTTTTCGCGGAATTGTGAGAAATTTTGAAGGTTGTTATAAACCATAACCACAAAAAACTTATATCGTTATATATTATATACATAATGATTGAATAATTATTATACGCAAAAATGTTTCTGCATCTTATACCTACTCACTCATTGGAAATTACAGAGTATAACGGACATGCAATTCCTTTTTCACGAAATTATAGAACAGTTGGGGATAACCTAGATTTTCTATGCAAGTGATATAAAACCGTTGGCCCATGACAGTATATTAGGGGTGTCGATTATCAAGGGAAATGAAGATTGGGTTGGATTATTGAGAAAAAAGTGAATTGTTGGATCGGTTCCTGGTCGCCCTTCTCCTCAATCATTTGGTTGAAAGTAATGTTGAAAATGTTGTTAAAGACGAAGCTTCAAATAGTATATATATATGAAATAACTAGTGTGGAAAGTGACATATTTCGCACGAGTGATATTTAGCACGACGCCGCGTAGTGGCGAATGCGGAAAAGTAACGAGTGCATGAAATACACTTTCCAACGAATTATGTACAATATTTTTCCTACGACCATAAATATAGGTAAAATTTGAAACACAATAAAAGACAAATACAAATTTCAAACATCCGATTGTTCTTAATATAGGTACCCAACTTGTCTTTCAGCTATGTTACAATTAATCTAATCTATTATTCTTTACGAAAAATAAAAATTGAGAGTGATACGGTTTGGAATTCAAAGTTTCCCTCGATGTCGAGACCTTGGTCTAGCTACCATGCACGCACCTCGTAACCATGACTCACGACGGTGTATAGACCCGAGCCATGAGCCATTTTTTCTAGAAAGAATGTCTTCATAGCAAGAAGATGATATCCTTAACTTTTTCTCATCAGTTTTTCATGTACTAGATAAGGAGGGGAGGCGGGTTCAGAAGGCCCCTTTTTCAGTTAGAAAAAATAGAACTTTTCATGTTGCTAACATTTTTTCATTGTGTAACCCATTTCACATTTACAAAGAGTTTCTTCTTCTCATGCATCCCTCGAGAGAAATTAGATGAGAACAATCTTTGAAAATAAGCAAGTTATTAGGAAATCATTCTCGAAGTAGCCCCCAGTTTAATTATTATTTCAAGGAAGCGAAATTCCAAGGCTACTGAAATTGATTTATAACATTCTTGGGATATGTTGAGAGAATATTTCCAAAAATCACCAGAAACATGGCCGCGCAACAGATACAGCAATTTCTCGGTATTCCCCTTGTATCACTTTTTGTAGGTCGTACTACACCCTTATCAGAGCTCAAAATACCTATTGAAAATTGAATTCTCTCTAAAATCATTTGCTGAATGCTGTCCTGATCAACCTCTCCTGGGTTTATCATGGTCACAGTAAAAAAATCCAATTTTGAATAATTTTTTTTAATCCTTATGACTTTTTCATTCACTCCAAATCGTTTCTTTGAACGCACCCAAAAAATGGTTGATATGCAGGGTGTTCAAGAAAACCTGTAGGTTTGCTCAGTAAAAAAATGTCGTAACGGCATTCGTTTTCAAGATACAAAATGTTTTTTTAATCTTCAGAAGAAGTCCATGGTAACTCAAAGTGGGGTGGTGTAGTTTATAGATGAAAACCCAAAGTCATCTTGACAACTTTTATTAGAATGATCAGAGAACAATCGTAACGGAACATGTTTCGGGCTTATATAAGCCCATCATCAGCCAATAGAAAGTATATTATGCAGATCGTATAGTTGAAAACAGGGCAAACAGGGAAATATGCTCCATGGTTGTCTCTGTAAAATGATGTGAATTTATTATAAAACTTATACAAGAACGGTTGAGGGTTATAGGTTCATATTTTCAAGTTCACATCAAATTTGGATTGAAAAATCCAACATCAAAAAAGTTATGTTCAAAATCTCTCGAAACGAACCATGTTACTAACGCCCTCTATACATCCATACAACATTTTATTACAATGTTGCCAGTAGTTTCGACACAATCGTGAAAATTGTGTACAAAAAAAACATTTGTTCAACACCATGTATCTTGGAAAGGAATGCCGTTACGACATTTTCTTACTGAACATACTCAACTTATTTTGCTGTTTTCTACCCATTCTAGCAAGGGGGTCAGGTTTTTTGGAAACACTTTAGCGATACAAACTGTTGGGAGATGATTAGTTTTGGAGTGGTTCTTGGACCAATAAGTGATTTTTCGAAACTTCGACCTTGAAGAACTTGATAACGAAGAATTGGGACGTTGGAAAAGTCGAAAAGAGATGATTTCTGATGTTTTTTTTCGTGATTTTTCGAAATATTTTCTCCAAATACCTCAAGTAAGCTATATATCAACCAATAATTTTCAGCAATTTTCGAATTTCGCCTCCTTTGGCTGTGGCGGCAATTTTGCTAATTTTACTGGGCTGTGTGTTAACCTGCCACTCGCAAATCGTATACAAATAGTATATTGTTTAACGAGCACGGAATTATAGTGATTTCCCACGAGAATGAAGTTTGCAACATTCGCCTTCGGCTCATATGCTGCGATCATTCAAGTGGGAAATTAACATTCCGTCATCTTTCGCGCGCGATATCACAATAATCTTTCAGAGATAGAATTGTTGCGGTTTTCACATTACTGCCATAGACTACAGAAGATAATCTTTCAGTAATCTTTGTTACTGCCTTTACTTTTTTGTGAAATCTAATAATTTACCTGGTGGCCTCAAAAACTGCGGGCCATATGAATTCATTCAGAAGAAAATGTACAAAATAGATTTCTAATGAATATCAATAATCTCATGGTTTTGTAAATGTATACATTTGTAAATATATATTTTTTTTCGTTCTACTGTTTGACGTTTTCATATTATACTTCATTGTGATATCTATTGTACCAATTTATAAAGAGCAAATTTTGCTAATATATATATATTGTATATTTATATGATAATGCCGCAAACAGAATTCGTATACGCAGTCCTTCATGTTTTCGAGATACAGGAGGGCGAAGTTGAGAACTTTTGAGCACGTCCCCGTATCTTGGTTACTTATTTTCAACCTATCGGCAGGATGAGAACAGAGCCTTATATAACATACAGAGTGACGCATCAACATTAACGAATCTATAGCTGGTTTAATTTCAAACGCCCCCCCCCTCTCTATAACTCAGCTATATATATTAGTCGTGCGATCTTTAGCGAATTGGGACCGGTATGAAATAAAGCCATCAACATGATAAGTTTGGACAGTGCTTTTTTATTTAATCGATTTTTATGAAATCATATTAGGAATTTTTTTGGAATGAAACTAAACTTCATATCATTGTTGCTCATGCTTTCAAACCTCCATATGCAAAAAATCTCATCATGTCTAACCAACAGAATTGTCTTCATTTTTTTCATTTTCAGCCTCGGGAAATAGATACCTAATTCAAATTGAATGCAAATTTTGAAACTTTCAATATATATTGCTCCAGTAGGTAGAAAATCTTGATTTGAAAGAAAAAACAAGAGATACTATTTTATGTTGATCTCACCGTTTCCGAGTAAATATAGTTATTACGTTCGCAAAAATGCTGTTCAGATGTGCCCGTTTTTTCAAAACCCTTCATAGGAATATGAAATTTGACATATGGGTGGGTTTGGAACCATGAAGAACAATATTATGAGGTCAGTTTTCCCGTAAAAAATTCTTTATATGATTTCATAAAGACTTTTGACCCCTTTTCATATTAATAAAAACGTACGGTACTGTGTCCAAAAAGTTGTGTCTCTGAGAAACTGATCCTATATATTCTGATGGTCATTATTCATATATGTATATACCGTCCACGACTATATCAGAGCTGATATAGAAGGGTGCCGTTTAGAAATGAGGCACGATGCTGAGGATTCGACATTCATTAATGTTGAATATTTTTGCATGAAACTTGGTACCGATGTATTTCAGAAGACGCCTATTCAAGTGGTGCACACAGATTTTTTTTAGAAACATCGCTAATAAGGATTCTGGATTTTTCAGCCTCTGAATGTGATATATATAGTAGTCCTTGGTTCAATGAAAAATGGACACCGCTTTGCTCCAAAATCCACCTTTCCCCCTTCTATATACATTTCAGAAAAAAATTGTGAAAAACGCTCCATATAAATAAAGAATTTATGAGGGTCACCCGCTTTCAAATGGGTCACTCTGTATATTCTACGTATAATATATACAGTGGCGTACTCATGAAATCCTGTACTTGATCGCTCATTTTTAGTAATAGGAACCAAAATAAATTTTTCGAAAACAAAATTTTTATCTCTTTTTATATATTTTTGATCAGCTATGGGAAATCCGAATTGCGCTGGATGGAAATGAACAGGATGTCCCATTTGAAAAAAAATATGTTGGCTCCATTTTCTGAAAATGAGCGATTAACAGGAATAAAATGAGTGCGCCACTGTATTATACGTAGAAAGTTACAATATTTGGCCCTGTTTTCATACTGCCGATAAGTTGAAAAATAACCATCATGATACGGGAGGTGCTCAAAAAGTGAAAATTTTCAACTTCGCCTTAGCTAGAGCTGGTATCAAATCCCTCAAAAACATAATTGAAGACACAAGTGGATAAAGGGTTCAAGTCACACAAAATTAATTTGGAGCAAATGATGTTCAAAGTTTTTGAGGCCGCAGTTTTTTGTATTGCGTTGAATGAAAAAAATAATCGCTGGTTTGAATAGACCTTTATTACACAATTTTGCATAGTACATCTGACACTGGTATATAATACAGTAAGAAAAAAACTCAAAAAAGGTACATGAAATCCTTCATCCTTCAAATAAACAGAGTTTGTTTCAAGTACCCGACAAATAGAATAATCATGGATGAAGGATTCATGTTCATACAATACAATGTACTTGAACCCTTCATCCAGTGGCAATGATAGAACATAGGTGAACATAGATCTTTCATCAATATATAACTTTCTTATTTTGTACAATAGATGAACGGTATTAGTAGGGAAAACATTCTACTCACTTAAATCCTTTATCCACCCAAAAATCTCATTTTTCATTAAAATGTCACATATACCCTTTATCCACTCGTGTCTTCAATTATGAAGGGCTGTGAAAATTATTTGTTTTCGGCATTATTCGTTTCACAAAAAAGTAAGAAGCAGTTATGTGAAACATGCAACAGTCTATCTCCAATTCTCCATAGATAACTGTGATATCGCGCAAAAGCATAGAAAACTGAACACATTGTACAATGTACAGTGTGTCCAGTTTTCGATGCTTTTGCATGATATCTCAGTTATCTTTGGAGATAGAACCTAGCGGTTTTCGCGGTCCTTTGCTACTTTTTCGTGAAACTGAAGATGGTCTGATCAGATTTCGCAGGACTGTTTCCGTTTATGAGATACAGGGTGATTTTGAAAATTTATACTTTTGGACCCCCTCTATATCTACGAAGTTTATCAGCGAAAATGTCAAATTGAAATCTCAACCCATAGAGAATTTTATGCAGAATCCAGTGGCACACAAAAGTTTTTTTTTTCGGGGTGTGGTATTGAAGATACGAGTCAAACTTATGATTTTTCAAATTGAACTCCCTGTATTTTACAAGCTCATATTGAATTCCTTATTTTTTTACCTTCGAAATGATATATGATGTATATATGAATATAACATTTTCAAAAATCACTGAAACATTGAATTTTAATAGTGGGCTATGGGTTTTTCGAGGGATTTTCATATAAAGAAATTTACAATTGAAGGAATATTTCCTGTATGCTTAGGGAAAATGGATATCAATTTGAACATGTCAATGAATAAGTTACTGAATAATTCCGGAATTAAATTTTTCCAGTTAATATTCAATCCAGGTGCTTATTCTACATTATAAACTTTTTATTGTTATTTATTTGTCGCTATCACTATCAGGTACCCAAGTTTAGTGTTTTGTTAATTAATAAGTGTTGATATTTGTTTTGACGTCTCCATGGAAAAATTTGAAGAAATATTTCTTCAACAGAAACGTTCTTTATAAGGAAAATCATAACCAACTATCAAAATTCCATATTTCAGTGATTTAGAGCAATTTTGAAAATATTATATTCATTAGTTATATATCATTTTGAAGACAAGAAATAAGGAATTTGATGAGCTTATGAAATACAGGGTGTTCCATTCAAAAAATCATAAGTGTGAGTCGTATCTTCAAAACCATACCCCGAAAAAAAATTCAAGTGTGCCACTGGATTATGCGTGAAATTCTCTATGCGATAATATTTTGATTTGACATTTTTGTTTGGAAACTTCGTGGATATGGAGGGGGTCCAAATATTATAAATTTTCAAAATCGCCCTGTATCTCTTGAACGGAAACAGTCTTGCAAAATCTGATTAGGCCATCTTGAGTTTCACAAAAAAGTGGCACAGGACCGCGAAAACCGCAAGGTTCTATCTCCAAAGATAACTGAGATATCAGGCAAAAGCATCGAAAACTGGACACACTGTACACACCACAGAAATCACAAGTGGTTAAATCTTGGAACATCATCTACTGAGAAGTGAGAAGAAGATGAATTTAAAACTCTTCTCTGTTTGTTTAGCGTTCTGTTCTGTGCTCTTCAATCTGCTGCTGCTGCTTTATGTTTCCAATTTGAGGTTAGGTTTGACTCGATTTCGATTTTTGTGTTGACGGGGAAAGTTTCTCCGTTTTTTCTATCATTGTTCTAATAATTATTATTTGCGATGGATTCGGAAGATGCTATCAACAAAACAGATTTTTTCTTCAAAGAAATTCCTGCTGTTAAAATTGGGTATGGCTGCTATGGTGGTATTTATTATTCCATATAATATGTTATTGTGCAACATTTTCAATTGAAATGCAATATTTTTTCAGAAACAACAATGTTGTTGTCAAAAAAACTCCAGTTAAAGAGGAACTACAATTCCTGAGATTGTCTGATACTATTCAAGAAAAAATAGTGGATACTTTGAAGTACATTCATGGACCTGTATGTTAATTGTAACTAATTTGTATTTGTAGCTATCTAAATAGAGAATCTTTGATTTCTAGGATTTCAAATTCAGTGCTGCTTCTTCCTATGAAGAATCAAAATCCAATTTATTGAAAAAATATTGGGTTGGACGTGGGAGTCTTATTGTTAAAGGAGTAACAAATTTTTCTCAATACAAAGATGAACCAACAGAAGAACAAGAGAGATTAAAGCAGTATAGTTTGTTGAGATTGGAAAGGTGAGCTCAAATCATCTTTTTGGAAGTAATCAAAGAAAATATTTTCAATTTCAGCTATGGCTTCCACAAATCTCATATACTTGAAGCATTTGACTACTGCAAAGGTGATGTTGAAGATTCCCTTTATTTGTTATACCACAAATATTTCAATAGAAACAATGAACTTAAAGAAATAGATCATGATTTATCAGATAAGGAATTATTAGAACAACGAATAGATGAAAAAAGTTCACTTGAATCCATTTATGAGAATGCTTTCAAGGTCAAAACAGAAAATGTTTGGATAATCACTCTCAAATTAGAATATTTGATAAATATATTCCATAATAAAGAGGAAAAAGTGTCTAAAAACACAAATCAACCAAAAAAGAAGGAAAGATGTAAAAATTTGATTAGGGGGCATTGTAAATATGGCAATAAATGTAGGTATTCACATGAAGTAGAAAAAGTTGAAGTGAATCTGAATGCACATCTTGATGACTACATATTTGAGCTTGAGATTCGTTTTCCTCTAGATTCTAAATATCCTTATGAAGCACCTCTCATATTCATCAAAACTAATGCAGTACTACCAGATCTCATGAACTTGCATCTTTCTAAACGCCTCTACAAGGAAGCAAAATTATTAGCAGAAGATGGCATACCTTCTGTGTACACAATCACAGAACTCATACAAAATGAGGAGGATATCAAGCAGCATTTGAAAGAAGAAATAGATTTCATTCATCCAAACCATAAATTGTTTGATGATGAGCTAGATATTGTAACAAAAGCTAGACCTAGCCATTACAAAAAAGGTATTACTAAGAGAAGTAATAAAAAGATGCCAACTTTAGAAGAATTAGCTAGAGAAGATAGGAGGATAGTGGATAGATTCCAAGCCAAAACAAAGGATGCAAAGTACAAACAAATGCTGAATGGGAGACAAAAACTTCCAGCATGGAATTTGAAAAATGACATCTTGAACTCCATAAGTCAGTCACAAGTGGTAGTTGTGAGTGGAGAAACAGGCTGTGGCAAAAGTACACAAGTCCCTCAGTTCATCCTGGATGAGTGGTTAACAACTTACAACAATAATAATAATGGGCACATTGAAATCATTTGTACCCAACCCAGGAGAATATCTGCAATTGGGGTAGCAGAAAGGGTTGCTGATGAGAGGGTAGATAAAATAGGAAACACTGTTGGTTACCAGATCAGACTTGAAAGTAAAATGTGTTCCAGTACTAGACTGATGTTTTGTACTACTGGTATTTTATTGAGAAGATTAGAGGGTGAACCCACATTACCAAATGTAACCCATATAATTGTTGATGAGGTGCATGAGCGTAGTGAAGAAAGGTAAAAACTGATCCAACTTATGAAGGTCTTATAGTTCTCCTTCAGCTAATAGATTCCTAAGAACAATAAGAAAAACTTGTGATCAAAATTGAATATGGAATAATACCTGTGAGATGAGTAACAAATTTTTATTTGCTGGATTTCTGAGATTGAACATTTCAATACAGAGGGTTTGATATATTTTCATATATTGAACACAATAATTGAACATCAATATTGAAGGGGCATGATATGTGCATTATTTGAAGACATAAAGTTTAAATAGTCATAGGTCCCTCATGAAGGAGTTGAGGAAATTTATTTTGTGAAGCTACTGGTTGAAACTGCAAATTGTTATTTTCACAAAAGATGTGTTCATATTATCTTTATGCTGATAAAATTTTCTGAATAGTGATCACAAAACAAATTTTTCAAAAAAGTCTGTACAGGGTGATTCTAACTTTTATAACAGGAAAAAGAACAACTGTAAATTAACCTGCAAACGCCAATTTGGCAGAGGGGATTTGAATTGCTGTGTGCAAGGTATACTTTTTTGTATTCAAATATTTTTCAACCCTTTTCAAAACTGCCTCATGAGTAGTTATTCATATACCAAGGACGAAAAACTGTCTATTATAGTGGAATCTGGACAATAGACAGTTTTCAGAGAGGTGCATATTACATTTTTTCGTTGACCTCAAACACTCATATCTACGCCACGGCCCTATTCACAGGTGATATCTATGGGATTTCGTGAATAATTAATTTGACAACAGCAAATGACAGTTGTTATCAACTCACTCTCCGCGCGGACCAGGGTTGCCAGTTCGACTTTTATTCAGTACCTAAATACCTTGTCGAAAATTCAGATCTATTTTATGCCATACAAATTCCAATAAAGGGTAGTGAAATGAACCTATGATGTCAAAACATTATGTACTTTTAGTAAACTGAACAGTAACCTATTTCCAACAAAGTAGAAACAAACAAAATAAACACACTCATAAAATAAAATCATATTCCCAATTTGAAAATACTCACAAATATCACAAGATACGAATACATAGGTACTTATAAGATTTGAGTACCTTCATAAAAAACGAGAACAAATAGTTAAAATGAACAACAGAAATACAAAACAAATGAAAATAAATGAATGTGATGAATACATTTTTATAACAGTTATATGAAAATTTAATTTGATCTGAATCAGATGAGGTATTGTCCGTTTTTGGTTGATACATATCATTAGTACCTAATGGTACCTATACAGGGTGGCCCACCGTCGATGGTACCTTAGACGTATACGGAAAACGGTACATTGGATTATCCTGAAAATTTGGTTACTCTAATAAGCGTTTATTGTGATCTAACGATTCAAAATATTTTCAGCGATGCAGCGTTGCCACTTTTCAAATGGAACACCCTATATTTCATTGCGTTTTTAGATTCTTCTCGAAGAGCTGATTTCATCAATGTATCACACTTGGGGTCTAGCAGGAATTATTACAGAGATATATAGGGTGTTCAAAATCAAGATTTTTCAATTTCAGGAATTTTTTGTGTCGAAACTATTCATTATCGATCAAAACGGCTTTTACATGTCCCTATATTAACTTTTGATTCACTATCTACTGACATAATTGGAACAGATACAGGGTGATCAAAATTCTGAATCTTGGACCATCCTGTATTTATCCAATTAAATGTCGGTAGATAGTTAATCAAAAGTTAATATAGGGACATGTAAGCCGTTTTGACCAATGATGAATAGTTTCGACACAAAAAAATCCTAAAGTTGAAAAATCTCGATTTTGAACTAGACCCCAAGTGTGATACATTGATGAAATCATCTCTTCGAGAAGAATCTAAAAACGCAATAAAATACAGGGTGTTCCATTTGAAATAACAAAGATGATGCTACTTTTTGGTAAAAGTGGGTTTTATTTGGGTGGGGTCAGTCGAGATTTAATCAAGAATAGAAACTGTTGAAAATTTTTTTTTCTGTAACGGGAAAAAAGTTCGAAATTTCATGTCTGTTGACAGGTTATTAAATGTCACTTTTCATAAATTTACTTTTTTCCACGAGAAAAATACACACAGCTATTCATATGCTCTGTGCCAAATTTATGCAGTTGTAATTTTCCTGTTATGATCCTAGAGCGGGAAGTTTGAATCCCCTTGTACATCTTATATATTGAAAAATGAAGTGGAAGCCTACTTCTGTATGAATGAGTTCCATGTATTGAATCATCCACACATTAAGTATAATTAAAACACAACTTGAAAGAAAGGCAATGAAATTCAACTTATGATTTTCTACTATCAATTGTATCATTTGTTATTCATCATATAATAATATCAGTTATTCAAGAAGGAGATGAATTATATTCTCTCACTTGATTCACACTATTATTTCACTTTCCACTGTGATTGAACAGCTTTAACAATACAGGTATTTCCTGAGTATATGCAAAAAATTCAAGGGGCGTATTGAGGTATTTGATGAAGAATATTCCATATGGACAAACTTCTTAATTTCTGAATATGATATTTTTCAGATCAGGTATGATATCAATGATAGAGTGCTATCAAATTTGTCCAAGTTTCACCTTCATGAAATTATTTTGAAAACAAAAATCAAGAAATCCTTGAAATTGGCATAAAAGACCTCAATTATCAATATAAAAAGTCATTTCAATTTTCCTGATCTCATTTCATTTTAACATACTTGAAAGAATTTGCACTTACACCCAGTTTTTGAATAACTGAACAGTTTGAGCCGGTTTGAGCACAAGGAATCACCTCTTGAAAGTTTCATAAGTAGGATTCACTCTGTATTTATTTTTTAGTGACTTTTTGCTTCTAATACTGAAAGAGTTGCTGCAAGTGAGGCCAGATTTGAAAGTCATTCTCATGAGTGCTACAATGAATGCTTCATTGTTTTCTGAATACTTCGGAGATATCCCAGTAATTGAAATTCCAGGAAGGACGTTCCCTGTTGAACAGTACTTTCTGGAAGATATATTGGAAGCAACTGGTTATATATTAGAAGAGGGGACAGAATACTGCAAGAAGATAAGGAAGGATTCTGATTACATGGAGGCAATGTCTTCAGCTGAGGCCAGTTATGCAAGTGCCAAACCTAGAGACAATATTCGAGATGAGGGTTTGAGTATTACTCAAGTTATGGCTAGATATCAAGGTATTTTAAAAATATTGTTTATACCATGGGCCACCCCTGTAACTACTGCATTCATGAACGGACATTTCTGAAATTTGGTACAGTTATATAAGGTACCATTTTGAATTTGATCACATCACAATTCAATATGGCAGACTTCCGGTTTTTCCGGAAATGATAGCAAATTTGTGTTTTCAAAGGGAACACCTTTCTAGTTCAACAGGTCAAAAAATGATGTGTCGATTTTTGGCATTCACAGCTACTTTTCATGCTAAAATGCAACAACAAATTTTCAAGAGATTTATTGGCGACATGTGATGAAGTGACAATCATTATCAAGTTTTGTGAATTGGCAAGATGACAGGATTGACCACGGAAACGGAACATGAGCGGGCAGTAGAGTTTAGTTGTAACTCTTGGAATGGGTATATTCTCCAGATCAATCTTATGTGAATTTGATCTTTGATCTTTTATTTCACTCCAATATACAGGGTGAGTCGGGAGGAACGCACCAAACTCCAGCTGTGTATTGTACATGTAAAATTAATTTGAAAAACCCTATATGATCTGATATGATTCTCATTTGTTCTCATTTTGAATTTGAATAGATTTCAGGCATTTCATGAGACTTCAATTGTACAAACTTGATTGTTTGATCTGTTTTGTTGTTCTGACATGTGTTTGTGCGTTCATTTTCGAGTTTGTACGATTGAGGTCTTATAAAATGCCGCACATCTATTCCAATTCAGAATGAAAACAAATGAAAATCGTATAAGAACATGCGTTTTTCGACTTATTTATTTCTGTACAATCCACACCTGTTTGGTGCGTTCCTTCCGACTCACCCAGTATATGCCACATAGGAAAGTCCGTTCTTTTTATTCCTGTTTGAATTGAATTCGAACGATTCTAGAATAGATTGAGAAAGTATAAGCATAGAAATGTGGACAGTACTGACTACTGACAGTAGAAAATTGATGGAAGTTTTGAATAAACATTCATGATAGGTATATACCTATACATAATTCCTTGCATAATTCTTAATGTTCCTTTTTACTTTCAATGAATACATCTTTATCTTATTGTTGTGTATTTGTGATTTTTTGTATGTAGGTATACCTATATACTCATTTTATGGATGTTTTCCAACTTAATGAGATTGAACTGATTGCAAAGAACATTATATGAAGGGTGTCGGAGAAAACCGGTAATGTCCTTTTTTTGTTCAGAATGAGTTAGTGATGCCATCTATTAGCAAATTCAAAGTATCAACCTATGCTCAACCCAAATCATGAGAAAACGTGGAGCGTCATGTCCTCCAACATTGTTTTAAAATACCGTATGGCCATATATGGAGAAAACAAAATGTCCAACCATGTTTTTCCCCGTAATAAACGGGGAATGTCCAATAAGAACTATTTACTTATGTTGCACATGAATTCACGAATGCAGAAGGCTCAAGTGTATGGAGAAAGTAAATCCGAGTGACAGACAAACTATTCTCAATTATTTTAATTTACTGGATTCACACAATACCCAGAATTCCTATCTGTGCTCCCTGATTTACTATACAAAGGCGGAGGTAAAGGGCACCAGAAAATTTAGCAAAGGTTCATGACAGTAGCTACAAATATCGGGTAATAATTAAAACAGAAAATATTATGAAAGAAGTAGAAGTGTAAGCAACGTTTTCCAAGGCAGTTCATGGGATTTCTAAAAGCAAAGTTGAGTACCTACAGAGGAGAAAATCATAAAAAATGAGCAGCAATACTTTAGAATGTATTAAATCGCACATTCCTTCGTTCAAAACAAGGAAAAGTCATTACAGCTCAAAGGACAACAGAAACAAGTCATATTGGCCGGAAGACCTTAACATTAGAAAGATGTACAGAATGTTCAAAGATCTCCACCCAAATCAAAAAGTATGTTATCAATCCTATAGGATGGTATTTAAGAAAGACTTTAATATATGATATGGATATCCTAGATCCGATACTTGCAGTCAGTGCTACCAAATGAATGCTACTGAGAAAGGCCCTGCGATTGATAATATGGTAATGAGTAAGCTGGCTTCACTTGTGAAAGGCGCAAACCTCGGCGCAAACTTTTTATGATGGAAAAAGAGGTGCTCGCAAGAGAACTCAAGATAAAGCATTTGAAGCCATAGCAATGGAGTATCGAATAAACATATCTCTCCCAAATATATCTACCAATGATGTATATTACAAGCGTCTGCTCTCCAACGTTCAAGGATAGATGTTAATCGTGCAGGTTCCTCTAACAAACAGGATGGAGTTGGTTCAAGAATGAAGGGTACAAATCCGAGACGTGAAGCTACACCTAAGAAAACTACCAAGTACATCGATCGGAAAATTCCTCAAAATACTTAGATGAGAACCGAAACAAATAAAAACTTTTTTTCTTGAGATATGTTTCTTGTTATAGCTACATACGATCGAGATCGAGCATTCCCTGTTTTCAACTGAAATGAGCAGACATATTACAATATTACTGCTATTTTTGACAAGAATTGAAGATCATTTTTGTTTTTAAAGAAATATAAGGCGTTCTTGAAATGGAATGGCTTTTATTACATGAAAAATAATTCAGCTGTGTCTGTCTCTGAAATGACATTATCTCTAACATTTGTCGCAAGGACATTCCCTGTTTTCACCTGACACCCTTCATATAGTCTTTGGCATATTTTTCTTTCACTTATGCTATTGAGAGATGGATATAGATGTTTCCTCGTTATAGTCTGGTTATGGTACAGAAAATATAAAATAAATCCATTGAAGCAATTTCATAAGAGTATGATGACTATTCCTATTTTCTTCAAATTTGGCGATTTTCTGGTAACTCTATAAGCTACATAATTTTTTGAAACCTGGCAACACTGGTCGTTGTCGTGAATGACAGTTTGGGAGTTCCTGTGCATTGAGCTGAAACGTTTATGAGCAAGCAATTCAACCGGGATTTTCGGATTACTGGAATATTACATAAAGCGGTCTAGATAGTAGCTACAGAGACGTACAGAGATCATCCATATCAGTGGTGTAGAGCCGATATTATTATATATTTATGTATATAAGGTGTTCTAATAACAAGAATGAGAAATGATAAAATAAATTTGCATTTTCAGATTATAGTAAGTCAACTTGTAAAAACTTATACCTGATGGATCCTGAGAAAATAAACTATGAACTGATAGAATCAGTATTAATGTGGATAGTATCTGGGGATCATCCATACCCCAAAGTTGGCACTATACTTATATTCCTACCGGGTATAGCGGAAATCACAACTATGTATGACCAGTTGAATGT
This sequence comes from Phaedon cochleariae, assembly GCA_918026855.4. Taxonomy (NCBI): domain Eukaryota; kingdom Metazoa; phylum Arthropoda; class Insecta; order Coleoptera; family Chrysomelidae; genus Phaedon; species Phaedon cochleariae. The sequence goes on along the minus strand of OU896709.1, from coordinate 16,179,334 downwards.
TAATAGGACTTTGGGATGTAGAGGAGGACGATATTTGCTGCTTCCTCTGCATTCATCACTCACTAGCGAAGAGCAAGCAGCTATATTCAAGTAAGCAATTAAAAAAAAAGGATTTCCATCAATATGGAATAATATCGTTTTTAAAATTATATCGTTCACCAGTAATAGTTGTAAACAAGTTTTTCTACAAATGACATTAAAAGTGGTTTTTCTTTGACACTTAATAAGCAGATAACGTTCCAATTGAATATTGTGCTTTTTTGCTCAGTAAAACGAGTAACTATTTCTTCTGACATTTAGATCAGGAAACATTGCTGAGGTAAATAGCACTGGCCGTTTTCTGTGAACTTCTCTGTATACTGTCATCAATCCAATGCAACTTATATAGGATACTACTTATCTTTCACAAGTATCTCAGTGAATATATTTTCATTTGTGCTTATCGACGTTCTTGATTAGTTTCATTATTGAATAAAAATATGTGTGATGATTTTAAATGATGAAGGGCTGTATCAAATAACTGTTAATTTATGGAATGGCCAATAAAAAATGAAAATGTGTTATTAATTGAGTGGCTCAGAACCAGAGGAGCCTATACAACAATATACTAGTTTGGAGATGATTGAGGACAAAGTTCATTAAAATGAATAAATTGCCTAATGTTCAAAATTATAATTTTTTTGCGTTTTTACCCAAAGAAAACAACATATATTATTCACTTGGAATAAATGAAAAAAATATTCATTAAATTTCAACCTTTATTTTGAAAAACTAAAAGTATAGGCGTTTTTGGCTCTAACAAAATTTACAAAACAATTTTGTAAAGGTGATAAAATTAACATTAACTCATTAAAATAAACGCGAAAAATGAACTGAAATCACTCCACGTCTTCCTCGACATTAGGCTCATCCTCCGGATCTCCATCTGCAAGTCCCAGGTCCCTTTCATTATCGGTTTTTAACTCTTTGTAAAAACCGTGGTGGATAGGTGGCACAAAACTTAGCAAGGCCATCAAACCTTTCTTTTTCTCTTCTGTTATTGGTTTTCCTTCAGGATACAATAAATCCATTTCAATGTAATGGTTCTATGAAGGACGACCACGTATACTTCTTTTTAGGTCCAATTCTCAAAAAAAAAAGAATCCGTATTGTAGTTGTATTTAAAATACATCTTTTTCGGATCTGAATGGGCTCCGTGGCCGAGTTTGTCTATGCGCTGAAATTCGCTAGATAGCCGTTCACGATGCAGAGGTACTGTCAGTTCGAATCCGGCTATCGGCTGAGCACTCGGCTGAGCATTTTTGTGGTTCCGATTCCTCTATAAGCTGTAGGTCCCGCTCTTCCTAACCCCGCACAAGTTTCGACTTTTGGGGAGTTGGTTCCCAACTTTGAAGTAGCGATATACAAAAAAAAAAGAATGTCTTAGATGAATCCAAGATATTTTCAGCCATTCCACTTATTCTCCGGTTGTCGTTTTTTTCCTGTGTACTATGTCATTCTCCAGTTTTTTGGTGCTGAAAAAATCTTCTTTTCCCATTTTGTGAATAGTAAATCTAGGATCTTTCTTTTTAGCATGCCTTATTACAGATACCCAGTAAGCTCGGGATGTGATTTTCGCTTTCGGCCTTTGAATGGTGTTTGTGGTAATTTAACCTCATTATCAGTATCTAGAATGAAATAAAAAACACAATACTACAAGAGTTCATGCAACATGGCTACCAAAACCTGTGGAACATTCTATTTTTCATCTATGATATTTTTAATAGTTATTTTTGTATCTAGAGCGCGAAATGCTACTTTGGTGATCGAGATCTGATTTTTTTAACGAGGCGTAGCCGAGTAAAAAAAATAGTCGAGATGACCAAAGTATTTCGCGCTCGAGTTGCAAAAAAAATTTTTTCTACAAACGTCAAAAAATATAGTTCTAAAGTAAAAATATGCATAACTTGATATTGAAAATAGTGTTGAACTGGCTTGATAGAGGTCTCCCCCTATCCTCCCTAGGTACGCACGATGTTCCACGAACATAATAGGAATTTCCTTTCGTGCGCTCCAAGAGAAAAAACAAAGTTATTGTTGAACATTCAGAGATAAATGATTTTGTGGATGTCTTCTCGATTGAGGACCATAAAGTTGAAATATAAATATCTCATTTATTCTACATAACAATGCGCGAAGTAGGTACTTCGCGCACTGTTTTACTTCGCGCATTGTTTTGTGCAAGGAATCATGGTAACGTAGGAAACTGAAAAAAAGTGTCACTTCGTAATTTGTTATCAATGCGCGAACCTTGTCATTTTTTGACGTTTGTAGAAAAAATAAATTATCGCCAGAAGAGCCTATACAACATTTCTATTTAAAGCCGTTTTTTACGAAAGTACTGTAAAAAATCCACTTATTTTATACATATTAACATAAAATACATACCTGTTGACACATTTTCACTTTCACTAGGAATATACTCTTCTTCTTCATGAAAATCGCTGAAAGAAGACGAATTGCTCCACGTGGTCGCCATGTTGTTTGTAGCATAGGCACGTCTGGCGTCTAGAATATTTCCTGGATGTGATTTGCCCAATTATCAACAGATGGCGCCATAAGTATTTAAGCGATTTTTAGTGTAGGCACATCTAGCCCATATTAAATGGCGCATTTTCGGTGGATACCCATAGCTAACACAGTTTCAAATAATATGTTGTATAGGCACCTCTGGTTCTGAGCCACTCAATTCCACTAGTGTGTGGGTACATCCCCATTCAAATGGTACCTAATGATAATAATGAGAGGTTATTTCCATCAATCAATACTATGTTGGTGTTATTATACAGGGTGTCAATTTGAAAACTTCCCACCCTCAATATCTCCCTCCAAGTCGATAATATGGAAAAACGAAAAGACAGGTCGATTTTATTTTCGAGGGGGACATGGTTCTAAAATATTTTCAGCCCCGCGGCGTTGCCGCTTCTAACGAAAAGAAGCAACAACTTTGTTATTTCAAATGGAACACCCTGTATTTTATTGCATTTTTAGATTCTCACTGAAAAGCTGATTTCATCAATGTATCACACTTGGGGTCTAGCAGGAATGATTACAGAGATATAGGGTGTTCAAAATCGAGATTTTACAACTAGGATTTTTTTGAGTCGAAACTATTCATTATTGGTCAAAACGGCTTTTATGTCCCTATCTCAACTTTTGATTTACTATCTACTGACATTTATTTGAAACAAATACAGGGTGGTTCAAGATTCAGACTTTTGATCACCCTGTATTTGTTTCAAATAAATGTCAGTAGATAGTAAATCAAAAGTTGAGATAGGGACATAAAAGCCGTTTTGACCAATAATGAATAGTTTCGACTCAAAAAAATCCTAAAGTTGTAAAATCTCGATTTTGAACACCCTATATCTCTGTAATCATTCCTGCTAGACCCCAAGTGTGATACATTGATGAAATCAGCTTTTCAGTGAGAATCTAAAAATGCAATAAAATACAGGGTGTTCCATTTGAAATAACAAAGTTGTTGCTTCTTTTCGTTAGAAGCGGCAACGCCGCGGGGCTGAAAATATTTTAGAACCATGTCCCCCTCGAAAATAAAATCGACCTGTCTTTTCGTTTTTCCATATTATCGACTTGGAGGGAGATATTAAGGGTGGGAAGTTTTCAAATTGACACCCTGTATAAATGTATATGTACAAGTAATTTTTGAATGATTTCTGGTGTTCAATTTTCACTTTTCCCACGAGACTGAAATTATGCACTTATCTATCCTGATGATGGCACACCCTGTACAACATCAAAATATCAAATGCTTTAGCCATAATGCTTCGTGTCGAATAACGTGAAATACCCTGTCTAATGGGATATAGATTAGATCGTTATTCCATCGATGACGTACCATGACGTCACTTTCACTTTTTCTCCCTAGGGGGATGATTACAGGGATATAGGGTGTTCAAAATCGAGATTTTTCAACTTTAGGATTTTTTTTTTCTCGAAACTTCATTATTGGTCAAAAAGGCTGCTATGTCCCCATCTCAACTTTTCATTTACTATCTACTGACATTTAATTGGAAAATTTACAGGGTGGTTCAAAATTCAGAATTCTGATCACCCTGTATCTGTTCCAATTATTAAATCATTCTCGCTAGACCCCAAGTGTGATACACTGATCAAATCAGCTCTTCAGGGAGAATCTAAAAATACAATGAAAAATAGTGTGTTCCATTTATAACAATCAAATAGTACCCTGTAGATCGTTTGTTTCGAGCAACCTGTATTTTCTGATATAGCGGAAAAAAACGTTATCGAAAATCAGTTACGATGATAATTCAAATTTTGAAATCGGTTCAAAAATAACTGAGCTAGAGGAGGAGAGGACATTTATGGTGAATCACCCAGTACGGTGTAAAAACTTCACAAACGATAAGATTTCCACAAAATTCTCAAGCACACAGCACACAACATGTTTCGCTAACACAGTATAGCTTCGTCAGGTGATATACGGGTACAACGAACTAACCTAACGTTGGCTTGCTTATCTTTTATATATCCTACTTTCCCAACCTGAAGGATTAGTTACCTGTGGACAGGTACGATAAACCTCCATTTTCGGAAATTTGGCACAATATCTCCATCAAAATACGGTGTACCGGATGAACTTGAAAGCGTTGATAGCAAATACATATTATTACTTACTAAGAAAACAAATTCAACAGAGGTGAACTATTGAGGTCTAATTGATCGTTAAGTAAAATGTCAGAATTTTTGAGTTTGTTGATTTCTAATGATTCAAAATGATTGAGTTTCATTCCTTCATTTTCTACGTGTAGAATTTCGGAATGAATGGTTTTCTTTTAATATATGGTTGGCGTATGTTGAATTTGCTTTCTTTTTCATAAAATTCATCTCATGTTCATGAATGCGCTGATTAAACGTACGACCTGTCTGACCGATATATACCTTAGGACAAGATCCACAGTTGAGTTTGTATAACCCTGATTTTTTGAATTCAGAAGTTTTGTCTTTATTATTCTTGATAAACCTCCCCAACATGTTATTTGTTCTATATGCTACTTTTAAGTCCTGTTTATGTAGAAATGAAGCTAATTTTTCAGTTGATGATCCAAAATAGGTTGAAGTTCTATAATTTTGATGATAGGATAAACATCTTGAATAGCTTTATTATGAAGTTTGGCTTCCTCTCTAGGAAACCCAAAGACGGCAAGAGGAAAATCGTCCTGTCCACCAACCTGGCCGAGACCTCGATCACCATCGACGACTGCGTCTTCGTCATCGATTCGGGCAAGATGAAGGAGAAGCGGTTCGACCCGAACCGCAACATGGAGAGCCTCGACACCGTTTGGGTGACGAGGGCGAACGCCCTGCAAAGGAAAGGGCGCGCTGGGCGGGTGATGAGCGGGGTGTGCATCCATCTGTACACCGATCACCGGTTCAAGCACCACCTGTTGCAGCAGCCCGTGCCGGAGATCGACAGGATACCGCTGGAGCAGCTGATATTGAATATCAAGATACTGCCCAACTTCGAGAATAGAGATGCGTCCGCTGTTCTTGGTGAGTTTGTGAATATCCGGACCCTTAAATGGGCTTATATCACAAAAAAATTTTATTTCATAATTCGATAGAACTCACCCAAACTAGCTCACCACCGCAAACCGTTTCTTGCTGTGAGCTTCCTACGTTTTATAAAAAATTATTGAAATCCCCGATTTTTCGGACTTCTGAAAACGAGGCAATGATGTGACGTCAAAACCCTGATACTGAAACCAGACTATCCAGACAGAGATGAATGATACATGATTTCTGACTGAGTGAATTAGCGCGGGATCACAGTTGAAAGAATTAATATATCAGTTGCCTCAGTCTGCGTCGGGCGTTTGGTATTTTCTTTTAACTATGGCGAGATGAGGTTTCTACGTCATAAGAGGGTCAGTTTTCAGAAGGTACTATTATTTATGTCCAAAAATAAAACATTTCAGTTAATTTTTCGATCGAATTATGTCGTCAATCATCATTTATGTATAAAAGGATCATTATAAACATGAGTTAAAAGTTCTACTGAGGTGTACACGCCTTCTTATGCCATCAGAATCAACGTAAACACCCATGCGGGGTCATTTAGAAACTCTTAATTAAGTTTTTTAATTAAATAAGTCTAGGGGGAGACGTAATATTACTTTAGAAATTACATGAAACTTCATTTGGATATTCTAGAAAATAAAATAGAAAATATCAATTTTCTGTACCGAAACAGTCTTCTCCAGAAGTATTACTCTGATAGTCAGCTTCAGACTCCAAATCCATGTTCTCAACTGTTTCCCCTACATCATTGTGTTAGGGGTCGCTTTCTATGAGAATCACTTATTTTTATTATTGCTCTGAGAAATAAGGAAGTAACAAAATATATTTCATTATATATTATATAATATGATATTCTGAATTATAAATGCATAATAGGAAGCGATGATTATACATTATTTGGGGTTTTTCGTCCATGTTTCTATAATATATATGTATACAGGGTGGGGCAACAGTTTGTTGGAGCTGAAAAAATCTAAGAGTCGGGGGCATCTCAGCGACCTCCAACTACTCCTTCAATAATAATGACTTTGTCCAGATAATATAAAAAATTGCAGAAATACAATAAAATTCAAATACCAACTCAAAAAATTTATCATTTCTGAACGAAATAGATAATTTTTTTTCCAACTTTTGATTCATATTCAAATTGATTTTTGCTCACCAATATGAAATGATTTGTCAAAATTTAATACTTAATGTTTTCAAATATTATATTATTTATTAGTTTATTATAATTGTATAGTTTTAGGTATTATTGTTAACTATACTTCCTTATACCAGAACTTGATTCTGACTGGAAATAACATTTTCAATGAATGAAAAAAAAAAGAAAAAAAAATTAAATATACATGCCAAATGATTTGCCCCAAAATGTCAGTGCGTTTCAGTCAGAGAGCCTAAAAGAAGTATCAAATTGTTTGTCAGTGACATTTTGTTTTGGAAAATGTTTGAAGTAGAGAATATAGATATATTGAAAAAAATATCTTCTGACGTTTCATGAACGAATCTGCTGCCGTTTTCTACATGAAAAATATTAATATTTCAAATTATCTTTCCAGTGTGATACTCCTCATTAGAACACATAAAAACAAAGTATTGATATCTTTGTTTTTTTTTTCTTTTATTAATTATATCATCATTAAATTGAGGATATAGAAATTAGAAATATTGTATTGAAAAACATCGAATACTAATTTTTTATTGAGTATAAAGTAAGAACTGTTGAAGTGAATGCTATGATCAAACGAACATATTTTTTGTTATGTTCTGGTTCCCACGAAGAGGGATATCCTGTAATGTTCAGAGAACATCGTGAGAACCAAGGGAAATAAGGTAGGAATTGCTGTTCTTCTTACATTTCTGGAGGTTATATGCCTCGGGGAACACCTCCCTTGGCAATGTGTTCCAGAGCCTCGCTGTTCGTTGGATAAACGAGTCTTTGGAAAGAGATGTTCTGAAGGTCTAATAAACTATTGGCTGGGACGGATCAAATACGAGAGAAAAAATCATATTGAATCAATAAAATTATATGATATGGTGATCTGGAGATAGCTGAAATAATGATTTATCACTGTTGAAGTATAGTTGAGAAGACTATTCACGGGAATTAATACTGCTCTGACAAATGTCTTCTGCATCTTCACATATAATGATTACTATCGAAATTTATCGAAAGTTGAAATTCTTCAATTGTATTTTCCTTGATATGCCGACTTTATGTGTGTACCTACGACGTTTGAGGTCAGGAAGTTTGAATGCCATAACTTTCAATAGAAGTCAAGGTAGATAACCAATACAGTGTTGCTACTACACTAAGGAAGCCCAGCTGCGCCAGCTAAAACAATATTTTTCCTACAACTAAGGGAAAAAAATAATAAATAGAATTCGCTTTATTTTGTTTTTTTAGGATCATTCATTGAACCACCGTCGCTAGAAAATGTATCATCTGCACTCAAGAGACTGAAAAATGTTGGAGCATTAGATAAAAATGAAGTTTTGACACCACTTGGACACCATCTAGCTGCTCTTCCTGTAGATGTGAGGATAGGTAAACATTTTTTACTCACCACATAATTTCCTGATATCGTTAAGTTAGAAGAAAGTTCTCAGTATGTAACTTTTAACAAATATTATTTACATAATCCTAGAATTAGAATTTACAATCTTTAGGGAAATTGATATTGTATGGCGCTATCTTCGGTTGTGTGGATGCAGCTCTTACCATGGCGGCTTGTTTGAGTTACAAATCACCTTTTGTATCTCCGTTTGGTAAACGTGAAGAGGCCAACAAAAAGAAACAGTCTTTCGAGGCTGGGTACAGTGACCATATCACCACACTAGTTGCATATAGGGTAAGTAAGGAAAGACAGTATCTGAGCGAAAAATTAATTCATCATCGTCAATTTTTTTCCTAGAAATTTTTGAAAGTGTACAAGAAAAGTCAAGTTGGAGCGAGGCAGTTTGCCAACGAGAATTTCCTTTCGTACAGGACGCTGGTTACCATTGCGGATATTAAGCACCAGTTTTTGGAGTTCTTGGTTGATGTCGGTTTCGTGTCGGTGAATCTTGGCGGAAGAAGAAGGATAGGTTGGGATACTGTTTATGAAACTACTGGCTCAGAGGTAAAAAAAAAATTATTTGAGTTGTAATGGGTTTTCATCATATGGTTTCATAAAAAGAAGTAAATCTTCATTTGTGAGTGTTTTTGATCAAAGAACCACTTTTAAAACTAAATACCTATACTATACATGATTATCCAAAATTATCTCTCGAAATTTATGAAGTTTGACGACACTCTGACTTCAAAAACCCCTACTAAAACAAACTTTTTATTCAACACAATTCGTCGTGAATCTCATCTTTTTTTTTATAACTAGTGTGTTCATTTTTTTTATCTCTTGTAGCACACCAAAAGAAATTTCTATATATCTATACCTCGGGAGGGTAGGGAGAATTTAGTGTTTTCTGACTTGTTTATGCCACATGCCCTATTCTTGTAAGGATCGTCAAGAGTTGAGCCTCACTTCAAAGGAAAACAAATAATTTTCTTGAAAATTTTGTCTGTTGCTCTTTCTCTTGAACCGCCAATGAAATTTTACACATCACATTGTTGGATATTTTTGTAATATTCACATATCATTCACATCCTCCCACTCAGATTTTTACATTGAATTGGTAGGAGCGATATAGATAACACATTTTTCTATGGCTATAACACAAAATTGGAACAAAATAGGAACTTTGTATGTCATCAATGACAGCTCTCTGTCTAATAGATGAGCATTATTTGAGAGAAAACCAAATGGCTACAAGCCGAAGATATAAAAATTGTCACTGTTATCTGTTACAGTCGTAAAAAAAGTATAATATATACCTCGCATGGATTTCTAATTCCCTACTCGTATGATTGCAGAACACGCCTACGGCTCATGCTGCAAACTTCATTTCCATGGGAATTTCAGTTCACCTACACACGAACGCCTTGGCCCCTGAGGCAGCATGTCCAATTTCTCAATGATGAAATGATTCCACTTGATGAGAAAATCAAAGCACCCAGTATATTATCATTTTTTTTGCAGTTCAATAAAAACGATGAGAACCTTCGACTTTTGACTTCTGTACTCTGTGCAGCACTCTATCCGAATGTTGTTAAGATTCTGACACCTTCCAAATCTTTCGTCATGAGTGCTGCAGGGGCAGTGCCAAAAGAAAATGCTGCCAAAGATTTGAAATTTTCAACATCCCAAGAAAATGTGAGTACTCAAAAATTAGGTATAATAATTATATTTTATTGCACATAATAATATATGATTAGAAACTTCTATGAATCGTCTACCTTCTCATTTGTCAATGGTTTTTGTTATTCAAAATAAATGTGAAAAGATTTATATTGTTTGAAATTTTCAATGTCAAAATTCGTATTTTAGACTGTGGTCAACATCATGTGATGACATTCCAATATGAATTGCTAGTAAACATGGAAACATTTCCAATTGTTTTTTACCAAAAAGGTCCACTGGTCTTGAAAAAAGACTCAAGAGTAGTAATAATAGATGGCTTACTTGCGTACTTTTCACGTGACCAACTCAGTGCACTTCAGGGTACTGAATTTTTTATATTATATCATAAAGTATAGAAAACTGAATAAATTATTTGCAAAAATAAAGTTGAAAATTTGAGAGTGAAGAGCCGATACATGTTCAAATATCCATATCTTGTTCAAGAATATACCTTGCTCTTCTTGAAGTGATAGTTCTACTTCGAAACTAGGTATATGATGACTGATTTCAGTGCCTGAGGATCAATTTTCATGACAAACACAATGCTTCGGAAATGTTTTTATGGAAACGAAGGATTTTTGACAAAACATTAGTTTCAGCCACTTTTGGAAAATTCATATTTTCTAAAAACACCTTGTAACTCTGGAACGAAGATATATATTGATATGCCGTTTTCACCATTGAGTCTGTCATGTGAATTGTCACCAACATAAGTTTTTTTCTATCTAGTAGGGGAATTAGACTTTCCCTTTAAAAGTGTCCAATTTGGCCCACCCTGTACAAGTAATACAATAGAACAGTACCTACAACATTTAGGCAAAAATTTCAATAAATCTTGATATGGCTAAACTAAATTGAAAGAAAAAGACTGTTGTATGAACAGATATATTTTTTTTTGTCTAGGTGGTTTAAATCCTTTATGGACACCATATGGGTCCTATCCCCCATATGATAGTGTGGGACTCCCCTGACTCTAGCCAGGGTTTACCCACTAGAAACTCCGTCTGACCATGTCTCCGACGACACTTAGGCCTAAGGTGGCCCATTGTATCTTACCTAATGTTCTTTATCGTGCCCACTCCATTATCTCTGTACCTTGAACAAGTCTGTACAAATCCTTCACTGGATGTGAGTTGAATATTTCTGGTTCGCCAACTGGTTGCCCAAAGATCTTCTGTCTTCTGCGGTCCAATGCCTCACATCGGCACAGTATATGTGCTACTGTTTCTGGTTCCTTGCCACATAGTCTGCAGCTTGGGTCGCCATTGTACAGTCCCATTCTGGCGAGATGCTCCTTTACTGGCGCATGGCCAGTCATGAGTCCCTTAACAGTTTTTATCTGTGCTCTGTTCAAGTTGAGCAGGTCTACAGTTCGTTTATGACTTGGTTCCTTAATGTATTGTTTCCCATGTTTGTTTCTTGGGATGTTTTCCCAGTAGCTCTTATATTTTGCCTGAATCCAGTCTTTAACTGACACTCGTGCTGTGCGTTTTGGTACTCCAAGAGTCTGTCCTGGATCTGGCTCGTTGTCTGACCCTCTTCTTGCAAGTTCGTCAGCCTTCTCATTGCCAGCGATCCCCTGATGACCTGGCACCCAGATTAGCTTGACGCAGTTCCGGTCTGCCAGAGTTCTCAGTTCCCTCTTGCAATCCCATACCAGTCGAGATGTCACTTCCTGGCTTTCTATTGCCTTATGTGCCGCTTGACTGTTTGACATAATGCGGATCTGCTCGTTTTCCACAGCTCTCCTGTTATTTTCTTCCGCACATTGGAGAATTGCGTACACCTCTGCTTGGAAAACTGAAGCATACTTCCCCAATGAGTAGTTGAGGCTGGTTTCCGGAACTTGACCCCTTATACAATTCAAAAAATTTTTGAGGGGTTGATCTGTAGGGTTAAATATTTATATGTAGGAAAATAGATCTTCAAGAATGAAAATCGACATGTCTGAGGATTTTTCAAAATATATTTTTGTTATTGAGTTACTGATTCTATTCCAGCATAGGTTTCCACCCCGTATATTCATCGTATTGATATTGATGTATTGATACAACTTCAAAACAATTTTAAGGTATTCATGCATCCAAGTTCAGTCAACTACATCGTGAAACACTTCCCGAGCCCCTACATGGTGTACCAAGAAAAAGTCCAGACCAGCAAAGTCTTCTTCAGAGATTGCACCATGGTACCCGTGATACCGTTGGTGCTATTTTCGGGGTACGACCTCAACGTTACCATACAGGGCGGTAACACTTTCATCATGCTGGAGGACGGGTGGATCCTCTTCCGGGTCGACGAACATAAAATTGCCGAGATGATAAAGCTGATGAGGCAGGAGTTGTTCGATTTGCTGGAAGAGAAGATTAGGGATCCGTTGTTGAATTTGTGCCATCATGACAGGGGCGAGAGGATTATATCAACTATTTTAGGAATGATCAATGCTTGACGAACTGCCGAATATATTTTTTTGTAAATTATTTATTTGTAAATTGATTCAGGTTGGAAACTATAACCAATTTATTTTTGTTTTTGTTTCGAATTTTGTATTTTGAGTCAACGATTTTTCGTTCCTTGTGATTGTTAAAAAAAATCGATTATGTGGAATGGAGATGAAATTATAATTTATTATTTCTATTTTGGAGTATTGTTCATTTAATTCCTTTTCTATCAGGGACCCATGGAAAACACATGTCTATGCCAGGAGTTTACCTAACTCCTGGCTTAGATTGGAAGTTTGACATATTTTCCCGTAGTTTTCATGTTATCGCAACGTCAGATGATGATCTTGACTACCGCGAATTGCTTTTTGTTATCGAACATGGATACTATTGAAATGAGTCATGATTACGAAACTATTTCTGAATGAAGGTAATGGTTTTTTGAGCCCTCTAGTTGAATACCATTTAGATCTGCATCTCTCAACGGTTGCTCGAAGTCCGCCTTGTTTTCCAGCAGCCTTATTTCGCATTTGGTTTGTATGAGGACAGGAGCATTATCGTTGACATCTTCGATGTCGATTATGAGTTGCACTGAGTTTCTATCACCGAATCCCAGATCATCACGAGCTTCCACTGTCAGGAAATGTCGGGACACTTGTTCTCTGATCCTGCTTTTTTCACTGTGAAAATGCCTGATGTTGGGTGCAAATGCAGCCTGATGAAGGCACGATATGGATTTTCAGACTAAGAATCAATTCAGAAGTGTGAGAGAAACACCATACGCAGAAAGCTGTTGTGTATCCAAACGACTCATACACTATTGGGGAAGAGAATGTGAATACGTTTGTGTAGATTTGTTTTGATTAAATCAACACGGGAGAGAAAGTTTAATCTATAACACAGTTTGAGAAGTAGAACAATCCACAATAAGAGGCCTGTTCATTTGTGCTTGTTTTACCTGCTGAGCTTGATTTCTTTCTATGACTCTTTCTCTGTTTACATCATTCCATGAACAGAGACAACTATGGGGAAGAAATCAACTTTGACAAGTTCAGCAATACAAACTAACAGGCCTTTAGTCAAATTTTGTTGCAACGAATAATATGATTCTGATTTTGTGTGTTAGAATGAACATTTTAAACACTGCTATATCGACCGATAAGGAGCTACTTGAGTACTGTCCGCATACTTATACCGCTGTTGCTATGATTTCGCCCAACATATTTCATCGCGTTTGACGTCTCAATATTTCGAATTTCGAACACCTCGAATTCCTCCCCCGATAAACAAATTGACTCTTCTTTCGATTCTTTTTGGATGTACGTTCATGATATTTCAGAATTACGACTTGACGAGCTTAAATCCCTTCCAATTTTTTTCTGAATTCTGTATTCACGTGAAAGAATATCAATCAGCCGATACATTATTCCAAATCCTTGATATATAGAAGTCTGGTGAATCAAGTATATGCCCTATGATTGGTTATTACTAATTACGTTATGCTGCAATATAGACATGTTGATTTGTCATTGATTCAATGTCAAAGATACCTGACACTTGGAATGGATGCCTAATAACGCGTATTTTTTCATCAATAATACGGGATTACTAGAAGAAAACTCACATTTGGTCAATGTTTCCTGCAATGTTGATGTATCTCATTCCTCTCGTACCGAATTTTCCTGAATCGAATACTTGAGCCCAAAGCAACTGTGGTTCCAACTTCACAATTTTCTGGTACGTGGACTTCATACACAGACTCTAAGCGAATTCTGGGAAATTGTCGTTCCTGTCTACCAGACTGATGGTAACTGGAACTTCACTAAATTTGGGGTTGTGCTCAAAAATACAATAGAAGAGCACATTATACTTTACTGTCATGTAAGATAGATACATTCTAATGGACAAAAACACTGCACTAATGCCAGTTGACTTATATGACACTCTGTATACAAATTAGAAGGAGATTCGTGAAGAAACCCTAGCTATACGTGAATATAATTCAACAGGTGTCTAGGAGTTCGAGTACCTATATAGTGAATTACGCAATGATAGAGCTTATTCAGTTCATAAATATCATTGTCATTGAGTGGATACTGATTTTTGGTTCATGACTTCTATCAGAGATAAGTGGGTTAACTTATCTCTGCTTCTATGAACTATATTTCGAACATTTATGTGGCAACAGCGTGCGAGTGTGCGCAAACCTTCTACCACGTGACAGTGCGAGAACAACAGGTTCCAACCGTTTGAATTGAAATTCGCAGTAAAGAGAGTGTAGAGTGGTTGCGTAATTCATGTGTCACTTCTGAAAACACAAGAGAATAGTAAAACTACAAGTGGAGGTCTGTAGCTATGAATCGAATATCTGGTCACTAATACTACTGATAAGGTATGTTGATTCTGTTTAAATTTCATCAGTTTTTGGGAACTTGGTAAAAAATTTCCATATTGGATCAGATCGGAGGTCTGATATTCTTTTCATCATGTTCTTGTTTTGAGTACCATACATTGATGACTACCTCTTTGGCGACTATAACGTGAGGTTGTTTTTTTTTATTCGTTCGTAGTCTAGGAAGGTGCTGTTTATTGTGACACGTATCATGAATGTGGCTTCGTTCACTTCTTTGCTAGGTGATATACAGTATGATGCAAATGTATGGAATAAATTCATTATTTCAGAAATGGGCGACATTTGAAGAAATTCCAAAAACACGTGAGTTTTAATTTTTGAAACCTCATCTCATGAAATTCATATGAGAGATGTTATATCACCGGTGTTGGAGTAATGACATAATGGACGGTTTCTTTAAATACAAACAGAGGTCATGTGACACCTCGTTTGAAAGGTCTAGGTACTGATCGTCTATCCAATAGTCAAAATTTTGCAAAAGAAGATTGAAATTAAAATGGATTATCATTTGGTTAACTGAATCTTGCAGAGATCTTCTACTGAGAATCGAAGGGTCGTCTAGTTGAAAAAATACATCGATAAAAAAGTTCTGAACTCTACTTTTTGGTTTTTTTTCGGAAGTCGTCTTGTTTTGAAATGAATTCATTCCATACATTTGCCTCATACTGTATATCGTAAGTATCACCAGCACCTTCGACGTACAATTGGAATGTTCCATTGATGTCCTGAAAATAAATCAGCATGATAAGAACATGAACAATATACTCGAAAATAATTTGTACTTTTTTGAGTTCATTTTGTTATTGATTTCATATAGTGATATAATTTAGATCCTATACGGAGTGAGTCATGCGAGGAGTCATGACTAACCAGCCATAGCCTATATAACGGCGAATAGAGGAAGTCAAAGGTGAGTTGATATCCATGTGAAATAATATATTTTTCCTATTCGTAACTAAATACAGGGCATTTATTTGAATTCGGGGCGAATCTTTGATGCATGATGATATTTCACGAACATCTCGATGTCATCGTCTGAAAATGACCAGAAACTTACCACTACTAATACTCCATAAGATGACTTAGTGCTTACCATGGAAAAAAATTCCAGAGACGGACTTGGGAAATTCATTTTCTTTATGAATGTCATAATTTTGACATTCTGGATCGTATTTTTCAAAAACTCATCAGAATCAGAGTGTGCAGCTTTTCAATTTGTACACGGCACACTCCGACCGATTGGGTAAAAAAGAAATCAAACAAAATACGGATGAAATATTCGATTTTGTCCTTGCACATTACTCTCTATACAATCGACTTAAGGTTTTGAAATCACATTTTTGCATATTCATATACCAGCAAAGTTACAATTATAATTTTCGAAAAATCTTTGTCTATACCTTAACAACTTTCTCGAGATGTACTTCTCCAATTTCTTCACTCGCATAAACATGTATCCTAACTTGCTCCATATATGGATGGAGACTGAGAAAGCCCCAACATTTCAAAATGATTCTACTTGGGGTTATTGAGTGATCTAAATGGAAGTCTTGAAAACACCTACAATAAAATTTGGAGTCAAATCGAATTTTTATTGTTTCCTCAAAAACTGAGCTAAATACAAATATCGCACAGAGGATAAAAATTTTGTTATTTCAATACTTCAATCTGATAAAAATATGAAACTGGCGTTTTGACACTCTGCCAGTAACTTAGACCAGTTTGAATCGCGGCACGTTTGGATATTCGCAAGGAAGTATGTCCGGAATAATAGCAGCAAAAAAATTGCTGTGTCGTGGATTTGACTCAGACTGAAGGGTCGTGGCCCTCTGGTATGTTCTCGAAATCTACCATTTATTGATTGGTATCGAATGGCATTATTTTTACCTCGTTATCAAAACGCGAAATCGAGTGCAAATTTCCGCACAGGAATGTGCAATTTTTCAATCATTTCGCTCAGGAAAGTGATTGGCACAGGTGTCGTTCGATAAACTACATTGCCTTTGGCACATACGGTGTCTCAGCTAAAACTTGTCACCTCCTAAATATCCGATGTCGTTAAAAAAATTGAAAATTGCTCGAACAGGTCGATTTCAATTTGGTGGGGGACACATTATTTTTCTGCAATCATCATATTTCAAAGTTGAAACCTTGAAGCGTGACGGGCATCAACTTTCGATTTTCAAAAGGAACTCCCTGTATTTCATTGCATTTTCAGATTATTCCTGAAGAGCTGCTTTCATCAATGTATCACACTTGATGGTGTCTAGCGGAAATGATTACAGAGATATAAGGGTGTTCAAAATCGAGATTTTTCAACTTTAGGATTTATTTGCGTCGAAACTATTCATTATCAGTCAAAACGGCTTTTATGTCGCTATCTTAACTTCTGATTTACTATCTACTGAGATTTAATTGGAACAGATACAGGGTGATGATCAGAATTCTTAATCTTGAACCACCCTGTATATGTACCAATTAAATGTCAGTAGATAGTAAATCAAGAGTTAAGTTAGGGACATGAAAGACGTTTTGACCGCTAATGAATAGTTTCGACACCAAAAAATCCGTCTCGATTTTGAACACCCTATTATCTCTGTAATTATTCCGGCTAGACACCAACCCAGCCAGCACAAAGAGGTCCTAAAGATATCTTGAAGAAATCCTTTTAGGAAATTGTGATGCCTTTTGTAACTTCTTTGAGAGATCGCCGAGAGTGCTATATCTATGCCAAATGTCCGCCACCTAGGCTGAGCTCAGCGAGGTCTTGAAGATATCGCACGCAGAAATTCTCATACAATGCCCTCAGGCGCGCACTTTGAGGTATACGCTTCCATCGCCACTGGCGATAACTGAAAGTGCTCGCAATCATGAGCTGTTTGAGAAATTCGCATACATTGCTTTGTGACGAGGACATTGGGAGATTCGCATCAATTGCTTCTGTCGAGGTCTTTAAGTGCTCGCGACTACGAGCTGTTTGAGATTTTCGCACGCATCGCCTTGTGAAGAGAACTTTGGGAAATTCGCATCAATTACTAATAGCGAACTCTTCAAGTGCTCGCAACTCGCAACTATTAATTGTTCAAGAATCCGTGCACATCACCTCATAACGAGGCCTTTAAGAGCGATATTTGCATCAATCGCCACATGATCGCCACTAATATGGTAAGGTGTTCAATGTTTGAGAAGTCATTGGTTATCAGCAGTCTCCTGTCGGCGAAGTCTAACTAGCGCCAGCTATATTGTTTGGGGTGGAGTTAAATTTACTGGATATTAATTTGAGCGAAAAAGATTGAGTTACCGAACTTAGAGTTAGATCAACGTAATGAGCTTTAATTATATATTATTCTATAGCAAGACATTGATCAAGTAAACTTTATCACTTGAAAAAATCTCCGAGGAGTTGGCCGGGTATCCTTTAAAAAAAAATTTCGTCCGATATCTACCCACGAATTTGAGGTAGATATTTGATTCTCGATCCCACCTGAATTAGAACATTTTTGTCTTTTTCGTCAGAGCAGATAATTAATTATCATTAATTCACTGCAAAATTCGAAATAATCAGTAAGAAAATCTAGTATCTAGTATACAATTATATTATCATAGATTAATGGCTCCCATTTCATGTTAATACTGGGTGTCCCAAGTTATCGTAAAGGTACCGTCAAAAACTTGCTTACTCGACAAGATGAACAAAAAATAGTAAATATGCTTCAAATGACATCAGAGAACTTTCTTTATGACTCAAAAAAAAGTGTATAAGATTGGACAGCCACCTGGTAGCAACTCCTCAATTTTCATTTAATGGACTCCCTGTATATTGTCATTGAAAATTGCCAATCATCCTATTTCGGGAATGAACGATAGCACATCGGTACTTTGTATTTTGTTCATTAATAACAACATTAACAATAAAATTTTTTGACCTCATTTACGTTACATCGATTGAAAATTGCCTCCTCCCATGTTCTTAAAAATGTCCCACAATGAAATTAGATTAATTATTACACTAGGTAGGTACCGTCTGCAATGATTGATGTTCTGCAGTTCAAAATGGAATATCTGTCATTAATATTTTGAAACAAAAATGCAATCCATACTTCTTATTTGTGAACTTCTTGAACACATTGCTTTCACAATTTGTCATTTGAGTAACGTAAAAAAGTCACAAAATGTTTATGTTTTTGTTGTTATCAAGAACAAAACACAAAGTATGTGCTATATCGTTGTATTCCAAATAGATTGACACGCAATTTTCAGAGACAATATGCTACTAGATCAGTATCTACCATCCGGGGGCTGCCAAATATATCACATTCTTCATAAGCCATTAGGAAGGTTATTCAATGCCATTTAATGCAGTTTTTTAATGCTTTTGATATCTTGACAAATAGGCGAGATATTGCCTGCAAACGATAACTTATGACACCCAGTATTTGAATTATAAAGGCTATTGAAAAAAACAGCTCAATATTTTTGTAGGAATATTCATTAATTATTCAGGTTATGTTTGTGATTACTTTAGGAGCTCGCAATGGGAAATTCTCGATCTTGTTACGTCCAGGATATCCTTGGGTGCTCGCAGAAAGAAATGCCTATTCATTTCCTGTTATAGATAACCTCAAGGATTCGCAATAATGAGGAATATATCAAATCTGAGGCGAGATCTCCGCGATTTCTTTCGGACGACTCCAGAGAGTATTTCCCATGGTGACAGCCTATAGTGATCTTTGATACCTCGCAGAAGGATTTCGCATTTTGATCCTGAAGATAACTACTTAGAGATATCGCGGAGAGTACCGTGTTACCTGGGAAGTGTGATATTGATGTAAGCAGCTCTTCAGGGATAATCTAAAAATGCAATGAAATACAAGGTGTTCCATTTGAAAATCGAAAGTTGATGCACGTTACGCTTCAGGTTTCAACTTTGGAATATGATAATTGCAGAAAAATGCGTCCCTCGCCAAATTGAAATCGATCTGTCCGAGCGATTTTCAATTGTTTTTAGTACATCGGAGATTAGGGAGGTGACAAGTTCTAGCTGGGACACACTGTGTATCATTTTTTGTTATCAGATGGCGGTCGAAATTTGCCGGCCCTTGGGGTATGATATTTTATATGTACAGTCATCTTCAGAAAACATGTCGCACATGGGCGATGATAGCATTCCTAATAACTCCTGCAATAACCCAGGTTAGCACATCATATTGGATGGAACCCGATTGCATATTGGGCCGATATAGATATATCGTACATGTGAAAAATAATAAAGGTCCAATATGAGAGTATATTGGACGAACAATATTGGAATGATAATATTGGTGGAATATTGGTTCAACCTGAGCTGAATATGGATTGTTAGCTACAATATTGGAGCAATATTGGTTGTAAAATTCGTTAACAATGTGTTGAAAAACATATCTATGAATGTTATATAATATTTTCTTACGAATGTCGATACAACAACATCGTATACATATTGTTCCCGACATTTACAACCAATATTGCAATTTGAACATTCTCCCCATGTCGATTCTGAAGCGGTTATGCAATATCATATATTCAAGTTAAACGGCATATCGGTTGGATATTGTTTTGACAATATTTGAAACATTATATTCACCCATCTTGATTGATATCATTTTATCTATATCATGCGGAAGATATCGTATACAATTTGCTTCTTTTCTCACATTTACAACCAATATCGCGATTTGAATTTTGTCCTCATGTTGATTCTGAAGCGGTTGTGCAATATTGTATATTTGAGTTCGACGGCATATTGGTTGAATATTGTTTCAACAATATTCGAAATATCATATTCACCTATCTTGATTAATATCATTCTATCCATATCATGCGGAAGATACCGTATACATATTGTTTCCAACAATTATAACCAATATAGCAATTTGAACATTCTCCCTATGTCAATTCTGAAGCGGTTATGGAATATTGTATGTTCGAGTTCGACGGCATATTGGTAGAATATTGTTTCAACAATATTTGGAACATAGAATTTACCTTAATTGACTGATATCATTCCAACTATATCATGCGGAAGATATCGCACACATATTGTTTCCAACAACTATAACCAATATCGCAATTCAAACATTCTTTCCATGTCGATTCTGAAGCGGATTTACAATATTGTGTAATCGGATACGACGGCAAATTGGATGAATATTGTTTCAACAATATTTGGGACATCGAATTTACCTATATTGATTGATATCATGCGGAAAATATCGTATACATATTGTTTCCAACAATCATAACCAATATCACAATTTGAACATTCTGCCCATGTCGATTCTGAAGGGATTTTCAATGATTCAAATATGAATATCAATAACGGCAATTCAATATATATTTATTATATCGGACATAGAAAAGAAAAACAATATTGTATTTTCAAGTTCAATTGCATACCGGATAAATAGTTTTCTAGCCATATTCAGAAAATAATATCATCTTATATTATTGGCTGATATGTGATTCACTATATCATGTGAGCAATATTGTTCACATATTGTTTTGAGAATACATATCGATATCGAAATTTCGATATTTATTCCATATTACGCACTCCAAACCGTTGTCGATAGATGGCGCTATAAATGATTGGTAACGTACTCCCATTGCCGATCAGACGAGAGAATATAAATATTGGCTCTAGACGATTGTAAAGTATTATAACCTGGTGTAGGGGTTAACCGTGATCAACAAGATGGCTTCCCCAGGGCAAGGCCCTCCCATTGCACTCCGGCTGGGCTGACCTTCGTGATTATTCCTGATGCGAATAACTCGCAAATATTGGTATGAAAATATTCCACCAATATTTTGAAGACAACATAGCTACATAATGATTTTCAATAATGTACCAATATTTCCAACCAATATTGCACCAGTATCGTCAAATGTTCATGCACTGTCCATTTATCAGCAATATTGATATCACATTTTGTGACCAATATAACTTCACGAATATTCCAGCAGTATTGGTATGAGAATATTCTACCAATATTTCTGAGACAACATACCTTATTCATGATGATTTTCAATGATTCACCGATATTTCCATATATTACACCAATATTGCCGAATGTTCACCATTAATTTCTCGCCAATATTTATATTACATTTTGTGTCCGATATAACTCTACGAATATTCAACCAATATTGATATGAGAATATTCTAACCACATTTGGAAACTGATATTGTACCAATATCGCCGAATGTTCACATTTTTTTTCTCGCCAATATTACTTTCACAATATTTTGACGATATTTTCGTAATATTGCACCGATATTGTCCCAATATATGTGTGCTACTTGGGAAGAGCGCTGACACCGTCCAACCGCGACATGATCTCTGCGAAGACGACTGTACAATAGTGTTACCTGATGACTTCCGCTGGATCGAAACAAATTTTTTCCTCGTTGAAGAGTTGGGACACCCTGATGTATTTCGACTCTCCCCAATTTTATAGTGTAGTTGTAGGAACAAGAAGAACAAAAATTATTAGGTTCATTCTTCATTTCAATTGAATACTTAATAATTGAAAAACAATACTCCCCATACATCACGGGTATGAAGATATAAATGACGTTTTCAATATCCCCAGACAGCACCAGATATTCCATGAATCTCCCTATCATATTCCTTTTGGAATATTGGAATATTCTAGAAATAATCTGGAATATTCCGGAATATCTGTGGAATATTCTCTAAATATGCGAATGGGAATTCCTCAGATAATCATAGAATATACCCAAAAGAATATTATATGTTGAATGTTCCTGGAATATTCCAATAAACATATTCTAAAATAAAAAAAGTGACCCAAGTAGGGATCGAACTCGTGACCTCAAGACTATCACATTAAAGTTGTTTATTGTCTTCTACATTTAGTTTACAACACATAATTACATCCACATTGTATATATAAAGATATCCTATGTACAATTTAAAAACTGTATAAATAAAAATCCTCCGACAAAGCAGAGGTGGCTGGTGTTGGCCAAGGAATGTGGGTGCACATGCGAAGTGTTCGTCGCAGAAGCCTATCTCCTAGGGCTGAGCCCTTTATATAGGTAATTTCACTGAGGTTACCCAATGGGTGGGGGAGCCGTTCAAACGCTATCAGTGGTCGGAGTTGTGTTTTGTATGGAGGAAAATTAAAATTTGAAAACAAAAACCTCCTTCTCGTTCAGCTCGGCTTCGTTCAGCACGCGGGTGCGGGAGCGCAAACACACCCCGCCGAGTTCAGTGTCATTCCGCTACACTGCGTGCAGCAGGGACACTATTTTGTTTTCACTTCCTGGGAAATAGAGATGACTGGATTCTCCTCGGAGTCTCGGACGAGTCCGAAACTCCGTGGAGATTCCCATCTATAGGTTTCCAGGTTCTCTAAAAACATCGGTTGATGCATATATCAGTCCGTGTTTTTTGTGTATGTTGTGATGGTGTCGTGTTTGTGTTATATTCCGAGTAAGGTCACTTCCAGCGATGTGGTATTTGTAAAACTTGTTTGATATTTTGTTTATATATTCTGCGATTCTCGGCAAATTACCACATCTCTCGTGGAGATCTGCCACACGAGAGTATCTATCACCATTTGTGATAATACGGAGTACCTTGTTCTGCAGCACCTGCAGTCTGCTCATTTGAGTAGGTGGAATGCTGCAGAACACCGGGCACGCGTATGTCATCACAGGCCTAATTATCTGCTTATATACCAGGACTTTATTCTCCACTGATAGTGGAGAGGTCCTGGATAATAGCGGGTACATCCTTTTGATTGCCGCTTGTGTCTTTTGGATGATATAGTTAGTGTTGGGCCTGAGACTCATACGAGTGTCCAACTTTACTCCCAGGTATTTCACAACGGTCGTGTCTGCCACCTCAACCCCTTTGACGGTCAAAGGTCTGTTCAGCGAGGTATTCTTACGTTGTTTATGGAAATTTATGACCTCGGTCTTTGTACTGTTTATACAGATCTTTGACTCGTCAAAGTACGGTATGATTCCTCTGTCCAGATGAATCTGGATCTGTGTCCTGGCGACATTCGAGTCGAATGAGTGAGCATAAATGGCCGTATCATCGGCATATAGTGCCGTACTCGTTCGCTCGAATACAGGGAAATCATGCGTGTATAAGGTGTATAATAGAGGTGAGAGGCAAGACCCCTGCGGAACTCCTGCCTCGAGTGGAAAATCTCCCGATATACTTTCGTTGACCTTGACCCGGATTTTCCTATTGGTGATATATGCATCGATAATCTTAATGATATAAATCGGCATATTAGCCTTATACAATTTGGACATTAGGCCCTCGTGCCAGACGGTGTCAAAGGCCTTTTCTATGTCCATCATGACCAGAACCGTGTTTTTGTCTTCGTTGTATGCTTCCTTCACCTCGTGAACAATTCGGGCCACTTGGGACACAGTGCTGTGTCCCTTGCGGAACCCGAACTGTTCCTTCGGAATGAGGTGTAGCTTATTCGTGTGATGTGTGATAAGTCGTAGGAGGACTTTATCCACGATCTTGGCTACCGCACTAAGCAGTGATATGGGGCGGTAGCCATTAGTGCAATTAAGATTTTTACCTGGTTTGGGTATTGGTACAACAAGCCCAGTTTTGAGGCATTCTGGGTAGTGCTGGTATTTTATCATTGCGTTGGTGATATAATGCAGTTGAACTACTGCTTTGCGTGACATGTTTTTTAAGAGAACCATGTCCAGCCCGTCAAGCCCTGGAGCTTTGTTGATGTTTAAATGTTTGATGATTTCTAATATTTCCTTTGGAGTGGTAATTGACTTGCCCAGGGCCTGCCTCGAGAGCAGGATGGTTGGCAATGCTCTTATGCGGGCCGCCGCCGCCACCATGTCCCTCTGGATCGCATTAATTGGTGTTTTATTTATTTTACTGATTTTTTGAAAGTGTCTCCCAAGCACTACCGCCTTCTCCGGATCTGACACCGCCTCCTCGTGACCGTACTCTATGGTTGGTATTGGTGTGAATTGCTTTTTTAGTCTTTTCGACATTTTCCACAGAGTATTGTCACGAGGGTCCAGGCTCTCCAATTTGGCTCTCCAGGAGGAGTTCCTGAGCTCTCTGATTCTGTATTCTATCTCGTTACAAATTCTATTGAAGGCGCCTCTGGCTTCCAGTGTTTTAAGCTGTTGCCAGCGACGCCTCAGAACTCTCTTTTCAGCAATGAGCTCAAGAATTTCCTCCGGGAGTTCGCCCTTATTGGAGTCAATGCTGATCTGTCTCGTGGTGGCATCTCTGGCTCCGGTTATATTTTTAATTAGTTTTCTCATTTCGTGGTCGATGTCTTCTATTTTGATGTTGTTGTTTATTGTGATGTTTTGGTCTAGGTGAGCCCTGAACATCTGCCAGTTCGTATTTTTATAGTCGTATATTTTTTTCTTGATCTCCGGTGGCTTTGTTCCGAATTCGAATAGAAATGGTAGATGGTCAGAGCTCAGCTCATCGACCACCTTCAGGTCAGAGATGTCCACCACGTTCTTGGACAGCACTATGTCTAGGACCGTCGGTGTCATTCCGTTGACGGGATAGTGCGTGGGAGTATCCGGGAAGTCTAGGTTAACATTGGCGGCCTGCAGATATGCCTTCATCCTGCTCCCGTTCTGGTTGTTCTGGACACGGTTCCCCCAATCCGCATGTCTCGCATTGAAATCCCCCCCTACAATAACTTTATTACCAGCACTAACCAGCGCCTCCAGATCCTGCTCGGTGAATCTGTTCCTGGGCCTGTTGTACACTGTGAAGATGATTTCCCCACTCTGTAGTCTCACCCCTGCATGTTCAATTGAACTTTGCCTTGGTGGGACCACTGAGTGGGGGATGTTATTTTTAATTAAAATGGCCACCCCCCCCCATCTATCTGCATTAGGCCTGTCTACCCTGATCGTGGTAAAGCCCCTTACTCTGAGGTTATGGTCATGACGGAGCTTGGTCTCGGACAAGAGCACAATGTCCAACTTGTGGCGGTATATAAAATTAACAAGTGACGGCATTTTGTTATTAACGCCGTTAATGTTAATTATACATACCTTAAGGCCGATTCGAACCATTAATATTATAGTTGCCGATAGTCTTAGAAAACCTAGTTACTATTTCTATTATTTCCCAGGGGTTAGACTCACCACCGATCGCGTTGTTCAGATCCCTCACGCACCTAAATACCTCAGAGAGATTAACTTTCTGCTCCAGGAGCTCGGTCTCGGCGGCGATGCTCGTTATGGCCTCGATTCCTCTGCCAACCCCAGGCCCACTCGGCCTAGTCGGAGGAGGGTGAGCTGGCGTCCTGTTTTCGCTATGTGTTGTCTGTGGTATGGTGGGCTGCCTGGCCTCTCTTTCTTTTTGTCTTCTCTCCCACGCGTTGGTGCTAGGGGGCGGGGCCGAGACATAGGTCCGTCCACCTGGTTGTCGGGTTTTATTCCTTCTTATAATTTCCAGCCTTTTGATGTATGTTTGGCATGAACTGTGGTTTGCCGGATGGGCTTCGCCACAGTTCACACACTTTGCAGGTTCCTGCTTAGGTAGCTTGCAGGCAGATGTGGGGTGTCCCCCAGCACACTTCAGGCACTTATAGTCCCTGTTGCAGTTGCTGGTGGCGTGACCCCACATCTGACAGCGCTTGCATTGGGTTACTTCCCGATTACTCCTTCTCAGCTCCCAAGTAATCCTGCAGGACAGTAGAGCCCTAACTCTATTATTCAGGAGCTGAAGAGTAATAATCGGGTCCACAACAACCAGGTAGAGAGGCCTAAATCTCGTGTTAAGCCTGTAGACCTCCTTGGCCTTGATTCCATAGTTGGATTCCATTTCTTCCAGTATCTCGGAGGGCTCAGGCTCAAAGTCCAGGCCCCTCAGCACAAACGCGTGGGTTTTCTCCTTCTTAAGTGAGTACGTATAGTATGGTACTTCGTCTTCTCTCAGCTTCCTTTTCACGTTCTCGAAGTCTTCTATACTCTCTGTATAGAGCATCGTTGAGTCTCCTCCGTATTTGAAATGGAAGGGCTTTGTGGTCAGAGTTTTGATCATGGGTATTATTTCCCGTCTATCCTTAAGGATGCCATCAAAAATGATTGGTGGAGGTTTCTCATTTTTGGTAGTTTGAGTTGATTGTACATTGGATGTGGATGGTTTCGGTTGTATTGTTTGTCCAGTGGGTTTATTTGCGTTTTTCTCACTTGCTTTCTTCCTGTCTGTGGTTTTCTTTCGTGTCACCTCTTCGTCGGATGAGTCGTCTGTCTCTTGATTGATCTCCTGTGGAGTTTCTTGGGTAGTGGTCTCAGTCTGTAGGGCTTGGAATCGGTTTTTCGTAGTGGTGGTGGTGGTGGTTTCGGTGCGTTTTACAAAAGCACCTGACCATCTCGTCACTTTCCTAGGTTTAGTGAAACCGTCCTTATCCTGCTTCTTGACCTTACTCCTCGTATTTTCTGCAGGGCCACTTATCTGCTCTATCAGAGCAACGCCTTGACCACTAGGCCAGTAATCGAATTGAATAATGTTATACATATCAAGTTCTTGTGAGAGCATTGTTCGAAATCGGATCATAAACACTTTTTGTTTCAAAATCCCCTTATATCTAATTGATGTTCGATACTCACATCTCTGAAATAATAAATGGTATTTATGTGTTGGGAAACATAGGAATATTCATGGAATATTTCATGAATATACTGCACAGAATATTCAGTTGGGTATATTTCCTGAATATACCGCACAGAATATTCAGTTGGGTATATTTCATGAATATACAACAGAGAATATTCAGTTGGGAATATTCCTGGAAGGTTCATACCTGAATATTCCCTGAACATGTCCGACTATTCACTTTGGAATATTCCATTTAGATGTTCCAGAGGCATGTATATATTCTAGGAATAATCTATGAATATTCGGAATATACTCCTCCTTTTTAGCATATTTAGAGAATATTCTATGAATATCCAGTGCTGTCTGGGTCCAGGACACAAGTTGACAAAATAAATCCTCAATACCCTTCTGAATAAGGGCATATTTTATGTTCATTGAAAGAACCATTATCCATTTTTCAAGTTTTACTGATTCTAGAAATATTTTATATTGGTAGGTATGTACATGGCTCGGTACATGGTCACCATGTTTATTTGTATCATCCTGAAAATCTTCAAACTTTACTTTCGATACTCTGTTATTTACGCCCGATTAATGGAATGTTTCATGAAAAAAGTGGTGCCTGTTTATCGTATCGAGATCGGGAAAAAATTGTGAATCATTCGATTACAGAACACTGTTCTGAGAACAGTGGACTATTGTCAGTATATCGTTTACTACGTATGTGTGTGTGTGTGAAGTGAAAACTGACTGTTAGATTATTTGAATTTGAATTTTTGATCATCGAAAAGTGTACCTACCCAAAGTGAGAAAAGGATGCCGGTGAGTTGATATCAATGCTTTCAGATCAAATTCGACACCAATTCTTATGGTTTTCATCTCGGTTTTCATATTTTTTGCTTGCCGATCTACAAGAGTTCTGGATCTTTTAAAAAAACTGATTTTTAGCTGGAAATTTCAATTTTTTTTCCCAAAATTTTGACTTCAGAGTGAAAAATTCACCGTTCATATCGAAATCTCCACTTCTATCTCGATTATTTCGACTTTTATCACCAAAATTCCTTTTTCCAAATTTCGAAATTTTATTCGAATGTGAATTTCTAGAACACAACATCGAGTTCAAAAATCTATTGGCCAATAATAGTAATCATACAGTCTAGTCAAAAGTCCCCTCCCCCCCTCGTATCTTTTGAACGGGTATACTTATAATAATGAAATTTGGAGGGTGGAAATAAACTATTGCGTCACCTGTTATGACCAGTTGAGAAGCCTACATCCGTTTATTCCCACCCTCCAAATTTCATTATTATAAGTATACCCGTTCAAAAGATACGAGGGGGGGAGGGGACTTTTGACTAGCACTGTATAATATGATTTCTATGGGTCTATATCAATTCTCTACAAATGCATAGAACTGCCACAGGCCTTTTTTTTCCTACGGCTTCAATACAAAATTGCTCCTCTGTTTTACTGTGTTCGATACATCATTGAGATACTTTGTATGGTATTATTATATACAGGGTGAATCATTGAGAATGGGAAATCTCTGAATTACAGATGGTAAATTCATTTTACTCGATTTTTTGGGATTTTCTCTCCTCGTTCCTATACAGTGTGTCCCACTTACCATGCTCACCATGGGTATCTTTTTAACGGTGAGAGATACGAGGTCGGTTAAATGACACCAAATGTGGAGTTTGTCAAGGCCAATTATAATGTGAAAAAATATTTTGACAGGTGTTCATAATTTCGGTGACAATACATTATGGAATTTTCAATTCATCAATGGATTGACATGAAAGATATGATGTAAATTATCGAAGTAACAAGAGTGCCACTAGCGCCCTCTATGAGCAATCACAAAATAAGTTGCAAATTCATATTCCTAATAATAATGTCAGAAAACCTAGAAATGCAAGATTTCATCTCTGGTAGTAGTCCATGCTCAAATTGGAGGTGATGAGATAATTAAGAGAACAAACTCAAAGTCTCGCTCCAAGTAAATTATAATAAAATCATATATGCTACATGTTTCGACTCCTAGGAGTCATCATCAGGCTAAAACACAACACTTATAAATGAAAGAAGTTCCATCACTATTGGAAAATGGGTGACATACCTTGCTAGGCAGGAGGTCAATTTTATAGTTTCTTTTCTCCTCCTACCTACCAAGGTATGTCACCCATTTTCCAATAGTGATGGAACTTCTTTCATTTATAAGTGTTGTATTTTAGCCTGATGATGACTCCTAGGAGTCGAAACATGTAGCATATATGATTTGATTACAATTTACTTGGAGTTTGTTCTCTTAATTATAGCAAGATTTCATGTTCATGCTGTTGAAACTAACAAACTTATTGTGAAATTTTGAAATAAAATCTTCCCCTAGAACACCCTGTATTTCCTAAACCAGCAAAGTTCTCATCAGGCATTTTGGGCTGAATCTCATTATATTTGTGTTTACTATCTGTTGTTCCGAGATATACAAGAGGAAATATGAATATAAGATTACCAAAACCAAGAATTCCAAAAACCATCTTCATTCAAATATCTCGCCATGAAATTTTTCATTATTATTCCAGACGAACTCAGAGGTCGATCTATGAGTTTACAGGAATTCAAGAATCGAGTCAAAATTATTCGAATTGGCGAAAGTTTTCACACATTCGATGAATATCTAGTATTTTTCTCACGTCGAAACTAAACTTCACTACCCCCTCCCCTCCCCAAAAAAAAAATCCACTGAAGTTATACTTTCTTCAATGGAACACCCTATATATTATTATTTCATTTTGAGATTCTCCTGGAATAGCTGATTTCAACGACCCATCTTACTTGGGGTCTGGCAGTAATAATTACTGAGATATATAGGGTGTGAAAAATCGAGATTTCCAAGTTCAGGAATTGTTTGTGTCGAAACTATTCATAATTGGTCAAAATAATTTACATATCCCTATCTCAATTTTTATTTACTATCTATATATTGGTATTTAATTAAAATAGATACAGGGTGGTCGAAAATCTTAATTCTGAATCACCCAGTATTTGTTTTAATCGAATATCAATTGATAGTGGATAAAAAGTTGAGATAGGGACATGTAAACCGTTTGGACCAATTATGGATAGTTTCGACACAAACAATTCTTGAACTTGGAAAATCTCGATTTTTCACACCCTATATCTCGGTGATTATTACTGCTAGACCCCAAGTATGATGGGTCGTCGAAATCAGCTCATCAGGGAGAATCTCAGAATGAAATTATATATAGGGTGTTCAATTGAAAAAAATATTAATTTCAGTGTTTTGCGGTTTTTGGGGACACCCTGTAAGTTTTGAAATAATTTCAAATGGTAGCCTATGTTGACATGCAACTCCCTAGAGAGAAAGAATTCCAAGAAGATGAGTGGTTAGTCTTCTAGAGACCGAGGCGTTACTGGGCTCTGGGCTTGATCGAATTATGGAAAAAATATGGGTCATTTCATATGAAAATGAATATTTTTTGTGAGCCACCCTGTGATTTGTTCATGTAAAGAAGAAGTAAGCACAGATTCAAGAAAATTCGTAAAACATTATTTCAGATAAGTCTATGAATGACCAAAATATGTTGAGAATTACAAGAATAAAGGGGGTGACTTATTTAAGTGGGACACCCTGTACAAGAAAGGAAATCATTGAATTTTTTGTTCAACATTCTATAAAATTCAAGAAGACTGATCACTTCAGAACAAAAATATGTGAGCGAATCTCCGATTTTTTCACAATAACCAAGGAAAGTGAATTGCTGTTTTTCGACCTGTTCGAGGTCTCAATTGTATGATGACAATTTGTTCTGAACCAGGAAATAAGATATTCTCGGGATTTGTTTTGTTTTCTCGGAAATAATTATTGGCTTCGAAAATTCGTTGAATTGTCAAACATTGAAATTTTCAATTCTTGGTTCGATATTCTGAAAAAATTCAAGATAGTAGAAGATCCGAACCTACATCGACCTTCACCGAGCTGATAATAGAACGAAATATATTTTATCATGAATTTAGTATATTAGAAAACATATTAAAAATGGGTTGGCTAAAAAAATCCTGGGCAGACTATTTTTAATTATTTTTCGAAAAATTATTTTTAATTAAATGTTGCAACATCAGGATAATAAAAAAATTGTGTCCTGACTGAAAGTATAAAACGTATAGAATGTGCAGCCGTTGGGTTGTCTACTATTTACCTGGGCGAACTACTGGGTTGTCAGGTAAACACAGGTATATCGATGCCAGTTACTTTCACCTGATTGGATAATTTAAAAAAATTTATATCATCATAAGCGCTGTTTAATTGCGAACACGTTGATATAGGGTTGTCTGCGAAAATTCCGGTCCTATTAGGGGTTTGCGAATTTTAAAGATTTTAATTTCAACGCGCGTGGAAGTGTGTGACAGAGAGATCCGAGGTAAGTATACTGTGTAATAATAAAGGACCCAACATCGCAGTCGCTTGTGATGGGACCCTGAATAGTAGAAAGTGTGCGAAGTGTGCGAAGTCAAATCCTGAAAACTATGGTTGGCATTTTGATGATTTCTTAAAACCAACAGGTTTTATCGGAGATCAAACTCCTTTGAAAATCCAAGACATTGTCGATCTCGATCACCAAAGTAGCATTTCGCGCTCTCGATACCTACAAAAATAACTATTTTCTACAAACGTCAAAAAATGACGGGGTGCGAAGCAGTGGGCGAAGTAAAACGATGCGCGAAGTTTATACTTCGCGCATTATATGTTAAAACTGTGTGAGATGTTGATATTTTGACTTTATGGTCCTCAATCGAGCAAACATTCAAGAAATAATTTTTTTTCTGATTGTTGAACAATATTTTTTTCATCTCTTGGAACACATGAAAGGAAATTCTTATAAGTAGATATCCCAGCTCTCCAGTCCAGCCCCACTCCTCCACTTTTCTCAAAACCACGTGTACTCGCCTAGCCAATCAGAGGCCAGCATTTGGTTGGAGGCCACGCCCACTAACCGCAATCTACATCCGGCTTCAACAAGCAAGTTAACAGCAAGCTGCTGATAAGAATGGAAATAAGACAACTACAATAACAAGATGAAGTATGATATACAGGGAGTATCCGAAAAATCGGGTTCAGAAAAAAAAATTGAAAATATATCGACGCGTCGACGCCAAAACGGCACAAACACCAAAATGGTCACTTCCCACTTTTTGGTACTCAATAATAGGTATTCACATGCTGCATCCAATGGTCAAAACGGCATATATTCGTAAATTATTTTTTCTGTCATTTCTTGTATTTTGAATTTGCGCAAGCGCCAATTCGACCATATTCAATGAAAATCAAACGGCACAAAAGCCAGTTACCCAAAAGCATTCAATGGAATGAGGTGTTTCGCTTGTGAGATCACTGAAAGTTGTATTTGATTCATATGGAAGTTGATTACATTACTCCGTTGAACTATCTGCATGTATTTCTAGTTCGAATGACGTATTTAGAGGAAAAAGTATGAGGCGTCAATGCCAAAACAGTATCATGAGAACTTGTTTGGCATAAATGCCATCGTTTATAGCGAATCACATGCATTATCCTTATATCGAAAAAACATGTTTAAATACAATTATTCATAGTTTTTTTTATTTTTTACTGTAAACCTTCCGTCGCTTGATATGTCAGTAGGAAGTTGATAATCAATTTCAAATAGATCAGCTTCAAAACTGTGATTGATATTTGGCGCTTATGCCGTTTCCTTACTTTGCAGATGAACATCTCTAGAAGCAAACAAATTCTGTTGATGGCATTGAAAGAAACTGAAAATCAGGTGGTTTCAAACTGCAATGATGTTTCAACTAACTCTTCAAACTGTGATAACGTTTCGAATGACATTCCGAATTGTGATACCGTTTCAAATTACATTTCAAATTGTGATACCGTTTCGAATGACATTTCAAATTGTGCTAACAGAAGCATTGAGTAATGATATCATCTTTCGGGAACTGGATAATCAAGTACAGAAAGATTTTTTCGACGATTCAAATATCATAATGCCTCAACATAATATTGGAGAACTTTCAACTGAGCCACTCAGTACTTCTGAACGAGAAGATTGGGATTATGTGGAAAATGTACTGCTGCAAAAAATTGTTGTAGAGGAAGTTCCTCATTATTCCTTATTATCAGACGATTATGATGGAACATTTTGTAGATCATCATGGTGGCATAAACGACACACATGAGGAATCACACACATCAATTTTAACTTGGCATATCAACTGTATAAGCGGCAATTCAAGCAAAACCTTGAATGTTCGATGACACAAACGCCAGTATCACTTTTGGCATAAACACATTGTACCTAGTGTGGACTGGCACAAGCGCCAGTTTTTCATTTTTTCATTTATTGCATGAGGGCGAGAATCAGAGTCTTTATCAGATATTCATAAAAAATAATGAAAAAAATCAATCTTTCATTGAAGACATCCAGCAGACTTGTGTGGCAATCACGAATGGAGTTAATCAGTTTTTAGTATCTCCTGTAAAGTTGACTCGATGGCATTTGTGCCGTTTTGGCATGGACGCGTCGATATACTTATGATTACCATATCACATTTAGTATATAGATTACAGTCAAAGTATGACGTATGACATATGACATTCGACAGATGACAGCTCCTATATGATAGATAATACAGAATGATATTGCAGTGAATAATATAAGCAATCGAAAAAACAGGTCGATTTTATTTTCGAAGGGGACACTTGAAATGATTAGTTTTAACCCTCTTGGTTCAACCCCCTAGAAGGAGGGGGTCAAGTGGTGGAGAGCGTTCAATTCTCTTTCCCTAGTTGATCATTTTCTGTCGAGCAGTTTCCGAAAAATGTTGTGTCACTTAGAAATAATATTTTCCTTTCAGTAAATGATGTGAAAAATCGAAAAAATACGTCAATTCCATTTCTGAGGAAGACACTTGAAATGCATATTTTCAACCCTCCTAGTTCAACCCCCTAGGAAGGGGTAGATGTTACCCTTAAAACCTAATATGGAAAGGGAGGTCAAGATGCACATAATTTTGAAGGGCGTTCAAGTCTCTTTTCAACTATACCCTAGTTTTTGATTTTTAGATGAACAGTTACCAAAAAATGACGTTCTAAACTTACAGCAGTAATTAGAACATGCCTGCACTGATATCCCGACTGATATGCATGGTTTTCAGATTGGTATCATTGTATTGACCCTTTTAGTTCAAATAGTAGAAAGATTTTGAATTCATTTCAGTGCAGGCATGTTCCAATTACTTCTGTAAGTTTAGAATGGCATTTTTTGGAAACTGCTCATCAAAAAATCATAAACTAGTGTACTGTTGGAAAGAATATTGAACGCCCTTTAAAATGATGTGCCACTTGGCCGCCCCATTCTATTTGAGATTCTAAGAGTAACATCCACTTCTCCTAGGAGGTTGGACCAAGAGGGCTGAAAATATACATTTGAAGTGTCTCCCTTGCCATCGAAATTGATCTATCTTTTCGATTTTCAATTTTTTTTACTGAAAGGAAGATATTAAGGGTGGGAAGTTTTCTAATTGACACGGCAGTTTTCGGAAACTGCTAAATAGAAAATAATAAACTAGGGTACCGTTAGGAAGAGAATTGAACGGCCTTCAAAATAATGTGCCACTTGACCCCTCTTTCCATTTGAGATTCTAAGGGTAACATCTACGCCTCCTAGGAGATTGAACCAAGAGGGCTGAGAATAATCATTTCAGGTGTCCTCCTCAAAAATTATATTGACCCATCTTCTCGATTTTTCATATTAGGTACATACTGGAATGAAGATATTGAGGGTGGGAAGTTTTCGAAATGTCAACCTGTATAAGCCGTTAATGATACGTCTGGTGCTCATTGAATGTGAACGCTCTGGTTCAACTAACGTTTGACGTATGACATTCAACAACTGACGTATACCACTTGATCTTCCGGTACTCGTCGAAAGCAGGCACTCAAGCCGTCGAAATGGCTAACGGTTTTAAATGGCGTTCAAATGACGATACGTATGATGTTTGACAGATGACGTATACCACGTGACTTTCTGGTGCTCGTTGGATGCATACACTCAGGGTCGAGATAACTAGGGTCCCTTGATGGAAATTGACGTTAAAGTCATCTTAACAGGGTACGGACAGATCATAGCTGCATTCTTTTTTAATGATCAAGAGACTTTAGTTTTGTCTACTGGCATCCCTGACATTGCTGTCACGTCACTACCATGGGCGCTACAGAAAATCATTCAACATTTTATTAATAGGTATGTACAAGGTATTTACTTGTTGAGGAAGATCATATGGCGAACGAGTTTTGTAATTATAATCCGATTCTATTCAAAGGTGTGTGGGGTTTTCCAAGGTTGGAGATGATGATTCTTTCGTCAAACTTGGAATATTCAAGATGACGGATCCAATATATAGCAAAAGAAATTTCTAATTATGATCTGATTCTATTTGAGATTGGTATCTAAGAGTTCTCGGGGTCGAATTTCATGATTTTTTGTCAAAATTGGGAAATTGGGATAGCGGATCCAATATGGCAAACGAAACTTGAAATTATGATCCGATTCTATTCAAAAAATTAAAATTGGTATCTGGGGATTTCTGGGGTCGGAGATTATAATTATTTCGTCAGAATAGGGATATTCAGGATGACGGATCCAATATGGTGGACGAGTGTTCTAATGAACAACCGATTCTATTCAAAATTGGTATCTGGGGATTTTCGGGGTAGGAGATAATGATTGTTTCGTCAAAATTGAACAATTCAAGATGGCGGATCCAATATAAGGGAAAAGACATAAGTTTACATGATTATCACTCTACCACAAATAGAAAATATGTAGGATGCAAGAGTGAAAATAACGTGCGTATAATTATACTGCGTATACTCAGCGCATACCTACTTCTTTATTACTTTCATTAATAAATTATTCGAAAATGACTTTTCATTTGGAAGAGACGGAAAAATCATATGTATAACATGGGGGTGAAGTATATTTTATTCTTTATTTTCGTGCACATTTTACGTATTAATTTTTATCAGCCTACTTTTCGCCCTAGACAAAGTTTTATACAAAGTGTGATATTAGTAACTCCATAAATTCTTCTCCGAGTTGGATTTCTGAAAATATATTTAGTACACATGACATGAGTACAGTAGTCTACATACCCACTTCGAGGTTTCCACCATTCCTCAATCATAAGGCTCAGCTCATTCAGCTCATAGGTAAACTACTGCTCAGCTTGAAATCAGAATTCATCCACAGTCAATTCAGTCAACCCTGGTATACAGTCTAAGAACAGTATCTTTTGGTAAAATATATTAAGCTTTCAGTACAATTTATATGATCCCTAAATCGCAAAGATTATGCTGGAGTAGTAAACTCTAAAACTAGAGGATTGTTCATCTATATTATATTATCTTGGTATAGTTGAATCAGGAATTCCATATGGAAATTACGTATGATACGCCAGTGACCTCAATATAACCTAAAAAACAACGAATGTCAAAAATCTAGTGTTTATCCCCAGAATTGAATAAAGATGGAACTATATAACTATTTCACAAACACTTTAGAGTGAGAGGAGACGGGGATCTGTCCGTACCCTGTTAAGATGACAAATACGTCAGTTTGCATCAAGGGACCCTAGAGATAACCTACGAACTTGAACCAAAATGCATGGCTATCGATTCGAACTGGCCCCAAGTGACGATACATATGGTGTTTGACAGATGACGTATGCCGGGTGACCTTCCGGTGCTTGTCAGAAGAAACACTCAGGGTCGACACAACCTACGAATTTTGATCAAAATTGCTATCGATCCAAAATGGCGCTCAACAGATATCATGTGAGACGTTTGGCCTATTAGTTATTGCTTCACCGATAGCAAACGCCAATATTCAGCGCAGCAAATGTATAGTACATATACTTTCGGTACCATTAACCTCGTCAAAACAGATATTGAAGTTCGACATAACCTACGGATTTCAATCAAAATGGCTACCGATTCAAAATAGATAAATAGATGGATGCTACTCGCTCATTTCTGGATATAGCTGTTTTTCAATGAAATTTTGGAAAGACACGAAAAACTATAGTTATTAAGAAGCATTGATTCTCAGCAGCGATTTCATTTTAGTTCATCAAAATTATTGTACTTATAGGTACATGTCTGAATTACAGAAAATCATTGAACTGAGTTGAACAATTTTGAAAATGCTCAGCATGCATTTTGGGGAACAAAACAACAGAGGCTAGTTCACAACATCACAAATAATGAGCGAAAATTTTCAAGAAATCTGTGTATAATATAGTAACTTGATGTACAAGGCGTATCGTGGAACATTAGGATTTTCTTTTTTTATATTTTTCTAGTTTCGCTAACAATAGAAATTGACTTTTATTTAAATACAGGGTGTTTCGTGAAACATTTGGATTTCCAGTTTTATATTTTGTTAGATTTTAGCCCTCGAAAAAAGCATACATCTGAAATAGGATTTCATTCAAATACAGAAAGTTTCGTGGAACATTTGGATTTCCAGTTTTTTAATTCTTCTAGATTATTCCAGCTACAGAGAGAGCATACACCTGAAATAGTATTTTATTCAAGTACAGGATATTTTTCTAGAGTTCCGCTGACAACAAAAATCGGATTTGATTTAAATACGAGGTGATTCGTTAAACATTTGAATTTCAATTTTTATATTTTGCTAGATTTCAGCCAACGAAAGAAGCATACATCTGAAATTGGATTTCATTCAGATACAGAGTGTTTCGTGAAACATTAGGATTTCCAGCTTTATATTTTGCAAGAATAAAGCTACTGAACTAGTATTTCATCCAAATACAGGCTGTTTTTCTATAGTTCCGCTAACAACAGAAATTTATTCAAATACAGGGTTTTTTCGTGAAACAATTGAGATTTATTCAGTTCGGTCTTTTGCTAAATTTTCAGCTAACAAAAGAAGTAGGAATTTCATGTCCACTAGAGTTGTCTCTGTCGTAGATAGAGGATGAATAAAAACATAAGTTTTCAAACGATGGTTCGTTTGTTAAAACTGAGAAATTTAGTGTTCATCTTTCGCCATGATGTTATGAAAACAAGCCAAAACTAGGATTCGAGAGTGTTGGACTTTTGTTGGTTTCGGCTTTTGTTTGAAAAGTTTTCCAATTCCAAATTTTAAAGTATACTGAATATTTCGGCCTTTAGAAGAAAGTTTCTCAATTACAAAATATACAGAAAGTTGAGATTACCTCAAAGATGCTTCAGAAATAACTGCTTTTGATTTTAGGCCTTGATTTCGACAGAAACTGCCAATATATTCAGTAAAGGAATTCAATGAGCGTAATGGAACATTGAAAAATGGAAATATCTATCAAATATTCAATTGACAGATGAGACGATCACAAAACAATCTATTTTATTTTTTTCTTGAAACAATAATCTTCGAACCATGCTGTGAAACTGTAGGCGCCTATCCTTTTTCTATCGGTGTTGTTGTCTTCGATTACATGATGAACCTCCTCTGTGTGGCAGGAAGAGGAGAAACTAGGTTTGCAGTCACTGCGATTACATTGTCTACTCCAGTCACAGTTTTGCATTGCTAATTACGTCTGTACTGATGGAGAGCTGACGAAATACTGAAGAGCTGTCACACTGACATCAACAATTGGTATGAGAACAAAAACATAGTTTAAAAGGTTTGTTTTCCCACCACCTCCGAAATGAAGCCTTTGTTTTTTTTTTGTAGAAAAGCATCCCCTATAGGCCTTTACAAAACCACACGCTCTACAAATTTCAAGTTGATAGTTCAATGAAAAAAGACCCCATCGATCTGGCGAATTAAAGAAGTGTTTCTATTGATTTAGAAATCTATCTTCGTGCAGCTAGATATAGAACAAACAAAAACTGCTCTGATTTGATATCAACAGTCACCTGTTCTAGAAAGAGGCATTATCTGGCGAATTGATGAAGTGTTTCTTTCAAATAAGAAATTGATCTTCGTTCAGCTAGAAATAGAACAAACAAAAACTGCTCTGATTCCATAGCAACAGTCACCTGTTCTATCATGAATTATTCACCTCAAATGTTTAGATCGTGTGGTTTTGTGTAGGTCTATTGGGGATGCTTTTCTACGAAAAAAAAAAAAACAAACAAACGCGATAAGGCTTTACCTCGTGTGTGGTGGAAAAACAAACCTTTTAAACTATGTTTTTGTTCTCATACCAATTGTTGATGTCAGTGTGACAGCTCTTCAGTATTTCGTCAGCTCTCCATCAGTACAGACGTAATCAGCAATGCCAAACTGTGACTGGGGTAGGCCACGCAATTGCAGTGACTGCAAACCCAGTTTCTCCTCTTCCTGCCACACAGAGGGGGTTCATCCTGTAATCGAAGACTACAGCACCGATAGAAAAGGGATAGGCGCCTACAGTTTCACAGCATGGTTTGAAGATTATTGTTTCAAGGAAAAAATAAAATAGATTGTTTTGTGATCGTCTCATCTGTCAATTGAATATTCGATAGATATCCACATTTTTCATTGACCCATTACGCCCATTGAATTCTTTTATTGAATATATTCGCAGTTTCGATCGAAATCAAGGCCTAAAATCGAAAGCAGTTATTTCAAAAGCACCTTTGAGAAAATCTCAACATTCTGTATACTTTGTAAATGAAAAACTTTTTTCTAAAGGCCTAAATATTCAGTATACTTTATAGTGATTGGAATTGGAAAACTTTTCAAACAAAAGCCGAAACAAACAAAAGTCCAACACTCTCAAATACTAGTTTTGGCTTGTTTTCATAACATCATGGCGAAAGATCCTTTGAAAACTTTTGTTTTTATTCATTCTGTATCTACTACAGAGACAACTCTGGATGGACATAAAATTCCTACTTCTTTTGTTAGCTGAACATTTGGCAAAATACCGAACTGAATAAATCTCATATGTTTCACGAAATTCCCTGTATTTGAATAAACTTCAATTTTTGTTGTTAACGGAACTATAGAAAAACAGCCTGTATTTGGATGAAATACTAGTTCAGTAGCTTTATACGTTAGCTGAAATCTTGCAAAATATAAAACTGGAAATCCTAATGTTTCACGAAACACTCTGTTTCTGAATGAAATCCTATTTCAGATGTATGCTTCTTTCGTTTGCTGAAATACAGCAAAATATGAAAATTGAAATTCAAATGTTTAACGAATCACCTTGTATTTGAATCAAATCCGATTTCTGTTGTTAGCGGAACTCTAGAAAGATATCCTGTACTTGAATAAAATACTATTTCAGATGTATCTATATCAGATTTCTCGGTAGCTGGAATAATCTAGAAGAATTTGAAACTGGAAATCCTAATGTTCCACGAAACTTTCTGTATTTGAATGACATCCTATTTCAGATGTATGCTTTTTTCGCTGGCTGAAATCTAACAAATTATAAAACTGGAAATCAAAATGGTTCACGAAACTCCCTGTATTTAAATAAAATTCAATTTCTATTGTTAGCGAAACTTTAGAGAAATATAAAAAAAAGAAAATCCTAATGTTTCACGAAACGCCTTGTACATCCAGTTACTATTAAACACAGAGATCTTGAAAATTTCCGCTTATCATTGGTGATGTTGTGAACTGGTCCCTGTTGTTTTTGTTCTTCAAAATGCACGCTAAGCATTTTTAAGATTGCTCTACTCAGTTCAATTTTTTTTCATTAATTCAGACATGTACCTATAA
The DNA here is from genome assembly GCA_918026855.4 of Phaedon cochleariae. Classification (NCBI taxonomy): domain Eukaryota; kingdom Metazoa; phylum Arthropoda; class Insecta; order Coleoptera; family Chrysomelidae; genus Phaedon; species Phaedon cochleariae. Next base: position 16,138,174 of record OU896709.1, on the reverse strand, counting down.
GTACAATAATTCTGATGAACTATAATGAAATCGCTGCTGAGAATCAATGCTTTTTAATAACTATAGTTTTTCGTGTCTTTCCAAAATTTCATTGAAAAACAGCTATATCCAGAAATGAGCGAGTAGCATCCATCTATGCAGTAAGGGCCGGTCCATTATCACGTTTTTCCATGCACTTTTCACACACACACCCATACAGGTTTTTTGGCAATGAAATCACATACAGAATCACATGTCCAACACAAATGAAGATTGAAATGATACTCCGATAGAGAGAAATATTGTTATTCGAACTTCAATCACACACAGCGGAAAACTATATCTTCGTGACAGGAAATCGTAATCTCCACTGTTTCACCTAATGTGAACGCCACTTTGGATCGACGGCCATTTTATTGAAAATCGTAGGTAATGTCGGACCTGAGTCGAGAGGTCACGTGGCATAGGTACATCATTTGTCAAACATCATATGTATCGTCAGTTAAGCGCCATTTTGAATTGGTAGCTATTCTGAATAGGTAACCATTTTGATTAAAATTCGTAGGCTATGTCGAACTTCGATATCTGTTTTGACGATGTTAATGGTACCGGAAGTATATGTAGTTTGCATTGGCTGCGCTGAATATGGGTGTTTGCTATCGGTGAAGCAATTACTAATAGGCCAAACGTCTCACATGATATTTGTTGAGCGCCATTTTGAATCGATAGCAATTTTAATCATGATTCCTAGGTTCTCGACCCTGAGTGTTTCTTCCAAGCACCGGAAGGTCACACGGCATACGTCATCTGTCAAACATCATATGTATCGTCAGTTGGGTGCTCGTTTGAATCGATAGCCATGCATTTTGGTTCAAATTCGTAGGTTTTGTCGACCCTGAGTGTCTGCTCTCAACGAGCACCAGAAGGTCACGTGGTATACGTCATCTGTCAAACATTATACGTATCGTCATTCGAGCGCCATTTTGAATCGTTAGCTATTTCGACTGCTAGAGTGCCTGCTTTCGACGAGTACCGGAAGATCACGTGGTATACGTCAGTTGTTGAATGTCATACGTCAAACGTTAGCTGAACCAGAGCGTATAGCCTCAATGAGCATTGGAAGTATCATCACGGCTTATATTATCTAACATATGTGAGCTGTCATCTGTCGAATGTCATACGTCATACGTTGATCATGAGACACTCTGTATATCCTCAATTCTCTTCTCTGAATCAGGTTTTTCGGATCTACCCTGTTGTGTTATTTCCATTCTTATCGGCTGCTTGCGGTTAGCTCGCTTGTTGTAGCCGGATGTAGTTTGCGGTTAGTGGCCGTGGCCTAAAACCAAATGCGGGCCTCCGATTGGCTAACAGCAGAGTCACGTGGTTTGGAGAAATTCTCTTTCAAATGGAACACTCTGTATTCATTGCATCTTCAGATTCTCCCTGAATAGCTGATTCCTGATGTACCACACGTGGGATATTGTTCCTCGGTTGCCCCCTTACGAGCAACCCTCAGAAGTCTTCAAGAGACTTATGCGAGCAAGGAATGACGGGGCTCTTACATTTTAACGTGTGATCCCAAACACTTTCGTAGGCCATCAGAAAAATGTCTGCGGTCGTGGTGGGAATCGAACCCACTACCGGTAATCCATCGTGGATAGAACATTGGCGCTCTAACCACGAGGCTACGCTGGAATGATTACGGATAATTTCTTGTGTCTAAACTATTCATTATCAGAATTTTGAATCTTGAACCACCCTGTACTTGTTTTAATCAAATGTAGAGATATGGACATGAAAGCTGTTTTGACCGATAATGAATTTTATTCGACACAAAAAAATCCTAGTAGAAAAATCTTGAACACCCTATATATCTCTGTAATCATTCCTACTAGACCTCAAGTGTGATGCATTGATTAAATCGTCTCTTCAGGGAGAATCTAAAAATGCAATGGAATATTTTCTATCTGAAAATCGAAAGTTGATGCTCGTTTCGCTTCAAGGTTTTAACTTCGGGATATGATCGTTGCAGAAAAATGTGTTCAACGCCAAATCAAAATCGAAAGTAGAACACCTGTCCATAAGCCCCCTTGTCCTCATAGGTAACCTTCAAGGACTTATTCAGTGATCTACTATTGAATATGGGTTACACTCCCCGAATTGAAAAAAAAAACTACATTTATTACTCAATTTTTCATTACAATTACTCGTTTACTGAATGTGGTGCAGAAATGAGCACTACGTTAGTTTATAGCTGAGGATAAATCATAAGGCTTTGTCCCTAACAATTTTCCTCTTTCGCATATAGTTTTCGAGATATTCAGCAACATATGCGTTTCCGGGTACTTACCCAACCAACAGTTTAAGAGAATTATACCAAGCAGAGAGGAGAAATTACTCGAAGAAGTCGAAATTTACTAATTTCCGACAAAATATTTTACCTTCATGCCCTGAGTAACTAGAATAAGTTATGGATTAGGTTGTAAAATGCCTGGTTAGGACCTCAACATTTTCAATAAAAACCATCAACTTTATAGACAAATTGCATAGTTGGAAACTACCCATTACAGACTTCAAACATAACTTCATGGTCCTAGTGAGCATTTAGTTATTAACATCAAAATTACCAGTAAAATGTCTTCAAGGCCCTCGAACTATATACCAGGATATTTATTGGAGTTAAAATTCACCAAATTCTAACTTCATAAACGTTAATGTAGTCAGGGAATAATCAGATGGAGAGAATAAGTCGGATTCATACTCTGTTTTGCCTATTTTTGACCAATTGAGTCGAAGGAGTTCCTTAGAATTTTTTTGACCTAATCAGCACCAACTTCATATCCGATGAAGGCAAGATTACCACCATGAAATCCTTATAGAACGAAGTGTCCTTGAGAGAGCCGAGAATACCAAAATTAATCCTAAAATCATGTTCTCAAAGTTGATGGCGATTATTGACCCTGGAGCTTTGAGGTCGGCAAATGTTTCGAAATGATCATTAATTTCTGAATATATTAAAAAACTGGAGACAAGCGCAATATATGAGGTTTGAATGTTTTATTCTTCATTACCAGTGAGTGGTTCAGGTAGCTTACCGCTTCTGAAGCAAATCATGATATCTTTCTATACATTACGATGATGTTTGATCAACTAAACCAGCGATTTGTTTTGACATTCGAAGTTTTACTTCCACTTATTCCATTGGTCAGATCAGAATGCATATTTTATAACTTTTATAGAAAAAAAAACAGGTATCAATTATTACACTCCGGTTGAGAACGTACAAAAATGGCAAATGTACTAAAAGTGTACTAGAACGGCAACACTGTTTGAAAGATGACAACACGGCGATGGACTTTTCTGATTCGCTGAAAAGTGAAGCCTGTCATCCAGCGACCAATTAGAAAACATACCGTGGTGCAGAATAAGAAATTGAACACGAACAACAAACATTTGACAAATTATATGATTATAGGAAACATCTAATAATATTAATCCATCAGGTTGACTGCTACTCAAATAATATACTCGTTGATATAGTCTAAAATCCCAATATGAACAAATTGGGCTCCATACTCAGAATATACAGAATTTTCGACTATGAACGAAGCCTATTCGCCCTCAAAGTTAAAGATTCTGGAAAATTCGACTTTCAAGTTCAATATGAAACCGACGCCATATTTGTTGGCTCGAACCTTTTTTGCCATTGAAGAAAAAAGAAGGAATCTTTACATAGCGACCACATCCTAATGAATAGTAAAGGTTGAATTTCGCATACATGATCATATTCTACCAGTTGATTCATTTTCAGATGGAATTGTTGAAAAATAATTCGAAAACACAAAGAATATCATCCAGTATTTTTCTACAAATCCAATTATTTCGTGGGCCCACTAATTTTACATGAGTAAAATCAACATTATCACATTCAATTTTGCATCGCAGGTTGAATAACGATTCACAACAACCTCAAATAAGCTAAACAACATGCATATTATCTACACCTTCCACTACTATCAAGTTTTCTTTTGAACGCCATGCTCACAAACTCCTAAGTCTCCACACGTGAATGAGTAGGTATAGTCGATCGTGAAACACGGTACATATTTGTTTTCCGAATCCAACCAAATGACAAATGACAGTAAACCAGACCTAGCAACCGCACCACAGCCTTCTCTCCATCGGTATCCACTCAGTACCCGTATTGAGAAAAAACTGAGTTCTTAGCAATTATTACTCGGTTACTGTATGTTGTGGAGAAATGAGCACTACGTCACTTCGTAGCTGAGGATGAATCGTTAAACTGTTCTTGCACCGGTGGGAAACTTCCAGTGTATCGCGTCTTTCTTATTCCAGTCAGTGTCTCATTTTCGAATTAAATCTGACAGCTTTTAAATAAACTTTTCCGTCGACCTCGTATTAACGACTAAGTTTAATGTATATGAAATAGTTCATCAATGACCCCTATTAATGAACGATTTGTCTATTAATACACGATTGTGTTATAGGCAACCAAACATACACCGCGTGCATTCATTGTATCTGCTATAACTTACGAAATCTGCATTTAAATCGAAAATATGGATTTCATCGAAGATTTTCCGTTAACGGGTTCGCCTTTCCAAGTTTCTGACACGATATTAATCCCTGTTTTCTAACACAAGGAATTTCCAATGTTGATCATTTCGACAAATGTCAAATGTGTCTAATGTCGGTAACAAGGCTATATACTGGGTGATTCTTAGCAGTTTCCGGATGGATGATGATTTGGCGAACCAAGTTTTCTTCATTGCAGGAGAAATGAGAAATATAGTCGACGGAAAAATTTTGTAACCAACTTGTATATTAAAAGGCGATTAATGATCTCGAACATTAACGAACTCGCTTCGCTCGCACGTTAAAATATCTCGATCATTAATCGCCCTCATTAATACACTAGTTGGTTAAATAACTATTTCATGTCATAACAAGATAGTAGCAATTATGGCTCTCTAACAAAACTAGCTTACGAGAAGCAACAACTGTATCCCTTTAGGTTTATTAACAGCTATGATGTTATGTGTGATAATAATATACAAATGATATATTCTTTGAATTCAGATTGACGAGCGCCATCAAATTATGAAAAATAATATAGATCATTTCATTTGAAAAAAAAAATGTTTCGTAAAAAATTATTCTAGAAAAGATTTCGAATGACGAGAATATGTCAAGAATCATGAGGATAAAGGGGGGGTGACACCTTTAAGTGAGGCACCCTGTACAATATAAAGAAAAGATATATCGACAATTCGGAATGACCTGAAAAAAGACTACATTATTATTATTATGGTACATCAAGCACCAGACTGACTTTCTTAACTTACCTCCCTGTCAAGTTCTTTTGAGGTAGATATTTGCTTCGATAGCAGATATGCTTTCGACACTGATAACGTCACTTCCGAACGTTCGACTCACATCGAACTTCAAATAGGATCATAGCTTCTCAATTTGTGTATCACAGAACCTGCGAATAAATACAGGGTGTTACAGTTTCGATCTGTCAAGCTTCAATATGTTATACTCATGAAACGAGAATATCATAATGTCAGAATGGATAATTCAATTTCGTGATCGAATTCAAGATGCGTATCGATTGCAGTTTCCCAAGACTCTTTTCAGGGGCCCAAATTCTGTGAAAAAGTTTCAAGTTATTTTCTGCTGATGACACTAATATTTTGATATCTGTGGAAAACATATCGCAAGTGGTTGAAAGAGCTCACAAAAAACTTCACAAACGATGATATTTCCACAAAATTCTTAATCAGACGACATGTTTCGCTAACACAGTAGCTCCTTGGGGTCGAATTTACTCTTATTCAGTTCATAGAACGGAAGGTTTGGTAAGAAAAATAAAAAACCATTCATGCCATTCTAGTTCTCACTTTTATAAACCCTTATTTCCATAGATACAGTACCTCGTCACTCTCATTGAATCACCTGGTTCATTATAATCTATAGATTCACTATTATGATCGCTATTGGAGGTAGATGGAAGGTATTCAGCTATTGGGTCTTAGGTTGATTTTCCCTGAATGGTTCGCTGTATTGAAATGAACTAGGAGAATCTGTTTGACGTGAAAAACTCTAGAATTTTATGATTTCCAAACGAAATCACAATAATCTGAATATCAAAATGACAAGGGATGTTTTTACACTTACCCTCCCCCGCATGTCACGCCCCTGGACAAAAATTTGCAATTTTGAATTCAGAGTCTTATTTGAAATCAACTGTTTATGCCGTACACCAATTTTCGAAGATTTATTGTGAAGAATTTCAAAGTTATAGAGAAAAAAAAATTCTTTGAGGTGTTCTATTCAAAGGGGCATAGCTCCCTTATGAAGCATTTTCGGACCCCTATCGATGGGAACTTTTTGCCTTATTTTTATGCAGGGAATGCAAAAGATGCCGCTTACTTTTGAATCACCCTGTATTTTATAGAAAGTGATGTTTGATGTCATAATAGTTGTCAGCATTCCAGTCAAATCGATTTATTATATTTATTATAACATTTTACACAGACCATCAAAAAATATTCTACGTACCCACTGGATTTTCATCTCCTTCTTTTAGTTTCAAAACGATTTCTGTTAGACCGTCTTTGATGAGTCTGGGTGGTTTATTACACTGAGAAAAATTCACAGTTGAACTAAATATCTGTACCATCACTAGCACACAACACATTGAATTTTATCTTGACGAAATGTCCACAAAATGCCCTAAGAAAGTTTTTTCACTCCATTTGGCAGTCGTATCTATCTTAAATAGCCTGTTGAATCAGGATATTTGTTTTTGAACCATTTTGTCTGTTACCAACTCAGAACCGCTCAACTGAATAAAAAGACATCCTTGTTAAAAACATAACTTCCGAACACCTGTTCATGTTCATAATATTCAATGAATTCCTAGATTATTCTTGATTCGAAACTTCATTAATCTATGTAAAATTTGTACAGGGAAGGGAACAAAAAGATTAAAAAAATCGATATTGTCATATATAAGAAATAAACAAAGTGTTGATTTCCTATTATCACTTCTTGAGTCATAATCGAATACACTTATATGTAGTAATATCAAAAGTTGAAGAACTATAACATTTCTCTATAATCCAAATATCCACCCTGTGACTTGGATTTTTTCGTCTGAACATGTTTAGTCAATAATATCAAAGTTTTTTGGCAGTTGAGGAGAAACGAATTCAATATTCTGAACATTCTTGGTTTTAAAGGGATGGTCTGAGGATATCCAATTGTTTGGCATGAAACCACGACAGGTACCCTTTCGAGGGGAGTGTACCAACTCTTGGCGTCTGTAAAGCCTCCCTACAAAAGAGGTTGTCGCCTTCTCATGCGTTAGGTATATCCAGTGATTTTCATAAATGTCATTGTTGCCTGATCTTCAGGCCTATCAACCCTTTTCTAGAAAATCTCGGTATTTCTGGAAGTAGTTTTCTCAATAAGATTTTTTCCATATACATTCCTCTTTTCCAAATTTTTCTCTGCAGCTGTCAAGAAATTATGTCATTCAAACTTGGTAGGTATACGCGAGATCAGACATTTGTTGGTTGTCGAAGTCATTTAACTTGCAATAATGGTACCGTACAAAAAGGTGCAACTTTCCACAATTGAATCCTTATAGTGCACGCTATTCGTGGACAATAGTGTGGGCATCCATACAATACGATAAAATGATTAGTCAACGAAGAGCAATTGATTTTACATCTTATTAATTCCGTGTCATTAAGTTTTCCTCAAAAATACGGAATTGGACCTTATTCAGAGCATGAATCAAATAAAGATCTCAGACAACGATTTTTATCATCAAGATGATGGGTTTGAATATCAGATTATCAAAACCATAGTGGGAATCTTTCCTTCAGTGGACATAAAGTTGGTGCTAATTAGGTTGAAAAAAGGTTAAGAAACTGATTCGACTCAATTGGTAAAAAATAGGTAAAATAAAGTTGAAAGTTCGGCCCCTTCTGGAAGTGTTCTCCGAAGTGATTCATATTATCATTATTATTATCATTATTTTTATTATTATTATTTTTATTATGTTTATCTGAACAGCATTTTGCGAAAGTATAAATAATCATTTACTCAGAAACTTTGAGGTCAACAAAAAAAGTAAACTTTGTTTTTTTCGAACCATAATTTTCTATGGAGCAATTGAACGTTCCAAAAATTAGCAGAAAATGAAAAAAATTTAAGCCGATCCAGTTCATTCGGAATGGTGCGATTTTCTGAATGTGTGGAGGTTCGAAAGCATAGAACTATAATATGAAGGTAGTTTTCCTGCAAAACAATAATTCCTAATATAAATTTATGTAATATCGGCCATTTATATATTTTCAGTGTGATAGCTGAGATATAGGGGGAGGGCCATCCAAAGTGAGACACTATATACGCTAAGTTCGCTCATCAAACTTGAATTAGGAACAAACTCAATAGGTATATTCGTTATACATATAGTCTTAAAATTATTGTACACAACAGTAATATATAGGATCCCTAATTAATGCTCAATATTTGAATACTTGATATATCATATATTCATTGAGCTCGAAAATTATTATTATTATTATAGTCTATCTATTCGCTTCCATTGGAAATATTTTTCGAAGATCTTGTTGTTTCAAGTACTTATCATTTATTCTATATAAACGCTATTCACGACTCATACTTATAGGGTGTCCGGAGATAAAACCGACGAAATCAATGGAGTTATAGGGACTGCCAATATGATTTCGAAATGCTATGTACAAATGTCCGAAATCGCTTCGTTACTGACATACACTAGTGCGGGAAATTTTTTCCCGCACTAGTGCGGGAAAACAAAGATATGATATAATCGCTAGTAATATAAGTGGTTGGTGATGGAATATAAAAGTTTAAGATTGTTTGTTGCAGTATTGACTATGTATGTTTAGAATCATCCATCAAATTGCACTATTCATTGTAAAAATTAAGAAATATTGAGAAATAAAAATGGATTATTTTAAAAATCCCCCTATAGATTTGGATTGAACTGACGGGAAACGTCAATTTGTCATGCCAATCAAACCTCAAATAAGTTTGAAATTGTCGAAGTGACAGACACAGCGTTACTGTCATTTTCGATTCAGTGGAAATGCCACAATGTGATCGAAAACTTTTAGCTATAGGAATTTGATACAGATGCGTTAATATCACCAACGAAGTCTTAAGAAAGGTATGAGAAGCTATACACGCGTTTAATTGAATGGTGCAACAATAAAGAAATGAAAAAACCGAATGAAGAATAGGTATTTTTGGCTCATTCCATAGAAGTGTCTGGAACCTAGAGACCAAACTCCTAATGGGCCTGCTGGCTTCCGCAATGAACCAACATAATGCGTCAAACTGTAAGTTCACAATAGCTATTACTAATAATTAATAGATAGAGAATATATATCTCTTGTTAGTTGTTCCTATTTGCTTGAATAATTAATTGAACGATTCAATCAATTTCCTACGCTTGTAGAAAAAATATTGTTCCTAACTCATGCGGAAAGTGTCTTTCCCGCACTCGACTGCTTGCCCGAACTCCGCTTCGCGTCGTTCGTGTCAACGGCAGTCACGTGCGGGAAAGAATCACTTTCCGCACTTGTTAGGAAAATTACTATTTTCTACAAGCGTGCGTGATTCACCCTATACCCGCACGCAATTTAGTTTGGGAAGTGTCATTTTCCCGCAACAGTACGGGAAAATTTTCCCACACTAGTGCGGGAAATTTTTTGTTGCAGTATTAAGTATGTATGTTTAGAATCATCCATCAAATTGCACTATTTATTGTAAAAATTAAGAAATATTGAGAAATAAAAATGGATTATTATAAAAATCCCCCTATAGATTTGGATTGATCTGACGGGAAACGTCAATTTGTCATGCCAATCAAACCTCAAATAAGTTTGAAATTGTCGAAGTGACAGACACAGCGTTACTGTCATTTTCGATTCAATGGAAATGCCACAATGTGATCAAAAACTTCTAGCTATAGGGATTTGATACAGATGCATTAATATCACCAACGAAGTCTTAAGAAAGGTATGAGAAGCTATACACGCGTTTAATTGAATGCTGCAACAATAAAGAAATGAAAAAACCGAATGAAGAATAGGTATTTTTGGCTCATTCCATAGAAGTGTCTGGAACCTAGAGACCAAACTCCTAATGGGCCTGCTGGCTTCCGCAATGAACCAACATAATGCGTCAGACTGTAAGTTCACAATAGCTATTACTAATAATCAATAGATAGAGAATATATATCTCTTGTTAGTTGTTCCTATTTGCTTGAATAATTAATTGAACGATTCAATCAATTTCCTACGCTTGTAGAAAAAATATTGTTCCTAACTCATGCGGAAAGTGTCTTTCCGCACCTGTTAGGAAAATTACTATTTCAGATTTTTGCAGAATGTCGTATGATATTATTGCGATAGGGTATCCTGGAGTGCAAAAACAACAATAAGGACTATTAATCCCTCGCCAATTTCCTGAGTAAATAATATATGGCATTTTGCTTCAAAACCCACAAGTATGATATCAATCGATATTAGTTGTAAATAAAGTATAGTATACTTCTCGCTATGATACCTAGCTTCCAATCTCTCGGAATGTTATAATACTCTCTCGCCTCTAACGTGAATCGGTTCGTGAATACATATTCCCCGCTATTATACGAGAATAATAGCTATCATTAGTAACTCGTGGTATAATCTATTATTATTCAATCTGTTTGAATCTTCTCCTGGAGATGCTAACATGGCGAAACATCTCTCAAATAGTTTGAAGAATTGGTTTGGTTAGTGATGAAGGGTGAAACAAGATCGGGTGATAACGTGAAACGTGACCTGGCATTTTGCTTGATACATTGTCAATACTCCACATCCGGATATTGTAAATCAATGTATGCATGTTCCATCTTGTTAATTCTCAAGGAAATGAAAAAAGGATTCCTCATTATATTCGTGGTTTCGGAATCTTTTCAACTTTCGGATGTGGAACCATGCTTCATCGGTGAAGATATCTACATTGTTCTGATCTTACCAAAAGCGTCTGGTAAAATATATCTCGATCTTTTCATAAAAAATTGACTTTTGAATCACATATTAGAGCTGTTGTTGAAAAAGCACTCCGCACTCTGGGATTTATTCTGAGAAGAACTAAAGAATTTCAAAATTATTTATCAGTTACCACTTTATATGAATCATTTGTCAGGCCTATCCTTGATACTGCTCTACCATTTGGAATCCTGTGTATGACAAATATATAGCAACTTAAGTTTCTATAGAATAGAGAATCTCTTTATTGGAAGAGACTTCGTTGACTTATTATTCATTCACAAGATCTTCAACAATCATATCGAATCAACAGCATGTACTGGATTCCTGATTCCTGAGCTTGAATTGTAATCCAAGAATGGTTAGGAATAGACTTACTTTGTACCCACCTTTTTTCCCAACTAATTATTATAGTAATTCACCTCTGATAAGATGTATGAACACGTACAATACAATTTGCCACTCTAATATTGATATACTTCACCTTGATCTTAAAAGATTTCAGAAACAACTGAGAGAATTCTTGTTGAATTTCTATAGCATTCCTTGAATATAAAAATATTGAAATGCTGGTATTCATTTATGATACTTAAGTCATATCGAAATTGTACTTTTCCAGTCTGTGTCAAAATACTACCTATATATATTCATATATGTTAATATTGCATATACCGACGTTACCGTTGTTTTCTTCAGATTGTTATTTTTTGAATGAAAGTTATGGAATTAAATTGCTACTTAGTTTTTAAATGATAGGAAGTATATAGGTGCAACCCATGTAAATTATCCTGTTATTGGAAGGACTATTCATAGTTCCTCTGCTTTCTAAATAAATAAATAAATAAATAAATGAAAAATAAATAATGAATGTTCAAATATTTTCTTAAATAAGTGAATAGTATTTACTCAAATCCAATCAGAGACTCGGCTTTATTGAAAAAGTTCTTGCTTTCTCAAACTCAAAAACTAATTGATTGGTGGTCAACTATTCAGGTACATAATTCAATATAGTATTGAAATAGAACAGTAAGTGTATCATCAGAATGTGTCCATTCATAAAAATATTTTGAGGGAACTATTTCATCATGTATTTTCAATTCTAGGTGTGTGGTAACAATTAACCGTTAATCACAATGTGTTGACATGTCAGAGAATGAATCTGAAATTTCAAAAGTAGTGAATGAGGTCTAACATTAGTTTTTCTACTAGCGTGCGGAAAAGTTTTCCCACACTAGTGCGGGAAATTCTCAAAAAAACATTTATATAATATTCTCACATCAAAATATGAGAGGTGTGTGACCCAATATGAACATTTTAGGTTTTTTGTTGCAGTATCTAGTAAGTTTGTACAAAATCATCCATCAAATTGCACTTTTCATTGTGAAAATGAAGAAATATTGAAAAATAATAATTGATTGGTATATAAATCCCCCTATAGCCTTTGATTGATCTGATGTGGGAAACGATTGTTATCATGTCAATCAAAACACAAATTGGTTTGTGTAATTCTCAGAGTGACAGACAGATCGTTAGTGTCATTTTCGATTCAGTGGAATTGCGATGAAAAACTTTCAGCTACAGATGCGATACAGACGGGCATTGCCAACGGAATCTTAACAAAGGTATGAGAAGCATGGGATTAATTGAATAAGCTTACCTATACATAAAGCTTCAATAAATGGTACACACAATAGATATGCCACTAATTATTAGAAGATAGAGAATATATCACTATTGTTAGTTGTTTATATTTGCAGGAATAATTGATTGAACAAATCAATCAATTTCCCATGCTTGTATAAAAGATATTGTTCCTAACTCATGCGGAAAGTGTCTTTCCCGCACTCGACTGTCTGCCCGAACTACGCTTTGCGTCCTTCGGGTCAACGATCGACATTCGCGTGCGCGTGCTGCAAAGTATCACTTTCCGCAATTGATATGAAAATTACTATTTCCTCACCAAATTCTACACTGTAGCTATCCTGACGTCACCTCTGTTCAAATTCCCATGCGGAAGTGGCTTGTTTGATTTTTCCTCGTTTTCTGTTCAATGTCCGGGATGATAGTCCTCGTGAATTTGAAAAATTTTGAAGAATCTATATCATGGGAATGTTCTCTAGACTATATCATATCGTATACTCACACGTTTTTTCATCCTCTCAGTATCATTTGTATTTTTTTTTCAAAGTTTTACGTATTGAAAAGTTCAATCCAATAGGTCAAACCGTTTAATAGTTGGGGTACCGACAACAGCGGCACATACTAGTCCTCGTGAATTTGAAAAATTTGGAAGAATCTATATCATGGGAATGTTCCCTAGACTATATCATATCGTATACTTACCCCTTTTTTCATTCTCCCAGTATCATTTGTATTTTTTTTCAATGTTTCACGTATTGAAAAGTTCAACCCAATAGGTCAAACCGTTTAATAGTTGGGGTACCGACAGCAGCGGCACATACTGCGTTCAATCATACTTTCAAATCATCCATCGAAATACAATTGAAATTTTAATCCAATCGAAACAGCCGCTTAGAAGTTATGTGAAAAAGATAAGTACGGAAAGATAATTCTCACTACCCGTTGTCCAATTACCCGTATTCCCGTGAGAATGAACCATTTTCCTGCGGTGAAAAGTAGCCTATGTTCATTAAGGATAATGTCGGCTTTTAGTGGTAGGAACATTTTACTAATCGGTCCAGGAGCCTATTTAATGCAAACAAATAAACACTCATTTCTTTCCTCATTATAATATTGAATATATAGGTAAGTACCAATAGATTTTGCATTCAAGTTTCGTCTCTTGAAGAAAACTCAGGAGTTGACATTATATATCTGACCCAGTTCTGCGTGAATAAGAGTGAATTACGAATTTCCTCGTACATTTGTTGTGAGACATCAAAATTTATTATGCTCTCATATACCTATAGCATTCATGTAATTCGAGAGGAGGCTGAATTACCTTTTTCACTTTTCAGCTGATGTATTTCTAAGGTTTCCCTTACATACGAATGTGTGGTAAATTGATGAAACCTTCCAAGGGGGAATTTGGAATCATCCGAGTTATTTTAATATTTATCTCAATGCTCCTTCTGATTTATACAAGGTCGGTGTAAGTGTATTCTATAAGGGAGAGAGACATTCAACACCAGATACGAGTCTGTTCTTGAATTATTTTGTAAAGGTGTCTATATTTCCAAACTAACATTGCTGAGAGAAAATAATTGTTCGTTCTATGCAAAATCAGTTGGGAATGTAACATACAACATACTGTGCTGATATATGGATATAGAGTATAACCCATTTCATTGTGACGAATGTGGCAAATGGATAGCAAGCAGACTCCCAACCGAATCATAGTCAAACAGCGCTCTGGCGGACTAATTCAATCTGATTTAACTGTTCAAATACCATAATCAACAGCTATTTGTTCACGAAGGGCAAAGGGATTTAAAACACTTGAATAACAAGTATGGTAGCACATATTCCATATTAGACAAATTTAATGACACTATGTAAATTTCGCCCTAGTTGAATGCTTATCGTATCTTAAAGTGGAAAGATATGTTGGGAGGAAATAATGTCGGTCAATGGTGCAATGCAATTTATTCACCACATAAATTGAATTTATTTGATAAATCAACTCTAGTAAAATTAGTTATTCAACTCATGACGTATCGTACCCACAGACGATTTTTTCCACTCGATGAAAATATGACAGAATCAGGGCAAAATCTAGGGAAATGATATTCCATAGTCTTATTCTATCATTCAGGACATCGACTCATGTAGCTTGGTGTACTGGAATATGAGTGAGAGTGACTCAGATATATACAGGGTGATCATCAGGAAAACGCTCGGACCAGTCAATTCATGGGGAAACATATTATTACCAGCTCTACTACCTGAACAAAAACTCTTCAGCGAGGGTGAGACTAACCCCGAAGATCTCAAATGGAAGAGAGGTTGCATGATATAACAATTTGCAAGAATTATCATCTAGAATATTACCCAGATTTATTTATTGCGCCCTCAATATTCATCAGTATGCCTACCAGGCTAGCAAATCAACAGAACTTGCCCTCAATAACCTTTGTCTCAAGAATAAGCGAATAAGAGACCACTGTTTCTAGAGGAATTGAATCAATACTATGTGACTGGATAAGAACTATGCTCCTAGCAGAACTATAACAACCTCTCTACAAGGGGGAAGTGTCAGCTTCAGACCTGCCAGGGGCTGCCCTCAAAGGAGGGGGGGGGTCCTCTTCCCTCTGCTGTGGTCACTGATCGTGGATGATCTGCTGGCCATGTGGGTATGTCACCAAAACAAGTATACTGGCTTTATGTGACCGTAATACGACCAATAATCTCGTATGGCTCTGTAGTCTGGTGGAGCAAGGGCCAATAAAAAATGGCACAAGCTGAAATTAACGGATTATAGAGACAAGCGTGTCTGGCGATCACTGGAGCCATTTGCTCCACGCCAACGGCAGCAATGGAAGCCCTCCTTGGATTACTTCCTCTCCACATAATGCTGGAGAGAGAGCAAGATGGGCAACATGCAGACTCCATCAAGCTGCCATTAGTGTTAACATCGAGATTAGAAGGCCAGCAGACTCTGACGTAAACATCTTGTGACGTCACCTAAGAGAGGCCAGTGTTATATTTTATCGCTTGTCGACTAACGCGTCAGTTCGTGTTGATTCATGTTCGGTGGTTCACGTATGTTTTTGAAGCGGTCCCGAATTCTTTTGTTGTTTATTCATCAGAATAATTGGCGGAAGAATTACTGTTTTGTGAAATAATTTGTGTTGTGATAGGCGAAATAACAATGCCTTTCGAGTGTTTTGTTCCCTTTCATCGGGGGAATTATGTGGGTGGTCCAACAGTTCATGCTTTTAGTTTTCCGTTGGACGAGGAACTATCGAAAAAGTGGGTATATGCAATTCACCTCGATAATTTTACTCCACCTAAGTACAGTAGTAAACAGAGCTCAATTTATAATGATGAATTTGTAATAGAAGACAATTACTCTCTCATAAAGAGTATGAGTAGAGGAGAAAGAGAATAGCTTTGATTGTGCAATTAGTTTTGTATTCGTATATTATATTTGATAAATTCTGAATTCGAGGAAATTTTCTTGGATGTCCATAATAATCGGGCATTTTTAACTCAATACATTCTCAAATTTCTATCTGAAAACGGTCATTTGCCTCGTGGCAATGAATGCAAAATGCATTCCAACGATCAAATTGCAACTATCATATTAACATGTACTACAAACACTACTCAAAATGGCAAAATTGCATTTATCATGCAATGGGTTCTTTTTAGAAAATGTTTCCGGCACTTTCGAAACTCTAATTTGATCATGAAAATGTGAACAAACCATTATTTATTAAGATATTTGACTATAAAGTTACAAATTTCACCTTCTTTATCGCCTGTCTTCTGGATGGCATTTAGAACAATTTTCCCTTCTCTTTTCATCATATTCGACAATTTATATATATCACAATGTATGACACATTTATTTCTATTATATGATTCAACTATAAATATGATTTTCTTGAGATTTATCCATATTTAGTGAAAAGCAGGAATATCATTTAAAATAATAGCGTCTGTAATGTGATTCCAAAGGAATCTATTGACATTTGACATCTCGTATTTTGATTGACTATATATTGATTGAATGGCCGTCATCTGGAATGCTTGTTCACTAAATATGAAAAATTCGCCATAAAAATCATATTTCCGTTTGAATTTTCTATATAGAAATGTAAAAAATATAAAGTGTCCAATGACAAAATAAGAAGAGCAAGTAGCCCCCAACACAAGGGGAGAAAGAAGGCGAAATTTCGAATTTCTTCTTGAAATATCTTGATAACTAGTGGTTAGTTCACATTTTCATTATCAAATTCATGTTTTTCAGACAAAAATACGTAAGAACCAAGAAAAAATTTTGAAAAAAAACATTGCATGATAAATGTAGTTTTACCCTTAAAAATTTCTGTTTCATGTCTAACGATCAATTGGGTAAAAATAATCCAACGGCAAATTTGAAAAAAAATTTTTTTTATTGATCTGGCTCTATTCCATAGATATTTTCATGGACGATGCTCTTCTGAAATATCAACAATTGTTCCTCCCTTGGCAGTCCCCGCGAGATTAACCCGTCGAGTTGAGGCTTCGCACCCCTTCGTGGTCACTTTGGAGACCTGCAGAACATCTCTTTCCAAAGACTCGTGCATCCAACGAACAGCGAGGCTCTGAAACATATTGCCAAGGGGGGTTTTCCCTGAGGCATATAATCCAGAAATTTGAGAAGAACACCAATTCCTACCTTTCCCTTGGTTCTCTGAACATTACAAGATATCCCTTTTCGTGGGAACCAGAACATGAAAAAAAATTTAGTAGCCGAGTTAGTAGCCCATACAGTGCCTCACGAAAAGTGAACTGGCTCAACATAATTTCTACATTGTTATGGAAAAAAATGAGATTTTTGTTATAGTGAGGGCTAATATTTTCAGTAGCATCAGCTGCAATCACTAGATATTTCCATACTTGTCTCAGTTTATCAAACGAACAGGCCTCATATGTCTAGTGAGACCTCCTTGTTCAGATCAGTTGCAAGCTAGGAGTGCTACAGTCTCCATTGCACTTGCCGGAAATAATCTGAAGACTGTCATCCGGTTGTATGCTGCAAAATTTTTCATTTTTCAGAGAATTTGGAAGAACTATTCCATTTCGAAGCGTCATACCTCGATAACGAATCGACCTACACAAATGTTCGAGAATCGAAATTGTAGGACATTCAATGCTTCACTAGCTTCTTCTAGCTATAAAACGGATTTTTTTGTTTGTTTTTGGTTGGGGCTTATTGAATTCCTGATTACCCTTTTCAACTCTTGTCAATTTCTCCAGATCACGTATTGTTTGTACAATTTCGTATATACATTGTATATACCAATTATACGTGTGTTTATAGGACAGCATTGTCTTTTTCACACGATAACCAGTCACCGTTTTTCTTTCATTCCAAAGAAGACCGTGGGAATCGAATTCAAATCAGTTGCAAGCTTGGAGTGCGACAGCTTCCATTGCACTTGCCGAAAACAATCTGAAGACTGCCATCCGGTTGAATTCTGCAATATTTTTCATTCTTAAGAGAATTTGGAAAAATTAACTTTTTCGAAGCGCCATATCTCGATAACGAATCGACCTACACAAATGTTCGAGAATCGAAATTGTAGGACATTTGATGCTTCACAAGCTTCTTCCAGCTTTTTGGTTAGGGTTCATCAAATTCCTGATTACCCTTTTCAACTCTTGTCAATTTCTCCAGATCAGGTAATGTTTGAACAATTTCGTACATATATTGTATATACCAATTATACGTGTGTATGAAGGACAGCATCGCCTAATTCACACTACAACCAGTCACCGTTTTTCTCATTCCAAAGAAGGCCGTGGGAATCGAACCCACACCAAGGTATGACTTTTAAGCCAAATCATCGCGCCTTAGCGCTCATCGCCACCTCGGCGACTTCGAAATCTTGAACATCGCTTTTACTCACTAAAGGACACAATTCATCTCATTCCATCATTGGATAGAGATTATTATAACGAATCCAACGATGCCGGGTTCGATTGGGTTATCTCGAACCATTCTCTTGATCTGATTAGTATCCATGATCTGCTGGAAGGGTTCTGGAACACTCAAAATTTTACTTGCTCCTGCTCGAAGTGAAGCTACCTCTTGATTGCCCTCGTGCCCTGTTTATGCTGGTACCCATGCTAGAACAAGTACATAGCGGAATTTATGAAGTACTCGACATCACCCCTTATTATCGAGAATTATTCGTGCCAACCGCTAATCAATCAAACCCGACCAAATTATCCATCGGTAATTCTTTCTCACGTGTCCTCTCCCGTAGACGCCGGTCCAGAATGGTACGACAGACAGGGCGGCGTCGTTGCGCGTCTATATCCTCCGACGCTAGCGTCGCGGCGCATACCGTTCTCGGCCGTCGCTCCAAACGCACACGTCAACAAACGCTCTGTCCCAATCGCGAGTCGGTCGCGCGATCATAAGACTCGATAAAATAATTCCACACGATACCAAACACGAATAAACCCGATGTGATTTTGTGTGAGAAGTTCTTGTCCTGACCTTTTTATGATAAGTGATATCCTGACACCGGAAATAATAATGTTTTCCAGATGATGATCGCTCTGAAGTTCGGGATGACTTGAGGGTCATCTCCATTACAAACTCTTCCTTATGCAGGCATGAACATGTAAAATTCAGAGTCACGGGCTTCCTCTGAAGCTAGACCAGTCTCCGATTTTCCCAATCACGTAATCAGCATGATTGCGGAAACTCTGAATACGGTGAAAGACCCAATGTTCTGGTACAACGCCAGCAACAGCACTAACCTTCAGAATCAATCATCCGACACATACCTTCTGGTTTTCGAGGATATCGACCAGTATTTCAGCAGGATCAAAATCACCAACGACACTGATCCCAGCACAGATGATAGGCACCTGTTCAACTGCAGCTACTTGACTAACTCCTCCAATTTCACATGTGTCAGTGAGGATGTGCTGGAAACATACCGCAATTACTGGGCGCTCATTCTAGTTTTGTTTCCTATTTTTACATTGTTCGGGAATGTACTCGTGATTCTTAGTGTTTATAGGGAGAGGACCCTCCAGACTGCCACTAACTACTTCATCGTGAGTTTGGCGCTGGCTGATCTTCTTGTTGCTGTCGTTGTAATGCCGTTTGCTGTTTATGTATTGGTGAGTAATCATTGTTGATATGGTTATCGGGCCGAATTTTTTACGTTCGCAAATGAGGCCCGATCTGGAAAGGTTACATTAGACATTTCCTTCGAAAATACGAGTAATTCAGACTATCGAACTATCCTAATTATTGATCTCTGGATCTGGATCTCAGGATTTTGGATGCTACAATGGAATTGGAAGTAATGAATATGTGAGCAATATGCAGAGGCAGTCCAGGACTACTTCGGACACATGTCTTCATACTCTAACGGGTCATAACCAAATTTTTGTATCAGTATTGTTTCGATTTTTGGTATTATATCTATAATATGTAGAGCGTGTTTTGATTTGCTGCATCCTCATCCCTGTTTTTTCATTTCGTGTCCCATGGTCGATTCCATATGGTTTATAATTACTTCAGAAGGTCTTCCTGATTGTGTAGAATGATATAACCAACGGAAAATTTATCATCCAACTATCATCGCTCGAATGCAGCAACAAAAATTCAGATGACCTATAAGGAATTTTGATTTTGAATACCACAATCTATAGTTGGATCTTATGAAATAAGTAACTATCGTTTTGTTTTCAATGGTTTCATATCAGTTTGATAAAAAACTCAACAAGTAGTATTTTGTAAAGCGAAAAAGATCCTCAGAACGGGTTCTAGGATACGAAGAAGGAACTAGAAACATTCACAAAATAACCCTCACCCATCAACCCCCAGATACTTCATGTAGAATGATTTGAATGGCGACCTCATGATTATGATACACCTATCGGAACAACAATAACAACAAAATAAAATATAAGCACATAGAAATAGTGACAATTTGATATTCTCAATGACTATATCTCATGAACCGAATGAGCACAAATTAATAACAGTAGACAAAATAATATTTCAAGTGATAAGATAACTAACATATTTCATATTATACCAACAGGATTCAGAGAAAAAATATATCATGTATGACTTATACAAACGGTATTTCATGGAGTCTCTAGCTACTCACAAACATAAATCTGGCTAACATTGTTTCTGCTTTGCCTGCTCCGCCCAATCCTTAATGTATGTATTGCTCGATTCAACAAGTTGTGAAAAGCAAATGCTCTTGGGTGAACTCCAGAGTCCATAGGTTTCAAATCATGGTACGAAGCATAATACATTTTCTATGGAAATTAACTTATTGGTAGGTATTTGCGAGGAATGTTGTGTTCTATAACTGGATTATTAGGATCGGAGCCCTCTCGACAGGATAACCTCCAAGTTAATGTGATCTATAAGATAATATTCCATTATATTTTCAAATAGATATAATACAGTCACCTACGTCCGAGTTCCTGGAGTATTGCTGTAATCATTGTATATACTGTACAGTCAGGGTGACATTGACAAAATACTTGTAATTCAAAACCTTATCGCGGTAGTCAAGGTTATCATCTGGCGTTGCCAACATTCCCAATTCCTGGCTTAGATTGAAAGTAAGACATGTTTTCCGTAGTTTTCATGTCATAGCAACGTCAAATGATCACCTTGACAGCCGCGAATGAGTATAAATTGAAATATAAAAAAATTCCCTTTTTTCAGTTTTATCATTCAAATTGTCATGATTTGGCGTACTAAATATTTTCCATTATTTGTTCAATTTTCTGATTTCTGATAATTTGGAAATATTTGTTTGACTTCGTTGGATCTTCTATTTGATTCGTTAAAATTGAAGCCCATTATCAGTTTTCTTCTGAAATCATCATGAATAAAACTGAGTTGCTGAGAATGAGAATGTTATAATTTTTTTGTTGGTGAATTTCTCTCGAAAACATTTTGGGAGTATTTTGATCGTTTGCTTCTGAATTCGTGATTCCACAGATACATCTCAATTATAATAATCATCAGTTTGATATCTGAAGAAGGACTCTTTTTATTATGAATATTTTTTTAACAATCTGTTACTGATTAGCGATTGTTTTGTCTCTTAGGTATCATGAAAGAGAAATTCTAAGTACAGTGACATTCTGAGGTGAATCAACTCATTCCTACTACCGGTATCAAAATAATTCTAAAATTTATATTTATAGAGACAATAAGTAAAGAAAACTCTAAGAATCTGATGAACTTTGGGCCACTGTACAACGTGTCCTAGCTAAAATGTCCCCTCCTGTAAAAAGTCAACCGCGCGATCGAATGACTTGAAATTCGGTCACCCAGTATATTTGATGATGCGCACTCGAAATATGGTATTGAATAAATCGTAGGTATACAGGGTCACACCGAAGTGCACCTCAACTTTCTTAATTGAATAGGGACGCCCAGTATATTATTCCATATTCAAGTAGAATTCATCATTACAAATTCAACAATGTCGGATTCGATTGGATTTTTTCAAACGACTACGAAGATATGGCAAAAAATGAAACGATTCAATAAACAATTTATGTGATTAGATTTTATTATTATAACACGATTGATGTCAAATGATGGGTGTCCTGCACATAACTACAGACCCGTAAAGGATCATCTTCGCCATCGATTTGGAGAAAATTTAATAAGCACCAATTGTCTCAATGGTGATAGCAACTGGTCAGCTCGGTCACCAGAACTCATCCCACTTGATTTTCATTTCTGGGGCTGCTCATAACAACAGGTTTATGAGTCGCCAATTGTGAATATGGAAGAAATGAAAGAGAAAATCTCAAATTTATGCGCACAAATTGATCGCAACATGATACATAGGGTCACAATGAACGTTATCAAAAGAGTTAAAGAGAGAAATTAATAAAATCTAATCCTAAGAATTTTTCAGTGAATCGTTTTATTTTTTGCCATATCTTCCCATCGAACCCCTAATGAATTCTACTTGAATATGGAATAATATACTGGGTGTCCCTATTAAAATAGGAAAGCTAAGGTGCACTTCGGTGTGACCCTGTATACCTGCGATTCATTCAATAGCATATTTTGAGCATCATCAAATATTCTGGGTGACCGAATTCCAAGTCATTCGATCGCGTGGTTGACTTTTTACAGGGGGAAGGGGACATTTTAGCTGGAACATATGTATATGTGCTAGCTAGACATTATATCTGCTTCTACTCCGGAAAAATATAGTCTTGAATCGGTGCTCAGGTCTAAGTTAGTCATAATGTAGCTATACAGTGAATGGATTCCCTTACTTCAGTTTCTAATTGTCAAGCCATCAAACGAAGCAACGTCTCGAGGAATCAATTATCGAGACCTGTTCAGAAATTTCAAACTGTAATATAAACATGATTCCAACCACATTCCAACCTATCATGAGATTCAGTTATTTATGAGTGAACCAAACATTCCCATGCTCTGACGGTTATGCGAATACTTCTCCTAGGGTGAGGTATTTGAGGTGTGTATTCCAGAAATACCCAACTTCCAAAGTAATACGTAACTTCTTTGGGAATTAAGAGCCTCCGTCTAAGTTCTGTGAAATTCATAATCAATATGGGGTTCCGCTATAGCTTGATGCGATTCTGGGTCGGGAGCTGTCGAAGTTTTGCGATGGAACTTTTGAATAATATTATCATAATCAGTGAACACGAATGTGGCGGAAATTCCTCGAATCAAAAATGAAAATGGAGTGCCTCTCAAGCTGCGTAATCGTTCGCGATGGCTCTTCAGACTTCAAAGCAACCGAGCACTTGGTGAGAAAATTCCAATATCTGGACCAGGATGAAAAGAATGACAACAAAATAAATCTGAATGCGGAATCTGAATTCCACATGGAGGACTGGAAAATTGAAAGCTAGTGGAATATTAATTATTCATCCACAACAAAAATTGCAATTCCTGGTGGCTACTGAGGAATGAGAAATCTCCGGTTGAAAATTTTATTCATAGTTGAACGTTATACTTTACACAAGGACTCTGCAAAATTATCATGTACTAGGTGGGCCAAAACAAATCACCCTATTGGAAGTTGCTCTTATTTTTGCAAATGGCGGCCAATGTCAGATCACATTTGTGAACTAGACAGATGTAGAATACAAGTGAACAAGTCATGGAGCGATACACTCCCCAAGAAAGCGGAATAATCCAAGCCAAGCCATCCTCAATCTCGTGGACGATTTTTCGACCAAAATCATAATGAGCGACAAGGCTCATTTCCACCTCAGCGGGTACGTGAACAAGCCGAACTATCGATTCTGAGGCACTGAAAATCCACGAATGATGCACGAGGAGCCATTACACCTGCTCAAAGTGACTGCAAGGTGCGCTGTTTACTCTGGAGGAGTCATCGGGCCATTTTTTTCGAGGTCGCCGCTGGTCAAACGACAACAGTGGACGATGCGCGCTATAGGGCCATGTTTGCCGAATTTTTTCTGCCGCAATTGACCAAATCAGGACTGGAGGACATGTGGTTTCAACAGGACGAAGCAACGGCACACACTGCGCGCGAGCCACAACCGATATTCTGAAGGCGGCGTTCCCAGATCGCCTCATCTCTCGTTTTGGCGATTTGCTCTGGCCCGCAAGATCGCCCGATTTAACCGTTTCAGACTTTTTTTGTAGGGTTTTTTGAAGTCTTGTGTTTACGTGAACAAGCCTGAGACCCTGGAAGCCTCAAGGACAACATTCGACACGAGTGCCAGAATCCAGAATCTGTCGCCCGAAGATCATGACGAAGTGATGAAAAATGCCATAAAACAAGCCCGTAGAGTAATCAATTGTGGCGCCCATTTGGCCGATATCATCTTCTCGACTTGACCAATAAAATTCTAGAGGTCCAAATAAACATAATCAAAAAACAGAATCGAAGATTTTCATTTTGAAAAAAAAATTAGGGCCAAATAACATCGGATGACTTCTTTTGGCCCACCTTGTAGTTTTTGAATGACCTTCTATCAGTATCAACTCATTCTGACATCGGTATGGTAGGTGAAGTAGTAGACAAGATATAAGAAAGAAAAAAAAATCAATCAAATATTCACACCAAAGATCAACTTCTGATTTACTACGTTATTTCATAAAAAAAAACAAGGGAATTCCTAGCTGTGGCGTTGGATATATCAGAGGCACCAAGGACTTCTCCACAAACTATCATTATACGGCTTACCACCTCAACCATGCAATCTTTGATCGAGTTCTCTCTCAGGCAGATCGCAAAATTAATATAATTATTACAATAAGTATAATGACATATAATCTAGAATTTATACAGGGTATCCCGTGACTCGATGTCAATAGCTTGAGGACATATTCTTTTGATAATAATTTCAAATCGAAAGTGCCCTATACAGTTTCGTCCAAAACTTCATAGTGGAGGAGTAATGAGCAATATTAAATCAAGCAGTGTAAAGAATGAAGTTAAGATAATGTTGAATAATGTTATGTGATATTTCATCAGTCATGAATTTTTTTAAAATTTCTGCCATCCCCCCCCCCCCCCCAACGCTGCTTCACAACACGTTCTTGCTCTTCTGATTATTGAAGTCGTTGCTATCTAAATGGTATCTGGGTCGTCTCAGTCGATAATATAGTATAGTGGAGATAACCTCGCTGGCCAAAAAACTGGACCACCTCTTTCAATCCACCGGTGAGCAGAGTTGTCATTAAATTGCTCCTGATTCTTTTTTTGTCTTGGACACAAATGAGGCACTTGCTACTTGAAATTGTACAAGGGATATGCACTTGAGTCATGGGCATCGAGTCACGGGACACTCTGTATCTCTGTATAGAAGTTTTTCTCTTCATGTTCTGGTTCCCACGAAAAGGGATATCCTGTAATGAGAACACCGTTAGAACCAAGGGTAAGAAGGTAGGAATTGGTGTATTTCATGAATTTCTGGAGGTTATATGCCTCGGGAAACACCTTCCTTGGCAACGTGTTCTAGAGCCTCGCTGTTCGTTGGATGAACGAGTCTTTGGAAAGAGATGTTCTTCAGGTCTCCAAAGTGACCACGAAGGGGTGCGAAGCCTAAAGTCGACGGATTAATCTCGCGGGGACTACCAAGGGAGGAACAATTGTTGATATTTCAGAAGAGCATCGTCCATGAGAATATCTATTAAATAGAGAAAGATCGCCAAATTGTCTACGGTGTTCCAGAGAAGAGAGTGAGTTTGTGAGCGAGGCATCACCCACGAGACGAATTGCACCCTTTTTTGGACAGAATCCAACAATTTCAGGGTATGTTTGGGTGCGGCACTTCAAATATGGGAACAGTATTCCAGGATCTGTGCCTTAAAGATCATTAGCAGCTGACTGGAAGTGAAATATATCTCCTGGCTCGAAACAGAAAACCAACTTTTTGGGATGCACTTTTAGCAATTGATCTCACGTGATTTTCCCTAGTAAGGTTATTGCTGATGAGATTGAGAAAAGGCATGCTTGTGTTTTGTTTGCATTGAAATCTACCAAGTTATTGGATCCCCATTCTAGAATTGAGAAAGTCCATATTCATGTTGTCAACATTTCGCCCTCGTTCGTTTCTGATTTGCCTGGCTGGTATTGGAGCCCTGGAAGAGAAGGCGGTATGGAGAGGGAACTATAATCCGTTAAAAATAAAAAGAAATAAATCAAAATGAGAGGAAGATAGGGAGAGCGCAATTTCAGACAGAATCCAATGAGACTTTGATTTACTTATAGTTGATCGTAGATCGGTAGTAAGCATTATATTTATTATATTATATTATTTAATAGGGTTAATTCTTGATTTGAATTTGTATAATAAATCCCAACCTGTTCAATGTCAATTCAAAATGGATTCCACATTCTATTATCCAAAAATAATATCAGCTTTGATTGGGAGTTGCTAAAGCATACAGGTGAATGTCCTGGTGAGTATATCAATTTTATTTTCCGGAAAATTCAACATAATACCTTGCTGGATTATAACCGGCTCCCACTCAACCGATTATCGAGGCAAGCATTCATGTTAAACGGGATGACGGGTTAATAAACATGACAAAGGGTCATCTGAATCATCAGGTCGATGGGACCACTGACATCATCTCCGAGTCCCATACAAATTGTGTTCGAGCAAAATACATTTCCATCGATCGGACGCGTTTCTCGTCGCATGGGCCTAACATCATTGCCGTGTAATCTGATTCTGATTCTATAATACAGAGTTTTCCATGGTCAGAGGAAGTAGAATACAGGGTGTTATGGAATTGTAAAATACATAGACAACTCCCTCCTAATTTGTCGACCGATTCTCGAAAACAAAAATTCCATAATATACAGGGTGTTCCGTTGATCATGTTACAAACTTCTAGGGTAGATGAAACACAAGAAAATAAGAAGAAGAGTTCATGTGAACATGGGTCCGGAAACGCTTCTACAGGGAGCTAGGGCCCTTCGAAGATGACCTTCAAAAACCACTTCTCGTTTTATAGCTTCGCTACTACTGCAGCTATCGCAACCAATTTTGGGACTTGAAATCTAGTTCGTGGGTTCATCATATTGAGCCTTCCGGATTTTGTCACCTTCAACCAGGGCCGTACAAGCCAGGGGGGTATTTGGGTAAATTTGACCTTACTCCTCTTAGCCTTCAATTTCTTACCATTTTTATATCTGATTATGATTTTGCAATGATGCCTTTTACATAAAAAAGGTTCTTTTGTAAAAATCGCTATCTGTCACCGTTTCCTCCGAAAATGGCTAAATCCAATCAATTATTGTTCTTACACCAATTATTACGTTGAAATATGAAAATGAGGTTCAGTAAGATAGTGAGCATTATTAGTTAGTCAAATCTTCTTCTTTAATGAAAATAGATTAGAGAAATTCATTGCCTTTTCGAAATTGGGGGTATAAAAAGTAAAAGGGAACGTATACAAAATATTAAAAAAAAAAAATTAAACCTACCCAAGCAAAACTAATAATAAATTTGCAATAAATCATTCACGAGCACCAATGAAAAACTCAAAGTTTTGAAGTTTCAAAAGTACAAAATAAACAAGTAACACAAACAGCTTCAACGAGTGAGTCAAGGATAAGACAGAGTAAATTTTTGTCTTGAAGAAGACCAATAATTTATTATTGATTGGATTTAGCCATTTTCGGAGGAAACGGTGACAGATAGCAATTTTTACAAGAGTACCTTTCTTATGGAAAAGGCATTGGAAAATCATAGTCAGATATAAAAATAGTAAGAAATCAAAGCCTAAGAGGAGTAGGGTCAAATTCACCCAAATACCCCCCTGGATTGTACGCCCCTGGTTGAAAGTGACAAAATCCGGAAGGCTCAAATTGATGAACCTACGAGCTAGATTTCATGTCCCAAAATTGGTTGCGATAGCTGCAGTAGTACCGAAGCTGTAAAACGAAAAGTAGTTCTTGAAGGTCATCTTCGAAGGGCCCTAGCTCCCTGAAGAAGCGTTTCCGGACCCATGTTCACATGAACTTTTTTCCTTATTTTCGTGTGTTTTATCTACCCTAGAAGTTTGTAACATGATCACCGGAACACCCTGTATAGTACCAAGTCAACAAGCTCTCTATTTCCGAAAATATAAACAAATCTGGAATATTTAGATTTTCAAGATTCACTTTTGTTTCAACTACGAAATAGCCACAATGCTCAAAGTGGAATGAACTGTTAAAGAAATACAAAAAGCTCAAAGTCATATCCACACAATGTTCATAAAATGAACAACAATGGTATATTTCGGGAGAAAAACAACTACTTTCTTGGCTAATGCCACGCAGAACATTTAATTATAACCTCCCGAGATCTATGCATCAACTCGTATAAACGAATACTGATACAAGTGAATCTTTCCTGAATGCCTATTGATTTCGATTTAGCCAGGCCAGGCTAGACACCTACAGACCGGTTTCGAGCTCTCCTCTCTTCTTATGGCGTCGCTTCCATATTGTCTATGAAGGAGGCCTTTAGGAAAATATAATGCCGACTTGATTTCTGTTTGGCTAGGCTACACTTAGTCGGCGTTCTAAGGACTGCTGGCTGGAGACTGCCCTGCACTGATGATATTCAACACAGCAATATGCCTTAGTCTTCAACGAATATTTCCAAAACTTTCAAACCATTTTTTCTCGATCTTTTCGTCAGAGGTTTTTCAAGTTTTCTTGAAAAGTTTCTTCTTAAACCACCTTGCTTGCTACCTCACCATTTTTATAAACTGTGACAACGTCACTTCATTCTTCGCGGATTTCTCTATTTTATATGTCTTCCATGATGGTAAAATATGGGGTCTTGTCCCAAATCTTATTTTGATTGCTTCATTTTTTCAATGATGCCAATCAATAGTACCTCGAGCATTCTTTTCGATAACACCCTATGTATACTGAGCAGTATTGCCAGATATTTTGGCTATGGAGTCGCCAAATTTCACTGTTAAAATCGCATGAATCACCAAATTCCTATGAATAAAACATCATATATCTCAGTTGAAATATTTTCGGAGAAACAACTTTTTTCATTGCCTATATAGCTTTGACAACAAGTTCTCAATTTCCGATATTTGTTACTGTAGCTGGAACATAAGGAGTTATATTAAATATTTGGTATCAATATTTTGATGGATAATAATAATTGCGAATCGCTTACTAAGGAATATGGAAATTCAGGGTTCGCGTGGAGGCAATCAAAACAAACTGTACATTCGAATATAATGAAAATCTTCATATTATTCATTTCTTTATGAAATATATCGCCTTAGGCATTTTGGAGTTTCAGACTATCCCCAGCATATAATTCATGTAGGTAAATGTACTTCTGTTATAGGTTCATGTAATATTTCAATTCAATGTGATGAGAGAAAAAAAAACATTATTCAAAATGGATATTCATATACATATTCTTTTGTTCTCTGATATAATGTTAGCAGTCTCTACAACGACAACAAAAAATTATAAGTATTTGTTATGGCATTATAATACTCCTCTACAAGTCATAAAAAAATGGTCTCGTTTTCAACATCGAGTTTCTCTTTTTTTCGTGATGTATGCATAGACGTTGATTGTAGGTACACGTCTACGCGTATTTCCTTAATTTGTAGTATGATGAAATATTACTTCGCAAAAAACAATAACCCTTATTATACAAGCATTTGTTTCGTGACACTGTCCGGTACAAAAATGTAACATCGACTCTCAAACTTTTTGAACACCTTTGTAATCATCCCCAAATAGTGCAAGTACAATTTGATCTATTCTCAATATTATTGTCAATTTACACCATATCATGTTCTATTTGTAGTCGCCCTGATGATGGAAATATACATTTCCGAAAGTTTGGACGAACTGTAATGAGTTCACCTTCACTTTTCTGCAATCGCCACTAGTAAGCTAGTTTTATATGGTACAATGTGTAGTATTCAAACCCGCAACACTCTTCTAGTTTGTAATCCGTCGACCGATTCAAAAAAACAAAAATTCCATAATGTACTCAACGAGCTTCATTCGGAAATGTACACAAATCTGAAATATTCAGATTTGCGGGGCCTATACTTGTGTTTGTTGGAGGGGTCAAAATTTCAAAATCTGAAATACCGCCATACGAAATTTGCATGTAGAATCTTATATGGGGTGTTAGTTATTCAATGACAAATTTTCGAATTTTCGATTCATCCTGTATCAAAATCTAAGGAGTTGATATAACAGGTGAAGTAGTCATTCAATGGGGGAACACATCGAATACTTAGATACGAAATTCTACAGGAAGAACTTTCTAGGTTGATCAAAAATCAATGAAACTAAAGTTGAGATTCACCAATTTGAAAACTCAAGTAAACCATTTTTCAACCACTTCACCAAAGGGTAACATTGAAAATCGTCTCGAGTGATGAAGAGCTATCGAATATAACAACGATATAACACAAATACAATGACAGTCAAACACTCTCCAACGATTGTCGGGAAATATACTGACGCTTGATGTGATCATAATAATATACCAGTTTTGGCGTCATGGAATGGAAAGTTGAAATGACAATGAAAATTGTTATGTACAGAGAGTATTCCTGGAGTTAGTTACCATTATGAATATTTCTAGGACATAAGAAATGAATCATAATGAAATTATTCTCAACTTCAATTTCATTAATTTTTGCTTGACATAAAGAGATCTCCCGGTAGAACTTCAAACGATGAAACTACGTACCCAAGTATTCGATGTGTTTCTTCATTGAATGACTACTTAGACTTTGATACCGGGTGAATCGAATAATCAATAATATCGAAATATGCCATTGAATAACTATAACACCCTATATAAGATTTTGCATTCAAATTTTGTATGGTAGTATTTCAGGTATGCCTGGAACGGATAGGCAAGTAACTACTTCGAAAAAAACTGCCTCATAGTTGTTTTGAAGTTTTGACCCCTTTAACAAACAAACGTATAGGCCTTGAAAATCCGAAAATTTCAGATTCGTATACATATTTCTGAATTGAGCACGTTGAGTACCTACTAAATTTTGGAATTTTTGTTGTTGAAAATTGGTCTAAAAGGTTCCAAATTAAGAGGGTGTTGCGGTTTGAAATAATAACAATGAAAAGAATAAATTGCCTTCATTGTTGTTCCAATGTACATATTACAATACAAGTAAAATATTGAGAGGGGAAGTCTAGCTTACACTATTTTAACTAAACCTCTATCTCCCAATACAAAGAGACCCACAATGGATTTCTTAAACATATAGTAATTGGATTACATATATTGATACTTAATAACATCAATATATTTCAAATTTATATGCATGCATATATATACACACATGCATGCCCCCCCCCCTATGTCCCCTGAAGCTATATTCAGATAGATTAATTCATATAACATATCGCAACAAATAAAGATGAGCTTATGACCATACTGCAACCTTACAAATATCGAGATATTCCATACTTAGAATAGAATAGAATAATAATCAAGTTGGATGCATGATTCAGTTACTTCAAATACCTGTATAATTGGATATATTACCATCGAATCATTCTTTTTATATCCAACCTAATTCTACACGAGTAAACTATTTTGCATTCTTCGTAGTGCACGAGAGGGATCTCTATCATGCTCATCGATATAATTCTTAGTGATATGTTCAACTCATATAGACAGTATATTATGAACTAAATACTAGTTTACATACTGATTATCATATTGGTGAGGTGATTCTTTCTATATTTCCTGTATACATTTAAAACAAAATACAGTGTTCACAGCTGGCCGGTTTCAATGTCACATCAAATATCCATTCAGGTTCGATTCATCCCAATTTTCAATCGGATATCCGATACCCAGCAACCACTTTAACCCCCAATTATTATTGGTTTGGATGATTGGCATTGTTTTAATTTGTCATTCGCAACAAAACTCTGTGATTTATGAAACATTTCCACATATTTTCCGGCATTTCATTGAAAGGCAATGCTGGCAATCTATATTTATAACGTGATTTATGCCATCATGGAAATATCATGTTTTTTTTGTGGAGTCTAACAACTTCGTTGAATTCAACACCACCAAAAATCAAGCCTGTATTTTCTGTAGAAAGGCGGAACTCTGTATGCTTGATATAACAATGTCTGGTACTACCATTCCCACCAAGACCGCTATATCTATGCTCGGTATTACCATCAGCAATACTCTCTCATGGTAAAATCATGTCCGATTCATCGTAGAAGCTGCTCCACGAAAACTCGGATTCGTGTTCCGTGCGAAAATCTACTTCATACCTCAACAGCTTCTCATGATCTACAAAGCACAAATACGTCCAGTTTCAGAAAACTGTTCTCATGTATGGGGTTCAGGACCCAAACATACGCTGATGCTCTCATATATTCCATCTAGATATGAACCATTCGCCATTCTTTGATCACACTAGAACACCGTAGAAAACTCGGCAACCTTTCACTTTCCAATAGATATTTCGACATGGAATGTTGAAATGAAAATGAACCTTGAATAATGTCGAACAACACTCTACAAGAACTCGTTCGTCTATAGAACGGCGAAGCTTTGGAATTCTCTGCCAAAGGAAGTATTCTCAAGAATTTTTTACCTCCAAAAGGTAAAAAACATCCAATACCTACCCCCTCTCCCTATCATCCCTAGGTACGCACGATGTTTCACGAACATCATAAAAATTTTCTCTCGTGCGATCCAAGAGATGAAAATAACCTACAAAAAGACTCCGTTGGTCTAGCAATATCCTTCAACTGCGAAAGCAATTCCTCAAAAAATGGCAGGACACACCAGGAATGAGACAATCGAAGCTCCACATAAAGGAACCATCCAAGAGGCTCACAAAAGAGGTTTCATCCCAGGTGAGACCTTAAATTAAAATGGTAGTGGGGATCCTAACGGGGCACAACCACTCAAAAGGCACCTCGAACTTATTGAGATCAAAGATGATCCCCTTTGCAGATGGTGCCTGGAAGATGACGAAACGTCATCGAATGTCCTCACTGAGTGCCCAGCACTGACACATCAGAGGTTTTCTTGGCAACATAATTTTGAGACCAGAGGACAAGAGATTCAGCTGAGAAAGCTGCTGAACTTCTCTAAGGAAGTCGGCATACCCAGCTGAATGTCGGAACATGTGGGCGCACAATGGGCCCGAAAGGAGACCTACGTGCAGGGGTGTTCACCCGCCCATCAGTGCTCCAAAGAAGGAGAAGAAGAAGAAAAAGAAGAAGAAGAAGAAGAAGAAGCTCTGTTGGTCCGTTAAAAAGAAACGGAGCAAGGGTTTGCTCAAGTGTCCGGGTAGCAGCTAACAGACCAAATCATGGAAGAACTAAAATAAATACACTTTTGTCTTTGAACCGATCATGAAGACAGATTCATGACACCTTAACTTTTTTATTATTATTTTTTTAATGATCATTTATAATTATAAAAACGGTTGAACTTCTCAAAAATAGTGATAGCCAACTTATATGATTTTTTATGATGATTACTATAGGTATTGTAGTATTTTTTCTCATTTTATGTGATTAGTTTTCCTGAACATAACAACGAAGCGTTATAGAGTTATTAGATACCTAAGGTTCTTAAAAATATAGGGTTATCCAAAAAAAACCGGAATTTTGTTTTTGTCTGACAACTTTTTCATTTATTGACCAATTTTATTGATTTTGGTCTTGTTCGAGAGAGAATTGATCAAGGCAGTCCGTTGATAGCAAATTTTTCATATTCGTCCAAAAAACAAAATGGCGGAGTCACCTAAACTTGGTACAATTTGAAAACTTGCTGGAACTTTTTTAAGTCGCACTGTATATCGTTTCGTGTGAGAATCTGGAAGTTTGGACATTTCTGAATAGAACAAGATGTCGAACATGATAATCCGTCGAAAAATACCTGATATATGACAGGATATAGACATGTATGTTTTCACATTTTGTTACCAATTTTTCATTGAAATCGAGGCGGCGTATGTCAATCATCGCTTTTTGTGTTGTTGATTCATGTTATTTGTAATTATTGACAGCTCTTGAATTGACTTTTTGAGATAGAAATCACTTCATTTTTGCTTTCTAAAGTGTATATAATGACGATAAAATTTTTATCAAAACTTTAATTTTGAGAGGATACAGAGTGAGTGATATTTTACAACATTTTGCTGTCGAGCGGTATAAAAAAAGTACAATTTACGATTTCGTAAAGAAATTTAACTTAACACACTCCATTGCAAGACGCGAAGGAAGTGGGCGGCCAAGGAGTGTCAGAACACAGGTTGGTAAGCTAGGTGCTATCATTGTATGTCTTATGATCTACCAAAACTCATTTCAGGAAAATATTGCCCAAGTCTTGAATTTGGCTGTGAGTCCCGAAAGGGCGCCTAGGACCAGCTTTAGCGTTCCGCAAATTTCCAGAAGATCTGGAATTTCGCGTAGCTCTGTGAACAGGATAATAAAGATTGATTTGGGGCTTAATTTTTTTAAGCGAATGTATTCATTCAAACTCACTCCTGAAATCAAATCCAGAAGATTGTTGAGATGTAGAAATCTTTTGAATAAATTCAGATCTAGGAGAGATATTCAAAAAATTTGGTTCACCGACGAAAAAATATTCACAATCAACCCCTTGAAAAACTCGCAAAATTATAGATTTTGTTTACCTCACCACCAACGAAAACGGGAAACGCCGTTGGAACGTCTTCTGAGTGGAAGAGATAAATCCACTAAGTACGTCATGGTTTCTGCAGGAATTTCTAGAGAACATAAAGCAAATTTGATTTTCATTAGGCAAGGGGTCAGGCTAAATTCACAGAGTTATTGTGACACTGTTTTAGCACAAATGCTTCCAGAAATAGAGGATTCAACTCCTGGCTTTATTTTCATGCAGGTATGTTTGTATCTTCTCATCATTTTCCTCGAGTTTTTCTTATATCATTTATTATTTTTTGACTATTTCCATTAAAAATTTGATTTTAGGATGGCGCGAGATGTCACACCAGTGCACACACCATTAATTACTCAAGAGAGAACGTTGCCAATTTTTTAGAACCACAAGAATGGCCTCCAAATAGTCCAGATTTGAATCCTTGTGACTATTTTCTGTGGGGTGATTTGGAGGCTAGAGTTCACAAAAATGGAACAATATTTGAAAATGTTGAACAACTACAAGAGAGAATTCTTCAGTGTTGGGAGGAAACCAGCCAAGTTAATATTAGGAAATCAATTGACAGTTGGCGACGACGTGTGGAATTAGTGGTTGAAGCTGATGGGGACCACATTAGAACATAATTTTCTCGCTTACTCTTGTTTCTTGTTCAATATCGTTTTTCCTTTTGTTTGAGAATGATTGTATTGAGTTGAATTCCATGAAGGAATCGTAATTGATGCTTTTTATACCACTTGACTCAAAATTATCATGATTTTGAAGACTTTGAAAATCATAAATGAGGTGGATCTTGGAAATAACGAATGAAAATGAGCATAAAATTTCCAAAACATACATGTCTATATCCTGTCATATATCAAGTATTTTTCGACGGATTATCATGTTCGACATCTTGTTCTATTCAGAAATGTCCAAACTTCCAGATTCTTACACGAAACGATATACAGTGCGACTTAAAAAAGTTCCAGCAAGTTTTCAAATTCTACCAAGTTTAGGTGACTCCGCCATTTTGTTTTTTGAACGAATATGAAAAATTTGCTATCAGCGGACTGCCCTGATCAATTCTCTCTCGAACAAGACCAAAATCAATCAAATCGGCCAATAAATGAAAAAGTTATCAGACATAAACAAAATTCCGGTTTTTTTGGACAACCCTATATATTGAAAAATGCTCTTTCATTCCACAAACAACGTGCCGATATAGAGGATTCATGTTTGACTTCGAAAACCTTTATTGCAAGTGAAAGGGAAAAGAATGTTTATAAATCGATACAGAATATTCCGAAAAGAGCACAGTGCACCATCAGAGAATTTGCAAGACATATAGCCAGGAAAAGAGTTGTTTTCTGTTGATTAAACCGAGAAAGAATTTTGTGTTCATAAATATATCTGAGAATATTCCTTTTCGATATCAATCTTGGTGGAAAAATTGGTTTCTCAATTCAAAAGTTGAACTGTTGTATTAATCAGAAGGTATTCTCAGGTTTTGAAATAGCGATGGTAAAGAATTTCATAATATGAAATAATTGGACTGGAGGTTCTATTTTGAGGGTAAATAACAACACGGCATTTGATGATTCGACTTCGAACAATTTGGAAGCATACACACCTACTGTATCATTATTTTCTAGTCAACTGGAGTCATTCTAAGAATTTTCTCTCCTTCAGCTTTTTCAATTTGAAATTGTTATTCTCCTGTTGAACTAAAGGACACAGCATAAAACGGAATGTGGTTGTGAAGTAGATGATCAGGAAGGTTAAAGAATCCTCTAATTTTGTGCGAGGTCGATTTATTCTTCCATCTCTCGCGTCACATTTTTGAGCTTAACCATTCAGTTTAACTAAACTTCAATTTGGTATCAACATCATCTACATAACACATTGTCTCTCCCCCGCACTTTCACGAGCCAGCATCACTCCACTGATATCCTCCATAAGGCATAAAGACATTCCATCCTCGATTACGATTATTCTCTAAGAAGATTTCCGAGTCATGCGAGAATTGAACTCCCTCACTGGCTGGGACGATCGCAGACAATGCCACTTAGTAATGGCTTGATGGAATTGTAGCTGGCATGTTCGTTATCTGGGAGTTGGCAGTCACACTCTCGAGGTCAACTGCCGAACAATGATGCGATTTCTTTGACAGCTACATATGTATTGTCGTGAATCATCTCGGTAATATGGTGATTGTGTGCCCATTTCCGAAGGCATCGTCATACAAACCAAGGATAAAATGATTTATTTCATACTGCATCATAGAACATACCTTTACGTACCTGATTTCAATCCGGAAAATAGACATTTACAGGATAGGCGCACGTAATATTTCATTACGTGCTACTATCCCGAAATGAAATTTTACCGGATTGTAAATATTGAAAACTCAGTTATGCGTCAAAAACATAAATACATTTAATAAAAATTCAACAGCAAAACAATACACAGAAATTACTTATTGCTAATATTAATATTAACCGTTAAATTTTCGTTCCCATGAATATGGATACCAGGAGCTCCATTGGATGAATTATTTATTAGGGAGTTGCTACTTGCTGATACATTTCCATTTTTTTGTTGTAGCACTTCAACAAAGTTTTCTCCATGTTGAATCATGCGAGATACCCCATTTTTCCCCTCGATCGAATCCTCGATATATTTTTCCGCCACCGAAGAGCTCCTCCATCCTCCGTGTCTCTTAAGTACCAGAAGATCGGCTCCAGCATCAGCCAGTATTGTGGCAGATGTTCTTCTAAAGCAATGCCTCGTAAACTTATCTGCTTCAGGCAGCCCCAGAAATGTCGCTATTTTTTTGGGAGCATCTGCAATATAATGAATGCCTACCCTTTGGGAAATGCACCTGCCTTTACGATATGCAATGAAAAGGTCCTCTAGGCCTACATTCTTCGGTCGTAATTTTAAATATGTGTTATACTTTTTTATATAATCCTGATTAATCACGGTGAATACTCTTCTTTGGTTTGTTTTGGTTTGGGGAATAGTTACGACTAGCTGTGTTCCAGTATCCTCTATATCCTTCACTTTCATTGCGTAAAGCTCCTCCCGACGGCATCCACCCGTGATTCAAAACATAGCTATGACCTAAAAAATCATCGATTTTAATATTCACGGCTCAACTTTTTTTTTCTATGAATGACCTCACCTTGATCAAAAGATCGTACTACTCGTACTGTAAAAGTGTAATTACCGGACTAGTGACGTAAATATCTATTATGTGATGAGTGCCTATATCGAGCCTTATACACTCACCGGCAGAAAAAAACGGCCACCAAAAAATTTTGCCAAATCGTTCGCCCTGTAACTATTTTAATTCTTGTCCGATTCTGGTGAAATTTCCACCAAATCGTTTATTCATGCTTAGAAATGTTACCCTGAATATTAGGTCCTGAGAGAAGCTGACGGCTTGATCATTATACAGGAAAAAACAAAACCTACTTTTTCACTCTCAATTTCCTATCGCCCTGTGGAAAAGGTAAGTCGATGAACATAGCTTCATTAGATTTTGGATCCAAGTGTGATCCCTTCTCAATACAATGGTACTTGATTCACGTCGATAACCACTATTTATGAGAAGATACAAGGGTCTTGAGAAAGTATGGAGTTTTATTATTTTTATTAATAATAATTCAGAACCATTCTCCAACCTTCCGCTTCATCTTGTTTTGAATTGAATTGTGGTCCTTTTTCGTTCCTTCTTTACACAATGGTTATAGATTCACGTCCATATCTTCTTTTCAAGAGAATATACAAGTTTTTACGGAAAGTATGGGGTTTTCAAATTTTTATTATCAATAATTCAGAACCTATAGAGCATCTTAGGCATGAACTCCAGAGACTCATTCGCCTTCGTCAGGCCTGCGATTCGCTCTTCAAGGATAATTTCAAGCAGTTCTTCAAGACCACTTGAGAAATTTCATCAACTCTATACTACGTCGGTTGAATGTTGTAAATCAAATTCGAGGAGACCAAGGAGGGCATACTCGTTATTCCCGTGGAAGTATCGATAGAAAAGTGAAAGGTCGCCGATCTTTCTACGGTGTTCCAATGATGTCAAAGAGTGAGTGAGTGTGGCATCATCCACCAGGCGAATGGCTCTTCTCTGGATGGAATCTGAGAGCTTCAGCGTATGTTTTGGTGCTGAACCCCATATGTGGAAACAGTATTCTAGAACAGACCGTATCTGCGCTTTGTAGATCATGAGAAGCTGTTGAGGTGTAAAGTAGCTTTTCGCACGGAACAAGAATCCGAGTTTTTGTGAAGTAGCTTCAACCCATGAAAGAGTGTTGGAAACCAAGTTCAATCAATCAATTCAATCAATCAGTGCGTTAAGAGTTGAAGGGTGGGATAGTGACTTTGGTTTTTCCCTGTATAATGATTAAATCATCAGCTTTTCACGAAAACTAATATTTAGGCCAACATTCCCGAACATGAATCTACGGTTTGATCTTAATTTCACAAAAATTGGACAAGGATTAATACAGTTACAAGATGAACAATTTGGGCAAGTTTTTTGGTAGCCGGTTTTTTTGCCGGGGAGTGTATATTTGCTGTTTGCAGACCGTTTATTCAATTTCCCCGTTATGTGAATGCCTTTGAGATGTATTATGTATATATGTATTATTCCTGCAGGCAAGCTTGAATGTTGCTCCTAATTTTCACTGATTCAAAAGAAGAAACGAAACTTCTCTAGTCCAGTTCTTATTTCTCTCATTCTCATGGATAGACGGTTTAAGTCGTAAGCTTTTGCTGGCTGCAGTATGACGAAATTGAAAATAGGTGAGATCTTGGATTCTCAAACGGAGTCATTTACAAGGAAATTTTCAAACGCTATTTTTCAAACAGAGTCACCAGGCCTTGTATTTCAGGAAGATAGATATTTACTGTAATTTCTCAGTAGTAATAACTCAAGAAAATTGATAAATGTTCAGAAATAGTATATAGCGTTATATGGAATTATTTTTTCATTCGTGCGTAATTGCTTCACAACACGCATTACGTACTATACTTTACCTACTGCCATATAGTACATCAAAAAAGTTTGAACGAACAGTCTGAATTATAATTCTTGACAGTTATGTCATCCGCTATTGACGGCGATTATACGCGATCATGACTGGCGGAATAAACGAAAACTGTGCGATGTGCTTACTGTGCGTAAAGGGCTACTTACTGAGGCTGTATCTCATGTGTTCTTGCCTACTTTCTATAGTGGCCGTAGGTAAAATTTCGAAAGTTTCTTGCTTGGACCTACGCCGTAGGAGGAGGTCTGTTCCCTATGAGAAATCAGCTTGAGAAAGTTGTTAAAACATTTTTGAGCATTCATCGATGATCGAGGGTTATTCAGATAAAAATTTTGTCTGCTAATAATGCGGAAAATGATAAAAACAGGTACAATTCATTCAAATGTGCAATTAACAAAAGTACAATTAGAAAAATGTACAATGAAGACCTAGCCATGTAGGTTCTATAATAATTGAGGAAGATGAATTTCCACTAAGCATGCTGTTAATAGAGTTGGGATTGTTATGCCCAGTAATTTTCATAATCTCTTGCTCACTTACATCACCAATCGACTGATGGTGGTTGATTTATTGGATTGATTTGTGATTGTTTTCCTTGGTTTTCAAGCTGATCGCTTCGGCAAGCGTTCTTGGCCAATTTTAAAAATTTTTGTTTCGATGTTCAATGATCACTTTCGACTTTCCACTGAAGATTTGCTCTCAGACATAATCTATTCGTTTTATTATTTGGGTTACTTTTTGATGACATTTCTTTGAATAACCTGACGGGACATAAGTTGCTGCCGTTGTTTTCGACTAAAAATTTCCTATCAGTATACATATTAGACCATCTTGGCAAGTCTTGCTGAATACAGGGTTATATTCAATTCGATTTGATACAGAGTCCTCGTTATTTGTTTCGATACGAAATAGAAAAAAAATCCTTCAGGGGTGTTATTCTACACTTAATGCCGCTGAACTTTGTTTTCTTTTACAGGGATCCGATTGAAGTTTTCGTATAGAATCGCGGGCAGCTCGCGCTTGTTGAAATACAACACTTTTGAATGGGTCAATATTAACTTTCATTCCTTCATGATATTCTATTTGTAGAAGCTTACCTGCTAGGTTCCAAATGGTTTCAACATTAGCTTCTTTGAACTCTGTACCATCCTTTTTTCTCATGTTCACAGCCCAAACCCTTTAATATCGACGCAAATTCTGGCACTGTCCGATTACCATCTATAACTGATTACCATCTATAATTCATATTTTTTTACATTGAAGAAGTCCATGAACGCTTTCATTTAATTTTTATTGGATTTCTACTTGAGCCAAAAATTTTCACAATGAGTATCTCTTGTATTTTATGACTCTTCTAATGAAGAGTCATAAAATATTAGTGACATTGAAATTGTCATCATATCAATAAACATCCTTTCAATATTAAGTACAATATGATAAGTTGAATAGGTACAATGAATCTTCAGCCGCATATTCAACACTAAGACGATAATTACAGGTTCAATCAATACTCGACTTTCTTATGTTCTTATGTGGTCAAATGCATAATATCACTTGAATGGAATATTTGTCCGACAAGTCATGGATGGGTCTGATAATGTATAAGATTCATCATGTTCGTTGTTGGTATAACATGTATATGTTTGCCCCGAGGAATCAATTAATTATTCTATAGACTTATTCTCAATAAACACACATATATGTTCATCAACATGTATTCATGGTGTTGATTATATGTATTACTGGTTATTGAATTTCGCGTTCACTCACGGAATCAGGAAATGTATGAAACATTGATATACTACCCTACAGAGTGAGTTATAACTATTGGGACATAGACTACGGGCGGATTGTATGGACCTGAATATGGCGATAGGACGGAATATGCCTTGATGAAATATTGCTGTGGAGAAAAATACAGGGCGTTAAAATTGGAATTATTTCTTCTTATTCCGCTTATTGGAATTATTTCTTCTTATTTCGCTTATGTCGGCGAAGAGGCATAATTTTATACTGGAAATATTATTTCAAGTATAATTCTACTGTTTGTTACAGCAAGCGCCACGTGAATGATTCCTGATGATGAAATTAACTGATAACTTTTTTAGACAAAACTTTCCAATGATTCTGATTAGAAAATATGACATTAACATGATTTTTCCGTTATATATTTTCATCCGTTTTCGAGAAAAACGCGATTGAACACTCGGTAGGGGATTTCAATATCATTTATAAAGAGTGTGCTCTGGACTATCCGATTATATATTGTTGCTGGTGAATTACATTTTCATCAGTGGATTAATTTTGGTGCGCGTTTACACTCAATACTATCTTGTATGTTTCTCCACATACTTTATTGAGGCATATTTGGTCGTATCGCCATATTTTGGTCGAAACAATCCGCCCTCTGCCTATGTCCCAATAGTTATTACTCACCCTGTATGTAGGTGATTTCGATCTGAATATAAATTCGTCTCCTAGACCATATAGCTGGTATGTATGTACATTTTCAACTTGCCTGAAATGAAACGTACCTATGCATATACTCATCTCAATCGGAAGTTAGAACGATCCAAATACGATGAATTGTTGAACACAACATTTACTTGGACATACAAACATATTAAGAAT
This sequence comes from Phaedon cochleariae, assembly GCA_918026855.4. Classification (NCBI taxonomy): domain Eukaryota; kingdom Metazoa; phylum Arthropoda; class Insecta; order Coleoptera; family Chrysomelidae; genus Phaedon; species Phaedon cochleariae. The sequence goes on along the minus strand of OU896709.1, from coordinate 16,095,543 downwards.
CAAGAATGTAATTTATTGATGAAGCATGGAATGTATAGTAACGACAAACATGGTATAGAGATCACAGAACATGAAAAAAATGAAACAAAATAGCATATTCGGTGATCAATACATTTTTATCGAAACAAAGAAGGAACTACCAATAAAATCAATCAAAAATTAATGAAGTAGTCATAGAGTGTACAGGGTATCCCAATTTGGGCACTTTTGCGGGGTATCTCCCTTATCAGTAAAGATAGAGCATTGCGGTTTTCGCGACAGTGTGCTACTTTTTTATGAAATTAATAATGGCGCGAGCAGAATTGTGATAGCTCTTCCGGTTGTCGAGATACAGGGTGGAATTGAAAAATATCACTTTTCACATATGTTTGCTCCATAACTAAAAAACAAAAGGTGCTAGCAAAAAAATAACTACGCCACTGGATTCTACGAGAAAAACTCTATAAAAACAAGTTTTAACTTCTTCGATAAGTTCAAAGATAACTGAGACACGGAGGGTGCCTGAAAAGTGATATTTTTCAATTCCACCCTGTATCTCGACAACCGGAAGAGCTATCACAATTCTGCTTGCGCCATTATTAATTTCATAAAAAAGTAGCACACTGTCGCGAAAACCGCAATGCTCTATCTTTACTGATAAGGGAGTTACCCCGCAAAAGTGCCCAAATTGGGATACCCTGTACCTAATATGATAGCGTATCAATAATTATTGTATGAAAAATTATAACAAACACAAATAAAATCATTCAGATAACTTCATCAATACGCAATAAAATATCTTCGGAAAATAGAGAACTCTTGGACAGTTGTCCACCAAGAAGTATAATGTTCTCTCAATATGTTTAGTGCATCGTTTGGTTTGAGAACTACAAAAATGATATATATTGGTAGATTTCGATATCACAAAATAGATTTTATTCACAATGTGTACCAATAATGTTTTCTCACCTAGATTTACTTGCAAATGACAGTATTATCTCAAAAACACTGAAACATTTTGACACCTTCTGCCCAATTATCATAAGAAACGAGGGTCGAGTGAAGCATCATCTTCGTGCGCTAATTCTCTTAGCAAACATTCTCAATTTCAAGGAATAGTGTGAATAGTATTATTTGTATGACAGCTTTGGAATATATGTTGAAACAGTATCAATATAATGTGTCACAGAATGAATAAGGCTATCCAAAGAAAACCTCAAACGCTCAAAACACCCGCTTTCTTGGGGGACAATAAAATATAGCTCACACAGAAAAAGTTATGACTTTTTCGCCGAGCCCGAAAGAGTCCTTATAACTTCATAACTCCATTAATAATATAAAGTTTGATCCTGAAGGAATATCTAGCAAGCGATATCGACATTTGGCGATGAAAAATTGCCTAGTTCGAGCATCCCAACGCCTGTAAATAATCCCTAAAAACTGAATGGACTAGTGTTTTCTTTCTATTCTATTTTCATGATCGCGTATAAGACGTTCGACGCGAAAGAGAAATTAAATGGCGCAGGGTGTTCGAGGTTAAATCCTCCGAGAACGATTAATTGTGTGCTTACCTATATAGTATATGGGGAAGGTCTTATCGCCCCAGCTCGAAGGGTTTGAGTCGATAATGCTTTTGGACCGTTTAGCGCGGTATCCACGAGGTAGCTGATTTATCATCTAGTAATTGAGCCTAGTCTTTCGTGGAAATTGTCAATTTTGAAGCACTATTAAGGGTGTCCAGAAATTACAAAGAAAGTTTTCAACCATCCACGCTAAATTGACTTATCATAATTGGAAATCTGATAACCGTTATAACGATATCTGCAATAAATAGAAGACAGATGTGTTCATTTGCTATGAGTATGTTCAATTCCACTTTTCCATCTACAACACTAAAGAAAAAGGAGTGTACGAGTGCATCTGATGGACCGTTCTCCTCGACTAATATAATCCTGATATACTTGGAGTGTCTCAATATACGTCGTCAGCCTTACCCTTTTGTGTTTTCTTGATTCATCATAGATATATAATGAATTCTTCGAATGCACGAATTTTGTCCATTTACCAAGGTTATCATTTTTCAGTGAACATTGAATGTATTATTTCCTATAGTACCTAGCTGATGACGAGTAAATGAGTCACTAATGACATGTGATCAGGTCAGTAATAACAAGTGAACAAGTCACTAATGATAAGTGAATAAGTCACTAATGACAAGTAAATAAGTCACTAATGACAAGTGAATAAGTCAATAATGTCAAGTGCTGTTTTCACCAACGGTAATCAATCTGAAATTCAATGAAACAGGTTAATAGTGGTAGGTGTACATTTTCAGGAACACAAATGGCTTTCAACTCGTTTCCTTGTCCCAAATAGTATATAAGTTTTAACTTGCCACTTTCACATATTCACCTGGGGTAAGTGATTTTTTTGTCCGTGCAGACCAGAGTAAAACTGTCTGAACTCATCATCCTCCACAATTTTATTGCAAGAAAAATTTTGAGAAACACGAATTCCATGCAACATATCACGTGATGGGAATCCTTCGAAGGTTTTAGATACTCATTGTTTCGACACTCAAATGACAGATAATCTGGAGGGTTCGAAGCAGATGGCGCTGGTCAGGTATAGGATGTCATATCAGCTGACATACTTCATTTATTTATCTGCTTTATTCCTGTTTGCATAGAAATTAAGCGTGCTATACACATGACTATAAAGCAGTAATAATACTGCAGTGGGGACTACTGATATTCAGTTTCCTCATTATCAAGGCATATCACATTTTAAAATGTAGGTCAGTTCAATTTTGAGCAGTGATAGCAAGCAAAATGTGGTTTTGACTGTTTTTATCCTTTTACTGTTTTTTGGCGCCGTTCCATGTGATTATGAAAATTATGTTATAGGCGACTCTATGAAGGAATTTTTCATCCCTATTCGATTCGATAAAAAAGCGAAGTTGCATGGTGAATCTTTGGAAATAATGAAGATAGAATATTTCTGATGATCTCAACTTCTTTCTCATGAATCTTTCACGAATATCTAACAAGAAAATAAAGAATACGTGATTTTCAGTATTTTTCAAAATATCTCAGGAACGCTCATAGTAAGCAATACGCCGTATAAAAGATGATCTTATTAACGCAACTCTTTTCTGATGGTTCGATCAACATTCAATCTCTTACCTATTAGGGACTATAGCAATACTGTACCTGTGAAATCTGTGGGATCCTGTGCAATGTACCTATACTCATGTCTGTCTGGTAGAATAAATATTAATTATTCTGATCCCATATTTGTTCACTGTATTATTCAACACACCTTCGATGACCACAAACATATTATTACGGTTTCCACGAGACCCAACGATGCCTATTTCATCAAGTAAAAGCCGATTCAATGCTATCAAATTGATCTTTGTTTTGATAATAAACATATTATGCTTCCTCGTAGAATATAGAATCGACAATGTATTACTATTTGTTATTCATCTGCATAGCCAATGATATGTCTCAATGTCTTCAATCCCCTGTGAAGTAATCCTATCACAATAGGAGGAACAGTAAACGCCAAGCCTTTTTTCCATATATTATCATCCATTATGAGAAAAGCATTTCCCCTTTTTTTCTGTTTTTTCTACTTGAATGCACCCTTCTCCAACAATGAACAAAAACAAACCATTATCTCCACTATTCTGAATGACAATAAGAAACTATTTTTCTTCAACATATCAGAGTTTCTGTTGATGTGGACCTTCGTGATATCAATTCCTGAGGGGAAATTGGGGATTGGTTCTCGTTCCAGATAATATATAAAGCGTATAATCGTGAGTAATGGAGGAGAACTATAGTGAGAATTGCATGTTTTCATCACAACAAAGCTCCGCTGAATTCTTTGTAGACTATCATCAAAAACCCGTTTGAGGAAGTATGCAGAATCGAATATTTCTGTTTTTGTTGGTTTCTCGATCTACTGATTGTTCAACTTTATTCTCCAATAGATTTCCTTCAGGAGGAGTTTGTGTGATGAGCATAAAGGGTATTTGTTTAATAGATTATCATTTCTTTCAACATCATACAGGGTGTTTCAGAGTCATAGTGACAAAAGCCTAGGGGAGATTCCTCTCAATAATAATAATAATAATAATGTTTATTTTCACTTTCTGAAGGGTACAAATAGAAAAATATACATACTTAATATTAGTGATAAATAAACGCTGACAACCACAAGGAAATAAATCCGCGCGTGGTGAGCATCTACGTTAAAGATATCGTGGAATGAGGTATACTTAATCTAGTTACAGTTGAGTACAGATTACATACATACTTATACATGGATACAAATACACTCACACACCCGTGTATATACATACATATACAAACACGTAAACACTATATACATTTGTAATAATACACATACCTACTCATATATAAAATGAGAAAGATGAACATGTAATACATTATATTATTAGAAGATATTTTTTTTTATATTAGTACTACGCACTAGTTCAAAATCAGCTGAATTCAAGTTAATCTATTACATGTTCTGCTTGTTGATATAAAATTTTGAAGGGTATCTAATGGAATAGTATGTATCCAAATTTTGACTTTTTTCTTGAATAGTACCACTGAGATGATACTCTTCGAGTCAGATGGCAATTCATTGAAAAGTTTAGGTCCAAGATAGGTGTGACATTTTTGTCCTATTGTTTTCTCAGTTTTCGGTATCAAAGCTTTAGTTTTGTTTCTTGTGCTATACTGGTGATTGGGATGTATCAGATTTGACTTATTCTTGAATTGTTTCAGCAGGATTATTTTGGCATGAAGTTGATATATATTCAATATGGAAGCTTCTTGATATAGATTGTTAGATGGGTAGGTTCTTGGTTTTTTATACATGTTTTTGAGAATACTTTTTTTGAATTTTTTGTGAGTTGTTGATAAGAGTGATTGACGCACCTCCCCATGCAATAATTCCATAGGTAAGGTGACTTTCGACCAAAGCGTAGTATAATATATTAAGATAATTAGGTTTGATAAAATCAGAGAGATTTTTGAATTTGTAGACCATAGAGCGTAATTTTTTGATCACAGAATCAATCTGTTTTCTCATTTGAGGTGAGAATCTATATATAATAGAGAATAAAATATGAAAATGCTTCGTTTCCGAGATAGAGGGTGTCTAAGTGTGTATTTTTCTTAATATCTTGAGAAAATACTCCCCGAAATTTGAAGATTGTATGATGGAATACATTTTACAAAGGGTATTGAAATTCATGTCTTTTCCGTTTTCATAAATAATGATGTGCAATACATTTTAGGATAATATCTAAGCATTTTCATTTTACCTTATGAAGTTCAGAGAAATGCCGTTTGTCTCGAAAACAAAGCGAGACACAAAAAATACCGGGGGCGACAAATTATGTCTTCACAATAATGGGTCTGAATATTTGGAGAGAACCACGACTGACTTCAACAAATCAGGAATCTGGGCACGAATTTTATTCCTCTATAATTCATAATTTCATGTGTTCTTGTTCCTGAACCTCAACAGGTATATGTGTAAGTATTTATTCATACACCATTCAGGATTTCCTTCACATCTCATATTTTATTTTCGGTCGTATGAGTCTGATGATGGCCGTTGAGCTGGAACGGGTCATTGTGAAATGTTTTTTTTGTAATTTTGATTTTGTCTTTTCTTTGAAACTTTGGTGGCCACTTCATGAATGGATGATTTCAACAGTTAATTTCTCACCTCGTTGATGTGATTCATCAATCACCCTAATTGATTTTCTTGATTCAAATAATCAACCTGTTTCAATGTAACTGACATTTGAATTTGTTTATTCACATATCATATCTTCCTATGATAGCAAAGCTTTTTATTAAGAATCTACTGACAGTTGGAGTAAAGTAACTTTGCTGTCGTAGTGGAGTAACTTTTCTGTCGTAGGAAAGTAACTGTTTACTGTACTATCCCAATCAAGAGGCTCCAATCTATAATTTTGTTATCGGAAGGTGGATTTCTAAAACAGAATAGTAATTCACGTAACAAGTGAGGAGAATACTGTTTTTTGGACAAGTAGACAAAATTCTAGGCCGAGACGTAGGCGAGTCCTGGAAGTCTGCGAGTCAAAAAAAGTTTTTGGACGTGTTGCGGTCACTATTGTTTCGGGGACCATATAGAATAACGAATCAATGAGACATATCTTTATTATATTCCTCTGTAGAATGAACTGCCTTCTTTACTAATTCTTTACTAATTCTCATTTGTTTCAAATACTGGAATTGGAACAACTGTTACATTGGAAATTTCGTATGGGCATTTTCAAACTCACTATCGTAGCTGCTTTCGATAGTTTATTGCTATAATTGCAACCAAACTTTCAGAAATCAAAATGTCAACAAATTCCATCTCAAATAGCTGTCAGCCGATATTTCGCTGCTATGGTAATTATCTCTGCATTAATTATCAATACCAAATGATTGGTGGGTCGAATCATGTGCTCCCGCCATTTATTGAAATATTCAAGTATATCATCGCAAAATGTTGAATTTGGTGTTTTTATAAGTCCTGAATGTTTTGGATTATTCATCACAATCTATAGGACTATCAGAGGAAACCAGACATTTCATTCTGGAACCAAATCCTTTTTTCTGTTTTTTCCAAAAAATCTATTTTGGACCATGAAACGTGGGTCTGCACACTTCTTATTTGTTATTTAGTAATGCATGTTGAAACACTCGAAACATGTATCGATATTAAACTCGATTTGTGAAAATCGAGGTGGAAATACTCAGGAAGTACCTTTTCATTTTTGTTTTGGTGGCTATTTCGACGGTCCCACCATTTATTGGAATTTGTCAATTGCGAGAAGGAAGTTTATAGGACCTATTTGTGATTTTTGTATCATAATAATAGTTTGCTGCAATAACATTTCTCATCTGAACTCATATATTATATTATGACGGACACTCTAGCCGCTAGAAGATATTCGCCAACTGTGGGGTGATATTTTTATATTCACATTCTCCTAGCAAAAATAAAAATTGGTGAATGCGTTTTAGTGCACCCACCATTTATTGTAATGAGGGCTAACATTTTAAATTGAATGGATTTTAGTGCACCCACCATTTATTGTAATGAGGGCTAACATTTTAAATTTTCACCAGATCGCACTACTGAGATGCGAGGTCAAGGTTGTTGTAACTGGTGGGTTTCTTCTTTGCGTTTCATTTGGCCTGTTCCCATAATTTTCTCTTCTCTGTTAATGAAAAACGCAATCCTACTCACCTCTTACCTAGATTGAATTACAATAAACATTTATTTTCTCATCACAGTCACTTCAATATTCAACAATACTTTTTATAGTCGATTCAACGCATAAGAGTTTGCAATTCACAGATATTTTAACATATGTATCACTCTTCCCTACCCCTTTCGATTCATTCCTGACAAAAAATTTATACCTAGGAATATTAACAATATCAGATTCATTTCCTGAACCTGACCATGCCAAAGAAGCATCAGTTGGCATGGACCATATGAGTCAACAAAATATCACAAGTTAATTATTCAGTTGAATTGAAATAATGTTCTATACAGAAAATCAATTCAAAAGTGTCTTTCTGCACTTATTTGTTCGACTTGATTTGTTGATAAATTGTTCTTTGGTATCATGTTCAATATATATGAATTAGTTATATGGATGATAATGGACATTGAAGAATAGATGTAGTCAATGTGTCCCTTCATCTGCTGGAGACTTCACGGGTTATATCGGCAACTTAGATCTCAATACAGGGAAAATTAGAAGAGCAAAATTTGCTATTGAATAATCAACACTCCCCATCAGCTATTGCGTTCAGATTTCATATGGTGATATAATAGTTCAGTCATTGGGGATCCAAAATATGGCTTACCTGGAAAAAAGTCCGGAAATTTTGAAACTTTGTAGGATTATAGTTTTGGGTGTCCAGAACTTAAATTCACAAAATGCACATTCCGGGACATGCCGCCGGCGCCGCCATCTTGCCAAGATGGCGCTCAAAAACGGTTTTTTGAAAATATCTCCAAAACGGTGCGTTTTTAGAAAAAATATTAGGATATAAAAATTTAAGATGAAAAAATTTTCTACAAGAAATGTCCTGAGCATATTTCTGCTAAAGAGAGCCGTTTAGGCTCAAGAGCTGATTGAATGACAACATATTCTGTTAATTTCTATAAACTGCCCATAACTATCTCCATATATGCGTATAAATTCATATTTTATAATAAAACGGGCTATTCAATTTGTTCCTCGTTATATTGGACGATTTTTAGATCAATTATGCGACAAAAATTTTGCATTTGTGACTTGCGATTATTTGGGCGATATAAAAATTGCATTATCGACGAATCTGGCGACTTTGCTTCAGAAGTATGTGGGTGCAGGATGGTTATGAGTAAATTTCGTACCTATACTATGTATCCGTACTGTAAAACCGCCCATAAATTCATAGAAATTTGAAATTTTGCTTTCTTGTCTTTACCACTCTATCCCAATATGAGTAAATACACAAAATATATATTTCAGATGAGATATTTTTATAAACGGTGAAAACACAAGAACTTTTTCATCAACTAAATTACCTTTCCTAACGAACACAATTTGCCAATCAGTTATTTTACGAGAAAAACGGACATGAAAAAATTGCGAGACCGTATTTAACCAAGGAAAAATGAAGTTTCTAACAACATTAAAAAAACATAAAGAGTTACAAGATCATATTAAAGTTTTTAAAAATGAACATGCCACCCCTGATCAAGTTGCCTTTGCCGGTGAGAAAATTTTGCTTGCACTATATGGATTCAAAGACACAAATTACACCAATCTTGATAAATATCGATATGTACCAGTGTTTCGTGAAGTCGGTAACAGAAAGTAAATTCAATTTGGCATCTTTACCACCGACAAGCGCAGCTGCACGACAGCATTCATTGAGAACGTACTATCAGGTTCAACTATGGCGTGGTTGTCCGAAAGTAGTTGAATAATGGGGTTGGAAGAAAACACAAACTGGCCTCACTCCAATAACTACTTTGAAAGATCCTGCTTCCAAAGCACTACTTGCTTTTTTATCTTGTAAGTGCAAGGCGGCTTGTGGTAGAGCCTGCGGATGCAGGAAAGCAGGATTGCGATGTTCGATGATTTGCGGTGTCTGCAACGGGAAAACTTGTGAAAATATCAGCCAAGTGACACTTAACGAATCCGATGAAGAAGACCTCCATTCGTTGCATGATGATTCTTTATCGACTGCAGAAGAAGAATCCGACGAGTTGAAGGAAATTAACATCGATTCTGGAGCTGAGGTAACCAGTTTTCCCGTTGAATATATCGAAATCAACGAGCCAGGTCCGTCTGGCCTTTGCCAAAAATAATTTCAGTACCTGAGTGGATTGGAACTACAGGGGAAACCACGTTAAAAAAAACGCGCCGTGTACTTAGCCTCTTGGGTGGTGTGGAAACACTAGAGGAAACAAGTACAGCATTTAAAATCGAAATTGATTGATCATTAACATGGATTAATTGATGAATTCATCGATTAATTGAATAATGGATATCCACCGTTTCGTGATAAATATTTTTAAAGTCGTTTAATATCAGATTTGGGGACCCCTAATACACGTATTATTTCCAAAACTCGCCACTACAGAAAAAAACGCAACATTTGTAATTTGGTAAGGGCACTTGTGCCTTAACGAGGGTACTTTAGCGAGAATACTCTAGGAACATATTTTATAGGAAATATCCTCTGTCAGCAAGCTATAAATATAACGAGAAACCAATTAGATAGCCGTTTCATTATAAAAGATGAATTTATACGCATATTTGGAGATAGTTAGGGGCAGTTTATTGAAATTAACAGAATATGATGTCATTCAATCAGCTCTTGGGCCTAAACGGCTCACTTCAGCAAAAATATACTGGGAACATTTCTTGTAGAAAATTTCTTCATCTTGAATTTTTATGTCTTCATATTTTTTCTAAAAACGCACCGTTTTGGAGATATTTTCAAAAAACCGTTTTTGAGCGCCATCTTGGCAAGATGGCGGCGCCGGCGGCATGTCCCGGAATGTGCATTTTGTGAATTTTAGTTCTGGACACCCAAAACTATAATCCTACAAAGTTTCAAAACTTCCGGACTTTTTTCCAGGTAAAAATCCCCAATGACGGGCCTATAAGGGCTATGATCGATCGAATGGGCTATTCATTTCTCTGAAAAAAATTCTAATAGCCGTTTTGGAATTACGATATTCTCAGTAGAAAATAGAATGCCTTGGCAATGTGCATATTCTATTTTTGTCGATATTCTCGAGGGAAGCTTGTTGAGTACAATATCATATTTGATTCAGGAAGGGGTTACTGTTTCAAATCGCTCACACTGTAGATGCAAATGTTCGTAAGATGCCAAAACGATCCAATTGAATATTTCATGAAAAAATGTTGAACTTTGTCTGTGGGTAGAGACTCAGAGATAAAGTTCCATCACATAGAGTGATGATAGAGTTAAGTTGTTTCACGTTGCAAAATAGTATATTGTTTAACGAGTACAGAATGATAGTGATTTCCTACGAGAATAAAGTTTGCAGCATGAGTTAAAGGCGAATGCTGCAATCATTCGATTATAGGAAATTAGCATTCCGTGCAAACTAAACACTTTAATTTTTCTACAGCTATAATAGATAACAGCGGCATTTTTGATTTCTTTGTCTTGTAGCCATCTGATTCCTTGTCAAGTAATGCTCATCTATTAAACAAAGCTCTCATTGCTTCAGATTTGACATTCCATGAGCGATGAGATTGTTTTTAAATAATAACACAATGAAGTTATTGTGATATATTATTAGATACGGAAATGATATTTATGACATACAAAGTACCTCATTGACGAATCGAACACAGTATAACAAAAGCAATTTTGTGGTATAGCCGTAGACAAAATGCATTACTCTGTTTCGTTATCGTTCCCTATGTTTTCCGGGGTGCTGATTCGGAATCTAGAGTTATTCAAACAAATGTCCGTGAAAAGCAGCTACAATTTCGCTTTGTTTTGGTTTTTTGTTCATATGTAAAAGGTGACCCAAAACTCAAAACCGAACTGTTTCGAAAAAATGACCTATTTTTGGAGTGCAGTATCGTGGGCTGTTTGGCCTATACTATATACAGTATGATGCAGATGTATGGAATAAATTCATTATTTCAGAAATGGGCGACATTTGAAAAAATTCCAAAAACAAGTGAGGTTTCGTTTTTGAAGCCTCATCTCATGATATCCATATGAGAGATGTAACGTCACCGGTGTTGGAGTAATGACGTAATGAACGATTTTTTTCAAATGAAAGCAGGGGTCATGTGACACCTCGTTTGAAAGGTCTACTGATCGTCTATTCAACAGTCAAAATTTTGCAAAAAAATTTGAAATTTAAATGGATTATCATTTGATTAACTGAATCTTGAAGAGGTCTACTACTGAGAAATGAACAACGAAGGGTCGTCTATTTGAAAAAATAAATCAATTAATAAAGTTCTGAAGTCTAGTTTTTGGATTTTTTTCGGAAGTCGTCCTGTTTTGAAATGAATTTATTCCATACATTTGCATCATACTGTATATGATAATTAAACCAACTACTGGTTTATTCGCAAGGAGACGGTTTATATTGATACCGTATGCTTGGGTGATAATTAGATAATTCATTTTAATGTTTCCCAGAGTCTTCTGACAGTACCGGACTGGCTCATCTCAGTCAAGTGAGATTTCGAAAACTTGGTGCCCACAATGAGTTGGGCCTTTTTTCTTGAAACGGTCGCATAAGGAAATTTCAACAAACCATTTCTCGAGTTTGGCTAACAATGTGCATCATCATGAATGGTCCTATGCAAGCTTAGCTCTACACTAGTTTTATAAGCACAATTTCAAACCATAGAAGGAACCAAAAAAATATTCCATCGATAATTATCGAATTGTCTATGCCAGATTTTCAGCTCATTTTCATTATCGTTTTGCGCAATGCCACACGTCTTGTGGAACATTATTCGAGAAATTGCAATTATTTTCCGGAGACGGTATCATCTACTTATATTTTTTGAAACAGCTACAACATTGAAAGTCATCAAAAGTGCGTATCCGGTAAAAAAATGAAACCTTTTTTCCCTGAGAGAAATAGGAAATCACATAAGAGAGATGGAATGTAAATTTTGTTCATGTAACAGAATAACATTGGAACGTGGAAATGTAGATATTGTTGCCAGATGTCTTGAAGAATTAATATAAATTCAGAAGTAAATAATTATTTTGTGTTCATGGCAATCACTTATGCTGATTCTTTGTCAATCAACTTATTCAAGGATTTATTGTTCCCATGATTGCCCATCACCTCCGAGATTCCAAGTGTGAAGGGGCCTCGTGAGTACAGGGCCTCGTGAGATTTTTCCCCCCACCTCACCGGGCCAGTCCTGCACTGAATCTTCAGCTACCGAAGTTGACTTCTAATCTCTTAGCCGACGATGAATGTATAATTCCTACAAAAATTATTTCTCCACTACAATCTGCTGGATTGCAACTGAAGAATATCTAATATACAACCGATCGATATCCTCTTTTTTTTTCTGAATAAATCACTCTCGGTAGCAAAGAGTGTGCGAGGAAGTGAGTATACTAAGTACGATATCAGCACGGTTCTAGAATTATCAAATTATTTCCCCTAGTAGATTATTTATGAACATTTTCGATAATAAGATATTGAAATTGGTCCATAAAAGTATGATATTTGCATCAGTAATACCACTTTTTTGTCAAAGAGAATAAATAATGCAGCTCGCTAGTCTGCAAACTCAAAACTTCAGCACTCAACAAAAAATCCAATATAATTTCCCTCAAAGGCCGGCGAATTATTATTCCTTAAGTTTCGTTAATTAGAAGTCTGAAATTAAAATAAGTCAGCAACTCGACATGTCTTTTTATTGTCGGTCAAAATGAATAAACGAGTTATTTACTACAGAGTCTGAAGAACCTGTTGGACTTCAGTTGTGTTATTAATTCTGTTACCGAGACGAAAAGTTTCGACAATTACTGGAGTTGATCAGGGGATCCTCTAGAATAGATCCTTATGATTCAATGAAACCAGGACGAAGTCACCTTCACGACTTCCAATTCGGAACATCAAATCAGAGGAATATGTTTCGGACATGAGATTAGATGTTCATCTTCTCCAACTATCTTTCGAAATCATGGTTTCATGAGTATAAAAAAGGGGTTGGGTATTACATTAGTATGAGAAATAATAGCAGAAAATTGTGATGTGTCTATTTTGGTCACCCTCACTTTTGTTGGATTGCTTATATTAGATAGTTACTATGTTTCGTTCACATAGTGTATTTCGAGTAAGAGTGAGATGGGTATTAGTGACAAGTGGCAAGTGACGGGGAATTCTCGCGCGTGTTGAAGGGTATTGAGTGAGGTTAGTGGTTAGAGTTAGTTAGTTAGAAGCCGGTGGCTGAAACTGTAATACCTGTACTGTACTCATTAGATTTTTGATAAAAAGTAATAACGTAGTTGGATGTGGTAGTGGTTTGTATTGTTGTTTATTGGAGTATGTACAATAAGTACCTTTTGACCATTGTACCTAGTATTTGGATAAGAAGTAGCAGTCAATTGCCTAGTATCCCCCTTGAAGATTTTGTATGTCTGGAGAATCCAAGAAGTAAACGTTTTGAATAGAAATATTGTTTACTTGAATTGGGACAACACGAAATCAATAGTGTTGCAGTTTGTTTAATATTCGAATGTTCAGAACACTGCATTTGTTCATTGTGAACAAATGAAAAAACAATATATCGAATCTTCAATGGAATTTGTATAACGTATGGAAAAAGACAAATAAACAACAATAATAAAGTCCACAAATAGTCATATGGTCCAAACTAGCCGGATTGAGTACAGAAAAACCACACGCAACTTCGATACTTGCAATGAGAAAGGCGACGCAAAAATCTACCTATAGCTGAAGGAAAGGGTGAGACGGGTCATTTCATCTCCAAATAAAACAACTTAGATAGATCTTTATATAGAGCTCCTATTTGCACCAAAGTCTTTCATTTATTTCCAATTTCTACTCTAACAACTAATTACATAGCTGAAAAATGAGGATCAGCTGATCGTCTCAGGATTCTGATCAGGAAAACAAGGTTTTTTGAAAATTACTGAAGAAAATTCAATTAACTTAACCAATACTGAGATCTCCCAAATGACGAATAGATTTTCAAGAATATCGCCTCTAATGGAGATATTCAAGCTAATTCAAGCTGAGATGAAATTGAATATATTTCATCAATGGCAGATCTCATTCATCACTATGCTGAGCGGTAGATATTTGAAGATGGTTTCAGGAAGGTAATTTCAACAGCTCAAATAATCCTGTCCGAAATCAATTGAGATAACACCAAACAAGACAATGCCTCAAACAATACGCCTCATCTTTCTCAGCGTCAGTTTACGAGCCTCCTGAAAATAATATAGTTTTTCCACCACTAGCTATAAAACCTACCATTTTTTACTCCTTTTCAAGGCATGAAGGGGGTTTTTACTAGGCCACCTCTGTTGTAATTAACCTGGATTCACGGTTCTGGTATGATATCCGCAGGAATGGCACTCGAACGGTACGAGATATCGATTAAAATGAATCATTCCATTTTTGTAAGAAAAATATGAAGGAATCAAGAATGTCTCCACTAAACGAAAAAAAATCGTCTCATCCTGTATAAAACATATTCACTGGACAGCCGTTTAGATATCAGAAGGAGCATTAGTATGAGCTAATTCAGTTGCCCGAATATCATTGATATTATGGCAATCGTTTGAAAGTTATACATGTAATATATTCATTTTATTCAATTTCTCAAGGTCAATAAATCCGTAACGAAGTGCGATAGCTATTTTCTTATAAAGTACTAACAATATTCAGGTTCTCTCTATCAGCCCCTATCATTTACGACATGACCTTTCCGGACACCCTGTATACAGGGTGAATCTGAAAGTGGGGTTTCTCATTCAACAGCGTATATTATATCTCACCTAAATGAGTTGTTTGGTCAAAAATTGTCCACGTAAAAAATGTAAGATAACGGAGGCAACTAATAACGGCTGCTTTGTGTTTTTTAGACACACATTGTTTTATAGTTGGAATCTTCTTCAAACTTTCGAATACCTGTACCTCCCGTTATCTTGAATATTTTATGCCAGCAATATTTTGCCAAACAACTCATTGTGGAGAGATGTTACAAAGAGAACCTCACTTTCAGATTCACCCCCTATAGGATAATTAAATTGTATTCGGAAATAATTTTCTTCCACGACAACACAAAATAGTTTTTCTGCAACCGACACAAAAGTCGTCCATTTTGATACCAAAATTAGCTCTTAAATTGACGTTTCTATTACTGACACAAAAATAGGTATGTTGCTAGGCAACATATTTAGTTCCTAGGAGCTAAAGTTGAATTTTTCACTAAAAAGGATGTACTGGACGTCATCAAGAATAAACAACATTGTGACGGTTGGTTATTTGGGTTGAGACTCATACCTGATTTGTTTCCGATTTCAGCAGATTTGGCATTTCATACCCATGCTGGAGATAAATACACCATATTATAGTTTAGTATTGGAATTATAAACATATCAGCAAAGTAATTTTGTTTGATCAGGGAAGTCTTCAAGATTCAAATACTTGCTTGATCTGTATTTCATTCGTTATTCTCGGGATGGATGATTTGTTTTTGAATAATCACGGCAAGCAATAGTTTTTTGTCTCAAACAACGATATTGTTTAGCTTCATTTGATTATCAAGTCAAACACAGTTTAGTATGGAGGGGATTAAATAATTACTAATATCATTGTTGATATGCTCACTAACCTAACATTTCCACGTCTTGTTCCTATACTGCGCACTGGCGCGGTATTTGCCATTAGAGCACCTGGTCCATACACAAATATGTCACTATGTGGTTGTATTTATATTGAAACTACAATTCGAACATCCTTGAAAACCTTAGCTGCTGTTAATGCAGGTAGAATATTCTTACCACATGGATTATTTGTCAATATTTGTTGCATTGCATACATATGGCACAGCATTGGTGATTACTTCACATGTTTATTTGAGTTAATTGTTTCAGTTGCAGAAAAAATAGCATGTTTCATTCGGATCAGAAGTGACTTTGTTCGACTCGCAAATTTTGCTTTCGCTCGGCTTCGCTAAACGCTCCGCCTCGCAAATGCAAAATTCGCTTGTCAAACAAAGTGTCACTTTTGATACTGATAAAACAATCTACTATTTTTTTCTCCAAACGGCATATAAAGTGGCTCTTCTATGACACTTAACAGGCAACGTTGTACTTTCGCTGCCTAGGCAACGCTAAGCTTGAGTATGAAATATCAGCCGCGGCATTCATTCTATACTACTCTGCTGCCTAGTAAAACATATAACTATTGAATAACTACAAACAGCTTGAAGTCATACTCACACAATGTTCATTAAATGAACAACAATGGTAGATTTCGGGAGAAAAACAACTGATTTCCTGGCTAATGCCACGCAGAACATTGAATTGCATCCTCCCGAAATCTATGCATCGACTCGTATGAACGAGTACTACTGATACAAGTGATTCTTTCCTGAATACCTATTGCTTTCGATTTAGCCAGACCACGCTAGACACCTACAGACCGGTTTCGATCTCTTCGACTTTCATCAGTGCAGGACAGTCTCCAGCCAGCAGTCCTGAGACCGTCGACTAAACGTAGCCTCGCCAAACAAAAATTAAGTCAACATTATATTTCCCCAGAGGCGTCTTTCATAGACAATATGAAAGCAACGCCATCTGAGTAGGAATGAAGGAAAGAAACACTCATCAGAACTGAAATTCTCATACGGGAGTGCCTGGTTGCCCGACTGGCGTAATTTCAACTACGGAATCGCCACATTGCGCGAAGTGGAATGAGATGTTAAATAAATACAAAAAAGTCAAAGTCTATCTTGGCCTGGCTGAATCGAAGTCAATAAGCATTTAGGAAAGAATCACTTGTATCAGTATTCGTTTATACGAGTCGATGCATAGATTTTGGGAGGATGTAATGGGCGTGTACACCTCAGTAGAACTTTCAACTCAAACCATGTTTATAATGACCCTTTTATACATAAATAATGATTGACGACGTAATTCGATCGAAAAATTAACTGGAATGTTCCATTTTTGTACATAAATAATAGTACCTCCTGAAAACGGACCCTCTTATGACGTAGAAACCTCTTCTCGCCATAGTTAAAAGAAAATACCAAACGCCCGACGGAGACTGATGCAACTGATATATTAATTCTTTCAACTGTGATCTCGCGCTAATTCACTTTGTCAGAAATCATGTATCATTCATCTCTGTCTGGAGTAGTCTTGTTTCAGTATTAGGGTTTTGACGTCACATTATCGCCTCGTTTTCAGAGGTCCGAAAAATCGGGGATTCCAATAATTTTTTATAAAACGTAGGGAGCTCACAGCAAGAAACGGTTTGCGGTTCTGAGCTAGTTTGGGTGAGTTCTACAAATTATGAAATAAATTTCATTTATGATATAAGCCCATTCAATGTTCTGCGTGGCAATAGCTAGAAAAGTAGTTGTTCTTCTCCCGAATGGTAGATTTGTTGTTCATTTTATGAACATTGTGTGAAGGACTTTGAGCTTTACGTATATATTATGAGAATAATAATATACAAAGCTAGCACGGAAAGTACCGTTTATTTACAAGTATTCAAGATTCCAGCATGAAGAGCCGTAAGTGAGTCCTGGAGTCCAAAAATAGTCATTTACCTAACAGGGGCGGAAAGTAGTACTTTTGCGCACGCTAAGGCAGTTGCATGAACGACACGGAGCGGAGTTTGTACATAAATAAATGAATGAATAAATAAAAGAAAAAGTTTTTGATAATCAATATTTTATAATGAGGCAACGAAATGACACATAAGACAGTATAGTTACATGGATCATTCAGTTAGTCCTGAATATCCTCATTTTCAACGACACAAAAATCGTGAGGAAATAACTTTTCAGCACTAGTGCGTTGAAGTAACTTTCATGTCCAATATTTTCATGCACTGAAAAATCATGAAATAGATTTTTTCCATCGATATAATAGGAAACATTTGAATATCAATAACTAAAACATTAGCGATGGTAAATATTGGAATTCAAAGTGCAATTTGTGTTTGTTGCATGCTGTAATATAGCAGAGGTCGTAACATCTTGAAGAACGTCGTTTCTTATTTAAACTTGATTGGTTGGTGTTTGCATCAATTATTTCCGGAGGGATATCTTGAAAGTTTCCTGAATTGCCCACTTTTATTTGGAATTACGTACACGACAAAATGACGCTTAAATGCCTATTTGTTGACTGCCACTACTGTCTGGTGCCCCCAGTTATCACCACATGTCTCTTCGTATTCCCTTCAAAATCGCGCGGAAAAGTGAAAATAATGCGGAAAAGTGAAATCGTACGGAAAAGTACAACTTCCAAACAGAAAAATCATGCGGATAATTGACTTTCCCGCGCGCTCGTAAGGAAAAAATATGTATCGTGCAATCGTACGCGAAAAGAGTACTTCGCGTTCTAGCGTTACCAGTTACCACCGATAAAACAAGGCCAGCAGACTCTGACGTAAACAGCTCGTGACGTCGCATACTCAGGCCATCTTCCAAGGCATTCGCGTCGATCGATCGTCAGTTTGTTTTTGTTTAAGAACGGTGGCGTAGGTAAATCGCGTGTGCTCGAATTCTCTTGTTGTTTATTCATCAAAATAATTGGCGGAGAAATTACTGTTCTGTGAAATATTTCGTGTTGTGATAGGCGAAATAACAATGCCTTACAAGTGTTGTGTTCCCTTTTGTCGGAGGAATTATGTGGGTGGTCCAAAAGTTCATGCTTTCAGTTTCCCGTTGGACAAGGAACTATCGAAAAAGTGGGTACATGCAATTCACCGCAAGGATTTTACGACTCCATCTAAGTACAGTAAAGTATGTGAATTACATTTCACTAAAGATGGTATTATTACTTCATCTACTGCAACCGATTCAAAAACTGGCAAAACTGTAACAATAGATTTGAAAATTCCTAGGCTCAAACGAGATGTTATTCTCACTCAATTTCCCAACTGTCCATCTTATTTATCGAAAGATGTAAAATTACGCACAAGTCGTGATGAAAAACTTCAGATACTAGAGACTGAAAATTTGGCACAAGCACTTACCAAAAGTAAAACTGAATTCGAAAATTACCAAAAATCATTTAGCTACACAGAATTTCAAGAATTTCTAGTTGTATTAGAGTCTTTCCAGTTGCCCGAAAAGTGGTTCAAAATTATCGATTTGCAAAAAGTCACATTATTCAAATTGTCTTATTCTCCAGGGCCCGTAATTACATATTCGGTTGTGATTGATTTTGTTTTGAATGTGGAATCATTTTTGTATGACCTAGCGATACAAACATCTCTAAAAGCCAATCTGAAAACACATTTTATCTCTAATAATATCAATCAAAACAAGGAATTACTAATTGAAATAGATAAAAACGAGATACATAATTCGGGAAAATCTCTTGATAATCAGAAAAAGAGGGTTTTGGAACATATTTCGAATGCATTGGACTCTTTGGTTTCTGACTCAATACATTCTCAAATTTCTTTCTGGAAACGGTCATTTTCCTCGTGGCAATGAATGCAGAATTCATTCTAATGATCAAATTGCAACTATAATATCAGCAAGTACTACAAACACTCTACTTAAAAATTACTGTTTCAAGTCTAACGACCAATTGGGTAAAAAATCCAACAACAGGAAATTGAAAACACTCACTGGCTAATTTTTTAGGTAATAGGAATTCTCCAAGATAAATATAGGTAATTAGGTATAACAAACGGCATGTCTATCAAACTAAAATACATTTTCCCCAATTTTCTTTCGATCAATCTCATGATAAGTTTATGTTCTGCGGGCCCTGTATAAGTAGGTGTGAAGTTTACCTCTAATGAGATTGAATCACTACAATTCTTGCCAATATATTTAATTCGAATGGGTTGCTGTAGGTGGGTATTTGTGTTTTATTCTGGTTTTTGCTTTGAAACTTCGTTTTTCCATAATAAAATCGAATGGGATGCGAAGAAGGGCTCAGTTGACGGCTGGCATCCTCTTTCAACCGGAAACCCTTCAAAAAAAAGCAAAATCGGCTCAATAATGATCTTAAACTAAAATCCAAATACGCGGTCGCCTTATAGCGCTATAATCGCTTGTCGTTTCGAGCCGCTGGTTAGGCCTGTCTAAGTGACGTCACCCACGGAGCATGCATGCCTTGTTTTATCGGTGGTAACGGTTCTAGACACAGTACGCGTTACATCGACATAATTAATACACATCAAAATAAAAATAATTGTGCATCTTCATGTATAACTCGAAAAATAATGACTCCATCGCAGTCAAGAAGGAGAACAATATCTACGCAAAAATGATTGTAAAAACAGAAAACTATGAAAGAATTTCAATTTCGCTGGTGGCGTAGAAGATGGGTGGGATCAACCAGTCTCTTGACCCTGTCGTACGCCTCTGGTAAAAACCAGAAATGTTTTTTCAACACAATTCAGTAGGCTGTATGTGTATAATACCCTTACTCCCCACCAAATATGACAATAATACGTCGAATAGTTTTGAAGTACTATAGGCACAAATGATTTTTAAATTTTCAAATAAAACACCCTTTAACTCAGATAGGCGACACATTTTAACTAGGTTATTTGAAGTTGATCATCATATTTTCAGTTGAGGATTCTATAGTTGAAAAATTTCCAATCAGTAATGATTCACCCTGTATATACCTTCATTTGTCCGAACACAATCAAGAAAAGGTAATCTTTTTTTCATTTTGTTTTACATAGATGTGAAAATATATGCATATATTTTTGTACCTCATCTATACATTTGCATGGTGTGGGAATATTTGAATCCAATAGAGTGATTTACAGAGAAGTAGAGGAATTGATTATTAGTTGATAATATCCTGTGAATCCATCTGGATTATTAAGGCAGATACAGAGGGCTTTGAAGTTCGACTTCCCTTTATAATGGTTTTATCCCGATAGATACAGAAACTTCGAATTTCATACACATCTTAGGCAGATTTAATCAATATTTCCTGCTATTTGCATTGGGGATTACATACACGAAATTACTTTTTTTTCTGACGAACCTTTCAGTATAATATTCAAATTAATATTGCTGTTCTCAACGAAATATCGAAGGAGGAAAGTTTACTTACAAATTTGAAAAAACAACAAATGCTCAAAATTTGAACATCAGGTGATACTAAAGAATAGTGGTTCAGACTTTCTGAATGTTAGACTTTTGAATTGAGCTTGAAATAAAAAAACAATAGTTTGATCAAAAAAGATTTGGCGCGCTCGCCGGTCCCATTTGAAATGTTTAAACTTTGAACGCGCTGTGTGCCATCAGCGATGGTTTTTGCTGCATTTGTGTCTCAAGTGACTTTGCAAATAAAAATTGAAACTTAAAAGTGAGTACTTACTATATAAACATACCATATCTTTTAGCTATTATTCAATCTTAACATTCAAGTTACCCTTTATTGTATATTCGAAAATTCGATTCAAACTACAGTTCTCAATACACTAAATGGACCACTCCTAATTTGACTCTATTCCGAAGACCTCTTACTATAGCAATCTATGAAGTCCTATACAGTATATGTCATGATCATGAATTCAATATGATTAAGAGAAGGCAAGCATTCCAAATATAAATTACCCAGCTGCACATGTTCGTGAAGCCATCTTCTTTCCTGTCCCGCCTTGTATATTGCAATTCAAAAGTTGAAGGCACCGAATTTGCTTCTTTGCATCACAAATTCACCTTGTTTTCTTTATTGGAGAAATGAAGAGAAAAAAGGTATGAGGACTTTTTTGTGGTATATAGGTGCATACATTTAGTTTTCAAATTCATATTCGATGCTCCACGATTATCCATTCCTTCCATTCAACTGAACTGATTTTTCATCATCAGAAAATACTTCTCAAGTGAAGGAAATTCATTTTTAATACATGTTAGGTCCTTCATTTTTCTATTGGAACCTTCTACTATATGAGTCGGTAATTATTATAAAGTGCATGTCTTGTACTTGAAGACTCTGACTAACTGACTGCGGTTCAAATATGCCCACTATGACCATCTACAAAATAATTCACGTTCGACCGAAAATAGTTTGTCAATCGGAAAATTCTGATTGTTAACTTGAACTCTCTATGAGTCGTATTTCTTTTCTTCATGTTGTCGTTTTTCAAAACGACTTCTCTCTTTCCGAACTGTTGTACATGAATGCCATATTCAGTAGCATCCTAGCCTCAGAATACGATTCTGAAGATAAGTCGGTCATAATATGAAACAGATTGCGAAAAAGCTGTGAGCTCATCCATGTCTCGCTGAAAACCTGCATGCAGTTGTGCTGTGTTGGTATATAGATTAAAATCTAATTTCATAATCATGGGATCTTGTTGAAGGGAAGAATTATGAGCTCGTAGAAAAAGTATAGTATGTAACGCGTTTATAAACTCTTCTAGACACTTGTTTATTGAACACTCGCTTCGATCTGCTGCGCTCGTGCTTGAAATACTCGTTACTAAAATGGCGTTTATAACATTTGTTACGTAATATAATATTTAGGATCAACAATCCACAGATCCGGCCTGATGTATTAGTTAGGATTCTATTCAGAGACGAGCCGCTTCCACGTGTTTGGTGATGCCGCACTCACTGAATCGTTGATATCATTGGTACACCGTAGGAAAGTTGACGCTTTTTTACTTTTTGAAAGAAACTTCCACAAAAAAAGTTCTTCAGAAATCTTGGCTATACCATTTTATTCATCTCTAGCAATAGTCAGTGAAACTCGACAAGGCCAGTTGTAGGCACATCCTTTCGTCGAACAACTCTTCATCAGAACTCGGTCTAGAGAATGCCAAAGTTTTAGAATTTCTTGGCAAAGGACGTATTTTCAAAAATGTATCATTCAGAATATAAAAAAAAAGATTCCCACCTCTTCAACCTTGCCATAATATCCTTTCGTGCGCATCAATAGATCAAAAAATGTAAGCACTACATTTTCAACATTCTTCACTCAGTTCGTTCTACAACTCTCATTATGTAATTATTACTACACTTATTATCATTGTATCAGACATCACATACACCGCTACTTCAAGACAAAATATGCTTCTTCACCTTACATACTCCTAAGTTCCTAACCTACCCCAATTCATTCTCATTATTCAATATAAATAGGTTGCTGTCTCTTTATACGATAATCTCCAGAGCGTTGAGATAATTAGGTTAGTCTAGATAGGAAATGTTTGTTGTGTTCACATAATTTGAGTGTGAGTAAAGAGGGTAAACAAGGCAGGTTATTAACGTCAACAGAATTATAGTGTATACCCAGCAAACATCGAAAGGCGGTAGAAAGCCGGGCCCATGGCGAGAACGGCGGGCAAATGTCGATGTCGGCATGCCTCGAAAGGCCCTCCAAATAATTTCGAAGGATTATGTGACGAAGGCAGAATGTACACATACTTATTATAGGCCTCTGTTTCCCAGTCGCTAGTTTTCCGCTGTATGTATCCATGTCAAAGGGCCATCAAAATTTCAACGGAGTGTGCCATCATCACTCACTCAACGTTGGCATCCCTCGCTCGCGTGAATTTTTATTTTGATCATTTTGCAGTGGTAACAATGATTCAGTATGGCGTATATTGATTTCTTTGTTTATGTTGTCTCAACACTCTCAAAAGAGATTTTAGTACTGTGTTCAGTTATGGTTCAGTTCGTGTTTGGTTTTCTTGTGGATTTTTATACAAAATAGAAGGGAATTGAAATAAATACAGAGTGAGTGAGGAACAAACATATATACAAACTTGCACAGCTGAAAAATTCTATTTTAGATAATAATTTAACAAACACCATTGGACAAACAGATGCAATAAGAGTTTGGACGTGTTCAGCGGATACACAAGAATATAATAATTGAGGACTTTGAAGATGCATGAGCTTTCATTACATATGAATCAAAACGAAAATCATTGATAGCTACTTGAAGAAACAGTTATATTTCAATACTGTAGGTATGTATAAGGTTGCATGTTTTGGATTAGTAGGGAATGAAATCATTCAATCTTTCAGCTACAAAATCAACAACCAGGAGCCCATCAATTACAGATATTAATGAAGAAAGCACACAATGATCCAGACTATATGATATGAATTATTTCATGGTATATGATATCTCACTTCCAGGCAACACTCATATCAATATGATGAAGAGTAAGGATCTCCATATCTGGAAATTGTTTTCTTGTAGATTGAACTTTATTGTTGACAATAACTTGATCAATATATAATAACTGATTACCTACATACCTTTCAAGTTATTAGGTAGGTACATAGGTGATGTAATTTTTGACCTAGAGTTAGCAAATTTTTGAAACAAGGAGGATACAGAGTGATATGTAGAACTAGAATTAAGATGTTTGATGTTTCCATAGTTGTGATATGTATTGGTTGTGATCATGGCAATAATATACACACATGGATATTTTCAGTTCTTGTTTTTGTATGGGGTATTTATACTGCTAGTTTCCTGGAAATAATAACTGTGATATCAGAATGCCATCTCAGAGATTTTTATGTAATTATTCAACAACTTCAGGTAAGGAGTGAATTCCACATTTCTGTTTTACCCAGAGGATTCACAAAAAACTCGGAGACCTCAATTCTGTTTTTTTGAAGTTCCACATTTTTTAACCAGTTTGAAAATAAAGAGAGAGTGATGCAAATCTGAGTGAAAATTAGATACGTTGCTTTCCAAGTGGTGATATATAAACTGGAATACCTTTCAAAAAACCTATTTTCACTGAGATATGTGCATTACCCTATTAAATCTTTGACAAACCTAGTTGAAAAATGGGACATCAAAAAACAGAATACTATATGAATATTAAATTCATTCAACCCCGTTAACCAACGGCCCTGTAAGACTCCTCTATCGGGGGAATGAAAATACTCAAGCGGCCAATTAATGGCAGTCTCTGAAAAGTCTCAATCGGGCCGAAGATATGCCATGAATGCAGTACATTTGAGTACTTGCTTCTGCCCACCAGAAGCCCTGCAACGTAATAAGCGGCATACTGATGGCTCTAGTGAGGCGGTCGGCTGTCGGCCGCCGGGACACGGGCTAGCCGGCCCAATTTAGTTGTACAATAGAGGACCGCTGTTACCGCTTGCCGGCAAGTTTCATTGTACCTTTAGAGGGCCGCAAAAATCATGTTTGCTGGGTAAGTACCTACTTTCTGTCCGCTGATGCGTTAGAGGCATATTCTGATTTCTAAGCGTGTATATCTTGAAATATGCCCTGCTTTCTTAGCAGAAGTGGGTGTTTGATGAATAGTGGTGTTATGACTGCCATTGATTACTTGGCAAAACAAATTAATTAGACTTGGTGCCTCCTAGTATAAACCACCCATCATTATGCATTATTCTGATGACCTTGTCCTGATGTAAACATGTGAAATCACATGATATAAATATCCGAAATCTTACCGAGGGAGCTTGATAATAGATTCACTGGATCATCACATAGCAGTTCTTTTTCGACTGCATGTTTACCGGGCAGGACAATAAAACAATGGGACTGGAAAAGGTGAAACAACTAATGAACAGACTTATCATTGAGTCATGGAAGCCATCCATCCTCCTCAGATTGGTCCAAAATTTTTTCGAGGAAAAAACAGTATAAAACACAGTCGGTCGACCACAGGAGATCTATTAACAAATCAAGTTTGTGTTACTCATTATTCCCTGATAGCTGTAATCCATGATCATGTCCTGCGTTATTGTTCTGCATTATATTTTGTGATTATCAATTATTCGACGCTTGTATGTCGACCTGAAATGAGTTCAGATAAGTGCTCTCTGTCTCAACATACCTAGTCAAATAAGAAGACAAAGGCAAAGACAATTCCTGTTATTTCATCGGCTCGCTTATATACCTATTGAAGTATAAAAACGTGTATAGACAAGTGCTAACCAATCTCAGGATTCAGCTCATCAAACTACATGATGGAGTTTTGAATACCCTTCTCTAATTTTGTGTTCTTCCATAGAATTTTGGAAACTAGTGAATTTCGAAAGTCGAATCATCTCATTTCTCACAAAGTGCTGCCAATGAGAGCAGAATGAAATGATACGAGTCAAGTGCTCTTGTAAGGGCTCTCCAGAGGAACAAAACGATATTTTATTTCTCCAAATGACATTGAAAGTGGATTTTTGATGACATTTGACAGGCAGAAAAGGTGTACTTTTACTGCCTAGGCAGAAAGTTTGTCGCAAATCATATCCTCTTCAAATTAATTTCATCAAATAATCCCCATTTATTTTCATGCTTGATCGTTGATCTATCCATTATGAGCTTATATTTTTCTGATCATTCTTGATTCTAACTCAACCATTTTGCAAAATAGTGCACAACGGCCTTGGCAATTAAGCATTGATTGAGGGAAGTTCAATTCGAAGACGAACTTTCTACAGAGTCAAGAGTTCGGAGGAGGGTACACCCTGTATACCATTTTCTAATCGATTGATTCTTCATATTCGAATAGTGAGTTTATCATATCTTTCATTTCATGTGATATAAAGACAAAAATTTGAAGGTTACAACATTTTTGAACTACCTTCTCTATTGGCGGAGGCACTGCGAAATATGCTTTCTTGAATAAAATGTCTATTTGGAGTAGTGAATATATACGCCTTAGCATTCAGTGGCTTCATGAAAATGAATCAATAATTAAAATCAATATCAGACTTATTTATTATTATATACAACGGTCAGAGATATTTTTATAGTCTGAAAGAGGCTTATTCTTTCTGTATAAATGTTTCGTACATAAATTAGCAAAAAGCATAATGGCCAATGGAGTAGCGTACCTGCCTGATAACCTACTTCAAGAGGTTTTTTGATTTTATTTTTTCTCGCCCTAATCAATAGTTTCAATCCATGTCAATGTTTGTATGCAACCCTAACCTAACTTGGTTCACCTCGGAGATTCCTCATCGTAAGGAGCATATAATAATATCTTCAGGAGATTATGTTTCTTTACCATATGATGTAATTTTTTTCATTAGAAATTGTCAAGTAATAGGAGAAAGATGAATAAATGAATTTGAAGTGGAGAATTAATTCTATGTGCCTGATGCCAGAGTACGTGGGTTCGAATCTCCTATCCCACCAATTTTTTTTTCACTTCTTTCGAAGTGATGAATTGGAAAAATTCTCCGCAGGCATTTACTGTTGGAACCAATATATCTACATTTCAATTCCAATGAGTGTTATTCATGGTTCGAGATATATCCATCACCTGGATCAAAATGGACATCCATTGGATGTCCAATTCTGTATCAAATGAATATCTGATATATATCCAGTGGATATCACTCTGGACGTATTCGGACGTCCAATGGATATTTGTATCTCCATTGAGGACATCTTTCGGATTTCCATTGTATGTACTTGTGTTATATAGGGTTCGATAAAAGTTCCTAATTCGATATATTTTCGTGCTGAGCGTAAATAGTGTAATTAATATAATCATTCCAGCATTCGCACATCATAAATCATTCTCAATAGCGTTATCAGTTTCATGTTGTTTTACAGTTCTAATCTACAAATGAGATCAACATTTCCACTTCTATACATATATCATGTATGAAATATGAACAAATACGAGGGAACCATCATCCGATGATACAGAAAATTTATTGTTCAATTCTTGGGAATATCTCAAGTCACACTAACGATTGTTATTCACAATTTGCATCTGTATTCCTTACTATTTCTGGATTTGATTGATATTGACTTGATCTGATCAGTCTGATATGCAATTGAGATATAATTGAGATTCTAAAGTCAAGCTCCGACATCCTTTTTCTCGAGTGATCCACAGTCCCATCAGTCAGTTTATAATAGATAAGAGATGAATTTTGATTCCGTGTGTTTCTTGAATACTCACTATATATAGTTTTCGAGAAGGCTGGAAATAGGATAGGAAGAAAGGGGAAAGGGGTGTGTAATAAAAACAATCCTTGATAATACAATTTGGTCTCATGAACATATATTGGACAGACTCGTATGGACAATCTGGATATCCAATAGACAACTATAATTCGTACACTGGACTGCGTATGGATATCCATGGAACATCCACTTTCCACCATTTTGATCATCCATAGAAAGTCCCAAACATATATCTGATGGATGTTCATTCCGTTTATCCATAGAACATTCTCACTGTACAGGCTGTCCCATTTTCGATGTCCTTACGGGATATCTCACTTGTTTTTGAGGATGGAAATTTGGGGTTATCGCGAAAGTTGGCTACTTTTTAGTGAAACTCAGATACTGCAAACAAAATTTTCATAGCCTGCTTCGTTTTTGGGATACCCGGCCAAAATTGAAAATGTTGCATTTCGGGATTCTCTCTGTATCTCAGCTATCTTTCAACTGTCACTCATATTGTTTTTCACGTGATATCCAATGGCGTTAGTCAATTGATGGAATGAATATTTTCGTTCACACTATTGATAATATCTCAAAAATATTACATACATAAGAAAGAGTTCCTCTGAATCATAAATCCGGTGTTGATAGTATTTCTTGTTCTGATTGCAATGTGATTGTTGGTGAAAGTGGTAGAAGGAATTCAACTAGTCTTGGAGTATGTCAAAACCATAGAAAAATCTAAAAACTCCATTCCTATTATAGATGAGTATTATACTTTTAGTTCGTTTGCAAACCAAATACTGAATTCTAAGCATAACTTCGATATGAATCAAGATATAAAATTTTTCATCTTTGTCAGAAAAGCACCTATCATTGAATCTACTGGAGATTTCTGGAATAAATCTGTCACTTCCCTTGGAGAACAGGTGAACTATGACTATATGAGATTTTTCAATTCTCTAGAGTTCACCAAAAACTAGACTCAACTTTGTGTTGTTTTGTTCCTGCTTTGGTCTCCTCATTTTCTTTATTTGAATTGTCATATTTTCAGATTTGTTACTTAACCAATCTTTGTTGAACATTTGTCCCTCATCCCCATGTTCCTCACTGTCATTTCTGCTTAACAAAATGCTGCTGTGAAATTGAGATATCCGAAAAAAAAAAGAATATGAAAAATCGTTTCTATTTATCAGTCAGTTCATTTGAAGAGATATTTCAAAATGAATGTCACTTCATCATTGTCACATTTTCTTCCTTTACAAAATAGAATCGTCAAATTGGAAAACTGACGTGTCTTTTTTGAGCGGTCATCATCAACTTCATTTTTTCAAATAAGAACCTGGATTGTTCATTTCATTTTCAGATAATTTTCATTTGTGTGGAAAGCTGGTTCGAAAAAGGTATAGATCGAGATAGACCTTTGTCCAACACATCAGCGTTTTCGAAATCAATTTGTCTTTGTCTAACACATTATTCAATGCAAAGTACCTCCTACACAATTGGATTGCTCTTATTCAAAATGTAATATTCATTATACCAAACCAAGGTACTTGGCACTGGATAATGTGTTAGACAAAGACAAATTAATACCAGGAACGTTGTGTTAGACAAACATAAGTACACGGTAGAAAATCCTATTCAGCGAAACTTTTCGTCGAACTAGAAATGCACAATTAGTGTCATCAAGAACTCAAATGTTGAATTTCAGTCAAATTCGTGTAGGTTCATGAATTCTCGAACATTTCTCATAGCTGGAGTTGAAATCAAGTCAACAATTTTCATACCTTCTATAAACATTTTTGTCATTGAAGTAAACATGTTTTGATACACCATCATATCAAGGAGACCAAAAAATAACAAAACATAACAAAATCTAGGTCCATATTTAAAAAAAATTAGTTGATGGTGCCGCTCGGAGAAGAAACGTCGAATTTTCAATTCGACAATTTCATTTCGTAGAGGAGAAAAAGTGGCAATGATGAAAAGATATTCATTTCATAATATCTCTCCAAATACACTGAGTAATAAATAAAAACGATTTTGTATAGTCTCCTTTTTTTCCGGGTATCTCCGGAAATAATCGAAATTTTCCAAGTTCTGAGCTGCATTTTGTTGAGAATGAAATGGTGCAACATCACTTTAATTCAACCTACTATGTATCACTTAAGGTTACCGAGATCCCCATGCTCAACCACGAATTTGTAACACCCTGTATATGACCATTTATGAAGATATTGGTGCTGTGGAAGAGAATATATAAAAAATAATATAAGAATCAATGAGAATAGTTGTTAATGGATTATTATTCAGATCAATGCGTTGACATTCATATTATTATGTCGAGGTTATTTTGTGGAGTTAGGGTCTCACCTTCTAATTCATCTAATCAATAATCGCTTAATTGTAATATAGAACGATCAAGTGGCAACACATTAATCATGTCATGCTATATAGACCAAGTTCTATGTAATTTCGTTATCTCATTTTTTATGAAACTTTCGGCCGTTATGAACAGATATAGGGAATTTTTCACTTTCAGAGTCACATTTTGTGATAACGAATACTGATTGATCCACAGATAACGCCGAACAAAATTAATTAATCATGGTCGACTGTTGTGATCAAATCCGAATTTATATATCAACTGGGTGAATATTAACAAGCATTCATGCATGCATGACCTGTTTGAAGTATATTTATATAAAAACAGCATGTCCATGTTATGTTGAACATATTTGGCCTAATTATTTAACACGATCAAGGCGTAATGCTGTTTTGTCATGGAAAGCTCATGAATATATTGAGCTTATAAAAAACAAATTATGCCACGTGCACGAACTTGAAATGTGGAAATTTTAGATTCTTTATAGTGAATAAATCAATGAACACCATTCACCCTCAATGTATTTGGAAACATTATTGTTTCTTAGAACGAGGAAATTTCTGGGGTAGGAGACGCATGTTCTAATATAAATATCATTTTTGTCTTGTTTATTCAGATATCATAAATACCAATAAGTAATCAGGAAGAAGCCTTATTTGAAATTTTGAATCAAATCATTGGATAATCTATATGAGCTATCCCTTCCGAATCAAGTTCAAATAATGTCAGATTGAAGAGAAAATCGAATCATTCAAGTTCTGTCTTTTGTTGCCAGTGTATTCTGAACACAGCGAATATATCATTCAATTTTTGTATAGATGACAATCACAGCGAATAGAGGTGTGGAAAAGTAAAAACAAAGTTTCGAATGTTGAATCATCATATTCAATGCGCACTGCTTCCGAATCAAGTTCAAATAATGTCAGATTGAAGAGAAAATCGAAACTCCCAAGTTCTGTCTTTTGTTGTTAGTGTATTCTGAAAACAGCGAATATATCATTCAATTTTCGTATAGATGACAACCACATCGAATAGAAGTGTGGAAAAGTAAAAACAGAGTTTCGAATGTTGAGTCATCATATTCAATGAGCACTGCTTCGAATGCCGAATGATGAGTATGTATGATGAGTCAATAAAGTATCCCGATACCCTACCAAGGGAGAGCTGGTTATGAAAAAGCTCGATACACTCCTGAAATATTATGAAATTACTCAAATTTCCGAACATTTTCATCATGGCATACTGACACAGTGAGCTCAAGTAAGCATTAACAATACCTAAAACTCCACCTGCTTTTCTTATTATCGATATGCACTTACCGGCAGAAAAAACAAGCCCTCAAAAATTTTTTCCAAATCGTTTGCCCTGTAATTTCTCTAATTCTTGTCCGATTTTGATGAAATTTCGACCGAATCGTATATTCATATTTCGGAATACACCAATACAACTCGTCCTGACGGACCCGTGGTGTTGCTTGGCAACAAAATTTTGTGAACAATGATATAATGACATAATAGGGAATTTCACCATGATTTTTTGAATTTTTTTTCACGATTTAGAACACATACTGGGTGAATTCTGCATTTTTTCAATTTTCTTACGATTGCGGTCGACCCAGAAAAAAATTATTAAATTGAACCTAAATTCAAACGATAGCTCGAATGCGCGCGAAATATCGATGGCATTTCATTGGACGAATACAAGGTGCATCACACCGCGTCATACACTTGGTCTTGTCACCATTTGTCATTGCATTTGTCACTCAATAAAAACTATAATAGTGACAATGACGGCTAAATATCTAGAGTGTCGAACAGTCTAGATATAAAGGCCCGTATTTATAGTCGCTCCTTAAGGTGGCCTCGTCCCTTAAGGCTTCCTTAAGGACCAGTTTCCAATTTATAGTCGTAATATGAGCTCTAAGGAAGCCTCAAGGAAATGTCAATTCCAAGGAAGGTAAAGAGGTACCTTGAGCATTCCTTGATTTAATTTCTAGTAGTATTTCAGGTTATGTTATGAATTTCATGAATAGGATGATGAAATTTGAATATAGTAATCAAATGAATATTCGAGTCTTGAAATTTGTACAGAGGATCTGATTCGAGTATATTGATATCCTGTAGAAGCTGATTCAAGTTTAGTTGAAAAGTAAATATTTTTTTATTTCGAATAATAGGTATATATTACAAATAATGGAAACTACATATTTTTATTACATATAGGTAGGTATCACCATGATATTCTTGATGATTTGTTTGTGGAATTGAAATACATACATTTTCAATGAACAACCACACAAAATCACAGATACATTCGAAGTATTCAATCAAATGGATATTATTCCTCTCCCCGG
This sequence comes from Phaedon cochleariae, assembly GCA_918026855.4. NCBI lineage: Eukaryota > Metazoa > Arthropoda > Insecta > Coleoptera > Chrysomelidae > Phaedon > Phaedon cochleariae. The sequence goes on along the minus strand of OU896709.1, from coordinate 16,062,638 downwards.
CATATTATTTCATTGAAGCTCGAAATAATCAGTTTTCAATAGAGTAAACATTATTGTATTGTTATTTTCCAACATCATCATCCATAAACTCTTCGACCCCTTCTTCATTTTGCGGAAACTCGGATATATTTTGTCTATGATCGGATTAATATGCTGTTAGGCCCAATTTGGACCAACCTTTGAAGATTATTACTGGATTATTAAAATCTTTCGATGCGTGGTCCACACTCCACAGTAAACAATAAACCTTTTCAAATTTGACATTTTACATTTTGTGATAAACACGTGACATGAAACAACAAATTTGGTCACGGAACACTAAAATTATACACTGTTGCCACGTGTGAGGGCTCCTTATAGAAGGAATACTCAAGGGAGGTCTATAAAACAAGTTTAACGTCAAGTGCTGATGAGTCCTCGAGGGATCCTCAGATAAGGAAGACTTGAGGAGTTCTTGAGGAAACGACTATAAATACGGGCCTAAGCCAACATTGATAGTGATATTCTTTCGTTCTGAACGTACTGACACATTTCACTCGAACTGAACTGAATCAGTTGACATACAATGAACGTAATTTGAAAGAACGCATATTAACTGATTCAGTTCAGTTCGAGTGAAAAAATGTGTCACTACGTTCAGAACGAAAGAATATCACTATCAATGATGGCTAAATATCTAGACTGTTCGACACTCTAGATATTTAGCCGTCATTGTCACTATAGGTCGCGTGCACGATGACCGACCCTGGAGGCAAAATATTGAAACACAACCTCACTTTTTCATTTGTTTACAGGTTGAAATTGTTTTTCACAATATTTTGGCATACGAATCGTGTTTCTTGCGTTATTCATTAATTCAAGCATGCCTTCGCATTGTGCTGTTGTACAATGCACAAAAAATGCAGCAAGAGACTAGGAAATATGATTTTTCAGGTAAATAGTAATATCACATAGTTATATCATTATGAAATGTGGTATCATTCCTTATTAAAATTCCTTCTGCCTTCTGCCACTTCTGCAATACAAGCTAATACTGCTAATAGATTGAAAATGTCTACAACACACACGATCGTCAGCATGTCAGACCAGTCCTCCCGATTGATTGCATGAATCCAATCTTCTTGCATTATTTTAGAAATTTCAGGTATATTCCTATTAGCTCTTATTGCAGAAGGAATTCCGATGAGAAATCAGAGAAATAACCAAATTTCAAAAATGAAAACTATATGTGAGTGACTATAGTAGGTAATTACTTTTAAATCATAATGTACCATCTGGATTTCTTCATCTTCCGCTGCAGTTTGTGTGCATTTTACAACATTCATATGCCATAATAATTGTGGAAAACTATTTCCATCACTTGTAAACAAATAAGAAAAGTGACGTCGTTGTGTTTCAATGTTTTGTCTCCAGGGTCGGTCATCGGACAGTTCTTGCACGCAACCCATTATAGTTTTTATTGAGTGAACTAGATTTCGAGGTTAATCTTTTTCTTCTTTTATAGTTTGTTTTGTAGTCATTTTTCTCTCAAGTCACACCCAACCACTCTGTGCTAGAGTTCTGTGTCTGTGGTTTTGTGCAACGCATCCTCTTTGGGTCGTCAGAGGAAGCCTCTAGAAAATACAAGTGACGTCACACCGCGAAAAATTGTCGTTTGATAGCACTTTTGAAGTATTAATTGAACGGTTGTAAAGGAATCAATAGATGAGAGGAAGTGCTATTTGATATACCATGTACTGAGTCATGTATGAGACCGTTCGCCATATAAAAAGGGTTATTTTCAATCATAGTGAAATTGCCTATTATCCCGAATATTCAGAACATTGTGATAGAAAAGACTTTCAACAAGACAATGAAAGTCACTAGCTGATCAACGAAAAATTATTATAGTTTACTTATTCTCAGATTTTTTTTGGGATTCTTTATACTCGTTTCAATATAATGAAAATATGAGTGTTATTTCAATAAACGTATAGTGGGGACAAATCATATGATTTGGAATAAAATAACACTGCGTCTAGGAATTTCACTATTAGAGAGCATAAAAATAATTCAATCAATTTTAAGTGATACCTTATTCTGGAAAATGTTTGAAAAAGAGATATAAAACGAAGGTCAAATCACCTCGTGAATGAGAATGGAATACATGCCTTATCACAAAAGGTGGCGTTTCATCGTATTTCGTAATCATCAGGTCATGCGATCGAAGCGGACGGACACTTATTCTCCTATTCATTAGCATCATAGGTTCAAAACGAGACGGTCGTTTGTAGTATTGCATGCATACATAAATACATATACATAAAAGCTGTCCTTAGTGAATGAATAGTTTTAAGTGTGGAAAAAGTGTCTATCTACGATTCCTCGATTCATTATCTGACAATATTGTCAACCAAGGCGCTATTATTTCTTATCCACACACACACACATTTTGTTGGGGGAGATCGACATAGTTCTGTCACAAGAGAACCCAATTCACTTTCACTGATCTGATGGGGAGTGCGGACCTAGATGTTGGCCGGTCTTCTTCCGGTCATAAATAAAACAAAAGGGGAGGTTATTTATGTGCTTTTATTTATGTGCTTTTATCGTTTTGTTTTTGTTTTACTGTTGGGTGTTTGCGTTTAAGCTCCGAAACCGATTTCGGTATATACAATGGTTTATATTTTGTAGTTGCAATCAGTGTTTTGTCCATCATCTCGTTGCCGGAATCGAAAACTTTTGATTTGTGAGGGTTAACTGTTCACATCAGTAATTCTATAGATCAACTGCAGGAAGATGTGAGAATATCATTTTGCTATTTTGACATTGATGAAAATGCTGCATTTTTCAATTGATGGCCTCAATGCATAATAAACTTGTCAAGTTAGAGGGTGAAATGTTGAGGAGAAGTAAAAAATAATTTTGAAGTTGAAATATACACATGAAGAGGTGTCCTCCTACTTTTTCAGCTGCAGATGATCTTGGTAGGTTAGTGTTCTATACACACATATTAGTGAAATAGTTTCAATTAGAACAATACAGGAGCATTTTGACGTCCAGGTATAAAGTGAACAATTCAATCAATTTCCGGTGGACCCGACACCGTTTATAGGGTGAAATCTACTCTCTACTATTACTTTCCAACTGTCAGAGTTCATACTGAAGTGATGACATTGACACTAGCTTGAGTCTTGAGTGGAATGTTCAGTTTCGAAATTGTTTTTTCCAACTGAATAAACACAATAATTTATTCAATATATAATATATAATAAATAGAGTGAGTTTGAATATGCTCGCATTGAAAATTCACACTGATAGAATTGAAATATCACACTATAATTTACTGAAATATAGAGTTGAATCATTTACTCTGAAGCTTAGTGGTCCTCCTCCAGGTATAATGTTCGATTTCACTAAATATTTTTCCCTGTGTAGTTTTTGATTGGAATTCTGAAATTCTGAGCTCAAATTATGAATCAGCATAATACCTTCATGTGATGTATCGAATTTCATGGTTTGATGAACGGTTTTGGAGATATTGAGAAAAAACCGTCTTCAGGATCCGCTCTATTTGAATGAGCATAGCTCTTTTACCAAGTATTTTTCGATAAATATATGTGTATATGAGACTTCTTCCTATCAAAATACTCCAGAAATCATCCCATGAACTTTTTATCAATGTTCAGGTTACATCCTGTTTATTGAAATAATACGCATATATTTTTTTGCATAGGGACGAGTAGAAAAATTACCAAGAAGCTATGAGAAAATAAATCTGATGTTTCAAAACTATTCCATGTACGTCGTTGATAATCGCTATGGATTGGGACATTGGTATTGGACAGTAAAATGTAGTGTGCTACTGATTTCTGGCATGTACTAACAGTTAATCCGATGATGTAAACCCGCCTATGCTCTTAGTGACTAAATAAATTAGCCTGGAAAGCATTGAAAGTAGCCAGTCGCGAATGCTAAATCGAATTCGTTAGACATTTCATAGAATTGATACGCAGTTTGCCACTCCAATAGCCAGTATCTGCTGATAGCTTTTAGCAGATGATAACACCGAGCCCTTGACACATATTTCCAGGTAAAAATGAAAAATGAGATTATACTGCAATGAAGTTTTCCCATCAGTCAAAATGCCGACCCATATACGTATCATGATCTATGAGATCGCAAAAAAAATATTGGAAACTGCCTTCAAAGTTACAGAGAAATTCGAATGGATTTATGATATTCATTCTAATTATCACCTATTATTTTCATTATTCCTAACTGGAACCGAACAGGAAATGTGACTGATGCACATAACTCTTCGTTATGGGAATGTTCATTTCACAATGTTGTCAAATGCATCATAAATTGCCTTCCCAACGCTGGACCATTTGAGGTTCAAATTACACCATTGATACACTTTTCATTTTTCTCCTCCTAAGTGAAAATGCCCACGACTCATCTACAGAAGCACTACAATGCAGAGACACCTGATTGAGCAATACTTAGGTGACCAACATGATTTTTCGCTCAACATCTTATGTTACCAATTAGTTTTTACAGATTTATCATTTGTTTTTATGCCACGCATATTCACAAATGTGTTTTTCTACTCACATAACTAAAATGGCATTTATCGTACGGATATGTACCACGCTAAATGATCGATTAATCACGGATTGTCGATCTGTGATTTATTCAAAATATTAAATACGTTACCATGGCAACACGATTTCTTAAACACATCACCATGGCAACGCAGTTCATTAAACACAGCTTCAGTAATTCGAGACATATCTGGCCTGTCAATTGTATTAACTGTCAACTGTTATTTTCATATTTTGTATCAGAATTATTCAAACAATATTCGTTTGTATCGGAATTCTTCATTAAAAATATATGCGAAAAGTAGACGAGAGTGAAATCGAAGAGAATGTTCTGGTACTTGCATATCTCCAAGAAGTGTAAAAAGGAAGCACCCATCTTTGACACCAATTTATTTATTCTGCGCTAATCATGTCAATAACCGTGAAACAAAGGTTAGTAAGCAATGGACTGGACAGATCTACAACCAATATCACTTTTACGTGTCTCGCTGGTTGCATGCAGTTGTATGTATTATGTTTTCAATTCCCATTCCTTTCGAATTATTTTTTAGGTTAGCAGGAATAGCAGGTATGTTAATTAATGTAATTTTTGGAGTTCGTAGAAAAATCATAGTATGTAACGCGTTTATAAACTCTTCTAGACACTCGTTTATTAAACACTCGCTCCGCTCTGCTCCGCTCGTGCTTAAACTACTCGTTACTAAAAAGGCGTTTATAACACTTGTTACATAATATACTAATATGTTGCAGCCTCTTAGTGTAATCAGCCGTTTAATGGAAAGTCTGGTATTTTCATGAAATGCTGCCAAACACTGAAACAATGACTATATTACGCCAGAAGGCGATGGATTATTGTTCCTGGGACGCACTTTGCATACCTTCGCATTCAAAGACACATCGCTTTCTCTGAACATGTCGTCCCAGTAACTTTTCCATGAAAAATATTCGACATATTTATTGGAAGGAATATGTCTTCTTAGTTTTAGCTGCCTTTTTCGTAATAGTTTTTTTCTACTCACATAACTAAAATGGCATTTAGCGTAGGGATATGTACCACGCAAAATGATCGATTAATCACGGATTGACGATCTGTGCATGATTTATTCAAAATATTAAACACGTTACCATGGCAACACGATTTCTTAAACACATTACCATGGCAACACAGTTCATTAAACACAGCTTCAGTAATTTGAGACATGTCTTGCCTGTCAATTGTATTAACTGTCAACTGTTATTTTCGAATTTTGTATCAAAATTATTCAAACAATATTCATTTGCATCAGAGTTCTCCATTGAAAATATATGCGGAATGTAGACGAAAGTGAAATCGAAAAGGATGTTCTGGTACTTGCATATATCTACAAGAAGTGTAAAAATGAAGCATCCATCTTGGAGAACAATTTATTTATTTTGCGCTAAGCATGACAATAAACGTGAAACAAAGGTTAGTAAGCAATGGACTGGACACATCTACAACCAATATCACTTATGAGTGTCTCGCTGGTTGCATGCAGTTGCATGTATTATGTTCTCCATTCCCATTTCTTTCGAATTATTTTGTAGGTTAGCAGGAATAGCAGGCATGTCAATGTAATTTTCGGAGTTCGTAGAAAAACTTTGGTCCCCACCATGTTTGAAACTTATAGTATACAAAGATTCAAGAAGGCATACAAGAAACATTTGTTCTCAAGGCAACCCTAACATATTCGTGCGATAAAAATTATTACTACATAGTGTGAATACCCAATGTTATTATTAGGTAATGTATATGAATTTTTCATGTTTTCTTTCCTTTTGTTCTGTTTAAGCTATATACCTACACCTATCGATAGTTAAGTGGAAGAATAGTTTGTAAGCTGATTTTATATTATTTTATCAACTGAACTTCGCCTTTATTTGCTTTCATGTCAACCTCATATTATGTGTATTTATTCGTTTCACATATGGGTTTTTTCTCAAATACTATTTTGGCGTATATTGCTTCGTTTTCGAGAAAAATGGACATTACCATACTCTGGCATATCTCTGGACTCCATAAGGAAAAATTGAAATGCTTAGTTATTATCCGAAAATTCAATGCACATTATTAGTTATTGAAGCAAAACAAAACATGAAATTCAATATCCTCTCTGAAATGTATACGATGCTAAACCTTTGTGGGAAATAGTTTATCAATAAGGTATTGATGGAACTAATTTTCATTAAACTTAGACACCCTTTATCTCGGCAATGAAGCATTTTCGTTCATATATTTTTTTGTTTAATCTTGTTGAGAGGAATCTCTACTGAGCTTTTGTCACCGCATATCTAAAACACCCTGTATAAGGCTGGAGTGCCTGTTTACATCATTGAGAATATCGACTCGTACATCAGCAACCGCAAGATTTGGGTGGAAATCAGCATCTCAAAGAATTTCCCACTCGAGGCAGGAGTTCCACAGGAGTTGCGTATTTCACCCCTGTTATACCCACTATACAGGGTGAGTCATAACTATTGATAGACATAGGCTAAGGTCGGATTGTTTGGATTAAAATATATCGATAGGACCAAACATGCCTCAATGAAATATTGCTGTGGACAAAGATACAGGATGTTTCAAACGGAGGAGTATTTACTATAAACCCGCACCAAAATTCATTCATTGACAAGACTCAGGCGAGACAATAGACAATTTTTCGCCGAGGTGCATATTACATTTTTTTGTCGACCTCAAACACTTATATAGTTCCATCACGGTCCTATTCATACATGAAATCTATCGGATTTCGTGAATAATTAATTTGACAACAGCAAATAACAGTTGTTGTCAACTAACTCTAAACGTGTACCAGGGTTGCCACATTATTCAGATCTATTTTATGTTAAACGAATTCCAAGAAAGGATAATGAAATCCACCTTTTTCGTCGGGACATCATATACTTCTAGTAAACAGAAAAGTAACATATTTCCAACAAAATAGAAACAAAAAAACCAACATCCTAATGAACAAATAATATTCCTAATTCTCAATTCACAAATACTCACAAATATCACAAATTACAGTTACACAGGTACTTATAAGATTTTAGTACATAAAAACAGGAACGATTAGTGAACATGAACAACAAAAATACAAAACAAAACAAAATTGCACATGTTAACAGAGACTACAGATCAGGTTCATTCAATTTTCAAGGATGTATCGTAGTTTCAATATAAAATATGATTGTTAGATATTGACTATGTAATTGTGTTTGAGTTTCTTGTTGAATATAATATATACCTATTCTTGATGACCTCTAATCTATTTTCCTTAGTTCCTAGGAGTTGAATTTCAACTTCAATTCCTAGGAACTGAAAGTGTTGCCTTATATATTAACATATAGCTATTTTTGTGTAGGTAATAGGTACGTCAACTTCGAGAGCTTATTTTGGAATGAAAATAAACGACTTCTGAGTCGGTTATAGAAAAAAAAATTCCAATATGTTCAGTATCAAAAATGAGAATTGAAATTCATTTCCATATCATAATACATCATATCATTTCATCCGATTTGAGACATGACTGAGAGAATTTTCATTTTTCATGATCTCTTTTTGGATGTTCAACAGATGTTCGACGTGGCAAATAGCCATCAGGAAACTAGTTGGTTTTTAATGAATATTCAGAATGGAATTATGTGCCTATCTTTATATGTAGGAGAATGCAAATTCTCTACCTCAGAAGATTTTGTTTTCAAATTCTTATCCTGCATGTTCGATAGATGTAATTCAATGTTCGTGGTGGCATATAGCCAGGAGAGTAGTTGTTTTCTGTTGAATAAATTGAGAAAAAATTGATGTTTTCATCACATAGAGAATGCGAATTCTTGAAGTATATATATAAAAATTTTTTCATGTTCATAATTATTTCTGGGAATATTCCTGTTCAAAACTTTCACCCGATCAAGGGGTTCAAACTTGAACGATGAAAACTTGTTATCTTCATTGACCTCAATCGCAGATTCGTGATTAGGTTTTTTCTCAATTCAGAATTCCTTTCCACGTCCTGTATAATGGATATCAATTCATCATGCATACAAGAAAAAATCAATAAGGTCCTTTGTTCGTCATCAATTCCATTTCCGTATCTGATATCACAATGACTTCATTGTCTATAATCATTTCAGAAAAATATCATCGCCCAGAGAATGTACTCACCCTGACTTCATCTTTGCACCATTAGGCTATGGCTGGTTAGTTATGACCTACCTTGTATATCCGCACTCGTTCCAAACATCTCCTGGACTCGGATCCAGATCCTTCTGGACAGGGAGTCATACTGTATCTTGACTAGTCGAAGATCTGTGTGAACAATAGGAAAACGGAGGATATTGATTTCAGCAGGAAATTCACCAATACTATATTAAACAGTCCTTTGCTCGTCAAAGGTGCAGAGGTGGAGGACGTGTCCACTGTGAAATACCTGGGGGTTGAACTGGACAGGCGATTGAATTTCAGGAATAATTTAAGTCATATTATTCAGGAAACAGATGGCGCAATTTGGAGACTATCCAATGTTGGCGAGGAACTCCTTGCTAACGGTGGAGAATGACACTCTTATATATTACATACATATATATAATCAGACCTATCATCACATATGCCCTTCCAGTGCAGAACACTTCACTTCAGCAACCTAAATAGGGAGGCTACAAGTGCTGCAGAATAAAGTGCTCCGTATCATTACTAATGGTAATCGATACACTCTGGTGGATGATCTTCACGAGAGATGCAATTAGCTAGAATAGAGAGGATATCCTAAAACACCAATACATTTTACAAATTTCACATCTCTAGTAGCGAGTTAAAAGGGTGTGTATAATTTGCGGACTGGAATACAATGCTGCGAACTGGCTACTTCCAGGAAACAAATCGTTGTATTCGTTGCATATCTGGATTCAGCTCGTTGAACTACACGATAAAAAGTTTCTGATTTTTTCCACTGCTCCTCACCCCCCCTGGGGAGCACTTTACTCGTGTTTTTGACTGGGTATTTTTGCGAACAAAATCATCTCAATTTCCTCAAAAATCGATTCACGCCTGATAATACACTTCGAAAAGTTTTTGAAATTTTTCCCTAGTCCTCCTGGAAAGCACTTTACTCGTGTGTTATTTCATGAAATCTTGCGGACTGGGTATCTTCTCAAGTCGAATCATCTCAATTTCCTCAATATTCGATTTATCTTATGATAATACACTGCAACATTTTCTTAAATTTTTTCAGTAGCCCCCGTGGGGAGCAATTTACTCGTGTGTTTTTCATTAAATCATGCGGTCTGGGTGTGTCTTTGCATGTCAAATCATCTCAATCTTCTTGAAAATCGATTCATGTCATAAAAATACACGAAAAAAAGTTCCTAAAATTTTCCGGTAGCTCCCCTGGGGAGCACTTGCCTTGTGTGTTTTCTCATATTTTCATCAAATCTTGCAGACTGGGTGTTTTTGCAAGTCAAATCATCTCAATTTTCTCAGAAATCGATTTGTTTCATGCACTCCAGGGGGACTAGGGAGAAATGTCGAGAAGTTATCATCGTTTATTTTCATGAGATGAATCGATTTCTGAGAAAATTGAGATGATTTGATTAGCACAAATACCTTTGCAAATACCCAGTCCGCAAGATTTTATGAAAAAACACACGAGTAAAGTGCTAGGGGGAGGAAAAAATTACAAAAACAGCTCATCGTGTATTAGAAGGAAAATTGATTTTTGAGAGAATTGAGATGATTTGACTCGTTAAAATACCCAGGCCGCAAGATTTGATTTTATGAAAAAACACACGAGTAAAGTGCTTCCCAGGGTGGGCAATGAATAAAATCAGATGAGCTTCATACCAGATATGCAATATAAACAAAAATTTGTTGGTTGGAAATAGCCAGTCCGCAACATTCTATTTCAGTCCGCAAATTATACACACCCGCGAGTTAACAAAGAAAATAACCGCTACCAGAGAGCAACATGGAATTCATAAAAAAATACGGGCTGATTTACGGGTCAACCGATGTTTTCAGAGAGCCCTTGCGAACTGATCAATCCGAATTAAATCGATGACCCCTTCTCATGGGTTTGTGTTTCAGGAGGTTTCTCTGATATCGTTGAAAAAAATCAAAACCGCTCGAACCGATCGGTTTAAAGGACCACGCACCATTAACATTGAAATCTTGTCAACGGTGAAATTTTGTGAAAATCTAGGATTGAATAGATCAAATCATGCTGAACAAGAAATGTCCTTTGTTCCAAGGTTCGTTATCCCCGTTAAAAAAAGTTATAAACTCTTGAACCCAAACGAGATAACCTCTACCAGAACAGTACATTCTGTATATATAAAGTCATGTTCAAATACGTTGCAAATCTCGACCAGGGACTATTAGTGTCCTTCCCGTATAACGTAAACCACCAATCAGTGGTCGCAATATTATACCATCAGCGTTGACATGTTCCCGACAAGATTGGGCATTTTCAGGGATAAAAATATTATTTACAATATACAGGGTGGAGACCTAAAGTGGAATAAATTCGCTAGCAGGGAGGTGAATATTTTTTTTGAAAATTCCCGAGATACGTCAACGTTTTTATAAATTTACCTATATTTTGCAAGCATTATGAAGAATATAGGCCTTCAGGGGTAGCTGAAACTACCCTCAACATGTTTTTTTCAAATGCAACCCTATGGCTTGTGACCCCTCATTGGAAAGCTGATGAAAAGAGGAATCCAGCATACTGATCAAATTTTATTTTTTCTCATGTTTGAGGGTTGCATAATATCAAAACTAAATAATGAAGTTGAATTTATCTTCAGCGTAACAATTGCTCAAAATGTGTACCATTCACTTGTTGGCAGCATCCCAGTCTGTGGTAGGTCTCGTTCCTTACATTATGGAACATTTCCGGTGTTATTTTTCTGATTTCCTCTCTTATCCTTTCCTGTAGGTCTGCTATGTTGTTTGATTTTTGAATGTAAACCTTACTTTTGAGATGTCCCCACAAAAAGAAATCTAGCGGTGTAAGATCTGGTGACCTTGCTGGCCACTCCATGGTACCTTGCCTTCCAATCCACTTACCGGGAAAAATTCTGTCCAGATATTGACGAACAATAGTAGCGTAGTGTGGCGGGGCCCCATCTTGCTGAAACCATAGCCTCTCGTCGGTCAAGTTAGGGTTCAAGGGATTTGGAAATAAATGACATAGAACTGGCATTAGTTCGTTCTGGAGAAAATGCAAGTATCTTGCTCCATTGATAGTGTCATCTAAGAAAAATGATCCCACAATTGTATCTTTGATTATTCCGGCCCATACATTAGTTTTCTGTGGGCGCTGAGTATGAAGTTCCCTCATCCAATGAGGGTTCTCTACAGCCCAATACGACAATTCTGGCGATTTACATGCCCGTTCAATGTAAAAGTAGCCACGTCTGAGAAAAGTATCCACTCCAATGATAAATGGTTCTGATCAATACTGGTCATCAATAAATCGCAAAATTCCTGTCGGCGATCTGGATCATTTTCATGTAGCTCTTGAACAGCTTGCATTTTATAAGGGCGTTTTTCCTCATATTTGAGTATCCTCAAAACTGTTTTGTGATTGAGATTATTATCACGGGCCAGTTGGCGGGCTGGAGTGAGTGGATTTTCTTCTAGAGCAAGCAACAAATTCAACTTCGTTTCGTCATGAACAACAGCCTGCCTCTGACTCGGTACTTTTCTCACATGACCCGTCTCTCGATATTGTGCTTCTATTTTACTAACTGTACCTTGATTTATTGGTGGTAAGTCAGGATATGTTTCTCGGAACAGGCGAACAACTTCGTGTTGAGTTCGGGCCCTATCACCAAAGCCAATCATCATCAAAATTTTGATTTTCAGCGATTTAGTTAAATAAGGCATTTTTGGTACGCAACAACACTTCTTTTCGAACTATGAATACGGCATACAAACTTAATTCATCTTTGCGGCTGTGTAAAACACTAGCAAAAAATAACAAATATCAGTTGTAGCAAGAAATTGCTTGGAATTTTTTTGCGGAGATATCGATGTTTACATTCCGAAACTGAAGAAAACACATTATGAGCGATTGATATATTGGGAATAGATTCATCTTTTAAGTTTCATCTTGATTTTATGTATCCCTCAAACGTACGAAAAAATTAAATTTGATCAGTACGCTGGATTCCACTTTTCATCAGCTTTCCAATGAGGGGTCACAAGCCATAGGGTTGCATTTGAAAAAAACATGTTGAGGGTAGTTTCAGCTACCCCTGAAGGCCTTTATTCTTTATAATGCTTGCAAAATATAGGTAAATATATAAAAACGTTGACGTATCTCGGGAATTTTCATAAAAAATATTCACCTCCCTGCTAGCGAATTTATTCCACTTAAGGTCTCCACCCTGTATACATCTACTCTAGCAACTAATAATAGGTGGAGTGAATTATTATTTGCGCCACAAAATATGCAAACTCTTGCATGGATGGGAAAGACAACATTCAGGTTCATAAAATGAACCTTATCCCGAATTCCAAGTTCCTCTATAATGGATCAATTACAGTTCAGAAATGAACGAGTACGATCGGTTAGGGGTATATCCTATCTTCCTAGAACCTGTCGACGATGTATTGCGATTGCTTGCTGCTCAACATTTTGATCTCGATCGATGCGTGCCATAGCATTGATATTGCCTTCGCTATCGCATATAAAGCAACGAAACCGCTTTTGCTCAATGACTTTTTCTGACATAATATGAATGAACATCACCTGACAACTCAAAAATATATCAGCCAAAACCATATATCACACAGGATGTGCTGTTCTGGTTGAGGTTATTTCGTTTGGCTTCAAGAGCTTATAACTTCTTTCAACGGTCATAACGGACCTTGGACCAAAGGACATTTCTTGTTCAGCATGGTTTGATCTATCAAATCCTAGATTCTCACACAATTCCACCGTGAACAAGATTTCAATGTAAATGGTGCGGGGTCTTTGGCGAGGGACACATTTTTCTGTAATTATCATATCCAAAGTTGAAACCTTGAAGCGTAACGGGCATCAACTTTCGATTTTCAATTGGAACACCCTGTATCTAATTGCATCTTCAGATCCTCCCTGGGAAGCTGATTTCATCAATGCATCACATTTGGGGTCTAGTGGGAATGATTACAGGGATATAAGGCGTGTTCAAAATCGAGGTTCTTCAACTTTAGGATTTTTTTGTGTCGAAACTATCATTGATTATCTGTCGAAACGGCTTTTCGATGCTAGGATGTAATTCAATGTTCTGCGTGGCATATAGTCAGGAAACAAGTTGTTTTTCTCTCGTTATCTACACAGTGAAAAAAAATTACACCAGTTCACACCAGCTAACACCCTTGGGTGTCCCCTGAGGTCCTGATCATTTTAGTGTGAATTAACTCTGATATTTTTAACACCATCATAGGGTGTCATTCGTTCTAACATACAGTCAAGAACTACACTAGAGTATCTAGAGCTAATTTGATCGATTCGTGTTATTCAACACCAGAGTGGTGACTGTACAATCATTTTGGTGATTATTTTGACACTATATCTGTTGCGTTTCTGCTTTTACTGATGATATTATGATAATATGTGAATATTTGACGGATATTCTTCTGTTGTGAAAACACACTTATCGAGTGTTATCACGCTGAGAAGCAGTGTTTTCTTGTATGCATCTGAGTGTTGAATAACACGACTCTGATATACTAACATTAGTATTCAGTGTATGAAACGATCCAACGTAGTGAGAATTGTGACTTACAAAACATCTCTGAGCTGATACTATTTGTAGGCTGTCGAGAAACGTGCGTCGAAGGAGCGCTAGTGTCACCATCTATCAAGAAATTCACTAAATATTTTTCTGTGCACCAAATTTCTACTTTGATATTCAATTTTATGTTCAATCTGGTTCGATATAAGTACTCTATATCGTTTCGCAATATAAAAATCATCATATATAATTTATGAATCAGCTTAAAATTTATTTAATGCATTATTTTCACGAAATCATCCGTTCTTATTGTCACCTATCAATCTGGATACCAGAATTCTTGGATAATGATATACCTACACAATGTCCATCCATTCTTCAATGAGTTCAGGTTTTTCAGTGGGTAATTTCATAATCAGCAAACATTATTTATTCACATGGGAGAATGCATGACGATGATGCCCAAATTTCATAATTCATACACGGTTCTGATTTGTTTGTGATTGGTGAGGGTGTAACTAGGTGATGATTTTATATAATAAGTGTATTTTTTGCGTTAACTTGGATGATTCCACTATCGAAAGTAATGACTTTTCATCCTGTTGGTGTTTCTCTCGAATGGATATTTCAGAACCCCTCTAAATTACCACATCCGTGTAATTTTTCACTATGACTGTGTGAATTGACACCACTGTACACGGTATTATCAAATTTCTAATAAAATTGGTATGAAATTGCTAATCAAGTGTTGATTCAATCGGAGTTATTTCTGAAATCCACTCGGTTGAAATTACACCCGGAAATTTTTCACTGTGTACCATTCTCGTTCATTATATGAACTACATTATGGTAATGAATTTCACCTTCCTCCTCTTTGTTATGTATTATTATTCATTTGTTATTTTTACATCTCATAAACATACACAGTTGTGGAAAAACTGCGTGGGCAATCTTGAGTCCCACAAAAAAGCAGAAAAGGGACGTGAAAACCGCAAGGCTCTATCTACGATAACAGCCAAGAAACCTGGCTGTCCTAACCAACGACCAGACGAGCAATATTTATTCACTTCTATAGAAGTGACGAATATGAATGTATCAATGATGACGACATCAGACGAATAATGTTGACCATGCAGACTATTTAGTATTCAGCATTAGAGTATATATCAACAACATCACCATAGCTCTTTTACTTCCATGGACTTGATAGTATGTTTCAAGATTATCAGCGGTTCTCCAAACTCCTTTTTTACCGAAATGTTTCACGAGAACCAGAATTATTTCTGTTGGTGTCCGGATGAATGCACAAACACACGTTGAAATAAGTAAGTTGGATTATACACCGAAGAAATGTCGAATGCCGATCACTAATGATAATTTTGAAATGACTGATGAATTATTTCACTCCTGGGGCCTATTTTCAATGAAAATTTTCATCAATTAAGAATAAATGGTTGCCATAATAAATTAGAACGAGTAGGGTTTATATACAATTGATGTATCCTCCTCAATGATAACAACTGTTTTTATGAAAATGTTGTTTTGTGGGTATAGTTTCAATATGAAAATATAAAATGAACTCCTAGCGACAGTTCTGAACCTGCCTTGGCAAATGGAGTAGGTGAAAAATTCTTTCCCGAACACCCAGGACTGGTCGCCTGCTAAGTGAAAAAAAAATATTTCTCTGAAGGATCGTCATAGTTCGTGAAATGAAACGATCAATGGTAGGCGTAACGTGATGTCGTTCTTCATTTTGATTGGTTACGGCCAGATGGACCATCCTGTTGAGTTAACAATCCTTGGTCATTGAAAGTGTTTTTGTTTGTGTATATTTATTCTGATTAATAATTTCCTATTCTTGTTGTATATACTCGGTGTATTTGATAGTTGAAAACAAGGTGTAGATTGAGGTGTAAAAATGAGTTGTCAATTACGTTGTGTTCATCATGAACGTTCCTTTTGAGAATCAGCCTGAAATATGGAGTGGAATAATCAACGATGTTTTGGCAAAATTTTTTATTTATATAACATATAACAAGAACATATTGGTGAGTTATATTTTTGTGATAATGTCAAATCTCAATTTCAGAGGATTTTGATTTTTCATGCTCTCTTTTTGTATATTCAACAGATGTAATTCTATGTTCGACGTGGCAAATAGCCAGGAAAATAGTTGCTTCATGTTAAATATTCAGAATGATATTATATGCATATCTTCATATGAAGGAGAATGCCAATTCTCTACTCCATAAGATTTTGTTCTCAAATTCTTATCGTGTGTGTTCGATAGATGTAATTCAATATTCGTCGTGGCATATAGCCAGGAAAGTAGTTGTTTTCTGTTGAGTAAACCGAGAACGAATTAATATTTCCATCATATGGAGAATGCAAATTCTCAATGTATTTCTTTATGTATACATATATATTCATTTTTTTGTGTTCGTAAATTTATCTGAGAATATTCCTTCTTCTAAACATTTATTCTGTCGGCGCTGGAGCAAAGTTATGAGAAATTAGAACCGACTGGTGATTTTGTTTTTTCTTTGAAAGCATCTGGACCACTTTGAGAAGGATGGATGGTTTCCATGACTTAGAAATTAGAAAGGTATATGTTTCCACCACCAACTTTTTTGTTCCAAAGCGATTTCATATCTATGTGTCGAAACAGGACTTGCAGCTCAAATTGAGAATTTCAATCACCTGTCTCTGACGGTGATGAAGATTGTAGGTACACGTTTCGAAATTTATAATATCGCGATTAGATTGTTAGACGGATTGTTACATCGATGTTTTGAAAAATTCCAAATGATAAAGAGGATTTCGAGGATAATTATCAAAAATCACAAAGCTCAAGAGAGAAACAATAGTTGATTTTGACCTAGAACGGTTGTTACTTTTGAATGATGGAATAAAACTATCCAGATTCATTGAAACGAATTTCATTATTTTTCTACAGACAATTTTGTATGAGAGTTCTGAAAATCTGTTAAATTAATATTCATGTACAATGAGAATAGGACAGATAGCTACTGTTGGATAAGCAGTCAGGGCGGTGATAAAATATCCAATTTCCCTGGAACATAAAATTTCCATACATTTTATAAGAGGATTAGCGAGACATGCTTTGAAGCGGGCATTCAGTGGAATCCTCAACATCCCATTAATTAATCAAGCAGTATTTCAACCCTTTCTCCGGCTTTCGTCCGACACAAATCTTCTTTTTTTCCGTGTCTGATTATAATTTAAATGATCAGGAGTCGAGAAAATCTGTTCGCCATTCGAATAATCCGCGCCGCCCTTTGGAACGCAGGAAATTAACGACCTTTTGCTGCAATAAGGAATCTAATGAGAAAAACGGCGTTCTGGGGGTAACTGCAACGGGACTACTCAATTCTAGGAGGACTCAAAACTTCTTCCTACAATCTTCTCCATTGTCTCATTCGGTATTTCATCTTCCACTTGTACATTACTGCTTTATAATACCTTGGACCCATGACTCCCAGGGCGTTATGGAGGGCATTATGAATCATAACGCCCACTAATTGTTTTTTTTCTCTGCTTCATAAAATCACATACCAAGTCTTGAAAGTACACTCATAACACGGTCTCATCTATGGCAATAATTTATTTGTTTTACTACCATTGATTAAATACTTCATGATTCTTGTCGTATATACACGAGTAGGATTTCTCCGGCAATAAATTAATCGAAGCCATGTCTGCATTCTTGGGTGGATTCGTATTCATGTCATATCAATGATGTGTTGGGAGTAACAACTTGCCCATCCACAGCTTTGCAGATGATAGTACCTTCCATACTGCGTTCTCTTCCAGAATTCCCATTTCTTCCCAGGAAACTAAGAACTCACGGCGCAGGCAGGTCAATGCTGTCAATGAAGACCTTGCTGAAATCACAGCCTGGGGAACCAACAACCTAGTTGAATTCAACGCCACCAAAACTCAAGACTGTATTTTCTCTAGAAAGGCGGAACTCAGTATGCCCGACATTGTAATGTCTGGCACCACCATCCCCACCAAGCTCACCATATCCATGCTCGGTATTTCCATCAGCAACACTCATTTATTGGATAATCATGTCAGATCCATCGCAAAAGCTGCTCCACAAAAACTCGGATTCTTGTTCCGTGCGAAAAGCTACTTTACACCTCAACAGCTTCTCATGATCTACAAAGCGCAGATACGGCCTGTTCTAGAATACTGTTCCCACATATGGGGTTCAGCACCGAAACATACGCTGATGCTCTTAGATTCCATCCAGAGAAGAGCCATCCGCCTGGTGGGTGACGCTCACTCTTTGACATCATTGGAACGCCGTAGATAGGTCGGCGACCTTTCACTTTCCTATCGATACTTCCACGGGAAATGTTCTTCGGAAATCTCTGCTATCATCCCTGCACTAGCAATACCAGTCATACGAACTAGACAAGCCCAGTCAGCAAATCCTTTCGTTGTCAACCTCGAAAGATGTCGAACAGCACTTTATCAAAACTCCTTCATCCATAGAACGGCTAGGCTCTGGAATTCGTTGCCTGAGGAAGTATCCCCAACAATATATAATATCCAGAAGTTCAAAAAAAAATTCCAATATCTACCTCCTATCCCTATCCTCCCTAGGAACGCACGATGTTCTTCGAACATCATAGAGATTTTCTTTCGTGCGCTCCAAGCGATAAAAAAAATGCCATACCTACCAAGAGAAAAAAAAATGGAAAGAGAATGCTAGGAGCAATGAACCGCTTGTTAAAATCGATTTCTCATTATGATATGATATTTTTTTCGTGGCAAATGAAATCTTGTATGCACCATAAATGTTACTAGATCCTTTTAGCCCCATAGGGCAGCATTCATCCCTCGGCCCAAAAGTCCTCGAGTCATTGTTACCCTCCGGGCGTTAGGATCTATATAACGTACTTGGTACATAAATAACTATTCCGGAGCGTCTTGCAGTGAGTTATAAACCACATTAGCTAACACTGAAAAAATACATCTGCATGGTTTCTCCACAGGTGTTCATTGATTAACCCGTAACCACTGGGGTGAATTATTTTCCTTTAACTACTGAAGTAGAGTCTTACAGTCTTCGACTATCAAATGGGATTGATTGAGGTATGCAAATTGTAATAATTCCAATATAAATTCTACTCGATTAGTATTGATATCTTTGGAAAAAACATCGTGATAGTGTATAATGATGCAATTCATTCGCCCATGCGGTACCAAAAAATACAAATATCTCTTTTCAGTCAAATTCTGACCTTCAAATGAAAATATAAATCTAATTTCAGCTCGATTATGGTAATTATTATTGATGGAAAGTAGGAACGTGGGAAACAAGAGAAAAAAACTTGAGGAGATTTTTTTGGAACATCTAAGACGAATTGGCTTCCTGCAGTGAGTGCATACGTATTCTATCATCCTGTGTGCCCTAAATGGACAATGGAGACAGTACCGTTCATTTTTTATGCAATTTCCTCATCATAACGACAATGGCCAGTTTCACTTATATCACTGTCAAATTCATCAAGCTTATCCATTTTATGTTCAGCGAAGTCATTATCAAGGACACCTATTGTTTTCTGGGAATCCTGGGCTTCAGATTGATTTCTATTCAGTTCGTATCCACTGGAATTCATCATTAGTGAGTTGTGAAAATAATGAAAAAGTTACGTACTCACTGAGGTGGAGTCTGCGAGTCTCCTGATGGTCTACTTCAACTGCCAATAACAAATTATGCAACGAGGGCATGCGGCTGCACTAACGTCCACGGCTAGACTAACCCAAGATCAGAAGGAACTTGAAGCGGTAAAGTAAGGGATTGAAGAATGGAGGTAAGAGTTGAAAGTGTTGCGGGGTCTGAGATACTCCACCTCAGCAGTTAAGGGTAAGGGAGAGACAAGCAACGGCATTGTTGACAAATTCTAGTGGATCGGCAGAAGTACACTGTTCTTTTGGGAACTTTTTAAGATGATGACAAGTATAGTATATTTATTTCTGACACCCAATACATCATTGATTAAAATGATTCGAAAACTAACAAAACATTGCCTTTTCACAGGATGTATTTAGAGCAAGAGTGAACTGATTATTTAACTATTCAGCACTCCCCCTCACGAACTACTCAACTGAAGTCCAAGACCTCTTGATAAAAAGGTGTGACGATTTCCATTAACTGATTTTGTCAATATATCAGCAGTCATATCGCCTGTCTGTGTGTGTGTTTATAGGCAATTTCAATTTCACCTCTTCTTACAAGGTCTCTGATGGAGTGTTCTTTTATTGAGGTATGCTTCGACTTAGAGTTTATCATGGGGTTAGAAACCAATTTTTGCGCTGCTTGATTGTCATTGTAGATCAAAATTTTTTCTTCAGTGTATCTCATATCATTATTCGAACTGTTATGATGTATGGCTTCTTTTGATGCTTCTGTGAGCGACATATACTCCGCTTCAGCCGTTGATGGTGCAACATTTGGCTGCTTACGTGATTTCCAACTGACAGATGTGTTGGCAAAGGGAAACAATAGCCAGTGAAAGATCGACTGTCAATTGTAGAAGACCCCCAATCAGCATCTGCATATCCTGTTATTTCTCTTCCTCTTTTTCTGAATTCAAGTTTTTCATTTAGTTCCTTATGAATACCGCAGAACACGTTTAGCTGCAACCCAATGTCCTTGACCATTACAGTTGTTGAATTAGCTAAAGTTACTTATTGCATTGTCTGGTCGAGTTGCAACTGATAGATACATAGGTGATCCAATCAAATCTTGTTACGGCACATTTGGCAATTTTTCTGGATCTCCTTTTTCTAATTTCAAGTTTTCTATGGGATTTTTTACACTTTCACAGTCTTGCATCTTAAATTTATCCAATAAATCCTCGATATATTCTTGTTGATCCCATTTTCTTGTTCGAATACCATTTCCAAGGAGTAATTTAAAGTTCCTAAATCTCGCATGTCAAAACTCTTCATGATTTTTTGTTTTATATGCTTTAATACCGTATCGCATGATGTGGCTATGATCAGGATCCACATATACTGCAAGAATGGCCAGTTCATTCCCTTTCTTGTATATGTTGATACAGAGATCAGCCTCTGATGATTTGAATCCATTTGAATCCCATTTCGATCAATTTTGTGTCTAGTTTTTTGAACCATTGTCTTCCCGCTTGTTTTAGTCCATAAAGGGCTCTTTTCTTTTCTTTCTTCTTTCTTCTTTCTTTTGGATTTTTTATAAGGTCTTCTAACATTCTTGAAGCTTTAAAATAATTTTCTTCGTTGATAACTTCTAGTAAATTGGTAGACACTGTTCTCTTGAGAACTACTTTTTAATGATGACAAGTATAATATATTCATTCCTGACACTTGAATACATCGTTAGTTATAACTAACAAAACAATTTCTTTCCACAGGATGTTATTTAGAGCAGGAGTGAACTGATTATTTCACTATCCAACACAAACTACCCTTGTGCCTAACCCTATATGGTGTAACAAGGAAAGAAAAAGGATATCAGTTTGCTCGTGGCTGCTTGCTGCAGGAGAGAAGCGAGGTGTTGATTATTTTAATCTCTTCGTGATATTTCCAAACCACACTTGCAGTTGAATTTGATCAAATGGATCCTAATCTTATTATTTCAATTCAACGCAATCCTTTCAATTGAAAAAGTAGTGCCCCGCCACTTGAAAAATTTCCTGGCGGCGCCCATGAAATCGTTTCACATATAGGACAGCAAGAGTATCATTCATAAAGTGAGAGTAGCTTCCAATCAGGCCACAACTCAAATCATTTGAATTTACTGGCTTTATTGACTTTAGTATGGTATTTTCCAAATTTGACACCGCCTGATGTTTACTCCGATACTACGGTGTCAGGTGTCAGCAATTATCTACAATCAATTCACAGAATTTGATATTTCCATTTTCCTGTACTCGAATTTATATCATGATTATTGGCCAATCGAAGAGACCCAGCCTCTGACTGGATAAACTATTTTATAAAAATATAAGGTGTTTCAGATAATCAGCGAAAGAGCATTTCATTTGTACGGGCAAACCTTTTCATGTTCTTTTTTGAACTTTGATCTTTGACCCGCAACCTCCCTTTTGTGACATTTCCAGAATCGTCCGCTTTGAAACAAATTGGAATGAAATTCATGATCCGGTGGGCATTCCTCTTCAGCTTGGCGCGGTCAAACGGTTCAACCAAATAGTGAAATATCCACTTTGAACATGATACAGGATATGTTGGAAAGCTAACAGTCCAGGTGCACTGAGAAAATAGTTTATGTTCCTCATCAAACAAGGAAGAAACATATATTCAGAAGGATCAGCTTTATTATCAGTAAATGATTGTTTCAAAAAGACATAAGGCAAAAAAAAAAAAATATAGGTTATGAACCATTCAGTGGGGACAACAACTGGTGCACAACTCAAGTGTGAGGGTTCCATATACCAAGGGTTCCTAGAAAAGACCAATACATCCAGGAAATTGAGAAAAGATTCTATAATATTTATTTATGTATCAAGGGCGTGAAGTAGGCGTTTATGGCCTGTGGCGTAAATAATGGTATTACAACCTGAAATCCATAAACGCATTTCACGCACGTGATACATAAATATAAACAGGGTGAGTCATAACTATTGAGACATGGGCGGATTGTTTGGACCAAAATATGGCGATAGGACTAAATATGCCTTCATAGAATATTGCTGTGGAAAAAGATACAGGGCGTCGAAGTTGACTTTTTATTTGCGTTTTTTGCCCATAACTTCACTGTATATCCATCAATTGTTATCAAAATTGGCACAGAGGCACAATTTCATACAGGGAATATTAATTTATGTACTATTCTACATTTTGATACAGGGGGTGCCACGTGGATCATTCCCGATTATGAAATCGCCTGGTTACTTTTTTTGACGGAACTCTTGAGTGATTTCGATTGAACAATATGACCTGAACATCATTTCTACGTAATATTGGTACTCTTGTTTGAACACAATATTTTCTTCCGTTTTCGAGAAAAACGCTATTGAACAGTTCAGAGTCTCATTCATGAAGAGTGTGCTATGATGATGTTGCTGGTAATGACATTTCTTGTCAGAAAATGAATATTGGTGCGAGTTTATAGTCAAAACTTTTCCGATTGAAATGCCTCGTCACAATCATTTTATGGATGAAGAAATGCGGGATGCAGCCAGAAGGTATAAATTATAATATCTCTAATATCTAGGCAGAAAGCAACCAAATCACAGAACTTTTTCGGATATATTTCATATACAGTGAAATTATTACCAAAAAACCGACAAAAAACAAAACAAATCAACTTTAACGCCCTGTATCTCTTTTCACTGCAATATTTTATTGAGGAATGTTTGGTCCAATCGCCATATTTTGCCAAAAAATCCGCCTTCAGCCTATGTCCCAATAGTTATGACTCACCCTGTATATGCACGACCCGGCTCAAAGTAGGACTTAAACGCCTCATAGAGGGTGATGAAGGTGTATTACGGGCGATAAAGTTAGTCCGTAGTAGTTTTTAAGTAATTCATTGTGAACTACCATTTGATCTCTTATCGCGAGTGACAATGAATATACTATATCGTGACTAGATAAATGTCTAGATGAGTTTCTGTAGAACAGTAGGTACATCCTAACCTCAAAGGCATCATATTCGATTCCAATATACTTCAAATTCAGATATCATCATAAATCATAAAGAATATGGGTGGAGACTTCAACTGGAATATATTCCTTACTGGGGAAGTGTTCCCCTTTCGTTAATCAAGATTTTTTGGCAAGGTTGTATGAAAAAAATGCGACAGACCAAGTTCTTGCATTTTTATGGCCCACAAAATCGTTCTATACAAAGTCAGAGTTTCTCTTTTCCAACAAAAAATTTGAGCCAATGAATGTGTGGACCTCCTACAACTCTTCAAAGACTAGGTGCACATCATTTTTGGAGCAACAAAGAAATAACGTGCCTGAAATGACAGGGGCATGCTAATTTTCAAAATTTGTGGTGCGTTATTTTGATCACAGTTTTAAATAACAGTGGCTGTAGCTAGTAGGGAGTGTATTTCAGGACACATATTTTTATAGAGAGATAACATTATTTTGATGCCAACAATGAATCCCTGAAATATTCACATCGAGTATTTGATTCTATAGAGCTAGAGCTGACAGTTTTTTGAAAATCTTCTTGAACATGTAACTATTACTTTGATCTCCTCTCGCAGGTGATTTAAACTTTGCTACCCTTAGTATAGGTACTTTAATTGATAGACATGTGTTGTGGATGTCTGGTATATTTCATTGCATATTATACATACCATCTTCAACCTCCATTCTCCAGAATAAAGTAAAATGGTCCAACATCGAAATATGATGCTTCGTTGGAATATAGCCACAGAAGAGATGGAAATTCTACTCGAAATAATAATAATAATATAAAAAAGAGTAATAATAATAATATTTTTTCCACTAGGCAGAAAGTACAATGCAGGAGCCAAAGCAATTCCAGTGTACAATGACTAGAAAAAAGTCATAGGGAGTCAGCAGTTAGAAAGACAAAAAACATGTTTTTTTGTAAAAAGATGTATAAATAAGTATATGCGTATAATTTACTATTTTCATATTGAAATAATTGTAATAATGCTGTTCAGCTCAAAACTTCGTCGATTGTGTAGCAAATTTTCTCGACAAGGCTTCGTTTCAGAGGTATTATGGTTTATCTTGACAAGAATAATGAATATTATTTCAATTTCAGATTACAAATTGGAACAATCAACTCTCACAAATACAGAGGCTACAAAAATTTCAACTCACTTGAGTAAATGATGATTGGCATGCCCTTCCACGTCGACCATTGAATTACCGAATTCTGTTATTAATTATGAAAACACAGCTCACCATTGTTATTATATCCCGTTGGGAGGTAAAACCAGTGCAAACAAATGTGAGTCAGCAAAATAATTACGACATGAGAAACGTTGGAACGAAAAAGCAAGTGATAAACCTAAATCTCCTAAATTGAGGGACATTCCTTTCCTGCTGTACCTCAAAGCACAGCGCAAAGTATGAGCTTGATTGTTGGATAAATATTGGGGGCAAAGCTGAGCTGTAGTAATTCACATTATAACAATAATTTTGTTATCAATATTCTGTTCTCTATCTTATCTTATCTTAGGTACTCCTATTCTCCGTCTCCTCCTTGCAACGTTCATGGTCCCATACAGAAGAAAGCATATCAATATTGGCATTCATTTATATTTCATACAGATATACAGAGTGTCCCAGAATAACGTTCGTAAACTCCGGGAGGTAATTCTGCAAACGAAGATATCAAAAAAAAATCTAAACAACATAATGATATCTAAAAATGCTTTGTAAGGGAGCTAGAGCCCTTTGGAGATAGGTCCTTAAATGCACTTCTCTTCAATTATCTTTGATATCATTGATCCTAGAATCACGGAATTTGGTCCCTTATTCAGACTATATCCATCAGTTCGGATTCTTATGAAATCAGGAAAGTTATTGAACACCGACCAAGCTTTCTGAAAAATCATTCCACCTAGCAAAATGTTGAAATACTTTTGGTTCAAAATATTCAAATATATACTTTTTGTTCGAAATATTCATAGCTGATTCGCGACCTGACCGTCACATGTTGAAGTGACATTAAAATTGAAGCCTCAGAGCTTAAAGGGGACCAAGTGACCCTAGTGGTTGCGAAAATATCGCAATGCGCCATCTCACCGTCTGCGTCATCTATCACAGAGAAAAACAATTCTTTGAATTTAACAAATATTGTTAAATTCAAAGAAATCCGAAGTTTGAATAGGTCCAACAAACAAGCTTGGTTGAATCAAAGTTTCCATTCTTTTGATTTTTCAAATAAGTGATTTTTTTGTATCTATATAATTTATTGGAAATGATATGATTTATAATTTGGAAGAAAGTGTATATTTGTTTGAATCAAATCTATTTCTTTGGATTTATGATCAGAATTATTCATAGTGAATAAGTATAATTTGCATCAAAGAAATGAAAGCTTGAGGGAAACAAGGAAATTATTTGGAAGAAATAAATAATTATTTGTGAAGAATAAATATATGTAAATGAAATTTGTATCAAAGAAATCAGAGCTTGACAGAAACAAGAACATTCTTTGGAAGAAACAATTGATAATTTGTGAAAAATAAATATATGTAAATGTAATTTGATTCAAAGATTTCAATACTTGAGAAAAACAAGGAAATTGTTTGGAAGAATCAAGCTCAAATAATGGATTTCCTTACCAGAAATAAATTGTAGATTTGAACGAAATCAAAAATTAATAAACTCAAAGAAATAGAATCTTCCTAAGAAGAAATTCATTTCTTAGAAAACAATACTCCTCTTGGAAGGAATTGTGAATTAACAACAAAATTGAACTATAACAAACTTTATTGAATAATAGAAAAAATGTGACAGACATACTGTTTGGGTTCGAAACTACAGAAGTCAAGATACATGATGATCCTGAAGCAGGTTGATTGCTGTTTTTTGTATCCAACCTCAAATATTTGGCTCTATCATCCGGTGCATCAGCATCAATAAAAATGTTTTTGGAAATCACTGGAGTATTCACATCAATGACAGACGCAGCAGATTTCTCATTGCTCTCCTGAAAGTTTAGTATATTTTAATGCGGAAATACATGAATTATATGCATAACATGGAAATCAAAATTCCATAACATTGATGTGTATTTTGATGACAATTTTTCATATGAAGAAAAGAGCTGTGATAATTCTTATACAGGGTATATCTGAATAACACCGAAAAAAGTCAAGGGGTGATTCCTGAAGATGCTAATATAGAATCAGAACATTTAACAAAGTATTTATCATTTGTTTCATGGAAACAAATATTTTGTTTCAAGTGAAGCTGGTGACATTTGAATGAAAAAAATATTTATTTGACTGCATGGAATCTTCCATTGAAAATCATAGAAGAATTTGAACGCCATTTCACTGGAATATTTCAATAGACAGCAGATTAGAAAGTATACTAATCTACGAAATATCGCACATACCTACCTATTCGTACATCCTTCTATGACCTACCAAATTGCACGGTTTGTTTTTTTGATGGAGATCGGTATGGGAACATCAGGAAATCAACAAATCATAAAAAATTTCACGCCATTATTTCGATTTTCAAGTATGAATTACAATTTCTTACCTCTGAAAATGGGGACCAGATGACCCAAATGCCATTCTTCTGAAAAATCCATCACTACACATTAAGAGAATAGTGAAAATCTGTAAATATGCTGTGGAATTAACTATACTAAATCACCACTGTACGATACGACCCGGCGAACCACATCAGAGATACAAAACGAATTCCATAATGTATTTTCAATAAGCATTTATTCGAGGTGAATGACACACTCGCTCTGTTCAAATGATATTTTTTAAATACAAATTTTTTGTTTGTGCATGACAACTATATCAATTGGTCATATTCATATCAAGATTAATTTTTGCCAACAATGTGATATTTTTGTTCAAAATATTATTTATTTGCTTCAAGTAACATTTATTCCTTCGAAATAAATATATTTTCAACAAATGCTATTGTTTCACCCAAACAAATGTCATTCAAATGAACCGATAATTTCAAAGAAAGAATTTGATTTGGTTTTAAGAAATAACAATTGTTTCTCGCAAATAACATTTATTTCTTGCAAACAAATATAAGTCAAACAAATGAGATTGTTTCACGCAAAGAAACGTTTTTCTCTGTGTATCCTCTACTTGCCTACCCTATAGTTAGCGAAACAAGTACCGCGGTGTTAAAAAAATCGTTTCGATTAGTGGTTGAACAGTTTGAGGTTCCAAACTATGTTATACATAAATATTTTATTCTACTTGAGCTAGGAACACGTAATTTCTTCACGTACCTTCATCATCGGTTGATATTTGTAGGTAATCCAAGTGTTCTGGTGGAGGTACATAGGTCCCAGCAATTTTTCTATTCAATCATAATTATTATCATTATATATTATATATCCTCTCTTACATCTTTACAATGGAAAAACGAGCCTATTGTGAAACAACGGAGGAAAATATATTTACTGTATCTGATTGAGATCCGTCACCAACTACATTCTGGGAACAAGGTGCTGAGTTTCACATATATTTTATTCGCACCGATTATTTCGTCATCCCGTACTTTTCAGCATTCATCATTAGTTCGTGCACATACAGACATACCCTTTCTCACACATACATTATCTTTCTCTCCTTTACTAAGGTTCGTTAACTTCTCCATATATGCTGTCATTTCTTTTTCCTCAGTCCAACACGGGATTCACACCCTAAGTCGAATAATATATTCGTTGTTCCACCCTCAATTCTATCGCGAGTTTGTAAGATTGCAATCAAATTCAATTACCAGATCAATTCCGTTTGCAAACATAGAGAATGCTGAAGGAGATAATTGTATTCTGGTGGTGATATATCCAGTTCGTTCAATGATGAATAGAGCCTTCTCTTCTTGGTTGATGTTTATCATTTCGAGAAAGGGTTATATTTTCCAGTTCATCAAGGAAAACAATTTGGATGAATTCGGCAATGAAGCTCATGTGTACAGAACATAGGTGTAATCAGACTACAAACTTATCAGTGCGAGAAGTAACACAGTCATATTGGAAGTGAACCTTTATCTCCTGTTAGCTTGTACGTTATAGGTGAAGGGATTTTTTTCCTAGACACGAAAATCAGAAGTGAGGTCATGAAAAGTTCCGAAGACAATTGAAAAGATGAAAAAAAAAAGATTTCTATAAATGAGTGAGATATTCCTCTTCTCGAAATAATCGATAGCAATGTTTCCGTGTATGCACTACATTGTTTCTCGATATGCCCATCATCACATGTATCATGTAATCTAACATTTGATCAGATTCTTCAGCACACTCACAACTTCGAAATGAATACAATATATGCGGTACAATATACAATGTGGAGACTTTAACTGGATAATAAATTCGCTAGCGGGGAGGTGAATATTTTTTCTAAATATTCCTGACATCCGTCAACGATTAAATGTATTCACCTACCTTTTGCAAGCGATATCAAGAATATATCCCTCCAGGGGTAGCTGAAACCACCTTCAAATGTAACCCTATGGCTGGGGACCCCTCATTGGAAAGCTAGTGGAAAGGGGAATCCATCGTATATATACTAGTCAAATTTCAGTTTCTCATATGTTCAAGGGTTGCATAAAATTGAAATGTGATTTCAAAATTCAATTTATTTTCATCGCCGCAAGAAGAAATTTAGTTTTTTTTGCCGTATTCACAGTTAGAAACGAAGTATTATTGCAAACTGGTGGTAATGCCCTATTTCAAAGTCACTGAAAGTCGAAATTTTGATGACATTATTGTTTCGGAATGCCTTTGTTTGACATTATTATTGTTAAATGTGTCCGTGCACCTGTTGCACCAAAACGACCTCTGACCCACATGAATCTGCCGATGATATTTAGGTCGAAAATAGGTACGACTAGTGATCTGATTTACTCCGTAGTGAGACGACGTCTTGGAATAGTTTTATATTCTCGTGTAACCCGGTTGGTTTCACATTATATTCCAAATACTGTAATTAGTGATTGTAGATTACACTTATTGCTTATTGCTTATTGCTACTCGCTTCAAATCGCTACGTATTCCCTATTAGCAGTTTGAAACTGTGGACTTTTGTGCATGTGCCCATGTAACCTTGGACCTGAGCCGGTCTCCACGCCTAACACCATTATCAGACCAACAGGGCCCTTTGAGAAACTAGAGGATTAGGCTTTTGTAGCATCTCACGACACGGAACATTCTCAAAAGGGTAAGTCGTTATATAGTGCAACTCGTTTTACTTCAGTTTCTTTGAAAATCATAATTTTGGATTACGTCCATTTATTCGAACCACAAAGGCTTTCGAATCGCATTCATTTATGTTGAAAATATATTGAACTTTGGAATTGAATTTTGATTTCATGCGAACCCCAAACGTACTGCAAACCAAAATATGATCAGTACGCTGGATTCCTCCTTCAACCAGCTTTCCAATGAGGGTTCGCAAGCCATAGGATTGCATTCGAAACAAATATGTTGGGGTTGATTCCAGCTCTCCCTGTAGGGTTATTTACTCCATATTGCTCGCCAAATTTAGGTACATACATTCAAACGTCGACTTGTACCAGGAATTTTCAGAAAAATCATTCACACCCCCAGTAGCGAATTCATTCCAGTTAAAGTCTCCACTCATTCTAAGGATGTCCAAGCAGAGAATTCACCACCTGCTCATGGGGGCTCTTCTGCACTTTAGTTCGACATGACAGCATATGGATGGAGAAGAAGAGAAGAAGGGAATTGGGATCTAATTTTGACAAAAAACATGCATGCGCTACCCCTATATAGCAATTCGCAATCTCCTGAGATGCAATTAGCAGAAAATGATATACTTCCAGTGAATTGAAAGGTGATCGACAATTCTTACGAACCCAACAGCATCTTGGATTCCTAGAAGGAGATGGAAATCTTGTAGGCATCACTTTCGACAAAAGAGCATTGCCATTTCGGATGTACCTATACTACGAATTGAAAGAAAAAGAAGGAGATGAGATTTTGACAGAGGTCACCTTTATAATTCTGAAGTAATTTTCAATTTGGTATGAGTTGCGGCTGCAGGTAGTTTGAGTACTCCATGCACTGAATTCTGTTAATACAATCAATTCAAATGTAACAACAAGTGATTGACTCAATGAAAATGAGTTGAAGTTGGTCATATTCGAATCATAATATATTTTGATTCTTCATAGGTATACTAAACTGCTGATGGATTGAACCGTATTGATTGAACATTTTTGCACTAAACTGTACATTGCATATTTTCGCGAAAAATCCAAATATTCGGATAACAGGTAGAACACTGAAGCATATACAGGGTATATCGAAGACTGAAACCTTTGGCACGATAATACACTACACTGATTTACCACTAACCGAACCGATTTAACGCCTCGATAAGTGTTTCGCTTTGAAACTTTTTTTGATCTTCTCCTGAAGATGCTAACATAGTTAGCGAAACACGTGTCGAGGCGTTAAAAAATCGTTTCGGTTAGTGGTGAAACAGTGTAGTGCATATACAGGGTGACATTGGGCTATACAGGGAACGGATCTCTCGCTTTGCTCGCCGTCGGAGATGGGTGACCTTGAAGGGGACCGTTTTTGCTATTTTTGAGCTTAAAATTTCTTATGGAGATTTACATGGGAAAAGTGACGTTTTGATTCCCGTTCTCTTGTAGCTCCTTTACTCATCTGCAAAGTAAAGAAATATTCTATATGCTCCCAATTTCAGGAAACTTTTTTGGGATTTGCCTCCACCGTATTTTCATAATGCTCAAACATATTCCTCGAGATGTCTTCGAAATTTTCAAGATTCGTAATTTGGCAGGAAGTTTGAGATGTATAAGCTGGATTTTTTTCTTCGTATGATTTCAAACCAAGCAGAACGTTCAGTTGAGTTAAGCTACCTTGTATAATTTCGAATATACGTGAATATACACAGAGTACCTCTGCCAATCAGAAATTTAGTATTATAACCATATAGTAACCAATTCATATTGTTACATACAAACAAAGTGCGTCGTGAAATGTTGACGTTCGATCAGAAGTAATCAAAAAATAATTGTATCGAATACAATTCTAACTTCAAACTATTCATGATTATACAACTCAAAATTCCTGCATGATTACAAATCGTGTCAGTTCAACAGTATTATCCTCCCCTTTCGTTGTCGGATTATTTGAACTGTCAAACTGACACTCTTCGTAATTATGCAACAATATTTTGAAGTACTCATAGTATTACTAGTGACTATTTTCTCCGTATGATTTACAGCTAATCAGAACGTTCAATTGAGTTGATCTATACCTTGTATAATTTCGAATATACGTGGATATACATGGAGTAACTCCATCAATCAGAAATTTAGAAGTGTTTCCATTTACATAGCAACCGATTCATATTGGTACACACAAAGGAAGTGCATCGTAGAAAATTTTTACGTCCGTTCAGAACTAGTCAAAAACTAATCGCATCGAATACAATTAGAACTCGAGAATATTCAGTACTATGAGTACTTCAAAATATTCGGGTCATACATCGATAGCTTGTTGTGTCAGTTCAATAGATGAAATAATCCGATCGCTAAGGGAAAGGATTATTCTGACACGATTTTCAATTGTGCAGGAAGTTTGAGATGTATAACTTTGAAGATTTTGAAGTTCAAATTGCAATGGGAGCGATTATTTTTTGAGTAGTTCTAAGCGAACGACAAGATTTAACGACGCTCTTAAGAATTAAATATGACTTGGTTACCATGGAAATAGAAATAATTATGAATATTATATATCCACGTGTATTCAGAATTGAACGAGATAGCTAAACTCAATTGAACGTTCTGATTGGTTCAAAGATTTACAGAGAAAACAATCAAGGTTATACATCTCAAACTTCCTGCACCATTATTACAAATCGTGTCAGTTGAACTGAATTATCAGTAGTAATACTATGAGTACCTCAAAATATTCGACTTGTATATCGATTAATTGTTGCATAATTACAATGAGTGACAGTTTAACAGATGAAATAATCCGACCGCGAAGCAGGAGGTGCATAAATAGGTATTAGTTTGGCGTCAAACAGTGAATTTCGTCATTCCCTGAAATGTCTAGTCATTTCACGTATTGCCGGAAACAGCGTAACAGGGTAACTTCCATTTTAAGCCGTTACTTTGTTTGCCGGATGGTTGAGGAAGGAAAATATCATTTCTACATAAGCATAAAAAATTGGACTATTTTTCCTAAACAAAATCTAACCAAACTTTGCGGAAATGAATCTTCTTCCTGAAAAGTATATTCTTCGGAAGATTACGTGAGATAACAAAAGAGACTATCTACAGGGAATGCCTGAAACTATTGAGCAAACGGTGTACGAAATTTTGAGTTACGCTGTTTGCCCGCAATACGTGTAATGACTAGGCATTTCAGGGAATGACGGCTTTCACTGTTTGACGCCGACATATATATACACTATTTTGGAAGATACTAAAAAAATGTAAATCTCCATTAATCTACTACTCGGTTGTTCTGGAGATATAATACTTAGTTCCTTCAAAGTTGTTCAAATCCATTCGAAGTTTACATAATAGGGTTGGCAAGCACACACATCTCACCAGGATATTTTTACTTTTCGAAAGTTAGATAATTTCCGCTGTACCGAGTTGAAGTGTTGACAAGTTCAAAAATTTTCCGACGCTAGTAATGTATAACGATATTGTTATGAGAATCGATTTCTATTTTAATAGTAAAAAAGTGCGCATATTGAAAAGTCACTCCGATAACACACCGTCAAGATTCGCAATGTTCAACCAGAATACGATTACAGATTGATTTATAATGGAACTAACAGTATATGGTTGAATAATTCAACGGTATTTTATAAAGTCACTATGTCTTCCTTTCATTACATCACGCATTTTCCTTCATTGTATCGATACCATCACTGAAGTATGAGCCTTCGCTGGAACTCAAAGGAGAATATATGCTGGATCGTAAACGTTCCTAAAGGGATTCGAAACTATCTTCAGCAGTGTGCTATATAGCAATTCTACTGTGCCAGAAAATCATTAAAAGCATTCCTTAAGTATTCTAGGAGCGTTTAAGTTGAATTGGTTTGACTGAAAATAGAACTAAACTACTGGAAAGTCAAAGGAATAAGTACTATAATATTTTCTTATGACCTAGGAAGGTACATCAATTTGCTTTGATGTTCACCAGTCGGTCTATTAATAAAGCGAGCAATCAGGTCCGCGATTGAATCAGTATTTTCTTCATCTTTTGGAGCGTACGTAGAAAAATCCCTATTGCTAGATTCTGAAGCAAGGCATTGATTTTTACACTCGAACGCAGATTCATCCTAATATGGTAATATGGTAATGGAGATCTCTATGTTCCAATAACCTTCATATTGCCCTTCACAAACACAAGGTATACTAGCTGTATAAAGCGTTTTTTTGTGATTGCTCTTCATTATCGTTTTTTTTTCTTTACTAGGAATCGATCATATTTCTCATATCATATTGCCAGTCTTGAAAAAAATTTTTACAAGAAACGTCTCAATATTATTATTTTCTATTTCTATATGTTGAACACGAAAGAAAATTGGTTTTTGAAGGCAGGTATTGGCATTTTTATGAAACTATTGAATATTATAAGTTCTAGGGAGAACTTCCCAGTATCACAGTCTAGGAAATCTAATCGGATTCTAAGATTCCCTAACCTGTGCCAGCATATTAGGATCAAAAAAAGGATTACCTACTATCTCAAGTCAGTAAGTCAGTATTTTACCAAATGTTTTCAAGTCAGTATCTGCTTCTGTCTATATTTCGTGAGGACAGTGTGTATGAACAGAGTCCTTAAAATAATGATGCCTTCGAATTCAGAGGCTGCTGAAAAATGTTTTCTATATCTCCTAATCAACAGTTGCAACATCGTAGAAAAAATAATATATTTCACAAAATTATTCGTTGCCGCGATTCAATTATCGTTTCATGTTGATGGTTGTTATCAAAACATTGACAACAAGAACAGTAATCGAAAAAAAACTTCATTAACAATATTTCGGAATTATGATCATCATTGTCCAAACTAAGATATCTTCTGAATACAGTTGCCTCTAAGACATTTTCTCGGGTAGGTAATACGTATCCTCAAAGTGAAGAATTCAGCGATGTCTAATCAGGCAATCGCGCCGGCCAAGGGATTGTAGAATCCATTGAGTTTTTCTTCATCTCGTGGAGCGCACGAAAGGAAACTCCTTCGATATTTGTCGAACATCGTGCGTACCTAGGGAGGATAGGTAGCGTGTAACTAGTGTAGGAATCCATCAACATGAAACACTTTGAAGCGCTGCATTAGATGATTTATGAAATATTTCGTTGTCACATTTCAGTATGGAATAACTAGTCCATCAACGTTTGACACTGAATGATCAGAAATAAGTGAAACTGATGTAATTTCCTTTTTGGAATTTCGAAATCACATCGAATATGGCTACAACTAAAAACTAAAACAGAAAGCTATCAGAATTAGTGAACACATGATCAGGAGCGTATGAAAAAATGTTGATGACGGTTCCACTAATACGAAACGCCGCCTAGAGAAACCAATTTCACCAAGTTGAATATCATCAAAAAGTTTCTATGGAGGAGTATCTTTAGTTTTTCTGTATCTCATATAATAACGAAAAAAAGGAAAATGAGATAGATTTTCCGAAAATTCGCGGTTTTCTCGATATAACTGAAAATCTATGAATAATTTTCGAACTTTATGAAGGCCAACTGCGCAACTTTTTTTTTCAACCGTATTGAAATTATAATATCATAATGTTGTTCAATATCTCAATATAGTCAAAAGCTTGAAAAGCTTGACTTTTAGTATTCAAGTTTGTCAATTATTCGATGCACGGTTGACTACAAGGAAAAAAGAAGAAATGGGAAATCAGCATTTTATAAAACGTATTCCGCCGTTTTCGCTCCTAATATTCGTGGTGATGATTCATGGCATTCTTTCATTTTATAATCATTATTCTGTTCTCCACTCTGAAGACCCTCCTCATGGGCTTCTACCAACGTTTAACAGTGCCATTCTTGTTTCCAAAAACCAGGTATCCTTTTGATAACGAATACACACTCTCATTCCAGACAAATATCCATCCTTTCTGTCAACCCACCATTGAATGAAAGCCTTTCAGCGAAACCGTAGTTTTCCAAAGGGTCTATTTGCATTGACTAAGTCCCGACGACTCGCCGAGTGCCATAAAAAACTCTTCCAGAGAACTCTTTTCAATGCTGGCTTTTGTTCATCGACTACAGAGTACTTTGACATCCGACAAATTCAACGAATTTGCTAGACTTAACAGAGTCGGGTCTTGCAGTGAATAAATGTGATTGAATTCTGTGTGAATCGTTGATACATTTATATATATTTTTCCCTTTTTCAAATTTCTAGAGATTATCATCGAATTCGTAAAAACATCATAAAGCTCCACTTATCCGTCATTTGACAAACAATCTCACAAAATATATATCGAGACTTATATCGATTTACAGGGTGAGAATGAATAAAAACAAACAAATAAAGAAGGCAATTTCTTGTGACATTTCCGAAATGTTCATAATTATAAACATGTGTCGTATTTTGCTCCCTATTTGAGATTAGATAGAGAATTTTGAAATTGAAAGTATTGTTTTTATGATCCTCCTATATAAGCATTCATGGTGGCCTCGATGGTTCAAAATTCTGGTCTGGGTGGTGACTCATAAAGTCTGAAGATATCAGGATCATATACTGATTTTGGATTTGTAATTGAACATTTGGAGAATATAAGTTCTTGGGAATACCTCCTTTGACAAAGAATTCCAGAGTTCTGCCGTTTTATATAGACAAAATAGTTTTGGTGAAGTGTTGTTCGACATATTTCGAGGATGACAACGGTAGAATTTGTGCTGAATATGGGCTTGTCGAGTTCGTCTGACTGGCATTGCATATTGATGGAATGATATCAGAAGCATCCAGAAGTAACTGAGGAACATTTCTCGTAGAAGTATCTATAGAAAAGTGAATGGTCGCCGACTATTATACGGTCAGAGGGTTGATGAATGTAGCAACACCCACCAGGCGAATGGCTCTCCTCTGGATGAAATCAAAGAGCAGAGTATGCCTTGGTGGTCAACCTGATATGTAAGAACAGTAAGTAATCTAGAGCAGGCCGTATCTTAGCTTTGTGGATCATGTGAACTTGTTGAGTTGTAAGGTAGATTTTCTCACCGAGTTTTTGTGAAGCAGCTTTCGCGATGGATCTGACATGATTTTTCCATGGGAGGATTTCGCTGGTGGAAATTCGAGAATAGATATGGTAAACTTGATATGAGAAAGGTGATATCAGACAATGACCTATCACACATACTGAGATCAGTCTTTCTCTAGAAGATACAGGCTCGTATTTTCGGTGGCATTGAATTCAACTAGGTGGTTGGCTCCACCAGGCTGTGATATCAGCAAGATCTTCATTGATAGCGTTAACCTGCCTTCGACCGTGTTTGGTACAGAAGACACCTCCACGAACTACCATCATACGGTTTACCTCCTCAGCTATGCCATCTTTCCTCTAGTTTTCTGTCAGGCAGATCGCTCCATGTCGTGGTGGACGGAGTATCGCCTGATACCATCTATAGCCATAAATTCCGTTCCACAAAAATCAATTATGGCACCAACATTGTAACTACTTTATATCAATGATCTGTTGGGGACAACCACAGCTCAGCAGACGATAGTACTCTGCATACTGCGTTCATCTCTAGAACCTCCATG
Source organism: Phaedon cochleariae (assembly GCA_918026855.4). Taxonomy (NCBI): domain Eukaryota; kingdom Metazoa; phylum Arthropoda; class Insecta; order Coleoptera; family Chrysomelidae; genus Phaedon; species Phaedon cochleariae. The sequence goes on along the minus strand of OU896709.1, from coordinate 16,024,811 downwards.
TCTTCCCAAGAAACTAAAAACTAATGACGAAGGCATGTCAATTCAGGGTTATTCAAAACTCGATTTGAATATATCAAGGACGTATTGTTGAGATAAATATAAGACTTTTCTTCATATATAAGTATGTGTCCTAAAATGCACCTCCTCCAAGCTATACAGCCACCACAAGTTGGGTGTTCATGAAAACGGATCAAATGCAAGTATTCCATTACTGCACGCCTCTGCAATAGCATTCTCAGATGCATTCCGGAATACGATGATCTCCGTATGCGAGCGTTTAATCCATTGCGTTCGAGAATAATGTCGTGAATTCTCCTTATTCCGTTGAATAAGATCTACTGGCAGACGGTTAGTTGAATGAAAAAAATGCATGTGACCGAATTCTTAAATTTTTTCATGGCTCACAAGATCAAGCTAACCAAAGTCAGAGTTCTACTTATTGAACGAGAAGGAAATGAAGTGTCTACAAAGACAGCTGCACCCGAATTCCAGAAGATGTGATCCGTTATTTCAGTCAAAATTTCAAATAATCTTTTTGTTTAACATAGCTTACAGTGGCTGTAGTACAGAAGAAGTACATTTTAGGTCACATGTTCATTTGAATGAAGAGTATTTTTCTGTGACGGGAAAAAAGTTTGACATTCCATCTCTGTTGACAGGTTATGGAATATCACTTTTTATAAATAACTTTTCTACCCACATGACGAAAGTTTTTTTCTCTCGGATATATATATACATGTGTGCGATTTCAACCCGCAACACCCTTCCTAATTCGGAACCCGTCGACCGATTTCCAAAAACAAAAATTCCATAATATAGTACTCAACGAGCTCTATTCGAAAATGTGAACAAATTTGGAATATTCAGATTTTCGAGGCCTACTTTTGTTTGTTGATGGGATCAAATTTTCAAAAACGACTATCAGGCATTTTTTTGTCGAAACTGTGACAAGCCTATTCTATATAGGGATACCTCAAATAACACCATGCCAAATTTCAACGCGAAATGTCATATAGCGTGTTAGTTGTTTAGTGGCAAATTTTGATATTTTGGATTTTTCGATTCGCCCTGCACCAAAATCTGAGGAATTGATCGATTGTCGAGTTGAGGCTTCGCACCCCTTCGTGGTCACTTTGGAGACCTGTAGAACATCTCTTTCCAAAGACTCGTTCATCCAACGAACAGCGAGGCTCTGGAATACATTGCCAAGGAAGGTGTTCCCCGAGGCATATGACCTCCAGAAATTCAAGAAGAATACTAATTTCTACCTTATTTGTCTTGGTTTCCACGATGTTCTCTGAACATCACAGGATATCCTTTTTCGTGGGAACCAGAACATAAAGAAAAAACGGTGAAGTGATCATTCAATGAAGGAACACATCGGATACTTACATACATACATACGAAGTTTCATGACTTCTACAGGAAGATCTCTCTTGGTTAACCAAAAATAAATGAAATTGAATTTGACACATTTTTCTATCATGATCCACATCTTTTTTTTTGGATATATAAATAATGGTAACTCATTCGAAGAGATATTCGACAGTTCTTTATCAATCCAGAAGATTTTCAAAGTTACTGTGTGATGACTGTGTGAAAATCGGTTTGCTAGAGTTTCCAAAATGGTGAACCTAAAATTCAATTTTATTGATATTTGGTTGACCTAGAGACATCGTCCTGTAGAAGTTACATCGATGAAACTTCGTATCCAAGTATTCAATGTGTTTCTCCATTGAATGGGTACTTCACCAGTTATATCAATTCCTCAGATTTCGATGCGGGGTGAATCAAAGAATCAAAAATATCAAAATTTGCCATCGAATGCCTAACACCCTATATGAGTTTTATGTTCAAATTTCGTAGGGGTGTTTGAGCTACGCCTGAATCGAGTCGGCTAGTCACTGTTTCGACAAAAAATTGCCTGATTGTCGTTTTTGAAATTTTGACCCATTCAACAATCAAAAGTAGGCCTTGAACATCTTAATATTCCAGATTCGTCAATATTGTCGAATAGAGCGCGTTGAGTACTATTTTATGGAATTTTTGTTTCTGAAAATAGGTCGACGGATTCCAAATTGAGAGGTCGTTGCGAGTTGAAATCGCACACACTGTATATACAAATGTATATAATAACTAGGAAGAGATCATTGGACATAGTCCTCACAAAGAGATAACTGTATACACGGTTTTTCGTCTCCCTCCTGAAAGCTTGAGGAAAACCACATGACACTTCTTCAATCTTCCTAATAGGGTAGCCAGTGGAAACTATTTGAGAAGACATCCTGAAGTACACAAACAGAAGTATCTTTAGTTGTCAGGGTTGATGTAATGAAACTGAGTAGTTCGAAAAACTTATAGTATAGCAGAATATGTGAATTATTGTGCACTTCTTGATAAAGGCACAAAATTTGGCACAAATATAATATGAACAGATCTGAATGTTAAGCCAACCCAACGGTCAACTCCTCTCTGGCAGCTGTGATGGCAATTTTCCAAAATGGCCGCCCGAAAAACATCAGAAGTTAGATAGAGTTTGCTGCTCGAGGTTTGTGAATGTTTATCGAATGTTTAAAACGTAATCATGGCATTCTATAAGTTATATACCGGGTGTCCACGTAGTGTGGAAAATTTGTATGGGTGCATCCAATTAGAGATAGAGAAATCCTTTTTAGGACTATAGTACAATATTGGTAGGTCTTCAGAGCAAAATTATTCTGATCTCTGCATGATGTTTTTCAAACGCGGGGCTACAAGGTTGATAATTTTTTCATTGACTTAGGGATTAACGGAAAATGTTCATTCAATCAGAATGAACTATCATTGGAAAATTGCAACGAATTTTGTTGTACACTATTGTAAAGTTGTAGTATACTACCAGTTCAGCAATCTGATAGGATGTCACACACTTCAGTTCCAGAGCCACTGCGAGGACAAAAACATCAGTGCCATCTGTGCAGATCAGTATTTTCTTATGGTCATTATGAGCAGCGTGAGCGGAATGCAACATAATGCAAGTGTCGGCCTCCTCGTGGTTACAAGAAGCCAGTGCTGCAGTATCCAAAAGTGGTGGCTTTCTCAAGACAGCATCTCTGAAATGAGTCGTAGACGATGTAAGAGAGTCTGACGAAGCTGGCTCAGTTCCTGGGTATTGTTGAACCACCCACTGGCTGTACCTCCCAACCAGTTCGTAATGTAGTGGTCTCATGTCAGGTCCAGTCGCGTGGCTTGATGAAATTTTGAGATTATGTGAGGCATGAAAACTTGCTCGGCATATTCATTGGAGGTTTTTGCCTTTGAGCTTCAGTTACTGAATAATGACTGGTCCATCTAGGACAATTCAGCTTGTTAGAGGAAAGTCAGACCTGCTGCAGTATCCAAAAGTGGTGGCTTTCTCAAGACAGCAACTCTGAAATGAGTCGTAGACGATGTCAGAGAGTCTGACAAAGCTGCCCAGTTCCCGAGTATAGTTGAACCACCCACTTGCTGTACCTTTCAACCAGTTCGTAATGAAGTGGTCTCATGTCAGGTCCAGTCGCGTGGCTTGATGAAATTTTGAGATTATGTGAGGCATAAAAACTTGCTGGGCATATTCATTGGAGGTTTTTGCCTTTAGGCTCCAGCTACTGAATAATGACTGCTCCATCTAGGACAATTCAGCTTGTTACAGAAAAGTCAGACCTATATAGGCTGACTGAAGTCTTCTAGAAAATTGAGAAGATCGCACTTTTCACACCAAACCGGATGCCACCACCGTCCGATAGTACAGGAGAAAAGGCATTGTTCTCATGTTGGAAGAATTCGTCTAGATCTCCATTCCGGTTCTGGCATCTGATATACAGACAGTAGAAGAGGTTTACGTCGATCATGAGGAATTTCATTTACTACTTTCCTCTTGCCTGAAGTTTTGTAGCATGCTGACGGAATATTTTGAGCTTATTCCTATTGATAGGAACTGGAGTTTTGTTCTCTCGACCAGGCATTTTCTGACGAAGTAATCAAATTGCACTCGTTCCAGGTCATATGCACGACGTAGGTATCAGATGAAAAAAAAAAATTAGAATAACTGAGTAAAATACACAGGCTGGTCCGTTTGAAATTACGGAGTTCTCACCGTTCGAAAAATGCAACTCTGACAGCTCATTGAAATTCTAATTATGACTTCATTGAAGCGATAGTCGAAGTATCATAGAAGTTCAGGCATAATTCTGGATAAAGATTTTGAAAACGAATATCAACAGGTAATTTGGAATCAATATCTGCGTATTATAATTTTTCAAAATGATTCGGCAACTGTGTGGGTGAAATAATCATGAATCAACATATGCGCAAAAAAACAAGGTGTACCATTTGGATGAATCATCAATCTTGTAGCCAGTAGTTTGGAAAATATCCTGTAGAGACCAGAATAATTGGCTCTTTGTAGACCAGACGATATTGTACTAGATTTCCAAAAACATTTCCTCTATCTCTTGATAGAATGGAGCCATTAGGTTTTTTCACACTTCGTGGACACCTGGTAAATCTATACTAATTGGAAAGATTTGTTTGTTTAAATGTATTGAATTGGCTCCGAAGGCGTGAAGTGTTTTTTCTCTACCAATGAAGTTCCTTTTCGTCATTTTATGAACCATACTAGTCAAGAAAGATATAATCACCTCTGTTGCAATTACCCTGAATTCACTGTTTTGATGCGAGTTTCGCAGGAATGACATTCGAAATTAGTAAGTATTCATCAATGAAGACCTGTCATTTATGCTGGCATGGTCATGGCTCTATGAGATATAATCTTGGTCCCTGGGTGATATTGATATTCTTTACTACCTTGTTGTATAAATAACTATTTTGCCTCTTGAGATAAAAAACTTGAAGGATGCTGATGTACATGATGATCCAAAATATTATCGTTTGCAATGCTTACGAAAGTTTCTACAAAATTCTTCATTCTATATTCCTGGAACCATACCCCGTTATAGACTAACCAAATATGTGACAATCGAAATTTGATTCATTCTCAACAAAGTATTGGGATGATGTATTTTCTTCATAGTGTGTGATTGTTTTGGTAATGATTAACTTGTTTATCATTTCATTTCAGGTGAGTTCCAGACTATCTCATGCATGACATCGGTGTTCATAGGTATGATGAATATTCCTTTTATGTATCATTATGTAGATTATATAATCCATATGGCTTGGCAAATGTAAGAACATTGCCAAATATACCTCATGATCCAAAATTTGTGCAAAAAGCGATATTTCTATCATAATAAATCATGAATATTATACCTGCAAAGGAACAGGGAGAGAAATCCAGGAACAACAAATTCATAAAGCTGTATATTTTCAATCATGTTTCTTGAACCCATTAACATATTATATATCTTATGCAAAAACGATAGATCAAATATCATATTCTCCACAATGACGCCCAATTTGAGGATTTTCCATTTTTCCCATTGAAAAAGTTCCAAACGTGAGTTAACGTTGTGCCAATGCTCGATCGATTCACTATTTGAATAATAAAAATAGGTAAGTTCAGATTTCTACAGAGAGAATCCATAAATTCCCTTCCGCTTTCTGGTTACATCTTTTTCTTCAATATAGTTTTATTGGAGTGGGATCTTAGAAATTACCTGAAATTCAGAATGTCCGATGGACTATAGACGGCACAAATTGTGACTTTCCAATAAATGAGAATAAAACGAAGGAATTTTATTGGAGAATCCAGTAGGGAAATTGGGAATCAGATATTTATACCAAGATATATAATTCGACTTTGGTCAGGAACGAAATGAACTTGCATTCAATATGGGAGGATTGAGAAAGCTATTTACATACCAATAAGTTTGGGGTAATAAATAGTGAAGGAAAATCCTTATGAGGTTAACATAAATATTAGTGGAATTCTTCACCTACTACCAATATGTAATATCAAGCATTACAATATTCATGTGTGCACTACACCTTTTCCAGATGTATTCCAGAAAGCAACAATCGTATTTCAGAATAGTCAATTGAATTTCAGGAAGCGTCAATAGACTTTCAGATTTGTCACTTGTATTTCAGGAAGCATCAATTGTGTTTCAGAATGATCGATTCAAATTGAGAAAGCGTAAGTTGCATTTCAGAATAGTCAATCGTATTTCAGAAAGTGTCATTCGTATTCCAGGAAATATCATAAAAAATGGGGATGGAGAGGAGGGGGAAGTAATGATATCAATTATTAGATGTTATTTCGAATTGTTAATCGATGAGTTCATGTAGATTCTGCATTTTTTAAAAAGCCATACCTTTTAGCAATACTTGTGTCTCCTCTTGTGGAGAAGATATCGATGAATCAAAAACGATTGTGTTGGAAAAGGATCACACTTGAATACAAAACATGGATAAGTTAAATCGTTGATTGAAATATCACGCTTACAAGGGTAATATATCAATCAACGGTTGGATTCAATTATTCACTTTTGCCACAGGGCGTTGAGAAGTTGAGCGTTGATCAAGCCATCAGTTCTGTTTGGGAACGAAAATTCAGGTTATGTACTCGATTTGGTCAGAATATCACCAGAATCGTACAAGAATCGGAAAAGTTACAGGGCGATGAATTTTACTTTTATATCTCAGTCACTGTATTATAGATTTTCAAGAACATTGATGATATGGTGAAATATACAGAGTGTTATTTTAGAACTGAGAAAATCAATATCTACTTCCATGATGGGAATCGACAATGCAGGGCAAGGCGGCCCGTGGCCATTCCTGACTCCTAGATTCTTGGCACACTTATATCTATTGTTGATTTCTACACTGACAAAAAAGTTTACTCATGGTCAATGGAATTTACATTGTGGCGACATAGATTTCTGGCACCTAGATACTTCGTAAAATGAAAAATAAAATGAGGTAGGTGAATAGATGAACTTAAAGTGAGATTCTGAATTCAAATGAGCAGAAATTAACAGTTTTGTTGAAATGAGTAATCGATAATTCATTGTTATTATTTACCAGTTGTGGAAAAACCAGATCACAGAGGCCAGTATATAGAAATTGATAATAAACACACAGAAACAGTTGAAAATACACACAATTATTGAGCTTCAAGTACTTTCCTGTACCATCTTCCTCTTTTTTCATGAAACCCGTTGAGAAAAGTGAAGTTGCCGATGCAATTGCTTCTTTGAAAAACTCCTTTTGTCCAGATATTTATGACTGCAATTGTTTAATAATGAAAGCAGTAAGTGACAATATTACTGAAACTTTAACCGACCTGATTAAATTGAATTTTCCAAAATCATTCCCATGTTCAGGAAAGGTGACAGGAATGACATTGGAAATTACAGACCAATATCAATCATCTGCATTTTTTCGAAGATAATTGAAATAATAAAACAAAGACTGATAAGGTACTCTCAAGACAAATTCTTTTTTAATGATTCACAATTTGGCTTTAGGTCAAATCGTTCCACCATTAGTGCAGTATCATATGTTGTGGAAAGACTGGTCCAGGGACTTGAACTGGGAATAACTCTGTGTGACCTGTCCAAGGCTTTTGGTTGTGATTCTCACAATATCCTACTCAAAAAACTGTATTTCTATGGAATCAGGGGAGTTACTCTAAACGTCATCAAATCCTATCTAACAAATCGATAACAAACAGTACTTTACGAAAATGGTTCGTCTAATCTCAGAGAAGTAGAGTTCGGAGTCCCCCAGGGTTCTGTTTTGGGGCCACTACTCTCCATCATCTATGTAAATGACTTGACGCTAATTTCAACACCTTATTGGTGTTCTGTTCGCTGACGACACCACCCTCATATATTCTCATAAAGACTATGATTCCCTAATCTGAGGCAGAGTATAAATCTGGTTTATTGCAAATCGACTCAAATTGAATAATGATGAAACACAAAAATTTATATTTACCACTAATACATCTACACAAGAAAATCTCAATGTGAAACTATTAGGCATAACTATTGATCAAGAACTCAACTGGTCAAGTCATATTAAAATCTTGAATCGGAAATTATCTAGCTCACTATTCGGCATCCGCCAGTTGAGGCATATCACAAATACAAGTACTCTGGGAACTGTCTGCTTCTCCCTTTTTCAGTCTCATCTTGATTACGGTATACTATGCGGTATACTACTCTGGGGTAACTCATCGGAAGCCACAAGTGTATTCAGGAAACAAAAGAAGGCTATTAGAATCCTGGCAAATGCCAAATATCGTGATACTTGACCATTGTTTAAGAAGCTGAACATTATATGACCCTCCCATCTTTGTTCATTCCAGTACTTCACTTGAGAATCATGAAAATTCACCAAACTTAATCATTTGATCTGATATTCATGAGCATGATACAAGAGGATCACATAAAATCAAAATACCTAGATATAGACTCACAAAGTCCATAAATAATTCATTGAATTACCATCTCTACAATATTCTACCTGCATCATTGAAGAAATTAACCATGTACTACTTCAAGAAAGCTATGAAATCATGTCTGTTGTACAATTATTTCTACTCCATAGACGAATATCAGAAATATGTTGAAGAAGGTGGTTTGATTTCTAACCAAATAATCTTACTAAACCAAATATTTTTAATGTCTTGACTGTTTCAATTTGTTTTCATTTCTACTTACGTTACTATAATTACTGTGTGCGTTGTTATTTGTATCTCAAATTCAAACGACGTGCTATTAATTAATATGCAATTGTGTATAACATAGTCAAATAAATTACTTACTTACTTAATTCCCTCCATCTTATTCCTGTGATGTGGAGAAATTACACATCTGGAATCATTGTCAGTGGTTATTTTTATTTCATAGTTGTTCGAGATCTTTATACAGCAAGATGAACCACCCAATTCAAACAGTATTGTATGTGTATTGATGATTATGAAAATTTTGAGAAAGAGATTATGTTGCTTGGAAACCACAATGGAATTAAATAGGCGATACATATCGCCAAACTCAATTCAATTTCAATAGAACATGGAAAGATTCATGCAACATTTCCGTATTTTCTATATTCTCTCAGTCCGATCGAGAAATACTCTGTAATTTGGAGCCATTAACAACCCCTCCGGTAGTGGTTGGTCTCTGAGGGCTCGAAGCGGATACACTTTTTTTAGGTATGATGACTTTTCTGCTGGTTGCGCTGAATCCTGCCGTTATTTCCATCATTCCATTGCGAATCAATTCGCAGCAGAAGGGATTAGACAAATCCCAGTGGGGAATTTACTTTTCATTCGTTCGAGAAATCGAATGCAAGTTGTGGTCGTTGTTGAATTTGGTGGATTCGATTTTTGTCTATAATTTCGCACTAATCACATTCATAATCACATACTGACAGACTTATTGAGAGCGAAATACTAAAAGTATACAGAGGGTCTCATAGGAAAATGGAAAAACATCAACGGTAGATCGGGGACATCAAGGTGGTTTTGTGAATACCATATTGTAAGGTCTCACAAGTCTTATATTCGAGATATAGGGTGTTTCATAAATTTTGCTGTATTATTTTTGAGGACATGACGTGATTCATCATCAACGAAACGTAAATCAACCTACCTTCTGTGATCAGTGAATTTCAGCCAGCATACTTATTGATATATCAAAAATATTTGAAAAAATCCTGATGGGTTTGAAATTTTCATCACCCAACGGATTGGAACATCAGGTAGGAATAGACTCCAATTCGTTCCAAATATTCCGTTTTTCCACAGCAGGCAAACCTGGTGTGTGTGCTGCAAACACATATAAAATATATTCGTAACGAATCTGATAAATTAATCTTAACGTCCAAGATACCTCGTCACCCCGCATTATTCCAATACGTGAGTAGATGAATAATTGAGAATATTTTAGAGTTGAGTGGAATTGACACAAATGTGTTTGCGGTTCACAGCACCAGATATGCTTCAACATCAGCAGCCAAAAGAAATGAAATTAATGTGGTAATTCGTGCTACTGGAGGGTGGACAAATAATTCAGAAACCTTTGCCAGATTTCCTAATAGGCCTTTGGTTGACAAGAATAGTTCAGCTGGAACTATATTATATTTGGAATATAAAGTCCATTCAGAGTTATTTGATGGAGAATCTCAATGTTCTTTTTTGTAGTTATAGGTGTTTACCTTCATATTATATTGGTATTCAATTAAATTATACTCTCTGCTTGAGAAAGTGATTCTTTGTGTGAGTTTTCTGAAGCAGAAAGATATCTCAAATATTCCTGAACATCTACATATGATCTTGAGAACAAGGCGTGGAATATATTTGAAAGATTAAACGAACTTACCTAAGTGAAGTTCAATCTTAATTATATGTAACGCCTTGTTCGAGATGATCATACCCACCTTAGCCCTGGGGAATGATTGAAAATAGTCAGGATTGAATATTGTATATATGAATTCCATGTACATCAATATTTGCGATCTGCTTCAAAGAGAATGATCACTGTGAGTAGTACGATGACGGACGAAACCATAGATGCAGGAGGCACGGAGCACAGAGCCGTTCTGCAGCATTTGATAGCTTTGAACCTTGAGAGCTTCGTATTTCGTGCGACACCTAGCGGGATCAGCGGTACTACATAATATGATCATCCCAAACAAGGCGTTACATATAATCAAGATTGAACTTCACTTACGTAAGTTCGTTTAATCTTTTCATTTTGTTCGTACATTTGGTACAATGTATCTCGGAGAGGATACATTTTAGGAAATTCGTTGATAGGAACTTTCCACTTCAAAATGGAGTAAGGAATTTATAAACGAAGTTTTGTCGGTCTTATTCTGACTCACCCTGTAAGAAGTCAGTTATGTTGGAAGCCAGAGTGACTTGGATTCAATCATGAAATAGAGTCATACAATTTTTTCTGTGAATATCTGTTGATTGATCTACTCTAGCTTGCTGCTCTGATTTTGCTCATGATATTGTCCCAAAACTTCTCGCTTAGTGCTCGAAAGTTTTGATGAACAATGTCATTCGCGAAATCATCAAACTGTCGTAACGATCGTCGAATATTTTTGGCAAAATTGTATCACATTTGCATGGTTTTGCATATGAAATATTCACCAAAAAGACTTTCACAACTCTTTTACAACGGTTTTTAAATAACCCAATGATGCCATTGTTGTAAATCCCCTTCTAGATCGAAACTTGCGCAATCGAGTAATCCAGAACAATTTATTCATCCAGAGGTTACCTTTTCCTATCCCGATTGGGATTGGAGAATGAGGTCAAATTTCCAACATAACCATAAAATTCGTACGACAATTTGAACTGGAATCTCTGCGCAATAACTTATTTACTATAATTCCCAATCCGGTGCTTGTCGTAAAGAACGATTATATTCAAATTTTAATTTATTATGGCAACCGCACACGAGCCGCAGTTCCGATTTCGACGAAATTAAGCAGTTAGAATCAAACTTTCTGTAGATTATTATTGGGGATCGAGGACGTATAAGTTTGGTGTTAATGGATATCAGCTCAATAAAACGATTTCACCAAGTGACTTATTAGTATCGGTTGATACTGTCGAAGAACTCTTTTATTTCTACAATTCCATTATAACATTCTGCCCGCTTTATCCTGATCGTCTTATTTTCATCGCAGTTATCGATTGTACCCCCTTTTTTTTGCTATTTCCAAAGAGGTTGTTCTCCGTATCTTTAGCAAATGTCTCTGGTCCTACATCCCTCAGATAGTTCAGGAGATATGAGGTGGCCCTCTATTATGTGTGCTCCAATGTTATATTTGCTCATGAATTCTGTAGTGTGACATATTTCGTAAGTATGTGGAAAGAGATTTCCTCCTCCTCCCCACAGAACCTACATTCATCTTGTTCTTCTAAGCTGAACTATACCATATAGATGTCCTTTCAACCGGCCTTACCTTGTTAGAACTTTCGTAAGTAAACGGATATTATTTTGGCTTATCCTGACAAATGCATTCGATCATTCGTGGTTATATGTATGTACCTATAGAAGTATCTTAGCTTGTCTAAGATCTAGGAGATTTATTCAGATGGACATATCTGTTTAGCTTCTTCTTTCTAATTTCTGAGATACAGTAGTACTCCTGCTAATCCCGCAGAAAGGTTCTGGCCCCCCGAAGGTTGTTTGAGCCTAACGAGTTTGTTCACTACTCCATTTCCCTTTTCTTGGCTACTAGAAAATCGGTCAACGGGTTTCAAATTATGAACTTTTGTGTTGAAACTATGAAGGATAAAATCACTCCACTCTCCGTTTCTATTCCGAACAGTTCAGTCATAGGGGATCAAAAATAAGTCTTACCCGGAAATAAGTTCGGAAGTTTTGAAGCTTCGCAGGTCTGTAGGTTTGGATGAACCAAGATTCACAAGATGCACATTTGGAGATATGCCGTTGGCGCCGCCATCTTGCCAAGACGGCACCCAAAGATATATTTTTCCATTCATCTTCAAAGCTGTGCGTTTGCCAGAAGATAATCTCTATAGAGAAATTATGAAGAGAAAGAAATTTCCTACAAGAAATGATTTCAGCATATTTTTGCTAGAGTGAGCCGTTTAGGCTCAAGAGCTGATTGAATGACAACAAATTCTGTAAATTTCTATAAACTGCCTTTAACTGTCTCCAAATATGAATTCATCTCTTATAATAAAACCGGCCATTCAATTGGTTTCTTGTTATATTTATAGCTTACTGACTAGAGGTAAGGTCCTATAAAATATGATCCTAGTATATTTTTGCTAAAGTGAACCGATAAGGCACGAATGCCCTCGCCAAATCGACATTTTTCCCAAGTTTCCTGTAGAGGGGCATTCAGAAAATAATATGATTGTGTATTAGAGGTCCCAAAATTAGATATTATTGGACATTATAAATATTTATCACGAAACAGTGACATATATGTACTTCATTCAATGAATCGATTAATTTATTAATTAATTCATGTTAGCAATTCATAATCAAGTAACAGGGTAGGTAAATTACACGGCGCGTTTTTTCAACGTTGTTTCCCCTGTTTGCCTAATCCACTTATAGGTACTACTAATATTATTTTTGGCAAAGGCCAAGGTAAAAATACCCAATGACTGGCACATTATTGATGCTACTGCATGGGGTTTGAACCGGTTTGAATTCCTCAAACTTCTTGTCGAGCTAATGCTTCAACTCTATTATATTATTTGTGTTTCGAGATGTTCGTGAAAGCCGAAAAAAGTGCTATACAAGGTGAACCAAAAATGTGTAACAAGTTTTCTGGAGGTCCTATAGTACATTGACGAATAAATATAGTTTGATGGATTAAGTAATGACCCAAAATGTATATTGAGGGAGATATATTCTTCCAAAGTTGATGAGATTGGAGTAACTCTTCCGCAAAACTTCTAAACGGTGGAAGCAACCAGATTTGAATTTTTCTACATAAATGTATATGTTGATGATAGTATATTATGTAACAAGTGTTATAAACGTCCTTCTAGTAACGAGTATTTTGAGCACGAGCAGAGCAGAAGCGGAGCGAGTGTTTAATAAACGAGTGTCTAGAAGAGTTTGTAAACGCGTTACATACTATGTGCTTTTGCTACGAACTCCGAAAATTACATTAACATTCCTGCTATTCCTGCTAACCTACAAAATAATTCGAAAGGAATAGGAATTGAGAACATAATACATGCAACTGCATGCAACCAGCGAGACACTTATGAGTGATATTGGTTGTAGATGTGTCCAGTCCATTGCTTACTAACCTTTGTTTCACGTTTATTGTCATGCTTAGCGCAGAATGAATAATTTGTTCTCAAAGATGGATGCTGCTTCATTTTTACACTTCTTGGAGATATGCAAGTACCAGAACATTCTCTTCAATTCCACTTTAGTCTACATTTCTTATATATTTTTGATGAAGAATTTTGATACAAACGAATATTGTTTGAATAATTCTGATACGAAATTCGGAAATAACAGGTGACAGTTGATACAATTGACTCAAATTACTGAAACTGTGTTAAATGAACTGTGTTGCAATGGTAATGTGTTCAAGAAATCGTGTTGCCATGATATAACGTGTTTAATATTCCGAATAAATCACAGATCGTCAATGCGTGATTAATTGGTCATTTTGCGTGGTACATATCCCTACGCTAACGGCCATTTATGTGAGTAGAAAAAATACGTTTTTCTTATACACTTCCACATTCCTGATAAAGGGTGTTTCAGAGGGTGAGTCATAGTTTCTGGGTGAAAAAATAAAAGCATTCGATAGAGCAAAAATAATAACGTAAAAACGGTACGCTCATCAAAATACAAAAATTGTAACCGTTTCCGATATATTTGTGTTTTTGCAGTCACATCAGCTGATTTATTTATGTTGAAATTTTTGTATTTGAAAAGACCATTTTTATGTAATTCACCAGAAATGATACGATGTCGTGAAGAGATTTCTCCATAAAATCATGACCCAACCTCTACAAACACCCCTTATAACAATATCAGAAATGTAGAAGTGTATCAGAAAAATGCATATCATCAACAAACATCCATGCCGGAAATTTCAATCTGGTGGCTATCACTGTTCTGAAGTGATACGAGAAAATTATTTCAATTTTATCAACTTTGGAAGGATATACATATACATTTTGGGCCATTAGTTTACCCATCAAACTATACTTATTTCTCGATATCACCTCCAAAGAGCTCGGTTCACATTTGTGACTGATCCTGTATATGCTTTTGATCACTGCCACTAGAGTTAGTCTCTGATTCATCAGGGCTTTTGGTTGTTGAATCAACAGGTGAAAACCTATATATATATATATATACATATATATATATGTATGTATGTGGGTCCTGAACAATATTCGATTTTTTCGGAGGTGAACCTAGGATTATTAGTCGTTCCTCGACTGCGCTAATGAGTTTTCGTTCATTCTTAGAATTATTTCATTCTCAATAGAGCGGTGTAAAATTTTAATTCCCAAACTGATTTATTTAAAATATCAATGAGGAATTGTCATCAAGCGAGTGTATATGTATATGAGTCGAGCTAATGCGAACATCCTTTTTATCTGAAATGAAAAAATTTGAATCCCAATTTTGGTAGACTATTTCCCTGCCGGTCTCTGTTTCGACGTTTTTGTTGATAGGTACGTGGTTGGTAGTGATTCGCATCGAGGTTGAATGCTCAACAGTGAGCACATTGAGATTTAATTGATCACGTAACAATCGACAAAACCATTTCCCAATTATGTAACGACTCCGACTCGGATAGAATGGAATTAGAGAAGACGTTTCCTTGGCCTGAAATTTTTCTCTAATTGACCATCAACGTAATCGAATGATTGAGAAACGAAATTCCCAATCTGAAAGGGTGGATTGAACTGAAATCTCAGCAAAACTGTCCATACATAGAGCGTTGATCATTGCAGTAATAGAGACTGTTGAAGATATATACAGCGTGACATCCAGATGAATACGAATATTCTGAACCCTGAGGAAGCATGACGTATACTATGGAATGGTAACAATGAGAGATTTCACGGATAATAATAAAATTTGAGGTGAGAACTCTTTTTTCACTGTGGCAATATTGACGTCAGTTCATTGTACCAGTATATCACCTGACGAAGCTATACTGTGTTAGCGAAACATGTTGTGTATTCAAGAATTTTGTGGAAATCTTATCGTTTGTGAAGTTTTTACATCTTGTTTCATAGTTGAATATTGCTGATGATGGATTATTCCTTAGGAACATGTACATTTGTCCATGACCTCTGATTAATATTGAATGATTTCAAAGTGGTGGAGTGAATATTCCTTGAATTAACGATTTATCAGGAATATATGTCACAAGCAAGGGTTGGGCGTGTACCAATATATACCTCGTGAATATATTGCGTTATGGGTTGTCACTCATTTTGCAAACTGTAAACTTTGACGCGTTCATTTCGATTTGGGACGATTCTGATCACGATAGTTTAGATTGAGATATACCTAGATGCAGATATAGCAATTGCGACAAATGAAGCAATTCCAATTTCAGTATCTGCTAAATTGATGATCAAATAGTACTTTTTTTTTAGTAAAACACTGAAATTTGAAATCATTCTCATTCAATTTGCCGCACTATTGGATGATAATAAGCAGATCAATGTGATTATCAGTTTACTCTATTCCATTTTTTTATTCGACAAAATGAAACATCCGCGCTGTTCATATATCATCAAGCCTAGAATTTAGTGAACAAGGAGAATCGTTCTACTAGAGTGTAAATGTGTGAAATGAAATTCTAGATTCGAAAACGGTTTTAGTATTCCATAGCATTTCGTGTATAGGCTTAGGCCATTTCATGATATCAGTGTAGTCAACTGCTCTGAAGATGTATATTGTATTTTATTATGAAATAAAAAGGCAATTTTATTAGAAATCATCCCATGAACAGGCGATGAAAATAGGTCTCCTATTATGCCGTCAATTATATTCGACAGCTTTCTGAGCACGGGAACATAAATAAACCACCCCTTTGGCCGAAATCCAGGGTCCACAGGCATTGGCACACAAATCACATAAAACCAACGGTAGATTTTACTGCTTCCATTCGATTTGATCGATTTATATTTCTTCACCATCTAGATTAGGTTATAAAGTTTCCTCGGGCCAGTTCCCATAAAGTGGAGGAATAAAAATTTTATTGTCAGACTGTACATGCAACTTTAACATGTGGAAATTGAGGAAGGAGTCAACTAAAACTAGACGGTTCAGAAGAGCATTAACCTCTTTTAAGGTCCACATTTGAAAAGAAGTAAACAAAAACATTTCTTGTGAGAAAAGGTTAGAATGATTGTTAAAACAACTTATAATATTGGAAATGTTTATTTTTTACAACAAAAATCTAATTTTTCCTGTTTTGGAACAAGGGTCCACAAAGTTCTTCTTCATTTCCTCCCACCATTCTCCACACATCTATTCTGATATTAATTCTGGTTTTTTCATCCCTTGGAGAGCTCGAAACGCAATTCCTGCTATTATATATTCAAAAAATATCGTGCGTACCTAGGAAGGATAGAGAAGGTATTGGACTATTCTTCGAACTTTTGAAGATTATATGTTCTGGATCGGAAAATTTTCTTGTACATAGAATATTCCAAAGCTTCGCTATTATATAAACAAATCATTTCTGGTAAAGCGTTGTTCGACATATTTCGAGGTTGACGACGAAACGACGTGCTGACTACGCTTGTCGAGTTCGTTTGACAGGTTATTTCACTGATGGAATGATAGCAGAGATTCCTGGAGAAAATTTCCCGTGAAAGTATCTATCTTTATATTTATCTATCTGACTATCTATATTTATCGATCGTCGAAGTCATTTCTCACTC
Source organism: Phaedon cochleariae (assembly GCA_918026855.4). Lineage (NCBI taxonomy): Eukaryota > Metazoa > Arthropoda > Insecta > Coleoptera > Chrysomelidae > Phaedon > Phaedon cochleariae. Next base: position 16,007,434 of record OU896709.1, on the reverse strand, counting down.
GAACAAATATTCCATCATTGTCCATTGTTCCACATTAGGAACTATAAAAAATTATGAAACCATTGACGTTAAGAATGACAATGGGTGCCATTTTGATGTGATGACTCAATGGCACCAAGGTATTGAAGAAGTTACTTTATAGTGAATCATTGACATATTGAAACTGTTACTGTAGACGGCGATAGAGGGTAACGATTTTTCAATCAACAGAATCATTTATCCCCTGTATATATCGCAATGTTCCAACAAGTTGTATTTCCTAATATAATTCTGTATTTTCCCATGACTCATTTCAATATATTTTCATAAACTCGTTTTGTTTTCACGATGAGTAACCAAAATGCAATACGTTCGACCCTCGTAAGGTACTGATCTATTTCTCATTCTTCACATATATATGGGTCACTTCTGCGACTTCTCTAATCGTCCCAAGGACGAGTTCTTTTTGTCAGCGAGGAGAAAAAGAGATTTTTCGGACAAGAAAGCGAGAACGACGCGGAAGGCATTCATGAAGCTTTTACCGCCGCTTTCGATCGCATATATACGCGTATTCAACAAATCGGAAAGACTTTATCCCGTTAACAACGCTGTTTTCTTTTGAAAAACCAATGGTGCATGTTTGTGAGTGTGAATGAACAACAGAACTTAGTTTAAGACGTTTTTTAACTACCCGGGGGGCCCTTCCGACCAGAGACGCTGAGCTCCATCAGCAGTCAGCATTCCAGAATAAGCCGGAAAATTCATCAAGCTACAATCCGAGTAAGTCGCATTCGTGACCTATCTGCCATATTATCGTGAAATCCTATTTCATTGTGCCTTATCATTGGTTACCTATCGATGCCAAAAGTTTTATGAAAAATACAGTACATTTTGAAGCAATCCACATCTATGAGCTTTTGAAAAAGAAACACGCAACATATGACACAAATTTGACATCATGCCGTCAACAGGATCCTTGCTGATTGGTGCAGATATATAAACAAGTCAGTATAATTGACAATGTATATCTCTGATTACATTTTTCATTTCATTCGACATTCCTCGTTGATGATCTTCGACTTCTAAAATTGATTCAATATATTCTGGAGGATAGAAGCTCAAATCTCACGTTCTGATCATATGAAAATCAATATCTCATGTACGTAACAGGGTGATTGTTTATATTTCACTCAATAGCTATGTCAGTTATTATTGGTCCTACAGACGATCATGGGCATTCAGAATCTAGTACGAGAAGATGCAAAAAAGCATGGTAAACCTAGAAGTTCCACATGAACCGGTACTTTTTGAATGGAACACCCTATATTTCATTTTCCTAAACGGTAGAGATATTCCTTCTGATTACTAATATATATTTCTTTGAGGTTATCCCTGTCAGTTTTAAAAAAATATGGATTCTAAGGAAGCTGTAGAGCGCCAGAACACGCAGCATTGTCGTCTGGCGTTCAACAACTGCCTTAGATCTATACAAAAAAAAATATATTTTTCAATAACTTACAAAAGATATCGGTTCTGCACACTCTCAGATGAAGGTTTGCAGAAATGCAAGAGATATTTCCATGTGATTCTTGTCTTTTGTGATACACATGGAATAAGTGGCGATGATTGGTTCGATGCTATTTATTGGTACATTCAACTTCACCTTTCTATAGCAGATCCTATTCCTGCTACGCAAATGATACTTATCATATATAAAAATTAGAAGGTTTTCTTGGTGTTTCCGTTCTTTTCACATGACTTACAATACACCAACATTGATCAACCTCGTTCTTTATTGAAAATGTGCTGATAAATTCACCTTCAGGTGAACTGAAGTCTTATTCCGGATAATAAAATTGAAGCAAATTATTTCCTCGCACTTCATTCTCTTTCAACACCCCATCTTTAATTTCTAATTTTAATAGATTCAGTAATTGCTTTTCCAATCTGCATGGTAAATGGATTCTCTGAGAGAACGGTGGATATCAAACGCTCGAAACTCTTGTAATTATCTGAAATTTATTGGCTCACTCCTCATCAGCGACAAGCGGGCTCGTTGATGGTCAAAGATGGCGCTCTGTCACTTGAGGTATTTCAGTATCGGCAAGACAGAAATATTTTATGTATATCAGCACATGACTGTCAAAGAAGGGAGCAATTAAAATTCTCTGAACTTCTTGGGGTTTGAGTTCATGGATTTTCATAACAAATAATAAAAGCGTGTTGAAATGATCAAGCTCTGTCGTTTTTCAGACAAACGAGTTTTTCTCCGATTGGCAGCACATATCAATTTTGCTGACACATATCAATCAGCAAGGTATTACTTTTCCTGCCTAGGCAGCAAAGTGGGTACTTTTCTGATTGATATGTATCAGCAAAATCAATAATCCATGAATCATTTATAATTTCCTTCATATTTCATTCGAGACTTCTCCGCTAACAAATTCAACTCTATATTTTTTGCCCCCTCCCTTATTTCTGAGTACTTCCAGGTCGCTATCACTGTCCATTATATAATAATTTAAATATACCGATATTTTTCCGCACAACTGACAGAATTTTCATGAATTGTCAAACTATAATTATCATGGGCAGCTGCGATTTCTATCAAATTTCATTTAAATTGAACACTACAGGAAAAATAAAGAGATTATGGCAATTGTGATAATTTGCAATTAGAATATTCTCCTATATCATTATGAACAATCGGAGAAAAAATTATATGTTCAACTCGGCAGCAAAGTAGATTGACTGCCTTAGCTGGATTCGCTACGCTCGCCTATGAATTCAGCCTCGGCATTCAATCTACTACTTTGCTGTCTAGTTAAACAAATAACAATTTGGGAGAGCAAATTTTTTGACGTATCTTCGGATTGATGACACTACGAAGTTCTTCGAGTCTCGATGAGTGGCATTGCTAGTGATGGAATAAGAGCCGATATTTCTGAAGACCATTTTCCGTGAATAGTGAAAGTTTGCTTACATTCCTGCGGTGTTCTAATGATGGAAGTATACATTCAGTATGTTAGTATGGAATAACAGATATGAAGCGCTAAAGAAAATCAAGTCTATTTTGAATAAATATATACAGTGTGTTACAATTCGGCCCACCCTGTTCTTCCGTATTCCTAAGGCGATATGATTTTTTTCTCTCATGATATTTTAATCAAAATTATCTACCTAGTCGAGCAATAAAAATCTTACACAATTTCTTTCTTTTTCTTCTTTTCCAACCTCACAATTTTTGGATAGTTTCATTTCTCAAGTTACCGTGTATAATAATTCTCAGAAGAATTCTGATGATGCCAGGCATGATGGTAGTCAGAATTCTGTCTACAGAGTGGAATAAATAACGGATAAAATCACTAGGAATTTGAAATTTTTATCGAGCAATGAAAAAAAGCAGAAAACACTGGATGATACCATAATGGAAATAAAATTGGATAATCAGGAAAAAAACTAAAACAGCAACCGTTCGTAACAAGTTCAGATTTTTGTTTTCTCGATCGAATCCATTCTCAGTACACTTTTCATATCTATTTGGCATATCATTCTCAATTCTCCCCAGTTCTTCTTGTGACATTTCTCTGCAAACTGTTATTATTCTCTTTCGCGCATCTCTCCTCAATTTCTTGGCCTGAATTTACAACTCTTGAGCCAGATGATCTATAATCCAGACTACCATCATGTCTGGTATCATTCAGATTATTGAAAGGAACATTATGCACGGTGAATTGAGAAATGCAATCAATCAATAATTGTGACGTTGATAAAGAACACCCCCATCAGATGATATTCTGAAAATTGATATGGAAGTATTTGTGGCTTGTCCAAATCGATTTCCATCATAAAAATTCTTGAAAATGAGTGTCTAATCCGTTTTCTCTGATTCTGCTGGGGTTTTTGTGATCGCATTAGGCTGAATAATTGAGATTGACAAAGTGGATACTTTTGAGTAGTATATTATAACAAAAACAAAATTCTTGAATCTTCCTAGGGATACGAAAGTACAGGGGTGAGGTTGAGCAAATTGTAACACACTGTATATAACTTCTGAATATCTAAAACGTTGAATTTTTTTGTTAGATCTGGGTAGTTGAGGTTCCTATGTGGAGTAGGTCCGTTTTTCAAAACACTCTTTCTGTCATAAAAATTTTGTCAAATTGTTCGCCCAGTAATTCTTTTGATTTATGTGCGATTCCTGTGAAATTCCGATCGAATCATATATTCATGTTTCAGAATATTACCCCGGATATTAAGTCATGAGAAGAACTGATGACCTGATCATTATACAGAGAAAAACAAAAGTTACTCTTTCACCCCTAACTTCTTAACGCACTGTGGCGAAGGTGAGTGGTTGAACTTGGCTTCATCATGTTTTGGATTTAAGTGTCATCCCTTGTCAACATAATTATCTGTGATTAACGTCGATAACTAGTTTTCAAGAGAAGTCAAAAGTGTTTTGAGAAAATATGTTTGTTTTATTAACAATGATTCAGAATAACCATTCTCCAATCTTCTGCTTCATCATGTTTTGAATTGAAAGATGATTCTTTTCCTTCCCTTCTCAACACAATAGTTCTCAATCCACGACGATATCTTGTTCTTAAGAGATGATAGAGTTTTTCGAGGAAGTATGAAATTTTCAATTTTCATTTACAATAATTTAGAACCTATAAAGCATCTTGGTAATAAACTCCAGATGCTCATTCGTCTTTGTTCGGCCTTGTCAGAAACTCTTCAAGTGCTACAAAACGCCCTTCTAGGATGATTATGGGCAATTCTTCAAGACTACTCGAGAAATCTGATAAACTGGATGCTACGCGTTACCATGGAGCGGTTGTATACTCGTTTTTGACTACAGGTTTTTTTCGGTAGGTGGTGAGAAATCGCGGTAGGAATAAGTGATATTATTTCTTCAAATTGGTGATAAATAAGTTCATGTAGGCTCTGATAATCAATAGATAATGAAAATATAAAAATGCCATACTTCCTTGAAACACTCGTATCTTCTCTCAAAAATGAGATATTAACGTGAATCAAGAACTATTGTGTTGAGATGGAATGATTCTTGAATTCAAAGTATGATGGAGTCAAGTTTAACCACTCAAGTTTGGAACAGGGCGTTGAGAAGTAAGGGGTTTCTCCTTGTATAATGATCAAGTCATCAGCTTTTCAGGAAATTTAATATCTAGACTAACATTTTGAAACATGTATATACGATTTTACCGAAATTCCACAAAAAGTGGACATAAAGTCAAAAAGTTATTATTATTATTATTATGCTATTATGAGTGTAGATTTGATATAAAAAAAAAATAGTTGAAAGTTGAAATTGTTTCAGAAGAAATAAGGATAGCACGAAGTCAACTAAACACTTTGGAATGATGTAGCAATTATTCAAGATGATATGTTTTGGATTCAGAAATGTCCATCTTCAGATCAATCGCGTTGTTCATGGAGGTGAAACTTATTCAAATCTTGGAGCAAATGCATCGTCATAATTTCATGAAAAAGTTCGAGGAAGAAGCGGGTTCCCATATAACAATGAAGGGTCCCTTGCCCTGAGAGCGCATTTATTTCATTTCAATTCAAAATTTCGAGTCCCAAGAGGGTGGCTTGAGAGGTTATTGTAGAACAAAGATCACAAAACCATATTACCATTTGAACAAGGAATCATAAGGGCCCTGTGCCCTTATGAAAGCGTTACTAGGAAACCAGATATCAGAGAAAATCTGAAAATTCAGTCGATGGGGCCAAAGAGGCCAATACGTGTTAGGAATGCTAACCAAACTGATCAGTAACACGAAATCACGAAATACATCATACAAAAGTGTGGAGATGACTCTGAGCTATCCTATTTTCCTTTGAAACAGTGCACTCCCCTTTGAGCAAATATGGATTTCAACCAGAGATAAGATGGAATTGAAAAAAAATCTGTTTTCTAGAGAAAATGCCTTTTGATCTCTCATAACAACGTCTTTTTTACCTTCAAGAAGCTATTCTGATATTCCTACTGTGAATGAGAAGCACTCTCTCGTGTTTTTACTTCATACTGGTACTAAAAAGTGAGTTTATAATTGAATTGAATAACTTTTCTCGCATACCTATATTACCACGGATCTTGAAGGTCTAGAACGATAAGTTTCATCTTTCTGTGGAAACATCCGTTGGTGAAGAATTTCATTATAACATTGTCTTATACAAATGAAAGTAATTATCGGAACACGGTTCCTTGGAAGTATCAAATCTGACAGCATTTATAGGTGTGAATCTCGAGTTATGATTACTGTGATCAAAAAGTCATTCTGGGAACGACGTGTATAAATCTGTAAAATCCTGCGATATGAGAACCAATCAGAATGGTATACCCACGATATCACGTTTACAGGTACAGTCTTCTTAAGAAAACGTCTCGCAGATGGACGATGATAGCATTCTTACCGAGATTCTTACTCCTTCTTACTCCTGCAATAAGAGCGCTGACACCGTTCAACCGCGACATGATCTCTGGAGACGACTGTACGTTATTCTTTATTTCATGCAGGTAGCACAATGTACAGGCAAATTCAGAGAACATGTCGCGGTTGTATGGTATTGACGCTCTCATAGCAGGAGTGACTAGAAATGCTATCACCGTCCATGTGCGACATTTCATTCGCATCTGACTGTACATGGATTTGGCAAACGGCCTGTATTCACGCTTTCTGATTGGTTGATGCCACATAACAATACATCCTGCCATTCTGAAGTCGAAGCCATGCACGTTATGCCATCATCAGATAACAGTACATATTGTGAGAGTCGCATCAGCGCCTTATACGTTACGGCAGTAAATTAAAACTGGATGAGAATGAATTTCAAAGATTCCTTATCATAGTGCTATCACTAATTGAGTTATCTTCATTATTTTTCGTGATAAAATGGTGGAGGCTGAGTTTGGTCATGGAGTTTCATTCTGATACACCAATTGAATGGCGTCACCCCACTGCTGTGATTATTTGTGTAGTGATTCAGGCTTTCAAGAATACCTCTCCTTTCCCCCCGAAACCTCGAGGAGGGAAGAAAAAGTATTGATAATTTAATAATAATAAGTTTTTCTACGAGCGAATGCCCATGTGTCCATAATGTATCACGTGATTCACTGTGACCAATCTGACAATGAGGTTTGGGAATGGTTCGAAAACTATAGGCTCTTGTGAATTGGATCTCGTTGATTTCTGACAGGATAACTATCGATATAGTATTGCGAGCACGGGTTCTTTTTATTGAGACAATTCCACTACTTCCCTGATGACACTGTTATCTCAATATCATACCACCTGACAAGATGTTCTATTCAGATTCGTGGTTGCCGTGATAATGTGGTGTTACGAAGACTCTTACTGGCTCTAAATGTCAAAGCAGCGTACTATATCGAGGGACAACATTCAGATTGGTTCTAATATTGCAGGAGATGGCAGTTTCATATCCGTCGTGGAATTGTCAGCTCCAACCATGACAAGTAGATGAGTGAATGATATAATATGCCTTACGTGCATTCAGAGGGATGTATCCTTCAAAAAAGGAATTGGAGCGAACGAAAGGTTATTCTTATTATGTTCGTGGGACATAATACCCATGGAGGATAGGGATTGAAAATTTTTAAAGTTTTGAGGGCTTGAATACTTTGCTAGGTGAGCAATCAAACATGCTCGGCTGTTCTATAGACAAACAACGCGGTTGATGACAAAAAAATGTGCTGACTGAGCTTGTCGAGTGGCTATAGTGATAAAATAAAAGCCGATATTACTGAAGAGTATCATATTCCGTGGAAAGTGAAAGTTCGCTGACATTTCTGTGGTGTTCAAGAGTGATGGATGGATAGATTCATCATGTGCAGTACAGTATGAATCGACAAGGAAAATGGAATTTTAATGAAAAAATATTTAATATAATTCAATTACTCAATGTTTTTCAAGGATATGAATATAGTTAAGATTTTCAACGGCGTGAAATGGGTCAGGTTATCAAAACACTCTTCATTTCATAGAAAGGTGAACTATAAGACTTTATATAGGACAAGGTCATGTAGTTTGACGGAGGAATTGTGGCCTCTTCAACTGTCACAGAAAGAGATAAATTCTTCATTTGGAGATCGAGAGATAGTAATTTATCATACAAGCGAAAAAAGGAGTAGAGTTCAGCTCGAGGTTTTCTCTTTGTTTTTTGTGACAGTAGAATGGACGAATCAATATTGAGAAGATGATACATCATGTTGAAATCAGAAGAATATCGACGTGGAATTTGAAATTTTCAACAATAATTACACCTGCGTTGCAGTCATCTTTGTGCAGGAATCTCTCTCATTCTTTTGAAGTATTCAAAAATATGTCATTCTAAATCTATGACTTGATTTGGAAAAATTGCGCACTCAAAGGTTGTTAAGTAATTTGCGTAATCGCGAAGTGGAATGGAAGATGAAAGGAGTTGCATTTCTTCATCGGAGTCGGTGTTATTGGCTTATTTTTCGGAACTATCACAACAAAAGCCATCAACAGTGCATGTATATATCCGAGAAGACATTACTCACTTCCTTCCCGTAGGAAAAGGTGATTCATGAAATTTTGAACTTCGAATTTCATAACCTGGCAACAGGAATAAGTTGTCGAGTTTAATCCCGTCACAGAAAAAATAATTATTCTCAAGAAGTACTCCACTACCTTGGTGAACATTGCATTATTTTCACTAGCAGCAATTTGTTATAATCATTATAGTTTTGTCAAATTGGAATATATACCTATATCACTACGGAAGCGCTTCTTTCCTATTCCACTTCACATTGAGTAGCCATGACCATGACAGCATAATAATTATGACAAGTCGTTATTTAGAATAGTATATTATTCAACAAGCATATAATGAGGACTATTATTCACGAAGGTTAAGTTTATGTCTATGTAAAGGAGTAAATAATTGGGCGTTAATCTTCAGTTACATTTTGGGAGATCAAAAGGTTATTCTGGGGGAGAGTATAGTAGCGGTAGGAGAGTGACAGATCTATGCAACATTTCCTGGAACAACAACCTTTCCCTATCGAATGGAAGTCATGCGATCGTGCTTGTTTTTTCTGAGGCCAATCTTGATATACTTCGGTCCTACATTTTTGTAGGGTATTTGGCATAAACCGCCATTTATCTACGTTATCTCCCAACACAGCGCCTGCATTCAAGGAAAGCTGTGATAATTGTTCCTTTTCGTTTCAGTGCTGGCTGTGGAGATTTATAAAATGGGTTAACAGTCTTATAGGTTCTCTATAAAGAAGAGGAGGTAAGAGTGCGAAAAAAGATTTGGAAATGATGAAGAAAGAAGTTTTGTTTATTTTCAGTATGTGCTGTTCAATATCATATTCACATAAATTCAATATATACAGGGTGAGTCAAAAATGTGTACCAAGCTTTCTAGAGGTGATTGTTGGGGATATATTATCTCTCTCCAAAGTTGATGACATTGAAAATCAGATTGAATTCTTGTGTAAAAATGTATGTTCATAAAACAGATTCTCCTGATACACTTCTACTAGTAGAGTGCCAAACCAATCATAAGTCGTTTAGATCAAAAGTTGGTGGGAAATCGGGGGTAAAAAGCTGTGACATGGCTAGAATTGTTACCTAACATCTCCAGATCATGAATCCACTTGTCGTCAAAAAATCGTCCTGTGCGTTTGGGGAGTAGAGGGTAATTTATAAAAAAATATGGATTTTTTTCATTCGTGGAAAATATTATATAATCATATTTCAAACGGCAATAACTCGAAACTTGTAAATTTTCGTTAAATTGCTTTTCATATACCTCGCATTATCTCAGTAACTACAACGTTTATCAAAAAATACTCCAATTAATGTCGATGCGCCTATGTTTCAAGATGCGAATGGTTCTTCAAATTTGAAAACCGGAGCATAAATGAGGAAGATATTGGGTAAATATGAATTAATGAGTGTTACAGAATAGTACGATCTTGAAATTCACGGGAGCAATGAAATCGATCGCTATTTTCCAAGTTAACAGAATTTTTTTTAACTTGCTGTTTGATTAGAATTGACCTCAATTTATTTTATGAATTATTCTATCCCGAAAGTAAATTTTTTATCCATCAGAGTAAAATGTCACCCATCTAATTAATTAACAAATTGAGAAATATTGAAACAGAACATGATGCATATAATATTGAAATGAAATTAAGATATTCTTGTGGAAACTTGAAAAAAACATTATGTGATACCTATCGAATTGCGGAGTTGTAAAATTTTTTATACGATACAGTGTCCACAAGAATACAAAACTTAGCGAATATTATACATTGACAGATACGCAACACCTTTGATTCAACTGAATCAACTTTATCGTGTTTAAGGCAACTAATTTAAAGAACATTTTCTTTGGTATCACATCCTTGTGAGCCTTGACATTCATATTCTTGTTTATAATCTCTAATATCTCTCATATATTCCTGAATATCTCAAAAAAATGTGAATATGGGTCATATCTGATGCATGCCCAGTCAGGGGAGTATCTTCTGTAATTTCACTTTTTTCTATATATATATGTGTATGAATCAGCTGAGTTTTTGTCACATTTGGAATACGAATCATTAGAACGGTTTGATTTATTTGATAATTTCTATCTCATTGTCGTAGTGCTCTCTGATTTCTTCAAAGAATTCATTTTACTTGATTTTTTATAATTTTCTCTCCTCGTTTCTTTGGACGTTTCGGGAACGAATCTGCTCCCGTTCACAACATAAAAATGCAAAATATCTTTCTTTGGAAGTTGAGAACGTTTACAATATTTTTATTTTGGTAGGAGTACCATTTCCAGGTAATTTCTTTCGCTTTATCAAATGCACCTATTTTCTTACCAAAAAGAATACAAGGAAAATATTTGTCTTCAACAAATCATTACTCAACCTCTAAAAAGACCCTTCACCTATAACGATGTCGGAAATGGAAAAGATATATTTCATCAATACTCTCATGCAGAAAAATTCAATCTGGTGGCATTTACTGTTTGAAAGTTATGCGAGAAAAGTATTCAAATTTCATCAACTTTGGAGAGATATGTCTCCCTCAATATACATTTTGGACCATTATTTCATGCATCAAATTATAATTATTTTTGTATATACATCACCTCCAGAAAGCTCGGAACACATTTCTCACTCTATTTTTCATATGGCAGTTTATATTGCTATATAGAGTTGGAAGTTACTTTAGACTTTTCTTGTTGTTGCGCAATACATATAATTGGTATATTATTCATTACCTACATTTATTTGGGAGTTGTTATCAGAGATCATCATTTCCAATATATCTGTTGATTGAATCATATACATCTTTCCAATTATTCCCTCAAATGCGGTGATAAATCGAGAAAGCATAAAGAAACAGGTTGGAATGTAGGTAGGTTTCACTTAGAATTGATCCAGAGTTGAGGAGTTGGGCATCTATTTTTTCAGGATGTATAAAAATGCATTTTTTCGTATACTCATGCATTTTTGTCAAAAACGAAAGCAATAAAATTTTGAAACGGAATGGAAAAAAAACTAACAAACTAACATAACACGCAATCTGGAACTTCTAGTTGGGAATAATGAGAATTCTTGGTTACTTTCCATATACAGTGTCATTCATAAAGTCGGCATCATATGGAAAAAACTTTAAACAATAATTTATCTCGAAATTCGACTTGGGCGTTGAGTTTTGCTCCAGAAAAGATGAAAAATAGCCTACTCGGTCAGAGTTACGTGACTTTCGCTGCATGTCAAAAATTGGATTTTATCAAATTTATCGCTGAAATTCGTGTTATTTGTTAGAATTTCAAAAAAGTTCACGAGGAGAATTTGTTTCTGTTCAGATTTTACACATGTGTCCCGAATTTGAAAGTTCTATTGCAACTGTTAGCTCTTGAACTTTTTGGTTCCTTCTAATGATTGTATCTTCGACAAAACTGTCCTAAACTTTGGTGAGATACGTAAAGTAGCTTGATGATATTTTGATAGGTGACCTTGGCATCATTTTGGTTATGTGAAAGTCCATTTGAATTAATTTTGCTCCCGAATGCTAGACGATAGATCAACTTTGCATCAAACATTACAGAAATTTGAAGAGGGAATTAGTATTTTCTGTAAAAAATCATATTTTTGTTGATAATTAGGGATTGAAAGTTAGTAGCATGATGGAGCTACTAGAGTGAAATAGACATTTCGGAGAAATGGAAAAAAACTGAAAGTTATTATGGAACGTTCGAATTCGAGACACATTTATGTAAAATCAGTATAAAAACACCTTTTCTCTGTAAACTTTTTTGAAATTCAAACGAATAAGCCAATTTTCTGCGCGATTATTTTGAAAAAATGTAACTTTTGACAAGTAGCGAGAGTCACGTGACCCCAACCAGTAGTTAATTTTTCGTATTTTTCAAAGCAAAACTTGACGAACAAAACGTATTTCAAAATGAATTATCATTAAAAGTTCTTCACATATGATGCCGGCTTCATGAATGACACTGTGATTATAGAAATGGATATAACCTGGTCCTTACTTCCTTATTTCATGTGCCACGCTGTCTATTTTGTTCAAATCCTTCTTCAGAATACCTATCCTGTGATATATTGTATAATATCTTTTATTTTCATTCGAAGTGATTAAAAAAACTTCACTTGCATACATTCATTCGTTATTTTGAATCCCAGGCTATAATTTGAAGATTCAATTTGATTTTCAGAGAATTACTACCAGCCAGTCATCACTGTACCATATGAACTACGAAATAGCCACAATGCCCAAAGTGCCATATTTTATCCTATACATAATATTGATATGATGATATAATGATATACATAATGGTACAGCATATATATATATATATATATATATATATATCTTACGGTTAGTTCCAGGACTGTTTTTGAATCGACTATATATAGCTCAAATCGATCATATATAATGTCCTCTCTCTAATGATGGATGAATTTTTGAAAAATATCAATTTATTTTTTAGTATATTCCAGAGATCATATAGTTCCGGGACATTATTTTTTTCGATTTCTCAAAATCCCATATGCATTTACAGGGTGATTCATAATGATTCGTAAGAGCAATAGTGGAATCCTCAAATCAAAATATGGCCAAATATGACTTCAATATGAACTCGGTGCTATTAATTGAAATGTTTCATTCATTATTATGGAATATCAGATTCCGCTTCACATTTATCATCAAAGACACCGATTTCGAAAGTAATGGTTCCTGTCTGATACAGAATCACACTAAGAAGTAGAAAGAAATAACATTCCGTTTTTAAGATTTGGAAACGATAAGTATTGGTCGCACATAAAATCTTTCGAGAGTAAATCAAGATGATTAGGTACCTAGAGAGAATTTCCAAATGATAGCAATATTTTATGAGGGGCCCAATGATTATCTTCCACAAATAATAGGAATTATCATATGATCAGGTCATAACAACTTGAAGAAATCGTATTTTCTACTCAAGGCAATGTTGTTCCGTGAGGTTCTCAATTTTTTTTCAATTGATTCATTTTTAATGATGAGGTTCGACAGTTGATTGAAAAAAGTATTCAAGTTGCTGCTATTTTTGGTTGAACCGAAAGTAGAAATTGGCTGAGTCATTTTGTTCAAAATGCAATATCTAATTTAATATTTAGAATCCTCCTGTCCCTGTCACGTTGTTCGTTGCCAAACTCTTCGGAAACGGCTTGACCGATTCGTATAAAAATATTGCGTATTCGGTAGGTATGAGAACTTTTTTTCAAATTGAAAATTAAAGATGGCTGATGCAATATGGCAAACGAGTTTCATGATCTGATTTCATTTAAAATTGGTATATGGGGGGTCTTTGTGATCAGAGATTAGGATTCTTTCATCAAAATTTGAAAATTCAAGATGGCGGATCTAATATAGCGGACGAGTTCTGTAATTATAGTCCGATTTTATTCGAAATTGGTATCTAAGGGTTTTTGGGGTCGAGAAATATTGTTTATGGCATAACAACGTTCACCGGGTCGGGTAGTAGGATCATAGAATTCGATTTTTCTATCAATGAAAACAAGAACCATATCTCCCTAACAACACAGGGATGTCCTAGGTACGTCCCTTTTTTGTCCCGCGGTACAAGGACATGATTGGGGCATCCAGGGGATGTCCCGCAGTGGTTGTCCAGTGGACATCCCGCCCGGTACATCCCTATAGGTTATCCTATTCGTGTCCCTGTAATATCTGATATCCATTCACATCAGAGTCAATGAATTTCATCAAAGTATTAAGTTGCATTTATTTGAAAATGTTTGTTTTTCTTCCGGAAAATAATCGTTATGAAAATGAAGAATAAAGTTTCAGAACTTCTCAAGAAATTACCATTTTTCGCAAACAGAAATCGTACATGCATAATGCCCCTCATTTTTAAACACCCAAGAATGATATAATAATTATACCAAAATCCTAACAGAGTTGTATTTATTCAGGTTTCTGTAGTTAAGTCCTGTTTATAAATCTGTTTAGTACATAAATCTTCAGGAGGCTCAATAGCCAATGGAGTAAGATGCGTGCCTGATAAGCCAAAGGTCCCGGGTTCAATCCGTACTCGACCTACATTTTTTTTTTCTTCTGTCGAAGGGATGTCCCTGGGATATCCTTGGGACGTCCTAGGGATGTCCTTTCTTCGTACTTGGTACATCCCAGGGACGTACCAGAAGGACGTCCCTAGGATGCCTCTTTTTGTGGAAAGCGGATGTCCCTGGGACGTCCCTAGTATGTACCATGTCCCGACACAGGATATCCCAGGGAAGTCCTCGTAGAAAATGAATGACGTCCCTGGGACGTACTCGTGTTGCTGGGGCTGGTGGTAGACACCTCTAGCGTCGACAGGTATGTTTCTTGATAGGTATGTTCTCTAACTGAACGATTTATAAAATCGTTCACAGCACTATACGTGTCATGAAGAAATGACCAGTGACTAGAAGTTGTATTAAAAATATGAAATATCCTGAAGTCAAAGAAATGTAACTCAAATTAAAGGTTTATAAATTTTTCCATCATACAACAGTTTGTAGATCAGATTAGATTTGAAATGGGGCCTTCGGGCTATCTGCCTCCACACTGCGACCTTTTCAGATCTATTGTGTCTGCCCTCAAAATCGATCAGAGTTCTTCGGCTAGCCCCGCCTTCTCTATGAGACTCCATAGGCTAGCTTTCAGATCTCCTGTGTATCTCTGGGCTCCTGGTTTCTCCTCACCCAGCGTAAGGAACCTCAGTTTTGACAAGCCCTCACAATGGCAAAGTATGTGTACTGCTGTTTTTTCCTCTTCCTGACAGAACCTGCACAGCAGTTCTTCAGTCAGACCTATGAAACAGTTGGTATATTGCTTACGCGATTCCATGCTTCCTGGTGAATTCGAAAGTTATTTTGTGATGCAAGGAAATGTCACCACAACCTATTTCTGGAGAAGAAATGATAAGCAGAAATTCAATCTGTCTGTCCAAACAGATGAATTCATCTAACAGCATCACGAAATTACCATGAATTTCACCAGGAATCATGGAATCGTATAAAAAACGAAGTGTTTTATAAAGCAAGAAATGATAAACAGTCAATTAGCGGTGGTTCATACGTTCTTCTTGGCCACTTTATATGTTCGAGATATTCTCAAAACACTTGAGGAAATCCTACAACACGATGGAATATCTCCTTAATTTTTTTCGTTTAAAATATGTTGGTATGTTTCAATACCATTTGGTTATCATATTCATTCGCAGTCGTAAAGTAGCACTTTAGCGCCCTAGGACGATAAAGAAGTACAGCAGGCGGTAGAGTAGGTGATCGGAAGTAAAATAATTTCACCGTTTTCCTAGTTATTTCACTGTGATTTCCTATAGTGATTTCTAGTATTATAACCAAACAACCATTTGATCCTTCTTCGCCACTGGCGTACATAATTTGGCTTAATGAATTCAACAACATTAATGGATTCCATAGTGACAGTGAGTGAATGACAAAGACGGTCATGCTTTTAATGTTCTATGTATTTTGGGCTTGACTTGCTTTTATGGACCTACCCGTGATAATAGCCTTCGCTATTGCTTGGGCGCTTACTTAACATATGCTGCGGTCCATAAAAGCCTACTTTACGCCCTTGATACATGAATTACTTTTATAATTATTTTTCACATACCCACTCTAGGAGTCGATAGAAAGTACGGAATCATACACATTCTGATTTTGTTAAGCCAACTTGAGATTCAGGATAACTAATATCAATCATAAAACACTTATTCCCAGGACATTTTTTCATTAGACGTATATTGAAGTTCCATTAAACAATGTTATAAATCGTTCAGTTCCAGGACATTCAATTGATACAAGAAATAAATTCGGAAAATGAGCATGGTCCTACATGATATTGCATTTCGAACAAATTTCTCACATGATTTTATTCATTTCTGGTTCAAATGGAAACAGCACCACTTCCTAAAATCAAATGGCGAATACCATTTCATTATTCCATATAAGTATTCGGATGAAAATTGTCATTACGAATAAGTTTATTGATACATTGTGTAATGTATTTTGATATACAGGCTGATTTTAAAATAAGTGCATATATTTTAAACACTAAGAAAGCTTGAGGTATACTACCGAATAGCACTATTAAAAATATTATTAGGATCAAAATAGATTTGGGGCAAAATACCCTTCTTCCGCCCAGATTTCTACTTCTGTCACAACTATCGTTTACGATCCGCAGTCGACCGTGATGAACGAAGCGACGTTGCCACTCTACATGACAATTAGGAGATATTAAATAAAATGTATAATCGAGAAAATGTACATGGGGAAGAAGTTTACCCTGGTCTTGAATTTCAAAAAGATAATACAAAAACTTTAAAATGGACTCACCCAAGATTTGTACACATAAGCTAGAAAAGCGTATATCTTAACACTTCCCCTTGGAAGTTCTTTTACTGAAAAATCCTTTAGACCCTTCCTTCCACCTCCTTGCATCGCTACAATTTCGTGTCATTCGAGGAGTCTCATGGGCTCCGCACAATAACGACCCGACATAAGAACCATATCATTCAGCTCAATGTTTGAGAAATGCATCGTCACTTTCCAAGCAAATTGTCAGAAACAAAACTTTACATTTACTAGTCAGTGTTGTTCCTGGGTCTGATTTTTTCGTAATAGATTCCCTTGGAAAAAGGTATCAGATTTGTATCAAAAGGTAATAGACTCGAAAAATCTGACATTTGACATTCGGAATGTCATTCTTGTCAAACCCTATCGCACTAATCACAGTTTTGACATAAATATAGAACATAGAACGGAACATAATTATCCGCTGAGCACAGAAATAGATTTTTTAGTATTGGAACATATTTTGGTGCTAATAGCAAATAGTAATAGATTCATGACAAATCGTAATCACAGAACTCATATATTATAATGTAACAATCTTCGTGAAATAGTAATAGAACGCGAACAATCCTAGTTAGTACTGTCAAAGGTCACAGCAAAGAGGAAATCTATGGTCACAGATAGTCAGATACTGCTGTTATGAGAAATGATGTTGGATGTTGACAGATCATATGATAATAGTTTTGTTTTTGTCGGATGGTTTGTAAAATAATTGTAAACGTAAAATAAAAAATAAAATAATTGGATGGAATGGACTCGATATTAGTATTTGTTTGCTCTCGGGAGTTTTGCTGTTCGAGCAGGTATGAGAAAATCTACTAGGTGAGTCGATTTTCAACTCTGTGTATGTTGTGTACCTATTTATTGTCTGCTAATTTTGTATCTACCCGCTGGGGCCTTATTTTCGAATTGAAGGAAGGGGGACGTTCTATCATTCCCCTCATGTTTCTCTCCGTCTCTCGTGATCCATGGAGATAATCACCCCACAGTTCTCTCAGTAAATAAGGCTCCTGTTCATATTACATTCACCTCTATTAGTTTCCATAACCCATTTCAATTCATGTTCATTCTGTGACAAATATTTATCAGGATATTCGTCTCTGAAACAATCTGGCACCACTGTCTTGTTTTGACTTTAGTGAATGACGAATTGTGGATTCCCTAGGATTCCGCAGATTTCACTTGCTTCCCAGTGGCGTACTCGAATTTCGAAGCATTTTATGTTCAATTTTCAAAATGAAATTTCTCGTTAATGTGAAGACTTAGGAAAAATCAAATATTTTAGTAATTTTTGTTAGACTCTCTCATATATATGTCTTGAATATATGCACTCATTTTAAAATCAGCCTGTATATCAAGGAATACAAACATAACACATTGCATTCAAAATTTACTCTGATGTGCAAAATCGAGGATAATAAATAGTTCACTCTTTTCTGTCAATTTTCGTAATATTCGAATTCATAATGATGAAGATGATCTATAATTATATGAGAAATGATAAGGATGAATGACAGTTGAATGTTATCAATGCCTGAACTCTCGAGTTATGAATTATTTAATTCTAGGACATTCTGTATACATTTTGTTGTAATACGTATAGTTCTAGGACATTTTTTGTTACAATACATATATTTCCAGGACATTTTCTTATAATACGTATAGATCCAGGACATTGATATTGTCAATCGTATAGTTCCAGGTCATACAAATTATGAAACAAAAATGTACAGGGTGAATAAGAATAAGACAGACAAACTGCGTACCCAGATCTATCAATTTGAGAAAGTGAATTGTTGTTTTTATATCTGCGTCGATATCTCACTATAGGTCCTAGACACCTACTCGTGTTCTCAACCGATTGAAAACGGCCTGTTTCGTCAGAAAATGAGATATTCGCGAGATTTTTTGTATTTTTCTGGAATTTATTGGCATCTGAAGATCGTTTTGTGGTCTGTCGAAGCATTCTCGATTCATTTCATGAGTTCAAAAATGAAATTTTTCAAGTCACGGTTCAAAATTCTAGAAAAATTCGTAAAGCCTGATTTGGAACTGCGAAGCCAAAATATGTGAAGAAACATTCGACCTACTCGTGGTCTCAATCGATCCAAAACGTCCTGTTCCATCAAAAAATGAGATATCTGCGGAATTTTTTGCATTTTTCTGAAATTAATTGGCATCTGAAAATCATTGTATGGTCTATCTGAGTCTGTCGAAGCATTCTCGATTTATTTCGCAAGTACAAAGATGAAAGTTTCCAATTCACGGTTCAAAATTCTAGAAAAATTCGAGGAGCCTGATTTGGAACTGCCAAACACAAATATGTAAAGTAATATTCGAATTTTCCCACAATAACTTGCCGGTGTTTCATTCAATTGAAGAAAGTGAATTGCTGTTTTAATATCTAATTCGGATCGTCGATATCTCGAAAACTATAGGTCCTAGCGACCTTCTGGTGGTCTCAATCGATTCAGAATGGCCTGTTCACTAGAACATGAGATATTCGCAAGATTTTTTGCTTTTCCCTGAAATCAATTGGCATCTGAAAGTCGCTGTAGGGTCTATCTGAGTCTATCGAAGCATTCTCGATTTATTCCGCAAGTACAAAAATGAAAATTTTCAATTCACGGTTCGAAATTCTAGAGACTTTCGAGAAGCCTGATTTGGAACTGCAAAACGAAAACATGTGAGGAAACATTCGAATTTCTTCACAATAACTTGCCTGTGTTTGATTTACTTGAAGAAAGTGAATTGCTGTTTTTATATCTGATTTGGAACGTCGATATCTCGAAAAACTTTAGGTCCTAGAGACCTACTCGTTATCTCAATCGATTCAAAACGGCCTTCACGAGATTTATCGC
Source organism: Phaedon cochleariae (assembly GCA_918026855.4). Classification (NCBI taxonomy): domain Eukaryota; kingdom Metazoa; phylum Arthropoda; class Insecta; order Coleoptera; family Chrysomelidae; genus Phaedon; species Phaedon cochleariae. Next base: position 15,987,622 of record OU896709.1, on the reverse strand, counting down.
TTTTTTCTGGAGACTATTGGCACCTGAAATTCGTTGTATGGTCTATCGAAGCAGTCTCGATTTATTTCGCAAGTTCAAAAATGAAATTTTCCAATTCACGTACCTATCAGAATTCTGAAGAAAATCGAGGAGACTGATTCAGAACTGTAAAGCAAAAATATGTGAAGAAATATCCGAATTTTCCCACAATAACGTGCTGGTGTTTCAATTGATTGAAGAAAGTGAATTGCTGTTTTCATATCTGATTTGGATCGTCGATATCTCGAAAAATATATGTCCTAGCGTCCTACTCGTGGTTTCAATCGATTCAGAATGGCCTGTTCACTAGTAAATGAGATATAAGCGACATTTTTAGCTCTTTTCTGAAATCAATGGCATCTGGAAATCGTTGTATGGTCTAACGAAGAATTCTCGATTTATTTCGCGAGTACAAAAATGAAAATTTCCAATTCATGGTTCAAAATTCTAGAAATATTCGAGAAGCCTGATTTGGAACTGCGAAACGAAAATATGTGGAGAAACATTCGAATTTCTTCACAATAACATACCGGTGTTTCAATTGATTTAAGAAAGTGAATTGCAGTCTTAATATCTGATTTGGATCGTCGATATCTCGAAAAATATAGGTCCTAGCGTCCTATACGTGGCCGCAATCGATTCAGAATGGTCTGTTCACTAGAAAATGGGATATCTGCGAAATTTTTTTTTTGTAATTAATTGACATCTCAAAATCGTTTTATGGTCTATCCAAGCATTCCCGATTTATTTCTCCAGTACAAAAATGAAAATTTCAAATTGAAGGTTCAAAATTGTAGAAAAATTCGAGAAGCCTGATTTGGAACTGCAAAACAAAAATATGTGAAGAAACATTTGGATTTCTTCACAATAACTCACGGGTGTTTCAATTAATTTATGAAAGTGAATTGCAGTCCCAATATCTGATTTGGATCGTCGATATCTCGAAAAATATAGGTCCTAGCGTCCTATACGTAGTCACAATCGATTCAGAATGGCCTGTTAACTAGAAAATGAGATATCTGCGGAATTTTTTGCTTATTTTCGTAATTAATCGGCATCTTAAAAACGTTGTATGGTCTATCGAAGCATTCCCGATTTATTTCGCAAGTACAAAAATGAAAATTTCAAATTGAAGTTTCACAATTGTAGAAAAATTCGAGAAGCCTGATTCGGAACTGCAAAACTAAAATTTGTGAAGGAACATTCCATTTTCTTCACAATAACTTGCCAGTGTTTCAATCAATTCAGAGAAGCGAATTGCTGTTTTTATATCTTATTTGATTCGTCGATATCTCGAAAACTATAGGCCTAGCGGCCTACTCGTAGTCTCAATCGAAACGGCCTGTTCCATTAAAAAATGAGATATCCGCGAGATTATTTGTTTTTTTCTGGAGAATATCTTTCGAAGCATTCTCGATTTATTTCGCATGTTCATAAATGAAATTTATCAATTCACGTATCAGAATTTTAAGAGAATTCGAGGAGACTGATTTGAAACTGCGAAGCAAAAATATGAAATTCTCTCACAAGAACTCGATGGTGTTTTAATTGATTGAAGAAAGTGAATTGCTGATTTTCTATCTGATTTTGATCATTGATATCTCGAATCGAGATTTCTTGCTGTTTTCTCGAACTTATTGGCATCTGAAAATCTTTGTATGGTCTATCGAAGCATTCAGGATTCATTTCGTGAGTCCAGAAATGAAAATTTTCAATTCATGTTTCAACACTTGGGAAAAATACGAGAAGACTGATTCTGAAAAATATGTGGGAGTCTGTGAAAAAATACGTGAAGAAATATCCGAAAATTTCCACAATAACTAAATGGTGTTTCAATTAATTGATAAACGTGAATTCCTGTTTTTTTCATCTAACTTTGATCGTCAATCGCATACTCCTGAGATAGTACACCGTCCTGGAAATAACCGTCTATTTGTCTGTTGAAAAGTTATAATACTGAGAAATTCAATGTCGGGATGAGATCATTCCATGGTCCTATTCAAAAGTTATCTATACCGAGTAATTTCAAACACTATTTCTTATTCTTCTCTCGGAGTCTGTGATTTTTCCAATCACAAAAAAAATATATACAGTATGTTAACTTTCATTCTCCATTAATAATTATAATTCTCATGACATCGAAACAACATTGTTCGTGTAATAACATATTTCTCGAGTATCTACCTAGTAATATCGAGTTACCCATAAATGATAATAATTATAATTGACTTTGGTTGTTGCATAATATAGTAAATGCATTCGGAAACTGATGTGACAAAAAATATTGTGTTTCTTTAGAAAAATAGGTCGAGAGATTGAGTAGTCTGAATCGATGTTCAACAAACTCTATATAGTTCCAAGACTTTATTATCGAAGAACATATAGTTCCAAGACTCATGGGAAAAGAAATTTCATCGGTATGCATATTTAAACTCTTAGTTTGACAACATCATCTTGAACAAAACCTTTCAATATCGAGAATGACTGGTATAGATCAATCATAAGACGTAATTCATTTGGAGTTTCTGTCACATAAGTAAGTACCTTACTTTTCATCGATGAAAGATGATTAATAATAGACATCAAACATAATATCCTCGGAATTGGAAATTCGGGTCTTTCTGCTAGAGAAACAGGATCTAAGATTCATCACTATGGAAAACACTTTCCTTCATTGAAAAATGCCATCACCTCCAGATGAAGGTTATGTTCTGAGAGAACTAATCACCTTGTGATATTTTATGATTTTTGCTGAAAGACCGTTCAAAATTGAATTTGTTGTGTAAAATGTTCATAATATATGTGATGTACTAAATAAAAAAGAAAACGAGTGTTGAAAAGAGAGGTTTACGGCATCATAGTTCTAGTTATGTGAAACTGGCTCAGCCAATGCCTTGTGTTTTTGAGAACCTTCGACAACTTTACTGTAAACATTTGGTAAACAATCATTCCCGTTTCACGCAAATAGAATGACGTTAATTTCATTTTGTTATATACATGTACGCTTTCTTTCTGAATACAGCTGTACGATCCCAAACAAAATGTTTGCTATTTTTCACACCAGTGATTGATGGTTATTTACTACTGCAAAAAACAACTATCCTTTTGCTTGATGAAGTACAAGTATTCATACAACAGTCGTGGACAGAGTATAGTATATTACTACTACTATTTTTGTGACAAAACCCAACCTTCGTGAATAATAGCCCTCATTATATGCATGTTGAATAATATACTTGTTACAATCTCTCTGAACAAGTGTTATTCCGCATACCTTGACAAGGAAACAGAAAATGAGTACTTCAATTCTATTAAACCTACAGAGTATGCAAAGATGAATATCCGATATTTCAGAATCTCATCATTATATGAGAAAAGTTGATGTAAACCTAGCACCAAGAATGTTTTCTAGAATGAAATTAATTCTTGATTTCACAAAAATTCTATGAATTTTGATATTGAATCCAAGACCTGAAACGCCTTTGTTGAATTCTTAGGGCCATTATCTTCCTCAGACAGCATTTGAGTGGTTTGTCCTCGGAAATTCTCCTGCATATGTTTTTTGTAGGAGATTCATATAACATCGGAATCCCATTTTCGGACACCCTGTATACAATTTGTTGTTATGATATTAATTTATTGAGCAATCGAAAGAAAAACAGTATTTTGGATGAAATGTTTTAATTTAAGCCTGACATAGGAAGTAAACAACACTAAAATGGGGATCGCATACTTCCAAGACAGTAGAGTTCCAAGACCGTCCTGGAAATAACCGTTAGATAAAAAAAACTTCCAAGACCGTCCCGGAACTCAACGAAAGTCTCGGAACTAGCGATTCAATGGCAAAATAAGTCTTGGAAGTAACCCTTAGATATATATATATATATATATATATATATATATATATATATTTCATGCATATAGCATATTCTTCATCTGGTTGTGAGAAATGTATTCAATTCAATTCAATTCAATTCAATTCAAAATATACTTTTTCTGCAACCGACACAAAAGTCGTCCATTTTTATACCAAAATTAGCTCTTAAATTGACGTTTCTATTACTGACACAAAAATATGTATGTTGCTAGGCAACATATTTAGTTCCTAGGAGCTAAAGTTGAATTTTAGTTCCTAGGAGCTAAAGTTGAACTTTAGCTCTTAGGAACTAAAAAGGATCTTCTGGACGTCATCAAGAATAATCAACATTGTGACGGTTGGTTATTTGGGTTGAGACGCATACCTGATTTGTGTCCGATTTCAGCAGATTTGGCATTTCATACCCATGCTGGAGATATAAATACACCTTATTATAGTTTAGTATTGGAATTATAAACAACTCAGTTAAGTATTTTTGTTTTGATCAGGGAAGCCTTCAAGATTCAAATACTTGCTTGATCTGTATTTCATTCGTTATTCTCGGGATGGATAACTTGTTTTTGAATAATCACGGCAAGCAATAGTTTTTTTTGTCTCAAACAACGATATTGTTTAGCTTCATTTGATTATCAAGTCAAACACAGTGTATTATGGAGAGGAATAAATAATCACTATTATCATTGTTAATATGCTCACTAACCTAACATTTTCCACGTCTTGTTCCTATAGCTGGCACTGGCGCGGTATTTGCCATTAGAGCACCTGGTCCATACACAAATATGTCACTCTGTGGTTGTATTTATATTGAAACTACAATTCGAACATCCTATAGAAAACCTAACCTGCTGTTAATGCAGGTAGAATATTCTCACCACATGGATTATTTGTCAATATTTGTTGCATTGCATACATATGGCACGGCATTGGTGGTTACTTCACATGTTTATTTGAGTTAATTGTTTCGGTTGCAGAAAAAATAGCATGTTTCATTCGGATCAAAAGTGACTTTGTTCGACTCGCAAATTTTGCTTTCGCTCGGCTTCGCTAAACGCTCCGCCTCGCAAATGCAAAATTCGCTTGTCAAACAAAGTGTCACTTTTGATCCTAATAAAACAATCTACTATTATTGTCTTAAGTTATCACTTGTTGACAAAGCTTGTTATACACATAAAATACATAAAAAATAAATAAATAAACAACACTAGTTTTAAAATCACACACTTGTTGACAACACTTGACATGTTTATAAATAAATAAAAATGAATTGATCCAACAGACAAAATAGCTAATGTAAATATATATACACACAGCAATTTGAGAGACTCTAGTTAAAGCTTCGCAGAAAATATTCAGTCAAGTTGTACAATGATGTTTGTAGAAGTAATGCTTTCACCTTAGTACGGAATTTTTTATAACATGCGATTCCTTTTATGTCATTTGGCAGATGATTGTATATTTTTATTCCAGAGTAAATAATAGAATCCTTAATCATAGTGGTACGGGGGATTATCAATTTTATTTGACCGCTCTGTCTTGTATTATATCGTGAGGAGACAAGTGGGAAAGACCTTATATTCTTGTAAATCAGAGAAGCTGTTTCCAAGATATATAAAGAAATCACAGTTAGTATACCACAATCCCTAAACAACTCTCTACAAGAATCTGTTGATTTTGCATGGCACATATATCTGAGAGCTCTCTTTTGTAACATGAAACTCCTTTGAAATAATTGATGGTTACTTCAGCTTCCCCAGAACGCTATTCCATATCTCAGGTGGGACTCAAGTAGGGCGAAGTATGTTGTTCTGGCAGATGCATACCCTAATTCAGAGGCAATTGTTCTGATGGCATAGCATCCAGATGCTAGCTTTTTACACATAGATATTACATGGTCATTGAACATCAACTTGTTATCGATATGCAAACCTGAAAATCTTGTTGATGTTCTATCTTCTAATATGTCATTACCGATTTCCAAGTTTGGGACATTACAATGGAAAGTCAGAATATTGGTTTTCTTAATGATGAGAGAAAGTAGGTTTGTGTCACACCAGTCTTTGATTACTTTTATATCTCGCATCACATTCGTGTATAATCTCTCATCATTATTATCTTGCCATAAGATAGTGGTGTCGTCCGCAAATAACGTGATTTCGCCTTTTATATGAAGAAATGCCATATCATCAATATATGACGAATGTATATAATTATTTTATCACACAGAATAAAACTACTACTACTACTACTACTACTACTACTACTACTACTACTACTACTACTACTACTACTACTACTATAAGAGGAATAAGATTGGCCCTAGGACTGATCCTTGAGGCACACCATGATTTATCTGCGCGGTCTCTGAAGTAGTGTTTGTTTTAACAACTTGTTGACGACCGGTCAGGTAGGTCTTAAACCATTGGAGCTTATTGTCTGTGAAGCCGTAGTGGTGCAGCTTCCGCAGCAGTATTTCGTTATTTACGCAGTCGAATGCTTTGGAGAAATCACAGAATACTGCCGCAGCAGCTGCTCCCCTGTTTAGACTAGAATATACCTTATCCATGAAAGAAAAGATAGCATCATTTGTGCTCTTTTTTGGATGGAACCCAAATTGTTGATCTGTAAGTATATTATTCGCAGTTAAATACTCCAACATTCGGATTTTAACCAGCTTCTCAATAATTTTAGCTGAGTGGGTATAAGCGCAATAGGACGGTAATTATTGGGATCCAAAGAATCACCATCTTTATAAATAGGGACAATTATTGAAGTTAGGCGTTCAGCAATGGTACAGTGATGTAAGTTAAGGGTGTCAGTATTCATTGAGGTCGTGTGGATATTTGATTTACCTCTGAGATCATTGATCACCCTCCAGCTTTCTTCAATTGGGTTACCAGCATTTTCGATTCTTGATCTGTAATATATTTCTTTCGCCTGTTTCAAAACTCTGCGATAAATAGTCCTATACTTCAAGTAATAGTCATTGAAACTCTTCCGTGAATTTTTTTATAGTATGCAATGAGCGAAGGTTGGATGCAGAAACTTTGATGGCTGATGTTATCCATGGTTTTTTAGTTTTGTGTTTCATTTTTTGTATGGGAAACGCACGGGTAAAGTTCTTCTGTAGTTGATGATAAAATATTTCAAATCCATTATCCTTGTTTACTATTATACTATGCCAATTTATTTGTAGTATTGAAATTTCTCAAAATTTTTTTTAGTGAATAGTCTACCAAAATTAAAGGGCTTTTTTTCATTTTTATGTTTCTTAGGTATGGTGACGTAACTGTGAATCAGCTCATGATCAGATATACCAGAAGGTACAACTTTCGTTACTACATTATCGAGGTTGCTGCAGATGTAGTCGATTGTTGATTCTTTACTTTGTGATATACGTGTTGGCTCAGTTACGTGCATTTTCAATTGACTAGATTCCAGAATATTCGTTAGTAGTTGCGTATTATCACTGTAAGTTTCCCCATAATCTATATTGAGATCACCCACCACTATGACTGAGGATTTCAATGGTAATTTTGACAATATAATCTCCAATTTTTTGAAAACTATGTTAACGTCTGATGATGGTGACCTGTATATACATAAAATATGAACATCAAGTTCCTTACAAAATACTAATGAGAATTCGAATGCCTTTTCTTCCAATAACATGTTATACTTTTCGACTACCGAGAAACCATAATTCCTCTTGCTTTGTTCATATATTGTACAATATATAGAAATAATATTCCGCAGTTGTCATTCGCAGCATCATCTGGTGTTAATTTTCCATCCTATTTGTAAAGGATCGCTCCTTCAATGAACGGCTCCTTGTACTTCCATTTCTAACACGCCAGTGTGAAAAATCTACGACTCATTCAATTCAGCAGCTACATCGATTTTTATTTCCTGCAATTCTTGGCCTTTCTCTACATTTCTCACACCCTACAGCGCACAAGGAAAATGTGGGAATAAAAAGTGAGGATGCTCCAGACGCGGATTCCTAAATGCTCTTGGGCGTCAGAGAAAATGATTGATTGATTGCTGGAACTAGACTAGACCAACAGGTTATTCTGTATACTAGGTGACCGCTATTCAAGTAATAAGCCCTTGTTTTTGAAGACACATTTCTTGAAGAATATTACCACGGAACTTATAGACCTTGTCAAAATCATCGCAATATGACGTTGGATCTCAGGTGATGATACTATAGTATGGGGTATATCATTAACTGATTCACTTACTATCTGACAAATTTTGTGACATCAATTATCACCAAACAACACCAACTCATTTTTTCAGAGGCACTGCATATTTTGTTGCTACATCAAAACTATTCGAGAAGCAACGGTTTCTGGTATCTTCAACATGATCCTGTGATTATGATTTTGATAAAAAGTGAGTGGTGTTCGGTCAACGGTATGATAACTATCAAACAGATAGCCCTGAACAATGATTTTCCACTCGATTTGATCATGAGGATATTTTTCAGATTTTGTACTTCTAACACAGATTAACATTTAATGTCACAGCCAGTCAAGTTGCCGACCCTCCCTTATTCAAATCATTACACTATTTTGGCCATTATTCCTTCGAAACCTCCTCTAATTTGAAACATCTATTAGTTAACTCCGAAGATATAATTCATCTTGTTGAGAAATCTGGTGTTTATTGACATTGCAATGGCTGTGATTCATCCTACATTGATCAGACAGGTAGGAGTTTTGAGACTCGTGCCTCTAAACACAATAGATTGATTCACAAATTCATCAATTCAGAGCATTTTAATACTACATCTTCTTTTGCCAACTATATCATTGATTCAAACCATAGTTTCAATGTATATTCTAATATGGAAATTATTCATGCCCAATCACCTTAGTATCAAATTTGACGAATAGCGGGAATCGAACCCAAAGTTTTGAAAATTGGTGTACATGTTCCCTTTGGCATGACTTTCAACCAAAAAAAAGTCACCACCTGTACCTGTAGAGCTAACTCCGCCATCTTGAAAAATGTGTGCACTTTTTCAGTTATTCGGTTATATCTCAGTATCTGTCAACTTTATCGATATCAATATGCTGAGGTAAAATGAAGGAAATTGAATTTAGAAAAAAAAAGTTCTTCACATAAATACTCGTTTAGTGCATGGTTTATCAGTAAATCGTAAAACAATATGCGATATTTGAGAAACTTACTCATAATTATTCTGATATACATATATTCCAACTACAAGTAACTGTCAGAGAGTCGGCGCCATATTCAAGGATCCTCGCAACACAAAACAGCGATCGGCCATTACAGAATACCAGTGTTTTTTTTTATTGCTTGGAGCGCACGAAAGGGTATCCCTATAATGTTCAAAGAACATCGCTCGTTCCTAGGGAGGATAGGGACAGTAGGTAGGTATTGGAATTTTTTTGAACTTTTGGAGATTATATGTTGTTGCGAATACTTCCACAGGCAATGAATTCCAGAGCCTAGCCGTTCTATGGGTGAAGGAGTCTTGATAAAGTGCCACATATTAATGGTTTTAATTCTCTTACATCGTATGATTTGGCAGTAAAATCAAACGTTCCTGTCAATCTGCTCCAGTTACATTGCCTACGTCAGGAAACACTACGGCTCTAATTCGGTGATTGTTTTCGACGGGTACTCTGATGATGCTGATGGAACTAAAATGGCTGAACAGCATAGACGTGCTCTTAAAAATACATGTGCAGACATATTATGTTTTGTTTGATGAAAACATGCCGGTCACTGTCGCACAAGAAAAATTACTAGCTAACCCGAAGAACAAGAAGCGATTGATTGCTATATTATCAGAAAAAATGAAGGGTTCATCACAAAGCAAGCAGTGGACGATGCGGATTCGCTAACAATACAGACAGCTATTGAAATGTCTTCCTCTACCCGAGTCGCCGTTGTTGGATAAAATGTAGAACTACTTATTCTACTCATAGCTTTGGCTCCAGCAGAACGCAACATTTATTTTGTGAAACCAAAAAAAGGCAATGTATAAAGGCAAAAAGGTATACTGTTCCCGCGAACTACAAACCAATATTAAATAACAGAGAACTATCCTTCTCTTACATACCTTTGGGGGTTGTGATACCACATCATGTTTATTTAAAAAAAGAAACATAGATAAAAACCCAAAGTCATCTCCACAACTTTTAAAAGTTGTGGAGATGACTTTGGGTTTTCATTTATGAACTACACCACTCCACTTTGAGTTACCATGGACTTCTTCCAGAGATTAAAAAAAGGAAAGTTGAAATGCTTCAAACTCATGAAGGACCGGCCATCATTACGAGAAGTTGCGAAGGCTTTCAACAACCCGGAAGCTAAGAGTGAAGAAGTATCTACTACATGTGAAAGATTCTTTCTAGCTCTGTATGATGCCCATAAAACGAAAACATCATTGAAGAAGCTACGGTACAATCTGTTAGCCAAATCTGCTACAAAAAAAAAGTAGATCTGGCTTCTCTGCCACCGACGGAAGCAGCTTTGAGGCAGCACTCCTTCAGAGTCAATCATCAGGTACAAGAGTCGTTGGGTAATCAAAAATGTCCTGAACTTTGGGGGTGGAAGAGGAGTGCTGTTGGTCTGGTTCCTGTGCCAACTACCCTATCTGCTGCTCCAGATTCTTTGCTCCAGATGATTTCTAGCGATTGCAAGGAAGGATGCACGGCAGCCTGCGAATGCCGAAAAGCGGGTCTTAAATGCTCGATTAGTTGCGAATATTGCCTTGGAGCATCGTGCCTCAACGCACAATACTGTCAGGACAACGCCGAAACGCTGGAATCCGAGGTGAAGTTCGATTTTTCCGTTTCATCTCTTCTAAGTAATGAATACGATGTTCCGGACGAACCCGACCCGATGGTTGTATTTTCAAATAACGAAGAATACATGCCTTATTCTCCATGTTATACCCTGCGTCTTCGAAATGGGTGATATACCCGAAGCTTAGAGTTGTCCCAGTTGTCAGCAGAACGAGAGCGGCTGATGAGACCTGGTGGGTCGAAACAGTACTGTCTTGCTCCTGCTGACAATTGGGGCAACTCTGTCCATCCTGGAACTCTTGATTATGAGATCTAGCAGCTTTTCTACTGGTCACCATGAGCGTATACAACTAAATTATAGTTTGTCCAGTCGGTTTGCAGTAGAATTTTATATTTTGCCAAATCGTTGTGGCGACATAAGTCCAAAACCGTGCATATTTCGGAAATAATTAATGAATACTTTTTTACGATAAATTTTGTTAGCTTCCTTTTACCTCTCCACCTTTATCGCGATAAAGTTGACAGTTACCGAGATATACGTGAAAAACTGAAATATTGCACCTATTTTCCAAGATGGCGGCGCAAGCTCTACAGGTATGAGTTGTGACTTTTTTTTGGTAAGATGTAATGCTAAAAGGAACACGTACACCAATTTTCAAAACTTTGGCTCCGATTCCCGCTATTTTTTCTAAGGTGACTGGGCTATAAACCTTCTTGGGATTCCAGAAATCCAAAAATGTATCAATAAGCCAGATATCAATTAATTATTCAGATGACCAGACTAATTTTGATCGAAATCACATTCTTCGTACATTTCTCTTGATATTCACTACAGTATTTCCTGTGCTATATAGCCGTTTCTGTACTCACTAGTTGCGTTTTATTTATCCGATTCTGCCACCGGAATCAGTTTGATGTGTCGTTTTATTTGCAACTTTTCCGATTCCGGTTGCTACTTTCCATTCCGTCTCACTACAAGGAATGATGTGGAATGACTGTTGACAGGTGTCAAAAAATCAAATTAGATTGACGAAAAACGAACCTTTTTGAAAGTAAAAGATATTTAGAAGACATTTTCAGCATGAGCTTCACTAGTTCATGATTCTTTCAAGTAAGACAGGTTTCATATGTTCATTCCCAGATAAAATAAACTCTGTCGATCTCAGAGAAGTTTCTTCAATCACCACAATCACTGCTCCAAATATTAGTTGATTCATTTTCGAGATTCTCAACATTAGTTTTATGCTTTTTGAATTATTTGGATCTCCCATATACAAATATAACCTTTTATGTAAATTCTCTCAAGCAAGGTTATGAAGTTTCTCGTTTTATTTGTAAACTTCATTCTGTTCGCACCACCGCTACCAAAATGGAACAAATAAAACGCAACTATTACCTTGACACAAGTGTGGTTCTTTTTCTTCTCATTTTAAGCATAAACAGTTTATCTTCTTCTTTATTTATTGGATATTTTCATTACCGTTCCGCGTGTATCTTTGTCAACAACCCAAATGTTTTTCGCATCGTTATTTGATGTTTTCGTTCTGTGTTTGAAATTGTCAATATTGCCATATCAATGTCAAATTACCACTTTCAATTTTCACATTTCTGCGTCTCTTCTTTCGATGGTTTGATTGCAGTTACATAAAACTAAATCAAGTAGATTCCCTAAAATTGAATTTTTACATTTTTCCTGATGCTGAACATACTTATGAGTGCGAGGCTGGATTGATCCTTGGTTATAACGACCAGATAATTATTTTTTATAGTTATATATGATGTTTTGTTTTCTAAATAAGAGGTATGTCAACTATCTCTCAGCTACCATTTTGTTTTAAATCTGTTCTCCTTGTCATTTTCTAGGTACTTCTTTCATTGTGTCTGAGGATGGCCGAAGAGCCGAAACTATAGTCACACACTGATTATTTTCATATTAAATATTGTGTTCGGTCGACCGACTTTGAGTTTGTTTATTTCCTGTTGGGGTATACTGTCTTTGATTGAAATTCGTACCAGTCTGATATGCATCAGAATGATTCTGATCATGAAAATAGTGATTTCTTATGAAGGTCACACCTGTATGAGTAAAGAAATTCTATACCAACTGATCAAGACTGCAATAATATAGGTACAGTCTCTATTGACATTTTCATTGATTTCGAAACATGATTCTGTGATGATTTCTGAATCTAAATTGAGATTTGAATAGATGACGCGATTGTTCCACTGTCCACAATAATTTGAGGCTGAATTCAAAAAAAATCTCAGGTAATTTAATTTGGTTGAAAAATGATTTGGAAGATGTTCGCGAAGATATGGAAAATGACATTGGTAACGGATATACTGCCTATATCGAAGGAAATCCAGTATTGTGGATCGAATCTGAGCAGAGGTTTACTAAACATGTAAGCCACCTTTGTCAAGCGTACTTTAACGCAACTCTTTGCGAACAGAGATATAAATGCTTTCTATGTATTTGGAGTTTTTTTATGCGAATCTTTGATAATGTCCATTATACTTATTCTGATCTTTATACCCATTCTTAGGCTTTTTTTGTTTGATCTATATTCGAGGTTCAACATGAAGCAGTCTTTGATGAATAAGTGATGAAGACAATATCTGACAAAGCTTCTCTGACGAAACCACAATGTTTTATAGAAATTGATAAAGAGACAATCGAAAAATGAATTGAAAAAATTTATTTTCTGGAAATATTAATACCCTGTATTTGGAAAACGAAGCTAGGACACATGTTCAAATGAACTTTATTTCCTAAAATATCACGGGGAATCACCCCTTGAATTTTTTCGGTGCTAATTAGGAACCCCTAATGATGACTCATCAATGCTGTGATTTGAAGCTCACAGAGTGAATTGAAATTGAGATATTATATTATGCAGTTCTAATTCCAAACGCAATTACCACGTATTCTGATGAAAAATACATGATTCCAAGTTTTCAAAATTGATGATAAAAGAGGGAAATTCTGGTGTGAAATTGAATCAGTGTGAATTCTGATGGACAGGGATCAAGATAAAGATGAAGACTCCTCTCAGAGTGTCATCAATGACTTTTATTTGAACATGAAGAATGTATCTACCACATGCTACAGTTGTAATAGGATTGATATAAATATCTTAGTATAGCATTAGTGGTCGGAGACTAATAATAAATTCTCTATAGAAAATAGTTCATATAAATATATAATGTGGGAATTGATCTGAATAATCAATGCGGTGATTCCATAGTTCCGTATAGTATTACAACAGTGGGTAGTTCTGTGATTTTCATTTTCCTTTGTCAATCATGAAACTGTCAGAGCTGTGGGAGGTTTTCACGACCATTTGTTGCTTTCATCAACGAATCGTATTTACTAGTTCAAAGAAACGAACGGAGCATTTCCCCATTAATATATGACACCCTCCAACGCCATCGGTGATATTTTCATGTTCGCTTTGATATTAACATGTTTGACTTGCTTTGATGTTGTTAGGGTGACGTTCACGCGAAAATCGGATGGAGGCAGTGGTACCTACTCGTTTTTGCGTAATGAAATTGTATTATGTCGTAGTGCACCTGAGCTACAAAATATGCGAGTGGACTAAGTTTTATTCCATATCTTAACCGTTTGAGATCGAAATTCATTTAATTGCTATATTCCTATAACAAATTGTATAAATTCATTAACATGTGCTTCCATAAAGTGCATATGCATGTCATTCCATTTTCAGACCTTTGCTGTGGGCTTCAGGACGTGTCCTCGGTTTGATGATACTAGGAAATGAAACTTCGTTGGAATTACACGAGATGAATTATCAGTAATTTATTTCAGACGAGGTTGGCGTAGTGGACGAGCGTCCGACTCATGACCGCGAGGTGGCGTATGAAGTTTGTAACAAAGCCTGCACAGAATACACAATTCAGAACACTTTGGGCTGAAGAACGTCAATGGAGGTCGATGGCCAATAAGTATGTACAAATGCACCATTATAGTATATATACTACTCCCAGCAAACATTTTGATATGGGGCATCAAAGGCCTTATTTATATTTTTCCCATACCTGACAACAGCGCGGCCCAGTGAATGGTCCCATATGCGGGACTCTATATATCAGTACCCTGCGGCCAGCAGCTGGTCCCAGTGCTGGGTACCCAGCAATCATATTCAGTTCTCCGGCAATAGGCCAGTACAACATAATCTATTCATTGAGTTTTCCATAGCAAGCCCAGCATATACATAAATGATGGGACTGTAATGGCCAATTAACGACAAAGTAACCACTTGCCACAATTACTCCAGGCCCTAATAGCACACAACGTCCTAGGGACGTCCCTATTTGGTACAATTCACGTCCGAATATCCCAAAACAAAAATAAGTGTCCTTGGGACGTCTCATCCCGTACATCTCATGCAATGTCCGAGAAAGGACGTCCACGGAATGTCCCAGCTGGTACATCATTTCAAATGTCCTAGGAATAGCATCCCTCAGACGTCCCACGTGCTACATATTGTAAAATGTCCATGCAAGGACGTGCTTGGCATGTCCCTGATGGAATATGATTTTGAACGTTTCTTTGGGGACATCCATCGGATGTCCCGAGGAGTACATATTCTGGCATGTCTTCAGATCTCATATAATGTCCCTTCTAGACAACTATGGAATGTCCCTGATGGTACATTCCTTCAAATATCTCTGCACAGACGTCCTCAATATTTCCAGGATCGCATAACAATGGAAATGTCCCTCAGGGACATCCTTTGAATGTCCCTTAGGGATATCCATCGGATGAACCAATTGGTACATTAACTGCACTCTTCCAATGTCCAAGAAATAACGTCCTATGGACGTCCCAGTCGGTACTTTCAATATGTTGTCCCTGCGAGGACGTTAACTTACACCTCGCCGACGAATGATTGCTCGTAGGCTATAAGTACTCCTCGTCAATGTCCTTCACGTAAGTCCATTGGACATCCTTGGGACACTTTTTGGGGACCTTATACGGACCATCAACTCAACTGGATGTCCTAATTAGTTATGAAAGATCTGGTCCTAGAGGGAACCAGGAAAATCCAAATCAAGAATAATTCATACGTCTCTGGGACATCCTATGAAAATCTAATTGATATCCCTCAGCGTTGCTGATAGGTTGTCCTATGGATGTCCTAAGGATGTCCTCTGTAGTGCTTCCCTGCAGGACGTCCCTAGTTGGTCCTCAATAAGTGGGACATTTGTGCGTCCCACAGACGTCCAATGGACGTCCACGGTACCAAATTCGAACGTCCTATGGACATCCTGAATGTCCCGACAGGACGTCCTGAGGATTTCCATGGGACATAAGTGTGTTATTAGGGGGTGTTATTCTAATGTCAATCATTTTGCATCTATCTGTCTTTGTCTATCTATCAATCAAATGTGTTGAAGTTATGTAACATGAATCGCTATACGAACTTTAACAACCTGTATCTTGGAAACAATGTATTTCTGGACCAACATTTTCAGGAACTTCTTTTCATAAATTGATCCGAAGGATCACCATCTTGAATATTGGCGCGTCTTTCTTGGACACCCTTTATAAGTGATGTCTAAAGTATGTTAAGTGATATATATGAAAAAGTAATTCATGGAAAGTGACATTTCATAATCTGTGAACAGAGATGAAATTTCAAACTTTTGTCTAGAAAAGAAGGGATTTATTTTCTATGTTGATTATTTCGACAAGTGTCAAATGTCACTGATGTCAGTGACATGGCAACAGGGTGATTCCTAGTAGTTTCCGTATGAATGATGACTTCGCGAAGCAGAGTTTCTTCATTGCATGAGAAATGAGAAATAACGACGGAAAAGTTTTGTACCCAAGTCGTATATTAAAAGGCGTTTAATGATACAGAACCTAACCACGCTCGCTTTGCTCGTACTTTAAAATATTTTGGTCATTAATCGCCCTCATCAATACACTAGTTGGTTGGATATCTATTGAAAATTTATGAAGGCTATTCGAATGACCAATTGAATAAGCAACTTCTTCCCTTTCAACTAGTATCTCCTACCGATTCAGAGATATCCATGCTGGGCAACCTCATCTTGATCGTCGCATTGTATATAAATGAGATTTCGCTTGTATACGAAATTCAGGGGTAACCTGTAGTAATTTTCAATAATAACTGGAAATCGAGAAGGAAAATATCGCATGTCCGTTCTACGCCTCCGTAGAAATCCAATATCGGAAATGGAAAAGAAAATGTGTTTGCAGATCAATCGACAGCAATCAACAGCTTCGTTTATACATTTCACCCAAGCCTTTCTCTCCTTCGTACGGCCTTTTTACGCTCAAGAAATATTCAAATTTGTGCACCCTTCTCTTTAGCTCCTATACAAGCACGACACCGTCTGTGGAATCATGTTAGCATTGTTGGCACAAGAGGAAGTCTACATCTCAACAGCTGTCAAAAAACAAAGGCATTTCACAATGAGAAATGAAAGGTAGTATTGTTTATTTTTCAGCCTTAATCGGACCCATATATATTTCATTTCCCTGCTATATTTCAGTATAGCTCCATGAATTTACCCTTTTATTTACTGTAGTGACAATACTTCCAATAGTCATTTGACTAGAAATCACTCGACTTGATAAGAAGACAAAACTCGTGCATTTGAAGAATTTACTGCATAGCTATGATGAATCAAAAAATCGCAAGAAGGAAAGGCTGTCGACAAATATTGAGACACTAGATAAAGGGTATGGATCATGGGCAGAGAAAAATGATCCATCCGATTCACTCGTACAGTTTCTGTTTCTTCAGTGATGTAGAATAGATGACGAAGTGAAAATGAAATCAACTTCCATACTCATTAAATGTTATTTTCTCACACTTCCGGTAACATCGGCGTCTGCCAACAATCATGCCGACTATGGTTTACGTGGTCTCCTACCTACTGAGTTTGTTCATTGTTCCTACCCCACAGATTGATTATTTCCCTAAAGAAGCACTTGGAGGTGAAATAACTTCACTCGTCACTTACCAAGTGCATTAAAATATTGTGCTACATTTTCCGATTCATTCCTCAAGTTTGTGAAAAAGCCTGTTCCCCAGGCTAGTCAACCTTGCTTGAAATCGATAAAGTACTCATGGTTTCTGTGAAACAAAATCAGTACATCCATTTCTCTCATTCGTCAAGGAAAACTTCTTCCTATTACTTAAAAAAAAATGCTCTGTTTTTGAATCAGGACGGCATTCTCCCTTAGATTTCAATCTGAAATTTCCTGTACTTCTGCCTAAACTAGTAGGCTAACTGAAATACGTATCGAATATTCTCACGTGAAATACCTTCACGCCGGTATCCAGACTGGGGAATACCTCACTCCCAACAGTTCTGGATCATATATTTCAAACGTTCAGTTCGTCACATTATTTCTGAACGTGTCAGATGTTTCTCCACTCACCCGGTAGCTAATGGGTGATCTACCTACTCCACGTTGATAAACATAAGGTAAGATTTTGAAGAACACGGTCAGTTTTGCCTCCAGTACATTTTTTTCTCTCCTGAGGATTCACGGGTAAGGAATTCAACTCCAACACAGCAGTAGTGACTCCAAGATATGGGGCAATGCAAGATTAAACATATGTATATAATAATAAATAATAAATAAGATATTTATTGAGGAAAGTATAGTGTACAAATATATAAGGATCAAAGTACATTGAAGAGAATAAATATCACAATGCGATAAGTGTAAAACAATTGTTTCGCATGATAATTAAATAACTTAACCTAAAAAGTAACGGGTATAAATATCACAAGGCGATAAGTGTAAGAGCACTTGTTTCGCATAATAATAAAATAACTTAACATTAAAAATACAGATGAGTAATAGAATAAAAGGAAAGTGATATCAATAACAGTGTTACGAAGAAAATTAGGAAAGTCAATACAGATATTATTGTTACAAAAATATCTAAATAAAAACAAGAGGGTAGTAAGCCAACACTCTATTTATTAATCTTATTTTTTTATATCATATCCGAAATGTTTCGTCGTGGTTGACTCGAGATGAATTGTTTCAGTGCTTTTTTAAACGACTGTGAATTACTTATTTTTTGTATGTGTTGTGGGACGGTATTGTACAATTTTGGTGCTATATATTGAATATTGATAACTTCGTTGGCCTATAGCTTCCTGCATTTGTGGAACTACGTGATAATATTTTTTCCTTGTAGGGTATGGATGATTGGGTAGGTTAAAACGTTTATTTTGATGATATTTTATATTTATTTGAAGATAAAAAAGTTGGCGTATGTCTAACACTTTGGCTTCGTGGAATAGTGCGTCAGAGGGGTGGGTATATGTGACTCGTTCATCAATGATGAAAGATGAACCCATACGATCAAACATGAAGACCGCCTTGGATTCACGTCTAATCATATACAAAACAAAATTACTGAATAGGTAACAATCACTAAGATCTAATTACAATCACCACCAATCACCACCAATCACCCGATCAAACCGCATTTCTATCTAGTGTTGAAGTTCACACATAACGCCCTTATCAACTATTGATGCCATCAGTTCGTTTCTGCATATACAATGGAACTCAATTTTCATTTCAGCTCCAGAGAATCGTTAAAGTTCAGTCGCTGATTGCAAGAAACATTCCGAAATGAAATTCATTGATTCTCGATCCTCTTCAAAATATATTCAGTCCATTTTATTTCTATAAAATATTAGCGACCTGCAAGCAATCAACTACAAATTTTATTGATCAGAAATTCCTACACTGAACAAAAAAAACTGACAAATCAATGCCTCTATAATTGAGTGAGTGAAATTGGTATTGAATTTGGCTTCACCAATCATATTTCAACCAGATTTTTTTATATATATCATGAAACCGTCCATTATTCAGATACGCATTTTAGAAATACTCTGCAGTGGGAGAGGCGATGAAGGTGGTACATATTTCTCTTTGATGAATGTATGAATAATACTGTACATCAAAATTAATTACAATATTGCAGCTTCTGCAAAATGCTTCCTGTTAGTATATGTTTGTGAGAACTATGAACTGAATTCCTTTGGTGTTTTCCATTAACATTGCATACACTGGAAATTAATATGATTTCAGTCGAATATGATTGCAAATAAACCTGATATGTTGATTAGTTTGAGAAAGTTTATGTCGACGATTTTGTGTAATGAAACATTTTTGTGGACTTCATCAGACCGGAACTCTATGAGTTTGATTCTGAGTTGAATTTCACTGGCTCGAGAGTACGAAACCCAAAAAAATGAGAGAGCTTAGTAATAATTCATTATTTCTCGACATCCAAAACTTTTTCCTGATATTACACTGCGCTAGACATCATTACAATTTAGAATATTCACGTTTCTGTTGAAATTTTGGATGTTTTCCTGATCATGACTTTGAAGTTATTGGATTTTATCCAGTGACTCTAATATCTATACCAGAGTAAAGTATTATTACATGGTGATTGTTGTGTTGCTCATGTGAGTTTGTATATATGTATATATTTCACTATCAATTCATCCTGTATATAGATTCATTTCATTCCTGTTGCTTTGTCATACCAATATTCACTCGTCCAGAAATGTGTATTCCAGAAAAAAACAGTGTTCGTGATGGCACAAATAATAGATCTTCCCCTGTGCTCATTGTTTTTATTTTGATGTTGACTTCTGCAGTTATCAAATGATTGATTCATCTCTTTTTTTTTTCACGATATTCGTATGCTGTCAGTCTGTGATCCATGAGAAGTGACATATATGAAAAACATCACAATTGATGTCGAAAATTCCTGTTGCGAAAATAAGAAAATCAAAGAATGATTGATAATGAATGGAAATTAATTTTTTTCTGCAGTTTTGACCGTGTTTCTGATTCTCCTGGTGGAATTATTGAAATATATTCAATAATAATTAATATAATAATCGATCGAATAATAAATAAGTAATTTCACAGACCTGATCCTAAACTACCTGATCATTTATTCATTTTCGACATGGATCATTCTGATCCCGGTAATTATCCAGCAATGAATCAAGCAACCAGTATTCCAGGCTGAACCCAGAGTTCGTAATTGCATGAAGCCTTCTTTCTCTTAGCTCCGTGAGTCCAGGTCCGCTTACAGATGATCCTGATTGAGGTCTGAAGAATAACATCGACCCTGGTTCACTGTAGGCACCAAGGTAGGTACCTCCTGTGTCTTTCTTTACTGTTTCCTACCCAGGCCTCCTGATGAACGCAGCTCGCAGGAGTAGGTGAAGTAAATCACCTTTATGAAAATCTGGCGCCCGAGATATTCGAAACAAGTACCAGTAGTCTCTGCCCGAAAAGTGGTAGAGTGAGGGCCTCCTCAACTACGGCTTTTATCACCTTTGGGTACAATTGATATTATTGGCCATATGTGATTCAGCATGATCATTATGAGAGCTCATGCTCACCACTTATCCTATACAAATACAACTTATGAGATTTTTTTATTTCGGACCATACTCATGTGAGCTCAACAATTCAGAATTAATTAACGTTAACCTTCTACCCGAGTCGAGAGTCGAAAAGTGCTTTTCATGGGGGAGCAGAAGGGGGGATGTTATTTGGTGATATATGGCATCGAACTGAAACGACATCAGATTCCACATCTCGTGATATTTTCTAGGTAATAATAGGTATATCATTGTGGGTTTTGATGTCATTTTATTCGATTTTTGAATATTTGAATTATGCATTACCTACTTATTACATTACTCATGCTCCTGGCTCCATTCCTTCCAGTCTAGCACGATTCCAAAAGGTATGTCATCATAACATTACTCATCTGGTCGAGTACCAACATGTGATATGGATTTCTAGTTTTTATAGCGATCAAGGATTCTACCCTTGGATGACGATATCAAAAGGTCAAACATTGTGTAGAATTTTTATTGCTCCAGTTGGTGTTTCATTCATGTGATACTTACTCCGACAAGCTAGCTTCCACAAATATTCGTTCAGTCTCAGCAGACTTGGTAGTGGGTACCATTTGTGGTTGGAGTTCGAATATATTTCCAAACATTTCCTCGCCTGCCATTGAAATTGTCTCCTTGAATATGGTCTGTTTGTTATATTTTACAAATTGATGCGGTTCCATGCGAGTTTTTATTCAGGGATATGCCTACGAAACTGAAAAATTGTATTTTGGCATCACTTTCCGACGATCACCAGATATCTCCTCGCATTAGCTCAGAAAGAGTTTACATCCTCAACCATGATGAATATACAGGGTGGCCACTTTTTTATATGTGATTGTATTGGTAACATGAAACCATTTAGAAGGTCGGTTAAATGGAGGAGAAGTTGCGTATCAGTAAGCATTAGGTAACGGTGAAAATATCAAGGATGGTTCTTAAGAAATGACGAGGAAGCAAAATTCGATCATTTCGGTTTTTTAGATATCCTTCATTTATTTTCAGAACTATCAGGAAATGTTTCTGAGAATTCTCATTTTATTGTTAATTCCCTTTGCTTTAACGGTTTCAGATTTCGCATTCGCATTATTTACGTATTCTCCAAACCGGCCTCAACTTACCATTTCAATTCTATAAAAAGAGAAGCCATGCTGTATGACAATGTCATCAGAATATTAGCTTTGACAGTATCATCAGTAGGTCATCCACACCAAACAACAACATTCCACTGTAGGAAAGAAAGTGGGAACAGATAAGATATTAGTTACATGCCAATGTTGAACCTGTCTGTTTCACAAGAATTTATATGCCATTTTCACGCGATGTTGTCAATTTCATAACTGTTGACAGTCTATATCATAGATTTGATGGTTGTGATATTGAACACCGTCTGTATAACAAAAAATCTTTGTGATCGATTGTATGGTTTCAGTAACTGATATACGGATATTGTAGCCAGAGTGATCGTGTATTAGGTAGAATTCACCAGAATAGGTATCTATATATATATTCTCACTTCTCACAATCTAGCAATAAAATACACAAAATACACGAGCAAGCTCTCGCGATTTCTTCACTATCTTTATTCTCGATTTTTTTTTTCATGACAATAAAACTTTAATACAATATTATCTCTTGTGTATTTACTCCCGATAAAAATTTTTAAATTCAAAACGTCAATCAAGTTCAGATCCAGGATGATGTGTTGGCAACGCTCGCGATGCGCTCGTTCATTGTTTCAATCATGAAATATTCATAGTAATCCAATCCTCGTTACTATTTTTAATAGGAATATCTGTTCATTGACATACTCCAGCTTGCTGCTTCAATTTCGCTTATGACATTGATCCAAAACGTCCCGCCTACGGCTCGATAGTTTTGATCAACAATGTTGTTGGCGAAATCATTAAGTAACAAGCTGTCGTAACAATCGCCGACTATATCTGGTAGAATAGTATGATATCACTTGTATAACATATGACGAGACATTTTCAAGGTGCCATTAGCAAGAGTTGAAGATTACACACGAGAGCTATCTATAGTCGGAAGGATCCTGGTTATATGATTTCAAATGTTTTCATCATCTGCCATTTTTTTTTGGATTAAGATTTATGACTGAAATCTTGGTGTTGAATTGAAATACGTTTCAAATGAACTATTTTTTTTTTCATCGGAATCAACATGATTGTATAGACATAGTTATAGAGCACTTGATCTATCATTGGAGCTGTAAACAAATCATAAAAAAAGTTTATTCCGACCACCGATGTTACTTTCGCAAGTACCTGATACATTTTTCCGCTGATTGCAGTCTATCAAACATGATAATCCAAAATATATCGATCAGCACTTTTAGTCTGATCAAACTACGGAAAGTTCAGTGACTACAATATTAGCAAAAACCTACTTTTGTCAGTGCAATTTTCTTAGGGAATGTTTGAGATAGCTGAAATTGCTCATTGCATGTATCGTTACCTAGGTGAAATGAATATAATCAATAACAATATACATGGGTATAAACTAATTAAACCTATATCACAATGAAGAAAATCTCAACT
Organism: Phaedon cochleariae; assembly: GCA_918026855.4. Lineage (NCBI taxonomy): Eukaryota > Metazoa > Arthropoda > Insecta > Coleoptera > Chrysomelidae > Phaedon > Phaedon cochleariae. The sequence continues at coordinate 15,963,920 of OU896709.1, read as the reverse complement.
GTTCAAAAACAAGCGGGGGTAACTTGGAATATCAAATAGTCCCTAAGCCAAGGGTTATTTGCATCATAACTCAGATAATTACATCCTGAAATATTGGTAAATACTCAAGCACTTTAGCTTCTATAATTCAACGTTACGAGACGTTAATAATAAAGTCATAAAATGCAGATTACCTACTTCGTTTTAAACTACGTTTCCATTCCCGCACCTGTTCGGATGTCGGATGAAATAAAGTGCTCTCAGCAAAAAATATGTCGACAGCTTGATCGTAAATTCCAAAAACAATATCGATGTATTGCTCTAACTGCAAAAATATGCATCACAATGCGAATTTTTCCGGCATTTATATGCAGATATCCGCCTTTCAGAACATACATAACACCTCGCATAACACAACACTAACACAGGATACTTTGTTATATTCCAATGTGAATACCACGTACATTTACTACGATATTAGGTGTCATATATAGAATAATGGGAAAAAATTGAGAGTGGCGATAAAACACAAACCTATCGTATAGAATTGCGCAAAAGAAAACAATTTATGGAGGAAAATGCCATTGGGTTATTTCTCATTTAGGATATGAGTATATACACTACGTAGGTACTTTCATGGAATTTTTATTTTGTGATACTATGCTCGTCCTATATATACAAAATCCGATTACCCATATAATTTGGTAATTGTATTTCAAAATGGAATGATCTGTCAACCTATATAAGGTGTTTCTTAAGTACGTGTGAAGAATTCAGGAGCATGTTGGTGACGTCGAAATAAGAAATAAAAAGTTCGTATAAACGTGTGTCAGCAAGTTATTCGTTTCTGGGACTGTCAAAGTTTGATTTTTTTTTGTTATTCAAGAATAAATTCCAGAATAAACGTGATATTCGAGTGAAATTTGGTATCTGGGAGTATTTTTCAATGACATAATCAAACTTGATATAAGTATTTTTTTTTTCGTGAGGGTAGCGCCACATAATGTCTTATCAGTCATATGGGATGTCATTACTTTTTTGTACGTACTTGTATCAGTTTTACTAGTAAAGAAAACGATCTCTGAAATTTTTTTGGTGAAAAGTATTCTTTGTTGAAGGCGCTGCAAACAACCGTCTTCGAGGAATTTGGATTTGAAATGATCGACGCAAAAGATCTCCGACCAAAAAAAATTAAATTCAGAATGAATTCGAATAGAAATTATGTTTCCTCAATTCTATCTCGGAATTGGAATCGGGGGTTGTATGACTTCGTTCCTTGATGTATTGTTTTCCATGTCTGTTTCTTGGGATGTTTTTCCAGTTGCTCTAAGGTTTTGCCTGTCTTCAACTGAAACTCGTGCAGTTCGTTTTGGTACTCTAAGAAGAGTTTGTCCTGAATATAAATCGTTGTTTGACCTCCTTCTTGCAAGTTCGTCAGCCTTCTCATTGCCAGCCATATCCTGATGTCCTGGCACCCAGATTAGCTTGACGCAGTTCTGGTCTGGTCTGCCAAAGTTCTCAGTTCCAGGCTTTCTTTTGCCTTCAGTGCCGCTTGACTGTCTGACATAACGCGGATTTGCTCATTTTTCACGGCTCTCCTGTAAATTTCTTTCGCACATTGAAGAATGGCGTACACCTCTGCTCGAAAAACTGAGGAATACTTATTCAATGAGTCGCTGACTCTAAGACCGATCTATTGAGAGTAATCAATTGCTCTATCTACAGCTTTGTAGACGATAGTACTCTCCATACTGCGTTTTCATTTTGAATTCTCATTTCCTCCCAGGAAACTAAGAACTTAAGACTAAGGCAGCTGCTTCACCAAAAATTGGATTCTTATTTTTAATCGACTCGGCCGTAACTTGATGGAAATCCTTGGCAATAAATGTAAAAACTTCACAAACGATGAGATTCACACAAAATTCTCAAACACACGACATGTTTCGCCAACACAGTAGCTTCGTCGTCAGGTGATATACTGGTACGATGATGATACATCGTTCTTTTTATTAAAAACTCGATAGAAATATTCCTTCGATTAGAACCTTTTTTATATGAAAAATCCATAGCCCACTATTGAATTTCAATGTTTTGGTGATTTTTGAGCATTTTTGAAAATGTTATATCAATCATCATGAATCATTTTGAAGGAACAAAAATGGGTAATTGAATTAGCTATGGAATACAGGGTGTTTCATTCAAACAATCATAAGTTTGAGTCATATCTGCAAAACCGTTCCACGAAAAAAAAAATTTAGTGTGCCACTGGATCTTACATAACATTTTTCATAGAATGAAATATTAATTTGAGATTTTCGCTGAGAAACTGGTTGGATTTAGAGGGGGTTTGAAGAGTATACATTTTCAAAATCACCCTGTATCTCATGAACGGACACAGTTATGCAAAATCTGATCAAGTCATCTTGAGTTTCACAAAAAATTGGCACTGAACCAGTGTTCAGTTACTTTGCAGGTTACAGTTCGAGCAAATGCCATAAATAAGCTTGGTTGCTGTGAAACTTCGCAGGCATTTTCCAGTTATTTACGCACCCTCGCATAGATCATCCTGACTAAATTGCTAAAACTCATATCGTTGATTGAGGTATAGGCAAGGTTATCGACCGTTGAGGTCGCTGTATCAAAAACCATAACTTTGTTTTGTTTTGTTTTCCATACATTCCATTCCTGTTATTTGATCGTATTAATTATCGAAGTGATCACAGGAAATAACAAATATCATTGTTGAATCATCATTACATCGTGTACGTGATTGAGATAAAACTGTCTTGCGGATAGTATAACAGCTATAAAGAAGCCTTTTATCGAACCTGTGACATTCTGAAGGTATCAAAATCACCCAACCATTCCAACTATCGATGAATCAAAAAGAATCCTATATATTTGCAATCTCAGCAATCTCAGCAAGAAACTAACAAAAAGCAATGTGCTCATCTGTCTACTAGCGCATGTTCACACTTTACTCAGCTATGGACTCACCTTGTGCCTCAGATCCATCATACATTTCATACCAAGACCAGGAGATATTTCATATGACCACAACATGCTTATATCAGCAGCCCAGGAAATCCCTATTCAAGCCAATATGAAGAAAGGAACATTCCAAGTCACAGAAGTTTCAACTCACAAAAATTCCAATTTTGCCATGTGTAGAATGATGTTTGTAAATTTGGAATCACCCTTCAAAACAACTCCTGAGGTTACCGTGGATTTAAAGTAGATATCATCAACTTCAGCGAGATTACTTCTAACATCTTGAGGATTTTTTATAGCAGGTATATTGAAAACTTGCAAAACTCTTACTGGGTACCATCTTCATGAATGGTGTTCCACTGCAACAATAATGATAATTGTCATGATTCTATATGTGTGTGATTTGAAACCATATTAAGTGTACTCATTTTTCAGAAGGACAATATACGATATACTTACCTACATCAAGTTATGGTAGATGGTCTCCTAGATTCAGTGTTCATATCTTGTGAAATTAGTTTTTTTTACCATATTGATGAATTTTTTGAAACTATTTCTAGTAGGACATAAAAATCAAGAACAGAAAATCGAAGTAAACTGTTGAATGAATTACATGAAATATCAATTAAATGAACAGAATAGCAAACAATCACAAAAATGACCTTGAATGCCCTGATAAACTGGTTTATATATGCCCATTACCGGATGTCGTATCGGAATCGTCACCTTCTTTATTGCGTTAACTTATAGAGAAACGTCAAATAAAATGTTGAGTCTTCGAAAACGAACATAATATAACGATTGTTGTCGTTTTACGAAGGCGCTGAAGGGCCACCTATACTTTTTTTTTTGAATCCCGACTTTAAAGTCGGGGGTCCGAGATAAAAGTCGGGGGTCCGACTTTAAAGTCGGGGGTCCGAGATTAAAGTCGGGGGTCCGACTTTAAAGTCGGGGGCCCGAGATTGAAGTCGGGGGTCCGAGATTAAAGTCGGGGGTCCGACTTTAAAGTCGGGGGTCCGAGATTAAAGTCAAGGGTCCGACTTTAAAGTCGGGGGTCCGAGATTAAAGTCGGGGGTCCGACTTTAAAGTCGGGGGTCCGAGATTAAAGTCGGGGGTCCGACTTTGAAGTCGGGGGTCCGAGATTCAAGTCGGGGGTCCGAGATTCAAGTCGGGGGTCCGAGATTGAAGTCGGGAGTTCGGAACTGAAGTTAGGAGCTAGATTATATTCGTTAAATATATGGACAGGAATAAATAATTTCCATTGTTACCCATCAGTTTAATTGACGTCAGCAACATGCTCCTGAATCTACATGTACTCGAGAAACACCCTGTACATTTATGTACAAACAATAATTTTACATCCATTGGATTATCATCACAAAAGGAACAGTCAAAATCTTCCTTTTTGGATGTACACTGAATGTCAAATAATGGATCACACCTGTACGATCATTATCGTACGTATAGGGTGATTGTTTATATTCCACTTAATAGCTGAGAATCTCATTTGTTTGTTCGAAGGGTGCAAAAAGATTACAATACAAAACATATATTTTCACAAATGAACTACTCTGAATGTCATTCCGTCCTTGGCTAGAGCTCAGAAAGATGAGTTCAATGATATATGATTACATTTGTAGGTATGAGTTAACCCTTCCGGACTATTTTCATAATCTTCTTCAATAAATAGCCAAATTTCAAAGCCTTATGAAAACGTTGAGAATCAAGTTTTCAATGCGCAGTTTTCATTATGAATTAACTAATTATACAGGGTGATTCACGGTGGATGGCATATTAGAAGTATCTGGAGAACTAAAAGACAGAACATTCTCTATTCGTCTAAAATACTTTCATCGAGACAGTGTTGCCACTTCTATCAGAAACAGTTAGCAACTTTGTTATTTCAAATGGAACACCCTGTATTTTATTACATTTTCAGATTCTTCCTGAACAGCTGATTTCATCAATGTATCTCACTTGGGTTCTAGCAGGAATGATTACAGAGATATAGGGTGTTCAAAATCAGGATTTTTCAATGTTAAGATTTTTTTGTGTCGAAACCTTTCATTATCGATCAAAACGGTTCACATGTCCCTATCTTAACTTTCGATTCACTGTCTACTGACATTTGATTGAAACAGATATACAGGGTGATCGGAATTCTGAATCTTGAAGCACCCTGTATTTTTGACATTGATGAAATCTGCTCTTCAGGAAGAATCTGAAAATGCAATAAAATACAGGGTGTTCCGTTAGTAATAACAAAGTTGCTGGTTGTTTCTAATAGAAGTGGCAACACTGTATCGATGAACATATTTTAAACGGATAGAGAATGTTCAATTATCAAAGGATCCCAATTTTCAGAATGTTCTGTCTTTTCGTTCTCCAGATACTTCTAGTAGGCCATCCACCGTGGATCACCCTGTATATGTTATATTGATATCTTGTCGATATTAAGGATATTCGAATTAAACAAAAGTGATGACGTATTTTGCTCATTCGATCATTTTCTCGGAATTTTCGAGATTAATGTCGGACCCCCGACTTTAATCTCGGACCGCCCCGACTTTAATCTCGGACCCCCGACTTTAATCTCGGACCCCCGACTTTAATCTCGGACCCCCGACTTTAATCTCGGACCCCCGACTTTAAAGTCGGACCCCCCCCAAGTAGCACACATATATTGGGACAATATCGGTGCAATATTACGAAAATATCGGCAAAATATTGTGAAAGTAATATTGGCGAGAAAAAAAATGTGAACATTCGGCGATATTGGTACAATATCAGTTTCCAAATGTGGGTAGAATATTCTCATATCAATATTGGTTGAATATTCGTGGAGTTATATTGGTCACAAAATGTAATATCAATATTGGCGAGAAATTAATGGTGAACATTCGGCAATATTGGTGCAATATTATATGGAGATATCGGTGAATCATTGAAAAACATCATGAAGCTAGTTTGTCTCAAAAATATTGGTAGAATATTGTCATACCAATATTGCTGGAATATTATAGTAATATACTGGTGCAATATTGGTTGGAAATATTGGTACATTATTGAAAATCATTATGTAGCTATGTTGTCTTCGAAATATTGGTGGAATATTTTCATATCAATATTTGCGAGTTGTTCGCATTAGGAATAATCACAAAGGTCAGCCCAGCCGATGTGCAATGGAAAGGCCTTGCCTTGGGCAAGCCGCCTTATTGATCCTACTCCAGGTAATAATGCTTTACAATCGTCTAGAGCCAATATTTATATTCTCTCGTCTGATCGGCAATGGGAGTACGTTACGAATCATTTATAGCGCCATCTATCAACATCGGTTTGAGAGTGCATGCTATGGAATTAATATCGAAATTTCGATATCGATATGTATTCTCATAACAATATGTGAACAATATTGCTCACATGATATAGTGAATCAGATATCAGCCAATATAAGATGATATTACTTTCTGATATTCTGAATATTCCTGGAAAACTATTCAACCGATATGCAATTGAACTTGAAAATACAATATTGTTTTTCTCTTCTATGACCGATATAAGATATAAATTGAATTGCCGTTATTGATATTTATATTTGAAACAATATGCATTCCATGTCTTTCGCATGATATAGTTAAAACGATATCAACCAATTTGGGTAAATATGATGTTTTGAATATTGTCGAATAAACAATATTCGAAAATGAGCCGTCGAACTCGAATATACAATTTTGCATAACCGCTTCAGAATCGACATGGGGAGAATGTTCAGATTGCGATATTGGTTATAGTTGTTGGAAACAATATGTATACGATATCTTTCGCGTGATATAGTTGGAATGATATCAATCAATATAGGTGGATTCGATGTGCCACATATTGTTGAAACAATATTCTATCAATGTGCCGTCGAACTCGAACATACAATATTTCATAACCGCTTCAGAATTGACATGGGGGGAATGGTCAAATTGTTATATTGGTTATAATTGTTGAAAACAATATGTATACGATACCTTCCGCATGATATGGATAAAATGATATCAATCAACATAGGTGAATATGATGTTTCGAATATTGTTGAAACAATATTCAACCAATATGCCATCGAACTTCAATATACAATATTGCACAACCGCTTCAGAATCGACAAGAGGAGAATATTCAAATCACGATATTGGTTATAAATGTATGAAACAAAATGTATACGATATCTTCCGCATGATGTAGATGAAATGATATCAATCGATGAATATGATGTTTCAAATATTGTTAAAACAATATCCAACCAATATGCCGTTTAACTTGAATATACAATATTGCATAACCGCTTCAGAATCGACATGGGGAGAATGTTCAAATTGCGATATTGGTTATTAATGTCGGGAACAATATGTATACGATGTTGTTGTATCGATATTTGTAGAACAATATTATTTAACATTTATGGATATGTTTTTCAACACGTTGTTAACGAATTTTACAACCAATATTGCTCCAATATTGTAGCTGACAATCCATATTCAGCTCAGGTTGAACCAATATTCCACCAATATTATCATTTCAATAGTGTATGTCCTATATACTCTCATATTGGACCCATATTATGTTTCACATGTACGATATATCTATATCGGCCCAATATGAAATCGGGTTCCAGCCAATATGATGTGCTACCTGGGCCGACTTTAATCTCGGACCCCCGACTTTAATCTCGGACCCCCGACTTTAATCTCGGACCCCCGACTTTAATCTCGGACCCCCGACTTCAAAGTCGGACCCCCGACTTTAATCTCGGACCCCCGACTTTAAAGTCGGACCCCCGACTTTAATCTCGGACCCCCGACTTTAAAGTCGGACCCCCGACTTTAATCTCGGACCCCCGACTTTAATCTCGGACCCCCGACTTCAAAGTCGGACCCCCGACCTCAATCTCGGACCCCCGACTTTAATCTCGGACCCCCGACTTTAATCTCGGACCCCCGACTTTGATCTCGGACCCCCGACTTTAATCTCGGACCCCCGACTTTAAAGTCGGACCCCCGACTTTAATCTCGGACCCCCGACCTTAATCTCGGACCCCCGACTTTAATCTCGGACCCCCGACTTTAAAGTCGGAATTCGAAAAAAAAAGTATAGATGGCCCTTCAGCGCCTTCGTATCGTTTTATCTGGGAAAGTGTGAAAGTGTGCATGGCAACTATACCTGGTTTCCTCTCTAGGTCAGAGGCATCAAATATTGCTGGACCCTTTGGTTGAAGTTGTATGTTCGCTAAAGCGGAAATAAAAATTTCAGCAGAGGTTCCCTACTAAAGGACGTACACTAATAGACGAAATAACTTTGGGATTTAGGACGAAATGGATTTTCCTTATCGCAGAATCCTTTATGCCTCCGTTGGAAAGTGGAAATGTGCCGAGCATATGTTATCGCCTGACATTCACCATCAATTGTCAGCCTAACTAGGCTCTGACACATATTTTTCATATTTTTTGTGCTTTAGACTGTTGGTCCTGCATAAATATTACTTCCGCGATGAGGTTCAAGAATGAGTGTGTTGAATGTATTTAGGAGCAATACCTACTAATTACTATAGTGCCTGAATTTTTTCCGGAAATGTATCCGAACCCATGAATATTCAGAAAATTAACTTGGGTTGACAACGAGTGAGAACTATAATCGATCCATATAGGCATAGGACAAAATGTTGTATCTCGTGCAAAATAATTTATTAAAATTTCTCCTAGCAGAATGATTTTGACTATACAGTCATCATGATGATGAATTCAAGAATAGTAATAGTATGATGAATAAAGATAATGGAAGTATTCCATATAGCCCTCTATATAGTTTTGTGATATAAGATTGAGGTGAACATGTGAATTCAACCATGAGGAACATTAAATTGGCGGTTAGTGTCTTTCACGGTGCTGTGGACATATACATAGTATATAAGTGGCACAATAGAATGGAATATTCAGTTTCAATCTTCTCCTGAAGATGCTAACCCAGTTAGCAAAACACGTGTTGTCATATTAAAAATCGGTTTGGTTAGTGAAAAAACATCGTGGTCTTTGATATAACACTATACTAGAGTGGTTATTAGTACAAGAAAGATTCTACAGAGTAGCAATGATATATATTTTTGATACAATTAATAATATATCACTATCATATTTCGAGAAATTGATTCTCAGTATGTGTCTGCTGAAATGTAGTTCAACCTTGGCCTGATCAATGAAATTTTCATTGTATTCGGCTTTGAATCAGCTCAATAAGTTACCTGAAAAGAGCAATAATAAGTTTTTAATATTTTCGAATGCAAACTCGACAATAATTATATGAAAACGAATGAAGTCCTGTAGAGATAGCCTCATTTTTGTTTTTTGGCTCTAGGTATCGATTCCTATGTTTGTATGTGAGCAACCATTTTGAAATTGATCACATAACAATCCAAAATGGTCGCATTCGCCCCTCATCTCACGTTCCGTGGAATATTTCGGGAAAACTCTGTGAAAATTCAATACCATTTTTTAATCATTCCACATTGCATGCCAATAGCCGGCCGTGGGCCCACCATTTACTCATGTCGTGGAAAGAAGGTAGTCCCAGGTGAATCCAGAATCCTCTGGTTGAGAGCTTGAGGTCCCCACTCTTGTCATGGTAGCGGTACGTGTGGATACCGGTCGACATGGGTAGATGGGCTTGCTGAGCGAAAACTAGAACGTTGGTGTACCTTGTGCCTTAGTGGCAACCCCAAGCAATCCCACCGCCAGTCATCGTATGCAAAGCCGGGTCCTCTTCTGTTGACGAGGTAGAGGAACGTGTGAAAGTCCTCGAACGATCACTAATTCAACGGGACGAGAGGATTCTCGAGTAGCAATCAGGCCAAAGCCTCTTGCGAAAGCGACCCATCAAACGTAGCAAGAGGAATCTTGTTGACATGAGAATTATCTCATCAGGTGGTACATACGACCTGATACTTCACCAATCAAGTTGGACACCAGGGGGCAGAGGTTTCCTGAAAAATCACCGGACAACGGTAGAGGAGGTGAAGAAGAATCCCACTATGGGTCAAGTGGGAGAATATCTTGCCTGCTTCGGCGGATGAGCAGAGTTTCTGCTCGGGCACTGAGACTGCAGAGCCAGTTGTTTGTTTGATGAGACGGCCTCATCATTGGTATAATGAAATGGTAGCAGGAGAACATGACGTTACATAACGGAGATGGCTCTAGAGCGCTGATTTGGCGTATTCAAATCTTCCATTTCTCCCTGGGGTGCTGTCGGTATTAGTGGCGAGACAGGTGACCGGTATTCATTCCCTAGGGGGATCTTGTGAAGAGGGAGTGGAAATTGGTCTCACCTGTTGCTATACCCTGGAACATTATCGATTATCGATGCAAGTCATTAGGAAGATACTCCATTCGTATAATTAAATAATAGAAGGTGACTTGGCATGCACTCCAGGAATGCAAAATAGAGGCATGCATGACGATAGTTGCAGAAATATCATTTTTGTTGATCATACGGGGCGCATGCCAATTCTTCTGGAGTGTTTTTGTAACTAATATTTCGATTCCTCGGCATGCAATTTGAAAACACGGAAGGCCCCTTCAATTGTCTTGATTTTTTCATCATTTTATTGAGCCCCTTTGAAGGATGCGAAGCCTCAACTCGACGGGTTAATCTCGCGGAGACTGCCAAAGGGAAGAACAATTGTTGATATTCCAGCAGAGCATCGTCCATATCTATAAAATAGGGCCAGATTGCCAACTTCTCAACGGTGTTCTAGAAAAGTGAGTGAGTTTGTGAGCGAGACGAATTGCCCTTTTTTGGACAGCGGTATGGAGGGTACTATCATCCGCGAATCTGTGTACTGAACATGAAGTTGCTTCCAATAAATCGTTGATATGGAGTAGAAATAGTGTTGGTGCTAGAATTGATCCTTGCGGAACACCAGCATTCATGATAAGAGGGTCAGATGAAACTCCGTAGAACACTACATGGAGAGACTTGTTTGAGAGAAAACTAGCTAGCAGAGAACATAATAAGTTCTAATACAATATTGCTGGCTGTCGAAACACGGATGATTAATTCTCAACCGAAGAAGTCATTCACACGTGTAAGTTGGAGAGTATTTGTATGATTTTCATGATAATGAGCTGTTTCATACTATGATTGCTTTTTATCGATAATATCTCTGAGTGCATTTTTGAGCTATATCAAATATATTCATGCGAATTCACCATCTCATGTACTCCTAACAGGAGCATAGTCGTTTTTAATGACGTACTACAGACTACAGAGAAAAGGCGAAGACGACACTCAAAGTATTTTCTCGATTTGGAAACATATATCACTGGATTACATCGTTCGATTTGATCACATAACAAGAAGGGCAGATAGGTTTCCATGGCTATCTACTGTGACTGTGAGTTCTCAGAAACAAAGAAAGCAAAGTAATCTATTGAAGTGTTCAGTCCTGTTCGTTTGTGCTTGCCCTACCTGCTGAACTTGATTTTTGTCTATGACTTTCTCTGTTTGCATCATGGCATGAACAGAGACAACTATGAAAAAAAATCTACTTCAGCAAGTTCAACAATACAAACGAAGTGGCTAATAGGGTGAGCCAAGATAATGTCACTTCTTCACTTGTAAACATTTCTATCGCACTTTGTTACGGAGTTATTGAGCTTAAAAGTTTGAATACAAAATACATATTCCGTGAATATGTTACGGTTTTATTTTGCACTACGAATTCTCTGTTATTATTATTCTGGAATCATTGAATTTCCTGTTCTTAAGTATCAGATCGATGTCACACTCGGTATCATGTTCACTGTGCTATATGATAACTTCATGTTATGCTGTATTATGAACTATCTTTCAGTATTTCGCCTCCCTGTACTCACCTTTATTTCAAACAATTTCGCATACATTATATTATGTGCTCAGTAAGATATCGTTTAAATATAATGATCCATCATTGTTTACTTTATTTTTATTTCAATGATTAAATCAATTGACAATCGATTTCTGACAATTATAAGTCAATATTCAATGACAGAGTTGACAGATAACATGTGAGATATTTTCTTAGTACAGATACTTTCTTTCTGACCCGAGATGGGTCCATAATACGTCAGCGATAGTTCGTCTTGAGAACACGAATGTCTGCAAGCAGTTGTGAAACCGTAACTTTTTCCTCAGCAGCAACACGAATAGTTGTTCATCAAATGTTTATCCGGATGGTGTAAGCACTGATCAGATTTTGTTTGTCGAGTATTTATTCCGGATGAATATCAGTTTAGTTCGAGATCTGAGTAAATGCCTTAGTGGTTGTTATAAACTTTAACTGAGTGTAGGATCCGAACTCACGATAAAAAGTTTCATGGATGATTTTACACTTGGAATCTGCTCGCACCATCCTTATAAATTATTCAGCGCCAGCCAACAGTCATCACGAAAATACTGTCTGCACCGTTCATTTAAGTTTAATATGTCACAGAACTATTCTCAGATTCCTGTATGATCTAAGGAATCAGTTTCGCGTATAAATCAATAAAAATCGATGCAATTGACAGCAGTGACATTTCATATTTTTGATATCTGACTGACATTTCAATTTTTCACTTTTGATTTTTCCTTGGTACTTGTGGGAGTGTATGGCCGATTGAAATATCTCCATCGAATTTTTCGATCATCTCTGTATGGATTTGGAGAATTTCAACATTATATGATTCATTACGTATCGGACCAATATTGGATGTTTGTATTTTGAATGAAATCATATTTTCTGCTCTGCAGGATATAAAGCCAAAGTAAGTTTTTTTTTTTGAGGTTAATATTTTCAGACTTGTAAGTTTCTTTTTATAACTTCAGAGCTCCTGATGTCTTGTCTATTATACAACAAGTACCATTGTGGAAATAACTGACACAGACAATCCACAACATCGGAATTGTTAAAATAACCCTCAGCTACAAAAGAGGTTAGTATTATCTTTGTCAGTCAGCATGATCATTATGCAATCAATTGAAGTGAACTCAGACTAGTATTGTTTATTTTTAGGGTCCTAGTCCTAGTCTTAATTCTAGTCCTACTCCTAGTTCTTGCCCTAGGCATAGGCTTCATCCCACTACTAGTACTCTAGTACTACTGTTCATCCTAGTCCCTGGTCATTGTATGTCTGGACCATAGACTTGTGCTGGTATCTATCATATACATCTACACTACTTGTCAAGAGTTTTTTTTTACATTGGTTAACAAGAATACCTGCAGTTTTTGCTGTGTCTTCGACAACAAGCAGTCTTCCAGTTGAGGCCTGATTGCCTTGACCAGAGAGAAGAGGGATTCAATCATAAGTAACGCCATAGGAGCTCCACTGAGCATTCAGATAAGTCTGTCAAACCATAAAACATCAGGGAATGTCCCTTATACATGTGTAATATTTTACATTCAATGTACATAAGTTGTAAGCTATCCCCGTGACGTCACATGAATAGCCCTCCTTAGGACCTTCCCTATATTTGTATCAATTTAATATACAAAACTATATATATCTGAAATCTGAATGCTCCCTTGAATGCTACTTCACTTACATAACTATATATGGTGTTATCATATGATTTGAATAGATAGTTTCAAGGTGTATGACTATTATTTCTTCATTAATCAACCCCAGGGTACTTGTAAATTTTACCAGATATTTGTAAATTATTGACTCTACCGATAGCAGTGGTTTATCCCTTTCATCAGGGTGGTTTCTGATTTTGGCTAGCGAAAAATCAGTGGCGCACCGGAAAATTTACCCCTTCATTATATACTGTTACTCATATAATTCAAAAATATATGAACCGTACCCACACCCTAACTGAGCAGCTGGGAGGGTTAGTGGCAAGTACTTTATCTTTTGCATGAACCCTGCTTATCAAAACCTTGCCCCTAACAGATTGGCGCCCACCTTTTTTTTAACTGAAAAACTGGTAATTATTTCATTTTCCTTTATCAGGTACCTTGGGTTGGATAATGTTTTTTTTGTAATTTGAAGAAAACATAGTCATAGTACCTATTTATTTTCTGAATTGGTGATAGGAAATCAATGTTTCTGATTTGATTATTTTTTTTTTGATTTGAGATCCTACATCCAATTCTTTTGGAAATTGAGATTGAAAACCTCTGATAGGTACTACCCTTGTTTTGTGTTTTGAAAATTGAAGTGTGACTTGAGAATTTTTTTCGCTTTAGTTTTGCACTTGACTTTTGGTAGACTATAAGTATAGATCATTTCGGCGTCTACAGAAGTGCTTGTGTTTTTTTTTGGTTTGTGGAATTTTTGGTATTCTCAAGGTCACTTTTCATTTTGTCAAACATTTATTTTTGAGAATAGCTATTGCTGATTCTCCACACGATTTTTTTCGTCGTATTTTGAATTTTGCTTTTTTCAAGTTGGATTTTTTTTTGAATTTTACGTCGCGACGCCTACCGACGCCCAGCGTCGATTATTAAAAAGTGACTAATTTCGATATATTTTGGGATTGTGGTCATTTCTAAACTATTTTCAACCACCGACGCCAACCGACGCCAGACGTCGTTTTTCTAATTTTTGTACTTTCTTACATTTAGGGTCATTGTGAGTAAGATTTTGTACTTTTAATTTTTTTTCGGTGATTTTTAAGATTTTTTTTGAAATGACTTCGACCAAAATAAAATTAGATGTTGGTTGTCTGACTAGAGAAGAGTTGGTATATGAAGCACAAATTCGAGGTCTTGGTGATGGCACTGATTTAACTGTTGCTGATCTTAGAGTAGCATTGAGGAAAACTCTATCTTTGGAAAAAACTACCCTAGCTATCAAAAGCTCTGCATATCCTTTCAAATTTTCTGAAGATTCTGCAGCTATTTCTGAAAATATTGGTACTTTACAGAATCTTATTGATGATTTCTCAGGCACGGAAAGAGATCACAGATATAAAGGTATATGTTCAAAAATTGCTCATATCTTAGGTCGTATAAATAGGTGTAGTCCTCAAGATGATGCACAGAAGAAACTTAAGGCTGATTATCGAGTGCAATTGTTATTGTTATTGGATAAATTGCAAGAAAAGGCTCGAAAAGGTCATAAGGATCCTTCTGTCATTGATATTTCGGTTTTAAGACAATCTTTAGCAGCACCTAATGCTCATAGCTCTGTTGTTAGCTCTAGTGATTCTTCCAGTGATGAAGATGAGCCTGTGAAAGTTCGACCTGTTCCAGTTCGTGACTGGGGTCTGAAATTTACAGGAAAGCCTGGTATGATGTCTTTTTGTACTTTTGTTGAGAAAGTAGGTGCGATGAGAAAGTCACGTGGTATAACAAAATCGGTTTTATTCAGGGATGCTGCGGATCTATTTGAGGGTGATGCATATACTTGGTATAATTTAGTTAAAGAATGGGCTACTGATTGGGAATCTTTGGTTCGATTAATGCGACAGCAGTTCTTGCCTGCTAATTTTGACAAGGATTTATTTGAAGATATTAAACGTAGGACACAAGGTCCTAAAGAGAGCATTGGTTTGTATGTTGCAAGTATGAAAAGTCTCTTTAATAAAATGCAAACTCCTGTGTCAGAAGAAGTGCAGCTCACTTTAATAGTGGAGCGGATTGATCCGTATTATCAACCATTCTTGGCTTTTAGACAAATAGGTTCAATTACTGAACTTATTGAACTTTGTCGTTCCCTTGATGAAAAACGAGACTTAGCAAGATCTTATATACCCCCACCACCTAAGAATAGATCTCTCATTCCAGAGTTAGCTTATGCGTCTTCTTCCTCAGATAATAATTGTAATTCCATATCAGACTTGGCCTCAGATTTAGCTGAAGTATCTGTGGTTAGTTGTTTTAATTGTGGTAGTGACAATCATACATTCAAGGGATGTTTGGCACCTAGAAAGAAATTTTGTTTCAAGTGTGGGAATCATAATGTAACGGTTCGTGATTGCCCAAAATGTTCTAGACCTAGTACAAGTAGATCAAATAATAATCAGAATAGGAATCAAAACCCTAGACCAAGACCATCAAATGGTAATGTTCCGGAAAACTCTGCGAGGAGATCTTAGATGGTCAAGTAATTTCTCCTCAGTCAAATGATTTGACCATTTCTATGTTAGATTCTAGGAAGCAAATTATTCTTGATTATGTATTGTCTACTGTTTCGGGTGATGAACGTCCATACCTTGATGTTTCTATTTTAGGGTGTCCTATAACTGGATTATTGGATTCTGGAGCTTCCAGAACTATTGTTGGTTGTATTGGTTTTGAATTTCTGAAGCAACTGGGACTTAAGCTTGAAAGTTCTGTCAGTGAGTGCAGAGTTGCTAATGGTCAAATTTGTCGAAGTATTGGGTTTGTGACCACGCCTCTGTGCTTAGTTGACAAAATATGTGTTATTGATATTTTAGTTATCCCTGAGTTGCCTCAGAAATTAATTTTAGGTATCGACTTCTGGAGGTCCATGAATATAATCCCAGATTTGAGACAAAGAGTTTGGCATTTTTCTAAAGATTGTCCAGCTTCAATTGAAATTTGCGGAATAGAAGATAATTCGATGCTCTCTCTTTTTCAACAAGAACAACTTAAAGGTTTGGTTGATGAAATGACGGATTTAATGGGTACTTCCTTAGGTAGAACACACTTAGTTGCTCATAATATAGAGTTGCTCCCAAATACCAAGCCGATCAAACAACGCTATTATCAGGTGTCTCCTGTCAAACAACAAGTTATTGATGATGAAATCCGAGAAATGTTGTCACGAGATATAATAGAACCTTGTAAAAGTCCTTGGGCTTCCCCTGTGTGCATGGTGAAAAAGAAGGATGGATCATACCGTTTTTGCGTGGACTACCGTCAACTTAATTCAGTTACTGTTAAAGATGCTTACCCTTTACCATATATTTCTGCAATTTTAGACCAACTTCGGGATGCAAAATATATGAGTTCATTGGATATTAAGAGCGCATACTGGCAGGTACCTATAGAGGAGTCTTCTAGAGACTATACCGCGTTTACAGTACCTGGTGGACTTTACCGTTTTAAAGTGATGCCCTTTGGATTGACTAATGCTCCAGCGACCTGGGAACGTTTAATTGAGACTGTGTTAGGCCCAGATTTGTCCCCTTCAGTTCTAGTTTATTTGGACGATATAATCGTCGTTTCTCAGGATTTTGATACTCATCTGGAAACTTTACGTAAAGTATTTGATAGATTACATTCTGCTAGCTTGACTGTTAGTTTTGATAAATGTCATTTTTGCCGTCCTGAGTTGAAGTACTTGGGCTATATAGTTGATCGTCATGGACTGCGTCCAGATCCTTCCAAGGTGGAAGCTATTTTGAATATTCGAGCCCCTACTTCACCAAAACAGGTGAGACAGTTTATTGGTACCGCTTCATGGTATAGGAGGTTTGTACCTCAATTTTCGTCAATCGTAGCACCATTATGTAATCTAACAAAGAAGAATGTCAAATATTGCTGGACTGAAGAATGCGAAAAATCTTTTCGTTTCTTGAAAGAATGTTTGGTTAGTGCACCTATTCTTACATGTCCAGATTTTAGTAGAACTTTTTATGTCCAAACTGATGCCTCAGCCTATGGAATTGGAGCTGTTTTGAGCCAAAACTTTGATGATGGTGAGAAGGTTATTGCATATTTGTCTCGATCATTAACTGCTCAGGAGCGGAAATATAGTGCCACGGAACGAGAGTGTATAGCTGTTATTTGGGCAGTGGAGAAACTCCGGCATTACCTGGAAGGCTACCATTTCATCATCATCAGTGATTGTCATTCCTTACAATGGCTTCATAGTTTGAAAGATCCTCAAGGTAGGTTAGGTCGATGGGCATTGCGTCTTCAACCATTTGATTACAAGATTATTCATCGTCGTGGATCTGAGCATGCGTGTCCTGACTTTCTGTCTAGGTCTGTTCCTATTTCTGTTGATTCTGTGGATGTCGATAATTTAAAGTTGAAAGATTCCGAGAATTTCGATTGCTCGAGTAGTACTGATCGATGGTACCAGAAGTTAGCAAATGGAATAAGGCAGAACCCGGCTCGTTATCCTTGTTTTCGTGTGAACGATGAATATCAAGTTTTCAAGTTCGTTCGTTCCCCATACCCTGAACTGTCAAGTCCAGCTGATGAGTGGAGATTAGTTGTCCCCAAGGAAAGACGCTCAGGAATAATTGAAAGACATCATGACGATCCTGTAGCAGGTCATGCTGGTATTTATAAGACAGTAGCTCGTATTGCAAACAAATATTTTTGGCCAAAACTCAAGTCTGATGTGACAAGGTACGTTCGCCGTTGTCAAGTTTGCAATTCGATCAAACCTGAGCAGAAACCATTGTCAGGGCATATGTTGAGTAAGACTCCCACTGCTGACAAACCATGGCAACTCATCAGTGCCGACTTAATGGGCCCCTTGCCTCGAAGTTCAAAGGGATTTGCATATATTTTGGCTGTATGTGATGCATTCAGTAAATTTGTTCTACTTTTTCCTTTAAGATCTGCTACCGCTAGTAATGTAGTCAAAATTATGGAAGAGCAAGTCGTGCTCATGTTTGGCGCACCCAAAACAATCATTGTAGATAACGGTGTTCAATTCAAAAGTAAACTTTTCAAAGATCTTGCAAAAACCTACAATTATGATATTGCTTATACTGCTAATTATCATCCTCAGTCTAATCCTACTGAGAGAGTGAACCGTGTTATTAAAACTATGCTCACGGCATATGTTTCGAAAAATCATAAGATGTGGGACTTGTATCTTCAGAAGATTGCTTATGCTATTCGGTCATCCAAACATGAAACGACTGGTTTAACTCCAAATTTTGTTAATTTTGGGCGTGAAGTATCTCTTGATGGGAAAAACGAAATTTACATTCCTGGTGACTCTCCTTTTCCAGTTTGTTCTGCCGAAGATAAGAAAAATGCATTCTCTCGTATTTATAAGGATGTTCAAGCCCGAATTATGAAGGCTCATCAGAAGAGTAAGCAGCATTATGATCTTCGTCGGCGACCTGTGAAATTTTCTGTAGGACAAAAGGTTTTGAGACGAAATTATGCAATCTCGGATGCATCTAAAAACTTCACGGCAAAATTATCCGCAAAATACCTTGGACCGTTCACTATTGTCAAAATTGTATCACCTTGGACATATGAGTTGAGAGACGAAAAAGGGAAAACGTCGGTATGGCACGGTAAGGACTTGAAATCGCATCCACCAGATGATGAAACATCTGACTAATCCATCTTTCTTTGATCCATCCACACACTATTAGCCTATCACTCAGTATTAGCATATCACTCAGTTTCAGATTACCTTGTCGGGGTAGAAGTTGGCTATCCCTAGCTTTTGCTTAAAGATACTTGAACTATATACCGTTCCCAACTAGTGGTAGTTTGTACAGCAATGTATAAACTCGATACCACGACAGAAACACCTCTGTTTGATTTTTGTTCTCTGCAAATAGTAACCTTGGGGTAGAAGTTGGCTATCCCTAGCTCTGGCTTAAAGATACTTGAACTGACACAGTTCCCAATTAGTGGTAGCTTATACAGCAATGTATAAACTCAAGACCACGACAGAAACACCTCTGTTCGATTTTTTGCTGTTTGCAGATATTGTGTCAACCTTTCGATTGTTATGTCAACTTGTCGATGGTGGCTAGGTATTCTCTAATTTTTCCATATTTAGTGAACTTTGTACGTCTGTTGCACTTTGGGTACATTCTTGAGTTACCGCTACCTGATATGAGTTGATATCCTATGATTTTAGTGTCACACAACTGGATATTTTCCGTTTGCCATGTTATATTGTTGTTTGCAACATTTTGTATTGAGTCTACCATTAGGTGGAATGAGTATTAATCAGACTGTATAGAATTTTTGTTCTTAATTGAAACTCCTTATGTTGCTATTTGTTAGTCATGGGATTTATATTCTTACAGTCATCTTCAGTGCTTTTGTATTTAGGTTTTTAGCCTTGCACTGTTGCATATTTTGGAGCTATTTTTGTCAACATGAGCACTGATATCCTCCAGTGAGGGATTTGATAGATTAAATACTCATCCTCTTTCGTAGATCATTTTGTTTTTCATGGATACTTTTTCCAGTTTGTTGTCACAGGTAAATCTGAAACTGAGCCGTTTGATCTATCCCTTTTTGCTATGTCATCACCAGATCGATCCAACTTGACACAATTCGCGCGTATAACTCCTTTTTTTTTGTAACTTTGCTAATGACTTTTTTTTGGTAGGGACCTAACCGTAACAGGCGCGGGCTAGTTGCGGACCGACTACCTTCGATGGCACGTTCTGTTGAAATTGGGTAGATGTGTCGTGAGGACTTGGCCCGGCGGAATCGCGAGTTGCCTACGGGCGCCCGCCACAGTGCTGAGGCCTCATTTCACCCTACTTTGATTCCTTCGGAACCGTTGAGCCGCAAGATTGTCCGCGGTGTTATGGTCAAGGAACAATCCCGAATATATTTTTGTTTATGGAGATTTTTTGTTTATTCCAGCGTCAGAGCTGTTTCAGGCTGGTGTGTCCTATATCACACTAGGGCTTGTTGGAGGTCCTGGGTATATATCCCAAAATTTCTAAATTAATTTTTCTTTTTTCGGTCATCCAACAACGTAGACGAGTTTTACACTCCTGTGGTTCTTTTGCAGCTGGACGTCTGCGTGTTGCGATTCGGATTGGACCAGATTCGGAGCTGATCACCGGCGCGACTCCTCATCTTTACGCGAAGACCCCTCTGAACCCGGTCCGAATCTCAACCGTGGCGACCCCTGCAGATGGACCACAGCGTAGCCTTTAACTTGACTACTTTAAAGTAGTAGAAACCGTGGAGTTCTACTACAGATTCACTACTTTCAGTAGGTTTGTTGTTGCATATAGCATTATGGCAACTTATATTTTTGTAATAAATATCTCTACTGGTCTGAGTTCAACTTGATTGAAAATGTGAAGCTAATTTTTTTTTCCTTTGATCTGTTGGCTTTCAATATTTAAAGTTTTCGTGTTTGCATTTGGAATTTCTTATCGTCATTAAAGTCCATGGAACTTTAATGCCTCCCGGAGTGGAGGGGGGATTTGTTACGGTTTTATTTTGCACTACGAATTCTCTGTTATTATTATTCTGGAATCATTGAATTTCCTGTTCTTAAGTATCAGATCGATGTCACACTCGGTATCATGTTCACTGTGCTATATGATAACTTCATGTTATGCTGTATTATGAACTATCTTTCAGTATTTCGCCTCCCTGTACTCACCTTTATTTCAAACAATTTCGCATACATTATATTATGTGCTCAGTAAGATATCGTTTAAATATAATGATCCATCATTGTTTACTTTATTTTTATTTCAATGATTAAATCAATTGACAATCGATTTCTGACAATTATAAGTCAATATTCAATGACAGAGTTGACAGATAACATGTGAGATATTTTCTTAGTACAGATACTTTCTTTCTGACCCGAGATGGGTCCATAATACGTCAGCGATAGTTCGTCTTGAGAACACGAATGTCTGCAAGCAGTTGTGAAACCGTAACTTTTTCCTCAGCAGCAACACGAATAGTTGTTCATCAAATGTTTATCCGGATGGTGTAAGCACTGATCAGATTTTGTTTGTCGAGTATTTATTCCGGATGAATATCAGTTTAGTTCGAGATCTGAGTAAATGCCTTAGTGGTTGTTATAAACTTTAACTGAGTGTAGGATCCGAACTCACGATAAAAAGTTTCATGGATGATTTTACACTTGGAATCTGCTCGCACCATCCTTATAAATTATTCAGCGCCAGCCAACAGTCATCACGAAAATACTGTCTGCACCGTTCATTTAAGTTTAATATGTCACAGAACTATTCTCAGATTCCTGTATGATCTAAGGAATCAGTTTCGCGTATAAATCAATAAAAATCGATGCAATTGACAGCAGTGACATTTCATATTTTTGATATCTGACTGACATTTCAATTTTTCACTTTTGATTTTTCCTTGGTACTTGTGGGAGTGTATGGCCGATTGAAATATCTCCATCGAATTTTTCGATCATCTCTGTATGGATTTGGAGAATTTCAACATTATATGATTCATTACGTATCGGACCAATATTGGATGTTTGTATTTTGAATGAAATCATATTTTCTGCTCTGCAGGATATAAAGCCAAAGTAAGTTTTTTTTTTTGAGGTTAATATTTTCAGACTTGTAAGTTTCTTTTTATAACTTCAGAGCTCCTGATGTCTTGTCTATTATACAACAAGTACCATTGTGGAAATAACTGACACAGACAATCCACAACATCGGAATTGTTAAAATAACCCTCAGCTACAAAAGAGGTTAGTATTATCTTTGTCAGTCAGCATGATCATTATGCAATCAATTGAAGTGAACTCAGACTAGTATTGTTTATTTTTAGGGTCCTAGTCCTAGTCTTAATTCTAGTCCTACTCCTAGTTCTTGCCCTAGGCATAGGCTTCATCCCACTACTAGTACTCTAGTACTACTGTTCATCCTAGTCCCTGGTCATTGTATGTCTGGACCATAGACTTGTGCTGGTATCTATCATATACATCTACACTACTTGTCAAGAGTTTTTTTTTACATTGGTTAACAAGAATACCTGCAGTTTTTGCTGTGTCTTCGACAACAAGCAGTCTTCCAGTTGAGGCCTGATTGCCTTGACCAGAGAGAAGAGGGATTCAATCATAAGTAACGCCATAGGAGCTCCACTGAGCATTCAGATAAGTCTGTCAAACCATAAAACATCAGGGAATGTCCCTTATACATGTGTAATATTTTACATTCAATGTACATAAGTTGTAAGCTATCCCCGTGACGTCACATGAATAGCCCTCCTTAGGACCTTCCCTATATTTGTATCAATTTAATATACAAAACTATATATATCTGAAATCTGAATGCTCCCTTGAATGCTACTTCACTTACATAACTATATATGGTGTTATCATATGATTTGAATAGATAGTTTCAAGGTGTATGACTATTATTTCTTCATTAATCAACCCCAGGGTACTTGTAAATTTTACCAGATATTTGTAAATTATTGACTCTACCGATAGCAGTGGTTTATCCCTTTCATCAGGGTGGTTTCTGATTTTGGCTAGCGAAAAATCAGTGGCGCACCGGAAAATTTACCCCTTCATTATATACTGTTACTCATATAATTCAAAAATATATGAACCGTACCCACACCCTAACTGAGCAGCTGGGAGGGTTAGTGGCAAGTACTTTATCTTTTGCATGAACCCTGCTTATCAAAACCTTGCCCCTAACAAATACCTTTCGAATGATTGGCCATGGCAACCATCAATGATATTCGAGCAACTAAATTAAGTCAGACTAATGCTCCTTTCGATGTGTGAACAGCTGTTCAGTGATTATGTTTGATACAGGATGGGATTAGTTTTTTCCGTTCAATGTGGAGGCATTTTTGAGAGGTAACAAATTCGATATTTTGTTGTTGTTGTTTGTTTGTTGACTCCGCTGATTTGTTGTTTATTTTTCCACCAAGTGTTGCCTACCTGTTGCACACTTTTCCACCGTACTGATGAGGGCCGAAAGCCCGAAACACGTGTCTGCGGTTATTTATCCATGAGGGCTATGTCCACTTATCTCTTCCTTGTTTTTTTACAGTTTCCCTGATATCACTTTATATCTTATCCAAGTATTGTTTTTAAATTTCGGTGTAGAATGTTCACACCGAAAACCACTCTAGCTTCAATTGAAAACCGAAAATTTCTCTAACACGAATATTTAGAAAATTTTCACAGTACTTTTGTTCGCGGAAAAATGTTATGTAATTACTGAAGCTCTCATGAAAATCGACAACACACACAACATTATGGATTTTTTGGAGTTCACGTGATATTGGAGCGAATCTGTAGATGAAAATTATATATATTATTATATTAATGGGATGAATTTATGTAGGTTACGAAGTATTCGATATTTTGATCACCCGAAGAAATTCCAACATATCCCAGATATTCAACATTCACTTCTTTTCGATATATACCATGCATGAATTTAATATGTACCTACACGACATTCCTGTAGAATGAAAGGAATACCAGGATAGAATATTTACAACATATATCCCCGATCGCTTCCAGCACAGAGAAAAAAGAATCACTCGATGTTACGAAGACTAGATACAATTGGTCATCACAATATACAGTGTGTTATCATTTGGGTTTGTGGCCAAACTTCAAGAGGCGATTTTTTCAGATTTTGGGACGATAAGTTCATATGACCATAGCTCCGAAAATGAATAATTTTCAAGATACACATCAGTGTCAAACTTCTGAACTAGAATATGGGTGTCTCGTAAATCTAGAAATGGCTCAAATAGTATACCTCACTACTATACGCAAATACTACTTCGATATTTCAACAAAATTGGATCAGAGGTTTTTGCGATATTTAAGGAAAATCGATTTTTTCTCGAATGTTCGACACCCTATATCTTGGAACCGGGTATTTCTGAACCCATCATGTTAACACAAACATATTGATTTAGAATCACTCAAATAAACTGCTGAAGTTCAACTACATACTTGAATAACACCCTGTTCCATGATTATATCAGAAATTCATGTAAAAACTAATCCTCCAAAATAGGACTTCATATCGGCGCTCTCCTTGTATACAATGCAAATTCAAGATTATCGGACTTATTCAAATTGGATCTGAATGGTGAAGTAGTGAGTTTTGCTGATGACACAGCAATCCTCTATACCGACAGAAATTGGAATACTCTGAAGCGAAAGGCTGAACAGGACTTTGAAAATTTAGCAAAATGGTTTGACAATCGATTATTAACAATCAACTTTAGTAAAACTCACTTTATTCCCTTCACCTCCTACTCCACCAACCTACCAGAATTCGACTCACTTACAATTCAAAGAGGCAACAGTGAAATAAAAATCCAGTTAGTTGATTCTATAAAGTACCTGGGTATCTACTTAGATAGACATCTGAGATGGGATACTCACATTAGTTATGTTACAAAAAAATTAAGGTGCACCCTCTATAAATTCAGATACCTCTCTGTGATTTTGACGACCGAACAACTGCGGATTCTATACTTTGC
Organism: Phaedon cochleariae; assembly: GCA_918026855.4. Taxonomy (NCBI): domain Eukaryota; kingdom Metazoa; phylum Arthropoda; class Insecta; order Coleoptera; family Chrysomelidae; genus Phaedon; species Phaedon cochleariae. Next base: position 15,938,785 of record OU896709.1, on the reverse strand, counting down.
TCTGGTACAGAGTCATCTTACATATGGAATTGTTGCGTGGGGGGCCACAACATACACATGAAAATCCTGGAAACCATCCAGGAGTCCATCATGAAAGTTATATACAAAAGACCGCGTACTTATTCTTCCGACTTATTATACACGGAAACAGAATTAATGGACATAAGACAGTTATTTTTCCTGACGCTGGTCGTGAGACAACACAAATATAGAAAGGACCTCATTGCTGTAACCCATGATTATGAAACACGTAACAAAAAAAAATTCAGTAAAATACCAAGGACAAACAAAAACATATTACAGAGATCATACTTTTATCTGGGACCAAAACTGTATAATCAATTACCACTAGAAATTAGGAACCTGAACTCAGACCTCCATTTCAAAAATAAAACAAAAAAATGGATGAAAGAAATGCCAAGGTTACGAATACATGAAATTGTTAACGGCAGTTCAATGGGTTGATGTCAGATAATAATGTATTCAGTCACTTTATTCTCTCGATATATCAAGTCACTATAATACTCTTAGTTTTCAATCGTTTACTCTCCCAATGTATTAATTTTATTATACTATTCACGCAACACATCAAACAAGCACACCTACCAACACATATACACACATAACGATAGTTTATCTGGCACCACTTTCAAGGTATTCCTTTAGTGGTATCTAAATTTATTCATCGTTAAAACACACGAAAATGCTGTATATTTAACATTAACATTTTGTTAATTTTGTGCAATGATTGTATTTTTCTTGGTGAATAAATTATTATTATTATTATTATTATTATTATTCAGTAAAGTACTCGTGAAAGTGGATTGAGTGGAATACTTCAAGCCCACTAGGCTAAGGAAATAAAAGGAAACTACAGCCTGGTGAGTCCTTGAGAAAAACAATCGCTATACATATACAAAGAGGGCAAAATACATTACCTACTCCAGTTTTTAGAATCACTCAGACTTCCATAACTCCAATAATCTTGAAGTAAATCATACTCCTATTTTCTCCTGATGTATTCATAGAAGTATAATAGTTTCTCAATATAGGCATTCAGAAAAACAATCATAATAAATTATTATGTGATCTAACCTCGAAACCAAGGGAAATTAACAACTGCAAGACAAAACTATTTGACTCACCAAGTTGAATTGCGCCAGTAGGATAATACTTATTTCTTGAAAAGTCTGACATTTCGTAGCTCAATGCATGATGTTCGATTACGAAACTTTCATGGGAGTTATCTCGTTTTACCTTCACCACCAGAATGAACAGATATCGAATGAAATACGAATCACTTTTATTTATTCCTCTTGATCGAACGCATTTCGTTGATAAACCCCGATCTGGCGAAAAGCACATTATAAGGTTATCTGTGAGAGAAATACGGCCATTTTCTACGCAGGAAGAATAACTTCAGGTTTCCTTCATAAATACATATTCGGAACTGGAAAGTGTTGAGAATAGTCTGGGTCGCTAAAGTGAGAATGATTTCCACACTTTTCCTCTCGCATTCTAATGGCCTCTTCTGCATAATGTGACAGTATGAGTCTCGCCTTATGAAATATATTTTCCGACGAACACCACTCTCGGAGAATTATTCACGATGCCTCAGTCTCGAACAGTTATAGTTGAGATTTCCAGCTGGAGTTATTTCTGCTGAATGAGTGAGATTTCTGAACTAAATCTGATCAAACTTTGGATTATCCTTTCTGATAAAAGCCCATAATTTTAATACTATTTTGCGCATAGTGCAACAGGATCTGAGAAAATCTGAATATAATTTCAGTTGATTCAATGATTGCTGATGGTTCCTGAAAGTTTATGATCAATCTGAGATGCCTCTTGAGACGTTGAGGCTACTTAGATTAAGGTGATGTTGAACCTGACGAGCCATGACATGGTTGTTGTATTTAAAGTTAGCATAGGTATGTCATTATATTATCAACAGGAATCATTTCTTGATCAAATTATATAAATTATACCTTTCGCATAGTAGAACATGGATGATAACGTTCGATTGGTGTTGATCTTGTGGGGTGACAAGCACAATCATGATAGTCGGGACGCAACACATGGTTTATCAAGTGCGATCTCCGTCCCCTATTGATTATTGTATTCTTGAGGAGTCTTGAATTATCTGCAGTGATAGGATGATTAGTTCCAGAAGTATATATTGGGAAACACTTCTTGATTATTCCAAATTTTTTGGGATTTTCTTTCCTCGTTTCTATAAAATAAAAATATGAATATTATTTCAATATACGTGTAGTAAGGACAAATCAGATGATTTGCTCCAAAATGTCACTGCGTTTAAAGAATTTTCCTATCAGAGAGCCTAAAAGAAAAATTCACTAGCTTGTCAGTGACAATTTGTATTGAAAAATTTTTGGAGAAGAGAAATAAAGGTATATAGGAAAAATATCAAATTTTCACTTATCTTTGGACGTTTCGGGACCGATTCTGCTCCCGTTTCAACATGAAGAGATTTTTTCAATTGCGACGTCGTATAATGTGTCTTGAAGCTTTTCAGTTTTCAATGACAATTGGTGACGTACGTTGGCAATCAAAGGAGTTACAGGATGTTTTCATTAATTAATCTTGAATTTTCATGTTCAGATTTCAGTAGTGAGAACCATGTTCTGTCTATATCAACTGAACAAGAAGCAATGCTATTGTCTCCGTTCAGAAGAATGCAAGCAGATTCCTTGATTTTTCTCTAATTAATGAAAACATCCTGTAACTCCTTTGATTGCCAACGTCACCAATTGTCATTGATAACTGAAAAGCTTCAAGACATATTATACGACTTCGCAATTGAAAAAATCTCTTAATGTTCTTCAAAAATTTTTCAATACAAATTGTCACTGACAAGCTAGTGAATTTTTCTTTTAGGCTCTCTGATAGGAAAATTCTTTAAACGCAGTGACATTTTGGGGCAAATCATCTGATTTGTCCTTACTACACGTATATAGAAATAATATTCATATTTTTATTTTATAGAAACGAGGAGAGAAAATCCCAAAAAATTTGGAATAATGAATACACCACCTCCTCGATTAACCTACAGACAGTATTAAACACTTCTTGATTCATCGAAACGACAATATCTGGTATGAGCAATATGTTCACTCAAATTCATACCATAAATATCAGTTTCAGTATCACTATAGTTTTCATCATTAGCAGGATTTCCTTGCCTTGAACTACGTTCAGCGTTCTTTATCAGAATAAAGGAGGGTTTCCGAAGTCAGTGGGGTACTCGGAGTTTCACAGAAAAACCGCACATTTGTAACATCCAGTCGTTTTTGATTCGGTAAAAAATTAAGTATACCGTCATCTCGATCGAAGCACTTTCTGCTGATGATGAAATTTTCGATATTAAAAAACATCAGGGTACTCCGGCCTTGAGTTGGTCACACTGGGTAAAATATTCGTCATTTGTGCCTTGATTCGAAAATTTTGTCACCTCACTCAATATTCCAGTATTTTTGTAGTAACGCCACTGTTGGCCTCTCGGTCTCTGCAAATTTTTCTGTCTCAGTTTCTATCCCTGTCTATTCGGAAGATAACAGACGTTAATAGTCTTTGAGGGATGCGAAAATTGACAGTCAGAACGTGCTAGCTTGAAATTCCGTACAGAGTTGGCGATCAGAAAATGTAATGTTATGTCATGAATTTGCCTTGAAGATATACGTCCAACTTTAACTTGTTGTTTTTTATCATAATGTATATGGTACTCAGTGGATATGTGAGAGAGTATTATCAGCAATTGAAGGGTTGATGATGAAGAACTTCCAATAGTTGATTTCAATGAAGGCTAATATAATTTATTGTCCATCATATATAGCGCCATTGAAACGTTAGGTCGGAGTTGGTAGAACTGATGAATATATACTTCTTTTTTTCATGTCATTCGACCTCTTTGTACGATGTCTTCTTCTCTGTCAATGTTAGAATTGATCGTGTGTTCCACATTGAGAGGGAAAAACGTTAGCCTGCCGGTTTCCCATTTGTTCGAATATTTTACATATTTTTTTCCGAATATTTTCGATGAAATAGGCCACAGCTTTCACCTCAAGTTTAAGTAGCGCCAACTGATGATACTGAGAATGTAAGCCCTCCTGATTTTTTTTTCATGTTCTGGTTCTCACGAAAAGGAATATCCTGTAATGTTCAGAGAACATCAACGTAAGATTGATTTATTTGATCAATCCACATAGATATACAGCGAGCGTGTATCATACTTCAAATGCTTTTCCCCTGGCCCTTTATATCTCAGCCTTTGTCGATCTGAATGGAAACCTAGTAGGCGACCTAGTACGCGAGGAGGTGCAATATTGTCTGTTCAATGAATTGAAATTTGTCTGTCTGTCAAAAGGCGCTGGCGAACTGAAACTGGCAAGAATTGATTTGTTCCTGTCAAAATAGTCAATATTATACATATACATTCTCTTCTTCTATTCATTTCCAATTTGTACTCTAGCAGATACCTGTTCGACACAATGGCGATAAAGAGGTTATTTCATGGAATGTAGTAATCGTGAAATAACTTTCTGACAGTATTCATAGTTTGGTCTCTGTAAATGTGTTGAATTTTGAATTGTGGTTCTATTCGAATCCTTAAAAATTACTATCATGCCTTATTATTTCTACTTGTAATAGTTGTTAAATTATAGTTTGTTGATTGGTTTGTGAGTGCGATTGTGTTATTTTGCAATATCATTTTTTACTCCAAGAGGTGGAGGTATGAAATTATCAAGCTGTGAATTTGAGGCAATGGGTTTATGCAATATTCAATGTATACCAGGGTGAAATACTTTTCTCGAATCACTTATTAGAAACTGAACGCATCCATATTTCAGAAATGGTGACTTTTGAGGTGAGCGAGCATAATACTATTAACATTTCGAGAAAGACTGTTTCTTGCCAATGAAGAATGGAAAACTTTATCCCTCTAATCATTCTCCCGGCATTGATATTCTTACAATGATTTTCTGATATATATCGGGTGACACAGGAGACATGTAGCAGCCTGTAGTTTTTTTATTTGAAGAGATAAAATTTTGAAATTCACAGGGGGTATATAATGAATGGTAGCGCACTTTACGAATTTAACGACAATTTTTTTCAACCATCTGTTTGACCGGAAGAGACCCCAACTTTTTGCTTCAAACAATCCGCCCTCAGCCTTTGTCCCGACAGTTATAACTACGATAACTCTTTATCTCTATTTTATATTTGTTCAGATTCTGAGATTCATATATGTCTATGATACTCGAATTCGTGAATTATAAGATTTGAAAATACAGTAAATGTATAGTTTCCATAGTTTCCTTTGCAATAATTTGTTTATTATGCAAAATAGTTTTCTGAACCTTACGATGATTTTGTCATGTCATTTAGTTTGTATAATTTGTCACTGTCATCCAGTTTTGTCATGCTGTCACTGTCATTTGCTTACTTCGGCGATTCCTGGATTTCTGTCTTTCAATAGCCATCCAAGATGAAACTCATTTGAGCGAATTTAAATACCTAATTTTTCTTTTTCGTGCCAATGTTGAACCTCATGATTATAAGGTTCTTTTGGCTATTCAGCCGTTATTAAAGTTCAATCACCCCCTTACCGGACTGATTATTTATGTTGAAATAACCGCTTGAAAATTTAATTTTTTTTTGTTGAATTTGTAATCACCACATGGCCTAGGTATGTTTTTTCCTCAGCAAACTTATTGTTCGTCTGTAATTTCATCTCTTACAGGTACTTTATTCAATTCATGTCTGAAGATGGCTGTTTAGCCGAAACTAGTCACACTAGTAATTGTGTAATATAATTTTGTGGTCGACCGACTTGGTGATTTTGTTTTTTCTTCGAGTAAATTTATTCAATATTCTTAGTTCTCAGTCTTTCTACAGAGAAAGATACATACTATGATCTACACTCTATAACGTAACTTGTCTACCGCGTGTAGAAATAATACCTCTCGGTCTCTCGCTTGATACTTCCTGGAAATTAACAAACTCTTGTAGAACACTCCCTTGAGAGGCTTAACCCTACTAATTCATAGAGATTTGTTGTATATCCAAATTTCATTGGTATACACATAATATACCCTTTGTAGTACAGGAAGTAAGAATTATGATTCAACTTTTATCTCATTCAATAGTCCCTTTCGTTTTGTTTTGTGATATTTCCATGATTTCATATATGTACATATCATAATATCATTCCATGCATTCACTATTCGTTCGAAATCTCCAATTTTTGTTGCTTATTGATTGATGACACCGCTGCAGGCTAGCACAAATTGATAATATTGTCTTGGACATGTTGAACATCTTTACTTGAAAGTTACATACATCAAAAATACATTACAAAAAAATGTGTCACTACAGGCCAGTCTATAATAGTGAAGCAGTTCAGATCAAATCCTATTCATTTCAATCATAGTTGCCAAAAAAGAACCATGTCATAATTCATTGTTCCAGATTTTTTGGGATTTTGTTTCCTCGTTTCTATAAAATTAAAATATGAATATTATTTCAATATACGTGTACTAAGGACAAATCAGATGATTTACCCAAAATGTCACTGCGTTTGAAGAATTATCCTATCAGAGAGCCTGAAAGAAAAATTCACCAGCTTGTCATTGACAATATGTATTGAAAAAAGTTTGGAAAAGAGAAATAAAGGTATATAGAAGAAATATCAAATTTTTACTTCACTTTGGACGTTTAGAGAACGAATCTCTGTCCCGTTCTCAACATTAAAATTGGATTCTCAATTTCGCAAATTCGTATTTGTCCTGAAAAGCTGGTGAATTTTTATTTTAGGCTCTAATAGGAAAATTATTTCACCGCAGTGTTATTTTGGGGCGAATCATCTGATTTGTCCTTACTACACGTATATTGAAATAATATTCATACTTTCATTTTATAGAAACGAGGAGAGAAAATCCCAAAAATTCTGGAACAATGAATGTATGTACCAACTCCTCGATTAACCTACAGATAGTATTCGTGTCATAGTTATTTTTCACGTTCGAATGATTAAAACACCTTTGAGGACATCCAGCGCGAAGCATCTCATACGTTGCTTATGAGGAAGACATGTTCGTTTCTAGGCAATAAATAGTACATGTAGTTATACAGAAATATTTGAATTCGATGAAGATTCGTTATGATTCAATTCAAACATTGATGAATGAGTATATATACTTCGAATAACTATATATAATGATATTCGCAGTATTGGTTGTGGCTCCATATAATATCGTTGATCACTCCTATTGTTAATTCCCATCCAAGAAGGATTTGTGCTGTTTGAATTTTTTTATTCCCAATAATCTGCGCAAATACCATTAGTCACTTCCACAGTGGTCTATATTCCTTTGTGTAAAACAATTTTGATGATCACTCACAATAATTGTTAATTTTCTAGGATATATGACAAGGTGATTCTGATGTACTCTCTGTTTGTCAGGGCTACTGAAGATGGAATGAATGTTGAAATGCCTAATTGTTAAAATTCAAATATCATTGTGGTTGAAGTGTCTCATTCCAATATCCTAGTAAGATCGATAAATTATAATTTTGATAGGAACATAATCAATTTCTAGAAAGTTTTTCACTGCATTTAGGTATTTCCATTTGATCAGAGAAAGTTTGGAGATGCACAATATCGAATGACCAAGAAGTTTATACTTGTTCCAACAAATCCTCTCTTATAATATCCCTGGACGAGGGTAGGAAGTAGGTCAGATATTTGACCATCTCAGGAAGAATTATCGAGGAAAGTTTCTGGAAAGAGTTGGAGGATATTGTTTCAGGAAACAATATGAGCAAAAATGCCACATTTCATCATACTTAGTTAGTATTACCAACATATATACTACACAAGTGACCGAAAGAAACTCACTGTGATCGTTCTGGATGAACATTCCATAAGAATAATTTCAAAATGTCAACAGAATTTTGTTCTTACGTCTGAAGACTGAACCTTCTATTCTAAGCAGGTGAGTTGAAAGTCGTTGCTACTTCGAGATTGAAAACCAATTCCACAAGAGTCGAAACTTCTAATGCAGAGTTGAAAAGAGCTGCCATTATTATATTGATCCACAAGTAATTACTTTCTTCACAAAAATGTTGTCAAATTTGTCGGGACTCATTTTTTAATGAGAATTTCGATTTCTGTGTTCGGAAAGACATCATGTTGAAACTTTGTGAAACATTTCAACGCTCTGTATCTTTATGAGTCATTATACAAACATACTTCGTGCGAAGTGACAAGATCTCTCATGGGCAAAGTGTAGCCACCGATTATATAACAATGGAACTCAATGGCCTGTGTTGAATACGAATGGCTAGATTTGCACGTTACAATAATTCCAGTCTACCATCCATATTCGACCATTACTGTGTAGAGAGCTCTCTCGCGATTCCTATGAACTTGTCACTTCTAATCAACTGACACGTAAAATTAATTCCTTGGAATACTCGCAAATTCTAATTACACGAAAAAAAGTTTATGTTGCACCAATAAATTTATTTCGTTATTAAGGTAAATTGGTTTCGATACATCGAGAAATAATTTTGCGAAATCGACAAATTTCTAAGGTCTGTTTGACAAAATCGGATTATATTTGACGAAGATTTAACAGAGACCGAGACTAAGACCAACATCATATTTTGTTGTTGTAGTAATCATTTCATTGCTCAATCAATCATGATATATATTTCTCAAGTCGATAAAAATGAATTGATTGTGACATTATTTATTTCTTGATTCAACATTCAGCTGAATTTTCTCAAGATCATACACGATCTTTGACCAATCTTAGGCATTCAATTATCTTGATGAAAAAGAAAATATTATATTTGTTGCATTATCAAGAATTATGTAACAACATAATTCCAAACTTTTTTTGCTTAACACAACCAAAAAAAAAAAATTACATATTTTTTTTGGATGATTATCTATTTGAACTTTCGATCTTCCATACAGTCGCCTCGATTGGGGTACATGTACCTATACATATACCTAAAAAACCCGTTGATTGAACATACTATAAGCTGTTCAAGAACTTCTTACAGTTTTAATGGCGCTAGCAAACTAATAGTCTTGTACGAACTGAGAAAATTGATATATTCAATCTGTCTCAGTGAGAAAATCAGTTTTTGAAGAAATTTTTCATTATTATTCACCAAAATAGTTTGTCAAATTTAAGAATTAGTTTTATTGATCGATTGAAATTTTTCATTGGATGGAAAAAGTATATTGTTCAATTCATAATATTATATTTATTGTTATTTCAACACGTTCTCGAAAACTAAAATTTCGTCAAATGAATAAAATTACATTATCTTTCCAATCAACAAGATATGTTCATTAGAATAGATATTGTATTATTGGAACAAAAAAGTAGTCGTTCATTCAACCTATTGTTGCTGTTGATTTGAATCAATAATGACTATGGTATATTGAATACATTTGAATTTGAAAACTAACGTAATAAAATTATCATAAATGATATCAGGATGTTCTGAAAATTCAAGATAATTCTGTCGCTTCGTTGTTCACCAAATTGTGTTGCCGAGTAACACTGCGAGTCCGTCAGGACGAGTTTCTGTGTGGCACCACAATCGAGTTAACAATAGAGGTAAGGCAATATTCAGAACCGAGTGCTATTTTGCTAAACTATTTCACGTAGACGAAGCATGAATAGCATTTATTATAAATGAGTGATTCATTCTGAAAATTACAGCAATAATTATTTTATGTCAAATCATGATCACATCTACGATATCACATCGTTTTGTTCGAAACTACAAATTTTTTGTGAATTCAACAAAATCCGAGTGTCAAATATCCACGACAAAATATTTTGTCACCGAGACAAATGATTTTTGTCAGTTTTCGATTCAAAATTGATGTAACTCAATGATGATTCATATCAACAGCAGGAATATGTACACCCCAATCTAGGCGAGCGTAGGAAGGTTGTAAGAAACGCCACCTGGTGGCAAAAATGCAACCAGATAATCATTCAACAAGATATTTGTTCGAAATAATGTACTTGTGGGTTATGTTCAACAAAGTAATTTGTTTGAGATAACAACAGATTTCTTGATAGTGATGTCGTGTTGAATCAACAACATATAATGTTGTCATAATCAATTCAATTTTGTCGAATAAAGAAAGAACCTCTGATTGGTTGCACAATGAAATGATTGTTGAGTCGAGAAAATATGATGTTGTATTCAGTTGAATCTTTGCCAGAATTAATTAGGTTTTGTCGAGTAAACAAAATGCATATGATTGATTGAACAATGTGATGATAGTTGGATCAACAAAATTTGTTTTATGTCAACTATAAATGTTGTTGAATGGAATGAAACTTTTGGTCAAGTAAGCAAATATTTCAATCAAATTATTTTGTTTCCTTGAAACAAGTTGCTCATTTGGAATAAACATATATTTTGTTGAGTTCGCAAAATTGTGTTTGATTTAACAAAAAAAAATGTCCAAAATCATTTTGTTGGTGCAACAAAACTCATTCTTCCGTGTTTGTTTTCGCTTTAAGCACACGTTCTCACTGGCTTGTAATTGGTTCGGTTAGGTTATGTGATGAATGAAATAGGCTCGGTAACAATATAATTTGTTGTGGGATTATGACACTAGGATTTTGTTAGGAAATTAATGTTGATTGAAACAGTTTTCTTCTCTTCGTGTAACTAACCATCTACCAATAACTATTGTGTATTCATATTCCATACATACTAAAATGGTCTGATGCATGATGTTGTCAATGCCTATTCTGCTGAATAACTATAGGTACCTTTATCCATACAGAATTGTGGAATAATCAATATTCCAATTTGCAGAACATGGAAGTTTACTGCGGAATTTGATACATGGTTGGTGTATATATTATGTATATAGAGAGCACTATTATTGAATATGCATTCATCCATATGATTATAATGAGGTATTTATGAAGATTGATAAGTAAAAATGAATGGTAACCATCAACTCGATTGATATTTAGCAACCATCGACAGATGTTAGTAGGGATCAGAGTATTCTAATGTGACGAAAATGTATCTTCACTTTGGAGTATAGACCGAACGAGATTTCAATTCATATTTCAATACCATCATCATGATCTGAAAAGGAAGAAAAATCTGCCCAACAACTATTATAGGTCTATCGTTCTGTTATCCAGTTATTTCCAAAGTGATGGAGAAATCCATCAACACTGAGCTTATAAAACATCTATAGAAAGCTCAGGAATCATTTATGATAGTGATAGACAATAGAAACAATACCTCCCATCTCCGAAATAACAATTCTACAGGAGATGAAGAAACTGGATAAGATCGAGCTATCTCGTTATCACTGATACACGAGGTATTCGTTGAAATTAATTTGAAGGAGTGAATATTATTCTTCAACATACGAGCTATTGAATAACTATTGAAGATAAGAATGTACAGTGCGGCACAAATAAATCGACTCTTGGTCGAATTAAAATATTTATGTCTAAGCACATGTACTATTTATTCCCAAAAAACGAACTGTTTTCCTCATTAGCATTTTATGACCTGCTTCGCGCTGTAAACGTATTATAAGGGTGTCGTCAGAGGTGTTATAATCATACGAACGTGAAAAATAACAATGACTTGGTTCTTCTTGGGCAACTATGAATGGAATGATTAGGAATTGATCTGAACTGCTCCACCATACCATACTAATGTATGCAACAATCAAGTAGTCATTTTTATGGGGTTTCAAGTTGTCCTAGATAATCAATTAACATTTTATGCTCGCATGCAGCGGCGTCACCAATCAAATTTGAATTTACAACGAAAATTGAAGATTCTGACTGATTAGTACCTAAATGTTTTCATTGTCCAAGAAGTATTTCACCTGACAAAGTTAATGGGTTAGCAAAACTCGTCGTGTGACTAAGAATTTTGAGAAAATCGCATCGATAGTGAAGTTCTTACATTTGCTATGGATTTCCATGAAGTAACGGCCGACTCAATTGAAAAAAAAATTAAAAAAAAGTATAAATAACTATAGTTGCAGGACATCGTCACTGAGCTTGATTCACGAATTTCTTCTCAGCCAGTTTCCGCTGGAATATGTAAACTGAAATTCAACATGCGTCCAAATAAGGTGGCCAACTGTCGAACAGTGAACGTATAGCGTAAAATTCGATTCCAAATTCCAAAGAGTCGCATTGCGCAATACAAATTCCTAACTTCCACCACTTTCATTGAATTAACAATAGTATATTGTTTAACGAGCACGGCATGGTATTCATTTTCCACGAGAATGAAATTTGCAGCTTGAGCCGTATACAGGCCGAATAGGTATTTAGGAATGAATAGATAATACAGGGTGGGACTACATATTGAATATTACTCAAACTTTTTGTGTGCAAATATTTTGGCAATTTACTCTCCAATTATGACAATCTACACCTCTTCACACAAAATTGGAGCTCTTGTTCTGCATCGATCAGCGATGTATCATTTTCGAATACAATCGATTGAGAATTAAAGTTACAATTTAGGCATATTGTCATGAAAGGAAGGTTAGTCCATCTATATGTCATGATAATAGGGGATTTTCCCCACCATGTCATGACATAGTGGTAGGACTGTCATGAAGATGGTTTTCCACCCATATCGACTCATAAAGGGTTTACTTGGCTTGCGAGAGGTAATATCCAAAAAGGTACTATTAGTTTAGGGGTAGCTGCAAGAACGAGAATATATTCATACATAACAATATTCATTGCAGCATGAAACATGAATCAAAAAATCAACTACTTTCTTCTCACCAATCAATTCCATAGTGAAGCTTGAAATAGGCAGACAGTGATGAGAAATATTGCATATCACAAGTATATCTAGCAATGATCCGATTGAAAAATCATTCCATAGTCGCTAAACGGTAGCTACTTTATTCCTAGTTCGTCAACGAAGGGGCTGATTGTTACCATATCAATGACCTCATTATTTGTGTCTTTGACAATTGCATCTTTGATAACAATCGAAGAACCTATAGCTGTGTCAATCAAAATGGAATGCATACTCAAGCACTATCTTATCTCCAGAGATCGTTTTGTTTTTGTTTTTTCATAGTTCAATTACCTCATCATTCTTCAACTCATCAACTCATCTTCATGAATATGACACAATCCACTCGAGGAGAGACGAATCAATGAATGAAGAAATGACATATCAGATTTTTGTTGGGTTCTGTGTGGAGTGATATGAATTTCACGGCTCTTCGCTCTCATCTGTTACTTGTTTTATATCTAAAAATGTCTGATGTTTTCCGTTTTTATCTCATTGACGTTTTCTTAGCTTGTCATTATTGAACTCATGTTGAAATCAATCATAATGACATGTTTCATTAAAGCAGTCACTCCATTGTTGAACTCTACGCCATGATATGAAACGCTATATTTGCTTCAATAATTGTAGGAGGATGACAAGTGTTACCAACCGATCCTGATGTAAATCTAGTAAAAACTAGATATTCGAACAGTGATTGGTATAATACTGTACTCCCCAACAACTTCTTATAATCTAAAAAACACGAATCCGGCCCCGTCTTGCCCACTTCAGTGGCGTACACCTTTTGTCACTTATTTCATAAATTTTTCCCCTGTCTCTTGATCCGATTCCGCCACCGGAATCCTTCAATGTATCGTTTTATCTGCAACTTCTCCGATTCCGGTTGATATTTTCCATTTCTTCTCACTACAAGGAATGATGTGGAATGACTGTTGACAGTTGTCAAAAAATGAAGATAAAAAACGAAACTTTCTGAAAGAAGAAGACCATTAGAAGACATTTTCATCGTGGGGTTCACCAGCTCATGATTTTTTCAAGTAAGACAAGTTTTATATATCTTCATTCCCAGATGAAATGGATTCTCTCGATCTTAGAGAACTTTCTCCAATCAGCATAATCACTGCTCCAGAAGAGCATTGATTAATTTTCTTGATCATGAAGTTTGTCGTTTTATTTGTAAACGTCATTCTGTTTCCACCACCGTTACCAGAATGAAACAAATGAAGCGCAACTATAGTGGTCGTGTTTCATGGCTTACACTTGAATTTTCAATTTATGTAATTTTGTTATTGATTTTCATGACATGTGAAGTAATTTCCGAATCGATTTTCCTCGACAACGGTATATTCTTCCGATGTTAAACAAGAGCGTTTTTATGCAAAAGACTATAAAGTTTCATAATTTTCTGCTGAAATTGCAAGAAAACCGTACTCAAAAAAGTTGGGGTGATTTTTACCTCCAACCTCCCACAGTTTGGATGAGATTTTGAAATCATTATCAATGCATATTCTCAGACATGAAGAGATTGGTCTACTCGCAGAATTTCATGATTCGGCTATCAGCAGCTTCGAAGATAAAAAATTAATACCACCTCTGGAGGGGTGTATAGCTAGTTCATAAAACATCATTCCACCTATATTTATAGGAACATTTTCCGAATTCTTCATCGTTCAATCTGCTAGTGACGTATTGCATGCTGATTATGGAAAACCTTGTACACATATGTATACTTCCATAGGAAATGGTTCCGTTTATCATCTGATTACTAGCAAATATCAGTCAGATAAACTCAACAAGCTCAGCCAGCACATCCTCTCGTCGTCATCCAGAGGATTTGTCGAACAACAGTCTATCAAAATTCGTTTGTTCACGGGATGACGAAGCTTCAGAATTCGATGCCGAGGGAGAAAGTATTTCCAAGAAGTTGTAACTTCCAGAATTTCAATGATAACACAATATTCCAATACCTATACTATTTTTCGCTATCCTTCCTACGTAAACGTACGATGTTCCACGAATTACGAAACATGATGAAGACTTCAAAATTCAACCACTTGATTATTATTCACATATCAATACAGGGTGATTTTCATTCAGGTTTCAACTTTATTTGCATTATCCCATGACAACGTGTGCCACAGTTGAAGCTTCTTGATCACGTCTTTATCATCCAGGTGATCTTCTTCAAACCAGTATAAAGTAATAAAATATCTCGAGATATCTTTCTCCCTATGACACAATAATATCAATCTGGAAAGTCGTATTGAGAAACGGTTATTAACGTACAGTTCTTTTATGGCTCTTGGATGTCTCGATGATTTTAATCACCATTTCCTTCACGATTCCTTCAGTCGATGATAATCCGAGAATTCATCGAGTATAAGTCATTCCCAAACTTTCAATCAAGAATACAAATCTGGTGCCTCTGGATCAAACTCTGGGATTCACCTTGTAAACTAAAATGGCTCAAGTTCAATATGAGGTACCTACATAATTGTCGAAATGCTCTCAACAAACCAAATGTTTGATACATATACATAGAATAACATATATCAATGAAACAGTATCATCACAAATTGTGAGATGGATTTGTTCGAGTTTTTCATTCATATGAGCTCAGAGACGTTGACATAATATGACCAGATGGTTACAGCGACATCTACAGCAGAAGGAAAGAAACACCTGGAAATTGGAATTCAAAGATGGGAGACCGACTAAAACGAAACAAGAAAAAATTGATCGAATCTGCAATTCAGTTTATACCGCCAGTAGCTTTCTTCGTGATCTAACAAATACGTGAGACATTGTTCGAGTTCTTCATTTCCACTGGCAAACTCAAATAATCAACTATCAATCATTATCAATTCGATGTTGACTCGAAAAATTGCCAGCCAGGATTGTTTGCATAAGATCTCCTCTAACATTTTTGTCACACCCTTCGTTCACTGTAACTCTTAATTGAATGAAGTTATACATCAAGCTCGAGATTCTGGGTTTGAATTTTGAAAGGGATTGCGTAAGAACTTCAACCCGAATATTTGAGTGCAGAGTTCATGCAATCAGGGACGTATTACGTCTGACAAAGCCATCAGAGAAATTGATTTCGTTGTTTATTTAAACCTATTTCACTTGATGTGAAATTGGTCATGCAAGTGTGTCTAATAGTCTGTTCGATTACCTTTTCTTTGGACGATTTCACATTTGCGTGATTCTGAATGAGGTGTGGTAATGAACTTTGTGTTTTTCTTTCTTCCCACGGAGTGTCAAGTTACAAATTGAGTAGGGAAGACGTTGATACTCGATTTGAAAGATCTCCGCAAAGTTAAAAGTGGAGAGTAGAGTGTTGAAGTATTTTCTCATTTCTCACTATTAGGTTACTGATGACTTGATAAACTTGATACAGTCAGTGTCGGAAAATTCCTCGACATTGTTCGTCGTCGGCCCACTAGAGAGGAACGCTTTTTTGTACGCACAGTACGCGAAGTTAAACTTCGCACCACGTACCCATAGCAACGGCCGACAAACCAAACGTTATTTCTGAATTCGACATTCCTAAACTAAACCCATTACAATAGCAAGGTTATTCAGTGTTAGATCATGGTGAGATGATATTTACGTTTTGTCATGAAGTGTCAAAGTATTTGGAATTCATTGAAAATTTGACGATTGCACGCAGAAAAGTGTATATACTTTGGTGTATACCATGGTCGTGAGAATTTGTTGCCGCTGAGAAGGTATATCTCGGCCTGGGCTGACAAATAACTATCATAGGAGAGGATGCTGCAATATAGATACTTGCTGCTCAGGTTCCGTGGATACTATCCAAAATGTTGTATTGGACTCGAATACGTTTATGATTAACCATAGTTATTCAAAAAGAAAAATTGCGTCAGTATATTGATGGAGAAAAACAAGTCTGCCTTCAGCCATTCCAAATCATCCGAATATATCACAGCCAGAGGTATATGATGTAAAAACATTTTTTCACTATTCAATTTACAAACCATCTACTACCTTTGCGGTGCCAGTGCCCATGGAGAAACGCTGCCCGTCTGTCATGGCTGACAAGGTTTTGCTACTATTAACCTTCAGTGGGTTTCACTACTCCAACCATAAACTGGTACTGTTTCTTGACAACTTTCGCCCCATGGAGTTAACCCTAATGGCTATGTGCTCCCAAAAGTGTCTTCCTTCACCTTAAGGTACTTAGATCTACAATATCCCTTCTGTTCCGTCTAATGAATTGCAATTGCGATAGCTAGCATCTTGCCTCTCTTGTTCTCCATTTTGTTAACAGTGTGGGAACTGGATTCAAAACAGCAGGCGTTAGAAGCCTTCTTTCTGAGGAGATGTGTAACAATAAGATACAGCAAGGTCACCGTAACTCACGCTGCTTTCTGAATTGAAGATCATTTCAGTATGCCATGATTATACACATCTTCATAGCGAAATTCAGAAGGCTGATATTCTCAAATCGCTACATTTTCCAGGGCACATGGATGATTTATCTATATAGTGATCGTCTATAGCTGGTTAAAGATTGTACCCGACCTAACTCCAAGGCTGTTTTAGGTTAGCGAGTTGTTATCTCCAGCTGAAAAAACATGTATTGGAGAACAATTGAACCTCATAAAACCTACTTGAAAGACATACATTGATTCATTGATTATATGATCATCTCATTATCAGGATCTCATCCAAATCTTGTTGTCTCCGTTATTGGAAGAAAAAAGGAAAATCAAATATATCCCGAGCTGTTTTCGGAATATCTGCTCGAATTACTCTGTACTATGATATGTGCGGATGGAACATTATACATATGGTACTGATGATTATCAGATTGCGGAATCTGACACCAAGCGTGCTATAATTTATAAATCATATTGTTCCTGCTGTTAGTATCAATTAGATTCACCAGATTTCCACAATGTAGAGTTAAACAGTCATCCGAATGCTATTACTGTTGTCTAACAGCATGAATTTTGTGGCAATACGGCAATTGTATTCATCAGTGATATTATGATGCTTGAGTCGTTATATTCAACGTTTTCATCACTTGTAATTCATTGTCAACAATTGAAGTGATAATTCATGGATTTCAACTATTTACTCTCATTCGTCATATTTCGTTCAGGAATTGAATCTGATCCGACTGAACTTGAGTAAAATGTAATGTTGCTGATGAAAAGGTCTTCGAAACTTCAGAACTCGATAATCTTCAAAATTGAGTGATATGAAAACAAATCAATGGGCAGGTATTCATTATGTACCTAAATGATTCCAATTGTAAAGCGAGATTTTGGAAGTCATTGAAATCGCATTTGGTGTTATTCCAATATTATCTATTGTTTTGAAGCCGTAGGAAACGTTCTGTGTGCAAATCGCACTCAATTCACCGTCGGAAATAAGTATCATCATGATATCCTATACCACCGTAAGGTGAAATTACTGAAGGGTTGTTTTCATTTCGTTGGTATTCTCAGTTCGCCTTATTCATCTGATGTATACTCATTGTTCAACTCAGCACATTTTCCTAAACTCCACTGTCTCGAACTCAGGTCTCAGATAGGCTGAGATACTATTGGGTACATATATAACAACAGAAGGTCGAACGCATATTAGGTCAGCCTGATTAAACAAAGTTTGTATATACTAATGGGGGTCCTAACAGGCCACTGTTTATTCAGGAGAGGGAGACAAATGCAGATTCCATAAAGAAGAGGAGGAAACCTATATCCACATCCTTATGAAATGTGTCACCCTACAAAAACCAAGGACAAGGAACCTAGGAGCACAAATGATAGAGAAGGAGATACCCTACTTGGACCCACCTCATATCCTGGTAGTTCTGGAGGATATTGAACTAGAGGAATTGATATAGCTTAGGTGAACAACCTCATCAGGTATAGAAGGAGGCAGAATAAAATATATTTTAGGGCGCATTGTATTTACTCCTTATGCATACATCATAATACAAATACATACTCTGCTGTTCTTAGTGGACCAAATTCAGCTATTTCGTCATCGCTGCAGTCAACTAGGTCAAGAGGAATTGGAGACCGTTTTCGTTTCGTTCTAGAATTTCCACAGTATGCTCCTGAAGCTGAAGGTTTGAATGAGGTGGCCGAAATAAATTTGTTGAGTCTCGATATTATATGCACTAGATATATTTACCAATCCTATCAAATGAGAATTAATGAGGATTGATCTGTTGGTTTAGAATCTTCATATTTTGGGAAATCAATATAAGATAGATATTCTCGGTGTATAGTATCTTAGAAGAGATCTTAGAAAGGTCTTTCATATTCAATAGTGAGGAGGTGAATAGAGTGTTACATTTAGATTAATTCACCTCATGAAACATGATCTTGTAACTTATTTTTTGTCGAAATATCCAGGTCATCGAAATATTAGAATGAATGTACGTTTGCCTGTTCACCTCTGAATCTGCCTGTGAATTGAGGTTATTATGATTTCTATATATAGGCTTTGATGAGTGTCTATTCATACCAAACAGAGAAAAAAATTATGGAAGTGGAATTGGATTTCACTGAAAGTTTACCCTTTCACCAATAAGATTGGAAAATTTATCTACCTGATTCTAACATTGTCCTTCCCACAATAATAAATGAACAGAAGCATTGTCTAATAGCCCTATATGAATCACTAAAAAGCGGCAGGAAAGTTCGTGAATTTTCCATAATCTCAAATGGGTTGTAATCATCATAGTCGACTTTAGAATCATAGGTGGTAGAACCCGCTTGTCACCTATGCTATTAAATTTTTTTGCTGACATAATTCGATTTCCAACTATAGTTGATATGAATTTTCTTCAGTTTGGGAATTGAACAGTTATGAAGTGATAATAACGTGTCACCCGGTAGATGAACGTGGCACTACAGATGAAAAATACATGATGGGATATCTGATGGTGATCTGGTCGCATATATCTGGAGAAGTTGAAGGAGTAATATGATACGCATCTTGTGTATCAATTTTCGAATAATTCAACCCTAGTGACTATAAAAAACAATGTGATTCGACACAAAATTCAGGTTGATGATACTTTATCGCAAGGCTCTAGCTTCATGGCTCGTTGCGTGACTAATTTGATAAGGTTCTCCTCGGGAGCATTTTATGGAACAGTTTCGGAGTATTATGAAGTCAATTTATTCGTTACTAGAGAATTCTGTCGTGTTTCACTATGGTGCCCTATTTCCTCATTATATCGGCAACTCATACCTCAACACTTTCTCTCTCCTCTTTCTTTTTATGTCCTCCTTTTATTTCTTCTTTTTTATTCATACCGGTTCAATCCAATTTAACGACTCCCTTTTTCATGTGAGTTTATTTCATTATTTCGAATCAATTCTCTGATGCATATCCCCATCTTCATTCGATAACCAACAATGTCAATTCGAGAACTATTTATATATTTCACTAAACTTTTGTTTCGATGTGTTCATCAATGTAACTGTACTGATGTGTCAGAAATAGTGAATGTCTTAATGTGAGGAATGCTAAGGAACTCACCTCTCTTTCCTCATTCTAATGATTAGAAATGCCTTCTGGATTGACTATACCAGGTGTAACATCATGGTACACCACACCAATCCGTGTGGTGGTCGGATTAGAATAACCCCACGGTAAGTCCTGCCTGTCGTAGAAGGCGACTAAAAGGACGCCATTAGGTGGAAGATGGTTAACGCCATCGCCCGGTGCGATACCACCACATCAACCATAGGCACTGTGAAATGGGTATACTTACCCGTGTTTCAGTAGCTGGTTGATGTTCCGGCCAACCCAACCCAACCCAATTTCCTTTTCCTTCCACGCCAACCTCCCTTCTTTATACAGAATACACGATGATGAGTTCTCCTCAAGTAAAATTATCCGGAAGTAAAATACCTCTCCATTCGGATTTCCGGGCGAGAGGTGCTAGAGGGGGTTCACCATCGGCTGAAAAAGTCCTCAAGATAGACCTATGCAACATCCGAGGTCTGAGTAAGAACATCAACGATGTCCATCGACACCTTCAAATTGAAAAGCCAGACATATTGGCTCTTACTGAGACACAGGTCAATTCATCCACCAATACGACCTATCTGCTCTGTCCTGGGTACGAACTCCACACACGTTTCAGATTTAAGGGAGGTCTCTGCCTCTACTCTAAAACGAATCTCTCATGTCAACGAGAAAAAACTTTGGAACCAAATAAGTTTGATGTCATGTGGTTCAAACTCGATAGCCAGAAACAGACCAAATACCTTTGTTGTCTCTACTTATCACCAAATGATCCATCCTATGGAGAGCTCTTCGAATTCTTGTCTCTGAAGCTTGACCAAATTCAACAGAACCATCCAGCAGCAGAAATCATCATCATGGGCGATTTCAATGTACACAACACTGCTTGGCTCGTACACTCTAACAGAACGGATGAAGCTGGGCGACAAGCCGAAGCTTTCGCCATCACTCACGGCTTAGAGCAGCTTATCAAAGAACCCACACGAATTCCCGATGCCAATAACCATTCAGCTAACATACTTGACTTATTCCTCACGAATAATTCAGCACCCTACACCATAGATGTACGAGCTCCACTTGGCAATTCTGACCACACACTCATCTCCACAACCTGCCCATTTTTCATTCCATCAACTGCTCCGGCACCCCCACGTCTTATATGGCATTACAATTCAGGGGATTGGGACGGTCTCCGCATGTTTTTCTCCGAGTTTCCTTGGCATAGAGTATGCTTTGACTCTGAGGACCCTTCACAGTGTGCTGCGGAAGTATCCGAGATCATCATGCTCGGAATGGAAACATACATACCTCATTTTTCGAAAAGATCATCACCTTCGAAACCCTGGTTCAACAAAAGCTGTTCTAGAACTGTTGCCTTGAAACAAACAGCCTACCATCGCTGGCGCAAAAACCCTAACCTCGCGACTAGAGCAGAATACGTTGATGCCAGGAATAACTGCAGCCAAACAATAGATGCTTCGAAAGAAACATACAATGCCAAGATCAGATCGAAACTCATAGATTGTCCCAATGGCTCCCGTTCGTTTTGGTCCCTTGCTAAAGCGGTCGGAAGAAATTTCACTAACAGTTCATTTCCACCACTGTCCAAATCCGACGGCACTTTAGCAACAACATCGCAGGAGAAAGCGAATATTTTTGCAGAAATTTTCGCAGCAAACTCTACTTTAGATTCCCAAGGAAAAGTGCCGCCAGACATTCCACCCGTTGAGAGTCGAATGCCCGAAATCGTCTTCCGTCAACGAACTATCAGACGAATTTTGCTTGGTCTCAAAACGAATAAGGCTAACGGTCCTGATGGAATTCCACCCATTATCCTCAAAAAATGTGCACCAGAATTAACACCGATTCTCTGCAAGTTGTTTACCATCTCGTACAGGTCGGGTATTTTTCCATCATGCTGGAAGACAGCTAGAGTTCAACCAATCCCCAAAAAAGGGAACAAGAACCTGCCCAACAACTACAGGCCCATTGCCCTGTTATCAGTAATCTCCAAAGTGATGGAGAAAGCCATCAATATTGAGCTCATCAAATATCTGGAGAGCTCAGGAACCATCAATGATAGACAATACGGCTTTCGCCACCGAAGATCCACTGGAGATCTACTTGCCTACGTCACCCATTTATGGCAATCTTCAATAGAAAAACACGGGGAATCTCTAGCTGTCGCGTTGGACATATCGAAAGCATTCGACCGTGTTTGGCACGAAGGACTCCTCCACAAACTACCATCATACGGCTTACCACCTCAGCTATGCCATCTCTTATCGAGTTTTCTTTCAGGCAGATCGCTTCACGTGGTGGTGGACGGTGTATCGTCTGATACCATTGGCATCAATTCCGGCGTTCCACAAGGATCAATTTTGGCACCAACATTATTCCTGCTTCATATCAATGATCTGTTGGGAGTAACAACTTGCCCCATCCACAGCTTTGCAGATGATAGTACCCTCCATACTGCTTTCTCTTCCAGAATTCCCATTTCTTCCCAGGAAACTAAGACCTCACGGCGCAGGCAGGTCAACGCTGTCAATGAAGATCTTGCTGAAATCACAGCCTGGGGAACAAACAACCTAGTTGAATTCAACGCCACCAAAACTCAAGCCTGCACTTTCTCTAGAAAGGCGGAACTCAGTATGCCCGATATTGTAATGTCTGGCTCCACCATCCCCACCAAGCCCACTATATCTATGCTCGGTATTTCCATCAGCAACACTCTTTCATGGGATAATCATGTCAGATCCATCGCAAAAGCTGCTTCCCAAAAACTCGGATTCTTGTTCCGTGCGAAAAGCTACTTTACACCTCAACAGCTTCTCATGATCTACAAAGCGCAGATACGGCCTGTTCTAGAATACTGTTCCCACATATGGGGTTCAGCACCAAAACATACGCTGATGCTCTTAGATTCCATCCAGAGAAGAGCCATTCGCTTGGTGGGTGACGCCACACTCACTCACTCTTTGACATCATTAGAACACCGTAGAAAGGTCGGCGACCTTTCACTTTTCTATCGATACTTCCACGGGAAATGTTCTTCGGAAATCTCTGCTATCATCCCTTCACTAGCAAAACCAATCAGACGAACTAGACAAGCCCAGTCAGCACATCCTTTCGTTGTCAACCTCGAAAGATGTCGAACAGCACTTTATCAAGACTCCTTCATCCATAGAACGGCTAGGCTCTGGAATTCATTGCCTGTGGAAGTGTTCCCAACAACATATAATCTCCAAAAGTTCAAAAAAAATTCCAATACCTACCTCCTGTCCCTATCCTCCCTAGGAACGCACGATGTTCTTTGAACATTATAGGGATTCCCTCTCGTGCGCTCCAAGCGATAAAAAAAAAAAAAAAAAAAATTTTTCTCAAATATACCAGTTTCGCTGAGATATTCGATTCTTTCCAGAAAATGAGAATTTTGAGGTATGGTTGATTTGAGCAGAATATAAATCAGTAGAGACTTTTCGCTTGAACTCTTTGTTCCTCTAACTCTCTCACTCGAATTTGATATAAATACAGATGGTGATAAATACACATAGTTGAAGAGTGGAATTCGAGAAAAATTCAGAAACTGAAGAAGAAACAGGGTGTTCTTTTGAATGAGGAAGTTCATCACTTCTGGAATGAAAATAATATAACATTGAAACTAGTATAATAGGTTACTCGAACTATTAAACTCAAGGGTTAACTGTCTTCAGTCTACCTACCTGAAGGCCATGGGGATCTTTTTTTTTATATTCTGATTCCCACGAAAAGGGATATTCTGTAATGTTCAGAGAACATCATGAAAACCAAGGGAAATAAGGTAGGAATTGGTGTTCTACTCGAATTTCTGGAGGTTATATGCTTCGGGGAACACCTCCCTTGGAAATGTGTTCCAGAGCCTCGCTGTTCGTTGGATGAATGAGTCTTTGGAAACAGATGTTCTGCAGGTTTCAAAGTGACCACGAAGGGGTGCGGAGCCTCAACTCGACGAGTTAATCTTGCGGAGACTGCCAAAGAAGGAACAATCGTTGATATTCCAGAAGAGCATCGTCCATGAAAATATCTATGAAATAGAGCCAGTTCGCCAACTTTTCTGCGGTGTTCCAGAGAAGTGAGTGAGTTTGTGAGCTAAGCATCACCCACGCGACGAGACGAATTGACCTTTTTTGGATAGAATTCAACAGTTTCAGGGTATGTTTGGATGCTGCACTCCAAATATGGGAACAGTATTCCAGGACAAGTTGGATCTGTGACTTATAGATCATAAGCAGTGAAATAGCTCCTGGTCCGAAACAGAAAACCAAGTTTTTGGGATGCACTTCTAGCAATTGATCTCACGTGACTTTCCCTCGTTCGTTTCTGATTTGCCTGGCTGGAATTGGAGCTCTGGAAGAGAAAGGGGTATAAAGGGTACTATCATCCGCGAAGCTGTGTACTGAACATGAAGTTGCTACTTCCAACAAATCGTTGATATGGAGTCGAAATAGTGTTGGTTCTGGAATTGATGCTTGCAGATTACCAGCATTCATGATGAGAGAGTCAGATGAAACTCCGTCGACTACTACATGAGGAGAAATGTTCGAGAGAAAACTAGCTAGCAGAGAACATAGCTGGGAAGGCAATCCATAAGATGGAAGCTTGGCGAGGAGTCTGTGGTGCCAGACTCGATCTAATGCCTTGGAGATATCAAGTGCCACTCATACGCTAGAAGTATTGTAAAATATATAACCATAATGAACTAGTGACAGAAGTGGATCATTCATTATACGATCATAAATCATAATTGTTATTCATACACCAAGATAGTAAAGAATATCAGTATCATCCAGGGACCAAGATTATATCCCAATTGAGGCCAATAGAGCATTTCTCGAATTATCGATATTTCTCATTGAATAACTATCTTGTCATTTTGAAGTATCTCTTCCTGAACTATTTTGGTTGAATAAGAACCATAGTTCATGATCTGTTTGATCCAAACTTTGTAATCCCTTTGAGACTATATTTTGTCGTGCATCTGCGTCTTTATGACATTTTCATTAGCCTAATTATTGTTGAGCATTCTGCTTGATGAACGATACTTCCCGATATTATTTTGTTGCTAAACCAAACTCATCACAAGTATAATATATTATAACAATTATAACTATCTGTTTAGTAGGCAGTCAGGTTAGGTTTATTTTGGATTTCAATATAAATTTGTGATTCTTTCCTCAAATATTATAATATAGTATTTGTTACTTTCTACATATTTGAATAGTGGTGAACAGTATATATATATATAGTTTCTGAATGGTCATAGGAAAACAATGGTTATGATGGTGCCACTGTCAAGAACGAGAGAGAAATATCAAACGTCTTGAAAATATTCAGATTATTCCACCCTAAGTGACCATAAAGCACAATAAAATTATAATATAGTACTGAGATACGAGAATGTATTTTATGCTGGAGTTTCATGGCTCGTTGCGACCATTGCGTGACTCATTTGGTGAGATTTCCTAGTCGGTATTTTATAACACTGCCCCACGATCTCACGAACTTTTCTGATTTACCGCGAGTTCCTTCATCAAAAATGAAAGTAATGCAAGGCCACGATATCGACCTGCTGAACTGCTGAACTTGACCAAGACTTATAATGTAATTCCTTTTATGTTTCGCTTTCCTCATTCACATCACTCATGATTCTTGTTGAATTCAGTAGTATTTCGACTTTTCCCCCAAATGTATTATAGGTTTTCTAGTGAAACAGAGTTATTGCTTCAATAAAATCATCATCTAAGAGTTTTTGATACCTTATAAAAATTCTTACTGAAGATGGGATGATGATCTGCTGGTGAATTAAAATCTTCTTCAGACAGAGTATATATTCAGAAATAATGCAGATTTCAGATACACCTTGAAATGAAGTATCCGTTCACATATTGTTGCATCAATTATTGTAATCAAGAATCAGATAGTACTGTTCTGGCCATCTTGCTCTCGGTCTGCTTCTCTCTTGATATCTCTGAAGAAATAAAATATCATTGTTTCAATATCAATCAGAAAACAATAACTTTCTCTGCCAATAAATATCACAGAATATTGAATTATATCTGTTATGAATCAAAAAATCTATCTATTTTTGATCAAATGTACCCTTCTATCTATTCATCATTATCTACAAGGTGTTTCATGATTGAATGTTGATCCTAAAGGGCGATGATCCTTGGATGATTTCAAGGAGAGAAGTTCATATCAACATATGTCCCGAACCTCTTAGTTTTTGAGCTTCAGGGTGTTGAAATCAGAAACGTGCAGCGTTTTTTTTAACTAATTATTCGATATCAGGTCTACGAGGACATCACTGGTCAAAGTAAAAGTTTGATTTTCGTCCCAAAACAAAATGTGTTTCCACTCATAGTGGGTGTCTAGTGAATTACCAAAAACAATATCCAAGAACTGAAGGAACAAAATTCTTTGGCTTTTATTTTTTTACGCGGAAACGGTACGTTTTATGAAAGTAAGTCTAGGAATCAAATTTGCTCCAAAATGAATAAGAATTGAAAACAAAATCTGGTTCTCGGAAAAATCAGTGGCGTACTATTTTTTCTTCAAAAATTGTCAGTTCAAACCCTGTACGGACGCTACTGGTCAGAATTTTTTAATATCTTCCACGTAAAAGAATGCTCCTTAATAATGAGAAGGTGTATACAAAATATCATAACAATATCTAGGAGTGATAAAAAATTATGATGAAAAACTCATTTTTTTCTTGAAATTTTATCACCCTGTAGCTCAATAACTGAGCGGTTTAGGACATATGTTGATATGAACTTTTCTCTTTGAAATCTTCCAAGGATTATCGCCCTTGAGGATTAGCATTCAAATATGAAACACCCTGTATATTCAATAGGAATTGTGTTGATAAAAAAATTATTCGCCAAAAAACGATAATATTCTTGATGTAGAAAGGCATCTCTGACAAACAAATCTCCTATGCTTTTTGGTCCACTCATTTTAAAGCTCCTGTTTCAATCAGGAGAATCAGAGAAAATGTTAATAACAAATTTTGATATATTTGTCTCACAATAGACTAACTACTCTGTGGACTGACTGACCTAGGCATATTATCCTGTCAAGGCTATGTCGATGAAATTGTCATACTCGCAATGGATATATTTGTAGGAACCATCTGTGACATAGTTCAGAGAAGACTGACTCTATGAAGGAATGGTATCAATTGGTGGGACTCAGCATCAATCCTTTTTTTTTATCGCTTGGAGCGCACGAAATGGAATCAATGGAATCCCTATAATGTTCAAAGAACATCGTGCGTTCCTAGGGAGGATAGGGATAGGAGGTAGGTATTGGATTTTTTTTTGAACTTCTGGAGATTATATGTTGTTGGGAATACTTCCCCAGAGCCATAAAAGTGTTTACGAAAAAGAGAAGAACTAATCTCAAAATCATCAAAATGGGTGGGATAGATATTGAATCAGGAGGAGAGGTACAGTTTAATGAAACAAATCACCACGAGGCTGAGCTGTTGAAAGATAATGAAACTGTGAATTCATGGGTATTGAGCTCATGAATGAGTCATGATGTAGTACACAGATGGATGCAGAACTGAAGATAGAACTGGAATAATAGTGAACGGGTCTCTTACCAAGTACTCCGAAAACCTTGGCAGATTCCCAAGCGCTGAGCTCTATGGTGATAAGCTATGGAATGGAACTTCGGAGAAAAACTGAACGAGCTAGTCAACTATGCCCCTTCATTGGTGCTTCGGGACATTTCGGAGTAGAAGGAAATGTAGTAGGAAGTAGCAGACAAACTCGTTAGGAAAGGAGTTCAAAAATACTTCGTGGGGCCTAAACCCTCCTGCAGGATCTGCAGCAATACTGTATCAGAAGAAATAACAGAAGCTGAACTGGAATCAGACATCTGGGAAAATCTCCAAGGTCTCAGAAAGGTTAAGATACTACTGGGAAAATAAAACCTCATAAGATCGAACGCATAAGTTCGTCAGCCTAAGTGGAAATAAACTTCTTATACTAACGAATTTTTTCAATAACTTATTTACGAATTAAATATTGTAAAGTTTCGGAGCATCGGCTGGGGATAGTCCTGCACGATTCGCTGTTGCGTTCCAATTAACAGTGCTGCTCCTAAAGTGGCGCATGGAGTTAGTAACAAAGCCCACACAGAACACGCAGGAAGATATGATGATGTGGTTATGAGCATCAGCGAAAAAGTAGGACGGTGTATGTAGGTGGGTGTGGAAAACTACCAGCTGAGCGTGAGAGCGGGCCAGCTGCTTAAGTAGACCTCGGTCTCGGGGGTTAACGAGGATAGTTAGCAGGCCTGCCACTGCGCATATGGTAGTGAGTACATTACTAGCCTACAAAACACAGCTGAAAAACTCTGAAAAGAGAGCTGATGGGCGGTGCCTGAAAAGGATGTTAGCCAGCTCTCTTGAGCGAACCACAT
Organism: Phaedon cochleariae; assembly: GCA_918026855.4. Classification (NCBI taxonomy): domain Eukaryota; kingdom Metazoa; phylum Arthropoda; class Insecta; order Coleoptera; family Chrysomelidae; genus Phaedon; species Phaedon cochleariae. Next base: position 15,909,910 of record OU896709.1, on the reverse strand, counting down.
CAGTCATTGAAAACACTTGGGGTTTGCAAAAAGGTCCCATTGGGGACTAGTTGCTGACCTGGAAACGTCCCTCACCAGTACCAGTACCAGTATACTAACGAAAGTCCTAAACATGGCATTGCTGGTTGAAAGGACATCTTCGGCTAAGAAGCGGAATACGAATGCAGGTTCTGTGGAAAAGAGGTGGAAGCGTCTATCCACATATACTCACAGAACCCAAGGGCATAAAACCTAGGAGCACTCATGATAAAGGATCTACAATGATAGTTGGATTCAATAATCATTATACACGGTGCATCAAAATTGTATGTAACTGATAATACATCCATGGACAAAGTAACTTTTTTTCATTATTCTAGTTTTGGAAATTCAATTAAGGAGTTGTACACAGTGTGATGAGGTCAAATTAATTTATAACCGAGATAACTGTATGATGAATTTTGAACTGGCAATACATGACGTCCATGATAAGGGCCAATTAAGGGATGTTGTGACTGCATGAGTGACTGTTAGTTGATTTGTGAACTTGTATCATTCGAAAACGGCTTGACTTATTTCAGGAGCATAATTTGGCTTATTGGAATGACCTACGAAGATATCCCGCATTGCAGCAGAACTCGATCCTAAAATAATATATTTTCTCACCCAAACTACCAATATTGATCCTGCAGCAAATTGATTTTTAATGTCGCAAAGTCGATTTCGCTTTGATTTCATAATTCCTGTGCTCGATTCAGCTAACTTTGTGAAAAAGCTCTACAACAATAATAAATGATTAGATGCATAATATGTTGATACAGCCGCTTGACACGCGAGGTATATCTCCTCGATAGACTTGATCCAAGGAGCTTATTATACGAATGATATTAAGTGGAAAACCTGTTGCATTCTTGGCAACTGAAATACATCATCCAATCGCATTATTTGTTGATATTATTATATTCATTCTAAAGTAGCCCTAGGAAACCAATTGAGCACATTGGACTTGCACAAATCATTATCTGTGTGTAGTGAATCGACATACCATCCCTTATTTCTGATTACTACTGATAGAATAATGAGATATCATTCATCGACCGCATACTCACGAAAATGAATCCCAGTGGGTGATAATAGTATATTATTCAACAAGCATATAATGAGGACTATACTTTGTCCACGACTACTATTGTTCCAGATATATCAATTTATTTGTAGCAAATGTTTTATCATAACTCAGTTGACATCAAGAAAACTAAAAATTGAAGATACCTATTGAAGTACTGATTATTTGTCCACAACTGTTGTACTTTCTGAAGCAAACCGATGGCAGTTTTTCTCATCAGTGAATAATATCGGTGAATAACCATTATTCACTGGTCTAATGTTTCTTATATGTTATATCTCAAACCCTAGGAACTCTAGACCAGTGATTAATGGTTGTTCACTGGTATTATTCACTGGTGTGGAAAATGGCAAAACGGTATGCTTGAGGAAGTTCATGTGTTATGAATATTTCATACATTAGTGGTGGATTGGTCATTATGTGCGAGTAAAATACAATACGTCATCTATATACAGGGTGTATCTAAATAACACCGAAAAAATTCAAGGGGTAATTCCTTGTGATATTTCAGGAAATAAAATTCATATAAACATGTGTCCTAACTTGCTTCGTTTTCGAGATACAGGGTATCAATATTTCCATGAAAAATCATTTTTCTATTCATTTCTCAATTGTTTTGTCATCAATTTCGATAAAACGTTGTGGTTTTGTTAATAGTAATATCGAACAACTAAAGGTTAGACCTTGGAAGTTTAGTAACTGTATTTAGCTCCGATTTAATGTAGTTGAATGTATATAACATAATAGAATTGAATAGAATAGAATAGAATAGAATACCTTTATTCATCCAAGAAGATCATACAATTATGATATAGGACAAGTCTCTAGAGTTTTTAACAATTTTTATCATCACCTAAACTAATGACCATTCATCCATCCTCATATGTTCATACTTGCGCTCATCACCATTCACACAAATCATCTACCTATACTAAACAGAGTACTGAAGGTACTCTTCAACGGAATAAAAGGCATTCTCTAGCAATAATGATCTGATAGCAGACATAAACTTTTTCAAACTAGTCATGTTTTTCATTCCATTGCTCAATTTGTTATATAAGACTGAGCCCATATAATAAGGATTTGATTTGTACAATTCTAATGTGTGGATATCATATTGTAAATTATGCCCATACCGTGTTGGATATGTATGAGTAGCATTTTGATACACAAAGTCAGTCATATTTTGCTTCACAAATTTCAGTATCTCAAAAATGTATAAACAAGGCTGAGTAAGAATTTTATTCTTAACAAATGTGGATTTGCATGATGCTCTATAAGTTAGCCCAAACATATATCTTATTGCCCTCTTTTGTAATACAAAAATTCTGTCTGATGTTGTAGAGTTACCCCAGAAAATGATTCCATAACGAATATGAGATTCAATGCACGAAAAATAGTATACTTTGACTACATCTTGACTAGAACATTGTTATAATCTTTTCAATGCAAACGAGTTACTTGCGCACTTTTTACTTACTGCTGACACATGTGATTTCCAATCTAGAGATAAATCTAAGTGAATGCCTAGAAGTTTGAATGACGTTAATTGTTCAATTGATTTACCAGTGTATTTCAGAAGTTGGCTTTCATTATAACGGTTTGCAAGGGGATAAAATTGCATGAAGAATGTTTTTTCCTGGTTGAAGGTCAGTTTTTTATTCTGAAAGTAGTGAATCACTTTATCAAAATTAGTTTAGATTACTCCAAGGGCTTCTATTTGGGTTTCACCACTGGACAAGATAGTTAAATCGTCTGCGAAGGCAGTGAAAAAAGTACTCAAGCTGTTATCAATATCATTAATATATAAGATGAATAAAAGAGGACCCAAGACACTACCTTGTGGGACACCAATATCCACAACTAATTCATCTGATCGTTCTCCTGAACATTCAACAAATTGCTTCCTTTCGCTGAGATAAGATCTCAAAACTTGATTGCTTCGACCGCGAATACCATAAGCTTCTATAGAAGATAAAAGAATTTCGTGGTCGACAAAATCAAATGCTATAGTGAGATCGACAAATAGTGCCAATACTTTGTTTTGTTTATCTAAATTTTTGTATATGTAATTCAAAATTTGTAGAAGAGCAGTTATTGTCGATTTTTTCTCACGAAAGCCATGCTGATAGGATGATAAAATTTATTTGTTTTCTAAAAAGGCCAAAATTCTAGTAGCTAGCAGTTTTTCAAATATTTTTGAAAATACTGATAAGATTGCTATAGGGCGATAATTACTGATCCGTGTGCGATCACCTTTCTCGAAAAGAGGGAGTATTTTCGCTAATTTAAGTATACTAGGGAAGGTGCCGGCTTTGAAACATTCATTTATGAGGTGTACCAGAGGTTTGGATAACTCACGAGAGCACTGTTTTATTATTTTGATGGTAAAATTGTCATGCCCTACTGAATTGGAGACTTTCAATGCACTTATAACATTCATTGTTTCGTTGGTTGTCACTGGTAATAAATACATCGATTCATTTACAGCAGTGACAGGTGACTGTTCGTTTGGTCGGATTGAAGTGTTTGGAGAACGTAGTGACTTTGGTAGTTCTACAAAATATTTATTGAAATGATTAGTGATGATCTGGTTATCTGTGACCAAAACATTGTCAACTTCTAACTTAAAATCACTTGGAGATGAAACATTTTTTGTTGTGCTGTTTATAATTCTCCAGACCATATTTGACTTGTTTGACGAGATTATTATGATATCATCAAAGTACATCTGCTTTGCACGTCGTACAACTTTTTTGTAAATTCTTTTGTATTGTCTATGGAAGTCATCTCTTATCATACCAATTTTTTTCTGACTGAACAAATCTTTTAGTCTGGTCGACGATACTCTTATTCCAGTGGTGATCCAGTTATTATTGTTTCTATCAAGATTTTTGGTGATGAATTTGAAACAGGTGTCATAAGGATGTGTCAGGATTGAATGAAACGCCGAGTATTTATCATCAACGGTACTGTTGTTGAAAATATTATTCCATGCCTCTGAAGCCAAAGAATTAATGAATGTATTAATGTTTTTCTTAGAAAATGATCGAAACGTATGTGGGCTCTGTTTCTGGGTGAACTTGCTATCAAAAATAATCTTCTGACCACAGTGGTCTGAAAGACCGGTATCAAGAATAGATCTTGAGTGAATATCATTATTGAAATTCGTCAATATGTAATCTATCGCAGTATTAGTATTGTTCTGGAAACGGGTAGGTTCTTCGAAAGCAGGTTCCAGAATGTGAGAACTAACGAGGTCCATAACATCACTGGTAGTCCTATCTTTACACAAGAGGTTGATATTGAGATCTCCACAGATGATGATACGTGATAAATGAAATTTGCCAGTTAATAGGTCTAGACATTCCTCAAGCTTACGAAAAAACAGTCTAACATCTGAATCGGGCGTTCTATATACAAACATAATATGCAATAGTTGTCTGTTCCAATCGATAAGTTCACAGCTGAACATTCAAAAATTTTATCAACACTCAAATTTACAATTTCCGTGTTTTCACTACCTTCAAGAGTTTTCTTTGTTAGTATCATCGTACCACCATGTAATGTGTTTTTCCTACAGTAGAAACTGCGAATTGAATAGTTTGAAAAACTCAAGTAAATAATTTCCTGTGGTTGAACCCACGTTTCGGAAATACAAAGAACGTCAATGTTTTCTTGCGACATGAATACTTCCACTTCATCGATCTTATTTTTCAAGCACTGGAGGTCATGATGCACAACACTAACTGCACTAGATTTTGGTGATTGCTATTCTTCTCTAAGCATTGCCTGAACTTGCTGTTTGAGAAAGTTGATTTTGTTTATGTTAGTTGGACAATTTGTGTCCAAAGCAGAGTGGTTAATGTTTGCTGGATTTTTTGAGTCTTTATTTGAACGAATACAGTTTGCACATTTCTTGACTTCTGATGTATGTACATAGTGACGGATCGTGACTATCTGCACATATATGACAAGTAGGGAAAGTGCTGGTGCAATTTGCAGATAGATGATCAAAGCCGCAGCAGGTGTTGCATCTTCTAATATGGTAGGAATCATTTACTCGACATCTTGACCAATTTACATGTAGATATCCACTTTTCATCACATCAGCTCTTGTTTTTTTATCTACGGAAGCTATCAGGTTTACCCGATCATTGTGTTTCATTCTACGAACAATTTTGAATTCAAAGTTTTGGTGTGAATTCGAAATATTGTTGGCTTCAATTATTTCCTTGGTTAGAGTGTCATTATCTACATCATTTTGTGTATCACTATCATAGATTATAATTTTGGGGGTTAGCTTATTTCGAGTTGACATGATGCAGTCTTCATCCAGATGGCTTTCTAGCGAAGATTTCAACATGACTATAATAATACTAACAATAGAATATGACAATTATATAACAAGAAAACAAGAAATACAAAATGTGGAATAACATTTGTGAAAAAAAATAAAATAATATTTAATAAGTATTCAATATATACATAGGAAGATACTTTATTAGATCTGGTAGGTATTATTCACATTTACAAATTGATGTATTTGAATACTTGTGAACGTATATATCCAAATTCTGATTATTTTCAATATTGTTTTTGAATATAAGTCTTTGTTTTCAGTTGGTATCAAATTATGGAGTTTTGGACCAAGAAATATGAAGGATTTTTGTAAAAAATTTTTCTGAGCCTGAACATGTTTATGAGAACTTTTTTTACTAGAATATCACAAGGAAACACCCCTTTAATTTTCTTGGTGTTATTTAGATACACCCTGTATATTCGAATATTGAAGCAACTTCGAGATTTCTAGAATTGACTGAGCATCCAAATTAATTATATTTTCCATTGTGAAAATGATGAACGATACTGACTTTCTATCAACAGAAAAAAAAAGTGAGACCGCATCACTCAACCGTATCAGGAACTATCTCATTTCAGTATCTGAAATGATCAAATAAATTGCTGAATATTTATGATTGATGGCCGCTATTGTTCAATCAACAATGCATGTTCGATCGTTTTGCGATTGGTTCTGTATATTCGAATTGCACGCACCTATCATTATGTGTGGTCAAAATGAATCATTGCATTCATCGAACTGTCAATTTCTATTCCATGATGTCACGGATGAGAATGAGAAGCAGTGAACTCTCATTTTTATCGATAATTGTCGATGGGCGATTGAAACAATGGAAATCATATGAGATAAGTATTTTAATTATGCGTTTATATAATCCACAAACAGAAACATGGTGCTTTTCTTTAATAGAGAATATTTGAATACTACAACACGATGGTATGTCACAATACAGGGTGATCCTAGAAGGTCTGTACAAAATTTCAGTACATATCCCTGAGGTCATAATGATCCGATTCGAAGCAACCTATACTTCAGATCGAAATTGCTCTCTTTCGGAGATAAAGGGTGGTGAAGTGAAGAAAATGAGAAAACGAATTTTCAAAATGTATGAACATTTTCGAACATATCACTTCAAAAATAAGTAGCTAAGGGTTTTCGGCATACGAAACCCGGAGACCGACATCTTTCCACTGTGTCCATTAGATTAGATTGTTTGAAATATTCATTTGGATATAGTGTGATTCTCATTCCTTGGATTGCATATAATATTGATTCATATCCGATTACCTTGAAGTTCAGATAAATAAAATAAATATACCTATTCCTCAGTGAATAGTCGTATCCATATCCATATATTTTATTTAATCATGATCCCATATAGTTTTTCTAATTTATTATTCTCCTCTTGTTCTAGAGCATCATCTGGAAAGTAGTATCCTGAGACAAGCTATATACATATACGACTATTATCCTTGATTATATACACTAGTGAGAATACTCAATGCTATTACCAACATTTTTCTTCACTTATATGACAGAAATTGTAACGAATAGTATTCGTATACTGTTCATTTTATCTGAGGTACAATAACTTACACTGTAAAGTAGGACAAGGATGAATATTGCTCGTTTACTGAATGGAAGTTAAATCGGATTCCTTTTATGACTATTTGAATGCTCTAGTTCTTGGATAGGATACCACATTGTCGCCCCAGATATACTGGAGTTTTCAATCTACTCCTGAAGGTGCTAACATAATTATATAGTTAGCTAAACACTTGTTGATGCGTTTAAAAAATCGGTTTGGTTAGTGGTAAAACAGTGTAGTGTGCCAAATATACTAGTTGCAAATCAAGCAGACCTCATATGAGAAAACAGTATTCCAAAATCGGCCGTATCTGTACCTAATAGATCATGGACAGCTGTTGAGGTGTGAAGTATTGATTTTCGCACGGAATGAAAATTTGAGTTAGTGTGGTATAAATATGAAGATAAAAGCATCTAAAGAATAAGAGGAATAAAGCTAGAGAGCGATAAGTGCCATTGCACTTGTTTAGCAAGAAATTGAAGGTTCTCACATCAAATTATAACACTGATATTTGCATCAATAGTGGATTGTCTTATCAGGATCAAAAGTGACACTTTGTTTGACAAGCGAATTTTGCATTTGCGAAGCCAAGCTTAAGCAAAATGGTAGACCTCTTCTATTCATCAGGGTGCTATTGCTGATGTACAAAAATTTTCATTCCATAAGAAACAACCTGTATAACAAAATGTACCGTTCGTCCTTGAGTCGAGTTCAAAGTTCACACATGAAAACACATTTTTGTACGCTGTTCAAAAATGAGTGGAACAAATTGGATGAAATTTCCAGAACAGTCTTAGGGTAATAATAGGGTTCTCCACCGTCCCTACTAGTTTCCAGAATCCTGCAATTTTTAGTTCTCCATAATTATACAGGGTGTCCCAAAATTGCTGGGACACCTCATGAAATATAGTTCAAAATAATTTGATTGGACCCAACTGATTTATATACAAAACTGTACCATTTGTCCGTGAGACGAATTCAATGTTTACATGAAGAAAAACATTTTTGTACGCTGATCAGAAATGAGTGTAACAAATTGGATGAAATTTGACTAAAGTGCATATCAGAGGATAACCCTTCTCTCAATGGTCAAATACACCCGAAAGAAATTGTAGGAGGGGAAAAATCATCCTCACCCCTTGAACTTTTTTTCCAGAACATTCTTGGGGGTGGTAATAAGGTTCTCAAACTTCTGGAGCAAGATTGATCATCTTCATTTTGTTACCAAAGTGGGAATTTCGAATTCTGCATAGTTACAGGAGGAACAACTAACAGTTGAAATTTGATATCATTATAATGAAAAGAAAAACACGACAGTGGAAACAGAGGCAGAACTTTTTTTTTAATCAATGTTCAATATGGCGCTCACCTTCATCGATACAAATGTATTTGTTTCTACTGCCAACTAATTTTTTTTACAATTTTATTAAACTTCAACCAAAAATATCTGTTACGATTATTCGAGGAAACTCATTTTTTCGGAACTATGCGGAATACGAATTTTCCACAAGAGTAACAAGCCCATCATGGTTCTTGTATCTCGGAAGGACTATGAAGATACACAAAACTTCTCCTGTAAATGAAAGAGAAAATATCATATGAGATCATACTAGTAACTAGTAGGTAAGACTATATTCTGCAAATATTATTTTTTTCCTGTGACGGGAAAAAAGTTTGGAATTTCATCTCTAAATAAATGCAAAAAGCTCAATTTCATCTCTGTTGGTAGGTTATAAAATGTCACATTTTATAAATCACTTTTTTTCCATGGAAAGAAAGTGAGTACTTTTTTCCCGGATATATATATCACATCAATAACTGTTGACGGCTTTCGTTGTGCTATATAGTTCCGAAAAATGAGTCAATAATACCACAGATTATAAGGTTTGTTAATCTGTGATAATACCGTCTCCAAGAAAGAACTGCAAGTCCTTTTATCTTCCATTCGACTTCGCGGTTACGTATATTGAAACAACCACTAGATTCGCAATCGTTTGAAATTTAATTACAGAATTAGACTGACAGAAGTGACATCAGATATTCGATTACTTCAAAAGAATGATGAAAATGCCTACAACGCAGGTGTCCCTACTGTTAAAAACTTGAAATTTCACGTTGATAATTTTCAGATTCCAATATGATGTAATATCTTCTCAATATTGATTCGTCCTTTCTTCTGTCACAGAAAGAAATAGTGAATTGTACACGGGAAAAATATTATATTTTAGCTCACGGTTTTTTGTCTCCCTCCGCTATACGCGTCGGGAGACAACACAACCTGGAGCTGAAATCTACCACTTTTTTCCCTTGTATAAAAACTGACTATTTATTACCTCGGAAATAGTTTGCATACCTATTAACTCTGATATTTGATGTCGAACTCCACATCTAGCAAACAAAGGACTTCTCCTGAGAATAAAATTGAAAATTTGATTATCTATCGAGTGAAGGGTTTAATATAGAAACACCCTGTACGTATACACTCACCTCAGTGGTATCGAAGATTACAAAAAAAACATACAATGGGTTGGAACATAAACCAGACAATCAGATACAACCTCACAGTTCGATTACTATGAACCTAATGAAATGAGAAATTAGTTCCTTCAAGTTCCTTCTCGTTCGCCAACGATAACAAATACCGATTATTTCCGAAAGATATCGGGTCATATCAAGAAAATGTTTGTACCCAGACTCGAACTGTTGTTGAAAATGAGAAAATATTCGATAGATCTTGAACATAATTTGATGAAATTGCATTCAACTAATATTGTTATTACAAATTTTTTGGGATTTTCTCTCTTCGTTTCTATAAAATAAAAATGTGAATATTATTTCAATATACGTGTAGTAGGTAAGGACAAATCAGATGATTTGCCCCAAAATGTCACTGCGGTTGAAGAATTCTCCTATCAGAGAGCCTAAAAGAAAAATTCACTAGCTTGTCAGTGACAATTTGTATTGAAGAATTCTTGGAGAAGAGAAATATATAGAAAAAATATCAAATCCTCACTTATCTTTGGACGTTTTGGGACCGACTCTGCTCCCGTTTTCAACATGAAAAGAGATTATTTCAATAGCGAAGTCGTATAATATGTCTTGAAGCTTTCCAGTTTTTAATGACAATTGGTGACGTTGGCAATCAAATGAGTTACAGAATGTTTTCATTAATTTATCTTGAATTCACCATTCTCATGTTCAGATTTTAGTAGTGAATACCATGTTCTGTCTATATCAACTGAACAAGAAGCAATGCTATTGTCTTCTTTCAGAAGAATGCAAGCAGATTCCTTGATTTTTCTCTTCTGGTTGTTTTCTTCTTTTCCAATGATTTTAATATTATTCCACCCTCCCATATAATGTACGTTTTCAGTGAGGATATGTTCAGCTAGTTTCGATTTATCGATGTTTCTTTTCTTTATATTGTACTTATGTTCCTTCGTCCTTACTGAAAGAGGTCTCTTGGTTTCACCTGTGAGGACGAAGGAACATAAGTACAATATAAAGAAAAGAAACATCAATAAATCGAAACTAGCTGAACATATTCTTACTGAAGACGGACAACATATAGCAGAGTGGAATTATATTGAAATCATTGGAAAACAAGATAACAACCAGAAGAGAAAAATGGTAAATTCAAGATTAATTAATAAAAACATCCTGTAACTCATTCGATTGCCAACGTCATCAATTGTCATTGAAAACTGAAAAGCTTCAAGACATATTATACGACTTCGCTATTGTGTTTATGTTGAAAACGGGAGCAAAATCGGTCACGAAACGTCCAAAGATAAGTGAAAATTTGATATTTCTTCTACATACCTTTATTTCTCTTCTCCAAAAATTTTTCAATACAAATAATTGTCACTGACAAGCTATAGTGAATTTTTCTCTTAGGCTCTCTGATAGGAAAATTTTTTACACGCAGTGACATGTTGTGGCAAATCGTCTGATTTGTCCTTACTACACGTATATTGAAATAATATTCATATTTTTATTTTATAGAAACGAGGAGAGAAAATACCAAAAAATTTGGAATAATGAATGTACCACCTCCTCGATTAAACTACAGACAGTAACTAATATTGTATTAACGATTATAAGAAGGTATATAAGATTCAATATATTGAAATCATCACAATTGTTGAGTTTTCTCTCTACTAATGTTAATTGTCATCTAGACGATTTCAAGAAATGTTTGTCGATATAGGAACTATGTGTTCCTGATGAGAATACAACAGGAAAAATGAAATATATCTTGTTATTTCAGATAGCTTTGTTACTGTGATTTCAGAAGTTAGCGTTGTTTCATGAATAAAAGTTTGCAAATTGACACTTTTCAACATTGACAATATGATCGGGAGTTAAAGTAGCGAAGACGTATCATGAAAATGTTGATCAAAATCTTTTCAACCATAAAGGGAGTTGTTGGAGGCGACAAATCATTTCCAACAGTATATAATTCACCTTCTGAAGATCAAGGTGTTCGAATTCTCATAAGAGTATAACAGTAGGATGGCTCTGCCTAGGGTGAATAGTTTGCGGTTTGATAATAGTTGCAACCGCGGTCTTGTTATTCTAGCTGGGAAACTTACAAGCGAACAATCTTGGTATATTGTTATAGAGGTGATTGAATCTTTGTCTAAATTCATGTCAAAGTTAACGAAAGCCTGGTGATTATCCTGCAAACAATCAGAAGACTACGTTTCAATTTTCCTAACTATATGTATATTGTTGATATTCATCATACAGGACGTGGAAAGAAATTCTGAATTGAGAAAACCTAATCAATGTAATAGCCAGGAAAGTAGTTGTTTTCTATTGAACATTAAGAATGATATAATATTCATATCTTCATATGGAGGAGGATGCAAATTCTCTAATTGTTTTTAAATTCTTATCGTGTGTGTTGAATATATGTAATTCAATATTCGAGGTGGCATATAGCCAGGAAAGTAGTTGTTTTCTGTTGAATGAACCGAGAAAGAATTAATATTTTCATCATATGGAGAATGCGAATTCGGGTATAGTCACAAAAAAAACGGAAGTTTTTATTTTTCTCGTGGTTTTATCATTTCTCAACCGAATGCGAATTTCTTGGCGTCGTTTCATATCTGAAGGGCTATAGTATACAGTGGAATATTTGAAAATTTCATAATGAACAAAAACAAAATGGCGGATTCTACCAAAGTATTGTCATTTACAAAAACCGCTGGAGAAAAAGAAAACCAGATTTTTTCAAACCTGTACTGATTTCATCTTAGGCTATTCATTTCTGAAGAGAATGAGTACTCGAACATCGAAATCGAACAAATAGTCCAGTAGATACACTAATTTTTTTTGCAATTTGTTATGGAGTGAATGTGCTAAAATCTCGTATCAACGATCATTATTATTTTGCTTCAGGTTTCATGAAAATTGAATCGAATTTGGATTCCTTATTTATTTAGTTATTTCGAAGATAAAGAACTGTAGTACCTACAAAATGGAAAATTTGAAAATCCAATAATTGAAGGAAACAAAATGGTGGAGAATCCAGAATTTTTGTGACTTTCAAAAATCTCTGGCCAATAAAAAAATTGTTATTCTTTCAATCAGGACAGATACAATTCTAGATCATTGTGTACTACAGTTCTTTTTCTTCGAAATAACTCTAACAAATCCAAATTCGATTGAATTTTCATAAAGCCTGAAGCAAAATAATGATAATCGTTCATACGAGATTAGCACATTTACTCCATAACGAATTGCAAAGAAATGAGTGTATCTACTGTACTATTTGTTCAATTTCGATGTTCGAGTACTCATTCTCTTCAGAAATGAATAGCCTAAGATGACATCGGTACAGGTTGGAAAAAATCTGATTTTCTTTTTCTCCAGCGGTTTTTGTAAATGACAATACTTTGGTTGAATCCGCCATTTTGTTTTTGTTCATTATGAAATTTTCAAATGTTCCACTGTATACTATAGCCCTTCAGCTATGGAAAGACGCCAAGAAATTCGAATTCGGTTGGGAAATGATGAAACCACGAGGAAAATAAAAACTCCCGGTTTTTTTGTGACCACCCGATGATATCAATGATATCTCAGTATTTCAGTATGTGTTTTTGAAACAAACAATTCAAGATGTATAAATTACTTTATCAATGTTGCTTCTTGGAGAAAAAGTAGAAGTCCATCGGCCGTGGGCCCACCATGTACTCACGGCGTCGGGGTGGGGGTAGCCTCAGGTGATTCCAGACACCCACTGGTTGAGAGCTTGAGGTCCTCATTCTTCTCATGGTAGCAGAACGTGTAAAAGGCCGGGAAAGGACACCCATCAAACGGGACTGGAGGATTCTGGTCGACATGGGTAGCTGGGCTTGCTCAGCGAAAACTGGAACTCTTGTGTACCTTGTGCCTCAGTTCGTCAGGGAGGGGGTAGCCCCAAGCGATTCTACCGCCAGCCATCGTAGGCAAAGCCAGGTCCTCTTCTGTTAACGAGGTAGAGGAACGTGTTGAAGTCCTCGAACGATCACTCATTCAACGGGACGAGAGGATTCTTGTCAACATGAGTAGCAATCAGGCGATAGCCTCTTGGGACGGCGACCCATCAAACGTAACAAGAGGAATCTTGTTGAGATGGGTACCTGGGGTGATGAGGAAAGCCCCATCAGGCCGTACATACGGCCTGGTGCCTCACCAATTGGGTTGGACTCCAGGGGGCAGTGGTTTCCAAATAATACCACCGGACTACGGTAGAGGAGGTGAAGAAGAATCCCACTATGGGTCAAGTGGGAGGATATCTTTCCTGCCTCGGCATGTGAGCAGCGTTTCTGCTCGGACACTGACACTGCAGGGCCAGTAGTCTATTTCATCAGACGGCCTCACCATTGGTATAATAAAATGGTAGCAGGAGAATGAACCGTTACATAACGGAGATGGCTCTAGTGCGTATCCAAATTCTCCATTTCTCCCTGGGTATTAGTCGAAAGATAGGTGACCGACCGGCAGTCATCCCCTACAGGAGTCTTGTGAGACATTTTGATCTTTGATCTTTCTGATGATGTAGAAGTCCATGTTTCATTAAAGTGGAGTGAAGTAGTTCATCTAGTACTAATAGCCCAAGTCGTCTCCAAAACGTTTGATATCATCAAATCATTAATGAAAACGGGACATTTTTCGGATCTTAGAGTATCCATCATCAACCGATTAAGAAATCATTCTACGAAGAACAAAGTAACAATAATAGGGTATCAATGATAAAACATGGAAGTATACTAACGTGGAACAGATAAAAAATTTGGAATCACATGGAGTTACAAAATTATTCCATGAAAATTAAAAAAATTTAAGAAAAACATTCATTGTGTAATAACATGTTTCCTAAACTGGGGCCTTTTGCCCCGCGATAAGCCAATGGAATCGAGACATCAGGAGGCCGAAAAACGTTTCCATCTTGTTAACTCTGGAGTAACCTGATAACATGTGACCAAATGTCAATGTCAAACCCATTTCTGACAAATGTATCTTCAGCTGTCAACGGTGATGCAGACAAGAGACAATTGATCCCATGAAAATCATGACGAACTTGTGGATGGTGAAATCAGAATATAAAGATAGTAGGGGAAACAACCTATGAGAATTTTGAAGTCAACTAAATCATCAGTGAAATTGTTGATATGATTGAAAATTAATTGATAGCTTCATTATACCATTTCGTGTTATCAACAACATTCTCTTGATAGAGTTAATAGCTGATATATCAGTATCAGTATCATCAAATAGCTTAGCGTTATGTTGATAGACAATTGCATTTTTAGGATATATTTTATTATCAAAATTCATTATTGATTCGAAAATTGACTGTTGTCGAATCGATTCTGATCGAAGAAAAAACTTCAAAACATGATAATTTGATATATTATAATATTTTCTAGTAATAAAGATTTTTTTTTTCGATATATAACTCATTATAACTCTGAGAGAAACTGGATATTAAAAACATTTACCAGCTCCTCCACCAGCTCTGATTGTAATAACCATCATGAAAAAATCTCCTATTCCTGATCATTTCATTATTACAACAGTATCCTCTCCATTCTGTAGTTATTAAGATCGCTTTCTCAAACCAATTGCAATACCCTTGAATGGACATTTGCTACTATCATAACGTAGGTGTGTTATGACATCATGAGAATTTTATAAATTCTAGTATATTCAGATTTTTTATTGACATAGCTCGTTTTGTGAATTATGCTTATTGGCGAATTCAGATAATGTTCGTCCCAATAATCATAGCTGTTTGGGTTTGTAGCATTGTACGTTGACGAATAACTATAGCAATTCACATGTATGACGGTTATTAGACAATCATTCGACAATCGTCTCGGCTCACTTCGTTCTAGTTTTTTCATTAGTTTTGGGGCTGACAAAGCTACAGATCGCGTTCATTTTCACTTCTATTCTCGGTCATGGGTGCCCGTGTTCAATTATTGTTGGGTGGTTTCGATCGTCCGAATCGATAGAGCCGTGTCTTGTGGGTGAAGGCGTGTGAGTTATCAAAATGTTGTTGTAGTGCTGGCTGTGAATCGAGCTGTGAAAAAATTGGTTTATTTCGAATCTGAGTCTATATCTGGGTTTCTGTGAGGAAAGTTTCATTGACAATTCTCATCATAACTCCGTAGGAACAGTAAATGTAAGTATTCAACTTCTTATTCCTCAATAAATTCATCAGTATGCATATAGATGATATTTCTCCGAAAAAATCAGTGACTTATTTCGAAGAAACCCAGATATTTCAATTCAGAAACTAGTCGGTTGTTTTGTTTTTTGAAAAAAAAAGACTGGATCATGAAAAGTAAGTGGGGATAGGATATTTATTTTCATTTCAGTTATTTTAAGCACGGGTTCATAATGCATACCATCGAACTATGTTGATTAGATAACCAAATTACCACTGCTCGATGAATATACTAGAGTAGAAAAATATTGGGATAACTGTTGAAAATGAGCTATATTACAAATATGTCCAAATGTCAGGTTTTATTCAGATATCAGATAACTATAGTAAAATGAGTCGAATAACTGCATATTACCTCAAGATGGTTGTGCCAGTAATTTGAACAGGCTGTTTAATGCCAATAGTCTAATAATCACTGTAAAGTGAATCCGTTACTGATGGTTACTGCAACATTTATATGGGAATAGTTCCTATTCGACACTCTGTGTTATCATCGGAACAAGGACACGTGGTAGTTATTCAGCAGCGGTGTTTATACAAGTTTGCAAATTTAATTTGCTGCGATAACTACAAGCCACCTGAAAACTCACTTCATCTATGGTAGCAAATGAACACATCGGTCCCCTATGTTTTGCAGAGATCGTAATAACGGTTATCTGATTTCCGATTATCATAACTCATTATCCTCAGCACATGCTTCTTGTATCTCTGAAGGTATCTGAATATACACATAAGTTGTCCTATGAATGAGAGAGAAAATCATTTGGAATATATCTCCTTCCACTCTGATACTTGATGTCAAAATAATTGATGGGCAAAATAGTCACACTTATTGGAAAATGAATTGGAGCATCAGAAAACATGGAAATATGCGGAAATATGTAATCAAACAAATGACAAAAAACGTTGACATGAATGACATGAATCGAAGTATAAATCATTCTGTGGAACATGAAATTAAGAAATTATATGATATACTGAACAGAGTCCTATATATAGAATGATATGTTTTCTGACCAAAACCGAAGATTACTGAATGACTAGTATGTCGTTGATTGTTTGACGTCATTACATTTCGTGGAGATGACTTCGAGCTTTCCTTGCTTATTTCCGTACAATCAGTTGATAAAACAAATTGGTAGTTCGTAGAAATAAATATTCAAACATTATTCAGAAACCATCATCATTGTGGGCTTCTCATTTCCAATCGTTTTACAGTAATGAACCAATAAAATATTGGTCCGTTTCAATCAATCTAGCTGAAGAAATATAAGTGAATGTAAAACGTAATTGGATCATATGATCCAATAATAAATTGAATGCATATACGTTTGTATTGCATCAATTTAAAATTGAATCGTAAACATTTTGTACTGACTTTCTGAATTCCAATTAGATCTGAGATACCTGAAGTTCATGATGAAAGGAGGATTGCTGACTAGAAAGGACATAATTCAAATTCCAATCCAAACTAAATAAACACCATCTATGTTAATGCAACGAAACTCTGGAAGTTTAATCCAAGGAATTCGGCCTTGTATAACTCCCATCTCTTCCCTCCAACTTTGTAACTTGAAATTGAACTAAAAGATACATTAGCTAAACAACACTAGAGTGAGTGAGTTTACTTCTTGTTATTTTCCTTGCAACCCACCTAATGCTGAGGGAAAAAATATAAGTAGGCACTATAGTATTTGATTATCAAGAACGAAAGAATGGTTTATTACACCTTTTTCAGTTGTATTTCAGGAAGCGTCAATTCAATTTCAGAAAGCGTCAATAGTAATCCATAAAAGTGACTTGTAAGAACCGAGCCAAAGCGCTACTCAGCCTCTGCAAACCAGAGCTAATGCTTATCACAGGCTTTCTCACAGGACACGGCCCTCTGAGGTACCACCTCAAAAAGATGGGCCTGGCGGAGACTGACACTTGCCGCTTTTGTAACAATATGACCGAAATTGCGGAACAAATACTTTGCTCATGTGAACCTAGAACAGGTCTATCTCACCCCTGCTGAAGTGGAAAATTCAACCGTCAGGAAAATCGTAGGCTTCATCAGAAGTCTAGGTTTAGAGGACCAAAACTAGATAGGGGTAATCACAAGAGATCTTCTAGGTCGCAGTGATCGAGAGGTCTCCCAGCCATACTACCCATCTACAATCTACAATCTAGTGACTTGTATTTCAGGAGTCGCCGATTATATTTCAGAATACTGAATTCAATTTCAGAATAGGCAATTGACTTCCAAAGGACGTCAAAAGTATTTCAAATTATGTATGATGCTTAGATGGAAAATCAAGAATGAAATCAGAATCAATAATGAAGTTTGATATGTTACTTACATGGTATCATTGGATTCAGAAAATGATGCAGAATTCGAGAATACATTGGTATACAGGGTTGAAACCTCTTCTGGTGAAACCATAAGTGGATATTGAAACATATTCATGTCAAAATATGACGTTTATCAAGTCGATGGGTCATTCTGAATATCAATTACTCATCTCTAAAACTAAAGGAGAAAAAGGGGGTATACCATGATGTTGTCACATCATGTAGCGGTGCAATCTATGTGCAAGTATGTTTTGAATGCCTTTGTAGGCTGTCTATGCACTCTGACATCAAGGAGGAGGTCACTGTATACGAAGTAAGTGCGCCTTGATCGCTGCCTGGCTGCAAAAACTCCTTTTGATACCTAGAAAAATCGCAGCAAAGTTTTCAAGGGTAAACCTAGTGAAGGTCTACTCTTGGAGACTGTCCATAAACCCCAGCCCATGCGAATCCTTTCATCTTGGAACCATCTGTATACCAGATGACGCTCTTGGTGGGTGTATAATGCCATTCTGTTTTCAGTCTATCCTAGAAGGACTTCTGAATTGGGGCTTATTCCTGAATCGAATGATCGTTCTTATAACATCGCCCTGTATGTTGAATATATGTTTAAATGAACATTTCGATAATGTTATTTTCTGATAACATCCTACCAGTTGGGCCATTATTTTTCGGATTCACAAGTTTGAGTCACCAACTTTCTCAGTCAATTCCTTCGAATTCATCAGCCCCATTATATATAGGACATGGATTCCAATTGGTTAAGATATGGAAAACGATATATTCCAATACGGAAGGTGATACATATCTAATATCCACATGAAAATAAATACCCTTTTATGAGAAGCGCCCTGTTTATTTTATACTATGAAACATCAAATAGGCTATGAAATGTTTTTTATATTTGCCACATCCTATAGTCGTCCACCTACACTAATAGCTGTCCTTAAAATATATGGTGAGGAATTCACATTTCAATGATTTACAGTTATTATACATTCAAATTGCAAGAAGGCTGTGGAATTAATTGATTCATCTGTTATTTCAGCATTTTTTCATTATTATTTCCATCAATAAGAATGAATAGCCCTGTTATAAAATAAACAGGGTACTTTTATTAAAAAAGTGATATCTCGTGGTATAATTGAATATTAATCATCTTGTATGGTAGAGTAAATCATTTTTCCTCAGTTGATTATAATTGATAGCCTGGAAAAAGGACTTTCAGATTAATCCAGGGATATAGAATAAAAAATCTGGTGAGGTCTAATTTTAGATGGCTGCAACATGTGGAATATTATTAAATTCAATGAACCAACTGAATGATCCAAGTGAAAAATTAATTCAAAGTGTTCCCGATATCATGAACAATCAGACCAAGAGATGAAATCTCTCATATATTTTACATACAAGGTTACGTCACGTTACGTCACATAAATTACAAATAAGGCCACACATTTCAAAACTCTTCACCAAACAGAAATCCTATCTTCTATCATCGAAACTTTCTTGTTCTCTATAATCACGTTTTTCAACTGACATAACTAAAATGGCATTTAGCGTACGGACATACCATAAATGCCATGCTGAATGATCGATTGATCACAGATTGATGATATGTGATTTAATTAAAATTTTAAACACGTTACTATGGCAACACAATCTCATAAACAGATTATCATGGCAACAGAGTTTGTCAAGCATACCTCCAGTCGTTCGAGTCCTGTCCTGTCATTTGTCATTTTCGAATTTTGTTGCAATCAGAATTTTTCAAACAATTCTTGTTTGAATCAGAATGATTCATTGAAGATCTGAGCGAATTCGAGACGAACGTGAAATGGAAGAGAATGTTTTTCGGAAATATGGGATCTTGTCGATGAAAGGAATTATGAGTTCGTGGTGGAAGTATATCATGTAGGTAACGCGGTTATGAACTCTTCATTAATCACTCGCTTCGCTCTGCTACGATCGTGCTTAAAATACTCGTTATTAAAATGACAAATATAACACTTGGTACATAATATAATATTCTCAAATAGCAAAATAATAAGAGTGTTATATGAATGACCCAATTAAAGTTGAAGAGGGAGATAGAAATATTTTCAACGTGAAGAACCTATAATTATTGATATCGACTGATCACTGATGCACATTCCTACAATGTGCTGATGACGTCTTCAATACGGAGAGATAGAAGAGCGTACAAGACGAAAAGATAACTCCAGAAAATTAATAATGGAAAATTCCATCTCGGCATATTTGACCAGGAGCATCAAAATGTGCTAGATCCACACTGATACCTTCAAAAATAGGGAGCCTGATAAACATGTAACAGGGGCGTGCACACATGAAAATGAATTCTTAATTCATTATGCTATGTTTGTTCCCCATTCATTCTTCCGCATAGAGGAAACACATACTTATCTATCATGGGTGCCTTCATGTATACTTACTCTGAGTAAGGATTACTTTCTTCAAAGCCTTCATAAACTCACTCTAGCAGTTATGCATCCAATATCGTTCAGAAACTCACTTTGAGCCTTGATTATATACACTACTGTGAATACTCAATGCTTTGAGTAAGCCCTGCTCATATCCTGCCTTGGAATAGGGTAATGATGTACTCTGACAGTGTTGTCAAGCTTTATTCATCGGTGTTCATATATGTCTCCAATCGATATCTGATCGATAGCCTTCAGTGTTCAACTGGCAGGGATACTGTTTTCATTTAATAGATAGTAGTTGGGTTTGCTAAGTGAGCCGTAGTATTCGGATATATTTCATATTTGGTATTCCCTATTATATTGATATAATTATTGATATGAAACGAAACTTAAAAATCTGTGTTTTATAACACTTGACATCTGTTTTCTTGCATACATTCATTAAGCGTTTTAAAACGGCTACTCATATTTCAACGATATATTTCTGATCAGGTGACCATACTTTCACTTTACTCACAGAAGTAAGTTTATGAACGCAGGAACCCAGGAATTTATTTATAACGAGTTCAAATGACTCTATAATGTAGGAGATAACCATTCGGTGGTTAACAAATATACCAAATTCAAGAATTGGATCCTCTTCAAAGTAATTGATACTTTTGTTGGAACAATTATATAAAACATTATTTCATTGAATTTATTCATACGCAAATTTTCATCATGATGGGTGAATCTTTAGTCTTCATTGGTGAGTGTGGCTATGGAAGAAAAAACGAGTGTATAGGATGTTTTCGAATCAGTTGTTGGGATATGAGTTGGTTCTTGAAATTTCCTAATTTTGATATCCTGGATTATTACCGATTATTGACGTCGTATAGAAATTTTGAAAATTCGACAAGTAGGTGACAAAGGTTATCAGACATTCTGCACTGGCTTTTTTTTTTTCATACGCACCTACTAATCATATCAATAAATAGTACTTACTGAATAATGGCAAATATTGATTGTTGACATAAAGAATGTTGCCACAAATTTACGAGGATCAGCGATGATATATCTACTGATAAACTGTAAATTATCTAAATTCATGGCTGATACTTGGAATTTCTCATGAATGTTATATATCTCCAGAAAGCACAGAGTTACAATATTTCAAATATAATTTTTCTATATGTATGTAAATGTGATCAAATGGAGTAGTTATAAGGCCCCTTATTTGATGTTGGCTGTCGATCATCTGCCGATTCATTCGATAATAGGTCACAATGGATCAAGTGATTTTTTTGTGACCAATGTGGAGAAATTGAAGTGAATCTGGCCATGTCGGCACATTATTATCCTGAATAGTGTATAGCCAAACTCTATAAGATGCCGATTTCGAAGGATATAAAGATGAATTCATATAAACATTCTATTTCCTGTCCTATATCTGACCAATCAGAACATTCAGTCTGATTCCATTTGGTGAAGCGTTTCTGCACTCAATCTATATTATGTTTTCTTCTTACTTGCATGTTCTGAACAGAGGGAAATCTGATATTAGGAAAAGTGTTGGTAAGAATATATGCTTGGTATAATCTGAAGGTCGCGGGATCGATCCACGGTAGGGGAGGAATTTTTTTATTTTGAATTCTAAATGAGATTTTCCTCTACACTGTATAGATTTTTTTTTCATCCTTCTGAATAAGCAGAACAGGCGAATCTACGTTGATCATGGTATTAATTGCGATAAAATACCACACTTGGGCCTAATATGGACGCCCCTTTCACGTTCTATCTTGTAACATCGGACGTCTCCAGTAGGTACGTTCTATGGACGTCTCTCGTCCGACACTGGACGTCTTCAGGATGTATTTCACGTATAGAGGACGTCTTCGTGTTAACTGGGTCTTGTAACTCCTTGTTCAATTGAAAATATTCTTATAATTTATGGATCAGAGACCTGAAGATCACTGTCGTTTCAAGTGATCTCTATAAATTTGATAGTTCATATTATATTGTATATTCCAACACATGAATAAACTGGTTTAGATAATAAAATGAAAATAAAACGAAATTCCGATGGAAATTGATTCTATCAAATTATTGAATGATACACTTCAAGTATTCAATTGCTGTTTACATGGAAATATATTTCCATGGTTCAAAAAGCAATCCCAGGGATTTCGCAAAGCTGCTTTAGCATAACGGTTATTACATTTCGACAATAGATAGCTCGACATCGCCTGTGTAACATGTAAATTCGAGAATATGATATGAAACGTTCTCCTATAGTCCCTAACCCATTTCATAAACAATTTGCTCTCGCAAGAGTTCTTTACATTAACATACGACCTCAGAATGCATAATATAGATATGAGTATGAGTCATCTATGAAACAAAATTATACATACTCATATAGTATAAATGAGATGTTAATAATTCCTCTGGTGTGCCCACTCTTCAATTGTTTCGTCAGACGAGCTCTCGATATAAACAATTGAATGCGGACCGTGGGATTCTCATATTCGATGAAAGATGGCGTGAACGATAGATAATTTCTTCAAAAATCTCGAAATGCGTTTCGAATCTCATTATGAAGTTGCACTAGACTTTCAAGGATGCGTTTTACTCCTCTTAGGACATGAAGAGTCCCGTTGATGATGCCCAAATTCAATAAAAGCTGATGAGATGAAGCATCTAGAGACAGAACGCAAAAGAGACAGGGCGCAACAAATAATCCGTTGGTCTTGTTGTCGAACGTTGTTCAAGATCAGTTTTGAATCATTCTCAAGCAGGACGTAGTAATTCATCTCATTTGAAGGAACATACTATTTTGAAATGGAAGCTGTCATAAGTCAGATACATGAATCATATCCTGAAAACCGGAATCAATAAATAAATCTTGCAATTGATGATTATCTGTGAGAACTCGAGGAGTGCAAGAGAATGGAATCACAGAAAGTGAAATTTCCAATTGATAATCAGCAGGTGCTGAACCTGTCCAGAGAAATAGATAATAATCTGGAAATGATTATTCTTCTCGAAAATTTTCAGCTTCCTAAAGTGGAAAATCATGCACCATACCCTCATCACACTCCATTCTTTAAGCTATATTGTCAATTTCTCGAAAATATTAAAAACCTCAAACGCTAAAATCATCAAACTTCGACGTTTGCCCACTCCTCCACTGTTCTTCCTGGTTGGAACACGGTGTTCGAACTGTTCATTTGAAAGTTTTTGAACCAGAAACCAGAATGAACCGTATTACTTGCACAAGATAATGCTTGATTTCGAATCGTTGTGGAAACGAGTCAACAAGAAAAAACAACTTTGATCTTGACTCAAATATTATAAATTAAGAGCATTACTAGTTTATCAAGTGTGTATCTATATTTCATTAGTAGAGTGAGTGTATTGTGGTTTCATCATGGACTGTAATTCGTGAGGAATATTTGAAAATCCGAAAATTCGTTTTATTATATGTACCAAAGTCGAAAATATAATGCACAGTTTTCATTCAAAAATTGTGAGAATGAAATTGCCAACTCAAATAAATGTGTCATGATGCCTGTAGATTTGGATTAAAACTTCGGAAATTTAGCAAGATTCTCCCACGCTTCGCTATTTTCACAAAGTAGGCTATATCGAGAAATTTCGAAACTTTTTTCAACAGGAAGTGATAACACCATCAACTTTCCATACATCAATAGTATTAACATTCATGAACAAGTTTCATGACAATGAAATCGAATGCATCCGATCGATAGTCATACAAAAATGGTTTCATGGGTCGCGCTTAATTGGAAAATGAGATTCTAAAATGTGATAAATATAGGTTGAGGCGATAATAAATCTGACTACAATAATTGCTCGAGCTCTATGATATCTAGGAACATCATTGAGGAAAAAAATTCGTATGGTGGACAAACATGGTCTTTTAACTAAAAATCAAAGGAACATTTCCCGAATACCATGTATATCAGCAGATTTGTTTCGAGTATTTTAGTAATGTTCTTCACCCCTTCACAGTGTGCTGCCGAAATATCCGGGATCATCATGCTCGGAATGGAAACATATATACCTCACTCTTCGAAAAGATCATCACCATCGAAACCCTGATTAAAAAAAAACAGTTCTACAACTGTTGCCTTGAAACGAACAGCCTACCATCGCTGGCTCGAAAACCCTAACCTCGCGACTAGAGCAGAATACGTTGATGCCAGGAATACCTGCAGCCAAACAATAGATGCTTCGAAAGAAACATACAATGCCAAGATAAGATCGAAACTCATAGATTGTCCCACAAGCTCCCGTTCGTTTTGGTCCCTTGCTAAAGCGGTCGGAAGATATTTCACTAATAGTTTTCTCCATTGTCCAAATCCGACGGCACATTAGCAACAACATCACAGGAGAAAGCAAATATTTTTGCAGAGATGTTCGCAGCAAACTCTACTTCAGATTCCCAAGGAAAAGTGCCTCCATACATTCCACCCGTTAAGAGTCGAATGTCCGAAATCGTCTTCCGTCAACGCACTATTAGACGAACTCTGCTTGGTCTCAAAACGAATAAGGCTAACGGTCCTGATGGAATTCCACCCATTATCCTAAAAGAATGTGCACCAGAATTAACACCGATTCTCTGCAAGTTTTTCACTGTCTCGTACAGGTAGGGGATTTTTCCATCATGCTGGAAGACAGCTAGAGTCCAACCAATCCCCAAAAACAAGAACCTGCCCAACAACTACAGGCCCATTGCCCTGTTATCAGTAATCTTCAAATTCATGGAGAAAGCCATCAATATTGAGCTTACCAAATATCTGGAGAGCTCAGGAATCATCAATGATAGACAATACGGCTTTCGCCACCTAAGATCTACTGGAGATCTACTTGCCTACGTCACCCATTCATGGCAAGCTTCATTAGAAAAACACGGGGGAATCTCTAGCTGTCGCGTTGGACATATCGAAAGCATTCGACCGTGTTTGGCACGAAGGACTCCTCCAGAAACTACCATCATAGTGCTTACTACCTCAGCTATGCCATCTCTTATCGAGTTTTCTCTCAGGCATATCGCTTCACGTGGTGATGGACGGTGTATCGACTGATACCATTGGCATCAATTCCGGTGTTCCACAAGGATCAATTTTGGCACCAACATTATTCCTTCTTCATATCAATGATCTGTTGGGAGTAACAACTTGCCCCATCGACAGCATCGCAGATGATAGTACCCTCCATACTGCGTTCTCTTCCAGAATTCCCACTTCTTCCCAAGAAACTAAGAACTCACGGCGCAAGAAGGTCAATGCTGTCAATGAAGAACCTTGCTGAAATCACAGCCTGGGGAACCAACAACCTAGTAGAATTCAACGCCACTGAAACTCAAGTCTGTATTTTCTCTAGAAAGGCAGAACTCAGTATGCCCGATATTGTAATGTCTGGCACCACCATCCCCACCAAGCCCACCATATCTATGCTCGGTATTTCGATCAGCAACACTCTTTCATGAGATAATCATGTCAGATCCATCGCAAAAGCTGCTTCACAAAAACTTGGATTCTTTTTTCGTGCGAAAAGCTACGTTACATCTCAACAGCTTCTCATGATCTACAAAGCGCAAATACGGCCTGTTCTAGAATACTGTTTCCACATATGGGGTTCAGCACCAAAACATACGCTGATGCTCTTAGATTCCATCCAGAGAAGAGCCATTCGCCTGGTGGGTGACGCCACACTCACTCACTTTTTGACATCATTGGAACACCGTAGAAAGGTCGGCAACCATTCACTTTTCTATCGATACTTCCACGGGAAATGTTCTTCAGGAATCTCTGCTATCATCCCTTCACTAGCAAGACCAGTCAGACGAACTAGACAAGCCCAGTCAGCACATCCTCTCGTTGTCAACTTCGAAAAATGTCGAACAGCACTATATCAAAACTACTTCATCCATAGAACGGCTAGGCTCTGGAATTCATTGCCTGAGGAAGTATTCCCAACAACATATAATCTCCAAAATTAAAAAAAAAAATCCAATATCTACCTCCTATCCCTATCCTCCCTAGGAACGTACGATGTTCTCTGAACATTATAGGGATTTTCTTTCGTGCGCTCCAAGCGTTAAAAAAATACAGGACGTGGAGAGGAATTCTGAATTGAGACAACCTATCCACGAATCTACGATTGGAGGTTCATAAAAATATCAAGTTTCCATCGATCAAGGTTGAACCCCTTGAATTGGTGAGAATATTGAAAAGGAATATCCTTACATAGATTATGAACACAGAAAATATAAATAAATGGATATTTATATAAAAAAAAATATATTGAGAATTCGAATTCTCAGTGTGATGAAAATATCAATTCCTTCTCGGTTTATCCAACAGAAAACAACTACTTGCCAAGCTTATCAAGATCAGAGTTTATACTGCTGAAAGATAACTGGACTTCAGGTTACTGGTAAGATGAGGGGGCAACCGAATGACGGATAGAACAATTTCAGAACAATTTTAGATGATCAGCCACAAAATCATTCCAAGTTGTCATATTATGCTGTGAGGCCATTTTCATCGCACAATATGTGTCTTACCATCCTTCCCTGTCTGGAAAAATTAGTATGAATCACTCTCTAGGAGGATCCTTTATCAATATATCAATATCTTGTGTCATCGAACATCTCAGGAGACAACATAAAACCTTTCCTCAAAAAGCATTTATAGAATACGCTCCATATCCATTCGCTGCTGATCCCCATACATACACGGCGGGCGGCGCCTATTTTGGTTTTTCACTCCGAGATAACAGATTACTCATCGCTGTGAGAGAATCGGATATTCTTGCACCTCAGTTCTTGGCATAATTGAAATAATGTGGAGAAAACAAGCGAACTACAGGGTGTAACTAAATGAGAGTAATACATTTGAGGGGGTGATTCCTCATCGAAAAAGAGATAGGATCTTTCATATTATTATGAAGAAACATCATTGAAGCATTCCATGTTAAGATATAGCCCCTTCAAGGGGGTAAATAAAATTTGTTTGACAATTTTTTTCCACAAGCACTAAAAAAGTTACAGTATTGAAATCAACCTGACATTTTCTACTACCAAAACGACACTTAGTAATTTACTTGGTTTACCTAATGGTTGTAAGGGGTGGAGAACGCAACCCCTAAATGTTATTTCCAATGTAACTTTTTGTCTTATTATTTGTTCACCATTTGAAAATTCATTTTCAATAGCCTGTTTCATTCTAAACAAAAAATCTTTTTTGATCGCAGCAAAAAATTATTTTACGAACAACTACAGAGATACATCGTCATAAATGCAAACTGGAGTTATTGTCATTTTGTAGTTACTACTTGCATGGAATGATTAAAGGGGAACGTATGCCTCACCATTTGATCGAGGAGGTAGAAAATGAGGCCCAATTATATGATCCCCACTAACTTCAACCCACACGTTAAGAGAAAACTGTTCTTGATGGTACAAAATAGCAATCCAGTTTGCATTTATGACGATGTATCTCTGTAGTTCTTCTTAAAATAATTTTTTGCTGCGAACTGGTTTATTTTGGGCAAAAAATTCATGAAAGATTTTTTGTTTAGAATGAAACAGGCTATTGAAAATGAATTTTCAAATGGTGAACAAATAATAAGACAAAAAGTTACATTGGAAATAAAGTTCAGGGGTTTCGTTTTCCACCCCTTACAACCATGAGGTAAACCAAATAAATTACAGGCTGAGTGTCTTTTTGGTAGTAGAAAATTTCAGGTTGATTTCAATACTGTCACTTTTTTAGTGCTTGTGAAAAAAATGTTTAAACAAAAAACCCCGCACTTTTAGTACGTGAAATGGTTCTCGATGAAATTTTCTGAATTTTCAGTATGTTGTAGAGTTCGATGAACTGATTGAACCTGCAGAATCGTAAAGTTCTTCGATGAACAGATTCTGAGATACAGGGCGTTGAGGTTATATACAAATCGGTATTTTTCATTTAATTATTTTCTCGAAATTCAAAGATGCCAAGCACAATTTCCTTCGCTCATATCATTAACGAACCTCCATATTACTCAACATAATTCAGATGGTTCAGATGATGTAATTGTTTACAGAGTGAAACATATAAATATTTCAGTGATGTCTGAAAATTCGATGTAATAATGAAATATCGAAAAAATAATTCAGGCATGCAGTATACTATTCTCATTCCATCATGAATCACAATTCATACATCTCATACAGGGTGATTTGAAAAATTGGTGACACCTCAGACCGATTTATTCATACACATCCTGTATATTCGAGTGAATTGTTAACCTCCCAAGATAGTTGATACCGTATGAACATGATTTCGTTCAGATAAAAAGGGTGATCATGAAGATTTTCGATGATGAAAATGACAAAAAATCGTGTTTTTTGAAATCACCCTGTTATTCATGATTAACTCGGTGAAATTCCCTAATTATTTTTTAATATATTCATCATTCGTTCCTCAACGCTGTCTTGAAAATTCAGTTTTCTATCATAACGGGTGTCATAGTTATTAATAAAGGAACTTACCATTTGCATGAAGAGTTGAAGAGACTTGTTCACTTACATTAGCATAGTGGCCGATATTTTTCACAAATAGTTAAACTTGGGAATGTGGAGACAAAAATAAGTTCAGTATTCATATACAGGGTGAACATTAGAAATTCAATAACAGTAGCAGATATATGAATTTAATAATATTAATATAATGTACAGATAGTTAGGCGAATTTCGTTGGTATACAAGCTCTGCCAAAATGAAAAACGAACAATACCTAGGAGATGGGAGAATGATTCGGTCTTTCACGCATCCATTTCTAATAGGCAGAGTTGAATCCTGGAATCGACAGATTTTTTCACACTTGTTTTCCACTCTGAATCAGGCGTTTTCATCATTTTCATATTTGCTTGCTATCAGTAATTATTATAATATCATTAGATTCATATTCATATCACATTCCAATGATATAATTCAATACGTATATATGATGGTGAAATAGAAAATAATCCTAAAAAGTAAATTTCTATTGAATGCAAAAATGGGTTTCTGCACCATTGGTTCATATTCGATATTATATCAAGTAGGTGAGTTAAAATCAACAACGACCTGTCAGTGAACTTGTCACGCGGATATCGATTGTTGATTTCAGTTTGAGTGTTGTAATTTAGGATATTCCCTTTGTGGAATATATTGTTCATAATTTCATCTCATTATAGTTCTCAAGTAGTGATAGTGTTCCAAATGGCGTTGGTTAATAGGGGGGACTGTTACGTTTGTGATGGAAACTGTAGAATACAGCAAATGACTAGGATACATGGAGAAGAAAATATCGAAAAAAAGGACATATTCCTTATTGTAATGGTAAAGGTATAGCAAGAAATATCTCAGCAGAAATCTCATAGCACAATTTTTCTCAGTGCAGTTGGATAGAGAATGAGTATGCTCTCCATCAAATTTTTGAAGTGAATGAGTGTCTCGTTTACCAGAATCGTCTGATGTGTCATCCATCGAGAATCAGCCTCTATAGTGCTTATTTACAAATATATCATATTATCTTTCGCAACTTTTCGCTCTACTTCGAAAGATCAAGGGCTTCACTTAAACCGGGAATATGGCATATTCCAGTCGCGATGAGCCGTGATTCCAGATTCGCCACTGCTTCAAACCCCTTTTCACCCCCTACGGGTTATGTTATGCCACTTGCACGCTTCGCATCAATAGCATGCGACTCTCACAGCAACTGGTTCGTTCATCCAGCTTGAATGTGGAAAATTCAGATGATCGCATATTTTATTCTGCAATCGCTTTTTCCTTTTCCTTTTTTTAACATAGGGTGGATGGGACCTGCAGATGGAGGAAGACTGAGAGATAACAAAAATGGAGGATACGCGTTCCATTAATTTATTTTTTATTATCACAAGATTAATTTATTTCAGTATTACTGGATCGTGGGAAGAAGAAGTTTTTGTTCGCAACTAATACTGCTATCACAAAGAGGGAGAAACTCAAAGTAATTACCATAATAGGCGACTGAATTTAGGATCGCAGCGTCAAAGTTGGCCGGTTGTGAACTATATAGAAGTAGATTGTTTTGAAATGGTTCATATGATTGTGTGTATTATATTGATTTCTTGGTATTGATTTAAGCAAAAAAAATCACTTTCGACAGTTTATTTGTGTACTCTTATGAATCGAGGGAGCTGTTCAGCAGATAAACGTTTAATAAAGTGTTTTTCACTACTTCAAATACAAATGCCCCAATTTTAGGTTACGTTAGTTTGCATTTCGTTACCATCAGTAGTGGAATAAATATTGTAGAATAAGTGGAGTGAACATGATATTGAAGTTCACAGAATAGGTAATATGTCCATATTGTAGTGGAATCATATAATTACATGTGTTTAAATGAGAGACAAAAAGTCCTCAGAGCTATTATATCTGCGAATGATTATTGTTCTATACCTCCAGTAGGGAACATTGAACATATTATTTACTTTGCTTTTGAGTAAGTTTTTATTTTTTTTTTCAAATTCCTTCTGTAACTTCACTTCCGTAAATGAAATGAAACTGAATTCAATATCGAAATTTTACTGATTGCAATTTTACAATTTTGAATTGATCTATTTGTTCCACTGATCCAATGTATTACAAATTACTATTGTGTTTTGTGAATCAACCAATGTTACCATCTTTAAACGACAATTCTCATTGACATTTTAAGTATTCAACTAATAATTTTACAGAACAATTTTAAAAGAAGTTTTTCATAATTTGAAGCTCCCTGATGATGACAATATTCATTGTCGAAATATTGGAAATATGATGTTATAAGAGTACACCTTCGTTTTGCAGCAGTCCCAAATAATTTAAGAGTTTATATCTATATATATATATATATATATATATCACTTCGAGAAAAACGGTTTATCTGAAATTTCACAATATCTGATTTGTAAATTGATGCTCTGAGAACATCCCATCTCTGAGTGGAAGTCGTATATATACGACCATACCGTTTCATGAATCAAATAATCGGTTATGCAGGTTGCATAATTGATGGGATGTTTTCATAATAATTACTCGTCCGATGAAAAACATTCTTCATAACTGAAATCGTTCCATATCTATACTACACAACACGACTGAGTTCTGAAATTCTAAGATGATGTATGATTATGAGAAATAGGTACTTGTTCTCTGTAATCTCATAGAATAGCAAAACATTATTCAAAATCACAATAGGAAATTCTGACCCATTCATCATCACGGTAAGTTCATATAGCAGGAAAAAGATTTCCTGCAATAAATCTTTCATTTCAGCCATTACCTTGGTAATATTAAAGAAGCCATAAATTTCATAGCAGGGGCGAGTGTCTAAGCAAACATATGATATCAATAAATAAAAGTATAGTATTATTGCGCCACAATGTCGTGATAAATCACATAAATTCCTTCAACAACCACTAGCTATATCACCATTTGCCATGAAGACAAGATGGCAGAGAAATCATCAGTGTAGTACCATGGAATTATTGTTGTTGTTATATAGGATCACTTCATGACCCTCTGTTCAGGTTTTCACTTCATGTGAGATTATGAAAATTCATTTTGAAGATTGAACTCGGAAAAACAATATTGGCAACGGACATTATCTGATTATACTTCTAGGAAACAAGATATAACAGACTACTAAACATTTTGTGCACTCTACGTAGTTGTGTATTCAGGAGGTATACGCATCAGCTACCAATGCCAAATTCGAATAATTGTCGTCAAATTATTCTTTCTTATATTTCGATATCTCCGATTGTTTTTAGCGCTTTCAACAAGTTTGAATGAATTCACCATCTTGGTGGTGTGGAGAGCTAGGGAACCGGTGAAAAAATTGCAGAACTGTCAAACTTGATTGATGTGAGATGGAAGGAAAAAGTTAATGAATTAGTTGAAAATCAGGATTTCACTACTTACTATATTCTTTTGTGACAGTTAAATTCGAAATTCTAACCCTGCTTTCACTCGAAATAATTTAAGTATACTTAGAATGCGAAATATGTCATAAGGTTTAAAGTAATGTTTCCTCAATTACCTTACACAAGAAAAACAAGAAAAGATAAATGAGCACATGATGAATTATTTATGTTGTATTTTTTATGTTTCTCATATCTAGGGTTTCACGAGACTCTCGAAATCCGAGATTTCTCGTCTCGTCTCGTCTCGTCTCCATTTCGAGACTAGATCGAGACGAGACTCACTTTTTTTTTTTTCGAGACGAGATCAAGAGAAGCACTTCGAGATTTTTCGAAATTGAGAAATCATTTCGAGATTTCTCGATCTCGAAAAAATATATGTGCAGCTTTAAATACTCAAAAAATGAGAAAATAAAAAACTTTGCAAAAAAATAATTTTAATTCATTTCAAACATGATAACAGATTGAAAAAAAACAAACGAAGATAAAGTAAATAAAAAGGACAAAGGTAGAAATAAATATCTCCATATTCTTAATAAAGAACTTTAACGTCATAAACTATTAAAAACTATCAAATACGAAAATAAAATTTGAACACTAAAAATTAACGAAACATAAAAAAATAAATGAAAAATAAACAAAGTTTTTCAACAGAGAACAAACTTGTTGTTTACACACTTGTAAATATATCTCTGGTACATAGCCAAGAATTCAAACATAGTAAGAGTTGAGCCGATTCTCCAGTTAATCGGCTTCGTTCTTGTCTGATGGTAAGTGTTGCTCTTGAAAACAGTCTTTCTGCCGGAACTGAAGTAGCTTAAAATTAAAAAAATCACGAACCATCTTTGATAAATTCCGATATATGGCCTCGTTTTTTCTGCACCACTCTAAAATATCTTGATTCCCTTCAGCTCTCTTACACGAACAATATTCATCTATTTATTTTCCCCAGTTATGCTCTCTGTTGCCGTTGCTTCTTTCGAAAAAACTTAACAAATTAAAATCGTCGGTATTGTCATCAACATCATAGTCAGTAAGAGGCTGCGATGTTGAAGGAATATCGTAATTGGAAGTAACATAATAAACTTCTTTATACAAGTTTTCGAATTTAGATATTGCTTTTTGCTTTGAATCTCTTTCCCAATTCGTAATTATAATAAATAATGCTCAATTATTTATTTTTCGAGAGACGACTGTTACGATTACTTATAAAAAGTGAGTTTGTTGCTGTTGCTGTTTCATTCTTCACGAACGAAGAAACAACTTCGAACTTTCACCTTTCGTACCTAGGTAGATTCAAAAGTGTGGATGAAAGATTAGGTAAATTGAAATATCAAGGATTCGTTAAACTTTCATTTTTTGTAACAATATTCTCTATTTTTGTGCTGATACTCGGCGGTTTTTTTATACGTGGCTTTCAGTTCATAGCATATTTATAGCCTCTGTATTTTGACTTAATTTTTGTATGGACAAAATTCAATACCCTGTATTATGGTGCAGCCTTATTACCTATACATAGCATATTTTAATAACGTTCAGTTTTAGTTTTCGAGACTCTCGATATTTCGAGAGTCTCGAATCACGAAATTTTCTTCGAGAAAAACATCGAGACGAGAGTTTGTTTATTTCTCGTCTCCATGATCTAGACGAGACTAAAAAGTGCCTTCGAGACGAGATTTCTCGTCTCGATGAAACCCTACATATCTATTCGATGGACTATACTTGTATTTAGACGCCCTTGCACCTCAATTTGTATCATCAGTGGCGTAGGAAGCATAATTTTTGACAGTCGGCCCTGATTCCAGTGCACCTGTGTTGATTGCAGGAAAGTGTTACGGATTTATCATTGTGGAAATGCAACTTTGCATTATTGACACAAAAGAGGTGCACCAGTACTTATCGAGAAGCGCGCTCAATGTCTGCTACATCATAAATACCCACCGATATCACATCGTAGATGACATCAACTGAAAGACTATAAATATGAAACACTCATGTGATCTTCTATCTGATGTAATATCTTCTGATGAAGAATGTGTTTCATTATCGAATGCTTGGTTGCTTTCCTCTGGATATTCATCAGGTACCTATTTCTTCGTCCATTATTATCTGTCTTGATTCCAAAATATATATTTGAAATAACTTTCGAAATGAGTATAACGAACAGAGAGGCACTGAAGAAAGGACCTCCTATCAATGCAGACATTGCTGTCTATACGGACGGCTCCAGAACTGAGGAAAAGTCGGGAGCTGGTATCCATGAAGCCAAGCCAAGACAAGAATTTCACTGAGCTTAGGCAAATACGCGACGGTGTTTCAGACAGAAATCATTGCAATACATCATTGCGTAAAAGAATTGATAAGGCAAGAGTTCGAAGGGAAAACCATTGCAATCTATTCGGATGGCCAGGCGGCAGTCAAAGCTTAACTCAAAGCAAGTATGGGATTGCTCAGAAACCCTAAATGAACTGGGTAGTCTGAACAGACTGACTCTACAGCACATACAGGATACGAGGTCATGGAAGAGGCAGGCTCACCCGAGCATGAGCAAACAAAGCTCTGGATGACCCAGGACCCTCGGGTGGTATTGCGAAAGCTATACAAAAGACAAGTATCAAATCATGGATGCAAACCAAATCTCCAGAATGCTTTGACATACTTTGGCACTGTGATGGCTTGTCAAGACTATGGTTCCTCACGCTGGTTGAGGAAGAATCAAGAGCCCAAAGTTACACAGGGGATCTAAAAGCTAGCCTATGGAGTCTCATAAAGAAGACGGGGCCAGCCAAAGAACTGTTAACGATTTTGAGGGCAGACACAATAGATCTGAAAAGGTCGCGGTGTGGAGGCAGATAGCCCGAAGGCCGCATTCTAAATCTAATCTTATCAGTTTCTAAGTGGCAATCCCACCGAGACATGGGTGCGGGCTCCAGTTTAGGCCATGGATGTTTGCTCACGTATGCATGCAAGACCCCTCAGAAGTTTTGATTAATGGAGCGTTGGTTGCAGTGCTGGGACCAACGAGGGAATGCAATTAATTGAGAAACTGACAGAGTTTTACTTCAATATTTGAGTGGTTGTTTCATCTCAGAGTATTTGTCAGCTCTGGAATACTTTTGGATCTTTATATAGAGAAACGTCATATCTCACGATGAATTTTGAATTTACACATCTACTGTGTATTGAGGATGACACAAAAAATTCAATTCACCCTTTGAATTGGGCATCAGTTTCTGTAAGTATTATAAATATATCTATACAGAAATGGAATATTGGGATGATAGATATTCAGGGCGAAGAACAGGATATTGCATTATTGTTGATTGATTATGCTGCTAGATCATGCATGCTATTGAAATAATTTCTACAGATTTCAATCATGCCTGTGGACATTGTTGAAGTAGGAGAGTCAGGGATATGGATTTCCTTTATACAATGGGATTTGATTTACCTATCTTTTCCATTCCATTTGTTTTTTTATGTCAATATCAATTATTATTGCAGTGGTTTGCAAGAATGTAAGCATTTAGGTTTTCCTGGTATCTTTCCTCCATCAATGTTGGAATATGCTGATAGAATTGTTCGTCGTGCACATCACTTACAGCTCCACAGTTGCCAGGAAAAAAGTCCAGATGTCAGTGTAGTCGTCACGAAAAATCCCATCGTTACACAAAATGAGCCGTTTTCTTACTGGTTACGGATAGTATCTATATTGTCTGCTAATGCCGTTGATACGATTGGTGTTTATATCTGAACTGTGGTGTTTGAACTGTCATTCAGTATTCAGAATCATTAGATTTGTGTTGTTCAGCGCATCACACCATTTATTCACGTTGCTAAATATTTTGTTTGATTCAATATATGATGCCAGTTATCCTGTGAGATGTGCGGGAATTGTCAGTGTTTATCGGAATGAGATGGACACCAGAAGATTAAACTGGCGTCAAGTAGCCTTCCATTCTCAACCTGGTTGAGTATGTGTGTGACATGTTTGGGAGGCTCATCAACAATCGAAAACTATTCCCTAACAGAGAAGGAGAACACACCCCAAAGGATAATCGCTAATTGCGTTCTATCTTTGTAACGTCGCTCACCAGCAGTTATCTGATTTCGAGCAGGAGGTGTTTGCTTGTTTCTGATTCCTGCTCTTTTTTCAATTTTGCCTGAATTCCACTGAAAATCAGTGTTCCTTCAGAACAGATATATTGATTCGTACGTCAAGTCAGAGAAGTATAATATTGGTAAATGTGCACTTATCATGCGATGGTTATTTTTTCCGAATATTTCTTTTGGTATTTACGTATTTTCGTCTGAAAAACACGAATTCCACAATCTCTTGACATATTTCACGAAATAATGTGAAATTTCACCATGTGTTGCCACCCATCTTGGATATCCATTTATAACTCTTTGTACTTCTCCATTGGACACTTCATATACTCATCAAAATCAACAAGAAGTATGGTTTATTCGGATGTTTTCCAAATTTTGATGAGGTAAACAATCACACCAGCTGACGGCCATTCAATTGTCAAATCTGAATTCAAATCACAGAACTCAAAATATAAATACGAGATGTCAAATAGAGGTCAAATGCCAAAACAATTTGCAAAAAACTAGATAAACCAAACAATTGTTCACTGTTCTGAATATGAAGAAAATCCAGATGAGCCATACTTCCTGTTGATTTTAGGAGATAAAATGATTTATTGAAGTACAATCTGAGAATATGAAGTGTCCAGTGATGGAAAAAATAGCACAGGCAGTTTTAAATGAATATTCTAGATGGGTTGCAAAAGAAGGTGAAATTTCGCACATTTTCATAAAATATCTCGATAAATAGCGGTTTTTTCACATTTCCATTTTGAAATTCGTATTTTTCAGACTAAAATACGTAGGAACCAGAAACATTTTCTGAAAATAAAAACCCATCGCATGATAAGTGCACTTTTATCACAATATGAAAAAACATTCAACATCGTGTCACTAAATTCTTTCCCAAACTCAACCTTCGGTTCTGAGACTTTCTGAAGAGTCAATATCAGATCGAATACAAAAATGTACCTAGTCGAACTACCGCAATGATATTTGGAAAAAACTGTATGGATACGTATTTCTGCATCAGAGTTGACATCCTCGATGGAATCATGGAAGAAATAATAAGGATTATCTGAGTCTATAGAAGCTTTCTAAATATCCTCTTGGAATCACCAGCAAGAGTGACTAATTATTTCGGGGTAAAGAGATCGGTTTCGTTTCAAAGAACCACGTTTGAAAATACAATATCTGGAACTATAGGAAAGGGAATGTTTCAAAGATTTGGTGCCCCCATACTTTTGTTCACATCGAGAAACCTGGGAGAGTACAACGTGTATTCTGCATGTATCGCTTCTCATATAGTGTGACCAAGATTAGGTTGCACAGCATAGGAATCGGAAAGACATACGACTTCGGTTGAATGGAAAAAAAGTTGCGCAATCGAAGGATTATATCAACAGCCTTTCGAATATGGAGATGGGGAACATTTGAAAATATTTTTCCATAGCAACTTTTCATAGGAACATAATCAACTAATTTTTTCAAATACGGACTAATATTTATGTGTTCACAGATTCAGAGACCTTTTTTATTTTGAATCTGAATGTGTTTCGATATAGTCTTAGGAATAATCAATATTTCCTTCGATATTCCAAAGGAAAAACAACATTAGTTCCACTTATTTCTGATCATCCAGTGTCAAACATTGATGGAGTAGGTATTTTTAATACTGAGAAGTGAAGAAAAAAATTCACTACATTGTTCAATGTAGTGCTTCAAATTGTTTCATGTTGATGGATTCTCACATGATGAATCACCTTGATACATGAACTTTGACAACAGGTACAGTGATTGAAATTAATAACATTCATAACAAATGTTCAAATTGATAACCATTATTTTCTGAACAAAGATATATATTCTCTTCTTAGTTGCTTCCAAGACATTCATAACATTTCTGGGGTAATACTATTGAACACTATCCTCTCAGTTCTTCTTCGTTATCAATATCATTTGCGTAAACAAAGTTGTTGACATATCCCCGTATAAAAATATCCAGCGGTTTCCAATCAGGCGATTGCGTCATCTAAGCTAAGGATTCTAAGGGACTGTAAAATAAGTAATTTATTTAGATAATTCGTGTAAGAATCCAACATGAAACAGTTTGAAGCGCTGTATTGAATAATTCATCGAAACTGATCATAGACGTCATTTTGGGGAGGCAGAGGGAGTGGGGGCGCCCCCACTCCCAGCAGTTTCCACAAAAAAATCGATTCTTCTTCATGTTACCACACGACGATATACATTAGTACTATAAATTGTCATAGATACATTCAGTATGATAGAATATATCAATATTCCTGAATGAGGAAGCAAATGACAAATTTTCCTAAGTCAATAACGAAAAACGAATTATCTACAATTAGACTGATGAGTAATTAATTTGCTGTTATGAGTGATAGTTATTGATTAGGATGAGATGCAAGAATTCCAGTAAATCAGGCAATCTCTGAATTATTTCGCTAAATTGAAATACTCAGTGGCTGCCTCTATGAAAATAATTATCACCACTCAACCAGTATTGTTGACATAACCTTCCCCTCCCCTTGTTGAGATATTTTGATCTAATGAAACAATGAGAGGAAATCACGAATAATAGATACTATTTCAAGATACTTTTCACTTGCTCGCCTTCTTGTTCTTATTTTCAGATCATTTTACATCAATTACAACAAACTGGGAACATGAAACTGAATAATTTATAATAATGATGGTATTGTTGTTACTCTGGAAGATATCTTATTTTCAATTCGGAGGCATTCGACCTTCAATCCAGAAAAAAAGATGGTCGCGACGCATTTTTACTATACGAAAATGAAATCCTTTTAGCATACATATTGAAATAGAGTTGTTATCAGAAGGAGATCAATTGAGTGGACACCGAGATCAACGTGTTCAACTTCCTTGCATTTTTTCTCTAGAGGCAGTCTGCTGGTCAATTGCTGGTGAGGTTTTTCGAAATGTTAGAAAGGAGTTTGAGTGTTGTATGAAGCTGAATGGACTACATTTCGAAGATACGAGAGGAAAATTACCACAAAAAAAAGAATCACTCTTGTAGACCAGATTAATTAATCTAATCCAAGGGTTGAAACGATGCCACCTAATCGTCTTACTATTTCTATAAACAGGAGAATGATTTGTGCTCGAAAACTAACCTGAAAACCATGCATATTTTCAAAACCGCTCATCATGAAATGATAAACTATATAGGATACTGTTGAAGAGAAAATTGACCTAAGGGTAACATCTACTCATCCTAGGGGGTTTAACGATGATGGATAAAAATATGCATCTGAAGTGTCCTCCTTGAAAATAAAATTAACCTGTCTCCTCAATATTTTATATTATTTACAGGCATATTTCGGGAAATGTCCATCAGGAAATGTTGAAATATTGGATACCGTTGGAAAGAGAATTGAACGCTCTTCAAAATAATGTGCCAATTGAGATTATATGGGTAACATCTCCCCCTCCTAGGGGGTTGAACCAAGAGGGCAAAAACTATTATTTTTAAGTTGCAACCTTGAAAATAAAATTCACTCGTATCTTTGATTTTTCATATTATTCACTGAAAGAAATATATTGAGGGTGGAAAAATTTCAAAATGTCACCCTGTATAGAAAACTCTTTCGACTTCCTACTCTTCACAGGTGTTCTTGGTTTATTCGGAATGTTCTCATATCGTTTCAATTGAAGTCGTAAGTTAGTATCTTTTTCCGTGAAATCTCTATTGCAATTATTATATATCAACGTATAAAAAATGCTCTCACTTTTCTTTGGCTTCTACCATATTTTGAGGAGTATCCAATTAGATGGAGTGATGAAGTACTCTTTCCAGTGATATGTTTGGCAACACTTCGATGCATCAACACGATATTTAAATCTTGTGCTCCGACAAGTTTTCCCGATAGATTTTCATCTTATAGTGGTTAGGATTCATTCCATAAATGTCTGATTCATATCATCGATATCGAATTTGATGTTGGGGTATATTTCTCACAAACATGGCTTTATTTGAATGAACTCATTGTGGTTATCAAATCCTCCTCAGTTACCTGAACCATTCTTTGAGCAATTCTTCATGAAATAGACAATTCTCATATCTCTATAATATAACCAGACCTATAACGAACTGACATCTGTGAATCATATTTGTTGACATTCAACTCCTGTCATCTAGGTGCTTTAGTTCTTGGATGTATGACAAATCGAAAGAATATATTGTATGTCTGTTACCTAGACAATTGAAAGGAGATTATTCGAATGAGCCTCGGAATGAGCTACTTTCAGGAAAGGCGCGAATACATGATTGGGAGAGACTGCTGATGGAGAAGACATTTTGAATTACCACAATTCCTACTCCAAACTATCATCAACTGAGGTATAAAATTTCAAAAATATGTATGTATATAATAATATGAGAAACATGGTATTTTGCTTTTAAAATATTGGTGGTAAAAAATCAAGTATACTATGCAGAATTCGTACTTATATATTCAGAATTCACCAACCAGCTCTACCTTATTTATATGTGTTTCTTCACCTCTCTCCTATATAGTCCACCATGAGATTACTAAAGTGCTTATGCATGCCTCATATCCAATTCAGCAGCGTAACGAGGCTTTGACATGGAAACCCTGCTGTAGAGTTTAAAATGAGGTCCTACAACTTTAATGGGAACCGAAAACTTTGGTTCCAGCCGAATAAAATCTGGTCCACAAACGTGTATGCCGGTTTCAATGGTGAAGTTACAGTTCCGCATTAAATCAAGTAGATGCAATGGGCCAGATGTTTGCGAATCATTAGAGTTCTGGGAGTTTGGAATCCATCAAATGAAGGGAAACAAATAGAGGCACTTAGGGTGCAGAAGTTTTGTATCCTCACTGAGATATAAATATGGGTTGTTCTATTGGGAAACCAAAATTCGTCAACAGTAGTTAGACTTATCCATGGAAATCATACATCGAAGACATACTTTTGTATGCGCATCAACCAAAGTGGTCATTAGCGCAGGACATAATAATAGGTACAGTATCATCAGAATACACTAATAATAGTTTCCTGAATCTCATCAGCTATGTCGATTTTCGATAAAAAATTCGTCAGGTTCACGTCACTGAAATCGTTTCCAAGGATTTTACGAATGTCTGTGGATATGTTGAATGTGTCTCGAGCATTACGGTACTTCGGGCACTCTATTAGTGAATTTTTCTCCAAGAGATCCGTTTGGCACTGGTCACAGATTGGGGCTTGGTTATGAAGAAGAAGGTGTTCATTGGTGATTCTGGTATGGCCGATCCGCAATCTAGATAGGGTTGTTTGACATTTTCGGTTTCCCTGTAGCCGTTTCCATGGGTATATGGATGATCAAATTTCAGCTAATTTAGATGTGGATTGTTGCCATTGATTTTGCCATTCACATGATATTTTATGTGTTCCATGAGTTTCAAGGTTAGTTGCTACTACTCTTGAGACTATTCTTGATGCTAGGTTCGTTATAGCTCGTCGTGCAGCGGTATCTGCTTTCTCGTTTCCCGGAAGCGATTTTACTAAATATACTGCACGCTAGCACAAACCACGCCCACCATAATACGTCATATCTCCAAACATTACCGATATACTCGGAGTCAGCACATCGCACTAAATATACTGTGCTTCAACGCAAGAATACACTTTTTATGATTTTGCCACGAATTCGACTGAAGCTTTCTCGATGCCAATCTCTTGTACGCAGTAAATTTATATACCCAAATGGTCTAATGGTTAGCGCAGTCTGAAGGTCCATGGTTCGAATCGCTGTGAACTTGAACTTTTTTTTGCTACTTTTTTTTTCACCAATGTTTTTTTACTTCATTCTGGTTCTCCTTTTTCAGAAAATATTTGAAGTCAAATAGGTTAGTGCGTTTAGGAAAAACAGTCTCATTTTATTCAATTTTGTTGAAGAACTTAACTTTTGAAATATATTATTAATCAATGTGTTTCTACACTATATTCTGGTTTTCCTTCCTCAAAAATATTGCAATCAGGAATAGGTTAGTTCGTTAAGGATAAATAGTCTCTGAGTTTTGCCTAAGTACTTCGACACAACACTACACTGTTTTACCACTAACCAAACCGATTTTTTAACGCCTCGACACGTGTTTCGCTAACATAGTTAGCGAAACACGTGTCGAGGCGTTAAAAAATCGGTTTGGTTAGTGGTAAAACAGTGTAGTGTATTATCGTGCCAAAGGTTCCAGTCTTCGATATATAAGTACTTCGAAGATGGGATATTACGGTGGGCGTGGATTTTGCTAGCGTACAGTATATTTAGTAAAATCGCTTCCCGGAATACTAATGTGTGAGGGGACTCACATGAAGCGGACAGATTCGTGTTATTCCTGGATAGTGTAGAGTTCCTTTTTCATTAGTAAGAGAATAGGATTACTTGGGTAGATAATTCTCGAATTATGTATGGCACTCAGAGAGTCGGATACTATGAGAAAATTATCACCATCATGGTTTTTGAGATAGATCAGTGCTTGTTGTATGGCGTATAGTTCTCCAATGTAGGTGCATGTGATTTTCGGCATCTTGAACATTAGTGTATAATTTGGCGTGATTATGGTTGCACCCACACCCTCTTCGGTTTTCGATGCATCACTGAATAGGAATACATGATTTCTTAATGCTGATATTTTTTTATGGTAAAATTTCAGTATGATGGTAGGGACTGTTTCAGATTTTTTGAAACAAGTCATGCTCGTGTCACAGTTTGGCATACGTATGGTCCAGGGGAAAGGAGTATTTATATTTTGAGGAAATGTTGAGGGCAGGGATAAAGACATACTTCTAGTCGGTCAACCACACTTTATAATAACACATTATAATTTAACATTGACTGATTTTGGCACAATGGCCATCATCAGACTGATGAGACCTAGAATACAATTTCAATGTCAAGGAAATATGAATGGTGTCAAAATAAAAACAAACCTGTCACGGGTCAGAAGACGAAATCAGTATAATTAGGAATGTGAATTCATGATGTGTTGGATTCAGTTTTGGTATATCACCAACCATTTTCATAGCGGCTGAAGTCAAAATTCCAAATTATGAACCACCCTGTTTTCGTTCAAATTAAATATCAGTAGATAATGAATCAAAAGTTAAGATAGGGACATGTAAGCCGTTTTGACCAATAATGAATAGTTCCGACCCAAAACAATCCTAATGTTCAAAGATCTCGATTTTAAACACCCTATTTCTCTGTAATCATTCTCGCTAAAAGAAGTATACCTTTGATACGTCACGCATTTTTGAGTCATCCTGTACCACTTGAAATATTCTGGAAATGAGCTGCTCATGAGCCTAGACCATCACAGGAGTTTGTGTTCAGCTATCTCAAACAGCGAAGCCGTTATCTCACTTTCCCATTTCAACTCACCCGGTATATATGATCACCCATCAAGTGTAGCAAAGTTCCCTACCTACGATTATAACATTGCCCTAATCCCATCATTAGATGCACTCACTAGCGGTAGCAAAGTCAGATGCCTATATACTACTGAAATATCGTCTAATAGCAATATACAGATGCACTCGCTAGTGTCAGCAAGGTTCCATATCTAATAATCGCAGGTGGGTTATAATCAGCAGAGTCGATTTTATAATCACAGGTGATAACTCGCTTGTCCCCTATGCTATTAGATTTTCTTGCTGGGGTAATTCGATATCTGACTATGTTTAATAGGAATTTTTCTCAGTGTACGTTCGCTTGAATGCTGTTTAGATGTGCATGTTCACTTGGAACCCCTCAACAATATTATGAGGTCAGTTTGCCTATAAAAGAAATCCTAATTT
This sequence comes from Phaedon cochleariae, assembly GCA_918026855.4. Taxonomy (NCBI): domain Eukaryota; kingdom Metazoa; phylum Arthropoda; class Insecta; order Coleoptera; family Chrysomelidae; genus Phaedon; species Phaedon cochleariae. The sequence continues at coordinate 15,865,438 of OU896709.1, read as the reverse complement.
GATTCAATGACAAATTGACCCCTTATTATTTTGAAGAAACGCACGGCACTGTCTCAAATCATGTTCCTCTTTGGAAAAATGATGATGTTGATAGTTATTTTATTCATACCAGTTCAGATTTGGGAAAGATCACACGACTGAAAGCTGATATATTCGCAGGAACCAAGGTCACCATCTGACATTGTTCTAAAATTGTTCTATCCGTCATTCGGTTACTTCCTCACGAGCAACCCTCAGAAAGCCTTCGAGAGTCATGTGCGAGCAAGGAATGACGGGGGCCTCACCTTTTGAACATGTGATCCCAAACCTTTTTCAATGCAAATTGTCAGTCACAATGTAGTGAATATTTCTTTCAGGCTCATTTTGGGGAAAATCATCTGATTTGTCTTCACTACACGTATATTGATTGACGAGGAGAGAAAATCCCGATTAATCTGGAATAATGAATGTACCACCTCCTTGATCAACCTACAGACAGTTTTCTTCTTTTCGTACCTCATAAATACTTCTAATACGACATCTAGAATAACCCTGTATACATATGTTCAACGAAATAACAAGATGGGGCTCCGATGGTGTCATTTCAGTAAATATAGAGAGAAAATGAGTTATTTAACTTTATGCGCATGGATGCAATATAAAACCTAAAAAACTACGGTCCTCTTCTAACCTCTGAATTAGACATTGGGATAGATCCGATCCTTTGCGATGTCATTCGCGGTTATAAATGGGAAGCCCGCAAATAGGTCCCAGGCCTGACATAGTATCCTGCTATCGTCCTGCTCCATCCAACCAGTGGTCATTTATAATTCACTATCGTATCAGAGTAGGGCCGACAAGGAGGACTTGACCTTTACTCAACGCATTAGGATCATTTCGTTTTCTGAGTAAAGCTCGTGAGAGTAGAAAGAACGTATGCCTTGAGGACTTTACGATACATTTTGACAGTGAGATATATCGGTTCGAGAACGACCAAGCTGTGGGTGAAACAGGAATTTCGAGAGAAGCATAATTATACAGAGCGTACCGTTATAACCATGTCTCGAAACAGTTAATTACCTAACGCATTGGGATATGGTTGACTGAGCAATGGAATATAGGATGTGGAGAAGAGAAATCTGAATACATTTCAGAGATTCTTCCTCAGATTGATAAACAATAAAAATCGATTATTCTCCAGTTATATTATTTATGAGCATAGTAAAGTTTTGGATCCAAGCCAAGACAACAACGTCGTCTATAGTAAATAATCGTAGTTTCTATATAGCTAGTGGTGGCAAACATATTTTTCGAATGATTTCGGCCAAGACGTCTGCCAGTCACTGTATAAGATTATCAAAAACATATTACTGATCGTTAGTTTCAAGTCTCCTTGGTCCATATCAAATGATTGAATTTACTTCGAAATCTCATCTCTCAGTCGCTTTATTTGATACACTCTACGTCGACCGCCATTTCTTCCGAACCAAGTTGAGGATATTGTTATCATTTCTGGACGTGACAACTCGCCCAGCAAGCTGACTCCACTTTCCGAATCAATTATCCGGAACAGTTTTGTTAGATAACTCCTAACTAGATTCGATCCTGCCTCCTTCACTTGTTCTGAATGAAATAACTTCTTGCTGCTTCCTGCTGATATCGAGCAATCCTACCCAATATTCAATTTATCTTGTAGAAGGCCATGATGATTTTTGTCACATCGAAACTCGAAGTCTCAAAGATCAACATTCTGGAAAAGATCTGGTGATATTGAATTATTTCGATTTGAATGATGTTGATATCGGTGTAAGTGAGAAGTACATGACAACATGAATGATGAAAGTTCCTCGATATTTGTCGAAATCGGATAATTTTCGTCCTTGAATAAGGATCATATTGCTTGAAGCTGACCGATTTTCATCCATTGCAGTTTCAATTATTGACTGGAATTTCATATCATATGAGTGCCTCATCAGATCATGGTGAATGTTATCATTCAAATATCTGATTTATTTCTCCATTAGCTTTGCAACCGTACCACGAATCATCAATGTGTATATAGGGTTACTGGTGATTCGATACATTCCTTTGGAGATGTGATACAAGAGAGGGTTAGGAGCGAATTCAACCCCCAATATGTATCATGCAAAAGTTAATGGTTTTTGAGATATTCGAAAATTCCCATGTTTTTCTACAAATGGTTGGGGTTTAAGGGTTTGAAAGTTACTTTCCCGAAAATCTTTTGTATATTCTTTATTCTTCCAACTAGAATAGATGATCAACACTAAGGTCTTATGTTTGGGATCAAAAAAATTCAGAAATAATTCAGATATAGGTATTTTGTAAATACGGAATAGTTTCGTTTTTTTGTGAATTGATGATTTTGAGATTTTCAAGCGGTTATTTTCAGAAGAATCTCTTAGCCATGCACATTTATTGAAAACTTGTCAAAACTTCCTCAATGTAATAAGCTATCAAATTGGGTACAAATCAAACTGGAAGTGCTTGATTCAGGTTTGTTATTTGAAACGAATAGTAACAAATATTTCTACTTGAAAAATGCCCATCAGTATTTTTTTTTTGACGATACAGCATCAACTTTTTTCTCATTTTCGTTCAGTTTCTCCAGGCATCTAAATAGCATAGCAAATGTTCATAACCTCCATATTGGGTTGAAGAAAACCTCTGTTTAACAAAGGAAACTAGTTTCCAACGGAAGTTTTCTGTAAATGTATGGATGTTTTCTCGTAGACAATCTATACTGTGAAATGTATGAACATTTTCAACGGCCTGATCAGCAGTGGCTACGAAGTAGCACAATAGCTTAGATTATTTCGTTTCAATCTTCCCCTGGAGATGCTGACATATAGTTAGCGAAACACGTGTCAAGGCGTTTACAAAATCGGTTTGGTTACAGGGTAATGTATAATCGTACCAAAAGCTCCAGTACTCGATATACGATTTTTCAATTCATGTAAAATAACAAACGACTATCAATCACTTTTAGTTTAGTACCCAGTCAGACACAGCTATTGCCTTTAAGAAGGTTCAACAAGTGTTTGACAAACGGACTCAGATTTTCCTCTAAAGATAACTGTTAGAAAGTGTTAACATCCACAATTCACAAACAAAAGTACGTTTTATTATTTACAGTAATTCCTTTGTGACCTGAGTTATTCTATCATTACAATGATTATTTTGTTCCAAAGATGAGACCATGATGTTGATCATGTATTCTAGTTGGGAGGTTGAATTTTAACCATTAATGTTCTCCTTCTGGAGTAAAACAGTAACATTCGAATATTTCTAAAACTATTGTTTCCTACATGATTCATAATATGGTTGAATTCATCCCTCACCATCTCCCCTACCACATCTCCAAAGGAATGTATCTGAATATTAGTATAACCCTGTAGAATTGAAATATTCCCTACTCTAATCACAATCTGTGAACACAAAGAAATTGGTACAAATCAAACAATTCCATCTGATTGGACATTAGTCCTGAAATGCTTCGCTTTCAAGATACATGGTGTTGAAGTTGAAAGTTTTGATTGTTGGTCTTCATGATCACCCTGTATTAGCTCTCATGATGGCAGAATCCAGTCTGGTTGGCGACTAAAACAGTCTGAAAATTTCAGAATAATCCTCATTGAGGTAATCTCATCAATGGATGTTATCAGGACACCTATACATTGAAATTTGGAATCAAATCAATTTTTCAGGATTTCCTCAGAAACTGAGCAGAATACAAAAATTCAATGAGTAGTAAATTTGTTGTGTTCCCAATTGTTTAATATAATGAAAATATCGAACTTGAAAAAAACTAGGACGTATATGTACTCAATTTACCATAAATATCCGAGTAAATATCGAAAAGATAACCAACTGCGACGCCAATGAATTATTAATTTTGATCAAATACCACCAAAAAGTGTTCCTTAATACTGTTAACAAAATCCTCGAGTTTTATTGGGATTCGAAAACATAATTTTGAGTACCTAATTAATGAAAGAACGATTTTTCATTGAAAGTTCGACAACATGTATCTTGAAAACTAAGCATTTCTGGACCTGCTTATATGTTTATATGAGCTTCTCTTCTCAAAACCACCCAAATAATCACCCCTCCAAGATTGGTCACAAACTCAAAAAACAGCCTGTATAGGACGCAATATTGACCCACCCTGTGTATACTTTGTATTATTGTGAACACTTCATATACTCTATTCAAAGAAATAGTATTTATTATCAAAAATTCTAAAAATATGATATTCAAGTTCTTTGATCTCGCACTAACGATAGATATCTTGTTCTGTTTCAGGTAAGCATAGAACCCTGCAACAAAAATCCATGAAATGTAAGTTACATTCAATTTATCGAGTAACAAACAGCACTGAAAATGTGTACCAAATAGAATCGGTCGATATTATAACAAAAGAATACAAAAAATATGCCTAAATTCTCCACCAAATGATACGATACGGTTACATACCAACCCTCATGAAAGGGTTGTTATGGAATCTTCGAACTCGTATTTCAAAAGCATAAAAAATAACGGTGTCATGATAAAAGTACTGCAGGACGGAGTATGGCAACAAAAAAGCTTTAGATTCGCTACGTTGGAAATCTAATGGAGCGAAACAATATCGCATCGTATCACCATTATTTCGGGAGAACAATAGTTGTTGGATATGTGAGAAAATGTCGCTTCAGTGTATTTTGCGAGGTGTTTTGTTAACAGTTTAGTATTTCACGTCGCTCTGAGTCTCTTTGAATTCGCTTCATTAGCATAAGGTATCAAGTTTTGGTGATGAAGCGATGGCAAATTGCCATTAAGCTCTTATGGGAGAGAGAACAGAAAGTTTATGCAGTATTTGCACTTTGCATTTGAATATTTTCGAGGTATATGTACAAAGTGTTTTCGAAATTGGAGGGATAAATGACGTGAGTAATGAAAGAAAAGAAGGCAAAAGGAATAAAAATACATTATATTGTCGAAACGAAAAAAAACGTAATATCACATTGAATTCTGATTATGTATACACAGAAAATAATTTTGTACGTAAAATTAATGAACGGCGGTCGTCAATTTTTTGAACATTAATATTACGAATCGATGATTATTACAATCATTTCTGATGATGGGTTCATACCGCAAGACACTGAAACAATGAACGAGCCAACATTGAACAATGAACGAGAAACATCAAAAGTTAATCATTTTTTTTATTCATGTGATGAAAAACTTCATTGAATCAACGTTTTATGTTTATTGATCTATGTTTTTCATCATTGGAGCAATAAACTTTTCGTCATGGATCTATCAACAACAAACATAAGAAACTAATGAATGGTCTTCATTGTTTCAATGAACACTAAACGTTGATTTCATGAAATGAAACATCAACTTCCAAAACAGGCGCCAAATTATTGTTGCCTACCCATGGATCAATCACGCCAAACATTAATACTATGAAAAGAAACATCAACTCCCAAAACAGGCGCCAAATTAATGTTGCCTACCCATGGATCAATCACGCCAAACATTAATACTATGAAAAGGTTTCATAATACGCGGTGAATTTTTCATTTGCCATTTTATTTTATTTCTATTCGTTCAGTTGTTAATGAAAAGTTGAAAGTGCTGGGTCGTGTTTTGTGTTTCTGTGGCTCGTATAGAATTCCTACCTATTTGTGAAATTGTGCCACATCAATGGGATAAACATATTTGAGAAAGGTGAGTCCTGTTAATTTTGAATTACTTTTTTCACAATTCTTACGATTAGGATATATTAACTCAGCAAACATTGAACTACCGGGAGAATTCCGGCCTAGTGCAGGCAAGTGTGAGAAAGTGTCGATGCCGGTGTATTGGTGATGTCCGATGATTTCTCTATGCTAAGTAACCATCAGTTGAAAATACGATGATGGCCTTGTGATGGTATGATGTATAGAACGAGTTGAGCACTACCGAGTTGTGGCCCCTTGCTGGCCAATATCCTGTTCACTACTCGTCCCACTGGGGGATTTTCTGGGAACGTCTACATCAACAACCAGCTGATCATTTGGATAATTATTATATGTCACTCTAGTGATAGCGTATTTTTCGTTTTTCTCTGGTTTGTTGTCATATCATTGTGCTCATCACTTTCCCTGGTCGTTATAATGGCAGTTATGGTGGCAGGAGTATTCTCAATTGATAATATAGAAGATGGATTCTTCAATGATGATAATATGTATTGAGTAAGTATCAATCTACCTATCTAGTGTTCCAAATTTTGTTATGAAATGCATGTGTTTGTGATGATAATAATTGTAGTGGCTCCTACCTCTCCAGAAGCGTAACTATCATGGACTGCTTGGTTCGTTACTATCAGAAGTAATATTTGGTTATGGAAACCTGTCTCTATCATTGAAGTGAATAACAATAAGGCCTGTGCCTCCATATGTAAGTATATATCACGTAATCAGACTATATATTGATCAAGTTATGAACTCATGTAACAGAGTATTTTGTTTCTCATACTTCTATGAAGAAAGAATTCTGACATCAAGAAAGGCCACTTCATGATAACTTATGAAGAATTTTATATTTCAGAAGTACCTACCTCGCAACGAAGAATCTATTTTGGAGGAATGCTTCCCAAATAAGATGAAGATGTAGATATACCAGCCGGTAAGCAGTCACTCTGAGGAGTTTTATCATGGAAGAAGAGAGAGGTTAAGAAGATATCATTGTGTCATTCATAAATTGTTTCCTTGAAATCTGGTATGTGTCTATTTCATATAATATGATGATAAACATCAAAAAATATATTGAGTTACTAGAACTTCCAGATCAATTGGACCCCTGAAACCCCTACCCTTCCCTCTACCCCTCCTCCTACCCCTCCCCCTACCTCGTTAATATGTAACCAATGTCGTTAATTGGCCATTACAGTCCCATCATTTCTGTTTATGCTGGGCTTGCTATGGGCAACTCAATGTGTCGATTATGTTGTACCCATATCAAAATGTTTGCTGGGTAGGTACTCGTGAGATGCACAAGGTACTATTCTTTCTACAACTACTGGTTATTGTCATCACATTGTTATCATTTTATTTTCTACAGAAAATGAAAATCAAGTTAATTAGGTGTTCAGATCAGTATTTTGCCTGATAGGGAGGTTATTAGTTCTTGAAAATACTTACATTGGCAAATAATTCCAAAGCTTCGCCGTTCTATGGACGAACGAGTTTTGGTAGAGTGTAGTTCAACATATTTCAGTTAACAAAGAAAGAATGTGCTGACTGGGCCTGTCGAGTTCGTCTGACTGGTATTACTTGTGATTGAATTATAGCAGAGATTTCTGTGGAACATTTCCCTTATTATCAGATACTCAGTTATAATTATATTATAATGAATGGAAAGGGCAAAATTTGTTTATTCCGACAAAAAATGTATAAGGTGAGCGAATATTTGTTTTTTGAATATCGTCCAAGTTTATCAGTCTTCGATCATTCAGTGTATTTTTGACATTTCGGAAACATTTTTAGTTGACTTCATTAAAAAATATTCATCACATTTGTTATTCAATACAATTAGGTAGATTTCAACAAAAAAAAAAAAATATATCATTAAGAAAACCATCAGTGTTCTGCGACTGCCTTGTAAATGTATATATTATATTATTCATCAGGTCACATCAAATCAGTGGATGTACTAGATAATTTTGGGCCGATTTTGGGTTTTTCAAAATTTTTGAAATTAATTACTCTGATGCGTGAAAAATTTGTCCCCTTATTACTGATAGTGACGATACTGTTGACAACATTATCTTCGACGACGACTATACCACTGTTAAATACCAATAGAATTTGTTCGTCACATCTATAACTGTCGAACATAGATTCATGCTCATTTTTCATTGATTCAATGAAGAAAATCATCAAGTGATGTCTATCGTTCGTAATATCAATAACCGCCGATCATAGATCCATGCTAGCTGATTATTGATTCAATGTTCAGCTGTGATAAACTGAGTCTGTCCTTCGTAACTGGCACTTACATATTCATGCTCACTGTTAATTGATACAATGTACATAAACCATAAACCAATGTTTATCATCATAGATCCATGCTCGCTGTTTATTGATTCAATGTACAACAACCATGAACCAATGTAAATCCATTCGTAATATCAATCACCGGCAAACATAGATCGATGACCATTATTCGTTGATTCAACGTACTGCAGTCATAACTCAATCAACAAGAAAATTTACGTACGACCGTTCATTGTATTAATGAAACCCGTCATCGGCCCAAAATTAATGTTGACGTTCACTGATTTGATGTACTTTTTTATTAATATAACGTACCTTTTTCGTTCTGTGTATGATAATATGGACTTCTAGAATAGCCAAATAAAGTTTCAAGTGGAGATTTGATTGCCTACGTAAAAGGGACAATCTATTCCAATGTTTACGAAGAAATTACATTTGACATAAAGATAGGTAATAATATGCAGGGTGTTCCATTTGAAGGAACAAAGTTGCTGGTATCGACAGAAAAACTGGAAAATCAAAAATAGTTATTTTTGTATCTAGAGCGCGAAATGCTACTTTGGTGATCGAGATCTGATTTTTTAACGAGGCGTAGCCGAGTTAAAAAAATAGTCGAGATGACCAAAGTATTTCGCGCTCGAGTTGCAAACAACATTTTTTCTACAAACTTCAAAAAATATAGTTCTGAAGTAAAAATATGCTCAGCTTGATATCGAAAATAGTGTTGAACTGGCTTGAAGAGGCCTCCCCCTATCCTCCCTAGGTACGCACGATGTTCCATGAACATAATAGGAATTTCCTTTCGTGCGATCCAAGAAATAAAACAAAGTTATTGTTGAACATTCAGAAATAAATGATTTCGTGGATGTTTGTTCGATTGAGGACCATGAAGTTGAAATATAAATATCTCATATATTTCACATAACAATGCGCGAAGTGTACTTCGCACACTGTTTTACTTCGCGCACTGCTTCGCACATTGTGTCGTGGTAACGTAGGAAACTGAAAAAAGTGCCACTTCGCAATTTGTTATCAATGCGCGAACCTTGTCATTTTTTGACGTTTGTAGAAAAAATCTGTTTACGAACACAGGAACAAAATCTGAGTGTCATATATCCACGACAAAATATTTTTTCTACAAACGTCAAAAAATGACAAGGTTCGCGCATTGATAACAGATTGCGAAGTGACACTTTTTTCAGTTTCCTACGTTACCACGACACCATGTGCGAAGCAGTGCGCGAAGTACCTACTTCGCGCATTGTTATGTGAAATATATGAGATATTTATATTTCAACTTCATGGTCCTCAATCGAGCAAACATCCACGAAATCATTTATTTCTGAATGTTCAACAATAACTTTCTTTTATCTCTTGGAGCGCACGAAAGGAAATTCCTATTATGTTCGTTCGTGGAATATCGTGCGTACCTAGGGAGGATAGGGGGAGGCATTTCAAGCCAGTTCAACACTATTTTTCATATCAAGCTGAGCATATTTTTACTTTAGAACTATATTTTTCGACGTTTGTAGAAAAAATTTTGTTTGCAACTCGAGCGCTAAATACTTTGGTCATCTCGACTATTTTTTTAACTCGCCTACGCCTCGTTAAAAAAATCAGATCTCGATCACCAAAGTAGCATTTCGCGCTCTAGATACAAAAATAACTATTTTCTACAAACGTCAAAAAATGACAAGGTTCGCGCATTGATAACAAACTGCGAAGTGACACTTTTTTTCAGTTTCCTACGTTACCATGATACCTTGCACATAACAATGCGCGAAGTAAAACAGTGCGCGAAGTACCTACTTCGCGCATTGTAATGTAAAATTAATGAGATATTTATATTTCAACTATATGGTCCTCAATCGAGCAAACATCCATGAAATCATTTATTTCTGAATGTTCAACAATAACTTTGTTTTATCTCTTGAGTGCACGAAAGGAAATTCGTATTATGTTCGTGGAACATCGTGCGTACCTAGGGAGGATAGGGGGAGGCCTTTAAAGCCAGTTCAACACTATTTTTCATATCTGGCTAAGCATATTTTTACTTTAGAACTATATTTTTTGACGTTTGTGGAAAAAATGTTGTTTGCAACTCGAGCGCGAAATACTTTGGTCATCTCGACTATTTTTTTAACTCGGCTACGCCTCGTTAAAAAAATCAGATCTCGATCACCAAAGTAACATTTCGCGTTCTAGATACAAAAATAACTATTGTCACCGCAACAAATATTTTTTGTCAGTTCTCAATTCAAAATTCATTTGATGTAACTCCTTAATGATTCAATTTAACAGCAGGAATTGGTTGAATAAACAAAGACTATTTTGTTCCTATAATACAATATCTGCTCGTATAACGAGTGGCAAAATTTGCAGTTTATTTTCAGAGAGTGAATATGTTAAAATAACAATATATATTCTTCGATCAACCAAATTGTATTTATAATTGACGCAATATTTCGCTGAATATTGAAAAAAATCCAATAACTGAATTTCAAAACTAGGAGAAATTAGAGATCAATTTCCTCAGTTGATTCAAGACTATTAGCTTGTATAAGTGTCATAAGAAATCCTCGGACAGCCTAATATAATTACACAAACGGATGTTTTTGGTGTATATGTACACCCCAATCGAGGCAAGCGTAGGAAGGTTGTAAGAAACGCCACCTGGTGGCGAAAATGCAACTAGATAATCATTCAACAAAATATTTGTTTGATATAATGTATTTGTGGGTTCTGTTCAACAAAGTGATTTGTTTGAAATAACAACATATTTCTTGATAGTGATGTGTTGACTCAACAAAATATGATGTTTTATATTCAGTTGAACCTTTGTCAAAATCAATTGAATTTTGTCGAATGAACAAAATGCATATGATTGACTGAACAATGAGATAATAGTCGGATGAACAAAATTCATTTTTTGTCAACTATAAATGTTTTTGAATGAAATGAACCGTTTGTTCAAGTAAGCAAATATTTCAATCAAATTATTTTGTCTCCTCGCAAAATTGTGTTCAATTTAACAGAAAAAAAATTAATAAAATTATTTTGTGTGTGCAACAAAACTTTTTTTCCGTGAGAGCAGAAGTTACACGGGTGGCTCGATACATTGAGTAACTTGGTAGGGGGAGCTGTTTGACGTGAGACATGCTGTATACCAAGGTAATCATGACTGACGACTCTCGGAAGTTATATTTCAGAATGAATATTGGAATGAGGTTGGCTCCAATCTAATTCTATTTGAGTTTTAGCTATTGTTATATGAGGAACAATAGTTCCATTCGATAAAAAATATAGAAGTTACTAGAATTCAACATGATTCTAGTACAATGATTTTCGGGTGAATTAAAAATGAATCAAGACCATTTTTTGGTTTAAAAAGCTGAATTTTGTAGATGATCTTGAATTTCTATAGTGATAGTCATCATTTTTTCATAAACTAGCTGTTGTTTATATTGTTCATGGTTTCGCGTGTTTAGAGATTACATTTATTGATGGATATAATCCTTTTATTTGTTATTCGTAAGTATTTGATTTACATGGTTGAGCTAATGAATTGTGAGAATGATAATTTTATGAGAGGAAAAAGGTTCAGCAAATTAGTAGGAGAATTCACATCTTTATATACACGGAAAAAAAGGATTTGTTGCTTCAACAAATTATTTATGCTTGAGTTATTTTTGTTGGACTGAGCAATTTTTTGTTGAATCAACCAGATACATGATTATTCCATGGAAGCAGCTTGTTCAAATCAAGAATGTAGTCTAATTGAATCAACAGTATAATATCAATTCCATCAACAAAATATATGGTTTCTTCAAAAACAAATTATGTCGATCCAAAATAATGTCGATGTTGATTCAACTATAAACATTTCGTTGGTTTGATCAAAGAATGATCATTTTGATGAAAATATATCTTTGAAACAACATACAAGTTGTCTTATTCCGATGTATCAATGAACTCGTTTCGAACGGATCATTTGCTTGAATAGAGCAACGAAATAAGTAATATCAATGAAATATTTTGTTCATTCTACATCAACTTTAATTTTCGCCTCTAGATGGCGATCATTTCGCCTCGTCTATGCCTGCCTCGAGTTCATTATATACGTGAAGCCTTATTCTTCGTGTTTGATATATCAGCTGGATAAGTCGAACTTAGGATGATTAGCAATCCGAAATAGTTTTCCATCAGTTAAAGAGAAGTAAAGACTAAAGATCTATGCTAGGAGTCGACAAGTTTCCTAGTTTTGTTTATTCTATTGATGTGAAATTTCAGAAAATTTCCGAATATTGAATTTGGTTCAACAATTCAACAATTTGTGGAATGGATATATAGTTTCTCTTGAATCAACAAAATATTTCATTGAATTAACCAAATATTTCATTGAATCAACCAAATATTTCATTGAATCAACCAAATATTTCTTTGAATCAACCAAATATTTCTTTGAATCAACCAAATATTTCGTTGAATCAACTAAATATTTGATTGAATCAATATCTTGTTATTTCGATTCAATTCAATATCTCTTCATAAACAATTCATGGATGTGCTTGATTGAAGAAGATCCAGAGTTCATGCAAGACATATTTACTTGATTCAAACTTCGAATTCGCTCTGAAACAAGATATAGATTTACTCATTTCAAGATTATATTTTGTCGTGCATATATGACACTTTTATTTGCTCCATTCAATTAAATTTTGCTTGATTCAACAATTCCTTTTTTTCCGTGTACGTAATTTTGAAGTCCACGAGACGTAAGCATCACGTTATATTTTGAATTCCTGCTATTCGTCTAAAAACCGTGATATTTACTCGTAATTTGTTCCCAGTTACGAAGGCACCAAGTACCTACGTATTTGTAACGTCACCACTACTTATCTGAGTCAATGATTTCAGGTTCTATATAGGTTTTACGAGACTCAACAGCAAAAATAAGAATGAAAGTTTCCGTATTCAAACACTTTTCGTATAATATTCACTAAAGTCACTGACTTTATTAAAGAATTGGAATGATGAGAGAGATTGAAACGGATTGTATTCTATTTTGTATTCCTAGCTATCAGAGAAATTCCTGAATTCGAACAGTGGTTCGAAGTTTACCTATGGGTCTGCTTGGTCATCACTAACAACCTTCAACTTTATATCAATATATCCTCCAAACTGCATAGGAGAGCTATGCATCATCTCGGTGAATTATAGAGTTACTGTATTCCTAATTCAATAAATGAAAATTAGTTTCAGAAATGTTCTTGTTGCATTCGGCATCTATCAACAGCAATGCAATTTATGGTTTGCAGGCATTCCCAAGGGATTATTATTATACATCCTCAGTTATTGATTGATGAGAACAAATAGACTATTATCTATTACTTACTCCACATGAAATTCATGAAACACTACCAAATAATGTACAAATTGATTCCATGCTAGTTCCTAAGAAAATGTTCACTATTGTGTAGAGATGATGGGAGCTTCGTCTTTCTTCAACTAGATAGATAGATTTTTCATCGTACATCAAAATTATTACAATTCTCATTACAACAGCTGAGCTCGAACCCATTCGATGAAAAAGTAATCGTTCGATTTAGATATGATCAATCAAGAAAATACTCATAGAAATGAATTCAGTGATATTCAATTTTATAAATACAGATTATTTTCTATTTTCGAGGCACTACGTATACGATTTGTTTTTGACTAGTATTATTTTCTATTTTCGAGGCACCACGTATTCGACGATTTGTTTTTGACTAGTATCATCATACAGAAATAACAGATTCAACAAGAAACTTCACTGAACGATTTCGCTTGAACTTTTAAGTGGTTCAACATTGAGACATGAATTATTCAAATATCAGGAAACAAGCAAACAAATTTAAAGTTATTCATAGGAAAACTCAGTGAGTTGATTCACAGTCCGCATAGAGCTCTCGATCCGTATAGATATAATTCACATCGTAGTATTTAGTTTTCTCATTTATCATGTTCATCAGATGGGTATTATGTTATTATATAGTGCCATTAATAGACATATTTTTTCTCATCATTGATTCCCTGGAAACTATTGTACTTGATTCATTATTTTGCAATAAACGGTGCAAAACAAATAACAACTAATTCTGCTTGATCAAGAATTCAAGCAAATAGATAGAGATTGCGACAAGATAGCGTTGCCGCATACATACTTTTTTGAGAAATGCATGTATGATTCATTGTTTATTCATTCGTATTGCTATCAACAGTCAAAATTATCTTGAAATGCTCGACTATGACCTGAAAGACATATACCCAACCAACATTTTCAGAGAATTTCACCAAGCAGAGAGAAAAATTAATTGAAGAAGTCGAAATTTCCTAATTTCCGAAATAATTTTTCACCTTTATGCCCTAAATAACTGGAAGTTATGGAGGAGGTTGTGAAATGCATGATTAGGACCTTAACATTCTCTCTAAAAACCTTCAATCCGTAGGCAAAGTGCCTAGTTGGAAAATACTCATTACAGACTCCAAAGATAACTTCATAGTTCTAGTGGGCATATAGTTATTAATTGGGTGATATATTCAACTTCAATTCAACCATTGAAGTGTCTTCAAGGCCCTCGAACTTTCAGGAGGATATCATTGGAGTTGAAATACACCAGATTCCAACTTCATAAACAAAATAGTCAGGGAATAATCAGATGAAAATACTCTTGATCACCTATTTTGATACCAATTTAGTGGAAGGAGTTTCTTAGACTTTTTTTGACCTAATTTTCACCAAATTTATGTCCGATGAAGGTAAGATTACCACGATGGAATCCTCATAGACCGAAGTGTCCTTGATAGAGTCGAAAATATCAAGAAAAATCCAAAAGAGTTGATGGCTATTATATTGCCCTTCGTGTTTTGAGGTCGACAACTATTTCGAAATGTTCATTCATTTCTGAAACAAAACTGTAGACAAGCGTAAGCTATAAGTTCTGAATGTTTCATTCATCATTATCAGTGAGTGGTTTCAGGTAGCTTTCATCAGCTTGAGCGCGAATTCGAGAGCGAATTATATAATAATAATAATAATAATAATAATAGTTTATTTGCAGTTCAAATTATAAAAGAAAATATAAATATATAAAGGACATGAAAATACAATAATGTTATGAACCACAAAAGAGACCACTAACAACATTGCTCGAAAGCTTGCTGGTCTAAGTAGTTGCCTCGAGAAAAAAAAAAGTGCAATTCATGATTTTAGATTAATATACAAACTGAGGTAATAATAAATCACAACCCTATTATATGATAGAAACACATATAGATGATAGATAGGCATACAAAATATATAAAAATAGATTGATCAAATTTTGCATCAAAATTGTTCAAGATTGTTCAAGGAGGTGTTGTTTATATTTATATTTAAAATTACTTTTACTGAAACGTTTGAAATTGCTAGGGACATCATTGTAGAGCGCGTAAATGTTGTAACTGTAAGACCTGCGGAAGAAAGCTGTTTTATGTTTTGGAGGTGAGATGAGGCCTTTATATCTCAAATTGAGAGAGTGCACATCAGTCCTGAATTGTATTTTATTGTAGAGATACGGAGGACATTTATCACGTATGATCTTTTGAAAAAGTGTTACTGAGTGAAGTTTCCGTCTGTTGGACATGTTCAGCCATTTTGCTTCTTTCAATTTGTGAGATATGCGTTGAAACTTTCTAACACCAAAAATGAATCTCAAACACGATCTTTGCATACGCTCAATTCGATTCTGTTCAGTTACAGTTATACATGGGCCATATAAAATATCTGCATAATTGAAATGAGAAAGCACAAGTGAGTCACATAATTTGATTTTTTGTTGTGTATTCAGAAGTTGTCTATGAGGATATAATAATTTAAGATTGAAAAACGCTCTTTGCATACACTTATTCACATGCTTCCGAAATCTCAATTCAGTATCAATTTCAACACCCAGGTTCTTTGTGGACTGAGAACAGGAAAGACGGCAATTGTTAATGTATATAGCTGAATTTCTTTCAACAATATTACGATCTTTGCCAAATTCCATTATCGAGGATTTAGATGAGTTGATCTGGAGGTCATGTATTTGTGAGTTTTTTACAAGTTTGTTGATCTCATTATTGATGATTCTATTTGCTGAGTCAATTTCTTTCGGGTCGAATGAGAAGTGGAGTTGAGTATCGTCTGCATATTGGTATATTTTACAGTTTCTTAAATCGTTAGTGATATGGCATACATGAATACAAAATAACAGGGGGCCAAGAATCGAGCCTTGTGGAACCCCTCTCTTTATATCAGACATCATGGAGCGTCCAACTACGGTTTCAACATATTGTTTTCTGTTCGACAAGTAATTTCTCATAAGTTCACATGCACTTTCTGAAAATCCAATGGAATGTAAAATTGACAAAAGAATTTCATGGTTGATCGTATCAAATGCTTTTGAATAATCGATCAATACCAAAGCCGTTGCTTTTCCTTTATCTGCTTCCCGAAAAATATCATCAGTTACCGCAAGTAATGTAGTAATAGTACTATAACCCGTACGAAATCCTGATTGTTGAATTGGAATGATACTGAAATAATCCAAATGTTCCTTAATTTGAGAATTAACAATTTTTTCAAATAATTTTGATAACACATTCACAATACTTATTGGCCGTAAATCATCAAATGTTGATGCGTCTGATTTTTTTGGTAACGGAATAACCTTAGAAATTTTCCATTCATCAGGAACTACAGCATTGACTAAACAAGTATCAATTATACGTGTCAAGTATAGTAGTATACTTGGACAACATAACAAAATCTGGTTATACATAATGATGACGTTTGATCAACAACACCAGCAACTTATTCCGACATTCGAAGTCTTTTTCACTTTTCCCTTTGGTCAGATCAGAATGTTAATTTCAGATAACTTTTATAGCAATATAAAAGAATATGTATCAATTATTGCCCTTCGGTTGACGTAGTACAAAAATGGCAAATGTATACTGAAAGTGTTCTAGAACGGCAACACTGTTTGCAATCTGTCGACAATGAACTCAATACAACTGAGTTCATTGTCTGTCAACGACAACACGGCGATGGACTCATCTATTGGCTGAAAAGTTAAGGTTATCTAATAACATTATTCCATTAGATTGACTGCTACTCGAATAATATACTCATTCATATAGTCTGCAATCCAAATATGAGGAAATTGGGCTTCATAGTCGAAAATAAGCAGCCTATTCGCCCTGAAAATTGAGAATTCAGAAAACTTAGACTTTCAATAAGTCCAATATGAGACCGACGCCATATTTGTTGTCCCGAACCCTCTAATTAGTAGGTATAGTCGATCGTGAAACACGGCACATATATTGGTTTTCCAAACCCACCCAAATGACAGTAAACAATGTAGGAATCTCAGTAAAACCATCCATGAGAAGGTAATGAATAACGTCAGAATAACTGAATTCACCCCACTATCCGACTAGAATTAAAGCAATTTCACCTTATATTGTTTCCTCGACCTATTCAATTCTGGTATATTCTGAAGTACTTCCATTTATTCCCATATCGGTAAATATGAGGTAAATAGGACAAATGACGTATGTTATACCTAAAATGTTTGTTGGGTAAACTTATCTGAGTCTCATGAACTTTTCAAACAAATCATCTTCAGCCTGGAGAAAAGAAGTGTTTCACCTTTGTTTTACTGTTCTATAGACTTGAGTGCCGATCCGCGAATCCTGATGAGCTTCAGTATATCTTTGATTGTTCTTGTTCATTATATACAGTTAGGTACTGCATTCTTCATCCCCAAATTACATTCATAAGGTCTAAATGTTTCATCAAATCACAACCTGATCATTCCAATCAACATGCGAGTTCATTTGAGCAGATGCATGATATATTTATAATATGAGAGTAAAAATAATATTCTCTGTCGTCCATTCAACCAAATCATCACTGTGGCGTTGAATCAATTGAGTTTATTGTTTGGAAAATTACGAGAATATTTTGTCAACAATTGAAATATTATTTTTGCGTTCATATCGTTTATATCGAGCTATTTGGATGAGGTGAACATATTGAAAAATTTTAAATGAACACCTCTACAAGAGATAAACGCACCACCAAAAAGCAGTAAAAAAAAACAAGAAAATTGTCCTCAAAACTGATTTGGACGTTCCTTCTGAACATCGGTGTGAAAGTTTGTTCGCTTCAAAAAATGACAAGGTTCGCGCATTGATGACAATATGCGAGGTGACACTTTTTTTCAGTTTCCTACGTTACCACCATGTGCGAAGCAGTACACGAAGTAAAACAATGCGCCAAGTACATACTTCACCTGTTACACCATACAAAGTATTACAAAAAAACAAGCTGTTATTGCTAAACCCGGTATTTATAATATAGAGGTTATATCATAATTATGCTAATAGAGTTTGCACGCCAGTATTCAGAAGGAGATAACCTGTCATTCAGAACAAAAAACGTTCAGATGGGACGAGTATAGTTTTAACGAATATGTTTCTCAATTTTTTGGAGACTTTTTGTTTGTGCATTAATTTTTTGGAGAAGTGTAGATCATTCGATAGCTCTCATCAATTAACAAACGTCCATCCTTATTGGTATGATATAACGATTATACAGCAAATTCCAGCACTGACAGAGTTCATTCGAGCATATATTTCATTTCCATAATCCCATTTTGCATAGCCAACTCTCTTCAACACTCTGGAAAATGCTAAATCCCGCATGGAACAGTCAGCCTCGTGTATATTCTGTCACTAATGCAGGAAATCTGAATTTTCCAAATATTCTATCTGTCCCCTGATGCGCCCATCTGCTATTTTCATTTTGGGAGAAGTTCGGCAAATAAAGAGTGTTCTCCATCAGGATGTACATTGTACAGTGTACTCTACCATAACTTTGTAACTCTGTATATGAATCTACATTTATTCACCCAAAGCTCTAGACACAGATACCTAAAATTTGGATAGTACACTATTTCATCCATGGAATGAACATGACAATTTGACAATCAATAGGCAAAGGTTTTCATAATATCTCTCAGGCCCAATATTATAGGTACTCCAATACAGTGTCTCTCAGAAAGATGGCATCTCCCATGGCATCATCTGGAAAAAACCTTTCAATAATAATCCAGTTAGAATTCGACCTTGGAGTGAAATTTTGCTTTGGGAAAGATGGAAAATAGCCTGCTCAGTCGAGGTCACGTGACTTTCACTACATGTTAAATCTTATATTTTCTCAAATTATAATCGCTGAAAATTGGCTGAATATTCGTTCGTATTATTTCATCCATGGAATGAGCATGAAAATTTGACAATCAAGAGGCAAAGGTTTTCATAATATCTCTCAGGCCCAATATTATACTCCTATACAGTGTCTCTCAGAAAGATGGCATCTCGCATGGCATCATCTAGAAAATACCTTTCAATAATAATCCATGTTAGAATTCGACCTTGGAGTGAAATTTTGCTTTGGGAAAGATGGAAAATAGCCTGCTCAGTCGAGGTCACGTGACTTTCACTACACGTTAAATCTTATATTTTCTCAAATTATAATCGCTGAAAATTGGCTGAATATTCGTTTGAATTTCAGAACCTTTTACTGAGAAGAGTTATTTCTATTCCAAGTCGACAGATATGTGTCAAACTCGACCATGAAATTGCAACTTTCAGATCTCCAAAATGTTAACAAAATGCAATTTCGACAAAACGGTTTCATATCAGTAGCTTCTTTCTCAACTTTGAATCAATAATCATCGACAAAATTATGATTTATCTCGAACAATTTGATTCATGTATGAAATATTCTGAAAGCCACTGTGATTCTGTCATTATGACAGCGACAAGGTTTTTCCATAAATTTTCCAACAAAAAACGGAACCTTTCATCTGGAACCATGACAACCAGGATTGTGACCAAATCTTGATGGCGTTCTTGTAAATTTTTTCCAATCTTGTCCTGTCATCTGTGGAGAAATTGGCAAAACCATCAACAGAAGCCGAATAGGAGGCCTACATGCTGATGGGTCCATCCACCCACAATGTTCAAATGAAATGTGATACACTTCACTGTTTAACCACTAACCAAAGCGATTTTTCATACCTCGACACGTGTTTCGCCAACTGTTAGCATCTTCAGGAGAAGATTAAAACTCGAATTTTCGACGTTTCCAAAATGCGATAACTTCTTAGCAAATCCACCGATTTTCAATCGGAATGCATGATTCGAAAGATGCGTCCATTTTGTTCAAGATTCTTTGTTCAAAACTACTCGAAGTGTTCTAGTTATGACATACCAAGTTGTCAAATATAGAGTGTTACATGATCGAAGAAGTTCAGGAGCTCTCGAATCAACTTCCTCGAATTTTCAAGTCAATATCTCTGAATGTCGATATGTTTCGATGATTTGTGTTTTCATGCATTTCTGTGGATTCGATAATGTTCGGGCGAAATTCAAACCGTACTGCACGCTAATACGATGGAATTCATTCCCTTTCGACAACAACAAAATGAGCATTTTTTAACAATATGTGAGATTTTGTGAAATCATCTGTTCATATCTATGCTGCTACAGTAATGTGCATGTTGAAATATGAATCCTCCATTCAGATGGATTGCGTCAGTCAACATTTAGAAACAGTTTCGTGATTTTTTAGATAGGTCAATTCCTGGGGCTGCAATGGGGTACCTCCGCATTGTTCAGTACTTTACATCAAATATTGGAGGAATGATGATTTCCAGACATTCCTGAGTTGGTATGAAATTATAAAGCCCCTATAGTGCACGTATCCTTCATCTCTTATGAAAAGTGCCCGTGAAAGGACGATTGCAAGCAAGTGATCACATTTGAATCATTCCAACACTCAATATTACATTCCGTTTTGAAAGAATTGCCAAGTTCACTACTGTCATTTTCCAACAGTTATCAGTCTAATCATTGCTAATTTCGATAAATCTGAACATAGATATTGTTACTACATATAATGATTGAACTGATAACTGTAGGATGATGAGTTGTTGTCATATGCTTGGCGATTCTCTCATAATGGGATGTTATATTGATGATATGAGCAGATGATTTCAGATAATCTCACAAAAACGCTCATTTTAATCTTATCGAAAGTTCTGCTGCTCTTAAAGCCAGGTACACAGTCCGGTACGTTTTGAATATCGCCTGAACATTGTTGAATCAACAGAATTGCATATAAAAATACGATTTTTTTTATGGTCTGGTAACCACGGAAAGGGATATATCGATATTTCATATCCTGTGTGAGTAAGGTCAGATATTCTGAATCCATTTCGAGATATCGACCAGCGGATTTGATATATTGATTTGCAGAGAGATGAAACATTTTCTGGGGAAAACAAGCTCCAAAAAATTTTTGTTTATGTTACACTCTTCTTGGCCACTTGTTATGTCACTGGAAGACTTCGAAGAGTTTTGAACAACAGGAAGAATTCGTCTTTTGAACACTGCATTCCGATCGAAAATCGGTAAATCTGCACTTAATTTCAGCTGAATCTCCATTCATTCGGCTATATTCTCTAGTTTGGGGAAAGTTGATCAATCCAATTTCTCAATATGGCTAACCAAAGGTTTTCATGAATCTTTTTGTATAGTCATGATTAAAACTGTCGCAAGTATACCTGCTAACTTTGACTTCTCTTTTAGTTCCTATCGACAAAAATGAATTCATATGGACACTTCACTTCGGCGAATAATAGTTGCTAGAGCAATAAGTGGAAATGAAAATAATAATGACATATTATGGTTTGACTTTCTATACATCTATGTCATAGTTATTTTCGTAAAAGTTTCAAATCATTGTCGAATCTGTTAAACAACTGAATCCATTAGGGGAATATTCCATTCAACATTCATAGGAACATATAGAAAAATGAAGTTGCCTCTCGAAAACGTTCCACTTGTTGAAACAATTCCAAAGGGGACCAAATTTCGACAGTTTATCGCAAGTTGAAATGAGAATTGATAGGAAAATGAAGTTGCCATCCGAACATTCCATACAAGTTGCTGATAGAAATCAAGAAGTTGAGAGGAGCATGAATGAAAATTCAGGAGTTACCATTTTATGCTAGAAGAACAGGTTCTATCCAGAATTCACAATTTTTTCTCTTCGCATTGCATACACCTATTGCGTAAAAACTTCACGGATATCATAAAAGACTCTATTCATTCTTACACTCCAGTAACTCGATATAATTTTAGTTTTCGCTTCACGTTTCTATTAACAAAAGTAGGAAAGAGGAAGCTCAATACACCATACAATCATGCAGCTGATCTAAATTTTATAAACATGCGTTTCCTATTCAGTGCTTTCCTCTGATTTATTTTTATTATTCCCCAGTATTCGCAGGAAATACATACTAAGTAGATGGTGTTCGTGGTTCCAGTTGCTCGGGTAACATCTGCCTCAAAATATATTGCTTTTTGGAAAGTTATCTCACGGATACACCGGTTGTTTCAAGACGAACCATGGAATGCCTCTGAAAATGCAGTCTTTATAATCATCAGGAAGGAATTTAAAGATGAATTATGAACATAAAAAAATGGATATAGGTATACAGAGTGGGCCTTTGAAAACGAAACAGAGGCTCTGTAGGTCGCCAAAACCGGATTATCAAAAAAAACTGAAACAGGTCAACTTCATTTTCGAGGGGGACATCTTTCTAAAATATTTTCAGCCCTGCGGCGTTGCCGCTTCTAAAGAAAAGAAGCAACAACTTTGTTATTTCAAATGGAACACCTTGTATTTTATTGCATTTTTAGATTCTCCCCGAAGAGCTGATTTCATCAATGCATCACACTTAGGGTCTAGCTGTAATGGTTTCAGGGATATAAAGTGTTCAAAATCGAGATTTTTCAACTTTAACATTTTTTTGTGTCGAAACTATTCATTATTGGTCAAAACGGCTCTCATGTCCCGATCTCAACTTGTAATTTACTATCTACTGACATTTATTTGAAACAAATACAGGGTGGTTCAAGATTCAGAATTCTGATCACCCTGTATCTATATCTATAAAGTGAGAATTTGCATTCCCTATGTGATCTAAATATCAATTCTTTCTCGGTTTATTCAACAGAACACAACTACTTCCCTGGCTATTTTCCACGTCGAACATTGAATTATATCTGTTGAACATCCAAACGGATTGCATGGAAATTAAAAATCCTTTGGAATTGAGAATTGACAATCTCTAAAATCTGATGAATAAATATAAAAATTTAACTTACCAATATGTTCAGTATTGAAATGGAAATTGAAATTCACAGGTGGAGTATTTTTGTATAAGCTCTTTTCTTGATGGGCTTGGAAGAAACAGGTTATATTATGACTTTATTCGAATCAACTCATTTCGGATTCCAAATATTCATCAGTAACCTTGTGTCCAGTTATCTTTCAGGCATTCTTTATGATATACAGAATTTCCATCTCTCTTCAATATAACTAACACTATAACGAAACTGACATCTGAGAATTATTGTTGACATTCAATACCTGTCCATTAAAAATTGTACCACGTCCTGTGTGATTCATATCAATTTGTCATACATTCAAAAATCAAAAAGGAATATACTTATTTTTCAAATAAATAAAATATGTTATTTTCATCATCGTTTGTGAAACCCTCGACTGAATATAGTATACAATAGTGTGTCTTGCTTCAAGGGTTACCAGCCTCGTGTTTCGGAATGGAATGAATGTTTCGAAAACACAGCTATACTATACTCAAAACCTATCAGATAGAATATAAATTGTTTTCGATCGAATTCAGAATTCGAAAGTCAAAATTTCCAGTTGAAACTTATACAATTCTGGAAGGTCAATAGAATTATGAAAACTCAAAAAACTATAAACACAATTTCTCTACAACGGCCGAAATAATACACTGTTTCAATGAGTTTTCCTCGTGAAATTAGCAATTTCTCGATTTCAGAATGATGTTTCATTATTTCATGATTAAGAGTGAGAGAAAAGCACTTTTCTTCACATTTGTTGCTATATAGAGGATTTAATGAATGCTCGTGTGTTCTGGATTCAGCGAGACTAGAGAGATTCATTCAAATAAGCACAAGGTGAGGCAAATGCTTACTTCTCTCTTAGAAACTAGGTATCATTGATGACTGGTGACATGAAAGTTTATACAGTCGTTTCTCGTAATCTGCTTCAATGAGTAATACTTGATTATGGCGCAATGACTCAAAATAAGTGAATCATGGAAAAAATAAAGACTCAAACAATCTACCAGAGGAGATCGTGGATGGTGCAAAAACAACAGTAGGTACTCAATCTGCTGCTAGATATAAAGCTTATAGTACAAGAGCCCATGAACAGGTTACAAGTAGCAAAGGTGTTGAAAATACTAACCACCTTTTGTCATATTATGAAGTTAATTTTTTATATATTTTTCCTTCGGGATAATATTTGAAACCACGTCTTCCTCAAAAACCCTTAAACCTATAGATGAATTGTGAATAACTTACCTCACTTGGAGTAAAAAAATTGAAGTCTATCATACATATTGTACAGGGTGGGCCAAATTCGATGGGATTTGGGGTTTTCTCTGAAACTATATCAGTGCTAAACAAAAACCGACCACGGTGTCCTGAGCTTGATTTTCGTGAAAAAAACAATGGCGCAAACCGCGATTGTCAATCTTTTTTGGCTGCCGAACTACAGAGCGTTTTTGAGATTTTACCTTTTATTGGTGACGTCATTATCTCGATCACCGTGAGTCCTGTCAAAAAATGAATAACACTTTCTTATAGCAATCTTTTGAGTTGAATTGATTACTGATAAGTGCAAAATTATTCATCGAACAGTTTTCGAGATATGAACCTAATTTAATTTTTTTAAATGGGACACCCTGTAAATTAATTCACCATTCGATCATAATTTCAATTACCTTTCGAACGATATATCATATGCTATAGTTACTTTGAGAACAAGTGGTTGTTTTTCGAAAAATCTGATATGAGTCTATGAAAAACATAACTAACTGCTTTATCAAATTCACAAATATTCACGTTTATTTGATAATTATCATTCAAAACTGTGAGAAAGTTCGAAATATTTAGTTCAACTGAGGTGCGAATTGTTTCCTATTGTCGTCTTCCAGTTGCATTTCATTATGTTCCTTATACTTCTCAAGAAGGCCATGGAGAAATGACAACCATAATCCATTAATTATTATTGTCAACTGTGACGCTTATTCACAAAAAATGGTTCAATTTAGTAATGAAGAGAAATATGATATGCTCAAGTGTTTTATCGAAAGTGGAGAAGATGAAAACTTAGCTTCTGAACTTCATTTCAATAGGTAAGTGATCGAATAATCGACAGTGAAACGGTTGTCCAAAATTAACAGTCAAATCATCTTATATAGATACCCAGAGAAAATACAACAAAACCCAAAAATATTCAAAAGGTTACAGTAAAATTTGAAAGATTTTGGATCTTTTGTCAAACCTATAGCCCAAAAATTTATTATGAACCAGAAAGAGAAGCTGCACAAAATATAATAGTAGAAACTGTCAGAGATAATCCTAATATATCATCCCGCGAAATAGAAGAAAATTTAGGGATGCCAAAAACAACTGTGTTACGTTGCCTACGGAAGAATAAATTCAAACCGTACCGAATTAGAATCACCCACCACTTGTTCCCAAACGATTTTCAAAGACGTTTAGATTTTTGCCACTGGTTTTTACACAAGTGCAATGAATCGCCAGGTTTTGAAGGAACTGTCAAATGGACGGACGAGACCCATATAAGCAGTGCCGGAATCTTCAACAGACATAATAACCATCATTGGGCTCAAGAAAATCCCTATGCTACTGCTACGGTCAATCGTCAAGGACGATTTGGATTTGGTGTATGGTGCGGTTTAATGGGACACCAAGTAATAGGCCCATATTTTTACCACGGTAACTTGAATTCCGAAACATATATTCAAATTCTACGACAAGAAGTTGAAACATATATAGATAATTTGCCTGTGAGACAATTCCAAAGAATATATTTTCAACATGATGGGGCGCCAAGCCATACATCATGTGATACTAGGAATTATTTGAATGTTCAATTTGGAGAAAATTGGATAGGTATTTTACTCAGAACTATTGTAAAACGCATATATATATTTCGATCATGATAGCATTGAAAGTTTCTTCTAAATTATTTAATGCACCAAAGTAGACGTTAGGATAATTAGCTCATTCAAATATTATTTCATTTGTAGGAAACAATGGTCCTATTTTGTGGCCAGCAAGATCTCCTGATATCACCCCTTGCGATTTCTGGCTTTGGGGTCATTTGCAGGATATGATTTATAGAGAACCATCTAATAACATCGAGGAATTGGAAAACAGAACGTTAGCTGCGTTTCGAAAAATAACTCCTATAATGATAAGAAATGCCACGAATGCTGTCAAAAGGAGATGTCAGAAGTGCATAGATGTCAATGTAAGACAATTTGAAAATTTATTTCAATGATTCTTTCCAAGTTTTTTTCATATTTTTATAATAATACTTACTTGATAAAATTATCATCGATCTACTCCCTGATTATAAAGATTTTCGAAAAACAACCACTTGTTCTCAAAGTAACTATAGCATATGATATATCGTTCGAAAGGTAATTGAAATTATGATCGAATGGTGAAATAATTTACAGGGTGTCCCATTTAAAAAAATTAAATTAGGTTCATATCTCGAAAACTGTTCGATGAATAATTTTGCTCTTATCAGTAATCAATTCGACTCAAAAGATTGCTATGAGAAAGTGTTATTCATTTTTTGACGTCACCAATAAAAGGTAAAATCTCAAAAACGCTCTGTAGTTCGGCAGCCAAAAAAGATAGACAATCGCGGTTTGCGCCATTGTTTTTTTCACGAAAATCAAGCTCAGGACACCGTGGTCGGTTTTTGTTTAGCACTGATAGTTTCAGAGAAAACCCCATATCCCATCGAATTTGGCCCACCCTGTACTTGGGTAAAATGACTGTTGTTGTCAACTCACTCTCCGCGCGGCCCAGGGTTGCCAGTTCGATATCTATTCAATCAGTTAATACTTTGTAGAAAATTCAGTAGATTTCAATAGATCTGTTGGGGATTTATTTTATGGTATACGAATTCCAAGAAAGAATGATGAAATAAATCTATGACCTCAAAACATTATGTACTTTTAGTGAACAGAAAAGTAACCTATTTCCAACATAATGGAAACACACGAAACGAACATTTTCATTCGAATATCATATTCCTGATTCTCAATTCAAAAATACTCACAAACATCACAAAATACAGTTATAGAAGTACTCATAAAATTTGAGTTTATGGAAATCAGGAATGCAAAGTAAATTGAACAACAAAAATACGAAACAAATAAAAGAATTAAACGAAGATTGATCTATATATTAAGGTGTTGTCATTCTGTGGTTTATACATATCATTAGTAGCTACATGTACATTTTCTGGTATTACCCCGAAGGGAATGAAAAAATACACAATATAAATCGACAACAATAACTTTCTATTTTTAAACGGTGATAATTATTATTGAGTCAAGCTCTTCGTTAAAATAGAAATGTACAATCTGTTTCATCAAGAACTCGAACTTCGTTGAAATTCTGTCAAAATTGTGTGAGTAGGTACATGATTTCTCGAATATTTTTCATATTTCTGAGATATTTTGTGTCAATATAATTTGAAGAGATATCATGAAATGGTCACACAATCCGGTGTGGCCCTGAATTGATACAACGTTTTGTGGGCCTGGAGTTAAAATTAACTAAAAAATGTTCACTGTGTATAGGAACGAGGAGAGAAAATCCCAAATGGTGTAGCGAAATTAGATGACGTTTCTTCAAAATGTTTTCACTTATGATATCACGAGAGCTTTAATCATTCCCTGAATTTTTTTCGAGAACACGATAATATTATGAAAATCCTCTCGAGTCTGAATATTTGCGTTCGAGAAAAAAGTCCCGGATATTAATTGGAGCTAATGTGGTATTCGGTAAGAAATTTTCACACTGAAATATTAAATTGCAAGCATACCTACATAATATTATATGGTAAACTGTAAATGTCATTTAACCTATAAACGTCAAAACATTTCCAGTGTAATTTCATGCTCCGTCCCCCAAGGAGAAGGAGACAATTTCAAAGAAATCTGTTCAGTTGCTATGGTAACGATACGAAATTGATCGAAAATGTTTGGTGTGAAATTTTCGATTTTCAATTAAAATTGTTTCACTCAACAGTAAAAATATCATGATTTCTCCAATGTAAAACAATCATAAAAGTATGGTGTTGTTCTACTATCAGACTATTTTCATCCAAACCACGAACCAATAATAAGAAGCGTTCTTTCTATTACCACACAGTGTCCCTTTTTTATTCTTTAGGGTCGCACCAAGAACAACCTCGATATTATGTTCATTATATACAGGGTGTATCTAGAAAACACCAGAAGAAATTAGGGGGTGTTTCCTTGTGAAATTTAATGTTATTAAGGTCATATAAACTTGTGTCCTAACTTGCTTCGTTTTCGAGATACAGGGTATTAATATTTCCATGAAAAATCGTTTTTTCATTCATCATTCAGTTGTCTTTTCATCAATTTCAATAAGACTTTGTGGTTTTGTTGATGGTAATATGTGGCTTCTTGTGGTACAATTAGATTCGAAATAATATTTCCAATGGCGTCACAGTGGGTAAATTTATCGATAATTATGGTGGAAGAATGTCATTGTACGCCACCGGTTATTCTGAGTTCCATATTTTCCTTAGATTAGACCATTGAAATATGTTTTTCCTTCGTCGTGTAATTCTTGTATCTAGCTTAATTTCTGAGGAAACAATTATAATTCGATTTGACTCAATTTTATTGTAGGCGTGTTTTCAGACTTCCTTTGAGATAACTCAAACACCCCAATTAGAATCATTGCGAAATTTTGGGACTTTCCCAGTCTCCAACCATACTAAATTTTGGTACTAGGAGGGGTTTCAAATATACACAATTTATACTCCCAACTCCAACATCCTGTATCTCACTTCATTTTCTTGAATATCACAACGAATCACTCCTTGAATTTTTTCGGTGTTATTTAGTTACACCCTGTGTATATGAGATAGATAGGGAGAGAAGGTACCAGAGGTTCTGCACCTCATACATAATACATAATAATCATTATTAATCTCATCTAGTTGACATTTGACCTAGGACAAGACGTTTTAAATTCGAATGTATATCACCATCAGGAACGGAATATTTCATTCTGCTGCGCATATCTGGTTCTCTTATACCATACCTCCTCCTTTATCACCCATTGAACGAAACAAAACCAGTTGCTCTTGTCTTGAGCCAATAATAATGGAAATATCATGAACAATTAAAATAGTCGATGTGTTGAAACATGTTTGTGCTTGTATGGTATATAGTTTCAGACTTCAGCCACCAGATAATGCGTTTATTTTTGTTGGATTTCAACACTACAGAGAGCTCGTGGGATTGTTTTTATTCAGGTTAGATAGCTCCGGATACGTGCATATGTTTGTTATGCGTCGTTCCAGAACTTTTTAATGAGTTTCTTTCTGGATCTACTTGCCGAAATACGTTTTCTTTTGTCTGAACTTCATTCTGTCGCATCCACTCAACTGCGAATATAACAATGTACTTCTCGAAACGATATTCCATTTCATGTCAGGAATTCGTTAAATTGGTGTCGATTTCGTTTTTTATTGGATATTCTGAATCATTCGTGAGTTATAGAGGCGCTATAATGAAAGAAAATCAAGAACTTCAGCTGAGATGCTGATATTATGATCCCAATTATTGATTTAACATACTATAGGTTCTCCGCTGCACAGAATATCTTCTGTTCCCTATTGAAACAAAAAAGCTCAATAATTGGACTTTGAGTTGCTCACTTGAACGATTCTCATCAGAAAGAATATTATATGCCGTAAACACACCGAGAAGAATATCTATCAGCTGTTACGAATCTACGTAACCTTCAAGAGGTTTCTGAATTAGGCAACCCAACTCCACCATATATAAAATCAATAGAATAATGTAACTGGAACAATCAAATAGTTACTGTCTGTGATTTTCTCTGATTATATGACTTGTACTTCTGATATCAACAGGGATTTTCGTATAAAAATGTGATGAAGTAATGATCCTCCTTGGGGATTTTTTAAAACTTCCAGAAAATAGATTTCAGAAGCCTAACGATAACGATACATTGCAATTTTTTTGATGAACCCACGTTGTGTCCTGCCGACGTAATCATCAGCTACATGACATCACAGACGATAGAACATCAGAAATCATAGGCCAGGGACGGAACTCGCTATCTTTCGAATGCTCCGCAGGTTAGGTTTAAACGTGAGTGGGCCCATGTCAATCCCTCCACTGTGGCCAATGGTCTATTGTGGCTCACCCTATGGTTATATTTCTCCCAGTATATCTAATCTCTTGTCGAAATTGAGGAGTACGTTGGGAGAACAATTTATCAGGTTTTCTGGCCCCACTGTTATATTGCAAAATGTTGAAAATCTGATACTGGCCGCTGCAGAACATGCACATAAAATGTGTTCAGCCGTTTCATCCTCCTCCATGCATAGCCGGCACTCTGCATCTTGTGCAAGTCCGATTTTGTTCTAGTAGTTTATCACAGTCCTATTCGTTCCTTGAACAAGCAATGAATGCTTTGGAATGGGCAAGTGACCCGGTAAACTACGCCATTAGTAGAGTCTTTTGTTGTCGGCCCAGGATGTTATAACATTCTTGGCCGTGCTATGTGCTATACCGATTACCGGTTCTGGCCCAGTGAACGATGTTTCGCCCCCCCCCCCCCTTTTGCTAGGACGTCCTCTATTTCGTTCCCTTCTAGGCCCGTGTGACCTGGTATCCAGACTAGGTTAACGTTATTGCGTTGTGCCAGTCGGTTTAAGGTTTCTCTGCAGTTCCATACTGCTCTCGATTCAAAGCAGTTGGATTCAAGTGCTTTCAGTGCTGCTTGACTATCTGAGAATATCTCTATTGTTTTTCGTGTGTGATGTCGATTTTCCAGCTTCCTTGCACAAATTTCAATGGCGTATACCTCTGCCTGGAATACCGAAATACCGTAGCTAGTTTACCCATACTGAATGAGCGTTTCACTTCTGGGTTCATCCCGTATATTCCGGCTCCGACGCCTTCCAAAGTTTTGGAGCCATCGGCATACCAACATTCATTTGCCCTACATAGGTTAGTTTCATTTCAAACCCATTCTTCTTTTTCAGGGAAGACCACAGTGTACGACGTGTGAAGGTTAGTAGTTTCAGGAATAATGTCTGAGGGCACTCCTAGAATGTTGTGAGCTATTATCCCCTCCAGCATTTTGCTGCTTTTCATTACCACTGTCTGCGGTAGACTAATGGACGCTTGATGGAGTCTGTATGTTGCTCATCTTACTTCTCCCAGTATACTTGTTTTGGTGACATGCCCCAAGTTTTTCCACATAAACTGCGGCATGTCCATAATGCATGGCTAGCCTTTTGGATAGTCTTTTCCAGGCGCGAGTTTCAATTCAGCTTTTTATCTAGGGTTATTACCAGATATCTTGCTCCCCTCGCAAAAGGAATTGTTACTCCATTGATGGATGGAGGTATTAAATTTTCCAGCTTCCTTTCTCTGGTGAACGGTACTATGACCATTTTGTGAGAGTTAATGGACATTTCCTCCTCACACCATTTATATATGGTATCAAATATATCCTGAAGGACGTAGGATATCGTCTCGTCTTGGAAACAGACTAAATGTAAACTTTGACAAGAAGTTCCTGTCGATATTATCCACCATGACTCGTGGATACTCCGCAACATATCAGACCATACCAGCGGCTGTAGCGCTTATTCGGAACACTACCACTCCCTGTCCAACCACTGCTCAGCGATCTGCTGGCTATGTCCTCTCTCAGACTCGATGAATTGTCAGAAGAAGATGCACATCAGAAGTGGAAGTTCATTACTAGAACGAAATAAAGACAAGAATTTTGAGAAAGTAACCAATAACCAAGGTGAAATATTGATGCAACATTCTTCTAGTGCTTCATTCTTTCACTCAATGATTATGAAGCTGCACTGGTGATTTCACAGGGTAGTGGCAAGGGCTAAGTCAGACCGTGAACAAAGCAGCTCGTCGGCTTTCAGATATTAAATAGATTCTGTAAGACCGATAATTATGTTACTGTTGTCTACCCAGGTAGTCAGCTGTAGGACTCCACAATCATGCTCGAAGGTTCAGCTCGAAAGTTAGTATAAAATCATTTGGTTTTAATAGCTTTAGTCGTGCTATTTAATTGGGAAAAAATCAACTCGTAACAAACTGTCAGTCCCTGAAAAAATTAGGACAGGAACTGACGAGAAATACGTTAGAAGAAGGTGGAGTGAAAACTAGATATACTCCAAAGAAACTACAGGAGCAGCTTCAGCAAACCCAAAATGAAAGCAGAAAAGAGAAAGTGAAAATTATATACAGGGATAAACAAGCAGGGGCGCAGGATCTACAACCAAGCACGGAAATAGAGGAGGTATAATCATATTCAACCTCAACGCCAGAACAGGAAAAACATGAAAAACGAATAGTTCAGGTGAATGATAAATAATGTTATGCTGATCATTTGAAATAATGAAAATTGGTCACTATTCAATGGCAATAACAATGCTCCGTATGTTTTCACAAAATTTATGAAATCTTTCGAAATATATATATATATGAGACTCAGAGGTTGTACACTGATCATCTACTTTGATCCTTGGATGACATATTCATTATGGAAGATACATTTTCTGGGTGTCAATATTTCATTAAGACAGCAGAAAAAACCCTTTCAGTATTCGTTAATTTTTTATATAAAAAAAGTTTAGCCTTTCTGCGAGGTTGAATATTTGGGGTTCATATTCAACTCAAAAAATATTACAAACAGTTGTCCTCAAGAGGAAAGTGAGAAGTCAGAACCTCTGTGAAAATTGATATTCGTTCCACCTGCAATAAAATAAGGTGGGGCTCCATACAAAAATATTCGGAATTGAATAAATAGGAGCACTCGAGCATAATCAGGGAAGCTTTATCATGCAAATATCTCCTATACTGGGAGTTCAAATTCAGTGGTGGTTGTTTAATATGACCATGGCAGTAGAAGAAGTAGAGCAAAGCTGTTTTTCATCGAAATATTTGTAGATGCCTCAACCACTGGTTGGTGGGGTTTGTGATGGAAAAGTAGCTGAAGGGTTTTGAAGCTTTGAAGGGAAGTAGATACAAATAAACTTGTTGTGAATATGAGCAGTAGTGAAAGTGTCCGAGAGTTCCTCAAAACATCTCAAACACTGTTATATTTTCTTGTGAATAGATAATTTCACATCCGTGGCATGCATCAATGAAATGGGAAATACTCGCTTCGAAAACCTCAAATGTGAAAATAATAACATTACTGTGTTTACAACATAATCTATGCATTATATATCAGTTCATTGGATAACATGGATGCGGACAAGCTTTCAAGGTATACTTCCGTGGATGCAGAATACGAATTGAATCCTCAAGTATTCCAGCAAGTAATCAACAGATTTGGTGTGCCTCAAAGATTTGTTTCTTAGGGTCCAGGACCAGGATCATTTGCAACAGATGCATTTACATTCTTTTTCTCGTAACGGTGGTGAATACTTCATGGACATCATTCAGGTCTAATCCTTCTTTGATAGTGTGGGAGTCCCCTGACTCCAGGATATATATACTCAAAAATTAAGAATAAATCATGGTTCGAGTTATTCCACCACCATCAAGGAGGCTTTGCAAAAATTTTCACCTCTTTATTTTTTTTTTCAAAGACAAATGCATTACCTACCAACAAATAAAAATGAAATAAAAATCGGCCTACTACTTTTTTTTAAGAAGAGTTCAGTTTCAATTTGCACAGTGAATGATCTTGTAGATTTTTTTTCAGTCACAAGGTTTAATTATCGAGTCAAGTGCCTCGCAAATGAGAAAAAGGAAAATCAGGCAATTTTCCGCGTGTATTCAAAACCTTGTTTAGCTTAATTAGGTTCGAAATGTCCCTGTGCTCCATGCATTAATACTCTTCAAAGGGTTGAGAACCTGTTAACAGCGATGTTTTTCAGTTTGGGATTCCATTTACTTTGGTAAATTAATTAGCTTGCAGAAAGTTTCAGCGGAGTAACGAATAAAGTCAACTTATGTATGCGATGCGACTGTGTAAGTTGGTGGGGTTATGGGATGAGTCCATAATAAAAAGAAAGTATTCGGGTTTTAAGATATCTTGCTGAGAATTTAACGATCCAAGATGATATATAAAGTATGACATCTATTCCATATTCAACGAAAGAGAACTACACTGTCTTGACCTTCGATCTGTGGATGAAGGAGTTTTGGTAAAGTGCTGTTCGTTATCATTCGAGGTTGACAACGAAAGGATGTGCTGACTGGGCTTGACAATACTTCAATCTTGTTGTTCAGATTAATTATATATTAATAAAAAGCAATTAAGATCACTCAGTCGCCAAATATGTTCACAAAAAATGCCTAATAACTGTATTTGCGTGCAGGAAAGTTATATTTTGCGAACTCGTAAGGAGAATGACTATTCACTGTCACCGATGATATAATGAGTATATCACTATGATCAAGTGTTTCATCTTAGTCTTTGTCCTCTCCTTCAATACTATCATAACGAGTCATCTGATTCGACGAATATTGTACGTTAGTACGTGAGATATTGTTTAATATTCATTTAAAATGTTAACAGTGACGTATCTCATATTGCGGTTTGCCGCGGAAATGAAAATATATCGGGTGACGTCACAAGGTAATGGGAAGTGTATAGGGAAACGAGGACAGTGTATAAAACTTTGCAGCACTATGGCAGTAGGTTGATAAATTCCGTATGTCGATTGGGTAATGGTTCTAGGGGCCAAAATAAGCATGCCATCATGGCTGCAATACTTCCTCACAGCCACTTATCAAACTCAAAGGAGAAAATCCTCAGAAAATTCGAATCGATCCATGGGCAGAATAAAGGAGACTCGGCTTATAGTGCGATCAGTTCAGCAATGGCTTATTCTGAGAATATTTACTTCTCCTCGAAGCTCCACCCAGTATGGTTTCCCTTGCCGGACCTGAAAAACCTCACCTTCGTAATAGTTTTCGCCTGAGACTATACAATAGCGCAGGACGATATTGAAAGTTACATGTCGAATATCGATATGTTAAATATATCTACAGTGTGACCCATTTAAGATGGAAGCACCCTTATAAAACTTACATTTTTCAACCGATTGGATGATTTTTTTTTTGTTAGGTAGATATTCAAAAAGTCTATTAGGACACCAAATATCATGAATAAATCTCCATTTCCAGGGCCAACTAATCTGATTTTTCAAGGTCAAAAATCTAAAAAATTACTAGCGATTTTTTTAGAAAAAATCTGACTACACCACTGGATTTGTGACATTTTCAAATGGGTAACATGTAAATTACGTTGAAATGCGTCAATCAATAAAAAAGTTATAAAGGAATGAAATTTTAAAAATATGCCGTTTAATCAACCCACCAATTCATGTTCAGGAATTTTATGAAAATTCTGTATACTCCACTGGATTCAGGATGTCTTGAAATATTACTGATCACAGTTCCATCGAAATCTGTTCAGTAATGAAAATTGATGGGTTGATTAAACGGCATATTTTTCAAATTTCATTCCTTTATAACTTTTTTATTGATTGACGCATTTCAACGTAATTTACATGTTACCCATTTGAAAATGTCACAAATCCAGTGGTGTAGTCAGATTTTTTCTAAAAAAATCGCTAGTAATTTTTTTAGATTTTTGACCTTGAAAAATCAGATTAGTTGGCCCTGGAAATGGAGATTTATTCATGATATTTGGTGTCCTAATAGACTTTTTGAATATCTACCTAACAAAAAAAAAATCATCCAATCGGTTGAAAAATGTAAGTTTTATAAGGGTGCTTCCATCTTAAATGGGTCACACTGTATATATTCGATATACCAAATTTTCGATATATCGAATATTCAAATATTTGAGAATTCACATAATCGATAAATTTTCAGGTTTTTATGTTACAGCAACACGATTTTGTGAACACTGAAAAACAGGATTATGAGGAGGAAATCACAACATAGTGATATTCTGCTGGACTATTTCACTTTCACGAAGCATAGGAAGCATTTCCTATAAATGAGCGATCCATTTTGACAAATATAGCAATAATTATTTCACGCCAAACTAGACACCTCACGAGGTACAACTATGTCACATGAATACACAAAGCTCTCACCCATGCAGATTGTCCTCAAATATGGAATGCCGCATTGATACCACACCACTATTATCTATGACTCAGCACACTCGAATATTGAATACTTCAACATTGAAATACATAGGTCATTCGCACCGTTTTCACAAGAAACAATGACGAATGAATGCTAACGACTGAGGAGTCGAATGGGAGCAGGTGTACAGCTGTATATACGTCACTGCAAGTCTTTCAGACGAGCAGAGATTTTCTTGAATCGATATAAATTGGAATTTATGTCACTAGTCGTCGCGGATTTTCTTGAATGAAGAAATATACTGTTTATGTTGAGCAAATTCATATCAAGAAATTTCAAGAAACGAAGCAAGCAAGACGATTGATTTGAGACAATTCCATTCAATTGGAAAATTCTTGTACGAAGCAATTTAGTTTCAAGAAAATGGATTTGTTCAATCGAAGAAATCCTTTTTTCTGTGTAGGTATAGGTAGAGGTTGGAGTCATTTCCGGTCAAACCAGAAGTATAGAGGGTGAATCAAAAATATATACCGAGCTTCCTGGAGGTGATAGTACGTTGAAAATTGAGTATAGTTTGATGTATAAAATGATGGCCCAAAATGTATATTGTGGGAAATGTATATCCTTCCAAAGTTGATCAGATTGAAATAATTTTTCCGTATAACGTCTGAACGGAAAAACCACCAGATTGATATTTCCTTCATAAATGTGTGTTGATAAGATACATTTTTCTGATACCCTTTTACATTACTGGAACTGTTATAAAGGGTGTTTTACAGTGGGTGGGTCATGATTTTTTTGTAGACAACTTTTTTCCTCGTATTCTTCTTGGTGAAAAAATAGAAGCATTTGATAGGGCGTAAAACATTACATAAGAACGTTACCTACTCTTATCGGAAAACAAAAATTGTAACCGTTTTCGAGTAATTTGGGTTTTTGTAGAGACATGATAGCAGCAGATAAATTCATTAGTAATAATATTACAGGAGGCTTAGAACTTCTTGGCTGGACACCATCTCTATTGCTCATTGTGAAACATTTCCTTTCACGCAATCTTTGCACAATACTCAAAATTGTTCTAGAATTTGGAACGCGTCGACGAGAAACGAATAACCAGTAATTTCTCAAAATCTCAGTTGAAAATCACACAATGAATATTACTATGCGAAAAAACTGAACAAGGCAATTGACAATAACAATGCTCATGTCATCAATGGCAATATTGACAACAAAATCGATCATGGCCTCCTGAAATATTGTTACCTATGAATTAATCTGCTGATATCAAGTGACTACAAAAACTCAAATATCTCGCAAACGGTTACAATTTTCGATAGTAGTACCGTTTACATGTACCAAAAAGAATACGAGGAAAAAAGTTGTCTACAAACAATCATGACCCGCCCACTGAAAACACCCTAAATAAAAATATCAGAAATGTAGAAGTGTATCAAAAAAATTAATTCTATCAACAGACCTTTATCAACTTTGGAAGGATATCTTTCCCTGATAAGACACACTGACTGGTCAGATATATATAAATGTGTGGATGTAAATGATTGTGTATGTAAATTTTATGATAAACTGTTTGTATGTATTGAAAAGGCTGTGCCTCAAAAATGTATTGAAAATAGGAAGCAAAAGTACCCTTCACATTTTAGTATAGACTCAATTAGGAAGATTAGGCTAAAAAACAGGTTGCATAAGTTAATCAAGACGGGAAAGGCTACTGATGCAGATAAACATGATTATAAAAATATTAGAATTCTTGTC
Organism: Phaedon cochleariae; assembly: GCA_918026855.4. Taxonomy (NCBI): domain Eukaryota; kingdom Metazoa; phylum Arthropoda; class Insecta; order Coleoptera; family Chrysomelidae; genus Phaedon; species Phaedon cochleariae. Next base: position 15,827,202 of record OU896709.1, on the reverse strand, counting down.
AAAAAGCAAACTACTAAAACTGAATTTATTAATTACCAGCACAATATTGAATGTAATGTTATACAGGACCCTAATAGTTTTTGGTCATTCGTAAAAAATAGGAGTAAATCTAGTGGTTTTCCCCAAGAAATGTATTTAAATGAGCACACCTATGACGGATGTCAGAATGGCTTTTTCACAGTTTTTCACCTCTGTGTATCAGAACTCTTCTACCATTACCGGTAATCTACAGGGTACATTTAATTTCTCTAACATTAGTGAAGAAGATATAAGAGTAAGCCTAAACAAATTAAAACCAAAAAAAGCCACTGGAAGTGATAATATACCAGCATACATCTTTAAGGGCTGCTCTCACATATTTGTAAAACCATTAGCGCACCTTTTTAATCTTTCACTGAAAACAAACACTTTTCCTGAAAAACTTAAAGATTCTGTTATCACTCCAGTACTCAAAAGTGGTGACATTAATAATATACAAAACTATCGTCCGATCAGTATCTTGAATTCCCTAGCAAAAATTTTTGAAACCATCTTGTATAATGATATAATGAGGAACTTTGGAAATACATTTGCACATGAACAACATGGTTTTTTGCCAGGATTGTCTACAACTAGTAATTTGTGTGTTCTTACTAATTCAGCCATGGAGGCTATTGATAAAAAATTGCAACTAGATGTAATAATGACTGACTGTTCTAAGGCTTTTGATTTGGTCGACCATGGCATTCTATTGATGAAATTGAGTGATCTTGGCTTCTCATATAATGCATGTACATTTATGAAGTCATATGTCGATTTAAGGTTTCAACAAGTCAAAGTTGGTGCTTGTTACTCAGAAAAATTTCATGCTGCCTCAGGTGTTCCTCAGGGCAGCAACTTAGGGCCACTACTTTTTTCAATTTTTCAAATACTCCTCTAGTCTTATTTTTGCAGATGATTCCAAACTTTTTAAAACCATACACACTTTTAATGATTGTCAACAATTACAGGAGGACCTTACTTCAGTTATAAAGTGGTTTAAAGAAAACAAGATGGTCTTAAATGTTGGGAAGTGTGGAGTTATATCATTCACCCGCAAGATTAACTTCATCCAATAAAGATATATGATAGGTAATGATGATATAATTAGAAAAACTAAGTGTAGAGACTTGGGAATAAACCTTCAGGCCAGCATGAAATTTAATGACCATTATACCGTTATTGTTAAAAAGGCCTACAAAATACTAGGATTTGTGATTAGAAACTCAAAGCATTTCAGCATAAACACAACAGTTCGTCTGTACAATGCCTTGGTCAGACCAAATCTTGAATATGCATCAGTAATATGGGCCCCTGAAGCTGAAAGTAACATCACTTCGATTGAAAGGGTACAAAAAAGATTCTTGTGGTATTTATATTTCAAGAGATATAAAGTGTTTCCTTATCTTATGCCAACTAAAAATCTGATTGAAATGTTCAACTTCCAAACATTACATCAAAGACGAAATATGCATTGTGTCTTGTTCTTGCATAGTGTTGTGAATAATTATAAATATAAAACATGCTACTTAATAAACTTCTTAGAGTTTCATGTACCAAAGATTAACCTTAGAATAAACAATTGTGATCTCTTTTCTTGTAGTCCTTTTAATAGTTCTCCAATAAATTATATGCAAAATCAGTGCAATATTCTATCAAGGGACTTTAATTTAGATTTGTTGAACTGTACAGTTCTGGATATTAAAAAGTGTTTTAGGTAGATTTGTATGGACAGGTTTTAGTTATTTAAGGTTCACTGTTAGTGTTTTTGTGTTTTTTTTGTGTCAGGCTAGTGATAAGCACTCACTTACATTTAAATACTGTTCAGATGGTGTCTATAAGTTGTATCTATGAATAAAAAAATAAATAAAAATATACATTTTGGGATATTAGTTCATTCATGGAACTATACTTGTTTTTCATGTACAATCACCTCCAGAAAGCTCGGTACACATTTTTGACTCACCCTGTCAAAAAATGTCAACTGAACAATAATTCACCACCTCCAGATCTTGTTTCCCTACATTCAGTAATGAAAAAGTTATAATGGTGAGCTCTCGGGTGAGCCGCCTTGGAAAATCACCTGGTATAAATTATAAGATAACACCCAGATGTAATGGACTATATTGTAGCGCAAATATCTAAATTATAGATGTATGTATGTTTCCTCATGAGAAACAAACTATCCGACCTGCAAATTTCGGTTCCAAATACGAATCCGGCTGCGCGAAACCAATTCCGAAAGTCCTTCCAGAAGAATAATAGAAAATAAAATAACAGCGCACGAGCCCATATTTCTTGAGGGAATTTCTCCTGTTCCCGGATAAAGTCTTTATGTTTCAATTCATCGACCGTTCAGGAAAGATAAAAAGGCAACCCGGAGAATTCACTATCTCGCCAATTACAAGTTTATTGGAAGGGATTATGTGTTTCGACGGAAAATTATAGAATTTATCGCGTTTCAGCGATGAGGGTGTAATCGCTAGAGAATTAGAGGTTATTATACTGAGGCAATACTTACGTCGTTGCCAATTTCGATGAAAGATCAGCCAGCTACCTTCTACTTTTATGTTTTATGGATGAACACTGATTTTATGTTTTTATGTTCTCTACGTCATTTCGGTTGCCCCCTTACGAGCAACCCTCAGAAGTCTTCGAGAGACTTTTGCGAGCAAGCAATGACGGGCCTTTCAACGCGGGATTTCAAATACTTTCTTGGGCCATCAGAAAAATTGCTACAGTCGCGGGGAATTGAACCCACGATCGGCAAGCGAACGCGGATCAGAATACTGACAATTCGTCCGCAAGGCTACCTGGCCACCTGAATATCTCATCCATATACAGAACATACAAAGTGTCCCAGAATAACGTACCATCAATTCTACAGGGTAGCTTTATACGAAAATGCACCATTGAGACGTGAGAGGGCGTTGAAGAATAATTTTATTTTCAGATTTTCTTGGATATTTCGAAATCCTTAGACGGTACTGCTCTTGAATGTGTAAGGTTCAATCCTCAACCATTCACAACTCGGAGAATAAGTGATATGAGGATAGCTGTTGAGTTAGGATAAAAATAAATTGCACATTCCTACCAACCGCGTCATTATTATCAAACATTATTATCTGAATACTTATTCGATGAAGGTATTTAATTCAAATCTACCTCAAAGGTTCTTGATAATATCATTCTTCTACTCACATAAATAATAGCTATTTATACAAGGTGATTCTAAAATAGGTGGTCAAACTTTGGGAGTATATAGAGTGAGTGGAATAATAACGAAAACCTCGGTAACATTTTTTTCTGAAGTGCCCCCCAAGAAAGATACAGCCCCTCAAAGGGGGGCCTCGGAGAATGATTTTGTATTATTATCTCCAACACCTTGTATGATGAAAATCTGATTTTTTTTTTACCCGCTATGTATTTAGTGCCGGTTCGAATGGAGTTAAAATCACCTCAAAATTAAATACAGGGGTGTGTCAAAATAAGGAGGTAGGGGGTAAAAATAACCCCAACTTCTTTGTTCATCGCAATTTAAATTTTTTTACTAGAAATTATGCAATCTCAGGGCTATTAACATAGAATGGGAGCTCTTGTTGAATCTCGATAAACTGAACCATTAGCGAATAAAATTCATTTTTCCAAGATTTCATTTAAATTGAAATTTTGGTATGCACTCAAGTTTAATTATCTAGTTCAAATCTTGCAACTGAATTTTTACCTACTAATCGTCTGATCAACTTGGGATCTGGCAGATGACAGTTGACAACGCGTTATGGACTTTTCGATAGAAAAAATATTGCGGCTCCAATGTGGCTGACCAGATTTGTGATTATGGTCCGATTCGATTCAGAATTGGTTTGTAAGGGTTTTTGGGGTTGGAAATTTTGAATTCGTTGTCGGAATTCATGAATTAGAAATATACGACGAGTTTCGTGATTATGGTCTGATCCTATTGAAAATTCTAAAATAAAAAATATTGTTAAAAACAAGCTTTTTTTGAATTTTATTCGCTAATAGTTCATTTTATCGAGATGCAACAAGAGCACCTTTTCTATGTAAATAGCCCTGAGATTTCATAAGTTCCTGTCAAAAAACTGAAATTGCGATGAACAAAAAAGTTGGGGTTATTTTTACCCCCTACCTCCTCATTTTGACACACCCCTGTATTCAATTTTGAGGTGATATTAACTCCATTCGAACCGGCACTGAATAGTAAGTGGATGGACAAAATTTCAGATTTTCATTATACAAGGTGTTGGAGATAATACAAAATCATTCTCCGAGGCCCCCCTTTGAGGGGCTGTATCTTTCTTGGGGGTCACTTTAGAAAAAAATGTTACGGATGTTTTCGTAATTATTTCACCCACTCTATAAGCTCCCAGAGTTTGACCACCTATTTTAGAATCACCTTGTATATCAAGGGAACAAAGGTATCCATGTCTTCTCGTGTGTGAAGTTTGATGCCGAACGCGTAGCGTAATTGTATTATTAGAAGTTTCGATTGTGCAACTATGAGATCATTGGAGTTCAAAAATGGGATTGTTTCTGGATCTATGACAAATAAATATTCATTAAACAGGACGTCGAAAGAAAATCGAAATTGAGAAAACCTAATCACGAATCTGCGACTAAAGGCCTATAAAAATAACAATTTTCTATCGTTCAAGTTTGAACCCCTTGATTGGGTGAAAGCATTGAAATAGTAATTTTCCGAACAAGTGCGGAAAGTAATTCTTTCCTGCACGCGACTGCCGTTGACACGTTAATTGACACGGGCAAGCAGTCGAGTGCGGGAAAGACACTTTCCGCATGAGTTAGGAACAGCATATTTTCTACAGGCGTAGGAAATTGATTGATTTGTTCAATTAATTATTCATGCAAATAGGAACAACAAACAAGATGAATATATTCTCTATTTACTAATTATTAGTAATAGCTATTGTGAACTTACAGTTTGACGCATTATGGAGGTTCATTGCGGAAGCCAGCTGGCCCATAAGGTGTTTGGTCTCTAGGTTTCAGACACTTATAGGAAATGAGCCAAAAATACTTCTTCATTCTGTATTATCATTTCTTTATTGTTGCACCATTCAATAAAACGAGTATATCGCTTCTCATACCTTTCTTAAGACTTCGTTGGCAATAACGCAACTGTATCGCATTCCTATAGCTGGAAGTTTTTTATCACATTGTGGCAATTCCACTGAATCAAAAATGACAGTAACGCTGTTTCTGTCACTTCGACAATTACAAACTTATTCGAGGTTTGATTGGCATGACAACAATATTGGTTTCCCATCAGATCAATCCAAACCTATAGGGGGATTTCAATAATAATCAATTTTTATTGTTCAATATTATTTCTTAATTTTCACAATAAATAGTGCAATTTGATGGATGATTCTGAACATACATACTTAATACTGAAACAATCAAACTTAATCATATCTTTGTTTTCCCGCACTATATAGTGTGGGAAAAATTTTCCCGCATTGTTACGGGATAATGACACTTCCCAAAATAAATCGCGTGCGGGTATAGGGTGAATCACGCACGCTTGTAGAAAAAGTAATTATCTCAGATGAATTATGAACATAAAGAAAATGGAAAAATGGATATAGATGAAGAAAAATACATTGAGAATTCGCATTCTCTATGTGATAATAATAAACCGAGAAAGAATTGATATTTTCATCACATAGAGAATGCGCATACTCAATGTATTTCTTCATATCTATATGTATATCTATTTTTTCATTTGTATCATGTTCATAATTTATCTGAGAATATTCCATTTCCATGTTTCCACCAAATCAAGGGGTTTAAACTTGAACGATGAAAACTTGTTATTTTTTTAGACCTTCAATCGCAGATTAGGTTATAAATAGATATAAAAGATGAACTCAACCAGAGTCCTATTATCCGACAAATGGAGAGGTAAATATCCTGTTTTCTTAAGCATCGGTTTCTTCATTATATTATGATCATCATTATTGAGTCTTGCAGTAGCTGAGCGATGAGAACATTTCAATTAACAAACGCTTTTCCTATTATTATCGTTCTACTACAGTTTGTAACTCTCCTATATTATGCTTCCCTTTCTAGCTTAAACCAACTCCACGGTTTATTTTTTTCAGTGTACAGATTAGTCTCATTTGTCAGAAGCAATTCATTTCGTGAGTCAATTCAAGATTGCGGTTGTTCCCTAAATTCAGTTTCAGATACTCTTCAACAATAATTTGGCTAATTAATATTCCACCGCCCATGATTAATCCAATCGGTCCTGGGGAAACTGTAAATCTGTTAATGACGCCAAATCATTGGAGTATAATATTGTATCGCGCGAATAGCGTTGACTATTATACAAGGTGTCCCAGAACAACGTACCTAATCAACTTACCTTCATACGAAAATGCACCGTTGAGCCGTGAGAGGGCGATGAAGAACAACTTTATTTCCAGAATTTCTTCAATATTTCGAAATCCATGATAGGTTATGCTCTGAAATTCGTGGGGCACATTAATATACCCTAATAACACAATTATGTCCCATGGATATCCTTAGGACGTCCTGTCGGGACATTCGGGACGTCCATAGGGATGTCTCTGGAATAACTATCGAATACCTAAATCATACAGTATTCCTCATTAAGAACTACGGAGGACATCCTTAGGACAGCCTATCAGTAACGCTGGGGGATATCAATTGGATGTCCATAGGATGTCCCAGGGACCTACGAATTATTCTCGAATTTGAGTTTTTCTGGGTCCCTCTAGGACCCCAGATCTTGCATAACTGATGAGGACATCCAGTTGAGTTGATGGTCCGTAGAAGGTCCCCAATAGATCCTGAAAAAGTTTCCCAAGGATGTCCAATAGACTCACGTGAAAGACATTGACGGGGAGTATTCATAGCCTACGAGCAATCATTCGTCGGCAAGGTGTAAATTAACGCTCTCGCAGGGACAACATATTGAAAGTACCGACTGGGACGTCCGTAGGACGTTATTTCTAGGACATTGGAAGAGTACAGTTCATTACCAATTGGAACAACCGACGGATATTCCTAAGGGACATTCGAAGGATGTCCCCAAGGGACATTTCGATTGTTATACGATCCTGGAAATATTAAGGGCGTCCGTTCAGAGATTTTTGAAGGAATGTACCATCAGGGACATTTCATGGTTGTCTAGAAGGGACATTATATAGCGTCAGTGAGTCATGTCAGAATATGTACTATTCGGGACATCCGATGGATAACCCTGAAGGAACGTTTAAAATCATATCCCACCAGGGACATGCCAAGGACGTCCTTGCACGGACATTCTACCATGTACCACGTGGGACGTCTAAGGGATTTTATTTCTAGGACATATGAAATGATGTACCTGCTGAGCCATTCCGTGGACGTCCTTGCTCGGACATTGCATGAGATGTACGGGATGGGACGTCCCAAGGACACTTATTTTTGGTCCGGGAAATTCAGACTTGAATTGTACCAAATAGGGACGTGCCTAGGACGTTGTGTGCTATTAGGGTAGTGAATGGGCATGGAGAACATAACGTACCAATTCAATCACTATAATACAGGTAGATAGGTATTTCCTCGGGTATTTCGAATTTTCTTAGATGGAAATTGATGGAACTTTTTCGGAGTACGGCACTGACCACATTCTGATAACTCGATGAATGACAAAATCAATCATCCCACTTTTTTCTTACTGAAGTGTCATTCTATTTTTTCTTGGTTTTCGAGTTATCTAACGAAATTCATTTTGGTGCTCCTCCATACTTTTGTATGATTATGACGATTATCATGTATTGCAACTTTTTACCTTATTTGTGTTGAGTTATTGACCACAATAACTATGTTTATGAACAACTTCAGCATATGAGTTATTAATTTTTTCTCGAATGAAGTTTTTTTACCAGAAATCCTGCACTCAAATTTGGGGATTACCGATATAACAGACTATTCCTAAAAGATCTGTACAAAATGATACCATATGAATTTTATCCTTTAATTTTTTAGTATATTTCAATATCGATGACTATGAATATCGTTCTGAAATTTTGAAAGCACACTAAAAGGGCTTTTATGCATAAAAAACATCCATACCTTTTTGATTGACACACAGAATGTTACCTATTTGTAATACAATACCTTACTTTCAGCCCACCTAAACGTTTGTGATATTTCTATTGGTTTGTAAGTGAATTGACCAAATTTAATTTGATGCGAACCTGATACTCTTCAGAATTATTTAATTATTGTAGCTTCGTTCTCAATTTATGTAGGTTATCATCAATCATATCAATAATATTCAATCACGGATTGAATCTATAAAAATAAAGAATACATATTCAATTTCAATACCCTGTAGCGGCTAAACGGAGCTTTTTGGTATGAAGGTGAGTTTGCTTCAATCATTCCATTGGTTCTAGGAGTTTTTTATCACTTGGATCGCACGAGAGGGAATGCCAATAATGTTCGAAGAACATCGTGCGTACCGAATATGAACTCAACTGACGGCATCAGTAATTTGCAGTCGGCTTCAATGTGCATCATTAACGCTAAAAGAATAATCTAAATATTACATTCCTATTGAGCCGGCTGCCAATTTCGACAGTAATCTGACGAAATTACATATGCCATGAAGGCATGTGAATGCATTGATGTATTATATCAAACGGCCCCTGTGCCAATTACTATCCTGAGCATATTGTTTGAAAAATGGCACTATCCTGTGCTGTAAATTAATTTGTCATCCATTTGAATGCTGCCGCGTCATTCGGGACGTGATTACGAGTTTGTATCGTTTGCCTCTGCATGCGATTTGGTAGGTTCTCTGATAGGAACGCTGATGGTTCAGGAGACCATTTATTGACAACAAATTGACCAAAATTACGTGGTTGAGAGAAAAGTCGCACCAGGACAGAGTATCACTTAATATAAAAAGTGATGTGTGAGTGATCACAAATAACTAGAGGAAAGTGAATATGAGTAACATGTGACCTGAAAGGTAGATAAAAAAATCACCAAGTACCTAGTATAAGAGAGATTCACCTACCTAAATATGAAATGCAGGAATGCAGGCACAGGCCAAGATCTTCCAAATGAACATTAGGCACATGGAAAACCAAAAACACCAAAATTTTGGGATCGAGAATGCAAATGATGACGGACAATAGAGGATATAATTCCTTGGATATGTTCATATGAACATATGCCCTTAACCTCTGAACTTTTGAGCTCTATATAGCTCGCTATATAGTGTTGTAATTTTGAGAAAATAATTCGATTTCTTATAGGTACCATAACTTCAATATTGTCCTAGATATTTCCATGAAACTTGGCATTCACCTACTAAGCACCAATGGGCAATTTTGATGCAGGAGATTCCTAGTTATTTCTACCAGTGGCGTTCGTGTGGGATGTATATTGGAGATTTTTCTAAAAAATATTGTACGCCCTTGTTTTTTAGGAAAGTAAAAATAATTTTTGAAATCCTCATTTGCAACAATTTCACTTCCTGAATTTTTTTGGTTCGATACACACTGAGGAAAATTGTGCTATTAGAGTTTTTGCTGAGATATAGGTATCTTGCTACCATTACAAGGAATCATATTACCGTTACCTATACATTTTCGAATAGAAGCAGCACCTTCAAATCCTATGATGGCAATAACGACTTTGCTGAAAGTGAATTTCCTGCCACAGGAAGGTATACTGCTGTAGCTATCAGGCAGCCACTCTGGGACAGCATGATTTTTTTTTATAATTGTCTAGCTGAACTACAACTAGTGAGTTATATCCTTGTGGCTGCGAAGTTCATCGCATAGAACTGCACTCACTTCCAATAATACAACTGTCAGTCTGCCACGAAAATAATATTTGACGAACCAACTTGGGGTTATTTAGCGCCTACTCATCGTTATTCGATATTTCGCTGATTTGTCCCCCTCTATGTAAACATTTGTCAGACATCTTGCTTGATCAATCATTCACAGTTGGGCTCTTGATGCAAACCCATGTACAGGACGACAATCTTGACGACACGACAGTTACGAATACTTCCCCTCTTGAACTCAATTCATTATTCAAAATCTGAATCTGAAATCAAATATAAAATAGAAACATTTTCAAACAAATAAGAAAATCTTCTGTGTCCCTTTCAGTGCTTTCGTAGATCTGAGTGCTTCAGTTATTAAACCAGGATTGATGGAATGATGATGGTGAGTTTTTTCGAGGTATTTCGTCTGAAATTCAAATATTTCAATAACATCTTCCTCTCTTTGGTATCATGAAATTTCAAAATGGTCAAATATGTTTCAGAGCTTCTCTATACAACCTGGTCTAAAAACTTATTGTGAGCAAAAATGTCCAGGTGATGAAATTACTTGAATGATTTTACTGGTAACATTTTGTTTTCCTGTACGCATCTGTAATAACTTGCCTAGTTTTCGAAATACAATGGTTTCAGAAGGTTTCAGAGAAATTCTTTTTTTCATCAATTACTCAAAAAACCCTTTGGTTTTTCCTGAGGGTACATGAATCAATTGATCTATTGAATTTCAAAGATCATTGGTCCGAAATTTTCTTTAGGAATCAATGAATTGCTATTCATACCAAACATCAGGGTGGAAATTATGGGAAGTGAAAGTGGATATCAGTCAAAATTTCACCTTTCTTGATGACAACAATCCTGGAAAATAACTGAATAACTATACATTAAGAAGGTCATGCAACTATCTATATGATCACCCATCAAGAGTAGCAAAGTTCCCTACCTACGATTATAAAATTGCCCTACTCCCATTATCAGATGCACTCACTAGCGGTAGCAAAGTCAGATACCTACTACAGAAACATCGTCTAATAGCATCATACAGATGCACTCGCTAGTGATAGCAAGGTTCTATATCTAATAATCGCAGGTGGGTTATAATCAGCAAAGTCGACTTTATAATCACAGGTGATAACTCGCTTGTCCTCTATGCTATTAGAGTTCCTTGCTGGGGTAATTCGATTTCTGACTATGGTTAATAGAAATTTTCCTCAGTGCACCTTTTTTGCGTCAAAAAACTATTTTCATGCAATTGTGGTATAACAAAATTATTTTTAATGAGTAGGCTGCTTCTCTATTTCGAATTTAAAATAATCACATTCGATCGGTCACGTTGTCATCATAAACGAACCAATTGTTTATACTGTGAAAGTTACTTCACTCAATAATAAACAGAAAATAAAATTCGAACAACCTTTAGCTCGAAAGTTAAGAGATTTAGGGCATATGTTCTGATGCATTTTTTTTCATGAAATGAGCTGATGAATAATATCCTACATCCTATATCGTCACGTCATTTCAACTTCACATTTGAAATGTTGTCAATGTCATATAACGTTCAACTGTCATAGGATAGAGCACATCAAGTCCTTGAGGCCAACATACTGTATTGAAGATCCTGGAAGTGTTGGCCTCTGGTTAATCGAACGGTCAAGGTGGGTAACTGGGTGAAAAATGGTTCCTTCTGATTGGTTGTCTGGCAAAATGTCAAGGTTACGGACATGACTGTGGGACATGTGTGTTTCATGCCCTCCGCTACGCGTCGTGCATCAAACTATACACACTCGGTAGGAAATTTATACCTTTTCTCCCTTGATATATACCTAAATAGCTATTATATTTGGAGTGTCATTGATATGAATACAAACATTACAAACCCTGAGAATGCTCTACAAAAAATATAGGAATCAAAATACATTTGGGTGAGACCCCTTTTTCCACCTATACTGTTCTACACTGTAGCCATCCTGACGTCTATTCTGTTCTCATTTGCGGAAAATCCCCACATGCGGTGTTCAATCATTTGAATTGTTTTAAAGTGACGTACCTACTTGATTTTTTCCGTTTTTTGTTCAATTTTCGGGATGACATTTCTCATGAAACAATATTTAGAATAAATCTGATATTCTGGCAATATTAGTTAAACTGTATCATATCGATGATAATTATGATGTACATAATATGTTCTTATATCAAAAACATCTCGTTTTATTATCTATTATATTTTATAGATATTTTCAGGGACGATGCTTTTCTGAAATATCAACTTTAAGAAGAACACCAATTCCTACCTTATTTCCCTTGGTTCTCACGATGTTCTCTGAACATTACAGGATATCCCTTTTCGTGGGAACCAGAACACATAAAAAAAAAGTTACTCCAAACCTAATCGCCGGTAGTCGTACGTGGCGATCGTTAATCACCTAAATGTTTTGTGGTTGATCTCGTGGGCCTTATGAAAGTACACCCCTGCCATAGATATAATATTGCTTTTACTTAACTAATCCTGAACTTGAGTTGAAACTGAAACTATTTGAACCTCGCGCTACTTGGTAGCTTTGTTGAATTTCACTATATGTGGCATCTTCTGAGAGGGATTCAATATCCATCTTTCTTAATTCATGTTCTTTTGACATTTACGGAGAACGGGACATAGGATCATTCGGAAAATCTGGTGACTCTAGTAGTTGCTTTTGGTCTATCGATCTGATAAATGTTCAGCAATGCAGCGTTGCCGCTTATACCAGAAAGTATCAGCAACTTTGATATCTCAAACGGAACACCCTGTATTTCATTGCATTTTTTTAGTCTTCCTTGAGAGATCATTTCGTCAATGCATCACACTTTGGATTTAGCGGGAATGATTACAGAGACATAGGGTGTTAAAAAATTTTCAACTTCAGGATTCTGTTGTGTCGAAACTATTCAAACTAATGTGTTCAATAGATATAACTCAATGTTCGTCGTGGCATATAGCTAGGAAAGTAGTTGTTTTCTATTGAATCAACTGAGAAAGAGTAAATATTCTCATCACATAGAGAATGCGAATTCTCAATGTATTGCTTTATATAAATATATATCCATTATTGTATGTTCATAATTTATCTGAGAATATTCCTTTTCAACACCCAAATATCCTTTTACTGTATCCAATAATGGAAAAGTTATAAGAAGCCACCATGGGAAAACACTCGGATCTAAATTGTTAATGATGTTTTTTTGGTACATGAAATGCTGCAACTGCTGGTAATTGTCAAAAATCTCACTCTGAAAACTTCTGAATCAGCCAGGGACCTGGCGCACCCCAGAAAATAGGCCAATTCGAGGATGAATACGTTAACTTCTTATATTGTTTTCCTCTCCATATATAGGTAGAGCATGGAAACTTTGTTGCGAATTTCTCTATTCCAGTTTCGATTCAACCAATCGTTCCGAATTTCCGAAATTATAATGGAAGAATGAATTTTTGTAAAACATCCGGTTTAAGAGTCATGTCGAAGATGTGTTAATTATGAATACTGCCTCTTGGATGGAGAAAGATTGAGCGATATAGATCTCGAACGTATAATTTGAGATTCGATGGAACAACAGAAAAATGATTGATGAAGAGTTCTACCTACACACCTTTAATCATGTGTTCAAAATTTCAAATTCCCTAGTGAAACGAACAAGAAGGTGACATTTATTAGCATCGACAATGTCAAATGTTGATGGTGAATGATCGATAGGTTTTCAAGTTCTTTGAATATTTAATATGTTTATTGAGTTTACTTTCAGAATTGAAAGTGTGGAAAGCTATCCTTCTTAACGATTCACGACTGTTATATCGAGGAGATCTACTCGATAGTTCTTTGATTTTCAAAAATCACTCTAATCGAATTCGTTTGTAGTATTGTATAGATCATGATAGGTACCTGAAGTAAAAAGATTAATTGAATCAACAAAATATTTTTTCCTTTATCCACCATGACCAAATTCTTGATTATATGTTTACTATATTTCCAAAATTTTAATACTCCTATTATGATTGTCTCCTGTAACAATGTGATTGGTATTTTAACCTACTCTACACAAGTATACTTCCTTGAAATAAAAACTCAAAATGTTTGACCTTCAATCACATTGAATCACAATTTCACACAATTCCATGGAAGATCCGAAATCTACTTAGCGATGTACTGCATATACATGATGTCTCAGAAAAGCGTTCGTATACTCCAGGTGGTGATTCTTCATGTTTTTATCAACATGTGTCCAAAAATGCGCTACAGCACTACAGCCCTACAGCTAGAGAGATATTTTCCCAAAAAATCAACTGTTTCATGAACTTTAATGAAACAAAAGTAAGTGAAAATGAGAAATGTCAATTATCAAGTTCTAAGTTTCTCATCAAGTCATCATAGTAGGTACACGCGCTCAAGATCATTCTGAATTTTTACTATAATTTTTTCATATATAAAAGTTCCTGTAGAATCATATTTTGATGGAAGAAATGAGATAAATCTTGAAACAAAAAAAGTTCCGATTTGTAAGATCTATTCACCCTCAGGTATCAAATTTCGTGATTTTTGGATCATCAATGAGAACGATGATAATTGTAGAAAACTGCATTCTCACGGCTCTAGTGCCCTTATAGAAAGCATTTTCAGACACATGTTCATGAAACTAATTTTTATTATTTTCATCTGAAGAATTACCTTTCAGGGTCTTCGAACGTTATTCTGGGACACCCTGTATATACCTCAATACAACAAGCCATAGATTCGACATAGTATTGAAACTTTACACTGGGAAAATATTGATCAAATAAACAGAATATTTTGTCTTATATCCACGACTAAATATTTTGTTTTCTCATCACTATGACAACATTTTTATTACTGTAACAAACGTGTCATCACAAATTATTCGATTGAATATATTATGTACACCTAATCCTTGTCGTTGTGACGAAACTTTTCCCATATAGTAATTTTGTTGTTGTAGATATAAGACAAAATGTTTTGATGATTTTATCAATCTTGTTTCTCCACTTGTATGGCAATCAACAATTATTAAATAGAATTCATCTGATGCATGTCTTCAAAATACATAAAATTAAAATAGTCATGCTTCCTTCCGTTATTGATTTCACAATGTATTTTCAAGAGTTTTTCTTATTTTCATCATCGAAGTCCACCCGACCAATGCTAAGATTATCTGGTTGAACTTTTATGAGATACCTATATAGTGGTAGGGAATTCCTATCATCCTTGCATCGTTTATTTTTCTTTCGAGGTTTTAATGTTGTGAAAATTAAATTCTCAGAGGTCTTTTTCCTGGAAACAAACATAATATACACTTATTGAAGCTAGTAGATAATTGATAATGTTTCCGTAAGCATTCCTTGAAATGCATTGTTTCAATAACATGAAATATTTTTGTTTCTTAGAAACTCACAGTCGAGATATGTAACAGAAAATGTTGAATTGAGAATACCTAATATACAGGGTGTCCCGAATTTAGGAAGGAAGGTATTAAGGAAGCTACGGCCCCCTGAAAGGGGGGCTCCTGAAGATGTTATTTCTTAAGTATTTCCGAAACTTGGTACAACTGGCACAAAAACTGAACTTGTCATACCCAGTGCAATGAAAGTAAAATTGCTAAGTGGTTATAGTTGGGGAGTCGTTAATCTATGGTTGTCAGTACGACATCGTTATGGTTCTATAATAAATTTGTTCATGAACAGCAGCAATGACAGTACCCATACTGATTTTGATATCTTCAAAAGACCGATTGTTTACGTCTATTTACTGCCATCTACTTATACTCATTTACTTACTCAATATAATGATAATAATTATAGTAATAATAATAATAATAATGATAATAATAACTTTATTCAGAATAAATAAATACCGACTGCTACATGATCAGAGTGTACAAAGTAGTATAGAGATAAGTGCAAGCACTTTGTTTCTTATAGAATAAATATGGATAGATAATGAAAAATGTTCGAAATATTGTATGAGAATAATAATATGAAGATGTGGAAAATGTGATAGAATATGTATGAAAGAAAACATTGTAAAAAGTTTAAGGATTTGAAAATAATAAACTGATGTGTACATGTGAAATGTATATTTGTGAAAAACAGGAATAACACCACAATAAAGTGCATAAGATCATCAGATAAAATACAATTAGTTCCAGAAAAATTCAGTTATTTCGAATGAAGTATATCAGAATTGTAACCAATTTGGATTATGTAAAACAGGATACAGGTATCAATTTAGTTAATTTTTATTATTTTCTAGTAACTTTTAGATTGTATCACATAGTAATAATATATGATCTTGGAGTCTGCAGTGAGACTCTTTCTAGCTGGTATTCAAATATGTTTCTGTTGCTTATAGATTTCATGCTTCCAGGAATGGTGTTATATATTTTTTCTACTCACATAACTGAAGTGGCATTTAGCGTTCTTACATATACCACGCTATAAATGATCTACTAATCAAGAATTGATTATATTTATGTGATTTATTCAAAATATTAAACACATCACCATGGCAACAGAGGTTTTTGAATACACCTTCATTCGTTCGAGTCCTGTCTGGCCTGTCAATTGTAGGAACTGTCATTTGTCATTTTCGACTTTTGTTACAAACACAATTATTCGAACAATTTCTGTTTGTATCAGAATTCCTCATTGAAAATCTAGGAGATGAGTAGACCAAAGTGGAATCGAAGAGAATGTTTTGAATTTATTCAATGCTTATTAGCATGACAATATACGTGAAACACAATATTCGTGCAAGCAAAATTATGCAATCAGAATAATATGGATACAAACCTGAGAAATCGAAAACTTTGACACTTCAGCGAATCGAAGAGTCTTTATTTACTACGTCAGATCAAATATCATTCACAAAGGTCAGTAGACAAGAAATTCATTCATCCTATGGACTGAACGCATATCTACAACCAATATAACTCATACGTGCCTCCTTGGTTGCATGCAGTTGCATAGTACTCATTATGTATTATGTTCTCAATTCCCATTACCTTCGAAACATTTTGTAGGTTAGCAAAAAATTTAATTTTTGGAAATATGAGATCTTTTCGAAGAAAGAAATTATGAGTTCGTAGAAAAAGTATAGTATGTACCTAATGCATTTTTGATTTCTTCTAGACACTCGTTTGTTAAACACTCGCTCCGCTCAACTACACTCGTGCTTAAAATACTAGTAGGGCGTAAGTAGTTGGTCTCTAGTCATATTCTGATGACTGGGATGGGGTGCTTTATCTCTATACTGAAGTGATATGTTATACACGTGTTTTAATAAAAATGCTGACGAAAATCCATAATAAATAATGAACTATACAGATAGATATTAAGTTGCATATCTACGTGGTTTTGACATTATTCATTTGCTGTATTAGTGATTATTCAGCAATAGTAAAGATAGTAACACATGTAGTGAATACAGTTATAAAAATAGGTCTATTCTAAGAGATATGTGGAAACAAAACATTTGGATGATTTGACCTAAACATGACCAACAGTAGTACCTTAATTGTATCGTATAAATTCATTCCAATAACTCTGATACAACTTGAGTATTTTTTTTATAGAAGAGTATGAACCCTTCTCTACTGATGATCAAATCTAATGAAATTTTTGAAACACGACTGACGTTGAATTCGTTTCAGATGTTCGGGTAGAGATGTTTGCAATAGGCTGTATAGTGACCATGCACTGTCGATGGTACCGCTGTGGTTCGAAATAGCATAGAGATCGTACTGGAATGGTACACTTCCATCGGCAGCGTAATGACTCAAACCAGCGAGAAACGTTACAGATGGATGACAAGAATATCAGGGAACCTCTGGATACATAATGACCTTGTACATTTTCGTCTTTTCTTGCATTTGGAGCAGTATGGCTTGTCTTCGCCATCCAATGACTCCTCACTGGTGGATGAGTCCAAGCACTGAAACAAACTGAATTTGCGCTTTTGTTGTGGTATTGGCAATGGCAAATCCCAAAAGGGATCAAACGTCACTGGGGAATAGCCGCAATACGTGTATTTCAATGATGACTCGAGCAGGCCAACAAAATTATTCACTATCTCCGAATTATCCACTTTCAAGAATCTCGACCATGATTTCGAAGCCTTTTCGTTGACATCCAGAATTTCATCGATGTCTGTAAACTTAAGATGCGGCTTCTCGATAACCTCATAGATATTCTCGTAAAAACCCAAGAGCAGGAAGCGCAGGAACTCTCTTGCTGTGCATTGCCGAGCACGGCGCAAATTTTTGAATTGTGCCCTTCAAAGAGATCATATTCACACCTTGGCCAGTCGAATCCTCCGAGCACAGTTCTTTTATGACTTCTGCGAAAGCCTTCATCAAAGATCCCTTCGTGCTGGATATGCTCGTGTTGATGTTTCTGTTATTAAAGTTTAAAGTCCATTCTCAAATACTCCAACAACCACTTAGTGTGAGACAGGCACTGAATTATACTGTTCATGAAACACGTGTTTCCAGTGTTTTTCAAGCCGTTGAGTCCCTAAATTTTCCATGATATTGGATAATCCTTGGACCAGTGTTCACTATTTCTATCGCTGGAGCAGAGATATATCGATTTTGAATTTTGATTTTCAGTTAAAATACCAGATGGAGTTGAATTGGTTGTAGTGGTTCCCGCGAGAGTCTCGTTTTCGAGAGTCTCGCATGGTCTCGTCTCGTTTTCGAGACAAGACTCGAGACGAGACTCGGACAAGACGAGACGAGACTTTCGTTGGTCTCGTCTCGAGTCTCGTGCAAGACTTCTCGTGTCTCGTGCGAGAGTCTCGCAGGTAAATATTTCTGCGTGCCGACTGCAGACTTGAGAATTTCATTCATAAAACAACATTATTGAGAAAGAGTTCAGACTATTTAGCACAGACAGAAAAAACATTTCATTCATAAATACTTTGAAAACACAATCCATGATTGTTGTAAAATGACGTAATGCGTGAAACGAAAACGGACTATTCTCTCTCTTACGGCGGCGGAATATAAAGGCAATTCTGCAATAACGACAGATCGCAAATTGAATGACTACCTGAAAATCTATAAATAAGGTAATCTGTGCTAAATAGTCTAAGAAAAAGAATAACTTCATGTCTTAACGACTGGGTGAAAAACAAAATCATTTGCAATCGTGAAGGCTGCTCTGACTGATAAAGGTTTTTTTCTCCAAGCAGCAGGGATAGTGGCTTCTTACTACGGCCCAACAGGCCGAAAAGGTGCACTTTTACTGCCTAGGCAAAAAAAGTTTGTTGCTATGCAACGTTCCAAGGAAGTCTAATGAAATTAGTAATCAAAATTAACACTGATATTGAATGAACACAAAATGATGGAGTTTTCAATAAAATATTACACAAAATTCGTTTCATATCATTTGGAGAAAAAATTCATTGTTTCACACGGCAGCAAATGTAAATTGACTGCCGTGCTATGAACTTTCAGCCGCGGCAGTCAATCTACTACTTTTCTGCCTAGTAAAACAAATATCTATTTTCTTGGATACCTATTTCTCAAATAAGTGAAATAATGTTGGATTAAAGTTTTTGTTTTGTTTATTTGTTTAGACTATACGTGTTACTTTTTATTCCATTTTTATATCTTTTCCGAATATAGATAATGCAATGTTTTTTCTTGTTTAGATGTATGATGTAAGTATGAACCTATTAGGTATACTTACTTTTCAATGAATAATGTTATTTTTGTTGTAATTTTCTCTTCCTACTGCTAAATTATACCTAAAAAGTAGGTAAAGGTAAATATCCCGTACTAGACTGGAACAAGATCATGCATGACGAAATTGCGATACTTTTGCGAGACTCTCGTACGAGACGCGAGACAAGACGAGACTCGAAGCTGCGAGACGAGACTCGAGACAAGACTTTATATTTTATCGGCGAGACGAGACGAGACTTTCATAGAGTCTCGTCTCGTTGGTCTCGTGTGAATCACTAATTGGTTGACTGGTGATTCGATAATGACCTAATGACATTTGATGTGGGTGGGAGATCAACAGCAGGGATGGGTTCAAAGAGTTCGTGTTTTTATTGAAAAAGCAAGTATTGAGAATGAAAGCAGCATTGCCTCTCTGAATCTCAATTGAAATTCTTTGGCGAAGGTATTCAGTATAGATCTACCTTCACTGCTTTGAGCATGAATCAAATGACCAATAGTTGAAATCATTTTTCTGGCTGAAGGTCCCCAAGGTCCGAAAGCGACGACCCAATATGCCTGTTTTCTATACAAAAGGAAAATGATCTCAAATTGTTCTTATCCATCATTCGGTTGCCCCCTCACGAGCAACCCTCAGAAGTCTTCAAGAGACTTGAGCGAGCAAGGAATGACGGGGGTCTTACCTTTCAACGTGTGATCCCAAACACTATCTTAGGCCATCAGAAAAATTTCTGCGGTCGTGATGGGAATTGAGAACACCTACCGGCAATCCAACGTGGATAGAATACTGACGCTTCAACCGCGATACTACGCTGAGAGGACTTTCTTCGAGTGCAAAATGTATATACAATATTTCCAAGATTTTCGATTTTTCATCCCTTAGTTGATATGTCAATCCCATCTCAGATGCGCCCAAATATTATATTCACTCCACTGACTGGATACCGTGTATCTTACCATTTATGTTTATATTGAATTCTTGCATATTTGTCATACTAGCACAGCATCACAACTGAAGGGTGAAAATGCAGTTTTTAAGAAGTTTGTGATCGAACCAGTCTTTGATAATCACTTGTACTTACTCATGCTGAAGAACCCTGTATACCCACCTAAAAATTTGGAGACCTAAAATATCTTGCTCCTCTCAGTGCTTATTTTCAAATTCAAATCAGATCAGACCCTTGTGAATGTAAAATATTCCTATTGGAGGAGGTTGACGGTAGATCGTTCAGTCTACAGACTGAAGGTGAAGCTGCCTGCATTCACCTTTTCATCCAAAACAAAGAAAAATGAGAAAAGCAGAAAGAATTCGATGCTTCATGCAGAATTCATTACGACAAAGTCGGGCCAGATCCGGGACAGATGTTTGCGTTGCTCTAATTTGATTTCCGGAAGGTTTAGAAGTAACACAAAAACAAAAAACGGAATTGGTGAATTAGGTTTCAGGCCGCCTAGACAAGATGAAATTGAATCACGTTCCATATTTCGTATTGGGTTAAATGACATAGAAATGGAACGAAGAGTTAAGCAAATGTTCTTCAACACTGAGGATTCTTTTATGGTATACAGCTCCAAGTTAATGGAATGAAAATATCTACTATAAAATTCACTTGATTTAGCACAGACAGATATGGTATATGTAGGATCATATTTTAGGGTGACAGGGGTTGTCCTTTGATATTATTTCATAAGGCTCATGAATTTTGCTGCGAGAGGAATGGATAGGCAATTTGAGTGTCTGAAAGATGTTATTACTCAATATATAAAATCCTCAATATATTGAATGTTGGTGATAGTTCATGCATTTCGAATCAAATGATAATTATAAGAAATATGACGATGTTTTGAATATTCGAGATGAGTATGTCGCTTTAGACAGAATTTTGGGGAGATGTTCAGAGCAGAGTGGTATTTTGCTAGACTATTTCACAAAGTAAGAAAAGCATTTTCTATTCTCATAATGAATCCTCCATAATCATGAACAATTCATAATAATCATGAATAATGAATTTCAACTATGAACAATTTGCAATAAATATGAATAATTTGTTATGTATAAGAATGAACAAGCTTTTATGAACATACAACATTATTCTCGAGTCTACTTAATTATGATAGATGATGACAATTATGAACATTTTGAATAGTAGGTCCTTCATTAGTTGGATACAAGATATTGTTATTGTTCGTGTTATTACTTGATGTTCAGGGTGGCTGGAATTCCAGGCTCATCATTGGGATCTCGTGAACCGTAAGAGATACAGGGTCCGTTATAACTGATGGCAAAGTTGCGCGATTTGATGCTGATCAAAATGCCGCCTCAAAAGTTTGTTGATTCCAAATACTTCCGAAGATATTTGAAAAAAACTGAATATCCACGATCTCATTTTTATTTTTTTCTGACTTCATTTGGAGTGATATGTCAAAATGAATATCATATTAGCATTGCCACTTTTTCTGCTCTATCCAATAGCTCTGATAGATTATACATATAACACTTTGCAATCATCCTACGTTTCGGACCAAAAAATCATTATCATTATTATTTGATGATGGTTACGAGGAAACGAAACTTCGGAACAAAAATCTGATGACGGCGTCTTGTAGAGAAGGAAAAATGACTGCGGAAATGTCAAATTCATTTTAGTCTTTCTCCCGATCTATCTCTATTTTAGTTTTCAATAAAAAGTTATTCTAAAAGTTTCCAATTCTAAGAAATGATATTTTTCTGATTTTACTATAAGAGATAGACCAAAATGAATGTGATTTTACCGTAGTCATTTTCCCTTTTCTACAAGTTGCCATCATCAGATTTTTGATCCGACGTTTCGTTTCCACGTAACCATCATCAAATAACACTGATGATGATTTTTTGTACGTAAGATAACTGCGAAGTGTTATATATCGTTGGATTCAGAATTGGAATAAAAGTTTTCTAGGAACAAAAAATTTATTTCCTCGAAGACGAAACGTCGGAACACGAATCTTTGAATGCCATTAGATAGAAAAAGTGGCAATGCTAACATAAATTTCATTTTGATATATCACTTCAAATAAAGTCACAAAAAAATAAGAACGAAATCGCGGATATTCGGTTTTTTCAAATATCTTCGAAATTATCGGTATTTCCAAATTTTTAGGCAACATTTTGAACAGCATAAAATTGTGCAGCTTTGCCATAATATAACCGACTCTGTATCTCTTACGGATTACGAGATCCCAATGATGAACTTCGAATCCAAGCCACCCTGTATTTGGACCATTGCTGAATAAATTCACTATATTCTGATGATGTTCGGCATTGACATGTATGTAGATATGGTATTATCACTAATTCCTCACTAATGATACAGCACCCCACACCATAGATGTACGAGCTCCACTTGGCAATTCTGACCACACACTCATCTCCACAACCTGCCCATGTTTCATTCCATCAACTGCTCCGGCACCCCCACGTCTTATATGGCATTACAATTCAGGAGATTGGGACGGTCTCCGCATGTTTTTCTCCGAGTTTCCTCGGCATAGAGTATGCTTTGACTCTGAGGACCCTTCACAGTGTGCTACGGAAATATCCGAGATCATCATGCTCGGAATGGACACAAACATACCTCATTCTTCGAAAAGATCATCAACATCGAAACCCTGGTTCAACAAAAACTGTTCTAGAACTGGTGCCTTGAAACAAACAGCCTACCATCGCTGGCGCAAAAACCCTAACCTCGCGACTAGAGCAGAATACGTTGATGCCAGGAATAACTGCAGTCAAACAATAGATGCTTCGAAAGAAACATACAATGCCAAGATAAGATCGAAACTCATAGATGGTCCAAATGGCCCCCTTTCGTTTTGGTCACTTGCTAAAGCGGTCGGAAGAAATTTCACTAATAGTCCATTTCCACCACTGTCCAAATCCGACGGCACATTAGCAACAACATCGCAGGAGAAAGCAAATATCTTTGCAGAGATGTTCGCAGCAAACTCTACTTCAGATTCCCAAGGAAAAGTGCCGCCAGACATTCCACCCGTTGAGAGTCGAATGCCCGAAATCGTCTTCCGTCAACGCACTATCAGACGAATCCTGCTTGGTCTCAAAACGAATAAGGCTAACGGTCCTGATGAAATTTCACCCATTATCCTCGAAAAATGTGCACCAGAATTAACACCGATCCTCTGCAAGTTATTTACCGACTCGTACAGGTCGATTATTTTTCCATCATGCTGAAAGACAGCTAGAGTGCAACTATTCCCAAAAAAAGGGAACAAGAACCTGCCCTACAACTACAGGCCCATTGCCCTGTTATCAGTAATCTCCAAAGTGATGGAGCAAGCCATCAATATTGAGCTTACCAAATATCTGGAGAGCTCAGGAATCATCAATGATAGACAATACGGCTTTCGCCACCGAAGATCTACTGGAGATCTACTTGCCTACGTCACCCATTTATGGCAAGCTTCATTAAAAAAACACTTGGAATCTCTAGCTGTTGCGTTGGACATATCGAAAGCATTCGACCGTGTTTGGCACGAAGGACTCCTCCACAAACTACCATCATACGGCTCACCACCTCAGCTATGCCATATCTTATCGAGTTTTCTTTCAGGCAGATCGCTTCACGTGGTGATGAACGGTGTATCGTCTGATACCATTGGCATCAATTCCGGCGTTCAACAAGGATCAATTTTGGCACTAACATTATTCCTTCTTCACATCAATGATCTGTTGGGAGTAACAACTTGCCCCATCCACATCTTTGCAGATGATAGTACCCTCCATACTGCGTTCTCTTCCAGAATACCCATTTCTTTCCAGGAAACTAAGAACTCATGGCGCAGGCAGGTCAATGCTGTCAATGAAGACCTTGCTGAAATCACAGACTGGGGAACCAACAACCTACCCAGACAGCACCAGATATTCCATGAATCTCCCTATCATATTCCTTTTGGAATATTGGAATATTCTAGAAATAATCTGGAATATTCCGGAATATCTGTGGAATATTCTCTAAATATGCGAATGGGGATTCCTCAGATAATCTTAGAATATACCCAAAAGAATATTCTATGTTGAATGTTCCTGGAATATTCCAATAAACATATTCTAAAATAAAAAAAGTGACCCAAGTAGGGATCGAACTCGTGACCTCAAGACTATCAGAGCAACGCCTTGACCACTAGGCCAGTAATCGAATTGAATAATGTTATACATATCAAGTTCTTGTGAGAGCATTGTTCGAAATCGGATCATAAACACTTTTTGTTTCAGAATCCCCTTACATCAAATTGATGTTCGATACTCACATCTCTGAAATAATAAATGGTATTTATGTGTTGAGAAACATAGAAATATCCATGGAATATTTCATGAATATACACCACAGAATATTAAGTTGAGAATATTTCATGAATATACCGCACAGAATATTCAGTTGGGTATATTTCATGAATATACCGCACAGAATATTCAGTTGGGTATATTTCATGAATATACAACAGAGAATATTCAGTTGGGAATATTCATACCTGAATATTCCCTGAACATGTCCGACTATTCACTTTGGAATATTCCTTTTAGATGTTCCAGAGGCATGTATATATTCTAGGAATAATCGATGAATATTCGGAATATACTCCTCCTTTTTAGCATATTCAGAGAATATTCTATAATTATATATATTCTAAAATAAAAAAAAGTGACCCAAGTAGGGATCGAACTCGTGACCTCAAGACTATCAGAGCAACGCCTTGACCACTAGGCCAGTAATCGAATTGAATAATGTTATACATATCAAGTTCTTGTGAGAGCATTGTTCGAAATCGGATCATAAACACTTTTTGTTTCAGAATCCCCTTACATCAAATTGATGTTCGATACTCACATCTCTGAAATAATAAATGGTATTTATGTGTTGAGAAACATAGAAATATCCATGGAATATTTCATGAATATACACCACAGAATATTAAGTTGAGAATATTTCATGAATATACCGCACAGAATATTCAGTTGGGTATATTTCATGAATATACCGCACAGAATATTCAGTTGGGTATATTTCATGAATATACAACAGAGAATATTCAGTTGGGAATATTCATACCTGAATATTCCCTGAACATGTCCGACTATTCACTTTGGAATATTCCTTTTAGATGTTCCAGAGGCATGTATATATTCTAGGAATAATCGATGAATATTCGGAATATACTACTCCTTTTTAGCATATTCAGAGAATATTCTATGAATATCCAGTGCTGTCTGGGTAGTTGAATTCAACGCCACCAAAACTCAAGCCTGTATTTTCTCTAGAAAGGCGGAACTCAGTATGCCCGATATTGTAATGTCTGGCACCACCATCCCCACCAAGCCCACCATATCTATGCTCGGTATTTCTATCAGCAACACTCTTTCATGGGATAATCATGTCAGATCCATCGCAAAAGCTGCTTCACAAAAACTCGGATTCTTGTTCCGTGCGAAAAGCTACTTTACACCTCAACAGCTTCTCATGATCTACAAAGCGCAGATACGGCCTGTTCCAGAATACTGTTCCCACATATGGGGTTCAGCACCAAAATATACGCTGATGCTCTTAGATTCCATCCAGAGAAGAGCCATTCGCCTGGTGGGTCGGCGACCTTTCACTTTTCTATCGATACTTAATGAGCATTCAATGTCAGGAAAGGTTGGTTTATATAAATCGTGATCCTAATTCACTAAATTACTGAACTATACGCAAAGCAAAGCTGTGTCGAGCACTTGTGAGGAAGTGTTTTTGACCAGCTTCATTACTAGACTGGTTTTGATTAATATCTAAGTAGGTACCTGAGACTGATTATAGTTGAATTTCACTTGTTCGAAAGTTCGAAACCTGAAAACCTGAGAAAGCTGAGTAATGCATTGATTCCTGACTTTCCAGAGCTTTTCCTGATACAGTAAACTCTGATAAAAATCATCACAACCCTGAAGACTTCAATATGTTCCAACCCTTCGCTTATGATATGAAATTTGGATGAATTATTTATCAGTTGAAATGATGGATGGATAATTCTGTTTCTGTGCCCATTTAGGGTTAAATATAATTTTCTCTGCATTTTTGTGAATGTACTTTTGGATGCTAGTTCCTGCAAGGATAGTTAGGGATTCCAACCAATAAGAATCTAGGATCGAGCTGTCCTTGTACCGAGGTCGATGGCGAATATAAATACTGAAGACAGCTAAGGGATCGCTCTCTATTCTACCGTCTCTGCTCTGCTAGTCTATATCTTCTACATTAGACACTTCACCTGTGTCTCTCCTGGTTCTCTTGCTGATCTCCAAGTGCTCTCATATTTCCTTCAGAGCCAGTGTAAAGTATCAATGTATAGTGATTTTCTGTGGCACATGTAAAGGACCCCGCACTTTTTCTATATAAAAATGGCGTTCCGTCGAATTTCCCCAATTTTTGGTAAATGATAGTACTCGACATACTGATTGAATATGCCAAGTCCCAACTCAATCCTATGACTAGTTTACGAGATACAGGGTGTTGAAGTTGAAGAATACCTAATTTTTCTCGGCCTATATCTCTAAGATAGGACAAATGAATTCCAATTTTTCGGGAGCACGTAATAGTTATGCTCTTAGGCGCAAGAACTATATAGGTATTCGACCAAAACTGATTTTTATTACAGGGTGATTCTCATTTCAAATAATGTGTTTTTTTGAATATCTGAATATCAATGCTACAAATTGATAACAATTACAAAATGAGATTTATAGCCAAGTATGCTCTTCTTACATCAATTGAATTCGTAAAATATAATAATTATACATGGTGTTTCATTAATGCTGTTGATTGCATAATTGGTCTATCCTAAAGTTCATTGGGCCACCTCGTATTATCGGGTTGATTCCAGACATTCAAAATATTTTTGAAGGATGTATCCCAATGAGTTCCATGATATACAGAGTGATTTATCGATTGAAAAAATTGACAACCACGAAAAAATATTCAAAAACCACTATTTTTTTCATCACCCTCTAATTCGAAATTATTACCGTCGATGTAAGATTTTTTTCCACCAATATACTCAGTATGGATATTTCAATCAAATTGGGAATTTTCAGACCCATGCTATGACTAGTTTTTTTTATACATCGAATAATGTGAAAATAATTATGGAAAAGTAATTACATAATAACACGAAAAATTGCTCCGAATCGCAAAACTAGTAGTCACTAGTCAACTATGTCAAAAAATGTGATTTGTTCGTAAACAAAATCTAGTGGTCTTATTATAGGTCCGCTAGCAAAACATCTCGAAAATGTTTTTCAGAAAACATCAAACAAATCACAATATGCCCCCGAAAAAATCTCATCAACGACACAACTATTCTACGCACCCCTTTCATCAACTTTCAACTCATCAACGATCCCACTCATAAACGTGCTAAAACTCATGAGCGTTCGAAGTCGACAGCGGTTTTTCCCAACTCAATCCTATGACTACTTTTCGAAAAAAGTATGAAACTAAACTTCCGCAAACGCCTAGTAAGAGGTGCGCGTTAATATATTTTGCAACTCTCCTATATCCAACCAACTTCCAATCTTTTGACCATACTGTATATTGTTAGAATCGAAGTTAGTATATGCACATCGCAAAGACACTAAAGTTGGAGTTTTGGTTATGTAGATATTCGTTACCGGGTTCAGTATAGGCCTGAAAGAAAAATGTCAATTAAGAATTTCAATCACAGATTTTGAAAAAATAGACAAACCAACTCGTTTCCCCACCACCTGAGAGGTAGAGTTTCAGGCGCGTTTTTTTTATTGTGGTATCCCCTGTAGGCCTAGTCCACGTTAGAAAGTGAAAGTTCCAATACCTATAATATGATTGTGTGTAGGCAGGATTGGCGCAGTGGACGAGCACCCGAGTCAGGACTGCGGGGTCGTGGGTTCGATTCCCAGACAGCGCAAGGAATTTTTCGAATATTAATATACGAATTAAATATTGTGAAGTTTCGGAGCATCGGCTGGGGATAGTCCTGCACGATTCACTGTTGCGTGCCTACATACAATATAGATACATGTTCAGAACACTATGGGCTAAAGGACCTCATTAGGGATCGATGGTTGGTTGGTATGTACATACCTACCAACGAAGGACATATACTACTACTACTACTATAATTATGTTTCACAAGGAACACAGAAATCAACTAATCGCCAGATTCAAATCAGTTCCGGACCGATGTTCATATTTTCAGGATTCAATCGATTTGCAGCATCGTCGATACAATTCAAAAGGCGATCAGATGGAAAGGTAATATTTCCTTGGTTTCTTGCGTATCCAAGGAACCATACCACACTGGCTACGTGTGCACACGTCCCTAATGTTCTAGCACCGGACCTACAAGTACAGTAGTACCCTAAAATGGGCGTATCTTGTAAATTATTATCATCGATTTCTCTGAATACTAACCACAGCATATGTTTAGTGGCATTTCTGAACCGAGAAAATACTCGAAATCCTAAAAAATTGGGTTCCTCAATGAGTTCGTCAATATCGAGTGTATTTTGTTCCCCTCCATCTCTTTGTATCGTGTCTTGTATGTAGGAGGCAGCTAAGTGAATGTGATATGACCCTGTGAGTGTTTTCAAATATTCTAAGTCAAGTCGAGGAAACGTCGGTACATGTCTATGGTTCAAACGAAACCATCGACCATTTCTTGTACGGAGGTTTTCAGCCTCAACTCGGGCCTGAACAATGTTGACTTCTTCGATATCATGCAACATTTGTGTAGCTAATTCCAATGTGCCCGGCATCCTTATTGGAGGATGGTATTTGTTTATTAGGGCGCCAGCAATCAAATAGAATTCGCGTAATTTTGCAACATGTGTTATTGATATCGCTCCTCGGAAAAATTTGAAAATCGATTTGAAATGCCCATTTCTAGCCTCTACAATCCATCTGGTGCTAGTAATTAAGCGTGCCCTATTAGTTTCGATTGTTGTGAGTTGTCTTTGGTTTGGTGGTAGAAATGGTGGCATATGGTAATGGAGACCAAGATCCTGTAAAAGACCAATAGAGTCCCTATAACCCCTATCGACTATCACTACATCGCCTTCTTGAAACCATGTCCTCATTCTATTTATATCATTCTGTAGCTCATGCTGCAGAATGGTGGCATCATTATTTCTAGCATCAGAAAAGTATGGACCATTAATTGCCAAGATGTAGCCATCAGGAGCGACCATAATTTCAGGCTTAACCAGGTGCTCATTTTTATGGAAGCAGTAGGATTGTCTCAATATCCGGAAATTACTACTTTTTTCTATTTTGTTATATGTACAGTCTATATACACAATTGCTTTTGGGATATTGGGAGAAGGGTTGTATAGCTGATTGGTGTATACAGACACGTGTCTATTAATATAATCGTCTCTTGTAATAGAGTCGAAACCAATATTATTAGTTACAAATCTTTGCATTAGAGATATCCTCACATTCGATATTATCAAGCTAGTTGTTTGTCTTGAAGAAAAATGAAACAAGATTTTCAAAATCTCATCTGAAACTCCATGTTTCATTTTGATTAGAAATGTCAGTAAATGTTTCTTTTTGATATGCCTTCTATTTCCCCCTTGCTCGATTGTATCACAAAATCCATAAAGTTCTTGAAAATCTTCTTTTGAAATCGACGTCAGAGCTTTGAACTCTTCTTCTGTAAAACTATCAATATCATCCCAGTTTCTAATACGTCTATCTTCATTGGCAACTGTTCTCATACACTGTAGAAATTGAAGCATATTTGATATCAAATAGGGTTTGTTGATAAAATTCAAACCTCCATGCAAATTATTCAAGAGAAATCCATGAGGGTCAAGATGATGACCACAAATTCTCAGAAAGTCCGGAACATAAATATTCGTTACAACAAAAATGTTCACCCTACATGCAAGAGTTATTCTCTGAACATGTTGACGAGCATTACAGATTATGCAGGCACGGCTCATTACTGGACTCAATACATTTAGGCGAAGATAGTTTGGGTTATTTTCCATCTCATTGATATCAATTATTACACTGTTATGACAATTGAAACAAACTCTGGTATCATCAAAAATGTCAATTGGAGGATTTCCAGCAGCTTGTCTTCTAAATGTTGCAATTTGCAGAAAATCAACATTATCTTCACGATTTATACGAATTGTGAGTCTAGGAATGAAATTCCCTTCGCATACATAACATCTTACCCTATTTGCAAATGCCATAATGCGCACTAAATTCACTAAACAATTACTGAAAACGACTTAAAAAACACTCAGAATAAAGATATACGCTGATATGATATTTTAAGATACTGACAACCCGAAAGTTGCTGGATGACAGACACATTTATTGATATCATGATTTTGTTTTCTAAGCCTACTGAAAAATATTCTATCTGGTTGCGATAATCCAAATTCGACTTCTACGAAGTAAAACATACTTATTAATTCGTGACAACCCAAGTTTCTAGACTAATTCGACCCCGCCGATTCCGAAAATATCAGTTGTCAACTTGAATTGGGACTAGAACTTACCCTAAAATATAATTTTATAGTTATTTGAGGATGTCTATCGATCTATTACGGTATGTATATCTTACGATATACATTACCTAATGCCACTATTTCTTCCAACAAATAGATGTTGTTGGAAAACGAGTTGGTTCATGTATTTTTTCAAAATCTATGATTGCAATTCTGAATTGATATTGAGTGGAAGAAAGAGGCTTCGAGATTGTTTCATTATTATTTTACTATATTTTTGATGTGTTGGATAAATGATGATTCCTCGGTACCTACTGATGTTCCTGTATTCCATTTTTCTTTCAAGTCTATACTGAACCCGGTAACGAATATCTACATAACCAAAACTCCAACTTTAGTGTCTTTCCGATGTGCATATACTAACTTCGATTCTAACAATATACAGTATGATCAAAAGATTGGAAGTTGGTTGGATAAAGGAGAGTTGCAAAATATATTAACGCGCACCTCTCACTAGGCGTTTGCGGAAGTTTAGTTTCATATTTTTTTCGAAAAGTATAGTCATAGGATTGAGTTGGGAAAAACCGCTGTCGACTTGGAACGCTCATGAGTTTTAGCACGTTTATATGAGTGGGATCGTTGATGAGTTGTGTCGTTGATGAGATTTTTTCGGGGGCATATTGTGATTTGTTTGATGTTTTCTGAAAAACATTTTCGAGATGTTTTGCTAGCGGACCTATAATAAGACCACTAGATTTTGTTTACGAACAAATCACATTTTTTGACATAGTTGACTAGTGACTACTAGTTTTGCGATTCGGAGCAATTTTTCGTGTTATTATGTAATTACTTTTCCATAATTATTTTCACATTATTCGATGTATAAAAAAAACTAGTCATAGCATGGGTCTGAAAATTCCCAATTTGATTGAAATATCCATACTGAGTATATTGGTGGAAAAAAATCTTACATCGACGGTAATAATTTCGAATTAGAGGGTGATGAAAAAAATAGTGGTTTTTGAATATTTTTTCGTGGTTGTCAATTTTTTCAATCGATGAATCACTCTGTATATCATGGAACTCATTGGGATACATCCTTCAAAAATATTTTGAATGTCTGGAATCAACCCGATAATACGAGGTGGCCCAATGAACTTTAGGATAGACCAATTATGCAATCAACAGCATTAATGAAACACCATGTATAATTATTATATTTTACGAATTCAATTGATGTAAGAAGAGCATACTTGGCTATAAATCTCATTTTGTAATTGTTATCAATTTGTAGCATTGATATTCAGATATTCAAAAAAACACATTATTTGAAATGAGAATCACCCTGTAATAAAAATCAGTTTTGGTCGAATACCTATATAGTTCTTGCGCCTAAGGGCATAACTATTACGTGCTCCCGAAAAATTGGAATTCATTTGTCCTATCTTAGAGATATAGGCCGAGAAAAATTAAGTATTCTTCAACTTCAACACCCTGTATCTCGTAAACTAGTCATAGGATTGAGTTGGGACTTGGCATATTCAATCAGTATGTCGAGTACTATCATTTACCAAAAATTGGGGAAATTCGACGGAACGCCATTTTTATATAGAAAAAGTGCGGGGTCCTTTGTATAATATTTTTCACCATTATTATTCATCTTGTTTATAGATTCATTTCATTCCTGTTGTTTTTCATACCATACCGATACTCCCCCAACCTGTGTCCTGTGTAACGAATCCAGAAATTTGTATTTGCGAATAAACGTTTTTTTTGTGATTGCATATTCCATATTTCTTTCTCTGTTGTCATTGTTTCCAGTTCCGAATAGTTCCAATAGTTTATTTGATGATTTTCAATATTTTCATTTGTCAAATTGCTGATTATTATTATCGACTGACGGCTGACGGTGACGGCTGACACTGACATAGTCAGTTGTCAATTCTCCTTATTTTCCTTGAGAAATCCTGTCCTGTGCACTCGTGTCCCTGTGCTCAGTATCCTCTCAGTCTGTGGCCGGTGATTAATGAAATTTTGACATGGACAGAAAAATATATTTAACCTCACTAAATTCCGATATCAGGAAATTAGAAAATCGAAGGAAAAGGAAGGATGAATATGAATTGAATCTGTTTAATTCGTTTGGAACTGTGTTTGCCATTCCCCAGGTAGACGTTATGAAATACTTTGAATGAAAAATTTTTCAGGCCTAACCTAAAAATACCAGAGACCTGAAAGATATGTGCTTTGATTCCTGTAATCATTCAGATTGAAAATAGCAACCAGTATTGCTGGATAAACCCAGGGTTTGTAATTGAAGCCTACACTCCCTTGTCTCCATTATTGATCCCAGGTCTGATTCAATCGTTACAAATAGCACACTGAATAAATAATTTTCCAGGCCTAACCTGAAATACCAGAGACCCGTTTTCGACAAAGTTATTTGCGTTTGATTCCTGTAGTTATCCAGGATAAAAATAGCAACCAGTATTTCAGGCTACACCCAGGGTTTGTAATTGAAGCCTACACTTCCTTGGCTCCTTATTGATTCCAGGTTGATTCGATACCGAGGTGGGTATACCTCCTGTACCTGTCTCCACTGTTGCTACTTTGGGCCCCTGTACAAAAATAGCTTTATGCAGAGCAGGTGGAGTAAACCGCCTTATAAACAATCTGGCGCCCGAGACTCCCCCCTCCCCCCTCCCCCCCAGCAAATACTAGAGTAGTCTCTGTCCGGACAAGCGCCAAAGTAAGAACCCCATAAATAAAGGCTGTTACACACACTGACAAAAAGTGAACAGTTCATTGTACCAGTATATCACCTGATGAAGCTACTGTGTTAGCGAAACATGTCGTGTGTTTGAGAATTTTGTGGAAATCTTATCGTTTGTGAAGTTTTTACATTTGCCATGGATTTCCATCAAGTAACGGCCGAGTCAATTCAGAATAACATTGAATGTTCCTAACGTTCTTTGAAAAGTTCATCTAGGGAATGGGAGAGTGTCTGGATATGACATATGACATGATATATATAAAAATTATTATGAAATTCGATGAAGAAAAGAATATTTGTCTTCAGATGAAATATGATTATCTCAATCAAATATATCGAATTATGGAGTTTCATAGCATAAATATGATGTTGTTTGTTGTCTGGTCTCGAATTGATTTCGGAATTTGTCAAATCTGAATCCGCTATATGGAGATATGATTTATCTTGCACAATGATCCATTTTGATTTGAACAATCTGGAATCGTAAGTCATCGGATTCGCCTCAGAAATGTAGATTTCACTAGAATAGACAAATACTCCTGAGGATATTCATACCTCGATTCATACAAGGTGCAACAAGAATATGGAAATGATACAAACAGATGAACTTGTGTGGAAATGATTTCCTGAATAAAAACTCATCATGGAATAATGAAATGGGCTTCGCATAGTTTAGGTTGATTAAATTGAGTCCAGGTGGACTCGGTTGGGTTCGGTTGGTTGGATAGTTTCATATGCCTCGAAATCTTAATATAATTCATGGAATCAAAGATTCATTGGCAGAGATATAATTTTTACCCTCAGTATGATTACTAAGCACTCTCATTATGGTGATAAAAATATCATTAGATTTGTTTTCACAATAATTAATTTTCAAAAATGTGATAAGTAGTCACCCCATTGAACACTCGATATATCGTGTTTTTGAAGAAAAACATGTAATAATTCTAATGGAATATATTTTCATCGACATCGACGGTTTTTCAATCTCAACGCAGGATGGGGCTCAATTGAAAATTCAATCATAAAATTGCGTCCTTTGAAAATCGTAATATTATAATATAATATTAAATGGAGTTGGAGCTATATATACAACACTTTTTCATTCGATTACCTGAATCGAAAATCCCAACATGAATTCATTATGTTCCTCAAAGCAATATTAAAGTAATTCTGAATTGTCAACCATACCATATTGGCACCGCAAATATAAAATGTTATTCGTGACAAGGAATATATAGGGTCCCATCAGAGTAACTTTCATATACTCTGGGAGTTAATATGTTCTGCAGATAAAAATAAGAAGAAAAGTTTTCATGAAACTATGTCCGAAAATGCTTTCTAAAGGAGGTTGATCATTTCTGGATGTATGATGAATTGATACTGATAACTCAATTATCATGGTTCTTCACAGTTGATTTTCAATTATCATTATTTCTCAACTACACTACACTGTTTTACCACTAACCAAACCGATTTTTTAACGCCTCGAGACGTGTTTCGCTAACTATGTTAGCATCTTCAGGAGAAGATTAAAACTAAATATCCTATTCTAGGGTGCTGCTTATATACTAGGTATGTGTTCACCCAACTGTGAAAAATACTAATCGTCAAGTTAATGTTTGTCATGGTTGAGTTCACATGTTAATCTTAATTTTCATTTTACTAAACTATATAGAGGGCTATATGGAATAGGTCCATTATCCTTATTCATTACTCTATCACTATTCTTAAATACCTCTAAGCTTTCATATGTCTACGTATTTATACGTAGACATAAATTTAAGTTAATACTTCGATATTCTACGACTTTTCAAGTGGATAAAAAGAACTCTAGAAGTATCCCAATCCCGTTCAATCCGAAGTATATGAAGGGACTTGATAAGGTTTTCAAAGACTCAGGTTTTGAAAGCGTTCACCCAGCACTGGATCCAACGCCCCATAAGTCGAAACTTGTGCGGGGTTAGGAAAGCATACGTTTTTGTTTCACCTAAAAACAAGTCAAATTCATGGTGGTGTACAAAATACACCGGGCGGGAAAAAGTTCGAATTAATTAGCGCGAGTAATCAAGGGTTAAGACAGCTTAATGAATCATTGATCAAGATAGGATAATTGCTTATCAGAGACCACCTCTTTTCCTTTTTTTTTGAGCTCGATGAAAAGAAAACATGAACATATATAGGAGTAGGTCTATTTGATGGATTACCCTCTACAAGTTATTATGATTTACCTTGTATACCTGAATCGATAATTCCATTTTTCCAGGAATTCGCTATGAAATATCGACTTTACCAAAAATTCAATACGATACGATATGCTATCATCTATACCCCTAATAACACAATTATGTCCCATGGATATCCTGAGGACGTCCTGTCGGGACATTCAGGACGTCCATAGGACGTTCGAATTTGGTACCGTGGACATAGGATGTCCTAGGAACGTACGAATCATTCTTGAATTTGAATTTTTCGGGGTCCCTCTAGGACCAGATCTTGCATAACTGATGTGAACATCCAGTTGAGTTGATGGTCCGTAGAAGGTCCCCAATAGATCCTGAAAAGATTCCCAAGGATGTTCAATGGACTTACGTGAAGGACATTGATGGGGAGTATTTATAGTCTACGAGCAATCATTCGTCGGCGAGGTGTAAGTTAACGTCCTCGCAGGGACAACATATTGGAAGTACCGACTGGGACGTCCGTAGGACGTTATTTCTAGGACATTGTAAGAGTACAGTTCATGTGCAATTTGGGACATTCGACGAATATCCCTAAGGGTCATTTCGATTGTTATACGATCCTGGAAATATTGAGGGCGTCTGTGCAGAGAAATTAGCCTGCCGAACTTCAAGCGGCTTTTACTACCAAAAGTGAAAAGAAAACTCTCAATGAACATGAGTCGAGAAATGTCTCCTAAGGGAGATACGGCCTCCTGGAAGTGGGCTCCTGAAGATAATATTCCTTGAATATTTCCGAAACTCCATGTAATAAAAAGATGCAATTTGGTACAAGAACTAAAATTTCCATTCCGAATGAAGTGAAAATCAAATTATTTCAAAATTCCAATCAGGAGTGTATAAAACAGGGTGAGACTACATTAAATATTGCTCAAAATTCTTTGTATGCATATTTTGCGACAATTCAATCTCTGATTATGAAATTTCACACAGAAAAAAGGTACTCTTGTTCCGTGACGATCAGATGTATCATAATCGGGTAAAAGCAATCAAAAAATATTGTACATCTCAGATATCATGCCTAACATTGCAATGAGGCGTAGTGAAAATGGAAAAAAATGCACAAAAATTGAAGTAGTCGTTTCATCATTATTTTTCTATTTTTCGCGCTTTTATGAGATTGCTTGGTCAAAAGAAAGTATTTGATTGTTTGAAAGCCACTATGATTTGAAAATTGGCAACGTCATGCATAAGATGTGAGTGCATAAATATTTCTAAATCGATTTCTCTCGAAGATGATACATCTGATCGATGCGGAACACGGGCACCTTTTTTTGTGAAATGGTGTGAATTTATATAATCCGAGATTGAATTGTACGAAAAAGTTTGAGCAATATTTAATGTAGTCCCACCCTGAATTATACATTCCTGAATGAAACTTTGAAATTATTTTATGTTCACCGCATTGAGCATGCTTTTACCAAATTGCATCATTTTATCACGTGGCGTTTCGGAAATATTCAAGAAAAATCATCTTCAGGAGCCCCCTTTCAGGGGGCCGTAGCTCCCTCAGGAGACATTTCTTAACCTGTGATCATTGGAACTTTTCTTTCTCTTTTTGGTCGAAGAAGCCGCTGGTGAAGTTTGGCAGGCTAATTTCGGGACACTCTGTATAAGATCAGAAGTCATGCCAGAATATGTACTACTCGGGACATCCGATGGATGTCCCTAAAGGAACGTTTAAAATCATATTCCATCAGGGACATACCAAGGACGCCCTTGTATGGACATTCTACAATATGTACCACGTGGGAACATTGCATGAGATGTACGGGATAGGACGTCCCGAGGACACTTATTTTTGGTCTGGGACATTCGGACTTGAATTGTACCAAATAGGGACGTCCCTAGGACGTTGTGTGCTATCAGGGACCCAAAATGCGTATGACTGATGCGAAAATAGGCGACTATTCGGAGATATTCCTTTGTCAGACTCATTTAGCAAATGGAAATGCATTCACACGCGGGATCATGTGTCCGTTATGAGAATTCCTAATCAAATATGATCGAATACTAATGATTGAATGGAGAATTCAATTCGAGTTGGAGAACTTGAAACTATTGAGGCTACACTAGTCCGGGCAATATTTCAACGGCAAATTCTGCGCCTTTGTAATAAACTCCAATCATCTGCCAATTTTCCACATCATCACACAAACAGGGAATATTGCCGACCATGTCGAAAGTGGTTAGAATTCAACCAATTTCTGAGAAGGGAAGAGAATTTAGCAACTATTGTTTAATCGCTTTATGAAACAAACTCATCGGCAATATAGAAGCACAAGCGAATATTTAGTAATATGTAATATCCCTGTAATTAGACCCTAGAACAACACAGATAATATTTATATCCATATAGTTTGAAGAAATCACCTGAGACATATCGATCAATCGATTTTAAGCAACACTCTGACCTAAATCGACTGCATACATCAATGAATTTTCAAGATACCAAGTGTTCTTTCTTTAATCAATTGATCAATAATAATTATAGTCGAAAAAATTCCAAAGTATTTCAGCGTAAGTAAGAGCTGATGTGAATTCGAGCAGCGCCGTTAGGTATAACCATTATCTTCATCTGATGCTCGAAATATATGGACATTTTTACAG
This sequence comes from Phaedon cochleariae, assembly GCA_918026855.4. Classification (NCBI taxonomy): domain Eukaryota; kingdom Metazoa; phylum Arthropoda; class Insecta; order Coleoptera; family Chrysomelidae; genus Phaedon; species Phaedon cochleariae. The sequence continues at coordinate 15,788,458 of OU896709.1, read as the reverse complement.
AACAATGCAAAAATACGAAACATCATTGATCGATTCCGATTGGAAGCAGCGTTTTCAAGAGAGAAAAAGGATTCTGTTGGATTACTGATATTGATGTATATATGCAGTCAAGCCATCCATTGAGATTACTTGATAAGAATAATCAAAACAATTTCCAAAACCTTTGAAATCGTCTCTCAGCTACTCAATTCTGCCATTATTATCGGTGAAACATGAACATGAACATGGAACGTGAGACAGGTCAATTAATATGTTGATTGATAGCAAGTTAGGATACACTTCCATCTCAACTTTCATTTCCTAATTTAGCGAAGGAGTTGCCTTTTTCAATATTTATGAAACAAAACACTCTGTGGAGGGGTGTGGACATGGTGCATGGAATAAATGGACACGTCTTCATTCTCAACGACTCAACAGAGTGGACAATGATATAGTACGGAATAAGTTGATAGGACTGTCTTTCCTTTGATCTTGAATTTGGATATGGATTGAAATAGGATAAAAGCGATTCTGAGGAAGCACTGAGTCACAATCTTCTTTATGTAATAAAATCATTCACGTTGATGGAGATTGAGAAAGCCACTTCAACGCGACTGAAGTTTGAAGTTGGTGCAGTAAAATGAAAATTAGTATATTTAAAGTCTTACTGGAATCCTTGTCTCCAGATCCAGTTCCGAGGATGAAATATTTTTTATGTTGGGGAGTAGACGAGATAGGTTGAAAATTCTCAACAAACTATACAAAACATTGCATTGAATTATGATGATATGGATAGAGTTATCAATACGAATTGTCTGTTGGTACTCAAGTTTCCTGAATGTTTGCACTAATTTCTTATAAAATTTATGATGGGAGAGAAAAAAGCACCTACCACTCGAAATTTCACCTTTTCCTGTTGGACTGATTTCGATCAATTCATCCATTCTTTTTCTTAGGCAAATGGCAAACAGCATCCAAATTCGACTTTTTTGTTTTCAGTTTCTTGAGGTCAAGCTGTCACTGTCATTCCGGAAGCCACCATAATTCGTTCACCATCTATTACTACATTGGTGTCATGGTTCGCAATTTTGGTTGGCACAACAGTAATGAATGAACGCATTGTTACGTCAAACTGGAATCCACCAAAGAATATATGAACACAGTTGGTGGATTGATGGAGCCACTGGTGAATGAAAGAACGTCCCTATTTTCTCTTACACTTTGGCTTACAGCAGCAATGTTCTCTCGAGATCGGAAAACCCGACGACTTACAGAAGCTACTCCATCTCCAACTGACCCAGTTCGATCATTCATTGTTTTTGACGTTGTTCGATTGTGTTGACATAAATAATTCCTCGCAATGCTTGAAATTTCTGGCGAACCGAACACTCATCTTGGTGATAAATATGAATAATTTCTACTTTCTGTTGAACTGTATATTTCTTTATGACTATTTGGTTCCGACACGCTTATTGGAAAACTCTCTCATTGGTTGTTGAGGAATATGAGAGGAATGGTGCTTGTCGGTGTATAACCTTATAGCAAGAGATAGGTTCTTGGAAGGTGCCGACTTCAATTAATGAAAGAGAGTATTACTTCTGATTCAACACAATGGATAATGTGCAATTTTGAGTGAAAAATCGTATTTCTTTATTTCAAAGTACTAACCCAAACTTGGTCAATGTTGCAAACAGTTTTCTCCTAGAAGCTCTGTACAGGGTCATTCCATATTTAAACAGCTTCTACATGGTTCATCATTATTGAAGATAGAAAAAACTTCTGAAACAAAAATTGTAGGGTTTGATCTGATACTCCAGAAGATTGTGAGAGGTGGAACAGATGAATATCGCTGATATAAGAAAATTGTAGGATAGAGTCGAGAATTATGTTATACCGTTTTCATTTTTCTAGTTTTTTCGAAAAATACACTGAAAAACATTTTTGGTAGTAAATACCGAACGTTAAGATAAATAGGCGCTAGTCACTATATATTCATCTAATAATACCACCACAAAATTGTATAATACTATTATACTATATCAAATATTACCACTACAGAATAGAATCATGCTCATAAGTGATTGACGCCTATTTCAGTAAACGTTTGGTATTCACTACCGACTATTTCTCTTAGTGTATTGAATGAAATACAAATTCAAATTGGTGATGGTGTGGTCGAAAGATTAATTATAAAAATAAAATCATATGTTGTATTATTGAAGAAAACTACATTTCTGTTGGAAAAAAAATGGCCACGTTAGGTAATGCAACTATCCCTAACAACACGAGTACGTCCCAGGGACGTCCTTCATTCTCTACGAGGACATCCCTGGGATATCCTGTGTCGGGACATGGTACATACCAGGGACGTCCCAGGGACATCCGCTTTCCACAAAAAGAGGCATCCTAGGGATGTCCTCCTGGTACGTCCCTGGTATGTACCAATTACGAAGAAAGGATATCCCTAGGACGTCCCAAGGATATCCCAGGGACATCCCTTCGACAAAAAAAAAATTAGGTCGAGTACGGATTGAACCCGGGACCTATGGCTTATCAGGCACGCATCTTACTCCATTGGCTATTGAGCCTCCTGAAGATTTATGTACTTAACAGATCTATAAACAGGACTTAACTACAGAAACCTGAATAAATACAACCTTGTTAGGATTTGGGTATAATTATTATATCATTCTTGGGTGTTTAAAAATGAGGGGCATTATGCATGTACGATTTCTGTTTGCGAAACATGGTAATTTCTTAAAAAGTTCTGAAACTTTATTCTTTATTCTCATTACGATTATTTTCCGGAAGAAAAACAAACATTTTCAAAAAAATGCAACTTAATACTTTGATGAAATTCAATGACTCTGATGTGAATGGATATCAGATATTCCAGGGACACGAATAGGATAACATGGGGATGTACCGGGCGGGATGTCCACTGGACAACCACTGCGCGACACCCCCTGGATGTCCCAATCATGTCCTTGTACCGCGGGACAAAAAAGGGACGTACCTAGGACATCCCTGTGTTGTTAGGGATATCTGATGACCTTCAATGACAAAATCGAAAATGTATCCACTCAGCGATATTCATTTGTTTGACCTCGTACAATTTTCTGAAGGTTCGGAACAAACCCTACAACTTTTGTATTTGAAGTTCCTTCTATCTTCAATGATGAATCCTGTACAAGCTTTGGAATTCTTTGTCAATGGAAGTATTGCCAAGAACTTATAACCTCCAAACAATCAGAAAAAAAATGTAACACCTATCTCCTCTCCCTATCCTCCCTAGGTACGCACGATGTTCCATGAACAATATAGGAATTTCCTTTTGTTCGCTTCAAGAGATGAAAAAAAAAAAAAAATACGTATATGAAATGACGCTGTACATTCTTTGAATAATTATTGAAATTCACATGGAAAACGGGGAACAGCGGGTAACGTCTTATACCGGAATCATTCCATTGTAATTATATACGAAACGACTTATTACTATATCTAGAATGAGGAACTATATTCATTGGTTTTTCAGCAATTAATAGCGATTATTGGCATGTCTCGTCATCGAGAAATAGAGTTCCTGAAAGATGATTATCATGATTATTGAAAAAACTTATTGTGTTGATTTAAAATAATGAATGACTGGGAGTTCGACTAATGTGTACAGTGTTTCCAGTTTTCGATGCTTTTGCATGATATCTCAGTTATCTTTGGAGATAGAACCTTGCGGTTTTCGCGGTCCTGTGCCACTTCTTTGTGAAACTCAAGATGGCCTAATCAGATTTTGCAGGACTGTTTCCGTTTATGAGATACAGGGCGATTTTGAAAATTTATACTTTTTGGACCCCCTCTATATCTACGAAGTTTATCAGCGAAAATGTCAAATTAAAATCTCAACCCATAGAGAATTTTATGCAGAATTCAGTGGCGCTGAAAAATTTTTTTTTTGGGTGTGGTTTTGAAAATACGACTCAAACATATGATTTTTCAAATTGAACACCCTGTATTTTATAGGCTCATTAAATTCCTAATTTTTTTCCCTTCGAAATGATATATGATATATGAATATAACATTTTCATAAATGTTCAAAATTCACTAAAACATTGAATTTTAATAGTGGGCTATGGGTTTTTCGAGGGATTTTCATATAAAGAAATTTTCAATTGGAGGAATATTTCCTTCAATTGTTCCATGAAGGGGGAAATAACAATTTCAACACTAATTAACTTACAAAACACAAGATTCAGATACTTGATATCCACAAATATATAGTAATGAAAAGTTTATAATGTACAATAAGCACCTGATTGAATATTTACTAAAACAATTGAATTTCGAAATTATTCAGTGATTCATTCATTGAATTGTTCAAATTGATGTCCATTTTTCATCACAAACTTTCTCAATACATATTAATCATTGAATGATGTCTTTGTAATTCCTGGAAAACTGCCTCTGTTGTTGCACAAAGTTCTTCAAGTATGTTGGGCCACTCACTGTATTAAGAAGTATTGAGAAAGTTTATCAACTGTATGTTGGGGAAAATGTATATCAATTTGGACATGTCAATGAATAAGTTACTGAATAATTCCGGAAATCAATTATTTTAGTAAATATTTAATCAGGTGCTTATTCTACATTATGAACTTTTTATTACTATTTATTTGTTGCTATCAGGTACCCAATTTTAGTGTTTTGTAAATTATAAGTGTTGATATTGGTTTTGACCTCTCCATGGAAAAATTTAAAAAAATATTTCTTCAATTGGAACGTTTTTCATAAGAAAAATCCATCCATCCAACTATCAAAATTCAATATTTTAGTGATTTTGAGCAATTTTGAGAATTTTATATACATTCGTTATATATCATTTTGAAGACAAAAAAATAAGGAATTTAATGAGCTTATGAAATAGAGGGTGTTCCATTTAAAAAATCATAAGTTTGACTCGTATCTCCAAAACCATACCCCGAAAAAAAAATTTAAGTGCGCCACTGGATTATGCGTGAAATTCTCTATGCGATAAGATTTTGATTTGACATTTTTGTTGAGAAACTTCGTGGATATAGAGGGGGTCCAAAAAGTATAAATTTTCAAAATCGCCCTGTATCTCATAAACGGAAACAGTCTTGCAAAATCTGATTAGGTCATCTTGAGTTTCACAAAAAAGTGGCACAGGACCGCGAAAACCCCAAGGTTCTATCTCCAAAGATAACTGAGATATCAGGCAAAAGCATCGAAAACTGGACACACTGTACAGCCCCCTTGAATGTATAGTGAAATCCATGAGAGTATTTATCTATGGTCATCTAAGATTGAACTTTTTATACGATACGAAGACGAAATCGATGAAATTCCGTTCTGCCTGATCTGTTTAACTACATATCGTGAAGTTTCCTTCATCACTTAATCAGTCTCTGCAGCAAAGTTTCATCTGGTATTGGAATACTAATCTCAACACATGTCCTTTCCTCCATGTCTGTTTTCCTAAGCTCCACTTCGTTAGACACATATCAACCCAATGACGGAACGTGCTCATAGCGTTTGTCAAAGTACATTTACTGAACTCCCAAGATTATGTTACACTTTGATAAAATCGTCTCACATCATCTTCGTTGATACTTGCGGTTGACTGTTCAATTTTGCCTGGTGGCTTGAGATTCGCAAGCACTCGTATATATGAATAAGTAAACGAACTTCTTGCAAATATGAGCGTCTTATACGATCAACAGTTGTTTTGCTTTGAGAATCAGCGCTCTGCAAAGGTGTCAACTTCTTCTTTACCACCAGCAACCACGACTCGATTGATTTCTTTGAAATGATACTGTGATTGTTCTATCAAATGTGACATGATTGAAAATGTTCTTCAATTATGATAGCGGAAAATGGGCCACATGCATCAGTGAGACGATGTTCTTTTATTGATTACGAAAAATCATTTATCTTGATTTATTTTTCAATGTTGTCTAATTCGAGTTCAATATATAATAAGATCAACTCGAAAAGGTCAGGATTGGGCGCGATTATTTTTTCATTATTGTACTTTTGTCTACAATGAGACAAGAGATCGAATTATATTTCAGTGAATGCAACAAGATTTCCTCAAGTTGAGTTGAATTGATCATTCCAATGGATGATATTACTTGAAATTCATTTGGGCTCCGTGGCCGAGTTTGTCTATGCGCTGGAATTCGCTAGATAGCCGTTCACGATGCAGAGGTACTGTCGGTTCGAATCCGGCTGTCGGCTGAGCATTTTTCTTTAAAAAATGTGTGATTCATGGTTGTAATCCTGGCAGCACCTCGATTTTCTAGAAGTGGTTCGGATTCCACTATAAGCTGTAGGTCCCGCTCTTCCTAACTCCGCACAAGTTTCGACTTCTGGTGAGTTGGTTCCCAACTTTGAAGTAGCGATATACAAATTTTACAAAATTTTACAAAATACAGATTTTACAAAATAAAAATTTTACAAAATTTTTACAAATTTTACAAATTTTACATTGAAATTGGGAAAAAAAAAATCGGGAATAAAGACTTCAAATTTATTCCTAACTTCATTAGACCCCGCTGAGGCTTAGTTGTTTCAATCAGCAGTTCAAGTAATACATCACCTCAATATTCTTCATGAAATAATCAACCAATAAGTATGTCTCTTCTGGGAGGATATTAGAATTGGCATTTGTTTTGTTTTCTTTCCCAGCACATACCTATTCATCATCCTCAATGCTTATTTACTTTCATAGATAGTTTTCTAATGGAAAGATTTCTTTTGCCAAACATGTATATCTCATTGTGCCCCGAAATGTATAGTCTGTCAATGTGTCTCAAAGCGAATCTGTGATTCAGTACAGACGGCTCTATGCTTGTAAGCGTTGGTGCTTGAAAGTGTTTGTGAACTCACTGTCATTATGATTATTTTCCTTTTTAATCAAAATTGAATACCTTGATAATAGAACTTGGTGGATATACAAAGGGCTATTACTATAATATCAAAAGAAAATAATTCGCAATCACAGCAGTAACTGATATAATGATGAGTTATTTATTTTCCTGCTTACCTTGTTTCATTTCTAATTTTTGGAAGCTCATGAAACAGAATCCCTAGGTTAAATATCGATTCCCTTCCAGAGGATTTTCCTTTCGTGCGCACCAAGAGATGAAAGAGGAAATCCACACTCAAAGAAATAGTATAGGTTGAAATGACAAAAAAATGTGTTTAATCAAGAACATCATCATAATTGTTGAATAAAACTACAATAATGGTACATTCAATGATTAGGTGATTGTCAAAACTATTGAGGAAAAATTGTACATGAACAAATTCAACGTCAACCAAAAATATTAGTTTTAGTATAAGGTTTTGATAATATTTTTGTGTTATAACCAATAATTTGTAAAAATTAGTCAAATCGAACTAGGAATAGTTTTCAAACAACATTATAACTGTAACTGAAATATCATATTAGCTCGCTCACTGTTATATTTGGTAGACAAACGTATAGAAAGTTATAATCAACATATCAGTATTTTAAATCAAACTGAAGATAAGTATTCCAACTTTATTATATATATAGTTACTAAAATATCATTACAGCTTGCTCACTGTTAAAACTGGAAATCAAACGAAATGGAAGGTAAAATCAGGGTTGACAATGAGCTTGTGATCTTCCCATTCGTATTTGCAGGGCGACAGCGTCCTCATGAGATTTTGTTGCTGGCGTCTTATTCTGTTCTTTGTATTGAGGCTTTATATTATTTTGATATAATCGTTTCTCGTTATACCTATTCTGCAATGGAGTGATTTTGGTTAGTCGATTATGTCATCACTGTAAGTATTCAATATAGAGTCGTAATTTAGTACTAAATTTGGTTCAACACATTGTATGAAATTATTGCTCAAGTTCGTCTCTTCTTCCAGGACTCTCTACCTATATAAATTCAATGCACTTTGTTGGTGAACCAAATATTATGGCTATCTAAACAAAATATAAGTGAAGGGCAAAAATTATGGTGAACATACCACTCATTTTGTTGTGAGGTTAAAATCTGGTTGATAACCAATTTTCTTGATCAAAACAACAATTACATTCGTATGGTGACTAAACATAATCATTCGACTATTGTTCGCTGGTTGATTTAATCATTGAACGAGATAGGCTCATTTTTATATGCTCTTTTTGTTTAAATCAACCCATTAATATTTTTGAGTGCAAGAAATTCTTGAGCTGTGCCATTTGGTATGTATACAGGCTGTTTCAAAATCAGCCTGCTAAACTTCATCAGCGGCTTCTACGAGCAAGTCTCTCACGGAAGCTATACGGCCACCTGAAAGAAGACTTCTGAGGATGATGTTTCTTGAATATGCAGAGGCATTTTAGAACAATTCACACTTGGAATGGACGAAGAAAATTATTTGAATAATCGGTCACTGAATTATTAGAATTAGGAATTCCTGTTTTCCCTGAAAATTTCAGAAAACAGTTCCATATTCGTCAGCAAAGTGAAATTCATTTTATGTAGCTTCGGTAAACAATGTACATATACTCATGTTACCGATATGTACATATTTTTCGATCCAACTTCGGGAATTATCAACTTATCGTACTGATAGGTATAATTTTTTCTGACTTATTAAATACAAAAGTTGAACCATATCAAACCCATCCAAACCCCGTGTCTCATATGTCTCTTCAAGGATATTTCAATGTTTTTGAAGAGGTACGTGTAGGTCGTGTTCAATTTCGTGGCGGCTATACTAACCTCAACTTTACTAGTTCCTTGAGGTATTTTTGTGAGCTATGTTCCTCCCTATTTCATCCTACATCGAACTGTATTTTTGTGATATGATGAATATTGTCTGATAGAGACCTCGATACACTTCACAAAACTCTCCTTATATATGATGCAGAACCAGAAACTCCAAAACTAATCGCATCACCTCTTTCGAATGTACGAAATCTGGAGCGTCCTTCTCCTTTCAACAGGGATTCTCAATCAATTCTAGTGATTCAGCAATATCCCTGAATTCCTGAAACGAGCCGAATCTGAAGATCCTAGGATCTTAATAAATCCTTGCCGAATGCATAATCAGTTGGCAATTATTTGTTCACAAATTCACAATAATCGGTTCCGAATTCACATTCTCCGTTTGAATATATTAGGTATATTTAACAGAACGTAAGCCCTAGAAGGGAGGATCAAATGTCTAACAAAGCTATAAATAGTGGTACGAGCATTATCGATGTTTCACCTGAATGATTTGACGTGCCAACAACAAATTCTACTCAAGTACTCATACATCCGGATTCCCACTTATTGAGAATATAGGTTTAATGATTAGTGAAACAGAAGCGCCTAGAGAGAGGGTGCAACAAATTATCCATGATGCCTGTGCTTGTGTTGACTAAATTATTTCTGGCACTGTCTACACGACCACCGCGGCGGTTGGATACTGGAACATAATCTTTTATCCAACCGCCGCGGCGGTCGTTTATGAATCAGTATTCAACCGCCGCGGCGGTCGTGAAGACAGTATCATTATTTCTTCATACTCCAGTTTTCGAGAATCAGAGGTTTTGCCGCTAGATCTGACGTTATTAGGAGGCATCTAGAGGTGAACTTTCATTGAATTTAGACATGTCTAAGAGATGATAGCACCGAGGTTATTCTGGTGGGTTCTCGAAACAAAATAATTATCAATTGTACATTTTGAATCTGATAAAAATTGTTCCGTAATCAGTGATCTGAAGTTAAAAATCATAGATCTTAGAGAATGTTAAGGATTGGAAATGAACGCGAATAAAGCTGACTTCGTCAATCTGTCAAAGCGATCTTTTTGCTTTGTTTCCATCGATTCACATATGGCAGAGATAAGTTACCGACTTCTGCTTATTGTTTCTTCAAGTTGTTGTCGTCAAGTGGGGCGGAGTGTTATTTTCTATCTCGAAAAGTTATGATGAGAAAAAATGAATTGATATTTCAAAATATTTAACTAGTTCCACACGCTATACTTTTAATAGTTAATATTATGTAGAAGTCACAATTTCACTCAGAGAAATAGTCGGTAGTGAAAACCGAACGTTTAGTAGAAAAGGCGCCAGTCACTACATTCATCAAATAATACCAATACAAAGTTGTACTATACTGAACTATGAGTATTATACTATTTTGTAGTAGTAATATTTGATATAGTATAGTGAGAACAGAGTGTCAATATTCCAATCCGCATTCGCTTGCCGCTCGTGGGTTCCATTTCCATCGACTGCAGAAGTTTTTCTAATGGCCCAAGAAAGTGTTTGGGATCACACGTTAAAAGGTAAGGCCCCCGTCATTCCTTGCTCGCACAAAACTCTCGAAGACTTCTGAGGGTTGCTCGTGAGGGGGCAACCGAATGACGGATAGAACAATTTTAGAACAACAACAACAATTATATAATGTTGTAGTGGTATCATTTGATGAAAGTTGTGACTGGCGTCTATTTTACTAAACGTTTGGTAATAACTACCATCTTTTTTTTCAGTGTTTCTCGGAGTGGAGTGTAATGATGAGAGGAAAACATGTTTCGGACATTCATGTGTCCATCATCAGCCTTAATCCTTATATTCATTCAAATTTATGTACCTATAGGTATCTACTCATTGGTTTAGTTAGGTCGAGTGGTGCTTTTGGTCGTGCACAATTCTTTATCTACGGACAGCTGACATTGTCACTGTCATATGTGTCTTGTCATCACAGAACTGGTTACGTTTTGCATTTTGTGGATTGCTAAGAACGCCACTTGTCCTTTATCATCTGATGGTGAAGGTTTGTTTTGAGTAATCATTTGACTCCAGCGTTTTTTTTTTCGGGTTTTTCAAAAATGGGTTTTGCCATTAAATCGTGATTGTGTACGTCCTCATAAGGGCACAGGGCATCTTTACAATCAACCTGACCTACCAGTGCTCATTTGCACAATAATTTTATTCAATGTTTTTTTCTAATGTGTGTTTTTTCATTCCCACGTGAGTAAATTCTTTATTTCATACATTTTTCATGATTTACTTGTATCATATTTCAGGACCTTTGGTTTGGAAGGATAAGGGCTGATCATGGACACATGACTGTTCGAAACATGTTCCCCTAAATAATCTTTTGAATATTAAACGTTGTGGAGATGATTTTGTGTGTTCTAACCCTCTTTCAATAGTTGTCGTTCTGTCCAATTTTTCATATTTATGATAAAATACCTGTCATCAAGGTAGATTTTATGAAGTGTTTGTTCATATATCATTGAATAGGTTTGTCTTATTCTGATTAGATTTCGATCAGAGTAAGTGGATGGAATTGTTAGATACGAGTTCGGACACAGCAATGACAACTATTAGTGTTCTTGAATGTTCAGATTCATTAAGTTACACACCTTGCATAGTGACAAGAGCACCATAGTCGTTTCGTGCTATTTATTTATTCGAGTAAGCAGTAGTTGAGTAAGCATCGGGGGGACTTGTCGAAGTCCAGACAGCTAGACCGCTAGTGTGGGTCCATTGTGTCGCCCCGTGAGTATGGCATCCTTCACAAGAGTCCCGCAGCTCTGCCGAAGGCTAGGATGTCGGTAGCCGGGATGTTTGGCGCTTCTTCCGCTGGAAGAGTCGTTTGTCCGAAACTCCGCTATCTGAGCTGTGTTAGCGCAGGACATTCACATATGATGTGGATGGGAGTTTCGTCGTTTGGCATTGGCTTCTTCGCATTTTCAGGAGGGATTGGCTATTTTATTCAAAATTATTTGGTTTTCACAATGAATTTTATGGACGTAGGATTTGAATTTTGTGTCATGAATACATTGGAATGCACTTTTTATAACTGCAAATTATAATATGAGACTATATTTCAGGCACATTTTCAAACAGGTGATTCGAAGATCCATCCGTTTCAGATACCATTATTTTCATTACATGAAATACAAAACAAAATTATATCATGGAGGAAATGGAATTGATTGCAAAACTATATATGATGAAATCGAAAATTTGGAAATGAAACTGAGGGAATCAAGTAATATATCATTAGCATATGACGTTTTCAATACCGATGAAAATTGAATGCAGAGAAAGGTGGAACATCAAGTATGTTCAACATACAATGAGGAACTAGCCTTAATGTGTCTATTTTGTCATATCAAAATGTTGTTAGGTCATTCGAATTAAGCGGTCCTGATGGTTTTTGAAATTGCAATTTCAGAATTTTACATGAACTCTGTTCATGAGAGACTGGCACATCAGTTGGCTGTGTGCCGTGTGTTCGAATGCCACGCAGCTCGAGTTCGATGCATATGCAGGGGTCAGCTTTTTCATTCTGTTTTCTCAAATAATTTTTCGAAAAATATACATATCAGGGAATTTTCCGCAGACATGCAACCGCATGGATTATTTGTTGCGTCCTAACTCTAGTAGCTGGTAATGAAACCACTTACCTGTAATGAAGTTCAATCTTCATTATACGATCAGGGTTCCTATCTTAGCGCTTCATTGATGTGTCGAAATTCCAGTTTTCAACATAGTCGTAGCGGTATATATATAGTATAGTATAGTGAAGAGAATGACAGATGACAGGGTTTGTTTTCATCATTCGCGCCACTATTGTGCTATATATGTTCAATATTTCACCTAAATCAGTATCAAAAAATCAAATCAAATCACTTTATTTCTTTTAGACAACATACAATTGTATAATCAGTATTGAAACTTATAGGAACCTAAGTGACTAATAGCAATGAAGTCGTAGATCTGTATGATAACAGAATATTTACGCCGTTAATATTCTTCGTTATATATATGTTGAACTAGAAATTTGAGTTGATACATGGTTCGACATGTTTATCAATGTGTGATTAGATCACAGTATTCATAATCTTTATTTCTTACTCAGATCATGAACATTGAATATGATCGAGAAATATCATGGTATGATTTACGAATGTACCTACCTAATAGTACCAAATGGGGTCTTAAATCCATTCATATTCATTTTGTTCTTTATATCTAATGTTTATGCTTTTATTATTCTGACCAGATTTTGAATAAATAAAGGTTTCTATACTTTTTGCAACATTTTATGTTCAGCAGCTAGCAACACTGTATACGATTAACCATGTTCGTATATTGAGACCATCCAACTCCCCTCCTTCCTTCTTCTTCAAATGGAATGTTTTTTTTATCCCTTGGAGCGCACGAAAGGAAATTCCTAAAATGTTCAAAGAACATCGTGCGTTCCTAGGGAGGATAAGGACAGGAGGTATAGGTATTGGAATTTTTTTTGAACTTCTGTCGTCTGTGATTGAGGAGAATGATTACCTATATAATAATCATTCCTCTCGATTTCTTCAGAGTTAGAAATTAAAAGAAATTCTGTTAACAACATATAGTAAGATATTTTCTGGTGGTTATGGAAAACATATTTTGTTGATTCGATTAATATTTTCTCTCCATCTCCATGTATATTTCAAATTAGGTCATATACCAACAGGGATGATATGACATTTTGCGTTCAATGTATAAAATAACCATTTTCGTTTCAGTCTTGTATTCTGCCGGATATTACGAGTCATATCGAGTGTCACTGTTTTATCACTTAGGTCATCGGGCATTGAAGATTGTCATCAGACGTTGAATAAAATTGAACGTTTGTTTGAGATTTTCCATTTCCTACCTGTCAGTTATTGGAAAGGAAAACAGAATTCAGCAGCAGAGGATGTAAATACGAGGAAGCAATAGAATGAAAGAATTGAGGTTACCAGTACCATCTCGAGTACCATATTATACAGGGTGGCCCATCGAAAACGTACCGCAAGGCATTACAGGCTGGGAAACAAATTTTCGATAAAATCCGAAAACAGGTCAAGTTTGTTTGCGAAGGGGACACAATTTGACGTAACAAAAATAGTGAAATCTTCAACCCCCTGAGTAGGGAGGGTCACCCCAACATTTTTTTCAAATGGAAAGGGGGATCAAGCGATACCTCTTTAGAAGGGGCTTGTCATTTCCTATACGGTGCTGCTTAGATTTTTTAAATCGATCTACTCTTTCAGAAAATATGGAGCGTTGAAACTCCAACCATCATGTGGGACGAAAAATGCAAAAATCAGTCCAAATGTACTTCACAACTCATTTATCAGTCAAGTAAATGTTCGAATTGCTGTCCGTCAACCTGCATACAGTGGTATAAGTTATTTTCAAACCGTTGTCGTACATTCTAGAGCATTTGGGGTGTCACTTCGCGCCATACGTTAATGATTCTATGTCGCAACTGTTCTAATGTGTCTGGTGGTGTTTTGTAAATAAGGCTTTTGATGTGTCCCCACAAAAAAAATCTGAAGGACTTAAGTCGGGTGACCGAGGTGGCCATTCTATTGGGCCCCGTCGTCCTATCCATCGTCCTGGAAATGTGTCATGTAAATCCAAGTACATATCGCCTGTTAAATTTCCAGGAAGAAAAAAGGTCCTACAATCGAATTTCCGAAAATACCAGCCCACACATTTAACTTCTGGGGGTGTTGCGTGTGTGTCTCGTGGAAAATCCTTGGATTGGTGTCAGCCCAGTATCTGCAATTGTGGCGATTCACTAAACCATTGAGGAAGAAGGAACACTCGTCCGAAAAACACACATTGAATGGAAAATTACCATTGTGTAACGCTCGCTCACTCATAATTTCGCATAATTGCAAGCGACGATCAAAGTCATCTTCATTCAGTTCGTGCACTAAACGAATTTTGTAAGGATAGAATTTGTATTTTTTCAATACCCGTTGGACACTGGTACGAGACGCACCCGTGGCAATGGCCAATCGTCTTGTACTTAGCGTACTATCAACTGCAACTTCCCCAATACTGCTATCTCCGTAGGTTCATTTAGTACTGGATTTTCAAGCTCTCTTTTTTTGTTATGAACTGAACCTGTTTCGCGAAATTTTTTCACCAATTCGCGAACAATTTTTCCAGAGGCATGTTTGTCAGGATGCCGTTGGTTAAACAACTCCGCGACCCGATTTCCACATTCATCGTTTCTGAAAAAAAGCTCAATGATTTCCACTCTGTCTGCAATTGAATAGACCATAATAATAAATTTTAAAGTCAACAATTCGTGAACACTTCAACCACGACGGGTATCTAGCAACTACTTGACCTGAGTCAAACGTGAAGAAATGAATCCTATTCATTTTTTACTCTCTGAAATGAGCCTTAACAAATCTGTGCATCGGCAAAAACAGCGAATCGGCCAAAACAGCGAATTCATTACAATTGAACCGATTTTTGTATTTTTCGTCCCACATGATGGTTGGAGTTTCAACGCACCATATTTTCTGAAAGAGTAGATCGATTTGAAAAATCTAAGCAGCACTGTATAGGGAATGACAAGCCCCTTCTAAAGAGGTATCGCTTGACCCCCCTTTCCATTTGAAAAAAATTTTGGGGTGACCACCCTACTTAGGGGGTTGAACATTTTACTATGCTTATCACGTCAAAATGTGTCCCCCTCGCAAACAAACTTGACCTGTTTTCGGAATTTATCGAAACGTCTTTTCCCAGCCTGTAATGCCTTGCGGTACGTTTTCGATGGGCCACCCTGTATATATTATATAGTTTGATTCAAATGTGAGCGTGGGTTATATAGAGGAATATTTCGACCTGTTCTGATTGTTCCAATTAGAAAGGAGAGTGTCCTCTTGTCAAATGACATAACCAAGATTATGTCAAATTCACACTACCACTAACATGATTCATGATTCAATTAATCTGAAATATTTAAGGCGGAATTGTGGACATAAACATAGTAATTAGAGAGAATTCCAATGAATATGATTTTGATATAGAAGCATGTACCCCGCCTGAAGTTCGGGAGGTTAGTGATGAATATCGCAAGTATGGATATTGATAATACAGTGTTCATTGAAATTATTTGAAATATTAATTTTTCATGACCACCGCAAATGCTACCGTGCATATACCATACTGAATGTACGTAATTAATCGTATCAATCTTCGAACATATTCTCTCAGTCGATCATCATATCTGATAAGCTTTCAGACATTAGCATTCTTTAAATCAAAAATTTAAAATTATTGCAAACATTTTTTTATACAGGGTGTCCCAAAATTGCTGGGCCACAGAGCTACCACATGTAATTCAGTTCAAGATAAGTTGATTGGACCCAATTCATTTATATAGGAAATTTTACCGTTTGTCCTTGAGACGAAGTCAAATTTCACATAAAAAACACATTTTTGTACGCTGTGCAAAAATGAGTAGAACAAATTGGATGAAATTTGACAGCAGTGCATTTTGGAGGATAACTCTTCTTTCGGTGATCAAAGAATCTTGAAAGATATTGTAGAAAGGTTGTAACCACCCTCACCTCTCTTAATTTTTTTCAGAACATTCTGAGGAGTGGTAATAGAGTTCTCAAAATTTTTGAGCGAGATGACTGATTGATTATCTCCATTTTGTTACACCTGTAAAAAATTTGTATTACGCATAGTTCCGAAGGAAAAAACGTTTTCTCAAATAATGCTATTACAGATATTCCTTCTAAAAGTCTGATATCGATACAGGGTGTCCCGAAATCAGCCTGCCAGACACTTCCAGCGGCTTCTACGATCAATAATAGGAAAAAAAGTTTCAATGAACATGAGACGAGAAATGTCTTTTAAGGGAGCTACGACCCCCTGAAGGGGGCTCCTTAAGATGATATCTCTCGAATTACACGTGGTAGCTATGTGTCCCAGCAATTCAGGGACACCCTGTATAACTTCATATTTTGCTTTGAGCTGTAGTGAATTTCGCATAGTCTTGACTCTATTTGGTTTACGTTTGGATATTTAATGAATGTTTCATTTTTCATCGGGACCTAGATACGTGAGTATAATAGAGCGACTATATTGACAGGTTTTTATTATTCACCAAGATTGAATGTATTCAACATTATTGACCTTATTTATTGAACAAAATTTCTTCTCATCAGTGAAAATCTATGAATAATGATAATTTATCAGGTGAAAAGTTGTATCTTATATTCCATCAAGGAATAGTATATTACACACCGAGGTGGGAAGTGATTCATTCCTGTCTCGAGATTAGTTAGTTAACCGAGACGCAAAGCGTCGAGGTTAGCTATAATCTCGAGACAGGAATGAAACTTACTACCTAGGTTTGTATACTATTTTATTTAGGTACAACCATCATATTTCGATCAAAATTGATAAATCTATGTTCCGTTCTGAACATATCTGAATTATTACATGAGTGAGGGCGGGAAGTGAGGGCGAGAAGTAGTGGGGGGCGGGAAGCGAGGGCGGGAAATAGAGGTGTGTAATGTGACACTTCCCAACCTTCAATGACGTTAGGAATGACAACATTACATACAGGGTGTCCGCTAAAAGGAGGTCAATCCATTAACCACATATTCCTTGAACAAAAACAATATGAGTTTCTAAATATAATTTTTCATTTTAGCCCTTCATATTCGGTATACAGGGTGTCAAAGTTGGAAATTAAAAAATGTTTTTTTCTAATTACTCGCGTATTTGATAAGATATTGATCTCAAAATTGGTACATTACTTCAGCACAAAGAGTTACATCGTGTGAGGAAAACAAAACAGAAAATAACTGTCAAATATTCAAGATACTGGGGGTCAAGTTCACACTTACCCCCATATTTTGTTTGTACGTGCGCTAATGACTTCCTATCTATTTTCCTTCAAGTGTTCAATCATTTTTGAGTATTTTTTGTTTCCTGTAAAATTTCGATTGAATCATTTGTTTTTAAGATAATTCGAAAAGTACTGGTTATTGTTTGATGCCTAAGCGGCTTAGGTAATCTCATAATGTTCACATACTCCTATTTATTTCGTCGAAATTGAAAGAGGGCGTATCTTTTTACGTACGAAAAGGTAAATATGGAAATACCGGGTGCTCGGAGCGAATGTACTAAAATAATTTTTACACTTTTTAATTTTTTTTTTTCACCTTTCCGTACGTAATAAGATACGCCCTCTTTCAATTTCGACGAAATAAATAGGAGTATGTGAACATTATGAGATTACCGTAAGCCGCAAGGCATCAAACAATAACCAGTACTTTTCGAATTATCTTAAAAACAAATAATTTTATCGGAATTTTACAAAAATCAAAAATACTCAAAAATGATTGAACACATGAAGAAAAATAGATAGGAAGTCATTAGCGCACGTACAAAAAAAATATGGGGGTAAGTGTGTACTTGACCCCCAGTATTTTGAATATTTGACAGTTATTTTCTGTTTTGTTTTCCTCACACGATGTAACTCTTTGTGCTAATATACCTATTTTGAGATTAATATCTTATTAATTACGCGAGTAATTAGAAAAAAACAGTTTTTAGTTTTCAACTTTGACACCCTGTATATCGAATAAGAAGGGCTAAAATCAAAAATGGTATTTGGAAACTCATATTATTTTTGTTCAAGGAATATATGGTTGATGGATTGACCTCCTTTTAGCGGACACCCTGTATATGGTTGTAAATAAAATATCTCACATTCGAGAAAATCTAGTAGGTGTTATTTTTTGTATGAAAACTCTCTAAAAGGTCATATAAACACATCATTGATAAGATTTCAACATA
Organism: Phaedon cochleariae; assembly: GCA_918026855.4. NCBI lineage: Eukaryota > Metazoa > Arthropoda > Insecta > Coleoptera > Chrysomelidae > Phaedon > Phaedon cochleariae. Next base: position 15,769,841 of record OU896709.1, on the reverse strand, counting down.
CCATTGTTAATTGTATTAGTATGCATTTTCAAAAAATCAATTTATGTTTCAGAAATGAAATCAAATAAGAAAACCATATCAAATTTATTTCAACAGCAAAAAGTTATTACAGTTTGATTAGCTTTCATCAAGTTGACAAGACAAAACCATCAGGATATCGAAAAACAAAGTAGAAATAATTATAATAATAGACAAAGTAATCCTTGATGAATACAATATATCTTTGTATAACATTGATATTGTTCTGTTTTCAACCTCTTCCGGAGTGTAATACGATACACCTATACAGTGTCATTCATAAAGTCGGCATCATACGGGAAAAACTTCTATTAATGACTCATTTTGGAATTCGAGTTGGACGTTGAGTTTTGCTTCAGAAAAGATGCAAAACGGCCTGCTCAATCGGGGTCACGTGACTTTTTCAAATCAATCGCTGAAAGTAGGCATATTTGTTCGAATATCGAAAAAGTTTACTGAAAAAAGTTGTTTCTATTTCAATTTTACACATGCTTCTCGCAATTGATCTTTCTATTGCAATTTTCTGTAATATTTGAAGAATTGTTAATTCCACGAAACTACTTCATACCAGTAGCTTTTTCATGCTAGTTACTTTCAATTACTTATTATCACTGATTATGGACAGAAATATGATTATCTTCAGAAAATGAATACCCGCTTCCAAATTTTGTTATTTTTGATGCATAATTGATATATCGTCGTCAAGCATTCAGAAACGAAATTCATTTAAATTCGTTGTTACAGTACTGGAAATATCAGTCAAGCATTTAGAAACGAAATTTCATTTGAACTGATATTTTCAGTACTGAAAAAATTAATTTGAAAGAATTTCGTTTCTAAATGCTTGACTAAAACATAACAGAATTTTGATGTTATGTTTGCATCAAACATAACAGAATTTTGAAGAGGAGATTATCATTTTCTGAAGAAAATCATAATTTTGTCGATAATTAGTGATAATTAGTATTTGAACGTAAGTAGCATGATGGAGCTACTGGTATGAAGTAGTTTTATCGAATTTACAATTTTTTTAATATAACAGAAATTTCGAAAATTTTTAAAAAATATCGAAATCTAAAAAATGTGATAGAAAGATAAAATCCGAGTCACATATTTGAAATTTGAATGGAAATAACTTTTTCAAGTAAACTATTTCGATATTCGAACAAATAAGCCTACTTTCAGCGATTAATTCGAAAAAATGTCACTTTTGACCTGTAGCGAAAATCACGTGACCCCGATTGAGTAGGCCATTTTTCATCTTGTTTGAAGCAAAACTTAACGTCCAACTCGAATTTCAAAATAAGTCATTGATAAAAGTTTTTCCCATATGATGCCGACTTTATGAATGACACTGTATATGGGCGTATGGCACCTGTTTTGTGCCTATTTACCAACTCGTTGATATAGTATTGATATGTTAGTAAAGTACCGAGATAATGTATTTTCCTACATTCTGCAAGAAATATGGAAATATAAAACTTTAGGAGTACCTACCTGAAATCAGCACCAACATGGTTTTTTAAAATGCAACCCTATGTCTTCTGACCCCCCCATTGGAAATGTTGAAGTAGGAATCCAGTTTACTGACCCAATTACAATTTCGAGTATGTTTGAGGGTTGCATAAAATCAAAACATAATTTTGAATTTCATTTCCAACATATTCCTATCGAAATTTCGATTTTTAGCCGATACTGAATGAAGCAGTTTCTCTAGTTTGCAACCACACTTATTTTGAAACTGTGTGAATACGGCATAGAATCCAAATTTCTTTTGGCGGCTTGTGTGAAAACACTGGCATAAAATAGCAGATCTCAGCTGTATCAAAAAAAAATTGGATTGTTTAACACATCATGTCATCTTGAGCAATAATTGGTACGTTGAAAATAAAACGAATTTCAGAATTGCATTTTGATTTTATACAACCCTTAAACGTACAAAAATCTGAAATTTGATCAGTAAGCTGGATTCCTCTTTACATCAGCTTTTTTAAGGCGAGGGTGGCATTCAAAAAAAACATGTTGAGGGTGGTTTCAGACCCTGAACAGATTAACAGGGTGACATTTAGAAAACTTCTCCCGATTTCATTTTCAAGAAACAAACTTGAAATGAATATGTTCAACCCACTTGGTTCAACCCGTTAGAAGTGGTGATGTTATATACCCTCAGAATCGCAAATGGAAAGGTGGGTCATTTGGCACATGATTTCGAAGGGCGCTCAATTTTCTTCCAAACGGTACCCCAATTCATCATTTTCTATTGAATACTTGTATATTGTTTCAAAGATATATTCTCATCAAAATGATCGTTATATCATCAAATCAACAAAATTTTTATAGTTGAATCAACATCGACATTATTATGGATCGACATAATTTGTTCTTGGGAAAACCATATATTTTGTTGATGGAATTGATATTATACTATTGATTCAATCAGACTACATTCTTGATGTAAACAAGCTGCTTTCATGAGATAATCATGTATCTGGTTGATTCAACAAAAAATTGCTCAGTCCAACGAAAATAATTCGAGCATAAATAATTGGTTGATGCAATCGATCCTTTTTTTCCGTGTGACCTCTTCCTCCATTTGGGGATTTAAGGGTAACATCAAACCCCTCCTAGGGGCTGAAATCAATAATTTCAAGCGTCCAAATGAAAATAAAATCGACCTGCTTTCTCGATTTCTCATATTATTCTCTGGAAGGAAGATATTGATACATCAAAACGTTGACGTAAGGGAATCTTCAGATAAAAATTTCACCTTTCTGCTAGCGAATTAATTCCAGTCAAATCCTCCACACTGTTTAACGACGTCGTTTCAACAACTATCGTTCAGAATGTCTATCTCATTTATTATGAACAATCTGACAATATTATTCTTACTGCAAGTCGTTTACGGACGACATCGGTATTTATGAGTTACAGGTGGTTGTATTTCGTTGTTTTTCGACAATAATGAAATTTTGCATACACTATGAAATCATAGTTTCCTGTGTCTGAATTGCCCATTAGGAATGAGCTTATTTAAATCACGAAAAAAATTTACACCTCTAATCGTGATAACTACGGAAGAATTGATGCCGTTTATAATGTTGACTATATTATGTGTTTTCAGATGTTTCCGTGAAATTTAATTATAAGGAGAATAACTTAATTCTGTGTCAGTGAAGCCAACTTTCGTTCGTATTGTGGAACATAATTGATTTTCAGGCAGTTACACGGGGAAGAAATGTGAAAGAGAAGACAGGATGATTAATGCTCAAAAATTATAATTCATATTACAAGAGAGACGGATATTAGATGAGATGGTTATCAGATTCTTGCTGGATATTAACAATTCTTCTAGTATGATGACTCCTGAACGATATTATGAAAATAACTTGTCCTTACATTCCTTTGTCAAGCTGTCTGTTCTAACATTTGACCCAAATATTCGATATATGATATCTTGATCACATTTGTTGAAATTGACAGAATTCTGGTGAAAATAGAACAGAACCTAACATAACATGTTTCCAGAGAAATGAAAACTGCATCAATTGCTGACAAAAAATCATGAAATCTATCAATCAAGATACTCCAATAGTAAGTATGTGATGGAACCTAAAATACAGACATACCTATATAGAAAACGTTTACAGCAGATGACACTAAAGGTCGAACGGCCTAATGAGATTTCTTTATATTTTTTAACTTTCTTGGTGGTCTTCATATCGAAAGTTGAATATTTACATAATAACATAGTGAATAGTTTTCTACTGCTGCACATGGACTAAAAGTATTTTCCAGAATATATTTTTTCAACTTCTCTCAATGAGCACACGAACGTTTTGTAAACGTTTAATCAACGTAGATCAGGTTGAATAGACGTTTATGGTTGAAGAATTCGACGTTGATATATGGTTGAAGAGAATAACGTTAAAACTAAACGTTTAATACACGTATTGAAAACGAGATATCCTAACGATCCATGAAATTCGTACATTCATAAAACGTTTTCCCAAAATGTTAGACAAACTCATGAGATAAAAGTTTCTTCAATATGAATCCTTCTTCATTTTCTAACTGATAGTGGGGAAAAAACGTGAATAAAACGTTATTTAACTACATTTTCCAGCCTTCATTTGACAAAGTTTATTATACCTTGTTGTTGAACTATTTTTCAACTCATAGTTGAACTGCTAGCAGTTATATAACGTTTATTCGAAACGTTTGTTGAACCCTTGAAATGATCGTTTTTTCAACGTCATTCTTTCAACAAGAATCATTTGCTGGTCAAGGAATAAACGTGTTAAAAATGTTTTTCAACAAAGTTTCTCCACCGTTATTTGCCAACGTGTAATTAATGTTGTTATCAAACTATTTTTTACATTATGGTAGAAGTGCTCACGGTTATGTAACGTTTTCTGTTAACGTTCAATGAACTCTCAACTCTGACGTTTTCCCAACGTTCATCAGTCATTAAAAGAAACAACGTGATGAATACGCTTTTCAATAACGTTCCTCAACCATTACTCAGTAACGTGTGATTAATGTTGTTATCAAACTATCTTTTACATTTTGGTATAAGTGCTTACGGTTATGTAACGTTCAATGAACTCTCAGAACTAACCCCAATTGGCACACGTGCGTTTTCTCAACATATTATCAACGTAAAACAAGTAAGATAGACGTTTATGGTTAAGCAGTTCAACGAAATATGGTTGGGTTTTTCAAAGTTGAATCTGAACGTATCGAAAACTATATATCCTGACGATCTGTTGAGATATGCATTTATAAAACGTTTCCTCGAAACGTTAGTCAGACGTTCGAAATAAACATTTCTGTAACGCGAATCTGTCAACATTTTCTGACCGAGAGTGGAAGATGAACGCGAATGAAACGTTTATCAACAACGTTTTTCGACTGCTATTCGTCAATGTGTAGTATAAGTTGTCGTTACTATATTCTATATCATCCGTCATTTGAGAACATGTGTTTTACATGCATACCAAATTACTTTCCATCGATTCGGCAAAGTCCTCACGGTCATATAACGTTTATTCAAAACGTTTATTGAACTCTTGAAATGAACGTTACTTAGGTATTTTTTCCAAGTATTCGATAACGGTGGAAAAAAAGCGTGTAATATATGTTTTCTAACAACGTTAGATAATCGAAAATAATAATAAATTCATTGTCGGCACAAAAATAACGAGAAGTAATCTAGAACCGAAGATTCGACGACTCAAAATTGATCCGAAGTAAACGTTGGAAAATCTTATTTTATCAATTTGTTCGAATCGTCATTTTTGAACGTCAATTAAACCTCGAATAAACCTTCATTATCGACGATACTCAAGTTGAAAAAACATTTTTTCGTTGAATCAACGTTTGAGAAATACTCCCTATAAACGTTTGGTTTCAAACCATTCAGCAACGTTTCTTCAACGTCATTGTGCTCATTGTGATTTTTAACACGCCTGGCAATAATAAAGTTCCTATAGAGAAACCGTGTGAATCAAATTCATCGTTGCCAAGAACAAACCCAGCAAGAGAAGAGTGTGGCAGCTGCTCCTTCTAGCCTAGAACTCACCCCGCCGCACAGCAATACCTATACCATTATTGAAACCCCACTCTTGAGTATTAGTTTCTTTTATAAAAACCGTCTCAGTTCTACCATGGCATTTCTAGTGATTGATAAAGTTCCTCCGTAGTTTTAAGTTCCTCATCCTTCCCTCGAAACAATAATTAGCTGCTCATCCCTCTTTGCTCAGATCCTGGATACGACATTTTCCCCACCTACTCGAGTATGGGATTAGGTGTTGCAAACATTAATTCCTTCAGTCGGGCCAAAAATTGGACTCATTCGAAGAAGGGGTTTGCGCAATACGAAGTGTATGGCAACGTCGCTTCTCGCAATGCCCCATGCCCAAGGTTTCTCTATAGGAAAATTATTTTTGCCACACGTGTATATCTTGTACTAATCACTTCAATGAGAATTATATATACATGCCTACACCTACTAAAAACAAAGGATATATCAAAACACAATATTGATGAACATGAGATCTGATGAAAAAAAGATTCTGCATGCCAATTTCCTTTTTTCTGAATTCTCGAATTTACTTTTCGATCAAGTTCCATCTGGGACTTGGTTGTGTCCCTTCGCAATGGACATGATTGAATCTGAAAAAATGAGAGTTTTGTATTAGAATGAACACACTGACTCGCATTCAGAAGCCAGGAAATTTTCCATTATTGTCTCCTTTAGTTCTCAAACTGAAATCACAAGAACGTTCCAAAAAGAAGCCAATTTTCATTGGCCGATTATTATTGTCATGGCAGTAAGTACAAGGAGTAGGAAGAAAATCGCCAATCAAATATTATGTTCAACGACATTATCTGAAGTTTTGTATACCTTCACTCAACTCTTATTCGTATAATTCTCCATTTCGTACTTCTCGGACGTAACTTTAGATTCCATTGAGATTATATTTCAATGAATAATGAATGAACTTTCAGTGCCATTACTCTGACCTTTTGTTAACCGTGTTTGGTTATGTCACTTGATAAATTCGGATCCAGACGTCACCAAACAGTTAATGGAAGTAGGAATGTTTCTAATGAATAATTCAAAATTTCTTGTACCTAATGAAATATTCGAAATCTGAATGTAAACTGTGTTTTTTGTTTCAGTTGATGATTTTTCAACTATAGGTTTTCAACTTCTAATCACATTCATATTATTTCTTTGAAACATTACAAGATCGAGAGGTTCTCAGGAACGTTCCTGAGTCGATTGTAAGCTGATGAAAGATAAGCTCTATCCTCTATCAGCATCATTAGTAACAACAGTTGCGCCACGACAGTATTGAAAATCGATTCACGAAGAAAACTCTAATAATATATGCTCCGAAGCATCAGAGTTTCAATGGTGTAGAAGGACAATCTCGACTTCAGAGTCATCTAGTGACGAAGACGAAGGGATAAAGGGTATATCTATACTGGGTGACAATGACTCATGATATTCTCCCCTTTAGGGATATTGGATATTGGTGGCACAGGTAAGTTTTTTAAATCTACCATTCAATTGGTATCGGATGGCATAATTCTTATCTCGTTATCCAATGCTCACGAAAGTGATTGGCACAGGTGTCGTTGGATGATCTACAATGTTGTTACTTTTCTTTGGGACATAATAATATATCATTTCCTTATCAGTTGACGGTAAAAATCTGCAGTAGAAGAGCCTACTATTATGGAAACTTTGAACGGGAATATCTTCGTAATCGTTTGAAATAACCCGATCAAACCCAAAATTGTTGACTTCGTTATAATAATATCTAACCGATTATGGAATGACATACTGGGTGTTCCATTCGAAAATCAAAAGTTGATGTCATTTTCCAGAAAAACCTGAACGATGAAAACATTTCCTAAAATGTGAGAAGGTGCTCTCTAGTGAGCATATTCGATGTTTCCAAATGCAGAAATATAGCTAGAAAACCAAAGAAGAAGAAGAACATTTTCATGCCCAGGGTTCGAATAATATGTGATCATGATTATGCATCAGCCATAGTGACCGCAGAGTTAAATGCATTAAATGGAGAAAAAAATGAAAAAATTAAGCAATTGGAAAAAAAAGATGAATTTTTTCACAGTTATACAAATTCTCATGTATAGAATAGAATTTAATCTGACCAAGTTACAATTCATATGTTTTTGGCAAGTCACTGGAAGTACAAAATGTTTTTCAAAAACAATTACAGAATAAAATAAAATATACACCTGAGCTATCACAAACATACATTCAACATTCTCACAAATCTAACAAATCTAAAATATAAATTTTGCTGTTCTCGAAATGTAATCAACTCAAATTATCGAGAAGTGGAGGTGTTTTCAGATGTTCATCAATAGAGTAAAAACAATGGATCAGCATGTGTCTTTTCAGATTCAATTTGAAGCAGTAATAATTGAAAATCTTGAACTCTTGAGGCAGGAAATTATAGATTCCAATATTCAATGAATTCATTCGGGATTTGTTGAGCCTATATCGGAGAGCCCTAAAGTCGTTTGCCCCACGAGTTTGGTACTCATGAAAATAGAAGTTGGCACACAAAGTTCTTTTATTCTTGTGAATTTCCAGAAGAGTAGAGTAGATGAACAGGGAAGGGACAGGCATAATAGAGAGTTGTTTGAGAATTTGTTGACAAGGGTCCCTGTATCCTGCACCGGCAGTAATTCTTATCGCTCTTTTTTGTATTTTGAAAACATTACACGAATGCACAGAGTTTCCCCATAACAGTATGCCATAATTTATGTGTGTATGAAATAAAGAAGAGTAACAGAATCGCACAGTAGGTACTTTCGCAGAGTTGATTTTTATGTTGCGCAACAGAAATATTGTGGATAATTTCTGACATAACTGCTCAATATGGGATGACCATGATAGTTTTTCATCGATAACTATTCCTAGAAGCATGACACTCTCTTCCCTGCCCGCAATTTCATTAGCAAAGACCACTTCTTGGGTTTTGCTATTATTCAATTCAAGGTTTGCATTAAACCAGTTTTGTGCTCTATCCAACGAATCGGCCATGGTGAGACTTTCGGCATGAGTATTCAGGGTGGCATTGAAATAAGTGCAAATATTTCAGACTCTGAGGAAGCTCGACGTGTACTATGGAATGGCACTAATAAAAAAAATTCAGGAATCAAATTAAAATTTTAGGTTAGACCCTTTTTTCCACTCAGAGTTCTACCCTGTAGCAAATCTGACGTCACCTCTGTTCAAATTTTCGTGTGGTAAGCACTATCACGCGGATTTCAATCATTTGAATTGTTTCAAAGTGGCGTACTTGATTTTTTTCTCGTATTTTGTTCAATTTTCAGGATGAAATTTCTTGTTAATTAAAAGAATTAGAGAAAATATGATATCATGGAAATATTCCAAAGACTGTAACATATGTGCTGAATATGTGCACTCATTTCAATCGAACCGAGATAAAGAACTATATCGAAGCTAGCGAAACACGCCTCCTACTGAAAATTGAAGAAATAAAAAACCATGTATCCCAATTAGAAAAGGAAAATAGCGAACTCAAGTTAGAAGTGGAATATCTCAAAAGAGCCCAGAATAAGAAAAACATTATAATATTCGGATTAAACAAGAAGAAAGAAGAAGTTGTAGCAGATACAGTGTGTAAAGACCTTAGTGACTTACTAGGTGTGAATCTCGATAAAAGTGATTGCGGCGACGTTTATCCTTTGGGAAAATCGGATAACTGCCCCATTAAACTTGAGTTTGTTTCAAACCTAAAGAAAAAAGAGGTATTGAAAAATTGCAATAGGCTGAAAGGTAAAAACATCTCCATTGCTCATGATCTCACGCCCATGCAGAGAAGCGAGAATAAAATTTTGAGAAGACACCTCTTCCTTGCTAAACAGGAATCGAGCAACAAGGAATGCTTCATAAGGGGAAACAAACTAGTTGTAGATGGATTATCATATGGAGTTGATGATCTAGAAGAAGATGCCAGTCCATTAATCAAAACTAACAGTGCACCTCCTACCCCAACAGTGGAATTCACTGGAAAGACTGCAGATTCTCAAGGTGGCATCAGTACCCCCAAGAATTCTAAAACGAATAAATCCTTACAACAAAAAATACAATTGTCTAAAGCCACTCAGGAGAAACCGAGAACTCGCTCGGTCAATAAGATTTAGATAGTCCAATGTGAGCTACCTCAGTATATTTAGTAAGGTCAATGCTAATTATTTTATTATTACTGTTATTTATAATCTCTATATAACCTTTCTTAGTTTACTTCTGTACTATAATATTATAGGTTTGTTGTCCTGGACTTAATGCAAAAAAATATAAGTATACTACATCTGAATGTTAGGTCCCTCTCAACAGGTTTTGATAGTTTACGAGAATACATAGTCAAGCATGATATCGATATTGTCGCCTTGGGAGAAACATGGCTCAGCGAGCGGAGTAATTTAGATTTTGTGGCGATACAGGGTTATACATTTTTACATGAAGATAGGCGGGGGCCGGGTGGAGGAGTCGCCCTGTACTTTAAAAACCATTTCGATTGATCTACTTTGCTTTCAAATATCAGCCCCTTACTTGAACAGCTCTGGGTTACTCTAAAAATCAATCATAAAACTCTGGTTTTATCAGTTGTCTACCGCCCTCCCTCCGCCTCTATAACAAACTGCCTTGACGAGTTGGAAAACGCTGTAGTCAACTTTTTGCCTGACAGCGATATCTTTCTCATTGTTGGAGACTTAAATATTGACCTTATGAAACGTGATCGTAGGAGTCAGCTACTTTATAATTTTCTCGATTCTTACAATCTACTCCAGCTTATCAACTCTCCAACAAGAGTGAATGATGTCAGTCAAACACTCATTGACCTGCTTCTCGTTGATGATTCAAGGCACATCACATACATAGATGTTATAGATATAGATGGAATTTCTGATCCCTTCTTACAAATATGATAAACAAATAACCTATCGCGACTTCTCCCACTTTGATAACGATTCCTTTAACATGGATCTGTCGAATGTTGATTGGAATAACATTTACTCGTATGATAATGTGGATGATATGCTCTCATTCCTCAATACTAACCTGATTAATATTTTCAATCACCATGCCCCTTACCGTACATTCAGAGCGTCCAGTCCACCAAAACCATGGATAACGTATAACATAAAACAAATGCTAGAACTCAAACATAAGGCCTTCTCACGGTATAAGAGATTAAGGACATCGGGATCTTGGAAGTACTACAAAGATTTACGGAATTATGTTTGTGGAGCTGTTCGTCGAGAAAAAGCCGCCTATCTCAATCACATTTTGCGTCAGCAAAACTCCAGGACTACCTGGTAAACATTAAGATCTCTTGAAGTACTACGAGATAAAATAAAAACTTCTGACATACCCGTTAGGCTACAAAATCTAAACTCAATGAATGAACATTTCACAAATGTGCCAACTATAGATAAAACGGCGAGACAAAATGCTCTGATTGATACATACGCTATTCCTAAACGTGAACCCAATTTTACTTTCATAAATGTAGATTCTGGGACAGTCATGAGATATTTGAATAAAATTAAAAGCAATGCAATAGGATCTGATCATATTTCACTACGAATGCTACACATGGTATCACCATTTTTATTGGATCATATTACTTTCATTTTTAATTTTGTTATTTCATCCTCCATTTTCCCCTCCCTGTGGAAGCACGCCATAGTCCTCCCACTCTCAAAATGTAATAATCCTAAGGAATTTTCTGATATTAGGCCTATTAGTATTTTGCCCACACTCTCAAAGGCTTTTGAAAAGGTTCTTAAAGCACAGATCACTACTTTTGCTAACGAAACAGATTTGATAACTACACTGAGAAAAACTGGTTAATTAAAACGTCTAGTTGGTATTTTTTTAGTACCGATAATTAAAAATATTTGGAATGTTATTAACAATGACAACGTATCCTTATTTCCTACAAATGACTTTTCTATTTTTCGCCAATTATTTGTCATTAATGAAAATACTATTTGTGACAGAATTATCACAGTGTTGTCTATTCAGTCAATTAAAATTTTATATTGGGGTTGAAAAACCTCATTCTGGGGTTACTAACAACAGCTGACTATTTGCCACAACTGATTACACATTTATCGTAAAAGGTTTATTATTATTCATAGCAGAAATTGTTTAGCCATAACTAATAATTTCAGTTGTACTGCGTCGTTCGGGACCGCCTCACGTCTCTTCGGGACCCACCGGCAAAAATTGCATCTTGCATCTGTTTGTCTTTCTGTTTCATCATTTGAACTTGTATCTTAATAGTGGATAGATCGCACGGTCGTCGAGCTTAGACAAAATAAATAAAATAATTGTCTAGTGTAGCCGGGAGCGTCGTGTTCTTCACTGCTCTGTGTGTTTTCAAAACACTGTTTTGTGTTTTTTTGCACTTCGCGCTGAGCCATTTGGCATTTGGTGGGCAAAATAATATTTCACAGTTCACCATCGTTATCTGTGCGTCACTAGTTATCAGGTTTAGGTACCTATTCACAATTCAGTTCAGTTTACGACGGGCGACGTTGAGAAACGTCCAACCGACGTCACGTGTACACGGTGTATATTTATAATTCCCTCTCTTTTTGCTGAGCTGTGGCCTGTGGCACTTACGGTGTGTGATGTATTCCTGCTCACGATTCCATTGGAAATTGGAAGGAAAATGGCATACAAACTGTTATTATTAGAATGGGGCCTTGATTTCAATTGATATAAAACTATTAAGTTGAAAGAATAACTAAATTATATTTCAAACGTTACTAACTCACTTTGAATAGTAACTAGATTCCATTTCAGTCACAATTAAATATTCAATTTGCAACAACACACTCACTATTAACGTCAGAAGAAATGAGTAATTGCCCCAACTGGGTTAATTTGTTGTGATAACAAACATATATTGAAACAGTACTAACAATCTAATTGTCATAACTATGTATCTTGATTGTGGCAAATAAAACTTGGTATTATTCCTTGAAAAGGCTTATTAGTTACCACAACAATGTCGTAGATGACTCAACTAAACTTTTCATTTGAGGCAAATAGGCGTTTCCAGAAAAACAGAATTAGTTATGGCAACAACTAATGCTTGCTGTCCCCTATCGTACTAAAAATTTTTTCTGTGGTTACTAATTTTTTAGTAACGGCTACAAATTTTTTCCCTCAGTGTAGTGTTCAATCGGGGTTTCGCGCCCAATATAGCACTACAACAGCACTGAGCTTAATAACAGATGATATTCTGAAATCCTTGGATAACAGTAACTTAACTTGCCTCATCTTATTGGATTACAGCAAAGCATTTGACACACTTGACCCTACAGTTCTATGCAAAAAACTCTTGTGTTTCGGTTTTACAGAATCCTCAGTATCGCTATTAGAAAGTTACTTATCTAGTCGTTCTATAATTCTAAGCTCGCCGAAGAAGATATCAACAGAAATTTACAGTTATTGTTCGATGCCTCCTGTGCCCATAATTTGAAACTGAATTCGAAGAAATCCCAAGCTATGCTTTTTGGTTCTAAATGTGTGAGAAAAGAATTATGTGATTCTCTTTCAATCCAAATTAACAAAGACGTAATTCCCTTTGTGGATGCATGTAAGAATTTGGGTTTATGGCTAGATACTGACATGAGATTCACTATGCACGTCAACCATTTATGCCAATCCTCCTTCAATGTATTGAGACAACTTTATCCGAGTAGAAATATTTTATCTAAAAGAACTAAATTAAATCTTTGCGAATCCCTCATTTTTTCTAGATTGGCGTACTGTGATTGTATCTACGGACCTGCTCTTCTACAGACTGATTCTACACGTGTGCAAAAAATTCAAAATAGCTGTGTTCGTTTTTCATATGGTATCCGCAAATATGAACACATTAGTGATGCCTTTCATGACTCTGGATGGCTGAAACTGAAACACACGAGGGAAATACACCTACTCACTTTCACCCACAAAATTTTGACATCTGGTTCACCGCCATATTTACGTAATAAACTTTCTAAACTATCACTTAAAAAGTCTTCGCGCAACAAGCATTTGCTACTTATTCCTAGACATACCAAGTCAATTTTCACCCGAAGCTTTTCCTATAATGCTGCTAAGCTCTACAATACCATCCCTGTTGAATTCAAGGAATTCACTTTGAATAATTTTAAGAAACGGCTGAAATTGTTTTTCTCTGGGCGGCAGTAGTTTTTTCTTTTTTATGACGGCGTGACTTTTGATCTGGTTGTAACTATCTTATTCAGTGCATTAAACTGTACTGCCCACTTATACATTTATACTAATTTTCTGGTAATTATTCCGATAACCTATGTACAATTCTTAATCATAAATTCATTTTGAAAATTCTGTAATTTAGTTTCTTATTAATTATATTTAGGTATATCATTCTACCGGTTGGGTTTAAAAGCAGCTTCTTAGCTGTACCCCGCCCTTTCATCTATTTGTTTCTTTCTCTACCAGTTGTGAAATGATGATGATGAATAAAGACATATTATTATTATTATTATTATTATTATTATTATTTCGAAAACACCGTGTATATTCAAGTGAATCAATACTGTGTTCTACTTCGATATAAGCCAAACCGTCAGATATCCAGGGTGTCCCGAGATCACATAGAAAGATTTCAACCACAGATTCTAGAAACAAAAATGGTCAAAAAAGTTTATGCAAAAGTGCAGCCGCATCTGTGAATGAAATAGTAGATGATATTCGAAGGATTCCAGGATGTTACTTTTGAAAATTTGATATAACAATCGAACATAATGAGTTTTATAATTGGACAACTGAAAAGTGCTGTATTCAGATATTCGCAGAATTCTTTAACATACCTATCAATCTTCGTGGAATCTTCTGAGTCCTCCGGAAGGTATTGCAAGTCCGCACCTTGTACGTCGTCTCAACGAAACTCCTCCTCAAGAATATCCTCTTGATAACCGCAGGTACATACTTCGAATTCAACTGCCTTGAGGATATCACCTTCTCCAACTGACACAGAAACTCCGCTTGCTTCTCCAACTTTTTGGCGCTGCCCCTCCGCTGCAGCTCCTGGATATCGCTGACAGCAACGCCTACCATGAGGTTCATGAGGACGATGCTGGTGAGGATGATAAAGAGGAAGAAGACGACGCGGGAGGTGGCTGGAAGGAGGGAGGAGGATTCAGCAGATTCCAGGTAGAGGTCGCCGTATTCGAATTCTCCCATCATCATGACGGTGGTTTTCACCAGGGAACGCCAGGGGTCGCTGAATTGGCCCAGATTGTGGTTGTGGAAGAGAATGGAGAAGCTGAGGGTGAAGCCGATGAGGAGACAGACGAAGGCTAGCAGAACCTTGAAATGATCAGAGATTGGTATACATACAGCATTCTATGCACGGTATAAGTATTTGATGTTTCATAGTGAATTTCTCTGTAGCTATACCTGTCAAGCACGATAGAATTGCAACATGGTGTCTCATTTATGGAATCAACGTTAACATGGTTACTCAGTCAATTCTATTTAGAGAAATCTTCAACATCTACAATCACATTTTTCTTTTAAACTGTGATGAACTAATCTCTGGTAGAAGTCCATGTCTGATCAAAGTGGAGTGGAATTTTTCAAGAGGAAGATGGAATGCTCAAAGTCATCGTCACTACTTTATTGATGAACTAGTCATTCACTTTATTCCTAACATGTTTGTTTCTTTCAAATATACTTTCTGTTATTACTCAATTAATACATTAGTATGATAATATATCATTATTTCAATATGCAGAAGTTCATGGATGAAACGGTAGGGCGCTGTACTGCCTTAAGGTTCACTGAAATTCCAACGCATGGGTTTTGTCGAAAGTATGAGGCTTTTTTTCAAACTCATCAAAATGTAGAAAATAATCAAAAGTTGCAGAATTATGGAATTCAAAAATTCACCTATAGAATTGGCCTTTTTACGGTCCTGGTATACTTATAATTTCGTGTGGTGCAGGCCTTTCCACATACCTCCTACCTCTTTGTTCGTCCAAACATCTTGTGTCACGACACATTCGTTTCAAATTAACGAACATTCGCAGGTAACTAAGATTTCTCAACGAAAATTTTTACGTGTACAAACGAAACACTGCAGCTGCACTTTGGCAATACTCGTCATAATTCAAGGGCATGTTAACAAATTCATTATTTCTGTAAACTTAATTGCAACATATATAGGCCAGTTGTTGAGACGTCTACATCAACAATTAGCTGGTCATTTGAATCATTATTATGTGTGACTCTAGTGATAGCGTATGTTTAGTGTATCTTCGGTTTGTTGTCGAATTATTGTGAATCGTGCTCTTCACTTTCCCAGGTTGTTATTTATGATGACAGGATTGGATATGGTAGATGAATCCTTATTCAATTATAATAATATTGAGTAAGTATCAATCAACCTACCCAGTGTTTCAAATTTCATCATAAAATAGATGTGTTTGGTATCTCATAACCTTATATACCTTCAGTAATCGTAATAATTGGAGTGACTCTACCTCTCCAGAAAGATATAACTATCATCATGTTTAACCCAGTCGTTGCTATAAAAAGTAATCTTATGTCATAAAAACCTGTTCCAATTATAGAAATATCAATAAAATTCTAACTACAGGAATATATGCCTGTGCCAAAAAGATAATGTGAATTGAAAAGCTTCATATATATTATCACGTTATCAGACTATATTGACCAAGTTATATGAACTCATGCAACAGTATTTCGTTTCTGATACAACTGAAAGAACAATTTTGACATTAAGAAAAGCCACTGTTAATTGATGGAACATTTTATATTTCAGGAGTACCTCGCAACGAGGAATGCTTCCCTAATAAGATCTAGTTGTAGATAACACTTACCAGCCAGTGAGCAGTCACTCTGGGAAGTTTTACCATGGAAGAAGAGAGGTTAAGAAGATATTATTGTGTCATTCACAAAATTGTTTCTTTGAAATCTAGTATGATACGTCTGTTTTATATAGGTTACGTTCCGTAAAATCAACTTGGTTATTTCGGTTAGTAGTTTTTCGTTCCGTAAATATGAAATATTCGGTTGGTTCCTGAAAAAAGCTTATTTACGGAACTCGGTTGCTTAAAAAGCGGTATATTCACTGTTACCAGAACGACCGTGGATTTTCTCTGGTAAGTTCGGTAAGTTTGAGTTGACATTGACTTGTTTAGTTTTCAGTTTGATTCTTTGATTTGCAAATTACAACGAAGAACAATATTCCCATTTTAATTGTCGAGTTGAGTTTCAATTGAGGTAAATTAATAATATTCGATATATCTTCAGTTCGATGACGTTTTTGTTTCTATTCCAGGACACTACATCTTTTGCTTGTGCTCACTGTGCATAAAAATCAGGGACTTTTGGGTGCCATAATTGAAAATCAAATACTGGAAGAGCATGAATCATGAATGTTGAAAAAACTATCAAAACTATAATTTGATTAATGACTGGCATTCCGTAAATAAACCACAATCGTAGTCACCAGTAAATAACCACTGTCAAGATTGTTGGTACCGGCCCTGAAAGCATCGGTAACCTCGGTTGATTAACGGAACATATCCGTGATATGGTGGAAGGGTTACATCAATAGTGTTACTATGACTTTCAGATCCAGACCGCTAAAAGCCCTATACCATCCCCACCAAGCCCACCATATCTATGCTCGGTATTTCCATCAGCAACACTCTTTCATGGGATAATCATGTCAGATCCATCGCAAAAGCTGCTTCACAAAAACTTGGATTCTTGTTCCGTGCGAAAAGCTACTTTACACCTCAACAGCTTCTCATGATCTACAAAGCGCAGATACGGCCTGTTCTAGAATACTGTACCCACATATGGGGTTCAGCACCAAAACATACGCTGATGCTCTTAGATTCCAACCAGAGAAGAGCCATTCGCCTGGTGGGTGACGCCACACTCACTCACTCTTTGACATCATTGGAACACCGTAGAAAGTTCGGCGACCTTTCACTTTTCTATCGATACTTCCACGGGAAATGTTCTTCGGAGGTCTCTGCTATCATCCCTCCACTGGCAGTGCCAATCAGACGAACAAGACAAGCCCAGTCAGCACATCCTTTCGTTGTCAACCTCGAAAGATGTCGAACAGCACTTTATCAAGACTCCTTCATCCATAGAACGGCTAGGCTGTGGAATTCATTGCCTGTGGAAGTATTCCCAACAACATATAATCCTCAAAAGTTCAAAAAAAATTCCAATACCTACCTCTTGTCCCTATCCTCCCTAGGAACGCACGATGTTCTTTGAACATTATAGGGATTCCCTTTCGTGCGCTCCAAGCGATAAAAAAAAAAAAAGTATGTAACCAATGTCGATAATTGGCTATCACAGTCCCATAATTTATGTACACACTGTGCTTGCTATGGGAAACTCAATGTGTCGATAATGTGGTACTGGCCTTCTGCCAGGGAACTGAATATGATTGCTGGGTACCCAGCACTGGATCAGCTGCTGGCCGCAGTGTACTGATACACAGTCCCGCATATGGGACCATTTACTACTGACTGATGTCAGGTATAGAAAAAATATACTCAGTCATCAATACCCCATATCAAAATGTTTGTTATGTACAACATGACATGTACTGTACTTTCCCATTCTCCATGCAAGTACAACATGGCTATACACAGAAGGTGTTTGTAGATCACTGATTTTTGACACTTTGCCTTTCGGTCGATTCGATAATTCTTTGTTTTGGTCACAATAGTAAGGGTCTAGAGACAGGGCGCAACGAATGATACAGCGCGACAAACGTGCGAATGAGCTAAACGATAATGATCATGATTATTGCATATGGTAGGTATATCGTCAATACCCTTAATAATCGCTGAATCACGGGTAGGAAGGTAGCCGGTTGATATGGAACAGTTTTCAGAATACTCATTTATGGTTTGATCCTTATGGGTTCCACACGTACGTTGAGCAGAATGTACGAAACATTCAGATCCTTTCGAAATCTCAGAAAGCCGTTTTTGAAGTTTCATCCAACTGAGATAGCCTCATCGAAAAAAAGTGGAAAAGTGAATAGGTTTTCCAGTGATATCATTACAATTAGTACAGTGGAGAAGAATAATTGATGAAAGGAAAACAGAAATTCTCGACTGTAATGAAAATTTTGATTGATTACGTTGACTCTTCCGAAGAATTGAATTTTTCGAAAGAAATCAATGCGCCGGTTAGGGCTACAATCGATGCATTACGTAAGTCTTAAAAAAACGTGTAAACTTCCAATCTACTCCTCAGCGACATTGTCAACCTCAGGCCAATAAATCAATAATTTTGTCTAAACTTTCTCCATTCAGAACTATTGTTTTTTACGGTAATTAATCTTTCATAAGTCTTACTATACTGTATATTTTTTACCATTTTCGAGATATCTGAAGAAGGACTTCACATTTTCTCCAGACTCTCTGAGATGATTACGTCATTCTGAGTGTCCCAATTAATGAAACAATCCACCCAAGTTGTCTTCGTTGTATCAAAAACAAACAGAGAACACTCAGATAAGTGGAATTATCATGCTCGAAAGTTTGACCCGTAGGGCGGAAATGATATCTACCAACTCCCGCATATTGTTTTTTTTTTCTCGTTGAGAAATAGGGTGCATATAGGAGTAGGCCTCTTCGATGGTTGATTTTGTACATATTCAGTATAAACTTGCCATTGTATTATGTTACAGTTCACTAAAAATAATGAAAATTGTTATTTGATCCCCCATCACTGCGGGGATTAATTGTTGTTGCACCCTGTCTTTAAACGCTAGGTATTGCGGAGATATATGGAAAATGCTCTACAATGCTCTATTCTTCCTGGACCTAGTAACAAACTGGAGAAAGGGATCCAAATAGACATTATTCATGAAGGAGACTGACTTCTCTGATTCACAAATAAATATATAGCCTGATATAACTGAAGATTATTACCAAAAGCAAATGCTTTTAGTGGAATCAAATGGGAAACAGGGAAGAAGAACCATTGATGGAAGAAACAAAAATGTTTGACTGTAATGAGAATTTTGATTGATTACAATGATTTTGCCGAGGAATTGGATTATTTGAAGAAAATCGATGTGCCGGTTAAGGCTATAATCGATGCATTACTTAGGTCTAAAGAGAACGTTGTCAACTTCCAATCTACTACTGAACGACATTGTCAATCTCTGGCCAACATACCAATTTTGCCTTGACTTTTTCTCATCCAGAACTATTTTTTTCTGGGAATTGATATTTTATGAGTGTTCCAGTAGATTTCAAACACATAATTCTATGAACTTTCAACCGTTTTCGAGATGTATGAAGGAACTCACATTTTCTCCAGACTTTCCAAGATAATCACGTCATTCTGAGTTGCCCAATTAAAGAAACAATCCAACAAGTTTCCTTCGGTGTAACAAAATAAAACCAAAAATGCTCAGTACGTCTAATGAAAAATAACGTGAATATAGGGGAGAGCCAATTCGATGGTTGATTCTGTATATAGGTAGTTCAAATTTGGAAAGCAGTTATATTATGTTACAGTTCACAAAAAATGATAATAATTGTCATTTGTTTCACTGCAACGTTTTTCCCGCGCATCGTTGGGTAATCTGTGCCCACGCGGTAGCGTTCCCCCATCACTGCGTGGATCAGTTGTTGCACCCCGTCTCTAGACACTGGTCGAATGGCGGGTATTGCGAATTTATATGAAAAATGCTCTAGAACGCTCTACTTCTTTTCGACCCAATAAGAAACAGAAAAAAAAGGGATCCAAATAGACACATTATTCATAAAAAGGACTGACTTCTCTGATTTACAAAAAAAATATAGCCTTAGAAAATCGGATAATTACTTTTGCGCCAACTCATACAAAAACTCCTTTACAGCGATGTCCGTCGCCGGGAAACAAACTTTCTTTCTAGACGTCGCTTACACTTCGAAATAATTACCTTAACGACGTTCTGAAGCACAGCCGAGAACATGAGAGCATAATGTCCGAGACTTGGCAGCCTGCCAATTAGTAGCATCAATTCGATCCAGGCCAGCAGAACGGCAATACTCGTAATGTGCAACACCCATTCTGAAATGAGATTACCAGAAATTAAGTTTGTGATAAATATTATTGCTTTTGGTACATTTTCGACCATTATTCGAGCTCCTAAGATTTTTTCTGCATGAGGAGACCAAAGGCGGGGCTATCAACAGGGATGAAACCTCTCAGTACCATAATATTGATATATGATGGAAATGAAAATGCTATAGTGATTTGATCTATCATCCAATTTATGATTGATAGAATGAGACAGAATCGAGAGGTTCAAAGCTGAAGTGGACAAAGTAATTGATAGTGATGTATTGAGAGAGACCATCCATGATATTTTTGAAAGCTTATATTTTTTTAATCTGTCATGAACCAAGTCCTCACTAATAGTTTCAAGCTGTAGATGCAAAACTTTGAGAACATCAGTGAACCATGTCCACGATACATTGGTTTATGATGCAAGCGATAGAGGCCACGTTTATACCGTATGGGTAGTAGGTATGCTTACCAAGAAGATCTAACTAAATTCAGACCAACTGCCTTAGTTGACGCATGTTCACAACACGTATCTTCAGTTGACTAACGTTACCAACTTTGTTCTGACTTGATTATTTTTTTGAAGTTAGGTTGTGGAACTCCACTCGAATCAGTGAATTGGGAATAAAACCTTCGGGTAGGATGGGGAATTAGCTGAAATTGAATGGAATATAATTATGAGAACTCACGAAATAACTGCCACTTGCACCCAAGTCAAGTCAAAGCTATACACAAGTAGGCCAGAATGTTTACTTCGTCTTGGTTATCATACTATTTGAGTCTGGTACGCAGCAAAATTTGGTACCAAACCAAGCTGGTAACTTCACCAAGTATACAGCTCATACTAAGCTGACCAAGAGTATTTAGTCAAAATATAGTCATTAGTCAGCTTACCAAGACACGGTATAAACGTGGCCAGACAATCGAATTTTCATAGTACGGGACTAAAGTGATAAATTCAATCTAGTAAATGGTTTATTTCCGAAAAGTTATGATTTGAATGTACAGTCGTATTCAATAAAAAAGCGTACAAGTATTAAAAAGAGAGGATTTCGGGATCCCAGTTCTAGTTGTGTCAAACTGGCTCAGCCAATGCTTTGTGTTTTCGAGAACCTATGACAACTTTACTGTCAACATTTGGTGAACAATCATTTCCGATAACCCGTTTTATGCAGAATAGGATGACGTTAATTTCTCTCTGTTTTTTTTTTGAATGCGACTGTATTTGATTTGCCGTGGATTTTCATCAAGTAACAGTCGAGTCAATTCAAAATTCATAACCTTCATTAGCATTTTCAAGAGAAGACGTTTACAAATATCTGTTAACCCAGTAACGTATTGTTATTATTATATTTTTATTCGTTTTCTATAGGTGTCATAAAGCATATGTCATATATCACAAAAATAGATGATTGCGATGTTCTGTGTGATATCAATAATGTGGTCTCATCAATACGAAATAATTACTTCAACTACTGAACTATATAATGTGTCGTATCTATCCTGGAATGTGATTTTCACTGCATCAATTATTAGCTAACACAAAATTCGGAGAGAGTATCTGTAATAATTGGATATAGCGACTCATATCACACTTCCATAAATTACATTATAAATTAACGTACCGACGTGGAGAATGGTTTAATTAAACCGAATGTAATTGTTTGTTAGTGATAGTCGATTATTTGACAACTTTAATCAGGAATGCGAAGCTTCCACGAATAGTTACCTACAACGTGAAGAGTATACATGCTCTGCAATATTAGACTATGAATAATTATGAAGGGTATGCTAAAAAACAAAATGTGTCTCATTTCCTATGGTCATAGTAGATCACGTGATATATAATATGGGTTTTATCTCCAGGCAGGATGCTTCATAAAGTTAAGTGACATGTTGAATTCAAATCATGTTTTCTCTTTTATATTCATTGCATTTTCATCATGACTTCCGTGAGTAATTACGTAAATTCCTTAAACATTCCATCTTATATATGATTTCAAACACGAACTTTTCGATCATAAGCGCCGTTTAAACAAAAGCAGGGAGGCACGTTTCTTCCCCCTCTCTTTGAGCTCTCAAGATTGCCATAGTTAAAAAGTTTCAGAGAATATTGAAAGATCTTTTTTTTGCTACACATTTTTTATTCTATTTTCATCATATGAATGTCAAACTTGATTTCAATGCATCAGAGTATTCGTTTCATGTTTCAAATATTCATTGAAGGAAGATTGTTTTATATTATTTCGACAGAAATGATTTCGAAAATGTAGGTGTATAGGTATGAGGAATGAATATACTTTCTACTATATAAAATGAACTATCTGTTGTCAATTTCTGATTTATTTGTAGTCACCAACGTTTTTCAATTGTCTTCAGACAAATATTAACTGAGAAGGAAATGAAATTTTACTAATTTTCCAAGAATTGTCCAATATCTTCTCATATGTTAAATCACTCCTGTCCATATGAAAACAATACCATTTATTACATGCCTCATCAAGAATCCTGAAATTCTGTAGCACATGCTTCCAATTAGTTAAGTATCCTTCATTACTCGTTTCACTCACTTGAAACATGGTTTCGCATCTCATTAATTCAATTTTATTTGTTTGAAGTACTTACCCTAACTACATAGTCGACTGTAATCATTGTAATTCATGATATTTGATTACATAAAAACGAGGAAAAACGCGTGACGTAATCGCTCATGAATAGTCGAAAAATGTCTCAATCAAGAGTAATGAAGCAGAATTGACTGCACATTTCGCCAGTAAACTTGTGGAGACGACTTTGAGTTTTTTTCTCGTTGATCGTCATCCTCCACTTCGAGTATGGACTACTGCAGAATATATTTTTTCACGTTAAACTCGCAATCGATCTGTGAAGGAATGAATTGAATATAATCGGCCGATCAGAATTGAATGATTACTTGCCCAGCAAATGCATCTGTTTTATTTACATAACTGTTATATAACATCAACGGAACTTTTGTATATAAAATATTCACGTAAATATTCCATAATAACTCTAAAATATGTAAACGTCGTATTTATATAAAATATTCACGTGAATATTCCATAACAATTTTGAAATATGTAAACCCCATATTTATGTGAAAACTTACCGTACCTAACTATGATATGTAACTGATATGTGAAAATTTGCTATCAATATGAAAGTTGCTATATTATATAATAGCTACATGACTTTACTACGTTATCATATCATTCGTTTGGCAATACTGAGGATGTTTACTAGCGCTTACAGACAGGAGAAAAAAAAATTATCATCGCGGTGGGAGAGCGACTACGTGCGAGGCGAAGTTGCTTGAGCTTTAGTGCTCCACACCGGCGACCCGGGCTCAATGCCTGCGACTTTTTTCAATCTGTTTTCTGGAGTAATTTTCCAAAAAATATTCATTTTCGAAAGACGGTTTATTGAGGACGAGCAAGAGGTTAGTTTGTTCACAAGAAGTAGTCACCTTTCTTATCCAGAAGGGATATTTTCCTCACTTCCTGGGAAAGAACTGTGTATGAATTGTATGACGTCACAGGCCATCCCGCATCGAGCGCGTCATTGAAAATGCATGCATGACAAATCTATGAGTACCAGTCGGTGAGGTCGGTTAGGTACGATGTTATGGAAACCGTGAACCTTATAGCTTAGATAAGATTGAATTTAGAGTGAGGCCTTCGGACTATCTGCCCCCACACCGCGACCTTTCCAGATCTATTGTGTCTGCCCTCGAAATCGTCTTCTCTATGAGACTGCATAGACTAGCTTCCAGATCCCTTATGTAACTTTGGGCTCTTGATTTTTGCTCACACAGCGTGAGGAACCTTAGTCTTGACAAGCCCTCACAGTGGCAAAGTATGTATACTGCTGTTTCCTCCTATTCCTGACAGGACCTGCACAGCAGTTTTTCAGTCAGACCTACCGTACTCATGTGTTTGTTGAGCCTATTTAGTTTCTGGCTCAGTAGATATTCTGTGAATGTTGGCGATGGTTTTTTGATAAACTCTTCTGCCTGTCTCATTCCTGGCAAGTTGTTCCACCATTGAGATTTGGTTTGCATCCATGATTCGATACTCGTTCTTGAATAACCTTTCGCAATACCACAAAATTGTTCTGGGCCATTCAGAGCTCTGTTTCCTCCTGCTTTGGCAAGTGAGTCTGCCACTTCATTGCCCTCGTATCCTCTATGTGCTAGTATCCATGCTACAGTCAGTCTGTTCTGACTGCCCAGTTCATTTAGGGGTTTTCAAGCAGTCCCATAAGCTTTGAGTTAACTTGCATTGAGTTAACTGCTTCAATTGCCGCCTGGCTATCTGAATAGATTGAAATGGCTTAGCCTTCAAACTCTTGCCTTATCAATTCCTTTATGCAATGATGTATTGCAATAATTTTTGTCCGAAACACCGTCGCGTATTTGCCGATGCTTTGGCTTGGCCCCATGAATACCAGCTCCTGACCCTTCCTCGGTTTTGAATGCGTCCGTATAGACAGCAATGTTTGTATTGAAAGGAGGTCCTTCCTTCCATGCCTCACTGTTCGTCATACTCATTTCAAAAGTTTTTTCAGAGGTATATCTTGGAATTATGCCATCTGTTGGCATTTCCATGTTGGGGTCGCTTTCCTACTCTTTATATAGCTTCCTGCAGTCTTTACCGTGTGTGTTGCTTATGGGTGCTTGACTTCTCAACAATCTCCTCACGACTGTTCTGGCTTCGCGTTGAATGTATATTTGTAGTGGTGACAAGTTCAAGAGGACCTCTAAAGCGGCTGTTGGAGTGGTATTCATTGCACCAGTGGCGCTCAGGAAAGCTTGCCTTTGAATGGCACTGAATCTTCGAATCACTCCAGCCAGTTTTGTGCCTGTGGCCACCAAACAACCGATCCATATATTATCATGGGCCTGATGACACTGGCATAGAGCCATGTGGTCATTTTTATTTGCAGTTCCCAATTTGTTCCACAGATTCGTCTGCACAGGTTGAAGGCTACTGTACTTCTTTGAACAAGTTTCAGTAGGTGTTGATTTTATGTTAGCTCATGGTCAAAAATAACTCCTAAGTATTTTGCTTCCAGGGCAAACGGAATATTTACCTCATTGAGTACTGGTGACCTTAGTCCTTCCAGTACTCTCTTTTTCGTGAAATTCACTAAAGTGGTTTAATGAGGGTTCACTGTGAGTTTAGAGATAACCGCCAGATCGTCGGCGTATCCTAAGCAGTGATAACCTTTGGACGATAGCCTCTTGATCAGTTCGTCCATTGGGATGGCCCATAGTAGGGGCGATGATACTCATCCCTGTGGGCATCCCCTTTCTGCTCTAGCTGTCACCATACAGCTCAGTGAACAAATCGATTGACGGAATTATCGATGAGGAATTGATTACAAAAATTGTCTAAAATGACCGGTAGAAAAAGATAGATACTATGATACAACAAGAAGTTCGAATATCTCAGGAAACCGCTGTGTAAAGTGCAAAAATACCATTAATTTACCTTTGATCTCGAACATTATCACACTCGCTTTGCTCGCATGTTGAAGTGTCTCGATCATTAATCGCCCTCATTGATACATTAATTGGTTGAATAGCTATTTCGTTATTGCAGTTCAGTCAACGATGGCCTCTCAATTTTTGTGTCAAATGTTTCTGATTTGATTATCGAATCAATATACAAATGCAACGAGAGGTTAAAGAAAAAATAATAATCTTCTCCAACACAAGCGCAAAAAAATAGAATATAATAATTAATCATGGCCTACTGACTACATCAGAAGATATCATAGATGATAGATAGTGATTTGCAAATAACTCAAGGACACATGAAGATATCGAACTGCGATTTGCGTCAAAATTTAGCTATTCCAATGCTCTTTTAGGGTCAATGACGCCAACATGCATGTATTATCCTATTTGGATTTTTCGAGAAAATCAGAAAACATCGAATAGTTGGTAAACGACGACCTCTATAAAACGCGGTATGAACTTGCCATCGTGAACGAAGTCTGTTTTCAAATTAGTGTGAAACTATCTTCCAGAGAAGCCCAAGTTGGTTGGTTGGTTGGTTGGTTGGTTTTATTAGCGGTATGGACGATACAGCAGTTCAAAAAATATTTCTGTTCATAAGCTTTCCTCACGATTATTACCCAAGACACGAATGAAAGTCTGGAGTAACACAACGATGAATTATAATGATCTTATCATTTCCGTTCCCAAAAAATCTCTATACACAGCGATTCTGTGAGATAATTCGAATTTCTCGTTGTATCATAGTAACCCCTACCGGAGATTTTAAAAACTTGAAGATATTTATGTTATGTTTATTCATTTATGCAGTATGTTGTCACCTGAAAAATCATGAATCCCTAAAAATTCGTATCGATCATAGTCATGACACTATAGAGCTGTATCTAAGATGCATATTGGATACTGTCTGTAGGTTAATCGAGGAGGTGATACATTCATTATTCCAAATTTTTTGGGATTTTCTCTCCTCGTTTCTATAAAATAAAAATATGAATATTATTTAAACGCAGTGACATTTTGGGGCAAATCATCTGATTTGTCCTTACTACACGTATATTGAAATAATATTCATATTTTTATTTTATAGAAACGAGGAGAGAAAATCCCAAAAAATTTGGAATAATGAATGCATATTGGAGTTGATAAGGCGAACAGTGAGTTTTTCAAAAATTGTGTGAACTATTTAGGACCCAAATGTTACAATACTCTACCGTTAGATATAAAATTGTTACAAAAATATAGATTCAAAAAGATCTGCAAAATACATATTTTCCAAAATTATTCGAACTTGTATAATAATATTTTCTTAGGATAATGTATATATTTTTAGTTTCTCCGTATACTCTAAAACATGTCATATAAACATAATATGAACAGTTCACCTCAATCTTTTTCACTAAAATATTCATGTACATTTCGAACATTTCCATTCAAGACACATACAGGTGTGTTTTTACCTAGGTGTCATAATTCTAATATATATGCAAAACATATTGTAAACATATATTATATAGATATTATATCCAAATAAAATAAAAAAAATTGAATCAACTTCCCGTCGCCGATAATACCACTACAATGTTGTACTATACTAAACTATGAGTATTATACTATTTTGTAGTGGTAATATTTGATAAAGTATAGTATTATATAATGTTGTAGTATCATTTGATGAAAGTTGTGACTGGCGCCTATTTTACTAAACGTTTGGTAATAACTACCATCTTTTTTTTTCAGTGTACCACTGTATATTCACGTTCTATAAAATAATCAAAAACTATGGAAATCATCTGAGTACAGAATAGTAATAATATCTATAATAATAATTTACCCAGTCCTCCTGAACTTTATGAGAAAAAGATAAATTATGGAGGATTCTTATAATTAAATTATGTATACTGTGAGCAATTTCATTCCTTATGAATTTTCGAGGTGTTTTAATTCTGTAAATTCCTTGAAAACATCCCGAGGACATTCAGGTACTTCGGTTTCTCAAAAAAAAAATACCGTAAATCTGACGATTTTATTATTTCGCTCGACTCGACCGACGTTATTATTATTACGACAGAGCGGAAAAATTAGTACAATTTAATTGAGTAAAATGGTAAAACCTCCACTTACCGCTTCTATTCACGTCATTCGCAGTAACGGCTACGGTTAGAGACAGGCAGGTACAAATTAAATTCATCCAGATTTCATAACGTTGAAAATAATTTCGACGCACAAGTATGCACTGCAACAGATGGAGGGACGAGATAAAAAATTCTGGCATAATAATTGTATGCTGCTGCTCTGCTGAAATATAAATTATCGGCAACCACGACTGCTCTAATGGATAGATAATAATGTATAGGGTGTGTTTCACTCGTGTGATATCAAACTAGAAACAGCACTTTTTCAAGTTCAAATTGAGACTATAATCAACCTCAAATTGGAATTGAACATATCCAAATTGGTGAACTAATTCAAAATGACAAAAAACACAATCAAATTGGGAATAATCATTTTCAAATTCAGATGAACAATTTCAAATCGGGAATTAACATTCAAGTTGATCATACATAATCGTCTTCTTATGTTTCACAACACTCGAATGGCAACTATAAGTACCTACGAAAGAATTTATATTTTTTATTTTCATTTATTTCAGCGTCACAACCGACTTCTCAAGCCTTTGTCAAATCTGACAAAAATTTTGAAGTAGGCTTTATTCAGAAACAAATCATAGAATTAAACGAATTTTATTTCTTCATCTGTCTTCTAAAAATATAGTGAACTTTATTTCAATCGATATCTCGTACCGTTCGCATTTTGAGAACATTTAAACATACATCCCAACCGTTTCAAAGGTAGGTAATGAAAACTGTATTCATTCATGGTAGTTGCACTGATTGTCATAATTTTACATCACATTATTTTGACAGCATTTAATACTTTTGTAAGACCATGGGGTGACTTTAGTTATGATGAGTATGCTTTAGCCCTCCGATATGGACATTCACTAATAATATGCATGTTTCATGCGATGGATGTGGAGAAGGAATGAATTTATCGCACGCACTAAATTGCAAAAAAGGTGGCTTGATAAAACATGTCCATAACTAACATCGTGATGGAATGGCGTTAACTTAGAGCCAGTTCTTCGAGAAGCTGACTCCATCATCAATGTTCCTGCCCTCTATGCTGACAAAAATTGAAAAATAAATAAATAGTGTCTGGAAAGCTGGAAGAGTTGCGTTTTTCGAAAACCGCATTAATAATGCCTACGCACCCTCTTATACTTCCCAAAGCTGGCATACCATAATCATGCAAAGCAAAAGCATAGAAAATATGAAAGTGCAGCAGAAGACATCATTTTCTCAAACAATAAGGTGGATTCGCATACAAGGGCAAATGTCCATAATCAGAGCCGTGTCCTTGCGATTGAGAGGAACGAGACGGCATATAAGATATCTACCGAGATATCTACCATATGAGTACGGGGCAGCTTTACTCATTTCATTCCATATTTGAATTTGTTCATCTTCATTGAGTTTTAATTCTACTTTCAATTATAATTCTATATTATTGATATCTATGTTGAAATATCCTCAAAAAATGCAACAGTATGCACATATATGCACCTTATGTATATGCACTTTCAAAGTCAATAACTCCGTGGAGTGGAATAGACATTTCTTGTACATGAAGTGCTAACAATATTTTGAATAACCCTATCAGCCCTATCGTTCACGACACGATCTTTCTAGGTACCCTGTATAGCCAATGTTCAAAGATTAATTTCCTGATGCTCTGAGATTAATTGATATGTGTATTATTCAGATACAATAGAAGGTACACAGTATAGTATATTCAGATACTAAGCTATAAATATGTGTTTATTACAGTCGTTTGTGATTAAAATCGTTTTCATATGGAATATTATATTCAAAATTGAGTGAAACTATCAATTCGACTACTGTGTTTTTATGGAATTTCGTGTTTGTTATCATTCATAAATTCGCTACCGAATCAATCAATTCCATATTGTCATGTTACGATTTGAAATTGTTTAGTTTCAATTCGGATTAGTAGTGACGTTTGAATTTGGATTTGGTAAATCCGTTCCTCATCATTCTGTCTCAATCTGAATTTGGTTGTTTCCATTTTGGGAAAGATTAGTCTCAATTCTTGATTAGAATTTGTTTATTCTCAATTCGAATGTGTTAAATCCATTCTGAGCCATTTTGGTGTAAATTGATGATGACTATTTCCATTTTGAGAATGAAGTCAATTTGAAGTTGAAGAGGTAGAGTAGATGAAGCCTCATAAAGCGAGATTCAAATATTAACATATTATGGCGAATGAGATCAGCTGATGGCTGAGTGATCTTGCAGAAGAAGAGCGATTATTTATAGTTCAAAATCAAATGTCTGCTCATCTCCTAATTGTGGCAATGAGGAAACGAGATGAAATATTTCATTTGAAACAAGTTCATTGAAGGAATATTTTGTTGAAAATCATTTATTTCAAATATTCGAATTGAAATTTAAAGTTCATGATAATAGTCAATCGTGTACCACGAACGATAAACTGTCTATCATACTCGAGCTTGCAAATTGATAGTTGAGGCACGGCCGAGGCCAGCAATCAGGCAGGACAATAGACAGTTTTTTGACGAGGTATGTACACATAGAATATTTGCGTAAACACCATATATTATTTACACAACACGCGGTCTTATTCATACGTAAAATTTATCGGATATTTATGGAATGGGATATCAAAAGAACAAAAGTAATTTCCACAAATTATCGTAAAACAATGATAGATGACGAGGTGAAAAACCACTACTTTATACCTTTGTAGCCCATAATGATTTGGATCGAGAAATAGACCGCCTTTAGCATAAGTTCAAGAATGATGCATTGAAAAAGGCGTTCGTTTATAATATCATATAATTACATCATGGGAGCAAATGTTCATTTCCTCCCATGTGTGATTAATGCCCTCAGCTACGCGTCGTGCATCAAACTTCACAGGCGGGAGGAAATTGATAACTTTTCTCTCTAGATATATGCATAACTATATTCAATTTTTTTTTTTCGTTCGTGAATTAGTCCGTAAAATATTATTTCAGAGGTCGGCGAACATATTAGCTAAATTAACAAGTGCGAAAATTGATGCTTTTCCGCACACGATTGCAGATGGCCAAACGACGCTCTGCGGAGATCGGCCAGCAATCGCATTTTTGATAGCGTGCGGAAAAAACCCTGAAGTTGATCTGAAGAAACATTCATTATGATATACTAGGAGATATCGGGGAGTTTATAATAGTTATTTATGTAATAAGGATCATAAAGACGATCATTACGGTACAAGTCGTGAATGTTATCGGGCGAGGCGTAGCCGAGTCCGATAACACGGCGTGTGCCATAATATGATTGTTTATGATTCGTATTACATACAAAATTTTATCTGATGGCATTTATATCAATACATTTTCGAAAAATTAAAAACTGCATTTTCGACATGTCACAATGACAACTATTTTTAAAGGAGTAAGTATTGTGTAGTTTCAAATATTAGTATGTGAGTGAGCTGTGCTTTGCCATTATATTAATATTACAAATTGTAGTAATTGTTCTTTTACCATTTATAATAAATAGTTTTGTACATAGTTATGCATTTTGAATAAACTTTTTTGATCAAACCATTACATGTTTTCCTTATAGAATTTCATTATGGTACTTAGTACCATAATGAATTTATTATGGTACTTAGTCCCATAATGAATTCATTATGGTACTTAGTCCCATAATGAGCTTCCTTATGTCATCAAAATTGAGTGACATAACGTTGTCATTATGACATGCCATCAGATAAAACATTTATTATTATTAAATATGCCAATGTCAGGATACTCCGCTGAAACTCAACAAATTCAACTTTTTCCGTCCTAGTGCAGAAAAGTGACTCTTTCGACACTAGAATTGGTGAGCAAAAGTGGACTTTCCTGCAAGCTTGTAGAAAATTGATTATTTGTTGGCACGAACCTGTAGAATTGCATGCGCCAACAGTCCTGAAGATGTCAAGATGACCAAATACTTTGTAACTGCTATAGGAATATTGAAATGTTGGTGGTTATAGTTATGTATAATCAGTGTTCCATGAATTCCCATTGAAACCGCGAATACGAAATAACCAAAAATCCAGAAATAAAAAAAATAACAAATTCGATCCCATTTCAGTATCAGGTAGAGCTCTGAAACAAAAAAAAATATATTAAATGTATCTGGGGATTCTCGGCGTTGAAAATGTTGCGATTATTTCGTCAAAATTAAGAAATTAAAGATGGCAAATCCAATATGGTGTACTTATGTTCTTACTATGCAATTGAAACTTAATATGGGGGTTCTCGGCCTTGGAAATTATGATTCCTCTGCCCTAATTAGAACATTCAAGATAGCGAATTCAATATGTCGAACGAGCTCTGTAATGAAGTGTTTTGATTACTCATGACACACGCTTTTATAAATAGTCGAGCTTGAAAGAACTCTGAAATAAATAGTAGTTCAGAGAACTATAGAGATATAATCACAGAACTAAAAAAAGTAGAAACTAAATGGTAGTTTGGAAAACTAAGAAAACAAGCTTTCATGGTTAGTTGAACTGTAGAGAAGTAGAAAATGAAATAATAAAAGTGTGGTGTTGAATATTTGACTAGAAGAATATCTTCAAGAAATAATGTATATAAATATAGCAATACAACGTCTACCAGGTCAGCTAGTATGAAATAATTATAGCAATTGAAATATTCGATTATACTTATTTCAAATCATAAAAGTGTATCTTTTACGAACAGTTATATATAATATATTCATTTTGGATTGGAGCAAACTAATATATCTATGCTATACCTTGACTGTGGTATTTGAATGATGTTATACCAGAATTACTCACCAATCAGTGGATGTTGTAGCACTTCAATTTTCTCATCTTCCGAAGCTGCGACAAGCAAGCTGGAGATCACTTCCATTTGTCTCCTGGAGGTTTTCGGAGCAAGAACGGCAAAATCTAGGAAATAAATGACATGGCATTCGTAGTAACTATGTGAATGAGCTTGGATTAATTGAAATCAGGAAACTGATGTGCTGTCACCACATTTATTACAAGCCGACGAATTAAATGATACGATCCTTCTGGTTTGTGCAATTACTTTCAATTAAACAGAACAGTTTCGAAGACAGTTTCAGATAAACGTCACGATATTGCATTGATTTATTACTCACCTCATTCCCAGACAGCACTGGATATTCCTAGAATATTTTCTAAATATGCTAAAAGAGAAGAGTCTATTCCGAATATCCACCGAATATTCCTAGACCATGAATGTGTCTCTGGAATATCCGAAGAATATTCAATTTTGAATATTCTAGTTATATCTCAGAATGATATAAAATTTTATTCTCATGTGTTTCAATGAAATATAGTATATATAGTATAAACACCAATCACAATATTATATTTTATAGATGCGAGTATAAAACATTCATTAGGATTAAAATGTGGTAAAAATCTATCGTATCTCAAAGTGGAGTGGTTAGTTACCAGGAATCATGAACACAAAGCAATCACTACAATTTAAATAGGGATCAAATTACTTATCAGATCATCGTACATGTTTCGAGCCCATATAGGCTCATCTTCATTATTATAATAATAATAATAATAAATGCTTTTATTGTCTCAATGAAACAAAAGGCAGAGTTCAACTCGCCGATAAATCGACAGCTGCTCTTCCACTCAACCCTAATACTGGGCAATCTGAAAGTCACAAGTTTGAGCCCATCTTGGGTAACCTTTTTTTAATTACGAATATGTTCAGTGAAATATCCCAGGAATATCCATTTATCAATATAAATGTTTCTAGAATATTGAAGGTACATTCTGAATATATAGGGACTATCCCTTGTGAATATTCTAAGAATATATATACATTCTTCCCCACCAGCATATTCAGGGAATATTCCGTAGAAGCTATGTTTATCCCTGACATGTTCATGAATATCCGAAAATAATATTCTATGGATATTCATGGAATATCTGGTGCTGTCTGGGCTTCAAATACTCACCTACATTTGCGTTATATTTATACTTCTCAACCTGCTCGATACTGATATTATTATCCAAGATCTCCGTGATGAATTTTTCTGGGTTCACGATTTGCTCGAAAACCACATCAGCAACACTCTCTCCCTCGAGGTTCGTAGCTGATAAATCTCCCCCTTTATCGATGAGCATCCTCAGACAGTTCTTGTGACAAAATTGCGCTGCTATGTGAAGCGCAGTTCTCCCATCTTCTTCTGGCCTATTGATAACTTCTGGGGTGCATCTTTGGTCCGCCAGCAGTAAACGTAAGATGTTGCTTCCACCTACAGATTCATCCATTGTACCAGGTGATTCAATAACGGTGACGAGGTACAGTATCTCAGGAACTAATAGTTTATTAAACACGCCTCCAAGCGAGGGCGGTAAGAACTAGAATGGTATGTATGGATCTTTATTCTATTCACCAAACCTTCCTTCCTCGAACCATACCTTTTGTTAGCAATTTATTAGTTCTTGAGATACAGCGTCTCGGTCACCCTTATTGAATCACCTGGTACATCAATATATTTACAACCCACTAACCATGTAATGTTACAAAATGTTGCCACAATATATTGTAAAGCTTCATTTCCTAATATGAGAAAACAATATTGTTTCAATTCTTCTGCTATATTCGTGTTGACAATACAGTATCAGTATCACCGGGAGCTCACTACTGTTGATAAGTGCTATCTGGCTAACATATTCTGAAGATTGTGGCAGTTCCGGTTGTACAGGAAGTAGACCCCAAGTTCGTTATTTTAAATGGGACACCCTGTATATTATCAAGGTTTTAGATTTTACGCATGATTTTAAACATGTCACATGTATAATGTCCTATACCCAAATCTAATCCGTTTTCGAAATATTTCAAATTTTAAGTTGCGTTTGCAGACCGAAAAATATTTTTCTTCATTTCTTGACATACATGATCATGAATTTTCGATTGTGTATCGATTTATTCGTAGGAGAAGACCCAGTTCAGTGGAATTTCGATGTCATTCCGATTACAGTTATAGAGGGCGTTCACCAGAAAATGATACAGATCCGGTTGAAAAAATTATTGCAATTCAATTTTTTAAAATGGAAACCCCCCCCAATTTTATATTCTCATTCGATGTGGCATCGAAAATGAATCTAACTTTGAATAAGGTTATCTATGCCTTCACTCAACATTTTTCGAAATATTGGCGAATTAACATGTTTCAGTTCCAGAAAATCTCCTATTCTTGAGTTTACTCATTCTTAGTTGTCCATGGCGCCCGCAGTTGCGTTGAAAACGATCAACTGCCACAGAAATGTCAATGTGATCAATCATGCCGGCTCGTTTGAATTATTACAGGGTGGTGTAGAATACTCAGTTTCAGTCAGAATTCTACACCACCCTGTATTTGTTTCAACTAAATACGAGTAAATAGTAAATCAAAAGTTAAGACATAGACATGTAAGCCGTTTTGACCAATAATGATTAGTTTCGACACAAAAAACTGAGACATGTTAATTCGCCAATATTTCGAAAACTGTTGAGTGTAGGCATATATGACCTTTCTCAGAGTTACCTTCATTTTCGATGCCGAATCGAATGAGAATATAAAATTGGGGGTTTCCGTTTGGAAAAATTGACTCATTTTCTGGTGAACGCCCTGTATAACTGTAATTGATTTGATATCGAGATTCTACTGAACTGGGTCCTCTCCTACGAATAAATGGATACATAATCGAAAATTAATGATCATGTCCAGAAATAAAAAACAATATTTTTCGGTCTGCAAACGCAGTTTTCAACTTAAAATTTTGAATATTTCGAAAACGGTCAGACTTGGCTATAGGACATTATACATGAAACATGTTCAGAGTCATGCGTAAAACCTTGATAATATACAGGATGTCCCATTCAAAATAACAAAGTTGGGGTCCACTTCCGTTACAACCGGAAGTGCCACAATCTTCAAAATATTTCAGCCGGATAGCACTTATCAACAATAGTGGACTCTCAAATTTTCAAATTCGGCCCACCAATGGTTTTCTATATATTGATCGATGCAGTTCCCATCAGAGGGACTCCCTGTTTAACAGATAAATCTACTGAAAAGTTGTTGTAAGTTACAAAATGATAGTTTCATCTTAGTTTCAATAGCAATATTTTATCATCTTTATATTCTCATTAAAATTACAACATTAGCTGGATTTAAGACGAACAATATCAGTGCAAGGTTACATATAGAACTATCAGTGAATTTTCAATAGTAATGTTGCATCAGAATTGATACTTAATTGAGTTTGTGAATAACATAAGCTTTACTACAAACAATATAGCTAAAACTAATGAGTTGCAACAAATATTTGACTACAAATTGTAATATAGCTGAAATATTCAAAATGATACATTGTGTATCGAGCGAGAGACACTTTTTTATTAAATGCCTACGCGCAGTCGCAAACTTGAATTGGACCAACGCCAGCATCTCAGTCGCCATATTTAATGGTTTTAATAATACCCATCAATAATGTACTTTGGAACAAAAATTAAAGTATAGTGGTGATCTGGCGATAAATGATATTAGTCAGTTGGCAAGGTTGTGGATCGCAGTTAGCAGTTGATGGTTTGGTTAGTCATCAGTTATTCGAGTTTAGGTATACATTTTACAAATTTTTACATCGTTTATTAATCTAAGCGGATCGTTCAATCGACAATAAATAGATTTTAATTATTCGTATACCTACTTATAGTTATAGGACAAATTTGTGAATTCCTTTGAATCTGCAGTCAGAGTGAATCAAAGTGTACCTACTCTCTTGTATCTGTTTGAGCTTTCGTTTTGTGAAATGTTTCAGAATTTCACCCGCTATCGAGACAAGGCTTGTTCCAATTCTATTCATCTAGTTGGGATACCTTTATATATAGATGGTTGAAAGTGAAATGATTTAGGAGGTGACTTCTTGTTATATCCTGAAAATTGGCTCGCATGTATGTTCATGTGTCTGATGTGTATTACCGGTAAAAGCGGAAGTGATTTCAATTGTTTTTCTATAGAAAATATGGGTATTGAGGAACTATATTCTCGAGCGAAATGTCAATGATTTCGGTGTCGCCTGGTATGTTAGCACTTTCATGAATCGTCTCTATGGGATGAATAACCAAGGTATATATAAAAATCGATGAATTCCATCAGGCTCGGAACTTTCTTAATGCCTTTCGCTATCTGGAATCAAAGATCATTCAATAATCCTATACCTATTTCCGCGAGGAGATGGAGTTCATTTCTGTAGGTTGGCCTCAGCCATGCTCCCGCTTTCAGAAGCATCTCTACGGCTTCTGCCCTTTTGTAGAATACTGCGTTGTATAGAGGAGTGAAACCTGTAACAGATCAAACGGATATGTGGGTTAATGATAGAAGGAACATGAATTCGGAAGGCTTCTATCAAGAAACGGTTGTGAAAAGGTTGTTGAAAAGATTTAAGTTTAAGAGATATCTTCCATAATAATCCTGGTGCATGAGAGATAAGAATAGATTACAATTGAATGACGGATTTCAACACTTAGAAATATATGCATGGGGTGATCTCAGGTAGGAGACCATGTTTTCCTCAGAGTGGAATAATATGATCAAAGTGGAACTCTCAATTATGTTGTATTCACAATATTCATTGAGTAAACAGTAGCTACTGAAGGGGCATGTTTCTGGCACTATGGTTCATTATCAGCGTTAGACAAAACAGTTTTACAATACAAAGTCCGAATCAATGGCGTCGAATCCATTTTTCAAAATATTTATCTCGTTTTTTATGCATTTTCATTGAACTATATCAATTCAAAATCCGATTCGAATATGGATGGAATATCATTTTTCGAATTTCAACTCTATAATATAGTCAGAGTAGATGATCCAACGATATATATTCCTGACAGTTCATAATTAATGGTGTGATATTATTGATAAGGATATGGGATGGAACTGATAATTCCTTTGGGTATGCAGTCGAAGTATAACAAAGTGTACTCCACCTGTTCCTGTTCAAGACTTCGTCTATATTGGCTCTTCATCAGAAACTGGAAAATGAGGTTTTATTGAAGCTGATTTTAGTCAAGTGGGAAAGAACATACACAACATGGAAGCATTGATATTTTTGAAGACTAATGAGCAATTGTTATAGTATACTTGAAATTTGTCGAGAAAAATTTCGAAGCATCTCTGCTCGACAATTTCATCCCCAACGTAAACATTTTTCTAATCCTGTCCTCTACTGATAGTTATTTTCCTATAACATGTGCTCAGGCATTTGTTGAGGTAGGTTTAACCCTGCAAAATGGGTTGGGTCTGCTCAGTAAAAACATTATTGTAATGAAATTCCAGATGGATATATATTTTGGGAGCAGACACATCTCATGAATTTGTTCTCATATCGGACTCTCGAAGAGGGCGCTAGAGTTATTGTAAACATAACTTCTTTGAAATCAGATTTTTCTGTCTGAATTTTATGTGACTTCTAACATTATTCAATCCATCACCAAGAAGGTTCTATCGATGAAACTCAATACTGTGTACCGTTCTCGGAATATTGTGATTTGAAAATAATGTAGTAATAGCTAAAGAAAAAAACCTATTGGGATCAATTACATATTTATTCAGATTCGAAAACAATTACATCATTCTTGTGCTGAAGTTATTGATTGAACAAAGAATCACAAGTAGATAATTGGGAAAAATTTCACTAGAAACAGAAAATATTGAATCAGAGTAAATGTTCGAATAGTTTTCACGAATACACGACGATTCTATATTTTTTTCATGAGAATGTATTATCCCCCTAAACGGTTGAGGATCAGCTGTTAGTTCATTTGAGTGATGTTCAATTTTCTCTTGCAACTCTTGATGTGAATTAATACCTCTGTAGCATTAAGTTCAGCATTACAAATGTATTGTTGTATTTGGTCATCAATAAACAGGTAATAGTTTTCCATAACGCTCACTTCAATGAATATCTTTATCTTTGGTAGAAGTCCATATTGTTCAAATTGGAGTGAAATTTTTCAAAGTAATAAGGACGGAATGCTCGAAGTCATGTCGACAAATTTCGATGGTGTTGTTACACAATCAGAAGAGGCCTGTTTCGGTCCTATTGAAGACCATCTCCAGCTAAATGAAAGTTTTGGAGATGAAAAAGTGGGATGCTACTAGTTGTCAAATTGTTGTTGTTTTGCCAATATCTCGAAAACTAGAATTGTTTTTCATGAAATATAATTTTATATAGCGACCCTTTATTCTGATGCTCAATGATATGACAATATAAAGATAGGGGGTCTCCTCGGGAGTTTACGAAAATGACTTTCAACTATTTTTTCAAAGTTATTTCAAATGTTAGTTTTTGATGACCTTGTAATGATTTATGATCAACATATCAAAACAGTATCACTGAAGTAAATCCCGCTTAATGAAGGAAACCAACTCCAATCGAATAATTAGAGATTTCACATAGGATTTCACATAAGAGAAACTGTTTTGGCTTTCAAACGTAATTTTTGAATTAAACTTCCAACTATCGTTATAAAAACACTTGAACATAGATATATACATTAAATGTGTCTAAAGTTCTTCGTAGACTCTGATAATAGATTACTATATAGGATGTCCAATTCATCATGAGCAATCACCTTTTGGTATAACCGAAAGTGCCTCCATCTTGAGAATATTATTTGAACAAAATTGTCCCGATGAACAGCAGTATAGTATATGCCACAAAACTTTCGAATCTGCCATACTTATAGTTTTCGATTTATTGATTGATTCAGTTCCCGGAAGAACATCCTGTATAAACGATTGAAAAAGAACACGTTCATTGTTTCTATAGCTGAATGGAGACTGCGGTAATTCAGGTTCCAGAAACTAAGGACCCTATATTGCAATGTGGCCTATTTTATTATCCATTTTATCCCCTTTCATTAATCCTTGTGCGAATTGGTCTATACCTTGAGCCAGCTTCACCAACAGAAAATCAGGAATCACAAATAAACCAAACCAATTAGGTGTTAAATACAATTAGGGGAAACGTAAGCTACAAGCGATATCTGTCTGAAATTCCCATTTGAAATTTACATTTCTGCTGCAGGTTTTGACTCCATCCTTCCAAGAAAACAATTCAATCATTCTCTGATTCTTTCCAGTCAACTCACATACGTTTCTAGAAAGGAAAGATTTCATTTGATGAATTCTCGTTTGTAATACAGGTTACAGGTACATCTTCTTTAGAATGCAGATTTTAGAAAATTGGTCTGAAATTTTTCGATGAAAAGTGATAGTGAGTTTGGATTTTGGATAAATATGGAAATACTATCACATTCATGACAGTCCCAATCAAAATGAATAATCCTAATTATAAAATGATGGAAATTCTTATTTCAGTCGTTGCCAACCGTCAAAAGCAAACCGATGTCGAGAATATACAGGGTGTTTCTTAAGTACGTGTAGAAAATCCAGGAGCATGTTGCTGACGTCAAAATAAGAAGAAAAGTTCGTATAAATATATGTCCGCAAGTTATTCGTTTCTGAGATACAGAGTGTCAAAGTTGAATTCTTATTTTTGTTTTTTGTTAATAAATTTCAAAATAATTGTGATATCGAAATAAAAATTGGTATCTAGGGGTATTTTTCAATGACAATATCAAATTTTATGTTAGTTTGTCTCTTTCGTAGGGGTTGCGCCACCTACATGTCTTTTGAGTCTTTTGAAAAGTTATAACTTTTTTGTGCGTACCTGTATAACGTTTCATAGTAAAAAAATAGATTTCTAGAACACTTTTGTGTGAAAAATATATTCTTGGTAGGGGCCGCTGCGAGCAACTGTTTTCGAGTTATTGGGATTCGAAATAATCGATGCATTCGAATTATTTCCAAGTCGCCTCTAGTGAATATCAGAAAAGATACGCCAGTGCATTTTTCACCATTCATTCAATATTCTTCCTCATTCAACATTGGAATTTAGGCAAAATATGATTCTTACTTATTTGTACCTTATTTGAACTCTTCCAATACGAATTCAATTTTGACACTCTGTATCTCAGAAACGGATAACTTTCGGACATATGTCTATGAGAACTTTTCTTCCTATTAATACGTCAGCAACATGCTCCTGAATTTTCCACACGTACTTAAGAAACACCCTGTATATTCATTTGTGACGAGAATGTTTGCAGCATGAGCTATAGGTGAGAATAAATTAGCATTTCGAGCGAGTTATCCACCATACTCTTTCACGGTTATACCAGGTAACAGTGAAATTTTTTATTTCGTAGGCTTGTGCAGCCATCTGA
Source organism: Phaedon cochleariae (assembly GCA_918026855.4). Lineage (NCBI taxonomy): Eukaryota > Metazoa > Arthropoda > Insecta > Coleoptera > Chrysomelidae > Phaedon > Phaedon cochleariae. Next base: position 15,728,153 of record OU896709.1, on the reverse strand, counting down.
TTTTCTCTCAAGTGAGTCATTGCTTGGAATTTGACATTTAATGGGTGGTGAGATTTTGGGAAAAAAACACACAGTGAAGTCATTGCCCTAATAACACCCTCATGTCCCATGGATATCCTTAGGACGTCCTGTCGGGACATTCAGGACGTCCATAGGACGTTCGAATTTGGTACCGTGGACGTCCATTGGACGTCTGTGGGACGCACACTTGAGGACCAACTAGGGACGTCCTTGAGGGATGTCCCTGGGACGACTATCGAATACCTAAATCCTACAGTATTCCTCATCAAGCACTACAGAGGACATCCTTAGGACATCCATAGGACAACCTATCAGCAACGCTGAGAGATATCAATTGGATGTCCATAGGATGTCCCAGGGACGTACGAATTATTCTCAAATTTGAATTTTTCTGGGTCCCTCTAGGACCAGATCTTGCATAACTGATTAGGAAATCCAGTTGAGTTGAGAGATAGTGAACATTTGAATATTTAAGATTATAGCCTTACATACCTAATAAGAACGTTGCTGGTTTAGGAGATACAGGGTGTTCTGGGAAGAGACTTCATTTTGAAATTTTTCTATATCAACTTTGTTAGTTGATAGCATGAACATGAAATCTTGTAGTTTCTGATCTTCTGACATGTCACTTATTTTGTGTTTGCTCATAGAGGGCTCTATAATCACACTCTGTTACTCCTGTAAATTACATCATATCTTCTTTGTTCATTCGATGGTGATCAAAATAAGTGAAATGTACTCATTTTCAAAATGTCTAGCTTCAACGGTTTTTTTGTTATTCGCTCTTGAAGAGATTTATGTTCCGTTTATATAACAGTTTAGTAGTTGATGCCTTGGTTAAAAATGAATTTTTATTCAGTACTTTACTAAAGCTGGCGGCCTATTGAAGGAGCATTTCTGTTATATTTCGGTTGAAATAATTATTCACTTTCGAACACCTGAGAATGATTGAAAATCGCCGATTCCTGTCATTTCCTCTGTAATTTTGGATTTTGATTTTATTTCTCTCACTAGCAATTATCAGATATTGGTTGTGAATCAAAGTGATTTTGAAGCGGCTATATATACTTTATTGCTTTTAGTTCATTCTCAAGACAAAACCAATTCAGTGAGCTTTATATCAAATATCAGATGTCTTTTGCCATCACAATATCACTGAAGGAATTCCATTAATTCCAGGAAAAAGATAGAAAATTCCGATTTACAAGGAACTTCGCATCCTGAATCGATATCTTTATGAAATTTGAAGCTCAGAGACTGTAACATTCGTTCGAGATTCCATTCTATACAGATTTTAACCTAAAGAGAGAGAATAGTTCAGAAATGATATATAATATCTTTCACTCTGCAACTATAGTGCATACATACACAAATACGCTTCTTGCACAAGTTTCACACATTCCTTCTACGATCGAATTGAGATTATTTTTATTAATAATTTTATCATAAAATATTCAACAATACAAGAAATATCGATTTATGAAAGTTACTTTTTGCACGATCGTAAAATAGTTATAACCGATAGGCCGCGAAGTGACTTTTTATTGTGTCGAGGTCACCAAAGGGTTTCGCGGCCTAGTATGCACACAATTTTTCGTGCAATCGTCAAAGTTATTCAACTTAATAACTGAGATTTCATTTTGATTGAATACAAAGTATTTTGACAGTTTTTGACAAAACGATAATATGATCTGACCATGATCTAACACATTGAATCACCTTGCTATTGTCGTAGTGTAAGAAAGTAGAAGTGACGTATGGTATAACGGCCATTGCTATGGGTAACGGCTGTGAAGTTGTACTTCGCGTACTGTATATTATAGAGAACGTAGATATTGCACGAGAAATATATTTGTCAAGCGATACTTGAAAATGTGGTATGTCAACAAAACGTCAGTAATGGTCTATAGCCCTATTGGTTTGTACACTGAAAAAAAAAAATGAGTGAAATTTCACTCAAGTTCCACGCAATAATGAGTCAATTTCGGTCCACGCCCGATTGAGTTGAAATTGCACCCTACTCGACTGTGTAAAATGGTAATTCATGAACCGATTCAATCAAATTTTTTATAAACATTCTCATTGATATGAGAACTTGATGAAATATCTAGTTTGAGTTGAGAATTCACTCAAAAATGTCAATCAGTAAATTCACTCACAACCACATATGCATTCACTCAGAGGAATTTTCTACAGTGTAAATACCAAAACCACAGAACTATAACCCAGAGTACACTAAGGTAAAACAAATTCAGCCAGTAATTAAAATATAGTAACTATATACGGCAACAAAAATTAGTACGATAGGGAACAGCAAGGTTATGTTGTTGCTTAAACTAATTTTGATTTTCTGGAAACACCTAGTTGTACCTTCCAAATGGAAAGCTTAGTTGTTTCATTCACAAGGTTTTTGCGGTTACTAATCGCCCTTAGTAAGTAATAATACCATTATATTATAGTCACAATCAGGATACTTAGTTGGGGTAACTACTAAAAGTTAATGTAGCAAATTGATAGTATTTGTACCAAACGAATAAATCGGTTGTCTCAACAAATAATGTAGTTATTATTACAAATAGTTTTCGTTACAATGAATAAATAAATAACGAGTACAAAATGAACATACATAACAGATAATACAAAAAAATAAATTTCTCCATTTGTAACCAATTTAGCCAATTATGTAAACAACGAATATTGATGAATCAGAATGGGGAATATAGGTATCTGTTGTGTCCCGTTTGGAGTATTATGTAGGTAAGCTTATTGCGGAAGCCAACATGCCCATGGTGTTTGGCCTCTAGGTTTCAGACATTTCTAGGAAATGAGCCAAAAATGCTTCTTCTTTATTTGTTGTTTCAACTTTTTCAATATTGCACCATTCAATAAATACCTTGTAGTGCTTCTCATACCTTCCATAAGACTTCGTTGGCAATAACTCATCTGTATCGCATCTGTAGCTTCAAGTTTTTCATCGCAATTCCACTTAATCGAAAATGACAGTAACGCTCTGTCTGTCACTCTGAGAACTACACCAACTAATTTGTGTTTTGATTGACATGACAACAATTGTTTCCCACATCAGATCAATCAAAGGCTATAGGGGGGTTTATATAACAACTATTCTTATTTTTCAATATTTCTTAATTTTCTCAATAAATAGTGCAATTTGATGGATGATTTTGTAAAAACTTACCCTAATAGCACACAACGTCCTAGGGACGTCCCGATTTGGTACAATTCAAGTCCGAATGTCCCGGACCGAAAATAAGTGTCCGTGGGACGTCCCATCCCGTATATCTCATGCAATGTCCGAGCAAGGACGTCCACGGAATGTTCCAGCAGGTACATCATTTCAAATGTCCTAGAAATAGCATCCCTTAGACGTCCCACGTGGTTCATATTATAGAATTTCCATGCAAGGACGTCCTTGGCATGTTCCTGATGGGATATGATTTTGAACGTTCCGTTCGGGACATCCATCGGATGTCCCGAGTAGTACATATTCTGACTTCAGATCTTATCTAATGTCCCTTCTAGACAACCATGAAATATCCCTGATTGTACATTCCTTCAAATATCTCTGCACAGACGCCCTTAATATTTCCAAGATCGTATAACAAGCGAAATGTCCCTTAGGGACATCCTTCGAATGTTCCTTATTGATATCCGTCGGATGTCACAATTGGTACATGAACTGTACTCTTCAAAAGTCCTAGAAATAACGTCCTACGGACGTCCCAGTCGGTATTTTCAATATGTTGTCCCTGCAAGGACGTTGACTTACACCTCGCCGACGAATGATTGCTCGTAGGCTATAAATACTCCCCGTCAATGTCCTTCACGTAAGTCCATTGGACATCCTTGAGAAACTTTCTTAGTATCTATTGGGGACCTTCTACTGACCATCAACTCAACTGGATGTCCTCATCAGTTATGCAAGATCAGGTCCTAGAGGGACCTTGAAAAATTCAAATTCAAGAATAATTCGTACGTCCCTGGGACATCTTATGGACATCCAATTGATATCCCTCAGCGTTGCTGATAGGTTGTCCTACGGAAGTCCTAAGGATGTCCTCCGTAGTGTTTGATGAGGAATACTGTAGGATTTAGGTATTCGATAGTGGTCCCAGGGACATCCCTCAATTATGTCCCCAGTTTGTCCTCAAGTGGAACATCTGTGCGTCCCACAGACGTCCAATGGACGTCCATGGTACATGGTCCAAAGGATATCCATGGGACATAATTGTGTTATTAGGGTACTAAATACTGCAACAAAAAAAACTGAAATTTTCATTTTGTGTCACCTACTACTCATATTTTTCGAGAATATTATATAATTTTTTCCCTCGCACTAGCGTGGAAAAACTTTTCCTGCACTACTGAGGGAAAATGACACTTCCCAAACTAAATTGCGTGCGGGTATAGGGTGGATCACGCACATTTGTCGAAAATGGTATATTGTGCAACAAGTGGGGAAAGTTCACCTCTTCTCACGAGTGTGAAAGTTTGTGGCAGGAGCCTGAAGGGCGAGTGATGCAAACACACGAGTGAGAAAAGTACTTTTCCCCACATCCACTTATCCAAAGAATCCAAGTAATGTTACTTACTGGTATTCATTTTATAATGTGGCACTATGCCACATTGAATATTGTGACCACAGAGTATATAGACGCCTTTCCTAGTTCCTCAAAGTATTTCAAAAAAGTACACTTTCCGAAAAAGATTTTATTTCTGTATTTTTTTTAGATTCCATAAATTTTCCGTATATGCCAATGCATACTTTTTTCTTGAAATTTCCCGAAACAAATCCAATTTTCGCAGCTTTTTCCATTACCTCTGTCTCTGGCGGTGTATTTATCAAAATCGGCACATCTCGGTATATGCATGATATTATTCATTTTATTATGAATTTTTGGAATAATATTTTATGGAAACTGCGATTTCTATCGAAAGCACTAATGAGAACTATACCCTAAAGAATGCAAAAAACTTCTTCTGACAGTTGTGACAACTATTCAAAGCTGAACAGCAGCCAATTAAGTTTGGGTCGATTTTCGTTGATTCTCCATGGAAATGTATGTGGTGTTGGCAAAGTGCCGTGAGGAAAAATATTTCTCACATTATGAGCAATACATGGTTCTGAAACTAAGTAAGCTATGAGAAATGCGTTACCTTTCATAGCAGTAGTAGAAAAAATACTTTTCTCACTCTTCAATTATCCATTATTGGCACTGTGCATGATTTAACAATGTATGTCTCATTTCGGAAATTTCCGGCGATCCCCCCCCCCCCTCCTCTATGGGAAACACTGGAATGGATCCTGGATCATATGCCCTGAAATTATGAACAATCACCTTTATTATAAGCGTTGACGTCTGCTCCTTTCTCTATCAGACTTCCGACAATGGCGGTGTAAACGTCCTTTTGTCCTATGCACGCCGCCAACAACAGCGCCGTATTGCCGCTTGTATCCACCTCGTTGACATCGGATCCATTTTTCAGGCATTCCGAAACGGACGCCAGGTCTCCCCTTCGAACAGCTTCGTGCAGACTGGGGCTCCGCAGCTGAAAATTACGCCGTCGGAGTTTATTGGCCGATTGTCTGATAACAATGCGGATTGTCCCGGAAATATCCGAGATAATCCCCATTGAAATTTTCAGTTTTCATAGAAAGTGGATTCATTATATTCCAGCTATGTTTATGAGCGAATATACGCTGACATCAAAGGATCCTTCGAATTGTTCCGCGTTCCGCTAATTTCATAGAGACAATATTGCCATTTCCTAAACGGTGAAGGAAATTTGGTTCATAGAATCAGACAAATGTTGCATAATTCAGACATCTTCAAAAGGTCATTCTGCAAACTAAAAAATTTCCAGCTGTCGCTGAAATATTTTGAGAAAACCGAAACTCACTGGTTATGTATTCATTCATTTAATATTCGTTAATATCCGAATTGGAAATTTGCGGGACCCTGCATATTTCTCAAGACGTGGAATGGTGCAGAAAATATAGACTTTATTACGATTTCTGTATACATTTGTCTACAAACGTAATATCAATATCTTTATCAATTCATCGAAACATAAGTCATAGGTAGGTAGTTATGCATCATTGCATGGACAGTACCTACAGTGAGGAGATGTGTAATAGCTCAGATAATATGTTCTAAAATTCCCTACACCGGGGGAAATATCTATTAGCTGTTATTTATTTTTACATAAAAATTCAGGAGGATGACTGGATTGGATCTATATGCCAGTATAGTTTTCGTTCCAAAGAAATTGAAGTTGAAAATTTTTTGTATGATCCATATCTTTCTTCCTTGAGATATAAATAATGATAACTAATTCGAAGAAATATTCTCTCAAATTTCCCTTCCATTTTGCCAAAATCGGTATATTGTTATGATCACATTGTGTGATATTCGACAGTTCTTTATCAATCGAGACGATTTTCAAAGTTACTGTGTGTGAAAAACGGTCAACATGAGTTTTCAAAGTTGTGAGCCTCAACTTTAGTTTCATTGATTTTTGGTTGACCAAGACCTTGAGAGATCTTCCTGTGGAAGTTACAACGATGAAACTTCGTATCAGTATTCGATGTGTTCCCCATTGAACGACAACTGCTATGCCTGGATCCAATAGGCTAGTCAATGTTTCGACAAAAAATTGCCTAATAGTCGTTTACGAAATTTTGACAATTTCAACAATCAAAAGTTAGCCTTGAAAATATGAATATCTCAGGTTTGTCTACATTTTCGAATAAAGCTCGTTGAGTACTATATTATGAGATTTCTGTTTTTGGAAATCGGTCAACGAGTTCCAAATTAGGAAGTTGTTGCAGGTTGAACTTGCACACACTGTATATATTGTGTTCAACAAACTCGACTGCCTATTATGAGTGGTTTTTAGATGAAATCGGAACAACTTTTCAGTGTTTTATGATATAATGGTTCATTATGACAATAAATTTAAAAACTATGTGGGAGACATAAGAAGGCGTTCTTCCTTTTTCAATATTATTCGTATCTCTTCATCACATGCAATGAAAGGAGATAGGTATATTCGTATTGCGGGGAAATGTTGGGATTGTTGGGCATTGAGGGGCAATGTTGGGCATTGCGGGGCAATATCGGGCATTGTGGTGTGAAAAAAGCGCAAGGCAGTTTCGGTAGATTGGGGCTTTCATTGACATCTGGTGTACAAAAACTGGCTGAGTACTTACCCCTCGGTTTTTCGTCTATAGGGCGTCAGAACTGCTCGGTTCGGTGCTGAATTCCCCTGCTGAGTTACTTATTTGGAATGCGGTGTATCATTGATTGAGTTCTTGGTTATTTGAATTGATTCATAATACAGAATAGACTGAGGTGTGAATGCGAATGGCAAATATTGTTAGTTATTTTCGCGGTTAAATTCACACCTTTTCATTACGCGAGTTATTAATAGCTCAGGCATTTCGAGAAATTTTGATTAATTATTCCGAAATCCTAATCATCAGTAGAATATTTATTGTCTATATAACAAAGAGGTACTATTCGGATCCGGCAGTGTTTGATTCACAGACTGAAGAAAATTATTATTGAGTGTATAATGAAGAATGTGAGTAAATCTTGAGATAATTGAAGAACTCTTTTAGCACTCTCAATGAAGTATAGGTACTTTTATTAGGATATTTTTCGTATTCATGCATCGGTTATTTATCGGGATTTTCGTGGGTTTTTGTACTTTGTTTGTCTGATAGAAACTTTTCAAGGCAATAACATTATCTGAATTCATGAGAGCAAAACAAAGTTTCAACATTATTCACATTTATTATGAATCGCCCATAACATAAAAATTTCTTGATTTTTCCCTATAGATTGATCACTATTTCGTCAATGAACTTTATGTATACCAGGTTGATGATATAAGGGGCCTGAATGACTGAATCATCCAATATTATATATATTGGCATGTTGTTTGAGTTTGCATGGATTTTGTTTATTATATGTTTGTGCGTTTCCTGAAGCCACAATAAAATAAAATAGGAGAAATGGATAGCTGATTGATTCAATACTACGAAGGCGCTGAAGGGCCACCTATACATTTTTTTTATATCCCGACTTTAAAGTCGGGAGTCCGAGATTGAAGTCGGGGGTCCGAGATTAAAGTCGGGATTCCGAGATTAAAGTCGGGGGTGTGAGATTAAAAACGGGAGTCCGAGATAAAAGTCGGGGGTCCGTGATTAAAGTCGGGGGTCCGAGATTAAAGTCGGGGGTCCGAGATTAGAGTCGGGATTCCGAAACTGATGTTAGGAGCTGAATTATATTCGTTAAATATATGGACAGAAATGAATAATTTCCATTGTTACTCATCAGTTTGACGTCAGCAACATGCTCCTGAATTTTCTACATGTACTTGAGAAACACCCTGTACATTTATGTACAAACAATAATTTTACATCCATTGGATAATCATAAAATCAGGATCAGTAGAAATCCTCCTTTTGGATGTATACTGAATGTCAAATAATGGATCACACTTTTACGATTATTATCGTACGTATAGGGTGATTGTTTATATTTTACTCAATAGCTGAGAATCTCATTGTTGAATAGATACAAAAAAATTGAGAGAATCGGAGTTGTTCATAGTCATATAGAATTTTTTTTTTAGGTAAAATGTCTATATGCCTTTGACATACAAAACATACAGTCGGACCACCGACTTTAATCTCGGGATCTCGACATTAAAGTCGAAGACACTAGGGTTGTTACCTAACCGTGAAAGGTGCAAGGTCAATGTCTGTCATGGTTCACATGTTGATCCTGATCCTAAATCCTGATCCTATTCATGACTTTATTATATTTCTTTTTCAATTTTTACTCATTCCATAGCGGTTTTAGAGGATTCTGAAATTTTATTACTTATTGAAGGACTTCATGGATAAGTCCGAAACGGGTGTTCTCAGACCCATTCTATCATATATCATTGAATTAGTCTTTCTTAGCTCTATCCAAGGATGGAATTGAATACATTCGAAAATTCCGAGAAATTGATCGGTTTGCAAAATACGTCATCACTTTTGTTTAATTCAAATATCCTTAATATTGACAAAATATGAATATAACATATATAATTTGTTAACTCATGATGAAAACTGCGCATTGAAAACTTGATTCTCAACGTTTTCATAAGGCTTTGAAATTTGGCTATTTATTGAAGAAGATTATGGAAATAGTCCTCGAAATTGTCCGAATCGGGTGATCTCATACCTACAAATGTAATCATATATAATTGAACTCATCTTTCTGAGCTCTATCCAAGGACGGAATGACATTCAGGGTATTTCATTTGTGAAAATATATGTTTTGTATGTCAAAGTCATATAGACATTATACCTAAAAAAAAAATTCTATATGACTATGAACAACTCCGATTCTCCCAATTTTTTTGTATTTATTCAACAATGAGATTCTTAGCTATTAAGTGGAATATAAACAATCACCCTATTCGTACGATAATGATCGTACAGGTGTGATCCATTATTTGACATTCAGTTAAGAACAACCTTGACCTTCTACCCTCTGTATCCCCGCTACTTATCCAGATTGGACTCGTGCGTAAGAATATTGCAATCTTAGAACATATTGTTGCATTTTCAACGAATTTAGGTTTTCGAAAGTATATACTTAAAACGGTTCGTTTCTCGAAAAAAATCGACGAGCAAAAGAAGCCTCTAAATTGAACGATCCACACAATTTGATCACTGAAAGATGCCAGAGGCGTACTACGAAAAAGTTTGGAGGGGATAAAGAAGCTTCTACCTCCAAAAACGTATCACCCTGTAGATTTTGAAAATCTTTAAAATGCTTGAAATTATGATCTTCTAGGAAGTATTGACCACACCAAATTTCAAAATTACAAAATTAATAGGAAAAAATAATTAAACATTGACCCCCTGTAGTAGCTCCGCTACTGAACGAGATCGGACTAATGTTTATATGAACTTTTTTGATTAAAATGATGAGATCTATCTCCCATTTCAGTTTGTGCCTTAAAACCAGAATCACCCTGTATAATTATTATTCTTCATCGCCCTCTCACTGCTCAACGGTGCATCTCCGTATAGAGGTAGGTTGATTTCGATCAGTCTTTTTTTGGTGTCTTGTTCTCCTAGTAGTTCATGGTACGTTGTTTTGGGACACTTTGTAAAATAGTGTACTCCTATTTCAAAGAATTCACTGAGTTGCCATGGTAACATTGATTCCATCAATGATATTCCTCACTGCACTCATGATTTATCTCTATCGTGCTTGGGATGTGAAGAGGTATTCACGATGAAATATCAAATATAGCGGTCGTGCATAAAATGTTGTATCTATTTCGTGCGTAACTTGTTTTTATGGACCTTAGCGTGTTACATACCATACGCTACGGTCCATATAAAAGCCTATTTCATGTCCTTAATACGTGAATAACTATCATGTTGGGATTTCGTTACTGTATCCGAAAGTATAGGTACCAGAAGTTTATTTTGCTAGCTAAATAGAACCTGTGATGTTGAATGCCAATGTTTCAATCAAATTTTTATCGATAAACTTGCCTCTATTTCTCTGAAGTAATTTCATGGATTCTCCAGATATGGCATAGAAATAACTCCAGTAGGTATCATTTGCTTATGTAAGAACTTCACAAACGATGAGATTTCCACAAAATTCTCAAACACACGACATGTTTCGCTAACACAGTAGCTTCGTCAGATGATATACGGGTACAATGAACCAAACTAACGTTGGCTTGCTTAACTTTAATATATCCTACTTTTCCAACCTGAAGGACTAGTTACCTGTGGACAGGTACGATAAACCTCCATTTTCGGAAATAAGGCACAGTATCTACATTAAAATACGGTGTACCGAATTAACTTGGAAGAGTTGATAGCAAATACATATAATCACTTATAGTTTATGCGAAGTCAGTTGGAAAAACACATCACCGCAAGCCGTCGATCCCATTGAAGTTCAAATAGTGCGGCAGCACGGCCCGACATTCGTTTGATGATCTGTTCAACTGACTTTGCATAAACTTCACTAAGAAAACAAATTCAACAGTGGTAAACTATTGAGGTCTATGGATCGTTGAGTGAAATGTCAGAATTTTTGAGTTCGTTGATTTCTATGATTCGAAATGATTGAGTTTCATTCCTTTAATCCTTTAATCCGGTGCACCGTATTTTAATGTAGATATTGTGCCTAATTTCCAAAAATGGAGGTTTATCGTACCTGTCCACAGGTACTCTGGTACTGGTGGGGGACGTTTGCACGTCAGCAACTAGTCCCTAATGGGACCTTTTTGCAAGCCCCAAGGTGTTTTCAATGACTGATGTGGTTCGCTTAAGAGACCTGGCTAACATCCTTTTCAGGCACCGCCCATCAGCTCTCTTTCAGAGTTTTTCGGCTGTTTTGTAGGCTATAGTAATGTACTCACTACCATATGCTGCAGTGGCAGGCCTGCTAGCTATCCTCGTTAACCCCCGTTAGAGACTGGGGTCCACTAAGCAGCTAGCCCGCTCTCACGCTCACCTGGTAGTTTTCCATACCCACCTACATACACCGACCTACTTCTTCTCTGATGCTCACAACCACATCATCATCTCTTTCTGCGTGTTCTGTGTAGGCTTTGTTACTAACTCCATGCGCCACTTTAGGAGCAGCACTGTTAATGGGCCTATATCACAAACAATTTTTATTTTATGATTCGATAGAACTCACCCAAACTAGCTCACCACCGCAAACCGTTTCTTGCTGTGAGCTCCCTACGTTTTATAAAAAATTATTGAAATCCCCGATTTTTCGGACCTCTGAAAACGAGGCGATGATGTGACGTCAAAACCCTAATTCTGAAACAAGTCTATTCCAGAGAGAGATGAATGATACATAATTTCTGACAGAGTGAATCAGCGCGAGATCACAGTTGAAACAATTAATATATCAGTTGCCTAAGTCTCCGTCGGGTGTTTGGAATTTTTTTTTTACTATGTCGAGATGACGTTTCTACGTCATAAAAGGGGCCGTTTTCAGATGGTACTATTATTTATGTCCGAAAATAAAGCATTCCAGTTAATTTTTCGAACGAATTATGTCGTCAATCATTATTTATGAATAAAAGGATCATTATAAACATGGTTTGAGTTAAAAGTTCTACTGAGGTGTACACGCCCATTGGAACGCAACAGCGAATCGTGCAGGACTATCCCCAGCCGATGCTCCGAAACTTTACAATATTCAATTCGTAAATAGAATATTGAAAAAAGTTCCTTGCCCGTGCTGGGAATCGAAGTAGGATATATGAAAGTTGAGTAAGCCAACGTTAGTTTGGTTCATTGTACCAGTATATCATCTGACGAAGCTACTGTACGTGTTAACGAAACATCTCGTGTGTTTGAGAATTTTGTGGAAATCTTATCGTTTGTGAAGTTTTCACATTTGCCATGGATTTCCTTCAAGTAACGGCCGAGTCAATTCAAAAAATATCATTTGCTTGTCAAAACCATGTTATATATGATGAATCCACCCCGATTGTCGCAATATTGCTGGCATCAAATCGATTGAATTTGCAAATTTTTACATTCGAAACAATCCGATGGTACGAATCAATTCTATTGATATGTCTTTCTTGAAGATAAATGCTATTGATTCATGTTCATAATTATGTCACTCGAACAATAGGAACCCAAAATAACTCCACAGCAACGAATAGCTACACTGATGATGAGTCATTTAGTTTTCGAAAAAAAAAACGTTCCGGTAATCATCTCAACTTTCGTTGATATATAATCCAGTTTATTTCTTTATATTTTGATTCTCCTTTGTCAATTTTGTTGAATTGAAATCTAATCTAATATGTTTTCTATACTCTTTCAGATCTTGGTGATAGGTTTCTTGTTGTCGCTATGTATATCCATGGCAGTGCTGTCGCAATCATCGCAAAACAATAATGAAAGTGCACTTAACAATGAGAGAACATCAATTTCTCGGCAAAGCGAGTTGGCTGACATGGAAACAGCTGCTGCCATGATCCACCAACCGTTATTTGTTTACAGAAAACTACAACAGAAGAGATATCGTTTGAGACAACAAAACAAACAAAGTGGGACAAGGAGAATATATTCAATCTATTATCTCCAGTGAATGTGAATTTATAATATTGGGTCCAATCAATATGTTCCTACATGACATTTATTATTTATACAATAGACTGATGAACATGTAACGATGTGGTCATGGTTTGTTTTTTATTATCATTATGAGATTTGTGAATGATTTGTTTATACCAGACAAACGTCAAAGAAGTGTCAACAACTATGTATACTAGGTAATATAATATAAAACATGATTTGTAAATTCATGGATTATTATCAATGGATGATCATTATTACAGAAAAATATGGGGAATAAATGAAGAATCAAATTCTCTGCTATGTCGAATTATTCAATAATGTTTCCAATTTCAAAGTCAGAAGGACTTACTGTAACTTTCACCTTCACATTCCTGCGATCGACGTGCTGAAATTCCATTGATTGTTTTATTCTATCATCATACACTCGGTATAAATGAGTATAAATAGGTATAAAGTTTTCCCCTGCGAATACGGTTTTGTTCTTTCGTTGTCTGCATCCTCCTGAGGATCAACTATAGTGGAAGAAAAAAATGGAATCAGCCTCAAGTCTCTATACACAAATTGTGTTGAACTCTAGCTCCTAGGAACTTGAAGTGTTGCCTAGCAACATACCTATGTTTCAGAAACAAGACACACTTTAAGTCATCTCCTCAAATTTATTAGTACATCAGGAACATCTGGACATGTTCCGGTCTATCAATAGTCCATACTCAGCAGTATCATTAAGGAAATTTCTATAAAGAGGAATGTTTTTTATATGAATGAAAATCGATAAAAGTGATCTGCTCACGTGGAAGTGGAAAAAGGCAACCGCAATATTACAATTTTTCAGTTCACCTATGTTTTTGTCAGTATAGAAACAAGGAACTAAAATGGCCGACTTTTGTGTCCGTGGCAGGAAAAATCAATTACCAATACTCCGAAGAAACAGAACGTAACTTTTTTAGTCGTCCTTCAATATTATAACACACACACACACACACACATGTTTCATTTCTTACGAAGATTAAGTTATACGCATCCTCGCCTTAGTCACCGCAAAGGTATTCCACACACATCACCTTTAGAACCATTTGATCAATTATACACATATAAGGAGGATTTCTCGTTTCAAGAAAATATATTTTTTCGAAAAGAATCACTCTGAATGAGAATATATTTTCTAACTCTGAGTAAATATCCTTGAAAAGAGAATTCCGCTCTTCATTCAAGAATACATACTTCATTAAAGAACTTTTGAATTCTCTTGTGGAAAAAATATTCATGCTTGCATCAAATATCACTAATATCTTGATTCAATAATTATCATATACTGACTCGTGATTTTGATGTGAGAAAATATTGATTCTTGTATCAAACATCCATAATCTTGATTCTTCATCGTCCATCTCACCGACAGCGATCGCTTGGACAGCTATAATATCTCAGGTAGAATATGTCATTACACATATCTTTCATTAAAATAATCCGACATCTTTGGATCCAACCAATATATTCGTTACAATCAGATCTATTCCTTTGTCATAAATATCTGTATTATTGAAGCAAGTAATCAATAACGTCGAAGTGAAGTAATAACAATTTCATATACTTGGCTCAAATGGATTGATTTTTCGAATCAGCCTATGATAGATTCAAGTTGAACATTTTCATTTCATTGTATGGAATATTTGGATTATTCATTTAAAGACACTCTAATCTTCTCAACTCAAAAAAATATTGTTATATTCTGAAAGTATTCTTTCGCAAATATAGATTTCTCGTATAATAAGAAAATATTCATATGCATGAAGTCCAGCAGATTTTGTTAGATAGAGAAATTCTTTTTCTGTGTGTAATAGAAGGACGGAGTATCAATTTGACTGGTGATAATTGTAAGTGTCTTTTTATCAAATTGGTGAAAAAAATAATCTTCCCAAATACATCATCCCACAAATTTTATCCGATAATTCTTCATTTTCATCTCTGAAACTATTTTATGTGAGACAAAATCATACAAACAAACCGAATTATATAGATAAAATCACTCGTCCTACGGACTTGGATTTTATCAATCAGTTTGTTTTCATATTATTGCCAAATAAAAAAGTTTACGTAGAAAATTAAAAAATATATATCTAAAGAAATTGATGGACTCTTGGTATTACCTCTGATAATTTTCTGATATCAATATAATGTGAACATTTTCTCAATATTGATTCATCCTTTTTTCTGCCAAAAAAAAAATGTATTACATACAAGGAAAAAAATAATTTTAGCTCGAGGTTGTGTTTTTTCACGCTTAGCGGTTAGCGGAGGAAGACAAAACAACCTTGTATAATAAACAACCATTTTTCTCACCAAAGGAAACAAGTTGGATTTAGACCATCATATCGGAGGGATCCAGGGGGTCTGGACGACCTTGATAGGTATCGAAGGATTATTAGTCAAATAGACCATGTGATTCATGGAGATGGGGCCAGCGATGTATTCAGGAAACCCCCTGAATAACACCCCCTTATGGTGGTCGTTTGGCCGGGCCGTATACAGTGTGTCCCACTTACCATGCTCACCATGGGTATCTTTTTAACGGTGAGAGATACGAAATCGGTTAAATGACACCAAATGTGGAGTTTGTCAAGGCCAACTATAATGTGAAAAAATATTTTGATAAAATCTATTCGTTTTTGTTTTATACGCAAAAAACAGATTTTGATCATTTTCATGTCTCCTCCGTAACTTCTTTATTTATGAAAATATTCAAATAGGAATTTCACATTCTCATGGCAGTTTTTCAAAGTGATTTCGAACGAAAAATGAAATTTATACCAACTCTTCTAGAATTTGAGATATCCGCACAAACTTTAGTTTTTCAAATGTAGGTCATAGCTCACTATGACTTAGTTCCAAATAACTTTTTTTTCTCCCACAGATGATATGTCGCAGTAATATTTTTGTGTTGATAACAACGGAGGTATCGTTATATATACAAAACCAAAAAATTATTTGGCAGCCGCCATCTTGAATTTATAAATTTTAACAAAAAAATCATGATCTCCGACCTCAAAAACCCCCACTTACCAATTTTGAATGGAATAGGACCAAATCTTGTTTGCCATCAATTTAAAAAAATGGCTGCTCCAAGACCGACCTCGTATCTCTCACCGTTAAAAAGATACCCATGGTGAGCATGGTAAGTGGGACACACTGTAGACTAAATGCTATGTGACCCGGCTGAACGACTATCGGAGCATTACCATGAAGTAGGATCCAAACAACCTAGCACGCCTATCAACTAACAAAACTAGTCTCTTTGCCGATACGAAATCAGTCTATTTAGATCCTAATCACCCCCCCTCCACACTCATTCCACCCCTCATCCCTCATGGAGTCTTTCACAGAGAATTTATAAAAGTTGGTTTTTTATTTTTATTTTTCAACACAAATATGCTAAATTAGGGAGAACAAGGTAGCAACCGACGATCAATCTTTTCTGTCCTGGGCAACTCACTGACATGAGCTGGATTGAAGGTATACTCCTAAGAGTCAGCTCCCTCGAGACTGTCTTCAGGGCAGTTAGACAAAAATCATCGGAGAGGCCTGCATCGGCCGCCACTGAGGGCTTCCTTGGAAGGTAATTCTGTGGCGTATCTAAGTGTTCTACATTGTATATGTTTTACATTTTTATCATGTCCAATGTCCCCTTCAGAAGATTTTTGTTTATACACATCGTATTGTAAAAATGTTTGAATTGAATAAATGGAATTGGAACGGGCCCATTTGACGCAGAATTTTATATGAATACTATAGTTGGCCGGCCCGAATTCGCACGGTTGGTGTATATCCATTAAAAAAAATGACATTTGTTGCAGTAGTTCTGAGCAAAGCGCGTATCTACAGTACATTTTTTGTCTTATTTTTTTCGTGCTTACCTATAGCTACTTTTATACAGTGTGTCCTACTTACCATGCTCACCATGGGTATCTTTTTAACGGTGAGAGATACGAGTTCGGTTAAATGACACCAAATGTGGAGTTTGTCAAGGCCAACTATAATGTGACAAATATTTTGATAAAATCTATTCGTTTTTGTTTTATACGCAAAAAACAGATTTTGATCATTTTCATGTCTCCTCCGTAACTTCTTCACATTCTAATGGCAGTTTTTCAAAGTGATTTCGAAAAAAATATAAAATTTATGCCAACTCTTCTAGAATTTGAGATATCAGCACCAACTATAGTTTTTCAAATGTAGGTCATAGCCCACTATGACTTAGTTACAAATAACTTTTTTTTCTCTTACAGATGATATGTCGGAGTAATAGTTTTGTGTTGATAACAACGGAGTTATCGTCATTTATACAAAAACAAAAAATTATTTGGAAGCCGCCATCATGAATTTATGAATTTTAACAAAAGAATCATGATCTCCGACCTCAAAAACCCCCACTTACCAATTTTGAATGGAAACGGACCAAATCTTGTCCGCCATCTTGGATGGTGAGTGGGGGTTTTTGAGGTCGGAGATCATGATTTATTTGTTGAAATTCATAAATTCAAGATGGCGGCTTCCAAATAATTTTTTGTTTTTGTATAAATGACGATAACTCCGTTGATATCAACACAAAACTTTTACTGCGACATATCATCTGTAAGAGAAAAAAAAGTTATTTGTAACTAAGTCATAGCTATGACCTACATTTGAAAAACTAAAGTTGGTGCTGATATCGCAAATTCTAGAAGAGTTGACATAAATTTCATATTTTTTTCGAAATCACTTTGAAAAACTGCCATGAGAATGTGAAATTCCTATTTGAATATTTTCATAAATAAAGAAGTTACAGAGGAGACCTAAAAATGATCAACATCTGTTTTTTGCGTATAAAACAAAAACGAATAGATTTTATCGAAATATATTTTCACATTATAGTTGGCCTTGACAAACTCCACATTTGGTGTCATTTAACCGACCTCGTATCTCTCACCGTTAAAAAGATACCCATGGTGAGCATGGTAAGTGGGACACACTGTATACTTACCTATACCTATTTTCAATTTCTCTTTATCTTTTGTATTTTCTCTTGTTGTTTTACGTATCAAAAATTTCAACCCAATCGGTCAAGCCGTTTGGTAGTTGACGTACAGACAGCAACGCCACCTACCGCTTCCCATTGTATTTTCGAATCATCTAGGAAACCATCGAAACACCCATATACATTTACGGCTATATTTGCACGAGTGCATTAACATTACCAATAATTTTGTAAGAAAGCCTGTTATCGAAAAATGGGCGTGTACACCTTGGTAAAACTTTTAACTCAAACCATGTTTATTATGATCCTTTCATACATAAATAATGATTGACGACATAATTCGATCGAAAAATTAACTGGAATGTTTTATTTTTGGACATAAACCTTCTGAAAACGGACCCTCTTATGACGTAGAAACCTCATCTCAAATCATCGCCTCGTTTTCAGAGGTCCGAAAAATCGGGGATTTCAATAATTTTTTATAAAACGTAGGGAGCTCACAGCAAGAAACGGTTTGCGGTGATGAGCTAGTTTGGGTGAGTTCTATCGAATTATGAAATACAATTTTTTTGTGATATAAGCCCATTGCAAGAGTTTATTTTCATATTTTGGAAAATGAGCCCGAGTCCGAAGGAAGAGGCCTCTTTTACAAAATATGAAAATAAACGAATGGAATTTGTATAAAATATCACGATTGAATGCAAAATTGTCTGGTAATTTTTATGCACGAATGTAATTCAATGGAATATTTCAAGCAGTGAGGCATTCTGTCTGTTAGATTTTGGTATTTTTTGGTTCACTTTCATTTATACATTCCTAGATATATTGAATGGACAACTCACATTTTTAACACTTTTTGAAGTCTATCTGACATTTATTTGTATTGTTTACTGGCGTCCAGCGACATGGCTTTATAAATGTGTTGTTATGGCGACAGGATCTCTTCGCAGTGCTATCTTCACTCTGCAGTGAAATTACATGAGGGAAATATTCATCCCAGTCGGATCAGCCGTTTATATAGAAAGATAAGTACGCAAGGATATAATTCTTACTACCCGTTGCCCTATTACCCGTTTTTCTTCAAGAATCAAGCATTGTTTCGCGATAATAAATTGCCAATGTTGATCAGGGATAATGTGGGCTTCTAATGGTGAAAGAATTCTCCAAAACGTTGGAGTAGGTTCGGAGCCTAGTCAATACAAACAAACAATCAAATATTTCCCCTTCATAATATTAGGAGGTATCTGGATAATTCGAATCGTTCCGTGCGATGACAAAAAAGTATAACAAACCAAGATCCTGAGCATCAAAGATTATTTGAAGATATTCAAGATTTTTATGTCTCCATATTTTGGAGCGCACGGAAGGATATCACTTTTGTAAAACGGGCCGTATTTATGCTTTGTAGGTCATAGGAAGTTGGTGAGGAATAAATTAGTTTTGCGCTCCGAATAAAATCACGAGTTCTTGTGAAGCAACTTTCGCGATCATTAGAAATCGGTCACACCAAATTTGAATGAAGATTTATATGTAAAATATACTGTAGGATTAGCTGTCCTTCTCACAGGTTATTCAAATTTATCAAAAGTTCATACAATTATTGTATCAATTGGGCAAGTCTATATTAGGTTAGTTCATTGCACCAGTATTTCACTCTGAGAAATGAAACATATTGTTCCTAGAAATTTTGTGGAGATTATATAGTTTTAGGAGTAAAAAATATTCATCTAACTTCGAGGCATGCTCCGATATACCATTATTGAACTGATTGAAGACTCAATAAATATTCACACTGTGTATGTGTTCTGCGGATGGAAGCTGATGAAACCAATTAATTTAATCGAAATTCCCTAGTTAGGCGATGCCAAAGAAATAATTTTTCTCGTGTCTATCGATTAATGCACACATGAATTATAACAGAGCTACACCAGTTTGAGCACTGTATTCAATCCCAGCAATTCCAATTTCACATATTAAATCGGGAAAATTCTCACAGCAGAGAAAATGCACTTTGAGCAATATAAATTCAATGAAGTTCGCAATCGAATTAATTTCTTCAATATGATGTGGGTGGATATGATATTTTCAATTACGCTACTGCAATGCAAATAGAAGTAATTCCATTTCGAATATACCAATTTCCTCTTTGTACTCAGATCATCTATTCAATATGGAGTATCCATAGTATGTCTACTTCAAAAAAATTCAATTGAAACAGAGTTGTGGAATTGTATTAATTAAATAAACGTATATTATTGGTGTATGCGTTATAACATGAATCATGAATAAATGAAATTATGACTACTAGTACAATTACATGTATTTCGAAGTTCACTGATAAATACCGATGTTTTTTTTTTTCGAAATAATCGAGTTTCGAAATATCGTTACAGTCATCGATGCATCAGGTGATAGTATTTATACCTAATGATATATTGACTTTGAAAACCTAATCATATACAGGGTGTAAATTTGAAAACTTTCAATGCGAATATCTCGCGAAATAAAAAAGTTAGAAAAACGCCGCTTGGCAAAAATGCTAAAGAGTTAAGGGGAACTAGAACCACCATATTTCAGTGAAGGAATGAGTCACCCTGTCAGCGCAACACACCGCAACTTTGAAATGTCAAATGGCACTACCTCTTTTGTGATACCTCAAATGAACGGTCTCAGTCAGTAGTATTCACCTGTACCAGACTTTTTTTCCACCCACTACAGGGTGTACGAAAAACATTAAGTCGAGGGTCTGAATTTGATAACTTTCAATGCGAATATCTCGCTGAATAAAAAAGTTAGGAAAACGCCGTTTGGCACAAATGCTACAGAGTTAGGGGGAACTAGAACCACCATACTTCAGTAAAGGGATGAGTCACCCCGTCGGCGCGACACACTTCATCTTTGAAATGTCAAATGGCACTACCTCTTTTGTGATACCGCAAATGAACGGTCTCAGTCAGTAGTATTCACCTGTACAAGACTTATTTTCCACCCACTACAGGGTGAACGGAAAACATAAAGTCGAATAAGATGAAATGCAGAATGCCGATATATTCCAAGAGATTTGTTCCAAAATGTTAGAATGGCATTTAAACATCGATTATACTATTGCTTACAACAGAATGGAATGCATTTTGAACATCTGATCAAATAAAATATCCTTTTAACACAATTCTTTTTATTTTATTCGACTTTATATTTTTCGTACACCCTGTAGTGGGTGGAAAAAAAGTCTTGACCAGGTGAATACTAAAGACTGAGACTGTTCATTTGAGGCATCACAAAAGAGGTAGTGCCATTTGACATTTCAAAGTTGAGGTCTGTCGCGCCGACGGGGTGACTCATCCCTTGACCGAAATATGGTGGTTCTAGTTCCCCTTAACTCTGTAGCATTTTTGCCAAACGGCGTTTTTCTAACTTTTTTCTTTCGCGAGATATTCGCATTGGAAGTTTTCAAATTTACACCCTGTATAATGTATAATATATAGGACAATGTCATGTTTCAATTTTATTGATTTTTATTTAGGTAAGTGATGGAGAACCTCAATTCGCGTTAGAAAATAAGCGTACGCCATACCTATCGAAGTTCTTGAAAGCTGTCAAAGCGGCATGTTTACTTTATTTTCATTGGTTCACATTTGTTTCTTGTTAGTGCTTATTGGTCATATCATCAAAACAAACCGCTCAGAAGTGTTCAAGTTGTTGCCGTCAGGTGGGGCGGTGGGGGCGACGCGCTATTTTCTATCGCGAATAGCAATTATTTTTCACTCGTCCATTACTGCTTTATGCAATACCTTATTGGCAACGGTTGCTATTAACAGATCCATAACGCCCAGGGCATTATGGAGAGCATTATGAATCATAAAGTCCGTTAATTGTTTTTTTCCGTAGTTCATAATATTACTAACCAAATCTTGAAAGTACGCCAATAACACGGTCTCATCTATGTCTATTATTTCATTTTTCAACTTCCATTGATCAAATAATTCATGATCCTTGAAGTATATACACAAGAGTCTGATGGCCATTTATCGCCCACGGGCCGTAAAGTTCACTCTACCGACCGCTGTTATCGAATTCTATTCACATATCAATTCGTGGAATACCTATATCTGAACTCTTAGTTGATTCCCTCATTATGATTATGATACAGCAACCAAACAGCTTGAAGGAAAACATCAAGTTCAGGTAGGTATATATACTGGGTATTCATATTGACACATTTCAAAAAATGGATCTATTTTAGTGAACAACGAGCTTACGATAATTACGATATTCGTACGGTGAATTCAAAATGAAAATCATCTATGAACATTTCGCCCCTATTGAAAACTGTCTCTGCTCGAGATTTTACAATTCATGGGAGATGACGTTCATTGTAAAATGATAACACAATGAAGTCATTGTGTTATCAGATAAGAAAATTGAATTGAAGACATAAAAATTACCTCACTGATTTATCTAAAACTGTAAAACAAGAGCAATTTTGTGTTATAGCAAGAAAATAGTTTTTCATGGAACACATTTTGAGCACATGATACGACATACAAAAATTTTTCAACCACTAGCTATAGAATCTACCATTATTTACTACTTTTCAAGGCAAATAGTATCTTCTCACTATACCAAGGTAGTTTTCATCATTTATTTATGAATCACTAGTGAATAATGACCTCTGTTCTAATGAACGATTCGAGTTTCGCAAGAATGGTACTCAAATCTAGTATGTATTTATCAATGACGACTTGTCTTTTGCTGTCATGGTCATGGCTGCTAGATTTGAATTGGAATTGAAATGAGGTGCTTTCATAGTAACATAGGTCCATATTTCAGTTGAACAGAACTATTAAGATTGAAATATATTTCTAATGGTGGAAAAAATGTAATAGAGAGTATAGACTCTATTGACAATGACTTTGGGTGAACACAAATCTATGGATTATTCGGACTTTGTGTGAATTTGAAACAAATTTGGATAAAAAAATTATATGTTACACATGGCAGAAAAGAAGATGTAATGACTTTAAATCTTGTACTTTTCTGCCTAGTACAACAAATAACTATTATATGTCACGTAACAATTCAGTAATCATCAAGAGGGGCGTAATGCTTATATGGATATTATAATTGACATATAGAAAAATTGTACGATAGTATCGCAATATTATCGAAATAGTAAAACTGTTTGTTCACCGATAATTATTCTTTCAATTAACATCGAAATGCATAAAAACAGTTTTTTGTAATAATGAATGCCTTCACAGATTTCTGGAAAGAAATCTTAAGGTATGCATGACACTATTGTAAAAATTCCTACTGCGAAATGGAAAGGAGATTCAGAAACATCCCGAGATGAAAAGTCCCAATGTATCGTAATGACACTAAGGGTCCTGGAATTAGTTATAGCTACAGACAACTCTTATATATAATATCATCACCACAATGATGAAGATTGATCAATAAAACAGAATATCAACATGGAATCAGCAATGACGATACTCACAGTGACATCATATCTGGAATTACCACTGCTTTTCAGCATCTTCTTCCCGCAAAGTAGGTATAAATCGACACCTTGAGGTTAGGTCTCTGAACTAGTGGTCCCATTTAGTGGTATCTAAATATTTACAGGAAACTGATATATCTAGAAACCGCAATAGCGCCAGTGAAAGACGATAAATTCCTTATCGAAAAGTTCGCAGTCGTGTAGGACAATTAAACCACAAGTTATTTTTATTTATTTGTAATACCTATCGATTTTCAACAACACGTAGAAAAACGCACCGCGGTAACGATAACTTCAGAGGCTAATAAAATGAACTCTCGTTAAATAGTTTTGCAACTCCATTGGTAACTTTGTTAGTATCAAAGATACAACATTGTTAATAATAGGAAGCAACCAGTATCTTCAACGCTCTATAAGATGATATGATGAAAAAAATAGTTGAGTGTCGCGTTTTTGAGGTTGGACGAAGAATACAATTTTTTTCAATTGATACTCCTGTCTATAATTTCTGTAGATTCCTTGGGATTTCTTCTCCATCTTCCATGAAGCAAACAACGATAATAAATTCTCCATTGAATCATCAGAGTGAAACATCATTAACATTGGGGACCTTACAGAAACATTGTTTCCATGACAAAAATGACAAAAGTAGTGAATAATCAATGACTGCAAGTTGATTGCAGGTGTTGTTTTCAATTGGATAATATCTGGTTATTTGTTTACAAAATATATCGTTGAGAAGGAAGCATACGATATTAAAACGAATTACAAGTTTCGTGGCGTAGCCCACTGCGTTCATTGACGTTCGGATGTAAGCTTTGATGACTATTCCACTCATCACATATTCTGACTAATCATAAGCGAAAACACTAGCTATGTTTCAATTCCGATTCTATCACCGTTGGTGTTTTCAACGATGTAACCATTGAAAGAGACGCAAACTCAGAGGAATGAGTGGATGAACCACGAATCAAAATTGAAACATGTCAAACCAGACACTGCATACATAAGATATCCACATGAACTCACAAGGAAAGACCAAGTTATCATTATCTGGCTCAGAATAGGTCACACTAGAATTAACTCTAGTTATATGCAAACAAGGAAAAGACAACCCAGATGTGAGACCTGTCGAACCTCATTGACGGTCAAGTGACACTGTCAGCAGCATGAAAACGGTCGTAGGGACAAGCTTCCTAAAAGTATGAAAGATTGCTTGAGCATTGGAAGAATGAGAGATGTTATAGAATTCTTGAAAACAATGGGTTTATATACCGAAATATAAAAAAAATGGTAGAATCAAAGGCTAATGACCTAGCTGTCGATGCCTTGTGATGCCGAGCAAGTGGTATTGAGGGGTCGCCAAGACGAGAATTCTTGTCTTGAGAAGAAGTCAAGAAATTTCTGAGAATTTCATTTCATCTATCTTGTCTTCAAGTTTTTCTTGACATATCATTTCTTGTCTTGAGTCAAGAAATTTCAAGATCTTGGAATTTCTTGATTGACCGGTGACACCGTACAAGGTGATTCACCATAAATGTCCCCCCCTCTAACTCACTTATTTTTGAACCGTTTTGAAAATTTGAAAAATCATCTTAAATGATTTTTCAGAATTTTTTTTCCCGTTGCATCAGAAAATACAGGGTGCTCGGACCAAACGATCTACAGAGTACTACTTGATTTTTTCAAATGGAACACCCTGTATTCCATTGTATTTTTATATTCTCCTAGAAGAGCTGATTCCATTAATATATCACACTTGGGGTCTAGCGGGAATGATCACAGAGATATGGGGTGTTCAAAATCGAAATTTTTCAACTTTAGGATTTTTTTGTGTCGAAACTATTCATTATTGGTCAAAACGGCTTTCATGTCCTTATCACAACTTTTGATTTACTATCTACTGACATTCAATTGGAACATATACAGTGTGATTCAAGATTCAGAATTCTGATCACCCTGTATCTGTTCCAATTATTAAATGTCAGTAGATAGTGAATCAAAAGTTGAGATACGGACATGGAAGCCGTTTTGACCGATAATTAATAGTTTCGTCACACAGAAGAATCCTGAAGTTGAAAAATCTCGATTTTGAACACCCTATATCTCTGTAATCATTTTCGCTAGACCCCAAGTGTGATACATTGATGAAATCAGCTCTTCAGGGTGAATCTGAAAATTCAACGAAAAATAGGGTGTTCTATTAAAAAAAATCAAAAACTGCCCTGTAGATCGTTTGTTCCGAGCACCTTGTATTTTCTGATGTAGTGGAAAAAAACTTAATCGAAAATCATTTTAGAGTATATTTAAAATTTTGCAATCGGTTCAAAAATAACTGAGCTAGAGGGGGGGACATTTATGGCGAATCACCCTGTACATGGGGATTCCCCGGCAAACTTTTTATTGCGTCACGTGCCAGGGTTGCCATCTCAATTTTTATTTCATCAGTAGATATACCTTGTCAGAAATTGAGTAGATTTCAGTTGATTTATATTATGCTATACAAATCACAGGATAATGAAATGTACCTATGACGTCAATAAAATATCTATTTTCTTGTGACAGGAAAAAAGTTTGACATTTTATCCACGTTGACATGTAACAAAATGTCACTCTTCATGAAATCACTTATTTATCAACATATCAGCTCAGACTCATTCGAATTTATAATCAGTGGCACCAGAAAATTAATTTACAGAGCGTTCCCAAATATCACCCAAGATATTATGAGTCTATGTGATTGACTAGATCAATATCAATAGGTAATTATAATAATGAATGAGTGTCATGATTTTTTTCAGTAGATTATGAATGTTTCAGTAGATCAGTTGATCAATATGCAAGTCAGGAGATCTCCTGAAAATTCAGTAGAACCTGCAACCCTGTCGCGTGCTAAGACAACAATCTGGTGGTGAGAAAACGACTTCGCGCAATGCAATGCAATGATGTCACTTTGTGAAATGATAAACGCACGTTTTCGCTTTCTCATCCATATTCAAGAAATTTGAAGCTTTCTTGTTTTCTTGTCGAGAAATCTGGTATCGAAATAAAATGTCTTGTCTTGTCTTGAGATCTAAAGTTACTCCTTTTCATGATCTTGTCGTAAGATCAAGACAATATTTCGAAATATTCAAGAAGTTGGCGACCCCCAACTGGCTGTACGCAACAGTGTGAACAATGAAGCGACAGAATTATCTCGAATATTCAGAACATCGTGATATTATACTTATGATAAGTAATAGAATTATTGGATCAGCTGTCAAAGAAGGTTTCATATCCCAATGTCGTTCTTCCTGTATTCTGCCAGGTTCGAGACGAAACTCCTGCTATGAAGATCTCTTATAAGGAGAAAAATATTCCAAAAACCGAATCCATGCAAATATTTTCTGTACGCAGTATGCCAATTGCCAATCCACGACAAAATACTGAATACTATTGCGAACATTGCCAGGACAAAAACAGGGTTTCTAATATTTCCTATGGCCATCTGAACATATCACAAGAGATTTACCTCCTTTATTTATCCACAAAAGATGATATATCCGTAGAGAATTATTATAATAAGGTCCCTCATGTGATTATCTACGCTCACATTGAACTATTCCTTCCCTTCTTGAAGTTATGTTTTTTTCTTCAATGGATACGTGAATATCTCTAGAATTATATCTACTGGAAATCTGAGAATCATGAAATTCCGATAGTGAAAAAGTGTTGGGTGACTTAATACTTTCAGATGAGAGGCAAAACTATAGGGTTTGTTTACTCATCAGCTCTGTTTGTTTGCATTGCTGATTTTGCTGAAGTATATTTTGTTTCCATAGCTGTATCTGTGCATGACATGATGTAAACAGAGAAAGTCGTACAAAATAATCATGTTGAGCGGGTAGAGCAAACACAAACGAACAGGCCTATTAATTCTTCTCGACACAATGTATTATGGAGGATTTTGGTCCAAGATGCCAACATTATTTATACTCTTTTTCAATGGAATGGATGCACTTCTGGTAACATTCTGCAGTATTCATCATGCTCCAATCCATCATCCATTTTATTAGGAATTTTCATCGAGAATAAATTGCCCCACATTTTGAAGTGCGTGAGATAAGGAAAAGTTTCTTCCATTTTCGAATCGTCTTTACTTTGCATTGGATCAACCAATTCCCAATTCCTCTTGAGATTCTGATATTTTATTGAGTACCGTTCTGAGATGAATATCCACAGGGTGATATCTGAAGATGTGAGAATTTTCAAAAAGACAGGGAATTATTTTTATGTTTGATTGAGGGCAATTCGACAAAGCATCATGAGTTTTCTCGAAATCGTTTTGGATTCAAGAGGATCCATAGGATATTTTCTGATATATGTTTTTTTCAATATTGCATTCTGATATTATGTTCAATCACTATAAACTCAACTTCAACAGAATTTCAGATGGGTATATTCTCAACGTTATCGCTATCACCGTATGATATATCATGTTGTACATTTTCAAACATAAGGAATTTAAAAAACTATAGAGATATATGACAGGATATAAATACTTATATTCAGGAAGGATCCCATGAGGGTGAAGCAAGACCCTTTCCCCAATACTAGGTGAGTTGGCCAATTGAGTTTGAGGAAAGTATCACAAGAAAAAGTTTGATTTGTTTTCACCTTCTGGATTGCACTGAAGGAAATTTTCATAATGTTCGTGGAACATCGTGCATACCTAGGAAGGATACGAAGAGCAGGTAGGTGTAGGAATCCTTTTCGAACTCTTGGAGCTTTAACGTACTTGGAAATACTTCCATTAGTGAGTGCGGCATCACCCACCAGGCGAGTGGCACTTCTCTGGATGGAATCTTAGAGGTATGAGAGCAGCATTCTCTAGAGGGCCGTATCTGAGCTTTGTAGATCGAGAGAAGCTGTTGAGATGTAAAGTAGATTTCCGCACGGCACAAGAATCCGAGTTTTGCGAAGCAGCTCAGACACTATTTTCTCAAGAGAAAGTATGGCTGATAGTAATACCGAGCATATATTATATAAAGTGGTCTTGGTGATAATGGTGATACCAGGCTCGAGTTTTGATGGCGTTTATTCCAACAAGGTTATTGGTTCCCCAGGATGTAATTTCCGCGAGCTCTACATGGACAGCGTTTGCCTGACTTCGTCGTAATGTTTTAGTTTCCTGAGAAGAAATGGAACTTCTAGAAAATAACGCAGTATGGAGGGTACTATCGTCTGCAGAGCTGTGGTTGATAGGGCGAGTGGTTGCTTCGAACACATCGTTGATATGAAGTAGGAACAATGATGGTGCCAGAATTGATCCTTGTGGAACGCCGGAATTGATGACAATGGCATCAGACGATTCTCCGTCTACCACCACATAGAGCGATCTGCCTGAAAAACAAACTCGATATAAGATAACATAGCTGAGGTGGTAAGCCGTATGGTGATGGTAGTTTGTGAAGCAGTCCTTGGTGCCAAACACGATCGAATGCCTTCGATATATCTAACGCCACTGCTAGACATTCCCTATGTTTTCCTAATGAAGCTTGCCATGAATAGGTGACGTGGGCAAGTGATCCAGTTGATCTTCGGAGGCGAAAGCCATATTGTCTATCATTTATGATTATTCAGATTTTCAGATATTTGATGAGCTCAATGTTTATGGCTTTCATCACTCTGGAGATGACTGATAGCAGGGCAATTAGCCTATAGTAGTTGTTGGGAACGCTTGTGTTTCCGTTTTTGAGAATTGGTTTGATGAATACCCGACTTGTGGGAGATGGTGAATAGCTCGTAGAGAATCAGTGTCAATTCGAGTGCACACTTTTTGAGAATGATTGGTCCTTGCTTCAGCGATGGTGAATATTTGTTTCTTCTGACTTCAAAGTAGGAATTTCCTACTTCAAACTAAGAATTTTCAACATCAAAAAATTTTGATTTTTCAGTTGATTTCATCAAGTTTGATCATGAATAAAAATCACATTTCCAGTTCAAACCTGGAACTTCCATCTGCAAAATCGAACTCTCCGACTGATTAGTAAGGAATTCCAAGCTTATAGTCGAAAAAATCTAATTCCGAATTTTTAGTTGGGAATATCAACTTTCAATTCGGAAAATGTAATCCTCAGTTACAGGTATCTAATCTGGAAATAAAATACTCTGTACAACTCCAGGATTCCTGAGTATGCGTTCTCTGAATTT
Organism: Phaedon cochleariae; assembly: GCA_918026855.4. NCBI lineage: Eukaryota > Metazoa > Arthropoda > Insecta > Coleoptera > Chrysomelidae > Phaedon > Phaedon cochleariae. The sequence continues at coordinate 15,698,258 of OU896709.1, read as the reverse complement.
CCGGAATTTCTTGAATCCTGCATCAGTTTTCCAAGTTATTCAAATTTAGAATTTCTCACTGAGGAAAATTGTGCTATTAGAGTTTTTGCTGAGATATTTCTTGCTACCATTACAAGAAATCATATTACCGTTATACATTTTCGAATAGAAGCAGCACCTTCAAATCCTATGGTAGCAATAACGACTTTGCTGAAAGTGAATTTCCTGCCACAGGAAGGTATACTGCTGTAGCTATCAGGCAGCCACTCTGGGACAGCATGATTTTCCTTATAATTGTCTAACTGAACTACTACTAGTGAGTTATATGCTTGTGGCTGCGAGGTTCATCGCATAGAACTGCACTCACTTCCAATAATACAACTGTCAGTCTGCCACGAAAATAACATTTGACGAACCAACTTGCGGTTATTTAGCGCCTACTCATCGTTATTCGATATTTCGCTGATTTGTCCCCCTCTATGTAAACATTTGTCAGACATTTGTCAGACATCTTGCTTGATCAATCATTCACAGTTGGGCTCTTGATGCAAACCCATGTACAGGACGACAATCTCGACGACACGACAGTTACGAATACTTCCCCTCTTGAATTCAATTCATTATTCAAAATCTGAATCTGAATTCAAATATAAAATGGAAACATTTTCAAACAAATAAAAATATCTTCTGTGTCCCTTTCAGTGCTTTCGTAGATCTGAGTGCTTCAGTTATTATACCAGGATTGATGGAATGATGAAGGTGAGTTTTTTCGAGGTATTTCGTCTGATATTCAAATATTTTACATTCAACATTTTCCTCTCTTTGGTATCATGAAACTTTAAAATGGTCAAATATGTTTCAGAGCTTTCTCTATAGAATCTGGTCTAAAAACTTATTGTGAGCAAAAATGTTCAGGTGATGAAATCATTTGAATGATTATACTGATAACATTCTGTTTTCCTGTACGCATCTGTAATAACTTGCCTAGTTTTCGAAATACAATGGTTTCAGAAGGTTTCAGAAAAATTATTTTTTTCATCAATTACTCAAAAAACCCTTTGGTTTTTCCTGAGGGTGCATGAATCAATTGATCTATTGAATATCAAAGATCATTGGTCCGAAATTTTCTTTAGGAATCAATAAATTGCTATTCATACCAAACATCAGGGGGAAATTATGGGAAGTGAAAGTGGATATCAGTCAAAATATCACCTTCCTTGATGACAACAATCCTGGAAAATAACTGAATCTATACAGTAAGAAGGTCATGCAACTACCTATATGATCACCTATCAAGAGTAGCAAAGTTCCCTACCTACGATTATAACATTGCCCTACTTCCATTATTAGATGTACTCACTAGCGGTAGCAAAGTCAGATACCTACTACAGAAACATCGTCTAATAGCATCATACAGATGCACTCGCTAGTGACAGCAAGGTTCAATATTTAATAATCGCAGGTGGGTTATAATCAGCAAAGTCGACTTTATAATCACAGGTGATAACTCGCTTGTCCCCTATGCTATTAGAGTTTCTTGCTGGGGTAATTCGATTTCTGACTATGGTTAATAAAAATTTTCCTCAGTGCTAAATTCACTACTGATGAGAAAATATCATGATAAATGGCAACCGCGTTGTCCTTCGTATCATTCATTTTTTGAAAATGGAAAATTGGAAAAATGCATGATGATTAATAAAATTCACGTACTGCGCCCTCTTCTCCCGAATAGTCTTGTCTCGTTCGTCCCATCCTACTCCATAGTTATATGTGACGTTTTCGTTATTTGAACCAATATGTATGCGTTATTCTAGCCAATCATTTGGTGAATGCAAATCCTCGTTGAAATGAATACATAAAGGGGCCCATATAGACTGCTTCGTTGGTAGGTTGTTTTGTTCGACGAACAAGTCTGTTGGGACAAAAATGAATCAAAACCAAAGTGCGTGACTGATGAAGAATTTTAGTTTTCGTTGGGCATGTTGCGAAACAGTTAATGAAATAACATTTCGAATCACATTCGTGATGGTGGTTATTTCTTTCATAATTTCGACTATTCAGATTGATTAGCACTCTTCTTTGTTGCTATTGAGAAATCCCACTCGTGGATTTCATCCAGTCGTGAGATTCCTATAGCAATAAAGATTTGTGCATCTAGTTGAAATCATAAAAAAATCACCACCACTTGTGTCATAACTGTTGATTATTCATCCAGACAGAGTGCATCTCGGTTGGTAGATGAAATTTTCATCACTCCAACAGTCGGATGCCGCTGATGACGGTCGTGAGTCCACTTGGAAATACAGAGAAACCGGAAATTAGAATAATCCCAACCGGAAAATGCCGTGAACTTCATGCAAATTTGACTCGGTCTAAAGCACAAAATGATGGCGAAGAAGCCCACGACGAACTTTGATAGTGACATATACACACGGAAAAAAAGGATTTGTTGCATCAACAAATTATGTATGCTTGAATTATTTCTGTTCGACTGAGCTTTCTTTGTTCAAACCGAGAATGTAGTCTAATTGAATCAACTGTTAGCTTATTTATTCCATCAACAAAATATATGGTTATCTCAAAAAAAAATTGTCGATCCAAAATAATATCGATGTTGATTCAACTAAAAACATTTTGTTGATTTGATGAAATAATGATCATTTCAATGAGAAAGTATCTTTGAAACAACATTCAAGTTATCTTATTCCGATGTAGCATTGAACTCGTTACGAATGGATCACTGCTTGAATAGAGCAACGAAATATATAATATCAACGAAATATTCCGTTCATTCTACATTAACTTGAATTTTCGTCTCAAGATGGCGATCATTTCGCCTCGTCTATGCCTGCCTCGAATTCATTATGTACGTGGAGCCTGATTCTTTGTGTTCGAAATATCAGCTGGATAAATCGAACTCAGGATGCATCTCACACTGTGAAGATAAAGTTTTTAAGGTTTCATGGTTACTGAAGGGAAATGCACTATATAAGCTGTATTGCATAAGGAATATAATCGGAAAAGAAGGAATTGTTGAATCAATCAAAATTTGATTGAGTGAAGCAAATATAAGTGTCATATATGAGGTTGAGGTTGAGTTTAAAAGCAGCTCTGATAGTTGAACCACTCCTTATCATCATCTTTTTTGAAATTCATTCCTAAATTGATGGTGTAATTTCCATATTGATTATGAATAAAGACACATTATTATTATAATTTTCATCATTATATATTATTATGCACTACAAAATATAATCTTGAAATGAGTGAATCTATATTATCTTGCTTCAGAGCGAAGTTTGGATAATGTAAATATGCCTTGCATGAACTCTGGATCTTATTCAATAAAGCACATCCATGAATTGTTTTTGAAGTTATATTGAATTGGCACAAAAAATCATGTTGTTCAAATCAAAACAACAAGATATTGATCCAAACATTTATTCAGTAGATTCACTGAAATATTTGGTTGTTTCAATGGAAACTTTGGCTGATTCAATGGAATATTTTGTTGATCGAATGAAATATTCTGGTGATTCAAGAAAGACTGTATTTCAATTCGACGAATTGTTTTATTGAACCAAATTTGATATTGATTCGGGAATTTTCTGAAATATCACATCAATATAATAAACTTTTCTAGAAAACTAGTCAACTTCTAGCAAAGATCTCCAGTCTATCAGATGTTTCATGTTGTTGTTTATTGAGAAGTATGCATCTTCAAGATCTATCACCAAGAAACTGTTTAACAATTCTTATACTCTCTTATCTCAAATAGGACTGTTAGGACTTTGTTCAGATTTTTCCAGTTCAAAATCAATATGTGTTGCCATTCGGTTCCTTCCTCAAGAAATATCTGGAGATAAAGTCGTCTTCACCTAGTTCAACCTTTTTAATCGCTTTGATTATAATCAAACTCTCCATGCCCTTAAAATGTTATTTTGTTCATTGTCAGCAATATAAGGTACTAATGGAGCATGACTTTGATGAGTTGAAGTATATCAAGGTGTATTTCATATGCTCGTACCCACAGTTTAGAACCTGATTGCTGGTTATTTTTTCGCATTCCTTACAGATAGAGTCAATTCGTCCAGCATATTGTTCCTCAACTATCACCTCTAACGATGATTGCTAAATATTTTCATTTGCTCACCCGCTTGTTTCTCGGCGTGCTTCCACCTGATTTTGAAGACATGTTCTTGGTAGTTTTCAGAAGACGACGTTGTCGGTCCTTCGAGTTACTTTGCTGTGCTGTCAAAATGTTCAAATACCTTGCATTTTTTCCGGTATCCTCGCCTAATAAGAGTGAATCTAGAATTTCAATACTAGCAACTTCCTGAATTTTGCTGTTTAAGCGAGGGTTGATTAATAAATTTCCTGTCTTTCCTGTCTGGCTCTATGGTGGACATAACAAATTTTTTCTCCTGCTTCCTAGGTACCAGTTGGTCTCATTCGAACTATATTCTAACAGTTTGGTAATAACTGCTCCAAGTTTCATACAGGGTAATGGCGATCAATAAACATATCAATACGTATTGTTTTTTTCCTATCTGCACTTCCTACGGAAAGTGATAGCTTCTATGAGACTTCAAAGAGGTTATGTGAGCGCAAATGGTAGGTCTAATTTGTTCTACCGTTTTATGAATGCCCTGGAAAAAGCATATCGGCCTTCATGTCCATATAATCCTATAAAAAGGCTTTGAGACACTATGATAGAACTATCGCATAAAACAATTTGGCATTAAGCTCACTTCGGTTTTAAGAGAGCTCTGTGAGAGTCATTGAAATTCTTCATCAAAACTATTTATTCTTAACAACCCTCTTAAAACACTCAAGTTTCATTAGTGTCTCGAATTTGACCAAGAGGTTTTGAACTAATCCTATGAAAATACGTCATAAAGCAATCATAAAACCAAATTCACGCTAGGCCAATTAGGATTTGACTGAGGCAATAATGAAACCTAATGGCATTATTCTAGCTATGTGAAAGTAATTATTAAAACCTAAAAGCCACAATGAATGTATCGAAGTCAATCATAAAATCTATAGGATTTATGAAGTTTTATTTAGAACCGTGTCAAACCAAAATCCCATAATATAAATGTTCGTATTTTTTTTTTGCCTACAAACGACTCACGTTGAAATGAACTCACAAGGAAATAAATAGTGTGAAATTAAGAGAAATGGCAACTTCAAGCGAAAAAATTAAGAAAATTACTTAAGAATCAAAAATCGAGTCGTGAGAGCAACAGTGAATCAGAATTCTCAAGCCCAAGCAATTCCAAACACTGCGTCCTTCAATTCATACCACCTGAAACCACCAAATAGCAAGAATTCATGAGGACCTGATGTTCATGAAGTACCATCAACGAGTCAGAACGAAATGGATAATACTTCTGATCATCGTGCTTCTGAAAGGGAACTAGGAAGCGAGGAAGTTGACAACAGTTTAGCACAAATTATGTCAGATGGCGAGTTGAGCATGACTTTGAGAGAATGGAGCAATCAACACAATATCAGGCGAACTGCACTGAGTGTAGTTTGTCTATATTTCCTACTCGGTTTTCTACTTTAAACCAATCACAAAATTCACAAAGTGAACACTGTAAACAATAAAAGTAGGGTTATGTTAATCATGTTGATGACGTTCTTCTACTTTTTGCAACACTGCCAATGAGCACTAGCCAGGATATTCTTAAAGCTTTATAGTTCTATGAACGCATTATCTTATAATCTTTTTAAATCAATCTTATCATTTTCGAAGCTTTGTTGTCATACCCACAGGAGCAAATAGTCATAAGATTGGATTTGAATATGCCATAAGTACTTCAACAGGAGGAAATTGTCCCATAAAATGCCTTATCATTACCTTAAGGTTTTAATCAAGCATTAGAGAAAGAAAATTGGTTTTAAGTATATTTTGCACCATATTTACTTCAACCAGATGTCGGCCATTGATGGAAATGAACATTTCAAGCGGAAAATAGAAAAGATCTATTGATACTGCCGTCGAAAATGTTGTTTTTCCACATTTTTCAAACGACTCACCCATATTCAGCAAACAGTCACACAGTTTCGTCAAGTTTTTTGAAAAGTTATTAAAATTCACATCCAATTCTAACTGGTAAGAACACATTATTTCTAGGGCGCTGCTTTTTTTGAAGCATATCTGGTATGTTTTCGTCAAAAAAGTCGTTATCGTTTTTATTTTACAGCATCAATCTTCACAAAAAGGACTATTTGATACAGTAGGGAATTATCATATCATACCGCCATGTTTAATCTCTTCTATAACTATCTATTGTTTTCACTGCATTTTGACATGTTTGTATTATAATTAGTTCTGAAAAAAGACTATCATATAACACGTTACGGACTATATTATCTTAACAAATGCTTACTGCATAATATGATAAGGTTTTAATTCTAGCCAATAAGTTTTAATGTTGGCATAAGAACTGTCGTTTCAAAACATATAGGTTAGAACTCGTGTTAAAAGCCTTTAAAGGAAGTAGGTTTGATAGGTTCTATAATTGCTTTGAGGCATACTATAAAGGTGTACCCTTTATGTTTTGAGAAGGTTGTTCAACTGTTTTAATGACATTATTAAAGTATAATAGTTTTAAAAAGGCATTTCAAAATAGACTGTAACAATCTCCTGTAGCTAATAATAAAACTGATAATGTTATTTGAGATTCGACTGGCATAAGTGAAAGACTAATGCTGGGTTATGTTATAGTTGCTTATTTCGCAACTTATTCTAATTCGTCTACATAATAGACTAGGTACCCATGCCGAATAATAATAACCATAATATACTATTCAGTTTCAATAACACTTTCTAGTAAAAAGAATTCATTAATTCTCACTTACCTGATGAAGAATATCGTTCCAATTATTTCTCTTGCAATTTTCTCATCTTCCGTGCGAACTTTTGTTGTTCTTGTAAATCACCGTTAAATTTTCAAACACTACCACGTTCAGCGCAAATCGCAACAAATGATGACGAGTATATCGGTCGTGACCGACCGGTAAGATGAGGTGTGAATCTACCCTTTCAATTTGCCTGTATCAGTGATAATAAGTGGTACTGGTACTACAGAGTGATCTATTCAGATGTGACCAATTGAAGTATAATTACAATTATTATTGTGCATATTGATAGACCTTTCGAAGTGAAACAATTGGGATAACTTTTGGAAGCTGTTTCTGAGAACGATGATTACCAATCCATATTGATGAAGTTGTGGAATTCGTCAAAAGTATTGCCAACTCCAATTTATGGCGGATGCGCTTTACGCATTCGCCAAATTCGTCAATGGAGAAATTGTGAAAATGATTGACTGTCGAATAAAATTGACAATTTTATATTTTATATCTACTCCGAATCTCAATTAACATCAAAACAGCGTTGAGGAAGTTCCAGAGTATTCCGCTCTCTCATTATTTCCGAAAACGGAGAAGCAGTGAGTTAATTTAAACAAAGAATATTCTTCCATTTCATATGATCCGAAAGGCTCTATAACCAGAGTTTTTTCATTAATTTTAATTAGAGACTTCGGTTTCAATTGAAATATTGCACCTTCCAAATCTGAATGTTTCTTCTCATTAATTTACTGGCAAGAAATCATTTCCCTTACTTGAAATTCTTTTCCAAATTGGACACTAATTTCATTAGATTATTCTCGATTTTCGCACCACGTTTCCATGTATGTGAATATGATTTCATAATTTATATAGGTGTGTAGTAAAGACAGATCAGATGAGTTGTCCCGAAATGTCACTTCGTTTAAGGATGTTACTGTTGAGAAACCTATCGGAGAGTGTCTAATGTTAGTCAGTGATACCTTGATTTGGAAAATGTTCGATGAAAAGGGATATATGTTTCGATGAAATATCAAATTCTCACTCAGCTTTGGACTGTTCGAGAGGAAAAAACGTAATTCTAATCAATTTGCAATATCTGTTTGCTAATAATGATGGTAGGCTTCTGTGACCCAAAATCATTCCAGAAATGTTCCTAACATTTCACCATATTTCCTTTATTCCAAGCCCTCTCGCCAGAAATGCATTACTCATCCATAAAAATATCTTCTCGCCAATTGTGTGTTCTGGAGAATAACATAAAATGAAAAAAATATGAGCCTATCAAGTCGGTCTGTGGTCTCTCTTTTGTCACCACCATGTAGACTAACTAGATCTTATTCTGTCAACAATGGCAGGCATCAACAATTGAAGCCCAAGGGTAATCGCAACTCACAATGAAATCTATCTGATTTGACCGGGTTGCAGGAGAGAGGCTTCGTGTTCGAGTTATAGTCCGACAATGGGAAGCCAAAATAGTCTGCTTTGTGAGAGGAGAATGGAGGTTTAGCAAAAAAATTGCGGCTGCCGAGCATCAAGGAGATACGTCCAACTTTCCATGAATAATTCCTGATTTCCGTTATATGACGTAATAACCACGATTTAGAGATGTACGTTGAGTGGCCTCTTTCTCCACATTTCAATATTGAACTTTCACAACCATGGTAGAGAAATTTGCTATTGAATCTCTATAATATATCCAGAGGATTGCTGCTATCGACATCTTTTGTTTTGTGTTTTCTATAGTCTGGATTTCGTGCAAGAATCGTTCGTGTTTGCGGTTACTGTTGTTGTAAATGATTTCGTTTTGTTAACATGTTACATTTATTATAATCACAGTTTCATTACATTATATTCTTGCTAGACGGGACGTTGTTCATGCAGCAAGGGGGAATGGTGAAATAATTTTCTGAGGTGATGTGGGTGCTGTCTATTCTTCCAGTTACTTCACATGATATTCCAGGATAGGTATTTCATTGTTTCATTGTTCCTCTCATCGTTTATTTTCATGAGGAATCACATATTGTTAAAAGATATCATCAGTGATTTCTTATATCCTCAATTTTCTTGCGAAGTGATTGATTAATTAAATGAATATAATCGAATTGACTTGTAAATATATTCCAAAATTAGCTCTAGAAATTAATATTGATTACGAATTTGATGGATAGCATGATGTCGATCTCTTTTTTCTGTCTGACCAGTCAATGTATTCTGATGGTTATCCATTGAACGTCGGCTGGCAATAATATGAGACATGTATCACTGTCGAATGTCAAATGCTCTCTAGAGCCTCTGTGATCATATGATGCGTGTTTTCATTTCAACAGTGGAGGAAACTTTTTCTGAATAAAACATCAAAAGACTATATGAGTAATTCCTGCTACCTAGTTCATTAGGATGCAAGCAAAGCATAAAGAATATACCTGGGTAGACTAGGAAATTAATTCATCAACACGGAACGGTACATCATGCTAGCAACCTATTATATGCGCCCATCACATTATGTATCTTAGATGTATCTCAGGAAATGAAGATACACAGCAAAAAATTGGTATCTGAATATAATGAACTGTATTTATCAGATCAGATATTCTAGTTTATTATATACCGACATCTATACTCCTAATGTTGTTGATCTTAATGAATGGATAATTTTATATTCGATGAATGCTTCTTTTCATTAATTCGATGAATGATAACCATTATATATTTATGAATATTTGTCATTAGTGTAATAATTCTATTATTATTCATCATTTTGATTACTTGTATTTATTGAATCAATGAATATTGCAGTAACCGCGATCATGAAAAATACTGGCTTTCATTTGTATAAATAGTTGGAATATGAGATGAGCACCAACAAATGTATCCATTTTTTCTATTGTGAAACCTGATGGCCACGTTTCCTGACATAAGATATTATCTTCGAAAACACACTATTCACAAACCACATACATTTTCATACATTTGTTGAATTGACTAAAATCAGTGTTTTTTCAATCTCTTGGAGCGCAGGAAAGGAAATTCCTTTAATGTTAGTGGAACATCGTGCAAACTTAGGAAGGATATAGGTAGGTGTTGGAATTTTTTTCGTTCTTTTGTAGGTGATCAGTTCTTGGGAATACTTCCATTGACAAAGAATTCCAAAGCTTCGCCGTTCTATTGACGAACTAGTTTTGGTACAGTCTTGTTCGACATTTTTCATGGTTAACGAACTATACAGATAGATAACACCAAAATATAGTGATTCAGCGCAACCTGCCACATAATAATGTTGCAGGTACAGGTTGTAAACTGTATTCGAAATTCCTCCAAACCTTTGTTCGAACATTTACTTAGCAATTCTGTTTGTCTTGCGCTGTTAGTAATTGTCATCATTGTTTACTACTTTTTTCCACTCTCACTCCGCAAACTTCATAATTTGAAATAATGAACATGTTAAAAGTGAAACACAATAACAAAGCAGAACTGCAGAAAACTGCAGAAAAACTGCAGAAAAACTGTAGAAAAACTGCAGTGCAGTCAGTCACCACAAGCGGTATCGGCCATATTATGGCACTGATGATTCTGATTTGGTCATGTGAGAAAAGGAGGCGGAACGAGATATACTATATTCACCATCTCGATTCGAATCTTGAATATCTGTATCACTGAGTTGTGAATGATACGATATGTTCCGTCGTCATCTCTGCTTTAATACCCTCTCGTTGTGATGAAATAAAATGATGAATCAGGGCAAGTTTCAGAAGCTTATACTGTTATTGGATCTTCGAGTTACCCCAAATGGTTATCGTAGAATTTGACTTTACACTGGAAAAAAAATGAGTGAATTTTCACTCAAACTTCACTCAATAATGTCTCAATTTCGGTCCACACCCGATTGAGTTGAAAATTCACTCTACTTGACTGAGTGAAATGGTAATTGAATGAGTGAATATAAGGGATCACAATTGAGTCAATGTTCCCAGTTCAGATTTGAATATTATTTCAGCATTGTGATTTCTTGAGTGAGTTTCAACTCATTTTTGAGTGCCTAGAACATTTATTGAGTATGTATATGTCCATTATTGAGTGCTTTTATACCCAAAATGAGTATTTCAAAACTTTTCATGACTGCATGGTTTTATATAATATTGAGTAAATATGATATATAATACAAAAGTTTATTAACAATCAGAGTAGGTTACAATACAATTACAATCACAATGTACTCCTAATGAAGAACAAAGCTATATAACACAATTTGAAATCATCAGTACATGCGGTCTCGCGCCTGCCGAAATCAAGTATGACTTCTTCTTGCTGCAGAATCTTATACTAACAAGCTCGTTGACACGTTGACAGTCACATCAATCTGCGGACAAAAAATGCATACATAAACAGCTGATTCAAAAATGTATTCGTCAGAGCAGATTAGTTCTGGGTATATGTTACCTAAATAGAGACAAATTCACGAATATCGTTTCAAACAAATATTTTATCGATCTCATGAATGATCACAATTGAATTATTCAATCAGTTTTTCTCAATTAGGATTCAATATACCTAATTTGGAAAAAAATGTGATCAATGATGATTCAATTTACTCATTTCTGATTTGAAATACTGTTATTTGAATAATTTTCAGTCACTATTGAGTGAAAAGCAAACACACGAACATGGCCGTGCATGGCTGTGAAAGACATCAACGGCGATATGGACTATTCAACAGAAGAATGCGTATATTGATTTATCTGAACGTCAAGGTAATCGGATATAAATCAACACTATATATACAATACAATTCTCAAAAATCACACCATCCAAATGAATATTTGAATTATTCGATACAATTCACGATCATCAGCCATGTTGTTGAAAGTCATCATGTATTTTATGAAATCACTTACCCGCAGTATATAGGTATTCCCAAACTTCACAGATATAATCATGCTGATAACATGTTTGTGCTCGAACTTGCAGCAAGTACTTCTATTCAATTATAATTCACTTCGCTGAAATGGAAAGCACAGGATTGTTTTTATGCACTTAACTTCCATCAACACTGACGCTGCGTTATCAATTGGACAAAACGGCCTCTGGTTAGTCTCGACCTGGCTCGAGTCTTCCTCGCTGATGACCACAGAGATTCGGACATTTCTTTACTTCATTAAGAATAATTAAAATATATAATATTGTGGTGACTTAGAACGGTCATCACGTTATTCCCAAATACACTGTTCACTGCTTGCACGTTAAGAAGGGACTGAGACAGTGAGATTACTGAGATGCTAACAATATACTGCGCATGGACCGGCCCTTTCACCAATTATTTGATGAAATCGCTCGAGATTGAGTGATTCTCACATGTTTCATCTAATGATTGAGTAAAAGCCACTCTAATATGGTTTCCTTGTTTGTTTTATTACAAAATTTGTGCTATTCAATCAAATTTGTCATAAACATTGTCATTATTGGAAAGAATTGTGAAAATTCCCAGATTTCATTGAATATTTACTCAAAAAGTTCACTCAGTGGATTAACTCATTACCAAATTCGCAGTCACTCAAAAGGATTTGTTACAGTGTATGAGTCCATGTTATTTACATCCTCTTCGTCATCTGTGATTATTGTCTGGAATATTGAATGTTCTCATACGTTTCATCAGAATTGTGAAGAAATATAAAATGAAAGGACCACATCTTCACGATATAATCAAATGAGAATTCTTACGTTACCTAGTAATTCATCCTCCTAGTGAATAGAAGAATAGAATTTTGGTTTTGATTATATATTATAAAACTGTCGAAACTATGTATCTAACCGTACACAGGTTAAAGTTCGATAACTATTCGAAATTGGCAACTCAATATAATATCTGAGACTTATACAGAGTAAACAACTACATGAAGTGTGCCCATATTCATCAAAACTACGTTTCTTATGAAATTTGTCAATTTGTCATATTATTATGATATAGGGAAAAAGTATTGAGAACTATAAAGTATTTCTGATCACATATAATATTTGTATTCGATAGCAGCTTGAAATACAGAGTTTTTTGTATCAGAAAAAACGTATGTTGCAAATAAAAATAAATGCCGATTAATAAAAATCAACGAAATCAAATATCAGCAAATCACCACTGCGTTATATCGCCATTAACGGCTTTGATACGTCTTTCGTCTTGACATAGTGTCAGCTAATGTTATTTGGTGTCAAAATGTATCAAAATTTCTTGAATAGGTGTTCGCAATTCTGGCACGGTTCTTGCGGGATTCGACCGGAGTTTTTTCTCATGATATAACACAAGGTTCCAATCGGCGATAGATCTGTACTATACAGGGTAACTATACTTTTCAACAGCTTCTTCGATTCGTCAGATTTTCTCATGGAATATTCCGGTACAACTCTCTCATCTACTGACTTATTGAGAATCGGGAAAATCCAGAACTGTTCTTGGAAAATTTTGATAGTTTTGTTTATAAACTGTGACAGGAAATTCTCAAGGGTCACAAACAAACATCGAATATAAAATAATCCACATTTTCCTCACACTTTCACTGCAGTTTGAAAAAAACCATGAATTATATGGAAAAACGAGAATTGGGTCAAGAATGTATTCATTTGGAAATCATGCAATACTAAACAACCCATAAATTTTACGTATGAAAGTGAAACTTACAATTAACATATTATTTCATTCTCAGGCCTGGATTTAGTAATTAAATTTTCTTGTGGAGGATAATAATCACCCTGTGAATCTTTTTTTAATCAGTGGGTGAGGTATCTGTGAAAATGTTGATGGTCATCGCTATAAATAGTTTTATGATTTCAATTCACAGTTTTATCTATTCGATTTGTTTTATTCAGTTAATTTGGTCACTCATTTTCAGTACAAGAAATATTATCCGCCTTTGTCAGTATATACTTTGAAAAATAATTGTGAAGGAACCTTTATTTTCTGTTCGACTTTATTGAATTATTCGAATGGATGACCATCAACATCTGGATAGATACTTCATCCACTGATTTGAAAAAGATTTACAGGGTGATTATTACCCTCCATAAAAAAGGAATGACGAAATCCAGACCTGGAAATGAGAGAACATGTTGAATTTCATTGGGCTGAAGCATTGAGAATGTGAGTCTTACTTTTATTTGTGAAATTTATGCGTTGCGAAGTAATTATTTTCGAATGAATGAATTTGTTGTCAAACTTTATTTTTTGCTTATAACTTATCGTTTTCGAAAAATTTTGTGAAAGGGTGATTAGCATTTTGAATATTTCATTTTTGATGCTTGTTTGTGTGCTTTGAAAATTCTCTGTCACAGTTCACATAAACCATATATAGGACGAACTTTTTGACAAAAACTAAACTATCAAATTTTTCCAAAAACGGTCCTGCTTTTTTCCGGTTTTGGAAATGTCAGTCGATTGGAGTTCAGTAGAGGAATATCTCATGGAAAAATCAGACGAATCGAAGAAGCAGTTGAAAAGTTATGCCCAAAAGATATTTTTGCCAAATATCATAATTCACCCTATATATTGGTAAAGAAGAGGAGACGACACTTTCTAATGGTCATAAGGTATTACCCTCAAGGATCACAACTCGTGGTAGGAGTATGTACAGTTCTTCATGACTCACCATGTATATACTCTTAGTCCATGTGAAAACTGGAATATTGTTTTCTGACAACCAATCTTTTACTTTTTAGCCGTATGGTAAGCACCATCTTGTTGGAGAATACATTCAATATTGTTTGACTGCATTTGTTCAATTTGTAAAGTTGGGCCAACTTCACTGAGACAGGGCTCGTATATCTACTCTCGAACATTATAGATGGAAGATCAAAATTCACCCAGTTTCGACGTATAAACAACTCCGTCACATACGTCTTCACAGCTTCTCGAACTTATCGCAATGAATTCTTATTCATCTCACCTCTTCAAACTACCAAACTTTTCTGCATATAACAGGGGTAAGTATTTAAAACGAGCTCAACAAGAGATTCAAGAACTTTGAGAGCTTCATGAGATACAATGAATCGGCAGAGTTGAGGGTATTAGAGGAAAAGTTTCGCTTGAGCCAGAATCGACAAAAAGTTGACGTTGAATGATCTGAATTTCAAAATCCTCGTATTTCGAATATATTATATCGGAAGATAAATCATCATATATTCCAGTTCAATATATTAGAAATATAAAGTCGAACCCATTGCCAGAAGAAGTATCGGTATTTCTGCAAATCTACAGTACGGAAACATATGATGGAATAAAATCCGTATCATCTTACGAAAATTTATTTTGAAAATTTCTCGGACAAGATTTGTATTCCTGAGAATCTATTGTTTCACATACAAATTTTCCACCATACAATGAAACAGTACGTACATTATATTGTATGTACATATGCATAGACGAACATTCAGTATGAATAACTTAATTAGAATGTATAGATAAATCTGTTCATGTACATGCAAGTGATACAGAAAACAGTAAATATCATAATTTACACAAAAATTCCAATAAACTCCGAATATTTCGACAAATTTCTTGAGGATATGTCTCAACGGAATATAAAAACAGACCGTTGTATATAGATTTGAAATACTTCTTTAACAAGGCGTAACTCGGTCCATTGTACAATTCAAACATTCCACGAAGGAGTTGATCTGGAGGGTAGAAGGTTGTCAGGTGGTTGGAAATTTGTATGTGGAAGATTCTTCTTTTAATCAAAACGAGGATTTTTCCAAATATATTTTTGTTATGGAGATACGGATTTTATTCCACCATAGGTTTCCACACTGAATACATCTATCTATACCTATTATTACAGAACTCAATTATCAGTATCCTGGAATCTCATCTCCGAACTATTATAGCACGATCTTCTTCAAACTTTATACAGGGTGAATCAGAATAATGACAACAAACTCGGTATACGAATTCTTTACACCAATTGGAGATGCAGAATGTCGATTGTACGAATATAATAAGGATTCTTCAATAACCATATAGATGATGCTTTAACATCACATCCAAAGAATGGCCATTCGCCTGGTGGGTGATGCCACACTCAGTGACACTTTGACATCATTGGATTGGAACACACTGGATGTTTCTTACCTCCTGGTTGTAAGGAAATGAAATTTTTGTGACTGAAATTCTAGTCAACATCAAATGAAGGTCATCTCATCCTCATTGACGATGTTATTGAAATAACCTAAATCATTACTGTTGATCAGTTCGGAGGGAGCTGAAAATGTATTCGAATTGATATTTCCAAAGTTGTCACGTGATCCTACTAGTGAGGTATTGGGAGAAATGACGCCATCATCCATGTTGCAAAAATGTTCAATAAAGTTTACATAATCAGTTAATTGTGACAATCGCTAAAATAAACATTGGCGAAGATCTTGAGTATCCCAAACTGATCTACTATCGTCAAAAAGGTCTCACCTCGAAAAATATGTTGTTTCTGCAAAAGAGTCGTCAATTTTATTACCAAAATTAGCTCTCAAATTGACGTTTCTATTACTGACACAAACATTGGTATGTTGCTAGGTAACACTTTCAATTCCTAGGAGCTGAAGTTCAACTTCAGCGCCTGCGAACTGAAAATGATGTACTAGCTCATCAAGAATAAACAACATTGTTACGGTTGGTTATTTGGGTTGGGACGCGTACCTGATTTGTTCCTAATTTCGGCAGATTTGGCATTTCATAACCATGCTGGAGATATAAATACACCATTCTATAGTTGAGTATTTTTGTTCTCATCAGTAGAGCCTTCAAGATTCACATCCTTCCTTGATCTGTATTTCATTCGTTATTCTCGAGATCTGAATGATTGGATAACTTGTTTTGGAATAATCACGGCCAGCAATACTTTCTTGTCTCACACAACGATATTGTTTACCTCCATTTGATTACCAAGCAAAACACAGTGGCAGTGGAATACGGATGCTCACTAACCTAACATTTTCCACTTGTTTTGCCTGAACCTGGCACTGGCGCGGTATTTGCTATTAGGGCTCTGACACTTAGTCCAAATGAATTCATCAATTCATCGATTCAATGGAATAGTTGTATTCATTTTGAAACTACAATTCGAACATCCCCGAAAATTGAATAATCCTGATCTGTAAATGCAGGTAGAATATTCTCACCACACGGATTATTTGTTGCATTGCCTACATATGGCACGGCGCCACGTTTTGAGTAAAGTATCGAATTCGTGCCTTTAAAATCTGATGATAAGAATTATGATGCATATCAACACAAATTGTAACAAAGTAAAGTAGTCTGAGGCTTGTATCTACCTACTCATATTATTATAATAAAGGTATTATAATAATCTGTCACTTAATTCACATTGATACTTCATATATTCATTTCAGTTTATTCTTTCGGTTGCAGAAAAAATCGTATGTTCCATTCGGATCTAAAGTGACTTTGTTTGACTCGCAAATTTTGCTATTGCTCGGCTTTACTAGACGCTCCGCCTGGCAAATGCAAAATTCGCTTTTCAAACAAAGTGTCACTGTTGATCCCAATAAAATGATCTACTATTTTCTGCAATCAACTCCAAAGGCGTCCATTTTTGTTCCAAAATTAGCTCTTAAAGTTGACGTGTCTCTTACTGACACAATAAAATGATGAATATGTATGTTGCCCGGCAACACTTTCAGTGTCTAAGAGCTAAAGTTGAAGTTAAACTCCTAGAAACCTTATATTTCAATAATCAGATATCAATCATTTCGATTGCAGAAGAAATAGCATGTTTCATTCGGATCAAAAGTGACTGTTCGATTTGCAAACGCAAATATTGCTTGTCAAACAAAGTGTCACATTTAATCATGATAAAATAAATCGCAATAAATGGCAAAAACATCTTTTGGGCATAACTTTTCAACAGCTCCTTCGATTTGTCTGATTTTTTCATGGAATATTCCTATACTAAACCCTGATCGACTGACATTTCCAGAATTGGGAAAATCTAGTACCGTTTTTGCAGAATTTCGGTAGTTTAGTTTTTATCAAACAGTTCATCCTGTATATGGTTTTTGTAAGTTGGGACAGGAAATTCAAAACACACAAACAAGAATCAAACATGAAATATTCAAAATTCCCCTCACACTTTCCCAGATTTTTTTAAGCAACGATAAATTGTAAGCAAAAACGAAAATTTGACAACTTTATGAATTCTAAAATAATTACTTCACAACGCATAAATTTCACAAAAAAAAAGTAAGCCTCACATTTACAATGCTTCAGACAATGGAAATCAAAAGTTCTTCCATTTCCAGGCCTGGATTTCGTCAATTAATTTTTTGTGGATGGTAATAATCACCCTGTAGATCTTCTTCAAATCAGTGGATGGGGTATCTGTTTAAATGTTAATGGTCATCGATTCAAATAATTCAAGATAGTCGAACAGAAAATAATGATTCATTCACAATTATTTTTCAAAATCTATACTGACAAAGGCGGATGATAATTCTAGTACGGAATATAAGTGACCAAATTAACTTTAAAACAAATCGAATAGATAAAACTGAGAATTGAAATCATAAAATTATTTTTAGCGATGGCCATCAACATTTTCTCAGATACTTTATGCACTGATTCGATAAAGATCTACAGGGTGATTATTATCCTCCACAAAAAATTTTGATTACTTAAACCAGGCCTGACAATGAAATAATATGTTGATTTCCATTGAGCTGTAGCATTGAAAATGAAAGTTTCACTTCTATTCGTAGAATTTATGGATTGCGAAGTATCAATTTTTGAAATAAATAAATTTTTTGTAAAATTTTCGTGATTTCATAAAATTCATAGTTTTTTTCAAACTGCAGTGAAAGTGTGAGGAAAATTTTGAATATTTCATTTTTGATTTTTGTTTGTGACCTCAGAAAATTGCCTGCCACAGTTTACAAAAACGATATACAGGATGAAATTTTTGCTATTAACTAAACTATCTAAATTTTTCGAGAACGGCCCTGGATTTTCCCGATTCTGACTAAGTCAGTCGATTAGAGAGTAGTAGCGAAATATTCCATGAAGAAATCAGACGAATCGAAGGAGCTGTTGGAAAGTTATGACCAAAATATGTTTTTGCCAAATCTCATAACACCCTATATGTATGAAAATAAGAGTGAAGAAGACACTTTCTGATGGACATGAGGTATTCCCCTCAGTGACCTCAATTCGTGGTAGGAGTATGTACAGTTCCTCATGACTCACACTGTATAGTTAGCGCTTTCGTAATAAGGTGATGTCGAAACAACACGGCTTGTATCAATTTATTCTGAAATTTTTTGAGGCTACTCGGGAATGACCGTTGCGTTGTAGCTGTCAAAACTTGATGATTAATAACAGCTCTGCGTCTCGCCGACGGAGGGTAATATATCAGTTTTTCAACTCTCGTCCACTCGTTCGTCCTGATTCAGCTTGATTCAATCCCGCGAGACTGGCCTTTTTTAGGGAAAAAAGGTCAAACGATGGAAATGGCCGCGTATGGGTCTGGATACACATAATTTGTATGAGAATTTGGTGAATGGAGTTGTTAATGAGTATGCGTGATAGAATTTCGAATTTAGTTGTTCGATCAACCCCACATTTGTCTATCGGACATTTTAGAATTCAATCAAAACAATAAGGAATATTATGTTTGGAAAATAACCAGCAGATCTGAGTGGTCCCTTTCACAAGGTGCAAAATACTGAGTCAAGGAGTATAGGTATCTAGGTGGATTATTATTGATCTTGAACTGTTGTGAAATATATAATATCAGAAGAATAATTTGATATATATTTTTTCAACTCTTGAATCGCACGAAAGGAAATTCGAAGAACATCGTGCGTACCTAGGAATGGTAGGAAGTAGAGATAGGTTTTGAGAGTTTTTTTCAACTTTTGGAGGTTACAAGTTCCTGGGAATACTTCTTTTGGCAAAAAATCGCAAAGGTAGGTTGACATCGAAATGATGTGCTTATTGGGCCTGTCAAGTTCGTCTTTCTGCGGTATTGCTAGTGCGCCCAATCGAAATGAGACCCCGGTACGGAACATTACTAATCACTGAGGGTGACTATGAACAGCCTTAACCGCCTTCCACCTCATCCATTGCATCGCAATAACGGTCCTCATATTCAAAAAGTTAACATGGGGCTTGTGAATTTAAGAGTCGGTTGTTTGGGGGGTGAAAAGTATTGAAGTACAAGACAATCAGCAGGGACTGACGTCTAGAATCTGATTTCTAGTGGGGTTTACGTGACTTTTGGGCTTTGTTTGTTTCTTGAGAATAGGAATCATAAAGATTTTGCATTACGTGAAATAGTTACTATTCCTGTGTTTGATTCAAATGGGTGAGAATTCGTGATTGTTTCGGGCCCGAATCAACCGCTATTAATTCTCTTGGGGGGTTTTGTTTTGTTTGTGTGTGTGTTGTGTAATGTGCCTACCTGTCCAAGAGTTGGGTTCTTGGACGTTTATGCCTTTCCTGGAATCGAGGATCGTGATTTGTCGCCTTCCTGACGCGAGGATTTTCGTGATTTTCCATTCCTACGAATGTTTGCACGGCATGGATTTTTATCTTGTCCAGTATCTTGGTGGGGTTGAGATCTCTGAAGGTGGCATCGTTCCGGACGAACCAGGAGGCGTCGACTAACATTCTCAGGGTGGTGTTCTCGAATCTTTGGACTCTCATCAGGTGTGACTGAGCAAAATGTCCTCAAGCTACTGACGCGTAGGTCAGTATGGACAGGAGAAATGTTTTCATTAGCAGGAGTTTCAGGTCCACTCTCATTTAGCTGTTGCGTCCTATGAGAGGAGACAGATGCGCTCTGGCTCCAGCGGCTGATCGCAAGCGATCTTCCACATGGGTTTTGAACGTCATCTTCGTGTCTATTTCCACTCCCAGATATCTGGCTGAGTTTGTCCATTGCACATTCTGGCCACCAATGGTGACGTGTTCTACGGGGTTTTGGCGTATCTGAATTTTCCATTTAGTACGCCAATCTTCCAGTTCATCAATGCTCCTTTGCAGGTTAGTGACGAGTTCTGGGTTTCGGGATCTGACTGCTATATTGCATTGTCGTCCGCATACAATGACAAAGTGCAATGTCTATTGTTTTGTGGAATGTCTGAGGTGTATATCCCTAATAAAAAAACTCGATCCAATGGACGTCCTATGGACATCCTCCTCTGGACATTTCGGATATCCATAGGACATTCAGTTTGTGAAAACTGGATGATGTATGGACATCCATAGGATATCGCGTTTTCAACTTTTTAGATAGATTTTAGATAAGAGTCTATCAGTTTCACAAGTAGGATTGGATGATCGAGAATCATCAAAAGCTTTGGCTACGTCGAGGAATATGACTCCGGTGGCTAGTCTTCTATTTAGGCCTACGGCTGCGTAGTCGACAAGTCTGGTTACCTGGAGTTCCGTTGAATGTTGGCTTCCAAAGCCAAACTGTTTATTTGATAAAACGCCAAGCTCGGTGGTGGATTCCTCTAGTCTGCTTTGTATGACTCGTTCTATCACTTTGCTGGTTGCTGGTAGTAAACTGATTGGCATTCAGTTTTGTGGTAAGGTAGCGTTTTTGTTAGGTTCCTTGAGCATGATCACTAAAGCTTTTTTCCAGGGGGTTGGGAAGTGTTTCAGCCTCAAAACGGCGTTTGCTATGTTAGTGAGGGCTTTTATTCCTTTTCGGGGGAGTTGCTTTAGGGCTTTGTTGGAAATGTTGTCTATTCCTGGTGCCTTTTTGGTCTTCAGGTTCCTGATGATCCTTTTAATTTCCTCCAGCGAAGCCGGTCGCAGGATATCATTGGGGGCATCATGTTCTCTGAGTCGCCTCTCCGCTCGTTTACATCGGGCTTCGTTCTGCAGATCGTCATTTGGGGTAACGTTTTCGACAAACTGGCGCTCTGAGGTGTCGGCAAATGCCAATGCCTCATCCTCGTTTATGTAGGCGATACCGTGCTGTCCTTGGAGGGGTGGTATGGGGGTGGGTCAGTCCCGGAGGAGCTTTTGCATGCTCCAAAAGTTCCCTTCTTCCGGACTTAACGATATGAGATTTTCGGTCCAACGTTCGTTTCTGTGGTTTTGCAATTCTCTCCTTACTTCTTGAGCTAGGTACCTTGCTAACTGTTCATTTTCGGGTTGCCTGGTTCTCATGGACTGTTTCCTGGCTCTCCTTTTTTTCCTCACCAATTCGCGAAGTTCTGGTGGTAGATCATGCTGCAGATTCCATCTGGTGATGTGTATGATTGTTGTACTTGCTTCCATAGCATTTTTGATGTCCTGCTCAAAGGTTCTTGTTGCCTCTTCCAGATCATTTTCTGTGACTACTATGGGGTCCGGCTCATTTCCTTCTCCTACGTGTAGCAGGATTGGGTAATGGTCAGATGATCCGTCGTAGAGTGGGTAGCAATTTCAACTGGCAGTTCAAGTCCTCGCAAAAGGGGTATATCAATTGTGCTTGGAGTACGGGTGTGGTCATATCTGGTGTGATCTGGTGGGATTGTTAGTGATGGAATGATGGCAGAGATTTCTGAGGAATATTATTCGTGGTAGTATCTATAAAGAAAAGGTAGGTCGCCTACTTTTGTGAGGCATCCCCCACAAAGCGAATGGCTCTTCTTTGGATGGAATCAAAGAGCATCAGCGTATGTTTGGATGGTGAACCTCATATATGTGAGAACAGAATATCGTTTAAACAGGGTGTTCCTTGAAGACATGCTAATATTTGGATGGGTGATTCTCTGGCTCATTTTAAGAAGAAAACGTTATATAAACGTATGTCCTAAAAGTCTCAACTTTCGAGATAAAGGGTGATGAAGTTTTGAAAAATATTCAGTTTTTTGATGATTACTAAGACAATATTGTATACATCTGTGTGAAATTTGATACACGTCTTTCATACATCAAGGTGAATTTTCTGATGTACGAAGATTTTCATTTTCTTTACCAGTGGCACCGTTACGGGAAAATTATTGTTTATATTTCACTTAAAAGTGAGCAACGACGAAAATTTTCAAATTTCATATACAATGCTATAGAAGGCTATTCAATTATGTACAAGAAAGATCCTCCTGTTGATCCTCGATAGAACGCTTCGTTGTGAGAAAAAACGTAAAAACGAGACCAGACTTCAATTTTGATGTTTGAGTACTCCATTCAGGACATCCATTACTGGATAACCACCGTATGTAACATTTTGAAATTTGTATAGCGATTCAGTAACATAGCAGACTGAATTTTGCCACCACGAAAAGCTAAAAGGTATACAGGGTGGACAAAAAAATAATATATGCTTATTTTCAACATTGACACCCTGTATCTCAAAAGTTAGGACGTTTACGACATATGTTCATATGAAGTTTCATTTTTGAAATGGGTCGAAGAATCGGCCCCTTGAATATTAGCATATCATTAAGGAACACCCTGTATAGGTAGGTATGACATTGTTATAACTGACATACTGGGTTCCGCCTTTCTAGAGAAATTACAAGCTTCTGATTTGATGGCATTGAATTCAACTAGGTTTTTGGTTCCACATGCTGTAAGTCCAGCAAATCGTCATTGATAGCGTTGGCCTGCCTTAGTCGTGAGTTAGTTAGTTAGTTAGTTTCAGAACTGTTTTAATATTCTCCTGACGATGCTAGCATAGTTAGCGAAACACGTGGTTTGGTTAGTAGTAAAAAAAGTGTAGTGTATAGATATGGTGACTACATTATAGATTCAATACAATGGCTATCGGAAAATTGTTTGCACTTCAAGAATATGAAGAATGATTGTTCAGGAATTTTTCAAAAGATCAAGGGATATCCGAATTGGACTCACTAAATAACTACGTATAACTCGAGAAATAGGTAAAAGTTATGGATAAGCAAGATCAACGCATGATATCTCGTATACAGGATGTTTCAGAGTTGAAGGGACAGAAAAAATGCGGGTACGAAAGTGCTTCGTTCCAAAGATGAAGAGGTTGTCAAGTTTTTTGAGTTCGAAAATGGTCCAGCGGATTTCAATGAAATTTTCACGGTTTGTTCAAACTATCAACAGACATCTACTTTACCAATTATAGATCTGATCCAAAATTTCCAGTTGCGTGTCCAGCGAGGTAGTCGGTTGTTTTTTGCAGAAAAAACTCACATCCTGTTTTTTTGCGCTCTTTATTACATTAGGTAAAAGAAAAATGCTTACCTTATGGGAATTATCTTCGAGAACGTATTCTGTGTATTTATTTATAACTAGCAGACCTCGCAAACGTTGTTTTGCTATATACATTATTTATATAATATATGTTTTCAGTTCAATATTCATTATGACACTATTATTATATAATGTTCTTCTTCTTTTTAGTTTCGTTTTCTATAAAAGCGTGTTTCTTCAGTTTCTCAAACTATCATCTATTGCAACTTCTTTTAAGTTCACTTGGATTTTCCAATTTTGACGGAAGAATCATAATATCCGACTCCTTGAGCCCCATATAAACATTTACAGAGAAATCGGAACATAATTACAGAACTCGTCCGTAATATTGGATTTACTATCTTGAATTCCCTAATTTTGACGAAGGAATCATAATCTCCGACCCCGAAAACCCGCAGATACAGAATTTGAATAGAAACGGACCATAAATACAAAACTCGTCCGATATTTATATTAGATCCGCCATCTTGAATTTGCTGATGATACCGAGATAAAAATACAAACAAACAAACAAACAAACAAAGAAACAATCAAACAATCAAATCTCTCCTCTAAATAATATTAGTATAGAAAACAAATTAACTTTCTTTTGGGTGTATGATAAATTGACATTCATCATACAGGGCGTGGGAAGAAATTCTGAATTGAGACTCTATCACGAATCTGCGATTAGAGGTCTATAAAAATCACAAGTTTCCATCGTTCAAGTTTGAATCCCCTGATTGGGTATGAAAAGGAATATTCTCAGATAAATTATGGACGCATTCAACATTTTCACAATGACAAACAAAATCTGCATAATGGACGAGAACGTACGTTCTTGAGGTGTTCCAGATAGTATTATGAGAGACTTGATATTTTGAAATTCCTAGCTTTTTATTCCATAAGTAATAGCTAGTAGTATACCATTTAATCAGAGAATGAAAATGTTCTAGAAAGGACAATGCTCTTATGATTTTCTTTTTCTTATGGAGCGTACGAGAAGTGATCCCTAAAATGTACTGAGAACATCGTGCGTACCTAGAGAGCATATTATAGGGAGAAGAGATTCTCAAAAAAACTTCCGAGATTGAAGTTTTTAGGAGCATTTCTTCTGACCAGTATTCCCAAAAGCTTTGCCGTTTGATAAACACACAAGTTTTGGTAAAGAGTTGTTCGACATATCTAGAGGTTGACGACGAGATGATGTGTTGACTGGGCCTGTTGAGTACGTCTGACTAGCATTGCTAGTGATAGGATGATAGCAAGATGACCGGAAAACATTTTTCGAATGGAAGTTTCTATCATATTTTCTTATTTCTATTTTCATTATACTCATTATATCTCTGGATTTATGTAAACATTTTTCTCTACAAGCAAAGAGAAAGATTAACGACAGCTCTGTTGAAGTTTCAACTTTTGTGGCACTGATGGCAATGCCTCACATAATTGCCATGATTTTAAAACAGAGAAGTTTTAATAGACGTTATAAATAGCATGAAAAGTTAGTGCCATTTGTGGGGATCACTGTTGATATTGTTGAAGACAAAATTCACATTTGATGTGATGCTCAATCTGGATAGAGATTCTAGCTTCTGTAACGACTTGTGTTGTTCATTCGTATTGTTTTTATTGCCTTGAAGATTGGTTCGTCAATCACACAATAAATGATTCATTTCCTCATTTTGGCATACCGACATACCATTCTTTTTTTTGACAAAATAATGCTCATGAATGATTTTGTTATTAGTCAACACGTTAATTGCCGAGCACATATTCACACTGTTGGTATCAAAGCCGAAGCAAAATTCAAGAATTTGTCTCAGAAACCATCAGTGACTCTATGTAGCGTAAGCCTATACAGAAGATCGTTGAATGTTTTGACAATTGGGACCTCGGACCCAAAAAAATTAAAATTTTCAGATCGGTCTTGTAGACCGATTCGGCACTCATGTATACATGTGGAGATGTGTACCATAGATTTACGACTTGAGTTAATCCTTACACTTTTGTTGTTATCAGCTTCTTGATGTTCGTCAGTTACACATGTTCTTGGTTCTGATATACTTGTAATTCCATGCCACTTTTCACTCATAATGCTTACCTTTGCAAGATGTAAAGTAACTTTTATCCATTTCAGGTTCACTTTTTGTACCAATCATTGATGATGATCATCTGAATGGTCGAAACATGTCTAAAACGTTTCTGAAGCAGGACTAACCGCATATTTTTGATAATTGATTTAGTGGAGATGACTTCGAGACTTTTCTTCCTTAAAAACCCATGTTCCTCATCACGTTTGAAGTTCTCGAATAAAGAGCTATCTGATGATCTGATCAAGCAAATGATAGTGTTCTTATTCAGCAATATGGTAGTTTCGATTGAAACATCTCATCAATTTTTTGTTATGAAAGAATTTCTGCTATTTGATTCGAGAAAAGCACTGTCCAAATGGAGAGAATAATAATTGTCTTGACAATCTATGATTTGATACTCTTGTTTAGAGTATATTTATACTTTACTCATACGATGATAATCTCATTCTTATGACAAATTCTTATAACAAGCAATTGTTTATTCCAGTATATAAAATCAAGCCATAATATTGATTCAAAGGATATTTCGTTGAAGGAAGACATTCTTTTTATGTGTGTTCGTTGAATTTTATCAAAAGTTCCTATGGAAAAGTATTCTTTGTTTTTCTCATCTCTAATAATATCGTGAAAAAATATGAAAAAGATTATCCGAAAATTCACTCTTTTCGATATATCTGGAAAACCATGAACAATTTGGAAAATTGTCGAAAGCTGTTTGTGTGACCGTCCAAATGCGCAGCCTTTTCCCCACATAACCGATGTAGCAGAAAGTGCAACTGTTGTACACGGAAAAAAAGGAATTGTTGAATCAAGCAAAATTTAATTGAATGAAGCAAATAAGAGTGTCATATATGCACGACAAAATATAATCTTGAAATGAGTAAATCTATATCTTGTTTCAGAGCGAATTTGAAGTTTGAATTAAGTAAATATGTCTTGAATGAACTCTGGATCTTATTCAATCAAGCACATCCATGAATTGTTCATGAAGAGATATTGAATTGGTTCAAACAATCATTTTGTTTGATTCGAAATAACAAGATATTGATTCAATCAAATATTTAGTTGATTCAATGAAATATTT
This sequence comes from Phaedon cochleariae, assembly GCA_918026855.4. Classification (NCBI taxonomy): domain Eukaryota; kingdom Metazoa; phylum Arthropoda; class Insecta; order Coleoptera; family Chrysomelidae; genus Phaedon; species Phaedon cochleariae. The sequence continues at coordinate 15,671,041 of OU896709.1, read as the reverse complement.
GGTTCATTCAAAGAAATATTTGGTTGATTCAAAGAAATATTTGGTTGATTCAATGGAATATTTGGTTAATTCAATGAAATATTTTGTTAATTCAATGAAATAATTCGTTGATTCAAGAGAGATTGTATTTTCATTCGACATATTGTTCTGTTGAATCAAATTCAGTATCAATTCGGGAGTTTTCTGAAATTTTAGATCAAAAGAATGAACTAAACTAGGAAACTAGCCGACTTCTACCAGTCTTTACATCCCTTCAGCTGATGCAAAGCTATTTCGGATTGCTAATCGTCCAATAAGTTCAATTTATCCAGCTGATATTCCGAAGACGAAGAATCTGGCATCACGTATATGATGAATTCTAGGCATGCATAGACGAGGCGAAATGATCGCCATCTAGAGGCAAAAATGTAACTTGATGTAAAATGAACAAAATATTTCATTGATATTACATATTGCGTTGCTCTATTCAAGCAGATGATCCGTTCGAAACGAGTTCATTGCTACATCGGAATAAGAAAACTTGTATGTTGTTTCAACGATATATTCTCATCAAGATGATCATTATTTCATCAAATCAACAAAATTTTTATAGTTGAATCAAGATCGACATAATTTGTTCTCGAGGAAACCATATATTTTGTTGATAGAATTGATATTATACTGTTGATTCAATTAGACTACATTCTTGATTTGAACGAGCTGCTTCCATGAAATAATCATGTATCTGGTTGATTCAACAAAAAACTGCTCAGTCCAACAAAAATAATTCAAGCATAAATAATTTGTTGAAACAACAAATCCTTTTTTTCCGTGTAACGTTGAATTTTCTTGTCTCCTACCCGTCGAATTGAGGCTTCGCACTACTTCGTGGTCACTTTGGAGACCTGCAGGACATCTCTTTCCAAAGACTCGTTCATCCAACGAACAGCGAGGCTCTGGAACACATTGCCAAGGGAGATGTTCCTCGAGGCATATAACCTCCAGAAATGTAAGGAGATTACCAATTTCTACCTCATTTCCCTTGGTTCTCACGATGTTCTCTGAACATTACAGGATATTCCTTTTCGTGGGAACCAGAACATTAAAAAAAACCGGAGAATGGTGCGATATTTCATAAACTGGTGTCACTCCAAGAAAGTAAATATGATTATTCAGAGAATTAGTTACTGGCTCATTTGAAGAAGAATGGACTCTGGAGCCATCAAAGCTCTATGGTCTATTATATTCCTTATAGTCAACAGTGTCTTTATTTCTTGGATGTACACCACCAACGCAAACGGAAAGAATTGAGAAATGCACATGCGTAGCTTGTTGTCAGAAAGTGGGATAAGGATTAGAATAGCAGGATGAAATACGATGTTATCACGGAACTCTCCTGACGATATAGTAATAGCAATATCAATCTTGCAACATTGCTTTAACGACGAACAGCTGCCCTCTTTATTTTCTATTCTCAATGATAGGTGGCTGTTTCCTATATAATATGTAATATTTCATGTGATTACATTACTAATTGGAAATATTTCAGTAGTAAAATTCTGAGCTCAAAATCTGAAGATTCAACCCAAATCACCTATAGATCAAATCTGATGTCTCCTGTCTGCATAGGGTGTATGAATATTCATTATTTTAAGGAATTTAAAAATTTTCATTGTCATGTTACTTCATCTTCTTCAATATGATGGATTGAAGTTGTATTCGCGTAATAAAAGCAATGCGATGACCCAAAACATCGACATAATTAATATACCTCAAAATCAAAATGATTTTGCAGTTTCATATTTAACCGCGTTCAACTTCGAATAACTCGAAAAATGATCGCTTTATCGCCATGAAGAGAAAGTAGAATATTGACGTAGTAGTACTGGAGAAAGAATGTGAAAATTGTGATAAAATGGCAATTCCGCCAGTGGCGTAAAATCTGTTGAGGATCAACCAGTCACTTTCCCCTCTCGTACGCCTCTGGTAGTAGCCAGATAGATTTATTTCACAGAATTCAGTATATATGGCGTATAGATAGTATCTACATTTCCCGCCAAATATGACAATGATACGTCAATTCTTTCAAAAGTACTACACACAAATGATCTTTGAATAAACAACTAGAACACCCTGTAACTCAGACAGGCGACACATCCAATCTATTTTATTTGGGTTGAATCATTATGTTTCAAGCACAGGATTCAATAGTTCAAATATTTCCAATTAGTAATGAAACACTCTGTATACCTATTATATGGTCCTGATGATTATTGAATATTTAACCCCTCTCTCCCCGAACAAAATCCTAGATGCAGTAGGTACTGTTCATGACAGTACTTCAGACTTGATTATGGGAGCACCCAGGGTGCACCTACTCATTGTTTACTGGAGTGATGTTTACTGTGGAGGTCGATAGTGATTCGTTATTTCAGTGATGTTTCGATTCTAGGATCGAAGTGAAGTAACCGTTTGGAGCACATCCATTGACTTGCTATGACAAATTCGAACTCTACCACTATATTAGCTACAAAATTCCCTTGACGAAGTCAATTCTTCATTGGGGTGAATTTGACTCCTTAAATGGTGCTCGCTCTCTAGCCTCTATAGTGTTTCGAGTTACCCTATATATCGAAACTTTACCACTCTGGACATACTAACTTCAAAAAACTATTTGTGCTGGAGTGATGTGAGTATTCCCACTATACCAACTTTTTGATTGGCTACAGCGTATTCTAATGACTGAAATTATAAATTCCTATTGGTTTTGAGGAACGTCAAAATATAGCCAATCCAATAATCGGCACTAGATTTTCAATTTTCTATTAACACAGTCAACGGGATCCTTTCACATGATTTGGGCAAAACACTCCATGATGGCAATGTTAACACGATTTTCAGTAAATCTGTTTTCCCTGGTCCCCATATTTCGATCTCTTTCAGCCGGGTCTGATCGCTTTGCAGGGCTCGAGTTAATAGCCACTCTAATTGAAAATATTACTGACGTAGCAGTAATTTATAGCGAGCAGTAAACGTGAGGAATTGGCTCTACAGCGGTGCCTTTAAATAAAGGTGGTGCTTATAAAAAAAGAGTCAGTCCCATATTCCCAACTGAATAAACCTTGGTAGCCAGACATACCCTATCTCTGAAATTCTCAGCTGTTTGTGAGTTGGGAAGTGCCAGGGAACGAAGAAAATTGGCAAGCTGAAAGCGTAATCAATTCTGATCCTTCAACGGGCAAGTTTTGAACTGAAATAAGGCGATCAGCATGTATGCGGTACAGTTTAATAAAAAAATTGAATTGACGAAACTTGTGGCTACATAAGCGACAATTTCCTTTCTAACTTTCCAGAGTTTTCACGCGTGGAAACAAAAAGAAAAATCCACAAAGGGAGTACAGTGAAGGCAACCATAATATTTCCGAATTCAACAGGAGGTAACGAGTTCATTCAGATCTCAGCTGACAAAGATATGAACAGTGAGAAGCTGGTTTTTCAACAATGACAAGAAATTTTGTTATAATATCTAACAGAAAACATCTAGTCCCCTGAGTGACATGACAGAATATTGAATTATATCTGTTGAGTATCAAAAAACCTGAAATATTTCAGTCTGAGAAAATATATTCAATGAAATATATTTATCTACTCAATTCTAGTTTACCCGATAAACGTTGTTTTGCTATACCACATATATTTCTAGAAAATATTCTTTCAGTTGAATACCGATTCAACAACACACTTTCGTAACTTATTTCATGTTCTTTACTTCTATTTAATTTGGATATTCATTAAACTACTATTTATTTTCTACTTCTTCATAGTTCTGATGCAATCTTTATCTTTAGTTTCCTGAACTACTATTCAATCTATATGTTTTTCTTAGTATGTCTATCTGTGAGAACGAGTTTCATTATGTTTTATCAAACTACTATTTATCACAAATATCTCGTTCGCCGTAATGAATCAGCCATCTTGAATTTCTCAATTTTGACGGAGAAATGATAACTTTCCACCATGATAGATAGATAGATAGATAATTTATTGATCTTTTAGGTGTACATGTGATACAAATAAGACAAGTCAAGCTTCGAAAAAAAATGAGGTACAGATAAAAATCTTAAGTATTAGAAACATATTGAAAAAGTTGCACAAATACAGACATATTAAAAAAAAAACAATATTAAAAAAATATACATATATGTAAATTGCCTATATTCAATAAAAAAAATACACTATAGATAGCATCATTATTGAGCACTAGACCTAAGGGCAGCCATATATTCATCTATGGAGTAGAGGGCATTCGAAATTAAGAAATCTTTCAAATGTTTTTTAAAGTTGTATGAATTAAGATTTTTTACACATACAGGGAGTGCATTGTAGAGATTCACATCCAGAGAATTTTTGCAAGATTTATGCAATCTGAATCTGTTTGGCCTGATCAATTGACAGCTCCTGGTGGGATAATCGTGAAAGTCAGAATTTTTTCCGTAATCTTCTTTATTTTTATGAATATCCAACAAAAGTTGGTATATGTAAATAGATGGTAGCGTCATGATTTTTAGGGATTTAAAGAATGGTTTACATGAATCAGCGTAGCCAGCACCAGCGATAATTCTTATTGCTTTCTTTTGAAGAATAAATATTTCAATGGCTTTTGTGCTATTGCCCCATAAAATTGTTCCATATGAAATTTGGGAGTGGAAGAATGCATAATATGCTGATAGCAGTGCCTGAACGCCAATAATATTCTTCAGTTTTCGGAGAAGGAATATATATTTGGAGATTTTATTACTAAGCTGCTCTATGTGAACTGACCAGTTCAGTGTGTCATCTAGAAAAATGCCCAACAATTTGACTGAGTTCTTGTTAGAGACAATTGGAGAAAAATAGATTTGTTGAGTTTTATTCGAGTTCAACATCAAATTGTTTCTTCTAAACCATGATGCCGCTTTTCCTTGGGCCAGATTAATTTCATTTAAAAGCATTTGTCTATCCTTACCAGACGTGGTAAGGGTGGTGTCATCAGCAAAAGCAATACAGCCATAGGGAGACATGTAAGTGAAGAGGTCATTGATATAAATTATAAAAAGGAGAGGGCCCAAAACAGATCCCTGTGGTACTCCACATTTGATGAGTTCCAACTCAGAAACATTATTCGAATCAAGTGCAACACATTGCTGTCTATTTGATAGATATGATTTAAATAGAGCAAGTGCTACCCCTCTTATACCATATACTTCAAGTTTACTGACAAGAATTGAGTGAGATACACAATCAAACGCCTTGGTCAGGTCACAAAGAGCAGCCACAGTGTGCTCTCCTTTTTCAAAGCCATCGATTATAGTGTCAATAACTTTCTTCAGTGCATGTATAGTTGATGTCGATTTTATGAATCCAAACTGATTTGGATTGAATAGATTATGTTTAATGTAGTAACTATAAAGGCGAGTTTTCAATAAGATTTCAAATATTTTTCCAAAAATAGGAATTATCGATATCGGACGATAATTTCCGATTTCATTCGCATTTCCTTTTTTGAAAATAGGAAGAATTCGTGCAATTTTGAACTCATCTGGAAAAACTCCTTGCTCAATACACGCATTGAAGAGGATTCTTAGAGGTTCTATAATATATATAGCAGTATCTTTTATAATTATAGCGTTCAGGTTATAGAAGTCCAAGGAATTTGATTTTTTCAGTTCATATATTGCATTGACAATCTCTGAATAAGTGATGGGTTCCATAAAAAAAGAACCTGAGAATGTATGTTTTCCGATATCAGTAAGCCTGAAAGGGCTCAGATTTATATCTGGTGTTTCTTCTGCTAGTTCTTTAGTTATATCAACACCAACTTCAGCAAAATATGAATTGAATTCATTCGCCGTGAAATCATTTCCCTGTTTGTTGTTACCTTGTGCTCTATTCATTTCAAATTGGATTAATCTCCAGCTATCTCTTATTTTGTTGTCGGAATTTAAAATAAAATCTTCATAGTAGTTTCTTTTTGCAGATAAGACAATTTTTTTATATTCATTGTTCAACGTTAAAAAATCTTGTTTATGTACAGGATTATTGGTAACATTGTATCTTGTTTTCAGTGCTTGGACTTTGTTCTTTATATCTTTGATGTGGTCGTTAATCCAGTAGTTCCTTTCTTTTGATATACCTGATATTTTCCTGAGAGGAAAATGCTTATCTATAAGATTTGTATAACAGTTCAGTATAAAACAGGTCATATTTTCAATAGTGTTTTGGTTATAGAACTCATCCCAATTCACTTCATCCATAGACTTTAACATATTTTGTATTCCGATCTTATTGATATACCTTTTTTTAAGAGGTGATTCATTGACAAAAGCAGCACTTCTCAAAGTCATGAACTGACCAAAATGATCTGATAAACAGGGATCAATCACACCTGTTTCAAAATTTTCGTATGATGGTATATTTGTGATGATGTTGTCAATGCAGCTCCTTACACCATTATCAATTCTGGTGTTTTCAAAGATTGTGTACTCTAGACCAAAGGAATTCAATATCAAACAGAGTTTAGTTTTATGAGGGGAAGCTGTCAAAAAATCAATGTTGAAATCTCCCAAGATGATTATTTTCAGAAATTTATCGAAGAGAATAGATAATAAATCCTCAAATTTGCTCAAGAACAAATCACAATTTGAGACACATGAGGATCTGTAAATTGTGATAATAGCTATCTGCCTATTAACTAGTTCAATCCCACAGACTTCAATATCTCTTTCTCTGCTGTAATCATCAAGTACTAATGGTCTCACCTGTGAGAATATATTCATATTGACATATATGGCTACCCCACCATGCATGTTCCTAGGCCTGCTGTATTGAGAAACCAATGAATAATTTGGGATTTTACATAATTTAAGGCATTGTTCATCCAGCCAGTGCTCAGTCAGACATAAAACATCATAGTTGTGATCATCTAAAAAAATTTGAAGTCTATCTAATTTATTCGCTAGAGCTCGAATATTAATGTGAAACAAGGTTATATTTCTATCATTATCATTTTTGAAATTATTTTTACATGCGTCCTTTCTCAAGCCACTGATGCTTGTTTGTTTATGAATGGTACAGTTTGTTTTGGTTGCTTGGGAGCATTGCTTCCTTCCTGTTGGACAGGATCCTCTGATTTCAAAGGCATCCTCTTTTTCGCAAAAAAAGATACAAGTGCTCCGTTCGGCCACACATCACATCTCCAAGCTTTCTTGAGAAGGTCACGTCTGATGGTCACCTTTGCTGAGGAATATAGGTCTGGTCTTTTGGATGGATGTGTTTCACATTCCAGGCCAGGCAATGATGTTTCCAAAAAATTCTTGAGTTCTTCTGGTTTGGTATTTGGTTTGAGCCTCGTTACGTGAAGAGATACCAATCTCGGGACCGTTTCCACTTCGCATATTTGTTCAGTTTGTCCTACTAGATATCTACGTTTTTTTCTGTGAGTGACCTGGGTCCAATCACTCGTTTCTTCCGCCTGGGACTTTTCACTGCTCTGAGGATTCAGCAACTGTATGTTCCTCATGGAGGTGCTGGTTTTAGCTTCTTGAATAGCTTCGCTGAAATCTGTTTTGGATTTATATTTTCGTTTTTCGTTGAATTATTGTGTTTGCCATTCGTGTGAGTAGTCACTGCCGAAAATCCTGCTTTCGGTTTTACACCAAGGCCGAGCTTCAGACCTGAACCTGAACTCTGTGGCTTGGCGAGGGGTATAGCAGTAGGAGGGGTATTGTTTACTTGCACACTTTGGTATGTGATCGAACTCGTTTTTTGTTCCTGATGTAAATGATTTTCATCCTGCAGACACTGAAGTCTTTCTTGCAGATCTCGGATAATGAAATCCTTATGTTTTACAATAATTTTCAGGTACGAAATTTCTTTCTTCAGTGGATTTTCATCCATGTTTTCGATTTCGTCAGTACAAAATACATTCAAATCAGTCGAATCTACGTCGATCGGCTTATGATATTCTTTATGGTATGAAACCCCAAGATACCAATTTTGTATAGGATAGGATCCTAATTAAGAAACTGGTTCGCCATACTGTATCCGACATTTTGAATTACCCTATTCTGATAAAAGATATATAATTTATGTCACCAAAAATTCCCTCACACAAATTCCTAATTGAATCGGATAATATTTACAAAACTCGTCCGCCATACACTGAGAGAAAACTTGCGTTATCATAATTGGAAATCTGATAACCGTTATTATGATATCTGCAATAAATAGGGGACAGATGTGTTCATGTGCTACCATAGATGAAGTGAATTTTCAGGTGACTTGTAGTTATGGCAGCTTATTCAATTTGCAAACTTGTATGAAAACACCGCTGCTGAATAACTACTAATTGTTCTAGTTTCTATGATAACACAGAATGTCGAATAGGAATTATTCCCATAAAATGTTGCAGTAACTCTCCACTCTACAGTGGTTATTAGACTATCGACATAAAACAGCATGTTTTTATTACTGGCACAACCATCTTGAGGTAACGCAGTAATTCGTCTCATTTTATTATAGTTATCTGATATCTGCATGAAACCTGACATTTCGACATGCTATTGTAATGTAGCTCATTTTCAACAGTTATCCCAATATTTTTTCACTCTAGTATATTCATCAAACAGTGGTAATAATCTAATCAACATTATTCGATGGTATGCATTATGAAACCGTGCTTTGAATCACTGCAATGAAAATAAATATCCTATCCACACTATCACTTTTCATGATCCAAAGTTATTGTTTTCAAAAAAACAAAAAAATACGTTTAGTCTCTGAATTGAAATATTGGGGTATCTGTGGAAGTTTTTTGACATTACTCATTGATTTTTTCGGAGAAATATCATCTATATGCATTACTGACGAATTTATTAAGAAATGAGAGGTTGAATACTAATATTACTCTTCCTTCGGAGTTATGATGAGAATTGTCAATAAAACTGCCCTCACAGAAACCCAGATATTTTGATTCAGAATCTCATCGATCATTTTGTTTTTGAAATAAACCAATTTTAGGCCTTGAAAAGTGGGTATGGAGAATAATTGCAATAATGCAATGCACGGTGTTTTCCACAGATCGGTTCACAGCCAGCACTAAAACAAAATTTTGCTACATCACACACATTCATCCACAAGACACGGCGCGGCTCTATCGATTCAGACGATCGAAACCATTGAACAATAATTGAACACGGGCACCCATGACCGAGAACAGAGAAATGAACGCGATCTGTATCTTTGTCAGCCTCAATACTAATGAAACACTAGAGCGAAATGAGCCGAATTACGATTGTCGAATGATTGCCTAATAACCGTCATACACGTGAATTGCTAGAGTTATTCGTCAACGTACAAACCCAAACAGCTATGATTATTGGGACAAACATTATCTGAATTCGCCAATGAGCATAATTCACAAAACGAGCTATGTCAATAAAAAATCTGAATAGACTGGAATTTATAAAATTCTCATAGTGTCATAACCGAGGTCATAACACACCTGCGTTATGATGGTAGCAAATGTCCATTCAAGGGTATTACAAATGATTTAAGAAATCGATTTTTATAATTACAGAATGGAGAGAATACTGTTGTAATAATAAAATGATCAGGAATAGGAGATTTCCTTATAATGGTTATTACAATCAGAGCTGGTAGATATTTTTAATATCCAGTTTCTCTCAGTGTATTAGTTCCACCATCTTGAATTTTCTCATTTTGACCAAGGAGTCATAATTTCCGACCACTAAAATCCTCAGATATCAATTTTAAAGATAAAATATGAGCCCAGAGAGGCCCTCCTAGGGAGTTATAGCCATCTGAGAGAGGGACCGAGATGATGGTTTTTTGTAAATATTACTTCCCATGCCCGATTTGGAGATGTTAAAAATGATCTGAAATTTGGATCAGGGACTTGGGAAATATGTAGGACTAGAGGCATTTCTTTCCCCAACTTTTTTCAATGCAATTTTTGGCACTTTGACCAGTAAAAATGAAAATATCATAATTTTCACTCAAAAATGATACTCATGTTCAGTTTCGATAGCTCTCACCATTTTCGAGATGAATCGATTTTCAAATTTTGCTGCGTAATAAAAATAGTGCTTTTTCTTTATACTATGATACCAAATATTCCCAGAAATCATTTTCTGATCGAAAATACCCTTTTTGCAACATCAAGGTTCTAGTGATGAGAAGAACAACTAGAAGAATGATTTGACAGATAGTGTATGAGTTCCCTTTCAAGAAAGAGTACTATTTTTATCACGCAGCAGAGTTCGAAATCGGTATATCTTGAAAATTGTGAGTGCTATCAAAAATAAACAACTGTTTCATTCTCGGGTAAAAATGATGATATTTTCATATTTCCTGGTCAAACAGCCCGAAATTGCATAGAAAAAAATGTTGTGAGAAAAAATGCTCCTAGCCCCACCCATTTCCAACGCCCCTGATGAAAACTCCGGAAAATTCTCAATATTATTTAATCGGGAATGGGGAGTGATATTCAAATCCAAAATATCATCACAGACGGATTTGAAAATATTTACAAGAAATCCTCATTTCGAGCCCTCTTTCAGATGGCTATTATGCTCAGGGTGGCATTTCTGGGCTCATGTTTATGTGAACTATTTTTGCTCTTTTTCTTTCTAGAATCTGTGGTTCGAATCTATTTATGTTATTTCGAGACACCCTGTACTCAGGGTGAGTAAAAAATGTGTCTAATGGCCCAAAATGTATAAGGAAGATATATCCTCGATCCGGAGTGAATAAAATTGAAATAATTCTCCCACAGAACTTCTGAATGATCCTGAATGAATGTGCAAGAACATCATCTCTATTTTTCTTTTTAAAACATTATCTTTCTCGCAATATTTGCATTATCCTCACAATTGTTCTAGAATTTGGTACTAGGTGAGGGGAAAACATCTCGGCATAACGAATAACCTGAAATTTTTCGAAATCTTTCGTGAAAATCGCAGTAGTACTACTAATGAAGAAAACTAAACAGGGTAATCAACAATAACAATGTTAATGTCATAAACATCAGAATTGAGATAACGATATTGATCAAGGTCTCCTAAAATTATGTTACCGATGAATAACATGCATGTAACATGTGACTACAAAAACTCATATATCTCGAAAACGGATACAATATATGTATCATGATAAAAGTATCGTTTCTATCTAGTTTTTCAAAATGCTTTCATTTTTCCATCAAAAAAAATACAAGGAACATAGTTGTCCTCAAGAATTCATGTTTGACCTTCTAAGAATACCCTATATAAAACAATATCAAAGATGTAGAAGTGTATCAGAAAAATGTATTTTATCAACATGTTCAGTTCAGACTTTCGTATTCTCGATCAAATCTCCTTCATTTTCTATACTTACACTCTTTATATCTCTTTCGCACGTTATTTTCACTCAGTCAGTTCTTCTGGTGGTATATCTGTCTGCAAATTGATATTATTCTTTGTTGCAACTCTCATCTATTTCTAGGTCTGAATTTCTCACTCTGTACCCAGATGATCTAATCTTGACTACCATAATGTCTGGTACTATTGAAATTCTTGAAAGGATTATTATACACGGTGACTTGAGAAATGCAATTACCCAAAAATTGTAACCCTAATAAAAATCACCCCTTATGAGATATTGTTTAGAAAATTGATATTGGAGTATTTGTGGCTAGTCCGAATCCATTGCCATTATCCGAATTCTTGAAAACCAATGACTAATCTGCGTTTTCTTTGATTTTGCTGAAGTTCTTGTCATCGCAGTAGGCTAAGATATTGTAATCGATAATTGTTTTTCTCTCGACAGAGTAGATTATTTCGAGAAGTATATTATGAGAAAATAATAATAATAATAATAATTTTATTGCTTCTAAAACAAGTTTACAGCAAGAGTTGTATGGTGTTTGAAAAATAACATCAAAATTAGAGTGAGAAAAAATACTATATAAACAATGAAGATTGAATGAACATTTGCCAACGCAGTGGATTATTCATTCATGACGAGACAATGGACATCATTAATTCAATATACCTACTTAATATAATTCACTCATTATGAATGAACGTAACCTGAGAATATTCCATATATACTCAGAAATTTCTTTGGCTACAGAAATTGTTGGATTTTCTAATGCGTTGATGAGTGCTTCCACATTCTGAAGGCACTGTTTATGTTTCATTACAGTATAAATCGGGCATTCAAAAATAATATGGAATAAGGTTTCTTTTTCGTTTCTGTTGCAAACAGAACATATTAGATCTGGGTCGATCGAATATACAATTCCGTTAAATGTGAACTTGATCCTAAAATGATTGGACATGCGCAATTGTGCAAGAGTGCGGGTAATCTGTATGAACTTCAACAGTAAATATGTACTTGGTTCCTTTGAAGTGCCCAAAGCATTGTATATGTTCATGAAGGGGTAACGAGATGCTATGTTAACATCGCTGTCAAACAAATAGTTGTAATATTTATCCAGTATCTTTTTCTTATTTGCAATCAAAGTTTGAGCATTCAAAGAGTTCCAAAATTCTTGAGATCCGCTATCAGTAAAAAGTTTTTTAATTTGAAGTGTCCAATTATATTTTGATTCCGTAGAGCTTATTAATCTTACTTGCATGATGTTGAAAACACAGTCTTGGATAACGGTTATCTTCCATTGTAAAAATCTTATGTAACCAGTTTAGTGTGATTTTGTATATGTTATATGATAACTTAACTCTTCCAGTTTCCAAACGGATTATAGCATCAGGTGTGTTGATGGGCACCAATAGAATTCTTTTAAGGAAACTAAGATGTACTCTTTCTAATACCTCCATGTATCTAATACCCCACACTGAAACAGAATTGAACATAACACTCATAATGACTCGAATAATTTCATTCGTGGATACCAGGTGTGAATTTTAGATTTAGCTAGAATGGGCAGTAGCGAACCAACAGCCTGTTTTCCTTTAACTCTGGCAACTGATGACATTTCAATAAATAGGCCTGAAGAGGTGAAAGTTACTCCTAAGTTAACATACTTGTTCGTCACCTCTATTGGGTGTCCATTATGAGAAAAGAAATCCCAAATTGTCCCAAATAGGAATACAAGAGTACAGGGGTGTGGTGGAGCACACACACACACACTGTATATACTTATTTGGACAATTCATATTAGAATATTGTGAGGAATCATAGCCTGAAGTTTGTCAAAGTACTTTTGAATCACCCTGAATCAACCAACAACTATCGCCCTATCAGTCTAACCTCAGTCCCATGTAAAGTCATGGAACGAATAATATGTAGAGCACTCATCGAATTCCTAGTCAACAATGACGTTATTGATCCACATCAACATGGATTCCTTCCTTCTCGTTCCGTTGTCACAAATCTACTCTCTGCTGTCAACTCATGGACCACTTATCTTGACAATAGTGAACACGCTGATGTAGTGTACCTGGACTTTTCGCGAGCTTTTTATAAAGTGCCAATTTCTCGTCTAATTCATAAGCTAGAACATTACGGGGTGCGAGATAATCTCTTGAAATGGATCGAGTGTTTTCTGACTGATAGACGTTTCTCTGTTCGGGTAGGTGATAGCAATTCTGAATCACGCGTCGTTCTGAGTGGAGTTCCGCAAGGTTCTGTTTTAGGGCCCATTTTGTTCTTGGTATATGTATCCGACCTCACGCAAAATTGCCTGTCCACGGCACTGGCATACGCAGACGACCTTAAGATATACTCCGCTCCACCACCCACTCTCCAGGATGACCTAGATGGCATTACTGATTGGTGCTCCAAGTGGTTGATTCCCCTTAATCAGGCTAAATGTTCTGTCCTACATCTTGGAAAACGAAACCCTCATCGTTCTTACTCTGTCAACGGCGCTAACTTAACACCAGTGACTCAGCAAAATGACCTTGGCATCATCATCACTGAAAACCTAAGCTGAAGTGCGCACGTCACCAAAGTCGTCAGTAAGGTCAACCAAATATTATACATGATAAAGAAATCATTCCAGGACCTGACCCCCGAGGCATTCCTCAAAATCTACAACACTTACATCCGGCCCCATCTCGAGTTTGCAGTGGTTATCTGGTCCCCCCTACTCAGACAGGACATTAATCGCCTTGAAGGAGTTCAAAGAAGAGCCACCAAAATTCCTCGTGGTTTCAAGAACATCCCCTATGAAGAACGACTTCGAAGACTGCAACTACCCTACCTAGAATCGAGACGTGAACGTGGTGACCTGATAACTACATACCGTATCCTGCACGGCAATTTCTTCATTGGTCAAGATTTCTTCTATCTAGATACGGACCCTCGGCTTCGTGGGCATGTCTACAAACTGCGCAAAGAGAATTTTCGCACTTCGACAGGACAACATTTCTTCTCCAACCGTGTCGTCAATCAATGGAACTCTTTACCCAATGGAGTTGTGTCTGCTCCATCTCTGAACTCGTTCAAAAGCCGCCTGGACCACCATATGAACAATAACTAATATCGACATATTAAGTACTTTTCATACTTGGTTTCTTATTCTCTTATTCGCTATTTTCTAAGCATCCAATGCATCCAATTATTAGACTATAGGGCACAAATTGTTACATAACTTTGTTATCCTGAGCATTATGAGCCTCTGGCTCCTGCTCTTATCATTTTTGTAATAATAATAATAATAATAATATACCTCGAGTGATAATGCTATTATGAAGCGAAGAGTGTGAATTTTTGTTATTGAATAAGACAACGATGTCTCATGTCGTATATAGCACACATGATGGTGTGTTCTATAGTATTATAATCAAGGGTATAGTGGAAAATATAGATATTGGCACTTGGGGATCCTCAATGTTCGAACAATAATTATACATCAACGCATCTGTTTCGTTTTAGGTTAATGAGCACCCTATAGACTAATTAGCATTGTTTTCCACAAAGATCGTGGTTGATGAAATACATTTTGTTCCACACCGCATGAATAGATTTCCCAAGGGTAATAATATATCTCTTGAAAACATTGTATGGAAAGATCATCTGTATGCGCATTATATTTTTGCGTTAGGTGTACGATGAGATAATGTTCATCATAAAGTACGTGGAAAAAATCTGAATTGAGAAAACCCAATCACGAATCTATAAATACAAATTACCATGCATCGGTTAAGTTTGAACCCCTTGATTGGGTCTATGAAGGTAAAAAAAAATGGATATTTATAAAGAAAAACATCTTGAATCGCATTTTCAATTTTTTCCATCTCTTGGAGATCAGAAATGGAAAATCCTATGATGTTCGAAGAACATCGTGAGTACCTATAGGGTATTTTCAACAGAAAACATATATACTTTCTTGGCTATATATGCCACGACGAACACACTGAATGAGAACTTGCAAATAACAATTTGAAGTTGTAAATCTGCATTCTGTATGAGGAAGGGAGAAAGGGTGTATGTATTTGTGTTCAATAATAGATGTAATTTATTGTTCGTCGTGGCAAATACCCAGTAGAGTAGTTTTATTTGTTGAATATGTTGAAAAATAAATACTCAATATATTTTTTCTGCAACCGACACAGAATTCAATATCAAAATAAGCTCTTGAATTGACGTTCCTATTACTGACACAAACATAGGTATGTTGCTAGGCAACACATTTAATTCCTAGGATCTAAGGTTGTACTTCAGCTCCTAGGAACTGGAAACGATGTACTAGAGGTCATCAAGAATAAACAACATTGTTACGGTTGGCTATTTAGGTTGGGAAGCATACCTGATTTGTTCTCGATTTCGGCAGATTTGGCATTTCATACCTATGCTGGAGATATGAATACACCATATTGGGTATAGTTGAGTATATTTGTTTTCATCGGGAAAGACTTCATGATTCACATACTTGCTTGATATGTTTTCCATTCGTTATTCTCAGGATGGATAACTTATTTTTGAATAATCTTGGCCAGTCATAGTTTTTTGTCTCAAACAACGATATTATTTACCTTCATTCGATTATCGAGCCAAACACAGTGGAGTGTGGGAACAAATAAATTATCGCTATCATTATTGTTGATATGCTTACTGAGTAAAAATTTTCTACGTCTTTTTCCTATACCTGGCACTGGCGTGGCATTTGCTATTAGAGCACCTCTGGTCCATACACAAATATGTCACTCTGTGGTTCTATCTATATTATTGGAACTACAATTCGAATATCCTTGGAAATTGAATGAACCTGATCTGTTAATGCAGGTAGAAAATTCTCACCACACGGATTATCTGTTGCATTGCATACATATGGCACGGCATTGGTGGTTTCTTCACATATCCATTTGAGTTAATTCTTTCGGTTGCAGAAAAATAGCATGTTTCATTCGGATCAAAAGTGACTTTGTTTGAATCGCAAATTCTGCTTTCCCTCGGCTTGTCAAACATAGTATCACTTTTGATCATAATAAAACAATCTACTGTATTTATCAGATAGAGAATGCGAATTCTATATTTCTTTATATATATCCTTATATGATCATTTTCAATATGCATCATATAGATATATTTGTCTAGTCTACATTGATCAAAATTAGATCGTTACTTAAATCATGAAAATCATCCATGTCTCAAAGTGGTCCCAGTTAGTTTCAAAGAAGATGAAAGGAAAACAAAGTCAGTCGATCACACTTCCTTTCATTTACATCACACTTTATAAAAGTAAATAACAATTAACAATATCAACAAGCCAATCTCTTGCCGATACCAAAATTTACTACAAGAGAAAATCGGATAGCTTACTCTGTTTTTGATTATTTCAAAGAACAAAAAACATCTCTTTCATGTGGATCAGTGAATTAAATTTACATCGGGTAACTAACATTATTTTGGCAGACATTGTTGGACACAAAATATCCAACAATCATTCAACATTATAGGGATTCCCTTTCGTGCGCTCCAAGCGATAAAAAAAAAAGAAAAAAAAAAAAAAAAAAGAATCTCTATACATCGGTACCTTAGATATAAATTATTAGAATACGTCTTCTGGGACTCGTCAGTCTTTGATTATTCAGATGATGAATTGCATAATATGATATACATAATTCTAACCTAACATCAAGTGGGGGCACTTCGAAGGCGCAGATTCATTACTGCATGGCAGATACCCTTCAGATTCGCTGCTATTCAATGATTTCACCACACATAATATGCACATATTGGTATTGGTATTGGTAGGTTGGATGGTGACAGATGCGCTGCGACCCAATTAGATCTATTGTGCCCCATCTGCTCCTGCTATATCAAGGATTTCTTGTTCATAGCAGCCCCTCGAGATTCAATTCCTTCAGGAATTTGAGGATTTTGAGGGGGTCTAGCTGTGGTATTTCATCCACAGTCAGCTTGTGTGTTCCCAGTATGTTCAATCTTTTGTGATGTACAGCGTCACACTCCATCAGTATGTGATGGGTTGTTTCTGGTTCTTCCTCACAGAATCTGCAGGTGCCGTCCTCCTGTAAGCCTAGCTTCCTTAGGTGTTGTTTGAGTCTGCAATGCCCCGTTAGAAATCCCGTTATTGCTTTTAGACTTCCTTTACTGAGGTTTGTCAGTGTCTTAG
The DNA here is from genome assembly GCA_918026855.4 of Phaedon cochleariae. NCBI lineage: Eukaryota > Metazoa > Arthropoda > Insecta > Coleoptera > Chrysomelidae > Phaedon > Phaedon cochleariae. Next base: position 15,653,418 of record OU896709.1, on the reverse strand, counting down.
ATCTTTCTCGCACATATGCACTAACATTCTTTGGCCAACATCAGCCACATCTGTCTCACTCGGAGGACTTTATCTATACAGTTCTTGTAACATGTTCAGTCTTTTTTATATAACATGATGTGTATTGTGAATATTATGCTGAGAAATTAACGACTATAATACTATAGATGGAAAGATCCAAGTTCGAATCCCCACTCAACCTACCCTTTTTCTATGTTTCATTCTTCTTCCTCCCAGAAAGATGTAATGTTAAGTTCACAAAACCGGCCAGTACTTTAAATTCCGAATCATTCGAGATCGAATTTCGAATTCCGAAAATTAGAGGGTATAAGAAGTATACCAAATTGTTCAAAAATGGGCGGGTGGACTGATAATGAATTATTGGCATACAATTACTCCACTGTGTCATTAAGGACCTTAATTAATATTTGCAACACCTCTCACGACCTTCATATATGTAAATAATGAGTCTATGCATTGTTCAAAATTGTTGAATTCGAGAGCGCATTTCGAACCTAACGTCATGGCCGCCATTTGGCGATACGTCGAATAAATGGTGACGTCAGCTTTTATGCTGTTTCGTTATTGGTCAGATAATCTTCCATTCCCACTCATCAAGCTAGGTTGTCAAGTCACCTATCATAATCAAGTTATCAAAAATATATTACAGTCTTGCTACTCCTGTCGTTGAATAAAACACGAGATGAAACATATAGTAGGAGGAAGCCATGATAGTATACAGTTCATTCTTGGCGTTTTCGAGCAACCAGCATGTCCAAATATTTCTTAAACTTCAAAACAAAATATCATGTGAATGTTGAAGACTTGCCAACAATCTCGAATCTGTATTCAACACTGCTTCGTTTATGCAAATCTGCCAAGCCGTTTCAAACTGACAAGCGTTTGAAATTTACCTCGGAAACATGAATTTTTTGCAGTATATAGCCACCTTCCATTCGACTGTGTGTTTAGCACCGGAGCTACTCCAGAGCATGTAAAATAGGCAGAAACACGTTCTTTTTGTTAGTGCTTGAAGCCCCGGTGCTTCATCGTGCTACACCTACTACCTTCCCCCACCCCTCTGTCACTGTCGAATGACAAGCTATTTTTTGTTAATTTCAAACATTATTTTCTGTTCACATGTATCAGGATAGTTCAACTCACATTAATTATAATATGCTCGTCTCCAGAACGAGACATCATCAACATTTCGAGAATTCACTAGTACCTAGGTACTTGTTACAATTATTGTTAATTAAAATTTTGTTGCAATTCGAAGTTATCTTCGTTTTGTATAGGTATTTTATAGGTTATTCCCATTGATGTCCGAATTCTAACCTATTCATTTTCAGAATTAAAAACATATCAAGGTTAATTCTCATGATCGACGCGGTCGTTCTTGATAATCATAATGTGCTTTTACGGTTTTTGAAACATGCCACCCTAATATTATTTATCTACTCAGAAACTCATCATTTAAAGTCGTGCTATTTTTTTCTTCCTAGTCATTAGGTTTCATCAGCAATTCAAATTGATGGGACTTTCCATTCATCGAGGTTCTAGATATAAAGTCTGCCGAATTACTGCCAGTTAGTCTATATTGATTAGGGAAATAAAATGCAAATATAATTAGTTCTCAACCTCACAGCTGCTCTTCATACAATTACTATGCTAATTTCATCAGCACAAAAAGTAGTCTGGAAAATGGAAGAAGGTAACATCAAATTGGTGTTTCAGTTCTGATTTCAGAAGTTCAATTAAATTCATCACAAGACGATATTATACAATTCTTATAAGGATTAAAATGTATACAGTGTGTCCATTTAGCGCGTAATTTTTTGATATCTCGAGAGCCATAACCTATAGGGAAAAACTTTGAAGAAAAAAAATCTTTCAGTTGGTGAATTGGGCATGGTATATCCAATGTTTCTACCAGTGGTAATTGCGTAAATAGGCTATTCATTTATTTTGAAGTTGGAGCTGATGTTGACACAGAGATGACGAGCGAGTCGTCATTGGCTTGTCATTGGTTCGACCAAGCCCGTAACGCGCAAGTCTGTGCGTGGTGGTATGCGCACTGATGGCAAAAAATAAAACATGTGGACACCAACTTCAAACCTTTCCAGCAGGCCCTTGAGCCCAATTACAGGTGTACATAATTACAAACTAAGTGATTAGAAGTGATTAAAAAAAAGTTATACAAAATATCAGTTAGAAACTGAGTTAAGAATAACACGTTTGAACTGTGCAAATGATAAAAATAAAATATCGACAGTTGAGATATTGTTTACACTTCTAGACATTGTTGTTATAGGCGAGAGGAAATTATGTATTGTGTTAGGTACAGGTAAGTAAAATGTATTACAAGCACGTGAAGAAGCTCGAGGAACATTGAACATCATTTGTGATAGGATAGTAGAGGAATCTATTTGATTGTGTATAATTTTGTGAATGAAGCATAAGTCTCTTATTTCACGATGTTTTTCAGGTGATGGCAAATTGAACTCACTAAGGAGTAGGTCAGAGTTATAGCCTCTTACAGGATGATTACCATGCCTTTTATAAAATGCAAATTTCAAAAATTTCTTCTGAACATTCTCAATAGCTGAAATATATTCACCATAAGTCTTTCGATTCAGTGACTCGCACTAAAATATTGTCATCAAGCTTATAGTTAAAGGTGACTGGAACAACTTTTCGAGTGAATGTCATAACTTTACATTTTTTAATATTCAACTGAAGTTTGTTCTGGAAGCACCAGTGACTTAGAGAATTCAAGTCTTCCTGCAATGCAATGCTATCCATTTCATCTTTAATTTCTCTGTAAATCTTTCTTATATATCATCAGCAAATAAAAAGTTTTTGGGATAGGATATGATCAACAATATCGTTTAAGAAAATTAGAAAAAGTAAAGGTCCAAGGATTGATCCTTGAGGGACACCAGAAGATGCCGTAAAGCATCGCACTCAACGTAAAGACTACGGTCAGATAAGTATGACTTGAGAAGCAACTGAATACTTGTAGAGATATCAGAGCTCGATAACTTATTTATTAGTTGTTGATGTGACACGCTTCACTGAAGTCAGTAAGTATAAATAACATCAACCTGATTTCTCCGGTCTAAACAATCTGAAATGAATTGCGAAAACATACAAAGGTTGGATGCAGTGTTTCTAGTCTTGACGAAACCATGTTGGAACTCAGATAGACATGAACGGATATGATTGTATATCAAATCAGATAGGATAATCTCAAGTATTTTCGAGAAAACCGAAATAATTATTATTGGTCTGTAGTTTTCAATGAGTGTGATTTTTCCAGATTTGAAGACTGGGCATATTCTTGAAAGTTTCCAACTCTCAGGGAAGTAGTTTTTTTGAAGAGCAAGATTAAAGATTATGGGTAAAGGTTCGGAAAGCTGATTAATGTGATTTTTCACAACTTAAACTGGAATACCATCAGGACCACACGTGAATTTATTTTTGAGTTTTTCAGCGGCATCAAATATTTGTTTTTCCGTGATGGTATTTATGTTCAAGAAATGGTGACTCAGCATTGATGACATATTAGATTGGTGATCGCTTGAGAGTACCATATTTACATCCACCTGATGGCTATAGACACTGGTGAAGTGCGTTGCAAAACCATTAACTATAGAAAGAGTTGTAGAAAGTGTATTACCGTTATACAGTGTGGTCGTTCAAGTGTGCAACATATGGGAATCTTTTTAATGAATTGCACAACCAAAATACAGTTTGTGCCAAAAGTTGGTGCATATGTGGTCATATCATTTTAGGTGCACTTAGAATGATTGTAAGTCACACAGCATACAGGATAGGTCAAAAAATATAAAAATTGCTCAAGAGTAAAGTACCCTTATTTCAGAAAATTCAGCAAAATGTTATGGAAAAGAGTTGTTTAATATTGAAAGTTATGCCTAAATACCAAAACATGGCCTCCTAAGACATTTTTTAGTTTTTTAATTTTGTTCGTTAATAATTTCCCAATTTGTAATATTTCAGATACAAAATGTGCACATTGAATGGAAGTTTTTGAATATGCATCATTAATGATGTTTTACCTTGTTAAAAATATGGTTTGCGAAATTTTGAAGTTAAGCTGAATATCGTTGCAACGAACGTAAAGTTTGTGATTCCCTAAAAAAACTAAAATCTAAGTTAATTGCACAAATATGCTTGAATTTGAACGAAGGTATGCTCAACTGACTTTGTTATGATTAACTTATGAAAGTATTCAGGGTGAATATAAAAAAAACTACAGATTGGGGAATTATTCACGAACAAAATTGAAAAACTAAAAAATGTCTTAGGAGGCCATGTTTTGGTATGTAGGCATAACTTTCAATTGTATACAACTTTCCTCAATAACATTTTCCTGAATTTTTTGAAATAAGGGTACTTTACTCTTGAGCTATTTTTATGTTTTTTGACCTACCCTGTATGTTGTGTGACTTGCAACCATTCTAAGTGCACCTAAAATGATTACCGAACATGCACCAACTTTTGGCACTATCAGTATTTTGGTTGTGCCATTCATTAAAAAGATTCCCATATGTTGCACACTTAAATGACCACACTGTATAACATTTCACCTGGAATGCGTGATTTGTTTTTCTTCGAGTTTATATAGTTCCAAAAACCATTAGGATTATTTTTGAGCATTGTTTCAGATTTCTCTACGTATATCTTATAGTCATTAGTTATACCTTATTTGATGAATTTTCTTAAATTTCTAACACTTTCTAAGTAAAAGAGGTATTTAGATTTTTTGTACATTTTCAAATAATGGTTTTTATATTTTATTTTATGAATAAGGTCTCTGCTATACCACGTTGGAAACTTGCTTAAGGGTCTAGACTTTGATTTTATTATGTCGAGAAGGGTCTTACCACACTGCTCGCTGGTTATGTATTCACCATTATGCACGTTGCTTAGGCTCAGTATCAACCAAAAACATTTTAGCTTCAACGTGTACGCGTATTATTATTCAGCAAATTCACAAAGAACTACAATGATTAAGAAAAAAGTGTTATAACAATTACAACTTAGGTGCTGAGCCAAGCAATGCTTCACAAGAGATAACAGATGAATATGACCAATCGTGCTGATCATTGCACTATAGTTTAGTATGATAACAATAATTATTGAAATATTCAATTGACAATAACTCAATCATTTTCAACTTTCATGTTAGCGAGTCAATTTTTTTTATTTTGAAGACCATTTCACCCAATTCAGAATAGTGCCTCTTTTTTCAAAATCAACTTGCAATTTCTTTATATTCTGGATGAAACGTCGTCTGATATTGATCGTGGAATATATTTCGAATCTAAGTACTAAGTACCATGCACAAATAGGAATGTAAATTTCTAACTCACTACGTAACACTGTCTGAAGTATACAAAACTAGTAGAACTCGTTTCATATTCATTTCTGGAGTTTGGAGAATGGAATATTGATTTCTGAAATGGGTTGTGTATTACTCAGGTAATGGATACATCCCTCTAGGTGCTCCAAGTATGGAATTTCATATGCATAAATATAGATGGCTGAATCAAATTGAATCCCATAAGGCAACACAGAACTTACCTCAGTCTTTAGGTTGAGGTCACTTGGCTAACTCAGATCGTAGATTAGGCCAATAAGTATAGTGGAAAAAATAACGCGATATTGAGAAATCAAGTTGTACAGTATTGGATTTAATAATTTGGAATAATATTAGTTGTGTGAAATCTAAATCAGTTATATATCGGGTGACACAGGGTATCTATCTATCATTTCATGAAAACTGGAAAATGCCAAAAACTGCAGAGCATGCATGTTCGTTTTTCATTTTGACAATTTGATTAATGTACCTTATCCGATTTTTGTTACCTTTGAGAGTCATAAATTTCCAACAAAATTTGAGATAATTTTTTTCCATCTTTATGAAACCCCGCTGACAAACCTGCGGCACTTTCTTGCTGTGTGTCACCCCTGGCATCACGAATTAGCCATGGTACAAAACTGTATACCCGCTTGCACAGAGATTTGAATGATGCTTATCTTCGTTTGAATAAACCGAAAAATGTATAAGGGCAAGGTGAGTTGACACCTAGGACATCCGGCAAATTGGGTCAACAATTGTGCCCTCTGGCGAGATTGAGCGAGCTCTGAAGGACATGAAATTTGATCAGGATGAAACTGAGCTTGTTGGGTCAAGAGCGTTCCATTCTCAGGATGGCCGTGCTGGTGTCTAGCAATTAGATACCCTACTACTCAATGAAATGTGCATACGTCTCTAGCTGGCTATCACAGAGACATGTGCAAGTGCTGGTTCATCACTGTTCGGCGTGAAGTCGAACTTAAAACAAGCATGTACCCCATTTCCATCTTATATTTCGTGATAATGCTCGTGTTCATTGAATTGTGATCATAAGCCAACAATTATAGGCATCTTCATGTTCTATTGTGAACTATGTCAAATAAACTATCTACTATTGTATTCAAACTATCAGTCAGATTTTCTGGCTCTTCAGCCGCTTTAAAGAATGGAATTCAACTCATCACGAAGCTCATTATGTTATTCAATTTCAATAATACTGTTTGTTTTCCTGACCCATAACAGGTCGTTTTAGTCTGATGATGGTCGTTGTGCCGAAAACGGTTACTTTTCAATTCAAATTTTTCCGATATAAAGTGTGGTCTACCGACTTGGAGTATTTTCTTTCATTTATGACTATTGCATTAATTGAATATGATTCTTGGTCACATCAGAAATATATCGTGTTGAAATGTACTCCATCGTTCACTAGAGAATGTCCTCATTTCACATTCAGAAGATTGGCATATGAATCAGGACAAATAGGGGCATATTGGAGCAAAAAAATAACGTCTCAGTCTGACTAGACAAATCCAGTCCCTTCGAAATCCTCTTTGGGGATCAAGACATTCCATCAGAACTCTTACTTCATCCATCATCAATTATTGAAGCAACAAATAGGGCGGAAGGGTCAATCGGGAGTCGTCTTGTAAGAGGCACGACTGCTCGTCGTCTGCCAAAGTCAGATATAACACGATATATACAGGATGCTCTCTGAACATCTGTATGAACTTCTATCATAATTATGTTTGATGCATAATAGGAATGATCTACTGTACAAGCATCAATACCAAAAAACACCAAACTGTTCAGATATTTCAGCCGAACTAGAAATAAATGAAACTGATGGGCATCAATGAATTATATTATATATCATACTCTTTGATATATATTCGAATACTTAATGATACACAAAGTCATCTCCACGACATATAAAGTGATTAACACATCAATTAAAATTGGTACATGTGTCGGACTTATATATTTATTTATTTATTTATTTATACCCAAACAGACCTGTAAGGTCTAATTACATGGATAATGTTAAATAAAGATATATCTACAATAGGTAATATAAACATAATCACACAATACATAGTTGAAACATGATTGACATAATGGGGCGGAATACTTATTTTACCATAATCAGTTCTATACAACATATAGTAGGGATATAATTATACATTGACATTTTCATTCTCATAGTGATAAATTGATAATTTGCCTCAGCACAATATTGCGGAAAGTATTTCGTGAGTCTGTCCATTCTAAGCTCGTGAGTGAATTGAAATTATTAGCTAATCTACACATGGATACGAGAGGCGCCATAGCATTTGTGGATAATAACGGGATGTTGAACATGACTAAAGTACGTGTTCTTCTTTGAGGAACATTAAAGCGTAGGCGGCATAGGATTTCTGGTGAATTGACCTTGTTATTTATAATTTTATGCAAAAAAATTAATATAGCTAATTTTCGTCTGTCTTCTAAAGACAGAATTTTGAATTCATTTCTGAGCTCAATAGTTCTCACTGTGTTATAATTTGCATATACATGATATTTTTGAAATATAAAAACCTCAAGAATTTATTTTGTATTTTTTCCAATAGGGATAATGTAGACTGGTATTCATTGAACCAAATAATATGTGCACCGAATTCTAAACTGGGTCTCACTAGACTATAATAAATACACTTGATGCTTTCTATATTTTTGAGGTTCGAAGCTTGTCTCATTATAAATCCCAGTAGCCGATTCGCAGACTTTGCTATATTTTGTACATGTTTACTAAATGATAAAGACTGATCGTATGTAATTCCTAGATCTTTCACTTCAAAACAACGCTTTAAAGATTCTCCACTGATCATATAGTCGAATATTATTGGTTCTTTCTTGCGGGTTATAGTTAGCGACAAACATTGTTTCACATTAAAAAATAACTTATTCAAAGTGCTCCATTCAAATATACTATTTTAATCCTTCTGCAACGAAACACAGTCTCTCACTGTACGTACCGATTTGAAAATCTTTGAATCATCCGCGAATAATAAACAATCTGAATACTTCACTACTGACGGTAGATCATTAATGAAAAGTAGAAATAGCAGAGGTCCTAAATTCGAGCCCTGCGGAACACCAGAATTAGCCTCAAATTTACCAGAGGTATTGCCATTATGCCTCACCACCACAATTCTATCCTTCAGATAATTTTTAATTAATTCAGTTAGGTCGCGTGATATACCAAATCTGCCCAGTTTCCCCAACAATACATCATGGTCAACCAGGTCAAATGCTTTGCGAAAGACTGTGTAGATAGTATCTAGTTGACACTTACTGTTCAAAGCATCGTATGCATTATTGGTGAAAATCAACAGATTTGAAGTTATTGACTTATTTGCCACAAAACCATGCTGTTGAGGTGTTAGCGTGTTTTCGAGAAACTGATATAGACCCGAATATAAGATTTGCTCAAATAATTTTGCTGGTGCACACATTATAGATATGGGTCTATAATTTTCAATATCCATCTTGTTTCCAGATTTGAAGATTGGTGTAACAATAGCTGTTTTCCATATTGTAGGAAATACGTTAGAAGTAATGATTAGATTGAAAATATGCGTGAGAGGAAGCCTTATCCAATCGGCGCAAGCTTTGAGGATATATGGTGGAATTCCATCTATCCCTGCTGCTTTCTTCGGCTTCAATTTTTTTACAGCCTTATTATAATCTCCTTCAGTAATTGATTTGAGTACAAGTATATCATTATTTATGGTATTGTCAACAATTGTGGGGTTTATCGCATACGATGCTTTAATCGATGAATAAACGGATGAAAAAAAACTTGCAAATGCATCCGCAGTTTCTTCTTCCTTAACCTGGTTTCCATTATAAATGTAATTACTAAGATCAGAATTATTATTCCGTTTATTGTTTACATGATTCCAAAAAATTTTTATGTCTTTTGTGAAATCCTGTTCAATTTTCTTCATATATTTTCTTTCCTCCGATCTGTCTATATGTCCATCATCAGTCTCAACATCATCAATAACTACTACGTACTATCGCCATGTATCGATGAATATGTTTGTATATCTATATTTTCTGCTACTTTCTATGGATCCATGTATATTTTTATATTTTATCAATATTTCTCCAACAAAACATGTTTGGATATTCATATTGTCGTTCTATATTTTTGATATATCATAATTATTATTATTATATATTACATTATATGTATACATCCTATTTGCGGAATCGGCGTCAGGTTTGGAGATCTATAGCTGCATTGATATTGGTTCATTACGCCCAATACCCATCTTTTAGGAAATTGATTAGATAGAAATTATGGATCAATGACAACCTATTATAGAGGCCCACAAATGCACGTTTATATTAGAATCATCTTAACTATGACCTCATTTCAGATATAGGTTGGTGAATCAAAGATCCTTTGTACATTATAAGGTACAGGAAATATCGATAATATATTCGAAAATATCTTCATTACAGAAATTAAATTATAATGACATATCCAAAGTTGCCGGGTGTTACAATTAGCGAATACGTCATTCAAGTATCTTGAAGTCGACATTTGACTTGAATCTTAAGTGGCCCTTTCGAGTCTTCGATTTTGGGGAATTGACTTCTGAATTGTATACTCGATTGTACCCAGAATGAACATGCCACTGAGAAGGAGAATCTCAAGATTTAATATCAGATACGACTTTGCACCGACATCATGACTATGTTGAATTTCACTAGTTCTTCTGAATTCTATACCCAGGTTACTAGAGGAGTGAGACAAACTCCGTTAGAGATGCAATATATTGGTGTTTCAATACGTTTTGTTTTTTTCAAATATTATGCATGTATGCAGATGTAAAAAATATGTATGTATATACATATGGTAACCGGAAAGGCCATGTCGTGAATGATAGGGCTGATAATTTGGGCCAAAGTGATGTCAGTACTCCATATATAAAAAAATGTCTATAGCACTTCGTTAAAGACCTATTGACCTTGAAGTTTGAATCAAAAAAATATATTGCATGTATAACTTTTGAACGGTTGTGAGATATTGAGACAACTGAATTTTCTCATACTGCATGATGCATCTTTCGATATATGTAAACGGCTGTTCAGTTATTATGTTTTATACAGGATGGGACGATTTTTCTCTGTTGAATGGGGGCATTTTTGACAGAGGTGACAAATTTTACATTTTGCTTCCACCGTTTGATACCTATCTAATCTTTTTACTTCACTCACATAGTATTGTGATGATATACCCCTTGCAGGGGCTCTGAAACATCTTCAGGAAGGCAGGAGTGCCACGATCACCCAGTAACACGCGTCCTGGATTACTCTCTAACATTCCAATGATTCTCACATGTACCAGCGTATTTCCGAACACCCTATATGTGTCACGGCCACACATAACCTGCCAGACGAATCTGGAATCATCTCGAAACAATCCATGGAACAATCAGATAGAGAGAAATAGTTTTCTGGAAGCTTCTAGAACAAAGGAAGGGTACCCAGGATCATTCGAGAACGTTCGACAAGCAAAGCTTACCAAGGGATCCGATATATATAAGGACGGCCTGACAGCTGCCGTCAGTCAGAGAAGTAGCGAGTGTCAGAGAGACAGTCATATACCGCGTGATATGAATCGTTTTACATGGATAGTAGTTATAAGTTCGATATAAGTTAATGTTCTCTCAGTAGCTCAATATAAATTAGTGTTCTTTCAGTTGAAATAAATCATTTCGAAAATAAATAGTGTAGTGTTCGCTTCCGCACCAGAATAACGTAACAGTATATTTTATTTTAATCGATGTCTATCCCAACTTGCAGAAACTTTCAAGGTCAATAACTCCGTAACGAAGAGCGATACACATTTTTTTATATGAGGAACTAACATCATTTTGGCTCACTCTATCAGCCCTATCATTCTTCATATGACCTTTCCGGACACACTTTATGTATCTACATACTGATAAGATGAAAGAAAAAATATAGATCTCATGAGTTCGAGCTCGCGACGTATTTGATGGTTTTCGACAAGTGATGGTAACGCTATCTCGAAGAATCTGCAAAATAGTACGATAAAACTAGACCTAACCCCAAACATCAAAAACGAGTTGGCTGCTGCGGCAAATTGTTCCGTCTACTCCTCATAGCACGTGATGAAAAATTACACCCCACCGAGCGTCAGGTTTGTGTAGGGGGAGGGTGGAAAGTCGGAAATCTCATTTTTTTGCAGGTCTTCGCCCATATCTTGAAAACTATGAGTGTGACGATGGATCTGACATGAGTCTTCCATGAAGCAGGGTTATCATTAAATGAAGAAACCTCTGCCCTGAGAGCACATATCGAAATCGGGAGTTCCAAATCTCTGTGGGAGGACTCAAGGAGTTGTTTTTCTGTATTCACTGAACGAGAAGAAATATAAGGAAGGGTTTTTGCATATTTATGATCTTTTCTGTAATTTCACTCATTCAATCTTTTCATAAATGCTGGTGTTCCGCAAGGATCAATTCTAGCACCAACACTCCATATCAACAATTTGTTGGAAGCAACTTCATGTCCAGTACACAGTTTCGCCTTCTCTCCCAAGACTCCAATACCAGCCAGGCAGATTAGAAATAAACGAGGGAGAAATATTGACAACATAAACTTGGAATTGGCAACAATTCTCGAATGGGGATCCAATAACTCGGTAGATTTCAATGCAAACAAACACAAGCATGCCTTTTCTCTAGAAAAGCCGATCTCACTATGTCCAACATATGCTTGTCAGGAGTAACCATACCTTTGAAGACATCCATTTCGATGTTTGGTATTGATATTTCACTTCCAGTCAGCTGCTTATGATCTATGAGGCACAGATCCAACCTGTCCTGGAATACTGTTTCCATATTTGGAGTGCAGCACCCAAACATACCCTGAAACTGTTGGATTCTGTCCAAAAAAGGGCAATTCGTCTCGTGGGTGATGCCTCGCTCACACACTCACTCACTTCTCTGGGACACCGTAGAAAAAATGGCGAGCTGGCTCTATTTTATAGAAATTCTCATGGACGATGCTCTCCTGGAATATCAACAATTGTTCCTCCCTTATTGGCAGTCCCCGCGAGATCAACCCGTCGAGATAAGGCTTCGCACCCCTTCGTGGTCACTTTGGAGACCTGCAGAACATCTCTTTCCAAAGACTCGTTCATCCAACGAACAGCGAGGCTCTGGAACACATAGCCAAGGAAGGTGTTCCCCGAAGCATATAACCTCCAGAAATTCAAGGAGAACACCAATTCCTACCATTTCCCTTGGTTCTCACGATGTTCTCCGAACATTACAGGATATCCCTTTTCGTGGGAACCAGAACATGAAAAAAAGTTCCTTCCATTCGTCATTCAGATGCAGCTCTCTAGCAGCACATACATCTCTAGCAATTCGTATCCAAATATATCGAAAGTATAAACATATATGTATACACATGTCGTTATTGATATTCCAGCGAGTATACAACAAGGGTAGGAATTAGGATCCCTGAAAAATCCTCATCAATCGAGATCGGCGAAGCACACATACATTCGATTTCAAATTCCGCAATGTATTCCGGAATAAGTGGATCTCTTTTGAATCATCAGAACACTTGCTGGGCTAGCGATTCCTGCTCAATGAACTCAGTATAAACACCTGGAAGGGACCCTCTGTGAACAACGAGTGAGACAACAATATTTTTCAGGCAACCCGCAGTGGTAACGGATACCTATCTCTTTCTATCTAAAATATTTTCTGGTCTTCCACTCTATTCAAGAGTGAACGTGATAAAATATGAATATTCATGTAGGAAAAAGGATAATGTTGCAATCAATTATCATGAAAAGATTATTATTGATTTTTTTATTGACTCAAGCATTAAATTTCATTATTATTCTCACAGGATCAGGAATTCAAATGAAGACAAAATTGAAATTATATATTTTCATTCAAATGTCACAATATATTGTACAGGGTGAGCGGAGCACAATGTCTCAGACCTATCAGAAGAAAAAGAAAAACGATAGGAAAAATTTGAAGAGAGTTTCTTGAATGGTATTGAGTACAAGGTCCATTCTGAGCATAATTTCCATGGGTTCCTATTTTTCTATTAGGCTATCAGGGCAATGCCTACAAACATATCTCTATCAGAAATGAAATAAATAGATTCAATCGATAATCAGTAAATTAGAGCTGAGACATGTGTTTCGCTCATCCTGTATACTTACAGTACTTTCACATACATGAAATTCAACAGTTCTCCACAAAGCTGGCTGGCTTCAGATGGAGTCCAGTTCTCTCTACGAACTTCAAGAATGTCTGGTCTTTCGAACGGAAAACTGCAAAAAATAATATGACTTGATATGTTTATGGAAAAGTCATGGAAGTATTTACCTTTGACAAATGATATAGCTATAATTTTTGAACATATTCTGAGACTGGGAACATGATACCTAACTGATGATCATTTCAAGAACTATATTTTCCAAAACAATATTCAAGTTACCCATGGAATGACAATTTCCTTTTGTCTCATTGCTCGTTCTTGCATCCAAACGCGACACAATAAATCGCACCATTGTTTATCAATATGAAATCACAAACATTCTCAACAATCAGTTCACACCAACAAATTCAGTCCTTTCGATAAAACAAAACACGACAAATGAAGAAATATTTCACATAACCAAAGACAATGAACTTATGTCCTCACTTTCTTGCCTGTTTAGATGAGAGAGAAAAATCTGAAGTACTTCAATTATTGAATAAAAGAAAACACCAATCCACCATTGAACAACACAAGCTATCTTTGTTGCAGCTGCCCCTGACACACTTTGTGCTATTCGAGAGAACGGCCGTCTCCCTTCCAGAATTTTATATTGAGTTCATTGGTCCTGCCATTAATATACAGGGTATATTTAAATAACACCGAAAAAATCCAAGGGGTGGTTCTTTGTGATATTTTAGGAAATAAAGTTCATATGAACATGTGTCCTAACTTGCTTCGTTTTCGAGATACATGGTATCAATATTTCCATGAAAAATCTTTTTTCTATTAATTTCTCAATTGTCTTTTTATCAATTTCAATAAAACGTTGTGGTTTTGTTGATAGTGATATGCGGCTTCTTCTAGTGCAATTAGATTCGTAATATTATTTCCAGTGGCGTCACAGTGGGTAAATTTATCGATATTTATGGTGAATGGCATTGTACCACGGGTTTTTCTGAGTTTTATATCTTCATTAGAATGACCTATTATTGAAATAACAACTTTTTCATCCTTTGTGTGATTTTAGTATCTATCTTATTTTTTGAGGAAACAAAATTCGATTTGACTCCGAATTTTAGTGAAAGTATTTTCAAGACTTCCATTGAGATTATTCAACAACCCCAATCACAATCATTTTGAAATTTTAGGGCTTCCTCAGTCTCCAACCATACTGAATTTTGGCACCATGAAAGCTTATATAGGGAATTTATAGATAAAAACAATTGATACTTCCAACTTCAATATCCTGTGTATCTCAAAAACGGAGCAAGTTAGGATACATGTTTATATGAACTTTATTTGCTAGAATATCACAAGGAATCGCCCCTTGAAGTTTTTTGGTGTTATTTAGATACACCCTGTATAAGTACATAATTATTGAAACTCTCGATGTCATGTATGCATCTTGGAAACATTGAACTCCGTCAGCATCCAGTTATTCATCAGTAAATAACGTGATGAAAATCTCTTCCTTCCATGAAATCTGAATCTAAGCTCATTGCTATTCATAGAGAATGAAAGCTTTATTTATTATACATCAAATATAGACACAATATATTTTCTTGAAAGAAATCCAAACTCCTATTTCAACTGATTAGAGATCAATCATGGAGACATTTTTTATATTCGTGAGAAACAGCCATGAACAGGCGCTCGTTGAATTCAGACTATTATATGTGATACACTCATGAAAACCTGGCAAACAAATCTATCACACACCAGCTTGTGAATCGTGGTCTATCTTTATAAAATTCGATAATTTCTATGTGTTAAAATATTTATCGACTTGCTGAGGATTGAAACAACTTCTTTAGTGTCCAGATTTGATGATATCTCCACCTACTAATGCGATCAAAAAACCATTCATGGCTTTGTCAGATGTCGTTCAATATTGCTAATTGAATTTTAAATTCCATTCATTATGATTCGCCCATACCGCACTCGAATTCAACACGATAGTATGCGGTGGATAATTTCGCAAGAATACTGGCGATGCAATATTCAAAATTAAATTCCATTTTCAATCCAGGCATCATGGAATTGGGAATGCTTATTCAAAAAGTAGATTGAGATTATTCAACTTCATTGTTCGATACCTTCATCATTGAACATCATAATTCATAACCTGACGACTGATTACATTTTTCAAATATGAATAATCATTACTTCCGATTCAAACTGCTGATTTCCAATTTTAATCTCGATTTTAATTCGGTTTCAGAGAACTCGTTTAATTGGATATCGAATCTGATTACGTGTTTTAGAGTACTTACAGTATAAGATCACTACAGGAAAATACATGACACTGTGCAATGTTTCAAAATGGAAGCTCCTGTTGGATCAGAAATTATTCGTCAATTCTTCTGAGGTCAAAAACATGTTAAGTATCTACTTTGTTTCCTGGTATTGATGTCATGTTCTTTTCTGAAGTATTTCCTTCTGGATGATGAATTGATTGGATACCCCTTAGATTCCATTCTGTAACTGAACAGAAATAATAATTTCTTGAAGAAAAAATCTATCACACACGCGAGAAGACAGTAGAAAATACTAGAAAGCAAGTGAAGTTCACTGGAAAAGACAGTTGATATATGGACAGACATTCTTCCCAGTAAACTTTGCCAGTGAGTTCAAGTGAGATGATGTGAGATGCAGGCTATATCATATTATTATGATAGTCAACTTCATCACGAGCAGGGTGGATCTTCTTTATTGTGCTCGATCACTTTATATGCTATAGTGGAATAACCAAAACGTACTCGTAAGTACATTGCCGTCAGATTAATCAAATCTCCATTATCTGGAGTAGTATATTATACTCTGCGCTCCAAACGATGTAAAAATAAATATAATGGTATATCTCACTATTCTCATGAAAACCATATATATATACAGGGTTTTCGAACTCAAGTCGGCACTTTTGCTAACTTGGCTACTATTGGAGTAATAAAGTCGGTTAAATGGACAAACAACATTCAGAGAAACAGTCGTTAGTGAAAACCAAACGTTAAATTAAGAAGGCGCCAGTCACTATATGCATCAAATAATACCACAACAAAATTGTATCATACTTAACACTATTCTGTAGTAGTTATATTTGATATATATGTATAACACAATTTTGTAGTGGTATATGACTTGCGCCTATTTTACTAAACGTTTGGTAGGTACTACCGACCATTTTTAGTAGTATTGCTTCTCGATGATGATGAAAACAAATCAAATATCTTGCATCACGTTCACGAGTCTTGGCAAGAAGTTAAATTTTTCTGAATGGGACACCCCAGTATATAGTATTCTCAATCGATAGGAGATTCGATTATACACAAGAACTCTTGTCGTAAATTCAAAAATTACAACTTGAGCTATTGATTTCACGGTAGGGTTAAGCTGCAATAGGTATAACACCTCAACCATCCTCGACTAAATAACACAATCACTCTGACGAATTTGAACAATCGTCAGTTTTGAATTTACGATGGACGACAGTTCAGTTTGTTCATTCCTTCATGTTCGTGTCTGTGTTAAGGTCTTTCATGATCCTGTGTGTACGTATTCATAGTTTATGTCGATTTTATTTATTTCACTATTTTCAAACCCGGAAAGCCACCCTAATTGTAAGTACCTATCAATGTTGTTTTCTTTAAAGTGTGAGAAGTGGTTTATTTTCAACGATTGTTATTTCACATAACTCATTTTGCTTTTATCAAAACCCAATTTAAAAATTGGTTTTCTTCAACATTTCGACCGAATTCCCGCCAACTCAACACCAGAAATCAATATCTTATATATCTCTGTTAACGTTTGTTCCTTTAATTGTTTTATTTGATCTGTATACTTCTTGTTGATTTTCACTATTCGTTCCTGCTAGCTATGTTACTATATTTTGTGATATTTGTGAGTATTTTCAAATTGAGAATTAGGAGTATGATCATTTTTTTGTGAGAATGTTTGTTTTGTTTGTTTCTATCATGCATGTCCGAAATAGGTTACTTTTCTGTTTACTAAAAGAACATAATGTTTTGACGTCATAAGTTACTCCATCATCCTTTCTTGGAATTCGTATAGCATAAAATAGATCTCAAATATAACGAATTTTTGACAAGGTATTTACTGATGGAATAAAGAATTGAACTGACAACCCTGGTCCGCGCGGAAAATGAGTTGACAACAACAATCATTTGCTGTAGTCAAATCAATTATTCACGGAATCCGATAGATTTCAGCAAAAAACTATCTATTATCTTGCCTGATTGTTTGCCTCGGCTAAGGCCTCGTCTATAAATTTGCAGACTCGAACATTATAGTCAGTGTTTCGTCCTTAGGACATAAATGATTATTTTTAATTTGAGGTCTGATGTCAGCGGCGGTCAACTTATTTGTTCCAATGGTAGCACATATTTTTTCCAGTTGAGTTGACCATAAATCGGAATTCAATAGTCGAATTTCCAATATGGAATAGTGCATACAACAGCTGCGATTCTCCACTTCTAATACTTTTTACTATGAATTGTCGACACTGTTGTATGTTCCTAATGGTATATTAAAAGTGAGTATTCTTGCTGTTGAGATAAGTATGATACTCAGCGAGGTACCATAGGTTCTCCACTACTCAGAATAGTGATTCGTTATTTGAACATTTTTAAGTATAGATAGTGATGATGACTGAGCTACTTCGAGTGCCCGCAGCAAGTTTTTTTTTGTATTGGGGTATGTGAAGAGGCAATCATATACCAAAATCATTTTAGAATTATTTCTAAGGAATAATTTTCAATTGTCAACTTCAATCTATCTATGGAATTGACCACTTGAGAACCTCATGTTTCTATCTCATTCTTCATCAGAGTATACCTGAAGGAGGATGTTGGTCGAATTTCTCATTAATCTCACAAATTTGAATTTTATCATTATCTGTTATGAGTTGGAACTGATTTTATTCTTCAACTTTCAGGTGAATGGGACTTGGACTCTACCAGGATTTGTGTGTGATTTTTACATCGCCATGGATGTCACGTGTTCCACTTGTTCCATCTTCAATTTAGTAGCAATATCCATAGATAGGTGAGTATTTCTGATACGTTCACCTAACTAAATGAGTTCTCTGCAAAAACTTGGTATGATCATAAAGCTAATCGAAGCGAATATGAATTATATGATTGAACTCATCTGAAGATGTAGGTCTGCAACCCATCAAGGGTATAGTGTAAGATCAAGTAGATAATTCTTTTAACCAGCCTGATGAGAATCAGCAATGAATCTATAAACTGTTGAGATTACAAGTCACAGTCAAGAAATGTGCTTCAATGATATAGTGCAGGGGTTCGCAATTTATTTCAGCCATAGAACCTCAATGGATGAACATTATTTGGTGGATAATCAACTGATACCCTTTGATACACCTTATCGCTTATTGGATAGTTGTCAATTTGTACCTGATGCGTGAGTTAAAAACGAAACTTATATGAATCATGAATATTCATTGCATCACCTAATTTCATGCAGACAATGTTTTTTTTGACAAATCCACCCATTATAGCGCTAATATTAGGCCTTCTTCAGTCATGTTGGTCTCTGAAAGAAACCAGAGTATCAAGTCTACTTCAATACCCCTGAGAATTCTCCACGGAACCCTAACACCATTTGGGAACCGCTGATGAAGTGAACTTACATGTTTCTATAACATCTATTCAGACAAGTATTCTCATTTGATTCAGTGCGAAGTTCCTCAAGAGCATGTTGGTTCTTGAAATTATTGATGACATCCCGCGGTAATGCCTCTTCTTTTTCTCCATACAATTTTCGCAATATTTAATTCTGACATTTTGCATTACATATTTTGGAAACTTGGAACAGTGAGTAATTGCATCCATAATTCAAAAAATAATGTGAATATTTTACATCGCCCTTCGTGAAGTTTTTAATTTGGAATTATGTCCATTAGTAGTCTTTTTGTCTCATGCATACAAATTCTGATAAAACTCCTCTCTACGAATATTAACGAAATTGGAGTTATTCAGATATAACTGCTGGAGACGTTTTCTCATTAATAATTTGAGGCATGAGCTGAGTTTTTTTTTATTCCATCATATAAGAAAAAGATTCACATCTGAATTACTTGAAACCAGAATCATTCGAATAAATGATCATCTGCATTTTTCCGTAGGAGAAGAAATTCAGATGAAGTCAGTAGGTATCTCAAAATATGTAGGCAGTAATAATTCCAATAGTATGTGTGTGGAATGATGAAAAGATTTTTCCTGATGTTCAAATTCATTGATTCTAGACAAAGATGAATTGAGATGATTCAGTTGATTGGTTGAAATAGCAATATTCTTATAGATAGAGAGTGTTTCTTGAGTACTTCAGAATGTTTCGACCAAG
This sequence comes from Phaedon cochleariae, assembly GCA_918026855.4. NCBI lineage: Eukaryota > Metazoa > Arthropoda > Insecta > Coleoptera > Chrysomelidae > Phaedon > Phaedon cochleariae. The sequence goes on along the minus strand of OU896709.1, from coordinate 15,633,341 downwards.
GTCGATAATTTTTGGAACCGAAGGAATTTATAATAGAATTAAACCCTTTGAAATAAGAAGAAAGATTATAACAAAGATTTGATAAAAACTTAATTACGATCGATCTGAGGTCGAGAAGTGCAAGAAGGTGAGCTTTTAAGGGTGAAAAACTACAAGTTCTATGGAGGAAAGTTGAATAACAAAGTTGTAGGTAATACAAAGATCGATTATAACTCTGGAATTCACACTTTTTTCACATAACCGCAAAGTTTATGTGAAAAAATTCGAATAACCAAGTATTTGGTACTTAATTTCATTTCACAAAGAATAATCAAGAGATTTGGTGGAAACCTACCTCAATTTGGGACACTGAGATGTTTTCGATTAGAAATATTTTATTTCCTTATTTTGACTTGATAACGAGAAGGCACCATAACTTCCAATGATGATGAGTTTTCCTCAAGTGAAATTATCTGTAAGTAAAATATCTCTTCATCCTGATTTCCGGGCGATAGGTGCTAGAAGGAGTTCACCATCGGCTGAAAAAGTCCTCAAGATAGACCTATGTAACATTCGTGGTCTAAGCAAGAACAACATCGACACCTTCAGACGAAAAAACCAGGCATATTGGCTCTGACTGAGACACAGGTCACTTCTTCCACCAATACGGCCTTTTTTTCGGGAGGGGATATCCATCAAGGACACCATTTGCTCTATTTCTAATGCATATAGCGACTCCTCTGCTGCGGTAAAATTTGGGTAACACTCCTCACAGCAATAGCTAGAGGTTTATCTACTCTCTTTTTTGCATTTCTCTTGCTTGTGCCTCCTTACTTTCCATGATTCGCTGGTCATCTTCCTTATTGCCTCCCAATTTTCCTTTCTTCCTATCATCAGCTCCATCAGTGTGTCCTAGTTTGAATAGTTCCCATTCTTGTGAATGTCCTGTGGCGAACTACTTCTCACCTACTACATTCGAATATGGTATTTGCAGGTGTATCCTCTACCTCTCTCGAACAGTGAACACAGCTAACCGCATCTATCCTCCCAAGGTGATACATCAATATACGACCCATATGCTCTGTCCTTGGTGCGGACTTCATACACGCTTCAGGTTCTGCCTCTATTCTGGAACGAATCTCTCATGCCACCGAGAAAAAACTTCGAAACCAAATAAGTTCGATGTTATGTGGTCAAACTCGATTGCCATCAGCAACACTCTTTCCTGAGATAATCATGTCAGATCCATCGCGAGAGCTGCTTCACAAAAACTCGGATTCTTGTTCCGTGCAAAAAGCTACTTTACACCTCAACAGCTTCTTATGATCTACAAAGCGCAGATACGGCCTTTTCTAGAATACTGTTTCCACATATGGGGTTCAGCACCAAAACATACGCTGATGCTCTTAGATTCCATCCAGAGAAGAGCCATTCACCTGGTGGGTGTCGCCACACTCATTCACTGTTTGACATCATTGGAACACCGTTGGAAGGTCGGCGACCTTTCACTTTTCTATCGATAATTCCACGGGAAATGTTTTTCGGAAATCTCTGCTATCATTCCTTCACTAGCAATACCATTCAGACGAACTAGACAAGCCCAGTCAGCACATCCGATCGTTGTCAACCTCGAAAGATGTCAAAACTCCTTCATCCATAGGACGGCTAGGCTCTGGAATTCATTGCCTGTGGAAGTATTCCCAACAACATATAATCTCCAGAAGTTCAAAAAGAATTTCAATAACTACCTCCTGTCCCTATCCTCCCTAGGAACGCACGATGTTCATTGAACATTATGGGGATTTCCTTTCGTGCGCTCCAAGCGATAAAAAAAAGACCGAATAACTTTTTTGTCTTTACTTATCACCAAATATGATCCATCCTTCGAAGAGCTCTCCGAGTTCTTGCCCTTGAAGCTCGACCTGATTCAGCAGAACCACCCAGCAGCAGAAATCATCATCATGGGTGATTTCAATGTACAGAACACTGCTTGGATCGTACACTCCAAAAGAACGAAAGAAGCTAGGCGACAAGCAGACGCTTTCGCCATCACTCACGGCTTAGAGCACCTTATCAAGGAACCTACGCGAATTCCTGATGTCAACAATCTTTCAGCCAGCACACTCAGTTCATCTGATATAACAATGTCTGTACCATCATTCCCACCAAGACCACTATGTCTATGCTCGGCATTACCATCAGCAGTACTCTCTCGTGGGATATTCATGTTCGATCCATCGCAAAAGCTGCTTCACGAAAACTTGGTTTCTCGTTCCGTGCGATAATCAACATTACCCCACAACTTACAGCTTGTCATGATCTACAAAGCTCAGATACGGCTAGTTTCAGAATACTGTTCTCATGTATGGGGTTCAGCAGCCAAGCATACGCTGATGCTCTTAGATTCCATCCAGACGAGAACCATTTCATTAAAAGTGAAATAGTTTATTGAACATCTAGGGTGCCCTCACTCTCATATCCTGAAACGCATTCGAAGTAGCCAGTCGTAAATGCTAAGTCGAATTTATTATGAGGCATTATGAGTGGGTTTTCCTCGATAGGTTTCGTGAGTTTATTGGACTGAGCACATGGACTGCAGAAGATATATTTCCACTTGTAGTACCACTAGAGGATGAAATATTTTCGAAAAATGAATTAACCACTTGTAGTATTCGGGAAGAAAAGTTCACACTAGATTGTGTTTCGAAATTAAATTACTTTAGAATTCATTCATTCATTTATTCGATTTTCATAGAAGTTCATGAACAATTATTATAGATTGCGTCGCAGTTTCGGCACCAGTAGGTTCCAAGCTTAGGAATTCTTGATTTATTTCTACACAGTAGAGAATTTGAGTGAATTTTCAACTGAAACTAAATGTTGAATGTGAAATTTTTCACAAACATTTTTCACAGAAATGAAAATGTTTACGAATTTGATTGAATTTGCTCATCATGAATTACTATCTTAGACAGTCCACTAGCGTGAATGAAAATCATTATATCATTCTGTCATATCAAATGTACACATCATTTGACATTCGACGTTGCTATATCTTGCTAGATTCACATCCTGGGCAACAAACAACCTAGGTGAATTTAACGCCACCAAAACTCAAGCTTGTATTTCTGAATTCAGTTTACCTCATGTATCAATCATCTAATGGATGTGTTATAAATTCCAGCAATCCATCATAAAAGAGCAACAGACCAAACCACCTAGGTAGAACAATAATATTTGTTGAATATTGAATCAATATAATCTCCAGTGTGGAGATTTTAACTGGATAAATTCGCCCTGTGGGGAGGTGAATGACTTTTCTGCAATTTCGCGAGACATGTCGACGTTTTGATGTATTTACCTACTTTCCCGAGAGATGATATGAATGGAATCAGCTCCAAAATTTTCTTTCAAAAGCAACCTTATGGCTTTCGACCCCTCTTTGGACTGCTGGTCGAAAAGTTCAATATATCCTCAATGTATTTTCATCAAAAATTGATTTTTAGTAATGGTGATACAAGGGGTTTTCACCAGTTTGCAATAGCACTATGTTTTGAGATAAGGATATCGTATGAAAACTAAATTCATTTTTGCGGCTCTATAAAAATTCTTGCATGCAAGATCAGACAGCAATAATGGAAAAAAATGTTCAACACACGTTTTGAGCAATTGCTAAGTTGACGATGAATTGGATGAATTGAATTTTGAATCACATTCTGATTATAATATGCAACCCCAGAAAAACCAGAATTTGATCAGTTCCTCTTTCCACCAGCTTTCCAATAAGGGGTCACCAGTCATTTAGGGTTGCATTTGGGAAAAACATGTTGAGAATGTTTCTAGCCACCCCCGAAGGGATATATTCCTGGTATTTCTTGCAAAATATAGACAAATACATGAAATCGTTGACATATTCGGGAATTTTCAGGAAAAAAATTCACCTACCCGCTAGCTTCCAGTTGAAGTCTCCACACTGTAGAGTGAATATTCAGTTCAATATAAATCAATGTGAACATTTTGCGTTCTTGGTGCTCTGATGTATCTCAATCTTATTTCGATATGCTTTATTCAATATCGAGTTCATATTTTTATAGAAATTGGGCCAAGATGATGTCAACTTCTAGAAACGAGTTTCTTATAGTTTCCATATGTGTATAGAATATTGACCACCCAATATCAAACTGTAGCATTAGACTAATGAAAAACCAAGGTTTAGCAATGTTCTACCGTAGGTTTGTGCATTTTACTCATTCTCATATAGATATTTTGCGTATATGTATCAGTGCCATCTGAAAGTGTCATTGTTGTGTTCTCGATGTTATCCAATTACAATAGGTGCTGCTTTTCTCATGACTCTGTCGATATGAATTGTTTCTACTGACGATGGAGTTTATTTGATTCGATTTGATCTAGCGGTTTTGTCTAATGATGGACCATCAATAGTGAAATGGAGTGTTCAATAATTATTATCGAACACGAAATTATACATTGTCCATGCATGTTTGTCTGCATGCACATTAACCAAATATCCTTAGTCGTTTGATCTTGTTCCGAACGCATTGAATCGCAAACCCATCGTCACAGAATTCAGATATTTATTATCAGATTATGTTACCGCAACTACTCGCTCTATAGGTGATTACTGCTCACCTCAATTCCCATGTCTACCCATTTGAATAGCAATCATTGCCAAGGGAGGTGTTCCCCGAGGCATATAACCTCCAGGAATTCAAGGAGAACACCAATTCATACCTTATTTCCCTCGGTTCTCACGATGTTCTCTGAAAATCACAGGATATCCATTTTCGTAGGAACCAGAGCATGAAAAAAAGTTGATATCATGTCTGCAAGGATGATAAGGAAATGGTATGAATATAATAAAACAGTCGAATAATTCATTTGCTAACTGGAAATCTCTGCGTTTAGGTTGAATTGTCGCAAATATTCGATTCCACAAAACGCAATGAGCGAGTGCACTGATATAGTCATTTTCCTAACAAGTGCGCAAAGTGGTTCTTTTCCGCACGCAAATACAGTAAGGCGAACGACGCGGAGCGGAGTTCGAATAAGTTTTTGCGTGCGGAAAAGACACTTTACGCACGTGTTAGGAACAACGTTTTTCCTACGAGCTTTATATCAGATAAGAAGGAAAAAGAAATTATAACTTATTGAAGAATGTAACTATACAAAAATCATATATAACAATGAAATATAATAATAGAAAATCACATTTTCCCTACGAGCTCCATGTCAAAATAAATTTCAACTTAAATTACAATTTATTGACTAATTTTCAGTTAAACTTGATAGAAATAGCTAAACAACAAACAATTACATATCAATAAAATATAATGATAGAAAGCATGGACGTATAAACAAATATTCCTTATTCCCCATAAAAGAATATTATGTGAATGTTGGAGACTTGGCAACATTGCGCTGAATGCTGAGAGCAGACAAGACCACGCCCACAAGTCGTCCTCTAGTGCGAATCAATATGATTATTATTTACACAAATTTATTATAAGCAATAAGTCACAAGTCAATAGACAATAGAATTTGATTGCTGATCACGAATGTCACCAATACTCAATTGAGAATTTATAAATTATTGAATATCTAATATTTCTGAAGTTTCCAATCGTATTTCAATACATGGCAACTGTGCTATGGTCTGCCCCTACTTCGTGGCATCAGTTTTTACTGGTGGTAAATTTCTAGGCGTTGGAAAATTACCGTGGCATTATTATTGATGATTTCAGCACCAGAAAATCGACCGGAAAATTCTCTAAAAATATGGATTTGAAAGGTATGTAGTTGCAAATATGAGCTATCATTCTATTCAAGAAATAAAAATAGTCCACTCTCCTATTCTGGACGAAAGAATAGTACAATTGAAAAATGGAACTTTCGAGGCTATTTTTTTTTTTTTTGGAAATTCATCACTTTTTAATTGCATTGAGATGACTGCTTTGACTGCAGCCTGGCTATCCGAGTAGATTGCAATGGTTTTTCCTCTAGATTCTTTCCTTGTCAACTACTGTCTGAAACACCGGAGCGTATTTATCTAAGCCCATTGAGATTATTGTTTTAGCTTGGCTCTATAAATACCAGCTTCCGACCCTTCTCCAGTTTTATGGAACCCCCCTTGTAGAAAGCAATACCTGCGAAAACACTGATGACTTGACCATTTGTTTTTAATAACAATGCAGACCATTGCAATCTAATCGAGTAGCCTAAGCAAACATTCAACTGATAGTACGTATTATCACCTCGTGTTTTTGTCACTGCTCTCTTACGACGATGCTACCAATGCTATTTTGATCATTATTTAAGCAAATTCAATAGGAGCATAACCTGCTTCAAAAGCAATAGAAGTATAAAATATTGTGAATGAAATATGAGAATATCTATTAACGAATGAATTGTTTTCCCAATACTCAGGAAACATACCACACGGCCTGAAGGTCATAGGTAGTTTGTATAATACATATAATTAACATTCTGCTGCAAGTTCCTCCCAACTCAACTTGATGAGATGGTCTACTATCTTATAGTGGTTTTCCAGTTTCAGACTATCTCATAATACATTAGCTAATGATGGAATCCCTTTGAGACCAAAAGATATCTCTTTGTATCTGATTCTACATTATACAACTTCGTGGAGATAACTTTGGGATGCACTCAATCCTTGTCCTTGTTATGTTGCTGTCTTTCCTTTTGATTTCTGTATTTCTGTAGTACACAAAAGCCACTTTTGTTTGAAATGCATTTTACTCGAATTTTTGACTCGAATTCTCGAAACTTGCAGATGCCGTGGGTGTTAATACTTCCCCCATGTAACGACGCTGTTATCAGATAATATTATAGCATATCGTTATCCACTGGAGCAATTAATGATATTCCGCGGATGATGCTTGAGATAAAGCTGGAGACATAATCACATCAGTTCAGTGCAGACAGTATTAATCAAACGCCATTGGATTGGATATCATACCTGATGAGATTGTGTACACACAATCAATAATTATTGCAAACTATCACTTGAGGTTTCTTTTGCTTTAATGCTCAAACAGGGTGTTTTCTAAGGTGATTCATATTCTATATTGAACTTATAAAAATGAACCGTTGCAACTTAGTTGCAACATATTAGAGGCATAACAATTGATTAATAGGTTGATTATTTCTATCAGGATCAAGGCAACAGTCCGGTCAAATCACTCACAAACGATATAGCTTTATTAGTTGCAATTGCAATGAAATCATACTCATTTACCACCCAGCATATCTCTGGATCTGCAGTGATCACAATTTTCGAAAAAAAAAGGAGTCGATTTAGATATTGAGAAGGAAGTGAAATACCAGTATCAATTGAATGCTATGTTCATCCCCTTAACTAGCACCCACCCTTTCTTCATAATTCGAATGGAACCATTATCTTGAAATAAATACATCAAATTTAGGCGGAAACAAAAACCAATCCGACCAGATCAATGAAAATATATTTCAACGATTCGAGTTGGAGATCAACAAAAGTTAGAGAGGTCAAGAAATACAATTTTTCACAGAGGTATTTGAAGCAATTATTCAAAATGGGCTCAAATATTCTGCACTCAGTGATACAGCCCAATTTAGAATTCTTGGCGAACTTTCTGTAACGTTTTCCCATCAATTTGACTCGTTTTGGAAAAGTTTTGAGTTTGACTCCATCAATATTTTCTTGCAGAGTTTCAGTTACCATTGTTTCCATGTGACTTCACAATAAATGTGACTGACCTGTTTCAACCTCTTTTTCGATATTATTATCGACGTGTATCTCTGATAAGTAAAGATGAAATAATTTTTTTCTGTGACGGAAAAATTGAAATTTCATCTCTGTTGACAGGTTATAGAATGCCACTTTTCATGAACTTTTTTTCCACATGAGAGAAATGAGTACTTTGTCCCGAATATATATCACACTATTGATGGCTTCCGTTGTGCTATGATGTCGGAAAATGAGTCAATAACACCAGCTCCGAGAAAGAACTGCAAGTCATTTTATCTTCCATTCCATTCCATTTTCAGATGATAATATTGTAGCATGTAAATTTTCACTACTGTATATTTTGTCTGATGATTCTATACTATTCTGTAATGCTGGGCACATCTGACAGGATATTTTGTCACAATAACATGGTTAACATTTTTCAATAACATAAATTGAACTCAATCTGCTTCATATTATTTAATTATTCTCAAACCTGATATGTGGATACACACCTGAGATTTCACACTGTACATAAAATAAAAATACAATTTCTATAAATATATTGATATCTCCTGCTATATCTGCTTTGTTGTGATCCAAGTAGAAGGATGATTCGGATGGTTTTTACAGGAACTTATCTGAAAAAGATAAATAATATAAAGTAATATGAAATACCAATTCAGAGACATTCTCATACTCACTTTTCACACTACTTTTTCCACTTGAAACTTCATCACAGTAGGACGATTGGTATTGGATTTTCCAGGAATGCTGAGGCGGATGGTTTCACTAGGAATTGAACATTTTGAATCAATTAACTTCGTTTGGCATTATTTCCTTGATTGATGCATTTGATAAATTCAGGTTGATGTTTTGATTTGTTGATCTGTTATTTCGCTTTACGTCAATTAGCTGTCGGTCATGACACTATGTCAACAGTGTCAAACTTGTCATGCGCCAAACGCCGATTCGGATTGATTCATCGCCGAGCCAACTCAGCATCAACTCAGCCCAAGGAGAGTAGAGTTTATAATCCTTGAATTCAGCCGAGTATTCGTGAAGAAGGTGTGACGTCATTTTAGTCATCAATTCTGATTGGTTCAGATAGTCATCTGGGAAGAATCAAGTCTCTGGAGGGAGTAGCGATAACGTCTTTTATTTTGGATATTCAAATTTTCCGCCAATTTGAAAAGCGGAAACTGTTAGGTTGTTCTCGAAGTTTCTGGAAATTTGGAGAAGGGATTTCCTTTCTGGTCGTGAGACAAGAGCTCACTTCAGAAAATTCTTCGTGGTGGTCAAGTGCCATTTTTGTGGTGTGAACCGGCTTCTGAAGTCCTGTACCGCCTGGCGTTCTGGATCACATCAGGATACCCTGGATTTGTTGCTGATCTATAAGGACGACTGCTGGACTCTACAGATTTTTCTGGTTTTGGTTTAAGAGGCAGGATCTTCATGGTTCATCACCCAGGCAGCCACGTGCCTACCTGCATCGTCATTACGGCCATTTCAATCCCCAACCCTTCATAGAAGGGTTTTCTACCGGGAGTTTTTCTACCGGGAGTTTTTTACCGGGAGCTTTACTGGAAGTTCTACAACGGGAGTTATCCTACCAGGAGCACTATTCTTCCCAGGAGTCATTGCTCGACCATCAGGATCTGTCAATTCTACAAGGCCTTCAGTGGCTGTATGGTAGTCTGGAATCTGGATATCGTCCCTTGTTTGTTCCTGATATGATGGATTTTCAAGGTGGAAATACGACAGCTCTGTCAATGTCATCTGACATCCATGGATGTGAAGTCAGCACCCCGCTCTCCGCCAACCTTCCCCTCAGCAGCTTCATTTGGTAGCACTGAAGCCATTCATTGCTACTCTGGATAACTGGTGTAGGACACACCATACAGGTTTTTGACATGAAAATATATTTTTATTTTTCATTTTTATTCACTCATATTGCCCATTGCTAGTGTGTATAATGGACCATTTTTAAATCATAGCCAGGTCATAAATTGATGAAATCACACATGAAAGGTACATACTTCCCCTCCACATAGTATACTATGCGCTGGTAGAATTCTTCCATTTTCAATATTTTTTTAAAATATGCTATGACTATAAAACGTCCTTATAGGAGCTTTTGAATCTTCAAGTACAATATAAGGTTGATTTATATATATTTTCATCCACATGATAGCAGGCAACAACAGTGTATTTTCTTAACAGGAAATAAGTATCTAATATTTTGTATCAAGCATATTTGTCAAAACCTGTGATGTGATATATGAGTCCTATCATCATTATTAAATGTTTTGGGTATTGTATATGACTGTTTTATTTGTTTATTGACATGACACTCCAACTCACAACATCTCTAAGGTAAATTTAGGTCTTTTAGTCTGGGAGAACAACTAATATTATTCATTATCTGGTTGCTCAACTTTCCAGGTAACTTTTCATTTGAATTAAAAGTTGTAGTGGCGCCCCATCTTTTTTTGTTTAACCTTATGATTGCTAGATAACTGAATTTGTGCTATTTTAACTCATTTTGATAACTCGAACCCACATAGTGCCTACTGACGAAGAGCTGCCGTTCGCAATTGCACCTATTTTTCATAAAAGTAGGGCTGCAATATAAAGTAATATCTCCTCAATATTGATTCGTCCTCTTTCCTGTCACAAAAAAAACAGTGAATTATACACGGGGACAATATTAGATTTTAGCTCACGGATTTTTGTCTTCTTCTGCTTCAACCTGGAGCTTAAATCTACTACTTTTTTCCCTTGTACAATAAATAACTATTTTTCAACTGAATGATCAACGTTTAGCGTGAATTTCCCCCACTTGACTAATTCACGTTAATTTGGCGTGGAACATTCCTTTTTGATTATCTCACACCAAAGCTGTGCCAAGCACAGACGAGAAGTGCTTCGAGCACTGAGCACTTTTGAAAACTGCTCCGGAATCTCAAGCACTAAGCACTTTTATTGATGATATATACTCGCGATTCCTAGGCACCTTCACATAGCATCAAGCACTGACCAAGCACTTTTGAAAAGGATGGAACACTTAAAAAACTTTTGACATGTTTTTTTTTTGTTGACTCGACCGCCTACTTTGAGCTTCAGTTTTCAATGCCGCCATGTAGCCGAACTCATCATCCGACGTTGCGATGCCATGAAAACTATATACGGGAGAAAATTCCTAACGCTTGGCTCAGATTGAAAGTTAGACATGTTTTTCCGTAGTTTTTATGTCGGAAAAATGCTCGGGAGCACAGTGCTTACGAGCACAGAAGTGCTTTAACGAGCACACAAGTGCTTTAATGAGCACTTAGCACAATGCTTTGAGACAGCTCTGGCTCACGCTAAATTTCGCATGAAGCATTCTTTTATGAAAAATCAACGCTAACTTTGCGTGGAGCATTCTCATATAATATCGCGTGGAGAACTATCTGGTAATGAATCCATGGATTCGAAAACATCTCTAGTAATGAAAAATCCGTTTTTCGTTAGCGAAGCATCAACTTTTTTCAACTTATTTTGCACGAAAAAATAAAGGTTCTTAATAAACAAAATCTCATAATAATGCTACAAAATGACACATAAGACAGAATAGTTAGATGGATCATTTAGTTAGTCCTGAATATCCTCATTTTCAACAATACAAAAATCTTGCGGAAAGGTAACTTTTCAGCACAATTCCACTGAAATAGGAAGGAACAGAAATGCAAGTGGCTAAAAAAATAACATAAATCACGTTACATTAGCCACGCTAGCATTCACTGTTCCTTTATCAAGTGTTGCGCGTCGAATCATCAGTTTATCAATGAATGTAAATTTTGAGAACAGAATTAAACAGCAAATGATATATCTCAGTAAGTAAGATTTGAAAATAGTTGCGAGGCAGAAATAGTAGGAGAGATAGAAAAATCAACTCCAGATAAGAAAAATAAGTAATTCCTCCTTTTGGAACTAATTTACAGAATTTTGCAAACAACAAAACTTGGGAACCGAACAGTCAGTGGAAAATGTGGCAGGAATATTGATGAACTAGGGCTTCAATGTGGAGAAACGAAATGGTAAAGATAATAAAGAACAAAAAACAATGTACGCTCTCGTGATTTTTCCAGAACAGCTCTCGTGATGTTGCCAACAAAATGAAAAATTCGAAAACAACCACATGAAATTTCTGGATATAAATCTGAGCTCTCGCGGTATAACCCCCGATAATATCGTGTGGAGAAGTAAATTCGTACGGAAAAGTACAACTTTCAGAACGAAAAATCGTGCGAAACGGTAACTTCTCTAAATGCTGACAGTCGCTGTCGTTACAGTTGAAATGATTAAAACATCAAAATCTGATGATAAATATAGCAGAGCTATGACTTGGGGCGTTTTTTCTATTTCCGTCAGACTTTATACCTCAGAAATCAACTTCCTGCTGTTCATACCGTCATAATCAATTCATGTCCAGACAAAAAATAATATGATAATGGTTGGATTAATCCTCGATGCAAAACTACCATGGATTGATCACAAGGGAGTTCTTCGTTCGAAATATAGCGTGGATCTATCATAAGGAAATGTTACATGCGTAATTAACGTGGATTGATCACGAAAGAATGATCCGCGCGAAACGTTGACCTCATGAACTTCATGACGCATTTCGCGTGGCCAAATTCTGAAAATAATATCACTCCAAATAGCATTAATAATTGCAATACCAGAAATCAGGGATATTTTGCTCTTTGGACAATGTAGCCTGTGCTGATTCTAGATGATTGATGTGTTCTTTGTATAATGAATGTCGGAACAGAGGAACTGAATTGAGAGTTGATGCATGTTCTTCTCGCTCCATTAACTGTCCATCAGAGTACGAATTTCGTTGAAATTTAACGACAATTTGCACTATTATGCTCGAATGTGAAGTAAAATGTATACACCTATGGATGAGCGTTCTGAATTCTACTTGATCATATAACGATCACAATTTTCAGTTCAGAATATATAATTGAATCATCACGATAGAGATATTGGAAACCCTAAAAATTACGTAACCTAATTGATTGGAATGATGTGAGTTCGCATGGATGATTGATTTGAAATTAACATTCGGGATATTGATAAATGGAGATACTGAAAACAGCAAAAGGTGCAGCATAAGACATAATTATTGAATGAGCTGAGTAACAGATTCTTGAATATGGATGAAAATGATGGATAATAACAATTTCAGAACAACAATTTCAAAACAATACGTACTGACGAATGATAAACCCTTGAGATATAGCAATAACTGATATATCAACGTCCACGGAATTCTGTACAAAAGTTTCAAGGAATGCAGGTTCGAAGTAAATCATCAGTTCTCTTCCCAATGTGAATCACTTAAATCACCATGATATAAAGTTTCCTTGTTTCAATTGAGATTGACCTCGATATATTTTGCTGACACAATAGCTTCTTCAAGTAAAATGGAGTTTCCTCCACTCATTGTATAGTTTCATATAACGGGTGTCCGAGAGCTTTCAGGCCAGTAGATACCTGGGTTATATCATAACCTGAAAAATTACCACAAAATGTGAAATTCTTTGGAGCGAAAGAAAAGGGAAGATAAATATGGATTGAATCTGTTTGATTCGTTTGGAACTGTGTTTCCGATTCTCCAGGTAGACGTTATGAAATAGTTTGAATAAATAATTTTCCAGGCCCAACCTAAAAATACCAGAGGATCGAAAGACATCTGCTTTGATTCCTGTAATCATCCAGAATGAAAATAGTAATCAGTATTCCAGGCTAAACCCAGGGATTGTAATTAAAGCCTACACTCCTTTGGCTCCTTATTGATTCCAGGTCGATTCAATAACATTGACCCCTGGTTCATACTGTAGGTACCGAGGTAGGTATACCTCCTGTACCTGTCTCCACTGTTGGTACTTTGGGCCGCTGTACAAAAATATTTCGTGCACAGCAGGTGGAGCAAACTAACCCATGAACAATCTGGCGCCCGAGACCCTCCTCCTCCCCCATCGTCAAATATCAGAGTAGTTTCTGTCCGAACAAGCGCCAAAGTAAGGGCCAAAGTAATGAAGGCCGTTACAAGGTTTTTTACGATGAATCCATTTTTGAGAAAAAAAATGATTGTGTGCCAAAGTAGCCCCCATGACTTGGGTTACATTTACACTCAAACAGTGTTGTTGTTTCGTATAATTTCATAGGGCCTTGAGCTATTCAAACGTGTGTAACAACGCACCATAGTTTGCGTAGCAGAGTGTACAGTCATTTTCAGAAAACATGTCTCACATGGACGATGATAGCGTTCTTATAATAACTCCTGCAATGAGAGCGCTGACACCATCCTACCGCGACATAATCTCTGAGGACGACTGTACAGTCAATTGCAAAGAACATGTCGCGGTTGGATGGTGTTAGCGCTCTTATTGCAGGAGTGATTAGAAATGCTATCACCGCCCATGTGCGACATTTCATTTGCATCTGACTGTACGGACCCATTCCAACAACTCTCCGCGACTGACAGAATATTATTGAAATTTGATTGATTCCATTGGTAGAACTAGTGCGCACTCAGTATACATTTCTTTTTCTGCTACACGTCAGAAAGGATAGATACACACTGAATGCACCAGTTCATGCCCAATGGAAAGCTATATCTATATCTAGCTATGAGGAAGCAGCTTTCTGAAAGCAATGGCGTACACTAGCTGAAAAAGATACCCCGTGTGCTAAAGTAGCCTTGTTTCACGGTAAACTCACCTAATTATCATCACGGCTCCACTTTCTTCACTGTGGGCATAAAATCCATCTCACAACCCATGTTTATCGTGATACCTAATACAATCCAAATATTGTCAAAACTGTCAACTCATCCCCGACAAAGTATTGCAATCTCTTCGAAATTATTCATTATATTATAATTAATATTGTTAGTCGAATATCAGTGGGTGTCCTCGCGAAATTATTTGAAATCCATTCAGTTACATGATCTAATCACGCATTGAGTTTTCATCAAGGTTGTGAATTGAAGAATCATCAGTGAAGCGAAAACAAATTTGTGTACCTGCAAAAAGTTCGTTCTCTAATTTGCATTCATTACGAACGCTTATTCAGCACACTTTATGAACATGATGAGAATAATAATTCTGAGAGACATAATTTCATTTGGGAGAAAATTGTTAATAAACGATGCATTCTGACTCTCTCGATCTTCAGTGTCAATAATTAGAACATAAAATTTTCTAGTTACTATATTCAATTCCATTCTCGTAGAATGCTGCATCATTAGGAAAATCCATGATGGTAACAGTTTCCTCTAGAAGAGATTCTAGTGATGAACTCTTGATGGAACACTGATTTTTTTATTTGTTTTTGGGTCGTATTGCTTCAGACAAAAATATGGCCGAATCCAGATAAGCATTAAAGTGAGATGCAAAGGTGGAATGTGTTTGGGAAATTTTTTTCTCCTACATGCACTACCGTCACTGCATCAGTCGAGCTGTGGTGTGAACCACCCCTAAAATTTGAATTGGGAATATTGGTGGAGTGGCACATCTTTTGAAAGCCCGTTAAGTTCTGTATCCAACGGCGTTCCAATTTTGAAGTTGGGATGAACCGTTTGGGAAAAAATAAATTCAGGAATAAACCTGTATGATAGTTAAGAGCTCACTTGTACGTCTCTGAAACACTCATTTTCAAGTTTTTACAATCTATCATTTATTTGCAACGATATTGTGTAAAACAGTGCGCGAAGTACCTACTTCGCGCATTGTTTTGTGCAAGGTATTATGGTAACGTAGGAAACTGAAAAAAAGTGTCGCTTCGCAATTTGTTATCAATGCGCGAACCTTGTCGTTTTTTGACCTTTGTAGAAAAATGTTTATTTTGATTCGTGAAATATTTTTTTCAGGTACATAGCTGTTACTCAACCAATCAAATACGCCAAGCACAAAAACACGAGGAGAGTGTGGCTGACAATAGCTCTGGTCTGGGTGATATCGGCGGCGATAGGGTCGCCGATCGTGCTAGGACTGAACAACACCCCTGACAGGGTGGCCGATGCCTGTCTCTTCTACAACAGCGATTTCCTCATCTACTCGAGTCTATCGTCGTTTTATATCCCCTGTATCATAATGGTGTTCCTGTATTATAGTATTTTCAAGGTGAGTAGTGAAAATTACACTGTCCACGGAGAGAGTTTCTTAACTGTTATGTGATGGCCATGCAAATGGCAAATGCACTAAAGTTTCATAGCTTTTACTCCGAGAGTGATTTCTATCAGCTGTTATACGAAGTTGTATAACTTTCATAGGATTTCAGAGTTGAATAAGCGCCAGTATAGTTCCATTTTCACTTTAATCAAGTTGATCCTTGCAAACAAATTCTATAGAGATCATTCGTCTTTGATAAAGTGGTGGAATTATTAGCATATCAATATTCCATGTTGATATTTCCAAAATTGAAAGATAATAGCTATATATACATCGAATAAGGAGCGAATGTATCAATTTCCTCCTGCTTGTGAAGTTTGATTGAACACGCATGGGATGATATGCAAGTGATATGCTTCAGCTCTAGTTTGCTGAGATTGAGTAGCTCATCAATTTGATCATTCGATCGATCAGCTTATTGTGCTGTATCCTGAAATATTCGAGACCTGAAGTATCGATCTACAATGAAATTCCGAGGTTGTTTATGAGTCGACTCTGGATTTCTGAATTCTCTGGTAATGAATGTGTAGGAAATTTCATATCGAATTTGAATATCTATAATAACTATCAGTGCCATTTGTGAAAAAATTGTATCACTTCTGGACGGTCGGAAATTATAATTCATCATAAACAGTAGCCCAGGTAGAACACTAATATCGGTTGAATATTGAACCAATAAAGAGTGAATGTTGGGAACATATTGATTTTAAATATAAGACCAATAAATCGATGTGAACATTCTGGAATTTTGTTGCTATGTTAAATTCAAATCTTGTTTCGATATGCTCTATCCAATATCGAGTTTATATTCGGTTACAAGATTGGACAAAGATATTATGCCATTTTATTGAAACCGGTTTCTTATATTTCCCATATGTAAATTCGATATTGAATTTATATTTGCCTACTATATTGACCAAAAATAGGATGTGATCATCTTGCAATATTATCTTTATGTTGAATAATTATAATATTCTATCTATTTCGTTACAAAATATTCAAATTCGAAATTCGAAGCCATATAGACTCATGAAAAAAATTGTGATATTGATACAATAATACATCATTCTCTGTATCCCAGAATACCAATAAATAAAACGATTGCTGCAGTACTGGTCCCTCTGAGCAGTCGTTTGTTTGTTGGAGACGTGCTAGTGGCACCACCTGTTATAACGTCGCTCAAATAACGAAATAAATATTACTATTATCGATTTGATATTAAAAAACCGATATCAGTGCAATATTGGTTCTGACATGGGTGTGAAATGGGACTTATATTGATGAACTAATATTGGCTTGATAAAAAATACAGATATGAAAATAAAATACGTAGCAAATATCATGCAATATTCAATTATCATCATCATCATAATCATATTATTTCAATAATATCAATTCGATATTGAAATCAATTCGAAAATGGCATAGATGTGATATCATTTTCATTATATCGAATTGATATTAAAAAGCCAATATCAGTGCAATATTGCTGGACAATGGAATGCAATATCCACTAACCATCATAAATCTGATATTGATGCAATATTTTTTTCGAAGATTGATTCGATATTGGAAATACAATATCAGCCCATCATGAAAATTGACATATTTTTTTCTTCAATATTTCGCCAATATCAAAAGAGAATTTGCAAATTGATATCGGCTGGTCACAAAATTTCGATGTTATTTCAACATTGGCACTGGATATTGGATATTATTGAAGAGCCAATATCAGTTCGATATTGCTGCACAATAAAATGCAATATTCACTAACCATCATAAATCTAACATTGATGCAATATTTTTTTCCAAGATTGATTCGATGTTACAATACAATATCATCCCATCATGAACATCGACATTTTGTAATCGTTAATATTTCACCAATATCAAATAAATATTGGCAAATTGATATCGGCTGGTCAAAAAATGTTAATGTTACCACAACATTGGCACTGGATTGATGATCGAATATTAAAATGAACAATTAGTTAGATATTGGGAGAATCTAGTATTTCCATATTCAATATTCAAATATTGGGCTAATGTGAGCCCAAGTTCTAACCAATTTGATGTTCTACCTGGGAGGTATTCGAAGTAAATATCATTATCTGATTCCATGAACCAAGATAGTCAGTCATCCAGTATACCATTTTATTCTTTGAAATAATTCCACCAGTAAATGAATCTTATTCCTTCATTATTCTCTGGTGTTCATATTTCATTATATTATGTTCTAGATCTAGCGAGTATTTTGAGCTGACAATGTGAATAAAAATGTGAAATATGGTATAGGGCTCAAAAAAAGTCAATTCCATCCAAGTTCGTCGGTCCGTCTCATAAATCTATTAAAATGAATAATGATGGATAATGAAGATTAGTCGTATGTCTGTAAAATGTCATACCTCTTACCATAAACGAGACTCGAAGCAATTCGCAAAAAAGTCTCAATCAGTCATTGTCTATGGAAAGTTTGATTAATCTAGAGCTCACTCGATCTTTGGGCAACAGTTATGAACTATTTTCATGTAACAACAGAAATTGACTTTGAGTATATACACGTGTGGCAAGAATAATTTTCTCATAGAGAAACCGTGCGATGAATCACTTATCGCTTATCACGGTAACACCTCCTTCGAGCACGTCAATTTTACGGCTAGACGACGTCCGACCGAAATGATTATCGTTTACCACCCGTGCCATTCTCGAGTAGGTGGGGCAACGACACACATGCATCGTTACTCTATAGGAAAATTATTCCTGCCAGACGTGTATACATAACACACTGGAAGGAACTAGTACTGAGCTTCCTAACCCTTATATATTTTCTGTATAGGAACTTTGATAATATAATCACTTCACGTGCTATATGCCATGCGATGAACTGTTATTTATCAGCATCTCCGCATCAGAATCCGTTATCGAAGATGAGTCAATGAGTACAGTCATATAGATCAGGAAATAAAGAATAGTTATTCGATTTGTTTTTTTTTTTCATGAGAGAATTCTATCAGCAGAATTTTGACTGACTGATGTCTGGTCTGGAGAATCGAGAGAAAATGATGATATTATTTATTAATTTTAGTTGATAATAGTCGAATGCTTTCATGCAGAAGCTAATCGTGACAATAGATTTGTGATGGCATGGAAATGTGATAATGATTTCTTGTCTTGTGAAACTTCAAAATATAAAATGTGAATTATTTTTCGTACGAAGAATTTTTGAAAAAAATCATCAATGAAGAAAAAGATGTGCGTAATGAAATATATGGGGTAATAAAAAATCAAGTTATGGCGAATCAAAGTTCACCAAGATCATTGTGTCACAAAAAGGTCAGTTATTGGCAGAGTGCCAACTTGATATTCCTATAGAATCAGGTACCAAGCGATTTTTCAAAATAGTGCCAGCAAACGCATTAATTATGAGAAAAAAGTAACATCTGAATTGTTCAAACGAATTGCAAAAACTAAACGAGTTCATGAAGCCTAACAGGCAGAACAAATTCAAATTGCTGTATGTACGAACTGCACTTTGAGTCCTCGTTAGCAGTGCCTCCTGGTTCAGTTCGGTATCATCAACGGTGTAGGTGGCATCGAGCTTTCCCATATCAACGACTCACCATGTATATGAACTACATCAGAGGAACCATTTTTTTCTCTTCAATACAGGTTGTATTGTTTGAAATGAAGAAGTTGATAGCAGCTCCGAAGAAACCGAAGGTTTGTGCAACAATGGCTGCCATTATCGGATTAACAATATTATGCACTCCATAAATTCCATTCGAATTTGGATCTACGGTATGTTTCAGACATTTGCTCAACTGAATACCATATTTGAAATCGAATTATTGATGAATAATAATTTCGGGCTCGGTTTTGGGACATCTCGAATGAAAAATTTCTAATTTGGTTGGTTTACAAGAGGAAATCAGATTTTGCGATCATCGAAATGATTTCGCTATTGCTACATCAGAAATGACATAAGTGAACTCAACGTAGCTTGACTTGAAACATCACAAAACAAAACAGCCGTTTGGAGTGAGACACTCTGTATATGGAAGATCCTGAAGTAGTTGAAGGCAATAAACCAAATCAAGTTTGCAAAATGTATGAATCTTTGTAGGTATATGGGTGGATACAAGCAGAAAGTTGTTGGCTCAAAGTCTTTGAGAAAGCTCTGAAGTTCGTCACTAGACCGCTGTATTTTCATTTAATATAAAATGTGACATATCCACAGATAAGTTATTTGTACTGCATGTGACAATTTTGAAAGTTAGATAATTTTCAATTATAACCAGATGAGAGCAGACGAGAGAAGTCGAGACGAGATGAGACGAGAAAAACGGCTCTCTGACGAGACCAGAGAAAAACATTATCTCGTTCATACGAGACGAGACGAAAGAAGGACTATCTCGCGTCCCGTTTTGTCTCGTCCCGACGGCATCACTAGATCGAACCAGTAAAAAATATAAAAGTTTGATTTCTCGTCGCATTTCGATGAATCACTCTGAACACGGTGGTTCTCTTCATAGTATAGCAGAACTTAGTAGATCGTTATAAGACCTCATTTGATGAACAATAGTTCGATTGAACATGGGTAGTAAGGATCTTCGTTTTCGAAATACAGGGCGTTGGAATTGAAGATGAACGTGAATTTATTTTCATAAACACTCCTTACAGCAAACTTCTGTTGTGTGATTGAAATAGTATGACCATGCCAGAATAATATCTATTATTATTATCCAGTTATCTAAACAGGCCGTGTCCTAAACAGAAAGATATTTCTCCAATATATGGAACTAAAAATTTTCGTATTTCATACCAGAACGCAAGTTTTACTAGTAATAATCGCAGAAACATTCTGTTTCCCAACTATAACGCCCTGTATCCCGAAAATCAAGCTTTTTAGGACCATTGTTTGTAGCACCCTGTAATCTGTATATCCTAAACGAAATATAACGAGTTCAATCATAAGGATTATTCAGAGTCGCCTAGATGTTATCTCCTCTTAGATGAATTTGTTTTTTTTTTTCTTCTCATCGTTAAATATTATATACAGTGTGTGCGATTTCAACTGGCAACACAAAAATACCACATGATGTACACAGAGAGCGAAAAAGGGGAGGAATTTAATATATTCAGATTCTCAAGGCCTACTATTGTAAGTTGAAGGGACAAAATCCCAAAAACTGTTGTTGGGGTTTCTTTCGACAAAGTGGATAGCCAATTCGACATAGCTGGCGGAACTCCCATATTCAAGATTTTGACGCAATACCTCATGTAGGGTGTTAGCTCAGGTATTAGTTATTCAATGGCATATTTCAATATGTTTGCTATTTCAATTCACTGAGTAGGCATGTGTCGCAATATAAGGAGTTGATGTGAACGATAAATTAGTCATTGTTATTGTTAACTTACATTTGAGAACATTTTTACATTATAATTGATAGCAGTCGCCACATTTAGTATTCTTCTTGCGTTAGATTCCTCGTGGCAGTTGAACAGATTATTTTCGACTTCAAAGGCTCGAAGAGCAATGCAACTGAGGCCCAACAAGAAACCTCAGCCTAGCAAGATCAGGTGAGAGTCTGTGATAGAGAACATCTCGAACGCTCATCGCCTGACGGCTTGACGCCTTTGTTGCAGATGAGAATATTGTTCATACTTCACAATTTTAAAGTATTTCTGAGTCCTGAATGGTCTGAGATAACAGATTATTTCTGTCTTTGCAGGCTCTGGGAGCCAGAGCGATGCAACGGAGGCTCAACAAGGAACCTCAGCCTAGCAAGATCAAGGTAGAGTCTGTGATAGAGAACATTTCAAACACGCATCGCCTGATGGCCTACGCCTTACTAAGAATGAGAACATGTTTCATCCTGTTTAATATTGACGTATTTCTGCTTTCACTATCAGCAGTCCATATGCGCAGATCTAGATCCTGCATGGTGTGAGTGAACAGATGATTTTTGGCTCAAAAAGAAACCTCAGCTTAGCAAGATCAGGTCAGAGTCTGTGATAGAGAACATCTCGAACACGCATCACCTGAGGTCTTCACGCCTTTGTTGAGGATGAGGATATAGGTTTCATACTTCAAACTTTAGGAGTATTTCTGAGTCCTGTATTGGTCTGAGGCAACAGATTATTTTTGTCTTTGCAGGCTCTGAGAGCCAGAGCGATGCAATGGAGACTCAACAAGAAACCTAAGCCTAACAAGATCAAGGTAGAGTCTGTGATAGGGTCAAACACGCATCGCCTGAAGCTACACAGAAAGGACCAGAATATTTTTCATACTGTTCAATGTTTACGTATTTCTGCGTTCACTATCAGTAGTCCATATTCCTAGAGCTGATCCTATAATGTGTGAGTTAACAGATGATTTTTGTCCGCGCAGGCTCTGAGAGCCAGAGCGAAGCAACAGAAGCTCGAAAAGAAACCTTAGCCTAGCGAAATCAAGTCAGAGTCTGTGATAGGTCAGCCTAGCGAGATCAAGTAAGGGTCAGTGATACGCGCATCGTCTGTCGGCCCTCCGCCTTAGTAAAATATATGCGAATATGTTTTATCCCCCACAATGTTGGGGTTTTTTTGCTTTCACTACTTGCCGTTCATGAAATCGAAACGAGATCTTGTATGGTCTAACGTTATGAGATTATTTTTGTTATTGCAGGCTCTAAGAGCCAAAGCGATGCAACTGCTACTCAAAAAGAAACTTCATCCTAGCGAGATCAAGTCAGAGTCTGTGATAAAGAACATATCAAACGTGCATTGCCTGACGGCCTGCCGCCCTAGTAAGGGTTAGAAAATGTTTTATTCTCCGATTGGCAGCAAATATTAATTTTGCTGACACATATCAATCAGCAAAGTATTACTCCTCCTGCCTAGGCAGCAAAGTGGGTACTTTGCTGCCTAGGCAGCAAAGTGGTTACTTTGCTGATTGATATGTATCAGCAAAATTAATAATCCATAAATTGTTTATGATTTCCTTCATATATTTCATCCGAGACTTCTCCGGCAACAAATTCAACTCTATATTTTTGCCACCTACAGGAAAAACAGAGAGATATAATACATCATTATGAACAATCGGAGAAAAAATTATATGTTCAACTCGGCAGCAAAGTAGATTGACTGCCTTAGCTGGATTCCTAGCCTCGCTATGCTCGGCTATGAATTCAGCCTCGGCAGTCAATCTATACTACTTTGCTGCCTAGTTAAACAAATAACTATATCCTGTACAATGTTGACATATTCCTGTGTTTACTATAAGCTACATTCTATATATGATCTGAGGTAACAGACAAGAAACGTCAGCCTAGCGAGATCAAGCAAGGATCTGTGATACGCGCATCGCCTTTCGGCCTTCGGCCTTATTGAAATATAAGAGCCAGAGCGATGCAACAGGGGCTCAAAATGAAACATTAGCCTAGTGAAATCAAGTCAGAGTCTGTGATAGGAAACATCTCAAACGTGCATTGCCTGACGGCCAGCCGCCCTAGTGAGGGTGAAAATATGTTTCTTCCTGTACAATGTTGTCATATTCCTGCGTTTACTGTTAGCAGCCCATATGCTAGATGCTATATGATCTGAAGTAACAGATCATTTTCGTCGTGGCAGGCTCTGAGAGCCAGATCGATACAACAGAGGCACAACAAGAAACGTCAGTCTAGCGAGATCAAGCAAGAGTCTGTGATACGCGCATCGCCTATCGGCCTTCCACGTTAATGTAATTTGCAAATATGTTTTTTCTGCAACCGACACAAAAGTCATCCATTTTGATACCAAAATAAGCTCTTAAATTGACGTTTCTATTACTGACACAAAAATAGGTATGTTGCTAGGCAACATATTTAGTTCCCAGGAGCTAAAGTTGAACTTTACTTCCTTGATCTGTATTTCATTCGTTATTCTTGGGATAGATAACTTGTTTTTGAATAATCACGGCAAGTACTTAATAGTTTTTTTGTCTCAAACAATGATATTGTTTACCTACACATTTGATTAGCAAGTCAAACACAGTGTTGCAGTATGGAAAGGAATAAATTATTATCGCTATTATTATTGTTGATATGCTCACTAACCTAACATTTTCCACGTATGTTCCTATAGCTGGCACTGGCGCGGTATTTGCCAGTAGAGCACCTGGTCCATACACAAATATTTCACTCTGTGGTTGTATTTATATTGAAACTACAATTCGAGCATCCTTGAAAATTGAATGAACCTGGTGTAAATGCAGGTAGAATATTCTCACCACACCGATTATTTGTCAATATTTGTTGCATTGCATACATTATGGCACGGCATTGGTGGTTACTTCACATATCCATTTGACTTAATTTTTTCGGTTGCAGAAAAAATAGAATGTTTCATTCGGATCAAAAGTGACTTTGTTCGACTCGCAAATTTTGCTTTTGCGAGGCGGAGCGTCTAGCGAAGTGTCACTTTTGATCCTAATGAAACATTCTACTATTATCCTCCACGATGTTGACGTGTTTTTGCGTTCATATAAGTGAAGCTCTATGGTCTAACGTTATGAGATTATTTTTGTTATTGCAGGCTCTGAGAGCCAGAGCGATGCAATTGCGGCTCAACAAGAAACCTCAACCCAGCGAGATCAAGCCAGGGTCTGTGATAGAGAACATCTCGAATGTGCACCGCCTGACGGCCGAGACCCACCTCGGTCCGAGTCCGGGCCTGGACGAGCAGGCGACCAACACGGGCTCGGGCAGCGGCGACGAGGAAGAGGACGTCGCTGTCGACGTCACGGAGTGCCACGTCATATCCAACGACAAGACTGCCGATTTCATTTTGGCCACCGTCGTCGAAGAAGCTGCGTAAGTATATATACTACTTTGACTAGGCCTGAGGAAAATATAATAATAACAATATACGTTGCTGAATAGGGAAACCACATCCAAACTAGCTAACACATAATTTACTAGTTATGTTATTTCATTAAATTGGTGTGCAGCTCCAAATGAGTCCTTGATGAAATATTTGTTGTCCAAATTTAATATCAAAAAAATTTTAAAATCCTGCAAGAACTTTTTATACAAAATGCATATCCCAGTTCCCTGGTCAAAAAATGTTATTCAATACCTCTGCATCAGAAATTGTACATACTGACAATGAATTGTTACAAAATAGTGTCGTGGTGGCTGATGCCCCTCCAAGTAATTGTATTCATGTCTCCCAACCTTATATAAAAGAAATCACACCCAAACTAGCTAGAATCTTCGAAAACTTACCTAATATCAGAATAGCAAACAAAACCATCTTACTCTTGCAGTTTTCTTGTTGTTTGACTGAATATAGCAAATTCACATTGTGGCTATGGCCCCTTACCTATCTATCAATTTTCCACAAATATTCATCATGAAGTAATGATTGAAAGATCAAAGATCAAACTTAACCTACTTCATCACCAGTACTTGCCGCTTGATTCCTCTTATTTTTTCACATTTTTAACATTTCACAAATTAACTTATTTCACACAATTGTGATTGATCCTGTTTTTTGTTCGTCTTCTCAACTATGTCATCATCGTCTTATACAATTTTATCATTTTAACATTAATGTGAACCAACCTCAACAAAGATGTAAGTAACATTTTCCCATGCTATAATTAATGTGACCTAATGGAAAATTGTTGTTGTAACCCTGATGATGGAAATATGAGATTTCGAAAGCTTGGACAAACTTTGAAGAGTACTCTTTTCACTTTGCTGCATTCCCCCAATAAACCTATATATTTAAATATATATACATGCATGCCCCCCATCCAATCCCCTGAAGCCATAAGAAATAGATAAATTCATATAACATATAACAACCAATCCAGATGAGCTAATGACCATACTGCATACTTATAACCTGTTCTCCTACTAATTCATGCTTGTAATGATGTTTCAAGTAGCTCAATCATCGTGTTTTGTAACCATTAGGCAATGAGTTATATACATTAGCAGGATTAAATGAAAATCTTCTGTGAAATCCAGACAGACGAAATCTAGGCAGCGATAAAGTAAATGCATTTCAAATATTTCGGTCGTGCATGTTAGCTCTGAATACCAACTTATCTTTCAGATATGGTGGCGTAGAAGTTGACAAAATTCGGAAAACCATGGCACTCATATGGTATTTGAATGAATTATCAATTCTTAACTAACCTAGCTTTTCTTATTTTTGTCGACACTCTATTATATTTGCGAAGATCAAAAACGAATCTACAACAGTAATTTTGAATCTTCTGTTATATCTGTTCAGTTACTTGATGTAGACAGGAAAAGTATAATGTCAAGTCATGATTCAAAATAGATAAAACTAAGTTTACACAAAGTTCTTTTCATTTCTATTTCTATATAACTGC
Source organism: Phaedon cochleariae (assembly GCA_918026855.4). NCBI lineage: Eukaryota > Metazoa > Arthropoda > Insecta > Coleoptera > Chrysomelidae > Phaedon > Phaedon cochleariae. The sequence goes on along the minus strand of OU896709.1, from coordinate 15,607,024 downwards.
CTATCTTTGTACTTTCGATTTTTTCTCAATTTGGCCACCGTCGTCGAAGAAGCTGCGTAAGTAAACATACAAAAGGTACTTTAGACCTGCGAAAAATATCGATCGACTTTCGATTTTCTTCTCAATATATTGATGAAAATAATTTTCGATAGATTTTTCATCTCTTCTCCGTTTAGGCGTGAAAATATTTCAGTTGGTAGTCATAGTTAGCTAGAAGTTTCCATTACCTTTGGTATTGAGTAAATACTAGATGAATATATGAGTTCCGAGCCTGGAAAAAAATCTATATATCGATTAGTGTATCGATATATCGATATATCTAATATCGATATATGATTTCATAATATATCGAGAAGGGATATATAACTTCAAAATGGAAAACATGATTTGCCTCCTTGATAATCGATTATTATGTGTAATCCGATATTGCGCATCCCTAGCTATGACAAAAAACAGTGGACACTTCGACAATAGTAGTCATTATGCCTAAAAACGCCTTCGGACAAATTGGCGATAGTGGTCATATCGGACATTATACCACCATATCCATACAGGGTGTTTCTGGAATTGGGGCGATGAATGAAATGGGGTGTTCTATAATCCATATTGAAGCGATAAATCCCAGGAAAGAAATGTTTCGAAATTCTCATATAAAATGTGCACTCCTATCATATCCACATCTTTCCAGCCATTAATACTACCGGTGCTTGTGATCTCGCCGAAAGCAAACGCTTGGGTTGGGCTATTTACCTCTGATCAATGATTTTCAAGAATTTCAGGCAACTCTTGATGATAAAATATTATTTTTTCCACAAACATGTATTATTTCATTTCGTTTTTTTTTTCATCCGTTTCATCGAACGCCCTAATTTCGGAAACACCCTGTTTATAGGATTTCTATTCATCATTTCTCTAATCTCTTTCCGTTTAGGGCATATTGGAATCCTGTCCCTATCAAACCAGCGGTACCCTGTATACGCTTCCTCCGGCGATATAACCACTCATAACAATATATGTCTGATGAGATTTTTTGGCAATTTGGCAACTTTTCAGCCTCCAAAGAGCTGTTGCGGCGTTACGATCACTCTCAGCGATGTGTCCAAAAAGTTATTTTGCCAATTTGATCAATTCCTGCGATGTGCTCACAGATTTCTACAAGGATAATGGGAGAAAAACAACTACTCTTCTGAATAATGCCACACAGAACATTGAATAACTTTCCTTTCAAATCTATGCAACGATTCGTATAAACAGATACTGATTACATTCATTTTTTTTCCAAATGCCTTTTGACCCTCAGTACAAATGGTACAATGAAATGATAATTGCACGTGGAAGAAACTCAAGTAATCGATATCTCTGCTGTTTCATTGTTTTTGGGAGTGCTGAATCTGAATCTGAAGTTTGCAAACAAAATTTCGTGGAGCGTTCCGTTATCACTTTTTTGCCCGTAACTCGGAAACTATTCATTATTGCAAAAATACCAGACCATGAAAATTTTGAATAAATGATATATTCCATATTCAGGGTGGACCATTTTAATCCATTATGGATAATAGTTCTTCCCGGAAGCCGCTAACAAAAAAATGGTTCAAACAAAAGTTGAAAGTTCAATGGGGGCCAAAGAATGACCCTACCCACAACCCCTCCCCCAGGGCCCCCATACGGCCCTGGGAGATGAAATGTTTTTTGTTAATGGAAACCCTATTTTTTCACAACGGATTCTTGTTCTACAGAGAAAAACAAATAAAAAATGTCCCTAGCAAATTCTTTTTTGGGCCCCTTAAACGGCTCCAAATTTTAAATTTTGGTATTTGAGTTGAAGAAAACAAAGAATCTTCATTGGCATGTAATTCGTTAACCAGATGAAGGGTTTGCTTGAAAACACGGTGATATGCTGGAACTGCACTTATGTTATCATATTCAAAACACAGGTTTGACCTGAGCCTAAAAGATATTGCAATTCAAATAACAAAATTGAAAATTTGGGGTCCTTCAAGGGGCCCTAGAAAGAATTTGCTAGGGACATTTTCAATTTGTTTTCCTCTGTAGAACAAGAATCCATTGTGAAAAAAAAGGGTTTCCATTGGAAAAAAAACATTTCATCTCCCAGGGCCGTATGGGGGCCCTGGAGGAGGGGTTGTGAGTAGGGTCATTCTTCGGCCCCCATTGAATCCTTCAACTTTTGTTAAAACCATTTTTTTTGTTAGCGGCATCCGGAAAGAACTATTATCCATAATAGATCAAAATGGTCCACCCTGTATAATTGTTCTTGCTGATCAATATAGGACTAACGGGTTGGGAGCTAGTGGGAGTAGAGAATAGCCCAAATTTGCATATTTTGCAAAAAATAGTGTTGCTTGTTGGTTCTTGTAGATAATCTATATCCTACACATTTCTAGGATAAACAAACTACATTGCAATGATGTAGAAGAGTCCTGGATATGCGAATTATTGCTTTTGTCAGAGTGTTCGATTTTCGATTGGTCACAGTACTTGAGTATATTCAAATTTTTCACACCTGCCTCTTGTTATTCGTTAGCTGACTTAAGAAAATCAGTTTCTCTCACATATACCACCAGATAGAGGATGAAAGTAACCTGGGGAACACGATCTAATCCACCTGCAACAACACCATCTCCAGAACCGGATCCTCCAGATGCCCTCCGCCAAACGACGATGTAGCGACGATTTGATTGTAGATTGTAGTGATTACCTTCATCCTATTGTCTTTTCTAACCCTGGACTCCTGATGGAACCTAGGATTTTTGGTTAAATGTTTTACCTCAGCAGGCGTCAGGTAGACCTGATTCAGGCGATTCAGCCTTCAGCCATCGTACAACAACTTTTTTTGCGGACTTGAACATTACATGCGTGAGCAGAGCATTTCATTGTGTTCCGCTGTTTCGGTCCATATACAATACAATACAATACAATACGTTTATTTTCCATTAGACATTTTTACATGTATAGGTCAAACGTTTCATACTGTGGAGGTGACATAAATCAGGAAGGGTGGAAGAACTCACAGTCACAACTCCACCACATAAACAATTCGATAATGACCAACGGTCATGGATAAAAGGACATTTTTTTTTGTTGCTGATGATGAAGGATTGATCCTTCGATCATGCCTTTCTGTCCATGACCATTGGTCATTATTAAATTGTTTATGTGGTGTAGTTTGGACTGTAAGTTCTTCCTCCTTTCCTGATTGAAATATTCTTTATTTCAATTACAAAATTCATACTTCAAAATCCTTTATCTCAATAACATACCCTTTCAAAATATTCGTTTAAGAAAAGATTCATCGACCAATCGAATTTTGACCTTCACATTGATGCAGATGAACCTTTTCTTGGCGATAACCATAAAAACATCAATGAGGGGTGCTTGATACAAATCGATTTCAAATATCAAATCCATCAGGAAATTATCCGTCTGATATGTAATATTAAGTTTCATTAGATCTACCCTAGATAGTTTGGGTTTGTGTATTTTCGAAGCTGTAAAGGTACATTTACATAAATATTGCCCTAGGGTCCTGGAAATTCGCTGAAACGGTCACGACCCTATTAGACTGTGTACTGTTAAGATCAATAAATATATATTGTTCCTGTTGGTAGTTCATGCACTCGAATTTTTGCCATGATTTATTTAGTATAGGCATAGCTAACTAATTTTTGTGTGCATGTGTATAAAATAGATTGATTGGGTTACTAGACAGGTTTCTATTAGATTCGACGAAAGAACTACGGTCGAGTACCCTTTTTCACTCTGGAATGATAGTGTGAATCACATCAGATGTTATAAAATTCCACTTATCATATCAAAACATTACAATGATCCCTTTCTTGCTACTTGTTAATTATTTCTGATCCCCGAAGTTTTGATGCAAAGCATGTTCTGGTAATAATTCACCCTAACAAATTACCCTCATCTTGTCATTTCTACAAACTTGAATAATTAGACCTACAGAGTTCCATCCTCCATGCCGCTCGAGTTGCTTGGAAATTGAGGAATTTCTGCTTGATAAATCGGAACGAAATTATTGTCAAATTATTCTCGATATCAAAAAAATATATACAGGGTGTTTCATAATTGAATGTCAATATTCGAGGAGATGATTCTTGGGCCCATTCTAAGAAGAAAGTTTCATATGAACGTATGACCTAAACGTCCTAACTTTTGAGATACAGGGTGGTAAAGTTCTCAAAAATAAATAGTTTTTTATTAATATCTGTAATACCACTTTAAATATTCTAATGAAATTTGGTATACGTGTACTAGGTATCAAGAGGCATCAGTTAGTGTACCACATTTTTTTTTGTTGCCACCAGTGGCGTTCGTATGGAATTTCACATACCTATTTTGGCAGACATTGATGGTACGCCACTGATTAATCTCGAAATTGAAATAATTCTTGAGATTCTCAATCATTTCTAAGCAAATTTGATCTCTACAATTTTTTCAATCTGATGCAGGGTTTTCGCTTAAAAAAAATAAAAACCTTTTCACTGCATGATCATAACAATATCCTTAATATGACAATATCACAATGCAGAGAAATAGATTTTATTTTTTAGGTGAAAACCGTGATTCGGACCGAAACAATTCAAGAGATCAAATCTGCTCATTATTTTAAGAAAAGTCGATGGCATGCCACTTACTGTCTAAGTACAGATAATAGGTTAATTGGGTGGCCACTGGTTAATTTCAATAATTTGTTTTTGTGAAAGATGTCAAGAAAATATCTAGTCTTTAGTCACCAATTAGTGACCACAACCACACTATGTACCTAAATGATTTTGTTAGAAGACTGTTCTTTTCTTTTACACATTTAATGGAATAACATAACATTCTTCAACAACAAAAGATAACTAATAAACGATTCTTATTTAAAAACAATACCTACTATTAATAATTTTAACAAAATTATAGAACATAGAAACTAGATGAGTTGTTGAAAATGGCCTCCACCTTGAAGGATACACGCTTCAGCTCTTTTCCTCATATTGTCACGCACTCTTTGAAGTATACCTCCAGTATTTCTTATTAAATCGAATGCAGCTCTTATACGATCCTTCAGCTCTTCTAGAGTGTTCACTGGGTTGCGATAAACCAGACTTTTAAGATGCCCCCATAAGAAAAAGTCCAAACTATTCAAATCTGGGGACCTAGGGGGCCATGGTTGAGGTCCGCCACGACCTACCCATCGATTTTCAAATGTGTGATTTAAATATTCCCTTGCTGCAACACTGAAGTGAGCGGGCGCGCCGTCATGCATGAACCACATTCTGTTTCTAATTAAAACTGGTACTTCTTCTAGCAATATGAACAATTCCTCCTCTAGAAACCGGCGATAATTATGGCCGTTTAGCCTTTCTGGCAAGAAAAAAGGTCCAATTAAGTAATTTCCAACAATTGCAGCCCAGACATTCACCGAAAATTGTTCTTGATGGTTGAATTCTACAACTGCGTGAGGGTTTTCGTCTGCCCAAATATGGTTATTGTGAAAATTTCTGATTGCGTTTCTGGAAAAGTTAGCTTCATCTGTAAACATTATTTCACGGTCAAACAAGGGATTATGAGCAATTTTCTCCAGAAACCATTGACAAAAATTAACACGCAAGGGAAAGTCTCGGGGAAGTAACGCTTGGACCCGTTGAATATGGTATGGGTATAATAGAAAATCGTGCAAAATTCTCCAAACTAGGACGTGCGAGATATTCAGATTATTTCCAATTTTTCTAGTACTCAGTTCAGGATTTTCTTCAATGGAATTTAAAACTGCTTCTTCAATTTCTGGAGTTCTTACAGTGCAATGGGCTCCTTTTAATTGATTATTCGCCTGCAAAGTACCTGTTTCAGTCAACCTCCTATGTACATTTGCAAATGTTCGCCTATCTGGTATTACTCTATTAGGGAACCGCTCTCGATACAATCGCTTAGCTTCCGGCGATCTGCCATCAGCCAAACCATACATGTAATGCATATCTGCCAACTCCTCATTTGTAAACTCGACCATTATTTTTCAAAATAACAATGCTCGAATATTTTAAACACTAAATTAATAAGACGCGAAAAACTGAATTTGAAAATTGACGAACTGTCATACAAAATAATGACAACTGTCTTGACCATAGAATTAATAATTCTTACAGACACAGCCTACTACAATGAAAAGTAATAATTTCAAAATACCAAGTACGAATACGAAGTTCATAAACTATGAATTGTATTTCTGAAATTTGACCTAAAAAATAAAATCTATTTCTCTGCATTGTGATATTGTCATATTAAGGATATTGTTATGATCATGCAGTGAAAAGGTTTTTATTTTTTTTAAGCGAAAACCCTGCATCAGATTGAAAAAATTGTAGAGATCAAATTTGCTTAGAAATGATTGAGAATCTCAAGAATTATTTCAATTTCGAGATTAATCAGTGGCGTACCATCAATGTCTGCCAAAATAGGTATGTGAAATTCCATACGAACGCCACTGGTGGCAACAAAAAAAAATGTGGTACACTAACTGATGCCTCTTGATACCTAGTACACGTATACCAAATTTCATTAGAATATTTAAAGTGGTATTACAGATATTAATAAAAAACTATTTATTTTTGAGAACTTTACCACCCTGTATCTCAAAAGTTAGGACGTTTAGGTCATACGTTCATATGAAACTTTCTTCTTAGAATGGGCCCAAGAATCATCTCCTCGAATATTGACATTCAATTATGAAACACCCTGTATATACTCACCTGTAAATCAGAATTACATGCATCAGTCATACTTTTTATGAATATAAATACATCATTATTGACTTCACGAGGGTATTAGCCCAACTTTTTTTTTTCAATGAGTTGAGTTGGGATTGTGCTTTCTGAGTTATTTTGTATATAATCAGGTGACTCCTACCGGTTTGCATTATCTGAAATTCGTTTTCAGACATTGACTAATAGGACACACAGGGGCCCCATTTATTGTGAAATGGGTCATATACGAGGTCATATATGTCCGTCCCACTGGTAACCTGTAAAAAAAGCCCAACTATTGTGAAATATCCATTCAAATGTTATATTACAAGTGATAATTTGCCGGAAATATTCAGCGATTGTTACGACAGCTTGATAATTTAACCGAATGACATTGTTTATCAAAACTTTCGGGTTTTGGGACAATGTCATGAGCGAAATTGAAGCAGAAAGCTGGAGAATGTCAATCGACGAATATTTCCAGGAAAAATAGAATCACAAGTTGTATTCTCATGAGTATTCCATGATTGAGACAATGAACGAGTGGCTCGCGAGAGTGGCGCTCACTGCATCCATCATTCTCGCTTTCAACAAAATTGACGTTTTAAACGTCCAAATTTTCCTCACTGAAAAACGAGGCAGATTGGTCACGTGTTGGTCAATATGGATTCTGTATTGGTAGAGCAAATAAACAAGAAAAATATCACTGTAGTACAGAAAAAACCGTAAAATGTGCCGATCCTGATTGATTCTAGAGACCAAGAGTGGAATAGTCAATATAATTTTAAAGTAGAATAGTGAATATAATTTTACAGTTCTATATTAGTCGTGGCAAAGGAGTACTTGACACATTCTGCCCAGATGATTGCTCATCATCGCTGTCAATTTCTCCATCTTGTTGACCACCCGAATCAGATGATGATGTCTCTGATGTCTCGTAATTTTTGCCGAGGTCGTCATCGGTTTCAAAGGGGTCCGACCCATATTCAGTATCAATCTACTATACTATTATGAATGCATAACATTAGAATAGAATAGAATTGAATAGAATAGAATAGAATTTATTTAATATAGGATACATCCTAATATTAACAATTCCAATAGCCATACAACACACAGCATAACACTAAAAATTTCTTGATGAAATAATATAGAAAAATAAATGGTAACTTTTTGTTCTTATATCATAGCAAGTCCCTTCGTCTCAGGTACTCCTAAATACATTTTCCAAAGTTTCGTACAGCCTCACATTCTTTTATGCTTTGAGGAAAAGAGAATTATATTCTTTCAGTCCTTCATGAAACATTGAGTTCGTACCCCTATTGGTAAGCATTCTGCTTAGGTGAAAATCATTACGAGATCCCGTTTGGTATATAATCATGAATTTCTGCACTAAAAATAACAAACTGATCTAGATAATCTGGCAATAAACCCTTCAATAGTTTGAAGATGAAAATCAATGCAAAAGTAATGCATTGTAATGCATTGTAATGTTTCCAACATGTCATGAATAGGGGTACGCCTATTACATTCCAAAATCATTCGCATTCCTCAGTTTTGAAGTTTCTGTAACGATGACCGAGAGTTATTATCTAATAAATACAGTATTGTAGCACAGTAATCGGAATGTGGCCAGATAATAGTATTGTACACTGTTATTTCAGTTTGGAAACTGATGCTATTCTTGAAAAGAAGGATAGTTTTTTTGATATCTGATTCCTTATCATGTTGAAGTGTTCGTTAAATGACAGAGTTTTATCAAACATAACACCTAAGTATTTAAAGTTATGTACAATGTCTATTTCTTCGCCTTCGATAACTAAACTAATATCATTTGTATTTATGAGTCTGTGCTTATACGGATTTGTTATGATCATTGCTTTTGTTTTTTGAACTTTAAGTTTCAATTTATTTATTTCGAAATAGTTTTCTAACTTTGATGATTCTATATTCATCCTATTCGCCATGTGATTTAGTGAATCACCACTGATAGCTAATAGCATTAAAAATTCGTAAAATCACAGTTTATGTTACAAAATAAATCATTCAAGTAGAGAATAAATAGGAGTGGGCCTTTAATACTCCCCTGTGGTACACCTATATCAACTAGCTTTTAATTTGACAATGCATTATTTATTTTCACAACTTGACTTCTACCTGTTGAGTAATCATTCAGCCAGTCTAAGACAACTTCCTCAAAGCCATTATGTCTTAGTTTAGCTTTCAATATACTCCTATCAATGGTCTCGAATGCTCTTTTTAGATCTATAAACACTGCCACAATATATTGACCTATCTCAATTAAGTTAGTCCAGTTTGATATCGTTACTTGCAGTGCTGTCTCACAGGAGTGTTTGCTGCGGAAGCCAGATTGGTATCCATGAAAGATATTATGGCCATTTACATAACTTATGATTTGATTGTTTGCAGCAGTTTCTATTATTTTTTCAATTATGGACAAAGTGTTGATGGGTCTAAAATCACTAGCATTACTTGTATTTTTCACTTTTGGTATTGGTGTTATCGAAGATGTCTCAAGTTTTTGTGGGTAAATACTACTTTCAAGTGAAGCATTTACCACACGAAGCAAGTGAAAACCACAAGTGTCAAAAATATTTTTCAATATTTTTACATTCATAACATCATGCACATTTGCATCGAGTAATTCCCTACCTGCCAAACACTCGATGAAAATGAAGAAAAACAGATATGACACAATCAATTGTGACAATAACTGCCTCCGCGAGGCATTTTGATGCTCTTGCACGAAGAATACCACTAAAGCAAAAATCCGTTGGAATAAGGACACATTCATACCAGTAAATATTCCTAAACTCACAGGAGGAGTAGGGACATATATATCTTGATGGGGTGAAAGGGTTAAGGAATACGTGCTTGATTTTTTGGTACTGTCCAAAAATTACCCAAATGACTTTCTATATTGGACAATTTATATGCGGTTGATCCTTGATACTACTTGAGAATCATTCAGTTAGACTTTTTATTCAGAACTTTTGTGTCTGCATCCCTATCAGTTTTTTTTTCTTCAAATCTTGGATCTAGGATGCTGAATACTAAATCTGTTATTTCAAAGTATTTACTGAGAATTCTTCATACTTCATAACACTCCATCTTGAAAAGGAAATCCTCAAGATCTACGCAAATAAAGCTTTGGAAGAATCACAAGTATTCTTTCTTATCTAACCTTATAATTCCCCATCTGAAGTAATGCACACTTTCTTTCTGTGTGAGGAATATCATAATTGAATTGGTCAGATATTCCATGATAATTATAAAAGAGTTGTGGTATAGGTATTCCCCATTTTCTCATTTATCATCGTAAAAACTCGAAAATTAAATGTCTCTCCAGTAGTGATATCCTGAGATGATTCTGACATTCAGAAGCTTGTTCTTTGGTAACAACGGGCTTGAGAAATTTGTCATAAAAATAATTTGAAGTTGTCAAAGAGATCAAGTCGTCATAGTGATTGATGATTGCACTGAATGAAGTTCTCCAAAGAAATTTCAATATCAACAAATCAATAGTCTGTAATTGCATATATGAAATATTCGATTTTATGAATATGCGCAAGAAAATACAAAAGATTCGGAATACTCCCTCTATCAAGTAACCAAATTACATAATATACTGATGAAAATATTCACTGAACATTCATGTGGTTCAAATTTGACGAATCTGTAGACATTATGATTTTGATTGTGCAACCAACTGACAGTGATCTTTGTTTTTGTTTCAGAATTTCGACAGTTGTAGCAACCTTGCCGCCGCCACTGGCCGATCCTAATGGCAATAATGATTCAGGATACGTCCATAGTCATCAAGACATATCGGTGTTAGGGAGCCCCAGGAGAAGAAAGAGTTCGTCCAAGAAAAATGGAACAACACTAGAAACAGAACTTAGGTAATTTCACGCAGTACCAAGTGGTACCTCTTGGATCTTTATCAGCTCCAGTGAATGTCTTTTACAACTATCAGTTTCTCGTTTCTCATTTCGAAAAACGAACCTACCGAACATAAATCAGACGAGCCTTGATTTTCTAGCAGTGACAACCTCACTAAAATATACATATATAAAATCAAATATTGGATTGATTTTTTTTGCAAATAGCAATATAATTAGATATGGACAAGATATTGCCATCACATTACCTAGATTCGAGAAAGTGGATTCCGGATCATCAATTTTGGTTGATGTATATACTCTTTCAATTTCGATAGCATCTTGTTCCGTTTGCTATCTCGACAACATCAATCATAACGATGTTGAAAATGGCAGCTGAATCCTTCAAATGAAATCATAAGACTTCAATTCGGATATATATTATGAGAGAAACTATAGCAATCCATTCGATTCTCGTGATACCAGAAGAGTTGAATAAACTGGTTTATGAATTAACCACAAGTCATAAATAATGTAAGAGAGAGTGCATAGTCAAAGATACTCACCAGGTTAGTAGTATCATAGTATAAAATCACAATTGACAAGATTTCATTTCTCACTTGTATGTAATATGTTTATTTTCTATCAGATACGGTTGCTATACGGCGTTATATGAGCAAGCGTTATAGATCATAACACCCGCTCATTAGAAATGAAGCAAAAGCTAGAAAGGAACTTTTGATTTGGGAAAATTTTCTCTGACAGGATATCTCAGTTATTTTCAGAGATAGAGATTTTCGGTTTTCGCGAACGTTGCATGGCTACTTTTTTGTGAAACTCACGAAATGGTGATGAAACGCTTCGTTTTTGAGGAAAGGCAAAATTGAAAATGTTGCATTTTGGGACACCCATCAGCTTCCCTGGAAGCAAAACTTGCGCCAGCTCACTATATACCTGTACCCATATAATCAGGGTGTTATTCAAGTATGTGGCCAAACTTCAAGGGACGATCATTTGACTGATACTAAGATAGAATAGTTCAAAAATTCATACTTTTCAAGAAAGATCATTGAGGAAGATTGCAATTAACCATAGTTAAATATCGAATTATCCCAGCAAGAAACTCTAATAGCCTAGGGGACAAGCGAGTTATCATCTGTGATTATGAAGTCAACTTTGTTGATTATTTGAAATCGAACCTTGCTGCTACTAGCAAATGCATCTGCAAATGGTTATTAGACACTGTTTCTATAGAAGGTATCTGACTTTGCTACCACTAGTGAGTGCATCTAATGATGGGAGAGGAGCAATGCAATAATCATATATAGGTAGAAAACTTTGTTAGTATAGGTGGAAAAGCATTCATAGATACTTAGATGACCTGCTTGCTGTAGTTATTCTGTCGTTGACATTAAGAAAAGTGAAATTCTGACTGATATCAGATTTCACATTCCATATTTCTTGCTCACCTAGCATAACAATTCAAAGATCGCTAAAGAATATTTTGGAGCAAAGATCTATATGAAATTCAATAGATATCAATTCATTTCATCAGGAAGCTCTGGAACCTATTTGTAAACTTCAAATTTCCATTGGACCGAAAAGAAGGAAATGTTGAATGTGGAATATTGACATTTCAGTAGCAATGTCATGAATAAATTCACCTCCATCATTAGGTTATGGCTGAGGCACTCAGATCTATATACGATCACTGAAAGGGGCACAGAGGACTTTTTTATTTGTTTGAAAATGTTTGCACTTCATATTTGAATTCAGATTCAGATTTCGAATGATGAATTGTAATCAAGAGAGGAAGTATTCGTAACTGGAAAAACCACACACATTATTTATTATTGTATAAGAATTATTATTAGTATAATTGGTAGTGAGGGCAGTTTTATGCGACGAACCTCGGAGGCATTTGCCAGATACCAACAGCAGTATACCGTTCAGTGGTAGAAAATGTATCTTTGGCAAACTCGTTATTAATATTATAGGATTTCAATGTGCTGCTTTCATTTGGGAATGTGTGATGGTAATAGGGTTTTTTGTAATGGTAGCAAGGAATATCTCAGCAAAAACTCCTATAGCCAAACTTCCCTCCGTGAAGGTGTCAAACTTTTAATAAAAAGATCTGCTTTCCTTGATATCGTATTCAGATCAATAAGGAGCTAATTCAGTCATAATCAGATTTATGAAAAAACCATTCTTTTTTACGGCTATAACACAAAAGATTGCCCTTGTATTACTGTGTTCGATACATCAATGAGGTACTTTGTATGTCATCATACGGAATGCTAATTTCCTACTCGAATGGTTGAAGCATGAGCCATAGGAACTTCATTCTCGTAAGAAATCACTATCAATCCATGCTCGTTAAACAATATACTATCTTCTTATGAATTTTGACATCCCATTCCGGACCAATGTTTGTATCAACTTTTCTTCTCAGAGTGACCTAAAAAATCACCCCTTGGTGCTTTGGTCACATACTTGCTTAACACCGTGTCATAATATAATTTTGCATTTATTTCAGAACGGTGGCGACAATAACTTCTTCAGAGGCTAAAGCGAGTTCGACGGGTTCGAAGAAAGAGAGGAGAGCTACTGCGGCCGCCAGATTCACCATCTATAAGGTCAACAAGGCCAGCAGGAAGAAACGCGAGAAATCGTCTGCAAAAAAAGAGAGAAAAGCTACGAAAACTCTCGCCATTGTTCTCGGTAAGTAGCCGTAAAGCGTCAAGTCAATAAAGGATAGCAGAATCTTCGAACATTCCTGAAGTATCAATAATAAAACAACAGTTTGAAACAGTGTGCTCTATGATGAAAAGAGCAACTAGTTACTTTGTGTTCATATTTCATTACTCTGGTTTCGGGAGAACTCGTGCGACAACTTTAACTCTGAATTGAAAGTTTCATGTAACATTTTCTTTATCTCGATAACTGAGATAGACATACACCGATGGATGTTGATGATTATAAAAGTTTCCATATAGAATATATCATTATGAGGGAGACTGTAGGAAAGAGCCATAAGTATGATGTGTCGATATCACGATACACAGTGATTTGTTTTTATATAGTATAATATCTGATTGTCGAATATTGAATTGGATTTTTTCGAATGAGAAAATCATTTGTGTTGGCCTAATTCAAGTAAACACTCTTTCTGTTTGAAACGTTAACTTCTTATATTCACCAGACATACAAATTCTTCAAGGGGGTTACTACACTGAGGGAAAAAATTTGTAGCCGTTACTAAAAAATTAGTAACTACAGAAACATTTTTTAGTACGATAGGGGACAGCAAGCATTAGTTGTTGCCATAACTAATTCTGTTTTTCTGGAAACGCCTATTTGCCTCTAATGAAAAGTTTAGTTGAGTCATCTACGACGTTGTTGTGGTAACTAATAAGCCTTTTTAAGGAATAATACCAAGTTTTATTTGCCACAATCAAGATACATAGTTATGACAATTAGATTGTTAGTACTGTTTCAATATATGTTTGTTATCACATCAAATGATCCCAGTTGGGGCAATTACTCATTTCTTCTGACATTAATAGTGAGTGTGTTGTTGCAAATTAAATATTTAATTGTGACTGAAATGGAATCTAGTTACTATTAAAAGTGATTAAGTTACGTTTGAAATATAATTTAGTTATTCTGGCAACTTAATAGTTTTATATGAACAGGAATACACCATACACCGTAAGTGCCACAGGCCACAGCTCAGCAAAAAGAGAGGGAATTATAAATATACACCGTGTACACGTGACGTCGGTTGGACGTTTCGCACCGTCCCCCGTCGTAAACTGAACTGAATTGTGAATAGGTACCTAAACCTGATAACTAGTGACGCACAAATAACGATGGTAAACTGCGAATTATTATTTTTCCAACCAAATGCCAAATGGCTCAGCGCGAAGTGCAAAAAAACACAAAACAGTGATTTGAAAACACACAGAGCAGTGAACCAGCAAGAACACGACGCTCCCGGCTACACTTGACAATTATTTTATTTATTTTGTCTAAGCTCGACGACCGTGCGATCTATCCACTATTAAGATACAAGTTCAAATGATGAAACAGAAAGACAAACAGATGCAAGATGCAATTTTTGCCGGTGGGTCCCGAAGAGACGCGAGGCGGTCCCGAACGACGCAGTACAACTAAAATTATTAGTTATGGCTAAACAATTTTCTGCTATGAATAATAATAAACCTTTTGATAAATGTGTCATCAGTTGTGGCAAATAGTCAGTTGTTGTTAGTAACCCCAGAATGAGGTTTTTTAACGCCAATATGAAATTTTAATTGACTGAATAGACAACACTGTGATAATTCTGTCACAAATAGTATTTTTATTGATGACAAATAATTGGCGAAAAATAGGATACGTTGCCATTGTTAATAAAATTCCAAATATTTTTAATTACCGGTAATAAAAAAATACCAACTAAACGTTTTAATTAACCAGTTTTTCTCAGTGTAGGCAATCGACTGCAGTTTCTTATTATCCAAATGAAACAGTGGTCAAAACATAGCAAACAATTCTAGACGGCCGTATGCAGAAATGCAAAATTCCTGTGAACATTGATAGACCAGTACCAAAAGGAGACTCTGGCTCCGCTATCACTTGGTTACACATCGAAATTATATTCCAACTGAGCTACTATACCTTTATTCAAATGATTTGTGTGTACGGAATTTATTTTCATATTCAAACGATGAACAAGGAGAAACATCCGATTCAGACGACTTGCCTATTTTTTTATGGCCGAATTTGATGACTTTCATGATTATATTTGAATGCAAAACGGCAATCAGAACGCACCCAAAGGTTGCCGTTGAGTAAAAACATCATTTAAAATCTGTTGTTTACTCAAAAAAAACTAGAATTAGGAACTAATTGATGATAAGTATAGCGGGTACTAACCTTCAAATTACTTCATTTGTCGCAACTTTTATATCTGAATCTATACTTTCGTGATCAGAATAATACATGTTGATGTATTTTTACCTCAAATCGAAATGAACGCGTCAAAGTTGACAGTTCGCAGAATTAATAACAACCGAGACTACAATAGTAGGTAGGTATACGCCCAACCCTCGCAACGCTCGCTTGTTACATATATTCCTAGTGAATCGTTAATTCATATGAACTATTTTCAATTCAATAATTAGCGTTTTTGGTAGTACGTGAAATATTGTACAATATTCGTATCGTAAATTCATATATTACGATTATCGACGGGTTATCAAATCGTAAATATCTAATTTATAGCTAAACTAGGTTCTCCTAGTTTTATCGGCTTTAGAAAAACTGTAGCCTCAGTTGCAGTAACTAATTGGTCTTTAGATGAAGGAGATGAATCACTCTTCGATTAAATGATGACATTATTATAAGACTCTCTCAAATAGAAGGTATTTCTGGGTGTGTCACAGGTTTCAGTTGTTTTCGCTGGTTTTATTTCTTGTGTCCTGAACCAGTACATCATCCCCGACCTTGAACACGGTTGTCCTAACAGCAGTCTAATCAATTTGTTCAGATTCACTTGATTTCACAAATTCGGTTTCAAAGCTGAGTACTACTGGGAAGCTTGTCGCGTAGGACACGAAACATTAACATAGACATTGATTACAGTGACGTATACAGCTCTGGTATTTTCGACATAAAAACTAGAAAGAGACAGAAACCATCAGTATCACAATAAAAGTTCTACTGAACGAACCGATTCTTCAAATGCCTCGACACGTGTTTTGCTACAGGTACTGGTGAGGGACGTTTGCACGTCAGCAAATAGTCCCTAATGGAAATTAAGCTTTCGGGCCACGAGAAACTATTTTTAAAAAGCCAAAATTTTAGTTTCGAACAAATAACTTTATTTGTACAGAGAGATGTGGACGGTACGACGTCGCTAACAGAACTGAAAACTAACTATCTAGCATGGTCAATCGTATTCGTATAAACCTAAGTCAGCACTACATGGAAGTTACAATCTAAGGGTTTTCTGGGGGTTGGAGCATATAACTCCTCCATCCCTAAGATGAAAATAATACGGTAGTATTATGTTCAGAATTCAAGTCTTTAGGTTTTGTCTCGTCACTTTTGAAGTGTTTTAAAATATCATTCTTGTATTTCATAGAGAAATAGTAAATAGTTAGAGCGATAATGATTATGCTCAGAATAATACAAATATAAAACGTAGTATATGGGGTGTTGTTTTCTTCCAAGGCCTGGAGTCGGTGGAGTTGCGTATTCTCGGCTAGCTTTTGGAGCTTCGTCAGCTCGTCCAGGTTAATCTTGTCCAAGATCTTCAGGGGGTGGTCCGCATGGTCGGGTTCGATGATTTCAACCCTGGGTAGTTGCAGAGGGGTTTCTCGTATCGAAGAGACGTCGTTGCTGTATTCTTCTCCATTAATGATAAGGCTGCATTTCTGAGGGACGTAGATCAGCTGTGGTTTGTGGATTTCTTCATATCCGCTTTCTTTACACTTCTTCTCGACGGTGGTGTGTCCGGCGGGAATGACAATGACATAGGTATCACTGACAGGTTCTACTACATCCTGGTCTAGATGGACTCGTAATGATTGGCATGGCTGGCTGCTCTTTCCTTTCAGTAGTTCGGGTAGGCAATCTTCCTTGGATATTTGATTTTCCGGGCGGAAAATACAGGTTGTCTCGACTTCATGGCATGGGCTGTCCTCGTAGTGATGGTAAGTCGAGTTGAGGATGATGTATGGTTTCGAGGGGATTATGGCATTATTGGAAATCGGGATAGGAAATAAATGATAATAATCGTAAAGATTTTCTCGCAGTATCGGGACGTGAATCGTGAATAGAATTAAATCGTTTTTGTATAGCGTTTCAATTTTCAGAAGTTTGTAATATGATTGAATGTTATCGAAATCTGGTAGACTTCCTCTGTACGTTTTGAGCATGATTTCGATTAATTCTTTGAGCTCGGATATTGGTAATATTATGTTATGAATGATATTCAGTTCGCTGAATAATATCGCTTCTTCGATATTGTTCAGTGTTGACAGTATATTTTGACAATCAATTATCATTGTATCGAGAGAGTTTTGAAGCCGTAAGAATAGCGTATATTTATTCAGACTGTTCACAATAGTCTCTATTTGTTCGCCGATAAGTCGTTGGTTTTTGACAATTTGTTGCAAATTATTTGTTGTTTCGTTCAGGAATCTTTTTGTGATAGTTATGTAATTTTCCAAATCGTGATGTAGCAATTTTTGATTGTTTGTTAATGTAGAAATAGCCTGGTCATATTTTTGTTCGTCTTCATCGTCTAAGGTGCCAAAAAACCATTTGTTCGTTCTGCCTACGAAATTGATTAGTCCTCGTTTTGGTCGGCTGAATTTTTGAGGTTTGATGTTTGTTAATTTCGCAGAGATTTGTTTGAAAAGTTGTAACAGATGGTTATGCATATGATGTAGTTGTGGGTATAAGACGTCTTTTATTGAAATGAGATCAGTTATGTATTTCGAATTGTTTGTTATACTATTTATTGGGTCGTCAAATTGTTTCAAGTCGATAGGTTTCAAAAATGTATGTTTTTGGGTAGTGATTCTCGCTTTTCCAAGAGAGAAGGGAAGGATGGGGTTAGATATTTCTGTCATAGTTATCTTTTGTCCATTAGCAGTTAGGATCCCGAGGATTAGAAGGTGCAGCGTCGTCATCTGGAAAAATTTGTTTCTGAGCTAGTTTTCTCTGAGGTTTCAGTTTATTTTTATGATATTTCGATTTTTGCGTTTTTACTTTGGTGCCACAATCTTCGATAGGAGATATTTTTCTATAAAGGGGAGATAATTTATTTCGGGGCGATTCTTTGAGAAACGTGTTTTCGTCGATTTTTATCTCTGGTGGATCATCTCTTTTGGAATTAATTTCGGTAAGATTCTTTGATTTTTCATTATTCTGTTTGATTATTTCGTTGATGATTTTTTGATTTCTTGCGTGTTTTTCAATGTAGTCAGAAGTTATTTTTGAAAATGTTATATCGAATGGATTTTGGTGTTCAACGTTTCCTTTGATAATTTGAAAAGGGGTGAATTTAGTTGCGGAGTGAATAGTGTTGTTGTATCCTAATATTGCGTACAGCATTTGTGTAGTTATTAGTCTGTCAGGGTGTTCGAGTTTTAGTGTTCTGATTTCTTCAATGAGCGTAGAATGTAGGCGTTCTATAGGGCTGTTGCTGTTAGGATTTTTTGGGGTTATATAATGTAAAATTATTTTGTGTAATTTACAAAAGTCTTCAATTAGATTATTTTTGAACTCTGTGCCGGAGTCGCAAGTAATTTTATTTGGGATACCGTAATGGGAAAAAAATTTCAATAAACCATCTAATATGTTGGGTGCATTCAAGTGAATCGGGTATGCTTGGGCAAAGCGTGAGAAGCTATCAATAACTGTCAAAAATTTTTGTTTATCCGCTGAAAATGCATCAATATAAATATGCTCGAAGGGGTGTTCTCCAATAGGTGTAGGATTGAATTTGATAACATTGGGGTGGCGTTCATATTTGGACTTCTGGCAGGTGACACAAGTGTTAATATAATTCGTCACGTCTTGAATCATGTATGGCCAATAATATGTTCTAGATAGAGAGTCTTTCGTTTCATTTATACCCCTATGAATGGTTTTTGTTTCGTGATGATGCTGGATTTTTTGCGTTTGTTCATCTTTATCTGTGATGTCAGTTAAAAGGAAATTACTCTGGACCAACTTGAAGGCTGAATGTTTGAAATGTTTTTGAATTATTGGGATTGCTTTATTTTTCACACGTTCTTCAAAAAGTATGCCATAGACTATTTTTGGATCTAGATATTCTAAGAAGATTCTCACTAGGTCATCTTCGAAGTTTCTGTTTGACAGTACTACCTTTAGACGGGTTTTATCAAATGGTTTTGTAAGTCTTACCCGGGAGGAAATAGAGTCTAAACTTTCGGAAAGTATAATTTGGTTCTTAAATTTATTCAATGGTTGCTCAGAAATCCGGATTTCGAGAATTGGATTTTCTTGAGAAGAGTGTTGAGTCTCATTACTGTCGTCGGGTTCTTGAAGCTCTTGTCGCGCTGGGGTTAAAACTACGTCCGATAAAATATTTATTCCTTCTTCTTTTTCTGGTGGTTTTTCTTTTTCCTGTTCTGGTGGTTTTTTGCAGGCTGCAAGTTTCCGTATTGCTTCGTCTAAGCGGTGGTCAAGGTCTTGAAGGTCTTCATCGGAAATTTCTGGGATTTCTTTTTTGTTCGCCAAGTCCGCGAAGATTTCGGGAAAGTCCTCTTCGAGTCGGTTGCTTGGTAAATCGATGTTTGCAATCATTGATTGATTTTCCAGGGGATGGAGTTCTATCCTGGATAAGGCATCTGCGACGGAATTATTTTTCCCTTTCCTGTACACGATGTCATAATCATACTCTTCCAGCTTTAGGCGCCATCTAACCAACCTTGAGCTAGGATCTTTGAGATTGAAAAGCCATTGTAAGGGTTTATGATCAGTCAGGATTGTAAATTTGTTTCCGAATAAATATGGCCTAAAGTATTTGGTGAAATTTACTATCGATAATAATTCCTTTTCTATCGTCGAGTAGTTTTGTTCAGAGGGGTTTAGCGTTCTGGACGCGTACGCGATAGGTTTGTCTTTTCCTATAACACCCTGTGACAAGACTGCGCCGATGGCTACGTTAGATGCATCGGTGGTTAGTATAAAGGGTTTATTAAAGTCGGGATACTGGAGTAGGGGTTCGTTTGTGAGTACTTGTTTACAGGTCTCGAAAGTTTCTAAAAATTCCGAAGTATGAATTATTTTTTCGCCTTTTTTTAAACATCGCGTGAATGGTTTGGTGAGCTCGGCAAAATTTTTTATGAATTTTCGGTAATACCCTAATAGGCCAAGAAAAGATTTAATTTCTCTAGCAGTAGTTGGTATGGGAAAATTTCGAATGGCTTTTATTTTATTGGGGTTAGGTTTGATGCCATCAGGAGTGACAACATGGCCTAGAAATTCGACGTTTTGTTTTAAGAACTCACACTTGTCTAATTGGATTTTCAACTTAGCTTCGCGTAGCGTCTTGAAGACTT
This sequence comes from Phaedon cochleariae, assembly GCA_918026855.4. Taxonomy (NCBI): domain Eukaryota; kingdom Metazoa; phylum Arthropoda; class Insecta; order Coleoptera; family Chrysomelidae; genus Phaedon; species Phaedon cochleariae. The sequence continues at coordinate 15,586,258 of OU896709.1, read as the reverse complement.
GTTTTAAGTTGGCTATATGCTCTTGCAAAGAAGTTGAGAAAACGATGATATCATCCATGTAAACTAGACAAATTTTATTCCGCAAATTTTTGAGGATATGGTCCATTATTCTTTGGAAGGTTGCTGGCGCGTTCTTTAGGCCGAATGGCATACGGACATACTCGTAGTGCCCGTGCTCCACGTTGAAGGCCGTTTTTTCGATGGACTTTTCTTCCATTTCAATCTGGTGGAACCCGGATGCCAGGTCAAGGGTAGTGAAATAGTTGCATTTCCCCAATTTGTCTAGGATGTCTTCTATGTTCGGAATCGGGTATCGGTCGTCGATTGTTTTTTCATTCAACTTCCGGTAGTCTACTACGATGCGCCATTTCTTCTTTCCTGATGCGTCGGTCTTCTTTGGCACAATCCATATCGGGCTACTCCAAGCAGAAGATGATGGTCGAATGATTCCGTCGGTGAGCATCTTCTGAATTTGCTTCTGGACTTCCTCCTTGTGGCAATGGGGGAAGCGATAGGATTTTGTATGTACCGGTATCTCATCCTTGGTCTTTATTTCGTGTTTAATTTTATTAGTGAATGAAAGTTTGTCATTTTCGGTGTGGAATATGTCCGCGAATTCTTTATAGAGTTTTAAAATGGCATGTTTTTCTTCTGGATTCATGTGGTCTGTTTTAATTTTTTTTGAAATGTCTTTTGTCGAATCATAATATTCGATGTTCGGTAAAGCGCTCTCGATATGGTAAAATTCAAAATATTCTTTTTCAATTCGGATAGCTTGAAAGGGTTCGTTCATCGTGACAGAGATTGTCCTATCAGTATTGTTGAAAATTTCGAAAGTAGCGCGATAGTTTGAAGCGCAAGTCAAAGTTTCCGGTATAAATAATCCATTGAAATTTTTATTAGTAATTATAATTTCGCCTTCATTAATAGTGACGGGATATTTTCGAACCAAACTTTCGAAAGGCGGTATTTCGAAAGTGAAGGAAGTTTCGTGAGGTTGTCTATAGAAGAATGGTATTTGTACGTGGTCGTTGCGAAGTAGCTGATTTGTAAAATCGATATTCAAACCTAGGTTTTTCAGTTCTTTCAATCCTAGAATACCGTCAAAAAATTCGTGAAATTGAAATAACACATACTCGGTCTCATAACAACTCTGGAATTCTTCAAAAGCGGGGATAAGGGCTCTAAACTGAATTTCTTTTTCGCCTAAGGAAGTTTTTAGTTGGGACGGTTGCCTAAAAATTCTATCAGGATAATATTTTTCGATGATCGATGGCTTGAGAATTGAGGTGTGACATCCTGTATCAATCAATAATTTAATCGGGGGATTACGAATTTTTATGTATGGGAGTCCGTTGACTGTGGCAGAATGAAGTTCTATCACATTGTCTGGTTCTTTGGAGGCGATTTGTAAAAATTTTCATTTTCAGATTCGTGGGTGTAATTGTTCGGTTCATCTGATTGTTCAGGGCATTGGTCGGTATAAGAATTATCTTGATAGTGTTCAGGATAGAGTTCTTGCATAGTGTCAATTTGGTCATAGGTGTGATAGTCGTTCTGGTAATTATTCGGGTAATAGTCATGCGCGGAATCAAATTGATCGTAGCTGTGATTGTACATTTCCTCGTCGATGGGTGTCCATCTTCGTGGTTGCGATTGGGCCGGATTGGTGAATGAATGGGACATGGGTCTGCTAACCGTTGGGTTTCTGGATGTAGTGGACATCGGTTCGAAAGTCCTTTGATCGGGTTTGCCTGTCGGTTTAAAAACATTTCGTGGCGGGCCAAACACTTGTCTGTTGGTTGGGAATGTTTGCCTCACTGGTCTCGGTTGGACATTTATAGGTTGGCTGGGAAATGATGGTCTAAAATTATTTTGGCTGTAATTTGGGAACTGATTTTGCGTTCTAGCGATGTTGGAAGGTTGATTTCGGAAACCCTGCGTTTGATTTTGGTTCCTTGTCATTTGAGTTGGGGCCATTGGCTGAGAGTTTGGAAAGCTATAGTTTGAATGAAAGTTATTTCGAGTTTGTTTAATTTGTCTATTAGGTGGTTTGGGCGCATTAGCGTTCGGGCGGTTTTGGAATACTAGATTCTGAGTGTGTCTGAAGTTCTCGTCCTCCAGGACGAAGTTCATCGCTGCTTCTAGGGAATCAGGATTCTGGACGATAACTTTGTCTTGTAGTCGTACATTCAGATTTCTCAAGAATACTTTGAGGGATTGGGATTCGTATTGTCGAATATGTATCAGTTTAACATCTTGGCCCATGTCGGCGTCAGAGTTTATTTTAAATGCTAATTTACTACGTAGTACTTGGATTCTCTTTGCAAAGTCTAGGGGATGTTCGCCCCTGTTTGGTGTGAGAGTAAACAGTTGTTGTTCGAGGTTGTCAAGGCTTTGGCGGTCGCCAAAAGTATTTCTTAATTCTAATTTTACTTGAGTCCATGTCTTCAATTCGGTTCTTGCTCCGATTAAAAGCTGGGCTCTATCCTTCAGCTTACTCAATAGTATACTCAAAATGCATTGATTTAATGTGGTGTCCGTGCCATGATATTTTTTGTGGAATTGGTCGGCGGCGTTTATGAATATTTCGAGGGTCTCTGACGACCCATCGTATGTTGGAATGGTGTCCGAATAAATTTTGAACAGCGTATAGTTTACCTCCGTCATATTCGAAACTCGCAATGAACTTAAAGTATTTGCTAAACTTTCAATAACGGGATCGGTCATCAAATGTTATTTCGTATGCTTGAATTTTGATGAATTCACTGAAATATCTCACAAAAATATTCTTTGAACGAATAAAACAATTTCTTTCGAGAATTACAAGATAACACCGTGTAATACAAGCTATTCTTTTTCTTATCACCGTCGGTTTTTAAACCGTGTAATATTTCACTCGAACAAACGTCGTCGCCTTCTGAGAATGCAACGAACTCTGACAGTGTCTAGTTTCGAAATGCGATTATATATATTTATTTAATTATCAAGAAATTCGGGTGAGAAATAAAAATTCTTTGGATCAGATCGATAGTTACTAATCTAGTTGACTTCTAAAGTCAGTCCACCGATTTCGATTGCGATAAAAGAAAAATGATGGATAAATTGATATTGATAATCGATATTTGACAAATTCAAGCGAAAATCTTTACGATAAAGTTTTCGGAGAAAATTTGAAAGCAGAAAGGAATACTCGACTTACCACGGTGGTGAATCAGGCTATCCTTAGCTGGAGTCTGCAGCAACTGGGTATGCCGGTCTCTGGTGGGCGATCGAAGCTGTTCTTTCGATAACGGATTAACAGTTGAAACTGACGAATTTCGCGATCGATATTCTCCCGTTATCCTACCGACTGCGCCAATTAAGCTTTCGGGCCACGAGAAACTATTTTTAAAAAGCCAAAATTTTAGTTTCGAACAAATAACTTTATTTGTACAGAGAGATGTGGACGGTACGACGTCGCTAACAGAACTGAAAACTAACTATCTAGCATGGTCAATCGTATTCGTATAAACCTAAGTCAGCACTACATGGAAGTTACAATCTAAGGGTTTTCTGGGGGTTGGAGCATATAACTTGGAACCTTTTTGCAAACCCCAAGTGTTTTCAATGACTGATGTGGTTCGTTCAAGGGAGCTGACTAACATCCTCTTCAGGCACCGCCTATCAGCTCTCTTTCAGAGTTTTTCGGCTGTGTTTTGTAGGCTGGTAATGTACTCACTACCATATGCGCAGTGACAGGCCTGCTAACTATCCTCGGTAACCCCCGCTAAGCAGCTGGCCCGCTCTCACGCTCAGCTGGTAGTTTTCCACACCCACCTACATACACCGTCCTACTTCTTCTCTGATGCTCACAACCACATCATCATCTCTTTCTGGGTGTTCTGTGTAGGCTTTGTTACTAATTCCATGCGCCACTTTAGGAGCAGCACTGTTAATTGGAACATAACAGCGAATCGTGCAGGACTATCTCCAGCCGATGCTCGGAAACTTTACAATATTCAATTCGTAAATAAAATATTGAACAAAGTTCCTTGCTCGTGCTGGGAATCGAACCTACGACCTTGCGGTCGTGAGACGGATGCTCTTCCACTGCGCCAATCCCGGTCCCGTATTGTGTTGACTATAATAGCATCTTCAGGAGAAGATTAAAACTCGTTTATCGTATATTTTCATAACCATATTTCAAACTATTGAAGATATTAGGTGCAGCTACTGTGTTATCTCATGTATTCATCTTGAAAACGGGCAGTTTCTGTGTTCTTTCGTTAGTTCATCTCAAAACTGTGAATACCATACAAAATCTCAATTCAGGGCGCTATACTCTGATATGCACTCAATTAATGTGTTCGAATTAATTTTCAAATCATCACCTTCTTTCCTACCAACGTTTTGTCTTCCAGTTACTGAACTTACTATCAAAAGAGGAAGTAGGACTATACATTACATTACCCAGAACACAGTCATGTTATGCTCTGTTTTCGAGATACAGGATTTTGAAGTATCAATTGTCTTTATTCGTATAACCTTCCTGTATGAGCTCTCATGGTGCCAAAATTCAGTATGCTTGGAAACTGAGGAAGCCCTAAAATTTCAAAATGATTGTTATTGGGGTTATTGAATAATCTCAATGGAAGTCTTGAAAACACCTATACAGTAAAATTTGGAGTCAAATCGAATTTTTATTGTTGCCTCAAAAAATAAGCTAGATACTAATATCACACAAAATATGAAAAAGTTGTTATCCCATTAGTTCAATTCAATAAAAATATGAAACTCAGAAAAACACGTGGCGTACAATGACATTCACCATGACTATCGATGAATTCACCCACTGTGACGCCACTGGAAATATTATTTCAAATCCAATTGTACCAGAAAAAGCTCCATATGAGTATCAACAAAACCACAACGTTTTATCGAGATTGATGGAAAGGCAATTCAATTTTTCATGGGAATATTGATACCCTGTATCTCGAAAACGAAGCAAGTTAGAACACATGTTCATGTGAACTTTATTTCCTAAAATTTAACAAGTAGGTAATCGCCCTTTTTTTGGTGTTATTCAGATACACCCTGTATACTATTATACAAAGTGTTGAGAATATCGAGATATCGTTTTTTCAAACATCTTATCTGATTGATATTTTGGCTTGTTATAGAATTTAAAAATCGTTTTTTTGTAATATCCTTATTCGAATTTATAAGCGATGATAACACGAAAATTTTGACACTTTGTAGAATAGTATATATGGTTGCATATGTTCGACACCACATAACCTACCATTTCCTTCCAGATATACGTCGGTGAACCAAACACCCTGTGTATAACAAACAAATTGAATTCCTGCATACTCTAAATCCACCGAGATAGGCGTATGATGTTGAGTAAAACTGGATGGTATCGGGGATTTTCTTCTACCATGTATATGTAGAACATGATAGGTATTCTGTAATTATGCTTCGTGAACCATTTCGTTATACACGAAATTAAAAACTCTTTATAAAGAATATGCTTATAAAATAGGCATGAAGTAGAAAATCTCTTGCTTTTGTTCTCGGTGAATAGCCGCCATACGCCCTATAGACTCCTTAACAAAGGATATGACGAATAGCGAGTCCTGAGTCCTTTTTAGCATATTCTAAAAAGCATCAGTTATTTCATTGAACAAAATGTGTCATACAAAGTTGAGCTTCATAATAAAAAAGAGTCCATGGAAGTTAATTAATTGTCTTTGTGATCACATTTCATTACTTGCTCCGGTAACAAGATGAACTCAACAGATATTCATATACAGAATGACATTTTTATTTAGTACCATACTCTGAGAACTCAAGAAAATCAGAATACGCACAGGGAAAACTCATGTTTTACAAGTATCATTGGAAAAAAATCATATAACTGCTAGTTGAAATATTTTAAACACTCAATGTTTTCTGTTGAATGTAGCTGAACTAGGCAGCACTAATTTTGTCGCTTCCCAAAATTTTGCCCCTGTTGAAATATGAATTACTTGTTTCTGCATTGAAAAGGATTATTCTCAGATATAATTATGAACATGAAAAAATGGATATAAACAAGGTGAGTCATGACTAACCAGCCATAGCCTAATGGCGGATAGCGGAGGTCAAGGTGAGTTGATATATATGTAAAGAATAGTTATTTGTTTAACTAGGCAGCAAAGTAGTAGATTGACTGCCGAGGCTGAATCCAGCTAAGGCAGTCAATCTACTTTGATGCCGAGTTGAACATATAATTTTTTCTCCGATTGTTCATAATGATATACAGGGTGTAAATTTGAAAACTTCCAATGTGAATATCTCGCGAAAGAAAAAATTTAGAAAAACGCCGTTTGGCAAAAATGCTAAAGAGTTAAGGGGAACTAGAACCACCATATTTCGGTCAAGGGATGAGTCACCCCGTCGGCGCGACACACCCCAACTTTGAAATGTCAAATGGCACTACCTTTTCTGTGATGCCTCAAATACACAGTCTCAGTCAGTAGTATTCACCTGTACAAGACTTTTTTTCCACCTACTACAGGGTGTACGAGAAATATAAAGTCGAATAAAATAAAATGAATTGTGTTAAAAGAATATTTTATTTGATCAGATGTTCAAAATGCATTCCATTCTGTTGTAAGCAATAGTATAATCGATGTTCAAATGCCATTTTAACATTTTGGAACACATCTCTTGGAATATATATCGGCATTCTGCATTTTATTTTATTCGACTTTATGTTTTCCGTTCACCCTGTAGTGGGTGGAAAATGAGTCCTGTGCAGGTGAATACTACTGACTGAGACCGTTCATTTGAGGTATCACAAAAGCAGTAGTGCCATTTGACATTTCAAAGATGGAGTGTGTCGCGCCGACGGGGTGACTCATCCCTTCACTGAAGTATGGTGGTTCTAGTTCCCCCTGACTCTGTATAGCATTTGTGCCAAACGGCGTTTTCCTAACTGTTTTATCTAGCGAGATATTCGCATTGAAAGTTTTCAAATTTAGACCCTCGAATTAATGTTTTTCGTACACCCTGTAGTGGGTGGAAAAAAGTCTTGTACAGGTGAATACTACTGACTGAGACCGTTCATTTGAGGTATCACAAAAGAGGTAGTGCCATTTGACATTTCAAAGTTGGGGTGTGTTGCGCTGACAGGGTGACTCATCCCTTCACTGAAATATGGTGGTTCTAGTTCCTCTTAACTCTTCAGCATTTTTGCCAAGCGGCGTTCTTCTAACTTTTTTATTTCGCGAGATATTCGCATTGAAAGTTTTCAAATTTACACCCTGTATATCTCTTTATTTTTCCTGTAGTGTTCAATTAGAATAAAATTTGATAGAAATCGCAGTTGTTGGAATGGTTGGTTGCTATGGAAATGTCCATGATAATTATAGTTTGACAATTCATGAAATTTCTGACAGTTGTGCGAAAAAATATCGGTATATTTAAATCATATGATGGACAGTGATAGCGACCTGGAAGTACTTACACCTCCAGAAATGAGGGAGGTGGCAAAAAATATAGAGTTGAATTTGTTGCCGGAGAAGTCTCGGATGAAATGAGAAAGAAATTATAAACGATTTATGGATTATTAATTTTGCTGATACATATCAATCAGCAAAGTAACCACTTTGCTGCCTAGGCAGGAAAAGTAATACTTTGCTGATTGATATGTGTCAGCAAAATTAATATTTGCTGCCAATCGGAGAAAAATATTTTTTACCTATTCTTTACAGAAATACAGGGCATTATTTGAATTCGGGGCAAAACTTCAATGAACGATATTTCAGGAACGTCTCGATGTTATCGGCTGAAATTCACTAGCAACTTACCTCTAATGCCTCTACTGACACTCCACAAGATGACGTACTATGAATAAAAAATTCCAGATCCGGACTTGGAAAACTCATTTTCTCTTTAGATGTCAAAATGTTGACCTTCTGGATCGGATTTTTTGGAAACTTCCATCAGAATCAGAAAGATCAGGAAAAATACTACAAGTATGGCTTCTCAATTCGTACGACACACTTCGATCGTTTTGGTAAAAAAATATCAAACAAAATACCGATGAATTCTTCTTCGATTTCGTCCGGGCATATCACTCTCTAAATTCGACTAAAAGTGATTAAATAAAATTTTTTCCTGGAATGATTCAACAGCAGACTTGAGAAGAGGTATAATTCAATAAAAAATCTAGGACCGGACTTGATTTTGGATAATGTTTTGAAGATATACTAGACTAGCCATGACAGTGTGATCCGAATTGAAATTGTTCAGAGCAGAAAAAAGTTATTCATATTTCAGCCGGAGCAAAATTTTCGGGTGTGACGAAATCATTGTTGCGTAATTTGGTTAAGGTTTCCAACGTGTGAATGGTCTGTTTTTCAAAATACTGTTCCTGTTATAGAAAGTTTTCCTTTCAAACTTCATATTATACAAGATCATGGTTAGAAGAATCAAGTCTGGAAATACAAACAATGTAGCTCCCTCGAATATACCATTTCACAGTCAAACTTTTTATTTCCAATTTGCAACAATTATGAGGAAAAATTGAATAAACAGATAGTGATCTCCGTTTCAGTAATGACGTCCGCGTCTATTCTTCCGAATGGAACACCCTATATAATATTTATTTTCGAAGATCTCCATGGATAGCTGAATTCAAGAATATATTTATTACACTTAAGGGCTTGTATACAGTAGGTCCGTGAAATTAGGTGCACTCTTAAAGAAGTGTATATGAATTCGTTGAACATTAAAGGAATAATGTTTGTATATCATTCGAACTAGAATGATAATATCTCGGAAATGCCTTGTTGGAATTCACAAAACTTTGCAGTGCTAGTTTCAAATTATAGAGGGGGTGGCTCTGAAGAGTAGGGGGTTGAGTTTGTATCATCTATTTCACGTCAAACGGTGTCTCCCTCCAAACAAGAATCGACGTGTTTCGTTATTTTGTTGTGAAATTATTCCTCAGAGAGTTATTGAAGGTGAATTGTCTTAAATGGATCAGCCGTTATACAAGTTGATACTCAGAGGCTTTCAACACTTCAGCATAATCTCCGTTTGATGTCTTCAAAAAATTAAGTTGATCCGTTTCCGTTTATAGATATGTGGTGTTCAAAATCGAGATTCAGAATTCAATTTTCGTAGCAAATACAATATTCAATGGTCATCTCTATCAACATAGGAGGAATATTCTGTTGATAATATTGATTCGATATTGAAATCTATTCATCATTTCATTATATCGAATTGATTTTGAACGGCCAATATCAGTGCAATATTGCTGTACAATGAATAAATCTGATATTGATGCAATATTCTTTCTTAGATTAATTCAATATTGGAAATACAATGTCAGCTCATCATGAAAATTGACATATCGTTATCGTTAATATTTCGACAATATCAAATAGATATTGGCAAATAAATATCGGCTGGTCACAAACTCTTAATGTTATTATAACACAGACACTGAATTGATTATTGAATGTTGAAATGAAAAATTATTTTGATATTGGGACAATCTAGTAATTCCATATTCAATATTCGAATATTGAGCTAATGTGAAACCAAGTTCTAGCCAATATGATGTTCTACCTGGGTGTTCTGTAGAGAAACTGTCATAACAATACAGGGTGTGAAAACAGGTGAATATCTCGGTAACAGTTTGTTAGATTTTTTTGAATTTATGTATCCACCACGTTCTGAAATCACCCTGATTTCAGAACGTGGTGGATTTGAAAAATATGTTATCGCATCTTTTTCAGTTATTCTGGAATTATCATTAATTTCCTTATTTTAAATGAAACACCCTGTATTTAAGATTCTTCCTGAAAAGCGGATTTTATCGATCTATCGCACTTGCAGTCTAGCAGGAATGATTACATAGATATAGGGTGTTAAAATCGAGATTTTTCGACTTCAGGATTTTTTTGTGTCGGAACTTTTCATTATTGGTCAAAACAGCTCTCATGTCCCTATCTCAACTGTTGATTTACTATATCTACTGACATTCAATTGAAACAAATACAGGGTGGTTCAGGATTCAGTATTCTCTGATCACCCTATGTATCTGTTCCAATTAAATGTCAGTAGATAGTAAATCAGATGTTAAGATAGGAATAAATAGTTTCGACACAAAAGAATCCCCAAGTTGAGAAATCTCAATTTTGAACACCCTATATCTATGTAATCGAGTTTGATAAATCGATGAAATCAGCTTCTCAGGGAGAATCTGAAAATCCAATAAAATACAGGGTATTTCATTCAATATGTGCATGGCAATATTACTGATAACATTTTCGAATCCGCTACATTTTGAAATAACCCTGTAGCTCAGTTCCAAAAAATCTAACAATCGGTTACCCAAGATATTCACCTGTTTTCGTACATATCAGCGACCCTGTATATACAAATGAAGTTCATATAAACATGTGTCCAAACTTGCTTCATTCTTGATATGAAGGATGATGAAGTTGGAAGTATTAATTGTTTTTATTTATCACGCCCCTGTATAAGATTTCATGCAGCCATAATTTAGTATGGTTGGAGACTGAAAAAATACTAAAATTTCAAAATGATTCTTATTCAGGTTATTGGGTAATCTCAATTAATGTTTCGAAAGCCTTCGGCGTCGTGTCCCAAACTTTCCTTCTCACAAAATAAAATCACTTTTTGCAGGTATATCATACACTATTTTTTCTACAAACACATAAAAGTTCAAATTAACGCATACCTATTTCACATTGATTAATTGTTAAAATTATTGATAGTTTTGAATCCAATTCCATCTAATCTATTCATGAAACAATTGGCAATTGGTACCTAGGTACACAAAAACCGAATTTGTTGATTTGTCTTTGTTGACAACTAACGTCAATGAATCACAAATTATTCTTTCTCGGTCCTTCGTTCCTCGATGGAAAGTGATCAAGAAAATGAATTTCTACCGCCGGAAATTGAAGATGCTGCCAGTAAAGCTGCTTTTGAGATATTGCCTAGTTAGTCAAAGCGGCAGTACGAGTTTTCCTTCTATATTTTCTCTCAAACATAAATCACTTTTATCACCAGTGTCATAAAATGATATTTTAGACACTGACAGCATGCGTCAAAAATAATACTTTTACTGACGTTTGTAGAAAAACGCATTTACACGTATTATAGGCGAAATTGAATTTCTATTGTTACGTAATAACTATAGCTATACGTCTACGAGACGGCAATCTATCTTTCTAAAACTGAACCACATACATAGATCAACTTCAGGGTACTGAATTAGTGCTAGGTGGACATAAATTACGTGGTAGGACCTGGTAGGACAATGGCCGATATTGAAAAGCAGGGGTAATCCAACAAATCGGATGCTGATATGCCGTCTCTGGGACGTATGATTAGTAGTTAAGGTTTAAACGTTGTAGAGACGACTTGGAGTATTATTACTATATGAACTACTTAACTCCATTACTTTGAGACAACATGGACTTCTACCAGGGCCAACTCTATCTCACCAGATAGAGTAGGCCCTGCTTCTACAGTCGGTTCTTCTCATTCATTGAATTATTTGTTCCAGGTGTATTCCTGATTTGCTGGTTACCATTCTTCACCTGTAACATTCTGGACGCGATGTGCAGTAAACTGAATCTTCCCTGTCAGCCGGGCGTAGCCGCATTTCTGTTGACTACGTGGTTGGGATACATGAATAGTTTCGTGAACCCTGTCATCTATACGATATTCAATCCCGAGTTCAGGAAAGCATTCAAAAAACTTATGTTCCTAGGCACCTAATGGAATTTACGAACTGTTCACATGTTTGAGAGTAAGGGTAGGTCATATTGAGGAATCTGACGGATATACCTAATTGTTTCTGGAATAGTTTTCCGAATATGCCGAAATTTTAACGCGTTCTTTTCTAGAGGATGAACCGGTTTCAGATAAATAGGTACGGTGATCCTTCTATTCATCAGTTTCAGTTTCTGAGAGAGACTTATCCTCTGTTTTAAACTTACTGATGAGCATGTTAGCATTGCTTTTATCTATATTCTGTAACAATCAAGGATAATTATTTCACTCAACGATATTCATTCCGAGCCATAAATATTCCACTGATGAATTATAACTGATGAAGAATTGTCGTTATACATTTATTGATATTTCCATTCCTTATTTGTCTCAAGGTCTCTCATAGTTTTCGAGACTTCATACAATAAATGAATACTCCTACTTAGCAAGAAACATCAAGGATCAATGAATAAGTTTTACTTACTTATACACGGTGTTTCAAAAACAACTTATCCCCTTGCTACGGTAGGTAGAACACTGCATAATAAGTTGGGTTTGGTAAGTGAACAAATTTCGTAACGGACTCCGTTTTGAAAATACGAGATGTTGAAAGAATGTTTTCATTGCACATTTTTCATGTTGATGTCGAAACTACTGCCAACATTGTAATGGAATTTCGTATGGGTGTGTTTTAATTTGTATTAATGTATTAATTTGTCTTTACATCCGACTCTCATAGAGGGCGCTAGTAACATATAATGAATCACAAGAATAACATCGAAACCAATTTGACTAGAAACATATAGATTACTCAGTTTCGTTGTTTTTTCTCAATTTTCTACTTGTGATTATTTGTTCAATTGATAACTTCAGCACAAGAAAAATGTGAATCTGAATAAATAGGTAATTGATTCAAATAATGGTTATTTGTTTTACTAGGCTGAAAAGTACAAGATTTAATGCCGCAGCTGGCGTTTCATAGCCTAGGCGTTTTTTCCCAAATTGTTTTCAATTCCACGTAAAGTCCAAATAATCCATCATATTTTGTTTACCCAACGTCATTGTGAATTGTGATAACCAATTTTTTCTGCAACCGATACAAAAGTCGTCCATTTTGATACCAAAATTAGCTCTTAAATTGACGTTTCTATTACTGACACAAAAATAGGTATGTTGCTAGGAAACATATTTAGTTCCTAGGAGCTAAAGTTGAATTTTAATTCCTAGGAGCTGAAGTTGAACTTTAGCTCCTAGGAACTAAAAAGGATTTACTGGACGTCATCAAGAATAAACAACATTGTGACGGTTGGTTATTTGGGTTGAGACGCATACCTGATTTGTTACCGATTTCAGCAGATTTGGCATTTCATACCCATGCTGGAGATATAAATACACCTTATTATAGTTTAGTATTGGAATTATAAACATCTCAGTTAAGTATTTTTGTTTTTATCAAGGAAGCCTTCAAGATTCAAATACTTGCTTGATCTGTATTTCATTCGTTATTCTCGGGATGAATTACTTGTTTTCGAATAATCACGGCAAGCAATAGTTTTTTTGCTTCAAACAACGATATTGTTTAGCTTCATTTGATTATCAAGTCAAACACAGTGTAGTATGGAGAGGAATAAATAATCACTATTATCATTGTTGATATGCTCACTAACCTAACATTTTCCACGTCTTGTTCCTATAGCTGGCACTGGCGCGGTATTTGCCATTAGAGCACCTGGTCCATACACAAATATGTCACTCTGTGGTTGTTTTCATATTGAAACTACAATTCGAACATCCTAGAAAACCTAACCTGCTGTTAATGCAGGTAGAATATTCTCACCACATGGATTATTTGTCAATAGTTGTTGCATTGCATACATATGGCACGGCATTGGTAGTTACTTTACATATTTATTTGAGTTAATTGTTTCGGTTGCAGAAAAAATAGCATGTTTCATTCGGATCAAAAGTGACTTTGTTCGACTCGCAAATTTTGCTTTCGCTCGGCTTCGCTAAACGCTCCGCCTCGCAAATGCAAAATTCGCTTGTCAAACAAACTGTCACTTTTGATCCTAATAAAACAATCTACTATTTGTCTCAAACAACGATATTGTTCAGCTTCATTTGATCATCAAGTCAAACACAATTAGTATGGAGAGGAATAAATAATCACTATTATCATTGTTGATATGCTCACTAACCTAACATTTTCCACGTCTTGTTCCTATAGCTGGCACTGGCGCGGTATTTGCCATTAGAGCACCTGGTCCAATGGTCCATACACAAATATGTCACTCTGTGGTTGAATTTATATTATTGAAACAATATTGATACTACAATTCGAACATCCTTGAAAACCTAACCTGCTGTTAATGCAGGTAAAATATTCTTACCACATGGATTATTTGTCAATATTTGTTGCATTGCATACATATGGCACGGCATTGGGGGTTACTTCACATGTTTATTTGTATTAATTGTTTCGGTTGCAGAAAAAATAGCATGTTTCATTCGGATCAAAAGTGACTTTGTTCGACTCGTCAAACAAAGTGTCACTTTTGATCCTAATAAAACAATCTACTATTATTCGAATTACTCAGAACGTTGCATAGCAACAAACTTTTTCTGCCTTGGCAGTAAAAGTACACCTTTTCTACCTCTTAAATGTCATTAAAAATCCACTGTTGATGTCATTTGGAGAAAATAGTAGATTGTTTTATTAGGATCAAGAGTGACACTTTGTGTGACAAACGAATTTTGCATTTGCGAGGCGGAGCGTTTAGCGAAGCCGAGCGAAAGCTAAATTTGCGAGTCGAACAAAGTCACTTTCGATCCGAATGAAACATGCTATTTTTTCTGCAACCGAAACAATAAACTCAAATGAACATGTGAAGTAACCACCAATGCCGTGCCTTATGTATGCAATGCAACAAATATTGACAAATAATCCATGCGGTGAGAATATTCTACCTGGTTAGGTTTTCTAGGATGTTCGAATTGTAGTTTCAATATAAATACAACCACAAAGTGACATATTTGTGTATGGACCAGGTGCTCTAATGGCAAATACCGCGCCAGTGCCAGCTATAGAAACAAGACGTGGAAAATGTTAGGTTAGTGAGCATATCAACAATGATAATAGTGATTATTTATTTCTCTCCATACTACACTGTGTATGGCTTGATATTCAAATGAAGCTCAACAATATCGTTGTTTGAGACAAAAAAAATATTGCTTGCCGTGATTATTCAAAAACAAGTTATCCATCCCGAGAATAACGAATGGAATACAGATCAAGCAAGTATTTCAATCTTGAAAGCTTCCCTGATCAAAACAAAAATACTTAACTGAGATGTTTATTATTCCAATAGTAAAGTATAATAAGGTGTATTTATATCTCCAGGATGGGTATGAAATGCCAAATCTGCTGAAATCGGAAACAAATCAGGTATGCATGCGTCTCAACCCAAATAACCAACCGTCACAATGTTGTTTATTCTTGATGACGTCCAGTAGATCCTTTTTAGTTCCTAGGAGCTAAAGTTCAACTTCAGCTCTTAGGAACTGAAATTCAACTTTAGCTCCTAGGAACTAAATATCTTGCCTAGCAACATATACCTATTTTAGTGTCAGTAATAGAAACGTCAATTTAAGAGCTAATTTTGGTATCGAAATGGACGACTTTTGTGTCGGTTGCAGAAAAAAATTATTTTACACCATCATCAGCTATTACTCCATTATTTTCAAATAAAAAAATTGCGAAAACGGTACACAGCATCGTGTTTCATCAAGGGTACCTTTTTGGTGTTTGATTCAATGATGTTCAAGGTCACATCAAATTTGGATTGAAAAATATAACCCCAAAAATTTATGTTTAAGCAGCGTAAGACTACTCGGTGAGAACCGTGTAACTAGCGCCCTCTATGAGAATCAGATATGAAAACGAATTGATGCGATGTGTCAGCTATCAAAACATATCCATACAAAATTTCATCACATTGATTCTGCAAATTTCGACATAATCATGAAAAATGTGTAGAAAAAATATGTTTTCAACACCTTGTTTGTTGAAAACCGATGCCACCCTGACAAGGGGGTCAGATGTATATACAGGGTTGGGATGAAGTTTGGAACCAATAAGTAAATATATAATATACAGGGTGTTTCTTAAGTAAGTGTGGAAAATTCAGGAGCATGTTGCTGACGTCAAAATAGAAAGAAAAGTTCGTATAAATATATGTTCGAAAGTTCTTCGTTTCTGAGATACGAAGTGTCAAAGTTAAATTCTTATTTCTGTTATTTGTTAATGAATTTCGAAATAATTGTGGCATTCGAATTAAGTATGCTATCTAGGGATATTATTCAATGACACTATCAAATTTTATGTTGGTTTGTCTCTTTCGTTAGGGTTTCGCCACCTACATGTCTTTTGAGTCTTTTGAAAAGTCATAACTTTTTTGTGCGTACCTGTATCACGTCTCATGGTTGAAAAAAAGATTAATAGAACATTTTTGTGTTAAAAATATATTCTTGGTAGAGGTCGCTGCGAGCAACTGTTCTAGAGTTATTGGGATTTGAAATTATCCATGCATTTGAATTATTTTCATGGGGCTCGTTAGTCAGCTCTATAAGTAGTAAATATCGGAAAAAATACGCCAGTTCCTTCATTTTTCATTCATTCAATAGTCTCCTACATTCAACATTGGAATATCAACAAAAAATTATTCTTCTTCCTTTGTACCTACTTTTTTGGACTCTTCCAATTCAAAAAATATCAATGAAATGAAAGATTCCCTAATCATCGACTGTCGAATCACCAGACACACAGAAACCTTTTTCAGCGCCTTATAGAGTCTGGATCTTTTGAAAAGGCTTCAGTGATAGGCAGATCGTTGACTACTGGGACTCCAGAAATTAAAGAAGCTGTTCTTCAGGCAATCGAAGAAGATCCACAGACAAGCACGATAAAAATTGCGCAAAATCTTACGAGCCTCATGGAAATAATTCGAATGCATCGATTATTTCAAATCCCAATAACTCAGGAACAGTTGCTCGCAGCGACCTCTATACCAAGAATATATTTTTTACATGAAAGTGTTCTAGGAATATTCTTTTTTACTATAAAACGTGATACAGGTACGCACATAAAAGTTATGACTTTTTAAAAAACTCAAAAGACATGTTGGTGGCGCCACCCCCACAACAGAGACAAACTTACATGAAATTTGATATTGTCATTGAAAAATACCCTTAGATACCAGACTTCATTCGAATATCACAATCATTCTGAAATTTATTAACAAAAAAACAAAATTAAAATTAAACTTTTTGTCACTCTGTATCTCAGAAACGAATAACTTTCGGACACATATTTATACGAACTTTTCTCCTTATTTTGACGTCAGCAACATGCTCCTGAAATTTCTACCCGTACTTAAGAAACACCCTGTATAAACGGTAAGGACGAAATTTATGGAACCTTGCAGTTAGCTACAATGAAACGTAGTCCAAGAGCCGTCTGATATAATATACCGAAGGCATGTGAGCACATTGTGATTTATCGAACGACACCTGTGCAAATCACTATCCTGAGCAGAATGATTGAATAATGGCGCTTTTTGGTGCGGTATTTTGCACTCGATTTCGTGATTTGAAAACGAAATAAGAATTATGTCATCCGATACCAATTGAATGGTAGATATTTGAGAGAAAAAAAAGAGTAAGAGGCACAAAGTCGAACGATCACGAAAGTTATTCAATGAAAGGAAAAGTCAACTACGAAATAGCAAAAAGCTCAGTCATTTCCACATAATGTTCATAATAAAATGAACAACAAAGGTTGACTTTGAGCTTTTCGCATTTATTCAACTTTTCATTCCACTTTGAGCATTGTGGCTATTTCGTAGTTGAAATTACGCCAGTCGGGCAACCAGCCACTCCCATATGGGAATTTCAATGAACTCAATGTTGCATTGAGTTCATTGGGGAATTTTAAATTTGGAGTGATTCTTCCCCCTGTTCTACTCAGATGGCGTTACTTTCATATTGTAGATGAAAGACGCCTCGGGGCTAATATAATGCCGACTTGATTTTTGTTTGGCTAGGCTTCGCTGAGTCGGCGGACTTAGGACTGCTGGCTGGAGACTACACTGCACTGATGAGAGTCAAAGAGCTCGAAACCGGTCTGTGGTTGTCTAGCGTGGCTTGGCTAAATCGAAATCAATAGGCATTCAGGAAAGAATCACTTGTATCAGTATTCGTTTATACGAGTCGATCATAGATTACGGGAGGATCACGATATATACGCGTTCGGGAGATATAATCCTGTTGAAGAGGAGGAATGAAAAAAACCATCATTGTAACTGGTTTCCTGGGGTTTCGAGAGAATTTACGTTTTTCGAACGAAAACTCAAATATGCAGTCTGTTCCAATACAGAATTCGGTAGTCATGATTTCATAGATGTCATATTCGTATGGAGAATATTTGAATTACAAATTAAAGCCATTGTATATCTTCTGATGTTTGCATATTCAAACGAGGATATACTGTTGAATATGGATTCCAATTTATTATTCGCTTTCGCTTTGACATTTGTTGATATTGCTGGTAAATATACAGGGTGTCCGCTAATTAATGGTACACAGCAGAACTGCAGATTCCTTCAATGAAAAATCAAGACCATGCCAAACTTACCCCAGTCCGAAAATTGATAGTAACAAACTTACAGGGTGTCAAAGTTTCAATTTGCATTTCGTTTTTTCCCAATAATTCATCATCAGTGTAGCAATATATATACAGCACGAAATTTGATATCATGGGGGGTTATCTCTGAGGCGAGAAATTAGATTAAATGTCACTTGTATAGAGTGCGCCACTTGCGTTACATTAAATTTCTTTATAATGATTTGACTTTTTTGTGTCACGGGGTACTAGTATGAATAGTGAAGTTTATGTACTTCTTTAACACTGATAAGATATTCTCATACACATAACGTTCATACAAAGGCAATACCAAAATAAGGAGAGTTTTCTTTACAGAAATAATTCGCCTCATTATCCGTTCATACATTCATGATAGAATATATTCAACAATGGGCGTGTACACCTTAGTAGAACGTTTAACTCAAACCATGTTTATAATGATCCTTTTATACATAAATAATGATTGACGACATAATTCGATCGAAAAATTAACTGGAATGTTTTATTTTTGGACATAAATAATAGTACCTTCTGAAAACGGACACTCTTATGACGTAGAAACCTCATCTCGCCATAGTTAAAACTGACACTTATCACTCACTGTTGCCATATCATGCAAACAAAATATCCGAGAGATCGAAATCGATATTGAAATATCTTTTGATATCCACTACCAAACAATCTCTAGACAACGAAATGTCTCAATCTCAAAACCATTTGCACCATCACAATTTCACAATAATCCCATATATTTCATAAACGTAGCAACATTGCTCTGTTGACCCGTTTTACATGGAGCTGCAAAAAGTTAATATAGGTAGGTTAGAATTGATCTTCTTGTTCTATTAGCTTTATCCCAAAAATCAACTTGCCGATTCACCAATCTTGGTGCTTTGTCAGAAATCATGTATCATTCATCTCTGTCTAGAATAGTCTCGTTTCAGTATTAGGGTTTTGACGTCACATCATCGCCTCGTTTTCAGAGGTCCAAAAAATCGGGGATTTCAATAATTTTTTATAAAACGTAGGGAGCTCACAACAAGAAACGGTTTGCGGTGGTGAGCTAGTTTGGGTGAGTTCTATCGAATTATGAAATGAAAATATTTTTTGTGATATAAGCCCATTTCCAATAGTTATGAAGATATTCAAAACCCCTCAACCACAGTCTCAACATAACCACTGACTGAAAACTGAACATGAGTACAACAACGAATGTACTCTCCAGACGACTATATAAATGTTATGAAATCTTGTAGACGAAAGAATCCTCTTATTGTTCACACAATGGAAAGCGAAAACTTTTTCAGTACTGCTGCCATAGAAAAAGCAATAGTTAACAGAAAAGTAGACACAGAAAATATAAAAGTGAATTGGCTCAAAATAAGAGAAATAGAAGTGTTGAAGAAAAAGCCTTTCAGCATTTTTATGAGAACTGATTTTGAAACTGCTGCTCAAGAAATCAACATTGAAAAAAAAAGGGGTATGCCTTCGAATTATTCCAACTCCAATTTCAGTAAACTCCTTGAGAGTCTGTGGCCCAATGGAAAACCCATTGCGGAAAAGAAATTGGAAGATTTGAAATCCTTACTATGCTTCATTCCAAAAGATGCCAAAAAATTCTACAAGAACTTAATAGGCGACCCCTATATTGAGGAAGACATAAATGGGTTCAATGCCCAACCTGATTTTCCACTAGAGAATGATGATTAAAAGCCCTTCACTTTTTAGTATTCGTGTTACCATAGTTGTTTTCGAAAATGTTTGAACCATGTATGTTTTTATTTTCAGTAAGTGAGTTAATGAAATGTAAATTTCCACACCTGAACCCTCTTTCAATGTATCTCATGTTATTTTGCATAACATGACCAAACAACATTCGTGTCATATGGTCATTTAGGTGTAAGCAAAAACAGCACCATCTCTTCAAGCATAACTTGACCAAGCACCATTTTATTTTTTTATGACTCGGCTTTTGGACATTGGAAAAAAAATATTACGCACATTAGTTATTATCATTTGTTCCTATTAAGACAAAAAAAATCAGGCTGAAACATATGAGTACTGATTTTCAATGGTCTGGTAAAGTTTTTCGACTCTCCTGAAAAAAGTGGTTTTGTCGTTTGGTCAAGTTATGCAGAACGCGGTCCAGTTCGCAGTTCTTCGACAGCTGTTGTTTCATTTAGTTTCATAAAATATTTTTCATATTCTTGTTCCATTTTCAGAATGGAAATTTGAAATTTAAATAGACGCTGGAATCCATTTAAATCCATTTATTTGAATATTTAACTTTTACAGACATACACTCAATATAAATAAAATCCTTAATATTTGACAAGTATAAAATATATGGAACGCACAAAACCATAGAAATAAATATACATATTAAAAGCCATCCGGGTAAACCTCTATCGGTTCCCAGAGGTTGGCCACGAGTGGCGCAGTGGGGGGCGGATTTTATTAATCAAGTGTGTTGAGGAAGACGTCCGAACTACGTCCTAGGACATGGTCCTTTCCATAGCTGATAGGGCGAGCTGCTCAGTGCGAGCGAAAATTCGAATGTTTGGATTGCGCTATCATGAACTCTATAATTTGTCGTTAATTTGTTTGTGGAAAATTAAAGAAAAACCAAAAACCACATTCTGACAATTCGATTTGTATTAATGTCGAGGGGAGTAGGGAAGGGTGAGGGTTAGGATGGGTTTTGTGGGATAAAAAGGGATCAACAGACTGAGATATAGCACATAGATTATGAAGATAGAATCTAGATGTTTTATCTGTTGGTCGGTGCCAACAGGAATGCGCTTACTATGCCCAGCTACGGGCAATATGTGTAGACACTCGGAGGTCGTACAGTCGGACCAAAGCGTTCAGTCCTGGGGCCGACCAAACCACCTTCGAGTCGTGAAATTTGTTTGTAAGGGAGTGCTTTCAATCTGTTGGGATGGATTGGGAAGGTGGGTGGTTATTCCAGGGGTTCTCTGAAAATACTACAAGCTTCGTAAATCAGCCCGTGCTTTCTGCGTTGGCCATGATCTGCCCTAATTGACGTAATACCATCTGTTAGGGAGCTGTTTCGTATGTGGTACGAGTAGAATTTATCCGATAATTTAAGGATATAGTCCTTTATTAGGGGCAGATCATAGCACTGTGCATGCATATCTGCCACTCGAGAGTACCTATTACCGTTTGTAATTATACGAAGTACCTTATTCTGTAGTATTTGTAACTTACCCATATGGGTAGGCGAGATACTACAGAACACCGGACAGGCGTATGTTAGAGTAGGACGTATGATCTGTTTGTATATATCAGGAGCTTGTTGTCCATAGTCAGCGAGGAATTCCTCGCTAACAGCGGATACAAGCTCCTGATTGCAGCATTGGCCTTTGCCAATAAGTACTCTGTATTTGCGAAGAAGTTCATACGCTGGAATCATCGTTTTTGAAATTATATTCACTCAGTTGTGACAAGTGACAATATTCACCCTCTGAAAAACATTGCACGTCAGATCTTCCAAGAACTCCAACAAGCCCTAGCAAATTTGAAATCGAATAAACCATAGCCATTTAGACAACCTGCTGATGCATATACCAGATATAGCATCACCAAATCACCATATCTATCTTGTGTGAACAGGAAAGATGAGTTTTTTCCTGTACCTTGTTTTTTCCCTTCCTATATTTTGTTTTTCTCAATGGCCACATCCGTCTTGTCCCATTGTACAATGATACTTCATCTACATGATCTCACTAGGGAGGAAATGAGAAAGAACGGTCTCCTATGTTTCGTTGATGGTTCGCAGCATTTCAAATTCATGTATTGCCATCAAGGCCATATGGAAATAAATGCACGACAAAGCGGGTCTTATGTCGGGAGAATGAAAACAAACAAGGCGAAATTCATAACGTACGTCAGAGGAATGTGAGGAGTGAGGGAGAATGAAGGATGGCGCATTATTTACGAAATCGTACTTGATATTTGGAATTCCATGCAAAGGAGAATACGATTATGTAGATATTTTTATTTTATTTATTTATTATAGGTAATTCAACAGAACATAAGTTCCAATTACAGAATTACGCATTGTGACAATATTAATGCGTGTGGTATAATTAATAGGTACATTAAAACTGACTAATAACTAATAACTAATAACTAATAATTACATTTTGTATCTGAGTAGTAGGTAACTAGTATGAAACTGAAGTAGAACGAAAACTAATAGTAAATTAATCTATAATTTGAAAACATCAAGAGCCATTTTTTTTACCCGAGCGGCTGTGTTACAAAACAAATCTATGTGAGAGAAATAAAGATTATATAATTCTTGAATTGACATCACAGGTGAATTTTTTGAATAGTTGGTATTTCGGAAGCTGGTATAAAATAAATGAGGAGAACGAGTGGCATGGGGCTTTATACTGAAGTTGAGACTGCTCAATAAGTATGGACTATCTACTTGATTATTGACTATTTTAAAGAGGAATCGTACGAACGAGACCAATCTCCTAACGGACAGTTTGGGTATATTATAATACTTGAGACTCGTTTCATAGTTTTGAAAGTGCAGTTGTCTATTGAATTTAAAGTTCAAGAAGTTTACAAATTTCTTTTGTACCCTCTCAATCCGATCGATATATTTATAATAATGTGGGTTCCAGATAATGCTGGCGAATTCAAGATGGCTACGAATTAGTGAGTTGTATAAAATAATTAGAGACCTATGATTCGTGAAAGATTTTGTGATTCGCATAATGAATCCCAAATTGCGCAAGGATTTTTTTAGAATGGATTCAATGTGATTTTCAAAAGTCAGTTTAGAGTCCAACAAGATACCTAAGTCTTTTATCAAGTCAACTTTTGCCAAGTTGTTATTGTTAATAGCATATGGAAAGTCTATGGCTTTATGTATTCTGGAGAACGTAATTTGATTACATTTTTGAGCATTCAGTACGAGTTTATTAGTTTCACAGTAACTTTGCAATCTAATAAGATCTGTCTGCAAATTCAAGCAGTCTGTATTATTTTTGATAGTTTTGAAAACTTTTAGGTCATCTGCATACAAGCAGAACTCAGAATGTAGAAAACATTCACTGATGTCATTAATGAAAAGAGAAAACAACAGGGGTCCAAGGTGTGAACCCTGAGGTACTCCAGACGTAACATTGGTGTACTCCGAAAACCAACTATTCAAAGTTACAGTTTGCGTTCTATCCCTTATATAACTTTCTATCAATCTGAGTAAGTTGCCATGTATACCAATATTTCCCAGCTTAATAATTAGTGACTTATGATGAACTTTATCGAAGGCTTTGGAAAAATCGGTATACACAGCGTCAACTTGTAGCCTAGAACTCATGTGATCAAGAATTTTTTGAGTAAAAAATGCTAGATTTGTGATAACCGAACGGCCTTGGAAAAAACCATGCTGATTGTCGTTTATGAGATGTTTGGTTGCATAAAACAATTCGAGGGTTATAATGGCCTCGAATATCTTTCCCGGAGTTGAAAGCAACGATATTGGCCGATAATTTAAAACATCATTTCGGTTTCCACTTTTGAAGATGGGAATAACATTGGCATGTTTCCACTTATCCGGATAAACTCCTTCAGAGAGAGATTTGTTGAAAATTATCAGTAGTGGAACCGCTATTAAATTACATGTATTTTTTAGAAAGACTGGTGGTATTCCATCAGGTCCAGCACCCTTGTGTATATCAAGTTTCTTGATTTGTTCAGTGATCTGATCTAGTGTTATATTATTCATAGTAATGGAAGTAGGTGGGTCCGATCTAGTAACAAAAGGAGGGATGTCTGCTGGTTCGAAAACAGATGAGAAATATTGAGAGAAAGCTTCACAAACCTCGCTGTCTGTAGAGAAAGTGCTACCTTGATATTCTACATATCTTGGAACGGTTTTGGATTTATTTCGGTTTGATACGAAAGACCAAAAGGTTTTCATGTTATGTGTCATATCGTTTTCGATTTTGCGAGAGTAATCAGCAAAGTTTTGTTTTATTGACCTTTTTATCTCCCTCCTAATAGTGCAAAACTCCACATAGTCTGCCTGATTATGATATTTTTTCCATTTTTTGTGTAATTTGTATTTTTGTTTTATCAGTGATTTTGTGAAGTTGGTATACCATATCGGAAAATCTTGTTTGAATAGTTTGTTCGGTACATGCGCAGAAATGAGATAATTGATTTTATTGTAAAATACATCAACAGCTTCATTGCAGTGGAGTTTTCCCAATAAAAGTTTCCAATCTGTAACATTCAGTTCGGCATTTATTTCATTGTAGTTAGCTTTGAAAAAGTTTCTATTATTAAAAGAGTCCTTATGCTTGGAAGCACTGATATTTTCTTCCACATTGATCATAATTTCTAGAGATTTGTGATAGGAATCCTCGTTAACAAAGGGAGCTGGACTTGAAAGAACAGAAGTGTTATTCAGCGAGCTAAAAACTAAATCCAGTAGCTTACCTTGGATATTGCGATTGCCATTATATTGATCTAAGTTCAATAAGTTGAAAGTATCAACAATGTTTTCTCCAATGCCGTCGGACGTTCTAGCAGCAAAGTGAATATTTTGCCCTGTTTTAGTTTCCCATAAAATATTAGGACAGTTATAATCTCCAAGAATCAGAAAATCATCGTTGGGGTGGTTCAGAACAACATCGCGCACATGATTCAAGTGAATTTCTAAATCATCCATCCCAGAGTCGGGAGGAATGTATACACAGCACAGATGTAGCCATTTATGATTACTCAACGCAACACTTATCCAGATATCTTCACACCGGTTAGCCGATGACCACGACGTTTTTTCACAACAGCGAAATTTCTTCTTAACCGCAATCATAACACCTCCCCCATCCACTTTTCCACTTGTAATTTCATCACGATCTTTGCGGTACACCTGGTATTCTTCACAATCGAAAAGTTCGGAGGAATTAATCATGTTATTCAGCCATGTTTCGGTGATGCAAACTATGTCAGAACTGCTTTCAAGGCTCGAAATTAAAAAATTATTTGTTTTGGTACGAAGACCTCGAGTATTTTGGTAATATATTGTTAGGCCCATTGTGAATATTTATATGCATAGAATTTAACTTTAGCATGAAAAATAATTCGAGCCTAGTTTTTTCCAAAGGCCTTGATTATTTTATGAAGAGCATCTTCGCTATCAATATGAATTTGCTTCGCATTTTTCGGATCCCGTAAGTATATCTTACAATCGCGAGTCCAACACGAAACATTTTTTTGTTTGCAAATCTCCCTGGTATTTTTATACAGCAATTGGTTACGTGGTGTCAAGTGATCGTTGATGAAGATCTTGTTATTATTACCTTCAAATCCGATGTCTCCTGTAGTAATTCCTTTCATTCTCCTGATTGCAGTGATAACATTCGTTTTCTGTGATTTGAGAGCAAATTTTACCAGTATCCCCTTTGGAGTTTGGCGAGATTGGTCTTTCTGAGGTACCCTGTAACAACTCTCGATTGTGCGAGCCTCATTAACTCCTAGGGTAACAATCACTTTCTCAACTATCTCAATAACATTCTCATTTTTGGATTCAGGAATTCCGTTTATAATTATATTATTACTTCTCATCTGTTGTTCTAAGCTGTTGATATTTGATTTCAGTATATCAATTTCAGAAGTGTTCAGCACGACTTTATTCTCTATCTTTGGAATAGATTTGACTATCGAATCGAACTCTTCCATTTTATGAGAAAAATCATCAATTTTTGCTCCATAATACTCCATAGAGGCAACTATATCGTTTTGTTTGGTTTTAATATCTTTGATATCAGACATTATGAAGTTCAATTTCTCAATCAAATTAGCAGCAAAAGTTTCTTCTCCGCCTAATTCACCTGTTTTCTTTGAACAACTCTCACAGATATAAGACATGAGTGCGTCGGAATCGTGTTTGTGTTTATATAACTGGTTCAGTTCAATTACATTTGAATGAAATATTTGTGCGTGGGAACTTGGTAACAAAGTAGATTGCCGACGCGCGGGCATCTAGACACGGTGTGGTGAGTTTATGATGTTTATGCGTGTCACTAGTTACTGTACCCGTCAATAGTCACCAATGGACATGTCAGTTTGTCAATTGGCGACGTTTGTCAGATTTTGGCGCCTACTTCCACATTTTACTTCGTATGAAGTTGGGTTAACATTTTTTTAAAACTCTTTCTTGATCAAAAACAGGAATGCTTCCTGGCTTTGAGACTATCGAATCATTTTTTTATAGTGCGGTCTGCACTTTAAGGTAAGTTTTCATAATAATAATATATTGTTGATGATGTTTTTCTAACCTCATCCGCTCCACCGCGTGAGTTTTGGATCATTTTCTCATTGTGGTGTTTTGTCTCTTTTAGTTTTGTGTGAAATAAAGATTTGGAAAGGTGAAAACCATAAATAAGGTGTATTGAATAATCCTGTCCTTTTCAAAAGTATCCCTGAGAGCGGCGAGACCGCGTATTGTCTCAACTTATTCTTCACATTGTTCAAGAAAAACCTTGAATAGACTAGACAAAACAACTAGATCTGGATATTCACTGAAATTTCATCAGGAATACTAATCCGCCTCACAAAGTCGATTAATCGAGGTTACGTGAAAGATCACCAAGTAAGCTTGGTGATAGCTTACTCTCTCGGTATCGATAGAGTTCACGAATGTTATTAGGTTACACATCTGAGTTCAATTGAGGAGTTCAATACATAAACCAGTTGAGTCCATTTTCTGGCGAGTTTTGAGGTCATATTCATGCAGAGTTTCGAATATTGCATCTTTCAGTGCATGATCGGTGTGGGAACTAGATTAAGAAACTGAATTGGTTGCCTACATTTCCATAATTTGCATAAACCGTTAAAGTCCTATAGACTTGACAAAAACTTCTGAATCAGAGATCAGTGATGATGAATGAATGAAAATATCTCAAATGTTGAATTGAACAATGTATACATCCCATTCAGAAATTCCATATGAGAATTTGTTTGCATATAAAATTTTATAGTATCTTTCATTTCCTCTAGAAAAAATCGAAGAACTGGAGCATAAAGCAGTTGAGTCCATCAATTTCTTTCGAATATCTCGTTCATCGTTTTGCTGCACATCTTCACACTGCCAAAAGTTACCATCCAAGATCACCTGCAAATGGAAACTTCTTCAGGTCACATCGTTTTGTATGTAATTTAACTTTTGTTGTAATTGATTATTGAAAGTCTTCTCGCTCTGTCGCTCCAGAACATTTTATCTTGCATGGTTCGGGGTAGTAGGTTTCTTTTCATTATATTGATTGAGATAGTACAGAGATGACGAATCCATTTCTTTAAACTAGGTTGGTTACTCAAGGAGAAACAAAATCACAAACATAATGGTTACAATGAAAAGTAAATAAAGAAAGTAGTATTATCCCAGGCAATCAGATGACTTTTCAGTGACGCCTTTTTACGTCAGTTGAATGACCATCAAGGTGACGTCAGGAGTTAACGTCGTATGACGCGATAAATGACGTAAATAAGTCACAGCCCAATGACGTCATATCGTCATATTACTCACGTTCATTAACGTTATTCACTCACGAAACTGTGTCGTCGAACTGACTTCGAAATGACGTCAAATTGCCAAACAGTGTTTTTATAAATCGTTGTGTGATTGAATATTTATCGAAAAATTAGTAATTTATGGAAAATGACATTTTATAACCTCTCACAGGAAAGGGATGTCAAACTTTTTTCCTGTCACAGAAAAACACTTCTTTAAGCCTCAATGGTATTTTTTTATTATAATAGTGAATACCAGATTTTCAGTCGTTTCTGGTCATCATCAGTAACAACTGGATGTTATGAGAATGCATGAGTTCTGAGCTATGGCTTGTTGAAATAATTTCGTATTCAGTGCACGATTATTAGGACAGGCTGATATTGATTAATCGTCAACTGTGTTATTCAATGCTGACGTGCTTTCTACATGATATTTCATGGATCACTGTTTCAATAATTCACATTGAACAAGTAGAGAACATATTTAATTAACAATACCAATTATCACATTTATTTCTCTATTTATGAAAGATGTTCAAACTGACGGCCATCTTGTTCAATACCTAAACGAATTATTTTTCGATAGAATTGATGAAGCGTGTTTCTCCCCTTGTGGTTTTTCTGGAAAATTCGTGAATCACAAAATTCCTTGAGCTGTCGAAGTACATGATCATTTTGATGAACACAAGACTTACTCAGAGTAAGAATTCAAGTTGGGTAAGGTCCGGCGACCTCGCATGCCTTTGAAGAACTCCTTGCATAATTTTCTATTCATTTGTTAGAGAAATTTCTATCTATAAATTCAAATATGAATGCACTGTTATCAGGTGGTGCCCCATCATGGTGGAACCACACATTTTGGACCTGTGCTAATGGATTTTTCCCCAAATATTTCATAAAGGTCGTTTCTAAACAGTTCAGATGCTCGCCTAATAATTGATTGAGATGCCTGGTCAAATATTGAAACTAAATCGAACCTGAGGTCGAACCTCCCTGAGGGCTTTGGGATTCTTGTGGCTCCCAATGAGAGAATTATGTTTGTTGAAAATCTCGCACATTCCGAAGGTGCTTCCATCTGTCCAAATGATATTCTTCGAAAGATATGGATGGTCTTCGATGCTGTCTGACGCTATACCAACAGTCGATAATAATTATTTATGTATCAAGGGCGTAAAATAGGCTTTTATGGACCGCAGCGTGTAAGTAATAGACCGAGCGATAGCAAGGGCTATTAACACGCCTAGGTCCACGAAAGCTAGTTACGCCCGAAATACATGCAACATTTTATGCACGACCTGTATATATTTGATATCTCATGTAGGTATCTCTTCATGCACCCATCAAGCACAATAAAAATACATAACGGTTGCAGTGAGACTGTATTGTATCCATATCGCAAATACAATTAATCAAGAAGTATGGAATCAACGTTACCATGGCAACTCAGTCAATTTTTCGAAATAGGAATTGATAGGCCAGTAGCCATATCAACTGTCAATTTGTGTAATCATACCTAATTCATTAGTGATTTCAAAATGAATTCTAGTGATGAAGAAAGTGTGAATCGTACTCCACCAGAAATTAGTGAGGCAGCTGAGGAAGCAAAATCGAGTTTATTGCCAAGTAAATCAAAAAAAATATACCAAAAAGTATACGAAGAATTCGTAAGCTGGTGCGATATGACAGTGACATTAGCTTTACCACCAGCTCAATGACTTTATCGCCCGCCGGGCGGTAAAGTAGTCCGCGGGCGGTAAAGTGTCACTTTACGCCCGCAAACCCGGGCGGTAAAGTGCTACTCTACGCCCGGTCTGGCATTAAGATCATTATTATCATGAATAGTTGAAGGGCCGGCAGCAAATTTCAATGATTGGAAAATTGCACTTTCCTGTGCGGAAATTTACCAATTGAATGGTAGATTTCAATAACCTACCTATGCCACCCTCAGTCCGAGCCAAATCCACGGCACAGCGATTGTTTTGCTACTATTATTTCGAACTTTTTTTCGTCATTTGATAACGAGTTGAAACAAGACGCAAATAAAAGGTAAAAATGCCCCTTTTGCGATATCAGCTGTTTCATGAAAGGTCTGTTAGTTCTTTGCATAAAATGCTGCCAAACACTACAACAATAACTATTACGCTAAGAGGCTATAAATAAGAAAACATACTCCTGTCTCTGAACATATCGAATAATTTTCATGAGAAAGTTACTGGGACATGTTTGAAGAGAAGAATTTGTCTTCTTATTTATATCCTTTCGGCGCAATGTTCATTGTTTCAGTGTTTAGCAGCGTTTCATGAAAAAAAAACAGACTTCACGAACGCACTTAATTCAACGGACGTCTTGTATACAAAACCTGAATGAGATATATTTCTGAATTCAAGCCTTCATGGATATTCCAAAAATTGAATGATATATAGGTTGTCCTACTTTGAATAACTATCGCGGACGTCATAGCTCAAACGTAGATCACCCAGTATATTCATTCTCTCCTTATGAATGAGGCGAATTGAAAATTAAAATCGACCTCTTTCAGGAGATTTCTCAGAAATTGATAGTATTGATAAGAAATAATCTATCCACTACATAACAAGAGCGCTCAATTAAAAACGGACACACTGTACAGTGACACTATGTCAAATACAATTTCGAATTCAGCTTTCCATGGAGATTCCAAATATTTTATGATATTTAGGGTGTTCTATCGAAAAAATAGTCTCGGCCATCATTACTAAAACGTATATGATTTTTTATAAATGTAGCAAAACTGAAAATAAATATCGACCTGCTTCAGGAGATTCCTCAGAAATAAATAGTAGATTGTTTTATTAGGATCAAAAGTGACACTTTGTTTGACAAGCGAATTTTGCATTTGCGAGGCGGAGCGTTTAGCGAAGCCGAGCGAAAGCAAAATTTGCGAGTCGAACAAAGTCACTTTTGATCCGAATGAAACATGCTATTTTTTCTGCAACCGAAACAATGAACTCAAATGAACATGTGAAGTAACCACCAATGCCGTGCCATATATGTATGCAATGCAACAAATATTGACAAATAATCCATGTAGTGAGAATATTCTACCTGCATTAACAGCAGGTTAGGTTTTCTAGGATGTTTGAATTGTAGTTTCAATATAAATACAACCACAGAGTGACATATTTGTGTATGGACCAGGTGCTCTAATGGCAAATACCGCGCCAGTGCCAGCTATAGGAACAAGACGTGGAAAGTTAGTGAACATATCAACAATGATAATAGTGATTATTTATTCCTCTCCATACTACACTGTGTTTAACTTGATAATCAAATGAAGCTAAACAACATCGTTTGTTTGAGACAAGAAACCGATTGCTTGCCGTGATTATTCAAAAACAAGTTATCCATCCCGAGAATAACGAATGAAATACAGATCAAGCAAGTATTTGAATCTTGAAGGCTCCACTGATCAAAACAAAAATACTTAACTGAGATGTTTATAATTCCAATACCAAACTATTATAATAAGGTGTATTTATATCTCCAGCATGGGTATGAAATGCCAAATCTGCTGAAATCGGAAACAAATCAGGTATGCGTCTCAACCCAAATAACCAATCGTCACAATGTTGTTCGTTCTCGATGACGTCCAGTACATCCTTTTTAGTTCCTAGGAGCTAAAGTTCAACTCTAGCTCCTAGGAACTAAAATTCAACTTTAGCTCCTAGGAACTAAATATGTTGCCTAGCAACATACCTATTTTTGTGTCAGTAATAGAAACGTCAATTTAAGAGCTAATTTTGGTATCAAAATGGACGACTTTTGTGTCGGTTGCAGAAAAAATGAATTTATTCTGTACCTCACGAAAGCACTGTAATTGGATTGGAAAGACTTCTAAGTTGGGATTGATAGGTTTCCGTGATGTATAAGAAACAAAAATCGATGCACATTTCTAGTTACTATGTACAACCAAACAACTCCAGCAAGAATTGCTGAAAAAATTGTTTCGGTTCCTCATCAAATTGATAGACATAATATAATTTTCTAAAGGAATTGAAATGGTGGATAATGCCTTCTCCAAAACATACCAAGTTCCTGCACCAATTCTTAGAATCATAGAATCATAGAAATTCCCATTTCTATTCATAATAGATGGGACGACTTGCAGGTACTAGATAGGTAATAAAAGGTGATAATAATAATAATGATATTAATGATGATAATAATAATGATCATACACAATGCGGCATTGCGAGTGCTCTACTACCATTTGAAGCACTCGTACAGAATAGACGAGACCCCAGTGCTGCCCTATGCTTCGTGGGATATTGAGTCCGTTGTGGAGAATGAGAGGTGCCGAATTTACTGAAACTTCTCACTACCCACCCTCAGGCAAATACAAGCTAACAAGCCTGTAGTCCTCCTCGACCATCGAACCAAAGCGATGTTCGTGATCGAGTTTTCGGCGCCAGCCGTACCGAACATCGTTTTGAAGGAGGAGGAGAAACGGACTAAATATCGAGATCTTCTCTTCGAACTCCTTAGGCTCCATACAGACCATTCTGTGGGATTGGCCATCTTGATAATCGGCTTCCTAGAAGGCACACGACATACTGCTCTCGGAAATTCAGTAAATCCCAGCGTGCAGTGATAAGGCACACATCCTGGCTGGTGGAATGCAGAAGGCCGTCACATGGCCGTCACGTTCATTGCGTTCACTCAGGGCACACTGATCTTGGTTCCAGTGATCATTCACCCCACAGGCTGTGGGGAGAAGTCACTGGAGTTTATCCAGCACGACTCTGCGTGGTGTCGGAGGCCACAGAGTCGTGACTGGAATAATATGAATTCAAATAAAAAGTCGAGTAATAATAATAATATAAATGTTTTTTTGTTCTCACCAAAATAATTATATTGATTGAAATAACAAATTGAATATCGTGAATTTGAAAGGAGGAGTTCAGCTCATTCAGCGAAAACTTCACTAAAATATCTCTTACACTCGAAACTCTCGGAAGCTGAAGTTTGCATAAGGCATCTGTTTATACAGTGTTTTTTTTTATTGGCCATTGAACAAACTTTGACATACTCATGTTTCCAATCTGATAAGCAATGCCTTATTGGAATTTTGTGCCAAAGGCAATATTCTCGAGAACTTATAATCTCTAAAAGTTCAAGAAAATCTTCAATACCTACCATTCTCCCGTATCTTCCCTTGGTACGCACGATGTTCCTCGAATATAATGGGGATTTCCTTCCGTACGCTCCAAAATATTCAAAAAGTTATATTTTCAGTTGAAAATCAACAAAAATATTGTTGGGGTAACAAGACTTCAGAGTTTATTGCATTCACGAAATTTCTGTTTGTTCAGACAATTCTTCCTTGTGTATGAAGTAACAAGAGATTACATTATTTCATATTGGATATAGGACAAAATGTTCGGTCGATTCAATCAGTCTCCTCTCTCTGTGTAGAATTGGTATGTGGACAATGAAGTTTGATTCTTGCTTCAGTCGAGTTTAATTTTGCCTGTTTTCATCGTATGTGCATACCAACGTTCCTTCTATAAGAATAAGATAGTTCAATTCAACTTTCGAAACATCATACATTCAAATATATCATCGAAGGAAGAAGGGCTGGTAAGAGGATGAGTATTCATGTGAAAATCAGAGTTTTATTGTTATTTCTCCATCTAATTCTCCTTCATAGTACTTATTTTCAGCTTATGTATGTTTTTGCTATATTATAAGAATAATATTGAGATATTTTCCCACATATCAGCTTATTACGATAAATTTATTGACACAAATCCCTTTATGTTCTACATTCCCTGATTTATTTCTTACCTTTAGCTATGAATAATGCAAAATCTGTGGTGTAATATTTTGCTGCAGAATCATTTTCATTCTGGAATCCGATATGGCAGGGTCTAAGTCCGATTTTATGAGGGAAAGATGTAATTCTAGTAGCGAAACCGATAGGCCCTCATGTCGTATTTTCACGGATTTATGTTTCAAGATTGAATATAAAGGTTACCGTAGAATGTATAAAATCTACCCTTCCAAATACGTTTCCTAGACGATATAGACCATCAAATATCGAGTTACCATTAAAATAAGGTTTGTTGATTGATTATGAATTTGGCAAATCGTGAAGTAATAGTTTCATGAGATTTCTTATAGATGGATAATTGGATGAAATAAATTAATTCAGTACTATACGACAGCAGTGTATGACAGACAGCCTATAAGGCCGTATTACACAAATAATAATTCTCAAAATCGAATCTTGAATATTTTCGACAACAGAGCCATCAATGTTAGTGATTCCTGAAGATGAGTCAACATGAAGAAAACTTCTCATTGAGGTGAAAATTTGATATAATATCGAAAATAATGAGAATAGCTGAGTAGGTACCAGAGAAGAACATCAATTATTCTTTTTACGTAATACTGGAACATGAAGCCAGAATTATGGGACAGTGTATTAGTATTTCCAAATTTTCCAACAAAATTCATTTGCTCCAGGTGGATCGTGCATCAAGCACTGTTTGTCACATGTTCTTCATAATTAGGTTGTCAATTTGCAAGGTGTATTCTTTTTTATCGCTGTAAAAATGCCTCAAAACTTTACTTCATTTAGTATGCAGCCATCATTCCAATTTCTGTTCTGTCAAGTGACTGTTAGGTTTTCTTCACACGAAAACTCGTGAGATGACCCTTTGAGAAGATACCTCACAGAAAATATAAAAAAATCAATTTCACCAACTACAAGAAACACGAAATCAACAATAAAGTTGATTATTATTGTTGTTTATTCATGTATTGTCGTTGATTTATCTCGTCAAAAAAACACTCGAGTTTCTTTATTGGATAAGTTTCCCTACTAACTCGAAAATATTTCATTAGTAATTTCAGGAGGAACAGACATCAGATAATTGCGAGATCGTATAGGTGTGAGTGACAATAAAAAAAAAGTATCATCAATTCTCCGAGGAAACAAAACGTTAACTTCTCAATTTTCATTCAACAATTCCCAAAGATTATATCATACGATGTACGAATGCTCGCTTATTTTAGTCACCGCATATCATGTATGCAACACACATCACTTCTAAAACCATTTCAGCGCAGAATTAATTTGACCTGTAGAATTCACTAATGCTTGGGTAAAGTGTATTTACTACAAATTGGTGAAATAAATAATCATTTAACTCGTTCGAGAACTCATTTGTTGCAAATCCATTCAAACAGACCGAACCAAACGGTTGGTTTCCATATTTTTGCCATATAAATAAGCTTTCCTGCAAAAGGAAAAGGTATCGATGGAATCTGAATCACTCGTGGTAATTCCTCTAATAAACTCATTTGGAGAGGCATAATGAATTTCTATCTTTCTGCTATTTCTGGAAGCTCTGAAATGTAATAGCTGTTTATATATCAAGGGAGCAAAGCGGGGAGGGTATCAAACACACATGGGAGGAAATGAACCTTTGCTTCCAAGATACATACAGGGTGTCTCTAAAAGGTTGGGACATGGCTCGGCTGTGGACTCCTGGGATGAAAACAAGTTGATTTATCATCTTGTTGAGTTGGTACAAGGCGTTGGAGTTTTTTTGTAAAAAAATAAGTTTGCTCATAAGATAGGATATCGATAAATCGAAGCTAACTGAACATATCCTTACTGAAGATGGACAACATATGGCAGAGTGGAATAATATCAAAATCATAGGAAAGGAAGATAACAACCAAAAAAGGAAAATCAAGGAATCCGCTTGCATTCTTCTAAACGGACACAATAGCATTGCTTCCTGTTCAGTTGATATAGATAGAACATGGTATTCACTACTGAAAACTGAACATGAAACTGGTAGATTCAAGATCAATTGATGAAAACATCCTGTAGCTCATTTGTAGACTAAGATCACTCATTCATATGCCAACATCAGTATGACACTGAACAGTGTCAAACTATGAGCAGCAAAATTTTCGAAGAAAAATATTTTGCATTTATATGTTGAGAACGGGAGCAGATTCGGTCCCGAAACGTCCAAAGATAAGTAAAAATTCGATATTTTTTCAATATATCTCTATTTCTTTCCTTCAAACATTTTTTCAAACAAATCGTCACTGACAAGCTACTGGATTTTTCTTTCAGAATCCATGATAGAAATATTTGTTAAACGCAGTGACATTTTGGGGCAAATCAAATATATTGAAATAATACGAATATTCTTATTTTATAGAAACGAGGAGAGGAAATCCCAAAGAATCAAGTAAAATCAATTTATTTCACCTCCCACGGTATGTTATGCTTTGTTTTATCCTCCCGTGGGACTAAATTGACGAGTTTGTGTCCTCAAATGAGGAAGTGAAAGTTTACTTTCGATTCTGTATCTCTTGGCTCCCTCCAAAAGGAGCAGTAGTTCTCAGTATTTTGTAGTAATTTACCAATGATTGTAAAATCCATATCATTTTTCAGAACAAAATAATATTTTTTTTATATCCTGAATATCGATTATAATACTAATATATCTATAAATACTTTATCCAATGATTCCTGAATATGTGAATATGATATATCAATGTTAACACAGCAGAAGGTTAATGGAATGTCGAATAAAATCTAACATCCTATATCATTGTAGTAATGAAAGTATCACATCGAACTTTGATTTGATAAGGACAACCCAGAACTTTGTACTTAGTATAGGTAAACCTTTAATAAAAATGTATTATGTAAATTAAAAATTATTGAAGAGGTAATATTTATTATATGTATGGGCTGTTACAGTACAATATACGAAAATTAGTCGAATAGTCTATGATATTAATTGAAATTGAATGAATTCGATCATAATTGATGACTTGTATATATAAAATACGCAGTTGTTATAGTTGAAAGCTGAATAGATTTTATTCACGCGCTGAAGTATGTTAAGTAATAATATCAAACAGGGTATGATAGGTGTATATATATATATAAATAATTATGTGAAGTGTTAGTAGATGAAATTTATCATATTGAAAATATTTACCCATTCATTCTTACTCATCTTTGATATTTGATGGATGATTAGTAATCCATATACAGAACCAATCTATAACCATATCTGAGAATCCTACATTGATTTTGATAAATGGGTACCAACTTTATCTATAGATATATCCTAGTTGTGAACTGCTCTTCAAGATAGATGCTACTCATCAAGAAATGATAATCCAAACAATCTGCTTCTGTATATTGTGTCAAAACCCATTCACCCAACAAGTAAATCTGCATCATCAATTTGAAAATTATTTTTCATGTCAGATAGATACCATGAAAATGATGAATTGAGAAGTGATCTTCGATATATAATATGCACCTATACCACAATGACATTGACCATGTTTTAATCTTATATTCACTACTTTCCCAGAATTTTGCTTCTTTTATGCACGATAATTTTGGTACACCCTGTAGATATGAACCTGATTTCGTTGATTGATATTTTACGGTCAGAGCGTAATATATCAATCAACGCTGATATGCTTCCTCCTGAATCCTCATTGAGTGTCTGTTCATTTAATCCAACCAATTGAATATTGTCCATACCTATTGAGAATATTTGAGTCTCAATATTGAACATCGAAACGAGACTGTTGTTTGTTTTCAATTTATGATCAATCATCAGCCCCTTAGACATCAACACACATAAATCAGAGATGTCATTGACTTTTTTTTCATAGCATGCAATCAGAACTTTGTCGCACGTAGATGCAGTTGTACTGTGATAATACATCCCCGTACATTTTTTTTTCTCAAATCTACTCGGCTCTTATGCGTGACATGTCGAAAATGAAAAAATGAAATTTAATCCGTTGGAATCATTAAAAATCAACACATCCACAAATTCTGTAATTTTTTTTGACGATCAACTATACAGGGTGTCCGCTAAAAGGAGGTCAATCCATCAACCACATATTCCTTGAACAAAAACAATATGAGTTTCTAAATACCTGAGCACCCGATATTTCTATATTTACCTTTTCGTACGTAAAAAGATACGCCCTCTTCCAATTTGGACGAAATAAATAGGAGTATGTGAACATTATGAGATTAACGTAAGCCGCATAGGCATCAAACAATAACCAGTACTTTTCGAATTATCTAGAACAAATCATTTTATCGAAATTTCACAAGACACAAAAAATACTCAAAAACGATTGAACACTTGAAGAAAAATAGATAGGAAGTCATTAGTGTACGTACAAAAAAAATAAGGGGGTAAGTGTGTACTTGACCCCCAGTATTTTGAATATTTGACAGTTATTTTCGGTTTCGTTCTCCTCACACGATGTAACTCTTCATGCTGAAGTAATGTTCCAATTTTTTGTTTCCAACTTTGACACCCTGTGATATGAAGGGCTAAAATGGAAAATGGTATTCAAAAACTCATATTATTTTTGTTCAAGGAATATGTGGTTGATGGATTGACCTCCTTTAAGCGGACAAGCTGTATACTTCATTGCTCCCGAATATATTTTCTTAGTGGGTTGGTAATATTTACGAGCTCTTTTTCCAAGTTAACTCGTCACACCCAAATAGAATATAGAAATAGTGCATACTACCCAAACTGGAGCATTAGCTAGCTTGCCCGCAGGTTATTTCAATCATCCAGGTAAATTAGAATATCAGTTAGGAATAGAATATATTGTTAAACGAACACAGAATGATAGTCATTTCCCACGAGAATGTAGTTTGCAG
Organism: Phaedon cochleariae; assembly: GCA_918026855.4. Classification (NCBI taxonomy): domain Eukaryota; kingdom Metazoa; phylum Arthropoda; class Insecta; order Coleoptera; family Chrysomelidae; genus Phaedon; species Phaedon cochleariae. Next base: position 15,547,481 of record OU896709.1, on the reverse strand, counting down.
AATGAGCCATAAGCGAATGCTGGGAAATTAGCATTCCGTGCGAGTTATAAACTAGTTTATTATACGGCTGTAACAGATAATAGCAAAATATTTGTATTTCTTCGACTTGTAGCCATCTGATTTCCTCTTAAGTAATGGTACATTGGACAGATCTGTCATTGCTTAGAATTTGACATTCCATGAGAGAATACATCCATTGTTAAATATATATTGTCCAAGAGCCGGCTGCAAATTGTGAATTTTATCTGATGAAGAAATGATACATGTACCCAAGGCATGTGAACATATTCTATTTTATCGAAAGGCACCTGTGCCAATCACTATCCTGAGCAGAATGAATAAAAATTGCACTCTCCTGTGCGGTAATTTGCACTCTGTTTCGCGATTTGATACCTGTGCCACCCCTCAATCTGAGTCAAATCCATGGCACAGCGATTTATTTGATGCTATTCATTCCGGACACTCTTCCGTCATGTGATTATGAGTTGAAACAAACAGCGAATGGAAGAAGATATTCGCAAAGGAAACATAATCATCTACACGTGCCACGACTCAAGTTAGTGGCTGAGCGTCGATATTTCCAAGAATATTTCACCTTCATCTAAAGATAATATCCGATGGACCAGTGTGAAACTCAAACTGTGGATTTGAATCCTGGTCCTAACACCACATGAGTTTAACACTGGTCCATCGGATATTATCTTCCGACGGGGGCGACATATTCTCGGAAATATGGACGCTCTGCCACTTACTTACATCAGATTAAGTTGCGGTTCGTTTGGATAATAGCACAGAATACATGGTCCCCATTCATCTGCTTGTATGTATGTATGTATGTATGTAAGTGTGTGGGCGGTCCGGGACCTGACGCACTTAGGCTTCCCTTTTCGGGCCCATTGTGCACCCACATTCCTGGGATCGCAAGTCAGCCATGGAGAAGACCGATCTCGCGAGCAAAAGAGACTGACTTTCTAGGCCAAATCTTTTTAACATCCTCTGGGTCCAGGATAATGCTCCCAAAATGGATATTCCTTGCTGCCACTATTGCCGCGCATTCAGTGAGGATGTGAGTAGAAGTCTCTTCATCCTGTAGGCACCATCTGCATTGAGGATCCTCCACAATCCCGATCATGCTGAGATGTTTGTTCAGGTGGCAGTGCCCTGTCAGAAGGCCCACCACCAGTTTCAGCTCCTTCCTGTTCAAAGGCAAGAGGGCATTGGTATGTCTTCGTGACGAGTTTCCTATATGGAGTTTGGACTGCCTCATTCGAGGAGCCTTTCTCCAGCTGTCCTGAAACCTTTCCGTCAGGATTTCCTTCATCTTGAAGTTGCTCCAGGATCGAGTGACCCCTAAGATTGGCTCTGGGCCAATTCATTTGCTTAGTGTTTCAACTTTTTATTACATGACGGAAGTGTGTCCGAAGTAATGGCATAAAATAAATTGCTGTGCCGGTGATTTGTCTCAGATTGAGGGGTGGCACAGGATAGTGATTGGCATAGGCACTGTTCGAAAAAATAAGTTGTTTTCACATGCCTTTGGAACATATAACATCTCGTTATCAGATGACTTTCAAAAATTACGTATTACGGAAGTTCCAGAAAACTGAGAATATTTTAGCTTGAACGAGCCCCTTGAAAAACCCATCATGAGAAACTACAGAAAACTCATATACATATCGAGTCAGCTCGTCGTAAAAGACCCTGTATATCTTTAGAATTCTTCCATTTTCTTTGTTTCTTCGATCAGTCATCAGTGTCAAATGGCATTCTAAGCTACTCCTTACTCTCGTTAAGTCTCTGGAAACTACGTGAATGCCTCCATCTTTCGAGAACCTATGGCCTAATTGCTTTTTGTCAAATCGTCGAAACATGTCTTGCATTTAAATGCTGTCTTGGTGTGGCTAGACTACTTGAAGAGCAGTGAGAGCGAACTGGATTTTATTGTAAATAGAATATTTCCTGGAAGTGATTTTGATAGTCACTCCAACAGTATTATCTAAGTATAGTTATTTCAGAGTATGTAAAGCAATGTTTGTAAAAAATTATGTATGTCTCTTGCAAGATATTGCGTCTGACATACGTTTGAGCCCCTTTTTCACGAACATTTGCTAAACTATAAGACTTCCATCCTTTTGTAAATTTTGAATCTTACGCTTATTACTGTAACTATTGTTGATATTGGTGGAATGCATGGCTTTTATTTTAACTTAATAAAGGAGTTTGCCTAAATCTCTGGTTTTATTGTATTATTTTTCAGTACGAATGAGATATATTGTAGATTATTCCTTCGTTTTTTTCTATAATGTATGTATCGAGTTATAAGGATATCTACAGAGTGTCCAAAAATGTCATGTCGTGAATAATGGCGCTGGTTGACTGAGCCAAAATAATGTTTGTACTTCATATAAAAAAAATGTATATCATATACTTCGTTACCGAGTAGATGACTTCGAAAGTTTGAATAAAAAATATCTCATGTGTAACTTTCAAACAGTAGCCATGGTATCAATGATAGTCGAGCAACTAAATCAACTTATACTGTCCTTGTCAAAATTGACATCAGATTTTCTTGAACGAAGTTAGATATTTTTTTTTAGTGAACTAAGTACTAACATTATTGAGGCTCACCCTATCAGCCCTATTATTTACGACAATACTTTTCCGGACACCCTGTATACAGGAGAACAAGTTGTTGAAGATGCGAGGACTTTGATTTTCCAACACATTTCACTAATTGGAACAATTCAAACTTTTAGATGGAACTATATTTCATAATTCTGTTCACTTTCAATATACAATGTAGTGATAGAAAGAAGTAATATTGCTTTCTCGTCTTCACCATGACGTATAAATGATCGGTCCTTACAAATGCAAATATTGTATGTAATGCACAATAGTATATATTTATGATGTTGATAACATAGGTTTGCAGCTTCGAAAATATATTCATCATGGTAAGATTATCAAGTGGCATCGATTGTAGGTAATAACTGCCATTTTATCCAAACATGGTCGAATCATGTTTGTTTTGATCACAGATTAGTGGTTTTGATTTTCTTCTAAAACAGTGCATCCTGTATCGATCTGAACAAAATCACATATTCCTTGGGAAACTTCCATACATATTCAAATATATCTTGTGATGTAGATATCTAACAGAAAACACTCTTCCTAGCTAAAACCGTCATGAAATATTGGATGATTATATCTGTCAAATAATGGAAGTCGTGACACCATACATCAGAATGGTACCTAATGACTGATATTTTAGGTATAAATCATTACGCTTCATTGTGTTTTCTCAATTCTATATTTTGATTCGATGAACAATAGAAGATATATATAATTCTAATATCATTGACTTCTATTTATCTTGCTTGGTTCTAAACTGAAAAATGAAGACCCGATTTGAATCGTATTAATTCAATGGCCATAATAAGTATTGATTTTGTTTTGTTCTAAAATTGTTCTATCCGTCATTCGGTTGCCCCCTTACGAGCAACCCTCAGAAGTCTTCGAGAGTCTTGTGCGAGCAAGGAATGACGGGGGCCTTATCTTTTAACGTGTGATCCCAAACACTTTCTTGGGCCATCAGAAAAATTTCTGCAGTCGACGGGACCCAAACCGTTGATTGATATATTACGCTTATAAGCGTAATATATCAATCAACGCCCAAACCCACGACCGGCAAGCGAATGCGGATTAGAATATGGACACTCTGTCCGCACGGCTACCTGGCCACCCAGTATAATTTGTAGATTTCGAGAATTCGTCCAGTTACCGATCACACTGAATATCTTCAATATGAAAGCTTATACAGGGTGATTCTCGAAAACACCAAACGATAATTTCTTACGTGAGCACCCCCTATCTCGAAAACTAAGCTCCAAAACTCATCAAGTTTATGTGTACATACCTACTGTTTTCATTATTGCGAGTACCTCCAATATCCCCAGCATCCATAATTCAATTTTCCCAATTATTGAAATTCGAAACACTGTGTGAACTGAAAACCAAAAAGTCGAAATTATGAAATCAGTGATTTCTTCTTTCATGTCTGTAATGACTGATGGTTCACTACGGCAAAGTTATAATTTCATTTGAATAAATTCGGAGCAATAATTTCTACAAGTCAGTTTGTTCAAAGGTTTCGAATTGATGTGTTTTCACCAGAGTTCATTACAAATGTATTCTATTCAGAAAAGAGTAGTTACGCTGGGAAGTTGATGAATAAATTTAGCAGTTTTATAGGTGAATTTGCATTGGAATGGGACTTTCATTGAAGGACAAGATTTTCGGTAGCTAGTTCAAGTGAGTATAACAACGAGTATTCAATCAAATGAATTTGGTGAATTGTGTATAGGTATTTGAGATGAGTGAAGTGAATACCTTTTTATAATTTTGGCATGTAATTTGACACTGTTCATTATTTCATTAATTTCTTCATTCGTGTTAAGAAGTTAGAACTGAAATTCTCCTGTGATACATCACACCTATCACTTTCGACATCAAGGAATGTTCTGGAAAATAAATTATCTTATCCCTATTGCATATTCACAATGAACTTTCGTGTGCGTTACTATGGGAAATGTATCAAGGTCTGAAGACCTTGGAAGAAATGAAAAACTTCTTCTGTAAAAATAAAAAACTTTTATTGCCTACCTCAACTAAAATATTCGATCAAGATGAATCTTGTAATCCGGTGAAAACATATTTACAACAGGAAGCAACAGACAATAAATACACAGAAATTCTAAGCATATGTTATACCAGCCTTGGCATACTTTGATTGAGAAGGTGCTGAATAGTACTGCTGCTCAGGAGCAGCAGCTTGAGAATAGTACCCTTGAGCAGAAGATTGCGCTTGATGTTCGTAAATAGGTGCAGTCTGTGATTGCTGATAGTACTGCTGAGAAGGAGCTTCATAATTTATATGAGAACTTGCTTCCTTAGCCTGATATGCAGCAGGAGATACAGCCTGGGCATACGACACCTTCTGGGCAACAGGTTGGTAGGCAATGTTCTGCGACTGCTCAGCCCTCTGGATCAACTGTTGGTAGATGTCTTCGTAGCTAGGGGCCCCAGAACTGCTTCCTGCGTCTGAGGTGTACTGAATCCTGGGATTGTACTGGGATTTGGAGGGCGATGTGTATTGCACTTTCGGGGAGCTAACGTACTGTACTCTTGGTGCTGGTGATGTATATTGGGCCTTAGGAGATGGGGCAACATTGTAGGACTGGCTTGCTTGAGATGGGGCGTTTTTTCCAGCTAGTTGGTGCAGCAATCCTAGGTTGTTGTATTCTACTACAGGGCTCGAGTAACTGAAGCTAGAAACATCAGCTGCTGATGAGTACCGGATATGTTGTGGTTGTGGTTGCAGTTGTGGTTGAGGTTGGGCAGCGTAGGCATACTGTAATAAAAAGAAAAGAATCATATGTGGATATAACGGAATAATGTTTTGATTATCGTTATTATCAATGAATTGTTGATGTACAATTTTTTATGATAATCGTGATTCGAGCAGGTGAGTAGTATTGAGAGTTTTGACATACATATAAAGCCATGCGAAGGGTTGCTTAATCATTTTATCCTAGAAAAATTGAGCGATCGGAAGATCTCAGTAAAAAAAAGTATTCTAGTTTACTTATCTCCAATTATAGAGTTCGCTGAAAAAAACTACATAGCGTATAAATACATCGAGGCGATATAATTCTTTCACGTTTTCTCGGGAATTCTTTCGAATTGATGTTTTTCTAAAATTGTTCTTATCTGTCATTCGGTTGCCCCCTCACGAGAGTCACGAGCAACCCGCAGTAGTCATCAAGAGACTTTTGCAAGCAACGAATGACGGGGGCCTCACCTTTTAACGTGTGATTGATTTATATCTCTCATTCTTGTTCCCCTTTGATAAGAAATTATTATAATTGATATGCGTCCATGAATAAGTCGACGTAACGAATCTCTGTTTATCTTCTCTTCTGTTGAATTGTTGGCAACTCAGATCATACGGTTACAATAATAAAAATCTACAGGGTGGGTCACGGTGGATGGCCTATTAGAAGTATCTGGAGAACGAAGAAACAGAACATTCTGAAAATAGAGATGCTTCGATAATTGAACATTCTCTATTCGTCTAAATTGTTTTCATCGATACAGTGTTGCCACTTCTATCAGAAACAACTAGGAAATTCGTTATTTTTAACGGAGCACCCTGTATTTCATTGCATTTTCAGATTCTTCCTAAAGATCTGATTTTATCAATGTATCACACTTGGAGTCTAGCAGGAATGATTACAGAGATATAGGGTGTTCAAAATCGAGATTTTTCAATTTTGGGATTTCTTTGTGTCGAAAATATTCATTATCGATCATAACGGTTCACATGTCCCTATCTTTACTTTCGATCCACTTCCTACTGACATTTAATTGGAACATATACAGGGTGATCAGAATTCTGAATCTTGAAGCACCCTGTATTTTTTCCAATTAAATTCCAGTAGATGGTGAATCAAAAGTTGAGATAGAGACATGTACGCCGTTTTGATCAATAATGAATAGTTTCGACAAAAAAAAATCCAAAAATTGTAAAATCTAGATGTTGAATACCCCATATCTGGCAAAACTGTATCGATTTAAACATTTCAGACGGATAGAGAATTTTCAATTATCAAAACATCTCAATTTTCTGAATGTTCTGTCTTTTCGTTCTCCTGATACTTCAAATAGGACACCCACCGTGACCCACCCTGTATAATGTGCTGAAAAATTATGTCATGTGATGAAGTCTCTATATACCGACGCCATTGTATATGAATTCTTGTAATCCCAGTGATTTTAAAAGAACAGTGGTTCAACACAGACAGATAAAGTAAACTTTTGGAGACTGTTTCAATAATCAAATGAAAAATATATCTAACCTACCAAAATAGGATACAGGAAGGTTCAAATTAACGTAATGTCTAATTTCGAAAACCAAGTCGGCATCTTTAGTAACACAGCAAGAAAAATGAAGATTAGCTGCCCAGATAGCATAATGTCATTCATAGAACGTCCATAGGATATTCTTACAGATTATTTGAATAATCTCAGAATATTCTCATAATATGATACAAATATTTCAGGGAGGTTTCATGAAAATTCGGGATGGACTGTTTTAAATTTTCTGAGAATATATATTGAATGGAAAAGAATATCAAAAGAGAGTTTGCTCCGGTGGAATTGCAAACCTACTATCTTGTGATTGAATTTTCACGAATCTGAAACCTCACCACTCCGCCACGAACTTTATTAATGAATAAAATGAATAGCATGATGAAAATTGTGACTGTAGAATAATGGGTTGTGTCAAGGTATACATTATAAATATTGATAGAGTAGCAACATAATTATCATATAATTTGATACGATTCTCAATATCCTCAGAATATTCGAGAAGAATATTCTCAGAACATTCAAAAGAATATTTTGAGAATATTTCAAATAAAATGTTCATAGAATATTGATGTAGAATGAGAATATTCTATGATGATTATGAGAACATTCTATACGAATATTCTGAAATAAGTATATTTTTTGAACGTTGTCAGAAAATTCATAATATATTCTGTGTTATATAAGTGACTGAATAGTATCAATCTAGATATTCTGCAGGAATTACCAATCACCACTGGTAATTTCTGGCGATATTCCTCATTTTTTCGTATGCAACCAAATATCGGTATTCATGTGACAATCTATAACATTGACCTGGAACATGAATCTCAAAAGTTTAGTAATGCAGATGATTCCTCTATAATTCTACGAGGATCATTATAAACGGTAGCTGAGGTATACCTATTTATTCGATTTGTTCCTACGAAGCGGTAGTGGAAATAAAATGTTGCATTTAATAACTCTTTAGTGTTACCTTCGAGAAGAGGAAACACTTTCCTTATTCATTTAAGACCACCAGATAATTATTCAGCTACGTTTTGCGCACGTTTACCCATTACCCATCATACGCTTTGTTAATTTCTTGAGTAAATAATCGAATTATTTTGTGACGATGAACATTCACTAAGTGGAAACGTCTAAGAACTCTGAGCTTGAATCCTGAAGCAGGCTGTTTTAAACATTCTTCCGTGAGATTTTCTTTCACTGGAATACATTAAAGGGTGTAAATGGGATTAGGCATGATTCCCTCTGAATTCGTTTCTCATATATACTATACAAACTAGGATATTTTGTAACGGATGGGGAAATATAATGTTATCTACTCACTGAATTGTAAGAGGGTGTTTGCTAATTCATTCCAGGGAAAGAAACTGTCAGGTCACTCCCAAGGGAGAGGAAAGGAATTCATGGAAGATTCACACCTTTCAGCATGTTGACATTCATTGGAATTGTACTCTCTTGTCTTTTTGTAAATCTTGAAATTGAAATCGGGATGAAATTCGAAATAGTTGTTTTACCCAATCGAAAATTATACTTTGTTTGATCGTTTCTTTCCAACACCATTACTTATGCTTCTCAAGTCTGGAATTGGTTCCTCACTACCAAATTATTTTATTTATTAGGCAATGGTTCAGAGAGCCATGCACTTTTTATATCGCAACTTTGAAGTAGATCCAACACGATGTGCTGAGACAATTGCTGAAATCATCATGTTGGGGTTGCAAACCTAAATACGGAACACTGCAAGGAGAACATCTTCCGGCGATAACGCCTGGTTCAGTGGGCGCTGCTAGAGCTGTCGCTTCCAAACAGGCAGCATTCCATCGATGAAATAAAAATCCAGGCCCTGATACTAGAGTAGAATATGTCGAGGCTAGAGGCATATGCGATGAGACAATTCGATCATCAAAGGATGCTCATAATACCAAAATAAGATCAAAACTTGATGAATGTTCTAACAGACCAGGAGAAAGCCAACATTTTTACGCATTTATTTGCTAGAAATTCCACTCTGGATTCATCTTCATAATCAAATATAACGCCAATTGATAGTCATATGCCTGAGATCACCTTTCGCAATGTACTATAAGGAAGATTTCATTGGTCAACGGAGTTTCATCTGACTCTCTTATCATAAATGCTGTGTTCCGCAAGGATCAATTCTAGCACCAACACTATTTCTACTCCATATCAACGATTTGTTGAAAGCAACTCCATGTCCAATACACAGCTTCTTGAACGATAGTACCCTCCATACCGCCTTTTCTTCCAGGGCTCCAATACTAGTCAGGCATATCAGAAACGAACGAGGGAGACATGTTGACACAACATAAATATGGACTTGGTAACAATTCTCTTATGGGAATCTATTATAACACGGTAGATTTCAATGCAAATAGAACACAAGCTTCCTTTTTTTCTAGAAAAGCCGATCTCACTGTGCCCAACATGAGCTTGTCAGGAGTAACCATACCTTTGAAGACATCCACTTCGATGCTTGTTATCACTATCAGCATTAACCTTTCTTGGGAAAATCCCGTGAAATCAATTGCTAAGAGTGCATCCCAAAAATTAGGTTCTCTGTTTCGAGCCACTTCCAGTCAGCTGCTTATGATCTATAAGGCACAGATCCAACCTGTCCTGGAATACTGTTCCCACTCACTCTTTGACATCATTGAAACACCGTAGAAAGGTCGGCGACCTTTCACTTTTCTATCGATACTTACAGGAGAAATGTTCTTCGGAAATCTCTGCTATCATACCTTCACTAGCAATACCAGTCAGGCGAACTAGACAAGCCCAGTCAGCACATCCTTTCCTTGTCAACCTCGAAAGAAGTCGAACAGCACTTTATCAAAACTCCTTCATCTATAGAACGGCTACGCTGTGGAATTCATTGTCTGAGGAAGTATTTCCAACAACAAATCTCCAGAAGTTAAAAAAAAAACTCCAATACCTACCTTTTGTCCCTATTCTCCCTATAGGAATGCACGATGTTCTTTGAACAAAAAAAATTCGTTTCGTGGGTGATGCCTCGCTCACAAACTCACTTACTTCTCTGGAACACCGTAGAGAAGTTGGCGACCTGGCTGTATTTTATAGACATCTCCATGGGCGATGCTCTTCTGAAATATCAACAATTGTTCCTCCCTTGGCAGCTCCCGCAAGATTAACCAGTCGAGTTGAGGCTTCAGACCCCTTCGTGGTCACTTTGAAGACCTGCAGAACAGCTGTTTCCAAAGACTCGTTCATCCAACGAGCAGCGAGGCTCTGGAACACATTCCAAGGAAAGTGTTCCCGAGGCATATAACCTCCAGAAATTCAAGAAGAACACCAATTTCTACCTTATCCCCCTTGGTTCTCACGATGTTCTTTGAACATTACAGGATATTCATTTTGGTGGAAACCAGAAAATAAAAAAAAAAGTTGAGAACCAACTCCCCAGAAGTCGAGACTTGTGCGTGGTTAGGAAGAGCGGGACCTACAGTTCATAGTGAAATTCCAAATACTTCTAGGCCACCGAGGTGATGCCAGGATTACCACCATGAATCACACATTCTGAAGAAAAGTGCTCAGCCGATAGCCGGATTCGAACCGACAGTACCTTCGCATCATGAACGGCTATCTAGCGAATTTCAGCGCATTGACAAACTCGGCCACGGCTCTGGAATTCATTGCCTGAGAAAGTATTCTCAAGATTTTATAATCTCTAAAATTTCAAAAAAAAATCCAATACCTCCTCCTCTCCCTTTCCGCTCAGGTACGCACGATGTTTCTAGAACATTATAGGGATTCCCTTGTGTGCACCTCAAGGGATAAAGAAAAAAAATTGCCACCTATTATTGAACTGAATTCATAAGGAGCAGCAAAAAGTGTATGAATTTAGAACAGATCGGAAATATGTTTTTTAAAGTTTTATATGAATTCAAAACTATGAAGACATTGTGGTTTTGTAATTTAATATTTCTAACAGTTATATTGGTGTATTGGTGGTGAATTGGTGGTAATTTCTCGTCAATTTCAACTATAGATGCGTGAACCTTTGTTGCTTTAGAAATTTCACGAACGGAAATTCCACGAGTGGAATTTCTCAACAGCAACAAATACGAGTGCTGATCTATAGTGAAAAATATATAAACAAATAACCACCAAGATTGTAATTCGGCGTCAATATTTTTCGCAAAATACCCAGTGAAAACGATCATTTTTATCCACACAATTCGGTTTTCTGTCATTTTTTTTGAAACAGACTTGTTCGTCGAACAAAACAGCCTACCAACAACGCAGTCTATGTGCCTCGTCATGTTCTCATTTAAACGAAGATCTAAACGTGAAAAAATCATCACTGTTAATTGCTACTCACAAATTATCCCTCCACTAGCAATACCAGTCAGACGAACTAGACAAGCCCAGTCAGCACATCTTTTCGTTGTCAACCTCGAAAAATGTCGAACAGCACTTTATCAAAACTCCTCCATTCATAGAACGGCTAGGCTCTGGAATTCATTGCCTGAGGAAGTATTCCCAACAACATATAATCTCCAGAAGTTTAAAAAAAATTCCAATTCCTACCTCCTGTCCCTATCCTCCCTAGGAGCGCACGATGTTCTATGAACATTATAGGGATTTCCTTACGTGCGCTCCAAGCGATTGAAAAAAATTATTGCATGGCTAGAATTACGTATCGATATTGGTTGAAACAACGAGAACCTCACAGTTTGACATTTGAAAAAAATAATCGGTTATAATTCTGCTGCTAGGAAGATTAAAAGTGATACCGATATTGATTATCAGTGATTTGTGCCAATGTGTAAGTGGAGTATATTTGGAAAACTCTTCGAAAGTTTTCTTCAATGGTGAGGAAATATATAGGGTGTTGTATCTGAAATTCATATACACTTTCTGCTGCTCACTGTTTATTTTCTCAGATAGTGAAATAGTATATTGTGCAACATGTGGAAAAGTTCAACTTTTCTCACGAGTGCGAAAGTTTGTGGCAAGAGCCTGAAGAGCGAGTGATGCAAACGCACGAGTGAGAGAAGTGCTTTTCCCCACATGTTGCACACTATACTTTTTCGACAACTGCACTTATTCAAAGAATCCGAGTAATGTAACTTATTGGTATTAATTTCATTATGTGGCACTATGCCACATTGGATATTGTGACCAAAGAGTAGACGCCTTTCCTAGTTCCTCGAAGTATTTCAAAAAAGTTCACTTTCCCAAAAATTTTTATTTCATGGGCAATACATGGTTTTGAATTCAAGTAAGCTATGAGAAATGCGCTACTTTTCATTGCAGTAGTAGGAAAAAATATTATCTCAAAGTTTTGTGACACGATTATAGATAAGAAGAAGTCAAGTTGACAGAATTATAGGTTCATTTCCGTATCTAATCATTATTTTTCAAATGGCAACCAATTCTTGAAACACTTCCCGAATCTAACGATACTAAATCATTTGCGATTGGATTAACAATATGAGAACACACTGGACATCTTTTTATTCACAGCATTTGTCAAGTGTGCCATGGATATAGACATTATGATGAATAATATTCTGCAGTAATTTTTTTCTCGATTCTCCTTCGAAAATGAAATACTTAGGTACGAGCCTAGGTATACCTATCCAATTTGATTAGGCAGTATTTTGGCAAAGAATTGAACTGTGATTCAACAAAAACATACTGTCATGGGCTTTTGTCACTAATATCACCAGAGTGTTCCATGTTCCATAAACTCGGAAAAAATATCTGCAAAATATTATCCGTCATCATGAGTATTCTTTGCACACTTGACAAATGTTGATACATTGATAATTATCCAATATTTTTCTTATTAATATTCAATTCATGTTCTTATTCTCAGTACAATCGCAAATAAATTATTATTTATTATTAGATTCTTCAAAAAATCCTGTTTTCGGAAAGTGTGTGTCGAAAAATGGATGTCATTCGGAAAATAATAGACACGGAAATTTTATTTTGTCAACTTATTGACTTCTTCCTATTTATCTATCATAATAAGCACTGAAACTTAGTGAGTTCAATTTTCTAACATCACCTGAGAGGTGCTTAGATTAGTTATATCCTATCATGGCCACCCAGTTTCAATATACAAGGTGTTTCATTTGAAAATTCAAGACCATAATATACATTTCCGCTGAAACCGGAAGTGACCACGAAGTGAAAAATATGCGAAAACTCTCCTTTTTTCATACCATATAACCATATCGAATTTCATTTTAATACACCCACTATTCTAGAATCGTTGAAAATGACAATATTAAGCGTACCTAAACAATGGAGGAATTTTGATTCGATTTTGTTTCCATAGCTACATTGTAGAAACAGATTGCATCATAATGAAACTACCTATATGGGCCATAAAAATATCACATTGTAGAAAATACTCATCTAGGCATCTCTTCCAACAATGAAGTTCAGGAAAATTACAATTTGCCCGTCTGGAACGTTGTATCATAAAACTCGCACATTAATTGGAATCTGAACTTTTATCATATTATAAAATGTAAATAATCTCTGCGAGTGACTGATGCATATTATTTGATAGTGTGTGCTTCTATACTGACTGAGTGGACGTTTTGAATTGATTGTCGCTAAAAATTAGGTGTTTCAACAATGTATTCCAATGATGAATGATATTCATGAGAAATTTTATAGAATCCGTTCCATACAGTAAGGGAGTCAGGAGTCAAACAAATGCCTTATAATTTTATGAAAAATGCCTTAAGCTCGTTGGTAACAGCCCTTAGCCTTCGGCTCGAGATGTTACCAAGGAACGAGCTGTCGATTGTTATAAAATTACCTAATCGTACCAACCATCAATATTTCTCAAAGTGGTCCAATCGATTTTTCAAGAAAAACAATAGAAGGCACAAAGTCGATGAAACGCATAATAGTATATTATGTAACAAGTGCTACAAACGTCCTTTTAGTAACGGGTAGTTTGAGCACGAGCGGAGCAGAGCGGAGCGAGTGTTGAATAAACGAGTGTCTAGAAGAGTTTATAAACGCGTTACATACTATGATTTTTCTACGAACTCCGAAAATCACATTAACATACCTGCAATTCCTGCTAACCTTCAAAATAATTAGGAAGGAGTATGGGAATTGAGAACATGATACATGCAACTAACTGCATGCAACCAGTGAGATATTGGTTGTAGATGTGTCCAGTCCATTGCTTACTATCCTTTGTTTCACGTTTATTCTCATGCTTAGCGCAAAATAAATAAATTGTTCTCAAAGATGGATGCTTCATTTTTACACTTCTTGGAGATATGCAAGTACCAGAACATTCTCTCTGATTTCACTTTCGTCTACTTTTCGCATATATTTTTAATGAAGAATTCTGATACAAACGAATATTGTTTGAATAATTCTGATACAAAATTCGAAAATAACAGTTGACAGTTAATACAATTGACAGGCCAGACATGTCTCAAATCACTGAAGTTGTGTTTAATGAACGGTGTTGCCATGGTAATGTGTTTAAGAAATCGTGTTGCCATGGTAACGTGTTCAATATTTTGAATAAATCACAGATCGTCAATCCGTTATTAATCGATCTTTTAGCGTGGTACATATCCGTACGCTAAATGCCATCATAGTTATGTGAGTAGAAAAAATTATTTAATGAGAAGTGTAACTAGTTTAGGCATAGTTTAGGCCACAGGCCATCATCAGAAACGAGAATTGATGTATTGAAGAACTACCTAGGAGAGATATAGAAACAGTCAAGGAGTCAGGAGGGAGTCAAAAAAATGCCTCATAATTTTATGACAAATTTATCAATCTCGTCAATTGCTTGGTAACAGCTCGGCTCAAGAAGTCGATTGTAATGAAATTATCTTATCGTAGAAACCATCTACAGTGTTCTCAACACACTAAATGGACCACTCATAATTTGACTCTATTTCGAAGACCTGTATTTTTTTAATACGTTGACCGATCTTCATGTGGTTTTCGTTATCAGATGTGATGTTTTATCGGCCTCACCCAGACGGCACCTCATATTCCTGGAATATGCCTACTACATCCAATTTTCCAATGAATATTGCATTATTCCTGGAATATTTCATGAATATGTGCTTGATCTAATATCCTCAAAGAATATTCCTGGAATATATTTTTCGAATATTCATTAGATATCCCCAAAGAATATTGCCTGAATATGTTTATCGAATATCCATAAGATATGCTTTTCGAAAATTCCAGGAATATTTCAAAAGCAGATTGTCGGAATTTCGACCTATGCCGAATGGACACGACACGAGTCTGTCGGTCATCGCCCTTTGTTCCACATGCATTCCACAGTCACCTAGTGAAGGACGTGATATCAACATGGACGCGAATATGCCGCGATTGTTTTCATTATAAACAGACGAGAAGAGCATGGAATTATAAGTTTGAGCAGAAGATCTCGATTGTGTTTCGATTACTGTGAATAGTGTTAAAACATCAATATAAAATTTCAGACGGTTGAAGTTGGTTACAATTAAAAAATGGAACATTAACTCAGGATGCACATCTGGCAGCCATTAAACTGAAGAGGATCACAATAAGGAGACTCAATGGCACTCAATACCAGTATGAGGTATACCTAAGATTATACATTAATGAATTCATATATATATATAGTGTATCTATATAACATCGAAAAAATAAAAGGGGTGATTCTGTGATGAGAATAGAATTTTTTGATAACCGTCTCAACCCCGGATAAGTTATACACACATCCGAAGATGAAAAAAAAACTTCGTTTTTATTTTTTAACTTCCCTGTATATTTAGTTAATGACACGGAACTTGGTAAACATCACGTGTCAATAAAACTACACATTTTGAAATGTTGTACACCCTGAAGTATGCTTAGAAGGGGTTGAAATATAATTATTTTACAACTTTTGAAAAAACATCTGAAAAGCCCAATCCATTAACTAACTCATTTTTGATCTCTGGAAAAGCATTCGCCATGTGTTTTTGAAAAAAAAGTGTTTATAAAAAAAAGTTGTAAAAAAAATATCTTTGACGTTGAATATTTCAAGCCCTTCTAAGCATACTTCAGGGTTAAAAACATTCCAGAATGGGTAGTTTTATTGATGAATAATATTAACAAGTTCTGTGCATTCATTCAAATACAGAGATGATAAACAAGAAAAACCATTTTTTTAATTTTGAGAAGGGTGTTACTATTCCGTGAAGAGATTTTTCAAAAAAATGGATACCAAACGCCCACCTCAATTTTCATCACGAAATCACCACTTGAAATTTTTTCTCTGTTATTTAGATACACCCTGTAGATGCACCTAATTTTTTTCAGTACTTACCTATATCAACCCATATGTCAAATGGAAAATCCAGGAATACTCTTGTTGTTGAAGATACAGACGTGACAAAGAAAAAAACAATAGATTGAAATCAGCTGATTAACTCAGATGTTGAAAAATTTAGTATCTAGTTCTTTCAACTTTTGTAGCACGCCCAAAGCAAAGGTGAGTGAATTCAATCAATCTTTATGTTCTAGTATTTGCTATGTTATAATCATTGCAGATCCTGTTGAATTCATCACTGCTACCGTTCAAGAGAAGAAGAAAATCATATGATATGATGTATAAAGTGCAAGCTTCAAGTATTTTACAATCCTACATCCTGTATGTTGATTTCTATCTTTTACATAATAAATTACAATTCATATAGATATTTCATTCTAGTAATGATTGAAAAGCATATTCTATGCATATACAAAAAACATATTCCAAGTATATGCCACCAATCTCTTTTGGAAGATTCATAGATATTGCTGGCATATGTTTCATGGTGACTTTGGATATCCCTGGAATATGCATATCATATGTTTTGGAGGACATGGAATATCCATGGCATATGGCAATATCCCAACGCAATATGCATAGGATATTCATGGAATATGATTGTGCCGTCTGGGCAAAGAGAGCTAGAACACTCTGAAAAAGTCCGCAGAACAAAACTTACACAGGGTGTGAAGTGGAACCATTACACTAAGGTCTACATTTCCAATGCTGCCAGAACTCGAGAAATGTTTTTCTGATCAGAAGTCAGTCACATTATGATACACTGGGACCTCATCTCGGGATGTTATCGTGATTTCTCCTAAATTGGCAATTGGAACAGAAATTCGATTGTTTTGTTGGTTTTCATGTGATTTATGACGTTTCTGGTCTTTCGAATCCCGACTTAGTTTCTATTTTGCATTATAATCTGATGAATCTCACGTGAGAAAATTTTTTGAAGTTTGTTTGAAAAATTTTGCCAATGTACTTCGTCAGTATAGATATGTGAATCTGGTTTTACTGGACCTTTTCCATATTCAAATCCATATTGAGTTTACGGGACCGATAATACTTTGGATTTTAGACCTATGCTAGTAATTGTTCTTAATATGTATCGCACAGGTTTTAGTATAACTATAATGTAAGTTTTGTTTGACTCCTTAACTGTTTCTATATCTCTTCTGAGTACTTCTTCAATATACCAATTTTTGTGTCTGATGATGGCCAGAGGCCAAAACTAGTTCCCCTTCTCATTGAATAATTTTATGTGGTCGACCGACTTTGTGCCTTCTATTGTTTTTCTTGAAAAATCAATTGGACCCCTTCAAGAAATATGGATGGTTTTTACGATTAGATGATTTTATGACAATCGACAGCTCGTTCCTTGGTAACAGCTCCATGTCGAAGGCTGAGGGCCAAATGACGGATAGAACGATTTCACAACAATACTACTCAAATGACATGAGGTAATAAGTAATCGAATGTTTTTTTTTTCATTTCCCTAATGATAAAAGCTTTTTACCTGTTGCTGGTATAAGTGCCCTACGTCACTTACACAGATCCAAACACGTACCTTATGTAATAATTGTATGTACATACCTATATAAGAATCTGATTCATTAATAGGCTCGATAGTAAATATTCAATGCGTAATAAACTTTAACGAGCTCGATATCCATCGGATACTCTAACTTTTTATACTTTCACTGAAATACTATACTGAATACAAGCGCACTGGAAACTGCTGGCACTGACCTTATACTGGAGCATGGAGAAATTCCGATCGGTTTCAAGTGAACTTGATCAGCTCATGCGGGCAAAGGGGACAAAGAATGTTGTGGGTTGAAAAACCGTATCATGCCCTGAGGCCAACAAAATAGCATAACTTTCTTCCGAACAACTACAGAGTGTTTTCACTTTTCAGAATTTTAGATCCTAGTTGACTATTATTGTCGACACAATTACCGTTCTCTCTTCATTTATCTTGTGCATACATGTAATTAAAAATGAATGCACTGAGTGCACGATTTCAGTCCAGTGGAAAGCGGTACAAGGTTTTCACTATTACTGACCTATAATCAGCAAATGAAAAGAACAATTCATGAGGATGCACGAAGAACTTTTAGGACCAAAAAGCAAACTTTAACATTGATTGAGGCATCTTTGCAGTGTGTATCAACGTCACCACTGCATCCTTCGATTTCAGTTTGTAATGGTGAATTCACGCAACATCAACAAAAAAATAATAATTGAATTAGGAATATATGGATTCATGAGTATTAACAGTTTCAGTTCAAAATGCATCCAAGTTTTGAATTTTGCTTGCATGAATCCATCTTCAGTCTTGTCAGAACGTATATGTCTATACCAGTAGATTTTATCAAAGCTGCTTCTATGTAATCTCATTATCAATCGTCTGTCAGAAAATATCACGTTGTTCGTGTTTGGTTTGTTGTGCATAATGTGTCGTTGAATTTATCGTGAAACAGAACACTGTGCTTCCATTTTTCATTCTTGGTCAGTGGACAGGACTCAAAACAGCCTCAGAACTATATACTTGCCATCAGCTGTCAATAACTGAGGAATGTGATGTTTTGTGATGTAACTTGTACTGTGAGTATACAGGGTGTTTCAAAAAAAGCCTGACCACCTTACTAGGATAGGTAGAACCATAGATCTGAATTATTTAGAATAAGAAATTAAGAGTCATTTCTGGTCAAACCGAAAGTGACATAAAACAATTGGATACATCTAATAAGGCATTTTCATGGACTATATTCATCAGTATAGAAACCAAAAAAATCATAGGTTTCAGCCACTTTTGAGTGGTATACTATTTACACTTCGTCCAAATTCCAGAAAATTTTGCACTTCTCGCCTGGGAATTGCATATCCATCACAATGATCTCCAATAATATTCCCACTTCGAACATAATAGAAATTCTATTTTGTGCGCTCCAAGTGATAGAAAAAATGTCAGTCACTACGGACATTCTCTATGAATGGAAATTATAGAACAGTGAGCCATTAAATGGAATCAAATGGATTGATTGAATTACGAGTTCTAATATAGCTTGATCATCTATAATTATACCAATTAAAAAAAAAAAAAAAAAAAATTCAGTATATCCCGAGTGTTTTCTGTTGGGTTGAAATATTGGAAGCCCTATTACGCTACGAACTGATTGACATCATTTCAAATGAGTAGCGTTTTCCCCAAAATGGTGTTGAAATCATACTTTTGGAGGTTACCTGCTGATTAGTAAGTAAGGGAATCCATCACGATATATCAAATTATTTGTCGAAAATTCGATGAACCGAATAACGATATTCTGGTGGAAAAATATCGATATCTATATTAAATTTTGAGTATTCGGATATTTGATAATAAAATATACGATATCGATCGAACACGCATTTATGGAATATATCCAATATCAGATATATCGAATATCTACCCCACAATTCCAATACATCGATATATTTCAAATATCAAAATTTATTGATATTCAATTGTCGAAATCGCCCAACTATATTATCGATGGTAGATACACGGTATATATATACCACTATTGGTGAATTAGAACGGATTAACGTAACAAAACTGCTGCGAGCGGCAGTTTGGGACCTGTTGATTATTATTTACATTGATCGGTTTACGATGAAACTCCAATTTCAAGTGAATTAGTGAGTATTTCGATTGGTCGAATTGGATTTTTATCGTTGGTGCATTGCAGGTCCGGAATGAATAATTGATGAAAAGGATTCCGTGATTGAAACCACACTTTCGTAATTACTATAGATAAATTATACAGGGTGTCCGCTAAAAGGAGGTCAATCCATTAACCATATATTCCTTGAACAAAAATAATATGAGTTTCTAAATACCATTTTTCATTAAAGCCCTTCTTATTCGATATACAGGGTGTCAAAGTTGAAAATTAAAAACTGGTTTTCTCTAATTACTCGCGTAATTAATCAGATATTAATCTCAAGATAGGTACATTACTTCAGCACAAAGAGTTAAATCGTGTGAGGAAAACAAAACAGAAAATAACTGTCAAATAATCAAAATACTGGGGGTCAAGTACACACTTACCCCCATATTTTTTTTGTACTTGCGCTAATGACTTCCTATCTATTTTTCTTCATGTGTTAAATCATTTCTGAGTATTTTTTGGTTTCTGTGAAATTCCGATAAAATTATTTGTTTTTAAGATAATTCGAAAAGTACTGGTAATTGTTTGATGCCTTGCGGCTTACGGTAATCTCATAATGTTCACATACTCCTATATTCATTTCGTCGAAATTGGAAGAGGGCGTATCTT
This sequence comes from Phaedon cochleariae, assembly GCA_918026855.4. Lineage (NCBI taxonomy): Eukaryota > Metazoa > Arthropoda > Insecta > Coleoptera > Chrysomelidae > Phaedon > Phaedon cochleariae. The sequence goes on along the minus strand of OU896709.1, from coordinate 15,526,889 downwards.
ATTACGTACGGAAAGGTGAATATGGAAATACCGGGTGCTCAGAGCGAATGTATTAAAATAATTTTTACACTTTTAAAATTTTTTTTTTGTAAAAATTATTTTAGTACATTTGCTCCGAGCACCCAGTATTTCCATATTTACCTTTTCGTACGTAAAAAGATACGCCCTCTTTCAATTTCGATGAAATAAATAGGAGTAGGTATGTGAACATTATGAGATTACCTAAGCCGCATAGGCATCAAACAATAACCAGTACTTTTCGAATTATCTTTAAAACAAATGATTCAATCGAAATTTTACAAGAGACAAAAAATACTCAAGAATGATTGAACACTTGAAGGAAAATAGATAGGAAGTCATTAGCGCACGTACAAACAAAATATGGGGGTAAGTGTTAACTTGACCCCCAGTATCTTGAATATTTGACAGTTATTTTCTGTTTTGTTCTCCTCACACGATGTAACTCTTTGTGCTGAAGTAATGTACCAATTTTGAGATTAATATCTTATCAAATACGCGAGTAATTAGAAAAAAACAGTTTTTAATTTCCAACTTTGACACCCTGTATACCGAATATGAAGGGCTTAAATGAAAAATGATATTCAGAAACTAATATTGTTTTTGTTCAAGGAATATGTGGTTAATGGATTGACCTCCTTTTAGCGGACACCCTGTACAAAATGTTTTACTCATTGTTGTGGTGGAATTTTTCCAGCGATTTGAGCAACTTGTCGTGTGTGATACTCGTTTCTGACAGGCTCTTGTAACGTAGTGGAATAGTTTAAATAGAAATGGATCTCAGGGGCGTCAATGAGAAGTCTATTCTAACTAGTTTTTTTTTCTCTTATATTTCTTACGAGAACATTCACAATTCTGAAACATTAGTTTACTGAATAATATAATATAAATTCGAAGACTCAGATCACTCACCTGAAAGCAGGTAGAGAGTTTATCTCAATGAACAAACCCTGCTTCACCAGAAAGCCTTCAGCAAAGGAAATTCGAGTATAAAATATTGTGAATATTTTGATCTAACAACAAATGAATTGTTTTCCCAACACCTAGGAAACGGTCCACACGGCCTTAAACTCATAGTGTATATAATACATAATAAGCATTCTGCTACACTCTTATTTGCAGAGATTTTTCAGGTCAAAAATGCAAGGATCATTCAAATTTTTTTCCTCTAAGAATAATCATGTTATCGAAAAATTGAAAATGTGATAAAGAAACTTCTATTTCAACATCTCATCAACATTAAAGAGAGAATTAGGGAATATTCTGCCTTTGTGCATATCTATGTGTAGAAAAGTGATTTTCACCTTCGAATCACTTCTTGATGTTTTCTCCAGGACTTTCTCATATACGATCTAACCTCGTCCTAAACAGTTTTTCAGCCTACATTTTTATCCATCACACTGTATGGAATGTAACCAATGTCAATCCAGCAGAAAAATGTTGAAACAACCAGTGGCGTGCTAATTTTCATGAAAAAGAACATGTAACCACTGTAACGAGCTATGGATTCCTGTACCTGTGACTATTTTTGACTCATCGTATATGAAACACGTGTGTTTAGATAGAAATAATGTGTGCAAAATTGGAAGGGGGCCATTCTTCTATTTCCTTTGATATGTGATAATAGTTTTTTTCTGATCGAAGTTCAACATACTGTATACCTTTTCAAGAAGTATGATGCATTATTGAAGATATGTTCATTGCCAAAAGTCTCATTATCTTGTGAAATCTTTCTACCAATTAAAATGAATGTTTACAGTATGTCCAAAACGTTCAACTACTCTCTGATGGTAAAGCGATGAACATGAAGTATATGCGTACAAATTTTCATCATTACATTCATCTTCAACAAGAGTAAGAGCTTTTGCGCAATGTTAAATATGCTTTTTTTCAAATCATGGTAGGGATTCGATCGAGCATGTGTAAAATATCAGCAAGAATTTGATATTGGGGCAGAAACGATCGATGCCACCCCGTCAAAAAATGATAGTAAACTCATTTTACTTGGTTCTTTGGGATTTTCTCTCCTCGTTTCTATAAAATAAAAGTATTCGTATTATTTCAATATATTTGTAGAGGGACAAATCAGATGATTTGCCCCAAAATGTCACTGCGTTTAACAAATTTTTCTATCAGGGAGTCTAAAAGAAAAATCCAGTAGCTTGTCAGTGACAATTTGTTTGAAAAAATTTTTGAAGGAAAGAAATATAGATATATTGAAAAAATATCGAATTTGTACTTATCTTTGGACGTTTCGGGACCGATTCTGATTTGTCCCTCTACAAATATATTGAAATAATACGAATACTTTTATTGTATAGAAACGAGGAGAGAAAATCCCAAAGAACCAAGTAAAATGAATGTACCATCTCCTCGATTAACCTACAGACAGTATTTGATAGTAAACTGTTGGTGACTAGTTCATTTCGCTTTCAAAAACGAACCAGTTCAATTCGAGACATAAATCAAAAAATCAAAATGTATATACCAAAGGAACGATTCTTATCGATAATGTGCATTTTGAAAGAATTTGACAATGCAATTTTTCCACATGGTGTTTTGAAATTAGTGATCCACAAATACCTCTTTTTTATCGCTTGGAGCGCACGAAAGGAAATCCCTTTAATGTTCAAAGAACATCGTGCGTTCCCAGGGAGGATAGGGATAGGAGGTAGGTATTGGAATTTTTCTTGAACTTCTGGAGATTATATGTTGTTGGGAATACTTCCCCAGGCAATGAATTCCAGAGCCTAGCCGTTCTATGGATGAAGGAGTTTTGATAAAGTGCTGTTCGACATCTTTCGACAACGTAAGGATGTGCTAACTGGGCTTGTCTAGTTCGTCTGACTGGTATTGCTAGTGATCGGATGATAGCAGAGATTTCTGAAGAACAGTTCTCGTGAAAGTATCGATAGAAAAGTGAAAGGTCGTCGACCTTTCTACGGAGTTCCAATGATGTCAAAGAGTGAGTGAGTGTGGCGTTACCCACCAGGCAAATGGCTCTCCTCTGGATGGAATCTTAGAGCATCAGCGTATGTTTTGGTGCTGAACCCCATATGTGGGAACAGTATTCTAGAACAGGCCGTATCTGCGCTTTGTAGATCATGAGAAGCTGTTGAGCTGTAAAGTAGCTTTTCGCACGAAACAAGAATCCGAGTTTTGTGAAGCAGCTCTTGCGATGGATCTGACATGATTATCCCATGAAAAAGTGTTGCTGATGGAAATACCGAGCATACATATGGTGGGCTTCGTGGGGATGGTGGTGCCAGACATTACGATATCGGGCAAACTGATGAGTTCCGCCTTTCTAGAGAAAATACAGGCTTGGGTTTTGGTGGCGTTGAATTCAACTAGGTTATTGGTTCCCCAGGCTGTGATTTCAGCAAGGTCTTCATTGACAGCATTGACCTGCCTGCGCCGTGAGTTCAAAGTTTTCTGGGAAGAAATGGGAATTCTGGAAGAGAACACAGTATGGAGGGTACTATCTTCTGCAAAGCTGTGCATGGGGCCAGTTGTTACTCCCAACAGATCATTGATATGAAGAAGGAATAATGTTGGTGCCAAAATTGATTCTTGTGGAACGCCGGAATTGATGCCGATGATATCAGACGATACACCGTCCACCATCACGTGAAGCGATCTGCCAGAAAGAAAACTCGATAAGAGATGACAAAGCTGAGGTGTGGAGTGGAGGAATCGTTCGTGCCAAAGACGGTCGAATGCTTTCGATATGTCCAACGCGACAGCTAGAGATTCCCCGTGTTTTTCTAATGAAGCTTGCCATAAATAGGTGACGTAGGCAAGTAGATCTCCAGTAGATCTTCGGTGGCGAAAGCCGTTTTGTCTATCATCGATGATTCCTGAGCTCTCCAGATATTTGATAAGCTCAATATTGATGGCTTTCTCCATCACTTTGGAGATGCACATTTTTGAGGATAATGGGTGGAATTTCATCAGGACCGTTAGCCTTATTCATTTTGAGACAAAGCAAAATTCGTCTGATAGTGCGTTGACAGAAGACGATTTCGGGCATTCGACTCTCAACGGGTGGAATGTCTGGCGGCACTTTTCCTTGAGAATCTGGAGTAGAGTTTGCTGCGAACATCTCTGCAAAACTATTTGCTATCTCCTGCCATGTTGTTGCTAATGTGCCGTCGGATTTGAACAGTGGTGGAAATGAACTATTAGTGAAATGTAACACTGTATAATGTCTAATACGCTAGAATTTGACAAAATACTGGATGGACAAGTTGAGATTAACCATTTCAGCTATTCTCTGTTTGCTGTGAAAATTATGAGATTTGAATCAAAATTTGAAAAAGTATGAATTTGACCAATTATCAACACGTTGAGTTTTTTGCATCTTTATATTATTATAACATTGTGAAAGCTCTTAGTTGGGTTTTATCAGTGAAAATCGATCTTTAATTGCTGAAAATTATCTTGTGATTTGTCAATTCCATCGCTGTTATATCTGATGAAGAACCAGAATGGATAATAGAGCCCAATTCCCCAAACAATTATACACAAGTAATCATGTTTAGTTTCGGGATGATGAAATTTACTCAAACAAAGGTAGCGAAATACGCGAAATGTAGAACTCGGTATTTGAACAAGGTAAAGACAAACCCCCGTTGATTTGTGGCACCCCTGAGAATATCTCACTCCTCCATTGATACTCTGGGTATGCGAGAGTATGATAATTCACTTTTGAATAATGCCCTCTAGCGTTGCATGAACTGTTTAATGAACTTTCTTCGGCCCTCTAGACAATTTTCTAAGTGATTTACACAACGTGTCCTATACCGAATCCGAATAATTCAACAGGTTCGCAGATAACAAGAGAATTGTTGTTTATGTTTATATCAATTGAGATTCATTCCAATTTCTCTGTATCTGTTGCCTCTATTGGCCTACTTCAAAGTATTCATGCTTGATGAAATACAGTTCAGTTGATTCAGGATGGTGTATTCAAGGTCAATTGATAAAAACATCTTCTTACTCACTTGTTTGTATCAACTCGTCTGTCACTGAGAAATGTCTCGACTATTTTTTTGAAAAATGTATCTATGATTTAAATTATCTCTTGGTATTTTGTTCATTCCGAACATAAGATCATAGTGGTAATCATGTATTCTTGTTCTGATAATAACTTTTGAATTATTTCTGGATTGTATTCCTTGACTTAGTTCACAAGATGTCATTACTCCTTTCCCCTTTCGCGGAAACCCTGACTTACAGAATTTTGAATAATCGGCATATTTCGGTGATTGTTTGGTTATCGTACGTTGATATTTAGACACCAACAATGCTTGTGGCTCCGACGGAATCCCACCGATTGTTCTCAAGAAATGTGCTCCCGAACTAACACCTGTTCTCTGCAAGTTGTTCAACTACTCTTACAAATTGGGGATATTCCCGTCCAACTGGAAAATTGCAAGAGTACAACCAGTTCCTAAAAAAGGCAAAAAGACCATACGTAGCAACTTCAGACCGATCGCACTGCTATCTATTATTTCGAAGATCATGCAGAAAGTGAGTAGAGATACGGGGGTGCTTCCATAAAAAATGCGACAAAATTTCATTTTTCCGAACTGAAAATTTTACAGGAAAAATTTGAATAGTCAGTAAATTGGGCGTCCTGATTCCAAATCTGAAGTGATTTTTGACCTATTTTGACTCCTAATATCATTTTCCGGAAATTGGGATAGTTTCATTGCTGTTGGCAAGCGATGTATATCACTGAAGATGACCCCACTTGGTCATAGAGTGCTTTTTTGGTATATCTCTCGCTCCAGCAAATTTCAGGATCCTTACCCAACGATTACGTAAGATACAGGGGTGGTTCCATTAGAAGTGGGCCACACTGTATATATCAATTTTTCTTTGGTATATCTGAGAATATTCTTTTTAATAATTTGATTTGATTTGATTCCTATACGTTCACGTTCATGACAGCACTTCGACTCTCTATTATCATCATACCTTTTGTGGAGACGCCGGTATAGCTGAATACTTGGAAACAGGCGTTTGGGAGTAAGCGACCGCTTGTGCTTGGGGCGCCTGCTGCGACTTGGTGTACGCAGGACCAGGCGAGGCGTAGAGGGAGGTGCCGCCTGCAACGCCGCGTTTGGATTTTGCTGCGCTTTCTTTGGCTGCAGCCAGCGTGGAAAAGGTCAAAACTGCGAACTGAAAAAAGGCTCGTTGATTTTCATATTCGAGTGCGGGAAATTTGAAATCGTGTTTTGAAACTAGTGAAGCGAACCTACTACGAAAAACGAAATTTTCCGGATATTGTTTACTCGACACTCGACAGTCTCCACATGATCATATTTGAAGTCAATTGCATGTCTACTAAAATTGAAATTTTGAAAGCGATAGGAAGACTGTACGCAATAACCAATTCTTGAAAACAAGTTTATATCTCAAGAATATGTCTAGTCAATGAAGAAATCAAAACTAACTGAATTGAACTAGAGAATTCTACAGGCGGGTCAGAGAAAATGTGCAAGAATTTGAAAATGGCACATTAAATAGCAAACACTCTTTATGTGAAATACTATTCCAATCGAAATTTGCAGTGGTATCTGAATTAGGTATTGTTTCTTTTGATCTTCTTCCATGTGAAAGATAATCATCACATCATTTTGCAATACTTTGAATGCTTTGATAACCGTTCAAAAGAATGACAAATCGCGAAAACATTTTTTTCAAACATCCAGTTTTTATATTTCATTCTGAAATGTATGTAATTTCCTTATCATGCACAAATAAATATTCATTGAATATGTTATCTTCTTCGCATTTCTGAGTAAGTTATTCCAATGCATTTGCATACCAACTCGAGAGAACAAAGATGACCAAAAAGTTCATTTCTCTTATCGAAATATAGTTTGAAACAGGTAATTCAGTGCTGGAGATAGGTAAATGAAAAAATTCATTATATATACTGGTGTACAGAAGATTTTTTTCCAAACCGACCATTGTTTGAAATGCAAGCGAGGCGTGAATATAGTATTCCGCCCAGTTGTTCATATTATTTTTTCCACTGCTATAGCCACTACACAACCCAGCAAATACGACATTGTGCCCACGCTTCAATTATTATTTCGTCAGACTAGCTCCCGATATGAACAATTGAATGCGATTTCGGACCTTGGAGTTCTCATATTCGATGATAGATGGCGTGAACGATGGAAACTTTCTTGAGAACTTGCAATTTGCGTTTCGAATCTCATTATGAAGTTAAACTAGACTTTCAAGGATGTATTTTCCTTTTTTGGGACCTGGAGAGTCCCGTCGATGATGCACGAATTCAATAATAGCTGATAAGAAGCATCTATAGACTGGACGCAGAAGAGACAGGGTGCAACAAATAATCCGTGCGGAAACATCTTGATCTTGACATATCTGTCACGACTGTCATGTTTTCTGCAAATTCAAGATTTTGTTCGAATTTCAAATAGAAATATTATAAATTAGGAGCATTAGTAGTTTATTAAGCTGGTATTGATATTATATTATTAGTTGAATGAGTGTATTGTGCTTTCATCATGGACTGACTGCTGCAATAAGTGAAGATTATTTGATAATCCGTAACATTCGTTTCATTTCATCCACCAAAAGTGAGGAAATAAACTATTATCACATGATTTTCTTGAGTTAGGATTTCGTGTCGTTCATGAATTCACCATTGAAAGTCGAAAATATGACGCACCGTTCCCATCTGAACAAAACATTGTGAAACTGAAAATGTGAACTTAAATGAATGTGTCATGATGCCTGTTAATTTAGTTTGAAACTTTGGAAATTGAGCAAGAATCTCCCACGCCTCGCTATTTTCACAAAGTAGACGACATCGAGAGATTTCTAAAGTCCTTTCAATAGGAAGTGATAACACCATTTGACTTTCTTTACATCTATGCCCATAGATTTGATCGATGGCATACTGCTGGCACCATTTTTCGGTGATGAAAAAGTACATGTTCAGTACTGTTTCAATCATATTATGATACGTATGTTGCACTTGCATTGTGCTGGTACAATAATGTTTTCCTATGGATCAGAATAACACTATTTTTACGGCATTGAGGAATCAATGGGTATAATCCATTTCACGAAGATGACTGGAATAACACTAGTTGAACTGTGGATTGAGGTTATATGTTTCTCTAGTCATCAAGTCATCAATGAAATGACAATGGACCATCAGCCTATGAGATGCATTTTATTGACAGCATTTCTTCGACAATCAAGAATCGATGTGTTTTCACTAGGTCTTCCATTTTGTTTTTCTATCCTTCTGCGCATGAGCCGTCATTCGTTAGATGTGAAGTGAAGTGAACAAGTGAATGAACAGAAAGTTGTCAGAGTGCATTATCATACAATCTCATCAAATCGAAATAAAGAATTCAGTTGTATATAAACTGATATTCTTCTTCTGGAAAATCCATCGTGATATGTTATAAACTTGAGTCTTTGCTTTTACCTGATGACTGTTTGTTGCAGCAGGTTAGGTAATATATGCAGCTATGATTTATATTTTGGAATTCACAAATGGTTTATTCCAGATAGCAAAGAAGAAAAGTGCTCAAGTTATATAACTGGATATACATGAAGTTTCAATGTAAGGTAGGCGCGGGTAATAAGGCCTGTCGGCTAATAAGGCCTAAATGATGAAAATTCAATTTAAAATTGTCGGTGTCGGTCAAGGTCACACTAACAGGTCGCTAACTATCATAGATGACGCCTGAAATCTGCCGCGATGTGTTTGGTCGCTAAGGGCGACCAGTGCGGTGTCATTCGTTAGGAGTAGTAGTCGTGTGGTTCGAATAATAAGAATTCGTCCAAATCAATCGTACGTATTTTTTGAAATATTACACTTATTGATATAATTCTGCGTTATAGTTTTCTATTATGTCATGGTTCTGCGATCTTTGATGTTTGAATAATATATCAAGGTCCGAATAATGTTTTTTTCAGATTTCCTTTACACACGTTGTTGGAGGTTATTAAGGCCTACCAATAGAAGAATTAAAAAGACCTCAACCCCCAAAAGTAGAAGTGGTACTGAACAGAACCAGGCGAGTTGGTACTGTCATGTTTGTGAGGAGGAATGGCTGACATGAGACAATGTTCTAAATGCATCAAGTGGTATCACGAGGAGTGCGTCGGTTTGTCAGCGGATGATACAGATAATTTTGAGTGTCCTGAGGGTTGTTAAACAAATAAATTTGTTGTTATTTTCAAGACCTCAGCATGATCAATGCATGATTATCAATTATCGATCTCACTTACCAAATGTTAGGAGCCTGTTTTTATTTCTTATGCATATTACAGTCATAGGCCTTATTATCCTACTATAGTATAATAAGGCCTACTGACAAGGTTTTTAAAAATGTTCAATCATGTTTTTATTTATGACACACGTTGCCCTGTTCTGTTTATTTTTGACAGGACCTGATCTTATAAGGTTTAATTAACATTAAAATTCGTTGATTTTGTTGAATAGTTTCCATTTTATTTCAAATCCCCCTTAGCTAGGCCTTATTACCCGCACCTACCTTAGTAATTATTATTATTATCATTATTATTATCAGTGAAATAATATTTCGTATACGTAGCCTCGAAATTCTCTCTGTATGAATTAACCACTCGATTTTCATTGAGAATGCACTGAAAATACGTCAGTCAGTCATCACTGGGCCAACAATAAACAAACGAAAGATTGAAGGACTGATCCGCCAATATTGACGTTAAGTCGGCCAATGGGCAACTCTGGTGATTTACCATTGAAAAATGCCAATATTCAGCCAATGATAGTCCACTGGGCTGACATTGGTGAAAAAGTGATCGCTTATGTATTAATGTTCGCTAGAAACGGTTTTTTCGACCTGAAGTCTTCAAATTTTGTGAATAATCATTGATGTCATCAAAAATCGTTGAGAGCTGTCATTCGAAATTATAATCAATACTAAAGCTTCTCAGATAAAACATATGATATCTATTGTTCTTATTATTTACAAAGTATAGGACTGTTAATTCAATAATTGATAATAGTTAACAAAAACGATTATCTCAGGTCGAAGAATCATAGTGGTGTGTTGTTTATCCATAAAGGGAAATGACATTTCGATTAAATATAACAGCTACAACAATGTAATTTGCGAAAATTCAGGATATTTTCTACAAGAGCTTCCTCTGAAATCTCGAAAGGAGGAAAGATCTTACATTCAGATAATAGTTGTTTATTGATGGTAAATGAGATTCCAAGTCTGTTCTTCAAGGTGTAATCATCAAGCACGATTTCACGAGAAATTCATAACATAAACATGTGTCAAATAATGCTCAGAGATACTTCTCAATACAATCAGTTATGAAATTATTTTGATATTTTCAATATCCGCTTTGTTTTGTCGGCGAAAAAAATACTTTTTGTGCATTCAGAAGACCTTTCGAGGATGATGAGTTTAGGGAGACATCGACATACTCACGTTGACAAGGTCACTATGCTATACCATAATATAAGAATTAACAACACCAATAATACAGTTCCTTCACAAACGTAAAGTATAAATCCAAGTACCATTAACCGTTCTGAAATTGATAATATAGTAAGGAATTTCTCCTTGAGAAAGTTATGAGCTATTCCACTCAGGAAATAAACCATCCACAATAAAATAATGCAAACGGACATTAAACACTTTATGCACTTTACCGCCCGGTTTTGCGGGTGTTAAGTCGCACTTTACCGCCTGCGGGCTCATTATGGCCCACGGGCCGTAAAGTGAACTTGACCGCCCGCTTTTCTCAGTCTCCTTATATCCACATATCAATTCATGAAAAACCTATTATCATATCCCTAGATTCTAATATATCCAGCGGTATATCATAAACTTCTTCTTTATCCGATTCCATAGTCTCGCTATAATAATTTCTATTCTGTACTATATAGTATTTTAGACCTATATGTACCGGTCAGACAAAATTTCATCAGAAAATATCCTCCCTGGTTCTCCAGGGAGATAATATATGAAATCAAAGAGAAAAACAAAGTTTTCCATAAATTAAAATCAACAAACTCTGAAGTTTTGAGAGAAAATTTTAAAATTCTCAGACGTTCCATAAAGTCGAAGATTAAAATAGCATATAAAAATTATATAAAAATCTCGGAGGAATCTATCAGGTCGGATCCCTCAAAGTTTTGGTCATTTATTCACAGCAAAAAGGGGACTTCTAGAATTCCTGGTATACTCTATTCAAATGATACCGAATATAATGATCCTTCAAAAATTGTTAATGCCTTTGCAGATTTCTTTGGTAGTGTTTATGCGTTACCGAGTGGTGATGGGAAAACTGCTGGAAACTCCCTATTAAATAGCTTACAAGTGTCTGTAAGAGCCATTAGTGAAGAGGAAGTTATCAAGGTATTGAAAAACATGAAGGCAAAACACACTAGCGGATTTGACAACATTCCAAGCTTTTTCCTGAAAGACTGTGCATATGTTTTAGCCAAACCTATACAAATTATATTTAATCTTGCTTTGGAGTCATCTACATTTCCAAATAAATGGAAAACATCTAAAATTTGCCCGATTTTCAAAACAGGTTCAATTAATGAAATTACAAACTATAGGCCAATCACCTTATTGTCAAACTTCGCAAAGGCCTTCGAAATCTGCATATACAATAGATTGTTTCCCAAACTGAGTAATAAAATAGCTCTAGAGCAACATGGTTTCATAACAAAAAGATCAACCATAACAAATTTAATGTGTTTCACGCAATTTGTTTCCAATGCCATTGACGCACATTCCCAAGTCGATACAATATACACGGACTTCTCAAAGGCCTTTGACAAGATGGATCACACAATACTCTTATCTAAACTGAAAACTTCAGGTTTCGATGATGATTTGTTGAATTTTTTCCACTCTTATCTAACAGATCGCTCTCTATATGTTGAATATAGGGGACACAAATCACCTTCTTTTATTGCCACTAGTGGAGCACCCCAAGGCAGTAACTTGGCTCCATTGCTGTTCTCCCTGTACATAAATGATATTACACATAATATAACTAGTAAAGTACTTCTCTTCGCTGATGATGTAAAAATTTTCAGATCTATCAACTCAGTTACTGATTGTCAAATGCTTCAAGAGGACATCAATCAAGTGGCCGCTTGGTGCATTGCGAATAAATTACCACTCAACATTAAGAAGTGTCACTCAGCAACATATTCACTAAAGGTTAATATAATTGAATTTAATTACACTATAAATGGCAACAACCTCGAAAAACATAATCTAACGAAAGATCTCGGTATCTATTTTGACCAAAAACTTCAGTTCTTGCCACACATTACTAAAATTATATCATCAGCTAAAAGAATGTTAGGTATGATATTCAGAAACTGTAAAGATTTCCAGAATCAAGAAAGTTATATGAATCTTTTCAACGCATATGTGCGATCTCGATTAGAATATGGTTGCCTTATATGGTTCCCTATATATTCAACATATAGTCAGAGTTTAGAGTCAGTACAGAGATTATTCATGAAATATGTTGCATTCAAAATTGATGGAATATACCCTGAACAGGGTATAGACAACTCTTCACTACTGAGTAGATTTTCGCTGCTCTCTCTGGAAGACCGAAGAAATTATTACTCATGTATATTCATTTATAAGCTTACACATAATCTTGTGGATTGCCCAGATCTACTTTCACAACTGAACTTCCATGTACCTCGCTTGAATAACCGAAATGAAACATGTTTTTATCTAACAACACCAAGAACAAATATTATAGCCAAGTCTCCCGTATATCAAATGTGTAAGAATTTTAATAATATCTGCGATCAAATAGATCTATTTTCAACATCAATAGGTTGTTTCAAAAAATCTGTAAGAAATATTCTCCTCAGAACTGAGATGTAAATTTATATTCAATAGTGAATTATGATTTATCATTCTAGTACGATAAGTTTGCTGTGTTGATTATGTTGCTTGTCCTGTAATTGGGTGTAATACCTGTTTGGACAATAAACGGTTTTTTTTTTTTTTTTTTTTTTTTTTTTTTTATTATTATATCACTAATTTTACTTTTCAGTCAAAGAATGACAATTCAGCTCGTTTATTGGATGTATTGCTATCGGCAACAACCATCAGATTGATTGACAACGTCAAAATTGAATAAGTTAGGTTTATATACTGGGTATGCATATTGCAAAACTCTGAAGAATGTATCTCTTCTAGAGCTGAAAGAGTTTTACTATTACGATAATTGCAATATTCGTACGATAATTTTCATATGTAAATCATCCATGAACAACACGCTTCTCTTGATTACTGAATTAATACGTAACAAATTGAATTCTGGGGAATATTAGTTTGTCGAAATCTATAGTCATTACTTATGAGTCAGAATATAAACCACTAGTGCATAAAATTTTGTATGTATCTCGTGCGTGAAATGCGTTTATGGCCTTCAGCGTGTAATTATTCACGCCACAGGCCATAAACGCCTACTTTACGCCCTTGATACGTAAATATCTATCAGGGCAAATCATCAACATACAATGAAACTAAAGTTTATGAGTTTATGCAATCATATTTTCACCATAATATACTGGGATTGGATCGATAAAATTGTATTCGTGTGTATACATGTACATACACGAATGTTAACATTTCACAATTTGGAAAAGTACCATGCATTTTATCAAACAATTCATCATCTAATCAGTTTTGCGTTTTAATTGATATCGATTCGTTCATTCAATAACCAACAGATTTTCTATTTGGATACTATTTCGAATACTCATGAATCGATTTGATTATTAGGAACTCAAATGAAGTTTATAGATGCAAGCATTGTTATTTGAGAGAGTAGGGTATAGTCGTTTTCAGAAATCAAGTCGCACATGGATGGTGTCAGCTCTCTCAATCATCGTCCACCATCTCAATCACCGCTGCAATAAGAGCGCTCATACCGTCCAACCGCGACATGGTAACTGAAGACGAGTGTACAGTCGTCTTCAAAAAAATATGTCACATGGACGATGATAGCATTCTTAATAACTCCTGCAATAAGAGCGCTGACACCGTCCAACCTCGGCATGATCTCTGAAGACGACTGTACGTCTAACTGACTTCATTAAAATTGCATTCCAAATCACAACTCAGAAACCTCAAATTCCATGAAACATCAAACATTATGTGGATAATAGTAAGCACTTCACATTTGCAACCATTCACATAATCACTCACGGCCTTTCAAAAAAATGATAAATTATTACTCACGCAAAAGACTTTCATGGTGGCGTGTAAATAATATGCCGGTACACGATATTGAAGAGAATGCCAGCTCAGGGGAATCTCTCGTATATATATGTCTGCTGCCGGTGATCTCCTTTCTCTAACACGCCTCTCTTATCCCTTGGCTACATTCATCTCATTGTTCCTGAACAGGTAGGCATAATTAAAAAAAACGGCGGAATTTCATTCAAATTCCATTCTGCCTGTCCGAATCGTTTCAACATCGGGAGATTCAACTACAACTTGCCTGCACCATATGCATACGAGTTGAAAAAAAATCAGAATTGTACATAGCAGCGGAGATATAGAGCCTTCAATACTCGGTGAACGAATGTTTCACGATAAACTCTATAGTAAATAGATGTACTCCAAAGGGATCAAACTTTGCTTGTATCCACGTGTCAGTCTAGTTATTCCAATAACCAATATGGATACATGACTTTTTTCTTGAGAATGAATTGTAGAAAAAGACCCTTTACTTCAGAGAAATATGACTTATTTGTAATGAATGAATGATTGTTGACACTTGTTGACAATTTTGTGAAATTGAGAATCTGAAGAGAAGAACAATTCCACAAGACATTAGACCTGGGGTCAGCTTCTTTCGGTGAAAATTAGCACGAGCATTTTCTGCACCATTGTTGGGTGGGTGCCATATCATATTATTTCTAGTGTTTTGAATTATCCAGTTGGAGGTTACACGATTTATATAGCAGTTTTGAATGAATCAGAATCAAATTTTTTTGTTGGTTGTTGAAAATCTTCTTGAGGGTTCTACACCAGATTGGTTCATTATATATAATCATTCACTGATTTTTGCTATGTTGGATTTTTTCCAAAGGAAACTCTCTGGTAGTTACATATTTCATGTTGAGTGTCATCAAGCTGAAGGGTAGAGTTCTTTCCTCTCCTCATGATAACGCAAAACTGATATACTTGCGAATAAGTATAGTCAAACTAGCAGCTGCAGCTTATGGTCTATTAGCAGAGCTTCACTGAATTGACTTCGATTCAGAATATTTTCCAGTACCCATATGAAATGTGTAACATATTTTTTGTTACAATTATTATCCAACAATCTGCAAACAATGGTACAAGGCTATAGTTTTATCGATGTGAACCCCCCTCTATCTTTTTTGTTGTCCACCTATTCGAATAATTTCAGAACTGATTCTATACAATTCTTAGGACAGATTTCACTCATTTTGAAAATGATGCGATATCTATTCAGATATACAGGGTATACAGAAATAAATATATTCCTCAAATGAAAAGCCCTGTATATTTCGATGACTTTGAATTATCTGAATCATCCTGATTTCAAACATATATATATAGAAGGATCTTCATCTTTCAAAGTATACAGCGCATTCCATATAAAAAAATCAAAATATTTCTGTTCACCCTGTAGGTATATTTGAAGAAATATTGCAACACTCTCTCAATATGATTGAAACCAATATGAAATATCGTGAAAAAACAGTTTTGACTCTTCTTGAATGGATAAAAAACAAAGAAGATGAAGGGGGGTCCACATTAATAAAACTTGCCCTGCATAGGCTCAGTCATGACTAACCAGCCATAGCCTAATGGCGGATGAAGGAAGTCAAGGTGAGTTGATATATACAGAGTGACCCATTTGAAAGCGGGCCACCCCTGTATCTCACGTAATCGTTGGGTAAGGATCATGAAATTTGCTGGAGCGAGAGATATACCAAAAATGCATTCTATGACCAAGTGGGGTCATCTTCAGTGATATACACTGCTCGCCAACAGCCATGGAACCAACCCAATTTCCGGAAAATGATATTAGGAGTCAAAATAGGTTGAAAATCACTTCGGATTCGGAATCAGGACGCCCAATTCACTAACTCTTCATATTTTTCCTTGAAAATTTTCAGTTCTGAAAAATTAAATTTTGTCGCACTTTTCACGGAAGCATCCCCGTATCTCACGTAATTGACTTTATCTTTGGACTTTCCGTTCCTCCTGCAAATTTTAGAACCCTACCTCAATAATTACGTGAGATACGGGGGTGCTTCCATGGAAAGTGCGACAAAATTTAATGTTTCAGAACTGAAAATTTTCAAGGAAAAATATGAATAGTTAGTGAATTGGGCGTCCTGATTCCGAATCCGAAGTGATTTTCAACCTATTTTGACTACTAATATCATTTTCAGGAAATTGGGGTGGTTCCATGGTTGTTGGCGAGCAGTGTATATCACTGAAGATGACCCCACTTGGTTATAGAGTGCATTTTTGGTATATATATCGCTCCAGCAAATTTCATGATCCTTACCCAACGATTACGTGAGATACAGGGGTGGCCCCGAGGGGTAAGTACTTAGCCATTTTTTGTACACCAAGGGGTAATGAATGCCTCAATTCACCGAAATTACCCTGCAATGCCCATTTTTCGGTCAACAATACCCCGCATTGCCCAACATTGCCCTCCAATGCCCAACATTGCCCCCGCAATGCCCAACAATGCCCCCCAATGCCCAACAATGCCCCTAGTGCACTATATACCTATCTCTCTTCATTCCATGTGTTGAAGAGAGACAGACTATATTGAAATATAAAAACTGACTTAGTCTTTTACATCAAAGTTCAAATTCATTTTAATGTCTTAGTGATTCAATGATCTGATGGGACGAGAAATAATGAATAATTATACATATTTTATCAAGAAATTACACATAACAAGCAGTCGAACATGAAACAAACATAGAAACACACGCCTATTCGCAAAAACAACTTAGGACTTAAGACGAACATTTTGTCTCTCCTATACTTGAAGTAGTTATTCCTAGGGGAACTTCTTTAGACAGTATCACATTAATTCAGAGATCATAGTTTGGTAACAGAAACACTGGGCATACATATAAGTCCAGATATTAGGTACTAGTAGTACTAAAATCTCGACTAAAATCAAACATCTTTTTAAGTTTATAGTTATTAAAAAAACTCTCTCTGAATTCTTTCTCGAAACTAGAACAAAGTTGAGATTTTCTTGAACCAAAAACAGCTTGAACCTGAATATATATTTTGTTAAAGCACATCACACTGGATATGCATTTTTTTCCGACTCCAAATAAAGATTGGAAATGTTCACTTTATCTGCTCTTTTTAGCAGAAACAAGTACAAGTGGTCCGTGAAAAATACATTCTTTTGGTTTTCCGAATCTGTCTTGGTTCTTTTTCATTACCAGTCCCAGATACCAGTTTTTATCAAATACCACTGCATAGAAATTATCTATTCATCCATTTCGGGATCGAAAACGTCAAGTTTTTTCATCATCCTATCTTCTTCTGGATCTTCTCCCAAAGAGTAGAATGCCTCCACATCTGTGGAATCGTCTAAAACGATATCTCGTTCATTTTCTTCTTCTGAAGAATCTCCGATACATTCAGTTTTCTTTTTCTCAGTTTTTGAATTGTCAGCAGGTATTTTTGACTTTCTTTTTTGGACAGATCTAGGATATAGAATTGAAACGCTGTAAGCGATCGTTACTGATCCGTCCCTACCCCTCATTCAGAAGCCAGCATAATGATGATATTTTTATTATAATCATATTATTATTTTCCAAAGAGACTTTCACATATGGACTTTTCTCATCTATATCATAGTTTTTACGCGAATAGTCGGTTAAATCCAATTCCAATCCAATCCAAAGCTAGCTGTAGCCGGAGTTGATGACAGCATGACGCGATGTGAAACGTTTGGATGGCCCAATCAAAATGGAGGCGGAGGCATCACCTTGAACCATATAGAACTGAATATAGTGACCTCGAACAGAAACGGATGCGCGCGCAACAAATTAAGCCCAAACATTGCTCCACATTGCCCTTTCAGTGCTGTTTCAATACCCCGCATTGCCTAACAATGCCTCACAATACCTTGCAATGCCTATTAATACCCTGCAGTGCCCGACAATGCCTCGCATTGCCCCGCAATGCCCCACACTGCCTCGCATTACCCCGCAATACCCCCAAGTTGTACACCGGATTGCCCCATGTACTTACCCCTCGGGTGGCCCGCTTTCAAATGGGTCACTCTGTATGTGGAAAAATAAATAGTGTTTTTCCTCTTTTCCTCTCTGATTCTGATGGAAGATTTTGAAAAATACGATTCACAAAGTCGAAATTTTGACATTGGTAGAGGTAAGTTGCTGGTAAATTTGAAGCGTAAACATCGAGACGATCCTTAAATATCATTCATCAAATTTCCGCTCCGAATTCAAATAATACCTTGTATTTCTGTTAGGAATAGGCAGCATATATTTTTTTCCATATCGACTCACCGGGACTTCCTTCATCTACCATCAGGCTTTGGTTGGTTAGTCATGCCTCACCCTGTATAGCATTTGATTTCTCGATCGAGCTTTATTATCGACGCTCTTCAACGTGTGATCATCACCCTGTCAATGTCAATAGAAATACCTTGAAGATCATGTTGACGAAACCAAGAAAAACTACACAGAACCAAAAACGTACGTACATTTAATGAAAAAAAAAATGATCGTGAAAACGTATGATGTATTGTAAATGATTGCCTGACGTTCAAGTGACTATATCAATCCTTGAGAGGCATTAATTTCATCATCTGAGTTATAAAACGAAAAACATTTTTCTAATGTCAATTGTGTATTAGTCAATCATCAATTCCATCGATACAATCCCATGAGTACATGAATATCAAGCATTGTACTAATGTTTTCTGTACATCGACCAATCACTTGCAGTGATCATATCGATGAACCCAGGCCATTGATTCAATCACCTGGACATTATTTGTCAGCCATTCCTATAATGACTTTTGTAACATCGTTCAATCAACTGTCCGTTTTCGTTTAATGTTCGCAGACATCAATATAATAACAACAAACATCAAACTAAATGCACACTATACAGGGTGCGCCTCTTACATTGAACGCCCTCCCAACTTTTTCATTATTAAAGAAATGAAAAAAAAACTGGAGGGAAATGTTGTTTAAGATAACAAAAATTACAAATTGATTCATGTTTTGTCGATTTCTCCACTCAATTCAAAATCCACGGTTTTGCTTGGTTGAAATATCCGTGTTAATGATAGAAAACATTATGTTTTCGAATTTGTATTTCGGTAGTTGATTGGACACTGGATAACATGGACGTATTATACGTCCATGCTGGATAATAATATGCTGTGGTAGTTTCTTCATGGTATGTAGTCCATATGAATCTAGAAGTGAAATATATAGGTATTATAATATGATTATAATAATTATAATAATGTGATTCAAATTACCAGTCTGAATCGTAATGGTTATTTATAGAATGGCCTTTTTCTAGAATATTATAGAAGTAGTCTAGGGTATTTCATTCAACCTTTATTTGCTACAGGCCTTTCAGCAATGATCAAATTCCTCCGAAGATAAATTGTCGAATTTGAGCGATTTTACTGTCGCCTCTGCATTTTCCCCGGGAACTGAAATGATTTAGGTACATTATCCATATAATTATATATCGTTAGAGAGGGTGTCCCGAAATCAGCCTGCCAGACTTCACCAGCGACTTCTACGTCCAAAATAGGGAGAAATATTCCAATAAACATGAGTCTGAAAATGTTTGCTAAGGGAATTACGGCCTCCTGAATGAAATTTTGAGTGTAACCAACTATTATTTTGAAATTGTGTCCCATTTTTCAATAAGTCATTTTTTTTTTTTAATAATAATAATAATAATAATAATAATTATTTATACTAACTTTACAACCTTTTATTCTAACCAAAGGCAACAAAAGAATCTACCGGCTACAAAAACACGACAATGCCGTTACAATGTCCATTTTCGTATGAGTTACTAACTTAACTAAATAGCGGAAATAGGATGCACATTGGCGTCATGATGCGTCGAAGAGGTGGGGATGTAGGCAAACATTCATCAAACGATGATTGTTCTAGCATTGACTCAATGCTTTCAGACATTAACAGAATGACCAAACGCATTAGGACATCATGGACGCAGTGTATTGTTATAATGTAAGTTTCATCAACCCATGATTTTTTCAGCCCGACTCTATACTCTCAGACATTAACAGAATTACCGAATACATCAGGTTATGGACGCAGTGTATTGTTATAATGAAGTTCCATCAACCAATGATTCTGTAGCATTGTCTCAATGTTCTAAGGCATTAACACAATAAACTGAATACATTAGGTGATGGACGCAGTAATTATTATGATGAACTATATATTTTCATCTATTGGTCAATGTTTTCAAGCATTGAGAATGAAACTTCAATGGATCAACCAAATATGAATGGGTCGTTGATGTTATGCTTGTTGAGCATAGCTCAATTAAAATATGCATTATCACAAGGAGTCATGATGATGAAGGGTACACAATATTGATCACTAGGTAGTCATTCATTTAATATATTTCTTACATTGTTCTGATGTAAATTCCATAATATAGATGACTTTTCTCATTACTGTCATGAAATAACTACATTGTGATAGTGGTCTAGACTTCGTTATACCAACTAAATGATTGATCGACCAGTCACTAAAGTTCATTATTTTCAATCGGTTTTTGACATTGTACTGATGAAAAGAATGTCATAGTAATGAATATGTAGTCAAACATTAGAAGTGATTGATATCAGGTTCATTATTTTTTTCTGTGTATATGCACTTCTATACTGTTCCAAATATCGAATCTACTTTCTCTTCGAGAATCTTGAACAATATCACTATTTTATATTATAAATTAATTTATGTATATATTCCGAACTGAACAGCAATAATTTTCGTTGCGAAAAAGGAGATGAAAGACATTCGTTTTGACGTTTTACCGAAAACAAATGCATTCTCTACAAACTTTTCGAAATACATCAAGTTGAATTCGGTTTCAAAATTGGTCACGTTATCAATCTACATAATTATATGTAAACAGATTCAAATCCTGTTGAGTTGTTGATTCTGCAAACATCTGTAGATATAACAAAAGGAATTCTCGGGAAAGCTATCAAAAAGTCGTTACTCGTCTCATTTTAGTTAGCAAAATATCACTCGAAAGCCCTTGAAGGACTTCGAATTAATGGTGCCCGCGAGAGTCTCGTTTTCGAGAGTCTCGAATGGTCTTGTCTCGTTTTCGAGACAGGACTCGAGACGAGACTCGGACAAGACGAGACGAGACTTTTATTGGTCTCGTCTCGAGTCTCGTACAAGACTTCTCGTGTCTCGTGCAAGAGTCTCGCAGGTACATTTTTCTGCGTGCCGACTGCAGACTTGAGAATTTCATTCATAATTCAACATATTTAAAAAGAATTCAGGCTATTTAGCACAGATAGACAGAACATTTCATTCATAAATACTAAAAAACACAATTCATGATCTCTTACGGCGGCGGAAAATAAAGGCAATTTTGCAATAACGACAGATCGCAAATTGAATGACTTACTGAAAATCTATAAATAGGTCATTCTGTGCTAAATAAGGAAAAGAATTACTTTGTTTTGACGTGAGTATGGATGCGGAAACTTCAAAAATATTATTCTGTGCCTCGGCGTGATGAAAAACACAGATATATTGCAAAATTCATGCTTCTGAATTTCCCATTCTAAGTTTGATGACAAGAGATTTCTTAAGCATACCGGCTACTTCAATAATGAATCTGCAGGATGTGTGTTATGTCTTAACGACTGGGTGAAAAACAAATGTTATTTTTTCTCGTTCAGATGTATGATATAAGTATGTACCTATTGGGTACATACCTACTTTTCAATAAATAATGTTATTTTTGTCGTAATTTTGTCTTCTCTTCCTACTTCTACATTATACCTAGAAATGAGGTGAAGGTGACTATCCCGTACTATGATTAGGCATGACGAAATTGCGATACATTTGCGAGACTCTCGTACGAGACGCGAGACAAGACGAGACTGGAGGTTGCGAGACGTGACTCGAGACAAGACTTCATATTCTATCGGCGAGGCGAGACGAGACTTCATGAAAGTCTCGTCTCGTTGGTCTCGTGTGAATCACTACTTCGAATGCGAATCAAGGTGACAAAGATTTTGAGTTCATACGAGTATAGTTATCTTTTTCTCATCGAAATAATGAAAAACATATTTGAAGAACATTTAAATAAAAATAATTAAAACATTGACGATGGTAAATATTGAAATTGAAAGTGCAATTTCTGTTTGTTGCTTGCTGTAATATAGCATATGCCGCAACATCTTGAAGAATGTAGTTTTTTATTTGAATTTGATTGGTTAGTGTCTGGCCCACTACAGAAATGCTTTGATCAGTTTTCTGCTGAAAATTACTGGTGTAATAAATTGAGGAAGGTAGATTGGTCTGAAATGCTTTTTTGTTAACTGTCACTACTGTCAGTTTATAGAGACTGTTGCTATGGGTACGTTCTGGTGCCAACAGTTGTCACCACATGTCTCCTGGTATATCCTCCGAAATCGTGCAGAAAAGTGAAATCGTACGGAGAAGTACAATTTTCAAAACGAAAAATCATGCGGAAAAGTTACTTTTCCGCACGCTCCTTGGAAAAAATCAAAGTTACTGTATGCTTGGGCTGATGGTCACAGCGCTATCTATCACGAACCGAGAAAAAATTATCAAATATATCATATACGTACTTGCCAGTGCAAAATGCAGATATTCAAAGTTGCCACAAACCCCTTCCCAGAGGATGAAAGTAAAAAGACGACTTCTGTGTCAAGGATTGATAGATTATTTTGAACCATCAAATTTATGTTTCCTCCATTTTTTCAGCGAAAAACGGAACATTTCATACCTTCTAAGAGTTTTCGCACACCCTGTATGATATAGCTATTGTATGCGCATGCAGAAAATCTCCTTTCAGAACGGTACATTGTTTGATCGTTTGGTAGGCCAAACTTATAGACCATTTCGTCATCTAACAAGTTTGGAAATCTATAAGTGACATTGTTCGACAATAGGGGATTTTCCTTTCATTGTTTACTTTCGGTCATTGCCATACATCATAGTTATAGGGGCACGTTATATTAATGAGTCATTATAAAGTATAAACAACGTCGAAACATGAAAAAAGATCGTTATTAAGAATTTCAAAAGTTTATCGATTATGACGTATTTTATGGATGAGTGCATTCAAAACACTACAGTGGGTCTCACTTCTAATGGAAACACCCATGTATATCTTACGTAATAGTTGATTAAGGATCCTCAAATTTGCTGAATCGGGAGATACACCAAACATGCACTCTATAACCAAGTGGGGTCATCTTCAGTGATTTACACTGCTCGCCAATAGGCATGGAACCAATTTCCGGAAAATGATAATAGGAGGCAAAACAGGTTGTAGATCACTTCGGATTCGGAATCAGCACGCTCGATTCACTACCTGTTTATTTTTTCTGAAAAATTTCCAGTTCGGAAAAATTCATTTTTGCCTCACTGGTCAAGGTAACACCGCTGAATCTCACGTAATCGTATAGTAAGCAAGATATATGACATTAATTTCACAGAAAACATCCCGCTCTACGACATTCTTCCTGATTATTCTTTATACGTAGGAATGCTAATATCGAGATATCTGCACAATCAACATCTCGAGTTTTAACATCAAATGTCCGAAACTACTACTTTAACTTCACCTATTTTTATCATGTAGAAGCAACGGTTTCGGAAGGAATTGAAAAAAGTGGAAGTAACACGAAATTTCTCCAGTTCATCTTGTGATAAATGGGGGTCAGAGCCACCGTCACAAAAGGGAACTATTCGATTTTTCATAATATTCACCGTCAACTACTATATTCCGTATCCAATAATTTACATCTATGAAAATTATGTGTCCTGAAAAGCTTATTCACGTATATACTTAACCACAAGTTGATATGACAAAATATTTTTGGAAAAATATGTGACTGGTGGAATCAACTGAAATATACATATATAGGACTGATAAGTGCAGACCTCCTGATTGGAATAAATTTTCTGGTTATTTCATTTTGTGTTATTGCGTGATTTGACTTTATACACAGAAAATAATTTTGTACGTAAAATTAATGAACGGCGGTCGTCAATTTTTTGAACATTAATATTACGAATCGATGATTATTACAATCATTTCTGATGATGGGTTCATACCGCAAGACACTGAAACAATGAACGAGCCAACATTGAACAATGAACGAGAAACATCAAAAGTTAATCATTTTTTTTATTCATGTGATGAAAAACTTCATTGAATCAACGTTTTATGTTTATTGATCTATGTTTTTCATCATTGGAGCAATAAACTTTTCGTCATGGATCTATCAACAACAAACATAAGAAAATAATGAATGGTCTTCATTGTTTCAATGAACACTAAACGTTGATTTCATGAAATGAAACATCAACTACCAAAACAGGCGCCAAATTAATGTTGCCTACCCATGGATCAATCACGCCAAACATTAATACTATGAAAAGAAACATCAACTTCCAAAACAGGCGCCAAATTAATGTTGCCTACCCATGGATCAATCACGCCAAACATTAATACTATGAAAATGTTTCATAATACGCGGTGAATTTTTCATTTGCCATTTTATTTTATTTCTATTCGTTCAGTTGTTAATGAAAAGTTGAAAGTGCTGGGTCGTGTTTTGTGTTTCTGTGGCTCGTATAGAATTCCTACCTATTTGTGAAATTGTGCCACATCAATGGGATACGACTAAACCTAACATATTTGAGAAAGGTGAGTCCTGTTAATTTTGAATTACTTTTTTCACAATTCTTACGATTAGGATATATAAACCAGTATAAACTCAGCAAACATTGAACTACCGGGAGAATTCCGGCCTAGTGCAGGCAAGTGTGAGAAAGTGTCGATGCCGGTGTATTGGTGATGTCCGATGATTTCTCTATGCTAAGTAACCATCAGTTGAAAATACGATGATGGCCTTGTGATGGTATGATGTATAGAACGAGTTGAGCACTAACGAGTTGTCGTGGCCCCTTGCTGGCCAATATCCTGTTCACTACTCGTCCCACTGGGGGATTTTCTGGGAACGTCTACATCAACAATCAGCTGATCATTTGGATAATTATTATATGTCACTCTAGTGATAGCGTATGTTTCGTTTTTCTCTGGTTTGTTGTCATATCATTGTGCTCATCACTTTTCCTGGTCGTTATAATGGCAGTTATGGTGGCAGGAGTATTCTCAATTGATAATATAGAAGATGGATTCTTCAATGATGATAATATGTATTGAGTGAGTATCAATCTACCTATCTAGTGTTCCAAATTTTGTTATGAAATGCATGTGTTTGTGATGATAATAATTGTAGTGGCTCCTACCTCTCCAGAAGCGTAACTATCATGGACTGCTTGGTTCGTTACTATCAGAAGTAATATTTGGTTATGGAAACCTGTCTCTATCATTGAAGTGAATAACAATAAGGCCTGTGCCTCCATATGTAAGTATATATCACGTAATCAGACTATATATTGATCAAGTTATGAACTCATGTAACAGAGTATTTTGTTTCTCATACTTCTATGAAGAAAGAATTCTGACATCAAGAAAGGCCACTCCATGATAACTTATGAAGAATTTTATATTTCAGAAGTACCTACCTCGCAACGAAGAATCTATTTCGGAGGAATGCTTCCCAAATAAGATGAAGATGTAGATATACCAGCCGGTAAGCAGTCAGTCTGAGGAGTTTTATCATGGAAGAAAAGAGAGGTTAAGAAGATATCATTGTGTCATTCATAAATTGTTTCCTTGAAATCTGGTATGTGTCTATTTCATATAATATATGATGATAAACATCAAAAAATATATTGAGTTACTAGAACTTCCAGATCAATTGGAAACCTGAAACCCCTACCCTTCCCTCTACCCCTCCTCCTAACCCTCCCCCTACCTCGTTAATATGTAACCAATGTCGTTAATTGGCCATTACAGTCCCATCATTTCTGTTTATGCTGGGCTTGCTATGGGCAACTCAATGTGTCGATTATGTTGTACCCATATCAAAATGTTTGCTGGGTAGGTACTCGTGGGATGCACAAGGTACTATTCTTTCTACAACTACTGGTTATTGTCATCACATTGTTATCATTTTATTTTCTACAGAAAATGAAAATCAAGTTAATTAGGTGTTCAGATCAGTATTTTGCATGATTTGACAAAATTTCCGTTGTCTTGTATAGGGAGGTTATTAGTTCTTGAAAATACTTACATTGGCAAATAATTCCAAAGCTTCGCCGTTCTATGGACGAACGAGTTTTGGTAGAGTGTAGTTCATCATATTTCAAAGTTAACAAAGAAAGAATGTGCTGACTGGGCCTGTCGAGTTCGTCTGACTGGTATTACTTGTGATTGAATTATAGCAGTGATTTCTGTGGAACATTTCTCTTATTATCAGATACTTAGTTATAATTATATTATAATGAATGGAAAGGGCAAAATTTGTTTATTCCGACAAAAATGTATAAGGTGAGCGAATATTTGTTTTTTGAATATCGTCCAAGTTTATCAGTCTTCGATCATTCAGTGTATTTTTGACATTTCGGAAACATTTTCAGTTGACTTCATTAAAAATATTCATTACATTTGTTATTCAATACAATTAGGTAGATTTCAACAAAAAAAAAATGATATTTCATTAAGAAAACCATCAGTGTTCTGCGACTGCCTTTTAAATGTATATATTATATTATTCATCAGGTCACATCAAATCAGTGGATGTACTAGATAATTTTGGGCCGATTTTGGGTTTTTCAAAATTTTAGCAATTAATTACTCTGATGCGTGAAAAAATTGTCCCTTTATTACTGATAGTGACGATACTGTTGACAACATTATCTTCGACGACGACTATACCACTGTTAAATACCAATAGAATTTGTTCGTTACATCTATAACTGTCGAACATAGATTCATGCTCATTTTTCATTGATTCAATGAAGAAAATCATCAAGTGATGTCTATCGTTCGTAATATCAATAACCGCCGATCATAGATCCATGCTAGCTGATTATTGATTCAATGTTCAGCTGTGATAAACTGAGTCTGTCCTTCGTAACTGGCACTTACATATTCATGCTCACTGTTAATTGATACAATGTACATCAACCATAAACCAATGTTTATCATCATAGATCCATGCTCGCTGTTTATTGATTCAATGTACAACAACCATGAACCAATGTAAATCCATTCGTAATATCAATCACCGGCAAACATAGATCGATGACCATTATTCGTTGATTCAACGTACTGCAGTCATAACTCAATCAACAAGAAAATTTACGTACGACCGTTCATTGTATTAATGAAACCCGTCATCGGCCCAAAATTAATGTTGACGTTCACTGATTTGATGTACTTTTTTATTAATATAACGTACCTTTTTCGTTCTGTGTACTGATGCTATTTTTAATTTGAAAAATGGAACGCTCGAGACTGAACTATATATTTATAGTCTACTAAGTGGAAATCTGGAAATTCAAAGTCTCCTACTCTTGAGATTATATGCAATAGTCTGGAGAGTTATGAGATTGTGTCTTTCTGTAGACACACGAAGACAAAACGAAGTGCTGGCTGCTGAGCCAAGAGCGACAAGGAGTCAGACTCCTAATTGGAGTCCTGACCGGTCACTGCAAACTCAGCAGCCACCTCTCGATAATGGGTATAGTAGAGAACCCAACATGCCAGAGATGAGAGGAAGAAAAAGAGACAATTCTTCACTCCCTAGGAGAATGTGAAGCGTTCAGCAGACTAAGATTCAGAGAGATGAGATGAAATCTCTCGAGTGAGCGGACACCCTAGATTTTATCAAAAGGTCTAGATGGTTCGCCGAAGAAGCCGAGTAGCCGAGGTAAGTTGAAGGTTGCCAGGGTCGTCAAAAAGGACCCATAAGGGCCTTCTTGCCTGGCTTGAGCCTCCTCACCGTTATTACTACTAACGCAGACATAGGCGTCTGTGTTCAACCTATTTGCAAGGTATGGTTGTTTATGTGGTTACTCCTGTGACTACTTGGCTATCGAAGATATAATTAGGGAATCAAGGAGTACACAATGAAATTCCTCATTCTGGTTGATACATTTTGTTTATGAGACATGTTCCGTTCAGCCGAAGTGATATCTACTTTATTTTGGAGTTTCAACTGAAATATGCTGAAAGTATTTTGTTTGCATTCTTGAATTTAGGAAGTCTCCTCACATAAATACTTTGTCGTATCTCATTCTAGTTTAGATTTCAAAATTATCATTGTATTTTATCGCAGGCTGTCACCGCCAGTGAAATATTTTCGCAATTGTTCCATTTTATGGAAATATCCAATTATACCATTTCAAAATCATCTTGCTTGCAATCAGCTCTCGAAGGTGCTTGAGGTCACGATGGTTTTCCAAATCTCAATCTTTATCCAATTCGAATAGAAACACCCAATATATAATGAAAACAAAATGCTGATTGGCTGGTGCTGATTATTTCATGCAGTAATAAAATGAACCAATCAGAAGCTCTGTCAAGTTCGGCTTATCGATATCAACAAACTTGACTCTTGACTCTGATTGGTCTGTCAAGTTCGGTGTGTTCAATGTGTATGTCACAGTACAACGTCAGATATAAGTAATAACAAGGATGTAATAACGATGTGCACGCATTTAGCAGATTATACATCAAACTCAGTGAACATCATCACGAAACACTTATTGCAAGAGGGAAAAATAATGGCAACCTAGATATACAAGGTGATTCTAAAATAGGTGGTCAAATTTTGGGAGCATATAGAGTGGGTGAAATAATTACGAAAACCTCTGTAACATTTTTTCCTGAAGTGACCCCCAAGAAAGATACAGCCCCTCAAAGGTGGGCCTTGGAGAATGATTTTGTATTATTATCTCCAACACCTTGTATAATGAAAATCTGAAATTTTGTCTATCCGCTTACTATTCAGTGCCGGTTCGAATGGGGTTAAAATCACTTCAAAATAAAATACAGGGGTGTCTCAAAATAGGGATGTAGGGGGTAAAAATAACCCCAACTCTTTTGTTCATTGCAATTTCAGTTTTTTGACATGAAATTATGAAATCTCAGGGCTATTTAAATGAAAAAGGTGCTCTTGTTGCATCTCGATAAAATTAACTATTAGCGAATAAAATTTAAAAAAAGCTTGTTTTTAACAATATTTTTCATTTTAGTATTTCCAATAGGATCAGACCATAATCACGAAACTCGTCGTCTATTGTTAATTCATCAATTCCGACAATGAATTCAAAATTTCCAAACCCCAAAAACCCTTACAAACCAATTTTGAATCGAATCGAACCATAATCACAAATCTGGTCAGCCACATTGGAGCCGCCCTATTTTTTTCTATCAAAAAGTCCATAACGCGTTGTCAACTGTCATCTGCGAGATTCCAAGTTGATCAGACGATTAGAAGTAGGTGAAAATTCAGTTGCAAGATTTGAACTACATAATTAAACTCAAGTGCATACCAAAATTTCAATTTAAATGAAATCTTGGAAAAATAAATTTTATTCGCTATTGGTTCAGTTTATCGAAATCCAACAAGAGCTCCTTTTCTATGTTGATAGCCCTGAGATTTTATAATTTCATGTAAAAAAACTGAAATTGCAATGAACAAAAAAGTTGGGGTTATTTTTACCCCCTACCTCCCTGTTTTGACACACCTCTGTATTTAATTTTGAGGTGATTTTAACTCCATTCGACCCGGCACTGAATAGTTAGTGGATGGACAAAATTTTAGATTTTCATCATACAAAGTGTTGGAGAAAATCATCGAAAAATCATTCTCCGAGGCCCCCTTTTGAGGGGCAGTATCTTTCTTCGGGGTCACTTCAGAAGAAAATGTTACAGAGGTTTTCGTAATTATTTCACTCACTCTATATACTCCCAAAGTTTGACCACGTATTTTAGAATCACCTTGTATATAACAAATATTCCAAGTACAAGTAGGTGTTATAATCAAGATCGAAGCATCGTACCTATCTAATAACTGTTTACCATTCATGATAATGATATTAATAATAGAAAAATATTCTAGTGAAATGTTATGACTGGATCAATGAAATATGTAGGTATTTCTTTCGATGTCAATGCTTTCAGTTCAATAAACTTCATTTTATCAAATTTCAGATTTTTCATTTGTTATTTTGTCTAATGAAATGATACTTGTGATCGAATTCATCTCATGAGTCTGTCTATCATTCCTGAGCTCAACTGCATAAATGAATCGACTGACTGTTGATAATTTCCTGGTTCGATTTATCCTTTCCTATCCGCTGCTGAGAGGAAATTATTGGGGATAATGCATTTATCATTTGGAGAACTTTTCTTCTATTGTTTTTGATATCAGAGGAATCTATCAAATATCCATTCACTTGTTATTCAGTACTGATAGATGTCAGACAATGGAACAATACCAAATCTGCAAAGACAGAAAGTTTCGTCAGATTGATTTTTTGTAACTACACACATAACACATTCTAGGGAATCGAGATAACTTTTCAAATATTCGATGGATTTTTATTTATACAGGCAGAAAACGATTTATCCATATATTGCACTCGATGGAATGATATCATCTCTTTCTAAATATTTGCGCTAGAACGGTTCGTTATTGAGATTTGGGCTATAAAGTTCAGATTCCTACGAAGAAAATCCAAAATGTTTCAATATTCTTGATGGATATGATAGCTATGCGAGTTTGTAGGAATACTATACAGTGCTTTTATCCAACGTCCCTCCACCTTTTATTCTTTGAACGGGTCAACTGAAACAATGGGAAGTTGGGAAAATGAAATTGATGCATGGATAGTATATTTTGGAGTAAAATTGGCAGATGGAGATTCCAAGATGGCGACTGGGCGATATCTGGGGAAAAGATTAAATAGAAAGAGGGGTCTTGAGACACGCCCTTGTGATGCTCCTGACGAAAACATCACAACCCTAGGATATAAAATGAATATCTTTACCTACTACAGAATGGTGGAACATTGAATAAATGACCCATCAGAAGTCATCGGGGGTGGCCAGGTAGCGATTTTACTAAATATAAACTATTGCAGCACAAGACACGCCCCCTACTACGGCATTGCAAAATATAATCGAGACCAGCACAATCCTGCAAAATCTAATCTTTGACAGCACAACGTAGCTGATTCATATAAATAAATCGATTGAAAAAGTAGCACATACCACGTTATATCTCATCTTCAAAGTACTTTACTTAGGCAAAACTCAGAGACTATTTATCCTCAACGAACTAACCTATCCCTGATTGCAATATTTTTGAGGAAGGAAAACCGAATGGAATGTAGAAACACATTGATTAATAATATATTCCAAAAGTTGAGTTCTTCAACAAAATTGAATAAAATGAGACTGTTTATCCTAAACGCACTAACCTATTTGACTTCAAATATTTTATGAAAAAGGAAAACCAGAATGAAGTAAAAAAACATTGGTGAAAAAAAAAAGTTGCAAAAGAAAGTTCGAGTTCACAGCGATTCGAACCATGAACCTTCAGACTGAGAGTCGACAGCGCTAACCAGTAGACCATTTGGGTGTATGAATTTACTGCGTACAAGAGATTGACAACGAGAAAGCTTCAGTTCTTGCGTTGGAGCACAGTATGAGATATGACGTATTATGGTGGGCGTGTCTTGTGCTGCAATAGTTTATATTTAGTAAAATCGCGGCCAGGTAGCCGTGCGGACAGAGTGTCTATATTCTAATTCGCATTCGCTTGCCGGTCGTGGGTTCGATCCCCGTCGACTGCAGAAATTTTTCTGATGGCCCAAGAAAGTGTTTGGGATCACACGTTAAAAGGTAAGGCCCCCGTCATTCCTTGCTCGCACAAGACTTTCGAAGACTTTTGAGGGTTGCTCGTAAGGGGGCAACCGAATGACAGATAGAACAAATTTTAGAAGAAACAAACAAATTAATTTGTGAGGGGCATTGAATGGATGAATATGATTTGTATATAGTATATTTATCATTCTTAATAACACATCTGACAAATTTTGCGTGCCATATGTGTGCAATGCAACAAATAATGCGTGGTGAGAATATTCTACCTGAATTTACAGATCAGGTTTATTGAATTTTCAAGGATGTCCGAATTGTAGTTTCAATATGAATACAATTACAGAGTGACTCATTTGTGTATTCTATTGAATCGATAAATCGATGAATTCATTTGGACCAGGTATCAGCCCAAATAGCAAATTCAGCGCCAGGTATAAGAAAAAGAAGTGGAAAATGTTAGTTTTCTGAACATATCAACAATAATGATAGCGATTATTTATTTCTCTCTATATTCCACTGTGTTGAGCTCAGTAATCAGATGCAGATGAACAATATCGTTGTGTGAGACAATTAATCAATATAAGTATAAATGAAAATAGTATTGCTGGCCGTGATTATTCAGAAACAAAGGTATCCATCAATCAATCAGATCCCGAAAATAAATGAAATACAGATCAAGCAGTTATGCATATGTGAATCACGAAGGCTTTCCTGATCAAAACGAAAATTCTCAACTACAATATGGTGTATTTATATCTCCAGCATGGGCATCGTCCACCAATATTAGTATATATTGGTGGACGATGGCATGGGTATGAAATGCCAAATCTGCCGAAATCGGGAACAAATCAGGTATGCGTCCCTACCCAAATAAACAACCACATCTGATGTATTTGAAAGAGATGATAAATTTTGTTGTTTGTATACTCAACAGCTTCTCAATTGATTATAATGCCGTTTGATAATGAATTCACCATCCAATTTCGATCATATAATGAAGTTTTCCTAATCGCTCAACAACAATTCCGTAATTCCATAACTTATACCCTGTATAACTACGTGCTTGAACTCTATTCCCAACTTGGAAGGTTTCATCAAATTGAGGTTGTTGATAACATTGTGTTCTTTCTGAATTCCTTAAATTCCTCCCAAATAATATTTCTGATGGTGTCTTACCACATGATAATAGTGTTACTCTATAACGTTATAAAAATGCATGTAACTTTATATATTTATCCAATAATTTATCAATTCAATGATAAATGATTTATTCTGACAAACCGTTACTTGTCGTACATGACGTGTCCAACGTTCATCAATCTATACATACAGCAAGATACATCCTAACAGATAGAATGAATTTTTCGAAATCCAGCTTTTATAGTCCTACTTTTGACGAGTTTAAGACCAATAATAGGTGGTATAGAACTAGTTCTTTTCTGCTGTTCTGGAGAGGTTTGTCAATTTCAGCATGTTGACACAACTCCAGTTTTCATCATACAGTGTGTCCACCTTAAGGACTTACCACCCCTTTAAAATCGTTATTATCCGACCAATTTCAAAAAACCTTTTTTTGTTGGATAGGTATTTGAAATGCCCATCCAACGAGAAAGTGATCTAATTCTTGGACTGTTATCGTGGCCAACTGCGACAAACTTCAATGACCCATATTCCAGAAAGTACTATTAGGGATTTTTTTCCACGAAACTTGATGATGGATTCTGGATCAGTACCACTTGAAATATACCTGTACCAATTTTCATCATCATAAAACACAGGGTGTCCGAAAAAACGAATCATCATTTTCTTCGAATAGGTGATCAGCAAATGCAGTTCTGTGATTTTTCTAGAAAGAAATAATCACAAATTATCATTGAGGATTATTTCAAATATACCTGTACCAATTTTCGTTATTTGAATATACAATGTGTCTGAGAAAAAAATTAAAAAGGATAGGTATGTAATATTTTTCATCCTGATAATTCTTTACTCAAAATAAAAAAATGAATCAGGATCACTTGGAACATACCGATTTTCATCATCATTAAACACAGGGTGTTCGAAAACTCAAATTAATATTTGTTTTGAGTTGATGAAAAAAGATTGCCTACTTTTTCTTTTTAATTGTTTTCTCATAGACATCGTATTTTTGAACGATGAAAATCATTACAGATATGTTCGTAGTGATCCTCAATAATAATGTGTCATCAATTCTTCTCAAAAATACCACAATACTACATTTTCTGATCACCTATTGAAAAAAAATATATAATTCGTTTTTTCGGACACCCTGTGTTATATGAAGATAAAAATCAGTAAAGGTGTTTTTCAAGGGATCGTGATTCAGAATCCATCATTGTTTTTTGTGAAAAAAAATCCCTAATAGTACTTTCTCAAATATGGGTCAATGAAGTTGGTCGCAGTTGGCAACGATTACAGTTCATGAGTAAAATCACTCTCTTGTTGGATGGAAATTTCAAATACTTATCCAACAAAAAAAAGTTTTTTGAAATCGGTCAGATAATAACAATTTCACAGGGATGGTAAGTCCTTAAGGTGGACAAACTGTATTATTCTCGTCTGACCAGAATTTCAATCTAATAGTATAGTATTCAACGAAGCATATAATGGTGGCTGTAATGATGGCCACGAAGATGAAAGTTGCAGTACGAGCCGAAGGCGAGTGTTGTAATCATCTGAATGGGTAATAGACATTATGTGCGAGTTGAATACTCATTAATTTCATCGAAAACTTATTGACAGAAATGTTATTAAACGAACTACTTATAACTCATTTCAATAACTTTGATTGTGAAAACATAATAAACAATGTTGGATCTAACTTTTACTAACAGGAAAAAAGTCCTGCAATCACATATCAGTCAATCTTACCAGGTATTATATGCCTTTTCACTTTTCAGTTGTGAAATGAATCATACTATTGCAGATCATTCATTAATGAAGTTCGATGGTTCTGCTTGGTCTGTACTAATCTATTCGAATAGCCCGCACATAAGTGTGAGCCAACCTGCAACTGTCAAGTGTCAAGTCCTATTTTATGGTTATGGTTACTCATGATGGCAGTCACTGTTGAGAATGAAAACCAGTGAATTTTCGTTCTTCCTTGTATTCGTAGAATTAAGGTGATTAAAACTATGAGACCCATGTTGTGAGGTGAGTCTTTTGAATTTGCGTGTATTTCACAAACAGTAGTGTGGTTCAGTAGAACTAGTAGAACGAATACCAACCTAGTTGAATTTGACAAAACGATGGGATGTCAGATAATTACGCTATCCTACTGTCAATATTACTCTTATTACTCGATTCATCACAATAATGTCTGTCATTAAAGGTTGGAAATCGAGTTTGCAATGTATGAATGACTCCATAGTTGTATATAAAAAAAATGACCTTTCAGAAATCATCGGGGATTCATTTGTAAGGGGCATTGAACATATGAATATGAATTGTATAGAATATTTATCATTTGTTATAACACATCTGACGATATTTCGAAAATATTCAACGATTCTACGACTCATGGCAGCTTGTTGCTCAATAATTCTACGAATACAAATGTTAACAAAACTACTCCCTTCTGTTGGACGACACTGGCAAAGCTCTCTACAATCGATCAATGTTTTCTTCCTGCTTTTGTTTTCCTTTCATAATCCCACTTACAGTTGCCAGTTGGGAATATGCAACAATCTGTTTATGCAAATATTGTTGAGTCTCTCACTATTATACCCAGCACCATAGCCGGCTGTGCCAGCACTAATTATATCATTGTTTCTTCAAATGACTTGGTTCTCACGTGCAGTCGATAAATTCATTTTAATTTTCTACAATCGTGTAGAAGTATGTTTATATGAACTGGAGAATCTGGAATAATACCAAAGTTTTCGCTATTTATATCGATATTAAAGTATGGAACATGGGAAAATAGCTAGTATGTGTATTCCGCTATGGTAATAATATAGTCCAAGAGCCAACTGTGAATTTTATACAATGGACTCGCTCGAATGAGAAGCTAACTGACGCGTGTGGTAACGTCGCCGTTCTCTTCGTCTGAATGCCCATGCACAGAATGCACACAGTTTTCCTATTGGAAAATTATTTCTGCCAGACGTGTTTGTAAAGAGTTTACACTATTCTTTGCAGTCTTCTCGAAAACATACATGGGTGGGCTAGGTTCTGATGATTGTCACCATCCTAAAGCTTAACCTTTTCTTCAGCTCATTAAAACAATATACTATTTTTATTTCATGGAAACGAGGAAAGAAAATCTCAAATAATCAAGCAATATGGATATCTATGTTATTGAAGCATGAAACATTTTGAGTAGTGATGGAATATTAAGAAACAACAGTAAATATATGAACCTTATAACAACTGACATTATAATGATCACCATACGACGAGCACGACGAGTTCTCGTCAAGTCAAGAGTTTAGCCTCAGACCACACTAACTTCAGAACCCGCGCACCCTCACCAATATTTATATACAATATTTTTTTAATTTCTACGTTTCTCATCAAAGTTCCTTGGCCATTATTCATAGTTCAATGATGTGAACGGATGATTTAATTAAATTAATGTTGAGGCGGCTCGGTGGTCGAGAGCGTGAAGGCGCTGAGTTCGTATGGGGACTCCCACCGAGACATAGGTTCGAATCCTAGTTAGGCCATAGATGGTTGTGTGTGTATGTATACCTAACCCCGCACAAGTTTCGACTTATGGGGCGTTTGGTCCTAGTGCTGGGACCAACGAGGTATGCAATTGCATAAAAACCATCATGGTTCGGAATTTACTGATATACTGTATGTTCAACTGGTGACAATATGGTATGGAGATTGATTGCAAAAGTGTCATTATCATCTAATGCCCTCATGATATTCAACGCATAATTATTATTTCGTCATCGGGCAGAATGAAAAAGATTCAATCATTGGAATTATTTTCCATTTCTATATTCTTCGCTGAAAACTATTTATGGTGTTAGGCATGTTCTTCCTTTTAAATTGAAAGTTAATATGTGTGAAACTCTCGTTTTATTACATTTCAATTATGCCAATTGTGTCTATGGACCATATTTAACAAAACTTTACAAGAATAAGATACAGAAGCTCCAGAATTCATGCTTGAGATTGATGTATGGAATAAGAAGAGGCCAGAGAATCTCTCATAAGATGAAAGATGCTGGTTGGCTGACTATGGAAAACAGGAGACTTCATCAGACCGCTAACCTCTTTCATAGAATTATCATCAGTAAAAAACCTTCCTATCTCCATAAAAAAATTGTTTACCGTACGGACGTTCACAATGTGAATATTAGGTTTAGAGGAGTACTGTCCCCTCCCCCTTTCAAAACAGAACTTTTCCGAAGATGCTTCAGTTATCAAATATGCCATATTTACAATAATATTCCACATCAATTAACATCAGCAGTGTTTCATAAATTCAAAACGAATATATTTTCATATCTGTTTAATTCAAATCAATAACAACATTCAGACTTCCTATTATGTTTCCATTTGTGTATCAGTTATTATCATGTTATCATCCATATGTACTATTTTTCCACTTTTTATAATTTCTTCCTTTGTTGTTCCTATATTTTGATTCAGTGGACGGAGTCATCTAGAAACTGAGTTGTACTTCGCCCTTTGCTTCTGAAAATTATTATCCACCAATACTTTATATACAGTTCTCAACACACCAAATGGACCACTCATAATTTGACTCTATTTCGAAGACCTGTCTTTTTTTAAATAATTGACCGATCTTCATGCGGTTTTCGATATCAGAGGTGATGTTTCATCGGCTTCAAAGAGAGCTAGAACAATCTGAAAAAGTATGCAAAACAAAACTCACACAGGGTGTAAAGTGGAACCATTACACTATGGTCTACATTTCCAATGCTGCCAGAACTCGAGAAATTTTTTTCTGATCAGAAGTCAGTCATATTATGATACACTGGGACCTCATCTCGGGACGTTTTCGTGATTTCTCCTTAATTGGCCATTGGAACAAAAATTCGATATTTTTTCGAAAGTCTTGCATTTCTTGATTTTTTTCTCTAGAACTCCACTTGAGATGACTATTGGGAAGAACTGTTCTCATGTTTTATGGAAGATAATGAAAGACGAAAAAAGCACTTTTTTGGATTATACAGGATGATAAGAAACTAGGACAAAATCTCATTTCAGTGAAAAAAATCAAAAATGGTGACTAAAACTATGGCCCATTCGATCCAGTATATTCAGAAACGGCCTTCTCGATATCCATTATTTATATTAGACCATTAACTCGAGACGTTTTCGAAAATTCGCCTCTAAATGAAATACAGGATGAAAATTTCCAATTCAAACTTGTTTCCTGTTATTGATGGTTTCCAATATTTATTGCCCAAGTATGAGACACAGAGTATTGTTGTTCAATGTACTGAGTGTTCTACAACTTATCTGACATATTTCAACCACAACTACACTGAAAAAAAAAAGAGTGAATTTTCACTCAAACTTCACTCAATAATGTCTCAATTTCGGTCCACACCCGATTGAGTTGAAAATTCACTCTACTTGACTGAGTGAAATGGTAATTGAATGAGTGAATATAAGGGATCACAATTGAGTCAATGTTCCCAGTTCAGATTTGAATATTATTTCAGCTTTGTGATTTTTTGAGTGAGTTTCAACTCATTTTTGAGTGCCTAGAACATTTATTGAGTATGTATATGCCCATTATTGAGTGTTTCTATCGAGGCTTTTATACCCAAAATGAGTATTTCAAAACTTTTCATGACTGCATGGTTTTAATATTGAGTAAATATGATATATAATACAAAAGTATATTAACAATCAGAGTATATTACAATACAATTACAATCACAATGTACTCCTAATGAAGAACAAAGCTATATAACACAATTTGAAATCATCAGTACATGCGGTCTCGCCTGCCGAAATCAAGTATGACTTCTTCTCGCTACAGAATCTTACTAACAAGCTCGTTGACACGTTGACAGTCACATCAATCTGCTGACAAAAAATGCATATATAAACAGCTGATTCAAAAATGTATTCGTCAGAGCAGATTAGTTCTGGGTATATGTTACCTAAATAGAGACAATTTCACGAATATCGTTTCAAACAAATATTTTATCGATCTCATGAATGATCACAATTGAATTATTCAATCAGTTTTGATAACACTTTCTCAATTAGGATTCAATATACCTAATTTGGAAAAAATGTGATCAATGATGATTCAATTTACTCATTTCTGATTTGAAATACTCTTATTTGAATAATGTTCAGTCACTATTGAGTGAAAAGATATCAATGGCGATATGGACTATTCAACAGAAGAATACGTATATTGATTTATCTGAACGTCTAGGTAATCGGATATAAATCAACACTATATATACAATACAATTCTTAAAAATCACACCATCCAAATGAATATTTGAATCATTTGATACAATTCACGATCATCAGCCATGTTGTTGAAAGCCATCATGTACTTCACGAAATAAAACTTACCCGCAGTATAGGTATTCCCAAACTTCACAGATATAATCATGCTGATAACATGTTTGTGCTCGAACTTGCAGCAAGTACTTCTATTCAATTATAATTCACTTCGCTGAAATGGAAAGCACAGGATTGTTTTTATGCACTTAACTTCCATCAAGTCTGACGCTGCTTTATCAATTGGCCTCTGTTTAGTCTCGACCTGGCTCGAGTCTTCCTCGCTGATGACCACAGAGATTCGGACATTCCTTTACTTCATCAATGATAATTAAAACATATAATATTGTGGTGACTTAGAACGGTGATCACGTTATTCCCAAATACACTGTTCACTGTTTGCACGTTGAGAAGGGACTGAGACAGTGAGATTACTGAGATGCTAACAATATACTGCGCATGGACCGGCCCTTTCACCAATTATTTGGTGAAATCGCTCGAGAATGAGTGATTCTCATATGATTCATCTAATGATTGAGTAAAAGCCACTCTAATATGGTTTCCTTGTTTGTTTTATTCCAAAATTTGTGCTATTTAATCAAATTTGTCATAAACATTGTCATTATTCGAAGGAATTGTGAAAATACCCAGATTTCATTGAATATTTACTCAAAAAGTTCACTCAATAGATTAACTCATTACCAAATTCGCAGTCACTCAAAAGGATTTGTTACAGTGTACGATATTACATAAGAAGTCTATCACAAAAAAAAAATTATAGAAGTAAAACAAGATGAAAAATAAAATTTGTAACACTTTATATCCACTAAAACTATTCTAAAAGGGCTCTATTGGCGAAATATGACATTATTGAATTCTTCAGCATTATG
Source organism: Phaedon cochleariae (assembly GCA_918026855.4). NCBI lineage: Eukaryota > Metazoa > Arthropoda > Insecta > Coleoptera > Chrysomelidae > Phaedon > Phaedon cochleariae. Next base: position 15,486,355 of record OU896709.1, on the reverse strand, counting down.
AAGATCCAACTAGAAAGTCCTATATCCTAAATTTCAGTACTTGGTAGGCCTCCCCGATTCAACAAAACCTCATGAAATCGGTTTGACATAGATTTTATGAGGTTGTTGATGAAGTCTATTGATATTGCCGCCCATTCTGGATAAGGTTGTCATTATTTTGGGGTGCCTCGCCTTCTCGATAGTTTCATTCGGCTCCACACATGTTCAATCAAATTCAGATCTGGAGATAATGCTGGTCACCACATTCTTCTAACATTATTGTTTTCTAGAGTTCGTAATTTGTCAGATAAGTTGTGGAACACTCAATATATTGAAGAACAATGCTCTGTGTCTCATACTTGGGCAATCAATATTGGAAATCCGTTGATAAAATGATGAGAATCATCGATATCAGGAAACAAGTTTGAATTGAAAATTTTCACCCTGTATTGTCCTATTTTCTTATCACCCTTTTCGAATAGTTTTAGTTGATATAAAGTGTTACAAATTTTATTTTCCATCGCGTTTCACTTCTATTAAATTTTTTTGTGATAGACTTCTCATGTAATATCGTAGTTGTAAAACACTCAGTATATTGAACAACAATTCTCTGTTTCTCATACTTGAGCAATAAATATGGAAAATCATCGATATCAGGAAACAAGTTTGAATTGAAAAATTTCATCCTGTATTTCACTTAAAGGCGAATTTTTGAAAACATCTCGAGTTAGTAGTCTAATATAAATGATGGATATCGAGAAGGCCGTTTCTGAATATACTGGATCGAATGGGCCATAGTTTTAGTCACCATTTTTTATTTTTTTCACTGAAATGAGATTTTGTCCTAGTTTCTTATCATCCTGTATAATCCAAAAAAGTGCTTTTTTCGTCTTTCATTATCCTCCATAAAACATGAGAACAGTTCTTCCCAATAGTCAGCTCAAGTGGAGTTCTGGAGGAAAAAATCAAGAAATGCAAGACTTTCGAAAAAAAATCGAATTTTTGTTCCAATGGCCAATTAAGGAGAAATCACGAAAACGTCCCGAGATGAGGTCCCAGTGTATCATAATATGACTGACTTTTGATCAGAAAAAAATTTTTCGAGTTCTGGCAGCATTGGAAATGTAGACCATAGTGTAATGGTTCCACTTTACACCCTGTGTGAGTTTTGTTTTGCGGACTTTTTCAGATTGTTCTAGCTCTCTTTGAAGTCGATGAAACATCACATCTGATATCGAAAACCGCATGAAGATCGGTCAATTTTTTAAAAAAATACAGGTCTTCGAAATAGAGTCAAATTATGAGTGGTCCATTTGGTGTGTTGAGAACTGTATTATTTTCTATTCAGAAGTAATAAAGACGTTTATTATTATTATTATTATATTGAAAATGGGTGCAAAATTGTTTCCGAAACCTCCAAATATCAATAAAATCTCGTATCTTTTCAATATAGACTGATATATCTTAATTTTTCTTCTTTAAATATTTTTCAAATATAATATTTCGAAAGATTGAATTGCAAAATTTTTGCACACTAAAATTAATGACCAGCGGGAGGGTCGTTTAGGCCGAAAGGAATTTAAGAGGAAAGAGGCAATAAGGGAAACTAAACGCTGATGAGCTGAGTCATTCTAAGTTGGGTTATTTATTAAAGGAATTTCGAATGAGAAATTGGAAGCCAGACTGGGACACTCTAAGTCTGTCTTATGACAGGGAATGTTTATAAATGGGTATGAAATGAACGTTGCTTTCGGACACTCCAAACCGGGAGACTGCAAGACATGGAAATTGGCGAAAGCAGCACTCATCAAATATCGAATACAAAACCTTCTTAAATCGGTTGCATTTGCTACTACATGCTACTACTTTCAATCGGTCGGTATTCTACGTCTAAAGCGGAGCAGAGATGCAGATGAATCGAAGCAGCATCATTGGATGGTTCTCAGATTAGGTGACAAGTGCGATACAATAAATTACGGATATAGAACAATGGATAACCTGTGTTCATAAAACACTTTATATACAGGGTGTTTCATGAGAAGACTCACATAGCCAAATGGTTAATAGGAGAAATCAAGACGAGTTGATGTATATATATGAAAACATGTTTTGACCCTCCATAAGGAAGATGTGAAATTGCTACATAACTTTGATGGCCGATATTACAGAAATTATTAATCGTAATCTGCTGAAATTTGGCATCAACGTATCTCTACTAAAACTATTCAAGATAACACATTATGAAAAAAAATGTCCAGGTCCGGACTTGGGAAAATTTCATGTTTTATTGTTATGTCAAAAAAGTTCACTTTTCTCGAAAATTCCCATCAGATTCAGAAGGATCAGACAAAATGCTATTAGAACTGCTCTACGATTCACACGGCACACTTTGACCGGTTCAATACAAAAATATGGAACGAAATCGTTCGAATGAATTTTAAATTTCGATCTGGCTGATAACTGTCAACTTTCAACTGCTATCATGAGAATTTGTTTCTTTCTACATTTTTGTTGAATAGTATATAATTGGAAGAAGAATAGATGGGGGGTCAAAGTTTTAGACAAAAACTGTTTTTTTTTTTTCATCATAACTTCTGAACAACTCGACTAATTCCAATCAAATTCCGCACAGAAACCAATGTAATACATCTCTAATTAATGATTGATCCCATTTCCAGGAATTATTCAGTGGCGTAGAAAATGGGGGTTGGCACCCTCTCTCCTGCTCCAAATCTTTGGCGCCACTGTATATTCAGCAAATTAGATTAAAATACTGGATTACCTGTTCAATTTGGGAAGAAATCCCCCTACAGGTGCGAGCGTAAAAGCTGCATCGAATTAAAAGAATCTAGTACACCTTGACTTGCCAATCGGACTAATTCAGTAGACGATCAACAGACCCTCAATCATTTTTATTTTGACATTTCTTAAAAGTTGTATCTATTTTTGAAGGGAAATGCCCGTGTCAAGCAATGTTGAATATGCATATATACATTTTATAAATGGATTCTGTAATGGAAGTGTAGCAGCTCCTGTCAGGGAATAACAAATACGGTATCCAGACCAAAGGCAACCAAGTGCTCGTGCTTTTGTGAATATTCATCGCCATTTTCGAGAATTTGGTTGGAACACAATCGAGATCCAGAGCTGCCTGAGAGAAAAAATGATAATGGAAATGCCATACTGAGGATATTTGACAGTAATCCTATATCCCACACAGCACATGTATGTCCAATGTACGTACAATGTACGTCCACGTTGGATCGTAAGGACGTCCAATGGAAGTACTCGAGTGGACGTTTAACATCCTATGGATGTCCACTGGATGTCCTGATGACACCACTTTGGACGTACTGTGGATGTCTTCATGTGGATGTACAGTGGATGTTCATATTTGGACTCACAATGGATGTACATGTCTGAGCATCCATTGGACGTACCAAATTAGACGTTAAACGTCCAATGAAAGTCCATTGGATGTCTTGAGGACACCACTTCGGACGTACATTGGATGTTCACATGTGGGTGTATATGGATGCTCATCTTTGGGAATCAAATGATGAAAAATCAGAAGGTATCAAATATAGCTTCTTCTATTGAGATATATATTTGGTGTCGATTGCATATATACAGGGCTTTTCACGATGAGCGTTAATTAGACGTTTCTGGCAAACCAGATAACGGATCATTTTGAAAATTCAATAGAGGGCATATTCGGACATTCTCTAGCCAACTAAAATATTTTCGACAATGTGGTGTTGCCGCTTCTATTAGAAAGCAGTAGCAACTTTGATTTTTCAAATAGAACACTCTGTATTTTATTGCATTTTTAGATCCTCCCTGAAGGGCTGATTTCATCGATGTATCACACTTGGGGTCTAGCGGAGATGATTACAGAGATATAGGGTGTGAAAAATCGACATTTTTCAACTTAAGGATTTTTTTTTGTCGAAACTATTCATTATTGGTCAAAACGGCTCACATGTCCCTATCTCAACTTTTGATCAACTATCTACTAACATTTAATTGAAACAAATACAGGGTGGTGCAGAATTCAGAATCTTGATCACCCGGTATATGTCCCAATTAAATATCAGTAGATAGTTAATCAAAAGTTGAGATAGGGACATGTGAGCCGTTTTGACCAATGATGAATAGTTTCGACACAAAAAAATCCTAAAGTTGAAAAATGTCGATTTTTCACACCCTATATCTCTGTAATCATTTCCGCTAGACCCCAAGTGTGATACATCGATGAAATCAGCTCTTCAGGGAGGATCTAAAAATGCAATAAAATACAGAGTGTTCTATTTGAAAAATCAAAGTTGCTACTGCTTTCTAATAGAAGCGGCAACACCACATTGTCGAAAATATTTTAGTTGGCTAGAGAATGTCCGAATATGCCCTCTATTGAATTTTCAAAATGATCCGTTGTCTGGTTTGCCAGAAACGTCTAATTAACGCTCATCGTGAAAAGCCCTGTATAAATACATTGTTGATTCATGTCTTCTTCAGTCCATTTCAAATTCTTGTTCCTGTAGTAAAAGAGAAATATTATATGTTGCTATATAGGTAGAAATCGATTGTCTATACCCCAAATCCTGTTAAGCTTAACTCTGACTGGTTAATGAAGCCTTATTCACCTTATTGCTATATACTCAGGTACTTTTTCTATCAAACCGCCCATTAAAAATGAATAACAACCTGTAGGATGATAAAGCATAAGATTATAACTATATTAGATGCTTTCATACCTACTTTGAATGATCTGGTTGTGAATATTCTGCATTCCACAATTCATCACAAACACAACATTTCATGTTCAAGGTCATTTACCATGGGAAAATGGCATCAGAATCACGCCAGACGCTACCGCTACTCTAGCGACCGATCTGACCTTCTGCCTCCCCTCCACGTGGATGAAAAATCAATAGTCTTACGTCCATCTCTGAACGTACAATGTACGTTCATTTAACGTCCATAAACCTCCAGATTCAAAATGATTTCATGCAGACATTTACTTTGAACAATTATTTATATACATATAAATATAATGTTCATTCTTCATCCATTACCGCTTGAACTCAGAATGGCCGTTAAATGGACATCCAATGTAAGTTTAATTTGAATCATCCAATGTACGTCCGTCTCTGTACGTACAATGGATGTTGATCAAACGTCCACGAGTGTTTTAGTCCTTGAGTTGACATAAAATGGATGTCCAACGGACGGTAATTTTGAAACATACATTGTACATCCACCTTCATAAGTACAATGAATGTACATTCTACGTACATGCGTGGTTGGACATTGAGTGGACGCCCACTGTACATACAATTTGAAGCATCCAATGATAATCCATGTTTGTACGTACATTGGATGTCCATTCAATGTCCATGGACGTTTGGAATTGAAATGAACCTAAAATGGACGTCCATTGGATGGCATGTGCTGTATGGGATATCGAGTTCTCGTTGGGCCGAGTTACGGTTGGAATCATCAAAATCAACAGTGTTACGTGTACCCCATAAAGATAATAGGAAACCATACCATTTACAGCCCGTACAGAATCTACTCCCTGATGAATATAACCGTCGCATGACATTTTGTGACTGGCTACTTAAATCAATCCAGAACTATTGAAAATAGTTATTTGGACAGATGGAGCTACCTTCACTCGAACAGGGATTTTCAACCACCACAATTGTCATATCTGGGCTCAAGAGAACCAAAGAGAAACCATGAGTTCAGCGTCAATGTATGAGTTATTGGCCTTATAAACGGTTATGTTCCATCATTTTCACCTCCGCGACTGGAGATACCTACAAACAAAATTTTTTGCATGTGAATTTACAAAACTGAGATTTCTAGAGTAATTGTTCAAAATCTACAATAAATTATTATTACATTGACTCTCTCAATGAATGAAAATGTCAAGTTTCTTTGACAGTTGTACAGAAATGTAATTTGGGCAGGCATGAGTTTATTGATCGACAAAAGTTTGATATGAAATTCATATTCATATAGATATTATCTGATCATCGCTGATGACTGATGAGTCAATCGAGACATGGGTATATTGGGTATACCACATGAGATTTAATACTCCACTGGTCTAATAAAACTGAAACATGCAGTTTCCATGAAGTTGTGAATATCGCTCAGCTCACAGATGTCACAGATAATAGAACTATTTCTACTATCGAGGCAAATTTTCTTCGAACTGAACTTTCCTAACATCAGTGAATCAGATTCACGTTACCTTCGTGTTTGTCAAGATAGGTCATTACTTCCAACAACTAGAAAATCCTCACCTGTGAAAAATCGATCAGAATCCAGTGAAGCGTTAATTTATAGATTTACTGATTATATAGAACGTTACATCTCTCATTTCATTCACCTTCACTCTTCGTTATTATTAGATTGTCGATAGCAGAGATGAACTGGCCCAATGGTGTTTTATTTTGGCCACAACAATGATATCGACTGATTTTATAGTGCGCAGAGAATTTACTATATATTTTAAATGTTATACTCAGAAATGAGTATATATTGAAGTTCAAAAATAACATTTTTACTTTATAAAGTATAAAGTAGGGTCGACAAACTTTCTGTTCTTCGTATTCCTCTTTGGTATTATATATCAGGGTTTTCCTAAATGACATTGAAGTATATGAGAGTTTCATTCTATATGGAAACTTATACAGTATTTTCTATACAGAAAGCCTTTTCAAAATAATCTGAAACACAGCGTTTGAGTTCAACAGTGCTTTGTGAATGAAGTATTCACAGCGAATAGGTTTGAACGACAGAAACCTACTCGAAAATGTCAGATGAACGACCTACAACTATTCGCGAAAATCACGAAGTGTGCGGCCTCTGGTGGCTAACTTTACAAGTCTTGCGAGTATGAACAACAAATATGGCGACCATTGTTTTGAGTTTCTGTTTTATTTGAAAATAATTTATTTGTTGAAGTGCATATTCCAGAACCTCATTTTTCCCTGATGAAAAAACTCGAATTATTGCATGAACTTTTATTGTTTACAATGAAGAAGCCAGTACCTACCTTATAATAATAAAGTATACATTTTCTGAAGCACAGTTAGAATCCTTGTATAAATGTTGGTTACAATGATTCGATCTTGAGAATAACTTCAAGTCTTCAATTGCTGGAGATCCTTGTTTATGTAAATCGATGATATTGTTCATTCTGAGCAGCCTCTCCAACCATATCTTCTTTACCCAGCCCCTTCACTAGAATTCCATCTCCTTTATAAAAGCCAGTGATATTATTTCTTGATGAATTCAATTAGGTATTTCTTCATACCATATTGTTGTAATATCTGATTTTGTATATGGCTCCATTCCAGTCCATGCAAGTGTTGAGTGGACCATTCCGACCATTCCATATGATTGAAAACTGTGGAATTGTAGAATGATGAATACCACCGTTGTCCACATTAAAATGGCAATTTCTCTGCACAAAAAGTATTTTTTTCCATACTGGAAGCCTTGTACGTATTTCACGAAGTCAACTCATTATTCACTATTTTGCAAAATGATTTCTAAATAACCAATTTGCAATGAGTGCATACGGCAATGTTTTTGTTGTTCATACTCATAGTTTGAAATTTGACGTTGATTTGACGTTTAATAGAGCCATCTATTTGTTCGTGATTTTCGCGAATTCGCGGTGGTCAAGGTAATTAGATGACGTTGCAATGACATTAAAAACTACGGGATAACATGTCTTACTTTCTTTCTATGTCAAAAGTTGGGATGTTTTCCACAGATGCTTTCCCGTAGAAAATGTCATTGCAACGTCATCTAATGCCATTGGCAACCGCGAGTAACATATTTTCCGGAAAATGTTTGTTTTTTTTCCTTCTCATCAATAATGGCATATCGTAGAAAAAGCACTTGAGAAGTAACTATCAGATCCTCGTCGTATATTTGTATAGAAAAAAATGTCAGCTTCCCGTTAATTATTCACTCCTACATATAGTGTGAAATCAGTTTTATAATCCTCCTGATGATAATATATCACAGGAAGACAGCGTACACACAATGTATGGTATACGCTGAGGCAGCAATATTCACTTTCTTCTTCTTTTCACTCACCGTATACTTCGTCAAAATCTGTCTCGATCCTAGTCGATAGTGAATTGAATGAAAGTTGCAGGATTTCCAGTAGAATGAATGTGAGTAGACAATGCGTCCCTCATTTTTTGTTATCTCAACGATGCATCATTAGATATGTGGGGAATAGAATTACATGATTCGAATAACGTTTACCTTTATATCGACTTATTTTCTTGTTATCATTACCTATCGCTCGTTCAAGAAAATATTCTCTTCCGCCGATTTCACATCGACAAGATTAATCAATCTACAGTGCATCCCATTTTGGTTGAGTTTGCCAGGTTTCTCGGTTGTTATTATTAAAGGAAGAACCTTGCGGTTTTCACATTCCTTTCTTTTTTTTTTGTGAAACTGAAGATGGCCTCATCAGATTTTGCATAACTTTTCCTTTATGAGAGGCAGAGCGATTTTGAAAATTCATATACTTCCTGGACCCCTTCTATGTTTACGACGTTATTAAAAATAATGTTACGCTAAGAACTATATGAGTATGAGATAATTTCGAGCAGAATCCAATTTCCTTCGGGGTATGGATTTGGAGATACGACAAAAACTTATATATTTCTGAATGGAACACCCTATATTTTATTTTCTCGTTGAATTCGTTATTTACAGAAATGCTAATATAACACTGAATGCCGCTGAAGACCAGCAAGCTTTGCCCTGGCTTTCCCTTGCAGACCTTTAGTCCACCAGACTACCGAGTCATACCCTTCTGAGATTTCAGAGGGAGAATCTGACTTTGTTGATATAGTTTTTGCCATTTGGGCGTTACAGGTAAGTCTTTTATCTAGGATGACCCCTAGATATTTTACAACAAACCCAAACGTACCGCGACTCAAAATGTTCTAAGTAAGTGGCAGAGCGTCAATACTTCCTATAATTGAATAGGATGGTGACCGTTGAATATGATTTCTGGTGTTGAAATAGCGGGAATTCGGTCGAAATGTTGAAGAAAACCAACTGTTGAATTGTTGACTTTTCGAAAGCAATGAAGTTTCGAAACGTAGACAATTTAAGAATTGGCTTTCTTCAACATCTCGACCGAATTCCCGCTAACTCAACACCAGAAAACTTCCTATAATATTTCGCCCCCCTCAGAAGGTGATATCCAATGGACCAGTGTAGAACTCAACATGTGGATAAGAATACTTGCAGTTGCTCGCACAAGTCTCCTGAAGACTTCCGAGGGTTGCTCGTAAGGGGGCAACCGAATGATGGATAAGAACAAAAAGAAAAGAAAATATCAATTACCCCTGAAAGGTTATATTCTCTATTCTCATTTGAATGTTGACGTGTCTGGTCATTATAATGTATAATATCAATGATCGAAAATGTTCCATCATTCATGATTCTATACCCATTCATAGTACTTATCCATTCTGCTTCTCCAATATCTTGGTAACTTTTACATTTTTGTGCAATGTATTTAATTCTACAAAATTCATGTATGATCCAATTTCGAAGAGATGTGAACTTCAAATGAATGAGTTATTTATATAATGATACATCCTTATCAATACATCGCAACTATATATAGCTGTCAGCACCATTTTTATTGTTCCAGTGAAATGTTAATTAAAGAGATCTCTGTTACAAATACTTTCACCTTCTCTGTCTCGATATCTCTTTATTTACAGTATAGCATCGAACAACCACTATATAGGAGAAAAGTGAAGTGAGACGCATAGACTGATTCTATCATTGGTATAAATTGTGTCCAAGTGAATTAGTGATGTAGAGAGGACCAAAAGGCTCTTCTCTGAATCATTTCACACTATGTGCTACTTAACTAATCAGGATTCGATTATTCCTAATGTTTCAACTGATTTATGGGACACCCTGTATCTTAAAATGGAAATATTGACGTGTCTCGCTAATTTTCAAAAAATCATTCACTCCCCCAGTATCGAATTTATTCCAGTTAAAGTATCCACCCTGTATATAAGGAAAGGCTCTAGGAAAGGTGTAACTTGTATTGCGCGGATGAAATGCTTCAAACTGTGCTATGACGTCAATTGAAATATGACTAAGAAATTAGTTTGTATTTATAAATTGTTATATCACCAGAATGGTCTAATGTGCCATCCACCGTAAATCAGCCTATAGAGGAATTGCATATTTCTACTCATATACAAAAACTACTTCACTAGTTGATAACATGAATAGATATGCCTCTGGTTCACCGAAAAATTAGTAGTAGCCCAGTCACAGTAAGACAAACTATTTCGAATGGCAACATTTCTCACTTATGGTATAACGGAATATGAAGAGCATGAGTAGCTTCTTGTCTGATTGGATATCATCGCAGAGGTGAAATGAAAGTATTTTATTCTCTTTTCTAGAAATAATTAAAATTCTTATAGTTTCGTGAGACAATCTCCATGTTATTTATTGAACCCATAATATTTTATTGTATAATTCGTTAGCGAATTCTCTCTTCGAATATTTTAGAATAATGAAATAGTTATAAAGTGTATTTTTGGTGAATACGTGAAGAGTGGGAATTTGAGATTTGGGTTTTACCATCAATCAATAGATTGAGAATATGAAGTTTCGCCGAGGAAGAATACTAATTTTACGTCAATGTACATACATGTCTCATAATGTTATTCTCCTCATATGCTCGAAGTCATCTCAATGTTGCTGTTCCGGTCTAATGAAAGAAGTCATTTGACTTATCATCTATGTAAAATTCGCAACTTAATACTTTACTATTGTGTTTATCTCTAGTTGCTTCATCTAGTGTATGAGGAGAGATGGCTTCCGACTTATTTCTCCTTTGTCCACGTGAAAATGTTGCTTTTCATTTAAATGATTGAAATATGATATGTACTCATTTTATTGATAATAGAGTATGATCTGAGGCAATACTCGCTTCATTAAAATTATTCAAAGTAATATTACGATATTTTTTTCACAACTTACTGCTGAATCGATTTGAAAAGTGATGGGAACTGGTCGTAAATTTCATATACATATCCAGGTATTTATACGGGATGCGTCGGAATAAGACATTTTTCGTCTCCATCTTATATTCTTCTGTTTGACGAATATGTTCAAAATTGAATCCTGGTCATTATAATGTATAATATCAATGATCGAAAATGTTCCATCATTCATGATTCCATACCCATTCATAGTACTTATCCATTCTGCTTCTCCAATATCTTGGTAACTTTTACATTTTTGTGCAATGTATTTATTTCTACAAAATTCATGTATGATCCAATTTCAATGAGATGTGAATTTCGAATGAATGAGTTATTTATATCATGATACATTCTCATCAATGAATCGCAACTATATATATATATAGCTTTCAGCACCATTTTTATTGTTCAAGTGAAATGTTAATTAAAGAGATCTCTGTTACAAATACTTTCACCTTCTCTGTCTCGATATCTCTTTATTTACAGTATAGCATCGAACAACCACTATATAGGAGAAAAGTGAAGTGAGACGCATAGACTAATTCTATCATTGGTGTAAATTGTGTCCAAGTGAATTAGTGATGTAGAGAGGACCAAAAGGCTCTTCTCTGAATCATTTCACACTATGTGCTACTTAACTAATCAGGATTCGAGAATTCCTAATGTTTCAACTGATTTATGGGACACCCTGTATCTGAAAATGGAAATATTAAAACATGGATGGTGGCAAAACAAATAGATAGGGGCTCAAACTTGAAGGATGGAAATTTTTCTTCTACACAGATTCGTGATTGGCTTCTCTCAATTTAGAATACTTTAACAACCTCTATGATGAACACCAATTCATCGTACAACTGAAAAATGAAGAGTGATGTTCAATCAATATTAAAGGTATTCATTTCTCAAATTTCCAGAGTTTTTCTTCTCAAGTCTGCAGAATTTTTAATGCAAATTCTCAATTTCAGAAGATTTTCATTCAGCCAGGGAAGTAGTTGTTTTCTGTTGAATATACCGAAAAAGTTATTAATTTTGCTAGTATATGAACGAACTTATTTTCCACCCTGTATCTTCAACAGCTGGCAACCCCTATTCGCGGCCATATTTACATTGGCAGAGTTATTCCATCGTGCTTTCATTTCATTCTGGAATGATCAATGAACGCTATGAACGTATAAATGTAACAAAATGATACCTGTTCACAACTGGCTGCCAAAAGGTTGCGGCACAGAATACCCAACAATGTTGTTGAAAAACATTCCCAAGGTTGAAACAAGAGAGACGTCATAAGGTATAAACAGAGTGCTACTGATAACTCCCTGCCCCTCCTTCTTTTTTGTTTACTGACGGTATCTTTGTATAATACTGTATAATCCTTTCAACAACACGAAATATAGATTTGAAATTCTTTGATGATTGTTCCTCATTTTTAATTTTTGTTTGAGTGAGATATATCTCACTGCAATCTCAGATCCAACAGACCGATCGCACTGCTATCTATTATTTCAAAGATCATGGAAAAAGCTATCAACATCGAGTTCATGGAATACCTGGAACATTCTGGTATTTTCAACGATAGGCAGTATGGCTCCCTTCATCAGAGATCAACTGGTGACCTGCTCGCTTACGTCTGACATATATGGCAGCAATCTATTGAAAAATATGGTGAAACCTTAGCCGTGGCACTTGATATCTCCAAGGCATTCCATCGAGTCTGGCACCACGGACTCTTCGCCAAGATTCCATCTTATGGCTTGCCTCCCCAGCTATGTTCTCTGCTAGCTAGTTTTCTCTCAAACAGGTCTCTCCATGTAGAAGTCGACGGAGTTCCATCTGACTATCTCTTCATAAATGCTGGTGTTCCACAAGGATCAATTCTAACACCAACACTATTTCTACTCGATATCAACGATTTGTTGAGAGAAACTTCATGTCCAGTACACAGCTTCGCGGATGATAGTACCCTCCATACCGCCTTCTCTTCCAGGGCTCCAATTCCAGTCAGACAAATTAGAAACGAAACGAGGGGGAAATGTTGACAACATAAATATGAACTTGGCAACAATTCTCGAATGGGGATCCAATAACTTGGTAGATTTCAATGCAAACAAAAGACAATCATGCCTTTTCTCTAGAAAAGTCAATCTCACTGTGCCCAACATAAGCTTGTCAGAAGTAACCATACCTTTGAAGACATCCATTTCGATACTAAAAGAGCATCCCAAAAACTTGGTTTTCTGTTTCGGGCCAGGAGCTATTTCACTTCCAGTCAGCTGCTCATGATCTATAAGGCACAGTTCCGACCTGTCCTGGAATACTGTTCCCATATTTGGAGTGCAGCACCCAAACATACCCTGAAACTGTTCGATTCTGTCCAAAAAAGGGCAATTCGTCTCGTGAGTGGTGCCTTCCTCGCTCATAAACTCACTCACACCGTAGAAAAGTTGGCGATCTGGCTCTATTTTATAGATATTTTCATGGACGATGCTATTCTGAAATATCAATAATTGTTCCTCCCTTGGCAGTCCCCGCGAGATTAACCCGTCGAGTTGAGGCTTCGCACCCCTTCGTGGTCACTTTGAGGACCTGCAGAACATCTCTTTCCAAAGACTCGTTCATCCAACGAACAGCGAGGCTCTAGAACACATTGCCAACGGAGGTGTTCCCCGAGGCATATAACCTCCAGAAATTTAAGAAGAACACCTTATTTCCCTTAGTTCTCACGTATTCTCTGAACATTACATGATATCCCCTTCCGTGGAAACCAGAACATAAGAAAAAAAGATTCGAACTTGAAACTTATCACCAACAAGTTTTATTCTTCCAGAACAGCCGGGAATGTACGATATTATATTTATTTGTTTTTGATGACTGTTTCTTGTTGTGGTGTACCTTGCTTGTTTTTATTTTGATGGAATCTTTCATCAAGAAAGTTGTTAACATATTACAGAGAAGATACATATTTTTTGGTGTATGGATTTCGTTATTGAAAATTTGATGTTCAGATTAAATTACTCTTTTTCTGGTAGTCTTTATTCGTTGGTTATTATAATGTATCCTAATTTGGGTTGTGATATGTCCGTTCTTTAGCCGAAGACCCTGAAACCGTTGCTATGATGTGAATTCTGAACACGAAAACTATTAGTGGCTCATAAGCCCAATCAAATTCCGAACTTGTTGATACATGTGACATCCAAGTAATTAATTCCTCATCATAGTGCCATCAAGTTTGAATAATCTCGCATTCTACCCACATCAGAGATATTTGACAGCATCATTCCTGATATCTCCATAAACTAACCCTGGCCACAATGTCGGTGAACATCTGATGAACAATGACATAGACGCATCTGGATTTTGCATTTACATTTTCTATTGTTTATAGATGGAAACCCGAAAGCATCTCCACAATATCCATCAGAATGACCAAAGATCAATCGTAATGCAACATGTTTCGGGCTTATATAAGCCCGTCATCAGCCAATTAAAAGTATCAAAGTTCTAGATAAATCAGTATTGACTAGGGATATAGATGCGAAAATCACTTAGTACTTACATGGAAATGGAAGAAGTAGACATTCGAATAGTATAGTTAATAACAGGGCAAACATGAAAAATGCTCCATGATCTGGGAATTAATGGGTTCAGAAATATTAAGGAACAAAGTGAAAAAACTCACTGTCTTTGTGAATTGATATAAATTTATTATATTATATAAACATATTTGAACGTAAGAGTTAGTGATTCACACGAGACCAACGAGACGAGACTTTCATGAGGTCTCGTCTCGCCGATGAAATATGAAGTCTTGTCTCGAGTCTCGTCTCGCATCCCCGCGTCTCGTCTTGTCTCGCGTCTCGTACGAGAGTCTCGCAAATGTATCGCAATTTCGTTATGCCTAATCTTGTTTCAGTCTAGTACGGGATATTTACCTCAATATACCTACTTTTTAGGTATAATGTAGAAGTAGGAAGAAGAAGTTACAACAAAAATAACAATATTTATTGAGAAATGAGTACCTAATAGGTACATACTTACATCATACATCTAAACAAGAAAAAAAAACATAGCATTATATATTCGAAAGTTATTAAAATAAAATGAAAAAAACACGTATATTCTAAACAAATGAACAGAACAGAGACTTGAATCCAACATTATTATACTCATTAGAGAAATTGGTATCTAAGAAAAATAACAGCCTCAGATCAGCCTTCACGATCGCAAACGTTTTTGTTTTTCACCCAGTCGTTAAGACATAACAAACATCGTGCAGATTCATTATTAAGGCGACTCCGATGTTTTCTTATAAAATTCTTTATAAATATGTTTTATTATGAATGAAATTCCCAAGTCTGCATTCGGCACGAAGAAATATTTACATGCGAGACTCTCGCACGAGACACGAGAAGTCTTGTACGAGACTCGAGACGAGACCGATAAAAGTCTCGTCTCGTCTTGTCCGAGTCTCATCTCGAGTCTTGTCTCGAAAACGAGACGAGACCATGCAAGACTCTCGAAAACGAGACTCTCGCGGGCACCACTAGTTAGAGTCGGATTCATATTTTACAAGGGCCCACGTGCCCTTGAATTACCGGAAGGTGATAATTATACTTCCAGAAATCAAAATATAAAGTTTGATGAGGCATCATAGACATGATTAAGTGAAAGAATCCTATGTGCCTGAAAATTAACGTTATACAAAAATTGACAGGACAGACGTCAGACAATTTCAAATGTCAAGTCGAGCAGATCATGTAACATAAATATACATCAAGTAGAACATTATTGTGATTTGAGCAGTGAGCACACAATACCATGGCACAAACATTTCAGATCGGAAAAGGAATCAGAATTGCTGAATAAATACTCGATCTCGATTCCCTGAGTCCGCCAATTAACCAACAACAGACGACGAAGACGAAATGATTTGGGATGGGTTCATTCATTTAGTGAACTTCAATGTATTAAAAAAATTTGAGGCAATTGAAATGGGTTTGTTCATCCAGAGAAATCACATTTTCCAAGGATGCATTTATTGCATAAACTATTGTCATTATTGAAACTATGTTGGGAGTTTGGGATGTGGTTGGCAAAGGATCTACTAAAGGTTTATTTATCTGAAAAAGCGGGGTTTGTTGCTTTTTCTATAGAATATTTATTTTTTTTCAACCAATAGATCATTACTAAATGACATAGGTCGTGTCAAAAATACAAAAATACAAAATTTCAACAAATACCACAATAGAGAATAAATAGATATAAAAATGAAAGTATAACTACTAACACACATCAAGAGGTTATATAAATATACATACATAAGAAAATAACATCATACAATAATCATATGTATAAAATCAGTGGTTCACGTGTATATAGTTCCACTATGATTGAGATATTCTTCCACTGAATAGAATCCTTCAGTGCACAAGAAGTATTTTACTTTCCGTTCGAAGGAGTTCAAGCCAGAAATTGTCTTCAACTCGACGGGCAGGCATTCGAAGAGCTTAGATCCTTTATGAATTGGCGATCTTTCGTATAGTTTGGTATTGTGTTGCCTTAATCTGAGTAAATTTCCGTTTCTCGTAGGATATCTATGTGATTGAGCATTTGTTTCTAACAGAGATTCATTTTTCTTTATGTAAGAGAACAGGCTGTAAATGTAGATACTAGGAACAGTAAGAATCTTATAATTTTTGAAATATGGTCTACAAGATTCTGTTCTCTTCAAATTGAATATTAGGCGAATTATTCGTTTTTGGGCAATGAAAACTCTTGAGATATCACTACAACCACCCCATAACACTATATTATACATCAATACTGAATGTACCATTGCATAATATACCTCCAACAGTGCCTTCTCATCTAGAACATTCTTAAGTTGGAGAATAGCGTAAAAACTTCTATTAAGTCTTTTACAAACATAATCTATCTGTTTATCCCATTTCAATGCATGATCTATATGTATACCGAGGAATTTAGTATCTTCTGAGGGTTCTATGACTTCATCATTTACAATAACATTGATTGATCTCTCAACTACCTTTCTCACTAAGAAAGGAATCAATACTGTTTTATCAGCATTGACAATGAGTTTATTCTGTTTACACCACGTGGTAAATCTTTTGGAAACCGTGTTGAGTTTGATTTGTAGCTCCTCAATGCTATTTGCTTCTTCGGCAATTGATGTGTCATCTGCGAATAGTGTCATACATTCTGTTTTCACATGAAAAGGCAAGTCATTTATAAATAGCAAAAATATCAATGGGCCCAAAACCGAGCCTTGTGGGACTCCAAGGTTGACATTGTACATATCTGAGCTTGATTCTGGCATGCTAACAATTATTTTCCGAAATGAGAGGTATGATATTATCCATGAGAGAATGTCTCCTCTTAAGCCTATCGCATACAATTTGTCATGTACAATAGTGAAATCGATTGAGTCGAATGCTTTAGACAGATCAAAGAACAGCGCCGCAACATACTTTCCAGAGTCCATGCGACTATAGACATACTCCATGAAGGCCGTCGCCGCGCTCTCCGACATCTACCTGGGTAAAAACCGTTTTGGCAATCAGTTATTATTTTATATCTCGAGAGAAATGTGAATAATTTATTGTAAATGCATTTCTCAATCACTTTACTTATCACACAGGGTATAGTAATGGGTCTATAATTTGCTATAGATAAGTGGTCTTTGTTTTTGAGGATTGGTATTACCTTGCCTATCTTAAGATTGTCTGGAAAAGTATGTGATTCTACTGAGAGATTTATAATGAAAGAGATTGGTTCGCAAATGAAGTTTGCTATCGATTTTACTATTTTCGTAGACAGGCAGTCAATGCCTACTGATGTTTCATTGCTCAATTGACTGATTGATTCAAGGACTTCTTGTGGACAAACAGGATAGAAATAAAAGGAATTTATTGTATGAACACCAGTCGTTCCATTTTCATGGGTGAAATGTAGTTTTATATTTTCAGACACTGTGGCCGTGAAATATTCTGCAAAGCAGTTTGAAATTTCTGAAGAATCTTCTATCGCTTCGTCATCTATAACGATTTTATTCGGGTAATGGTTAGGTGTAGATTTTCCCGTTTTCTCATTAACAATTTTCCACACCTGCTTTTGTTTCTCCTGATAGCTGATAGTGTTATTTATTCTATTTTGATAGTGGCTTCGTTTTGTAAATTTTATTTCTTTTTTATGTTTTTTGACCCTTTCATGATATTCGCTCTTCATAAGGGGATCGCTCGAGTTTTTAACAAGCCAATACATATCTCTCAGTTGCCTACCCGCAGTTTTTATCTCAATAGTAATCCAAGACTTCCTAGAATTATTTGAATCAAGTTTAATTTTTCTCTTGGGACAATTTAAGTCCAGGGCATGGACAATTATTTGAAAGAAACTATTATATGCAATATTCACATCTGACATACATTCATATACGGCTTGGAAATCTTCATTTCCAAGAAATTGATGAAGTTGATAGATATTTTATGGGTTTCATATGCTCATTAACTCTGGTTTTTACTCCGTCTACCACTCTGGCCAATGTACTGGAAATTGCAATTTCATCTTCATTATTGACGAACATACGTGATATCGAATTTGAAATGTAGAAGTCATATTGCGGTCATCAGAGAATCATGAAAAACGTTACTGATTTTTTCTGTAAACTTTGCCTGAATGAGGGATTGAATCAAAATGTCTCCTTTGAATATCAATAAATAATGAAATACGAATAGCATACTTGTTTGAGAGATGATTTCAAAATTCCATCAATAAGGTGAGTACAATAACCATTGTTATGTGCTATCCGTCTGATAATGTTCAGCATTGAAGTTCTCAGGAGATAGAGGAATGTTGAAAAGCCTATGGATCGAACTATTAGATGATGCAAATTCATGAGAATTTGGATGACATGAAGAAAAGGAAATCACAGAATCCGTGTGTGTCGATTTTCTGTATATAGCAAAACTGAAACTATCCTCATTCTTGCTAATCAATAAATCTAGAAGAGGTAGGGTATTGTTTTGTGCAATTTCCATTGTGAATTCAATGGCAGGAATTAATAGAATCAAAAATTCTAAAAGTTGAGATACCTCGTTTGAATCACCATCATAAAGTACCGAGCAATCATCAACATATCTGTACCAGAACTCAATTTCAGCAAAGAAGGTGAATAATTTCAGACTTTCTTCTAAATCCTGAAGGAAAATTAAAGATAATAAAGGGGACAAGTTGCTACCCATATAGCTGAACCGGAAATGTGGAAGTAGAATTTATTATTGAATTGGAAAATTCCTTCAAGACTCAATCTATATATAGCTATAGATTAAGTGCATGGAAACTCCTACACTGATAATAAGGTTATGTACCAGTCTTATGCAGTCTTCGGGTGGTACACTGGCAAAAAGATTAACAACATCGGAGGAAACTAATATAGAATAAGGAGTTATTTTTCAATGTACTATCACCGTCAGAAGCATGGTACACATTTTTGACTCACCCTGTATTTAGCGCACCGAGATAAATCCATCGATCAATGATGTATGTACATGATGCGGACATGATATTTTCAATAACGAATATCGCTTATATTTTAATACAGAAGATTATCCAGAACAAAATAATTAGTTTAACTTCACCACCCCGAATATAGAAAACCAGTTTTTACCCAAGGAAAAAAAAACAAGAATTATAAAATATACTAATTTTTTTTCAGACTAGTAAGAGTTTAGACACTCTGGAAATGCTCATAAATGGTCGAGATTAATTTAAAATTCCCAGAATGATGTAGACTATTTTAGAATATTCCAGTGATTTCTGGGACCTCTGATTCCAAAGAATACGATAAAATCCCGTACGATATCGCCAACTCCATTTCGGTATTCCAGGTTCATTTTTTTAATCCACATTTCATAGAAAGAAGCTAGCTTTGTCCGAGCGAAACCAGGTTAATCCAGTAGGTGGATACCTGGCGTATCCGCCAAAAATTGAAATAACCGAGAATCGTGTTTGGAACTTTTTTCAGCGATGTTTTTCCCACCAGTAAGAGCTCATTTTCTCACAATGATTTATGCAAACGATCACACGATGTAGCTGAGATTCTTCACTAAATAATTATGAACTCTCACGAAGTGATGATTTTTCGTACATCTTCATTCAACCAATCTTGTTGAACATTGATTCCTAAAGAACCCTGAGAGAAAGGAGTCTCTTTTCTTTCTTCCCCAATATTACCTAAATTTAATATCATGCGCCGTAGGCGAATGCAGTGGACTTCATTCTCGTGGAAAATTACTATCATTCCGTTCTCGTTAAACAATATACTATTTTTTGCGTTACATTTGAAACTATGTAGACATAGTATTATCATATGTTATACTTGATTGAAAATAAATGATGTTTATATTGTTCTTGAAGTTTAAGAAATCAATCTCAGTTACTCACGAGTAAAATCGACTTCTATAGTAAAAATATAGTGCGTCATATTCAACATTAATCATCGAAAATATGTTTTTTTTAAGTTTAATTCGAATTTGAAACTATGGTGACATTGGATTTCAGATAACAAATTTGTTATTAAATGTTTCTCATACTTCAGTTATGAAAACCAGTTATACCTAAGTATCATATTTCATTTGACATTTACGCAGAATAGGTCTTAGGGTTCATCTTCTCATCATATTAAAATCAAATCCAATTTATGAAATTTTCTTACCGAATCTCCCACGTAGCAGAATCAATTTTTCATAATTCTGCTACTAGGAAGATTATAAGTGACTATTTCATTCATCAGATAATCTGACCAATCACAAGTCAGAGACAACGTGTGCTTATCGCGAAAACATTAGCTGTCTTTCAATTCTGATTGGTCTATCAGCGTTGATCTTTTCAACGATGTAACCGTAGATATCGAAACAAAGTCTGAATGTTACCATTGCATCAAGTAATTATAGCTGTACTTGTCAGAATGAATCACTCGTTTATAACAAATGCTTTTTATGCTTCGTGAAATAGTCTGGTAAACTACCACTCTGTTCTGAATATCTTCACAAAATTCTGTCTTATACCACTCGTCCTGACGGACTCGTGGTGTTGCTCGGCTTCACAATTTCGTGAACAATGAAGCGACAGAATATATCATGTATTCTAAATACTTCCATGAAATTGAATAAATAATATTCCATTATGTTACCTTTACAGATGAACTTCTTTGTCGCCCGATTTACCCCTTCATCTACCCATGTCGCTAAAGTGGTACTCCACGCATGTGATCATATGGATACAATAAATAAAAAAGCCCTGATATGAAAATGGATTGGACAAAAAATAGTACTCAATTATCTTTGATATGATGCATGAGAAATGTCAAGATGAATCTCACTATTTCCATCGAATTTCCTCATTACAATCCACCATTTTCCAAATATTCTAGTTCATAAAATTAATCGTTGAAAAAATGCAACATGATTGTGATATAAATCTCAAATACCTTACTCTTGTTTCATCATCACTCGAATGACCACTTTGTTCACGAAAAAGGACATTTTAATGGTTATATTCGATCTCCTCTCTCTGTCCATATATACGTTGTCAAGCTGTCATTTAGAATTGTAGTAAAAAGATAATCTCCTCTGGATTCCATTCTGTCTACCGGATATGAATATAGGGCCCGCTTCGAATCTAAACTAATATTTCGCGATCTCTGTTGTGAACATCAAAAATAGATTAAAGTAATAAAATGCGATAATATAATGAAAACCTATTCACAACTTGCGAATTCATAGAAGGTGTACCTCATTCATTTTAATATGAAAACTTGAGACGAAGAGGTGTCATAATACATTGATATATATAATAGGTGTCATAATACATTGATATATATAACTAACTATATGGATAACGTATCACAATTCGGGATTATTGATTTTTGGTAACCCTGATAATTTGTGTCTGACAGGTTATATCTTAGATCATACAGGAATAGATGATGTATCTAGGGCGATTTGTTTTGTAACTGAAGGGGGGAATAGAGTACAAGTCTTCCTATTGGACGATTTGAAATTGCCGCTTGTGACGTTCCATGTTCGTGACCGTTCGTGTTCAGATTCTTCGTTTCGTGTGTGATTCGAATGTTTACAAGTTTTGTTTGCATTGTGTTTTTCGTGGATTTTATCAATTCTTGGGTGTTTTTGTGAGAGAAACTGTTTTTAATTGAAGTGTATTGTGGAAACAAAGACTATGGGCAGATCCTGTGCTATTTGTAATAGCAAATATGCTAAATCTTCATCAAAATCGTTTCATTCGTAAGTATTCCTCAGGCGTAGATGCTGACAGGCAGTAGGGCATTGATCATTAAAAATATTGAAATTGTTCTATGAACTCATTCGGAGGATAATTCATCAATGAAATGATTTCAAATGTTCTAGATTTCCAAAAATTATCGAACTAAGGGTGCAGTGGTGTCCATGTGCCAAATAATTGGATTCAGGGTAGAAGCTTTGACACCAAACAAACTTTTCTATGCTCTGATCATTTATCTGCTGAAGATAGCCATTGATCTCTGGATTGAAATACTTGGAAAAGCTTTTCCCAAAGTGAATAGGTATGTTGATATTCATAAAATTGACTATATGAAACATATAAACAAGGAGAATTTTTTTTTCAGGGAATCATCAGAGGTTGTTGTGATCACACCTACAGAAGAAGATTTATAAAACCCTCAAGGAGCATTATCCAGTACCAGTTTAAGTTCATTATCAAAAGGGGTAAGATACGAAAACTGTTTATCATATATTATGATCATCATCACCAAGCAGGGAACTTTTCTATATTCTGAACATTTATAGTTTATTAGTTTCAAATGATAATCATTCACAGGAAAACAATGAAGAAGAAGAGGAATGTTTTGGATATTACATCTTCAGAACAAGAACATCTTGAAATGGTTCAGATCAAAAACCCAACAAACTCTCACTATGTTGGAAAATTCATCAGAAGCTCCTATCATTTCTGTAAAAAGTTCTTGCTCTAAGCAGACAAATACTACAGGAACTTTCACTGCATCTGAAGGTGAAAGAGAAAAGGCAAAGCTTGCATTGAGAAGGTAAATGTTTCAAGATCATTAAATATAGATACTTATACAGTATGTCTCACTAAGTGTGAACCCTATGGAAATCAACTTTTTCATTATTCATTTTAAGAAAAAATGTTATTTCTCATAAAAAGCTCTGCATGTTCTAAAATTGAAAAACAATCATCAGATATCAAAGTATTTCAGTCGTATATGTCATGTGTCAAATATAAAGGAACAATTCACATTTTTTGATAGACCATGTATACGACTAAGAAAAATTGATATCTGATGATTGTATTTAAGGACTTTGAAGAACTTTTTTGAGGAATAACTTTTCTTCCTAAATTGAATAATAAAACAGTTGTTTTCCATATGGTTCCAACTCAGTGAGACATACTGTATACCTATTCATAAATTTCCGAATGCCCTGTTCTTTTGATTTGAGTGTATTGAAATTCCATCTTGTGGAAGGTGATACTATAAAATTATGTAAATTGATTGATTTATAGATTTGGAAATATAATCTTTTTTTCTTTAGGAAACCACTACCACATCATTTTGGTGGATTTTCATCAGATGATACGAGGAGTCCCCGAAAAGCAAGACATTTCACATTTCAAATAAGATAATACAACAAGAGAGGGCAATCATAACAAAGCTTATAAGAGACAACAAGCGGTTGACAGAAACACTTCAATACTACAAATAGTTATTCTAGTATCTTCAAGAGAATAGGTACCTGAGCTAAAGTGCAGAAACCATTATGGAAATATGTATTGTAATGATGGATATTTACAATTCAAATTTCAAAAATCAATTCGAGAATCAATTATTGTTATGTAACAAAATCTATTTTTTTCAAAAATCAGTGATTATTGTTTGTACAAATTATTTGTTTCTGATATTATTCATCAAATATATATTACAGAACAATCTAACCTGAAAAACGTGTTTTACTACTACCTCTATGTATTTCAATGATTCTTCATCTGATTTTATGCTCATTCAACAACAATGGACATTCAGCTCCATAATATTCTATTATTATAGTATCAAAAATATTGAAATCATCAAAAAGCCTCATCTGAGAAATGTGTTTTAATCATTTTCTGAAGTTAATGTTTTTACTACCATTAAAACATGAATGTTTGCACCTTTGCACTGAGCACTTCTTATATCACTTTCTTTAGCTTCTTCCATTTTTATGAGTATCATATTGTAATAGATTTCCTGAATGAATCATTTTCATCAGCACAAAAAAAACACTTATGAAATAATAAACTACTAATTTATAATATTAAGCAGAACATTTAAATAATCAATGATTATTTTAATGATATGGTCATACTTTTTGAATTTTTGGAAACCTATCAGAAGTGAAATTTCGACATTTCAGATTGTATTTAACAATAAAAGATTTATTCCTATTTTATTCAAATCTGGACCCCTTTATGAATGCACGGCACTGGACAGTTGTACCAAAGATGACCTCACCCCCCCGAAAACGCCGTAGTCAGCGCCTCCTACCTTTACAAAACAATGCAACCAGTACATTCAGTATCTATTCCTGTATGATCTAAGGGTTATATAGGCAACTAAGACCTCTACGTGTTGATAATGCTAACGGGTAAGATGAGTAAGTGTCTATATATAGCTTCTAGCTCAGAGTTTAGTCGTGGCACTCATGACATTGTTATGATTATTATCGAAGCCTCAGGCCCAATTTACCTGATTAGAACACTCATAGAAGGATATAATGTTCATGATGATTGGATACGTGCGTTTTCCAGCATTGAAGATTATGGCAGCATACCAGAAGTTGCAGGTTTGTTTAACCTCGATAATCTATTGAATAATTGAAGAAATTATATACCTATTCGTATTTTCATTCCATGGTGAAAAAACTTGTTCTGGATATAAAATGTATATGTATATGTCAATCGTCGGATATTTCCAGGAATAATAGTATTACGAGTTGTATTCGGATGAATATTGCATGATTGAGATCTTGAACGAGCGCCTCGCTAGAGTTGCGCCCACTGCATTCAACATTTTGGCTTTCAATGTGCTAGACGTTTTCAATGTGAAACATTGTATCTCTGAAGAACGAGGTTGGTTGTTCACGTATGGGTCAATTCGGATTTTGTATCGCTGAAGCAAGTCGGATTGAAATTTGTAAACAAAATAATATCGCAATGATACAGAAGACTGCTAAATCTCATAACTAAGAGATCCAGGATGAACAGAGTTGCCCAATTGTCAGCAGGAGCGAGACAGTACTGTTTCGACCCACCAGGTCTCATCAGCCACTCTCGGTCTGCTGACAACTGGGACAACTCTACGCTTCGGGTATATCACCCATTTCGAAGACGAAGGGTATAACATGAAATTATAGTCATAGCCTCCTCTTCCAGAACTCCAATACCAGCCAAGCAAATCAGAAACGAACGAGGGAGAAATGTTGACATCATAAATATGGACTTGGCAACAATTCTCGAATGGGAATCCAATAACTTGGTAGATTTCAATGCAAACAAAAGGCAAGCATGCCTTTTCTCTAGAAAGGCCGATCTCACTGTGCCCAACATAAGCTCGTCAGGAGTAACCATCATACCTTTGAAGACATCCATTCACCACCATATATCAACCTAACTATTCCCTTTGAAATCATAAGAACTCATAGATTTTGGAATTATTGGAGTGCCAATATTCCCTCCTTTTGCTCAGAAGGTTTTTTTCGACATCAGTGTGATAAATGAGATGGCGTTGTATGCAATACACCATTCATAGCAAAAACATTGAGGTTGCTTCTTCTGATAACTCCTGGTGAATAATCTATGAAAATTCTCAACCTTGGTTCTCATTATGTAGATTTTACATTCAATTCAGTTTGTATTCAATTACTTCATTGGAAAGAATGGTGAGTATCTATTCCAGAAAATCTCTTTGATTTTTGTAATAGGTAACAACGAGTAGCCATGGTTCTTCAAAAGAATAAAATCATTTATTTATAAAATAAATACATAAAATGTGTACTGTTGAATATGATGAAATTACAATGATCTCGACAAACTCATCCCCATTCGATATACACCCCCTACCATCCATACAACCCCCCATACCCCCCATATCCATATCCCCCGTATCCTCCATAGCCCCCATAGCCATGGTAACCAATCGAGTAAGAGGGATAGTAACCGCCATAGTAACCATATCTGGGGTAACCGTAGCCGTAGCCGTAACCTCCGTAAGGGAATCCCCCGTAGCCGTATCCCCCATAGATGCCTCTTTTCACTGTCTTCTTTGTGGTATCCTGGGGAACTTCCTCAGCTTCGGGGTTGATTTCTTCCGCCACGATCATTGCGACGAACGCAAAAAACAGAATCTGTGAAGAATATAATTTATCGTATGTATTACAACAAGTGTATAGATGATTATCGAAATACGAATCACTTCCATTTTAAGAAACAAATGATTTTGCGGCAAAAGAGATGGAATTTTCAATAATCATCAATATTTGTTTAGATTATTTCAGTCATTATTCTATGGATGAAACAATAACTTTGTTTCGTATTTTCATATGCATACGTTGCGTTATGCATACATACATCCATCAAAGAATTTATGGCGTCACTACTGACAGCGGATAACCTCACTATTAACTGACAAATGATCCAAGGATAGGTCGCGTGCAGGATAACCGACCCTGGAGGTAAAATATTGAAACACAACCTCACTCTTCTGTAAAACATTGAAACACAACCTCTCTTTTTTCATTTGTTTACAGAGGAATCAGGGCATTGACATATTTCTTCACAATACTTTGGCATACGAATCCTGTTTTTGCGCTATTCATTAATTCAAGCATGCCTTCTCCTTGTGCTGTTGTACAATACACAAAAAATGCAGCGAAGGAATATGATTTGTCAGCTAATTTCACAGTTTTCATTATGAAATTTCTCCATTTTTTATTAAGATTCCTTCTGCCACTTCTCCAATAGAAGCTAATACTGCTAATAGATTGAAAATGTCAACAGCACACACGATCAAATTTCGTCAGCATGTCAGACCCGCCCTACCGTATGATTGCATAACACCAATCTTCTTGCATCCTTTTAGAAATTTCACGAGTATTTCTATCAGCTCCTATTGCAGAAGGAATTCCGATTAGAAATCAGATGAATTACCAAATTTCAAAGTAAAAACTATATGTGAGTGAATATAATATAAGTACCTACTTTTAAATGTACCAACCGGATTCATTCGTCTCTCGCTGCATTTTTTGTGCATTGTACAACAGCATAATGTGATGGCATGCGCGTATTAATGAATAGCCGAAAAACACGATTCGTATGCCAAAATAATTGTGAAAACCTATTTCAATCATTTGTGAAATAATAAGAAAAGTGAGGTTGTGTTTCAATGGTTGCACCTCCAGGGTCGTTCATCTGACAGTTCTTGCACGCAACCAATTGTAAGGTTTGAAATTATGTTATGGTTAGAAGGTTGGCAATTTACTAATGAATTCATTATTTTGATATTACTGCCGATCATACGAAATTCTAGATAAAATTCTTCGATATAAATTGAAAGTCATTGCCTATCACGATTTTGTATTAAGTTCCTGAATATGAAAATTTCATGACATCGATGACAGCTGCTGGTATGTTACCTTGTCTTATATTTGATCGAACTACCAATGAGGAAGCGGAATACAAAATAGAAATTATGATACTGTTTACGATTATCAACAAAGATTTTTCAACCAATCAAAAACGTGTATTTTGAAATGAGTGGAATGATCAGAAAAACATTACATTTGCTGCGTATCAGTCAGTGGATTAAATAGAGTGACAACATTAAACTATCAAGTGGATGCCGTTTCCGGAAAGTCATTCGTGGCCAAGTCACTGCTGGAAATTTGAACGGTATCTTTCATTCAGTAATGAAATTGCGCCTTCGTAGTGCCCACCTGATGTTGGGTGTAGATATTTGATAAATAAAAGGACTTGCAGTTCTTTTTTGGAGACGGTGTTATTGGCTTATTTTTGGGAACTATGTGTAAATATATGTGATATATATCCGGGAAAAAGTGCTCACTATTTTCCCGTGGAAAAAAGTAATTTATTGAAGAGACATTGCTTGACCTGTCAACAGAGATGAAATCTCAAACTTTTTTTCTGTCACTGAAAAATCGTGTATGTTGGGATCAATAATTTTGACACTTCTGCCGACCAATGAGAAGCTACTTCAGTACTAGTCCGCATATTCGCCGCTCATGCTATGGTAACGAGGAAGGTTGATCACGTGTGAGTCAATTCGGCAAGTACGATGAAATTCAGTAAACAAAAAGAGATCGCTTCATCACAAAAGAGGCGGTGAAAATGGTCGATTCTAATAATTGATTCCAGAGACCAAGAGTAGAATAGTCAGATGAAAACTTGAAAAAATAATTCAAGAGTTTAATGATATCTTACCAAACGGAAGAGAAACTAATAACTTACAACTGGAAGTCGAGATAATATTTTCTAGTGGTGCCCGCGAGAGTCGTTTTCGAGAGTCTTGCATGGTCGCGTCTCGTTTTCGAGACAAGTCTCGAGTCGAGACTCGGACAGGACGAGACGAGACTTGTACTGGTCTCGTCTCGAGTCTCGTGCAAGGCATCTCGTGTCTCGTGCGAATATTTCTGCGTACCGACTGCAGACTTGAGAATTTCATTCATAGTACAACATATTTAGAAAGAATTCAGACTATTTAGCTATTTACGTGTCACTTTTCATTTTATTTTTATAACTTTGGAATATATAATGCCATGTTTTTCTTCTTGTTTAGATTTATGATGTAAGTATACCTATTAGGTACTTACTTTTCAATTAATAATGTAATTTTTGTTGTAATTTTCTCTTCCTACTTCTACATTATACCTAAAAAGGAGGTAAAGGTAAATAAATATCCCGTACTAGACTGGAACAAGATTATGCATGACGAAATTGCGATATATTTGCGAGACTCTCGTACGAGACGCGAGACAAGACGAGACTCGAGGCTGCGAGACGAGACTCGAGACAAGACTTTATATTTTATCGGCAAGACGAGACGAGCCTTCATGGAAGTCTCGTGTCGTTGGTCTCGTGTGAATCACTAATATTTTCAAAAACTGACGATTTTTCAAGTGACTTTTTGAATCACTCTGCAGTTTCAGAATGAGAAGAATATTCTAAACGATGAAGGGATATAGGAGAATTGAAAACTCATCCTCAATCCTCATTCACGAAGATTTCATCGAAATAATATAACTGTTCGAAATTATGAAACTGATTACAAAAAAAACAAAATTGTTTCATGGCATCATATCACTCTCCATAGCATGGGCAAATGGACTGATAATGAATTATTGGCATTCAATTACTCCACTGTGTCGTTAGGAACCTAAAAAATTATTTTTACAATACTTCTCCCGCTTTTTCCATAGAAATAATGAGTCTAGACGTTGTTCGAAATTGTTGAATTTCATAGCTCATTTCAAAAGAAACATTCATGGCCGCCATTTGGCGATACATCCACGATACGTTGAATTAATGGTGACGTCAGTTTTTATGCTGTTTCGTTATTGGTCAGATAATCTTCCATTTCCACTCATCAAGCAAGGTTGTCAAGTGACCAATTATAATCAAGTGATCAAAAAGATGTTAGAGTCTTGTCTTTGAATAAAACATAATAGAAGGAACCCATGATATTATTGTTCATTCTTGACTATTTCTGACAACCAGCATGTCCGAATATTTCTTATTCTCCATTACTCCATTACAAAATATCATGCGTAAATGTTAGAGAATTGGCATGTAACTTTGTGATGAATGCTGAAAATTGACAAGACCACGTCCACAAGTCGTGCGCCGTGTTGTCAAACGTTCACCGATTCAAATGTCCTCTAGTTAGTTGATAATTAGGAATATAAGCAATACTCAATGAGAATTTATAAATTATCGAATAACTAATATTTCAGAAGTTCCTAATCGTATTTCAATACATGGCAACTGTGCTTTGGTGTGCCCCTACTTAGGAAATCGTGGCGTTAATTTTTACTGGCGTTAAATTTCTAGTCGTTTGAAGATTACCGTGGCATTATTGATGATTTTAGCACCTGAGAATCGACCGAAAAATTCTTAAAAAATATGAAATTGAGAGGTATCCGAGTGATGATTCCAATTAAGAAATAAAAAAATAGTCCACTCTCCTATTATGAGGAAAGAGATTATCTATGTGATTATCCAAACGATAGAGATACGATCAAAAACCTTTATGGCACGCATTGCCATTTTCATTTACAAATACAAATTGGAGCCTGTATACAGCTCTGGAAATAACCCTGTATTGATAAAGGAATTCGTCTCAAGTGATTTAAATTTCAAAGTGACATTTTACAAAATAAAAATCATATCAACAGAACACAGTAATCAGTCAATACAAATAAAAAACCGTTTCGAGATATGACATTAAACTCCATATGTGAAAACCAGAAGAAAAATTCTTCGACGAAATGGGATCACTATAAGTTTGATGCAAGTTTTGCAGTGTGCCATTCATCGCCCTGTGCAATATTTAATTAAGTACCCATTTTCTTCGATTTCTGAATCGATGATTCTGAAGACATTAAAATTAGCTTCTGGAATCTAGGAACCTAATTGGAATCAGTTGATTTTGAAGTTATAATTTTACAAACCTGAGCGAAAATTTCAGGTGTCCCTCTTCAATTGCGAAGCATTGTATTCGGCAAGTTCTTGAACAGTAGGAAATTTCGTATTTTATATAATTATGATGACTGATGACAATGATGATATAAACATTGAAGTCGATCGTATCTGATAAAATCGTAATGCCTTCTAAAATCGTGTCTTCAATATAGCTTCCATAGTGATAATTTATTTCCTGATGAACACGGGTTCTCAGTGAAAATTTCTATACATTCCAAAATCCGACTTCTGCTCTGCTATCAATTGTTGAAAGTGTAGGTTCAAAATTTTCATAATTCAATTCGGAATTCAGACAGTTTATTCCTGCCGTGATAAAACTTTTACTGACCACTTTTTCCACCCTTTCACCTTTTCTTTCTGGATTATTCAAATTTAATCATCATTTAGGAAGATGAAATATCGTTTCAAAATGAACTATATGTCGACGACTCCCTGTGCTTTTTCAAACCCTCTAAAAATTATTATTTCTAATATAATTCTACCCTTCTCTCGTTGTTGGCTTTACGGCCTCTCTGCGTAGTATGCCTACCAATGGGATGAAAAAACAATGATGCGGAAGATAGAAATTTTGCATGAAAAACATGTCAAGTAAGGGACGGAAATCTTGAAACCATTACCATATTACTAAATGATGCTCATTGGTAAAATACTCCTCAAGTCCAATTAATAATCAACATGAATAAATACGATGAGAGGGACAAACTTGATCTGAAGGTTATAGTGGCATGTATGTACATCGAGCCTGCATATTTCAATTCTGAATTTGTTGACTATCACTAGTTTAATTGAGTTTGCGATAAAAAAAGTCATTAAATTTATACATGAAATAATGTTTTCGCCAAATCCACAAACTCTTTGTGAATAAAAACAGAGAATAAAAGGACTTGTTCATCTGAGATGATGTTTTAGGAAACTGAGATTTTACGGCGAAGGCAGGTAAACGCTGTCAACGAAGATCTAGCGGAAACAACAGCCTGGGAAACTAAAAACCTATAGTTGAATTCAATTCCATCAAAACTCAAGATTGTATTTTTTCTACAAAGACGGAACTCAGTATGCCTGTTAAAACAATGTCGGGTGCCACAATTTCCACCAAGCTCAACGAAAACTTAGATTTTTGTTGCGTGTGAAAGGCTACTAAAACCTCGACTTCAACCTCTCATGATTCACAGAGCACAGATACGGCCTGTTCTAGAATATTGTTCCTGCATATCGGGTTCATCACCCAAACATACGCTGATCTTCTTCGATTCCATTAGGGAAAAGTCATTCGCCTGATGGGTGATGCCTCACTCACTAACTCTTTGAAATCATTGGAACACCGTAAAAAAGTCGGCGATTTTTCACTTTTATATAGATATTTTCACGGAAAATGACCGTCAGGAATGTCTGCTATCATTCCATCAATACCAGTCGAACGAAAAGCCCAGTGACACCATCCTTTCGTTGTTAACCTTGAAACATGTCGAACAGCACCCCATCAAAACTCGTTCGTTTATAGAAAGGCAAAGCTCTGGAATTCATTGCCTATACAGGGTGTCTCGAAATTACCCTGCCAAACTTCACCAGCGGCTTCTATGACCAAGAATAAATAGGAAAAATAGTTCTAATGAACATGAGTTGATGAACGTCTTCTAAGGGAGCTCAGGGATGATATTTATTTGATATTTCCGAAACGCCATGTGATAAAATGATGCAATTCGGTACAAGCACTAAACTTCTTATGCCCAATCTGATGAAAATGTAATCATTCCAAAGTGTCATTCACGAGTGCATAATACAGGGTGGAAATACATTGATAATTGCTCAAATTCTTATATGAATATTCTTTGACAATTTGATCTCGGATTATTCTTTACAAAAAAGTAGTGGTCTTGATCCGTATCGATAAAATGTATCATTTTTGAGTAAAATCGATGTAAAAAATTCCTATAATGTCCGTGGAATATCGTGCTTACCTAGGGAGGATAGGGAGAGGAGGTATAAGTGTTGGATTTTTTGGAATCTTCTGGAGGTTATGGATTCTTAGAAATAATTCCATTGACAAAGAATTCCGAAATTTCACCGTTCTATAGACTGGTGGAAATTTCCCGTGAAAGTGTCTATAGAAAACTGAATGGTCGCCGACTTTCCTACGGTGTTTCAATGGGGCCAAAGATATGGATGAAATCTGAGAGCATCAGCGTAAGTTTGGATGCTGAACCCCATAAATGAGAGCAGTAGCCGTATCTGTGCATTGTATATCATGAGAAGCATGTTGAGGACTAAAGTAGATTTTCGCACGGAGAAGAATCCGAGTTTTTGTGAAGCAGCTTTTGTGTTGATTTTTCCATGAAAGAGTATTGCTGATGGTGGAACTGAGCATAGATATAGGGTATTTGGTGAAAATGGTGGTACAAAAGACATTCATCTCATCGCTCTTCGGATAGACTGATTTAGCCTAGGAAAAACTAGTTTATCATAAAATCGGGTTCGTCCGGTATCATATGCACATTCAAATCGAATTCCCGCATTTTTTTGTTCTTGCCTATTGCTTGCCTAGTTTAGGTGGCAGTATATACAGTGTGTCTCACTTCGAATGGAAAAACTCCTGTATCTTTGGTAATTGTTGAATTGGGATTCTGGAATTCGCAAGAGCAGGAGGTATACTAGAAATACAAACTATAACGAAGTGGAGTCATCTCCAGTGAGATACACTGCTCGCCAACAGCTATGGAAACACCAACATTTTCGGAATATGATATTAGCAGGAACAAGGTAGGTTCAAATTCAGATTCAGAATCTAGACGTCCAAAATCCACTAGTTTTTCATATTTCCCCTGGAATTTTTTTATTTCTGGAAAATTCAATTTTGGGTCACTTTTTATGGTAGTATTCCCGTATCTTACTTGATTGACTTTATATTTAGCCCCTTCATTTCTCCTGCGAATTCCAGAACCCTACCTCAATAATTACGTGAGATATACGGGGGTGCTTCCATGAAAACTGAGACGAAATTTGATTTTGGAGAGCTTAACATTTTTTCGGGAAAAATTTGAATATTCAGTGAATTGGATGTCTTGATTTCGAATTCGAAGAGATTTTCAAACTATCTTGCGTCCTATCATTTCACGGAAATGTTGGGTGGTTCCATGGCGGGTTGGCGAGCAGTGTATACCACTGAAGATGACTCCACTTGGTTATTGTCTGTATTCTACGTCTATCCCCAACTCCTGCAAATTTTAGAATACTAACTAGATAATTACGAGAGATACAGGGGTAATTCCATTATAGATGTTCGTTTTATAACCAAACACTCTGATGTATTGTTACTATACAATATACATGTTGTCACAGTATCAAAGCTGTTGTTACATAGTAACAATTAGTCATAGAGATAGAACGAGATATTCTATTGATTCAACTAATACTCTCCTCCGTAATGAATGTTTATGCGAATATTCTCTGAGAAAATTAGATAATTCAACCATTTCCGTGGAGAACAACTCAATTATGAATCCTCGCCTTCAATGGCTTGTTTCCCTCGGGTCTTATGTAATGATTGAGCACGCAAAATACAACGTTCAGTATCGAAAAAATTAAAAGTAGATGTAACCTAATGATGTGAACGAATACAATTATGTTTTTGTATTTCCTTCACAAATATAGCGACTTTTGGTTCAAATTTATATTTCTATTGACCATTGAAATATTTTATATATTATCCGTCTTTCACGCGCATAAAGAATCTATAATAAAATAATATTTCCGTCGACCTCGTATTAACGACTAAGTTTAATGTATATGAAATCGTTCATTAATGACCTCTATTAATGGACGATTTGTCTATTAATGCACGATTGTTTTGTTTATGCTATAACTAGCGGAATCTGCATTGAAATCGAAAATATTCATTTTATCGACGATTTTCCGTTAACGGGTTCGCCTTTCCAAGTTTCTGATACGATTTCAATCCCTGTTTTCTAACACAAGGAATTTATTTGCTATGTTGATCATTTCGACAAAAGTCAAATGACACTAATGTCAGTAACAAGGCTACTGGGTGATTCTTAGCAGTTTCCGGATGGATGATGAATTCGCGAACCAAGTTTTCTTCATTGCAGGTAAAATGAGAAATATAGTCGACGGAAAAATTTCGTAACCAACTTGTATATTAAAAGGCGAATAATGATCTCTTACATTAACGCAGATGTTAAAATATCTCGATCATTAATCGCCCTCATCAATACACTAGTTGGTTAAATAACTATTCTCATTTCATTTCTGACAATTATTAGGTACTTTCAGTAACATTCTCCATAGGTGAAAATTGGTTATGGTAAAAATATTTCAACGGCTACAACGATGTTACGATCATTTATATGAATGTTTTGTCTTTCAACAAAAACTTGACCCTTTCTATAGCTAAAAAACCGAATTCTCTCCCAAAAATCGCCAGGATTTTAATTCTTGAGCATAATCAATTACTAAATAAATTCGATGTGCTCGCTCCCCTCCCCCCTCCTATATCCGCCAGCAACAAAGAAAAATTTCGATTGAAACTACCCTACTTTCAACACATTTCATCGTTTTTGAAATTTCGCAGAGTTGTTGAACAATACAAGACAATAATTGTCAAATAATTGACATTCGTGTTAGAATCATTCATAACCAAGATTGCGAACTGTCTGAAGCTTTTGATCTAATAAACAATAATCACATATTCATTCATCAGTATTCTGAAAGCCATATTGTCCTATGACTTTTTTTATGCATACAGATTAATTGAAATTGAAATGATGTTTTAACATGACGGTGTTATGTTGTTGCTTTGAATTGGTATAAGAGGTTCCATGGAATGGCCACCAATACCACATGATCTAACTCATTTGGACTTTGGCGATATCATGCCACGCAATCTAAAACAGTAGCCATGATACGTGAGAGAAATATGGAAGAATTCCGAGTAATAACAACACCAGATGTCTTCAGCTATGTTCGGAAAGGGTCAATTCTGCATCAGCTCTTTCAATTGTAGACTATTTTATGTTTGGTGAATTAGTCGACATAACGAGAAGGAGGGATGTGGATATGTTATAAAAATGGAAGGCTTTCAATTGATGAATTATAACGAGAAATATTGATTCAATTCAATAACTCTGTCAAGTTTCAACAGATTTCCAAAAACGACGCACCAGAGTATCCGCAATGCAAAGGGTCTTAAAATGATGTATTGGAAGTAGGGTAATTCCATTTGAAATTTCAAAATTGGGGTTTTTAGGGATTAGTGGGATGTACCTATCAAGTTGGTTCAACAGCTGTAGGAAATGTTTCCCCTAACTATAAAAATGGACGGGTTCTGTTTGAGGATTCAAATATCTACATCTTTTTTAATTTTAGTTCAAAAATGGTTAATTGTATTTCCAAATTGTCATTTGGGTTTCGAAAAGCAACATTTGTATTTCAAATCAGTCAATTCAATTACGAAAAGTGACAAATTAATTTCAAAATTATCAATTCGATTCCAAAATGCTTCAATTGTAATTCAAATTAGCCATTTTAATTTCGAAACCAGCAATTGTATTTCAAATTCATCAAATTAATTTTGAAACCTAGGTAACACTCCAAATTTCAAATGGTCATTTGTATTTCCAAAAATATCGAATGTATTTCATTATGCTTCCTTCGAATTTTAAATCTGAAAACGCACTGACAAAGGTTGGGTAGGCGTAAGGTGATATTTTCATTCACTATGCTATTGGAACGCTTCTGGCTTCTGGTTTTTGTCATTGTGGCGTCATCAATAGAAATGATTTGTTCTGGAATTGCAATGATCGATTTTGAAATTACAATGGAATGAAATCAAAATGACTAGTTTGGAATACAGTTGACGCATTTTGAAATTGAATTGACAATTTTGAAACACATTTTTCGATACTTTTTGAAATTAATGTAACTCATTTGAAATATATTTCCAAATTGAAATGATAATTTTGAAATACTCCTGACACTCTCTGAAATTGAAATGACTCTTTTGTAATACAATTGATTCTTCCTGAAATCAACTTGACGCCTTTTGAACTGAAATTGGAAAAGGTGTAGTTTGTAGTAATAAGGAAGTCAAGTTTTTGCTGAAAGAACCCATGGATGTCGATAACTAGGTCCGAATTTGACCAGATTTCAATGATAATAATGTCATTCAATTTGAGGTGACTCTTTGTCATTCCTTGAATCTCAAACAGTTTGTTGTCATGTTTTTCAATGGAATGCTCAAATACAAATTAATCATATTACTCCCAATTTCTTCATGTCAATGTCTCAAATTTCATTTCATAATTTTATTTTTATGAACAAAATATTGTTCGATTCACAGAAACACAGCACTCACCGAATATATCAATTTCATTCTGAAGTTTTCACTGAACTTTGATTGGTTGTTACTCTTATGACTATTGTTTTGATCGATGAAACCGACTGATATCAGCTACCGACTCCTGAATATTTATAGATAGTTGAGACTATGCAAAAACAAAAGATGTTCCTTCCCATTTACCCTACCAAGGTTCAATGAAATTACAACATTGAATATATGTTATAGACCAGGTGCTTTGTTAAAAAAAAAATCTTCAATGGCACAGCATATCATATTATTCTCCAGTAGCCCAATATTACAATTCTTCAATAGCATGCTCCAGACACGATAGACGTTCAAATAGGGTACTTACACAAAATGTCCTACCTTCACATCGAACTGAAACGTCCATCAAAGGTATTCCACGAACGCACGTGACCATTGAATTTCTATAAACTAAAGCACAGCAAAGGACATCCTTGGTGAACCGTCCCGTCGGGTGTCCATAGGACGTTCCATCGGATATCCATGGGACGTTATTGCAGAGACATTCTATGTATGTACCGATTGGGGCGTCCGATATGCTCATTCACCCGGATATTTGAAAATGAAGAAATCACAAAAATACATCAGGCGTAGTTACAAATAAGAGACTCATTTCAAGTAATGATGAAATATGTAGGAAGCATAGATACATTTTGGAACTTGGTACGAAAACAGAAAACAACTAGAAATATTACATTTGATATAATTACTGTAGTAATATCCAATATAAAAAAAAACGATTTGATATATAACGTCAAATTGTCAGATTCTATCGTTCTCAGTCATCACGTCATCATTTCAGAATGTAATCATTGGTGAATTCATAATTTTGAATCTCAGTAGGTGAACTTTGCAAAATAGGATTGGGCTTGATGAAACTGAATTATTGATCAAATTTTTATGTGTCAGATAGAAAAAGAGTATTTTCTTAATCTCTTGGATCACACGTCGTCATCAAGGTTGAGGTTATGATAAGTTCAATTTAAAATTCAAAAGTTTTCAGCATTAGGGACTGTTAAATATCAATTTTGTATCTCTTCTGATTCATACTTCCTCCAGAAATACAAAATGGACAGAACTTGACATCTGCACAATGTGATCTGAAGTAATATGTTCTGAATATTCGAGATTATTATGTCGCTTACTTGTTCACGAAAGTGTGTTGCCGAGCAACACCACCCGTGCATCAGGACGAATGGTATTGCTGTGTACGGCAACACAGTTGGGTCAATAATGAAAGACTGGATTATGAGAATATATTCAGAACAGAGTGGAATTTCTGTAGACTATTTCACGTTCATGAACATAAAGATCAATTATAATAAATGAGCGATTAATTTCGACAATTACTTCATGCCAAACCACTACCGAGCGTTAGGTATAGAGGAAATGACTGTATTTCGAAAGTATGCATGTAAACTCAGTTAATTTCTATTGGAACATTTCAGTTGATTCAGGAAGAGACAATATCACCGTCGAAAGCTACTTACCTGATTTAGTGACGCAAACATGGAAAACTTGAATTAGCTATCTTTCTACGTGGAATTCAATATACAATATCAACACGCAGCTATAACTATGTATCTTCAAAGAACGTGTTCAATGGTGTAACTTCATTATATTCCAGCCAGAGATTCTTGTGATTGGAACATTTTGCTTATGAAAACGTCATGTAATGACTCAGAGTTATTCTCTGTTGATTTGATGAAATGTCTTCATCAGAATGGACCACCATCACAGATAAACTTATTTTCACATTTGATCATAAAGACGCTGCACTGTGTGTTTTTCATTTTTACACAAACAAAAGAATCAGATAACTTGGAAAATATATTCTATCATCACCTGGACTATCAAATTGAAGTTAACTATTCACATTGTACTTAGCTCTAAGCTTTTGCATGAACTTGCGTGCAAAGACACATATAATTCCATAGCAGCACACGAGCGGTTTCTTAATTCATTTTTCCGACATTTCATTAAATGGTCGTATTATTAAAAGTAGCCCAAGTCAATTGGGATTTCATAATTCGAACTGGCACCAAAACTGGCTATTAGATTCGTTAGATGATGTTAAATCGCAATTTCCACGTTGACGGAAATTAGTTGATTAGCAATAATAATGATTATTCTGAAGGAATGGTAATCAAGTGAAAAAGATTGGAATAAAAAATAGGTAGTACATTTTCATACCAGTTTTTTGAGTATTCAAGGCAAAGATACGAGGAAAAAAGTTTCGTTTCAGGTTGGCAGTACATAGTGATCGTATCAACAATCACAAATTCATTGATGATTGAACTTATATTTAATATTTTGTGAAACTTCATTCGGGTAGTATTGTGTGAATTATCTGTCAATGGAAGATCTGGAGTCAAAATATTAATAGTGAAGGTATTGGAAAATTCATGATTTTGTCTGAAGCCTCCAGTCTCCCATATAAAGAGTTTCTCGGTGATATTTGTTTGTCTCTTTTAATGATGTAGAGATATCGATCAGGATTCTTAGAATAATTTATGTTGAATGATGATCCTTGATCAACGCATATTCATGCTTAGTCAAAAACAAAAATAACATTTATCATTCGATAATTGTCTATACATATACATAAGATGTGGGTAATTAGCGCAATTTTATCGAATTTGCCTCTATGTATTTCTAGAGCTGAATGTAATTCTTCCTATCATTATAATCAGTAAATCATATGCCATTTTGCAGAATTTCAAAAATCTAGGCAATATATTCCCATTAATTTGTTCCTACTGACAAGTTTCTCACAAATTTTCAGTATCTCATCAACTTTACCAAAAAACTGAATTGTAGTGTTCTTCAGCTGTAGCTGAAAAAAAAATTATTTCTAGAATAGGCCTTGTACAGTAATTATGAAAATGTTCATTGAGTGAAAATTTTTGGATATTTTTGAATACATAAAGGATCAATTCATATATGTATAAAACATGTTTAAGGCAAAATATTATATTTGATGAAAAGTTCTCTATACGAAACCCTACTCGTGACCTTCGCGATGCATCTGATGATACTTTCTTGTGCACTGAAAACATCCGACACAGCAGTACCATTACCCCACCAGACAAATACAATACGGCAATATTGAATCTACTTGTGCTTAATACACATTTATGAGTTGATTCATCTCTCAAATTGATGAAGAGAAATTTCAAAGAAGATACCTTCGATGTTAATTTTTTGCAGTGATCTTTTCAATTGAGATTTTCATCTAATTAAAACCTAAAAACCTAATTGAGGCATGAGTTTTGCGCATTGTATCACGGTTCACAGTGAAGATCAAATCATCAACATTATTTTGGATTTGATGTATTCTGATAATTTCCGTTTTCTTTGTATTAAAAAATAAATGAACGATATTCATCATAAT
This sequence comes from Phaedon cochleariae, assembly GCA_918026855.4. Taxonomy (NCBI): domain Eukaryota; kingdom Metazoa; phylum Arthropoda; class Insecta; order Coleoptera; family Chrysomelidae; genus Phaedon; species Phaedon cochleariae. Next base: position 15,445,689 of record OU896709.1, on the reverse strand, counting down.
CATGATATGGATTATATTGCCCATTGAAGCAATGCCTCATCAATTCGAGTGGAATTTCATGAGCCGTTTCAAAGTTATGAAGCAAAAATGTTTTGAAATTTGTAATTTCAGAGCCGTCTAGCACCCAAACTATGCAACTTAGTGTACTGAGGTACATTTTTTTGCATCGATTTGTTTTATTCTGCATGAGGAATATGTTGTGAGTTTCTGTAAAAGACCTTCTTTAAGGACAACCTGTATATTTTTTTTACGTCCTACTGGAAGTCGTTCCCGCGCGGAGTGACTTTTCCGGTTGAAATCAAATTTCCATATCCAGAGTGTTTCTGAACTCAAAGATATATTAGCATCTCAAGAAGTCATAATATACGGAGATGAAAAACTGAAATTGGTCTTCATCCCGAAAACAGTTAAATATAAGTATAATTATGGACATATCAACAAAGGTTGTTATAGGAAGTTGTATCAATTCGAAATTCTAAAGTGCTACTATACTTTCCAATAAAAGTATTGGGTAGAGAATATCAGAATATGCTTTCGACTAGAATTTGAAACTGATTTGTTTGTCTGTGCCATCACCATGTATCACAGCCTGTATACATTTCGAGCCTCATCATTGGGATCTCAGAATGTAGCATCAGAGTTAGAAGATCGGTTAAATGGAGGCAAATTGGGCAAATATGACAACAAAATGTCGATTTGAAATTTGATAAATTCCGAATACTTTTTTGAAAAGAACTGAAACTTCACGATTTCATCCTCATTTTTGTATACCACGACTATTCGGATAGATGTAACGAAATGAATTACACATTCCTGGCATATTCATTGCTGCTTCTAGTGTTCTACTAGATGGTATAATGATAATAATAATCTCTCAAAGTTTTAAAAAATCCAACTTTTGTCTTCTTTCCCTATCCTCCCTAGATACGCACGATGTTCTTCGTATATTATAGGGATGACAATAATACGGCCCTGGATTTTTTCATTATGGATTTCGAAAGCTTTTATCTCCTGAAATCTTTACGGTGTATCGCACTTATTCGGAAAATTCATATTAATGGCATTTTCTGAAAGAACTCACGTATGTTATATAGAGAGACAGAAAATAGATTCCAAATAGAAATAAAAAATAAACACCTTCTTGGAATAAGTGCGATACACCGTTGATTTTATTATACAGGGTGACATAGAAAAAATTACATTGCATAGTGCCACACAATAGAGGATACTAAAATAAGAAAAAAAGTTCCTATGAACAAGGGTCCGCAAGGCCTTCGGTAAAAAGATACGGGGTGTTGAATTTAAATTTTTTCTTGCGTTTTCTTTGAATATCTTCAGTTATAGACACAAGAAATGGATGAAATGTGGTATACAGGGGTTTTTTATCATGCTAAATTCAAATATGATCTTAGTTATGTGTTGACTGATAGAGGGCGCTACATACAGGGTTCCATACCTATTGAATCGGTCGTAACTTTTTTGCTATCCACTGTATGTCATTTTCGATGGAAAAATTTGTGTATCCCTTCTTTCATAATTAGGAAAGGTATACCAAGTCGCTAAAAGCAATGGTTCCAGTACAAATGCATCTAAAAGCCGACAATGCACGCAAATTATTCAAAAAGCGCTAAAGTAACTTTTATAAAAACATTGATAAATACTTCAACGATTACATTTTGATGGTATGATGAAAAATATGATCAAATAGAACAAAACATTGAGTTTTTAGAAGATGTTCAAATTGTTGCCCTCGTACTTCCATACATTTTTCCATTAAAATTCAACACCCCGTATCTTTTAACCGAAGGCCTTGCGGACCCATGTTCATCGGAACTTTTTTCCTTATTTTAGTGTCCTCTATTGTGTGGCACTATGCAATTTACTTTTTTCTAAGTCACCCTGTAGATTAAAAGCTAATTGCAATCCATAATGAAAAATCCAGGGCAGTATTCAAAAAACCAAAGTTGATGGTGGCAGCTCCATCTTGTAGAACAAAGAACGTAAAATCATAAATCAAATTGAAATAAAATCGCGAATATTCGGAAATATCCGGAATTTCAAAACGGCATTTTGTTAGTCATGAAATTGCGTAACTTCAAGTTGCCGTTTCGAAGTCGTAAGAAGAGTTCATTTTTGACTATTTTTGTGAAATCCATCGAATTATCTACCACACCAGAAGTGGTGAGCTTTCTGAATATTCATGCCTTCGGTGTCCATCGGCCAACATTTAATCTTTTGGTTGGGGGATAACGAGGAAGATGGTCCAACGAGGGATTAAACCCTATCCACAAATTAGTGTTCGTAGAGATAAGACAAAGTTATTATGATAGTTGAGGGTCGACTAGGGGTCGAAATGTTCTCGTTAACATCAATTTAGCTAATAATTGCTCTGTCTCTCTTCCAACTTATGTGTTCGCTGCATTCAATTAATATAGTGGGAGAGCCGCACGGAATAAAAGGAATTGTTGAATCAAGCAAAATTCAATTGAATGGAGCAAATATAAGAGTCATTAATGCACGACAAAATATAATCTTGAAATGAGTAAATCTATATCTTGTTCCAGAGAGAGAAGTTTGAATCTAGTAAATATCTTGCATGAACTCTGTATATTATTCGGTCAAGCACATCCATGATTTGTTTATGAAGAGATGTTAAATTGGCTCAAACAATAATTATGATTGATTGAGAATAACAAGATATCGATTCAATCGAATATTCATAGTTGCTTCAATGAAATATTTGGTTGATTCAATGAAATATTTTGTTGATCCAATAAAATATTTCTGTATTTTCATTCGACACATTGTTTTGTTGAACCAAAATCAGTATTGATTCGGGAATTTTCTGATATTTCATATCAATCGAATAATAAGGAAACTAGTCGACTTCTAGCTTAGATCTCCAGTTTCTTCAGCTGATGCGAAACTATTCCGGCTTGCTAAGCATTCTATATAAGTTCGACTTGGGTATCTGCTGATATTCCAAACACGAAGCATCAGGTTTCAGGTTTATAATGAATCCGAGGCAGTCATATAGACAAGACGAAATGATCGCCATCTAGAGGTGAAATTGTAGAATGATGTACAGGGTGGCTGGAATCCGAGCCTCATCATTGGGATCTCGTGAACCGTGAGAGATACAGGGTCGGTTAAATTATGGCAAAGTTGCGCAATTTCATGCCTAACAAATTGCCGTTCTGAAACTTGGAAATTTCCGAATACTTTCGGAGATATCCGAAAAAAATCAAAATTCCATAAAATTGTTTTAATTTTTTTCTGGCGTTATTTGAAGAAATTAATCAATACGAATAACTTTTTATCAAGGCCACTTTTTCTTCCCTACAACATGGCAATTTCAAATTCGAAATCTGACGTTTCGTCTTCCAGAAACCATCATCAACTTACTTTTTATAAATACGGACCTGGATTTTTTTATTTCATTTTTTGTTACCTTCGGATAGATCAAAAACTAAGAGCTATCACAAATTCCGATTTTCAAATGTTTCAATGACTTAAAATCACAGTTTCTTAATTTTTTCAAAATATCCAATGCAATTACCGAAAATGGAAAAGGCGGCTATGCTTTTAGAGATGAAAAGTTACAACCACTCGTCGAAGTTTGACAGTTCAAGGTTTTGAATAATTTACGCGATCAAAAATGGTGTTTTCCAATTCAGAGAAACGTGATATGGTCCGAATTTATTATAGTACTAATAGAAACTCGCAAATTTTATGTGAGAGATATTTCCAGCAATACCCCGAACGACCACAACCGCATTATATGTATTTCAATAATTTGGACAAGAATTTGAATCTGTATGGTAGTTTTAGTAAGCCCCTAAATGCGTATGGCGGAAGATTTGGAGCGGAAGATGAAGGAGCTGTTATAAATGCGGTAAGTTTCTGAAAGAAATAATTTATTCATTTATTTATGTTTTACTTAGTCACTTGTCATAACACACCAAGATTTTCAGTGGCCGCTGACAATCATGATCTGGATCACCATATTTACTGAGGTCGTCGATATGGCAACAATCAACCCATTCGATGATGTTTTAGAAATAGAGTAACTACCGTTTGCTAGCATTTAAATTTTCTCTCTAACGTTCCACCTATCCTGAAGGGCATTAAATAGTACTATGTACACCTCGGAACTAATGTGTTTTTAAAACCCTTGACAAATCATAGCCCTCCTGATGGTCGGGCTATAAACATTTTGTCATTGATTTGAAATACCACTTCATTTCCTAGGCGTATAATATTCTATTATACTCTGAGAGAGCTGGCTATACGGAGCTGCTCCGGTATATTGTAGAAAAAGTTTTTGAGAAGAAACTTCCTGACAATAATTATCTTGAATATTTTCAATTCTAATAATTCAACTGAACCATCAAGAACATAATATAAATTGAGATTCAAAGAATTCTGTTGGCTGACAGCTAGTCGGGAACGTTGGAGATTCACCAAATCTGCAGATCTAGTTTTGTAATTGTGTATGTCGGAGTGTTTGTGAAACTCATTCAAGGTATGTATACCTACCTACTGTGTATTTCCAGCAGAACAGTTGATATATGCATGAAGGGGAGGACAAAGATATATCTCTCTATTCAAGATTTGCCATTATTCGTATCGCTTTTTCTACGATTGAAATGGATGCCAGGAAATAACGTGCGTGAACTTAGACAAATAAAATTGTCGAACAGCAATCTTCTTGTCGCATGTTTTGCTTTAAATACACAATTAGCAAGTCTTCATGATCGATTATCATTATAGAAATATTTTAATGATGAATTGCATAGATATTCTGCATGGAATCGATGTGAGTTGTGAAGTTTTGGGCTTCAGGGACCCATGAACATGTCTTGCACCGAGACCCTCAGACAACTCTTGCTTAGACCCGGTACTGTGCAGATTATAATGAGCTATAGATAGATACACGTGATCAGTATAACCTCATATGACGAGATTACTAGCTGTATAAGACGAGATTACTAGCTGTATAAGACGAGATTACTAGCTATATAAGACAAGATTACAAGTTTAATATTACGACTCTAATACTAGCTCAATATGACGAGTCTATTAGCTTCATCTCACTAGTCGACTAGGTTAAATAAGGAGTCTACTAGCTTTATATGACGAGAGTTTCAGGTTTAAAAGAGAAAACCATGAGCTTCATATCAGGGTTCTTAGATTGATATGAAGTGATAGCTACCTCCTACCTCCAATCTCCATATGAAAGGTATACTGATTTCAGAAAAAGAGCTAACTAGTATTCAAATCTTGGGTACTTAATTCAATCACTAGATACTCACATTTACATGCCGAGGTTACTAATTCGGTAAAACTGGATTCCTACCTTGATATGCCAAGATAATGTGATCCTCTAGGATTGTTATTTGGGAATATACCAAAGTGTATTTGTAAAAGATGGGTTTATGACATTCAGATATTGAGTATATGAATTTCATATATTCGGTATAGGATTTTTCTTCCGTGTGGGAAGTGAGATTTAAATCTTGAGGTGTAAAATAAAAGAAATCATGAGATGAACAGATTCTAAGACAGGCGTCTGTTACTGGCGAATCTAATTGTTTTATTCGAAATAATTGGTGTTAATGATACCATTATGATAATGATGTTGATACCTACCTATAGAACCAATTTGTGGGATAATGATCATTAGAAGTGAGTTGAGGTGATGATAATTACGAAGGCATTTTTCAGAGGTAAATCAACTGGGATTAACGAATATTGGTTGATTGGTATATATCAGTTCATATTCACAGGGTGATCAAGTATGTAGCAGATCCCAACTCATTTTCATTCCATTGAAATATATTGTATATATACAGGGTGGGTCACGGTCGATGGCACCTTAGACGTTTACGGAGAACGGGACATACGATCATTCTGAAAATTTGGTTACCCAAGTAATTGCTCTTGATCTATCGATCTGGAATATCTTCAGCTCTGCGGCGTTGCCGCTTCTATCGAAAAGTAGCAACAACTTTGTTATTTTAAAAGGAACACCCTGTATTTTATCGCATTTTCAGATTCCCTCTGGAGAGCTGATTTCATCGATGTATCACACTTGGGGTCTAGCGAAAATGATTACAGAGATATAGGGTGTGATAAATCGACATTTTTCAACTTCAGGTATTTTTTTTGTCGAAACTATTCATTATTGGTCGAAACGATTCACATGTCCCTATCCCAACTTTTGATCAACTATCTACTGACATTTAATTGAAACAAATACAGGGTGGTGCAGAATTCAGATTCTTGATCACCCGGTATATGTCTCAATTAAATATCAGTAGATAGTTAATCAAAAGTTGAGATAAGGACATGTAAGCCGTTTTGACCAATAATGAATAGTTTCGACAAAAAAAATTCCTAAAGTTGAAAAATGTCGATTTTTCACACCCTATATCTATCATTTCCGCTAGACCCCAAGTGTGATATATCGATGAAATCAGCTCTTCAGAGAGAATCTGAAGATGCAATAAAATACAGGGTGTTCCATTTAAAATAACAAAGTTGTTGCTACTTTTCGATGGAAGCGGCAACGCGGCAGAGCTGAAAATATTCTAGATCGATAGATCGAGAGCAATTACTTGAGTAACCAAATTTTCAGAATGATCTTATGTCCCGTTCTTTGTAAACGTCTAAGGTGCCATCGACCGTGACCCACCCTGTATATTTGTTATTTCGAGCTTATCAAAATATGTCGTTTCATGGTATCGCCTGTATCTTCCTGTATGGCCTCTGATGGGTTCGATTGTGAGCCTATGCGCATCGTAAGGCCACCTGAGGCTGCTTCTTATTGTATCCCTCTTTCATCGAATGTTTTTGCGCCAATTTCCAAAATCAGGCTTTTGTTAGGATTCATAATTATCGCTGTGAGTGGATTTCGGGAGATTTCTAGAATTTTGCAGTGCATTTTCGGCTATAATTGCACGAGTGCATAAAAATTACCGATAATTTTGCAGGGAAGCCTGTTATCTAAAAATTGCAAGAGTTTACATTTTCTTATTCTGGCGAAAGAGCCCGAGTCCGAAGGAGGAGTGCTCATTTACAAAATACGAAAATAATCGAATGCAATTTGTATAAGATTACACGCTTAAATACAAAATTGTCTTGTCACTCTTATGCACGAATTCATTGGAATATTTCACGAAGTAAGGAATTCTGTCTGTTGAATTTGGTATTTTTTGGTTCACTTTCATTAATACTTTTTTCGAAGTCCATCTGACATTTACTTGTATTGTTTACTGACATCTAGCGACATGGCTTTATAAATGTGTTGTTATGACGACGGGATCTCTTCGCAGTGCAATCTTCGCTCTGCAGTGCAATTACCGATATATGAGGGAAATATTCGAATATATCTAAAGTGACACCTATTTCAGAGAATTTCTTGGAACTTGCAGCAGCAATTTACTTCAATTATGTACAATTCCCTGTCCAATTCTTGATATAATGATGATATTCATAAATCCATAAGTCATCATTGAGATGAACTCCAGAGGATCATTTGAGTTCGTCCGGCCTTGTCAGAATGGATTCTAGAGCTACGACTAAGAAAAATTTGAGAGAATGCCTGAAGACTGCTAGAAAATTTTGACCAACTCTATGCCAGTGCCGTTGGGGAGGAAATAAAATATATATCAATTTTTGAAAAATATTTTGAAAATCGATTCACTTTCTTAAAACATTTCTTCTCCTGAAGACAAGATTGAAATTGAATTGAAAACCATTGTGTTCACACTTCAATTCAAAACAAAATTAAAATAGGTTCAACCGCTGTTGAGCGTGGAAATAGTACGACTTGTTTCTTCCTGTATCATGATAAATATATGAGCCTTTTTGGAAACATAAATTCAGGCTCACATTTCGAAACGTCAGTCTTCGATTTGGTTGGAATTTCACCAAAATCGAACAAGAATTGAAGAGGGGACAGGGCGCCCCATCTGGTTATTTTTTTGATGGTAAGTGTATATGCTATCTCACCGTTTTTATGAACTGTTACTTCGTTCTTCGCATCAATTCTCCTTGTTTCATTTACTTCCCATGAGCGACACTAGATGAGTAAAATGGAGGTTGGGGGGGAAATTTCATATATTGAGGTTTTTTCTCACTGTGAAGTGGTTCTTCAATCCTACTTTGTCAAATATTATGAATGATTCCAATTAATCTCCCTTTGGCTGAATGAAGTTGATTACTTATGAAGATAAATCATGATATTTCGCGATATTATCTATAATTTTTCACTATCGTTATATTATAATATGTTATTCATGACTTGTCAGTCATTTTTTTGCCAATGAATTATTTTCTAGGAAAGTTGCAGATTATATTTTGCAACAGCGCCTAATACTTCGAGTCCGTCCACACCACTCAAAATACTGACAGGCACATCAAGAGAGGAAGGGCCATTGGTGTCGGCTTCATTCTAGTCTCACCGATGGAAGTTAATTAGGAAAAATAGTATCATTGAATGAAGCCGATATTGATTCATTGATTCAATGATATTTTCGTTTAGGATCAAGCTCTATTCGAGATATTTGCATGCATAATGAAGTCAACTACCTCCTGCATCCCTATGTGAATGTTTTTGTTTACCAGTTTTACTTCTGCTTCTATTTTTTTTTTATTCTTCGTTTTTAATTCGTTAGTTATTCGTTAGCTATTCACTAAAGCTATATTCTTCACCATCAGCTATTCTCAAACAAGATTCAGATTGTACATCACAGTTTGCCTCCCCGAAAATAAGGAATTGCTTCAATTTGAAAATTAAACCGACTTGGACTTTATTGGTCGCTATTTTGTACAGCGTGGACAAAGAACTGAAGAGTTCCGAACTTATTTTATGAAAATTCATCTGAAGGAAACTTCCCCATTTTGGACGGAAACAGATTCTTGATGCGTCAAATCTCATACTGATCGCTATACTTTTTACAATGGTGCCATTCGCTAAAACACCTCTTAGGATTCGAATTCAATGCATTTATATCGATATCACTCTGAATAATTTATTGTTCCGAGGGTTTTCCATACCCAATGATGTTTCATTTCGTACACAAGTTTTATAAGGTCGAAAAACATTAACGGATTGAGCTAAAATAATAAAACCAATATCGTTTATTTCAACAAACTATAGTGATCACAAAGATAATAGTCAATTATTGAAGACGATTTGGAATCCATGACCAGCGCCCTGTCCTCCGAAATAAGACCCAATCCCAAACCCGCCAAATGATCTGGGATACAAGTCAAACGATGAGACTGTCCGATGTTTAACTGGAATCAGAAGTGGGATGAAAATTTGGTGGATGTGAGCTGGAATATATGCATGGTTCCGTATTCGGCCTGAAAAACAAATTCAATACATTTCACTCGATTATAATAATTATGTGTAGAGATTCAGATGGAAGATTAGGTTTCATCGTTTACAAACTTCTCAGGGATACAGCAACTGCAATCGCGCTTTTTGAAAATTACACAAAATTATTCAAATCTGACAAGACAGTCATCATTATGATCTCGTAATTCAAAAATATATGAGAGTTTCAGTCGGGTTGATTCATGAAATTCTCTGTGAAAGAACATACACAATTACTTCGCTTATTTTTTTGGGATACTGAATAGAGACACGAGATATTAAACTTCTAGATATAATGTCTAGAGAAAGAGAAAGAGAGGAATTGACAACATAGGAGTGAGGCACTAGGCGCTACCGAAACAGCTAATGGTTGGGTGAAATTATGGCACTTTGCATGCTGATAGTATTGTGAATATGATATTTCTCTTTCCCTAACTTGGAAACCACTCGAACGATGTTGATTAAATTTCGCTCACAGACTAATGTAGTACATTTCTGAATGATTATTAAAATCATTTGGAGTATTTCTCTGTGGCGTAGTTAATGGGACGTCGGCATCTTCTTTTCCCTTTCCCAATCCACGTCACTGGATATTCTACACAGGAGATTTCATTCTTGGATTCCTTGTTCGATTCAGAAAATAAAATTATCCTTGCATATTACTGGTTTCTGGCTTCGTTTTTGAGATACTTATTTGAATTTGGGGAGATGCAAGTAGTCCAAGAGTGAGGTTTTCTAGAAGCTGTGAATAGTATGGTTTTCAATGATCTTTATGGAAGTAGGCATAGACATATTGATGTAACGGCCGTCGAGAACACAATCCTTTCCTTTTTTAGGAAATAATTTCCAATAGGGTGTTCTCGTATAAAACTTTACTTTGTGTTGTTATTTTATCACCCATTGGAATTAATGACGTTGAAGCTGGACCATCCTGTATACTCATTACTTCATGGCAAGGTGATGTGGGAACGAGATAGTTACTCATTTTTAATATTTTGTATGTTCATACTCTGATGGGTATTCACACTGGAAAAAAAAAATGAGTGAATTTTCACCCAAACTTCACTCAATAATGTCTCAATTTCGGTCCACACCCGATTGAGTTGAAAATTCACTCTACTTGACTGAGTGAAATGGTAATTGAATGAGTGAATATAAGGGATCACAATTGAGTCAATGTTCCCAGTTCAGATTTGAATATTATTTCAGCTCTGTGATTTCTTGAGTGAGTTTCCGCTCATTTTTGAGTGCCTTGAACATTTATTGAGTATGTATATGCCCATTATTGAGTGCTTTTATACCCAAAATGAGTATTTCAAAACTTTTCATGACTGCATGGTTTTATATAATATTGAGTAAATATGATATATAATACAAAAGTTTACTAACAATCAGAGTAGATTACAATACAATTACAATCATCAGGGGCGCGCCTAGACACTTCGCCGCCCGTGTGCAATATGTTCTGGGCCGCCCTCGAAAAAAATTCAAATGAAACGAATTTTGAAAACTGACATATTTTGGAAACTGAAAAGAAACAAATAATATATCAAACTCGTTTCAAGATGTCTCAAGAGATGATTGCATTCACGGAACATAACATAATATAAATAAACATAAGTAACATAACAAATAATATACGAATTGAAGAATTCATATGAAATTAACAATATTTCATTAACATATGAGGTTCAGGTAATACTTTGAGAAAAACACATGGAGGGGCGATAATATCACAGTGAAAATCATCATTTTTCTCGCTTTCTGCTGAGGAAATTCTTCGATGAGCATGTCAACATCGATTGTTTCTAATAATTCAGATTCGAAGGATATTGAAGCAAGGTCCTGGCTCATTTTAGACCTCAAATAGTTTTTTATTATCTCCAACTTAGAAAATGACCTTTCTCCATTAGCAACTGACACCGGTAAAGTTAATAAAATGTTTATACTGTGAAATCTGTTGTCCCGTCTATATCTGCTTCCTTGTGATTTTCATCTGTTAACTTTTCTTGCAAATTTTCATAACTTTCGAGTTAACTTGTTTCATCAAAGTCCTTACCAAAAGCTAACTAGAGAAATCCAGAACATTAATTATAATCTTTGAGAGACTCGAATCTCTCATCGAGAGAACATGTTATTTGGTCGGTGATGGCATAAAAAAAATATCTTGAATTTGCGTGCTGTTGGTAGTCAGTCTGATAATCATCATTTCCCTCGCGCATAATCAAACAATTTTGGTCTCTCTCTCCTTCTAGACGTTTCTGGAAAGTATGTTTCAGAATCTGAATTATCAGCTATTGTCCGAGAATTTTTTCAAAATTTTTGAATAGTTTCCATCGGATCTGAATGCAGCAATAAAAATCTCAAATTATTCAATTGATCAAGACATGCTTCAATATTGAGTGTAGAACATGAAAAGAATTTCCTACAGATGTTGATTTTTAACAAAATTTCATGATGCCATATCAGTATGGAACAGATGAATCGAAATTCATTGATTTTGCTAGCCATTGAGAATACTTTGTGTTTAGCCGACAAATCGGAACTATCATCTTGAGATACTTCCACAAGTGCATTGAAAATGTTCTTAGTCTGATGCCGAAAAGGTTTTCGTACGCGATATCGCACAGACAAAATTTTCATACAATTGAATGTAGTCCAATGGCTAAAAAATTCAATTCTTTCATTACTCAGCTAATGCCAAAGATTACTGAAATAGTTTATCTTCTGTAGTTTATGCTAATGCGAAGCGATGGTAGTATATCGCGAAAAATCGTGCCGCTATCGTCCTGACTCCTGTGGGCCACCAGCGTAAGAAAGGTTGTTTGTTCTTATTTTTCCTTCTATTAAGTGTTGTTAATTTACTGAATGGGATTGAAATTTTATTACAAGGATTCCCATAGTCTACAGAGTAATATAATGTTCAAAATAACGAAGTATTATTTAGTATCTCGTGATTGGCCGCCCCTGAGGGTGGCCGCCCGTGTGCGGTGCACGCAGTTGCCACTGTATAGGCGCGTCCCTGACAATCATAATATACTCCTAATGAAGAACAAAGCTATATAACACAATTTGAAATCATCAGTACATGCGGTCTCGGCTGCCGAAATCAAGTATGACTTCTTCTCGCTGCAGAATCTTACTAACAAGCTCGTTGACACGTTGACAGTCACATCAATCTGCAGACAAAAAATGCATATATAAACAGCTGATTCAAAAATGTATTCGTCAGAGCAGATTAGTTCTGGGTATATGTCACCTAAATAGAGACAAATCCACGAATATCGTTTCAAACAAATATTTTATCGATCTCATGAATGATCACAATTGAACTATTCAATCAGTTTTGATAACACTTTCTCAATTAGGATTCAATATACCTAATTTGGAAAAAATGTGATCAATGATGATTCAATTTACTCATTTCTGATTTGAAATACTCTTATTTGAATATCTTTCAGTCACTATTGAGTGAAAAGCAAACACACGAACATGGCCGTGCATGGCTATGAAAGACATCAACGGCGATATGGACTATTCAACAGAAGAAAACGTATATTGATTCATCTGAACGTCAAGGTAATCGGATATAAATCAACACTATATATACAATACAATTCTTAAAAATCACACCATCCAAATGAATATTTGAATTATTTGATACAATTCACGATCATCAGCTATGTTGTTGAAAGCCATCATGCATGATGTATTTTACGAAATCAAACTTACCCGCAGTATATAGGTATTCCCAAACCTCACAGATATAATCATGCTGATAAACTGTTTGTGCTCGAACTTGCAGCAAGTACTTCTATTCAATTATAATTCACTTCGCTGAAATGGAAAGCACAGGATTGTTTTTATTAACTTCCATCAAGACTGACGCTGCGTTATCAATCGGACAAAACGGCCTTTGTTTAGTCTCGACCTGGCTCGAGTCTTCCTCGCTGATGACCACAGAGATTCGGACATTCCTTCACTTCATTAAGAATAGTTAAAACATATAATATTGTGGTGACTTAGAACGGTCATCACGTTATTCCCAAATACACTGTTCACTGTTTGCACGTTGAGAAGGGACTATGAGACAGTGAGATAACTGAGATGCTAACAATAAACTGCGCATGGACCGGCTCTCTCACCAATTATTTGGTGAAATCGCTCGATTCTCACATGTTTCATCTAATGATTGAGTAAAAGCCACTCTTATATGGTTTCCTTGTTTGTTTTATTCCAAAATTTGTGCTATTCAATCAAATTTGTCATAAACATTGTCATTATTGGAAGGAATTGTGAAAATACCCAGATTTCATTGAATATTTACTCAAAAAGTTCACTCAGTAGATTAACTCATTACCAAATTCGTAGTCACTCAAAAGGATTTATTACAGTGCAAATTGTACTTTGTCAAGAAAGATCAAAGAGTGAATCAAAAGCAGAAAACTTCCAATTTTCATGATTAAATAGACTCAACACTATAGTCTCTAATCGAGTTATATAAGAAACCAATATAAATTGAACACGAATTATATCAAATTTCCGTCATTTCCTCCTGGGATGAGCCATCAGGAGATTCCAGGATATCCAAATTGAGTAATTGAATTTTCAAAATTCTCGCCAGGATTTCGAGGTCACAGAATGGGTGTGACATAATATCAACGCCTAACCCTTCACCCCACCACATGTAAAAGAACTCAAGACTCCTTGAAGTCGTTCCAGGTGGAAATACCTGACCTTTAGACTAACAAATAATTGTTCAAAGTTATGTTCACTAACCTGGTAACCACTCGTGAGTACGAGATATCCTGGAGCTAACTGACATGGAAAATTCACCATTCGCATTCTTCACGTTAGTCCCTGCTTTTGTCATATTCAATAAGAGGAGTCTCCTTGGATTTTCCATTGCAGGAAATGTGACAAAGCCAAGTTCAAGTGGTGATCTTTTTATCGAGAGGCCATCAAGATTCAATATTATCTGGCAGAATATGATATAATTTAAGTTTCTCTGAAAATACAAAGGATGATGAGAAATAAGATATCAAAGGGCAAGTACTCCACGGGAGATGCTGAAGAAAATTGGAAATACTCAGTCTCCGTGAAATAATTTCATCCGTTTCGCATAGTTATTGAATTGGTTTCATGTTCCCGATTTTCTGCTTATAATGCCTTGACGGAATACTGTTCTACTATCCGGCAATCGCATTATACAGCGTGTATCTAAATAACGCCGAAAAATTATGAGGGGTGATTCCTTGTTATATTCTAGCAAATAAAGTTCATATAAACATGTGTCCTAACTTGCTCCGTTTTTGAGATACAGGGTGTAGAAGTTGGAAGTATGAATGGTTTTTATTTCTAGCCCCCCTGTATAAGCTTTCATGGTGCCAAAATTCAGTATGGTTGAAGATTGAGGAAGCCCCAAAATTTCAAAATGATTGGAATTGGAGTTATTGAATAATCTCAATGGAATAAGTCTTCGAAACACCTACATTAAATTTGGAGTCAAATCGAATTTTTATTGCTTCCTCAAGAACTGAGCTAGATAAAAAAATCACACATGGTATAAAAAAGTTGTTATTCAAATAGTTCAATCTAATAAAAATATGAAACTCAGAAAAACCGGTGGTGTACAATGACAATCACCATAAATATCGATAGATTTACCCACTGTCACGCCACTAGAAATATCATTCCGAATCTAATTGCACCAGAAGAAGCTCCATAATGTTCATAGGAAGTTTTTTTATTATTCCAACGAGTACTATACGCTGTTAAATTTTCCGTATTAAAAAACAGACCACCCTGTATATAACTTTTTTGTTAATCCCAATTCCCACGACAATTACATAGAATATTTATTCAATGTTGGGAAAAGAAAAATGGTATACCTACCTATTTTATGATATGTATTTCTAATTTGCAAATATTGGGATGGAATCATTCCGAAAATTTATAGGTTTGCGCAACAAATTGTAGATGTATTTTATTCTATTTTCATACTGCGAATCATTATACTTTCAAATAGGAATAGATTAACAAATTTAGACTAAATATCAATATTTTGTGAAGTCCTATTGATACAAAATTTCAATATATGGATGTATACAAATTGAGTAGAAACAATGAAATATAATCATTAATAAGATATTCCATTGGTAAAGCCATTGTCGATCTAAATGAGAGGATACCTCTTGCTTACTAACTAGCTTTTCGATCCAGATCGATAATGTTGAGGCGAATTATTAGAAGTTATTATCACAAGAAAATTCAAAAAAAACGCCACGGAGACGAGACCAAACTGAGTGAGAAGTCATAATATGTCCTTCTCTCTTCCGCAAGGAACTGAGGTGATATCATCTAATAACCTTGTATGGTTGGTAGCGAAACCAATGAACTGAATGTAATCAACATTGCTCTACCCATCCTAAAAACGGCGCCATGCTTCTTTTTAATACACACATTTGAGGAACCTTTATTGTTCAAAATACACATAGATCAAAATTATTTCAAGAAATGACTAACAGTAAAGAAGAGGAACTTTCAACAACAGCGTTTGTCTACTCCCGTATTAAAATACCCGAATTGAATATCTGATACTGAATTATTAATATTGTTCAGGCATATAGAAACACGTACTTGGGAATATGATCAAATGATCTAAGTGTGTTCGTGTATGAAGATGTCCAGTGCAAAAGCCGTTTCAGGCAGTAGCAGAAAATGTTAAAGGTTCTAAGGATATCAAATCTATCCAGATCCCTGATCGCTCTACGTAGCCGCCATCTTTCAAACACCCTGTAAATTCATATCAACATTGCAAATTGAGAATGAATATTTGTATCTCCTCTGATTATCATTTGCTTCATTTCTATACATGATTGTTTTCTTCTCAGATATTGCACAAATCATGAAATACTCTTCAAATATAGAGAAAATTTCTCCGAATATTTTAGGCAATTTCAATCTTTGATCTACCTACTAGCAATGCTAATATCCGTCTCGAATCTCGAATGTATATGATGCCAACAAAGAATCAAATTTTCATTTAGTAACTGCTTGAATTGTGATCATGAATCAATTTATCCCCAACCAGTGACAAATTTTCGGGTGTGTATAATTTGCGGACTGGAATAAAATGTTGCGGACTGACTATTTCCATCAAACTTTTCCATGTTTTTATTACATACCTGGATTCAGCTCACCGATATACACGATGAGAAGTTTCAGTTTTTTTTCTATGACCCCCCCTGGGGAGCACTTTACTCCTGTGTCTTTTCATAAAATCTTGCGGACTTGGTATTTTTGAGAGTCGAATCATCTCGATTTCACCATAAATCGATTTATCTCATGAAAATACACGATGAATAGTTTTTGAATTTTTTCCCCAGCCCCCTTGGGAAGCACTATACTCGTGTGTTTTTTCATAAAATCTTGCGGACTGGGTATTTTTGAGGGTCAAATCATCTCAATTTTACCATAAATCGATTTATCTCATGAAAATACACGATGAAAACTTTTTGAATTCCTTCCCCAGCCCCCCTAGGGAGCACTTTACTCTTGTGTTTTTTCCTCGGTTTCTTCATAAAATCTTGCGGACTGGGTAATTTTGAGAGTCAAATCATCTCAATTTTACCATAAATCGATTCATCTCATGAAAATACACGATGAAAAGTTTTTGAATTTTTTCCCTAGCCCCCCTGGGGAGCACTTCACTCTTGTGTTTTTTCATGAAATCTCGCTGACGCTGAGGCTTATGATCTTTAAATGAGCAAAATAAGGTACCAATAAAAAATATATCAATTCATGGATGAGAATTATTTTCATATTATATCATATCATATCAGACTTTCGGTCTGTGAGATATAGGAAGATTAAAACTTTTGTTCGTGTATTTTCATGGGATAAATCGATTTATGGTGAAATTGAGATTATTTGACTCTCAAAAATACCCAGTCCGCAAGATTTTATGAAGAAAAACAAAAGTAAAGTGCTCCCCAGGGGGGCTAGGGAAAAAATTCAAAAACTTTTCATCGTGTATTCTCATGAGATAAATCGATTTATGGTGAAATTGAGATGATTTGACTCTCAAAAATACCCAGTTCGCAAGATTTTATGAAGAAGCACAGGAGTAAAGTGCTTCCCAGGGGGGCTAGGGAAAAAATTCAAAAACTTTTCATCGTGTATTTTCATGACATGAATCGATTTATCGTGAAATTGAGATGATTTGACTCTCAAAAATACTCAGTCCGCAAGATTTTATGAAAAAACACAAGAGTAAAGTGCTCCCCAGGGGGGCCATAGAAAAAAAATTAAACTTCTCATCGTGGATATCGGTGAGCTGAATCCAGATATGCAATAAAAACATCGAAAAGTTTGATGGAAATAGCCAGTCAGCAACATTTTATTCCAGTCTGCAAATTATACACACCCCAAATTTTCTCTCAGCCTGTAATTCTGAACCTATAACACGATATAAATACGAAAGTAAACATCATAAAAAGTGTCCTATTGTTTGACACAATTAACGCTGGCCATGAGTACGTAGTAAATACCTACAGATCTAATTAATGATATTATTATGAGAAATCAACAGTCAATTAGCCACAATTTAATACACCATCATTATTGTATGAGTATACTTTGATTTTCCCTTTACCTTCAGACGATGGCCGATCATAGTTTACCGAGCCTAATACGTTCAGCCTTTCACTGTATTCACGATCTTGATTTCTTATCCAACACACACTGTACACACTGGTCGACTTGATCTATATTCAGATTAATCTGCAAATCGACTTGCTTAACCTCCTGAATATGAATGATGTAATAATGTACAATTCGTTCAAAGGTACCCCAATACATGCAGATGAATAACGCTATAACTTGTTGTTAGTGAGATGTGATTGCTTCATTGTATTTTTGCCTACTGATGAATATATTATAATATTATTACAGATTCGAATGACAAACTTCTCACCACATCATTTTTGTCTCATGTTACAATTCCATAAGTGGAATCACCTCAAATTTTTTTCAATGATTATCAACCATTTTTTTAAATCTCGTGGAGCGCACGAAAGGAAATTCCCATGATGCTCGAAGAATATCGTGGGGGATAAGAAGAGGAGGTAGGTTTTTGAATATTGTTTGAACTTTCGTTTGATATAGGTTTTGGGATTACTTCCATTGGCAAAGAATTCCAAAGCTTGAATGTGTCTAAGTCAATTAATTATCTACCCACATCCGGCCATCATACACACTGTAGTACTGCTTCAACTATATCGTGGGTGGTCATCTCACGTAATGACGTATCTCATGAAAATCGGAATCTGAGATACTTCATCAAGTGATTCATATTCTTGTACATCATGATCTCACAAAGTGGCGTAACTCAATATTCAATGGTTTTCGTGCAATTGAAAATCTAATACCCAGCCTATCTCAAATTATTGGAGTTACGTCAGTACGTGAGATATATTTTCATTATGTGTTGAAAATGTCGAAAGTGACGTATCTCACATAGGGTTTGTCGCAGAAATCAAAATATCTTGGGTGACGTATATCAAGGTACTGAAAGGAGGATTGTACAAGTGGAATGAATTTCTGTGTTTTTATCAATAAAAATGAATATTCAGATTTGTTATTCATTTGAATTCACTCGATATCCATGGGTGTATCTGAGGCTCCATTAACAAACATGATCTCACGTAGTGACGTATCTCATAACTTTTTTTTTTCGTTTTTGGGGATGCTTTTTCGAAATCTCACCATATCATGACAACTAGTTCCAGTTCATCCACTGATAAATGTAAAAATAATGATCTTTCATGAACAACCCTCTGAAATATGAGCTAATTAAGATGTTGAAAATCTTTGAACTGCTCTGCTGTGAAATTAGGAAAACTGAGATACGTCACTACGTGAGATGACCGTCGATATGCACCCTTGTATTTGGGAGTAGATGAGCGGTTCATTCTGTAGCTTTTTTTTCCAAACATGTGTTAATCAGAAGGAATAACCGAACGCACTTTGGATTGAGTTTTGTTTATCATTGAATGGCCTTCAGTCATCAGAATCACATCATAAAAATCAGGAAATTATTTTATGCTATATCTCTTTTTGGGAACTGATTGCATTATTCTAATTGCTCGCGCCTCAAATTAGACACTTTTGAAGAGACACCATAAGTTTAGTAAAGTCTCGTTTCCAAACTATGAAGAACCTGAAGTTTAATTTTTATAGCTAGCTCATATCGATATATTTTTGGAATCGTGTCGTACTTTTGGAAAGTTGCTAAATCTGGTTACTCTGGCAAACATTTGTTGTTTTTATTGAAACACTTCCAGAGCATTGATTTGTCATTGAAATTGATCCTCAGGTAGATACTGAAATCATTTGAAAAACTTAATATGAGTTATAAATACACCATTAAAAATCCAGTTATGCAAGTATTTATGAATGAAACATTTCAACCATGAGATGTCATCTGATGAACGTGAAAAGTTATCGTTCTCAACGTGAAACAGGTCACCTTTTCAAATCACTTTTTATGTTTTGAAGAGGTTACATTATAAAGTTGAAATGGAACAAGATTATAGTTGAGAGATTGAATTCAGGAGATAATCATTAAAACCCTAGAAGATGTCATTTCACAGTTATAAAAGTATCATTTAAGTTCCATCCCTTCTGCATTTACCATCTTTGTCATACTCGTTCACCACAATGGATACCTGATATGTAAGAACATATCAGCCCGCAGCAGCTCGTGAACCCTTCTTACATGGTGATATTTTTTTTTTTTTTTTTTCGAAAAAGTGATGGTCTTCTAGAAATATTAGGGACATATTTTTTTCTAAAACCCCCGAGTATAGGATTTGTTATGGAACTACAGTAGGTGGAACTGCATCATGGCGTTATAGTGTTTTCACGATAAATCGGTAATGTACCCATCGAAAATTCTTCCAATTCGGATAAAGTTTTGTATTATCAAATCAGCTCACTATTCACTATAATGGCAAAAGCTTGTGTTTTGCTATCCTTATATCTTGGCTTTATTTGATTCGTATATTCGAATTATTCCATTTGCTGCTTAAAAATTCAAAAGATTTCTAGCCAACAATTCAATAGAAGATATGAAGCTTTTGGTTTGCGTTTCGTGATTTGTGAACCGTTATTTACTGACGCCACAGTGCGTGAATTTTTGGCTAACAATATAAACAAATAATCCAAGGTAGTGACAAGAAGAACAAATACTCCAAATTGGAAGCATTTTTATCATAGGCAAATTGAGATATTTTGTACTGAGTATCTCGCCCTTGTGATGCACTTCAATGCCCTGAAGTTTCAATAAAACACTCTACTTGGGGGTAAATATATATACTAAGTAGATATTCCTCGACAATCTTCAAACAACTTAATTTTACTGGACCAAAAATGTATCACCCTAATACTGAAATGCCAATCATTTGACTATTAAATTGAAAGAAAATTATATTGATATGAGTATCATATAATATTTATAATATCACTATCTGATATTGAAATGCTAATTATTTGACCCCTATATGAACGTAATTTCATTCTTATATGTTGTTTAACGGTTATATGATTTTTTTGAAATGATGAACTTGATTACGCCTATTCAATTTAGAAATCTTCTGATGATTATACAGTTTCGTATAACAGCTAATAAATATTTCTCTTGGTGTACTTTTGACAATATGCAGTTTCTAATTTCTCATTCTTGAAATGTATCCATCAAAATTTTCAGTTCTATTTCACCCTTTTCCGGAATACGTAGAGATATAACATAGGAAACATTAATATTACTTCATTCAGATTTTCCCCGTATTGTCCAAAACATTGGAAATACTGATGACCGGACATAGATGTAATAACTCCCGACTTGTAGTCCTACGCACACCAGTTTTTTTCCAACGAGAAAATTGATAATTGATCCTCCAATCTTGATCTCAGTTTTCCTCTATCTTTCGAATTCGAAATGGAATTTTCCTCACTTTCTGCCCAAAAATGTCTAATTTGTTTCACCCTGTTCATTATTTTGATGACACTCCGTGACCGGGTAGGTGAATGGAATATGCAGTCAGTCAAAGACAAAATGCCCAATAAGGTTCCTGATTTTTCTAATGTGATTCTGACATCAGGAGGCTATAAAATTCAATTAATATAAATATACTATCTGATGTAGATGGAAGGACAGTTTTGAAAAAAATAACAGCTGAATCGTGTATTGTAGTCCGAAATATGAGGGTGTTCACAGTGCAAGCACTTTACACATATTCAATACCATTTTTCAATATACTATATTTGATATCTTGCAAACGACAAGAGAACTTCTTCTTTCATTGTGTAAATTCGATTAGAAAGTATTTGCCAAAGTAATATTTTTCGCAGAATGATACTATATATGAAATATCGAATTTATCGATATCGAATAATACGCGGGAACATTCACTTTGTAGCCCTCCGCATATTTGCCCCTATACGGCGCCCCTGTTATACCAATGAACAATAATTTTATTATAATTAGGAATTTTATTTCGATCTATAATATGGAAAAAAATCATTTCTCATATTATCGTTCCTTATATCGTTTATATTAATGTTCTTATTCCCATACTGGTTATCATACAATTTAATATTCACTAAAAACACCAGAACTGCTTGAGGATCTTATCAAATTATCGCCATCTAATCGTCACCTATAGTCAATAACTTATCTCTGGCTCTGGTACAAACTCTACGTCGCATGTTTGTGGCATGCTACTAACTAGTAATGAAAATATTGAAAATCATCCCGACCGGTCGTACCTTCAGCCTTATCCAGATGATATCGATCAGCGCCTGCCCTGTTATAGACGTTGCCGCATCTCTATGATGTATGTAGAAATGCGTAGGTACCATCCATTGGTATTTCCGATTTCTGTTTCCTTTCCGAAATTACCACCCCTAAGAATGGTCTGAAAAAAATGTCAGGGGGGTACAGATGGTTTGAACCCTTCTACAATTCCTTTCAGGTTTCTTTGATTACTGTAAGAAAGAAGGGTTATCCTCTGAAATGCACTTTTGTCAAAGTTCATCCAAATTGTTTCACTCATTTTTGAACAGTGCGCACAAAAATATTAGTAAATGTATGTAAATTTTGAACTCGTCCCACGGACAAACGGTACAATTCTTCATATGAATGGGTTGGGTCCTATAAACCTCTTTTGAACTGTTTCACACTTGATAGCTGTATGTCCCACCAATTTTGGGACACCCTGTACATGAAGAATCGATGTGTTGCAGATACAAGAACGATTAACCCTCAACAGGATGGTTCATCCCCTATCCTTCATTATACGGTTTTAAGGCTCATATATTTGACGTCATGTCGCTCACCACACAATCGTTCATCGGTGCACGGCGTGAATAAAGTGTTTTTTGGCTGACAGGAAAACTGTTTTCAGTTTCGTGTTTTCTGTCATGTACGATGTGCGATTTTTGAATATTTGAATTCTAAAGTAATTCGAAATCTTTTGGCGGCTAAGATAATTTTATATGTACTTACCTAAAGAGAAGAGAATTATCTATCATGAATAAACATTTAATAAGTAAGTAGGTACTGTATGGTAGTATTTCATCACATATTATTTCCAATAACTCACCCTTATTTTCTTTCGAATTTCAGAACATATGGAAAGGTGGTGGACGTTGTTTTCTTCTGGTGAGAATAAAAGCACAAAAACGGAGGGCACTGTTTACCATGCCTTTCCGAAAGACAAAATAATGAGTGACAAATGGATTCAAATGTGTGGAAAAACTGATACATTCATTGCAAATACAAATACAAATATGTTCGATTCATTTCACATCAGATGATTATGAAAGAGATAAGTATAATAATTTTCTGGATATTGATACATTACATTTTCAATTTTCTGATTCAGTGCCGTATCTTCATTCGCCTTCAGACATTATTAACTCATCTGAACCCACTGAAAATCAAATCGAAGTTGTGACAGAAGAACAAGAAATAGGTGAAGCAGTGGTCGAAATGAGAGAGAATAACGAAAATCTCAATGAGGTTCAAAAGAAATAGCCTGTTGAGAATAAAAAGCTTGTACTCACAAGTGAAATAGTGAAAATCTGAGAGAAAAGTATCACCCTCTCCATCAGAGACTAAGAAAAAATACAAGGAATTTTATCAGGAGTCCTTTCACTAAAATAAACAAAAATTGTTCTCAGAAAAAGAGAAGAGAGTTGTATGGGCTGAAGAGGATATTTCAACCGCATTTACCCTCAGATACTACAGCAAGAGAGCATATCTTTACATCAAACTCAAGTCATTCTGATTTCATATTTTTTGTATCAATAAGTTTCGGAAATTCACCCTATTCTTTCGACCTCGCCATCTAGAACCTAGCTAAACTGATTCCTGGAACCAATAACTGATACCAAATTCAATGAATGACTTCTTGATGTTTACAAAGTCCTCGCAAATCAGGAAAAGTCGATGATGATTCTTCGGATAATTGGAGGCAATCAATTCATTGAATCAATCAATGTTTCTCAATGTTTTATCATAAAAAATTAATTTGAACAATATTTTCATCAACTATTCCTATGACAACGTCCAGATATATCGCCAAAATTCATGAGATAACAGAGAAAAAACCAATTATCATATGATTTTCTTGTAATTATAATTTTATGAATGTGAGGAATTTCAAAATCAGAGCGCAGGAAATGTAAGGATTACAGCAGATCAATAATGTGAGGAAATTTCACATATCACTTTGGCAACGCTGGTTTTGCGCGTCCGCGTCGTGCTGTCAAGGAAATTTAACCTACAAATAAAATAGTTCTACTAGTTTATATAAAAGTTCCTATTATACAGATTCAACTGGTTTGTTTTTGTAAAGCAATATCATAACATGACTGTAAGTATACTGACTCTAATTATTGTAGGCAAGATGAACGTTCTGAAGGGTATTATTGGGATAGGACGCATACCAACCAGTTCTCTCGTTAGAAATACTATCGATAATATGGTTCACAAAGACTTCACATCCATCATAGCTAACAAACTATCATTTTTAACGATACAAGGTAAAGTATAGCACATTCTAGTGTTCATTGAATTAATTGCCTCTACCTACACAACATACAACCTAACCTACTTTGATGTTTGATTTGTTTTAATGGGAGTGACTACTACACCACTTTGGCGAGAAAGTGAAAACCTAAAAGTGGATTTACTTGATTACAAGCGTCTAGCTGTACCATTCCCATCGGTGGCTATCTGAATTCCGAAGACGTGAAATGAGAATAGAGAAAACCTTCCTATATAAGAAAGCAGGGGCTGCGAGTACATGGGGGCATCATGGCATCATAGCCATTGCGCCCATGCAAGCGTTGCCCATGATGGATGCAGTGCACCCACAGGCAAATACAGGAATGTATAAGAAAATAAAAATAGAATATGTAAATGTTATCAGTCGAGTATCTCATCCTGAACTTCCTTCATTTAATTTATCAAGTATACCCCATTTCAATGGATTTTAATTTTTGAAGATTTCGTTTTTCCCATAATTATTCTCTTTCATTTTTCAGTTGTCTATGTTTGTACGGATCATCCATTGCTAATATAATTGTTATACAATCGGAATTCTAAGCTCATGATGAGATTTACGTCTAGGAAGTAGAATGATTATTAATTGGACCAATAAACATGTAAAAAAGTCACCGTCATATGAAGGAGCGACATTTTATTTCTATGTGGTTTCGTAGTTTTTTTGCCAGAAATAATAAACAGTAAAATCAGAAGTTCTAAAAATCTTAATGATCCCGCAATAAACTACATATAGGTTTGGACGTTTTTCACCTTTTCGCAAAATTACTTGAAAGAGCAAACAAAATTCACCAGGGATTGATCCAAAAGTCGCAGGCATGGCAGTCAGACCCACAGCTTGCTGTACCATTCACTCACTTCAGAAAAATTTTAATGAAGAGAGAATTGCACGAGGAATAGCATCTCGCAGATACCGCGTCATGTCATTCACGTATACGCGAGACTCCAGAGAGCCAACGAAGAAAATGGTGTAGCTAGACGCTTGTCACTCGATTTCTGCTCGATTCTATATTCACTTCACCTCGAGAATAAAAGTGAGTTCCAAATGCAGCGTCTTCGCTTTACGCGTCACGTGTCATGCAACCTGATTGGTGACGGTGAATTTGAAAAATATTTGACGATGAAGTTGAAATATTTATTTGAACTTTTAGGCGTTGCTGCTTTGTGTGGCGTTGAGGTTATGTTCCAGAAACCTCAATATCCATCAAAGTAATATGAATTCTTTCAACACAAGATTTTTCATGAAAATGTAGAAATTTTGAATGCAACTTCATCGAACCCTCATTTCAGAAAGTGATCTCATGATGAGTGAATCATTGCAGTATCCCTAAAATAGGTATGTACCTACCTGATTATCTCATCTTCACTAAAATATTTCCGTTTTTTTTGATGAATTACTTATCTGATGCAGCTCTGTATATCTTGCAAGCATTATCCTATATTTTCAGTATTTTCAGATATTCTTATGATTTTTCAATGCAAACTTCGACCACATCGACAAGGATAGGTAATTTAATTGGGAACTGAAATAAATAATCAGAAACAGTGCAGCAATTCTCATTTACGCGTCACCAATCATAGGGCGTGACGCGTAAAGCAAAAAAGCTGCATTGGGAACTCATCCTGAGGCATTTCGGCTTTTTGGTTCAAATGTCTATAAAACAGGCTTTCAGAAGTTACTCAATTCATCCCAAAATCGTTTGTTAATTAGACCGTAAATAATTTGAGCAAAATCTGCTCGGCTTTTTATTCCTTCTTCAAACTCACTATTATTGACTGAGGTGGAACTAAATTGAACAGTGATTGCTGACAACACAAAAACACGAGATGTCTAACTTATTCCTAGTGATCTACAGAGTCATTCACCTTACTTCTTTATTAGATGTTCTATGTATGTACGCTGTTTATTATACAGGGTGTTTGGTTCACCGACGTATATACGGAAGGAGGTGGTATGTTATGTGATTTTGAACAAACTTGACCATATATACTATCATACAAAGTGGTACACTTTTCGAGAAATCATACCTTATAAATTCGAAATTGGATGTTACAAAAATAGTCCTTTGAATTCTTACGAGTCAAAAAATGTTTTTATCACATCAGATCCCATTTCGTGTTCAGAATCGATGAAATGCGTATTCAATTTTCTAAGAAAAAAGAGATTTAATCAGATAAAATGTTTGAAAGAACGATGATACCTCGAAATTTGAAACACTTTGTATAATAGTATATGTATGGTAAAATATGTTCGAAATGTTCTCAACTATCACGCCCTTTCAGATATTCGTCGGTGAACCAAACACCCTGTATACATACCTACGCTGAGAAAACCGAAAGAGACATCCCAGGAGCATTATGAAATGTTGTGTACCCAGACAGCACTGGATATTCATAGAATATTCTCTAAATATGCTAAAAAGGAGGAGTATATTCCGAATATTCATCGATTATTCCTAGAATATATACATGCCTCTGGATCATCTAAAAGGAATATTCCAAAGTGAATAGTCGGACATGTTCAGGGAATATTCAGGTATGAATCTTCCAGGAATATTCTCAACTGAATATTCTCTGTTGTAGATTCATGAAATATACCCAACTGAATATTCTGTGCGGTATATTCATGAAATATACCCAACTGAATATTCTGTGCGGTATATTCATGAAATATTCCCAACTGAATATTCTGTGGTGTATATTCATGAAATATTCCATGAATATTCCTATGTTTCTCAACACATAAATACCATTTATTATTTCAGAGATGTGAGTATCGAACATCAATTAGATGTAAGGGGATTTTGAAACAAAAAGTGTTTATGATCCGATTTCGAACAATGCTCTCACAAGAACTTGATATGTATAACATTATTCAATTCGGTTACTGGCCTAGTGGTCAAGGCGTTGCTCTGATAGTCTCGAGGTCACGAGTTCGATCCCTACTTGGGTCACTTTTTTTAATTTTAGAATATGTTTATCGGAATATTCCAGGAACATTCAACATAGAATATTCTTTTGGGTATATTCTATGATTATCTGAGGAATTCCCATTCGCATATTTAGAGAATATTCCACAGATATTCCGGAATATTCCAGATTATTTCTAGAATATTCCAATATTCCAAAAGGAATATGATAGGGAGATTCATGGAATATCTGGTGCTGTCTGGGTAGGTACAGCCATTGCGTAATATGTGATCTATTTTTCTGAAATAATTTCAATTAGCTGTCACCACAGAATACATTGCTGATTATTCTGTGCTGTCACTTCCGGTTGGACCGCTTTTTCAAATGGAACACCCTGTATATTATTGCATGCATTTGCACATTATTCCTCAAGAGCAGATTTCATCAATCGATCACACTTAGTTTAGCGGGAATGCTTACAGAGATAGGTATAGGGTGTTCAAAATTGAGATTTTTCAACTTTGTGATGTTTTGTTTCAGTATTATTCATCATTGATCGAAACGGCTCGCATATCCTTTTTTCAATTTTTGAAATAATCTCTAGGCATACTGACATTCAATTGAGGGTTTCAATTAAATGTCAGTTGATAGTGATCAATTTGTTTTGTGATTCTTCGACCACACACGCAAATACGTTCAGAATATTAGTGAATGCTTGACCACAACTTACGACGTAAATATTCCTACAAGTTTGTCACTACACTACAATAGCAGTATGGGTGTGAAGAGTTGGCTACTCGGTCTACGAAATGCGGGATTGAAGGCCCATTGTCGTCCTGGTCGGCGTAATCCCGTTTTCGGACACAGAAATGCGTGTGGTCACCGGCCATGCAAATCTCCTTCGATAAATTCCCATATTCGCCCGTCATTCCTCGGTGTAATTCGGCGTGAATGCGAGCCGACCATGGTGACTGCATCTCATACGCACAGACCGCCGGCATAGGCGTCGCATCAGAGGGGGCCAAAGTGGGTACCGCCTGCTCTAGAAAGCTTGTGAAACCATCTCGGAACAACCGATGATAGATGTATTGTTTTATCGCTTTGAGCGAACGAAAGGGAATCCCTATAACGTTTGAAGATACCTAGGGAGGATAGGGATGGTTGGTATTGCAATTCATTCTGAAGTCTGAATTCTAGTGCACTGAATTTCATTAATCTCTTGGAACTTTCGCGTTTTATGAACAAAAGAATTCTGATGAAGTGCCGTTCGACATATTTTGTGTGGACTTGTCGAGTTCCTCTGACTGGTATTGCTTGTGATGAAATGATAAAAGAGATTTCTAAAGAACATTTCCCGTGGAAGTATACAGGGTGATTCAAAATTCGATGTAAATATTTCAAGGGCGTATTGTTGGGATCAAAATAAGACTTTTTCTTCAAATCAACATGTGTCCTAAAATGCACCCCCTCCAAGCTACAGCCCCTGTAAGTTGGGAAAAAAAACAAGATTATCTAAAACTGTGACTATAATAACGAATCGAATCTTCTGAAAATTGGCATACCCCTGTTTTTTTAGGCACTCTATTCTTTTTTTGCTCCAAAAATTATGTAAACCCAGTTTTGCGGGAGTTGGAGGGGGGTCCACACTTTTATTGGCCCAATTTTTATGTTCAAAAAGAGAAACTATGAATTCGAATAGCATAATCTTATTGGCCATAAAAAAAACTGAGAATTCGGTGTCTTGCATTTTCGTCATACAACTAACCGTTTGCCAGGAAATCGTAATCAACGAAAGGGGGGTACTTTCACAATATCAAACTAACTTTATTGGGTAATTAAATAATCATTAATCTCATAATAAATGTTGAAAATGTCCCCCCCTTGCTGCTATACAACTTTCCATTCTTCTTTGCATAGAACGTCGAACACGTTCTAAAATCCCAGGAGTGGTTCTTATGTTTTGGAAAGCATCAATGATGCGTTGACGGAGGACCTCAACCGAATGCACGGGCCCAGCATCATAAACAGCACTTTTCACATATCCCCATAAAAAAAAGTCTAATGGGGTGCAATCCGGGGAACGTGGCGGCCAAGCTATTGGACCAGCTCTACCAATCCAACGATTTGGAAAAATAAGATTCAAATGATGGCGTACTGTTAAACGGAAATGAGGAGGAGCACCATCATGCATGAACCACATGCGTAGACGAATGTTAAAAGGCACATTTTCCAATAAACCGGGCAAATCGTTTTGCAAAAAATCTAGGTAAGTGTCCCCATTTAAAACTCTTGGAAAAAAGAAAGGACCAATGAGCTCATTTCCAACAATTCCTGCCCATACATTTAAACTGAACTGTTCCTGATGGCGGGATTGCCTTATTTCATGCGGATTTTCCAGTGCCCAAACATGTACATTGTGATAATTCACCACACCATCTCGCGTAAACTGAGATTCGTCGGTGAACAGGATCCGAGATGAAAAGTTAAGATCCCTCGTGCACTTCCTGGATATCCACCTAGCGAACTGCAAACGCCGCGGAAAATCCCGTGGCAGCAAACCTTGAACACGTTGGACGTGATATGGATATAAGCTGTTTTCGTGCATAACGCGCCACACAGTTGATTGGGAAATACCCAAATTTAAAGATATTTGTCTAGTACTCAACTGGGGATTTTCGTCGATCATATTTAAAATTTGTTCCTCTGTTACTGGGTGGCGAATTTCTCGTGATTTGAAGAAAAAGTCTTATTTTGATCCCAACAATACGCCCTTGAAATATTTACATCGAATTTTGAATCACCCTGTATATGGAAAAGTAAAAGGTCACCGACCTTTCCATGGTGTTCCAATGATGTCGACTTAGTGAGTGAGGCGAAGGACCCCTATCTGGATGGAATCAAAGAGCATCAGGATATGTTTGGGTGCTGAACTCCATATGTATGAACATTTTTCAAAAACAGGCAGCTTTCCCGATGGATCTGACATGATCATCCCATGAGAGGTATTGCTGATTGAAATACCGAGCACAGATATAATGGACTTGGTGAAATGGTGATACCAGATATTCTTATATCAGGCATACTGAGTTCCGCAATTCGAGAGAAAATACAGGCTTGAGGTTTGGTGGCGTCGAATTCAACCATCAGGTTGTTGGCTCCCCATCAGGCTGTAATTTGAGCAAGATCTTCATTGACAGCATTGACCTATCTTCGACATAAGTTCTTAGTTTCCTGGGAAGAAAAGTGAATTCTGGAGCAGATCGCAGAACGGAGAGCACTATCATCTGCAAAGCTGTGGATAAAGCAAGTTGTTACTTCCAACAGATCATTGATGTGAAGTAGCAAAAATATTGGTGCCAAAATGTATCCTTGTGGAACGCCGGAATTGTTGGCAACGGTATCCTACGATACACCTTCCACCACCATGTGGAGCAATCTGCCTGAAAGAAAACTCGATGAGAGATGGCATAGCTGAGGTGGTAAGCCGTATGATGGTATAGTTTGTGAAGGAGTCCTTGGTGCCAAACACGGTCGAATGCTTTCAATATATCTAACACCACAGCTAGAGATTCCCCATGTTTTTCTAATGAGGCTTGCCATTTATGGGTGACGCACTCAAGTAGATCTCTAGCTGATCTTCGGTGGTGAAAAAGACATATTGTCTATCAATGATGATCCCTGATCTTTTCAGATATTTGATGAGCTCAATGTTGATGGCTTTCTCCATCACTTTGGATATGACTGATAACTAGGCAATAGGTCTGCTTTCTCCTGCGCTATCGTTGCTAATGTGCCGTCGGCTTTAACTGGAATGAATTCTAAAGCGGTGTGATGAATGATTTATCGATAATCGGTGAGACACGTCAACGTTTTAATGTATATTTACCTACATTCTGCAAGCAATATATGACTTCGAGCATTCCTTCCTTCCTGTAAAATATAACCCTTCAGAAGTAGCTGAAATCAGCTCCAACATGTTTTTCAAATGCAATCCTATTCCTTGTGACCCCTCTGAAAGAGAAATCCAGCGTACTTATCACTGATCAGATACCAGTATACAGTAGGTACGTTTGGTGGTTGCATAAAATCAAAATATTATTTAAGAGTATATTTTCAACGTATTTTCATCGAAATTCCGATGTTTCGTGACAGTTATACAAGTTATGTTCACGAGTTTACAATAAAACTTTGTGAGAACGATAAATACAGCATGAAAACCGAGATGAAAACTATATTTCTTTTTGCATCTGTATAAAATACACTGGCATACCATTACAGATGGCAGTTGTAGCAAATAAAAAATGCTATTAATTGTTCAACACACATATTGAGCAAATTTTACGTTGGAAATGGGTCAAATTTCAAAATTACCCTTGGATTTTATGTAACCCTCCTATCCTCCCTAGGAACGCACGATGTTCTTTGAACATTATAGGGATTTCCTTTCGTGCGCTCCAAGCGATAAAAAAATGTACGAAATACCAAAATTTGATCAGTACGGCTTTCCATAGAGGAGTCACAGGCCATAGAGTTCGTTGCATTTGAAAAAACATGTTGAGGGTGATCTCAGCTACCCCTAAAGGGATATATTCTCGATATTGCTTGCAAAATGTAGCTAAATATACTAAAACATAGAAGTCACCTCCCCGCTAGCGAAATTTATTCCAGTTAAAGTGTCCATCACACTAAAAGTATGGTTCGACGAACCAAAAAGGTCTTGGGACGAAACGCAGAGCATGACGTCGAAGATAAACTCTCAATCCTTGAAGCCTACATAAAATACGTAACCGAATCGATTCTGCAGATGCTGAACAATATGACTGACTGAAATTGCAACTGATATCATTTCTAGCGAGCACTAGAGATTCTGTTCTTAAATTGACAGTGATTTGGTGATTGCAACTTCCATATTGCGCTGTTGGCCCACATAATACGGTTTTCCATCAGTGCGATAAAGAATTGACACTATATTCGGCAGAGGATTAGGAACTCGATCAGGAATGGTGGCTGAATGAAGCACATTTTCCTCCATGGCACAGTTTTTTTGGTTACGATAATCACAAATAATAAATCAACGATTTCTACGAGAACGTGTTAACTGCATCGCAACAGGAATAAAAGAACAAATTTACGCGAGCAAATAATGTTGTTGGATGAAGGCAGCTTTGATATATTTCACATTTCAATTGGAGTGAACATAAACAACTTTGATGTCAAATTTCATCACAGGATTTAGTTACAATTTTGATACCGAACAAGCGAACGAGACTTTTGTAAATTTTGCGAATAGTCATAGAAACTAAGATGGAATCCTAAGTTTAACTATCTCGTGAATCGAGATAAACTTCATGAAAAATAAAGCAGCAAAATCCCTAACTACATTTTTTTAAGGATCGAAGTAGTTTTGGAACCAGACGTCCCATATGGATTATTCGCGACCTAATATATTCTTGATTATGCAGTAACCAGCCTAATGTTGGTATTTATAAACTTCATGTGGAGGGTCAGTTTTGAGTTTCAGTTTGATAACAATTTTGACTTTGGCAAAAATATAGAATATTGCAATTTTAATATATTTCCATGAAAACAGAATTTGCATTGCAGATTTATAATGATAGAAAAATATTGCATATTGATGAAAATAAGAATTTCATCAATACTCAGTCCAATTGTCCATCCACATCTTTCCGACATATTGTCGCATAAAACATCCAACTGCACTAAATTCCAAAATGACTCATTTTCTTGATAGGTTGCATACAAGTGTCATAAGATGACGTTCTTATTTCACAATTATTGTCATTTCATGCGCGTGCGTCCTCACAACTTCCGCTTTTGTAAAGAATGCGAATATTTTGTATCTTGCGTTGGCTACTATCAGTCTAAGAAGAGTGTAGCAAACATAAATCGATCATATTCAACACGTTGGAGAATGCATTTTATGTAAATGAGGTGTCTGGTCAAATAAAAGCACTTTGTTTATTCCCAATTTCGATTAATATTATGCCGAAGAAATACAAGGAACAGTATGACGGTTCTGGTCGTCGTTTTCTATAGTAGTTCGCACGAGAGCAGTTGTTTCGCCTGGCTGGACACCTTTTTTGTTCTGACACTTTACACCATTTTACGTGTAAAATCGACGGACGAACCCGCTCGCGCCTCACAAATGCTAATAATTCAATGACGGCATAATGCCGTCGAAAATACTGAGTATTGCAGCCAAGGGCACAGACAACGACGGGCATATCAGTCATAATTTTGGCCCTTACGAAAAACCCCAAGTACGTCCATGCGGTTCGGACATTGTCCACGCTGAATTATTCTGCAGTCTATGGCATGGACGATGCGTCACCTGTCCCCGAAGCGAGATGACATCGATATTATGGTCATCGTCATCGTGCCCTGAGCCCTTGCGATGTTTATTTGCGGCCAAAGGGTGGAGTCTCGGGGTTTGCGGAAGATTGGGGTGCGCTGAGGGTGTCGCTGGTCGCGTGACAGAGCCGGCTGAAGCAACATTGTCTTCCGGAAATGACAGTCGCTTATGACAGTTATTTTAGTAGGATAAATCACTTACATAAACTACTTTTTCCACCACTAGCTGTAGAACCTACCATTATTAACTACTTTTCGAGGCGTAAAGTGTGTTTTCACTACCAAGGTAGTTTTCGTCATTTTATGAACCACTAGTCAATAATGACATAGCCACCTCTGTTATAATCAACCCGAATTCATTGTTCTAATGCGATATCCGCAGAGATGGGACTCGGATCTACTAGGTGGGCCAAAAGAAATCACCCTATTGGAAATAGCTCTTATTTTTGCAAATGGCGGTCAATGTCAAATCTGTTTTGACATTCGTGAACTAGACAGATGTAGAATACAAGTGAACAAGCCATGGAGCGATACACTCCACAAGAACGCGGAATAATCCAAGCCAAGTCATCCTCAATCTCGTGGACGATTTTTCGACCAAAATCATAATGAGCGACGAGGCTCATTTCCACCTCACCGGGGACGTGGAAAAGCAGAACTATCGCTTCTGGGGCACCAAAAATCTATGAGTGATGCACAAGGAGCCATTACACCCGCTCAAAGTGACTGCATGGTGCGCTGTTCACTCTGGAGGAGTCATCGGGCCATTTTTTTTGACGACGCTGCTGGTCAAACGACAACAGTGGACGGTGCGCGCTATAGGGCCAAATTAACCGAGTTTTTCTGCTGCAATTGAACGAATTAGGACTGAAGGGCATGTGATTCCAACAGGACGAAGCAACGGCACACACTGAGCGAACCATAACCGATATTCTGAAGGCGGCGTTCCCAGATCGCCTCATCTCTCGATTTGGCGATTTGCACTGTCCCGCAAGATCTTCCAATTTAACCATTCCAGAACTTTTTGGTGTTCGTTTTTGATGTTCCGTGTTTACGTGAACAAGCCCGAGACACTGGAAGCCGTCAAGCACAACATTCGACACGAGTGCGACAATCTGTCGCCCGAAGTTCTCGCCGAAGTGATGAAAAATGCATAAAACGAGTCCCTATAACAAACAATTGTGGCGGCGCCCATTCGGCTGATATCATCTTCCCGACTTGACCAATAAAATTCTAAAGGTTGAAATAAAAAAAATAAAAAAACAGAATCGAAGCTCTTCATTTAGAAAAAAAAATGGCAGCCAAACAACATCGGATGACTTCTTTTGGCCCACCTTGTAGTACGAATTTATCAATAACGACTTGACATATGCTGTCATAGTCATGGCTATCATTCTGATCGAAATTGAAGGGAAGTACATTCATACTGACAAAAGGTCCATATTCCAGTTTCACAGAACGATAATGATTGAAATATATTGCATGTGGTGAAAGAAATTCAATATACACCATGGTAGTAAAGAATATCATTACCACGGGACCTTATATCCCGAGGTAATAATGATGTTCTTTGTTACCTTGGTAGTCTTCCTCGTCTGAGGATTCCTTGAGGCTTCCCCAGCACTTGAAGTACAACTTGTTAATCAGGCCCGTATTTATAATCTCTCCTTAAGGCAATCTCGTCCCAGTTTCCAATTTATAGTCGTAGTTTTTTTTTATTTGAAAAGATAAAAATTTCAAATTCACAAAAGTTATATTATCGATGATGGCGCTTCCCTTAACCCCAATGACAATTTTCTTCAACCACTTGTTCGATTGAAAGTAGACCCAAATTTTTTTTTTATATAGCACCCTGTATATTTCTGTAGCCTTTCTTACTCGCCTCAAAATGCTCTATCCAACTACGTATCACAATTTGAAATGCTTTTATTAATTGGCTGTTAAATTTCATTTTATTGAAATACATATGAAGTTGGCTGTGGCCCGAATACAATGTCATTTCGATTCCTTGAATATTCCTTGGTCTAATTTCAAGTATTATTTCTAGTTATGTTATGGATAGGTAGATAATTATATATTTTATGTATTTAAATTACACGAGTTTGGATAGTGCTTCATCTGCTTCTCTGGATTTCATGAATGGAATGATGAAAAAGAATGTAGTAATCAAACGAATATCAGAGTCTTATAATTGGTACATCCTTGAGGATGTGTAAATGTGTTGAAGCAAAAATATTCAGTAAGATGTAGTGAACAACCGATAACTTGTATTTGTCTTTGTTGCTCTTGCAGCCCCATCTCCCATCTCTTTTTTACTCGACTTTTAATGCATTTGTATCGGATAGTAAAGCAAGGGTTGATCTAGACACTAGACAGTAAAGTAAATATCACTAGATGTTTGAGTGGAGTACGAAAAAAAGGCAATTATCAAGTAACTGTCCACCTCTTATAGATACTTGTATAGCCAGTGACTTATAGTGTGTGCCATTTCAGTTATTTCTCGCTAGAATTTCTCGATGAATTCAAGTAGATACTTCGAAATTTTGCACATCAATTCTGTCAGTGGAGTAAGTCCCAGTTTGACACTTATTTCCTCAAAGCAGTAATCTCACGTTACGTAATAAACCGATTTATCTGATAAGTATGTCCAGTGAATTAAGAATAAATGATTCAGCTTGTTGTCGACTTCATCAAGGTGATACTTCATTCCATCAACCATGACTATAGTTGAATCATAACGAGCATCTCATAAAAATGGTGGAGCCAGTGAACTCAACACCACATTCACAAAAGTTTTTATCGTCATCACCACATTTTGATACAGTATATGAAATTCTATCTTCGTTTATCTGTCTGGAATAGTAAATAAAAGACAGCAGAAGCAGATACAATTTGATCAAATCTCAGCGAGTGCAATTTCTTATAAACGGGACGCTAGACCACTCACTGTTCAGTTCAGATCTGTCTGAATACTTCATTATTCATTTATATGAGAGTTTGACTAAATACATCACGGTAGGTATGTCTATATTTGTATAGATTCAACAAGCAAATGCAAATGAGCCAGAGCATGTAGGTACTTCATCTGCAAATAAAACGGAAGGCTTTTAAGCTATACTGCCTGTCATTTGCGTTCAACACCACACAAACAACTGCTCACTTTTCCTGCGGTTGGTTAATATACTACAGGCATATCAAACATCGTTTAGACACGAAATGTCGAAAAATCTTCAATGTTAGTGAGTTTCTATATTCATGTGAAATAGCGGTGTTTTTTAAAATTTTGTTCATCTATCGACGAACCTTTAACAAAAATTCGGACTCATACGACCCTGTACTATGTCCAGTAGTCTAACAATAGGCCATTGGTGTGGACAGATCGCAATCTTGCAGATTTTACTTATTTATATTGAATGGAGCTGTCAGAATCGTTTCCAAACTTGCTGCGTCATACAGTTACCCGATTTTCGATTATTGAGATTCCGATCGTTGACCAAAAATTGGCTGGCAGTTCACAACTCTTTATTGAGTGTGAGTGTGAATGGTTTCATGCTTCTCATGATTTCTCTGTTTCTTGATTTCTTGGATTTCTGAAATATACATGAAATCGACGAGCTTAGCTTCACCCTGCAGTTTCATGATATTTTTAACAAAAAGTTTTATCTTATACAATGCCGTGTAAAAATATCTAAAAATTGACCCCGAATTTTCGAGTTGACTTTCTCTGGAACCTCGGACAATTCATCTGACTTTGTAGATTTTCATTCGACCTATGTTGTTGTGGCAAAATTTGAGGTTACACACTACACAGGGTGCGAAAATGAAAAGTATTTTTCAGTGGTAGCTTGTCTACTATCAAGACCCTAAATTCTTGTTTCTGAAGACGATAAAGAAATAATAGCCATCAGTCACAAGTGGAAAAATGTGATCGTGTATAATTGAGTTGTACTGACCATATCTTGGGTAAGCCCTACGAGACAAAACGTCACAAAACTCACAACCTTCCAGACTATCGTAACACATGGATGTCTCGGAGTGGTTTGAGAATGTTCTATAGAGGATTGGTGATCTATTTTTTTTCAGCCTTTAGATTTCAGGATTCCTCCAAAACTAGTGATTTAGTCCAATCAAATGCTATTCCCACTTGGAAAATTAAAGTAGTCGGTTTCTCTGTGATTTCATACGTTTTTGGAGGTGCTGAATTCGAATTTGAATTTTGCAAACAAAATTTAATGGAGCGTTCTGAAACATTCGCAAAAAACAGCAAAATTTTCGGACGTTTTTCGGTTCATTCCGCATTCAAATCGGACCTGTACAATGAAATGGCTTTATTTTTCTCTAGATTGCTTGGTCTATAGGGAATTTTCGATGACCAAAACAGTACAAAATGTTGTATTTCGTGCAAATCAATCATCAGTGCGTACTCGTCAGGTTGACAAGAAAATCATCCATAAAAATATCTCTGGTCCAGTTGAGTACATTATGGCTAATTACGGTACAAACAGATTAAAATGTGTTACACAAAATGGGATAATATGCAGATTACATTTTCCTAAACAGTCATAAAT
Source organism: Phaedon cochleariae (assembly GCA_918026855.4). Classification (NCBI taxonomy): domain Eukaryota; kingdom Metazoa; phylum Arthropoda; class Insecta; order Coleoptera; family Chrysomelidae; genus Phaedon; species Phaedon cochleariae. The sequence continues at coordinate 15,407,318 of OU896709.1, read as the reverse complement.
GTTAATATCACTCAACTACTGCACCAAAGATATTTTATGGATGATTTTCTTGTCAAGCTGACGAGTACTCACTGATGATGACTGATGTATAGTCGAAAGTGTTCTGTTACGAAAAATTGTAATAAATTATTTTGCACGAAATAGTTATTTGTTTCATTAGTACAAAAAATGACTGTTTTTGGGACGAATAAGAAGGTTGCCGGACGACGCGTAGCGGAGTACGGCAATCTTATGAGTCCCAAAAACGCATTTTTTGTACGAATGAAACACAATATTTTTTTCCAACCACTTAAGTTTCAAAAATAACAAATTATATGTTCTGAAAATACCTACATGTAGTTATAGTGAATTTTAACGACCAAATTCCCTGTACAAATCTTTATTTCCGAAAATCAGGGCATTTTGTACAATTTTCCTTTCAATTTACATACCTAATATTGTTTAGAACAATAATAATCCATTGTAACAGTAAATACCATTCGAACAATTGGTGGAAAGTATTCAAACAAATCTTCAAAACTGAAAATAGATATTTTGTTGTTTACTCCTAAATATTTTGTTTAGAACAATAATTTATATTCACTGTTACGTTACAATTTGAACAATTGGATAGTTGTATTGGTGGGTACGCAGATTGGTGAACAGCATCTGTGCTAGTACTTGGAGAATAATCCGTATTTATATTATTTTCCTGAACTGAGGAATTTAAAATTTTATTTGCAGTTTCTAGTTTGTTGTTGATGGATTCGTCTATATAGCCCTCAGCAACAGTAGATGAATGCCACCCTCCATGTCTTTTTAGGGCCGTTATATCTGCTCCAGCATTAACTAATAAAGTAGCAGACGTCCGCCTTAGGCAATGGCCAGTGTAAGCTTCAGAATTTTGTAAATTCAAATAAACAGCCACATCCTTTGCAGTAGATGCCAATTTATGAATGCCTACAACCTGTTTATGGCATTTCCCATTGGAGTATTTGATAAAAAATCTTGAATTATTCATATTACCCGGTCGAAGGGCTACATATTTCTTATAGATTTTCAAATAATTATCACCCGTCACTGTGAAGGATCTAGGCCTGTTTGTCTTCGTTATAGGTATCTTTATTAATAAAGCGGATTCCAATTCTTTATAATGTCTTCTATTTTCATTTTTGATAATTCATCACGTCTTAATGCTCCAGCTACTCCAAAAATAAGCGCAACCTATAAATAAATGCAAAATTAATCCATGAAAGAAGTTTTTACTTAAAAAAATAGTTATTTATTATACAAGGGAAAAAAGTAGTAGATTTTAGCTCCAGGATGTGTTGTCTCCCGACGCGTAGCGGAGGGAGACAAAAAACCGTGAGCTAAAATCTAATATTTTTCCCGTGTATAATACACTATTTTTTTCTGTGACAGAAGGAAGGACGAATCAATATTGAGAAGATATTACATTATTTCGAAATCTGAAAATTATCGACGTGAAATTTAAAGTTTTGAACAGTAGGGACACCTGCGTTTTATAGGCATCTTTATCATTCTTTTGAAGTAATCAAATATCTCATGTCACTTTTGTCAGTTCAATTCTGTGATTTGATTTTAAAAAATTGCGAATTTAGTAGTTGTTTAGTAATATACGAAACCGCGAAGTCGAATGGAAGATAAAAGGACTTGCAGTTCTTTCTCGGAGACGGTATTATTGACTCATTTTTCGGAACTATAGCACAACAAAAGCCATTTACAGAGTATATATATGTGATATATATCCGGGAAAGAAGTACTCACTTTTTTCCCACGGGAAAAAAGTAATTTATGAAAAGTGACATTTTATAACCTGCCAACAGAGATGAAATGCCAAACTTTTTTCCCGTCACAGAAAAAAATATATAAAAAAACCGTGCTAACGGGATTTGAACTCGGGATTTCCGCACCAGAAGCTCAGTCTCTGACTACTAGGCTAATGAGGCCTATGTTAATATCTTTCGTGATTGTTATTCATAGCGTACACTTTTCCTCTCGTACATAATTTGAATACATATTTGAATATTCAACATTATTTTAATAAGATCAGTGAAAATTACTCCTTACCTTAGTCATCAGATATCTATGATCTGGTGCTTCAGAGATAAATCTATCAATCTCTTCTTTTGTCAGCGACTTTTTGGGTTGATATCCATTAGATTTACGCTTGAGATAAGGAACTAATTTGGAATAGTTGCCTATATTAATTCCATGATTAATGTTCAGAGTGGCTTTTAGCATTGAGTATTGACTCCACAAGGTGGATGGCTTCATTGTAGCAGATAAATCGGATAAATAAGATATGATAACATCTTCAGATAAAGATGATACCTTATTCGTTCTCTTCCAGTCCATGAACTTTCTGTAACTGTTTTCATATACAGTTTTAGATTTTCTTGGTAGCAGTTCTAAAGTGGCAATATTAGCCTTTTCTCTTATGTTTGGGGGAGTACATGATATATCACTATCGCTGTCACTATCCATCTTCATTTTAATTTTTGGTTCAAAATATGTGGGGTTTTGACAACTTGACGTTCTTTTTGGTACTGTACAAAAAAGAGTTCACTTTTCTGTACAATTGCCATGGAAACTGGGCAAATACCTAAATAGCCTACTTTTGGTATGAAAAATCATGAAATAATAACTTCATATTATAGTGGTTGGAAAAAATACAACATTCTTCACAATTTTGTTATATCTACACGTGAACACAGCTAAGTAACCCTTACTTTATCTTCAATAAAGCACATTGGAATGGCATGAAAATTATCAATGTTCTCATCTATTTACTGAAGCGGAAGTTAAGGGAACAAAGATGTTATTAATTTACTGGGAGGAACTTTACATCGACTTCAGCATACTTCCTTGGCGACGATATACAGATGAGATCACAATACGAAATTTCATTAATTCATGTTGACAAAAGTGTCAAATCAATTTGTTTCATCAGATACCGTCAATTGTCGATGACATACACGGAGAAAAATTATTGTTACCGTAACCAGAATTTTAACCAGAATTCAAGTTAGTATAGGCACAACCAGATATATTGTTAGTATAACTATTTCTATATAGTTAGCTCCAAATTGTTCTGATAGCTAAATATATATTGTTATAATGATATCATCAATGCACGGTCACCTCTACCATATCTATCTCGTCTTTCTAACAATATTATATTGTTATACTCACAATAATATATCGCAAACCAATCATTATTTCTTCGTTAGAATAACAATAATAGTGTTATCGTAACCAGACAGTTCTGTTAATTCAACAATATAATATTGATCTAGGGATCAGAATATCTTGTCATCCCAACTACATTATATTGTTCTCATGAGTAGATTATCTTGTTACCATAACTAGAAAACTTTGATATTCTAACAAGAATATCGTGTTATTCTAACTTGATTATATTGTTGTTCTAACTGAATGATATTGTCCTAACTGGATTATTTTGCTGTCCCAACTAGATCGTATTTTCACCATAACAATATAATATTGTCGTACTTACGATGCCACTATGTCACAATCACTATATGATTTTGTCACCAAATTTTCATCACATTAATACTCCAACTATACCCATATCGTTACGTTAACAACATATTATTGTTAATCTAACCATATCGTATCGTCGTGTTATCATTTTTCACAGGGCGTTTCAGAACATGTGGTATTTCAATATATGACCCCTCATGAGACATAATATATAACAGTTAGAATGCAGATCTTATTTTTTAAGAATCCTTCTTCTTCTGTTGGAGGGATTTCATGGAATTCTTAGATACTTACAAACTGAACTCTCCTTGCCGATCAAGATAGTTGATTCGAAATGGTTTCAGGATTTCATTAAGGAAAGTTTCACACAGAGAAATGTTGAGTTGAATATTGCTCCAAAATGTCAGCTGTACGGTCGGACTGAATGTCTCATAAAAAAAATAATTTTCTCCAAATGAAATTAAAAATGGCTTTTCAATGACACTAACAGAGACGGTGTACTTTTACTGCCTAGGCAGAAAAAGTACTGCCTATAGTCAAAAAAAGTTTGTTGCTATGCGAGTAATATTATGTATCAAATTCGTAATCAAAATTGACAATGACAGTGGGTGAACACAAATTGATGGATTATTTGGACATGGCGTGAAATTGAGACAAATTTGGAAAAAAAATTATATGTTTCACATATCTTCTCTTCCTAGTAAAACAAATAACTATTTTTCCATCAAATATATAATGTTCAGAATACTTTATTGGATATTGAAGATCAACTATAAAGGACTACCGTAGAATGGGGTGACTTGATAAGATTTTTGACACACTTCCATAGATTGCGACCTTACCATGCAACTTTCAACCAAACTAAAAATAGTCACCAACTCTTTCGACCCTAAAGAACAGAACGATACATTAAAACCGTTTCTATATAGTGTAGTTTTCGAAAAAAAAAATGTCAAACGTCATATTTCAAGTCACCCCAATATGGGGTGACTTGAAATATGACTTCTTATCAACGATTATTTCAAGTAGGATGGTCTAGGTGGTGACATGAAATGAAAATTAAATAAAAAATATATAGAAATCATCAATTTCATAAAAAAACACTGTGTTTTAGAACAAATATTTTTTAGCAAAATACAAAAAAGATAAAAAACTACAAAAATAAACAAAAAATCATTAGACTGAAAGACTAGTTTAGCTTCTTCCGTTGACATGCGACGTTGCCACTACTTCAAAATTTTCACTGCATTATATTTCAAGTCACCACACGATTTCAAGTCACCCCATTCTACGGTACATCTAATGACAGCTCCGGATTATTCAATATTTCCTCTACGATTTTTGACACAAAATGTGCAGTTGATATGTCACAAGGACTGGCTGGCTTGATGTCTTTCGGTTGCCTGGAATGCCTGGTAGTGGCGGAAAAATTTCAATCGGTCTCCGATTGTTGGTATCAAATCTTTGAGTACCTCTTCACTCAGATAATTGAAAGCTCATTTATTCCCTGCTCTGAAATTGTAAACAAACAATAAATTATCAATAGAGCTCTTCTTATATTCATAATTATATATTTGGGCGCAAGGAAACCGCGGTCGAACTATTATTGTAAACCAAACTGCGTTTTCGGAAGGAATTCTGAATATGGAAAAATGAACAAAGTGCATAATTATCACTGATCGCGGTCAAACTAACTGAAAAATTTAACGGCCACTGATGAATTCAAATGCGTTGGTATGCACTTATACAGTGAGTGAATTGGTTCTTCGATACTGGTAATAACAGACAAACGAGTAGGCAATCAATCAGTCGATAAAAATATTTTCATTGTCATACCTACCTAGATCATATTGTTACCTCAAGTTAAATTTTTATCCCTTTACTCACTACAAGAACCCGTGTAGGTAGGTACTCATAGCAGTATTCTATTTTTAACGATATCATATTGTCATCGGAGCATTTAGCTAGATTACCATGTAGGTTATTTACGAAATACCCAATTGATCATTGAATAGGTACCTTCCTATCATTTTCTACCTATTATTTCATTTGGTACACAGAGAGAGATAAGAATTAGATTAACTTACCTCCAATTATTAGCACAAGGTGATCTAATGACCATGATTTTGATAAATACTCCACAGATCTCCCCATTGCTTGAGACTAGTCAGCCACACACTGAATTGAATAACGTTTCCATGATTAGAATAAACACAAACTTCACATTAATGAAAATAAATAATCAAAACAATGAACAAGTGTATTTGTTTCGCCCAACCTGCTCAACTTCAACCGTAATCTTTCCGTAATACAATAATACTAAGGAATATGCATTATGAGGAGTGATAAGTGGGGATATGACGCGAGGATAGTCGTTTTGATTGGCTGGAAAATCTAGTAAAATAAGTGGATAACCCTATGTTCTGGTTACTAGGACAATTCATGTGACAATCACTATATCGTTAGGATAGCTCCCTTTTATTATGGTTATACCAACTATTTAATTGACGATATTATATAGTTTGGATGCCTATGGATATTTCTAGTGAGGTTCACAATAAAGTATGGTTATACTAACTATATCAAGCTAACTATATGAATTATGTGTCCATGACAATGTCATATCTGGAGGCCACGTCATGGTAACTGAAAATCTGGTTACGTTAACCAAAATAATTTCAACATTATATTTCAGTTAGAATTCACTACACTAATTCTTTCCGTGTACTGTATACCTTCCTAGTATATTGGATTTGGATATAGAGAGATAGATCGAATGACGCATAAATTCAAGATTTCCGCTTCTATATGCATTCGTGGATTAAACCATATTTACAGTGTGTCTCAATTCAAATGGAAGCACCCCACTGAACTATAACCCTACAAATGGAATGCCGATGCATGATATCGATAACACGCTCATTAGAACCTCGCGCAGACATGGCGGATTTAAGGTTGTGAGCATGCGCACTTATATTGAAACCAGGGCCGGTCTTGCCAATGAAAGATTATTTCTTGCCCATTGAAGTATGTTGACTCATAATGTATAATAGTGTGCGAATTTACATTTTCCGAAGACTGTCATCAAATGATGACATTTGAACACAAAATACTTCAGCGTTATTTTGCCGAGCTAAAAATCTAGAGAAGAGAAGATGTCAATTTTTTTGAAACTCTGTCACAATAGTTATTGATTATTGGTGGGGAAATAACACCAATTCGTTCATTTTTTGTCGAATTGTCGGCCCTCTCATGAACTCAGTTTGTTGTCTTTCAAGGTGATACAACTTTATTTTCAAGTAGGTATATCTCTACGGTAAGTTTTATCAACCTGAGTTTATGATATTCTAAAAGTGAATTCTAATCAACGACATACGTCTGCGGTTGTGAGCAATTTTGATAATCACAGACATTCTTTTCATATCTTGGTTCGACTGCGTCGGCGCAGAACCTTAAAGTCATGATACCCATGGGAGGCGTAAAATATTCACGCGCAGGTAGTTGTATCAGCATTCCATTTGTAGGGTTATAGTTCAGTGAAGCACCCCTGTATCTCACGTTATAGTTGAGTTAGAATTCTGAGATGTGCAGGTGCGAGAAGTGATTTCCAAAACCTATTCTGTTTCCTGATATAATTTTTCGGAAATATCAGTGAAGTAGTCTCCACTTGGTAATAGTCTTATTTTCTGCATATCTCCCGCTCCTGCAAATTTCAGAATCCTAACTCAACAACAACGAAAGATACACCGGTGCTTCCATTAGAAGTGAGACACACTGTATATCATGGTAGCAAAGGTTGATTTCCTACCTGGTGTGTTCAACACAGGAATGTGATTGAATTTCAACATATTATTACGAGTTCAGTCGCTCGAATTCTTTAAACTAAAGAATATTGAGTAACAACAACATCGCAAAAAATAAAGTTCCTCATTTGTAGCATCAACAAGGATTATTTGAATGAAAACCATAGAGCCTAATTTTCGAAAATACTGAAGTTGAATAAGGTATTTTAGTGAATTTCCACTTAACAATGTCAACCAGAGGTAACACCAAAAAGGGAGAGGACGAACTGCAGTCAGCAGTTAAAACTCTAGTCACAAAACTGTGTACCTCTGAAGACTTTCTAAATCACTTAACAGCTGCTATCACGCAAACTATCTCTGGGAAATTCAAGAAAGAAATAGATGAACTCAAAACAGAAAATAAGAAAATTATGGAGATGATGCGAGAGCAAGAAGGTATAATTCATTCCCTTGTTAGTAAGCAGGATAAATATGAACAAATCGTACGAAGCAGGAATGTGCGATTATATGGTGTTAATGAAACGCAAGGTGAAGATTGTGCAAGGAAAGTGATAGAAATTCTGAACGATAAAATGAACTTAAACATGGAAAGCCATACAATTGAAAACACTTATAGAATTGGAAAATTTGAAGTGAATAAAACTCGTCCTATTCTCGTAAAATTTTCAAACAACTCATACAAGAACTATGCTTTTTCAAACAAGAAAAAGCTGAAAAATACAAGGATTGTGATGAGAGAGGACTTAACTGTGGATCAACTTCAAATTATGAAAGCTGCTATCCAGAAAATTGGAAATAATGGGAAAGTATGGACCAACTTCGGCAATGTATTCATGAAATATAATGATGGAGACACCCTCATCAGAATTCGTAACTTGGTAGACATTCAAAATTCATGAATTAATCAATTGCTGTACCTGATTTTGTTCTACGATTATTATTTTCATAAGTTAAAATTCCAACTGGTACCTCATTACATTAGTTACTATATTATTTGCTCGAATAATAGATTTAATTATGATAAAATTTGCAGTTCTTCGTGCAGTTGTTCCGCACCCCATCGGTTTTATTGTTTTTTGCTCTATTTGAATATTTATCAATTTTTAGGAAAGAAGCAGTGTATCAGAGGTTTTTTTTTTCTTCTTTCTTTTACATTTTAATCTTATCCTATTTCAGTACTTTATTTGTGGCATATGTTTTTTTGCGATGTGCGAATTGAGAATAGGTTGTTTGAATGTCAGGTCGCTGGTCCCCTCCTTGCGGGAGGTCAGGGAAATGGTTTCTGATAATAATTTCGACTTGTTGATGATATGTGAGACATGGTTAACGAATGAAAATACTAATGATACACTTAATATCGATGGATACGGACTATTTAGACAAGATCGAGGGTCCAGAGGCGGCGGTGTAGGTATTTACGTGAAAAATGATTATCAAGTCAAGGTATTAAAGCAAAATGTTAAATATTCTGAACAGTTATGGTTAGAAATCAAATCAAGGAAACAAACTTATGCTGTAGGGGTAATATACAAACCTCCCAACCATGATAATTCAGCTTTTTTGAATGAACTTGAAGATACTTTATGTTTTTTGTATCCAACTGTAGATGAAATTATCTGTACGGGAGATTTCAACATGAATTTTTTAGATCTCAAGGATTCCAAAAGGGATCAATTAATTTCGATTTTGGAATCTTTAGAACTGAAACAGGTAATAGACTCTCCTACAAGAATCACTAATACCACAGCTAGTCTCCTAGATTTTATGATTGTTAATGAAGAGAATGTAGTAGATAAGGGAGTGGTAGATAATGAAGTTTCAGATCATTTGCTAGTTTACTGTATACTGAAAGTATATGACAAACTTGAGAGCCCTAAGATGTGCACATATAGAGATTTTAAACATTTCAACGAAGACCTATTTCAAAGAGATCTCTTGGTTACCCCATTTTTTAGAATTTATGATCAAGATAGCATAGATGGAAAGGTTAACTATTTAGTAAACTGTTTATTGAATCTTTTTGACAGACATGCACCTATAATCACAAGACGTGTAACCAAGCCCAGTGCTCCTTGGTTGACAGACACATTGAAGGAAATGATGTCGATCAGAGACAAGGCACTGCGAAATTATAAAAAAAATAAATCAGAAGGGAAATTGCAATTTTATAAGGACATGCGAAATTACGTTAATCAAGCTATCAAACGGGAAAAAAAAGCGTACTTCACTCATCAATTTGAGCAGAAGAGCTCTAAGGAGATGTGGAAAAGTCTCAGGGTGAATAATATACTAGCTCAGAAACAAAATGACATTCCGGAGGCTCTTAGAAAACCTAATGAAATAAATGATTTTTTTATAAATTCCATATCCTCAAAGACACCACCGGATGAGTTATTAAATTTCTATAGGAACACTTGCGTAACGGACTCGAAATTGAACTTTAAAGAAGTGAACGACTTATTCATTTTGAAAACCATATCAAACATTAAAACGAATGCAACCGGTTGCGATGAATTGAATATAAAAATGATTAAATTATGCTGTCCACATATTATTACATACATCGCCCATATAGTAAATTACTGTTTGAATGAAAATGTGTTTCCAGTGGCGTGGAGTAGAGCAGTTGTGAAGGTACTTCCAAAAAAAAATAATCCATCGGAATACAAAGATTTACGTGCCATCAGTATACTTCCGACACTCTCGAAAATATTAAAACGAGCAATGGAGTTTCAACTGAAAGAACACTTGAATACACTCTCTTTATTACCGCCGACACAATCGGGTTTCAGGAAGGGTTTTAGTTGTACAACTGCTCTCCTGCATATTGTGGATGATATATTCAGGTCTACTGATCAGGGAAAATGTACAGTCCTAGTTTTACTAGACTTCAGCCGTGCATTTGACACAATTAACTACGACCTATTGTTAGCAATTTCGCATTATATGGGACTATCTGAATCTGCTATTCCACTGTTAGACAAGTATATCAAGAATAGGCAACAAAAAGTTATTTTGAATGGTCTCGAATCACGTTATCTACAACTCACTTCTGGAGTGCCACAAGGGTCAATCTTGGGTCCTTTATTGTTCTGTATGTACTCTTCAAATATACTGAGAAGCATCACTTCATGTAGTGTTCACTTATATGCAGATGACACTCAGCTTTATTATAGTTTTTTACCTCAAACAGCTGAAAATGCTTGTATACTAATAAACAGAGATCTTCAATCATTTGTAAATTTATGCACCGATCATTGTCTCAATATAAATGCCAATAAATCTAATGTCATGTTATTCGGGCCAAAAAAGAATCGAAATGAAATTTATAACTCAATTGATATTTGTATTGAAAATGAATCATTGCAGTTAGTTCATGAAGCCAGGAGCCTCGGGGTATTACTAGATGATAACCTGCGATACGAGAAACATATAAACAAATCAATTCAGCGTGCATATTCATCATTGAAAATGATATATGGTAAACGGCACTTTCTTTCAATCAAATTGAAATCTATCCTTTGTGACACCCTGGTTCTATCCCTCTTCAATTACGCGGATTCCTTGTATGGTCCAAGCTTAACTAGTCAATACATTCAAAAAATACAGAAAGTACAAAACTCATGTTTGCGACTTATATACGGAATTCGAAAATATGAAAGAATATCACATAAGCTTCGTGAAATTGGCTGGCTGAGCATGAAGAATAGAAGGATCCATCATGCTGCTAATTTATTTCACAAAATATTATCAACCAAGACACCACCATACCTATTTAAAAAAGTAACGCACCGCAGTGATGTTCACACCTTGAATATCAGGTTCAAAGGTACTTTAACACCACCCAAATTTAGAACGGAACAATTCAAGAGATCATTTAGCTACCAGATTTGTGAAATCCATAACTCACTTCCTAATGATATAAGACATGTGAAATCACAGAAATTCAAAAGAAAACTCAGGGATTATTTGTTTGACAACCAGTAATGAGGTGGCCGTGCCCGCTCCACTTCATTCCAACACTTTTTCAACACTATTCGCACATCCAGAAGATGTATCGCCTACCTTCGCCATTATGTATGTACTGTTTCTTTCAATTTTCTTGTTTATATTTATTAAAAATGCACGGTAGAGATTTTGTGAGGTTAAGTGGAAGAGCAATTTGGTGACGCTTGCGGCATCCAAATTGAACTTCGCCTTTTGTTTTCTTATTTCTAGTTACTATGTTAATTTACTTACTATAATATTGTAACTGTTGAAAACAATAAAGTCATTTATTATTATATTATTATTATTGTATACCAAATGATATTTCTTCAGCTTTACTCAAAACGAACCGCTTTAATCAACATTTCTGATACGAATATACATTCATTGTATTGTACGAGTGCTCTGAGGTTTTCTAGTTATTTGTAAATTCAAAGTAATTCCTGAATTCTTCTGTGAACTAGTGATTCACACGAGACCAACGAAACGAGACTTTCATAAAGTCTCGTCTCGTCTCGCCGATGAAATATGGAGTCTTGTCTCGAGTCTCGTCTCGCAGCCTGGAGTCTCGTCTTGTCTCGCGTCTCGTACGAGAGTCTCGCGAATGTATCACAATTTCGTCATGCATAATCTTGTTCCAGTCTAGTTCGGGATATTCACCTTTACCTACTTTTTAGGTATAATGTAGAAGTAGGAAGAGAAAATTACAACAAAAATAACATTATTTATTGGAAAGTAAGTACCTCCAATAGGTACATAATCACATCATACATCTGAACAAGAAAAAAAAAACATAGCATTACATGTATATTCGAAAGTTATAAAAATAAAATAAAAAGTATCACGTATATTCTGAACAAATAAACAAAACAAAAACTTTAATCCGACATTATTTTTCTTATTTAAGAAAAAGGTATCTGAGAAAAAAACCTTTAGCAGTCAGATCAGCCTTCACGATCACAAATGTTTTTGTTTTTCACCCAGTCGATAAGATAGAGTTATTCTTTATCTTAGACTATTTAGCACAGAATGACTTATTTATAGATCTTCAGGTAGTCATTCAATTTGCGATCTGTCGTTATTGCAGAATTGCCTTTATATTCCACCGCCGTAAGAGAGAGATTAGTCCGTTTCCGTTTCACGCATTACGTCGTTTTACAACAATCATGGATTGTGTTTTTAAAGGATTCATGAATGAAATGTTTTGTCTGTCTGTGCTAAATAGTCTGAATTATATCTAAATATGTTGTATTATGAATGAAATTCTCAAGTTTGCAGTAGGCACGCAGAAATAGTTACCTGCGATACTCTCGCACGAGACACGAGAAATCTTGCACGAGACTCGAGACGAGACCAATGAGAGTCTCGTCTCGTCTTGTCCAAGTCTCGTCTCGAGTCTTGTCTAGAAAACGAGACGAGACCATGCGAGACTCTCGAAAACGAGACTCTCGCGGGCACCACTACTGTGAACGTTTGATGATTCAGCGAATCTTATTTATGGTTCATATGTGACGATTATCTTTCTAGAGAGACCTATGGCATCCTTAGCCCAAATGCACAGAACAGGACCTCATATCAAAAAGAGGCCACCACGTAAACCCTTGGATGGAAATCCTTTCATGAAAGGGGTCGTCTTGAAAACGCTCATCAAGAAACCAAAGAAACCGAACTCAGCCAACAGAAAATGCGTCTTAGTTAGATTATCGAATGGAAAAGAGATGGTGGCGTATATACCAGGAATAGGTCACAATCTGCAGGTTAGTTGCTACAAATAGGGATTAGCTGAAATTTCGACAAATATTGTTTATCCTGAAGGACTTTGAAACCTAGGTATCAGTTACTATAATTATTATGATCAAATGAGGTCCCCGATTCAATTCAAGTTCGCCACATGAAAAACGAGTGCATTGATTGAGAAGACACCACGATTCCGCAAGACGAGTTGTGTTTTTTCGAAGCATATCAAATCAAACTGTCACATACACATTCAAAACACCGAACTTGACAGGCCAATCAGAGTCAAGAGTCATGTTCCGTATTATCGATGATCCGAACTTGACTTGAGCTCCTGTTTGGTTCATCTGGTAACTGAGTAGGGTAATGCCAATTCAATTTCTTGTCTATATTGTAGTCAATTTTCAGTTTTGGATGCGATTTTTCTGATGGCGAGTTAATGTACACAGGGTTGCTGAAAAATAAGCTATAACCGCCAACTTCAATATTTCAAATGAAAACACATATTATATTTCATATCATTCGAATTCTGCTTCGAATTCAATGTATCATGTATTGTCCCACACCTGAACTCAACGGATACCTACCAAGGAATTTACGATAGAACATCAATAACTGGGACTGATTTTCACAAAATCGGAACAAGACAGTGGCCAAGGGTGTGAGCATCTATTTTGATTTCTTGTTCTATTTTTTTGATAAATCGGTCTCTGTTATTCGAAGATTTGACTATACTCACAGAATTCGATGCAGAATTCGAAAATCTTTGGTATAGAAGTCCATATTGCTCAAAGTGAAGTGAAATTTTCTAAAGAAAGGATGGAATGCTCGAAGTCATCTCCACAAATTTGTGGAATGCTCGAAGTCATCTCCACAAATTAATTTAGATGACTTCGAGCATCCCTTCCTTCCTTTGGAAAATTCGAAAATTGTATTCCATTAGGAAATCCTGTGTACATACATGAATTCACCATCATGAAAACCGCAATTGAAAGCAAAGATCGATAAGTTTGCCAAAAAGAAGGATCAACCGAGGGATCTACTGAATTATGAAAGAATTGGTTTCAACTGAGGGTATACGACAAGAATATGGATTCATTGACGTATGTCACTATTTATTGATATTCCAAATAACGACATCATTAGGAGATTATATCGATATTTTCGTAAAACATTCGTAATAAGTATTGATCATTCTAGAACACATGATTTTGACATGGTTTCTTGAGGGGCACACAAACTAACTGTTAGGTTACCTTTGATGAGCATTGCTCTGGCCGTCCCTGCTACATCCATAATACAATAACAGTTTCACCAAACAAAATTATGAAATTCTTTCTGGTTCCAACTCGCATTCCAAGGAAAACGATCCCACTAATTCTGGTTTCATATGACAAATCTTGACAAAATACAATGTTTGCCCCTCAGCAACCTGCCAAATGACGTAATTCTGGAATGAATAATACTACAAAGAACCATTGGACTTGCATGAGTTGAATTGATTCTAATTCACATCTAAGTGTTCTAAAGAAATGCATTTGTGTTGTCGGTATATGGAGGTTTCTTGTTCATGATTCTCTCCGTATCACCAATAAATACTACTTTTTTACTGTCATCTGAAAAATAATCATCTTAAATTGTTGCAGGAACACAACATTGTCCTGTGTAGGGTAGGAAGAGTACAAGACTGTCCTGGTGTCAAAATAAAATGTGTTCGAGGAAAATACGACTTGGGTCACGTAGTTATCACTAGAAAATAATTGAATAGATGTTTGTAGAAAGATAAATAAAATATCTAAGTACACCATATGTGATTTTTTTGTCTTTCTTTGAGGGTTCTGTTCCAATATTCAATGAATATTCACTCATCAACATGATGATACAAAACATATGGGTGGTTATATGTATGTAATAATTTATCTATGCTTAGTGAGCAGGCATAGATACTAGAGCATTGGAATAAACAAATACTCAAAAATTGAATGAAATTAGTAGGTATGTATTGGGCAAATCGATTATAAATAAAGGATTCATTTCCGAGTGATCAACTACACTCGCTGGCAATATAATAGATGCACTCGAAATATCGAAGAAGTTTGTTTATACAATTGACGTGGAAGCTGACAAAAGTGTTGAATTTCAATAAATTCATGCATATACGTCCGTATTCAGAATGACATTTACTCAACTTCTAAATAATCTATGGAGTGGGCAGCTGCTACAACCTGATATAATTTCCCTTTGAAGTTATATATGAATATTCTTCATATTATGTTCTTTCTTCGATTGTCATAAGGTATCATAAACAATCGATGTGAAGTATCATCAGAGGCGTATCAGTTCCGGTTGAACCCGAAGTGGACACGAACGTCCTCATCTCCAATAACGACCGGGTCACGTGATACACCTTATACAGTGTGTCCACCTTAAGGACTTACCACCCATGTAAAATTGTTATTATCTGACCGATTTCGAAAAACTTTTTTTTGTTGGATAGGTATTCGAAATGTCCATCCACCAAGAGAGTGATTTTGCTCATGAACTGTAATCGTGGCCAACTGCGACCAACTTTATTGACCCATATTTGAGAAAGTACTATTAGGGATTTTTTTCACAAAAAACAATGATGGATTCTGAATCACGATCACTTGAAAAACACCTTCACTGATTTTTATCATCATAAAACACAGGGTGTCCGAAAAAACGAATTTTGTTTAATAGGTGATCATAAAAATGTAGTATTGTGATATTTTTTAGGAGAATTGATGACACATTATTATTGAGGATCACTTTGAACATATGTGTACCGATTTTCATCATTCAAAAAGACGATGTGTATGAGAAAACAATTGAAAAGAAAAAGTAGGCAATATTTTTTCATCAACTCAAAAAAAATGTCAATTTGATTTTTCGAACACTCTGTGTATAATGATGATGAAAATCGGTCAGGTATGTTCCAAGTGATCCTGATTCATCTTTTTATTTTGAGTGAAGAATTATCAGGATGAAAAATATTGCTTACCTATCCTTTTTATTTTTTTTCTCAGACACATTGTATATTCAAATGACGAAAATTGGTACATGTATATTTGAAATAATCCTAAATGATAATTTGTGATTATTTCTTTCTAAAAAAACCACAGAACTACATTTGCTGATCACCTATTTAAAGAAAATGATGATTCGTTTTTTCGGACACCCTGTGTTTTATGATGATGAAAATCGGTACAGGTATATTTCAAGTGGTACTGATTCAGAATCCATCATCAAGTTTTGTGGAAAAAAATTTCTAATAGTACTTTCTGGAATATGGGTTATTGAAATTTGTCGCAGTTGGCCACGATAACAGTCCAAGAATTAGATCACTCTCTTGTTGGATGGGCATCTCAAATACTCATCCACCAAAAAAAGGTTTATTGAAATTGGTGGGATAATACGATTTTACAGGGGTGGTAAGTCCTTAAGGTGGACACACTGTATATAGTTCTCCTATTCTTGAGATGTAGTTCTGATTGTGAAGAGCCATGGGATAATAAATCGAACAATATTTCACAGACCATCTGAGTCTTTTTGAGTAGGTAGAACTTTTTGATTATTTATTATTATTATTCATTATTCCAAATTTTTTGGGATTTTCTCTCCTCGTTTCTATAAAATAAAAATATGAATGTTATTTCAATATACGTGTAGTAAGGACAAATCAGATGATTTGCCCCAAAATGTCACTGCGTTTAAAGAATTTTCCTATCAGAGAGCCTAAAAGAAAAATTCACTAGCTTGTCAGTGACAATTTGTATTGAAAAAATTTTTGGAGAAGAGAAATAAAGGTATATAGAAAAAATATATAAAATTTTCACTTATCTTTGGGCAACGTCACCAATTGTCATTGAAAACTGAAAAGCTTCAAGACATATTATATACGACTTCGCTATTGAAATAATCTCTTTTTATGTTGAAAACGGGAGCAGAACCGGTCTCGAAACGTCCAAAGATAAGTGAAAATTTGATATATTTTTTCTATATACCCTCATTTCTCTTTTCCAAAAATTTTTTCAATACAAATTGTCACTGACAAGCTAGTGAATTTTTCTTTTAGGCTCACTGATAGGAAAATTCCTTAAACGCAGTGACATTTTGGGGCAAATCATCTGATTTGTCCTTACTACACGTATATTGAAATAATATTCATATTTTTATTTTATTGAAACGAGGAGAGAAAATCCCAAAAAATTTGGAATAATGAATGTACCACCTCCTCGATTAACCTACAGACAGTATTTAAAAATTATTCATTCATTCTATACTCCGAAATATGAGAATAAGGTTCACAGTTTACAGAACACACTATATACCTACATAGATGTAATATTCATCTCGATATTTCCTAATCTGCTGAAATCTATTCGAAGTTGAAATAGACATTGGAAATTTGATTAGCAGTTCCCAATCCTCAGCCATTCATAATACTCCTTAGATTTTCGAGAGCCCCAACATGAGAACAAACAAAGGGTGAGTTATGAATGGAGCCAACACGATTGGCCAAATCCCTTTCTTACAATGTGATGTCGTAAATCCGATTTGCAAAATAACTGGTGTAGAAAGTTCGATTTTTCAATCCTTCCTGAAAGGATGCTCTGATACAAAAGATTAAAAACATTTAGAAAACGTGAATTTTGATGTTGTCCATTCACAGTCTTTTCTTTGGAAACAGTATAGTACCTCAAATTTTTGACAAATCCCTCAGCAGGTTGCTTCCTGTCATGGAAGGAAGTGTGTCGCATGTAGTTTTTGGGGAATATTTGCTATAATTAAATGATGATTACATGGTATAGTGGCCGTTGAAATTGTTTTATATACAGTATGTTTGCCCAATTTTTGTTACACATAGGGCATGTGAATGGCAATAAAGCAACAGAGACTGATTCGGCTATTGTTACTTCTCTGCCAGTGTTTGTCAGGTTATGAATGATATAAGCGGTAGACATATAAAATTGGTAGATTTGAAAATGAAACGGCAGAAATAATTTGAAAATCGCACGTTTTACCAGCAACGAGTGGTTCACTAGTTACGTGAATATGTATAGACCCTAATAACACAAGTTATTTCAATGGACATCCATTGGACAGACTCGTCTAGACAATCTAGATATCCAATGGACATCTAGAATGCATCACTGGACATGCACATGGACATCATGATTCATAGTAGGGAGACGTTTGCAAGAGAACGTATTATTCGCTTTTGTGCGATGAATACATATTTTGCTGCTGGAGTGTTTCCCCATATTGTGATTGCGTAGCAGATTCTTGATTGACATTTGGAGTGTAGAGCGCTAGTTAGATTTTTGCAATGTGATTTGAAGCTGAGATCATTGTCAATTATGATACCTAAGAATTTGGAGGATGTACTGTGTTCAAGAGATGTGCCACAGATGTTTAAGTCTAAGAGAGGTATAAATTGGTGTTTTGTCTGGTATGGAAGGTAGTGAAACTTGTTTTTGATGTGTTTAGAAATAGTGAGTTGTTGCTCAGCCAACTATGTAGGGCATCAGTTGTGTTGTTTATTTTATTTTGGAGTTCAAGTGGGGATTCATCAGAGAAGAGCAGGGTAGCATCATCAGCATACAAACATGTGAAGGCTCCTGGCAGAACAGTTGGCAGTTCATTTATATAGATAATGAAAAGTATTGCTGCTAGGACGGACCCTTAAGGAAAACCAATGTTGTTTTGTTGCATGTGGACTTGACATATGAGTTATTGTTTCATTATCGCTGGATTCTTCCTTCAAGGAAGGAACTGAACCATTCATAAGGTTTTCCTCTCATTCCATTCAAATGAAGTTAATCAAGCAATTTTTCATGTACCACACAATCGAAGGCTCGACTGAGATCGCAGAACGCTCCTGTTTGATTTTGTCCAGATCCAATAGAGTTCAGAATATTTCCATAGAAAGAATGGATAGTACTAATAGTTGAATGTCCTGCACGGAAACCATGTTGATCGGGATGCAGTAAGTTGTTTACGTTTAAAAAGTTCAGGAATTGAGAAAGCATAGAATATTCGAAAATTTTTGAGAGTACGGGTGGCACTGTGATTGGCCGATAATTTTCTAAGTTATGAGGATCTGATTTTTTGAAAATTAGGGAGACCAGAGCATTTTTCAATCTGGTAGGATATTGACCCTCTTGAAAAGAGATATTGATTATATGGGTGAGGGGTTCGATGTGAACTTTGTTTCCTAAAATATCACAAGGAATCACTCCTTGAATTTTTTCGGTGTTATTTAGATACCTACAGCCTGCACAAAAAAAGGGAGTTATTGATTTTCAAATAAGAAAGTGCGAAATAAACAAAACAAAATAACATGTGAAATATGGAAAAGCCATCAGAATATAACTTTCTGTCTGCATGGAATAACGAAGTCCACATTGTTCACTTCCGGTTCAATCGATAACCTATATTCGAAAATCTTCAGTATATTGTCATTTTAAGAACTCCAAATATGTCTGATGTGCGGTTTAGGCGGAAAAGCCTGAATACTATAGATCGACAAAAATCTCAGTTGGTATTCATATTTTTCGATGAAAGCTTGCAATCACAATTTTATAGTCTTCTCAATACTCTTTTCAAGAGACAATGAAATATTGATCACAGTCGCAACTTATCTTGAACCATTGACAGGAGGTTTCTTATAGTCCTTGGCCGCTTGGTCATCCGTATATATGTCTTATTCGTAACCATCATCCGTTATTCGTATGAATTCAATCATGACATCAACTTCCTTGGGAATAGCTCGAACAAATTACTTACTTCTTTTGCGGTGAGTATAGAAGACAGCTACTCACAAATCCTATTATATATTTTTATGATAAATGAAGAACGTATTCCTACTATTTATCTCTAATGCACCATGCTCGTTTTGGATTCTCGAAAATGTCCCGTTCTCACTTGACAAAACAGCATTACGGGAACTGGATTTTTGCAAAAATCACACAAACCCTTTGGGTGGCAGATGTTTCGGATGTATATAGGTCAAAAGCTTTAAACTTATTTGCAATAGGGATTAAAATATGGTCAATGTGTATACAGTTATTACTGACAGAGACATATCCATCATATTTCACACAATGGAGACGCAAGTGAAGGCTAGTTTGTGCCATTTTATGTCGAAAAACCCTTCCATAATGCGCATATTTGCTGAGGCTGGCCACTGTGACAAGTGACGGGTAGGTAAGAAAAAATGTAAAAGAAATTCAATTGCTATTGTGAGGGTTTTGTGTAAGATGTTGCATAGGTATGAGTATATTATAATGATCTAATCGATCATTCTGTTGCAAGTTAATTAAAGTCAGAAGAATTGTTCGGAAATATATACTCATATACACTTCTGTCAAATGACTGTTGAATGGGGTAATCCAACATTTTGATATTTTCAGCGTTTTTCATTTGTAATGGTTTCTGTTTCTGCTAGCAAAGGCCCTATTGTCGGAAAATATGAAGATATAAGGTTTCAAATTGATGGTTGTAGTGATATCAAGAAAATAATGACATACCTGGTCAGTGATCACTAATGATGATTCTCAATAAGATGGGACAAATCTGAGTGAATTCATCAAAACATGTCAGTTTTCAAGTAGTTTTATGCACTATTCTGTATTTCTATGTTTCAAATTTGAGGAAGATATGATAATAATTGTGAAAGTGGAGATAAGAAGATGATGCATATTCTTCAGATTATTTCAGTTGATTTTTTCAAACAAAACGTATTCTCTCCATTCTGAGACTAAATGTCAAATGTCAAAAGTGGTTGTTGCAAAGTGCAGTGTCCGTCTAAAGTCCGTTCCTTTCTACTAGTTTTTGAACCATCCGGTATAACGCAACAAAATTCAGGGGGCGCAAATGAGAGATGGAAACCTACTTTTTCAATGCAAAAGTACAGCATGAATTCCAAAAATGAGTGCCATCTTGATTTGTTTGATGTAACATCTCGTATATTACTCCTTTTTGCAAATGTTCTCATATTTTTTATCAGTTTCATCCACTACACTTCACTGTCAGACCAAATAGTTCACAAAATATTAAAGTTTGAGAAGTTACATTTTGGTCATTTCAAACCAAACTAAAAACTCGAATGTTGCTCTTAAACAAGTTTACTACTTTGGGAAACAATCGTTGTCACGGTAACATTTTGATTTTTTCCACAGCAAACTTGATTGAAAACAACTTTCGAGTTTTCGGTTATGTGTGAAACTACCGAAATGTCACTTTTCAAACTTCAATATTTCGAAAACTATTGAATTCTGGTGTGAAGTATTAGATACAACTTTTGAGAGTTATGAAAAGATTTCAAAAGTGGACTAATATATCCGTTTAAAAATACAATTCAATATGGTGCTGAAGCATCATCTAATAACTTCAATCTGTCATAATGGTTTGGAAAATAGGTTTGCATCTCCTAATTCGTTGCGATATACCAGATGGTTCAGAAATTGGTGTAGGGGCAACGGACTTTAGACGGGCTCTATAGTTATCTATAACAGCAAATTGATTCAGGCTGATCGTATCCAGGTCTATTATACCTTCTTGGGAGCACAAACACAAACCCTATCAATAAACTAAGACATTGCTGCTGAATTGGCATCGTATAAAGATGACTCTCCATCTATTTATATATCTATATCCAAATGAATTTCCGATGATTCTATAACTCAATGAGTATCAAAAGGAAGAAGGAAAGTTCAAAGTCATCTCCATTACTTTATTACTAATGTGAATCAATCAATAGAACATGTTTCGGACTTGTCACAGTCCATCTTCAGTCGTATTCAGAAGTAACTACCAGCAATGTGAAAATATCAGTATTTTGAAATTAGATGCCGATGTCTATCATCACAATATCGATCGTGGCTACATTGGTAGAATGGGGGGTTAAGAATGAACAGGTTCTCATTAAAAATGAAGGGCTCCGTGGCCTATAAGAACGCGCACCTATAATACCAAAAGTCAAGTCCCAGAAGGGGAAACTTGACGAGCACTCAGTGATGCTCATAAAAACCATATTAGGTTGCAAACAGGAAAAACAACATAGCCCTTGAGAAAAGGGCACTAAATAATCCAGAATTCCCTAATGAAGCAATTTATCATAGCTTTTTTGTTAATTATGGAAAGGAAAATGTGAATGAGAATATTAAAGCTGTTACTATGATTTATATAAAAAATCAATGCACTTCTCGATACTGGTTCAGTCTTAGATATAATAAGTGAAGATTTTATTATTAGATATCTTCGTCCTGAATTCGAAATCATTAGATTTATCAAAAGTTCCACGGTAGTGATAAAATGTGCATACGAAACACAAGTTGAATTGGAAGTGAATGGAAAATATTTGGAAATCAGACCTGCAATTGTTCAGAATTCGAATTTGGATCCAATTATTGGATGAAGAACTACAAATATTCGATCATCATAATGAAAAAGTAGAAATAATATGGAATGGACATCACATCCAAAAAGGATTTCTAAATTAACTGATTTACTCTGATATAAACCCACCACAGTTCGAAGTGTACTTTGATTTAAAAGACAAAAGACAATGCCGATATTGTAAAGATGAAACCTACTAGATATTCACCCAGTAAACCAGAATGGACCAAATATAAAATTAGGGACATGCTTGCAAAAGGAATGATTCGACATTCCTCAATCAAAATATGCTTCTCCGTATGTTTCGAAATGAAATCCCCTGATGGAACATTCCGATTATGTATTGATAAAAAAATCAACGACGAAACAGGTTTGTTTTATTCTGACACCATGTACATGTTTTCCTTAACATTCCTAATGTATTTTAGGTCTTATTTAGTCTGATGATAGCCGTTGTGCCGAAACCGTTCACTTTCTAATTGTAGTTTTTGATATAAAGAAAGGTCGACCGACTTGAAGTTTTTCTTTCAGTTATGAATGCTGTGGGGCCAGTTGAGAATGAATGATTTTCATAGTTCATTGTTAACTTGTTGCATAATAACAAAGAGTGTCAGTTTGACAGTTGAAATAATCCGACTGCGAAGTGGGAGGATTATTTTGTTGAAATTCACGATTTGTTATTATGCAGGAAGTTTGTATAACCATGAATAGTTTGAAGTTCGAATTGTATTCGATGCGATTATACAGGGTGTCCGCTAAAAGGAGGTCAATCTATTAACCACATATTCCTTGAACAAAAACAATATGAGTTTCTAAATATCATGTTTCATTTTAGCCCTTCATATTCGGTATACAGGGTGTCAAAGTTGGAAATTAAAAACTGTTTTTTTCTAATAACTCGCGTATTTGATGAAATATTAATCTCAAAATTGGTACATTACTTCAGCACAAAGAGGAGTTACATCGTGTGAGGAAGACAAAACAGAAAATAACTGTCAAATATTCAAGATACTGGGGGTCAAGTTCACACTTACCCCTATATTTTTTTTGTACGTGCGCTAATGACTTCCTATCTATTTTCCTTCAAGTGTTCAATCATTTTTGAGTATTTTTTGTTTCCTGTAAAATTTCGATTGAATCATTTGTTTTTAAGATAATTAGAAAAGTACTGGTTATTGTTTGATGCCTATGCGGCTTAGGTAATCTCATAATGTTCACATACTCCTATTTATTTCGTCGAAATTGAAAGAGGGCGTATCTTTTTACGTACGAAAAGGTGAATATGGAAATACCGGGTGCTCGGAGCAAATGTACTAAAATAATTTTTACAAAAAAAAAAATTTTAAAAGTGTAAATATTATTTCAATACATTCGCTCTGAGCACCCGGTTTTTCCATATTCACCTTTCTGTACGTAATAAGATACGCCCTCTTCCAATTTCGACGAAATAAATAGGAGTATGTGAACATTATGAGATTACCGTAAGCCGCAAGGCATCAAACAATAACCAGTACTTTTCGAATTATCTTAAAAACAAATAATTTTATCGGAATTTTACAGAAATCAAAAAATACTCAAAAATGATTGAACACATGAAGAAAAATAGATAGGAAGTCATAAGCGCACGTCCAAAAAAAAATATGGGGGTAAGTGTGTACTTGACCCCCAGTATTTTAAATATTTGACAGTTATTTTCTGTTTTGTTTTCCTCACACGATGTAACTCTTCGTGCTGAAGTAATGCACCTATTTTGAGATCAATATCTTATTTATTACGCGAGTAATTAGAAAAAAAACAGTTTTTAATTTTCAACTCTGACACCCTGTATATCGAATAAGAAGGGCTGAAATGAAAAATGGTAATTAGAAACTCATATTATTTTTGTTCAAGGAATATATGGTTAATGGATTGACCTCCTTTTAGCGGACACCCTGTATAACGAGTTGTTCTGAACAAACGTCAACAATTCACGACGAGCTCTGTTTTTATGTCACAATATTACTTACTTTATGTATATCCTTCTATATTGGAAATTATACAAGGTAGCTTAACTCAATTGAATGTTTTGATTGGTTTAAAATCATACGAAGAAAATAATCAATAAAATATCTATTCAGATTCATTACAAAAAATATGAGTGAAAGAAACACAACAGTTAAGAGCTAGTTCAACATAGATCAACAGTATATTGACTATTAGAGGTCCATGACCCTGATGATGATGATATTTCAATAGTTATCTGGTCAGTAATGGTGTTGTATAATCTTACAATAATTAGGTTGGCTTACCTCGATAAGCTGACCAAATGACATTATCATCACTTTAGATGAATTTCAATATGGCCACAGACTAATCTTGCATAATAAACCAGTTCGACCTATCGTACCTATAGATACGTAATTTTCTAATATTTCCTCAATTAGGTATACCCTTCATTCTGTAAGTTAAGAGTTAATCTCAATTCAAGGATTAGTGTGAACTGATTACAGGATTCTGATATTCCCAGAACTTATCCAAATTTATAGGTCTCAATGGCCTCAGGCAATAAGTCACTTTATAATGTCTTATAGGGTTAGAGGTACCTATTATTGGATTGGTAAATTTAAACCGAAACTAATTAACTTTTACCCATTTTACTAGCCACTAGCAGGGGTATCATATAGATATTTTCAAAGATATGCAGATTTTACGAACTACATGCTGAGATTTATTGGCACAAACGGTAAATCAAAATTTCTACAATCTACCTATATATACACCGTATACACTGCTATGGTATTTTATTTATACATGCATGAACGTTTGACGAATTATGATTAATCAGTTGGTAGTAGGTACTGATTAGTTGTGGTCATTCATGATGTAATTTCATCAAAAATACCATTTCAGAGTCATCAGAATCTATATTCTATAACTGTCTTGAGGTAGATTCACAAATTCCGTTCGTGATCTAGAACTAGACATAGATTTCTATGAAACTCAAATGAATTTTTCTTCATCATAACGTCACAAATTACGAAATTATAAATGGACAAAAAGGTGTGCAATCAAAAGACCAACTATGTGATATCAAGAAATCCGAGATGGGACTTTTCGTTTCTGAGTTATTTTGAAAAAACTGTTTTTTTTTGTTTATGATATTATTTTTTTCTGACGTTATTATTCAGGTTGCAACAAATCTGTTGCAACATCTCCCCTGCAACTTTTGATGAATTTCAATATGCATGGCATCAATTTCGCTATCAAATGTTTTGTGTTCGCGCAACCATCATCAACTTCATTTTTTCGAATACCGTCCTGATTTGATATTGTCAAATTCGAGAAGCACTCTTCATCCCGAATTCAACGATGTACTACACATTGGATTTTGATTGCGTTTTGAGTCAGTTTTGACCATTATCAGGAAACGTTTAGACATTCGAACCGGTTTCCATGACCTTTTTAAACTCTTGTACTTGAGGGGATATTGTTTCTTGATTTTCTTATTACAGGTACTGTCATAAAACCATTTATAATTTACTGATGAAAATTATTTGAATCCCACAGCACAACAACATGTTTAGCAAACGGTGTTCATTGGTGATGATGGGTTTAAGGATCTATGGTTTAAGGAATTGTATTACCATGACAGTAACTTGTTTCAATAAATCACACAGATCGTCAATCCGCGATAAATCATTTCGCGTGGTACATATCCGTGAAACATCTATGGTGAAACTAAATGCCATTTTAGTTATGTGAGTAGAAATAAAATATTATCCGATTAATCATGATTCAATAAAACTCTTCCACTTCACTCATATACAATTCCTCACACTTTGTTTGTTAACCTTAATTTGCTTGATTCACGTGACAATAATTGACATTCAGTAGTAAAGTCAACCTGAAAAAACAAAATGTCAATTAGTCACAAGTATGCCTTATAATGTATATCATTCACTGGTGCTATGAAAATGGAAAAATAAAGGGTGAGTCATGAGGAACTGTATAAATATACTCCTACCACGAATAGAGACCCCTGAGTGGAATACCTTATGACTAATATATAGGGTGAATTTTGATATTTGGCGAAAATATCTTATGGTCATGACTTCTCAACAGCTTCTTTGATTTGTCTTATTCTTTCATGAAATATACTGTTACTACTATTCAATCGATTGACTTATTGTGAATCAGGAAAATCCAATTTATACAAAAAATTTCATCCTGTATATGGTTTTTGTAAACCGTGACAGGAGATATTCAGAGGGTACAAACGAACATCAAAAATAAAATATCCTGAAATTTTCTCACACTTTCACAGATTCTTTTAAAAAACGATACATTTGTAGAAAAAACTAAATTTGGCAACAAATTCATTCATTTGAAAATTGATACTTCGCAACGCATGAATTTCGCGAATGAAACTTAGACTCACATTATCAATATTTTAGCTAAATGTAAATCAACATGTTCTTTTATTTCCAGGCCTGGATTTCGTCTTTTTTTTTGTGGAGGGTATAATAATCACCCTGTAGATCTTTTATGAATCAGTGGATGGGGATGGGGGTATCTGTATGGATGTTGATGATGGCAATCGATTTGATTAATTTTGATTATTTATTCTCAATTTTATCGATTCGATTTGTATTAACAAGTTGTTTTGGTCACTTATTTATTATAAAAAATTGTGGATAAACACCCATCTTCTGATTGACTTTCCAGAATTATTTGAATCGATTGCCATTAATATCCATTCAAATAGCCCATCCACTGATTCGGAAAAGATGTACAAGGTGATTATTATACCCTCCACAAAAAAAAATAAAATGACGAAATCCAGGCCTGCAAATTGAATAACATGTTGATTTCCATTGAGCCCAAGCATTGAAGATGTCAGTCTTACTTCAAATCATGAAATCTATGCGTTGCGAAGTATTTATTTTCAAATGAATATTTGTTGCAATTTCGTCTCTTCTTAGAATGTATCGTTTTTTAGAAAAATGTGTGAAAGTGTGTGAGAAAATGAAAAAATTCCCGATGTTTGTTTGTGACATTTGAATTTTTCCTGTCAAGTTTACGAAAACCATATAGAGGATGAATTTTTTTATATAAATTGAACTAGCAAAATTTCTCAAGAACGGTCCTGGATTTTCCTAATTCTAAATAAGTCAGACAAATCGAAGAAGCTGTTGAAAAGTTATGACCAAAATATGTGTGTACCAAATCCCATAATTCACCCTATATAATTAGTGAAGAAGAGGAGCAGACACTTTCTTATGGTCATTAGGAATTTAGGTGCATCTATTCGTGGTTGGAGTATGTACAGTTCCTCATGACTCACCCTGTATAATCGCAGAATGTGTGGCACATTAATTTGAAACTGAGGAATGCGAAATAATCTTAAGATCAATGTAGATACATATTTTTTTCTGTGACGGGCAAAAAGTTCGGCATTTCATCTCTGTTGGCAGGTTATAAAATGTCACTTTTCATAAATTACTTTTTTCCCGTGGGAAAAAAGTGAGTACTTTTTTCCCGAATATATATCACATATATATACACTGTTGATGGCTTTTGTTGTGCTATAGTTCCGAAAAATGAGTCAATAATACCGTCTCCGAGAAAGAACTGCAAGTCCTTTTATCTTCCATTCGACTTCGCGGTTATACGTATATTACTAAACAACCACTAAATTCGCAGTTTTTCGAAATCAAATCACAGAATTAGACTGACAGAAGTGACATTAGATATTTGATTACTTCAAAAGAATGATGAAGATGCCTACAACGCAGGTATCCCTACTGTTAAAAACTTAAAATTTCACGTCGATAATTTTCAGATTTCAAAACAATGTAATATCTTCTCAATGTTGATTCGTCCTTTCTTCTGTCACAGAAAAAAATAGTGTATTATACACGGGAAAAATATTAGATTTTAGCTCACGGTTTTTTGTCTCCCTCCGCTACGCGTCGGGAGACAACACAACCTGGAGCTAAAATCTACTACTTTTTTCCCTTGTATAATAAATAACTATTATTCTGGACGAACTATTCAATGTAACCTCGACGGTTTTACTGATCTTTTTTGTGAGAAACGGCATTTTACGTTTTCCCATATTTCTCTTGTTCTCAAAATGGGCTACATGAAGCTCGATATACTCTTATCTTCGAGCGATTTTTAACAAACCCG
Source organism: Phaedon cochleariae (assembly GCA_918026855.4). Classification (NCBI taxonomy): domain Eukaryota; kingdom Metazoa; phylum Arthropoda; class Insecta; order Coleoptera; family Chrysomelidae; genus Phaedon; species Phaedon cochleariae. The sequence goes on along the minus strand of OU896709.1, from coordinate 15,378,693 downwards.
AAAACCGAGCTTATCTCACTGAGTTCAGCAAAATTCAAATCCTCCGATGATAAGTCGTGGTGAATGAAAGATACACGTCTATTATACGCTGTGGGTATGTGGGCATTTCCACTATCTGCACACACAAAGAGATAAAGCCTTCTTCTGTGCTTGTGAAAAAAGACATCTCCATTCATTCCGCAAATAAAGTAGAAGAGATTGAAGAGAATCTATGGCAGTGTTGACATCGTATTTGCCCTATTTTGAAAAGAAATGTGTGGGAGACTGGTGGCAAACCCTTTGAGCGCGTGGCACCTGGATTTCGTGAGATTTATGTACAGTGATCTGCTTGACCATTTTACTGTTACCTCTAGTGGGAATGGTATTGAAAAATTGGGCTATTTGTATGCATGAGGTTAATGTATTATGGAATATTGATCACGTATATAGGTACGTTTACCATGGTTATTCTTTCTTTATTCGTAAATCCCAAGAAACAGTGTATGTTCATACAGTAATATGATATAACATGAAATTATAGTTATTCATGGTACTATAATGTGTTATGTTGAAAATAATTCACGCGAGAAATATAAAATAAACACAAGAGTGGCATACAATGTGTTATCCAACAAGTGGAAGAACTCGTTTTTTTATGAGATAATATCGTATCGAAATTACTGGTGAAAAAAAAACGAGTTCAAACTATTCGATTTGATTCATCAATATATGTACAATTCTGCAATAAATCTTATTGGCTGAAAAAAGTTAATTGAAAAATATTTCTCATGAAAAACTTGGTTACAAAAGTAGAAAAAAATATTCCTCTTCAAAAACAAAACAAATAAAACATACAAATATAAAAATATATAAAATAAAGAATCGAATTCTAAAAACTGAATAACAAATTCAAGTCTTCTATTCTTCTGACTAGCGAATCTTTGGAAGATATCAACATTCAGACATTTAATCTGTCTTGAACCATTCTGGATCTTATCCAATCTTTCAGCCTTCTGAGTGCTGAAAAACTCCTTTCAGAAGATGCAACACTTACAGGTAGGCAACATAATAGTTCCAAAAGAATGTTTATGTTATTAAACAAATGTTTGTTACATTCCTTCAGAGCAGTTATACCATTGTCTTGTTTATTTTGCTCAGTATCCAACACCCTGTATTTTATTGCATTTTCAGATTCTCTCTGAAGAGCTGATTCCATCGATGTATCACACTTGGGGTCTAGCGGAAATGATTACAGAGATATAGGCTGTGAAAAATCGACTTTTTTCAACTTTATGAATTTTTTTGTCGAGACTATTCATTATTCCCTATCTCAACTTTTGATTAACTATCTACTGATATTTAATTGGGACATATACCGGGTGATCAAGATTCTGGATTCTGCACGACCCTGTATTTGTTTCAATTAAATGTCAGTAGATAGTTGATCAAAAGTTGAGATAGGGACATGTGAGCCGTTTTGACCAATAATGAATATTTTCGACAAAAAAAATTCTCAAAGTTGAAAAATGTCGATTTTTCACACCCTATATCTCTGTAATCATTACCGCTAGACCGCAAGTGTGATACATCGATGAAATCAGCTTCTTAGAGAGACTCTGAAAATGCAGTGAAATACAGGGTGTTCCATTTAAAATAACAAAGTTGTTGCTACTTTTCGATAGAAGCGGCAACGCCGCAGAGCTGGAAATATTTTAGATCTATAGACCAAGAGCAACTACGTGAGTAACCAAAATTTCAGAATGATCCTATGTCCCGTTCTCCGTGAACGTCTAACGTACCATGGACCGTGAGTTACCCTGTATACATTTCAGAAACGACCTTCTGAAAGGAGGACATTTCATCATTCTCCTCAAAAATGGTCGGAAACTGTTCGAGTATATTTCTCATACCTTGATATATTTCCTCATCTGTTTTAGATGAAGGATCTATAATGGTCATCCACTGAGGAAACCGTAGGATTCTCCCTAGTACCCAAGGGCAACACCATTATTATTATTATATATTATAAAGAAATCGACATTTCAAGATATGGTAAACTATCGAGCTATTTGAAAAGCAAATCACAGGGATACAAACCAAAGAAGTCCAAGACATTAGATCGACCTGAAATAGAGACGTTTTTGAACGAAGCTTCCGATGAAGAGTACTTGTTGATGAAAGTGGCTTTGATAAAGGGAATTAGCGATGCTTGTTTGTAGGTGCGATGAATTGTTCAATTTGAAAATAAAAAATATTCAAGACAAAGGAAAATATTTTCACGTAGTTTTTCCAGACACTAAAACCAAGAAATCGAGGAGTTTCACCATACTTGAAGAAGGTTTCCCAGTCAAACCGATCAATTATACATGTCTTTGAGACCAAAGAATACTAGTTCTAGCCGCTTTTTTGTTTTTTTACAAAAATGGGAGGTGTACCAGCCAGGGTGTGGAAATAAATTTGTTATCGAAGATACCTTCAAGAATTGCAAAGTTATTGAACTTGGAGGATCCAGCGCTCTACACCGGTCACTGCCTGAGAAGGTCTTCGGCGACTCTTTTGGCCAATGCAGGGGCTAACATGACTACTTCGAAGCGTCACGGAGGATGGGAGTCCTCGACGGTAGCAGAAGGATACCTAGAAGAATCGCTGCATAACAAAATATAAATTGCAGGAAAAATACAAGGTTCTAATGTGCCGGCGTCTTCCAGCCCTATCAGCAGCTGTACCGATATGGGAGCATCTGGTTCCAATGAACCAACAAATTTGACAATTATTTCAAATTCGAACAAACCGTTAGCGTTTTTCTTTAATTTTAATATCAATGTGAATCCTGCTTGTAATAGTAATAAATGAATGGAATACTACTTTAAATATGAACGTGAGTTATAATCCAAAGCTCACTAGTGTGTTGTTTGTTACTTGTCTAAAATGACATTAATAATGACAGTCATTACTGTCATGTGTTGGATAAAATATTCAACATAATATGTAATATGATATATTCTGAAATAATTGCGATGATAACAAAAAATGATAGCATTAAAAATATGCATAATAATCATCTCACATTTACAAAAAAATGGAGTTTCATCAGCCGTCTTTTGAACTTGTATATATTATTCAACTTTTTCAGCGAATAATGTATCATGAGTCCGTACCACGAAACGATTAGTAAGCCTATAAAAGTACGAAATTTCGTGATTCTAAAGATGGATGATAAGAAACGTGATTGAAGCAAACTGCTTCTCAAGATGTTGTATCGGTGCATGGTAACGCTCTAGCGCCGTAAGAAGCAGTTTCGAACACTTTGATGGGAACATTCTTTCTCATTTCCATCTGCAGAATTACGTCCCGGAGTACACGAATATTATTCTGGGACACCCTGTATAGTCAGTTGATCATGCAAGATCCCGAATAAATGTGGTTATCATTATTTGGAATCGAAACTGAAATTGAGGGTCGATCTGGTATTATATACCTGTTGTCATGAAAAATTAATGTGATGTCAATATGAATATAATAACTAGTTATAAATATGTATAGTCAATCATCAAACTGGTATAACGCATAAATGAACATTGAATAAGAGAAATAGAGTATTTTAGTGAAGTTGATTTCCGCATATGCAAATTGTTCATAATAGAATAGTTAACTATGATAATAGTGATTCGTACTAGGTACTTATAGTAAGACAGCCGCCTGTAGATTTTTTCCGTCATCTGATAAGTAGTAATATATTTCCCGATTTCGCGATTTGATAACGTGATAAGAATCTTGCCATCCGATACCAATTGAATAGTAGTTCTCAAAAACCAAGCTGTGCCACCCCTCAGTCAGAGCCAAATCTACGGGACAGCGATTTATTTATGCTTCTATTATTTCGGACATTATTCTGTCATGTGATAACGAGTTGAAACAAAGAGCAAATGAGAGTGAGGATTGTCCCATTTGCGAATATTCAAACGTGCCGCGATTCAAACTGATCTAAGTTGATGGTAGAGCGTCAATATTTTCGTGAATATTGCGCCCCATCCAAAGATAAAATCCGACGGACGTCCCAACTCGTGGATCACCCTGTATATCTGATATTTACTTATAAATGTGGCAAATTGGCAATAATAATTGACCTGTTCCAGGAGATTTCTCATAAATGGAAAGTTGGGCATGGTTTGGCTAAAAATGAATTCATTCAGTCGAGCGTTCACTATACTTTACGAAAGCACTATATGATCAAAGTATAGCGTTAAATACTGTCTGAAAATGAAAATGGTAAATTCAAGATCAATTAATGAAAACATTCTGTAACTCATTTGATTGCCAACGTCATCAATTGTCACTGAGAACTGAAGAGTGTCAGGAGAAATACGAATGTGCGATACAAAAAATTCATTTTTTATTTTTAAAACGGGAGCAGATTCGTTTCCGAAACGTCCAAAGCTAAGTAGGAATTTGATATTTTTCTTAATTAGCTTTATTTCTCTTCTCCAAACTTTTTTCAATACAAATTGTCACTGACAAGCTAGTGAATTTTTCTTTCAGGCTCTCTGATAGGAAAATTCTTTAAACGCAGTTACATTTTGGGGCAAATCATCTGATTTGTCCTAACTAAACGTATCTTGAAATAATATTCATATTTTAATTTTATATAGAAACGAGGAGAGAAAATCCCAAAAAATCTGGAATAATGAAAGTATAGCATGTTTAATTAAATCATTTACCAAACTTTAAATAAATTCAAAGGGCCAATGAATGAAAACATTCTGAACTCGGTCTCTATAGAATGGGAATGTGAACACCAATAATTCTGAATAGAACTTTTTATGTAACACGTTTTTTTGCAGGCAACGAAACGAAATGCACAATATTGTTTTATGGCCTCTGGATTCGCAAACTTTCTAACAATAAAATGTTGTACCCATTGCGCCAGGTAAAAAGCTTCATGTTTTATTGCTTGGCTTAAAAAGTGATCTGTCGTCGGCCGACTTTTTGCAAATTTTTAGGATTATTGTTGCAATAAATCGCAAATTGGTTTTGGATACTTCAAGGGAAAGGAAAGTTTAGAATTGGATGGCTATGTCTGCTATAGTTTCGGAGATTCTGTGAATGTTCGGGGAAATGACAGTTTTTCTAAACTTTACTTCTATATGATAATACAGTCCTTTGGAAAGGTGTAAAGTTGCACCCTTTACTAGTTGAGGATATACAGGGTGTCCGGAACTTATGCGCAAAAAAATCAAGGAGGTGATTCTCCATGAAAAAACATAAAACTCATTTCCTATATACGTGGGTTCGGAAATGCATGGTTTTCAAGATACAGTGTGTTAAACTTTTTGAAACAAATCGGATTTTTATGAATATCTCAAATATCGTTATTCCGATTTTCTTCAAATTTGGCAATGATATTTTTCATCATGAGAAGCTCATTTAGCTATGATTGAATTGGAATTATGGAATCCAGTGGCGTCCCTGGGGGCACCCTACCGAATATTATTATGAATAAAATGTGTGCCACTGATTTTTTTGAATTCTATATCTACATATCCTATTGACCAACTAAAAATACAACTTTTTGGTCTCCTGAATTGTTTCGATATTTTGCTTCGTTTCCGTGGAAAAAAATAAATACCAATTTATTGTATACATTAAATTTGTGCAAAAAGTTCATTTTCGATAATATAACGGTTTTAAAATTATGCCGTGAAACGGAAGGACATCAATTTGAAACTTTTGTAAATAACATGTACTAATTTGTTGTTGAGGAATTTATTAGTGGAAAAGAGTGATAATGTCTCACTGAATGAACTCGTTGATTTTTTTAATGTTCTTGTCGGAAAGAGTTATTTTATCAAGATAGAACCGGAGGACCTTTTTCAAATATTTCCATATATATTATGTTCTTCAATTTTATACCTTCAACATTGAAAATATAATTATTAAGAATGAGTTATGATCCTTTGAAGGTTGAGGGCAGTAAAGGGTATTTGGCTTCGGGAGATCCAAGTATAATTTAGACCAAGGACGCAAAGGAACATTCGTTTACTAGGTGTGCCACCAGATTTGAAATAAATCAGTTCCATAGGAAGAAATTACTTTCAAAACTTCAACTTTGAAGTCTACTTTATTAGTGAGTTTTCGAAAAAATGTTATACGATTTTTTTGTAGTAATATTCAAATAGAATCACTGCCTTGAATTTTTGCACACAATTTTCGGACAAAATGAGATCTTTGTTTCATTGGTGACCGATTGGTGACTAATAGATTCTATAACATACAGTTTATTTAAAGCAACTTTACATACAGGGTGGCCAGAAATCGTTCGCCAAAATATTTGGAGGTGATTCAACGGGAGAGAACATGATTGTTTTTCATCTTTATCTGGGTCCAGGTAGGCGTATAGTTTTCAATAATACAAAATGTTTCAAACATGTATTATAAAATATTCAAATAAGAAAATGAATCATCATCTCATCCTTTGTCTATGGATATGTATCACACAGTTATTTTCACCCCAGTTCTTGAAGAAATTTTTTGCACTTTATACAATAAATTGTTATTTATTTGTTTCCACGGAAACGAAGCAAAATACCGAAACAATTCAGGAGACCCAAATGTTGTATTTCCAGTTGGACAATAGGATAGAATTCAAAAAAATCAGTGGCGCAAATTTTATTTACAATAATATTAGGTAGGTTGCCTCCCAGGACGCCAGTGGATTTCATAATTCCAATTCAATTATGGTTAAATCAGCCCCACATGACAAAAATTATCATTGCCAATTTTCAAGGAAATCGGTGGGAGGATATTTGAGTATTTCATAAAAAATCGATTTATTTTTAAAAGTTCAACACACTGTATGTTGAAAACTATGCATTTCCGGACCGACGTACATATGGAATAAATTTCTTATCTCATCATGTAGAATCACCCCCTTGATTTTTTGCGCATAATTTCCGGACACCCTGTATACCCAATTAGAAGTGGTTATAGTTATTGGACGGCGAAAAATGCACGACTGAAGGTTTTTTATTCAAATTAACATACCTTTAGACAGGGTGGGCCACCAGTAACGCCTCGGTCAGTAGTTGGGTAACCACACATCTTCGAGAATTTCTTTCTCTCTAGAAAGTTGCATGTCGGCCTGAGCTGAAATTTGAAAATATTTCGAAATGTGCCTCAAAAAGCGCAGTATACCAAAGTTATACTTTTTGTAATGAAACACCCTCTTTTATTGAGGATTTTTTTATTCCTCGTCGAAAATGAGACACACTTCTTCGAATGTTTCTTATACCTATGATTCACTGTTTCCGAGATATTTAACTTGTTTGAAGACGCTGAGTTGTGATAATTTTTTTTGTCTGCTGATCCAATTAATTTTGATGACAGATTTCTCAACTATTCATGAATAATCGTCAGAGCTATCACTGCTGAATTTTGTGTATTCTCAATTTTGTACAGGGTGTTCAAAAATAAGGTTGAACTTCTCCTATCTTCAAACATCAATAACTTCGTTATTATAAACGGGACACCCTGTATGTTTCACCGTGAAAAGATGAGGAATTTGAATCTCTTCAAAATAATGTATGCATTCCCTATCTCTGATGGTGTGGAAGAAATTGATGTATTTCCGTATTTTGTCCATATTATTTATAAAAGAAGAAGGTTTTCAATAAACAATATTTTATAATGAGGCTACGAAATGACACATAAGACAGAATAGTAACATGGATCATTTAGTTAGTCCTAAATATCCTTATTTTCAACAATACAAAAATCGTGCAGATAAAAACGGTTTTCAGCACTAGTGCGGTTAAGTAACTTTTCCGCACGATATTTTCATGCACTGAAAAATGATGAAAAATTTGAAGAACATCTGAATAACAATAACTAAAACATTACCGATGGTAAATATTGAAATTGAGTGAGTGAAAGTGCAATTTGTGTTTGTTGCATGATGTAATATAGCAGATGCCGCAACATCTTGACGAACGTGGTTTCTTAGTTGAATTTGACAAGTTGGTGTTTGCGTCAATTATTTCCGAAAGGAGGTCTTGAAAGTTTCCTGAGTATTGTCCATTTTTGATTGGAATTTCGTACACGGAAAAATGACGCTTGAAGTGCTTATTTGTCGACTGCCACTACTGTCAGTTTATAGCGACTGTTGCTATCACGTTCTGGTGCCAACAGTTATCACCACATGTCTCCTGGTATTTCCTTCGAAATCGTGAGGAAAGTGATGCGGAAAAGTAAAATCGTTCGGAAAAGTACAACTTTCAAAACGAAAAATCATGCGGAAAATTTACTTTTCCGCATGTTCGTAGAAAAATATCATTGGTTTCATGTCATAAAACCATTTAAGTAAGACTTATGGTTTTACATTTCAAATTCAAGAAGATGACCCACTTCCAACTCAAGAAGTGCTGATAAATAATCAAAAATATGGAATAAGGAGTGCGCATCCAGAAGTGGCATCTCAATTCATCGCCATTCAAAAATTATTCAAAATATCTTGGGTTCTTATTCCTGAATATTTGTTTTTCTTCTGATAGAAAATATGGATACTGGACCTTTCTTCAAAAATACACTAGAATGGCACCTTAACTCTGTTGCCTCCATATTTGGCAAAAGATCCAAGGAGTGTGCTAGTTTCTGTTAGGCAAGGAATAGTGTTTACACTGATTATCAAGCTGATTGATTTCAAAATAATGTGGAGATATAATGGATGTGGGTTTTTATGAATATAAATCAATAGAATGATATCAGAACATGAAATTTTGATTTCCAACCAGTTTCTATCCTACTAAACTTTGAAAATCTGGTTCTGTATCAGAAACTAGATGTCTGTAATGACAAAAGGCATGTATCGCCATAGGATCTTAATTTTTGTACAACTGAATCCACTAAAGACTCTCAAGTCTTGAATGTTCAAAGTTTTTATAAAGTCACCCTGAGAAGGTTCCATAACAACACGATGTTGGGTTTTCTGTAGAATTACGAGGCATGTGGTTGTTCTCTCTTCGGAATCAAAATGTTATCTTTCAGTGGGATTACGAAGAGTATTGAAAGACACACGGCCGATACGCAAATAAAGGATTTGGTTGTTATAATATTGTTAGTTGCTAATTATCGGTATATAACGTTAATAACTATATGGAAACCATATTTTGGGATTTTCTGTTCTCTGTTCTCTGAATGAAAATATGAGTATCTATATAGGTATTTATTATTTCAATGAATGTGTATAAATGAGAAAAATCGAACGATTTTAATCAAAATGTCACTATCACAAAACTCAACAAGACATTTAATCGATAGTCAGTATACCTATCTTGGTTTGATACTGATCTTTGGACGTTTCGTAAACAAATTTGCGTTTACAATATAAAAATGGGGAATTATTCTTCGCAATTGGTCAACTTGATTTTTTTTATCAATACTACTCAGTACAGAAGTTCGCAGAAATGTGAGTCGTATGATTCTTTTTGACCTTGAACTTAACATTTTCATATTTGAGAATTGAATACGCATGTTTCATCTATAGAAATCATCTGAACATCAAGCAATGTCTCTTATTATTATTTTCAAACTTTTTCGTCCTCACTGAGAGAGGTATGTTTCACCTGTATAACACTCTCCACAAGCACAGGGTATAATATTGAGGGCGCTTTAGTTTTGCCAGAAATGATCATTCACTTATAATAATAATAATAATAATAATAATAATAATATATATTTCTCAAATTGAAAAGTACAGTTGATGCAAGAGTGTAACAATGTACAATAATAAGAGCAAACGTCAGTAAAACCGTATATATATACATATACACATCATAAAACACAAAAATATATAAACTCACAAACAACAAGTAAATAAATAGAAATACAATTAATTGAATAATTCACCATCATATTATTGTATGATGATAAGTCACCCATAGTCTATTCCATTGAGTTAATAGGATCGAACAAAATTATCTCGATAGTCACTTGTTGCTATAAGCAACATAATCAAAAAGTAGCCTACTAATTGGTAGACAATAAATTTATGAAATTTAATAATTACCTGGTGAACATGACAACAATGATGATAGTTATACCAATGAAATTGATTTGAAACTGAAATGAATCACTAGACAATCAGGGATCTCCTATAACGGTTTGACTCCATAACAATTATCTTTTTTTATCAATATAACAAATTATATGGATTTGATCGCTGCTTCAAAATATCCTTCAGCCGCTCCAGAAACCAAATATCTCACCCATATAAAATCAACGATACCTGTGTTCAAACAGTACTGAACATCAAGGATCTGGAAATCCTTCTAAATTCCGACCTCATCTATAGCCTTCATATATTTCTAACATCACGTCCAAAGCACTCAAAATGCTAGGATTCCTCAGAAAATTTTCAAAAGACTGCATCACGATTAACCCCATTGAATTATTTCATTACACGTTTATCCGTCCACATTTTGAATAATATATGCAGCTTACACATGGTCTCTATATTCATATACAGAAAATAGAGAGTGTTCAACATGCCTTCTTAGGAAATCAGGTTGGTTATACAAGGTTCTCGAAAAGAAGTTGAATATTAATAGTTTGTGTTCCCGTCGCAAATTCAAGAGACCTGTTGATGTTATATAATATCATTAATTCAGTCCATACATGTCCCGATGGCTACTACTCATTGTTCTTACCCTATAGACCTCTCTGCGAGTCTCACACAATTCAAGTTTTGCATGAGACTTTGTGCTTTTAGATAGTTCTTGTGATATTGTTTTTTGTTTGTTTGATATTTTATGTAAAATGTTCACATTATTATATTTTCTATTTTTATATTCAATACTTCTAGATGTTTATTACTCAATTGAAATGTATTTCTTTTTTTCTTTGCTCGTGACTATATTTTTTGTACAATTTAAGGAGCATATGCTCGTGAATGAATAATGAATGAATAAATAAATGAATAAGTAATAGTGTTTTGGGCTGATGCTTATGGATATTATAATATGGTCAAAATGCCTTCGAGTGTTGGGCAGAAAGTAACATTGAATAGTTTGTATAATTTGAGGCAATTTTCAAAGTAATTTTAAACCCCTTCAGAGGTCGGATAAGCCGGTTTGCACGTTAACTCGACGTTTACATAAAGTTAGCTTATTTCCCTCTTGGCCAAAGATTGCATCTTTGTGATTTGCAAATCCCAGAAGGGTTAAGTACGGCAAACAATGCCCATTTCCCGGTACCGAATGCTGTCACCTCAGAGCTGTGCTGACAGGTCTTTGAAAAAGACTTTCTTAATCTTAGAAATGTTGTCTTTCAGGTGGTCCGGACAATCTGTGTGGAGAAATTGCAATAATGGATTTTGAACATTGATAAGATTTGTCTTGTTTTGGGTTTTCCCGAATAAATACCCATTTTCGTTAGTACACCAGGCACTCGTCATTCTTAGCTATCAGAGCTATCAAGATGATAGTTTTTTCTTGCCTACTTTCTATAGTGGCTGTAGGTAGAATACTAAACAACCACTGAATTCGCAATTTATCAAAATCAAATCCAGAATGGGACTAACAGAATAACAGATATATATTTGATTACTTCAAAAGAAAATGATAAAATATGCCTGCGAAGAGATGCGTGCAACGCAAGTGTCATTCCTGTTGAAAACTTCGAATTTCACGTCGATAATTTTCTGATTTCAATTATACAGGGTGTCCGCTAAAAGGAGGTCAATCCATTAACCACATATTCCTTGAACAAAAACAATATGAGTTTCTAAATATCATTTTTCATTTTAGCCCTTCATATTCGGTATACAGGGTGTCAAAGTTGGAAATTAAAAACTGTTTTTTTTTAATTACTCGCGTATTTGATAAGATATTAATCTCAAAATTGGTACATTACTTCAGCACAAAGAGTTACATCGTGTGAGGAAAACAAAACAGAAAATAACTGTCAAATATTCAAAAGATACTGGGGGTCAAGTTCACACTTACCCCCATATTTTGTTTGTACGTGCGCTAATGACTTCCTATCTATTTTCCTTCAAGTGTTTAATCATTTTTTTTTTCCTGTAAAATTTCGATTGAATCATTTGTTTTTAAGATAATTCGAAAAGTACTGGTTATTGTTTGATGCCTATGCGGCTTAGGTAATCTCATAATGTTCACATACTCCTATTTATTTCGTCGAAATTGAAAGAGGGCGTATCTTTTTACGTACGAAAAGGTAAATATGGAAATACCGGGTGCTCGGAGCAAATGTACTAAAATAATTTTTACAAAAAAAAAATTTAAAAAGTGTAAAAATTATTTTAATACATTCGCTCTGAGCACCCGGTATTTCCATATTCACCTTTCCGTATGTAATAAGATACGCCCTCTTCCAATTTCGACGAAATAAATAGGAGTATGTGATCATTATGAGATTACCGTAAGCCGCAAGGCATCAAACAATAACCAGTACTTTTCGAATTATCTTAAAAACAAATAATTTTATCGGAATTCCACAAAAATCAAAAAATACTCAAAAATTATTGAACACATGAAGAAAAATAGATAGGAAGTCATTAGCGCACGTACAAAAAAAATATGGGGGTAAGTGTGTACTTGACCCCCAGTATTTTGAATATTTGACAGTTATTTTCTGTTTTGTTTTCCTCACACGATGTAACTCTTTGTGCTGAAGTAATGTACCTATTTTGAGATTGAAATCTCATTAATTACGCGAGTAATTAGAAAAAAAACAGTTTTTAATTTTCAACTTTGACACCCTGTATATCGAATAAGAAGGGCTAAAATGAAAAATGGTATTTAGAAACTCATATTATTTTTGTTCAAGGAATATAATATGGTTAATGGATTGACCTCCTTTTAGCGGACACCCTACAATGTTATATCTTCAAAATGATGATTCGTCCTTTCTCGAAAAAAAATAGTGTATTATACACAGGAAGAATATTAGATTTTAACTCACGGTTTTTTCCACAGCCTAGAGCTAGAATCTAGTACTTTTTTACCTTGGATAATAAATAATAATTTTTTTGTGAAAGGAAAAAAGTTTGAAATTTCATCTCTGCTGACAGGTAATGGCATGATACTTTTCATAAATCACTTTTTTCCCACGGAAAAAAAGTGAGTACTTTTTTCCCGGATATATTATATCAGATATACAGGCTGACATAAAAAAGTACATTGCATAGTGCAAGGCCTTCGGGTTATAAAAGTTACGGAGCGTTTAATTTAATTTTTTTTTTATGCAAATCCAGAGACGCAAAAAATGGATAAAATATGATATATGGGTTTTTCATCATGCTGAATTCGAATATGATCTTAGTTTTGTGATTAATATTAGAGGGCGCTACATACAGGGTTTCATGTACCTATATTGAATCGGTCGTAACTTTTTTGCAATACACTCTATGTCTTTTTAGATTGAAAAAATTTTATATCCCTTCTTGTATTTTTTTTTATCGCTTGGAGCGCACGAAAGGGAATCCCTATAATGTTCTTGTATACTCAAGAAAGGTATTCCTTGTCCAAGTAGATAGAAGGAATGGTTCCATTACAATTACTTGAATGATACCACACATGATGGTAGTCAGAATCAGATCATCTGGCTATACGCAGTGAAAAATTCAGGCCAAGAAATAGAGGCAAGTTTCCACAAAGAATAAGTTTTTTTTGTCCAATTTCGTGATGTTATTTTTGTATTGGTATCATTCAGTTGTATCTTCTTCGTTTCATTCCTTGAAAGAAAATCAAATTTTTTTGTGATTTTACTCGTTATTTATTTCACTCTATAGACAGATAATATCATGCGTGGTATCATTGAAATTCATATTAGAATTATTATACACGGTGATTTGAAAAATGCAATTATCCAAAAATTGTAACGTTGATAAAGAACACCCCTTAAGAGATATTGTTCTGAAAATTGATATAGGCGTATTTGTGATTAGTCCAAATCGATTACCATATTATGAAAATGTTTGCAAAAAAATGTCTACCCATTTTCTTCGATTTGCTGAAAATTTTGGTGATCGCAGTAGGCCAAGAAATTGTGTATAATAATTTTTTTCTGCTCGACAAAGTAGATAATTTTGAGTAGTCTATTATGAGAGGAAACAAATTTCAGGAATACGGAAGTACAAGGGTGGGATGGACCTTATTGTAACACACTGTATGTAGTTACCCTGATCATTCTGGAATAGCATACCGAGTTGAAATGTTTTTATAAAGGAGTAAATATCAATATTTTTACTGAAATACAACAATTTGAATTTCTTAAATCCGAATTATTTATCAAAAATAATCTAAGCCTACATTTTTTTTACCATATTGGGAAATACTTGAATTTCTATTTCTGATTTGTATTTGTTTTAATCACTTCAGCTGGGAATATACTCTTATACATGGAATAATTCATGTCTTGTTTGTGCTAATTCCTCAGCTTATTTTTGAATTTTCATTCTTATGTTCTTTCTATATCCAGTTTCATAACCTAAAGTTGGTTTTCTAATAGTTTCTCATCAGTTAGTTTTAATCATTATGAAATATGCTTTCGTATGTAATGTAGTCGAATATCCATCTATATATCTATATAGAATTGATGAAGTTATGTCAAATGACTATTAAGATGATGAAGAAAATCGTACTCCTACCCAGTGAAAGCGTTCGGCTCTGTCAAATTACAGGACATACAAAAAATTCCAGAACTGTTAGTTTTCACCCTACTTTTTGACTTCTCGAATACTTCTTCAAGACTTTTCCAATTGAAATTAGTTCCTAGGTATATCTTTCGCTTTCGTGATATCAGAGATAGAAGCTAGAAGCATACGGTTCTTCTACAAAATGGCAGCTAACCTAATGGTTTCTCTTGGGAAAAACTCCTAAAACAGACAATACCATAACCCAAACCCAATATCCAGTTACATCGTAACTGTTCCCTATTTGATGCTTTCGTTGATCTCTGAATCTACCAAATAAGGGTGCGAAACGTAAATTTGTTCAACAATATCCGGAAATGTGCAAATGTGTGTCAACCGAGGTGTCAACCCCTTCGGTGACTCACACACTTGCAACGACCTTCACACTGTTCACCCCCATTTCATATCTCCCAAATGCGTACGTCCGCAAACGGACAGGAGTGACTGCAAAAATGGGAAGATATTAAGTGCGCCAACCCTTCCGCTTCCGCAAATCTCGACATGTGCGACCAAATATGTGGGTGGAATTAGAGACGATCACCCCTGCTGGGATATATCATTTCGGTGCGGAATTTCGGAGGTCCAACGATTTGCGATCGACCGTTACGTTCGTTTGCTGAGATGAATGATGATCCATGGAGCTGAAACATTGCAGCTGATGTGGTTGTAAATCAAAATATTTTGTTTTGTTGAGGTTACTCAGTACCGAGGTCGTATCGAAATGTATTGTTACAGCTGCAAATTGAGTCACTTTCTTTATATTTTTGTGGTTTTCTCTGTGCGTTTCAATAGATACTAATATAAGTATTATTCCAATATGCCTGTAGCGAGGACAAATCCAATGATTTGCCCCAAAATTCCACTGTGCTCAGAGCGTCCCAATTAGGAACCTAAGAGGATAATTCAATAGATAGAAATACATTGAGAATTCGCATTCTCCAGGTGATGAAAATATTAATTCTTTCCCGGTTTATTCAACAGAAAACAACTACTTTCCTGGCTATATGCCACGACGAATATTGAATTACATCTATTGAACACACCCGATAAGAATTTGAACACAAAATCTTCTGAAGTAGAGAATTTGCATTCTCCTTCATATAAAGATATGCATATGATATGAAATTCGAAATGCATAGGAGTATACTTGTTTGAACTCTGATCTTGATGAGCTTGGAACTTCCAAAAAAATCATTCGTATCAGTGATATGGGAATAATATCTCTCACAAAAACTCATCTCGGATATCATATCCTCATCAGTAACCTGAAGTCCAGTTATTCTTTCAGACATTCTTCATGATAATGTCGATCCTCAATGTCGAAGGATTTTGATTTTTCATGCTCTCTTTTTGGATATTCAACAGATATAATTCAATGTTCGACGTGGCAAATAGCCAGGAACGTAGTTGTTTCCTGTTGAATATTCAGAATGATATCATATGCATATCTTTATATGAAGGAGAATGCAAATTCTTTACTTCAAAAGATTTTGTTTTCGAATTCTTGTTGTGTGTGTTCAATAGATGTAATCCAATATTCGTCGTGGCATATAGCCAGGAAAGAAGTTGTTTTCTGTTGAATAAACCGAGAAAGAATTTATATTTTCATCACTCTCCTGGGAATATTCGTTTTCAATAATTTAACCCAATCAAGGGGTCCAAACTTGAACGATGGAAACTTCTTATTTTTGTAGACCTCAATCGCAGATTCGTGATTAGGTTTTCTCAATTCAGAATTTCTTTCCACGTTCTGTATGTTGAATACCAATTTATTATACCAACACAGATTATTCCGAACGAATATTCGATAGATCATTCCGAGGTGACAATTTTATTGTTTCTATGCAGATTGAGTGAAAATAAAAGAATACACTTCAAATTAGCATAATTTGTTTCGTAAATGATGAGGAATTTCCAATAATCATCGATAAGATTATTCATGAATAAAACAATATTTTCAACGGCACATTTTCATTCATTACGCATTGTAGTTTTCGCATTATGCACCATATATTACACCAAAGAAATTAAAATTGCCAAAATGGCACACGTCCAGTCATCGTTGAAAATTATATTATGATAAACGTTGTCACTCATGAGTTTAGATTGATTACAAGTGCAGATTGATGACGAATCAATATAAAAATACACCTCAAATTAACATAATTTGTTTCGTAGAAGATACGGAATTTACAATAATCATCAATAAGATTACTGTCTGTAGGTTAATCGAGGAGGTGGTACATTCATTTTACTTGGTTCTTTGGGATTTTCTCTCCTCGTTTCTATAAAATAAAAGTATTCGTATTATTTCAATATATTTGTAGAGGGACAAATCAGATGAAAATGGTAGATTCAAGATCAATTAATGAAAACATCCTGTAACTCATTTGTAGACTAAAATCACTCATTCATATGCCAACATCAGTATGACACTGAAAAGTGTCAAACTATACGCAGCACAACTTTCAAAGAAAAATAATTTGCATTTACATGTTGAGAACGGGAGCAGAATCGGTCCCGAAACGTCCAAAGATAAGTACAAATTCGATATTTTTTCAATATATCTATATTTCTTTCCTTCAAAAATTTTTTCAAACAAATTGTCACTGACAAGCTACTGGATTTTTCTTTTAGACTCCCTGATAGAAAAATTTGTTAAACGCAGTGACATTTTGGGGCAAATCATCTGATTTGTCCCTCTACAAATATATTGAAATAATACGAATACTTTTATTTCATAGAAACGAGGAGAGAAAATCCCAAAGAACCAAGTAAAATGAGCAATAAGATTATTCATGAATAAAAAAAAACAATAATTTCAACGACACATTTTCATTTATTACGCATTGTAGTTTTCGCGTTGTATGCAACTAACATTACACCAAAGGAATCAAAATTGCCAGAATGGCACACGTCCAATCATCATTGGAAATTATATTATGACAAACGGTGAAATTCCGATTGAACAAAATTGACATTCTTTGTAATAAATTGTTAGTGAGTGCTTATCACAGAATATAAAAATGATATTAATGACAGCCTGATGCTGCTGGTGAGTCATTTTGTTTTTATTTTTCATTATACTACCAATAAGAAAGCGGAATACAAATACCAAAATCGATGTGTAGATAGGTACCCAGTATGAAATTCAATGGGCGTGTACACCTTAGTAGAACTTTTAACTCAAACCATGTTTATAATGATCCTTTTATACATAAATAATGATTGTTGACCTAATTCGATCGAAAAATTAACTGGAATGTTTTACTTTTGGGCATAAATAATAGTACATTCTGAAAACGGACCCTCTTATATGACGTAGAAACCTCATCTCGCCATAGTTAGAAGAAAATACCAAAAGCCCGACGGAGACTGAGGCAACTGATATATTGATTCTTTCAACTGTGATCTCGCGCTAATTCACTCTGTCAGAAATCATGTATCATTCATCTCTGTCTGGAATAGTCTTGTTTCAGTATCAGGGTTTTGACGTCACATCATCGCCTCGTTTTCAGAAGTCCGAAAAATCGGGGATTTCAATATTTTTTTATAAAACGTAGGGAGCTCACAGCAAAAAACGATTTGCGGTGGTGAGCTAGTTTGGGTGAGTTCTATCGAATTATGATTTTTTTTTGTGATATAAGCCCATTGTCGAAATAGAGAAACGAAACAATTGCGTTTTCGATTATCAATACAAATATTTCAACCATTCAAAAACGTGTATACTGAAATGTGTATATAGAAATAATCAGAGAAACACGTCTCGTAACACAGTCTAGTGCAATCATTAGTGTGCAAAGACACCAGATTCATCAATGCAGTATCGAATGTAGTAGAAAAATATAAATATGATTTTCAAAAACGAAAAACTAAAACAAACTAAATGAAGCACACGGAATATCAGTTCACTGATGAACATTTCTGTATAGTGCAAGACAAATTCTTTTCTAAAAAAGAATCTACTTGGAATGTCTCAGGAGTCTCCAAGCCGTTTTCAAGCTCACGACATAACTTTCAAATTTAATTTCTAACTGAAAGTTTTCGTGCCGTACCTACCACCAGCACGTCGGTGGTCATGAAAGGGTTGTTGAGGAATTAAGGCATGTTATCCCTAAACTATTACAAACGCGAATTTGCATATTATGTGGGTGAGTGATGGCCATTTAGCAAAATGCAAGAAGCTCGTCCTCGGTCAAAATCATAATAGGTTGTGATTTACGAGGATATAATCGGGATTACTATCGTTTCGGCAATAAAATGATAAAAGGATGAAGGGTTACAATTCGTTTGAACAGAATTCAGTACCTAACAGTTAGAAATGTTGTTACCTATACTCTATACACTGTCTCAAAAATCGACGAAAGTGTGACCGTAAATCTGTAGTGGAAATTGCTGTGAATCTTTATTTTATGCAAAATGTCAATATTTTGTTTCGTGGTTGCAAAGGAAGACATTGTTATGACGTTCAACTTGAAAACAAAACGAAAATCGGATAAAAACATCTGATGATCTTTCCAAATTATTTCAACGAATGAATTCAACCTCTCGAAGTTTGTTGCGTTTCTCCCTACTCATCCCATATATTATACAGGGTGTTTTGTAGGAAAATTCAACAGCTGCGCAGGAGCCCCTTTTTCGATATACAGATGGAGTGATTTTTTATAATTATATTTCATGTGTGTTTTTCAAGATTTACCACTGAGGTTCATTAACACATCTCATGAAAGCTTTATTTGATCATTCCAGGTATTCTAGTCAATTGAGCTCTTTTCTGTCTTGAACGAGAGAAAGGAAAGTTCTCACCTCTTCTATCTTTCTCTTTAGTGCTACCAACGTGGCCACATCAAATATAGAAAGATCCGATAACTCTTTCCTTATCTAACATCTGGTTTGTGCCACTGAACTATTTTTCGGATTCAGCAGGGTGTCAAGTCAGTCCCCGCGTAAACTTTGCCGCGAGATTAACCCGTCGAGTTGAGGCTTCGCACCCCTTCGCGGTCACTTTAGAGACCTGCAGAACATCTCTCTCCAAAGACTCGTTCATCCAACGAACGGCAAGGCTCTGGAACAAATTGCCAAGGGAGGTGTTCCCCGACACATATAACCTCCAAAAATTCAAGAAGAACACCAATTCCTACCTTAATTCCCTTGGTTCTCACGATGTTCTCTGAACATTACACGATATGTTTTTTGGTGAGAACCAGAACATAAAAAAAATTTCGTTCTTATGCGGGTTGCTTCAAATGGGTTCATTTTGAACTCAGAAATATGTGCTAAGATGTTGTACAGACCTAGAGGGATACCCTATTATGGAAAGTTTTGTCGTGACGGTTATCCTGAATTTGAGTTCTCAAAAAATATTGAAGGCTTGACCATTATACTAGCAGAAACAAAAGATATTTTTTCACCCCTATTACTCGAACACATGTAGAAAAATTGAGCATAGCAAAATGTATTGTTTTCTCACGTTTTATGATGCATAATATGACCTTACATCACGAACTATCATTCGATTCACGTCGTATGATATGTAGAAGAAACTACAAGGTTTCAAAGAAAGTGTTGCAGTTTTTTATTTCTGATAAAAATTCTGAACATCACATAGTCTTTCGAGTGGATGTGTGTGCTGGGATATTATACTTATGCCCGTACACACATAGTGAAAATACAGAATGGTTATTTAACCGAAAACCGTTGAATTCAACGATTCGTGGGAAAATACTTTTTTCCCATTCAAAAGAATTCTAGGACTCATGAGGTGAACATTCAGCGATTGGAGTGGCCAACGCGTAGTCCGGATTTGAATGCAATTGAATACGTATGGAATATGCTAGGTATAGACAGGTTCGAAATCGACACACAAAAACATTGCCAGATTCCTAAAAGCATGCCACATCTTATGAAAGAAGTGATAAAAGCACTATTACTTCTTGGATGCATGCTCAGACTACTCGTGGCGTCACAGTGGCTTACCTTTTCGATAGTTATGGTAAATAATTCACTTACGTTATAGTGTTCTCCAATTTCAATGTTTTTATCCGATTATACAATTGAAAATACAAATTTCTTGTCACGTACTGAATTTTTGTATACCACTTATTTTCTGAGGAAATGATAAAAATGTGAATTATTGATTCCAAATCTTGATGTAGTTGTCCTCAAAACACCCCTTGAGATTACTCAATAACCTCACTGAGTATTCTGAAATATGGAGACTATTTCAGTCATCAACCAGACTTAATTTTGCTATCATATGGAAGCTTATACAGGGTGATTATGAAAAACAACAATCAATACTTCTATAACTACTTCAACACATCAAATTTTGAAAACTAAGCATTTCAGGACCTATGTTTATAAAGGTGTTCAAAAACTTACTCTGAGTTGTCAACTCGATCCAGAGAGGATTCATTACTGAATCAAATTATGGAGATTGAAATAGTAGATTGTTTTATTTGGATCAAAACTGACACTTTGTTTGACAAGCGAATTTTGCATTCGCGAGGCGAAGCACTAGGTCGCCTACTAGGTTTTCATTTAGATCGACAATGGTCTAGCGAAGTCGAGCGAAAGCAATATATTGTCATATATGGATGTATAGTTCAATATTTACCGAAATTGACTGAAAATTGTCTACAATTTCTTATCACGGCACATTGAATGCAGCTGATTATTATTGTCGCAATTTTTGCTTCGAAGGTGACTTGAATTCCCAAATTCAATATATCAATTTGATTTTCAGACGTATATAAAAAACAAAAATAATTGAATAGTCCTAGCATCATATATGTGACGATGATATGTGTACACATTTTTTTTTACCCTCAATATTCGAATATCGGAGGTAAGTTGCCCATTTCTGTTGTTCATCATGTCATCATGTAATCTGTGATTTCTAGTGATGCAGAAAATTTCATCAAGAATGCCATTTATTTCGAAATCAATAATGAGAGATTCGCCATAATACGATGAGCACTTTCTGCATTTGACTTGTATGTTTTCCTTTGAAAGAACGGAAGATTAAGGCCGTCGTGTTCAAAATAAAGCCTCAATTCAAGGCATTATCAATATCTTATAGAACAGGTAAACCGATATGCAAAACGGAAAACGGTATACCTATACCTACCCCCCGTTACCCTTGATACCCACTTGCCAACTAACGGTACATCTTTCGGTACGTCCCGACAAAAACCATCCTCGCTTTGTAAATCCACCACAAACCGCTAGATCTCAGATCTCACCCCCGAAAAACGTAAACAGTTGCCAACGTCAGTAGTGGTGGAGGAAATTCCGCTTGCCATTGGTCAGATCTGCACTAGAAGACTCAAGTAGAGAAAATGCACTGAAATTGCAAATTTTATATATTTGTGTATTTAGTTTGATTGTATTATCAGTGAAGTTTGGAACAGTGTCCACCACGATTTGGGATAAATTCTTCACCATTTCCGGATACCACTGACGTAATCTTCGATACAAGATGGTGAGTATTTTTCAACGATTAAATAATAACGGAAACAGGAAAATTTTCAGTAGTTATCGTGTAGTTGTATTATGTCTATCGAATCCAAAATAACGGTTCCGTTTCCAATTTTCATACCTTTACTTAGACTTTTTTTTTGATAAACTTATTTATATTAGATAATTATGAAAGTGAGTACACATAATATAAAAATTAGTAAACATATTTGGAGACATGTAGCAGCCTGTAGTTTTTTTATTTGAAGAGATAAAATTTTGAAATTCACAGGGGGTATATAATCTATGATAGCGCACTTTACGAACGCAACGACAATTTCTTTCAACCACCTGTTTGACAGGAAGTGACCCCAACTTTTTTTTTAATGTCACCTTGTACATTTCTTCAGTCTATCTTTTTTGCCTTGAAATTCTCTATCCAACCATGTATCACAAAGTGGCATTCATTTTCTGATTCGCTGTTGAATTGATTTTTATTCAAAAAGAATAAGTTGGCTGTGACATGAATTCGATGATATATCGACACTTGGTAGGCTTTGAAAGTTAAATATCATTAGTGAACCGATATTATTCAAAATGTTTTGATATTCTGATCAATGTCTACAGGTTGTCAATAGCTTGTTTTAGTCAAAATAAAAACCTTCGAAAATAACTCATGATATTGAGGAATCTAAGATAGGAACATATTTTTTCGAATTCAGCTTCTCGTACAGAAACTATCTGTCTTTTATTTTCGCCATGTACCTATCACATGATCTTCCCATTTAAATAATAATAATAATCCCATAATAAAACTAAAATTGTTCCTTTTATACGATGATAATTATTTCACCTAGTAGGCGGTGTACCTACACAAAATGTTTTATGTGTTATTTGACAGTTGATCGAGTGCATTTATAATTTTTCTTCTTTATTTGTGTGTTGATTAAAATTGCATATTATCAATAGAGACGGAAAATGTATTCAAGAAACGAAAAAGTCGATATGTTGTTAATATGCAATTTTAATCAACACACAAATGAAGAAGAAAAATTATTGATGCAATCGATTAACTGTCAAACACATAAAACATTTTGCGTGTAGGTTCACCGCTTACTAAGTGAAATAATTATGAAGAAATAGACTGATAGCCCTGTGGATCATCGTATTAGAGGAACAATTTTAGTTTTTTTATTTCAAATGGGAAGATCATGTGATGGGTACATGGCGAAAATAAAAGACAGATAGTTGTACGAGTAGCTGAATTCGAAAAAATATGTTCTTATCTTAGATTCCTCAATATCCTGAGTTATTTTCGAAGGCTTTCATCTTGACTCAAACAAGCTATTGACAACCTGCAGACATTGATCAGAATATCAAAACATCTTGAATAATATCGGTTTACTAATGATATTCCAATTTCAAAGCCTACCAAGTGTCGATATATCATCGAATTCATGTCACAGCCAACTCATTCTTTTTAAATCAAAAGCAATTCAACAACGAATTAAGGGATAAATGCCACTTTGTGATACATGGTTGGATAGAGAATTTCAAGGCAAAAAAGATAGACTGAAGAAATGTTCAAGGTGACTTTAAAAAAAAGTTGGGGTCACTTCCTGTCAAACAGGTGGTTGAAAAAAAATGTCGTTGAGTTCGTAAAGTGCGCTATCATTTATTATACACCCCCTGTGAATTTCAAAATTTTATCTCTTCAAATAAAAAAACTACAGGCTGCTACATGTCCGCTGTGTCACCCGGTATAATACATATCAGTCTTGGGTATATTTTCAAAATATCAGAAAGGCACTAAAAATGAAGAAATCTATTATAATATGCCATTTCAAGACAGTTTGAATATTATAAAAATCAATCTTGTTCCCTTTATTTGTGAATAGTGCATTTGACGTTCATTATATTTATATATATATTTTTTCACATTTAGTATTTAGTTTTCATTGTTTGTTTCTGCATGTTGATTCCAATTGGTATTCCTATGTTCGAGAAACAAATAATTACAATCATTTGATATATACTTGGGAAGAGAAAGAAACCATTTTTTGAAAGTGAAATCCCAATATAGAATCGTTCAATTTTATTATGGAAAAGTATGAATCGATAAACATGCTATAGAATATATCCGAGTAGGGGTATTGAAATCAGATGTCATATACCTTTTAACTGAAATCAAACTGAGTGAAGGATCGCACTTGCATAATATTCAAAATACCATCAGTGGCTAAAGTTGCTTAGGATAGAGCCGTATGGAATTACTAAACCTTCCTAAAATCGGATTGGATATTACCCAACATAACCGGAAAAACCTAACTGAGACCAACAGTGCATCAGAGACTTGACGTGATGAAAAACATGTATCTATTGATTCTCTTAGAAACACATGAATTGTTTCGAAAATAAAATGTGCTTGATTCAGTACAATTAAATATTTGAAACAATTGCAATATTACTCAATTTTTCAATACACCTCTTTGAATTTATAAGGATTCTAACAAAACGCACTAACATTTCGCTATACCATATCAATAAAATATTAATTTTTTCAAATATATTATTTGTATACGTTATATAGTACACATCAAACATAGATCTAAAAACACACTCAAATAATATAGTAATTCATATGAAATCAAAAAATAATAGACAAGTTTTGTAAAAGGAGCGTATTGAAATCTCCTTTGCCCGAGCCTTTGCCACTCCCCTATATAGTTGAGGTTACTCGGATATATTCTCAATTGAATAGATGTGCAGTATCTAATCTGTATTTCGTTTTTCACTCATTTGAGGCTTACCAATGTACAGAGAGTGTGAGACTATCTATCCATCCATAATATATACAAAAATATTTGCTACTTCCCCCCCCCCCAACTCGTAATGTTTGATGATTTTTTTATGTGTACTCTACGATGCTCATTTGTTTTAAAGAAGGCCTCAGCGCGTGTTTGAATCCAACTTTCAAAAACACGAGTATATTAATAAAGTTACCACGGCAACACACGGTAACATCAACGATGCGAGGAACGTGAATTATAATATTGATAGATTTGACATGATTCCCATGTAAACGTCGAATAAAATATCACAGCAACAAATATTCATGAGTAATATCACGTTTGTTCTGAGATTTCGAAATAATTCTGTCGCTTCATTGTTCACGAAATTGTGTTGCCGAGTAACAAACACCAAGAGTCCGTCAGGACGAGTGGTATTGCTGTACGGAAACACAATTGAGTTAAGACAGAACTATGAGACGATATTCAGAACAGAGTGGTATTTTGCTAGACTATTTCACAAGGCATAAATAGCATAACTATTTTATGCCAAACTGACAGACTTTGCTTCGCTATCTATGGTTACATCCAGACTTTGATCTGCTATCCAGCATGGTTACATCGTTAAAAACATGAACGCTGTCAGATCAATCAGAATTGAAAGACAGCTCATGTTTTCGCGATAAGCAGCGTTGTCTATGGCTTGTGATTGGTCAGATTATATGTATGATGAGTAAAAAAGTCGAACATAATACATTATCAGTTATAATTTCCATATTTATGTTCTCAATGTGTATACCAACGGCTAGGGTGTCGTGGTCTAAAAATTGCGCGTGTTCAAAATACCTCAATATCCACTTATATATTATACTTCAATATACTATCACTAGTTTTTTTTTTCATTCCCATGTTTCATATAGATTGAACTGTTTTTTCAATAGGTACCAACTGAATACTGTTCAGTGACTAGGAAGAGAATAATACTTCCATTTTATTGGAAATACTGTTTATTGTGACTTGCCCCCCCTGAGATTATTTCTGCGGACGCCCCTGTTTCATTATATTGCAGAACTTCCCAAAAATACGTTTCCAAACATTATATGCCATTTTTCGTTTTAATTCTCATGAAAAATTGTATATTTGAAGTTTGGAACGATGCAAATGATGTTTGTATTGATTGAATCACGGCCATTCAATATCCCATTCATAAAGAAGATTTCTACATTCTGTACAGTGTATACTGTGTATAGAGTCTGAAATATTTTTCATTGTGTACCGCTTTTTCATTATACTTACTGTTGTTTTCATAAACTATCAATGATTGTTTGATCATAGGAATTTGATAGGTACCTCTATGCACTACCTACCTTCATTATTCAAAATTTTTTGGTATTTTCTCTCCTCGTTCCTATGGAATATGAATATTATTTCAATATAGGTGTAGTAAGGACAAATCGAATGATTTGCCCCAAAATGTCACTGCGTTTGAAGAATTTTCCTATCTGAGTCTAAAAGAAAAATTCACTAGCTTGTCAGTGAAAATTTGTATTGAAAAAAGTTCGGAGAAGAGAAATAAAGGTATAAAGAAATAATATCAAATTTTCACTTATCTTTGGACGTTTCGGTCCCAAAACGTCCACAAATGTTTCAACTTCTTTGTGGAAATATTAATGATTGTGATAAATTGCATATATTGATGAGACGCGATGTGTACAAATCCTGCTTGCGAAACTACATTTTTCTTTCCTCATATTAAGTGATTTCGATTCGCTCTGAGCATTGATACTTCGATGATACATAATTCAATGTTTCCATTTCAGATGCATCCAATGACAATGATACCAGTCACAGCTACACCGCCTTACCTACCATCAGTCCACCACATCAACCCTGGCCACGAAGTCACCAGTACCGCGACCGTCTTGGATCTATGCCTCAAAAGACGTCCTCATTCTCCCAACTACCCCTACGACTACAAAAGCCCAACACCGAGCTATGCAGAATACCCCTGTGCTAGCCCAACTTCAGACACATCTTCAGACATTGACGTCACCAGCTCAGAAAGCATCAGGGATTACAATGTTTCTTCAGCTATAAGCCCCTGCCTCAAACGCAACAGACCTTTCAAAGCCTACCCCAAGGATCCTCTCTCAGCAGCGTTGATGGGCACTGCTACCGAGCACATTTTCGGCAAGGAGTCTGCCGAAGCTTATTCGGAGTTCAGGAGCAAAATGTTGACCCAGGTGCAGGGTTATCACAATGGCACCAACAAGAATATGCGCAGGACACAGAATAGGCAGAGCAGCGCTGATCCTACCTATCTAGAAAAAAGGAAGAAGAATAATGAGGCAGCTAAGCGATCTAGAGATGCCAGGAGGGCGAAGGAAGATGAGATTGCGATACGGTGCGCTTTTTTAGAACAGGAGAATGTGCAGTTGAAGTTTCGGTTGGCTGCGGTGGAAAAAGAGAGAGAGAAGCTGCAGAGTTTGGTTTATCGCTGATTGGTGTTCATTATAAAATTTGTTTTATCATGTGATTCATGTTCTTGTCATTAGTTTTAAGACAATGTTGTATATAGTGATGAAGGTCTCGACAGTTTTACGAATTTATTAATTAGAAAAGAAATATTTTATTCTGTGACGGAAAAAAGTTTGAGGTGTCGTCTCTGTTGATGGGTTTCAGGAATGTGACTTTTCTTCCGGAAAAATATCACACATAATTATATATACACTGTTGATGGCTCTTGTTGTGCTACAGTTCCGAAAAATAAGCGAATAACACCGTCTCCGATAAAGAATTGCAAGTTCTTTCATCTTCCATTCGATTTCACGGTTTTGTAAATTACTAAACAACCACTAAATTGTCAATTTTTCAAAATCAAATCACAGAATAAGACTGACAGATATTTCATTACTTCAAAAGAATGATCAAGATGCCTGAAAAAACTTGAAATTTCACGTCGATAATTTTCTGATTTCTATATAATGTATCATCTTATCAATATTGATTCATCCTTTTTTCTGTCACAGAAAAAAATAGTGTATTATACACAGGAAAATATCAGATTTTAGCTTAGGGTGTCTTGGCTCCCGACGCTTACCGTATAGCTGGAGCTAAAATCTACAACTTTTTTCCCTTGTATAATGAATACCTATTTAAGACTATTTTTATTAAATAATTACATAAATTTATCGACGTATATGTATAGGTATCTGACGTTTATTTCAGTGTGCGAATAAATTTTTGGAGCAAGATATTTTCTCTTTATTTTTGTATGAGTATAAATGTATGCAAGAATTTGGAATTGCTATGATTTTTTCGTTTGGAAGTATACCTACTTTGTTATCCCATAATCCCAATGAGGGCTAACATTCTCACTCCTACCAGTTGGTGTTACAAGAACATGAGGTCAATGTCAAAGTCGAAAACCCCGACTTTTTCCGGATAGCCCTGAAAGCTATGGGTCAAGAAAGGTGAATGAACTCAGAGTCACAACTCCATACCCCACAAAAACAATTCGAAATCAATCAAAAGTAATGCAAGAAATATGTTATATATATACTTTTTTGGATTGTAATTGAAGGATTATTATAATGATTTCTATCAACGACAACTTCATACAGATTGTTATAAGACTACCTGATTCGGAGACTCAACACGCGTCCAGAGCAACACCTGCATGGTCAAATAGATAATTTTATTAAATTCAACCCATAATTATCATTCAACCATATAAAATCAACGAATATTATTATATAGGGTGAGTCATTGAAATGGGAGTGAGATAACGGCTTCGCTGTTTGAAATAGATTGACAAAAATTTTTGTGATGGTCAAGGCTCATGAGCAGCACATTTCCAAAATATTTCGCGTTTCACAGGGTGACTCAAAAATGAGTGATTTATCAAAGTTATATACTTTTTCTTATGGGACAACCTGTATTTCATATCAAAGTTATACTTTTTCTCATGGCAGCTTCCAAGAAACTAGTCCTACAAGAGACAAAAATGAGTGTAAAGTGAAATTCTTACCATACAAGCGCTTACATGAAGGTGAAAAAATTATCTGCAATACATTGAAAATGAAGAAAGTTACACATAATATAGTATCAGAACATTATTAAAATTATTTTATTTTTGTAATTTGAAGGGGAAAAAATTTATAAAACCCCTGCATCATGGTTTATGGTGGGTCAAACACGAGCCGGTCCCATAGTATTAGGGCCACCGGGATAATAAAGAAAGCTAGCTACTCTTCTAGAAAAGCAGTGCGGATGGCACAAAGTGTCTGGATGGAAACAGAGATCAAGAAACATTATGTCCGACTAACTGACATCGACAACAAACTCAAATGGCTACATCTTCGATTTTATGTTATCTTACACCCTATTGAGCCAGATGTGTTGTATTTTAGATTTATAGATTATGTTGAGGTTGAAATTCTTGGTTTTAAAGAACATATTATATAATTCAAAATCCAAACAATTAATCCCCTCACAATATTTCATCTAATAGGATTACTCATTACTCAGATCATAAGTTTCATCCTAGAATTCTTCACTTATCTTCATATACTCTTTCACTGAAACAGAAAACACTTTTTTTGATAATGGTTGGAAGTACAATGTATATAAATAAGTTCAACAATGTTTCTAACTTTGAACGTTCAGCTGTTGAATGTGAAAAGGTAATAGAAAGTTATATAGGTTTCCAAATAAAGAGCTTCTAAAAAGTTAAATTGCTAGATCCTGAAATAACAATTTTCCTCTTAGAGAACGAATTTTAGATCAAAAATATCCGAAAAGTTCTCTCAAATAGTTTCAGATAACCACCTGGTGGTTACCAAAGCTGACAAAGGTAAATGTTTGGTAATTTTGGATAAAACAGACTATATTCATAAAGTAATTACATTTCTAAACTCAGACAGATTCACTCAACTAAATACCGATCCTACTTCAAAATGTTTTAATCTTTTCAACTCAATCCTGAATGTATGTATTGAAACCATCAATTTCTACCAATCTTCCAAAGTGAATCTCACGCCAATAAACCCTGCAACCCCAGTACTATATGGACTCGGCAAAATTCACAATGATAATATTCCTATTAGACCAGTCTTTCAGTGCCCCTAGCCCCACCCACTTCCTTCGCCCCTTATCGAAATTTCGGAAATTCTCCACATTTTATAATTGGGCATTAAAAATCAGGCACACATTGTACAAAATTTGGTTATTTCATCACATCAGAGGGTATCGAAAATATTTACAGAAAAACCTCATCTGGGGCTCTCTTTCAGTTGGCTATAACCCCCCCGGGGGCCATTTCTATACTCATGTTTATAACAACTTTTTCCACTATGTCTCTCTCGATCCCCGTGTATTGAACTATGATATCTCGAATCATTTTTGGCGAGGAGTTTCATGCTATAGTTGGTGCCAAGAAATAAGAGCTATTCATTCTCTTCAGATATAATATTAGGTATACAGAGTATGTCACGAGTAGCTCACACCTCGGCTCACACTATCTTTATATCGACAATCAGTCGAGAGAAAACAATGGAAATGGGCATGCTCATATTTTAGAATACGCACTCCTCATATTTTCGACGATGCAGTGTTGCCGCTTCTACTAGAAAATAATAGCAACATTGATATTTTAAAGAGAACAACCTGTATTTTATCGCATTCTTGGATTCTTCCTGAAAAGCTGATTCCATCGATGTATCACTGGGGTCTATCCAAATGGATTTCAGAGATAGGGTGTTCAAAATCGAGATATTTCAACTTTAGGATTTTTTTATGACGAACCTATTCATTATCGGTCAGAACGGCTCACATGTCCCCATCTCAACTTTTGATTCACTATTAACTGATATTCAATCGGAACAGATACACTGTGGTTCAAGGTGAATCAAAAGAGACACAAACAAATCCTAAAATTGAAAAATCTCGATTTTGAACACCCTATATTTCTGTAATAATTTCCGATAGACCCCAAATTTAATCAATTGATGAAATCAGCTCTTCGATCAGGAAGAATCTAAAAATGCAATAAAATACAGGGTATTCTATTTGAAATAACAAAGTTGTTGCTACTTTTTGATGGAAGCGGTAACACTGCATTGCTGAGAATATTTTGAATGATGAGAGCCTATCATATTTTCATGGATCTCTCCCGAGTAATTATCGATATAGAGATAGACCCTGTATACCTACGAATCTACCTGTCTGTTCATGTGATAAATATCATTGTTGATTACCCAAATTGACACAATTATGCATATTATAATAACAAATCTCGTTTTGTCAATTAGTTCCCAATTAAAAAGTATATCTATGGGAACATCAACAACCGTTTTATATACCTGAAATAATCTTCTTTACAGAGTCGGAAGTGGTATTTCAGTTAATTAATCACAATTATAATATAATTTGCTCTATACCTATAGGTACTTTCTAGAAAATCTCTTAATTGTTTTTATATTTCATATCAATATGTTCGTTGAAAATTATTGATAGGAAGCTATTCATCCATCCATTCAGTAGAGTTTATATGTGATTCAAACTATCTAATCATTATAAAGATAAAGAATGGTTGCAAGAATAAACAGTATGTGCGATTTCAACCTGCCACACCCTCCTAATTTGAACCACGATGAGCTATTTTCAAAAACAAAAATTTTATAATATATAGTACTCAACGAGCTAAAATCAAAAAGGTGGACACATCTGAACTATTCAGATATTTCAGGCCTACTTTTATTTGTTCAAGGGGTCAAAATTTCAAAAAACCCTATTTGTTGATTTTTTCCGAAATTTATTGTGGGTCTATTTGATTCATTCATAGCAATTTGAAGGCATTATCATATAGAATCAATGGCATAGTTTGATACTTTCCCAAATTGCCTTTACATTTTTGACAGTGAACTTTTGGTATACATTTCATGAAAAAATCTCATTTCCACACCTTTTCCTAGTAAAAAAGGGACACTTTCGCAACAACTCTAGATGTATTAGGTAAGGAATAGTCTCAGATGAAATTATGAACACATAAAAATGGATATTATAGATGGTATATAAAGAAATACATTGAAAATTCGCATTATCTATGTGATGAAAATATCATTTCTTTCTCGGTTTATTCAACAGAGAACTACTTTCCTGGCTATATGCCACGACGAATATTGAATTACATCTATTGAACACACACGATAAGAATTTGAAAACAAAATCTTCTGAAGTAGAGAATTTGCATACTCCATCATACAAAGATATGCATATAATATATTTCTGAATATTCAACAAAAAACAACTAGTTTCCTGGCTATATGCCACGACGAACATTGATTTATATCTGTTAAACACACGATAAGAAATTGAAAAAAAAACCTACTGAAGTAGAGAAATTTGCATTCTCCTGCATATAGAGATATGTATATGCACATAATATCATTCTGAATATTCAACAGAAAACAACTACTTTCCTGGCTATTTGCCACGTCGAACATTTAATTATATCTGTTAAACATCCAAAAAGAGAGGAAGAAAAATGAAAATCCTCTGAAATTGAGAATTTACATTATCTCTCAAATCGGATAAAATAATATGATGAATTATGATATAGTAATATAACTTACCAACATGTTCAGTATTGAAATGAAAATTGAAATGTGTAGGAGAAGTATACTTGTATAAACTCTGATCTTGATGAGCTTCGATCGAACTTGATATGGGAATTATATCTCTAAGAAACAGGTTATATGACTTCACTCGAATCAACTCATTTCGGATATCAAATCCTCATCAGTAACCTGAACGTCAGTTATTTTTTCTGCCATTCATCATGATATCATAGATGAAACATTGGTTCATC
The DNA here is from genome assembly GCA_918026855.4 of Phaedon cochleariae. Lineage (NCBI taxonomy): Eukaryota > Metazoa > Arthropoda > Insecta > Coleoptera > Chrysomelidae > Phaedon > Phaedon cochleariae. The sequence goes on along the minus strand of OU896709.1, from coordinate 15,345,890 downwards.
TATGATGATATACACAATTTTTATCTTCCTATAATATAACTGAAACTATAACGAACTGACATATGAGAATTATGATTCGTTGACATACTTCTGTTATCTGGGTGCATTTGTTTTTTGGATGTATGTAAAACTGACTTTGTTTGATCCTAATAAAACAATATAATATTATTTGTGTTATATTCGCTAGCTTTTTATCACTCTAGACGATTTTCAAATTTAATCTGTTGTAAAGTGTGTGAAAATCGGTTTGCTTGAGTTTTATAAATCGTAAACCTCAACTCAAGTTGAATTGATTTTGGTTGACCTGGAGACATATTCCTTTAGAAATTGCCATGACAAAACTTTGTATTTGTTTTTCCATTGAATCACCACCTTATCGGTTATATCAACTCCTTAGATTTTATCACAGGGTGAATCGAAAGGGCAAGAATTATGGAATTTTCCATATTGAATAACAAACACCTTATATGAGATATTGAGTTCAAATTTCGTATGCTATTCCTGAATCGATAAGGCTAGTCACTGTTTTGAATAGAATTTCTTTATAGTCGTTTTAAACATTATGAACCCTTCAACAAACAGAAGTACGCCTTGAAAATCCGAATTTTCGAAATTCCACAAACGCTGAAATGTAAATAAAACTCTTAGGATTTCATGAAAATCTCATCTAAAAATAGTAGATATATACCATGGCCGCGAATATTCTTGGCGACCTCAAGATTATTCTGCATTGGCCTCGGTAATAACATCCTTTTATCCTCGCTTTTATCACTCCAAAAAGTTACTTCGCAGCCTTTCGTCTAACTAACTATTTTTTGTCTGCAATCGACTCAAAAGTCGTCCATTTTCATTTCGAAATGATCTGTTGAAGTTGACGTTTCATTCACTGATATAATGAAATAATTAGTATGTATATTGCTAGGCAACACTTCTAGTGTCTAGGAGCTAATGTTGAAGTTCAACTCCTAGAAACCAAAAGTGTATGATATGACAGCTTCTTTGACACTGCATGCTCAAATGAGTCAAAACAGTGGCAACTCCACTTATATTTTATTAATTAGATATCAATTATTTCGATTGCAGAAAAAATAGCATATTATGTTTCATTCGGATCAAAAGTGGCTCTGTTTGACTCGCAAAATTTGCGTTTGCGAGGCGTAGTGACCGCGAAGCGTCGCATTCAATAAAACAAAGTACTATTTTTTTGTCATGCAATAAAGATAAGGAAATAATTTGAACTCTATATTATATTTCCTTAGCTACAGTTTTGTGTAAATCATTCATAGTTTTGACAATATCTCGAAGAAGAGAGCTAGAGCAATTTCTAGGATCAAGGGTACCTAAATTCATATTTCCATAAGCTTCGACCTTCCTAAGCTCAAAAAAACACAATAAAACAGGAATAAATCGCAAAAAATATGCCAAATATTTTATGATGCCCTTTCGAAGAATCTGCAATTGTATAACAACCTCCTGCATAGTTATAAAAAACAAATCTCCGAACCATATATCCATAAACAGTTACTCCAGTGTCTAGGGTAGTCCCATGCAAATTCACTAATAATAATAAAATTTCTCATTTCCAGGTAAAAACGGTACAATTGGCATATCTAACGGTACACCCTCGCCAAACAACCCCTTAAGATGTGCAAAATGACCACCGAAGTGGTGGGAGGGATAGTTTTCTCCGTAGCCACTCCCAAAGGGTTGCAAATAATAGCGAATTTTCGAAATTTGCCATTAGTTTCACTTGATTTCGAGAAGGGTTAACACCTAAGAATAGAAACAGTTATTTGTGAATAGAAGCAAATTTTGACCGAGATTTTGTGAAAGTTCCAGTTGTTTGAAATTCCTGTGAATGGTGAGTTTCGAAAGAAGTAATTAGATGATTTATGGAATGATAGGTTTTATAGAATATGATTTACACTGTTTTAAGAATTGCTGTACCTAAGGACGGAGAGAACATAGGTATATTTTTAGTCATTTTGTCGTTGGTGCATGAATCCATTTAGGTTTTTCAATGAACTTCAAACATTCAGAGAATATTATTATTTTATTAAGTTGATGGAACTTTGCCTGCATGTGTGAAGCCACTGCCTTGGATATTTTGAGGGGAAAAACACACCTTACTGTGAACATTACTTGATTTTTTCAAAGGGCACTTCATATTTTCAATCACCTAGTCATATTTAACGTATCAATTATCATCTTCATCTAATATAATATAGATTTTTCCAAAATTGAATATTGTGAGAGAATTATTTGTAAAAAAACACAAGGTGTGATTTCAAAAAAGTAGTTTAAAGTTTGTTTCGCAAAAATTGTACACTCTGTATAGGACAAAATAATTTATCAAACCGCACTTCGACCTCCCGTTTGCAGTGTCGCTTGGTTCATTTCGATGTCACCTGCAACAGAGATTGAGTGTATAATCTCTGCCTGCAATGTAGGTGCAATCTTTGTCTCCCATATCAATGACTTACCCTGTGTAATATATCTTTCTCTTAGACTTAGACTCAAACCGTATTTTCTTCCATTGATTTAATAAAAGTCATAAATTGTAAAAGCTGAAGGAGTAGAATAATAAAATACCCTGAAGAAGATCCATCAACATTATTCTCAATCATTAATCATTATCGTTAGTCAATTTCATACTCTCTGGACTGATTTGGTTGAAAAATGTCCTAATGAAATCATCAAAACTCATGTATCGCTATTACAATACAATACAATAGGTATTTAATATACAGGGTGTCCCGTAAAGACAACGTCAAACCTAGGGAGATTGTAGACCAAAGGATATAACCATATTTTTATTGAAAACTGTCGTAGTAGTGGATATTTTCAAAAAAAAAAATCTTGGAGACAGTATAAGACTTTTATAATGGGACTTTTGTCATATGTAGTTGGGTTTGATCTACATTCTCCCTATGGGTTTGACGTGGTCTTTAAGAGACACCTTCTATATTAAATGCCTAATTGAAATGTACTTGCTTTTTCGGTATCGACGTACTCTGGATATGTTCGAATTTTCATTTCCTATTCATTTTTTCTTATTATTAATGGCCAACAAATCACTATTGAATTCTAGAACTTCGGTTCAATGGGAGATTTTTTTCAACTCAAAATTATCAAACGTTATACCAATCATCAAAATAATAAAAATGCTGATCATTTTATCTAGATCTGAATTATATTCTTCTCACTATTCGTTACTCGATTCACCAGTTAAACCATCAAGCACATCAGAATTGAGAGACACTTTCCCAAAATAATGACTTATTAAAGTTAGTACTCATAATTCTGAAATACCTACACATATAGAGTAATCACTAATTATTATTTTTTGTTATTGCAGATGGCACATTTCATGTCCCCAGTACCACTGAACCTAACCTCACCCACATTCTACATCAAACAAGAATGCCCACCACCTGACACGATCCTGGACCTGTGCGTCAGAAAAAGAAGCAGGGTCGAGTCCCCTGACTACACCCTCAGCTACCCAAGCCCAAAGAGAACCCCAGAATGCGTGGACCCCATAACCACAACGTACTACACCAGAAGCCCCGAGCCAATATCGCAATGCTACGAGAACAGCCCCAAGAACTCAGTAATGAGCCCGAATCCCAGTGCAGCGCTGAAGACTAGGCCGTTCAAAGCGTTCCCCAAGGACCCCCTTGCACTGAACCTTGGGGTAGTCCCGCCCACCTCGCCCATTTCTGACTCAGATTCAGTGGCGTACGAGGACTTCAGGACCAAGATGCTCGCCCAGGTGCAAGCCAGTCACAACATCAGCAACAAGAATATGAGGAGGATTCAGAACCATACCGAAAAGAGTGCAGATCCTGAGTACCTGGAGAGGAGGAAGAAGAACAATGAGGCAGCGAAGAGGTCCAGGGATGCCAGGAAAGCCAAGGAGGATGAGATAGCGATCAGATGCGCGTTTTTGGAACAGGAGAATATGAAGATGAAGTTTAGGTTGGCGGCACTCAATGGGGAGGTTGAGAGATTGCAGAGTTTGCTGTACCGATGATATTGTCGGTGTTTTGTGACGATACTTTTGTAAATATTTTGTTGTACATACGAGTCATTAGATTATATATGTATTTTTAGAAATAATAAATAGAAAGAAATTGATAAAATCTTTTTTTTGTTGCTACGGAGGCGCTCAGCGGACACCGTTTAGTAAAAAGTACTAATTGCAAGATACAATTAGCAATTATCTGTAATCGCAAGTTACAACTTACAATTAGCCATTGCTATCATCTAAAATTATATTTTACAACTTGTAATCGAGGCCATAATGGCAAGTTTGAACTTTCAATTATCTATAATTGCAAGTTATACCTTGCAATTAGGATTAGCTACTTGTAAGTTGTAATGAGCAAATATAGCTAAATGCATCTTTCAAACTGCAATTAGCTATAACTGCATGTTACAACTAGCAATAATCTATAATTGCATGTTCGAACTTGCAATCATCTATGAACGTATCTTTCAGCTAGCAATTAGCTATAATTACATGTTACAATTTGCAATTATCCACACGTAACTGCTAGTTATAACATGCAATCATAGATAATAGCAAGTTGTGACTTGCAATTTTGAACTCTTTTGCAAGTTCGGCTGCCCAAAGCAAGAACACAGTAATTGCATTACATTTAATATTGAGAAAAATGCATTTTTGATATATTCTTATAGCCTCACTCGATTTATTGAGACACACTCACGTTACTTGGAGAAACTGTTAGTAGGACCTTAGTTATTCTTCTGAAATTGAAAAAAATACACTAATTGAATAAGAGTCGATACGGCGTTAAAGATTAAGGTTTTGTATAGTACTTCTGAGTACAGTTTCCATGAGGGGCACATGAAAGAACATAGTAACTGCTACTTTTGATGAAAAATCCACGAAAGAACACAGCAACTGCTTTAACTTTGTTCTCAATACTTCAAAAAGTCTACGAAAATACCACAGTAACTGCTCACTTCATATATCAATCTATTTCAAAACACAGTATCTTTTGTTACTGTATTCTTAATAATGATAATTCATGTAGCAATTGGAAAAAAAATCATCAAATGATATTACTGTGTTCTTGACTGTGGAAGGAAAAACAAATAAGACAATATATTTTTATTCAAATGTCATTGTCGCATTCACATTAACATTCTAACATATTTAAACTGATAAGGAAATTCAAACTATTCAAATAAATCCCTCGTTATGAAAGATATAGAAATTTTCCTAACTCTAACGGATAAACAAAAAACACTTCTGAAGAGTGAACAGATAAATACAAATTCCTGTGGTTCCCTATGGAGAAGTATTTAAAAATCGCAATCGATTGTTGCGATGTTCATTATAAAAATGGCTGAGCACTCGTTGTAATACCAACATTGATCATCTCCTTCTGGTAATCCTTGTTCGTTATCCACTAAATCCAAAGAAGTTTCGGATTCAGGTAATTTATTCCAAAAAAAATGTCTATTTAGTGGCATCAGAGGAACGAGTTGTTTGAGGATATTCACCTTCTTTATACAAGATATCCCACGTGTTTGAAGCACTTGCGGCTCAAAGAAAGTTGAGATATTTTTTTTTTTAAGAAAATCCAGCACTTTGTAATCATCTGAGCCCTTTCAAAGGATCATCAGTCTTCTTAGTGGTTCTTCTTTTGTTTTGCCATGAATGGAATTTATCTAGTTGTAATACTTTCAAGTGTTTCCTCGAAGAACTTACAACGTCTAAAAGTTCTTCAAAATCGACATGCTTTCGTTGTGAGTAGACTAGAGCTCAGAACAAACACCACTAAACGATTTATGACAGAAATCACGGAGCACGTTGCAGTTAGTTGGTTGGAGTGGGGAAAAATGATTCTGCACCGGTCAGAAAATCAGCTGTGAGACCAATTTGAAACACAGTAATTCCATATCCCATCGAAAAACACAGTAGATGCAGCCCAGTTACTGTGTTTTTCCGTAGGAAGATGTTTATACTGTGTTTTATTATGTGCTCCCCATCTTAGTCAGGGCAGTTACTGGGTTAGGGCCAAGTGATAACATCGTTATTTACGAACCGATTCTGATTTCTCAAACACAGAAATGCGTGGCAGAACACAGTAAGTGCGCTTATGCTATAATCTCAAATTTGAGAGAAATGTTAGTTACTGTGTTCTTTCTTTGGGCAGCCGAGTTGTGACATGCATTTATAGATAATTTCAAGTTGCCACTCGCAATTATAAATAATTGCAATTTTCAAGATGCAATTATAGATAATTGCAAGTTATATCATTCAATTATAGACAATTGCGAGTTGTAGTTTGCAATTAGATCTATATTTATTTCTCAATGAATGAAAGAATACAGTTTGACGCGTCGCGGAGGGCAACAAAAAACCGTGAGCTACTATCAAATATTTTCCCACGTAAAATACATTATTTTTTTCTATGACAGAGGAAAGGAAAAATCAATATTGAGAAGATATTACATTATATTGAAATCAGACAGTTATCTACGTCGAATTCGGAGTACTCACTTTTTCCCGGGAAAGTATAACATTTTATAACTTGTCAACAGATATAAGATGCCAATTTTTTGCCCGTTACAGAAAAAAAACTATTTATATTTCTCAACTACAACACCTTATATATATATATATATCTAGAGAACTGATGACTTGAGGATCGTATATATGCATCTTCATATCTCAGTAATTATGAAATCACGAGGGCTATCACCTGTCATGCCATATGTCTGTCGAATTTCGAAACGCTCTGTATACACCTCTTCAAACATTTTTTTAGATGGAATGTGACTGACTATTCATTGGATTTCGCTTTTAGGCTTGTCAATATGACATTTTCAAACGCATTGAACAAGGAATATCAGGGCGAAAGATTTTATTTGTCTTCACTTGGATATTTATTGAAATAATAAACTCATTACCTACTTCAATTTATAGACAGAAGAATAGCCCAAGAACTATTATCATTATTTTAAACCTTTAATCGCAGATTCGTGATTAGGTTTTCTCAATTCAGAATTTCTTTCTACGTCCTGAAACAAAAAGATAATGGTGAATGTGTCATAATAAACACAATCAATACTCTTAAAATAAATGAGAAATCATCGATTCATATTCTGGAACCGGGAGCCCCTGTAACTGATGAGTCTGATGTTATTATTTTGCGGAGTTCTCGTAAAAATGTTGTTGAAACTTTATCCTTCTAGTTATTTGTTCATCAGTTTCGAACACTTTGTAAAGAGTATTATTATACCTACTGAATTGTTCAATTAATTTTTCTTCACTCATTCGCCACAGACGGATGGAACAATTATTTTAAAACATTTTTTCTTAAGATACAGTTCATTTTGAAGATAAGGTATACAGTAATATTTCAAGAATTGTTCGATGTTATATACTAAAAATCACTAACCATTTGAACTATATCGAAGCGGTTTATACGAAATATTTCATCAGTTTCACAGAGGTTATGAAGCAGGAATCATTTTGAGCAATAAGTGAAGCCCCATAACATAAAGGGCGATGATCCTTGGATGATTTCAAGGAGAGAAGTTCACATCAACATATGTCCTGAACCTCTTAGTTTTTGAGCTACAGGGTGTTGAAATCAGAAGGGTACAGCGTTTTTTGTAAACAGAACATTCAATATCAGGTCTACGAGGACATCACTGGTAAAAGTGAAATTTTGATTTTCGTCCCAAAACAAAATGTGTTTCCACGTATAGTGGGTGTCTATACTGAATTACCAAAAACAATACCCAAGAACTGAAGGAACAAAATTCTTTGGTTTTTATTTTTTTACGTGAAAACAGTACGTTGTATGAAAGTAAGTCTAGGAAACAAATTTGCTCCAAAATGAATGAGAATTGAAAAAAAAATCTGGTTCTCAGAAAAATCAGTGACGTACTATTTTTTTCTTCAAAAATTGTCAGTTCAAACTAGTGGTGCCCGCGAGAGTCTCGTTTTCGAGAGTCTCGCATGGTCTCGTCTCGTTTTCGAGACAAGACTCGAGACGAGACTCGGACAAGGCGAGACGAGACTTTCATTGGCCTCGTCTCGAGTCTCGTGCAAGACTTCTCGTGTCTCGCGCGAGAGTCTCGTATGTAAATATTTCTGCGTGCCGACTGCAGACTTGAAAATTGCATTTATAATAAAACATATTCAGGAAAAAGTCTGTAAGAAAACATCAGAATCGCCTTAATAATGAATCTGCACGATGTTTGTTATGTCTTAACGACTGGGTGGAAAACAAAAACATTCGCGATTGTGAAGGCTGATATCTGACTGATAAAAGTTTTTTTCTCCAAGCGTCAGGAATAGTGGCTTTTTCCTGCCGCTCAACAGGCAGAAAAGGTGTAATTTTACTGCCTAGGCAGAAAATGTTTGTTGCTATGCAACGTTTCAAGAAATTCTAGAGTTTTCAATAAAAAATCACACAAAATTGTTTTTATATCATTTGGAGGAAAAATTCTATGTTTCACACGACAGAAAATGTAGATTGACTTCTTTTCTGCCTAGTGAAACAACTAACTATTTTCTTAGATACCTATTTCTCAAATAAGTAAAATAATGTTGGATTAAAGTTTTTGTTTTGTTTATTTGTCTAGAATATACGTGTTACTTTTTATTTCATTTTTATAACTTTCGAATATATAATGCTATGTTTTTTTTCTTGTTTAGATGTATGATGTAAGTATGTACCTATTAGATACTTACTTTTCCATAAACAATGTTATTTTTTTTGTAATTTTCTCTTTCTAATATTTCTACATTATACCTAGAAAGTAGGCAAAGGTGAATATCCCGTACTAGACTGGAACAGGATTATGCATGACGAAATTGCGATACTTTTGCGAGACTCTCGTACGAGACGCGAGACAAGACGAGACTCGGGGCTGCGAGACGAGACTCGAGACAAGACTTTATATTTCATCGGCGAGACGAGACGAGACTTTATAAAAGTCTCGTCTCGTTGGTCTCGTGTGAATCACTAGTTCAAACCCCGTACGGACGCCACTGGTGAGAAAGTTCAAATATCTTTCACGTAAAAAAATGCTCCCTAATAATGAAAAGGTGTATACAGAATATCATAACAATATCTCAGAGTGATAAAAAATTATGATGAAAAACTCATTTTTTTCTTGAAATTTTATCACCCTGTAGCTCAATAACTAAGAGGTTTAGGACATATGTTGATATGAACTTTTCTGTTTGAAATCATCCAAGGATAATCGCCCTTGAGGATCAGCATTCAATTATAAAACACCCTGTATAGCATCTAAGGCTGAAAAGTACACCGAGAAAAATAGTCGGTAGTAAATACCAAACGTGTATACTAAAATAGGCGCTAGTCACTACATTCATCTGATAATACCACTACAAAATGGTATAATACCATACTATTATCGAATATCAGTACTACGAAATAGAATGTCGCCTAGCCTAGCCTAGATATTTTACTGAACGTTTGGTAGTCACTACCGATTATTTCTCTGAGTATAGATATCACTAATTAATTTGAACAATTCAGCTGATATAGCGGTATAATATGGCGTTAAATTCGCCCCTGTTAGGAAGCCTGCAGCTGTGCATCAAGTTTTATCCTATTCAATAAAATCATTGAAATAGCGAATCATTCTCGGCCTCAATAGTAAACGTCTTCGCAGCATTTTTTCAATTATCCACGTCGCACATAGAAAGTCGAAAATATGAACACAGCGAAATTATACAGAATATTTCCTTTATATAAAAAATGTCTCATAAGAGCAATGCAATTATTGAAGAATTACAATTTCACACCAAACATTTCCCATCGATTTAAAGCCTGTATTTCGTATCGTTACCATAGCAACTAAACAAATTCCTTGGAAATTTTTTCCTTCTCCTTGGGGGACGGAGCATGAAATTACACTGGAAATTTTTTGACGTTTATAGGTTATATGACATTTACATTCAACTTCAGATTATTTCGAGTTCATTCTATAAGTCAATGAATAAAAATCATTTATCAACAGTTCACCATATAATATTATATAGGTATACTTGCAAATTCGAAATTTCCAAAAACACATGTTGTTACTATACGTTATAGTTCTTACATTTCATCACAAACAACCATCATTTTCAACTTGATCATCTAAGTGTTATTGAAATTCCTTTTTTCAAATATAAAAGCGAACATTCACTGGAACGTATAAAATGTCTATATGTTTCATGAAATATAAATGAAGTACTTTGAAACAATCTTATTCTGTTGTAATCCACGAAGAGCTCCATATTTTTCACACGCCAGAAGCAATTGATATTTGATAATCCCAAACAAATTCGGTGATTAAATCATTGCTACTACTATAGTAGATTAGATTGATCGAAAATAGATATATTAAACCATGATTAACTTTTCTGTAGAAATTTCATTCAACTAAAGTGGATAACTAAGATATTAGGTCTCCTGGAAATGATAGAGAACTTATTATTATACTATTTTTATATTATTATCTATCATTTTAATTAGGCACCTTTTTCATTATTTTCTAACCAACTTGAGTTGAATGAATTTGTGAAAAACTGAAATATTCATTTACTACTGACTTATTTTTATTCAATTTATTCAACTAAAGTCGTTCAAATATATTTTATTCAACCTAATAATATTATGCACGCAAATTTCATAGATATACTGAATACCAAGTTTAGTGAACTGAATTTGTGAAAAATTTCAAAAGTCAACTACTATCGATTCATTTCTCATTATTTTGTGTAACTAAAGTAGGTAAATTGGGTTTCATTTAACTTAACAATGTTATGAATGTGCATTTTATCAATAATACTAATACATTTTCATATAAACACTATATGATATTATACCTACTCTTGAGTTTTGACATAAAGAATGACAAAGTGATCCAAGTGATTTTTTAATAATATTTCAGTGTGAAATTTTTTTACCGATTACCACTTCAGCTTCAATTAATATCCGGGAATTTTTTCCAGAAATAATTGAAGCTCTCGTGATATTATAAGTGATAATTGCACTGCAGAGCGAAGATTGCACTGCGTAAGAAAACAATACAATACGTCAGATAAACTTGAAAATGTGAAAAAATAGTCGCGTCTCGTTGAGTGCTCCATACAAAAAAAAACAATATTTCTTCTAGGATTTATTCATTTGTGAAATAATTCAAAATGTCACTGTGTTAAAGAGCAAAACTTTCTTTCTATATTTGAATAATCATAGGGAAAGAGAGAGCTGTATTGTACCATTTATCGATACCCATGTTGATATATGGTAAAAACTTCAAAAATATGTGCACAAAATAATATATTAATATTTGAAAGTATGACAAATTAATATTCATCATACAGGGCGTGGAAAGAAAATTCTGAATTGAGAAAACCCAATCGCGCATCTGCGATTAGAGGTCTATATAAAAATAACAAGGAATATTCTGAGATATTTTATGAATATGAAAAAATTTATATACTTATTTGCATTCTCTCTGAGAATGTGAGAATGCGAGAATGCGAATTCTCATTGTATTTCTTCATTTATATCCATTTTTCTTCTAATTCATAATGTATCTGAGAATATTCCTTTTCAATAAATTAATATACCTTTCATGCCAAAGTATTGTTGAAAGACACACATTTCAGCTTCTAAATATATGTTAACAACTATCTCCATGAAGTAACCGAAGAATTTCAAACTAAAACTACCATAATCGATTGTTCGACAACGATTTGTATAAGTTCACGTGTAGTGACAGAATGAGAGAATTGAATAATTTATAGAATTCATATTTTCTGATGTCTTACCGGCCGGAGCTTCTTAGGGAAAGTCGAAAAAACCTACTTGATACTTATAATCGTATGATAATAGATTAAGGAAGCATCAGATTCTTATTTTTATGATTGTTATAGTTCCAAAATGTCGATGATTGGGACAGTGTCGATCATTGCGACTTTTTAATTTTCATGATTGCATAGATAAATAGTAGCACATATTATATGAATAAAATGTAAATTCCTCGAATGCAGATCCATTGGAATCAGAGCAAACCAACCTGTTCATTGAGGAAATAATATCTCTAACTGTACACTCTAATTCCCATTTAAATAATATCCTACCTATTCAGACACAATAGCAATCGGGATCAAACGATTGTTGACATAATTTGCTTATAGTGTTATAATTGGATCATAGAGACCGACACGTAAATTCCAGGTATTAATGATTTGCAAGAGAGGCCGCTTCATAGTTCTAACACCAAAGAGGGTAAACACTGGATTTGCATAATTTTGAAAATGAGATTATGCCCTAATTGTCAATAATAAAAAGTTTGGTAGGGATTGAATGATATTTTATTGGGCCTAAAAATTGGTTTAGGTTCACATGAATAGGGTTTTTGTGAATTTAGTTGATATAGTTCGTTCTTCGCCAGAGTGACAACGTTCTGAGGAGCTCAGAGTTTCGTGAATATTCGACGAACAAACTAATATAAATAATACGGTATGTAAGACATTTTATTTTTTATTACAATTATTGGTTTCATGACTTTTTGGAATTGAGGAAGTTGAGGTTCAAGATGAAGGAGAATTTTTATGAGTACATTTCAAAAAACCTACAAAATATTTGATCTCAAATTGCTACACGCCATATTTTCTATTTTCATTTAGTAGTTTTCCAGAAATCTCGAAGGTGAATCAATATTTTGAAAATCGAGAGCTGTTAATCACTTCCGAGGAAAAAGTGAGCGAATGAATAAAATGATATCAATCAATGCGAAAAGTGTTCAGATCCGTCCGAATTAAGGAATTTCATCTCAAGCCACTCAAATGTTGCTGGGTTGAGCCGATTTGCCCCTCGGGACCACAAAAACTCAGATGATATCTTATTATGATTATAACTAATATTCATGAGTTGTATAGATAGTTTCATAAAGTATAGTAGTGATTTTCTGATATTAAGTAGGTACTTCAACAATGAGCAATGATAATGTTCCTTATATTATTTTTTATATATTATGTAGCATTGTCATTCATTTAGATCAATTGAGAGTTCATAATCCCTGCCAAACTTCTGTTCATTCCACATCATCAAATATTTGTATTTTCACTATACCTAGTGAATTTGTGAATATTATTATACTCACAGGTGGAACAAAGATACCTCAGTAAAGTCCAAGGGCGGATCCAGGGGAGGGGGGGATCATGTGGGTCATGACCTTCGATCATACACATGACCTAAGGTGGACCAATGATTTTTCCGTGAACTTTCTTCTAAATTCACCAAACAAATGCATGTAATATAAATGGATGGTGGCCATACTGATATACCCGACACGTTATATTATGATTTGATTTATTTTTTCGTTTCTTCCGCATAAACAAGGTGTTCTTACTCTTTGGCAGAAGATCCGTGGGAGTGATCTCTAGAATATTCTCATGGAAAAAGGTGTCCATGAACATTGGCCGAAAAATGCTTCATGATGGAGCTATGCCACTTCAAATAGTACACTCTGAAGACATTTTTCCGCAATATTTCCGGAATCATTCATTGAAAAATCATTTTCATGGAACCTTTTCCACATTTCCAATTCAGAATATGATACCTGGAGGCGTTTCACGTACAAAAGATTCTATTACTTCAAATCGATAGGGTTAGTTGTATTCCAGAAAGTCGCAATTTTCTGCATTGAAAATTAGCATAAAGAATCGAATTGTTCTTACCCAAAACCCACCTAGTATGGTATGTCCATGAATAAGATTTTGTTATTCTGAGCTGAAATTCTAATTCAGCATGCGATGTATACTTAAATATCAAGATTTTTCAATAAATAGATTCGGAAAATCGAAACATCGTCTATAGGATGTACTGTACTTAGGAAGCATTTTTCGACAAATATTTATAGAGTTTTTTTTCCATAAAAATACCTCAGGAGAATCACATCACAGATTCTTAGCAATGTACAGGAAAATCCCTGTATATAATATTCAGTGCTTTTGTGATGTACTGAATATTGTCATTTGAAGTCACACCAGACTATACATTTCTGAGAAATTTCCTAAGACAGATCGATTTAGAATCTCAGTTTGTCACATTTGTAAGGATAAATTGAATATACAGTGTGATCCACGTTTGAGTAATGACGTTCACGACAATTTATTCAAAAGGAAAACCCTATATAGGTATACATATTTTTCAGTTTTTGGAATCTCTATGGAAAGCTTGATTGAAAAACGTTTCAAACATATAAGCTCTGTATACAGTGCGTCTTTTGAATTCAGTTCCCTATAGTACTGTAGTAGCAAAATTCGTAAAAATTGTAAGAAATAATTTTGGTAATATACGCCCGAAGCCGTCTTATTTTATTTTCATTTAGAGATGCTTCCAAATTCGATTGATACATACAGAATAATTCCTTAAATTTCAATAGATTCATTCACTAATTCTTAATACTGAACTTAACTGACGCACTGTATACAAACCCTATGTGTAGAATAGTTCTGAATCCAGCTATCCATGATAATTCCAAAAATTCGAAAATAATAATAAATTGGGTTTAACATTCGAAAAAATTGTCGCGGAAGTTATTACTCAAACGGGAAGGATCATCCTGTATATTCCCTTGTAATGAGACTTTTGTCTGAGATCAATAATCGACTTCTGATGCAGGAGATTTCTAAGAAATTGATAGTTCAGCTGAAAATGACTGTATTCAGAACTTTATGAAAGCACTGTTAAATAATGTTATTTTGAAGTCCCCCCCCTTCCATTCAGGCTGAATCCGACCTTGGTAAAGACGGAAGAACATAAGAAAAATATAGAGGAACGACATATCGACAAATCTAAATCAGCCCTTATAATTAAAATGGACAGTATATGGCAAAGCGGAATAACATTAGAACCATAGGAAAATATAACAATCAAAATTTTAAAATCAACGAATTCGCTTGCATTTTTCTAGAAGGATAAAATTCAGACAACATAGCCTTCTGTGCAGTTGATGTAGATAGAACATGGAATATAGATTCACTCCGAAAATGGTAATTTCAAAATTAATTTAATACATCATGTAACACACTGTTTTGCATGTTTTGCAACTAACTTTTACTGAGAAGTGATACAGACATCCGAGGACAATTTTTATATATATTATATATATTTTTTTTAACCTAACTACATTCCAGTCTCGAAAATTATTCAAAACAAGGTATCGAATAATACTCGTATTAAATATTACTGGGGAAATATTGTCAATTTAATACGTCTTTTGACGTATTCGTTCTATAGCAATCATTTCAACTTGTTTTCATTGAGTTTCATTGATATCATCATACATTTATTGATCCCATTGTCGTCCTAAAAAATTTTTTTTTCCAAAATTCAACGCATTCTGTATCGTAGGTGACAATTTTGGGAATGCGCAAAACACACATAAAAAGCTATTGAATACCATTTAGACATTCGAACATTAAAATCATTGATAATTGCATGGTTCGAGCTATAAATTTTTTTTTGAGACACCTAACATCAAATTATGCCATAAATTTCGAAAAGTATTCAAATTGATAATGATTGAAACTGAAAATGTAGACGCGAGGCTGAAGCCTGAATAGGTTCAAGGTAATAATTAGTTCAGGTAAATATTCAATCTTGAAAAAGGTCCAAATTGTTATTTGTGAACATTGAATGTGGAAATTATAATTAGCAAGGTCACATTGAATACAGGGGGTGTCTAAGGTTAGAATTGTCTTACTTTGGAATATAGAAAATCGGTTAAATTCCTGGTTTCTCACTTCCACATCTATGTTGAAACAAAAGCTATCAATTCGAATTCAGTAAACAGGATACACTCGGCAGTATCACGTAATAATAGAATATATTGTCGGAAAATAATTATTGTAAAAGAATGACGATAAAAAACAACGCATTTCTTCAGCAATGTTCGAAGAAGATTTACTAGAGGATCTTCTTCAGCTTCAGAGTTTTTTTTTTTTTTCGATGAACTGATCGACAACAAAAGAGAATGCATTTTTAGGTTAGAGTTGGAAAACATCCGAATGTAATCGTGCATCCCTCAGATAATAGATCGCCATCTTGTTAATCAAAGGAGTAAAGCGAGTAGCCACTTATTCGAGCACTTATTTCTTAAACGGCCCCCCTCTATCTCAGCTGATATATAGTCTTGCGATTTTCACCAAATTTGGACTGGTATAAATAACCATCAATATGATCAGACGAACATCCTTTTGGACAGTGCCCTGCGTTTTTATAGAAATGAAAATGAATCGATTTTTACGAAATCATATTAGTTTTTTTTTTTGCAGAAAAAATAACTTCATAATATTGTTCCCCATGCTTTCAAGCTGTGATATGAAAAAGTCACCCCATTTATTAACAGAATCGACTTAATTTTCTTCATTTTCTACCTCGCAAAAATAGTAAATACAAATACACTGCAAATTTTGGAGTGTTCAATACTGTTCAATAACTTCGGTAAATAAAAAATTATGACTCGAAAGAAAAAACAAGAAATACTTTTAATGGTTGAACTCAACGTTTCTATATGGGGGTTTGAACCCATGAACAACAATATTATGAGGTCATTTCTCCTGTAGAAAAATGCCTATATGATTTCATAAAGATTGGCCCCTTTTTATTTGAGAAATACGCATGGTACTGTCCGGAATCATGTTCGTCTCTGAACAACTGATTATATTGATGTTTATTCATAGGGGGCGGCCGTTTGAAGTAAGACACGCTGTAAGTATATATACTTAATAATCAAACTTGAAAATCAATACATTTCTTATAGAAACAAAATTCAGTGTATGATAACAAAATAACTGAATGAGTATTCCAGGAGTATCTGTATATAATCATGCTTTAATATTTCCCAAATGGTTTATTTCAGCATGTAAATAAGATATTTCTTAATTAAAAACACCTTGTATGAAATATCATTTCTCAACATGCTGATAATATTGTTTTTCTACAAACGTCAAAAAATGACAAGGTTCGCGCATTGATAACAAATTGCGAAGTGACACTTTTTTTCAGTTTCCTACGTTTCAATGATACCTTGCACAAAACAATGCGCGAAGTAAAACAGTGCGCGAAGTACCTACTTCGCGCACTGTTATGTAAAATATATGAGATATTTATATTTCAACTTAATGGTCCACAATCGAGCAAACATCCACGAAATCATTTATTACTGAATGTTCAATAAATAACTTCGTTTTATCTCTTGGAGCGCACGAAAGGAAATTCCTATTATGTTCGTGGAACTTCGTGCGTACCTAGGGAGGATAGAGGGAGGCCATTAGAGCCTGTTCAACACTATTTTTTATATCAAGCTGAGCATATCTCCACTTTAGAACAATATTTTTTGAGGTTTGTAGAAAAAATGTTGTTTGCAACTCGAGCGCGAAATACTTTGGTCATCTCGACTATTTTTTCAACGCGGCTACGCCACGTTAAAAAAATCAGATCTCGATCACCAAAGTAGCATTTCGCGCTCTAGATACAAAAATAACTATTTTCCTCTGAAAAGATAGCCTGACATTACTAACTGATGTTTTGCAGTTTTGATCGATCATACATATAGTGTATGGTCTACTTGGTATTATTATGAAGTTGTTTTATTCACAATTTGAATAATCTATATCCTCAATCTGAGAGTACTCAGTTGAGGATATACATTTTTTGGATAAAGAGTACTTTCATTTCCGTATACACAAGTTGTTTATCGAATCGTTGCATATAGGACATGCGTAAATGGCAACATGATTCAGCATCTGTACAGTGGTGCTCAAATTAAAAGTAACGACTCTTGGTCGAATTGAAATATTTTTGTCTATGCACATGTACTATTCATTGCCTAGGAACGAACCGTTTCCCTCATTAGCATTTTATGACCTGGTTCGCGCTGTAAAGGTATTAGAGGGTATACCCAGCAGTATACCTAGAGGTGTTATAATAATAATTATTCGAACGTGAAAAATAACAATGACAGAGTTCTTCTTTGGCAACTACAATGAAATAAATAGGAATTTATCTGGACTGCTTCACTTTGATTCAGTTTTGTTGAGAACGATATAATATAATTAATTATAACTAGAATCCAATCTTGGAATGAAGGGATTTAATTTCAAACTATACAGGGTGTAATTCAATTTATGGCTAAAAATATAGGACATGGTTCCTCAGCTCATTTTGAGAAGAAAAGTTGATATTAACATATGCCCTAAACCTCTCAACTTCCGAGCTATAGGGTGTTGGAATTTTTATAAAAATAAGCATTTTCTTATGATAACTTCGACATACTATTCTAGATATTCTCATGAAATTTGACATGCACCAACTGAAACAATGTGGTGTAGTTTGTAGGTAAGATGTGTTTTTGTCTAATTTTTATTGAAGTGAAGTCGTTGATTGAATTTGCCAAAATGGTTTCATCATTTTCAAATATGTAACTCAAATTATTGCAAAAGGAATGAGAATTGCATTTATTTTTTAGAAAAATCTCCAGTATTTACATCCCATACGGACACGAACTGGCCATCAGTGCTTAGTAGGTGCATGTCAAATTTTATGGGAATATCTAGAACAGTATCAAAGTTACTATAAGAAATTTTTTTTCTTAAAATTTCAACACCCTATTGCTTTAAAGTTAAGAGGTTCAGGGCATATATTATGTTCATATGAACTTTCCTCAAAATGTCTACATCCTATATTTCTAACCATCAATTGAATTACACTTTGTATAACCAGGAGAAAAAGATCGATAAAATTGTAATGAAACAATAAAGATATAGTACTGAATTTTATGATTTCACGTTCATTCAGGTAACCCATTCATTTTCAATATTATGCTGAGTTGAATAAAAAATTTTTGGGTAAATCCGAGGATGAATCTGGCATAGCGCACTTACGAATACGGAAAGAAAATAGAATTCTCTTATTTCCAATAGAACACCACTTTTTTTTTTCATTATTCATTCTACATATTACTCTGATATAAACCATAAAATATATAAGGTGATTCATTACTATTTTCAACTGTTTCAGAGTAATAACGATTTTTGAGAATATTTTTGAAGATGATTTTCTTTCAAACTGAAACACTGAAACTCTTGATTTCTTACAAAGGAGAACTGGTTCACATAAAATGCTCTTTCGAGTGGAAATATGAATTTCATAAACAAGGATATCTACAGTGTGATTATTATCAGCATGCAGATCATAGATTTCAAAACCAAAATAACATTTTATACTGTTGAATATATAAGCACAAAGAAATATCGATAAGTGGAAAACTTCTATAGTTATTTTACTCGGCTATAATTATAAGGTATTATTTTTTGATCATGAAGGATTTAATTTTATTTATATTGAAAAAAAAGTCAAAAATACACATCAAACATTCTGGTATTTAACAGTGCACTGCATGTTATGTTCTGTGACCACGTGCTATATATACAGTGTGTCCACTTTAAGAACTTTACCACCGCCTGTAAAATCCGTATTATCTTATCTGATCGATTTCGAAAAACTTTTTTTTTTGTATAGGTATTTGAAATATCCATCAAACAAAAAAAGTGATTTTATTCTTGGACTGTTATCGTGGCCATCAACTGCGACCAATTTTATTGACCCATATTTCGTAAATTACTATTGGGGATTTTATTTTTTCACTAAAACTAATGACAGATTCTGAACCTAGATCACTCAATGTAACCCTGTACCGATTTTCATCGTCATAAAACAAAGAGTGTCCGAAAAATCGGATTAATAGATATATTTTTTGTATACTTGATCAGAAAATGTAGTACTGTGGTATGTTTGGGAAGAAGTAATGTCAAATGGATATTTAGGACTACTTCGAACATATCAGCCCCCATTATTATCATTCAAATATACAATGTGTCTGAGAAAACAAAAAGGGTGGGTAGGCAATTTTTTCATCAACCAAAAAATAGGTAATAAAAAAAAAATTCGGACACCCTGTATTTTATGATGATGAAAATTAGTACAGGTATGTCCCGAGTGATCTTGAATGAGAATCCGTCATTATTTTCTAGGTATAGAATCATGCATCATGAAATATTGTCTACTTATTCGGTTCGGTTCAGTAGGTATCTCCTATGTCCTTTGAGATATCAAATTGATGACACAACACTGTTCTGAAGCAAAGTAATATTTTTGTGATTAACGGACATGGGAGACACTGAACTTTATCAAATCGATCAATAACCCTGTTTTTCAAATTTATCTGCACGATTTATCGAAGCTCAAGTATTATACTTCAAAAATAAAATTTCTGGAAGTCGGTAGATATTCGCGTTTCAAGATAATTATGTGTATACCGTTTTCATATCGCACATGCTGATGAGAATTATTAGTTCTTATATCAAAAATAGGTATTCAGAGAAAAATAACTCTTAAGAACGATTAAGAAATATGATTTCAGGAGGATATACTAACGACAAACTTCAATTAAAAAAAAATTAATTATACCGATGCCGCTTTATTCAAGAAGTACTTCAACTATATCTATCAATCCATAGAATCAACTAGAATCAAACAATGAATAACCATGAGTCAGCTTCATAAGATGAAGCCGGATGAAGCATAAAATATCACTCTAGCGATGTGAATATTAACCCCAAATCTTAGAAATATTCAGATATCTGACTATCTCGTACCACAACTCACCATAAGAAATAAGTGATTGAAACAGCGGGCGGTTGGAATAGATATTAGTCTGGGTGCATAAACTGAAATTTTAAAGGGATTTTCACAGAAGTCGTTACTTTTAATTTGAGCCCCACTGTACATACGTCTTCGCTAGGAATATTTTGAACTGAAATTCATTCAGAGTTGCCAGAAATGGTATACTATGTATCACATCTGGTACTTTTCGCTGATAAAAGTACAGAGGTACTTCATTTCGAAAATGGGCCATAATGTATTATACAAAACGAAAGCATGAATACTGAATAGGTATATGATTGATGTAAATGGTGTAATCACTTCCTATTGAAAGTAGTTTCGAAATTTCTCGATATCGCCTACTTTGTAAAAATAACGAAAAATAGCGAGACGTTGGAGATCTTGCTAAATTTCCGAATTTTCAAACCGAATTTACAGGCATCATGACGCATTCATTAGAGTTCACAATTGCATTTTCACATTTTTCTGTTTAAATGGAAACGATGCGTCATATTTCCGACTTTCAATGGTGAGTGAATTCATTAACGATACATTGATTCGAAATTTGAACAAAATCTTGAATATGCCAGAAACAACGAAAACATGACACATGGCACTTATGACAATTACGTCAAGATCAAGATGTTTCCGCACAGATTATTTGTTGCACCCTGTTTCTATTGCGTCCTGTCTCTAGATGCTTTCTATCAGCTATTATTGAATTCGTGCACCATCAACGGAACTCTTCAGGTCGTTCAGGTCCCGAAAGAAGGAAAGAACATCCTTGAAAGTCTAGTTCAACTTCATAATAAGATTCGAAACGCATTTTGAAATTTTTCAAGAAATTATCTATCCTTCACGCCATCTATCATCGAATATGAGAACCCCACGTTTCGAAATCGCATTCAATTGTTTATAATCTCTGGTCTAACGACACAATTGGACAGTGTGTACACCAGATTTGTGTCACTCGTCATTTGACATTCTTGTCACTTTTTAAGTCTACTCATCATTGTTACTTGCTTGCCACATGGCTTTTGTAACTTCCATTTATATCTTATATCTTATTGTACAGCGTGTTGCGAGTCTCATTTCGAACTCTCAGCTATTATTTGTGCGATTCGGGCGATCTTCACCAAACTTGGACCGGTATGAATACTCATCATGATCAGTTTTTCAGAGGCGAATATAATTTCAGACACTGCCTTGCGTTTGTATTAGATTGAAAATGAGTAAATTTTTCTGTGAAAACATATCAGGAATTTAGTTACAGGAAAACTGACCTCATAAAATTTGTTCTTCATAGTTTCATACCCTCATATATAATGTAGATTCTCATAATATTATTCCTATAAAGGGTCGTTTCAAAAAACAGGTTAGGTACATCAAACAGCGTTTTTGTCAACATCAATCTACTCAGAAAGGGTAAGGTCAACAAAAAATAGAATACCTTGTGATTTCTTTCAAATCATGATTTTCTAAAGATACCAGAGCCATTAAACGATCCAAAATTTGCAGTTAATGTGAGTTCACTATTTTTTTGAGGCAGAAAATGAAAAAAATTGAACCAATCCTGTTAATTCGAACTGAGGTGATTTTTTGCATATGAACATTTGAAAGCAAGAGAAGCAATGAAATGAAGTCAGTTTTCTTGCAAATAACTGCCTTCTTACTATGAATTCATAGAAATCGACCCCTTTCTATTTCAATAAGAAAACACGACACCGACCAAAAGCATATTCGTCTTTGACTGAATGATCATATTAATGATTAATCACACCGGTCCATTTTTTGAACCAATCGCATGACTATAATAGCTGAGATATTAAGCAGGGCCATTTGAAGTGAGACACGGTGTATAGGTATCATTTTCACTGACACAAAACTATAGAGCCTAAGGTTTTCGATCCATTCCCAAATTTCATTGTCAGATTGGCCACAGTGAATCATGTGATACATTATGGAAAACCTCATTGTCAGATTGGCCATTGGGAGGAAGGAAAAACATCCTTGATAGCCTAAATCACTACACAAATGATCACAGTGGGCTGACGCCATGCTATTAGTGGACCAGAATAAAACTCCCTGACCAAACTCAGCCTCCACAATTTTATTACGAGAAATAATAATAAAAAACACGAATCTCAACATATCACGTGTTGGGAATGGTTCGAAAGATTTAGGCACTTCTCAACTATCTAACGGCCAGCGTTGCTCTCCGCATCTCTCTGTGACTATGCGATGTTGTCAAATACCATATCCTTTCCTTATACTCCCATATCCTATATATGTAACGATTCGATAAACAACATGATGTTCATTAACAAGCAATACTGTGGAAGTGATCGAAGCTTATAACCATTTCAATTTCTTTCAGATGCAGCATCCTTTAGAAAACAGGATACCATTATCCCCTTATGGATACTCACACTATTATCCAAACATTCACCTTCCATTCGAACCACAAGTTTTGGACCTCTGCACCAACACCAAGAATAAATTTACCTACGATTCATGTTCAGCATGCCACTCAAGCCCAACTTTGTCTTCAAATTCAACTTCCCCAGAAATCCCACAAGTTTCATCCACCTCTAAGCCCCTGCGACCCTTCAAAGCCATTTCGAAAGGAAATCTTGAACTCCGACATTTTTTATACAACGATGAATCCTTCCAAGAGTACAGAAACAGGGTGTTGTCGACTGTGAGTTCGAAAAACGAATTGTGCATTTCTATGCGTAGATCGCAGGGAGACGCGAGCAAAATTGAAGACCCTGAGTATGTGGCGAAGAGGAAGAAGAATAATGAGGCAGCTAAGAGGTCGAGGGAAGCAAGGAAGATGAAGGAGGATGAGATAGCGGTGAGGTGTGCGTATTTGGAGCAAGAAAACCTGCAGCTGAAAATTAGGTTGGCAGCTTTGGAAAGTGAGACAAGAAGGTTACACGGTATTCTCGTGTATCCAATATCTAATAGCGGATGCTGATAATAATATAATAATAGTTCAAAAGAAAGAAGGAGAGCTCAAAGTCTAAGGGGCAAGTTTCGGACTTATAAAAGTCCATCTTCAGCCGTATTTTAGAAGATAATGGAGGTGAACAATCACATTTTTCGAATGAGTGCGATACACTGTTGATTTTAGGGTATTGATATTAACTGGTAATAGAATGGATGCAAATATCGAATGAGATTTGAATAATATATTGACAGACACAATACAAAATCAACATCAACTTGACATCTTCATAATTACAGAAAGTTATCAAATATCAAATTGATATACTCGAGTTTGTATATCCACTTCCAATGATTGAAAGCTCTCAAAATCCATAATAAAAAATCAAGGACAGTATTTACAAAAACTAAATTGATGATGACAGATCAAAAACGAATTGTTGGTTTGGAAATCTGATAACAAAATCTTGTAAAACATAAAAATTTGCAAAGAGAATGTTCAATTGATTTTGTTATACGTCTATTCAAATAGAGTGGAGAAAAAATGAAAAAGAATTCGCGATTATTCGGTTTTTTCCATAAATCTTTGGAAGTATTCGAAGTTTCTCAATTTTCTGAATGACATTTTGCATAAAATTGCGCAACTTTGCCATGAATGAACTAACCCTGTATCTCTTACGGTTCAGGAGATCCCAATAATGAGGCTTGAATTCCAGCCATCACCGTGTACTTACTGAGATTGTGTAAAATAGATACTCTTTTCAAATAGAACGTATGAAATTTTACAATAGAAATAAATAACCTGAGCTTGTCGATGCATAACCAAAACATGATGAGTTTTTTAATTCTTTTTCATATAGGACAATGACTCATCACTTTTTTTGTAAATTTTCGTAAAAATAGGCCCATAGTCTCCAGGCACATCTTCGAAAATATCGAGATAGTTAGCTTTGAAAATTACTTACCTCATATAACTGGGTATTTTGAAAATGTAAGGCCTTCATTCTACTGATATTATTTATTCATTGTAAAATAGCTACAAAATTGTACATATAATATCGAATTATAGTTTATAATGCTTATGTATATATTCTAGTATTATTTATGGATTTAATATTGGCACATTTTTATTCCTTTCCATTGTGCCTCTATATTGGAGATAATAAATTTTTATATTATTTACTAATTTTTTTTTCGCCTATCACATATTATGACAAAATTGTAACATATGATATCGAATTATAGTTTATAAGGCTTATGTATATATTCTAATATTATTTATGGATTTCATATTGGCACATTTTTATTCCTTTCCATTGTGCTCTTTATTGAAGATAATAAATTTTTATATTATTTACTAATTTTTTTTCGCCTACCACATATTATGAGAATGAATCACATATCAACCCTGAAAATGTGACCGAAAGTAATGTACATAATTATCTGTTCCGTTTCTGCATCATTTCATTACTTAAATATTATTATTCTGCTACGCCACTGTCCCGATCAAATTCCTACTTTATGATAATAGTAGATTGTTTTATTAGGATCAAAAGTGACACTTTGTTTGACAAGCGAATTTTGCATTTGCGAGGCGGAGCGTTTAGCGAAGCCGAGCGAAAGCAGAATTTGCGAGTCGAACAAAGTCACTTTTGATCCGAATGAAACATGCTATTTTTTCTGCAACCGAAACAATTAACTCAAATAAACATGTGAAGTAACCACCAATGCCGTGTCATATGTATGCAATGCAACAAATATTGACAAATAATCCATGTGGTGAGAATATTCTACCTGCATTGACAGCAGGTTAGGTTTCCTAGGATGTTCGAATTGTAGTTTCAATATAAATACAACCACAGAGTGACATATTTGTGTATGAACCAGGTGCTCTAATGGCAAATACCTCACCAGTGCCAGCTATAGGAACAAGACGTGGAAAATGTTAGGTTAGTGAGCATATCAACAATGATAATAGTGATTATTCATTCCTCTCCATACTACACTGTGTTTGACTTGATAATCAAATGAAGCTAAACAATATCGTTGTTTGAGACAAAAAAACTATTGCTTGCCGTGATTATTCAAAAAAAAGTTATCTATCCCGAGAATAACGAATGAAATACAGATCAAGCAAGTATTTGAGTCTTGAAGGCTTCCCTGATCAAAACAAAAATACTCAACTGATATGTTTATAATTCCAATACTAAACTATAATAAGGTGTATTTATATCTCCAGCATGGGTATGAAATGCCAAATCTGCTGAAATCGGAAACAAATCAGGTATGCGTCTCAACCCAAATAACCAACCGTCACAATGTTGTTTATTCTTGATGACTTCTAGAACATCCTTTTTAGTTCCTAGGAGCTAAAGTTCAACTTTGGCTCCTAGGAACTAAAATTCAACTTTAGCTCCTAGGAACTAAATATGTTGCCTAGCAACATACCTATATTTGTTTCAGTAATAGAAACGTCAATTTAAGAGCTAATTTTGGCATCAAAAGGGACGACTTTTGTGTCGGTAGCAGAAAAAAATATTTGGTATTCTTCTTTGTGATTACTTTTCGCGGGTACTTATCCATTGACAAGAGGTACCATGTGGTCACCTCCTCCATCGTGCGCAATGCGTACGGAGAAAAGCAGTGCGAAGAGATGACATGAGAACGGGACGATACCAAGTGCTATTTTTGTTTTTTGGTAATAAGTCATTTTCCCTAAATTTGTAATTTACTCTAGTGCGTTGGGTTGGTTCAAAAAAGTATAAGAATATTGCTATTCTGGCTACCAGCATGAAATTTGGCATACATGATGAGGAATATATAGGAAACAAAAAACCATCGAGACACAAGCTGTGTCTGGAATATTTCGTCCGCCATTTTCTTAAATGGCGGACGAAAACTAGATTTTTGCTGATATCTCAAGAACGGTGCAAAATTTTGGAAGAGTTCAAACTTATGAAATAAAAAACATTACAAGGCGGACATTTTTTGTCAAAAACATTTTTTTGTGAGGCTAATATTAAAGTCAATAAATTGAATATATTCAGTGGAAAATCCTCGTTTTCTAAAAAAAACATCTAAAATACCAACAATTACCCCGTTACCATCAAGTATCCCTACCTATTCATAAAAATCCTCCTTTCACACGTGTTTATTTAAAAATATAGAAGATCTTTTTTATCTCTACAATATACCGGGTGGGGCATTTATCTTGAGGCAAAATTATATCTCGCTTGTATTCGATTATTTCGAAAAAAAAATCTGAGAAATATTGTACTAGACTGGAAGTGGGGCCTTTAGTGCGAAAGTCGATTTTTTAATAGAAACACCCATTGTTCAGCACAGATTTGGATTGGAAATCATTGGCCTTACATTATTTGTCTGAAATGTCTTTCGAAATAGGTAATCGAGTCGAACCGAGATATAATTTTGTCTCAATATAAATGCCTTACCCGGTATACTCACTTTGATCTCTCACTCAATTTTTCACACCCTGGAATTGCAACCATATATTCCAAATGCAACTAACTGGGGATGGAAGTCGTCAAATCTAGAATGTCAAGATGAAACGATTGAACCACTTTAGACAGTTTTGCCACAAGCATCTGATGAATGTTCAGAATTGATCAGCTGCAGATGCAATAGATTTGATTTGCATCAGTGTACTGCTCTATGCACGTGTGATGGACAGTGTACTCAATAAACATTATTTGTAATACTGTTGTATCAGTTAGTTTACCAAGATTCTTACTGATCTAATCGAACCTAATTAAACATCAAGCCTATAACATGAATGGTATATGATTTTATTTGGATTAAAATAATTGACCGTCATTTTACGTAATGGTACCTTCGGTTTGAATCCTCAAGAAAGAGTTCATCATACAGATAACTCATGATCATGATTTCTGTGGCTAATCTTAATCTGAATGTTTCCATTTTGATTTTTTCTTGAGAAACCTTGACAAATTGAATTTTAATATTTCGATTATTGAATTTTTGATTCGTCTGACAAAAAAAATATTTCGAACAAATAATGTCCGCCTTACTATCTTCTATATTTCATCATTTTGAACTTTCCCGATATTCTCCACCGTTTTGGAGATATTAGCAAAAATCCAGCTTTGTGGAATGCAGAATATTTAGGACCAGCTCTCATTGAAAGTAGGTATGAAAGCATGCATGTTCGAATAATGTGACTTCATATATTATCTAATATAGTTATAATCTTATGCTTTATCATCCTGCAGGTTGTTATTAATTATTAATGGGCGGTTTGGTAGAAGAAGTACAAGTATATAGCAATGTAAATAGGGTTCCATTCACCAGATTCATCTGATGAATGTTCAGAGTTGATCAGCTGCAGATGCAAAACAATGTGTATTAAGAACTGCAAATGCAATAGATTTGATTTGCAGTGTACTGCTCTATGCACGTGTGATGGACAGTGTATTCAATAAACATTATTTGTTATACTGTTTTATTAGTTAGTTCACCAAGATTCTTACTGATCTAATCGAACCTAATTAAACATCAAGCCTATAACATGATTGATATATGATTTTATTTAGATTAAAATAATTGACCGCTATTTTACGTAATGGTACTTTCGGTTTGAATCCTCAACAAAGAGTTCATCATACAGATATTACATGATCATGATTTCTGTGGCTAATCTTAGCCTGAATGTTTCAATTTTGATTTTTTCTTGAGAAACCTTGAAAAATTGAATTTTAATATTTCGATTATTGAGTTTTTGATTCGTCTGACAAAAAAATGTTTCGAACAAAAAATGTTCGCCTTACTATTCTCTATATTTCATCAATTTGAACTTTCCCGATATTTCTCACCGTTCTGGAGATATTAGCAAAAATCCAGCTTTCAGTCGCCATTTTGAAAAATGGCGGCGGAAATATTCCAGATACAGCGTGTGTCCCGATGGTTTTTTGTTTTCTATATATTCATCAACATGTGTACCAAATTTCATGCTGGTAGCCAGAATAGCAATATTCTTGTGCTAACATAACGCACTACTCAACGCAGCTTCACGATAGTGAAAAATACTCAGTGAAGTGCAACCCTACTCATAAACAGAGGTGCAGTTAGTGCTCTTGCTCCTGAGGCGGCCGCCGAGCAGGAACCAACAGAAGAACCAAAACCACGCCGGTTCAACAGGTGAGTGGCCATTTCGAATGCTTCTTGTCAATGTGCGAAAATCAATCAAGAAATTGATAACAAAATTTACAGTCCACTGTTTCTTTCTCGCCCATTGGGCTGCTATAGTTAATACTGCAACAAACAAACCTAAACTTATTCTACTATGCTATATTCCATCACCAACCACTTATATTTTGCGATCTTATCATATCATTATTTTTCCCGCATTGTTGCGGGAAAATTACACTTCCCAAACTAAATTGCGTGCGGGTATAGGGTGAATCACGCACGCTTGTAGAAAATAGTTATTTACCTAACAAGTGCAGAAAGTATAGTACTTTTCATTTTCCGCAAGTGTTATAGGTACAAAGTTTTTCTTACGAGTGTTTTTATCCATATTTTTTATAAAAAATGTGTTTAATGAATACTATTTTTTAATGATGCTACAAAATGACACATAAGACAAAAAAGTTACATGGATCATTAAGTAAGTCCTAAATATCCTTATTTTCAAACAAAAATCTTGCGGAAAAGTTACTTTTCAGCACTAGTGCGGTAAAGTAACTTTACCGCACGATCTTTTCATGCACTGAAAAATAATGAAATAGATTTTGTTTTCATCGATATAATAGGAAAATTATTTGAACAACATTTAGATAACAATGACTAGAACATTAACGATGGTAAATATTGAAATTGAAAGTGCAATTTGTGTTTGTTGCATGCTGTAATCTAGCAGATGCCGCAACATCTTGAAGAGCGTCGTTTCTTATTTGAATTTGATTGGTTACTGTTTGCATCAATTATTTCCGGAGGGAGTTCTGGAAAGTTTCCTGAGTTGTCCATTTTTAATTGAAATTACGTACACGGAAAAATGACGCTTGAAATGCTTATTTGGACTGTCACTAGTGTCAGTTTATTGCGAAGTCGTGGGGAAATGTAAAAATAATGCGGAAAAGTAGAATCGTACGGAGAAGTGCAACTTTCAAAACGAAAAATCATGCGCACGCTCGTATAGGAAAAATTCATAACAACACGATTTTGTAGTTTTTCACTATCTGGACACCTTTGACTAATTCACTTGCGTGATTAGTATTTTGACGTTTCACATGAATTTTTATCAAACGTCAGTGTGAATAGATAAGTTCAGAATCAAGAGTACAATTATGTATCTGGTTGGCAAAAAAACAGTTGTGTGTCACACATGCAGAAAACGCTCTAGCAGCCCTTAGCTACCAGCTTCGCTCGTGCAGCTAATAGCCGCGGGCTGCTGAAGCTCATTGTTTGCCCTTGTGACACATTATCATGCTGGATATTTGCCGAACAACTATTTGGTATCCTTTGATTACTTTCGAAAAGATTGTTTTATGATGAAAAACAATTCTCCACTCTTCTATAGATACTTTCACGGGAAATGTTCTTCAGAATTCTCTGCTATTATTCCATGACTAGCAATACCAATCAGACGAACTCGACAAGTGCAGTCAGCACATCCTTTCGATGTTAACCTGAGAATATGTCGAACAGCACTTCATCAAAACTCGTTTCTCTATATATATAGAACGGCGAAGCTCTGGAATTCATTGTCTGAGGAATTATTTCCAAGAACTCATAATCTCCAAAAGTTCAACAAAAATTCCAACTCCTACCTCCTATTCCTATCCTCCCTAGGTACCCACGAGGTTCTAGGATCATTATAGGGATGTAATCAGATGTAATTCAGAATGCTCACTTGATGTCTTTTGGAATCATTTAATCCTCTTGAGTTTCCATCATTTTCTTGTTTCACGAAATTGATTTAAGTCAATAATGGCCAGTATATGGTATGAATTCCTCAACAGATTCTGTGATTTGGGGTCATGCTGTTTTCTGTATTGAATAATTTTCCAGAAAGTTTCCACGCAGTATATAACACCATGTCTCACAAAATCTGAGAAGATAGTCATGCCAAATATTAAATATCATTGATACTTAGAAACCTTCATTATAGGTACTTACATCACTGAATTTTGAAGAAATTTCACAAACAAAACGAAATGTCGAAAATAATCATAGGGGATTGTTTTTAGATTGTAGCCAGGTTAATATTTGACACCTACAAACCGGTTTCGCGGTTTCGGGTTCCGAGCTCTTGGCCCTCATCAGTGTAGAGACTACGCTATTTTCTTCGGCCAGCATTGGCTTAGCTGGCGGTCCTAAGACTGCTGAATGGTGACGGAAACTTCTTTATTTGGCAAAAATATGAAACCAAACCGATTGACAAGATCATGAGTCTGTAGGATGAGTGATTTTATCTTATTCGGTTTGTTTGAATGATGAAAATAAAAAATCATCGGATTGAATTTGAGGGGCGAGTTCTATTTGGAAAGATTACTATCACGTCACGACTCAAATGGATTCTATGTATGTGGCATTCATATTTCCGGTGACACATGAAACATTATTTGTGTTATTGAGGTGAACGACAATTTGAAAAGTTACATATCTGTTTTCTCGGAGAATTGATAACTTACATAATAATATAAGATAGGCCGAAAGAAACAAGATAGCAGTCACAGGTATCAGAGATTATATACATTCCCCCTGCAGGTACGTAAGTATAATAGGTATCAACAGTTCTTTATCGAGGACCAAGCAGTCTTATCACTTGTAATCGACTCGGAATAATTTTGAAAATATTCATAAGCTCGAAAGAATTTCTGGTCATAAATTGTCCTCGTGTGGTATTCGGTGAGAGAACTCACACCAGATTGTAGTTTGAAGTTCAAATGATTCATGAATTTATTCATCCATTTGATTTTTATATCTATACTGGCTGGTGGTGACAGTTATTCTTGCAACGTTTGCAACTTTCAAGTGATGATTTTCATGGGTTTTCAACATGGCTAAAACAATTATCAATTTGTTCCCGCATGCCTTGGCGTCACCAATCAGTTTCGAATTTGCATTGAAAATCAATGATTTTGAACGATTAGTTGATGCATGCAAATAGGTTCTTTGAAAAAATGATACCGCCGAAAGAATTTGCGACTCGGAATGATTTTCCATGATCACGAAAAAAAAAATACGGAAATACTTTAAACTCTAATGGAATTTCAAAAATGGAATTCATTGCTTGAAAGTTGCATACATTGAAAAAACGTTGCAAAAAATCTGTCACTATACCGGCTAGTCTTGAACGAGTTATGTTCCTCTTATGTATTTTTGATTTCTATAACATTTTGTATCACCTTCGGGTTACTTTATAAGTAGTAGAAAATCATAATATTATTCTGTAATTGAAACGTAAAAAAATTACCGATTTAATTCGCTGTTGGCTTACTACCCCCAAGAGAAAATATTTTCACTAAAATATATACGTTGCGATATTATTTGTAAATAAAAACAATTTGATGGGTTAACAAATATTGGTGTGGAATTTTGGCTAGAATTACGCATTGCTATTGGTTGAAATCAGTATAATATCATGCATAACATTTTCAGTGCGGTTTTTGTTCTTGTTATTGTTTTTGCTGAAAATCTCTAAAAAATTTCAACTGATGCACTTAGCGACATCTTTTTCAATTTTTTTCCGCAACAAACGAAACCTTAGAAAGGAAACTGTAATTTTGGTTGAGAAATATAGCGGACTGTGGTTACAGAAATCCATAACATATTTCCGTTGGGAAATCTGCATGAGTACGAAGCCAAACCAAGCTAGCGCCAAACAGATAGAGCTTTCTACATTTTACCATAGATGGCAGATCACTAGAGACTGTTTTGGCTTCATGACAACTATGATGACAATGAACTCAATATGAATAATCACCAGTTGGTGTTGGATGGTGCTTTTATGGTGCCTGTGAGTATCCATTAGAGTCCATAAAGGTGGATAGGGGCAGCGTACATACATTAGATAGGGGTCACTGTAGTTCTCACTGTCTTGCAGATGCCATCTTTCTTTTTGAGAATTATAGTGTTGGTTCATACAGTTGCCAGTGGATGGAGCTAGCTACAACACACGAAATTTATTCTCAATTGGTTGTGACTAAATATAATTATTTTTGGTTCCTGCAGTCTGCAGTACTGGTACAGCAGTTTCTGTGAATGATGAATGTAAATATACAACGTACACAGATTATTGATATACAGTGTCATTCTTCAAGTCTGCATCATATGCTAACAACTTTCAATAATAATGTATTGTATTGCGACATTCGACTTGGGCATTGAGTTTTGTTTGGAAAAATATGAAAAATGCACCACTAGCTCGGGGTCACGGTACTTTTGCTAGTAAAAAGTTTGAATTTGTCAAATTAATCGCTGAAAATAGGCTTATTTGTTTAAATTTCAAAAAAGTTGACTGAGAAATGTTGTTTTTGTCTATTCCAATTCCACATATGTGTTTCGAATTTGAACGTTCTATTACAACTTCTAGCAATAGTTTTTTTTTCAATATTTCTACGAAATGTCTGTAATATAATAAAAATTAACAAATACTATATAAACGATTACCTTCAAGTTAATTTTTCATGCCCCTGAATTTCAATCACTGATTATCGACAAAAATATGATTTTCTTCAGAAAATAATCCCCGCGTGATATTTTTATATCATAATACATCATATTATTCATCAGATTTGAGAGAGAATGTCAATTCTCAATTCCAGAGGATTATTTTTATTTTTCATGCTCTCCTCTTGGATATTCAATTAACAGATAAATTCAATGTTCGACGTGGTATAAATAGCTTGGAAAGTATTTGTTTTCTGTTGACTATTCAGAATGATATTATATGCATAATATCTTCATATGAAGAAGAATGCAAATTCTCTTCTTCAGAAGATTTTGTTTTCAAATTCTTATCGTGTGTGTTCAATAGATATACTTCAATGTTCGTCATGGTATACAGCCAGGAAAGAAGTTGTTCACTGTTCAATAAACCGAGAAAGAATTTGATGTTTTCATCACATTGAGAATGCGAATTCTCAATGTATATATATATATCCATTCTTTCATGTTCATAATTCATCTGAGAATATTCCTTTTCAATTCAATATACATTATTATTAAAAGTTTTTTCCATATGATGCCACTCATGAATGACAAGTATATCTTTTTTTCATTTCATAATTATAGTTAATGTGAAACTACACAAAGAACAAGATATTCACAAAATTCCTGAAAAGACGACATGATTCGAATTGTTAGCAAATTTTACCCGTTCGGGAAACAACTTTGAAAGCGATAACTTATTCAGGTCTATAGATAATTAATCAGTGAAATATTAAAATTCTTGCGCTTGTGGATCTCTATAATGATTTCAAAACGATCAAGTTTCAAGTTTCATCACTTTATTTTCTACGATTTTTATCTATACTGCTAGCATTTTTCAAATTGGTTTTCTTAAAAAAAAAACTCATTTGATGTCCGCGTGTGAATGCGGTGATCCTTTGTTCTACCAGTCTGACCGATATAATATCTTCCACAATTCAATTATCATACCTACTCCTCATTTTATGATTGGGTTTGTTAATACTTTGTTTCCATAGTTTTGATGAACTCTCTAGTCTTGTTTCATGTGGAAATGAAGCAAATTTTTCTGTTGATGATGCTCAATGTGTTAAAGTTCTATAGTTTTCATTATTGTTTTTGATAGAACATATAAATTCCCTGAACTGTTTATTTTTGGGAGTTTCTTAGAAATAATATGTTCTTTATCAAATCAATGTTATTTCCGTTTTGGACTAGATACCTCAATCTGTTTCATGAAGTTATGATAGGGAGTTCCTCATTGAAATCTTCCTCTGTAATAGCAACAATCACTAGCATGTATATAATATCAGTATGGAAGGGTTTATGAAACATTGATATAATAATATATTTATTTCCCAATGTATTTTTATAACAAGCATAATAATTCTAATACAGATAATGTTATTATTAATACTTCATAAAAAACTATGAATATTGTTTCAATTTTCTGATTAGGCACACATACAAGTTTCACACACATGTTTTGTTTTGATTTTTACTACGATCCTGAAAATCATTTTGAATTCAATACATACTTATATAAGAGAACACTCCTAGACATGTTCCGTTCCATTCATTAAACTCGCCAGTAATAATATTTTACAAATCACAAATTCCACACACGATTAATTAACACAAACCATAGTTTAATTTTCCGGTTCACCTCAAAGGAAATTTCTTCACATTTTATTTCTATTTCTACGACGGTCAACTATTGTGAGTACGCAGGAGCGCACTGTGAGTTTGTGGGGGGGGGGGAGCTGGGCTAATACTACTTGGGGACACTGTTTCCGATAATGGTGTACTAGATACAAGATATACAAAAAAAATAGACAATCGAATATTTTATTGATTTTTTGTCGACTTATTAAAAGTTCGATTAATATATACATATAGGGGTTACAGAATGTTTCCATTAATTGGTGGATTCAAGATCAATTGATGGAAACATCCTGTAACTCATTTGTAGACTGAAATCACTCATTCATATGCCAACATCAGTATGACACTGAAAAGTGTCAAAATATAAATAGCACAATTTTCACTTACGAGAGCTTCAATTATTTCCGGAAATTTTTTCGAGAACACGAATTTTCTAAATATTCCTGTTCGAGAAAAAATTCCCGGATATTAGTTGAAGCTGAAGTGGTATTCGGTAAGAAAATTTCACACCAAACATTTTCGATCAATTCAAAGGAATTTCAACAACACTTAGATGATTTAGTTGAAAATATTGGTTGTGTGAGGAAATGTAAGAAATAAGGTATAGTTACAACATGTATTTTTGTAAATTTCGAATTTGCAAATATACCTACATAATATTATATTTTTTCTTTATCGCTTGGAGCGCACGAAAGGGAATCCCTATAATGTTCAAAGAACATCGTGCGTTCCTAGGGAGGATAGGGACAGGAGGTAGGTATTGGTTTTTTTTTTAACTTTTGGAGATTATAATTATGTTGTTGGGAATACTTCCACAGGCAATGAATTCCAGAGCCTAACCGTTCTATGGATGAAGGAGTCTTGATAAAGTGCAGTTCGACATCTTTCGAGGTTGACAACGAAAGGATGTGCTGAATGGGCTTGTCTAGTTCGTCTGATTGGTATTGCTAGTGAAGGGATGATATGGTAAAGTGTTGATAAATGATTTTTATTTATTGTCTTATTGAATGAACTCGAAATAATCTGAAGTTGAATGTAAATGTCATTTAACCTATTAACGTCAAAAAAATTTCAAAGAAGGATATTTTGCGTTTACATGTTGAGAAAGAGAGCAGACTCGGTCCCGAAACGTCCAAAGATAAGTAAAAATTCGATATTTCTTCGATACATCTATATTTCTTTCGTTCAAACATTTTTTCAAACAAATTGTCACTGACAAGCTACTGTATTTTTCTTTTAGACTCCCTGATAGAAAAATTTGTTAAACGCAGTGGCATTTTGGGGCAAATCATCACTACAAATATATTGAAATAATACGAATATTTTTATTTTATAGAAACGAGGAGAGAAAATCCCAACGAATCAAGTAAAATGAATGTACCACCTCCTCGATTACCCTACAGAGTATTATAGGAAGTAACTTGAAAATATGAGGTTGGAGGTGGTATTTTAGTGGCAGTTTGACAGAATTTGACTTGGACACAGTGGCTTCAAAGTCATTTGGGTTTGACTACAGTGTGATTTTAATTTTTTTTTCCAAGCAGCATTACTGAGATATTTGGCTGTATGGAAAGATCTGGGACACTCGGTATAGGTAACCAAACATCCACCGGGTCGTTCCACTGTTTGGAACTTACGCGATGTTCATTCAATTCTGAAATATCGATTTCATCAAGGATTTTACTTTTTCTTAACGTTTCTGAACCGCTTTCGGTCCCTGTTTTCTAACACAGAAGGAATAGACACAAACAACAAAAATACATTATTGGATATAAATCAACAGGTTTTGTGATATGATATGTAATATTAGTTATTAATGTACCACGTGAGCTTTATATAGATCACCCACTAAGCAAAGTAATATCTCAACAATATTGCAGCAATCTTTCAATGTTATGTGTAATGTTACATCAGATATTGTCGCTATCTTACTGCATGGTCGCAGCAACTACTGAAACGGACGTTCAGCAATATTATGAATGTAATGTTCGCAAATGAATCATTCCAGCAGAGTTATTGTAACATTGTGTATGAAGTAAAGTATCATTTCATACTCAATGAACGAATGTAATCTTATTGTTATATTTTGTTAAGGTAACTGGCAACATAAAATAATAAGTAAAGGAAAACTACATATTTTATATTATAAATTATACATAGTAACAATATTCTAATAATCGAATAATCGTGTCGACTATTTCATAATTTGAAAGTAGATTGAAAAAATTTCTAAATATTTTTGATATAACGGTAGGTACTAGGTCTCATAGGCACTGCACTGCATAAGAACCTGGAACAAAGGAAATAATGATAAAATAAAATAGTCAGGAATCTACCTGTTAGTTGAGTTAGTTCATCTACCGGTTAAACTTGAGAGTTGAGGATTGTATACTTGATTCTGGAAATATTCATTTTCCAAGGTATGCTGAGAGTACCTATCCTCATAATATACACTGAAGATAATATGAATATTTCTCAGCATCTAGAGAATATTCTGAAGAACGTAATTTGAGGTTGTTTTAGAATGAATTGTGAGTGCGAGCTCAAAGTTTTTTCTACAATAGCTAAGTGCAGTAAAATGAGAGATAAGATTTGATGATTCGAGCAATGATTCCACTATCACTATGAGGTTAAACAAAACCTCAATGTCCCTAAGTGTTTCAGTAATAAAAAGGATTGATTTCATATAATTTTTAATGTTTTATAGAGTTCCTGATAAAGAGCCGATAAAGACCCGAAAGCTCAAACAGAAACAATAAGAGAGTAGGTACACTTTGATTCACTTTGACTGCATTCACTGGCTGAATTCACGAGGTTGTCCTATAACTTGCGGCCTACTGTATCTCACCGGGCCGTAGTCTATCCCCTCTCTCTCGACGCTGACGTCACACTAGTAGGTTGAGATTTCACATCAGTCCGTAATGATGCGTTGGTAATTGATAGGCTATAGCTCATTTACTATAAATTTTAGATGCACACTTAATCGAGACGAAATGATCCCCAACAAATTCCTCAACTTTTGGTGAAAAAATGAATCCAATAGGATGAATCAATACCGAGTTATGGCGTTGTAACGAAATTCCATTTTATTGAAAATCAGGACGTTGTACTACAGAATACTATTTTTTGCAACTTTGGAATTGGAATAAGATGAAACTAACTCAATATATCAAACTACGATAATGAATCAATTGAATAGTGAAAAAATTGTAGAGTTACCTACAATGAGTCCGAAAGAAATTAAATATAAAGAGCGCGTAAAAAATGGGCCGTTATACCTACCTACCCAAATTTCGCTGTATTACGATTTCGCGGTATAATTCCTTGGACTGGTAAAGGGCGATATACTTTTTATTTTATTTCATTTCTAAATGGCGTATGGTTCAGACCAACTAATATTGGTGTCTGAAAAATTCGAAACAATATTTCTACAATGTAAGTCACAACATAAAGTTTTGGAGAATTTAGCAGAAATTGAAATCAATTCCCTTCTCAATTATTCCGAGAATCGATGTTACAGTTGTGGGTCTTTTGATTTAATCAGCAGAACATTCTCTAAAACCATTTCAAATATTCCGTTGAACAATTATTGCGAAATAACAAAAAATTAAAAAAGAAAAATCACTAAACTTTCAAGATGAGATATAGTTCAGATTTCAATATTTAGTTTGTGATTAAGATGATGTATATATATTTTTTGTAATTAGTGTATTTCATTTTGTGATATCTATATTTTTTTTTATTTTGTTATGTTGATCATTTGGCCAGGTAGCCGTGCGGACAGAGTGTCTATATTCTAATTCGCATTCGCTTGCCGGTCGTGGGTTCGATCCCCGTCGACTGCAGAAATTTTTCTGATGGCCCAAGAAAGTGTTTGGGATCACACGTTAAAAGGTAAGGCCCCCGTCATTCCTTGCTCGCACAAGACTTTCGAAGACTTTTGAGGGTTGCTCGTAAGGGGGCAACCGAATGACGGATAGAACAAATTTTAGAACAAACAAATTTTAGAACAAAATTTATAGAATGCGAATTCTCAATGTATTTATTCAAATGTATCCATTTTTTCATGTTTATAATATATCTGAGAATATTCCTTTTCAAAATTTATACAGTTTATTTTGTTTGGTTTTGTGTGTGTATAAGGATTCAACGTTTTTTTTTGCTTATTTATTCATATATTGTTGTTCTGGGTATTTTGTTATTCAATTCGTTATATTCATTTTTATATCTCTCATTGTTGAGATACATATTTTTTCAATTATTTTTGTTAGGTTGTGTTCATATGAACTCCACATATTTTGTTCTTTTTAATTTTGATAGTTTCCAAATATATTCAAATCAAATTTTTTTCATGAATTTAACGTTATCATTCAAATATATACTCTTCAGCAGAAAATAATTGATACCGAATAGCAGAGCTGGGCCGGGTACTGATAAATTGTACTCGAGTACCGGGTACCGGGTACTGTTTATAATTGAAGAACGAGTACGGAGTACCGAGTACCCCACTCATTGGATGTACTCAGAGTAAAGTACTCCGAGTACGAGTACCCGAATTTCACGGGTACTCATTTCAAGTACATTTGAATAGAGAATTGAGAAATTTTGCCTCAGTATCAGTTATTATTAACAATAATGATATCAACAACTTTAACAATTGTCTTTTACAAATTAGAAAATTGACCCATTCATTCCTTATTCATTACTAATACGTAAATTAAAAGCAAAAATCAAACTACTTATTTGTCGTTGTTCACGTCTATACGGATCTCTATATAAGAGAAATATTATTGCAAAATACTATACCCTTATATACCTCTTAGTTTAGTGTGGTTTAGTCTTAAGAAAACAACAGAAACGATACAAAAAACACTTGACTCTATAACTGTTACACAGTGTACAAAACAAAAACTCCGCGTTTGGTTCTGATTGAAGTGCTGACTGATAATGATGATATAACATATAACAGCGGTTTCCCGTGTTGCACTCGCATATATATGCACAGACAAGTTAATTTTTGCAAAAAGTACCCGGAAAATGTACTCGTTTAATAAACGCGGGTACCGGGTATTTTTCCCGAAATGCTACGGGTACGAGTACCGGGTACTTTATTGAAAATGTACTCGGGTACTGGGTACTGAGTACACAAAATGTACTCAGAGTACACTATTTGAGTACTTGTACTCGAGTACTGCCCAGCTCTGCCGAATAGGCGTTTTTGTGTAATAACACACTCGAGTGATAGGATTTCGAACGTCATCAAAGTGCGTCCTGATCATCTTTAGAGATAAACGCTGCTAAAACCCTTCGAGATAAAGTGGATGTGTATTGTACCGATTTGTAGGCAATCAAATTTCCTACAAAAAAGTCAGTGACAGCATATATCCACAGTTGATAGGATTAGCATGGGAGGCGTCCGAACTTTTTGAACTATTCTGTAATGAACACCTGAATCATCGTTCTACTTGAATTGAAATATCGGTTTGTTGTTGGCCCTTGGGAATTTCAAAAAAAAACTCAGTCAATCTAGATACTATGCGAAATCTTTTCATGGTTGAATCATTTCTGTTAATTGAATATTGGAATTTTGGTAGCTGTTTGAAAAAGGACAATTCTGAATGGCGTCAATTAATTTTGATATGCCATATTTCTGAAATTAATGATCGTAAATCAGTGAAATTTGATTCATCTTCTGGAAAATTCTTTTCTGTACATATTTGACCTCTTGATATTTTTCGCTAACTGTGACCGTTTTCCCGAGGTAAATCAATTAAACGGGAGAGACAATTTCCACTGCCTTGATTCTGTCCCTACGAGTGTGACGTCACGAAAGCGATGCTCCGGCCCGGTAAGATAGAGTAGGCCCTGCTTAAGCCCGAGGGATGAATGCTACCTGCTACCTGGTTGGCTTTACTAGGATCCAGTAACGCTCGTGCAGCATTCATTCATTTGACGTATTCATTCATTTGATTGGCCTGCCCTATAGACTCTTTTATTTCCATAAGTGCATCAAAAATACTTCGGTTAGGACAAGCAGTTTGAGCATTCCCAATAATTTCGTCAACAACATCAGCTAATCTACTTTTGATACATTTCATAACCAATTCGTAATCGAAATTAAGTAGGGGTATGCGTTTAAAGACATTCGTTTTTTTAAGCTCATATCTTTGTGTGGAATCAGTGTAATTATTATATCTCTGAAAATGTCTAGGATATGTTTTTTACATCCTCCCAAACTCGGGTTCCGACCATGGTCCGACAAGCTCTCTACTGTGGTCCGACCGACCAAATAATTCGATTGAGACACTGATGCTCTGTGATATGAGGAAGGAATCCATCCCTTCTGAATAAGAAGTCTATGTGTGAATCGTAAGGCGGTGGTGATGATTTCAAATCAAAGATATTGTTAAAACCTGTTTTTCTCCAATGTTTTCTATCGACATTATTTAATTTGTGAGGCCCTCGTTATTTATTTTAATCAACGCCCAGTCACATCAAGTCAACCATACGTTCAGATAGGGGCCCCACCTATATGATAATCGTTCATTGGAACATTTAATCGACGACCCCTGACAACAGAGGGTGGTGCAGGAAATCGCTGATAAGGGATGGGGTGTGTAGAAATTCGTTACGAATATTCTTGCGCATCTATACAGGGTGATTTAAAATTAGATATTAATATTTTGAGGAGGTATTGTTGGGATCGAAATAGGACTTCTCCGTCATTCAAGCATGTGTTCCTCCTTCGAGCAACAGATACTGTAAGTTGGCTGAAAAAAGTTTATCTGCAATTGTGATCATAATAACGGATCGAGGGCAAAAAATTCCAGGCGTGTAGCCTCTGAAATAGCAGTATCGAATGCTTTCCGACATGAAATCGATCACCTCCGTATGCAAGCGATTAACACATTCGTTTAAAAACGATTTCCTGACTTGCACTTTTGTTGTTTACAATGTTCTGGCAATCGATGAGGTTGATGAAAAAAATGCAAGAGACCGAATTCTTACATCTCTTTACGGCCCACAAGATCATGCTATTCAGAAGTCATAGTTTCTCTTCGTGAACATAAAATTTGGGCCAATAAAGTGCGGATCCTCCTTCGACTCCCTCAGAACTGGGTTTACTTCATTTTTGAAAAGTGTCTAAAAAAACAGGGGCATGCTTATTTTCAGAAGATTTGATCTGTTTTCTTGGCAAAATTTAAGATCATCTTTTTTTATCTAACTTACAGTAGTTACAGTGGCTGTTTATAGCACAAAGGGGCTGCATTTTAGGACACATGTTCATGCTCATATATTCCTATGAAGACAAAATTTTTGAACGCAGTGACATTTGGGCAAACCATCCGGTGTGTCCTAACTGATAAATACCGTGGGATTTTATGGATGATCTTGAATATACTGATTGCACTTTATTCAATTATATGTGAAAAAAAGGAACTAGTCAATACATTGATACGTTTCAGACTAAAGTATAAGACTAACGACTAAATAAAAGGAAAGAGATATCAACGTTTTTCAAGATTGACAAGACAAGCACAAAACAACAATCTTATTGACAAGTGACAAATGATCGCCAGATACAAAATAATTAGTGTCCAGCGTCATCTAGAATAATAAGAAAGACAGTTGACAGGTCAATCGTCAAACATAAAACAAACTATACAGGTATATTGAAATAATATGCTCATATTTATATTTTATATAAACAAGGAGAGAAAATCCCAAAAAATCTGCAATAATACAGACAATGAAACAACTTTGATAATTCACCGACAATAATTATCTCATCTTGCAAGAATATGTTCGTTGGCTGTGATGCGAGTGTTTTTCAATCAGTTCCGCTCACTATAGCCCAAATGCTGTCAAATAATGACATTTAATGAAATGTTTAGATTTGACAGCGTCAAAGGGTACTTTGTTAATCGGTTGTAGCCATAGCGAAATAATGTTGCTGGTGCAACAAATATTTAATTTTTTAGTTCGACCACTCATAAGGGATTTCTTTATCGTAAAATCATCTTACGTGCTAATTGCAATCTTATCCTTCGACGGTTGAGAACCACGATCTCAAAACAACCATAACATCGAACAGTCTCGTCATCAAAATAAAAAGATTCAAAAGCTTCCCGCATGACTATGATTGAAATTCAACCGATTCTCTCAAGTGGTTGCAGCCATGGCAGTGGTGAATTGGATTTCTCAGAGGTAATAAAAGGGATATTAAAATGGAAACAACGCTTCATTGTAGAAGTCGGTTTTATGGAACAATATTTAATATCAGAAACCTCTGGGAAATACATTTCAGGGTGGAAACAAATGAAGGACTTTTCAATTATCCATATAGTATACCTCAACCTAATAGATACAAATACAAAAGTCTGATACCTATACACAGATAGAAAGGATTTCTTCGATCAAACAAATCCATCTTCTTGAAATTAAATTGCTTCATACAAACATTTGAATAGAGCAATATACACTTTTCTCATGTTCATCCTGTATATAGTATGAGTAAACTGTGACAGGGAGTTTTGAAAGGACACAAACAATAATTATAAAGAATATTCAAAATTTTCTATTCGTGGTAGGAGTATGTAGAGTTGCTTATGACTCACTATACTGCTATACTATAATAATGAAGAAATATACAAAAAAATATTGCATTCTTGTTATAATAGTACTAGAACTAGAATGTGTTACCATCTGTAACTTTACTTTCAATAAAAAACAAACTGTTCTTTTTTTTACTCATCTTTCATTCCTGGATCTGTATATTCATCCAATCAGCTTTAGTAGACATCGACATAAGTCATTTAAATATTTTTCAAGATTGTATTGATCTGACTTCTTTACTATTATTTCTCCTCGAAATTTGACAAACCACCAAGAAGTAACCAATAGTTTTACTTCACTTTTTGTCTAGAGAATAATCATTCATCCCAATGATTTTCTCGCTTCCTCTAGACTGTTGGTGATGTTTTACATGAATTTGTTCTTTATGAATAGCGGGTGGAGTTCAACTGTTTAACAGTTTCAATAGCAAATTGGATGTAGAATGAAACTACCCGTAGTATAGTTAGTTAATTTTCATAACATTACATGTTACTAGAGCATGTGATTTCTTACATTTGCAGGAGAATCTGTGATCTGTGATCATTTGAAATGGTATTTTTCCGAACGG
Source organism: Phaedon cochleariae (assembly GCA_918026855.4). Classification (NCBI taxonomy): domain Eukaryota; kingdom Metazoa; phylum Arthropoda; class Insecta; order Coleoptera; family Chrysomelidae; genus Phaedon; species Phaedon cochleariae. The sequence goes on along the minus strand of OU896709.1, from coordinate 15,301,676 downwards.
TAGGCCCTGTGGTCAGGAATAATGAAATAATTCCTACTGATATGTTGTGAATACACAGGGTGAGTCAGTTTTTTGTAGCAGGACTTCGAAAGCTAAAAGCAGATACTATTTCAAGATGAAACTTTCATGTAAACATATATAGGAGCTCCTTTTCTGATATACAAGAAAGTTCCATCACAAGTGAATTATTTTTCGCATTTATCACGAAATCTAAACAATTTTCGATAAGCATATTTATGGAAGCGCAAATTGTATCCCAATGAAACAAATTATCTGGATTGTGTTATTGGAAGCAGAGGCAGCCAAAAAAGTTCAAGAGGGTTGAATTGGACACAACCTCCAAAAGTGTATCACACTGCAGCTATTCGATATCCCCAAATAGCCCGAAATAATAAACTTTTCAAGTGCAATGAGGATACCAATTTTCAAATCATTATTTTGCAATTGGAGAAAACTTGTCAACATTGAAAATATTTTTTTTATCGCTTGGAGCGCACGAAAGGGAATCCCTATAATGTTCAAAGAACATCGTGCGTTCCCAGCGAGGATAGGGATAGGAGGTAGGTATTGGATTGTTTTAGAACAGGCCGTATCTGCGCTTTGTAGATCATGAGAAGCTGTGGAGGTGTAAAGTAGCTTTTCGCACGGAACATAAATCCGAGTTTTTGTGAAGCAGCTTTTGCGATGGATCTGACATGACTATCCCATGAAAGAGTGTTGCTGATGGAAAAGCCGAGCATAGATAAGGTGGGCTTGGTGGGGATAATGGTGCCAGACATTACAATGTCGGGCATACTGAGTTCCGCCTTTCAAGAGAAAATACAGGCTTGAGTTTTGGTGGCGTTGTTGGTTCCCCAGGATGTGATTTCAGCAAGGTCTTCATTGACAGCATTGACCTGCCTGCGCCGTGAGTCCTCAGTTTCCTGGGAAGAAATGAGAATTCTGGAAGAGAACGCAGTATGGAGGGTACTATCATCTGCAAAGCTGTGGATGTGGCAAGTTGTTACTCCCAGCAGATCATTGATATGGAGAAGGAATAATGTTGGTGCCAAAATTGGTCCTTGAAAACATCTCGAAGTTTGACTCCAGGAGCTCGTACATGGATCCTATAGACTATAGAGAAAATCTATAAAGAACATTTTTGGAAGGGGATTTTGGAACATAGTTTCGTATAAATATACTTTGGACGTATGGACGATGTATGGTGTATACTGATTTAAAACTGGTATCTGACCCCAAGTAGGTAGTTACACTACCATGACTGTTTTTTATGTCTTCTTATTCTTATCAAGTGGGAAGATCAACTGATGTTCAATATTTATTAATGGTGCGTTGATTTCTTGGAGAAGTGTTGGTATCGTAATAGGAATCGGGAACCCAGTCACACTGGTAATATTATTAGCGATGAGCCGACCCTTCCCATTGCTACACCCTTGAACTAAAGGGCCGTAACGATAGGCAAGTTAATGGGCTTCTCGACATGACATATGCTTAGATGCGGTTAGTGATCCATGAGGGGATATTTTAACAGAGATCATGAGTGTGTAGTGTTTCCCTTCTCCGGTAGACTAATAGGCCGCTTATCACACCCCAGTCGCAGTCAAATCAACTCGAGCATACGTTATGGGATAGGGGCAGTGGGAAACCAGCTCTGGAGCTATGTGAATGGAAAAATCGTTATGGATTAATGAAAAGGAAATTGATGAAATTAGTAGACTGTTGTGTATTATTTTTGCTATACGAGTACTATAATAGTTGTGAGTCATCAATTTTATACAACTGTAATGTTCAGTTAATAGTAGTAGCTTGGTTCTGTTACTTGCTAGGTAACCATGATTGACAGCGATAGGATTTTGTATAATAAATTTATGATGATATTGTCAGTTGGATTTGGAATAATAAACTGTATCGAAACCTGAGTAATCTTGGACATTATATTGGCGACGAGGATAAACAGGCGTATCAATAGAATGACGGAAAATAAAGAAGTAGCGGGGACAAGTAAGGGTTCAATGATCGGCGTTCAACATATATTCGATGGAAAAATTAATAATTGGTATGTCCATAAGAAAAGGCTATAACAATTCTTTTTCGCGAATGGAATAATAGACTCAGAGATGAAGAGAGCTGTACTTTTGAATGGTCTGTCGGAAGAGACGTTCAAACTATTGGATGATCTGGTGTTACCAGAAAAAGCTGAAACGACTGCTTATGAAGATCTTATCAAGCAACTGGATGGATATTTCAGCCCAGAAAAACTAGTGCTAGCAGAAAGATTCAATTTTTATTCGGCAAAGAAAGGGAAAACTGAATCATATTCAGAATATTTAGCAAGACTCAAGGGCTTGACAGTTTATTGTGAATTTGGCCCGTTTCTGAAAACAGTTCTTAGAGACAAATTTATTACGGGTTTGGTACAGGGGAATTATTCCCAAAATATTGAAAAATAAAATTTTGAAAGAGTTACATAAATCTCATTTGGGTATGGTTAAAATGAAGTCACTAGCTCGGTCTTATGTATGGTGGCCAACTTTGGATACTGACATAGAAAATATTTGTAGAAATTGTGAAAGTTGTGTACAAATGAGACCTAGTCCGCCCAAGGTACCTTTGAATCATTGGTCGGTTACAAATGGTCCATGGGAACGTATTCACATTGATTTTATGGGCCCTCTTCATGGAAAAATGTTATTAGTCATTATAGACAGTTTCTCCAAGTGGTTGGAAGTCTTCATTTTACCATCGACGAACTCATCATTATGTATCGAAAAATTACGAGAGACTTTCGCAAGATTTGGTTTACCGAAAGTATTAGTATCAGATAAGGCAAAATATTCCACATCTTTCGAATTAAAAGAATTTCTAAGATTGAACGGTATTCAGTTAATTAACAGCCCACCATATAACCCGCCGTCCAATGGAGCTGCTGAAAATGCGGTTAAAACTGTTGAACATTATTTGCACAAGGAATTTCACTCCTTGGGTAGTACAGATTTTGCCAAATCCATTTGCAATTTTTTGATAATATATAGGAACACTATGCACTGTACCACCAGGAAATCTCCAGCTCAAATAATGTTTGGTCGTGATCTGAGGATTAGGCTAGATTTGCTGAGACCAAAGATGTCTCTGCCAGAGACAAATAAACACATAGTAGAAGCAAAAATTAACATTAAGAATGCTCAAGAGAGGCAAAGAACATTTTATAATAGTAATCGGAAAATAGATTTCCTAGTGGGTCAGTTTGTAAGAGTGAAAGATTATAGAGCAGGGAATCCAAGATGGGCAGCAGGGAAAGTAGTAAAGAAAATAAGTAGGGATGTATACGAGGTGGAACTTTGTAATAGTGGCATAATTTGGCGAAGGCATGCTAATCAAATGTTGTCATGTAACGTTGATTTCAATGACGGTAATGATATCCAAAATAAAGGAACAGCTGGGGACATCGTGTTATCGGAGAATTCCAATCCAATGGAAGTACCTTCTAGTAGTGGCACTATTATTGGTTCTCATAATACTACGATGTTTTCAAGTCGTCCTAAGCGTACCATTAGGCCTTCAGATCGATTGGTATTGTGATTTTTATGTTCATAGGTATATTTCAGTTTGAGGGAAGGAAGAATGTAATGTTCAGTTAATAGTAGTAGCTTTGGTTCTGTTACTTGCTAGGTAACCATGATTGACAGCGATAGGATTTTGTATAATAAATTTATGATGATATTGTCAGTTGGATTTGGAATAATAAACTGTATCGAAACCTGAGTAATCTTGGACATTATAACAACCTTAACAGGTCTTCGTGTTTTAACTTCTTCCACGGGTGTTTCACAACTATTGATATAACTGATTCTCTATCAATATACCTACTAAAGAAATAGAGTATCACTTTTTTTTTTGACGAGAAAATGAATCAAAATGATGAAAATAGTAATTTTTATCATTGAAAATATAAACACTTGTTATTGCTGTTGGCTTGCTCGAGGTATTTGGCAGCACAGCAATTTTCTTCATAATTGTTTATTCCAAAATTGGCCCCTATATAGAAGCATCAAGGTTTATCGAAGCTGAATCCGAATCTAACAATGTAAGTACTAATTTTATTCTCATGACTTGTGCGAAAATATATGTTATATGGTATTGTTTCTATGAGTCGAACGAATGGTGCTAGATGTTTAAATTTAATAATAATGGCAAAAATTGATATAGTAAGTAATTGGGCACTTATTTCAATTCAATGATAATTTCTCGTCCTTCTTATACAGTTTTCGAGAAATATGCCTTTCAAAATCGTATTTTATGTGAACAAAAATTAATCTAACAAAATATCTATGCCTTCTCCTTTTACGATCTCGGTCTACAGAGAAAAGTAATATGAATAGAGATTATAGGGTATAGAATCTTTTTATCTATCATTATTTTATCTTTCATAGATCATATTTATAAATGCACTATACAAGTTTTTTTACTTTTTCGTTATTGATTTTTGATATCGGAATAATCGCTGCATAATATGATGAATTCATCCAGGTTCATCAAGTACATGAAACAAATGATATGGCAAATCAAATTGGACAAAAATTAGATAGCCTCATCTAACCCAACCTAACCTAAATAATTATTCGATTTTGACATGATTATTTTGTCGAAAACAACTTCACTAATATCAAATTCCTGTCTCGATTTTTTTTTGCAAAGTTTACGAAGAAACAGTCAATATGCATTTTCCGACGGTGTTATAAAAAATGCATGGGACTTGAGGGAGGATATTGAGGACACCCATATACATAAGTTTCTTTCGTTATTTCATTGTTTCAGTATGGATTATTCCATTCATTGACTATTATCGTGAATCTAATGAAAGTATTTTTCTTTCAACCAGATACATTCTTCTGTAGTGAAGGTGAAGATTGTTCCCGAGTGACCGCTTCAACATTGCCAATACTAGTTTTCAAAACAGAATCAGGCATGAAAAGCAATAATTTTAATATTGACAGCGGTATTTGAGATATTCAGAATCGACTTGGCATTTACTTTTTATTGAAAAAAAAATACTTGATCGATCTACAATGTTTGACGCCGTAAACGGATCGCAGTAAGCCTTCAAAATAGGAATATTCGAAATTTTTCAACATGGTCGGATAGACCTCTTCGAGTACTATACAGGGTGTCGCTTTGCTAATTGGAAATAATTCAAATAATTCTCGTCGTTTCAATGTATATGAAGATTTAACTGTTATATAGGCTGATTTATTGAAAAATTTGAGAATCATTATGTTATTTGCGTTGATACGGATAAGTTCGCCTCTATTGATATATAGCCATCGTTTACCAAATATAATTTAGTAGGATGTAAACTGGGTGTTATTCAAGTATATAGCCAAACTTCAAGGGGCGATTATTTGGGTGATTCTAAGACGAAATAATCAATCAACCATAGGTCCTGAAGTGCCTTGTTCTCAGGATAGAAGCTTTCATGATGCCAAAGTTTGGTCTGGTTGGTGATTGAAATATACCCGAAATTTCAGAATAATACTCAGTTCATTGAGTAATCCCAATGGGTGTTTTGAGTGCAACACATTGAAATTTGGAGACAAATCAGTTTTTCATGATTTCCTCAGAAAGTAAACGATATACAAACATTCAATAAAGGACAAAAAAATTGTATTTCCAATTTAAATATCGGAAAGGTAACCTACTGCGATGGCACTAGAATCATTATTTCGAATCTGATTTCACCGAAAGAATTTGTTAATAATATAAACGATTTTTTATTAAAACTTTGTCATCCTATATATGTTTATATGAACCACCCAAATAATAACCCCTTGAAGTTTGGCCCCATACTGAAATGACACCCTGTATAGTATATACACTCCCTGCCAAAAATGACATGCAATAATCAAAACGTCGAATATATAGTTTTGAAGTGTACGAATCATTTTTGAATTGCCAAATGAAACACCCTGTACTTATCACATACAAAAGACAAATTTCATCTACGAATATTTATATTTCAGCCTTTATTTTAACCTTGAACATTTGTTAAATTTCGGCTACAATATTTTTCGTTAAGACACATTGAAAATATGCTGGACTCATACATCAATGTATATATGATGGAACAACATCGAATGTAAATACTATACATTTCTGAGAATTTTATTTATCGCTTGGTGTGCACGAAATGGAATCTCTATAATGTTCGAACATAGATCTATAGGAAGAGGAAGTAGGTGTTGGAATTTTCTTTGAACTTTATCTATAGAGAAACGAGTTTTGATATAGTACATTGATCAACTAATACCACAACGAAATTATACCTACTATTTTTTGCAGTGTATAATCGATCATCAAATAATCCTTCCGAAGAAGATAGTGAGTCATAATAGATGTTCTACGAATCTCCAATTCCCACACCAGCATCTGAATCCATGCATCCGACTCGATTTGTGAGAAAATTAAGTACAGATATATCACACCCCTATATAAATGCAACAACTAATCGCGGTCATTATTAAAAACGATTTTTGACAAAGCCGAATCATGACCAACACGCGCTATAAAAAAATCACACGTTTCTACACTCATCCCTGTGCAGCCATGTGGTCGCATACGGGTCACGCGTATCAACAACCCTCAATAATAGCCTTTCCAACCCCCTGTATGCGGGCTCGAGTACCAGTTTGGTTTGTGATGAGTGGGGTTGGCTTGACGCTCGGTATATATGAATTACCAAAGAGTAACATAGGCGGCTATGAGGGTAATTATCCCTCATCAAAATATCTGCTTACATTCTGAACGGTTGGAAAATAATAATCCACAGTTGAATCTGATTATAGACGACGGGTTTACTACAATAATTATTCATCTAGGACTCATGATGATCTCTATATTAATGATCAGGATAAAGATCTGACAATGTATTCTCTAGTAGATCTGCCCTTGCCTCACCTATACAAAGCATTGAAAGTCACGTAAGAAAAGAGGAGGGGTCATCGCGGTATAATATGTTCAAAAATACAGATATTTGTACAGGTTGTTTCATAATATGTGGGACACACTTCAAGGGGTAATAGAGCGTCTCAGGAAAATGAAGAACGTTCCCATAAACATAGGTCGTAGAAGGATTTGCTTGCGAAGATTCAGGATGTTCAAGTTAGAAGTAAAATATAATTTTCATTGAATTGCTAAGTAACCGCTCAACAAAAATTCTTGATATTCTGGTGAATCACTAATCAATACGTGGGTCATCACTTTTGGAGCAATGTTACCCCAGAGAAGTATCATTGGCTAAATATTGGCATTTTTCATTGGTAAATCACAAAGGTTGCCCAATGGCCGACTTAACGCCAATATTGGCGAAACAGTACTTCCATTTATTACTCATTAATTGTTGGAACAGTGATGACACTGATATCATTCTACTAATGATAATAATAATAATAGTATAATACAATAAAACACATATTCAGTTATATATCTACATCTGATCTGGTAAATCAGCCAAGAGTTAACGAATTCCATTTCTGTTGATTGATATTGTATTTTCTGGAATATCTGGAACATGGCCAAAAACTTGGGAACTTTTCTTCTTTGGTATCTGGAATGAACTACTTGTGTATTCCATGTAACCTAATAAATCAAAACTTTGCATATAGCCTAGCCTGCAGAAACATTGTTTGCCGATGATACATTATTCCTAATCCCCATGGTTCAAACCCGCAAGAATCTACCCTGAATCTGAACTCGACATTGATAACAATAAATCATTGGTGCGAAATAAACAACATAAGTGTAAACTTTTCCAAAACGCACTGTGTAAATTTCTATCAGAGGCCTTCATTAGATGTAGTTGATGTTGCCTTCAATGTATAGCCTTTGTAGAGTAGATGAAAGTAAATGTCTTGGTTTCTTATTGGAATCGCAATTGAACTGGGAACATCTTATTCAAAACCTCAATAAGAAATTAAGTAGCAGATGTTCTACTTTGAGAACCTTGAAAGCGAATGGCCTATTCATCGAAACCCTAAAAATGGTCTATTTTGCGAATTTTTACTCTCAGATGTCCAATGGAATTCTTTTCTGGGGTAAATCAATGATGTGGAAATCGGTGTTTGTGCTACAAAAAAGGGCAATTAGAATAATATTAGGACTTTCTCGAAGTACTTCGTGTCGTCGACATTTCATTCAAATGAGAATTTTAACATTACCTTCTCTCTACATTCTTGAAGCTTCATGTTTTTGTCCCAAATATCGAAATCTTTTCAACTTTAGTTCTTCCTCCACTCGACAATGTTATACAAAATGATCTCACTTCCTCATCATATTTTTTCGAGAACAGCGTTCATTACAGTAGTGCGACTGCCTTCCGATTATAAGTTTATGTAATTCAATAAATTCAAAAGTTCAGTAAAAAATCTTCTGATAGATAAAGCATACTACTCTGTATTTGATTTTCTCAATGATAATAATATGTGATATATGTATATACCTAAAGCGTTATAAAACCCATTTGTATAGTTCCATTGTTACAGATATAGGTACTCTGAACTTTTTATTTATTTTTTATTTTTAGGTAAATATGTAGTATGAGCGCTAACTTATATAATCTTAGCACAACAACTGTGAAATGGTATACTCCAACCAATTTCAATTTTTACGAAATGGATTTGTATTGTTTCAGGTATACTAAGAACTTGTTTATTTTTGTATTTCTATATATTTTTTTGCAAAATGTTCAGATATAGCACAACTACTGTTCACTTCCATACAAATCCTATTTTTTCTGGAAATAAATATATTATCTTATCTTAATAGTCAGGTGGAAACAAAGACTCGGGTCGGAGGTATACTCGTCTTCAGTGACCATGTCGCGGTTGGACGGTATACGCGTTCTCATTGCAGCGGTGATCAAGAGAGCTGACACCGTCCATGTGCGACATGTTCTCTGAAGACGACTGTATGTACATTGCATCCCATTTTGGTTGAGACTGCCAGGTTTCTTGGTTGTTATCAAAGATATAGAGCCTTGCGGTTTTCACGTTCCTGTTCTAGTTTTTGGGAAACTCATGATGGCCTTATCAGATTTTGCATAACTGTTTCCGGTTATGAGATACAGGGAGAGTTTGAAAATTCATACTTTTTGGATCTCTTCTATATTATTTACGAAATAATAAATGATGATGTTGCGCTGAGAACTATTTCTCACAGATAATTCTGCGCAGAATTCAGTGGCTTACTCAAAATAATGTTTAGCAGTTTGGTTCTGGAGATACGACACAAACCTATATATATTTTCAATGGAACACCGTTTATTTCATTATTTCGTTGAAATCGTTAATTTCTTCCTTCAAAATGATGTATGATCATAATACATATGACAAATGGAAGCTGTATATCTGATTGATATGATACATAATTGATCACATTTCATTTAAACCCAAACTATTTGTTCACCCTGGCAACAGCATCACGCTCAGATTTTGCAGACATATCAAGCAATGGAAAGATTTTTCACCTACCTTCCTAACGTCATCATCGTCTGTCATCTTCATCTTCAAAACCAAAGATAATCCTCATATTGTCTGACTCTAGTGTGTTGTGTTCTCGTCATCTGTAGTAAGTATTCAGTCGAAAAAAATCGCTTCATATCTTAATTGAAATGACAATCAGAACTATTCTTGGACTTGCTTATCAGAAATAGAGAATGGATACGGAAGTCGAATATTATATAGTTGCATTGATTCGTTCACGAATGATTACGTCACGAATTTTGCCGCGTGGTACCACGTTGTCGAATTTGGTGAATTGCAATAATTATTTAAAAAATTCACTGAGCTCTGAGGAAAAAACGGTTGGCGATAGTGAACTAGTTAGGGTTAGTACTAATTTCGAAATAATGAAATTAACAAAATTTACTTATACACTGAAACAGTCCCATTGGCAGTAACCGTTCCTATATATAGGATATAAGGGGACTCAAATGACTAATGAAAGAATTCTGCCTCATCAAAATTTCCTTATATACTGAAAGGTGTGAGCTAGTTGTTTGAAACACCGCTGCTACATATCTTCAACTTGATCTTGAGAACGAACGGATTTCCTAATTTGTGGAAAACAGCTGTAGTAGATAAAAAAGATATCGGAAATTTCAGACCTATTTCTATAATGTCTGCACCTTCAAAATTATTTGAACAAATTGTATATACCTACGAGAATTTATCGACATGTTGAGAATAATATAGTTCCTCAACAACATGGTTTTGTTACCAAGAAATCTGTTAGTACAAACTTATTCAGCTTTGTGAGTACAGGATATGAAACACTTGAAAGCAAGTCACAACTCGATGTCATATTTACTGATTTTCAAAAGGCTTTCGATAAAGTCGATCACGACGTACTATTAGCAAAATTGAGTGAGTTTGGTTTTTCTGAAGGCACACTCAAAATGTTCGGAAGTTATCTTGAAAATAGATTCTTAGTAGTCAAGCATAATGGAAATACCTCAGGAAAATTTGAAGCTAATTCTGGAGTACCACAAGGTTCCAATTTAGGACCATTACTTTTTGTTATGTTCATCAATGACTTGCCCTCAATTCTCAGGTACTCGAGTTGTTTACTATTTGCAGATAATCTGGAAATTTTTAAAAAAATTGACACTATTAGAGATTGTGTTATGTTGCAAAAAGACTTAAAATGTGTTTGTGAGTGGAGCCGTACAAATAAACTATTTTTCAATCTTAGAAAATGCAGTGTCATGAGGGTAACAAAGCTGAGAGATCCAATAATATTCGATTATATGATGCAAGATGAGGAATTACAAAGTGTTAGAGAGATGAAAGACCTGGGAATTACATATGACCATAAGCTATCTTTTTCAAATCATGTGAGAAATATAACTAGCAAACCGTTTGTTAGGCTTCATAGTAAGGCAAAATTTACTAACTTAGAAACTATAAAGATTTTGTATTTCACTCTAGTCAGATCTAAGCTCGAATTCGGTTCAGAAATTTGGTTAGGAGGATATCAAACTACACTATTTGAAATACAAAAAATTCAGAACAAATTTTAAGGTATATGTATTATAAAAAATTTCGAATTCATCCCGACTACAATGTAGTAAGAACTCTCCAATTGAGAAATGAGTTCAAAGTGATGTCTCTGGATGAACGAAGAAATCTGAATATAATAATCTCTCTATACAAATTATTAAATCATAGAATCAATTCCCCTGAACTACTATCTAGAATCAGATTGAATGTGCCTGCAAGACGAACACGAAATAATCTTATGTTCAATGTACCTCTAGTTTGTACTACCGCAAGGGCCCCACTTATAATCATGTTGCGACTTGCCAATACAATGAACTCAATGATAGATATAGATTGGACATTGTCAATGGAAGGATTCAGAAAAATCGCTACACATCATATCAACAATTTCAATTGAAATTCAAATCGAAATTAAAATGTATCAGACTGTGAGTTATATTTGGAATTACTCATTAGACAAATATTATGTTATTTTGAAATATTTATTCATCTTATAAGGTCTTGTTTGGCCTGTTTGAATAAAAAAATAAATTAATAAATGAATAACTCAGAGCTCTCCAGTGATATACCTGAATCATACTCTGTACAGGATGATTCAAATGGTCATAATATGAATTGTTGTATAGTTCAAGTCTACTTTGTTCACATTATTGTATACCATTCATATCGTTCGGAAGTATTTTTATGTGATTATCTATGATTTTGTGTGATTTTTCCGTACGCCAATGTACCACCCTCTTGATCAACGGTAAATTAACCCTTCTTCCAACCCCAACAAATGTAAAACAAACAATGTAGTCGTAGTTAATTGAATGAAATATGAGATTTCAATAATTACAACAGAGAAAGGAATTTCTTATATCTCTACATCATCCATCCATCATCATTTTTCTACTTATACTTTCAGATCATTATTGAATGGAAAAAACTATTATTGTTGAATGAATGAACTACTCAACAACTTATGCTCATAGCAACACGATATTCAGGTGTTTTTCAAATACTGATAAAATGAGAATCAAAGTGAGGCTTTTTACATGTACATGGATATTTTGAAGTATAATTTCCACAATTTCCAGAATATCAAGGTGCACACCGAAAAAAAGGAATTGTTGAATCAAGCAAAATTTAATTGAATGGAGCAAATAAAAGTGTCATATATGCACTACAAAATATAATCTTGAATTGAGTAAATCTATATATTGTTTCAAAGCGAATTTGAAGTTTGAATCAAGTAAATATGTATTGAATGAACTCTGGATCTTCTTCAATCAAGCACATCCATGAATTGTTTATGAAGAGATATTGAATTGACTCAAACAAACATTTTGTTTGATTCAAAATAACGAGATATTGATTCAATCAAATATTTAGTTGATTCAACGAAATATTTGGTTGATTCAAAGAAATATTTGGTTGATTCAATGAAATATTTGGTTGATTCAATGGAATATTTAGTTAAATCAATGAAAGAACAAACGAAACTAGGAAACTAGTCGACTCCTAGCATATATCTTTAGTCTTTACTTCTCTTTAGCTGATGGAAAACTATTTCGGTTGCTAATCATCGTAAGTTCGACTTATCCAGCTGATATATCAAACACGAAGAATCAGGCTTCACGTATATAATGAACTCTATAGGCAGGCATAGACGAGGCGAAATGATCGCCATCTAGAGGCGAAAATTTGAGTTGATGTAGAATGAACAAAATATTTCATTGATATTACATATTTCGTTGCTCTATTCAAGCAAATGATCCGTTCGAAACTAGTTCATTGATACATCGAAATAAGACAACTTGTATGTTGTTTCAAAGATATATTCTCATCAAAATGATCATTGTTTGATCAAATCAACGAAATATTTATAGTTGAATCAACATCGACATTATTTTGGATCGACATAATTCGTTTTTGAAGAAACCATATATTTTGTTGATGGAATTGATATTATACTGTTGATTCAATTAGACTACATTCTTGATTTGAACAAGCTGCTTCCATGGAATAATCATGTATCTGGTTGATTCAACAAGGAATTGCTCAGTCCAACAAAAATAACTCAAGCATAAATAATTTGTTGATGCAACAAATCCTTTTTTTCCGTGATGATTAACTCAAAACTTTTCAAAAGTTTTTCGAATTGTTATCACATCTCACAAGATGCATTCTTGATAAGAGAGTTTGGTATATGAATTCGCATATTCTCTATATTTACAGTATGTTTCACTAAGTATAGGAACCATATGGCAAACTTTTTTTCATTCTTATTTTTTCTCCATAAGAAGTTGTTCTAAATGTTCTGAAATATGAATTACAGTCATCAGATATCAAATTTTTTCAGTCGAATACGCGGTGTGTCAAAAAATTTGAACAGTACTCCAGAGTAAAGTATACCTACCTTCATAATTGACAATATCGAATATGTTGTTGATGAGAATATCTACTTTTTTTCAGTTTATTCAAAAGAAAACAACTACTTTACTGGCTATATGCCACGACGAACATTGAATTATATCTATTGAACACACACGATAAGAGTTTGAAAATAAAATATAAAAACTTCTGAAACTGAGAATTTGCATTCTCCTTCAGACAAAAATATGTATATGCACACATCATTCTGAATACTCAACAGAAAACAACTAATTTCCTGGCTATTTGCCACGTCGAACATTGAATTATATCTGATGAATATTCAAAAGGAGAACATGAAATATAAAAAATAAAATCCTCCTAAATTGAGGATTGACATTCTTCTTCATATTGGATGAATAATATGATGTTTAATGATAGAGTCTCAATTCAAAATTTCTTTCCACGCCCTGTATGATGAATGTCAATTTATCATACACCCAAAAGCATTTTTTACTGTTTTCACCATTTTGAATGAATATTCAGGAATCTCATTCGATTATGAAACACATGATCATATTTTCATTTCTTGATGTTTTCTAACATTTCTGCAAATTGAATACATAATGAATGGTGCATATTGCTTTGTTAATGATGCTGTAGACAACATAAGAAAAAATGTTTTTTTACGTAAATTGATGTAATGCCATATTTGAATGTAATTTTCATGAACAACTTTTTCGATGAGAATTTTCGATATCGTCAGATATAAAGATACTTCACTCCTCTGAGTACAATTCACATTTTTTTACACACCACGTATACCATTGTATTTCAGATTTTAAAATTTCATGTAGAATAAGTTTTTCCGAAAATTAATAATAAATAAGTTTTCCATATTGTTCCAGCTTAGTGGTTTTCGAATTCATATCTAACAACTGCATGAAAAGTTGAAGAATATTGAGTTATACGGATTCTTTCACAAATATCGGTAGTACAATAGTATATTTTTCAACGAGCACGAAATTATAGTAATTTCCCACGAGAATGCAATTTGTAGCATGGGCAGATCATACGAGTGGGAAATTAGCATTCCGTGCGAGTTATACACTGCACTGTTTCTACTACTGAAATAGATAATAGTGAAATTGTTGATTTTTCCGCTTGTAGCCATCATCTGATTTCCTGTTGAGTAATACTCTATCAAACAGAGTCAGTCATTGCTTGAAATTTGACATTTCATAATTTTTTCCCTGCATATGGTTTCATTGATATATACAGGTTATTTCATTAATAATGCACGAAACTTCGAAGTCATATTTTTTGGGTCGAAATAAGAAAAAAGTTCACTCAGACATAATTATGTCCGAGAACGATTCGATTCCGAGATACGGTGTTGATTTTTCTTAAAAAAAATCGATGTTTCCTTAATTTCTGAAATATGCCTGAACCGATAGTGATAAACGTACCAACCATATTCACTTTCAATTCATACTGTAACCCATAAAATTGAATCTTCCTTGCATATTTTTACACCGTTAATTCATCATTTCCATGGGCTCAGAGATCGAAGCCCGGTACGAAAGAAAGTCGAGAGCTAGAAAAGATGTATTTTGAGTTGCTTCAATCATGAAAATCACGAACATTTGAAAAAATTTCGCACAGGTGCTATTTTTTGTACAAAAAATGTTGGACTTGCCCCTTGGGCACGCCCCTGGCAATACCTCATCAATTGTAATAGCTCCAAGAAATGGATCATTGAGATTTTGAAAGACAATTTGAATTGATGAATAATCGATTTCCTTGAGAAACTTCAACACCAAGCATCTCGGAACCGAATCGTTATCTGACTTGTTGAGACTGTTGAGAAAATATTTAGATGGAATATGGAATGATTATCACCAAATTTGAGCGAGGAATCACGATTACAAGAAATTTACATTCTAGAACATTTTCGTTTTCAAGTGAGTGAGTTGATTGTAAAATTGTCATCATTATCAGTTCAAACATCAACAAGGAACCTTCACAAGATCATAATATTCAAAAACTAGTAATCAATTTGTCATTACTGTTGTTAACTTGGCTTCCTACTCGACTACAATCCCAAACAAACTCATCAACAAATGACTCATTATACAATGAATAAGTGTCGATCGATTGTTTTTATGGTAATGACATGTAGGAATAGAAAAACAATCGATGCAAGGCAATGACTGGTAAATATCGGAAGTCAAACAACAGAAAAAATTGTTGACATTGAGGAAATATTTCTTGTTCCACAATAATTTGGTTATACTCTTAGACGGTTTCCGTGCCCAGGGCCCCCCACCCTTAGGGGGCCCCGAAGGACTGACAATTTCGCTCACATTTATATTTTATTCGATCACAGTACCTAACAACGCCACCGTCGAATTTTTTCAAATATTAATTATATAATAATATATTAAATCGTTTATTTGATTACCCATAATCAATAGATCATAATAAAGAAATGTTGTGAGACTATATTCCAGGGTAGTTATGAAATCCAGTCAGTTAAGGCAGTTAATAAGATATTCATTCACAATTAGAATCTGAAAATACAAATGTGAAAATCCAAAAATATATCGGAGGCCATACCACAGGCACTTCTAGAGGCTTTACAACTTACCTGAGCAGATAGCGATTCTCTTATCGAGAGTTATCACGTAAGGATATCCAAAACCATGAATACTCTGATTCAAATTGTTCACAAATCAATTTCCTACTTCATTTATTATTTATCCATTACCCTGACAATAACGCGAACATTCCCAGGTGATGCGATCTGCTTTGCTACAGCTTCTCCCCCTCCTAGTTGTGGCAATATTCCATGGTAGTTATAAAATCCAGTCAGTTAAGGCAGTCAATAAGATATTTATTCACAATAAGAATCTGAAAATACGAATATGAAAATTGAAAAATATATCGGAGGCCATACCACAGGCACTTCTAGAGGCTTTACAATTTACCTGAACAGGTAGCGATTCTCTTATCGAGAGTTATCACGTGAGGATATCCAAAACCTGGAATACTCTGATTCAAATTATTCACAAATTGATTCCCTACTTTATTTATTATTTATCCATTACCCTGACAATAACGCAAACATTCCCCGGTGATGCGATCTGCTTTGCTACAGCTTCTCCCCCTCCTAGTTGTGGCAATATTCCATGGTAGTTATAAAATCCAGTCAGTTAAGGCAGTCAATAAGATATTTATTCACAATAAGAATGTGAAAATACGAATATGAAAATTGAAAAATATATCGGAGGCCATACCACAGGCACTTCTAGAGGCTTTACAATTTACCTGAACAGGTAGCGATTCTCTTATCGAGAGTTATCACGTAAGGATATCCAAAACCTGGAATACTCTGATTCAAATGTTCACAAATTAATTCCCTACTTTATTTATTATTTATCCATTATTCTGACAATAACGCGAACATTTCCCAGGTGATGCGATCTGCTTTGCTACAGTTGGTATGAATCGCTATCTTTAATTTCCAAAAGGGCCCTCCTACTATATGCATTCTCTGATTCGTTTAATGGGCGAAATACTCCAATGTGTCGTTAGGAACCTAAATTGATTTTTGCAACACTTTTTTATATGTAAATACTGAGTTTGTTCGTGTTTTAAATGGTTGTTTTTCAGAGCTCATTTTAAACGAACCATCATGTCCGCCATTTGGCGATACGTCTAATTAATGGTGACGTAAGTTTGTATGCTGTCTCGTTCTTCTTCTTCTTCTTCTTCTTCTTCTTCGAAGCACTGGTGGGCGGGTGAACCTCCTGCAGCTGGGTATGCCGACTGCCTTGGAGAAGTTCAGCAGCTTCCTCAGCTGAATCTCTTTTACGTCCTCTGGCCTCAAAATTATGTTGCCAAGGACAGCCCTCCTCTGATGCGTCAGTGCTGGACACTCAGTGAGGACATGTGATGACGATTCGTCATCTTCCAGGCACCATCTGCAAAGGGGGTCATCCTTGATCCCAATAAGCTCTAGGTGCCAATTGAGGTGGTTGTGCCCCGTTAGGAGCCCCACTACCATTTTAAGGTTTTGCCTGTTTAGGAATAAAACCTCTTTTGCGAGCCTCTTCGAAGGTTCCTTTATGTGGAGCTTCGATTGTCTCATTCCTGGTGTGTCCTGCCATATTTTGAGGAGTTGCTTTTGCAGCTGTTCCTCTATAGAGGACATTGCCAGGCTATTTGGTATTCCCAAGATTGGTTCCGGTCCGACCGAGGTCCGTCCTGAACCGATCTTTGCCAGTCTGTCTGCCTCCTCGTTTCCGGGTATTCCCGAATGTCCCGAGACCCACATAAGGCTGACTTTTCTTGTTTTTGCCAGGTTTTCCAAGGCTTTTCTGCACTCGGACACCAAATTGGATGTGATCTTATTGGATTGCGAAGCCAGTATTGCAGCTTTGCTGTCCGAGCATATAGTGATTGGTCTACGACCTCTCATAATTAGGTTTTCTTGGACACAGGTGAGTATTGCAAGTACTTCTGCCTGGAACACTGAGGCATATTCGCCCAAAGGAACTGCTGTCTCGTTTTTGGTCAGATAATCTTCCGGTTCCACTCATGAAGCAAGGTTGTCAAGTCACCAATTATAATCAAGTTATCAAAAAAAAATTAGAGTCATGTCGTCGAATAAACCATAATGGGAGGAATCCATTGAATTATAGTTCATTCTTGACTTTTTCGAGTAATCAGCATTTCAAAATATTCTTTATTCTTCATAACAAAATATCATGTGAATGTTGGAGACTTTGCAACATTGTGCTGAATGCTGAGCAGTGACAAGACTACGCCCACAAGTCGTGTGAATTAGTTTAATTATTATTTACAAAAATTCATTTCAAGCAATAAGCCACAAATCAAAAGGGAACATTTTGAGACAATTGAGTTTTTATTGCTGATTCGAAATAGTAAATAGTCAATTGAGAATTTATTAATTGTTATTGAATAAGTAATATTTCTGGAGTTCCCAATCGTATTTCAACACATGGCAACTGTGCTATGGCCTGCCCCTACTTACGACATCGTGGCGTCAGTTATCACTGGCGGTAAATTTCTATCCGATTGAAAATTACCGTAGCATTATTGTTGATTTTAGCACCTAAAAGTCGACCGAACAAAATCTTGAAAAATATGAAATTGAAAGATATTTGAGTGAAGATTCTATTTAAGAAATAAAAAAAATAGTCCACTCGCCTTTTATACTTTGAGCTTGATAATTCATAAATACATCATTCGTAAGTGTGAGTATGAGGGTTATTACCTGTATCGATTATTATTTGAGGAGCACTTACAGCGTTGCTTCAAAACTAGCAAATATACCCTCAACAAAATGTTGAAGGTAATAGATAAGTAGGTACTACAATATAATATACGCACCAAACTCCAGGTGTGTATTGTACACATAAAAATAATTTGAAAAACCAATATATTCCGATGCAATTCTCATTTGTTTTTATTTTGAATTTGAATAGATTTGTATCATTTCATAAAACTTTAATTGTACAAACTCGATTGTTTCATCTGATTTGTTGTTCTGACATGAGTTCGTGTCAGTGTCTGTGTTTGACGCGTTTATTTTCGAGTTTGTACGATTAAAGTGCTATAAAATGATACACATCTATTCAAATTCAGAATGAAAACAAATGAGAATCGTATAAGAACATATTATGGGTTTTTTAAAATTATTTATATCTGTACAATACACACCTGGAGTTTGGTGCGTTCCTCCCGACTCACCCAGTATATTTGAAATAACGATATTATGAAGGAAAAGTTTGAAGTGCATATTTCTATTTTGAACATTATTGAAAGGCCGTTTTTATCCAAACATTCATCTCAATCTCCCTACACCTAAAAAATTTGAACCTGCAAATAAGTTGCTCTCCACCAATCTGCAAACCCACAACAAGCTAAAAGGATAACGATAGAATGGATCAAATATCACAATTCATAATTTTCCCCATCGCTTCCTCATACCACAGGTAATACAGTAAATCCGAGTCAGCACTATAGAATTACAAAAAAAAATCTCTGGTGTAACTCAAGAAGTTACGTCAACGTGATTGCAGTCTCATGTTCATCCTGTTCAAGAAAGTGAAAACTGATGGTATAAGAACTCGAGGATTATGTGTGTCGCGTCCATCCAGTTGGCTATGAACAATGCCACAACGCCATCAGGCATAATAATGTTTTTCGAAGACCGAAAAGGCATACAAATGCGGATAAACAGTGACGGGGAAGAAAGTACTTGAGTGAATTTGCGAAAATAATACCGAGGTTTTAAAAAGCATTATGGCATTATTGACATTTGATATGATGAATCTTTTGTTATTTTTTAGATCGTGTACACTTAGGATTTAACTAAAATGTAGCCCTTAGGAAGCATTTTTGGAGCGCCTTCCGAAATTTTATATAGAAATGTTGTTTGGGGTGGATAGTGGCAAGACATTTTTTTCTGACGACTTCCATTCATCACAAACAGATGATCTTTGTGAAACATAATGTCGATGTGGATTCGTCTGAACCTTCAGGAAACTACGACTGTATCGAATACTAGAAATTGTGTTATTTTTTAATGGCAATAGCCGGAAACTGGCTGCAGGTAGTTATGCGGTGCCTGACTCAATTCTAGCATAATTCGACATTTCTTGATGATTTCAATTCTGGTCTTATACAAGGTGTAGATGAATGAGTGCGAAATAATTTAGGGAATGATTAAATTATGAAGAAAAGTGTGAATAAACATCTTGTACTGAATAGGTTATTTTCTTACATACAAGGTATATGCGATCACATGGAGCTTCTCTTAGTGCAGTTAGATTCGAAATTATAATTCTAGTGGCATCGTAGTTGCCGATATTCGTGGCAAATATCATTGTACACCACAAGTTCTTTGAAGCTCCATAATAGTCTATATTGTCTATCAGATTGAACAAATACGAATATAACTTTCTTGTCCTTATTGTTACTTCTATATCTTGTTTAGTTTTCGAGGTGACATTAATAATTCGATTTGACTCAAATTTTCAAATTCAAATTAAAAGGTGCTCTCAATGCAAGTTAGCTCAAAACTAGTCTGGGACTGCTTCGAAACCCTGAATGAACTGGGCAGTCAGAACAGCCTGACTCTAGCAATCGTACCAGCACATACAGGTTACGAGGGCAGCGAAGAGGCAGAATCACTAGCCCGAGCAGGAGATAGTGGAGTTCTGAATGGTCCAGAACCCTTTTGTGGTATTTCGAAAGCTATACAGAAGACAAACATCAAATCATGAATGCCATCCAAATCTCAAGAATGGTGAAACAACTCTCCAGGAATGAGACAGGCAACGTAATTTACCGAAAATTCATCCATTGTTGGCTCAACAAATACACATGTGTACGATAGGTCAGGCTGCAGAACTGCTGTGTAGGTTCTGTCAAGAAGAGGAGGAAACAGCAGTACACATACTTTGCCACTTTGAGGGCTTGTCAAGAGTAAGTGAGAGGAAGGTCCCTTACGCTGGCTGAGGAAAAACCAAGAGCTTGAAGATACACAAGGGATCTGAAAGCTAGCTTATGGGGCTATAGCCAAAGAATTTTGAGGGCAAACACAATAGATATGGAACGGTTGCAATGTGGAGGCAGATAGCCCAGCATTTCCATTCTAGTCTAATATAGTTGCGTTCAAGAAACCCATTGTGATCACTCGATAACTTCAAGAGGTATCATTCTGACTGTCAGTCGCCAGCCGGTGGACTGAAATTTGCCACCATGAAAGCTCATGCAGGAAAATCATAAAAGAAACAATGAATACTCTACAAAATATAGCCTTTTGTATTTAAGAAAATCATCGAGCTAGGACACATGTGTATGTGACCTTTTCTTTTTATATAATATAATTAATATTCTCGCACTTATTCATTCACACTCTGTATATATAGAGAATATTTATTTTTATTGACAATCAATATACTTCGCGACACACTTGAGATCACACCCCTGTACTTATATTGAGCATTTCAGATACGCTACGACGACTGTAAAATTACAACCACGAATCCCAGCCTACTGCAATTCTAAAGATTTATTCAAAAAAATGTATGTATGTAGTTCGTCCTCGGATACCAAATTCAAACCTCATTTCAATTTCTGGGTTAGGAGAACTCACATAGGTTCTTTTTATGTTCTGTGGTTTCCACGGAAAGGGATATCCTGTAATTTCTGGAGGTTTAATGCCTCGGGGAACACCTCCCTTGGCAATGTGTGCCAGAGTCTCGTTGGATGAACGAGTCTTTGGAAAGAGATGTTCTGCAGGTCTCCAAAGTGACCACGAAGGGGTATACAAAGCCTCAACTCGACGGGTTCATCTCGCGGGGACTGCCAAGGGAGGAACAATTGTTGATATTTCAGAAGAACATCGTCCATGAAAATATCTATGAAATAGAGCCAGATCGCCAATTTTTCTACGGTGTTCCAGAGAAGTGAGTGAGTTTGTGAGCGAGGCATCACCCACGACTAATTGCCCTTTTTTCGACAGAATCCAACAGTTTCAGGGTATGTTTGGGTGCTACACTCCAAATATGGAAAGAGTATTCCTGGACAGGTCGGATATGTGCCTTATAGATCATAGGCAGCTGTCTGGAAGTGAAAAAGCTCCTGGCCCGAAACAGAAAATCAAGTTTTTGGGATGCACTTTGAGCAATTGATTTCACGTGATTTTCCCAAGAAAGGATATTGCTGATAGTAATACGAAGCATCGAAATGGATGTCTTCAAAGGCAGACAATTAAGGAGCATTTTAATTTTGAAACACTCAATTTATTCGCAGGTGATTCCCATGATATCTCATGTTATTCAATGTTTTATGGGCAGGTATATTTCAACATATAGGTATTCAATAATTTCTTGTGACGCCAATGATTGCACAGACTATCATATACGCTTTTCCATTGCATGAATTGTAATTGGACAATGAAGTTTTCTTTGATTCATCGACTGCCGATAGGATGGGAGTGTCGAAAGGTGTTACTTGTGCAGGGCAAGATAAACATATTGGAAACATGTAAATTGGATGCCAATAGTGATTAACTCGTTGATTAAAATAAATACTTAATGTACCTATAGAGAATCATATGAGTTGTTGAAAGTAATGTGAAATAAAGATACAAACATTCTTCATACCTATGTTTCTATAAATGATGGTCTCAACCATTTTCGAATTATCGAACTTTGAAAATTTCAAGGTGCTAATTACAATTCCGAGACATAATACGGAATGAACTCAAAATTCAATGAATCGAAAATAGTTTAAATAGCCTTTAGGGTGGGTAGGCATCCCTTCACTACAGATGTGGAGATAATGATCCTGCATAAGTTAGTAATTAAATTTGAGTTCCTACTAACAGTCATCTGATCATTTGTTGAGATTAAAGAAGAGGGAGGAGTTATTTCTTCTGTACTCTAAGAATCGATCAAGGTCCTATGGTCCTCTTGAATGAGCATACAATCATTCAAGTCAGAATCCTACGAGCTGTAGAATCCTATAGGTACTTTTGATTAATCGCTAATAATCCCTCAATATGAGCAGAACTAGATGGCGTGAGCAGTATTACCATTCTATTCCGAATATTGAACATTATATTGACTTGGTTTTTTGTCGAATTTAGAACTACCGACTTTTTGCAAATCTAGTTTGTTGTCAGCGAGCTTTCCAAAGATCTTTAAATCAATAACTTTTGGATTCATCTTGTAAAATTACTTTAGTAATCTTCCCAAGTGTTCCTGGTATTAGGTGAGTAAAGAGTTTCCGATTATAGATTAGCCAATCGAAGAAATGTACATGTAGCGTTGAGTATGTATAAATTGGAGAGATATGGAATTCGTGGAGTTACTCTCCAATGGTTCGCATCATATCTGACTGATAGACAACAGCAGGTTAAATGTAATAACTATATTTCTGATTTGAAATCTGTGAATATAGGTGTGCCTCAAGGATCCATTCTTGGTCCAACACTCTTTATTATATATATCAACGATTTAATTGAATCAATGAGATCACACTCTACTCAAGTAGTAGCTTATGCTGATGATACAAACTTTCTGTTCATTTCAGACACTGTTTATAATGCTAAAAAACAGGCCGAACTAGTTTACATGAATGTTTGCAAGTGGGTTGATGTGAACAAGCTTTGTCTGAATAATGATAAATCGGCCTGTGTTATTTTCAAATCTTCTGGTTCAGAATATCCTAACCACATAACTCTAAATAATACAGAAATCAACTGCGCTCTAAATACTAAATTGCTTGGTGTTATTTTAGAAAGTAACCTGGAGTGGTATGGACATGTAGATAGTTTGTGTTCGAAGCTAGCTAGGATATGCTATGCCCTTTTCATTTCATCACAACAATGTAGTAGAGAAATAATCAAACAATTGTATTTCGGATGCTTCCACTCAGATTTAAAATATGGAATCATGCATTGGGCGAATTCCGCAGAAGCTCATAGGGCCTTCACCTTACAAAAAAGGGCAGTCCGTATCTTGGGAAATCTGAGAGCAAGAGATTCATGCAGGGAATATTTTAAAAAACTGGGTATCTTCACAATGATTTCCCTTTACATTTATGAAGTAACCTGTTTTGTATTTGATCATAAACGTTATTTTGAGACTGAAAAAGTCGAACATAATTACAATACAAGGAACAAAGATTATCTGTTGCCTCCTCAACACTCATCTGCTCGGTATCAGAAAAGTTTATATTACAATGTATGTAAACTATACAATTGCCTGCCAAAATCTATACAAGAATCAAAAAATAAATTCCAATTCAAGAATGAAATGAAAAACTTGCTCCTGAAAAAATCTTATTACACCTTGGATGAATTCTTCTGTGATCCAATCATCGCTGACTGATGAATAATGTTTTTAGAGTAGACGTTCATATACTTTTTATGTTTATGTACCTGTGAAATCTTGTATATTATTATGTTTGTTTTATACCTACGATATTTATTTATTTATGTACTTTAGCCTAATTTTGACGTTTTTTTCTTAAACTGTATGTTTTTGAAACAAATAAATCTATCTATCTATCTATCTATCTATCTATGGCGAAGGCCGAACATTCACGTGTTAAACCATGGTATTAGTTTTTAGTCTGTGTCTTCTACAAGCTCTGGCGCCCCCTATAGTTATATAATAAACGGCATTCTACTCTTGAGAAAAGTCCCCTCCTGGTGCAAACTGTATGAAATATTTCAAGATCATCAGCTTACATGAGGAAATTTGAAACATTCAGAGATGTCATTTATATAAATATTGAGAAGTAGGGGACCTAGATGTGAGCCTTGAGGAACACCCGACGTTAATTGACTGATATTGAAAGGTAATTACTTGTTGTATTACATAATACGAATATTCCTAGTACAGGTTGATTTTTCACATTTATCTTCAGGTGGAGAAATACATTATCCTATATTTTGCGAACTTTATTAGTAGCACTGTATATAATGATTATTTCAGTCTTCGAATGTTGAAATTATGTTCATTTTATACTTTTTTCACTATCAATACTCATTGTACCCCATTCATAAAATTTTTATTCTCCATTGAAGTAGCCTCCATGGTCATGACCCGAATGAGACAAAAGAATTAGATGTTCTCCCATAAACTGATAATGAACCATTGTCACTGTTCGGACAATTCCATGAGTTAACTCAGAGGAAAATATTATTACTATATACCAATCAGTTAGTTCGGTCATAGCGTGAAAAAACTGGGATTGTTCTATACCACAATAAAATTGTACCCAGATATATAGCCTATAAATCTATTTTTCTGTTTTCTTAATTAAAACTGGATGGTTCTGAACGATGATCCAAAAAAAAACCAGATGAGGATGGATAAATCTGAATAAGTGGTGGTTTTTAGTGGACTGTTTGACAGAAGATTGATGTGGTCTAACTATTTTGATGATATGAGATGAAAATATGTGGGCCTATTGAAAAATGTGTTTGATGAAAATCCTTTTCGGTTTCGCTAATAATGATAAAAAAATCTATAAAAATATGTAGCCGACAGAGCTACAGAACTGGTTTTCTAAACCTACTGAATGAGGATTCAAAGATCAAGTTGACAACACGATAACACTTATTGAATTATATCTACATTTCACTCACTGAGAAACAATATTTCTTGACAACTAGTAGTTGTGATCAGATAACATATATATATATATATTTATTTTCTACTTCTTTTTAGTTCGGCACTCTATATCTCTTCATTTTTTCAAACTACTCTTTATTTTCTACTCACTTCTTAACAATTTGGCTATCTATTAGAACGTGTTTCATTAGTTTTTCAAAATACTATTGATTACAATAGCTGATACCCGGCAAACGTTGTTTTGCTATATATATACATATATTTCTAGAAAATAATATATATAGTAAACTATTTATTTACACACATTTATCATTTTGTTTCCTACTTCATTTCAGTTTGGCCATCCATAAATTCGTGTTTCGTCAGTATTTGAGTATTTCAAACAACTATTTTTATCTTCTACTTCCTTTTAGTTCGATAATTTGGCTATCCAAAAAAGCGTGTTACATTATCGTTTTTCAAACTACTATTCGTTACAAAGCTCTTTCGCCATATTGGATCCGCCATCTTGAATTTCCCAATTTTAAAGAATGAACTCATAATCTCCGACCCCAAAAATCCCCAGATACAAATTTTGAATAGAATCGGATCATAATTAAAAAGCTCAATTTCAATTAAAGAATCATAATCTCCGACCCCAAAATCCCACAGATACAAATTTTTAATAGAATCGGATCAATGATCATAGTTACAAAACTCGTTCGCCATATTGGATTGGATTTCTAAATTTTGATGAAATAATCATTATCTCCGACTTCGAAAACCCCCAGTTACCAATTTTTAATAGAATTTGACCATAATTACAGAAGTCGTCGCCATATTGGATTCGCGATCTTGAATTTCAAAATTCTGACGAGTTAATTATAACCTCTGACCTCGAAAACCCCAGATACCAGTTTTGAATAAAATCGTATCATGATTACAAAACTCGTCCGTCATATTGTATCCGCCATCTTGAATCTCACATTTTGGCGAAAGAATCATAACCTCACCTTTGACTTGCGCCTCAGGTGGATATTGTGATCACGTTAATTAACAACAAGTATAGACAACCCAAACTACAAATTCAATAGGCATCAGCCAGAACATCGACTCCGAAAACCATCAGATACCAGTTTTGAATAGAGTCGTTCCATAATCAATCCGTCATATTGGATCCTCCATCTTGAATTTTCTATTTAAAAAGTACTGGGACAATCAAACCCAACTTAGCATGAAAATTCAAAATAATGTATTTTAGCTCAGGAGCGAGCTCAGGAGGTGTTCTGAAAAGATTTCCATATCCTATTCGTGTGTAATATCATCACAAAAAGGCGCATCGATTGTTTCTTCTACTATAGGAATAAACTCGGAAATGAATGAAAGCGCTTATCAAATATCAACAATTTACCCGCAAAGTAGTTTCCAATACCAAGTTTCCAACATCAGTGTGCATCAAAGATTTCATTGTTGTTCATTTAACTAAGTGCATATTGATATGTCGAATTGAGCAAATAATCATTTACTGATATAGTATTGGTGGTATTGTATGATAGGAGAATAATTCCAGTGGCGGGTCATCATTATGTGATATTAGTCAATAATTAAGGTGAAAAACAACAATTGCTAAGTTCGGAATATATTTCTACATTTTGTACAGGTTAATGTAGTATTGCGTGCAAATTCCAATGCTCTTGTATTTCTTGGCAAAACCTTTAGTCAAAACTAGAATAGGGATTCCCTTTCGTGCGCTCCAAGCGATAAAAAAAAGGTAACCTATACCTATCTGTTGTCAGCTGAATATAGTTCAACTATTCTGAGGCTGGTAAAAGCATATTATCTGAGAGCATGCATCGAACATAACTCTCTCTTATAGCTTATGACAGCAATTTCTCTTCGTATACCGGATATGAATATTACAAATATTTTGGATGTTTCATGCTTCCCAATTATTTTCGGTTTCATCGAAAATGACCCTTGCTTTGGAAATTCAAAAGGAACATCCTGTATTCACATTTCTCGTTTCTAGAGTCACAGAGTTGTGAAAACAAGATGAGCAAAACAAAATAAGCTCGCTTGAATCTGGAGAATGTTCAATATGAAATGGCCAAGTTTGAATACACATATCCACATATTGATTGATATTCGAATGATAGATGAATCTATTTTCCAAAAACATAAAAGTGCTCAATTCTATAACTGAACAATTCCTCATTCGACTTCAAATTGACACCTTGACACAAGTTTCGCCTCCTATGTTAGCATTTGCAGGAGGATCAAAATAGTTTAGTTGATAACCCTATCGTTCACGAGAGAGGTCTTTCCATTTTACAGGAGGGATCTCAAGATGGTAGTTGGGCTCTCAATTGGACGCAACCACCTCAACAGGCACCTGGAGCTCATAGGGATCAAATATGATCACTTTTGCAGATGGTGCTTGGAGGATGATGAAACATCATCGCACACCTTAACACAAGTTTTGCTTACTATGTTAGCATTCGCAGGAGAAGATCAAACTAGTTTAGTTGATAACCCTTTCGCTCACGAGAGAGGTCCTGTCACTCAGAAGGAATCTCAAGATGGTAGTTGGCCTCTCATCTGGACACAACCACCTCAACAGGCACCTGGAGCTCATGTGGATCAAAGATGATCACATTTGCAGATAATGCTTGGAGGATGATGAAACATCATCGCATCATCACTGAATGCCCCGCGCTGGTGCATCAAAGGAAATATGCCTTTGGGAGCATCGTACTGCACTCTAAGAATGTGAAAGTGACTCAGCTGAGGAAGCTGCTGAATGTTGTCAAGGAAATTGTCATGTCCAGCTCATTCACAGACCAGACTGAAGAGGCCTGAGTGCAAGGGACTACGCACATGCCCACCTGTGCAGAGAAGAAGAAAACGAACCCTATTGTTTGCTTTATATACTGGCATCGCAGCTCTACTCTATACCAACCTGATGATTTTGACCCCAGAACAGAGTAGTATTTTGCTAGACTTTTTCACGAAGCATCAGAAGCCATCGTGATCAGAAGCATTATTTATAAATGAAGATGTCATATTATAACCATACGATTCATTCTGACATCTGCAGTTATATAAATATTCTATGTCATACTGACAGGCTTTACTTTCTTTCTGCTATCTATGCTTACATCCTTGAAAACACCAATGCTGATAGACCAACCAGAATTAAAAGGCAGCTAGTGTTTACGCGATAATACAAGCTTGGTCTTTGGCTTGTGATTGATCAGATTATGTTAGAATGTCAAGTTGAGTGAAATAGTCAGATAAATACCTATGTTCAATAAAATAGTGAAAGATTTATGATTTTCTACAAAATATGCGTCATTGGAACGTTTCAATTCTGAGTGCATAGGGATATAAAACTAGAGTCAGCTGTTTTCAGCGAAGAGAGATTATTCCAAGAATGACAGCTGATAGTAAGTCAACGAAGCATTGTCCATCATAGTAGCGATAAAAGACTTGTGATTCAAGGTTTGCAGTAGTCTTGTCAGAGTTGGGACATTGGTGATGATCCTGATGTCTCTTCTTAGAACCGACTCCAGTAATCTCGGGGATTGTTCTGGAGCGGTTTGCTAGACGAATTACTACTATGAGCAGTGATTTTTTGGCATATCCCTTCCCTATGAGTTTTAGGTAAAACGCATTTCGACCATATTATGAAATGAACCCTGGAACACAAAATTGTTGAAATTGCTACGCTGCTGACTAGCGTTAATTTGAGCTGATTGTCGAGACTACAGCTGTAACCAATTGTTTTAGATTAACGTGACCATTGTGGGGTCAAGTCGACTTTTATTTTTATCTATTAGCCTAGCTCGTTAAAGCTTTAAAGTAAGCCATTATGAACAAAGGACAACGGGACGATCGAAAGAGAAAAATTACAAACGATAATAGCATCACAACAAAACATGCATATGGTGCATGGAACGAAAAATATGATGGTATTAATTAATTTGATCTCTTTTCAGTCACTCATCTAATGCTTCATTGTGTTTGATATACGATGTTGTACATCGTAAGACATTACGTTGTCATTTTTTTCTGAGAAATAAGGGAAAAATGCCTCTGAAAACTTCGGATTGGTTTCGCTCATATAAGTATGTGAAATTAGAGGCATTCAGATGAAGGGATGAGGGTAATGGAATGGATGATACCAGAAACTTTTCCTCAAGCTTTCCGCAAAGTTACTAACTCCATAATCTCATTGAATCGAAAGCAGCTGATTTCCTCTCAAATAAGTCAATATATAGAGTGAATTTCAGCAATTTTTCCAGTTCACAGGGTATTTCTAAACTCCACTAATCTCTCATGAGCTGATTTCCGAAACCGAAAGAGAAATAAGAGAAAAAGTTCACATTTGTACAAATGGTTCCGCAAATTCTTCTTTGAGGGGTTACAGCCCCTCAAAGATGGGCCACTGAGAGGTGTTTATTTGATATTGCGTCATTATGCAATGGATTGAAACAGGGAACAATTTTTTGCACAGTACATGAGAGTTTCATGCTAGTTCAAAACAAAATGTTTAAAAAATCGAGAATGATTTCACCTCAATTTCCCACTAATTTGAATTGTTTTGTTGAGAAGATTCTTGTTCCATCTGACGAAGCATAACATTCTTGTCGACTGTGCCAACTTTTGTTTTCATCCATTGAACGGTGTTGGAGATATTGAATGGAAACCATTCTCTAGAATCTAGAGTCTAGATAGTCTAGATCTTTGAAGTGAAAACAAAAAGTGTCTATTGCCGAACTATATACTACTATGCATTGCACGCATCACGTGGTCTTCTTAAACTTTTCGAATGGACCGACAAGCGCAGCGAATCTTTTATCATCAAACTGTCTCAAAAGACTTCGCTAAGACTATTTACCTAGCCTATTGCTTATACTCATCCCTAACCAAATTGGTTTCACCTCGGAAATCTGATATTGTAAGGAGGCTAGTTTCACGAAATAGTTCTCGTTTTTCTAATTGCAGGACAAAGCTGTCGAGCGTACGAGCTCCACACACGTTTCCGGTTCAAGGAAGGCCTCTGCATCTATTCTGAAACGAATCTCTCATGTCAACGAGAAACAACTTTGGAACCGAATGAGTTCGATGTTATGTGGTTCAAACTCGATACCCAAAACAGAACAAATATTTCTGTTGTCTCTACTTATCACCAAAGGATCCATTCTATAGAGAACTCATCGATTTCTTGTCTCTAAAACTTGTACTGATACAACAGAACCATCCAGTAGCAGAAATCATCATCATGGGCGACAACCGTAGCTTTTGCCACTATACTCACGGCTTAGAGCAGCTTATCGAGGAACCCAAACGAATTTCCGATGTCAATATCCATTCAGCCAACACGCCTTCCTCACTTATAATTCAGTACCCTACTCCATCATAGACGTACGAGCTCCGCTTGGTAGTTCTGACCACACACTCATCTCCACTGCTCCAGCACCCCCCAAGTCCTATATGGCATCATAACGGAGGAGACTGGGACGGTCTATGCATGTTCTGTTCCGAAATTCAAACGGCACAGACTCACAAAGTATGTTTTGCTTCTGAAGATCCTTCACAGTGTGCTGCGGAAATATTCGAAATCATCACGCTTGGAATGGACACATACATACCTCATCCATCAAAAATATATTATCACTTTCGAAATCCTGGTTAAACTAGGTTGCCTTGAAGCAAACAGCTTACCATCACTGGGCCCAAAACCATCAATTCTGGAGTTCTACATGAAACAATTTCGGCACCAAAATTGTTCCTTCTTTATATCAATCATCTGTTGTTAGAAACCACTTGCCCCATCCACAGCTTTTCAGATGATATTACTCTCCATACTGCGCGTCTCTTCCAGAATTCCCATTTCTCCCCAGAAAACTAAGAACTCAGAACGGAGGCGAGTTTAAACAGTCAATGAGGATCTTGCTGAAAGTACAGCTCCATGGGGAGCCAACAACCTGGTTGAATTCAACACCACCAAAATTCAAGCCTGTATTTTCTCTAGGAAGACGGAACTCAGTGTATGCCTGATATATCAATATCTGGCACCAAGTCCACTATATCTGTGCTTGGTATATCTTCATCAGCAATACTCCTGCATAGGAAGATCATGTCAAATCGATTGCGAAAGCTGCTCCACAAAAGCTCGGATTTTTATTCCGTTCAAAAATCTACTTCACACCTCAACTAGTCGTCTAAAAAGCACAGATACCGTTTCCACATATGGGGCTCAGCACCCAAACATTCGCTGATGCTCTGATAGTGGGTGACGTCACACTCACTAATTCTTTGACATCATGTATTGGAACACCATTGGAAAATTAGCAACCTTTCACTTTCCTACATATACCTACTCCCACGGGAAATCTTCTTCAGAAAACTTTAACAATAGTGGATAAGAACTCTATAACACTATCATTTTATGATGTGCTTAAAATACTCGGCATTTAAATGACGTTTATAACACTTTCTTGTTACATGTTATACTATACTTTAATCAATACATTCTATTACAATATTTAAGTTTGAAAACTCTTTCAATGTACGTATATTCAAATTGAGATGTGTTGTTCCAGCTCAATATTCCATATAAAATATTCTTAATAAATATTCGAAAATAATATGGTTCTTTCTCTCGAAATTATACTCCAACCGCGACATTTTCTCTGAATACGATATATGTTCATTGTACATGTATGTATAATAAATACTCACATACTCGGAACAACAAACTTCACATACCTATAGTATTTACAATGAATAATTTTCGATGATTGGGAAACAATGAGATATGATTTAGCTGGAATTCATTATAAATGTTTAAAAAAACGGTGTTTATCCTAGAATAGAAGTGATTTAATGGAAGCATTTATCTTGAAACTTAACCAATGTACATGCCAAATTCCTATTCCACAATAATAGTCATCATTTATCATTTTTAATGCACCTACTGAAGTTCACAGTAATATATTTTTTTATGGAAATCCCTTGAATACTTAAATATTCAATCAAACACCTCAATTACGTATTTCAAGCAGTGAATGAGAATTATAGTGTAATAGTGAAATTAGTTGCATTATTGCTTTTATAAATAGAGCCAATTAGGAGAGTGAAACTAGAATTTGCATCAGAAATAATTACAACAAAACACCCAGCATATTGCATGTAAATTCCACTCGATAAACTGATAATGGTAGTATAGTAGACCAGTGTGAAGCCTTTCAAAATGGTAAAATATGAAACAAAATCATAGTATGAAGAAACCCATCGAAAAATAAAGAGAATATTATAAAAAATCTGAATAAAGGGAAAATGACTTACGGTTTATCTTGATTCTTGATATCCCGCCAAACATTTTGGTTTCTTATTTTTATCATTGAAAATATTTCTTCACGGAATTTGGTGCAAACTTACCTCTTCATATTCGGAATACATTGTAATTTTTCTGATTTGAAATATCCATTTGCCCACCTTATTATGACTTCATATCGGAAAAGTACCCTAATTTTCGATCGAAAATTCTCGCTTCAAAATATTCGCATTTTCAAAAAAGTCGATCGACCTTTTTTTCGTTAAAATCTCTACTTTCTAATGGTGTGGAAGGATATACACATTACTGTGGTAAATATTCTCGGAAAATGCAAAGAAACGAAACAGCAGCAGTCACATTTTTCAGATGAAATCCCCTTCAGTATTTAGAACAACTATTTTCGTAGTGGATTATTTTTCTATATTTTTGGTATGTCATAGATTTATCTGAGTTCGATATTCTTATCGGTATGAACCATTGAGGAAACAATTTTCTTGCCCCTCACTATATTTTTGAATATAGCTGCTGAGGAAATGATGAAACATTGATTTGATTCCAAATTTCAATGTAGCTTCCCTCAAAACACCCATTGCCCCATGCAATAACCTCAATGAGTTTTATTCTGGAACAACAATTTCAGCCACCAACCAGACTAAATTTTGCCATCATGAAAGCATAAACAGGGTAATCATGAAAAACAACAATCAATATTTCCAACTTCAACAACCTGTATATTGAAAACGAAGCATCTCTGGAACTATGTTTACAAATCACACACATAATTGATTTCTGGAGTTTGGCCACATACTTGAATAACACCCTATTCATAGAGAATTTCGACGAAAAATGTACCAGAAAATATAAAAAACAACCAAAAACATAGTGGCAATGACATCTTCATAATTTGACTACATATCCTCACGTATAGCCAGATAATTTTCTGGATCATGTGAACAATGCCGAGCCCACCATAAAGTTCATTTTGGAAATTGAGACTGACAATTAGTTACCATTTTTGGATTATTAAAAAATCTAGCAATGTTCTCGTAACGAGTGTATGTCGTGAAGAGAGTCATACTAACAGATACCGCAATTTTCAATCAAATCATCGAAAAAATATCAAAAGAGGACTACTCATATCACTTCATGGCCGAGACAAATCATTATTATCTGACTAACAAATTTTCAATAACGAAATCCAAAATATCAAAAATATCAAAAATATTCTTAAACTCAACTCCAAAGAACTTCATTGTTAGAACGATTCACCTAATTGAAAATAATAAAAATGCACCACAATAAAAACATCTCTCAGTACAATATTAGAAAAAGACATATCGACAAATCGAAACTAATTGAACATATCCTTACCTTATCAGCTGAATATATTGGTAAGTCATATTTCTAGATCATTATTCATCATATTATTCATCCGATTTCAAGAAGAATGTCAATTCTCAATTTCGGAGGATTT
The DNA here is from genome assembly GCA_918026855.4 of Phaedon cochleariae. Classification (NCBI taxonomy): domain Eukaryota; kingdom Metazoa; phylum Arthropoda; class Insecta; order Coleoptera; family Chrysomelidae; genus Phaedon; species Phaedon cochleariae. The sequence continues at coordinate 15,267,290 of OU896709.1, read as the reverse complement.
TATTCTTTATTTTTCATGTTCCCTTTTGAATATTCATCAGATATAATTCAATGTTCGACGTGGCAAATAGCCAGGAAAGTAGTTGTTTTCTGTTGAATATTCAGAATGATGTGTATATATACATATTTTTGTCTGAAGGAGAATGCAAATTCTCAATTTCAGAAATTTTTATATTTTATTTTCAAACTCTTATCGTGTGTGTTCAATAGATATAATTCAATGTTCGTCGTGGCATATAGCCAGGAAAGTAGTTGTTTTCTATTGAATTAACTGAAAAAGAGTAAATATTCTCATCACATAGAGAATGCGAATTCTCAATGTATTACTTTATATAAATATATATCCATTTTTGTATGTTCATAATTCATCTGAGAATATTCCTTTTTAAAACTTTCATAAACAATTAGGGGGTTCAAACTTGAACGATGGAAACTTGTGATTTTTATAGACCTCTAATCGCAGATTCGTGATAGAGTCTCAATTCAGAATTGATTTCCACGCCATGTATGATGAATGTCAATTTATCATACACCCAAAAGCAATACTCATATATTTCTTTAAAAAATGAGCATTGTGTGTTATATGTTCCATGAGTATTGATTTATCAAAAATGAAAGGGTGACTAGTCACATGTCATGATATGTTGGGCCATACTCGATTTAACGAACCGATTATATATTGACGGCCAGCAAAACTTTTTCGTCTCACACAACGATATTGTTTACCTTCATTTGATTACCGAGCCAAACACAGTGAAGTATGGACTAGTATGGAGAGAAATAAATAATCCTTAGTATGATTGTTGATATGCTCACTAACCAAGCATTTTCCACGACTTTTTCCTAAACCTAGTAGGTACTGGCGCGGTATTTGTTAGTAAGGCTGACACCTACTCAATACACCAATGAGTCACTCTGTGGTTGCATTTATATTGAAACTACAATTCGAACATTCTTGGAAATTGAATAAACCTGATCTGTAAATGCAAGTAGAATATTCTTACTACACGGATTATTTGTTGCATTGCATACATATAGCACGGCATCAAAGTTTCAGGCATAGTATTGAATTCGTGCCTGTAGTATCTGATGCATGCCAACACAAATTGTAACAAAGTAAAGAAGTCTGAGGTCTGGCTTCTATATATATATATCTACTCACTAATATTATTAAAATAAGCCCAGCAAACATCTTGATATGGGGCATCAATGGCCTAGTATATTTTTCCCATACCTGACATCAGCGGCCCAGTAAATGGTCCCATATGCGGGACTCTATATATCAGTACACTGCGGCCGGCAGCTGGTCCCAGTGCTGGGTACCCAGCAATCATATTCAGTTCCCCGGCAAAAGGCCAGTACAACATAATCGACACATTGAGTTTCCCATAGCAAGCCCAGCATATACATAAATGATGGGACTGTAATGGCCAATTAACGACATTGTTTACATACTATCGAGGTAGGGGAGGGGTAGGGGTCCAATGGATCTGAAAGTTCTAGTACCTCTTTATTCCATAACATAACACTCTCATCATAAATCAGACACATACCAGATTTCAAGAAAACAATTTTATGAAAGACGCAATGATATCTTCTTAACCTCTCTGTTCTTCAACGATGAAACTTCTTGGAGTGACTGCTTACTGGTTGGTGTGTGGTATCTAAGTACATTTTATTGGGTAGAATTCCTTCGAAGTTGATTCTCCGTTGTGCGAGGTACTTCTGGAATATAAAATGCATCATTTGTTTTATATTAGTGGCCTATGAGTTGCATGAGTTTATGACTTGATAATATAGTCAAACGACGTGATAACATGGAGCTTTTCAATTCTCATTATGGTGTTGGCACAGGTAATTCTGTAGCTGAAATCTTATTGTTATTCAGTTATTCAATATAGAGATAGGTTCTTGTAACCTGAGATTGCTTTTGATAGCTACAAACGAGTTAAAAATTATGGTTGCTTTTAGAGAAGTATAGTTAACTCCACTTATCATAATCATTAGGTATATGAGGTTACGAGATACCAAACACATGCATCAAATAATGACATTCAAAACACTATGTAGGTACATTGATACTTACTCAATATTATCATAATTGAAGAATCCGTCTTCTATTATTATCAATTGAGAATACTCCTGCCATCATAAATAACTTCCAGGGAAAGAGAGTACCACATTAATTCGACATAAACAAACTAGTACGCGATCACCACTCACGAGAGTCAGCCATCTTAGTCACATATGATATTGATCAGCTGATTGTTGATGTAGACGTTCCCAAAACATCCGCCAGGGGGACGGGTAGTGAATATGAAATTGGCCAGCAAAGGGCCAGATCTCGTTAGTATTCAATTAGTTCCAGACATCTTACCATTACAAGGCCATCATCGTATTTTCAACTGATGGTTACTTGGCATGGGAAAATCATCGGCCCATTACCTATACCCCGGCATCGTCACTTTCCCAGACTAACCTGCACTAGGCCGGACTTCTCCCGCTAGTTCAATGTTTGCTGGGAGGGTATATATCTGTCAAGTGAGTCACATTGGTGGTTACTTCACATATTTATTTCAGTTGATTCTTTTGGTTGTAGAAATATTAGCATGTTTCATTCATATCAAAAGTGACTTTGTTTGACTCGCAAATTTTGCTTACTCGGATTCGCTCGACGCTCCGCCTCGCAAATACAAAATTCACTTGTCAAACAAAGTGTCACTTTTGATCATAATGAAACAATCTACTATTATTATACAAGGGAAAATGGATTTGAGCTCGAGGTTGTGTTGTCTCCCGAAAATGTATGCTGTAAACATTGCTGCAAGTCACTTGGTATGAACCTATAGTTTATAGTCTAGCTGGCAAAATATGTCCTCAGGAAAAAATGTGAGCCAAAAGCACAAAATGAAAGTTGTGTCGAGTCACTGTCAATTTGAAAACTGATAATTTCGTTCATCACTGGATGAAATAGATGTCATCTGCAGGAGTTGGTTTTAGATTATCTAGGCTCCGATGAAACATTTCAAAACCACTTCCTTTCAATGAAAGCCATCTCAAGTTGATGTTAGAACCAATCTCCAAACTGATTTACATACAGTTATTCGATATTTCAATGACTGTATATTATCTCATTGCGTTTCTATGTTTGAAAAGGTTAAGTTCATAGTAATAACTAGTGAAAAATGTATGACTGATTCATTATCACCTGCAAGAACTATTCAACAAAAACATATTCTTGTCACTTTCATTCGCAACTTTGTATTTATCACATAATTCATTTGAATTTGTCTATTCATATGCATCAGAGAAGGCTGTTATTCACTGCATTTCAATGATCATTTATATGGGTTCGATGAGGAAATATTTCAGTTCAGTGGCATAGCCAGTTTGAAAGCTATATCAGCGTTCCTAAAAATTTTTCGTGAAGGAATAAATAATACAGAAACTCCATTCTTATATATTATTATCTTATTTTTAACAACTGGCTAGTTTTTTAGATCGAAATTATTCCATAATTCGAATTCATTGCATCGTTTGCTCCACTTCATGATTGTAAAGTTCATTTTATCTCGCCAAGTCATTATCGAAATTTCTCATTGAACTGAGATTCATGGGAAGCAAAATAGCAATTACATAAGGTTCATCTGGAATTGTGTTGGAAACTCTAGGGAACACTATATAAAAAATCTTATCACAGTTTAATCTATGGCAAAGCACTGATACTCTTTGATTCTCAACCGTGTCACAGTTGAGATAGTGGTAGATCAAACTTCGAGTTTTTTTTATGTATGATAAAGTGATGACAACAACAACAACATGATAACAAGTTTCCATCGTTCGAGTTTGAACCCCTTGATTGGGTGAAAGTATTGAAAACGAATATTCTCAGATATAATTATGATCATAAAAAAATGGAAATACATTGAGAATTTGCATTCTCTTTGTGATGAAAATATCAATTCTTACTCTGTTTATTCAACAGAAAACAACTACTTTCCTGGATATATGCAACGACGAACATTGAATTATATCTATTGAGCATTCTCCTTCATATGAAGCTATGCACATAGTATCATTCTGAATATTCAACAGAAAACAACTACTTGCCTGGCTATTTGTCTATCATAAAACATCATATTATTTCATCCGATTTGATTGATGATGTCAACTCTCAATTTCAGAGGATTTTTTTAGCTCTCTTTTTGGATGCTCAACAGATATAATATGTTCGAAGTGGTTGTTTCTTGTTGAATATTCTGAATGATATTTTGTTTTCAAATTCTTACCGAGTAGTTTTGAACATAACTTTTTGGAGGTTAGATTTTTCAATCCAAATATGATATGAACTTGAACATCATTCAATTTTACACCAAAAAGATACTCCTGGTGAAACTCGATACTATGTTCCGTTTTCGGAATATCTCGATTTGAAAATAATGGAGTAGTAATGATGCTGGTATGAAATGAATTTTATTGAGTTCAATTACCTATTTATTCAGGTTCAAAAACAATAAAATTATTCTTGTGCTGAAGGTATTGATGGAACAAAGGATCATAAGTAGAAAATTTGAGAGATATTTGACTAGAAACATGAAATATTGAATTAGTTAGAGGTTAGAGTAAGTGTTCAAAATGTCCTACGTTTCGCGGAATATACGATTCTATATTCTTTTTTTGAGAATCTGAACAGTTGAGGATCAGCTGTTAGGTCATTTGAGTGTTGTTCAATTATGTCTCACAAATCTTCATGATTATATATGAGAATTGTCCTTCTCAAAACATCGATCCCATCTGGCTGCCGTTTTATTCAATAGGAAGTTGCATCAGAAACAGAGAAAATATTATTCGAAATAGCGAATTTTTGTCTGGAAATAAGTTAGATTTTGTTCATCAAATGCGAACAAGGATGTTTCTAATATCTGATAAGCCAATTAATAATCCATCATACTCTTTGGCAGTACACCAATGCGTTTTCGCTCAAGGTGTGTACGGAATTACCACCGTATGTGCATTATTATTTCAATCCATTAATATTCTATATGAGGAAACAGACTGGTTTACCTTCAAAAAACTAAGGAAACTAATGATGGCAATTAAGACACATTTTATCATAACACGAGATATCAACGAATCCTTCTATATAGTCATATTCACAGTCTTAAATAAAAAAATACGACAAGAAGTAATATGCTCTTAGTATGACCGATTTCAAGAGCTTTCAATATACTTAGCAAAGGTGCGTGCCTAAATGTATTCTTTAATGAAGTGGGAAAATATTTGGTCGATTAGTAGATTATCCATAATCTGTTGATTGAATTTATCATCGAATAAGAGTATCCAGTTCCATTTGCAGCACATTTAATTCTTATTGGGCCAATGTTGTCGGTCCTAGCTGAATATTCATCTCAAAGAATGATGTTATGTTTATTGATACAACTGATTAGATAGTGATTATAATTCTCGAAGTTATCATAGTATTGTTTTATCTCTCAACTTGGTTTAAAACTTGATATTGGGACAAGAACTGAGATTGAGACTGGGGTGCCACTGCAATAATTACCGCGGTCAATCTATATAAGAACCCTAAATCAGCAAAGCAGCTTTTATTGAATTATCTCTTCAAATAATACACATATTATACATCTTGTATCTAGAACACAAAGCTACGAAAGATACAAATTTACAACTTTTTTTCTATTTTTTCTATTGAATTTTCCAGGTTTCAATCTGAAACAACCTGTATATTAGAAGAATTGATCAATATTCCATAATCGATAGGAAATTCATGAAATTATTCAATATTTTAGATGTCTAAAGGTAAATTCGAAGTTAAAAAAATATATATTACAAAAATGTATATCAAATCTGAAATATCGGCAACAGCAAACAGCTCTACTATATATATATGTTGATTATTTTTTTTATATTCGAGCCTTGATTTCAACAATATACATCTCTACAATTCAATTAATTTCATTGTTGTCAAGTTTTTCTACGACTATTCATGATGTAAAATAATTCTAACATAATTTTTGTGATTGAAGTTTGAGATATTATTATAATATATAAATAATTGTTGGAGATTACATATATCATCATAAATGTATATGCTTGAAAAATCAACTGAATGAATTTAATAATCTTCTAACCTCGGCATTGTTTTATACCATGAAAGGAGCATCGAAATATAGCTGTAGAGATAATATTTTTTTAGGAAATCCCATAGGATTAGGATTTTTTTATCTCTTGGAGCGCACGAAATGAGATTTTCATATTGTTTGTGAATAGGGGGCGCAGTATCTCGAGAATATTATTATAAAGCATTGACCATTGCATTGACTTCAAACATTAGGATTTCAAGATATCGAATAATATTAACATAGATAACCATCATTAGGAGAAGAGATCCCTGAAGAACGCACCTTGTCATATTAAAATGTTCATTACATAAATGATCGAAGAATTATGCCTAATATTCAATTTGTCAAAGAACCGAAACATCGTTCAAATGATTCATAACAACCTTGATGATTCAATGAGGGTTTTTTGTCCTTCCATCATTTCGATAATTTGATATTCCGAAAATATCTATACGGAAGATAAATCCGCACGATTTACTATTGCATTTCAGTTAACAGACACACCAAGAAACTATATTTTGTATACAGGGTGACATTGAAATAAAAACTTACAATTCAATCCTTAAGAGAGTACATACCTACAAGATGAAGGTACTATCAAATTTCCTTGAAGTGACGTTTACGACAGTTTTACAAATTTCCAGCTCCTCAATTCTCAAAATGAATTTTCTTGTTGATTATAAAAGACATTCTTATTTTTATATATGTTCTGGTTCCCACGAAAAGGGATATCCTCTAATTTTCAGAGAACATCGTGAGAACCAAGGAAAATAAGATAGGAATTGATGTTCTCCTCATTTTTCTGGAGGTTATTTGCCTCATGTAGCACCTCCCTTGGCAATGTGTTCCAGAGCCTCGCTGTTCGTTGGATGAACGAGTCATTGGAAAGAGATTTTCTGCAGGTCTCCAAAGTGAACACGAAGGAGTGCGAAGCCTCAACTCGACGGGTATATCTCGCGGGAACTGACAAGGGAGGAACAATTGTTAGTACTTCAGAAGAGCATCATCCTCGAAAATATCTATAAAATAGAGCCAGATCGACAACTTTTCTATACGGTGTTCTAGGGAAGTGAGTGAGTTTGTGAGCGAGGCATCACCCACGAGACGAATTGCCTTTTTTTGGACAGAATCCAACAGTTTCAGGGTATGTTTTGATGCTGCACTGCATATATGGGAACAGTATTCCAGGAAAGGTCGGATCTGTGCCTTGTAGATCATAGGCAGCTGACTGGAAGTGAAATAGCTCCTGGCCTGAAACAGAAAACCAAGTTTTTGGGATGCACTTCTAGCAATTGATCTCACGTGATTTTCCCAAGAAAGGTTATTGCTGATAGTAACACCAAGTATCGAAATGGATGTCTTTAAAGGTATGGTTACTCCTGACAAGCAAAAGTTATATGTTATATCGTCATGCATTCAGGAGCGAAATTCTCAATATTACAGAATGTTCGTAGAAAAATATCAAAAAAACTAAAAGTTGCAATAGAACATTCAAATTTGGACCTTTCGAGAAGTATACGGAATGGGAACAACTTATCCTAGTGAATAATTCTGAAATTAAAACAAATACGCTCGTTTTTGATGATTGATTCACAAAATGTAAATTTTACATGTTGCGAAAGTCACGTGACCCCGACCGAGTAGATCATTTTTCTTTTTTTAAGCAAATTCTAACGTCCGATTCGAATTTCAAAATACATGAATATTAAAAGTTTTACCCATATGATGCAAACTTTCTGAAAGACACTGCTGTATATTCAAAGCGATTCAATCATTACATCTGATATTTGATTCAAATTGATCTTGCTACCTGAAGACTAATAATGCACCGATAATGAAGATATTTCAGCTAAAAATACCGCCCATAATTAATAGCCAATTATTTTAAGATTTGTGATGCTATTTTTATTACTTCTCTTGTGTCTTGTCTACCCACCTGATTTGTAATGCCACAAGATACATCGCAAATATTCAAGTCAGCGAGAATATTAATAATTTATATCATCATTTTCGCAGTTTTCTTATACATAGGTATACCAACCAACACTTCCACTCAATGTTGAAGAATGTTAACGAATGTTGAAAACGAGAAATAATAAATAATTGCAGCCGGATACGGTGAAGTATAAAATATAAAAGTGGCATTTCTTTATAAGGCCATTAGGTTGTAAATAAGACGAACTCTCAGATCTTTAATGATGATGCTGCTTTGATAAGTTCCCCTTGAAACAACACGGACCATTGATAGTTTCAACAATTACAAGTTTTGAATTTGGGTATCAAAAAATGATATAAGTCTCACTGTACCACTTCTGTTTATATCGAATTTCATTTCGAATGAATGATAAAACTTTATGATGTTAGGTGCTGGGTGGTTTCAGAGTTTTCATACTATAATAATATCATTCGAAGGATACTAAGTGGACAATGAGAGGGGCCTAATTTATTATAACATCTAATTCGACACCTTTATGTATAGATAATAGATTAGTATATTATGTAACAAGTGTTATAAACTTCCTTTTAGTAACGAGTAGCTTAAGCACGAGCGGAGCAGAGCGGAGCGAGTGTTTAATAAACGAGTGTCTAGAAGAGTTTATAAACGCGTTACATACTATGATTTTTCTACGAACTCCGAAAATTACATTAACATACCTGCAATTCCTGCTAACCTACAAAATAATTCGAAAAGAATGAGAATTGAGATTATAATACATGAAACTGCATGCAACCAGCGAGAAACATAAATATATAAGTGATATTGGTTGTAGTTAGATGTGTCCAGTCCATTGCTTACTAACCTTAGTTCACGTTTATTGTCATGCTTAGCGCAGAATAAATAAATTGTTCTCAAAGATGGATGCTTCATTTTTACACTTCTTGGAGATATGCAAGTACCAGAACATTCTCTTCGATTTCACTCTCGTCTACTTTTCGCATATATTTTCAATGTAGAATTCTGATGCAAACGAAAATTGTTTGAATAATTCTAACACAAAATTCGAAAATAACAGTTGACAGTTAATACAATTGACAGCAGGCCAGACATGTCTCAAATTACTGAAGCTGGTTTGATGAACTGCGTTGCCATGGTAATGTGTTTAGGAAATCGTGTTGCCATGGTAACGTGTTTAATATTTTGAATAAGTCACAGATCGACAATCCGTGATCGATCATTCAGCGTGGTATATATCCGTACGCTGAATGCCATTTTAGCTATGTGAGTAGAACAACAAGTTTTATCATTGAGCTTGATGTAATCCGTCTCGATCATTCAATCAAAGCGATGCTCTAGAATCACGTGATTGACTTTTCGTCTACAACTGAATCGAATATCGTTTCGAAGGAGAAGAAAATATGAACCAAATATTGAGAACTTCGCGAGCTCTATCAACACCAGAGAATGACTAATAATCCAGGTTATTATTCATGAGTAGTTTCAAATAGGTGTCGCAGGGCTCTAAGGTAGGATACAGAAATCGCGACACACACTGTATGGCGCTGCCATCTATAGTCAACTAGATGGCTACAACATGACTATAACTTCATGTTATACCCTGCGTCTTCGAAATGGGTAATATACCCGAAGCGTAGAGTTGTCCCAGTTGTCAGTATACCGAGAGCGGCTGATTAGACCTGGTGGGTCGAAACAGTACTGTCTCGCTCCTGCTGACAATTGAGGCAACTCTGTTCATCCTGGATCTCTTAGTTATGAGATCTAGCAGTCAAATAGGTGTAGTTGTATCATACTTCAACAGCCTATTATGAGGCAGAGGACTCGATGCTATGATGCTAAGGAAGATTCATCGATACAAGAACATGGTGCTGTCATCTGATAATGCAATATCGAACAATAGTTTGTCAAGTGGTTATTTATCCAAATCAAATCGGATGTGCACATCTCGTTCTGTAGTTCCTGAATTCGGTCATCCTAGTCTAAAACCTATCAGTCAGTACTCCATAAAAGTACAGTTTTCCGTGAGACAACGTTTTTGATCAGATACCACAGTCATGTAATTGATAAAATAATGTCAATAAATCGATGGGATAGTCGTCCCCAACAATCTAACAGGCAAAAATTCGAAGCTAATATGATGATTCAGGAATAAACTCGGACTCTGGAGCAAACACCTTCCATTTTATAGTTAGGATCTCGGAGAGCTCAAGATGCAGTATTCTAATGATAAGTTTTTTTTTATGTTCTGGTTCTCACGAAGAGAGATATCCTGTAATTTTAAGAGAACATCGTGAGAACCAAGGCAAATCAGGTAGGAATTGGAGTTCTTCTTAAATTTATGGAGGTTATATGCCTCGGGGAACACCACCCATGGCAATGTGTTCCAGAGCCTCGCTGTTCGTTGGATGAACGAGTCTTTGGAAAGAGATGTTCTGCAGGTCTCCAAAGTGACAACGAAGGGGTACGAAGCCTCAACTCGACGGATTAATCTCGCATAGACTGCCAAGGAAGGAACAATTGATGTTGATTCATCAGAAGAGCATCGTCCATGAAAATATCTATGGAATAGAGCCAGATCCCCAACTTTTCTACGGTATTCCAGAGAAGTGAGTGAGTTTGTGAACGAGGCATCACCCACGAGACGAATTGCCCTTTTTTGGACAGAATCCAAAAGTTTTATGGTATGTCACTCACCACCTCACCAATTAATCTAAAACAGCTTCAAACTCCTCATCATTTTCTAATTTACATAGTACTTGTTAATCATTTTCTCACATCAGAAATAGGTTGAATACAACTAAATACGGTATTGGTTGTGCCTTCCAATTTTGTTTGCTCTTCAGTTTTTGTTGGAGGTTGGAGGTAGTTGAGTTATGGACCCTAGGAAGGACCAATCTTTTCGTGGCAGTATGCATGGGAGTTCCCAAACCCATCTTTCATATTTGATGAACACCTCAATTTTATTTGTTATCATTGATCCTAGATGTCATAGAATCACGATATTTGATATCGAAGGATGATTCGACCTTACAGATCGATTCATTGTACGAAAGATATGATTTAATGTACATGGAGGTGCGAAACTCGTACCGATGCTATGAAAATGCCCCCAGTTCTTTGTACAGATCTCTTAGAAGCATCAATATTTCAAATATGAGGGAATATACTGGTTGTTTCATTTAAAAAACACAACTTTGGGTTATATCTGAATAATTACAGCTGACTACTCCACTGAATTCTACAGGTACAGGTGGGTCCTAAAATGCAACATTTTCACCTTGTTCTTCCAGAAACTTCCATTTGCGGTACCGTGAGTTTCACAAAAAAGTAGCCTAGGTTAGCGGCAACCGCAAATCTCTATCTTCAAAAGTAAATGAGATATCCGATATCCCGTTAGGTCATTGAAAAAGCGACAGCCTGTACAATGTGATTTTATAGGTACGGTTTCATTGTACCTTGGCCTAGACAGACATTCTATATGAAAAACGTAATAGACATGTAGATTTTTTAACGCTTGGACCGCACGAAAGGAAATCCCTATAATGTTAGTTAAACTAACTGTACAAGTGGTACTTACGATAAAACAGTACTCGCCTACAATTACCAGAAATTTAAACTAAAATGTCAAGAAATTGTTTTCTTCGACTTGTGTCATGCGGATATGGCTCAACCGATTTGAAAAAAAAGACTATCGCATAGAGATTTGAAATATTGAAATAACTCTCTGACAAGGTGTTACTTTTACCCCTTGTACATTTTAGAAATTTTGGTTGGGTTGAACTAGCTAGACAGTTTGTTGAACATTTTCATGTAAAAGAATGTTTTTTTCTGTGACGGGAAAAAAAAACTTGACATATCATCTCTGTTGACAGGTTATAAAATATCCCTTTACATAAATTACTTTTTTCTCCGATTGGCAGCGAATATTAATTTTGCTGACACATATCAATCAGCAAAGTATTACTTTTCCTGCCTAGGCAGCAAAGTAGTTACTTTGCTGCCTATTTGACGTAAACATTTATTAGCAATTATTACATAACATACTTTCAACATTTTTCTCCACGCAATAATCCATAAATCGTTTATAATTTCCTTCATATTTCATCCGAAACTTCTCCGGCAACAAATTCAACTCTATATTTTTTGCCATCTCCCTTATTTCTGTAGGAGTAAGTACTTCCAGGTCGCTGTCACTGTCCATTATATAATAATTTAAATATACCGATATTTTTTCGCGCAACTGTCAGAAATTCAATGAATTGTCAAACTATAATTATTATGGACATTTCCATAGCAACCAACCATTCCAACAACTGTGATTTCTATCAAATTTTATTTCAATTGAACACTACAGGAAAAATGAAGACATTGTGGGAATTGTGATAATTTGCAAATACAATATCCTTCTATATTATCATGAACAATCAGAGAAAAAATTATATGTTCAACTCGGCAGCAAAGTAGATTGACTGCCTTAGCTGGATTCCTAGCCTCGCTACGCTCGACTATGAATTCAGCCTCGGCAGTCAATCTACTACTTTGCTGCCTAGTTAAACAAATAACTATTTTCCCACTGGAAAATCGAACTATCCGAGGGTTTTCGGATTCTTTTGAATTATATTTCAGTTATGAAGAAACGGATTTCATTCGATAAAAGGTTTCCAAACTGTATGTATAATACGTCTCTTTTAGTTCGTAATGCCCTTGGCTTCATCCTGCTGAAAAAACTATTGCCGTTCAAAAACAGCTTCAGGTATAGAGTGAATTCCTATACAAGGTATATCGTATTATTCCGTTCGTGACTGCCATAATTGTTGTGTCGTGTTTATCTAAAATGTGAAATGCGTGTTGAACAAATCGGATCCGGAAAGCAAATTCGCTTTCAGGAAATAGTCAATGACGACAGGAAACATCGCGATACGCTTACACGCTGACCGTAGGCGGAAGAGGGATTTATTATCGTAATCGCGCCCTCCTACAGCCGAATGATTTTCGTCAACGGTGCATGACAGATTTTCCCCTGAAATATTCGATGGTCGGACATAACTCAATTGAAGAACTTGGCGTGAGAAGGTGGTAAGCCACAAATACCTATTGAAAAGGAACATTCTCAGATATATTTATGAACACAAAAAAAATGGATATATATACAGGGTGTTTCACAGGTAGGTAAAGGGAAATATTTCAATGGTAGATAGGGGTCACCAAGGTGGTTCTGAAAATACCATATTTGATAGATCTTAGAGTCTCCATAACGGAGATACAGGGCGATTTATCGATTTCGAATAATTCTTCATTTGTCTATGAGTATTGAACTACCCAGTATATTTTTCTAAAATTTGGTATGGAGCGTATACTTGAGACGTTGTATCCATTCACCTATCGGGCGAAGTGAAAATCCAGGTTCGGCTTCAGGAAAAAATTAACATTTATTCGAAATATTAAAATAACACACTGTAAGTAATAATTGACAGAGTTCATCAAAGGAATCGTGAAGAAGAGAAAAAATTGAACTGGATTTGATGCTTTTTGTTTTCCCGCCACCAATTCTCAGCGTAACAATCATAAACAGGAAGCTAAAAGTATGTCAATTTCAAGAGTATATCAGAATTATGAAACCACTTCCAATTATGATTATTTGATATATTCTTGTTAAATGATCGTTCAAAAGAACTTACTAAGTCTCACAGTTTTCATAACAGAAATACAGGGTGAATTATCGAATTATAATTATTTGGTGTTATTTCCATTTCGCCTGATACGTTAATGAATCCATCGTCCCAAGTAAGCTACATACCAAATTTGAGAAAATGTTACTGGGTAGTTTTATACTTCTTATGGACGAGTGAATAATTATCCACAACCGATAATTCACCCTGTATCTCCGTTATAAAAACTGTGAGACTTAGTAAGATCTTTCGAGCGATTTTTTGACCAAAATATATCGAAGAATCATAATTGACACTGGTTTCATAATTTCAATACTCTTCAAACTGACATACTTTCAACATTCTGTTTATGATTGTAACGATGAGAATTGGTGGCGGGAAAACAAAAAGCATCAAACCCAATTCAGTTTTTCCTCCTCTTCATAATTCTCTTGATGTACTGTGTTGATTATTAAATACAGTATTATTTTAATATTTCGAATGAATGTAAATTTTTCCTGAAGCCGAACCTGGATTTTCACTATGCCCGATAGGTGAATGAATTAAACGTCCCAAGTTTGAGCTCCTCACCAAATTTGAGAAGAATATACTGGGTAGGTCAATACATATAGAGGAATGAATAATTATTCGAAATCGATAAATCGCCCTGTATCTCCGTTATGACGACTCTAAGACCTATCAAATATGGTATTTTCAGAACCACCTTGGTGACCCCTATCTACCATTGAAATATTCCCCTTTACCTGTGAAACACCCTGTATATAAAAAAATACCTTGAGAATTCGCATTCTCAATGTGATGAAAATATCAATTCTTTCTCGGTTTATTCAACAGAAAACAACTACTGTCCTGGCTTTTTATGCCACGAGGAATATTGAATTACATCTATTGAACACACACGATAAGAATTTGAAAACAAAATCTGCTGAAGTAGAGAGTTTGCATTCTCCTTCATATGAAGATATGAATGCGCATTGATCGGTTCTGTAGTTTTTGAAATCTATATATTTGATTTTGGTTTAGTAAATACAAAATAGTTGAGCAGTAAGTGAAGTGGGGAAGTATGATAGTATTGTATATAATCCTTTTGGTCCAATGATTGAGATATCTTGAACATCTATAGAGAAAGTTTACTTTAAAAGAAATTGTTTTTATTAGAAAATCTGCATGTTCTTTGAAAGTTAGTCGATAATCAACCATAATACCAAGGTATTTGATTTTTTCTACCCGCTCGATTATTTCTTCACCAATTTTTATCTCCATTTTCTCCTCAAGACATTTATTATAATTTATTTGATTAGCAATGAGCATGAATTTAGTTTTTTTACCATTAATTTCCAAAAGATTTCCACAGCACCATTCTTGTATTTGATTTACTGAATTGTTGAGAGCTTGTACCAAAAGCGCTGGATCTGATGCAGAGAAATAAATTGAGGTGTCATCAGCAAACAAGTGGATTTTACAGTTTCCTGCTGCTTCGACGATATCATCAATGTATATTAAGAACAATAAAGGTCCAAGAACAGTTCCCTGTGGAACCCCATGACTATTTCCTATCTCTTCAGAGAATGTATTATTAATCCTTAGTTTCTCTCTCCTGTTATCCAAATAATTAACTAGCCATTTCAATGCTTTATCTTCGATGCCAACACATCTTAGTTTTTCAATCAACCTATCTCGATCCACAGTTTCAAAAGCCCTTTGAATGTCAAGAAATACAGCACCTGTCATTTGATTTGCTCCTAAACTTTTTTTCCAGTCATCCAGAACACATTGGAAAGCTGTTTCACAGCACAGGTTTTGCTCAATACAGAATTTCTTTCCACGTCCTGTATGATGAATGTCAATTTATCATACATTCAAGAAACACAAATACCTACTTGACAACCAATATTTTCATTCGAAATAATTCACAAATAAAGGTACAAGCAGGTCATGAACTGACCTTTCCACTACTTTTGCTGTTCTTCGCAAATTTTCAGGATATAAGCCACCACAATAAGAGACAAGCGTGCAGGGTGTTCTTGTGGATATTATATGAGTTTTCTAGTGATCTAGAGGAAATAAAACGTGATGAGTATCAGAAGATAGGTATAGTTTAAAAGGCTCCCGATTATATTGGTAGTGAAAGTGATGGCAGTTCATCATCCTCTGAAAAGCACAAGGTTTATATTAAGTGTTAGGTGACATATAACTTCCTACATCAGAAAATGTCTCAATCTGGCGCGTTTTGGCGAAAGGTATTGGTCCTTTTCACATTATAGTCATACCAAAACCACAATAATCATCGTATATTCTACCCACAAATAAATGCCGTACTGATTCTCCAGCCGCTGAGAAGAAAAATGAAAGTATAGGTGACTGAAGAAACATATGGATGAATATTTATCAAGAAGAACCCGTGGAAATCTTGGTTCAACTAATACAAATAAACACGACAAAGAACCTGTAGCAAGGACCCACCTTGTTTTATTGTGTTATTCCAAATTACCATTTATCTCTTCATCTCAGAGAATACAAGCCTCATTTTTTTTTAAAACTCTGACAAATCAAAGGTACGGGACTTTCTCTTCTTGTTTTCCATGGAAAAATACTAGGTAACCAATTTGCACCTGCATATACATCCTTTTCACGCCAAGGTCTCCAATTATCATCAAACGATGGTTTCCAGTTCGTATTCCAGAAAGCTTCAAGTCAATTTCAGAAAGTTTCGAATGTATATATTCCGACAGAAAGGAAATCGTTGGTTCGTGTAATGAAACAAATATTTGTGTATAGCCATTTGTTAAATATTTTTACATATATTCCTCATCCCCACTCACTGTGGACTTCATAATATATGCATTTGGCAATAAGTGGGAATGATTCATCACATTCTCAAAAGCTCAATTATAATGCCATGACAACTCTAAATATTTTGGTGGTCCAACATTTCGCCTCGATCGTGAAGTAGGGTTAGAATTCCTATCATATTATATGAGGATGTGTATTTTCTGGAATTGCTGTGTTTGATAATGGATTAGAATTTTCTGATGAACTGTCGACCTGATCAGAATCAATTGTAACTGGATTTGCATTTTCTTGGATAACTGCTTCTGATGTGTATGATTCTCCAGGTAGCACCTGATTTCCTGATTCATAGCGGCTCACTACAGGTTTTTTTGAGGATCAGCAGAAATCAGCTTGATATTTTCATCCCCAAGCCCTTATCTTGAAAGCACTAAATATCCTATAGGATAGGAATTTGTACAAGCCACTCTCAAACACAATTAGAGCACTTTTGTCCTGACGGTATCGTGACAGTCCCATCGCCCTGTGAATTTTCAACGGTTCAGTATGTGATGGAAATGATTGCGTAATTACTTTACAACACGCATTACGTACTATACTTCACCTTTTGTCATATAGTACATCAAGAAAGTTTGGACAAACAGTCTGAATTATAATTCTTGAAAGTTATGTCATCCGCTGTTGACTGCGATTACGCGATCATGACATAGCTATACTGGTGGAATAGAAAGCTGTGCGATGTGCTTACCGTGCGTAAAGAGCTTCTTACTGAGGCTGAGACTCGTGTGTTTTTGCCTGCTTTCTATGTAGTGGCCGTAGAAGAACTCCTTTCCTACTATAGTAACTGGTATCACCATAGATGATATCGCAGTACCATTGTGGCCAATTACTCTAAATTGTGTTCTTAGGGGAGAAGATAGTAAATTTTAACTGAAGCTATCCTGAACGTATTGTCATCCACAGAAAGTGTTCAGATAAAAATAGATTCGATGCTTAGATGCATCGTCTGGCACGATCCTATTGAAATTTCAAATTAGTTGGTTAGACATTCAGTGGCACACATTTTATATTAATTACAATCATGCACATACTCTTAAAAGTTTGTGTGGGATGACATAGGCGCTTCATGTATCATTCATTAATATATTTCGAAACGAGTATAAATCAGTTGAACGAGAGTTAGGAGTTTACGTGTTATGGATGTGATACAGGGTGATATTCTATGTGGCTAAACTTCAAGAGGAGATACTTTGAGTGTTTTCTAGACCAGAAGTGCATTCAAACATACTTCAAGTAATGCATAATTTTTCAAATACATGGTGCCAAATTATAAACTGCTTCTTGGTTTTTGGAAGTCACCAGCAGCGCACCACAAAAAAGAGCAGGGTGAAAATAGGGAAAGTGACCTCTGTGAAATATCTCCCCCAAAAATTCTCTTGACCATTGATAAGAACTCTACAGTGAACTCGTATCTGAAAATTGAGCTAGATATCCTAAAAACTGCAGGAGCTATAAAGAAAAAACAAACAAGATTTTACAATCTCAACACTCTGTACATCGAGAAAGAAATGTGTGCGTTTGAGACACTATGTCACTCCTGAAAGTGGTTCTCAAGGACGTGATGAATGATTCGGTAAGATATTTCAAACAACGGTACTCTTCTTCTTTAAAAAAAATATGATGATCTCCTGACCTTGAGTTTCGACTTGAACCCTTGAACGGTGTTTACCTATGTTCCTATAAGGGACAAAATACTTTGCCCCTTTGCCGCAGACAAGAAGCATCTACAGGAATCATAAAATATCTTTATGTCGAAAAGAGAGAGAAGTCTGAGAATACCATTACAAAATCATCCTCCTCGATGGTGAAGTGAAATTTGAAACTGACCACAATGGAGAAATGAAAAAAAAATTGCGCAAAAATGTTCATGTATAAGCAGAGTAAGGTTATGTTTCTATAATCTATTTGACATCATCCAATTGCCGCCTACATAATATTTCTTCGTATTCAAATTCCTAGTTGGTATAGGTAGTATTCTAAAATATTACTCAATAATTATGATAGGTCAAAGAAAGGAATTTATCAAATGACACATCAGCTTTCTTGTGATAGATCATAGTTTTCTTTCAACTTATCTGGTCGTTTACTACGCTCAACGAGGCATGTAACTCAACATCAGGCTATAAGAGAAAGATTTCGACCGAATGCACTAGGTCACGGTCGAACCAGAGGTTTCACTCTTTTTCACAATTATTCCAATCACTTTCTCTGGCAAGGAGAAATGTCCTGCACAACAAAACGTTGCCTAGTTTCTCCGTTACATAACAATCTCGTACTTTCGATGATTTTTTCCTTTTCTGATGTTTCCTTCTGAGTTCTGAGCAGCAGGTACAACTCGGGAGTTGGGACTATCCATTTTTTCTTCGACTCTAGACGCGTTGGTATATATAAGGGCATATTTTATTTTCACCAAGCAAAACGCAGATGTTCAGGAATCAGTTTAATTGCCCCGTTTAAAGGAAATTATCTCCACTATTTCTTTTTATAATTTCTAGTAATATGTTTCAAGTCAAGTCAAGTCAAATTATACTTTATTGTCAAAGATAATAGATCTTGTTGACAAAGCATGAAATTTACATATAAAAAATACAAGTCAAAGGCAAATATTTAAAATTCAAGTAATAATAATTCACAGGTTATCACAGTAGAATTCATAGATCGAATAATAGGCTTTTTCGATTAAAAGATCTTTAACTGAACTTCGAAATGTTTTGTTATTTGTGATCTTTTTTAGAATAATGGGGAGATGATTTTATACTTTGATACTTTCATATATCAGAGAATGTTTTGTCAAAGCAAATTTAGGAATAGGTAAATAAAGCATATGATCCTGTCTGGTACTGTGACAATTTGTTCCAGGAGTGTACATGCTAGTTTTATTTGCATACTGTTTCCATTATGTATAGACAGGTGACAGTTAATATTTTATGATTGATGAATAGAGGCTTGCAGTGATCTCTCGATTTAGACATCATAAACAAAGATGATTTTTTTCATATTTTACTTCTTGCGAGACTTGAATGAGAAATATATTTTTTTTTATCAAAACGTCATTCGTTTTATCTTTCGTTTTACTTCGGTTGCTATTGTTATATTTCAGATATTGATTTGAGATATTCGGTTAATCAGGGGTTTTCCAGAGAATTCTAAACGGGATATCGAATCCGAAAACCGAAACTCCAGGGAGGATAAGGGGAGGCATTTTAAGCCAGTTCAACAAAATTTTTTATATTAAACTAAGTATATTTTTACTTTAGAACTACATGTTTTGTCGTTTGTAAAAAAAATTTTGTTTGTAACTCGACCGCGAAATACTTAGGTCATCTCGACTATTTTTTTAACTCGGCTACGCCTCGTTGAAAAAATCAGATCCCGATCACCAAAGCATTTCGCGCTCTATATAGATACAAAAATACCTATGTATGTTTCCTCGATTGAGGAACATAAAGTTTGAATACAAAAATCTCATATAGTTCAGAATTTTCATACAATGCGCGAAGTATGTACTTCGCGCATCGTTTTACTTCCCGCACTGCTTCGCACATGGAGTCGTGGTAACGTAGGAAACTGAAAAAAAGTGTCACCCCGTAATTTGTTATCGATGCGCGAACCTTGTAATATTTTGACGTTTGTATAAAATAAATTAGTTACATATTATATACTAACGAAAATACTGGATAATGAATTATACAAGTCTAGTGTGCGTGGCATGAATTTCATGGATAATGATTGTCATACTTATTCATTCTGATTCAGGATTGTCTGAGAAATCAAAACATGTTGCAATATATACTGGGTGGGCCATTCAAAAATCCAAAACTAGAGCCATATTTCCGTTGAAACCGACAGTGACCAAAAAGTGAAAAAATTCTTCTCGTTACATACCATATTATATGCCTATACAAAATATCATTTTGATATATACAACCGATAATCCAAAAGTTATGACCTGTATTTGGTTCGTTAACACCCAGTATATCGAATGTAACTAACAAAGAGCATTTTTCCTGAAAAAAATCGATTACAAAAAATGAAATTCTATATTATGATTGCATGCAAATGAGTACATTGATATATTTTCATGATAATTCAATATGAGAAGTCCAATCCAAAATTTCATTTATAACCATTCCAATCCTCTAGAATTAAAAAAAAAACTGTTCGATTTTATGTTACGTGCAATTTATGAAAGATAAATTTGACCATTTGATAATACAGGGTGTGATCTTCGGTAGAAGTCCTTATTGCTCCATTTGAAATCAGGAAGTTAATGTAACTTATAGGAAAATTGAAAATGTAACTATGTCAATCATATCTGTATTAAACCTATTGTATAAATACGATATAAATTATACATAAAAATCTAATTCTTATTATGTTTTTTTTGTACTTTTGTGATGAAAATCTGGCAACATCAGAATAAGAGAACGTCTGCTGGAGAGGACAGGTAAACCATTATTAAAATCGAAAGTTTCACGTTTGTTTTTTTCTTAACGGTGTTTACTCGGCCCGGCAATATTCAGCGAAGGCAGCCTTGAGGTGTTATGTAACTCAAACATCCAGATGATATAGGCGAAAATATCATGACGAAGTTTGTATACCTAAAAATTATGAAACGGTCAAGTTATTACGATCCTAATTGATTTTGCAACGAGTTGAGAAAAGTGTATATTTTCATGCAAGAGGTGTGGATGTGAAGCCAAGATTCAATGTACCTATGATATGAAGTTTTGTGACACTAATCAATGCCAATTCGAAGCGTTAATTTCATATTATATGACTATACTTGATTGTGTGAAAATATGAACATAATAGAGGCATAATATTATTATTTTGTTCATTTCACGTGTTTCGTTTTTTTAAAATACCTATAATATGATAAAAATACATCAGTTCTGGCTTGTACATAAACCTATAGATAAGATAGATAAAAAAGCCACTCTATTATTACTAACAAATATGTGTTTTCACAGCTAGATTCTCCCTCCGGAACTGCAGAAGGGTATGCGAAATTATGGGGAATGAACTCCAAACAGATTTACTGGATTTACCAAACAATGGTGAAACCAATGGTCACGTATGGCGCGGTAGTCTGGTGGACTAAAGATCTGCAAGGGACAGCCAGGGCAAAGCTTGCTGGTCTTCTGCGGCTGGCATACCTGGCCTTTGAAGGGGCGATGTCCTCTGCTCCAACGGCAGCGATAAAAGACCTCCTGAGCCTCACTCCTCTCCACATTGTCTCGAATAGGAAAGCCAGGATGGTTTCCTACAGATTCCTGTCACTGAAAAATCAAATTAGAGGAGGCGACTGCTGGACCACACTGGGAGACTGTACGAAATGAAAAATCACCAAACTCCAGGAATGGTTCCCGACGTGTTGAATACTCAGACACTCGTGAAAAATTATTTAAAAGTCCTCTTCCCGAAGAGAGACGAATGGGTAAGTGGATTGGTCCAATTCCCAGTGGCCGAAAACTTAATGAGCCGGTGTGATCAGCAGAAAACCGAAGACGGAAATCTCTGTCAACCTCGGTAAGTAGACCTCTTGTGAATAGAAACATCAGTATTGTATCAGGCAGTCAGGCTGCTCTTGAAGCACTGAGCTCCAGCAAGATAAATTCCAAGCTTGAATGCATGGAGCTGCATTGAATCCCTAGAATGCCTGGGTGGAAACAACTGAGTTACTTTCCTGTGGGTACCTGGACACCAGAGGGTGGAGGGCAACGAGAAAGCCGACATCCTCGCCAAACAGAAAACCGATCCGTGTTCATACAATCAGAACCATACTTTGGGATCACCGCAAGTGCGGCGAAAACAACTATCTTGGACTGGGCGGAGGGGAAAAGACTCACGTACTGGTCTGGATTACCAGGATTAACCCATTCAAAGACATTGCTGCCTAAACCATCCAAAAATATAACGATATGTGGTGAAATTTGTACTCTGTATATGTTTATAATTAGTTAGTCAAGTTTATTATGACGTTGTCAATCTATCAATGATGATAATTTGTCAGTATAGTTTTCAGTTGAATAAAGCCTTCAATTCTGAATAGGTATATCACTACAATTTATTCAACTGAAGATATTTCAAGATGATCACAGAAGCAAATGGGAACTCATCAGCAAGTCAATCCAGCCTAACTATGGAAAGATTTCTGAAACCTGACAGGTTCGATACAGATCCTAATTCCTCTAAAGCAGCACAGGAATGGATGCATTGGTTCAAAACGTTCGAAAATTTTTTAACATCTATTGGAAACCTAGACTCAAGTCATAAATTGAAGCTATTGATAAACTATGTGAGTCATTCTATCTATGAACTAATATCTGAATGTGATACATATGATAGTGCTATTGACAATCTGAAGAAAATTTATGTAAAACAAAGAAATGATATTTTTGCACGTCATCAATTGTCGACTAGAAAGCAAATACCGAACGAAAACATTGATCAATATTTGCAAGCTTTGAAACTTTTGGCAAAAGAGTGATACGAACTTTACCAATGTTCATTTATTTTTCATAAATAAAAATTAGAAAAGCAAGTCTCACCATTGGCTCCGGCAACTCTTGCGTCTGGCGAGCAGTTGGCTAGTGTTCTGATTTTGTTGGGTGGCTAGTTGAGCGCCACTTAGTTTTTTTTTAGTGTGAAACTAAGAAAATGTTATGGATGTTGAATTTTTAATTTGACATGAAATGAGAAAAACTAAATAAAAGTACACTTGTGGTCCCAGGTGTAATTTAATCAATGGAAATTGAAATTCAGCAAAATACACCAAAAGTTCTTAATATCTAAGTAGAATGATTGAATCCGCACTCATAGGAGTAGCATTACCAATTTAGCAGCAAAAAAAAATATAAAACCCCTTTAAAATATCCAACTCCCCATTACAGGCCTGTAGTGAAGCTCACAAAAATTTTATACTCATAGGGAACTCAAAAATAGTTAGTAATAAAATTGGAGTATATCACACATTATAACCGTAATTTGAAGATGTTGATGTTGGTCAAAGGTTGATTTGATATTATATCAATAAAACGTGGAGTAGGTGGCACTGGATCATCCTTTTTAACAAACAAATTGGAAAGGTCTTACTCTATTTCCATGTAGGTGGTAGGGTAGTATGGTCATTCAGCTGGCAGTGGAGTGGCCCCCTTAGAGAGGTCCTAGCACACTGGCCCAGCCATGTGCTTCCGTGACATTCTCACTAACAGCTGACAATGATGGAGACTTTCCTTGGGATCATGGACTCTCCAACGAAAGCCGGTACCCTGAGCTGAGGCCTGCCTGAGGGCTCCCAGGAAGGTAGAAATCTTGGGAATTAGTATCCCAGCCAGATGGTTGCAGTGGACGGTGAGAGAGAACTTCCCAGAATCCCCAGGTGCGAATGTCTGTGGTCTCGAGGATGATTGTGGTGATGAACCTAACGGCCTAAGACCACCCAAAATGGCCGGTATGGATAGTGGCCTCGCCTTCGAAAATCCCACGTGAAAGGCCCTCAAATCTATAATAGATTTAGGGATTTAGACACAATCAAACTTGCCATGGACTAGCAAAACCAAATAGAAAAATTCAGAGACTCACCTCCTTTCAGGATGGCCTTATCACCAGGAAAACCAAAATTCAAATGATCCATTTTTCTGGACCGAAAAGTGACCATCGTGCTCCTCACGATCGTCGGTTCGAAAATGGAAGAACCCGGAAGGCAGATTTTCTGCGCCAACCTGATTCTCATTCCATAGAAAAAAAATGCTCAACGTCAACTTTTACAAAACAGTGTTTCTGCTCATCAGAAAAAAACATCACGAGTTGTTGAGTTCAATCACGTGCTGTTGAATCAGTACCTGATTGGTCAGTCTACCTCCATTTCCACTACCCCAAAGAAATGTCATTTCCGCCTATTCAAAATTAGTGCGGGAGATAATTATTAATTATTAATGACAGCCAATAGTAATGCTGGAAACTACCTAGACTCTCCGACTGGTGGATAACTCTCTAGACTCTCTGACTGTTGAAGCATGGTGTCCATCCAAACAGCATAGGGTCATCTTTCTCGTACACGAACATTTAACAAGGACGCCAGATCACACACATCACCGAAAACACAACTCAAGGTAAGTAGTGTCCGCTTGTCCGGGGAAGATAGCCTCTGAAACCAACTAAAACAAGACGACGAAGAAATGGGGTTCCTGTCCATGAGGTGTCAGATTTGCCCAAAACAAAATAACCTACAATAAATATAAAGAAAAATGACGAATTTTCCACCAAATCTACCTTTCACTCAATAAATAACAAGGTAAGCCTTCTCCAAGTAATCACTGATTGTTTTTTTTTTTTTCAACATTTCAGGATTTTAGACAATATTAACCATAACTCTTTAAATTTGTTTCAGAACAACAAGCTGTCCTCAGATATTCTGAACTGATGGACGAACTCTAATAAAAGCCCACCTTCTAGGAGTCTTTCTTTCTGGTAAGTACTAACAACTTTCTTTATTTTTTTATATTAATAAACTTTACTTTCTTTTAGGTAATATTGGAGTTTCCAGACATGGCCTATCCAAAACTGCATGATGACTAGAGACTAGAGATATTTCTTGAAGATAATCAAGTGATTGTAGTGATATTGTGTATTTTACTGAATAAAGGGTATTATACAGAGTGAGCAATGTGAACACATCATAGTGAAGATATTGATCAATTACTTAAATGAGGAGAAAACCAAAATTTGTAGGTTGGTATCTTCATGTTGATAAGTTCTTTATTTATTATTGAGTTTTCAAAGTATATATATTATGTAAGATGAAAAAGTCAATTTTCATGTTACACTCACCCCCCTCCAAAGAATATAAAAATTGTGAACCTAGTACACAATTTTTATGAGAAACACTGGGAAACCTTTTTTTTATGTACCGGTATTAAATATAATGGTGCGCACCTACCTAATTATAGCAGCAAATACCTATTCTAATATTTACAGGACCTAAAGATCTATGAACTTAGAACCTACCTACCAGCTAATGTATATACAATTTTATGCACTTCGAATCCACCAGTGGTGTAATTTTTAGGCAACAATACCCAGACAGATCTACTCATCTGATACTACTGATCCTGGACCCTCACTTCCGCACGAAAAATCAGACATGGATCCGTGGCATGGTTTCAAATCCTGTATATGCCATTCCCCTAAGTTACTACCATCCTCAGCACTCTTGAGGACATAGACTAATTTAGACTTTTTTTTAACTACAATGCACTCAACCCAACGGGGTGCCAACTTTTTAGCAAAGTCTTCTGCCTTATTAGACAGGACAAAATTTTTTTTCCATACATGGTCACCAACAAAAAATTCCATTTCGCGCCTTCGCAAATTATAATACCGAGCATTTCTTTTATGCGCTGAACTGATTTTTTGTTGAACCTCTTGATAAATGTTAGACAGATTACCTAGATTCTGAATCCAATAGTCTCTATTAGTTACATCAATATCGACATCATTTTTTCCATAATATTTACCGCTACATGGTACTTCTCGATTGAAATTTAAAAATGCAGGGCTATACCCCGTGACTTCGTGAACTGAAGTTCTTAATGCATATCCTATTTTTGGCAATTCTTTATCCCATAATTTATGATTTTTATCGATAAAACAGCGAATGGCAGTACAAATTGTCCTATTTGACCTTTCAACATAATTAGCTTGTGGATGGTAAAATGTAGTATATCTAATATTGGAATCATACCTTTCTACTAACTTCTTAAAGTCGTTACTTACGAATTGTTTACCGTTGTCACAAATAATATGCTGGGGTACCCCATATACTAGAAATACTTCATTTTCCAAGAATTTTATAACTGCAGCTGATGTAGCCTTCCTAAGTGGACAAATCAGGGGATATTTGGTTAACCAGTCACTCACCACTAATATATATTGAAACCCATTAGTACTGCGTGGTAATGGTCCCATCAAGTCTATAGCAATAATTTGCCAAGGAAAACGCACTGATTTTTCTGACCCCATCAACCCAAACTTTGCCTGATTTGTTGACTTCTGTGCACCACAAACTTTACAGGATTTTACGTATCGATAAATATCTCGGCGCATTTTTGGCCAGTAATATGTTAAAAGGACTCTTGAGTAAGTACGGTAATAACCCATGTGTGAAGCTGTCGGAACATCATGACATAATTTAATAATCTTTAAACGTTGCCCTTTTGGCACTAATAATTTCCACTCTGAAATATTGCTCTCTGAAGGAGATTTAGACGGTAGCAGTTTATAGACAAATCCATTTTTTACTTCCCATTGTGGATAACTCGTGGCATCTTTCAAAATATTTTCCCTTTGCTTAATATAAAATGAATCTAAATTTTCCAAATCAATCTCTAAATTTATACAATCAAAATTTTCCATCGCTAAAATTTCATCAGAATTTTCCGCAGTAGGTTCATCTACTGGGCTCCTAGAAAGAGCATCTGGCAACAAGTGAAATTTACCTTTCCGGTGTTGAATTTCAAAATCAAACTGACTTAGGCGTACAGTCCACCTAGCAATCCTACCTATCGGTTCTTTAATTTTGAACATCCACTTTAGTGAAGCGTGATCTGTTATAAGTGTGAAATGAACACCTTCAATATATGCCCTAAAACGTTCACAAGCAAAAATGCATGCCAAACATTCCTTTTCTGTAACGGAGTAGTTTCTCTCATTTCTTGACAGACTACGAGATGCAAAAGCAATTATCTTTTCAGCTCCCTCTTGTACCTGCGTTAAAACACATCCCAAGCCAAAATCTGAGGCATCACATTGAAGAGTAAAAGGGAGGCTAAAATCAGGACTGGTCAAAATAGGTGAAGATACTAAGGCTTGTTTGATATTAATAAATGCTTTTTCAGCTTCGTCTGTCCAAGAAATCTTTTGACCTTTGGATTTGTTCTTTAATAAATCATTAATAGGTGACATCAAAGTGGAGAAGTGAGGAATGAACCTCCTGTACCAACTACACATTCCAGTAAATCGTTTGATTTCTGTTGTATTTTTAGGCTGACTATATTCTACCATGGCCTTAACTTTGGCTGGATCAGTTTTCAAACCATGTTTATCTATTATGAAACCCAAGTACTTTAAAGATGGCCGAAAAAACTCACATTTGTCAAAATTTACTGATAAATTACATTCCTTTAATCGGTTAGCTACCTCATTCAATAACTGGATATGTTCCTCAAAAGTTGGGCTAACTATTATCAGGTCGTCTAG
The DNA here is from genome assembly GCA_918026855.4 of Phaedon cochleariae. Lineage (NCBI taxonomy): Eukaryota > Metazoa > Arthropoda > Insecta > Coleoptera > Chrysomelidae > Phaedon > Phaedon cochleariae. Next base: position 15,239,410 of record OU896709.1, on the reverse strand, counting down.
GTAAACAAAAATATTAGGTTCCATCTCTGGACCAAAGATTGCATCCATTAGGCGCTGTAGACACTGCGCAGCATTACATAATCCAAAAGGCATGACTTCAAACTGAAAAAGACCTCTGCCAGGTACTGAAAAAGCCGTCTTCTCTTTGGAAGATTCATCAAGAGGGATTTGCCAAAACGCGCTTCTTAAATCAATGGACGAAATAAATTGTGTATGATTCAACATTGATAATATTCTGTCTACAACAGGTAAAGGGTAGCTATCTTTCTTTGTCAAAGAATTAAGTTTTCTCCCATCAAAACAAAATCTAAAATCCCCGTTCGGTTTTTTTACCAGTAAAACAGGAGAGGACCAGTCACTTCTGGATGGTTTCACTACTCCTAGCGCCAACATTTTGTCCAATTCCGAATTCAGGTGACCAAGCATATAGGGTGACATCAAATATTGCCTCTGCTTAACAGGTGGTGCGCTTCCGGTATCAATGTTATAAGTTAATCTGTCTGTACGACCAAGTTTTCCCTTTTCCCCAAGAATTTTAAATTTTGAAATGAGATTATCAAAAGAAGCAGTTTGTTCCTGCGATAATCCTGGTAAGCTGTCTAAAGAAAAAATTCTATTTTCAGAGAAATCAATATCTTCAAGTAAAGAAGCACAAGAAATATTTTTATCAGAGTCCACACAAACTTCCCACATGTTTTCTTTGAAGTCGATTTTTACTTGAAATTTCTTACAAAAGTCACTGCCCAGGATGAAAGCATAACTAACTGAAGGGACTACTAAAAATTTGATAATCATGCATTTATTTTCAACACACAGAGGTAACTCTATAGAGCCCTGTACACTCTGTCTTGCTCCATCAGCTGTACTAACAAAATTATGACTTGATTTATTCATTTTTAAACCCAAAGATTCCAAAATCTGTATTCCCCTTTTCCCTACAATTGAATTATTAGCGCCTGAATCTAACAGTGAAACTATGCATTTATCATATAACTTGAATGAAACAAAAGGTCTGTTATCAAAACCATTTTGGACAAAAACTGGAGCTGTTGAAGCTACTGGGATCCTGTGTACGTTTAATCTCAATTTATCTAAAAATTTTTTTACAAATTCAATATGATTTCTATGATCAATAGAAGGATAAGCATTTGATTTAAATTTGGCCCTTGAAATTGGAGGTAAAATACGGCCATTGTGACAAAAAGAATTTACCTCCGTGACATGTTTCCCGAACATTTTTGACAATCCATTTTCCTTATACCTGGTTCCCCACACCCATAGCAAAAGGTATTCCTTTTCTGTGTACAATGTCTAAATGTGTGATTTGCCAGTTTACAGTTCCAACAAGTGACAACTTTAGGCTTATTAGCCTCCACTCTTGATTCTATGGGAGCGATATTGTTTTCTGTATGAGAGGGACCTGGTTGATTAGCACTCCTAATTCTAGAATGGTCAAATGTTCCACGGTTTCTAGATTGGTCGAATGTTCCACTGTTTCTGGATTGATTACCTCTGTTTTGTCCATACTGACCCCTGTTTCTGAAATGTCTATTATTATGATAACTATTATTATTTGAAGTACTTGGCTCCCTTTGAGCTTCAATTTCACTAAGTCCTAATTCGTATTCAACTGCACTGACATGTGACCTATTTAAACTGGTTTTAATTTTCTTTTCTCTTGAAACTTCTTCTAATATTTTAACATCTTGGATTAAATTGTCTAAGGTAGTATAACTGTTCAAAGCTAAACGATCTACAAATTCGGGTCTCAAATTCTTTTTGATCCACTTAATTTTTGTGCAAAGTGCCGGTGGTGCACTCAAACGGTTAAATAGTTGCTCCATGACAGAAACATAAATCACTATTGATTCATCTTCCACCTGCTTCCGATGTTTTATCAAATTCCACAATTCCTCATCATAGTCTTTCTCTAAAAAATCTTCCTCCAACCTAGTACATAAAGAGTCCCAATCATTTACAGAATCTTTGATTCTTCTCAGCCATAAAAGGGCTTTACCCTCGAATAAATCTAAAGCAGCATCATAGAGCTGTTGTTTGGTCACATGCCTTGCTTCAGCTAATTCTTTAACTCTCTCAAGAAATGATTTTACTCCTAGAGTTTTTTTTGTTCCATCAAATTTAATATTCCATTTATAAATGGCAGGTGGCTTACACGTAGGCTGTGGAGTTCGAGGTTGACTAAATTGATTAAACATACCCATTAGGGAATTTGACAAATCATCTGAAACAGTTGGGGTAGTGTCAACTGTTAAAATTTTACCTTCAAGAGTAGATTCTAATAAGACTGAAGTTGCATAGGCCTCATTTTTGAACAGTACCTGTGCCCTATCTGCTTGGTCAACCGTCATTCTTTGAATTCGATCTCCTACATGACCTAATCTAGAACGCAACCTTTGATATACTGAGTCCTTTGTTGAACCGCTTTCAAAATCAGGAATAGAAGTCTCAATATTCCTCAAAGTAGCTTCAATTTCTGCTCTCTCCTCCGCAAATGAGTATCCTGTTACAGTAAAGGTGGTTTGATCTTTATGTTTTTGAATAGCTTTTGCTAATATACTTCTTTTTTCATTCATGTTGCGATCTGTTATTATTCCCCTGATTCTAAGTTCATAGTTCAACTCATCTATCAATAAATGATTAGGTTTAAATTTGAAGGCAGCCATTATAGTAAAATTTTTGAAGACTCAACTGGGCAAAATTCAATTTTATTTATGAACAGGGCTCAAGTATTAAATAGTTACGAATGGAGAATCAAGTAATTTGTAGACAAGGGTCACTCTGTATAATATCCTTGTTCAGGATAAAAAAATTCAATTTTTGGATTCAGAATCCAAATTCAAAGATTTCAATAATAATTTTCAATTTGAAATTTAATCATAATTGAACACTCAGTATGTGTTCATATTCAAGCAAAAATCAAAAATTTCCACTTAATTTCAACTTTGAACAAATTCAATTCAAAATCAAACACTCAGTATGTATTCTTATTCAAGCAAAAATCAAAAATTCCCACTAAATTTCTTCAATTGGTCAATCAATTTGGGCCAGCGGGCTACCAAACTTTGAACAAATTCAATTCAAAATCGAACACTCAGTATGTATTCTTAACAAAAATTAGGGACCACCAATTTCTTTACACAACATTCTTATGTGCCTGTAAACAAATCAAAATTTTCCAAACCTCAAGTTTGATCAAAATAACTAAATTGTAATCTCCAGATTTGAGATTTTTCTCAAATAGTACCACTACTTGACCATTCAAGTAGATAAAAATCAAAATTAACCAAGTATTTACCATCAAAATATCAATGGTTAACTTAACCCAAAAAATTACCCAAATTTTTATAATCAGATTCAACTCCCCTGAGTTTTCTGCACCAAATATATTTTCACTCAATAAAATGACCACAAACCAGCAGCTGAAACTGACCACCAAACCTTAATTGAATGTTATGAAAAAAGAATTTTTCTTTCAACTTTGACCTTCAAGAATAATTTTCCATAAGTCCACAAGTGTGTTTTTATTTCTTAAAGAATGTGATAAAATAAATATCACCCAACAAAATCGGGCCCCACGTTCAGGCGCCAATTTAATGATACGAACTTTACCAATGTTCATTTATTTTTCATAAATAAAAATTAGAAAAGCAAGTCTCACCATTGGCTCCGGCAACTCTTGCGTCTGGCGAGCAGTTGGCTAGTGTCATAGACTACAGAAGATAAACTATAAGACAGTTCACTCGTTCATTTTTCGACTTCTAAGAGATCTCGCCGCAACCTAACCGACCGCTGGATTCTGCCGGCTAACGACTGCCGGGGCCTTTGAAATCGCAATCTAATTAGCTGTCAACCGACCGCAACCGTTTGGCGGTGCAATGATTTATAGAAAAGCAAAAAATGCAATGTTGGGCTGTACCGACAAACGGATTTCACTAAGTGAACTATCTTCTAGAATTCAGTAATCTTTGCTAGTGTTCTGATTTTGTTGGGTGGCTAGTTGAGCGCCACTTAGTTTTTTTTTAGTGTGAAACTAAGAAAATGTTATGGATGTTGAATTTTTAATTTGACATGAAATGAGAAAAACTAAATAAAAGTACACTTGTGGTCCCAGGTGTAATTTAATCAATGGAAATTGAAATTCAGCAAAATACACCAAAAGTTCTTAATATCTAAGTAGAATGATTGAATCCGCACTCATAGGAGTAGCATTACCAATTTAGCAGCAAAAAAAAATATAAAACCCCTTTAAAATATCCAACTCCCCATTACAGGCCTGTAGTGAAGCTCACAAAAATTTTATACTCATAGGGAACTCAAAAATAGTTAGTAATAAAATTGGAGTATATCACACATTATAACCGTAATTTGAAGATGTTGATGTTGGTCAAAGGTTGATTTGATATTATATCAATAAAACGTGGAGTAGGTGGCACTGGATCATCCTTTTTAACAAACAAATTGGAAAGGTCTTACTCTATTTCCATGTAGGTGGTAGGGTAGTATGGTCATTCAGCTGGCAGTGGAGTGGCCCCCTTAGAGAGGTCCTAGCACACTGGCCCAGCCATGTGCTTCCGTGACATTCTCACTAACAGCTGACAATGATGGAGACTTTCCTTGGGATCATGGACTCTCCAACGAAAGCCGGTACCCTGAGCTGAGGCCTGCCTGAGGGCTCCCAGGAAGGTAGAAATCTTGGGAATTAGTATCCCAGCCAGATGGTTGCAGTGGACGGTGAGAGAGAACTTCCCAGAATCCCCAGGTGCGAATGTCTGTGGTCTCGAGGATGATTGTGGTGATGAACCTAACGGCCTAAGACCACCCAAAATGGCCGGTATGGATAGTGGCCTCGCCTTCGAAAATCCCACGTGAAAGGCCCTCAAATCTATAATAGATTTAGGGATTTAGACACAATCAAACTTGCCATGGACTAGCAAAACCAAATAGAAAAATTCAGAGACTCACCTCCTTTCAGGATGGCCTTATCACCAGGAAAACCAAAATTCAAATGATCCATTTTTCTGGACCGAAAAGTGACCATCGTGCTCCTCACGATCGTCGGTTCGAAAATGGAAGAACCCGGAAGGCAGATTTTCTGCGCCAACCTGATTCTCATTCCATAGAAAAAAAATGCTCAACGTCAACTTTTACAAAACAGTGTTTCTGCTCATCAGAAAAAAACATCACGAGTTGTTGAGTTCAATCACGTGCTGTTGAATCAGTACCTGATTGGTCAGTCTACCTCCATTTCCACTACCCCAAAGAAATGTCATTTCCGCCTATTCAAAATTAGTGCGGGAGATAATTATTAATTATTAATGACAGCCAATAGTAATGCTGGAAACTACCTAGACTCTCCGACTGGTGGATAACTCTCTAGACTCTCTGACTGTTGAAGCATGGTGTCCATCCAAACAGCATAGGGTCATCTTTCTCGTACACGAACATTTAACAAGGACGCCAGATCACACACATCACCGAAAACACAACTCAAGGTAAGTAGTGTCCGCTTGTCCGGGGAAGATAGCCTCTGAAACCAACTAAAACAAGACGACGAAGAAATGGGGTTCCTGTCCATGAGGTGTCAGATTTGCCCAAAACAAAATAACCTACAATAAATATAAAGAAAAATGACGAATTTTCCACCAAATCTACCTTTCACTCAATAAATAACAAGGTAAGCCTTCTCCAAGTAATCACTGATTGTTTTTTTTTTTTCAACATTTCAGGATTTTAGACAATATTAACCATAACTCTTTAAATTTGTTTCAGAACAACAAGCTGTCCCCAGATATTCTGAACTGATGGACGAACTCTAATAAAAGCCCACCTTCTAGGAGTCTTTCTTTCTGGTAAGTACTAACAACTTTCTTTATTTTTTTATATTAATAAACTTTACTTTCTTTTAGGTAATATTGGAGTTTCCAGACATGGCCTATCCAAAACTGCATGATGACTAGAGACTAGAGATATTTCTTGAAGATAATCAAGTGATTGTAGTGATATTGTGTATTTTACTGAATAAAGGGTATTATACAGAGTGAGCAATGTGAACACATCATAGTGAAGATATTGATCAATTACTTAAATGAGGAGAAAACCAAAATTTGTAGGTTGGTATCTTCATGTTGATAAGTTCTTTATTTATTATTGAGTTTTCAAAGTATATATATTATGTAAGATGAAAAAGTCAATTTTCATGTTACACTCGTGTAACTTCATAAGTGTTTCTGCTGAAGATCATCGCGATTTTTTCATAAGAGATACATTCATAAATGGATTGCTCTCGACTCAAATTCGACAAAGACTTTTGGAAAATAGAACTTTAACTCTCAAAGATGCAGAAGATCAAGCCCGTTCTCTCGAATCTGCCCAGAAGCAGTCCGAAGTGTACTCGTCGTCTTCAAGTCTTGCTGCTACAGTTGATTCTGAATAGTAGCGAGTTCCTCTCGAAATCCCTTCATGAAGTGCTATTTTTGTGGAAACAAGTTTCATGAACGAAAATTATGTCCAGCAAAAGATGTTGATTGTGGCTCTTGTGGAAAAAGAGGTCACTTTCAAAAAGTTTGTAGAAGCAGGCAAAAATTCAAGCAAACATCAGCTTCCCTCATTACAGAGAATCAAAATTCAGTATTGGCAGCCGCACCGAAATGCTTGTCAAAGTCATTGACAGAAGTTTTTGTGAACAAGATACTGGCTGATGCGCTTATTGATACTGGGAGTTCAGAGACATACCTCAATGAAAGTTTCATCAAATCACATCACATTCAAATATTTCCAAGTTATCGACAAATCTCTATGGCCTCTACTGCTTTACAATCAACTATAAGTGGACATTGTTTCGTTGATTTAGAAATACAAGGACATTTTTATCCTAATATGAAAATATCCATCATACCTGATTTATGTGCTGATGTGATAATTGGTCACGATATACTCAGTCAGTACAGCAAAATTGAAATCAATTTTGGAGGACTCAAATCATCTCTCTCCATATGTTCATTAACCATGGCAAAAGTAGATCCACCACAACTTTTTTCAAATTTCATTTCCGAGGAAGTAAGAAGACTTCTGTCTGAAGGAATAATAGTAAAAAGTAACTCCCCTTGGAGAGCTCAAGCGCTAGTGACGAAGAACGAAAAACATAAAAAACGAATGGTTATCGATTACTCCCAGACAATAAATCGATATACGTTTCTTGATGCATATCCATTGCCTAGAATCGAGGATATTGTTAATGAAGTTTCCAAACATAGAGTGTTCAGTACAATAGATCTGCGAAGTGCTTACCATCAGTTGCCATTGAAGAAGGATGAAGAAATATTCACGGCTTTTGAGGCGGACAATCAACTGTATCAATTCAAGAGAGTCCCTTTTGGAGTTACAAATGGAGTAGCCTGTTTTCAACGAGTAATCGACAATATAATTCAAAATGCGAATCTATCTGGAGTTTATGCCTATCTTGATGACGTCACCATTTGTGGTAAAACTGAAGATCAGCACAACGAAAATCTTCAAAAATTTTTAAATGTATGTAAGACTTATAACCTCACTATCAACTATGAGAAGAGTAACTTCTGTAAAAAGTCTATTAAGTTACTTGGTTATCTTATTGAGAATGGCACTATCAAACCAGATCCTGCAAGACTCGAAGCGCTCTTGAACATAGACGTGCCTCGAGATACACACTCGCTCCAAAGAGTTGTCGGAATGTTTTCTCATTATTCAAGATGGATACCCCGTTTCTCTGAAAAAATCTATTCTTTAATAAATTCAAAAACGTTTCCGTTATCAGAGGAAGCCATTTCTAATTTTGAGACTATAAAAAAAGATATAGCAGATTCTGTTGTTACTACCATTGATGAAAATGTACCTTTTGTAGTTGAAACAGATGCATCTGAGCATGCAATAGCTGCATGTTTGAGTCAAAATGGTAAACCCGTGGCGTTTTTCACAAGAATGCTATCGCAATCCGAACAAAGGCTTTCAGCAGTTGAGAAAGAAGCATATGCTATTGTTGAATCACTGAAAAAATGGAGACATTACCTAATCGGCAGACATTTTCAATTAATCACGGATCAGAAATCAGTTTCTTTCATGTTCAACACTTCTCATACAAGTAAAATTAAAAATGAAAAGATACTGAGATGGAAGTTGGAATTAGCATGTTATAACTACGATATTATTTATAGACCGGGGAAAAGCAATACTGTTGCAGATACGTTTTCAAGGATTTGTAGTGCATCTGTTAAAAATCCTCTGTTCGAATTACATCAATCCCTTTGCCACCCTGGAGTTACTCGTATGAATCACTGGATAAGAACCAGAAATTTACCGTATTCTATTGAAGACATCCGAAAAATGACATCAGACTGTCCAGTATGCGCCGAAATTAAATCAAAATTTTACCAAAGCAGGAATAAAAATAAATTGATTAAATCGACAGCTCCTTTAGAACGCCTCAATATTGATTTCAAAGGGCCTCTTCCAACATGCACAGAAAATAAGTACCTTTTAACCATCGTTGATGAATACTCAAGATTCCCTTTTGGATTCAGCTGTCGTGACATGACTTCGAATACTGTTAAAAACTGCCTTGAACAAATTTTCTCAATATTTGGGATGCCTTCCTATATCCATTCGGACCAAGGATCATCATTTATGTCTGAAGAACTCAGGAATTACTTACATTGTAGAGGAATAGCGACTAGTCGCACAACTCCTTATAATCCAGAAGGTAACGGACAAGTTGAACGCTATAATGGAATAATCTGGAAATCTATTCTACTTGCATTGAAATCTAGAGGACTCGAGGTCAATCAATGGGAAATGGTTTTATCCCAAACTCTACATTCAATTAGATCCTTGCTTTGTACCGCTACTAACTGCACTCCCCACGAAAGGATGTTCTACCATGCAAGAAAATCTTCTTTTGGAAATTCTATTCCTTCTTGGCTCACGTGCCCTGGACCAGTCCTAGTGAAGAAGCATGTAAGAAAATCTAAATATGACCCATTAGTGGAAGAAGCCTATCTCATAGAAGCTAATCCTGATTATGCCCTAGTTCAATTCAGTAGTGGTCGAGAAGCGAATATATCTCTCAAGCACCTGGCCCCCAGAGGTGATGTAACCCTACATTTCAGAAATGATAACCCTGAATCTGATATGTTAATCACGGATCCTCAACATGAAACTATCACTACTCCTCATCAAGAAAACTGCGATCGTGCTTCTACTTCGGATTTTGGATTGACCATACAATCTGAAACATCTGACGATAATGAGAACCCAAGGGAGTTAATGAATACTCATTCAGAAACTATGGAAGATAGAGAACTGAATAACCGAATATGCGTCGATCCAGGGGATGCTAACAAAGAAACTAGACCTACTAGAAAAAGGCAACCTCCAAAGCACTTAAATGATTTCATTCTAAATTAAGTGGCGGAGAATGTGGTGAAATTTGTACTCTGTATATGTTTATAATTAGTTAGTCAAGTTTATTATGACGTTGTCAATCTATCAATGATGATAATTTGTCAGTATAGTTTTCAGTTGAATAAAGCCTTCAATTCTGAATAGGTATATCACTACACGATATAAACAGGACTGCTTACGAGACACTGTCGTCTAAGATACCACCTGGGAAGGATGGTTCTAAACCAACAAACGGTCTGTCGGTTCTGCTGTGTGGAACACGAAACGGCTGAACACATTTTATGTTCATGCTCTTGCTTAGAGACTGAGATTCGACACAGACAAATCTCACCTAATTCAACAATGGACTTTGTCAAAAAAAAGGTGGATTGTACAGTGAACTGTAACCTCTAAGGGTGAGTCACAATATACCCATCTGGGGTTGCAGTAAAGGAGCGGTAGTCACCCTAATCACATGGAACCTAACATAACCTAACCTTCAATGAGAAGGTAGGCAATTTTCATTTTTTTCCAGTACAATTATACAACGTTCGGCAAAATTTCGCTGATGGTGTGGCCAGTCATATAGTGATTTGAGCATTGTGAAAGAGAATTATGACCTGAGTTTTGATAACAGGATTGCTGATGACCCTCAATTTCATGTCAAGATTCAAATTCTTGGTGAAAGAAGTCCCTTATCGACATTCAAAACATAATATATAATATCCAATATGGTTCTTCAGCCAAGAAAATCGTGAAATAAAGTATACCTATTTGGGACAAGTAAATTGTATCAAGATTCTATTCCTGGGACAAATACTTATTTCTTTTCAGTAAGATATTCTTACACTCTTATAGCAAGAAACTGTTTTTTAAGAGAATATTCACTTGGCCATATCCAAGATCACACTTTCTTTGAATGAAGTGCGTATTTCTTCGAATGAAATGCGATTCACCCATGATATGTGGGTTTCAATACACATTTCCGATGTTTTTTATCACTTATATAACTGTCAATTTTCAGCATTGTCATACCGAATAGTTTTTTTTTCTGGACCGAATGAAATAAGCTAAATTAGCCTACATGTCATACACAGGGCTTTCTCAGTCTCCATCCATACTGGATTTTGGCACCATGAAAGCTCATACAGGGGGGTATAAATAAAATCAAATAATACCCCCAACTTCAACATCCTGTATCTCAGAATAAACGGAGCAAGTTATAGGACACGTGTTTAAATGAACTTTATGTATTTGCTAGAATGTCGCAAGGAAACATTTCTTGAATTTTTTCGGTGTTATTTAGATATATAGGTTGAACGATTCAATAAAAGCACATACCCGAGCACATATGTGTAAAGTTTTTTTCGGATAATTTGAGAACAAATTTCAATTATACTCCGGTTATATTTCTGTGGTCGTCATGGGCAGATCTGCCTATCTCTACTTACTTCCTCATTGACCTGAAATCTTTCATAGTTAACTAACTGTATGCACATACATTATCAACATTTAATATACCACTAAAGAGCGCGCGCGAATAGCCTCGAGGGTATATACTTCCTGTTCAAATAATTTCCGTGATAAATCCGTTGATTGAGATTAAGATAGAAAGTACGGAATAGTACGGAAACAGTGCAAGTATAGATAATGAACTCGTAATCTCAGATACCAACTATCTGATACGTAAAGTTACGGATTTGTGTCTGCATCCATTAGTAACTTCGATATTAAAGATACGAAAATGATTGAATCATAAAACTCACAGGATTTTTGACTTTCAAATCTTCTAACAGACAAAAAATACAATGGTCAATGGTTTCTATGAGAAACTCGAAAAAACGATGCTCAACTCTTTCTTGAAAGACTTGACAAACAATAAAATTTCCTCAAAATCCTTCAAAGCAGCAGGACGACATGTTGCGCTAACACAATGTTATAGCTTCTTCAAGTGCAATACTCAGAACACAACATTCATTCGCTGAAACTCTTCGAAGTGGGCCAATGAAAACGCAATAGACGCCGGAATAACTTCCGGGATAATTTTTATTTGAAATAACACTGAAATAGTCCGATTTTTATCCGACCCTCTACTGTTTTATGACATTCCCCCTTTCCTCCACTTGGCTGACCAATAGAATTTGAATAAATTGAATGCATCAATATAATACCACAAGTGATAATATTTTGCCGGAAATATTCGGTGATTGTTACGACAGCTTGTTGCCTAGTAATTTCGTGAATGACATTGTTATCAAAACTACGAGCCGTAGGCGAGTAGTTTTGGATCAATGTCATGATTGAATGAGACAATATATTATATAAGAAATAAGAAACATTATTTAAGTATATTCCAACTCAAACTGCGAAGAAGAATATAATGATAGTAATGAAATACAGAATTCAATTTTTTTTAAATTAACTACTTTCTTATAGAATACAGAAGAAACCATGAAAATGGTCGATTCTGATTGGTTCTCGAGATCAAGAGTGGAATAGTCACTAAAATTTGCCTAATTTACTGTTGCAACTGTAAAGAAGGGCTAATTCTTCCAGTTATCATGAATCCGAATATACACATACAGAACACGACACATAATACACATTATGAATAGTGGAAATTATCAATACACTACAGTCCTATAACATTTGAAGAAGCTACTTGGTTAACGAAACGTCGTGTTTTCATGGATTTCGAGTAAATTTTATCGTTTGTGGAGATTTTGACATTCACATTTTCTATCAAGTAATGGCCATGCGAGTAAATAAAAAACCAAATTATTCGATCATCCTCCTTTTTTGAATACCCATGCGATAAAAATAGCTAATATAGCTAAATAGCTTGCTAATTTAAAAAATTTTGTATAATTACCATCCATGTTGGATATTTTATTCGATTAACGCTTCTTCGGTTTTTTGAAATTTCATCAAAAGGACAAAGCTGCTGCGAGAATCCGGTTGGTTTTATCATAGATCTAAATACACACGTTTTATGCATATTATATGTAAAGATACTTTGTTTTTTTTCCTATGCGAGAAGGGCTGGAATCGAATTGGATGGAATTAAGAAGGCAGGACTAACAATAATGGGCGAGTGAACTGATAATGAATTATTGCCATTTAATTACTCTACTATGTCGTTGAGTATCTTTTTTATTTTCATCGCTTGGAGCGCACGAAAGGAAATGCCTATAATGTTCAAAGAACATCGTGCGTTCCTAGGGAGGATAGGGACAGGAGGTAGGTATTGGCATTTTTTTGAACTTCTGTAGATTATATGTTGTTGGGACTACTTCCTCAGGCAATGAATTCCAGAGCCTAGCCGTTCTATGTATGAAGGAGTTTTGATAAAGTGCTGTTCGACATCTTTCGAGGTTGACAACGAAAGGATGTGCTGACTGGGCTTGTCTAGTTCGTCTGTCTGGTATTGCTAGGGAAGGGATGATAGCAGAGATTTCCGAAGAACATTTCCCGTGGAAGTATCGATAGAAAAGGGAAAGGTCGCTGACCTTTCTACGGTGTTCCAATGATGTCAAAGAGCGAGTGAGTGTGGCGTCACCCACCAGGCGAATGGCTCTTCTCTGGGTGGAATCTAAGAGAATCAGCGTATGTTTTGGTGCTGAACCCCATATGTGGGAACAGTATTCTAGAACAGGACATATCTGCGCTTTGTAGATCATGAGAAGCTGTTGAGGTGTAAAGTAGCTTTTCGCACGGAACAAGAATTCGAGTTTTTGTGAAGCAGCTTTTGCGATGGATCTGACATGATAATCCCATGAAAGAGTGTTGATGGAAACACCGAGCATAGATATGGTGGGCTTGGTGGGGATGGTGGTGCCAGCCATTACAATATCGGGCATACTGAGTTCCGCCTTTCTAGGGAAAATACAGGCTTGAGTTTTGTTGCTGTTGAATTCAACTAGGTTGTCGGTTTCCCAGGCTGTCTCAGCAAGGTTTCATTGACAGCATTGACCTGCCTGCGCCGTGAGTTCTTAGTGTCCTGGGAAGGTATGGGAATTCTGGAAGAGAACGCAGTATGGAGGGTACTATCATCTGCAAAGCTGTGGATGGGGCAAGTTGTTACTCCCAACAGATCATTGATATGAAGAAGGAATAATGTTGGTGCCAAAATCGATCCTTGTGGAACGCCGGAATTGATGCCAATGGTATCAGACGATACACCGTCCACCACCAAGTGAAGCGATCTGCCTCAAAAATAAAACTCGATAAAGCTGAGGTGGTAAGCCGTATGATGGTAATTTGTGGAGGAGTCCTTCGTGCCAAACACGGTCGAATGCTTTCGATATGTCCAACGCGACAGCTAGAGATTCCTCGTGTTTTTCTAATGAAGCTTGCCATAAATGGGTGACGTAGGTAAGTAGATCTCCAGTAGATTTTCGGTGGCGAAAGCCGTATTGTCTATCATTGATGATTCCTGATTTCTACAGATATTTGGTAAGCTCAATATTGATGGTTTTCTCCAGCACTTTGGAGATTACTGATAACAGGGCAATGAGCCTGTATAGTTGTTGGGCAGGTTCTTGTTCCCTTTTTTGGGAATTGGTTGGACTCTAGCTGTCTTCCAGCATGATGGAAAAATACCCGACCTCTACGAGACGGTGAAAAACTTGCAGAGAATCGGTGTTAATTCTGGTGCACATTTTTTGAGGATAATGGGTGGAATTCCATCAGGACCGTTAGCCTTATTCGTTTTGAGACCAACCAGAATTGATTTTTGCAACACTTTTCACGTTTTTCTAAAGTTAAAAATGAGTTTATGCGTTGTTCAAAATTGTTGAATTTCAGAGCTCATTTTAAACATACCGTCATGGCCGCCATTTGACGATACGTAATTCTAGTATAGTTTATTCAAAGTAATAATTGGAGCATCTCTAGCATAAATCATACGCTGGGATAGCGTCTGTTGGTTTGAAGGTCGTTTGACAAGACATCCCTTACTCGAAGCGCTCCAACTTGCTAAACTATACCTTTATTCAGAGTATATATTATATCTCAACTTTCTAGTATTCTTTGTGTGATTTGAAAATATCTAACAAGCAAGGAGCAAGAACATAAGTACATCCCAAATAATTGCAATAGGATTTGGGTGGACCTTCAATTTATCCATGGCTAATGTGGCACCATCTACTAAATGACTGCAGTTGCCTTGGAAACTGCAACTTATGCTTATGTACACAATCTGTGTATGATTCAAATCATATAATATAACGACATAAACTCTTTTATTTATATTTGAACAGATGTTTGAGCCATCAACACTTCGAAACCTATACAGGCAAGGGCAAGAGAGTATCATACCATACCAGCTGCCATCATCAAATTTGTTCTTTTAAATACGACTTTGGATAATTTATTATGGGTTTTGAGAGCTTTCAATCTTTTAAAATCAACAATGTATCGCACTTATTCAGAAAAAGTGTTTGTTTTTTATACAGATAAAAATCTATTCTCTATTTCCTTCTCAAAATTAGAGTTCTTATGGAAAATGCGATTAATATGAATATATATAATATAATTTTGAAAGGAGTAAATCTATATCTTGTTTCAGAGCAAATTTGGAGTTCGAATTAAGTAAATATGTCTTGCATGAACTCTGGATCACATTCAATCAAGCACATCCATGAATTGTTTATAAAGAGATATTGAATTGGCTCAAACAATCAGTTTGATTAAAAATGACAGAATATTGATTCAATCAAATATTCAAGTGATTCAATGAAATATTTGGTTAATTCAATGGAATATTTTGTTGATACAATGAAATATTTCGTTGAATCGAGAGAAACTGCATTTCAATGCGACAAACTGTTTTTTTGAACCAAATTCAGTATTTATTCGGGAATTTTCTGGAATTTCACATCGATAGAATAAACTAAACTAGAAAACTAGTCATTAGTTTTCTTCACTCTTGAGCTGATGCGAGGCTATTTCAGTATTTATCCAGCTGATATTTTATCATTTATACCCGAAGAATCAGGCTTCACGTGTATGATGGATTCGAGGCAGACATAGACGAGGCGAAAAGAACGTCATCTAGTAGCGAAAATTTAATTTGATGTTGAATGAAAGAAATATTTCATTGATAGGTATTACCTCGGGTATTACATATTTCGTTGCTCTATTCGCGAGCAAATGATCCGTTCGAAACGAGTCCATTGCTACATAGGAATAACAAAACTTGTATATTGTTTCAAAGATATATTCTTATCAAAATGATCATTATCTCATCAAATCAACAAAATGTAAATAGTTGAATCGACATCGACCTTATTCTGGATAGACATAATTCGTTTTTGAGATAACCATATATTCTGTTGATGGAATTGATTTTATACTGTTGATTCGTTTAAACTACATTCTTGATTCCAACAAGATGCATCTATGAAATGATCATGTATCTGATTATTTCAAGAAATAATTGCTCAGTCGATCGAAAATATTTCAAGCATAAAAAATTTGTTGATGCAACAAATCTTTTTTTTTTCGTGTTGCATCTCTTACTGTTAGCAGTGCAGATAGTGAATCCATAAGGAATATTTGTGTTATTATATATGTACACTCGTCTTCAGAGAACATGTCGCAGTTGGACGGTATATGAGCGCTCTCATTGCAGCGGTGATTAAGAGAGCTGGCAACGTCCATATGCGACATGTTTTCTGAAGACGAGTATGCTTGGTGAACGTTCTCTCCTCGGAGCTTGTATTTATATATTTTGAATTAACAAATACATTGGGACCATGGTGCCCTATCAACATTTCTAGATATCCAACGATCATAACTACATTGCTTTATATATTTTTTTGTCTACATACATTGATTCGCTGAATCTAAATAAAATACATCTGATGAATATACTTTTTCTTTTCTTGTCATTTGTCCTCTTCCTAGGATATCTTCTTCTCTATCAATATAAGAATTGAGAGTAAAAAAACGCAAGTCTGATCAAGTATTCTCATACACCCAAAAAAAGAAATTCTTTAACCAACAAAATCTGCTTCACTTCAAGCATATGGTTTTTTTTATATATGCTCAAATGAATATTTCCCCATTATGTGAAATTTATTTTCGCTGAAAAATACTTTCAAAATGAGACAATATTTTTTGTGTTGAGAATATTAGGGTATATCTTCATATAAATAATTCGAATATTTCTTACAATGAGATGGAAATGTTCAATTTGAATATACCATATGCTTACTTGAAGAAGAACAATGTATTTTAGTCAAGCATATAAAATTGTTATTTCAATATACTATGACGATATTAATTTTTTGCTTCAATATAATACGTTTATTTCCATGGACGGTTATTTCTGATTGAGAAATAAAGATACTTGGTGTAACAAGTATATTGTTTTGAATAAAAGATGTCGAAATATCTGAATGAGAAATAAAATTGGCTTAGTTAAATGACATACTAACCTGAGACTTTATAGCTGTCCAAGCGATAGCTGTCGGTGAGATGGAAGATGAAGAAAATGTTGAATAATGTTTATGTATGTATGTATGATAGACGAATCAACATTTTCTCACAACAAAATAATGGGAAACTCGAATGAAGAAATCAGTAGATGATGATTATTGAATCAAGATAATAGTGATATTTGATACAAGAATCAATATCTTTCTTACAAGAGAATTTAATAATTCGGAAATGAATCATGTATTCTTGAATGAAGCAATAAAGTCGAAGACATGAAAATATTGATATGAGTAGAGCAAAATGCTCTTTTCAAGAGTATTTATTCAGCATTACAAAATATATTCCCACTCAGAGTAATTCATTTTGAAAAAATATATTTTCATGCAACGAAAAATCTTTTTTATATGTGTAACTTGAGTTGGAATGAGCCACATCATTTTTTTCAAAAATTTTCGATAAAACAGGCTATCCTGCGGAATTTAGAGAATGCTGACTTTTAATTGACCCCACGTTTTAGCATAGCGTCAACTCGAAGGAGGGGGGGGACTGAAAATTTTAGCCCTCATTATAGACAAATCTTGACAAATATGCTATAGCTTTTTCCAGTATATTCCCAACTCATTATCTGTTTTCATTTTTATCATTCGGATTCAGATTCATATCAAGTTTCGTTCTACGAGAAAACATTTATACAAAACTAATCTATTAAGAATACTACCATAGTTTAATAAAGACTTACAAACTGATAGAATTTTAGAATTCGACCCAGGCCAGGCCATCACTAGCGATAAGGTTATTTATTTACTAAATATAGATAGTTTAACAGGGGTCTACTTTCTTATCTCGAGGTTAGAAAGAAAATAAAATATCCGATTAGGACAATAAACCATCCTCTTTCTATAAATAATATTGGATATTTCAAGTTTCCTATCGTATATTCCGATACTTTTTCAATGCATTAGTGAATGAAGGAATCATCAATTTATTAGTTGAAATCGTTATATTTCGAATTTCGATGTAGATATCTTGAGGACGAATTGTTCGGATCAAAATGAGACTTCATTTTTCACTCTCCGAGCTACAGCAACTGTAATTAGCGTAAAAAAAACGATTTTTCAAAATTGTTACTATCATGACGGAAATTGTCCAGTGATAGGGCTCCATTTTGCGTTCAAATTCATACGACCAACGTTGAACGGACGTTTTCTTCCTAAAACAATAAGGTCTTCTATTTATAATCAAAATCCTGCTAAACAACAAACTGAGTCACCCTATAAATGAAACTAGATATTTAAACTTGACCCTCATTATTTCACCCCTTTTCGTATTTTCGCAGGCAGAATTATTTCTATTGCAGTTACCAAGAATATTCAAGTGCGTGCTTCGGAATAAAGCGTGCTAATTTCCAATGCAAAAATATCGTCAGGAGCAAACACTAAATAAAGATTTTTCTCGGAACGCTTGATATAAATATGAATAAGTATTTATGGGTATGAAGAACACTCATTATTGCTTCGCTTGAACTTGAATACTTTGGTTTGAAGAAAATAAAAACGTGCTTTTATTTACAGAGCAAACGAGTACCCGCGAGGTGTGAAAAAACAGCATTGTTGAACAAATAGAATGAAAAGAACAGCTAAAAGCTAACATCAAAGTTTATCGTTTGATTTACACAGTGAAATTATGAGCATCACTTGTGTTATCTAATATATAAATAAATTGTACGAGTATTTCACCTTAAGAAGGCTACTGTGCGGGCGCAACATACTAAGAAATCTAGGCCTGTGGGATCAGAAGTAATAAAGAATTTGATAATTTAATTTTACATCAATACCTATTAACAAGCCATGCACAAGGTACGTTAAACAAAAACTCTGACAGTTACTGATATTTTCTTGGTCCGAATGAATCATGTTCGAAAAATTAATCATCATGTTGTCACCTTCGTTCATACAACAGCACCATCTCCTGTCGACGTGATGCATTCCGATAGCCACCTCAATTCCATAATGTTGTTTGTAGGAGTCGAAATTTTCGAAAGCTTCCCTTCCTCGTCTTCCGGTCGCGATTTCAGATTCAAAAGGGCCACCCGCAGCTACTTTCATTTCATAGGTAAATACCAGGGCCGACTCTGGTAGAGTAGGCCCTGTATATACCTTCTGGATCGTCAAAGTGCTGTCCGACGATTTCAACTGACGATTTCTGATGGCTTCGTATTCAATGGTTTTCAGCTAGTGGTGCCCGCGAGAGTCTCGTTTTCGAGAGTCTCGCATGGTCTCGTCTCATATTCGAGACAAGACTCGAAACGAGACTCGGACAAGACGAGACGAGCCTTTTATTGGTCTCGTCTCGAGTCTCGTGCAAGACTTCTCGTGTCTCGTGCGAGAGCCTCGCAGGTAAATATTTCTACGTGCCGACTGCAGACTTGAGAATTTCATTCATAATAAAACATATTTAGAAAGAATTCCATAAGAAAACATCGAAATCGCCTTATTAATGAATCTGCACGATGTTTGTTATGTCTTAACACTCTTAACGACTGGGTGAAGAACAAGAACATTTGCGATCGTGAAGGCAGATCTGACTGATAACGATTTTTTTTTCTCCAATCGGCAGGGATAGTGGCTTTTTCCTGCCACTCAACAGGCAGAAAAGGTGTACTCTTACTGCCTAGGCAAAAGTTTGTTGCTATTCCAAGAAGTTCTAATGAAAGTTGTAATCAAAATTGACACTGACATTGGGTGAAGACAAAATGATGGAGTTTACAATGAAAATATTACACAAAATTGGTTCTATACAGGGTGTTTCATAATTGAATGCTGATCCTAAAGGGCGATAATCCTTGGATGATTTTAAGAAAAATTCTTCATGTGAACATAGGTCCGTAACAGCTTCGTTTCTGAGACACAGGATGTTGAAATTTAACAAAAAAATCAGTTATATATTCCCTAATATCTCTAAAACCGCTCTGGCTTTTTTCTTCAATTTTGATACATGCCAAGTATGCATAGAAATACATTTTTTCCATGATAAGTATTTCTTAATTTTCATCAGTGGCGTCCCTGTGTACATACCCTGTCATATTTTTCATCAAAATAATGATACGCCACTGTCTTTTTCCCAAATGAATATTATTTTTGTAATTATCCTCTATCTTCTCATAAAAATGGTCTCTTGTCTTTTTTTCGTCCGACGAGCGGTTTTTGAGTTAGAAAATAAAATGCATTCATTTGCTTGTCCCTGTTCCCCCACGATCTATCCAGCGATTATGGAAGTTTTGGTTTGAATATTCGCTTGCACTAAAATGAGCAGGTGCACCATCGTGCATAAACCACATGCGAATTCGCATTAAAATAGGGGCCAACAGAATTGGCAAATTATCTTCAAGAAATCGGCGATAATTATGTCCATTCAATCTCGCTGGTAAAAAAAAGGTCCAATTAGGTAATCTCCAATAATTCCAACCCAACACTCAATGAGAACTGCTCCTGGTGATGAGATTCCACGATTGCATGCGGATTTTCCTCGGCCCACAAATGATGATTATGAAAATTTCTGATCCTGTTTTTGGTAAAACTAGCTTTGTCCGTGAATAAAATTTCTGTGTCAAATAAAGGATTTTCAGTAACTTTTTGGAGAAACCATTGGCAGAAATTCACGAGGATGTAGAGCCTGAACCCGTTGAATGTGATAGGGATATAATAAATAGTCATGAAGAATCCTCCATACTAGACTATGGGCGATATTCAAATTATTGGCAACTTGCCTCGTACTTATTTCAGGATTTTCGTCAACTGAATTTTAAACAGCTACCTCAATTTCTGAAGTTCTTGCAGTCCAATGTACTCCTTTCGAGTGATGATTTGGCTTAAAACTTCCTGTTTCACATAAGCTTCTGTGGGTGTTTGAAATCGTTCGAGCATCAGGAACCATTCTATTTGGGAAGCGCTCTTGATACAGTCGCCTGGCTTTATATGTGTTCCCGTCAGCAAGCCCATACAGGTAATGCATGTCTGCTAATTCGGTATTTGTAAAATTTACCATGTTTTTTTTTTAATAAGCAAGTTCTTATAATGTGAATAATATCACGTATCTAGCTAAAGAAGTGTCAAAATTGTTTATTCTGAAAACAACGAAATGTGTTCTTAGCATACTAGATGTTTCTAGCCCACAAGATAATCCTACTGCTCTTCAACGTCTGATTTCGCGTAGGGACAAGCAAATGAATGCATTTTATTTTCTAACTCAAAAACCGTTCGCCGGAAGAAAAAAAGAAGAGAGACCATTTTTATGGGAAGATAGAGGATAATTACAAAAATGATATTTATTTGAAAAAAAGACAGTGGCGTATCATTATTTTGATGAAAAATATGACAGGGTATGTTAACAGGGACGCCACTGATGGAAATTAAGAAATCCTTTATATTGGAAAAAAATTATTTCTATGCATACTTGGCATGTACCAAAATTGAAGAAAAAAGCCAGAGTGGTTTCAGAGATATTGGGAAATAACTGATTTTTTTGTTAAATTTCAACATCCTGTATCTCAGAAACGAAGCTGTTGCGGACCTATATGTTCACATGAAGAATTTTTCTCACAATCATCCAAGGATTATCGCCCTTTAGGATCAGCATTCAATTATGAAACACCCTGTATAATTTGGAAAAAAAATTCTATGTTTCACACGGCAGCAAATATACATACATTGACTAGGTATACTTTTGCGCCTAGTAAGACAAATAACTATTTTCTTAGATACCTATTTCTCAAATAAGTAAAATAATGTTGGACTGAAGTTTTTGTTTTGTTTATTTGTTCAGAATAAGTATACGTGTTACTTTTTATTTTATTTTTATAATATAATATATAATGCTATGTTTTTTTTCTTGTTTAAATGTATGATGTAAGTATGTACATACATATTAGGTACTTTCTTTTCAATAAATAATGTTATTTTTGTTGAAATTTTCTCTTCCTACTTTTACATTATACCTAAAAAGTAGGTAAAGGAAAATATCCCGTACCAGAGTGGAACAAGATTATGCATGACGAAATTGCGATACATTTGCGAGACTCTCGTTCGAGACTCGAGACAAGACGAAACTCGGGGCTGCGAGACGAGAATCGAGACGATACTTCATATTTTATTGGCGAAACGAGACGAGACTTAATGAAACTCTCGTCTCGTTGGTCTCGTGTGAATCACTATATTCAGCAGAGGTTCTTGTATGCTCAGTAAATGAGGCTGAATTAAACTGGTCAGGGCTGTTAGTAGATCTACTGACTCTGCTGGAAATCAGTGTTCCGAAATATAAAATCAAGAAAACATTTTCATGGTTTTCATCAGCAATCAGCGCAGTTGATCATCAGCTGGTGAAATTTGAATATCTTTCTCAGCGTCATTCATCTGGATAATAGGCGTTTATGGCAATTTCTGATATTGAAATTGATATTATTAATTCATTATTGATAAGACAAGCCTTGTTTAAAAAACAACGGAAATAATCAAAATCGAATAGAAATAAATGTGACATTCTTTCCCCTTCTAAAATTATGACAGTTCACTGAAGCCGCATTAGATTTTGTCAGACAAAGACAAGAATATGTTTTCTCTCATTTTGAATTGATATGATATTTTCAACTCAATTTTTAAGAAAATAATTTTTATGAGACGCATGTTAAATGGAATTTAATTCAACATAAATCCACTAACCTTCTACATATTTGTAATAGACATCAATTAAATGAAGTTCATTTACAACACCCCAAGATGTTCCAGCACATGCATAACAACACAGAAATATTTCATATACATACGTAAACATTGCGATGTTTCAGATGACATGTCTAGAGATTCGCACGTGAGACATTTCAGGCAGAGAATTTTTGTAATGAATATGAAACGTATATGTGTTGACATATTTTTGAAATATATTTGACATATCATAGAGAGATTCAGAAATGTTTATTAGGCAACTTTTGAAATGTTTCAGAAACGTGTTGTGTTTACTGGGATGAGTTTATGTATCTTCATTTTTAGTGAACCTTGCAGTATCCCATTTCCGAATGTTTCATTAAATTTAAAAGGAATTAATGTGATTGATTAAGTTTCTACCTGATGGCAACCTTATTACAGCTTAGTGTCTCACCCACTTTCAGCTCACCCCATAAATAACGAATTTCCCTATCGACGTTCTCAATCTTCAATCTCATAATACCTCTAAAAAGAGTTCTGAAAAATAAAACAAAAGGTTCGTTTTTATAATACCAATCCGTTCCATTCTACCAGTCAGATTGGCGCCGCAATGTAATGGTCCTAAAAACATAACCCCCTTATAAGGACTTAGGAGGGGTGAAGGGTAAGTTGAAAGGCTCGGTTTCGATGGACGAGAGGTATCGGAGATTGTAAAGCAAGAAAAAAGTTGAAGAGGTAGTTTCGGATCCATAGACGTAGTCGAGGGGTATTAGCGTACCATTATTAAAATTTCAAAGTTAGATATAATAATTAGATATGCATCTTAATGTTGATCACTTACATCAAAGCGAGTTCCAATGGGAATAATATTGATGCACGTTATGCTTGTTTGAAAATTCAATGGTTTCCTGCATCCGCCAATTTGAGTTTGATACTCGGTTTGATATATATACTTGCTTCAAGATCATGGAGAAAGCTATCAATATCGAGCTCATAAAATACCTGGAACATTCAGGTATTATCAACGATATGCAATCAAAATGGCTTCCGTCCTCAGAGATCAACTGGTGACCTGCTCGCTTACGTCTCACATATATGGCAGCAATCTTTAAAAATATGGTGAAACCTCAGCCGTGGCACTTGATATCTCCAAGGCATTCGATCGAGTCTGGCACTACGGACTCCTCGACAAGCTTCCATCTTATGGCTTGCCTCTCCTGCTATGTTTTCTGCTTGCTAGGTTTCTCTCAACATTATTTCTACTCCATATCAACGATTTGTTGGAAGCAACTTCATGTCCAGTTCGCAGCTTCGCGGATGTTAGTACCCTTCATGCCACCTTTTCATCCAGGGCTCCAATACCACCCAGGCAGATCAGAAACGAACGAGGAAGAAATGTTGACAACATAAATATGGACTTTTGGCAACAGTTCTCGAATGGGGATCCAATAACTTGGTAGACTTCAATGCAAACAAAACACATGCATGTCTTTTCTCTAGAAAAGCCGATCTCACTGTGCCCAACATGAGCTTGTCAGGAGTAACCATACCTTTGAGGACATCTATTTTAATGCTTGGTACTACTATCAGCAATAACCTTTCTTGGATGCATCCCAAAAACATGGTTTTCTGTTTCGGGCCAGGAGCTATTTCACTTCCAGTCAGCTGCTCATGATCTATAAGGCACAGATCCGACCTTTCCTGGAATACTGTTCCCATATTTGGAGTGCAGCACCCAAACATACCCTGAAACTGTGGGATACTGTCCAAAAAAGGCAATTCGTCTCGTGGGTGATGCCCCGCTCACAAACTCACTCACTTCTCTGGAACACCGAAGAAAATTTGACGATATATGGCTCTATTTTATAGATATTTCCACGGACGTTGCTCTTCTGAAATAACGACAATTGTTCCTCCCTTGGCAGACCCTGCGAGATTAACCCGTCAAGTTGAGGCTTCGCACCTCTTCGTGGTCACTTTGGAGACATGCAGAACATTTCTTTCTAAAGACTCGTTTATCCAACGAGCAGCGAGGCTCTGGAACACATTGCCAAGGGAGGCATATAACCTCCAGTTTTTCAAGAAGAACACCTACCTCATTTCCCTTGGTTCTCACGATGTTCTCTGAACATTACAGGATATCCCTTTTCCCAGAACATAAAAAAAACTCATCACACACAGAAAGAATATCTTTATATCCAAAAAAATATCTTTCATTCCAAGCATTATATTGCGATGAATTTATTTTTTCAGAAAATAACTTTCAGAGATAATGGAATGTTCGTTTTTTCGAATTATGAAAAGTATGAGTATGATTTGTATTGATATAGGACAAATAATCTCAAAAATCTAGAGAGAAAGAATTTCCCAGATATCTATGACTTCTGCCGCTTTCAATTCAAGAGGAATTGAAGTGCTGGTACACAGAGAAAAACAATTCTTTGAATTTAACAAATATTGTTAAATTCAAAGAAATCCGAAGTTTGAATAGGTCCAACAAACAAGCTTGGTCGAATCAAAGTTTCCATTCTTTTGATTTTTCAAATAAGAGATTTTTTTGTATCTATATAATTTATTGAAAATGATATGATTCATAATTTGGAAGAAAGTGTATATTTGTTTGAATCAAAACTATTTCTTTGGATTTATTATCAGAATTATTCATTGTGAATAAGTATAATTTGCATCAAAGAAATGAAAGCTTGAGGGAAACAAGGAAATTATTTGGAAGAAATAAATAATTATTTGTGAAGAATAAATATATGTAAATGAAATTTGTATCAAAGAAATCAGAGCTTGACAGAAACAAGAACATTCTTTGGAAGAAACAAATGATTATTTTGTGAAAAATAAATATATGTAAATGTAATTTGATTCAAAGATGTCAATGCTTGAGAAAAATAAGGAGATTGTTTAGAAGAAACAAGCTCAAATAATGGATTTCCTTACCAGAAATAAATTGTAGATTTGAACGAAATCAAAAATTAATAAACTCAAAGAAATAGAATCTTCCTAAGAAGAAATTCATTTCTTAGAAAACAATACTCCTCTTGGAAGGAATTGAGAATTAACAACAAAATTGAACTTTAACAAACTTTATTGAATAATAGAAAAAATGTGACAGACACACTATTTTGGTTCGATACTACAGAAGTCAAGATACATGATGATCCTGAAGCAGGTTGATCGCTGTTATTTGTATCCAACCTCAAATATTTGGCAGGTGGATCATCGGCTCTATATCATCCGGTGCATCAGCATCAATAAAAATGTTTTCGGAAATCACTGGAGTATTCACATCAATGACAGACGTAGCAGATTTCTTATTGCTCTCCTGAAAGTAAAGTATTTTTTAATGCGGGAATAGATGAAATATATGCATAACAAGGAAATAAAAATTCCATAACATTGAAGTGCATTGATGACAATTTTTTATATGAAGAAAAGAGCTGTGATAATTTTTGTTCTAGTGATTATTTTCTCTATATAGTTACATGATATCTCAAAATACTTATACAGGGTATATCTGGAATAACACCGAAAAAATTCAAGGGGTGATTCCTGAGTTTTAATATTCTCCCGAAGATACCAACATATAGAATCAAAACATTCAACATACTAATTATCATTTGTTTCTTGGAAACAAATATTTTGTTTCAAGTGAAGCTGTTGACATTTGAATTAAAGAAATATTTATTTGACTGCATGGAATCTTCCATTGAGAATCATTGAAGAATTTGAACGCCATTTCACTGGAATATTTCAATATACAGCAGATTAGAAACTATACTTATCTACGAAATATCACACATACCTACCTACTTATTCGTACATCCTTCTATGACCTACCAAATTGCACGGTTTGTCTTTTTGATGGAGATCGGTATGAAAACATCAGATAATCAACAAATCATATAAAATTCCGATTTTCAAGTATGAATTACAATTCCTCACCTCTGAAAATTGGGACCAGATGACCCAAATGCCATTCTTCTGAAAAATCCATCACTACACATTAAGAGAATAGTGAAAATCTGTATATATGCTGTGGAATTAACTATACTAAATCACCACTGTACGATACGACCCGGCGAATCACATCATCAGAGATACAAAACGAATGCGTTATGGCGGGTCTGGTAGTTGTATACGTTTCAGACAGGGTTGCCAGATGGAGCCGGAGAGCTCGTGAACCTTTTATATCATCTGTATAAGACAAGAAATTCTTCTGATGAATCAAAGGATGAAGGTCTAACAATTGCATGTCATCATCTCCTTAATTTTTCAAGTGTAAAAATAATTTGAAAAATTAACTTGCCGCTGTAAACCTGAAATTATATTATGATGTCAATTAGACATTGTAGAAAAAATATACGAATTGACAGACGGTTTTGATGAGAAGTAGGTGCCAGGCGAGTCCAAAGGTGAGGGAAATATAATTCGAAGACCAAAATTAAAGTTTGCTGACTGGACGTTTACCCGTTTTTTAAAAATACTTGATGACCGAGCATTTCAGCTTCAAAATTTTGCTTCAAATTGCGTATCAGTCATGTCCAGAATAGGTATTCAGCTCGAGTAAAGATACAACTCCATATTGGGTTTGCAGGAGATCCAGCTATAAAACATCAATTCTTGAATACATGTCAAAAAGCCATTGACGACCCAAAGACAAAAGCGCCTAATTTGTTGTCAGATCTGGCAACCCTGATTTTGGATATAGAAACAATAGTCACGCTACCGAACTGAACAATAATTAAGACTTTAAGTTTTGGTTTGGTGATTTTTTCAGTCATGGGCATCGTCGATTTTACTTTGGTAGAAGAACATAAGTCAGTTGTTTTTACTTTTTCTGTATCTGGATTCTCATTTTCCCAATCATGCGAACATTCGACTACACAACAAAAACAAGCGCATATAATCAAAGCAATATTTGATTTGGACCAAAAATCACCATATTTTGTTATAAATTGTGCTGTCATTCAAAAGAACAATTCCATAATGTAATTTTAATAAGCATTTATTCCAGATGAATGACACACTCGCTCTGTTCAAATTATATTTCTTAAATACAAATGTTTTGTTTGTGCATGACAACTATATCAATTGTTCATATTTATATCAAAATTATTTTTCGCCAACAATGTGATATTTCTGTTCAAAATAATATTTATTTGCTCCAAGTAACATTTATTTCTTCGAAATAAATATATTTTCAACAAATGCTATTGTTTCACCCAAACAAATGTCATTCAAATGAACCGATGATTTCAAACAAAGAATTTGATTTGGTTTCAAGAAATAACAATTGTTTCTCGCAAATAACATTTATTTCTTGCAAACAAATATAAGTCAAACAAATGAGATTGTTTCACGCAAAGAAACGTTTTTCTCTGTGTACATTATCGCACATTGAAATCATGAATCGAGGCACAATATATCAATATTTTTTCGATATAAACTATCAGTAAGCAGAATTTTCAGCTTTCCTTTTGATTCTCAAGAACACCTGAAAGAAATTGTTTACCTCTAGGACTTGAAGTGAAGATTCAATGTGAGAATCACGAATGCGATATCCGAACCCCCATGAATATTTGAGGTACCTACGCTTATGTTTTTCTGGACCTTGAAACTACTTTTAAACTTGTCTTTTTTTTACCATCTACGCGGATGCATTTTAAAATTCACGGTCAAATAAAGGAGAGAAAAACGTGAGCCCCAAGTTAAAATTTACAGCGCTGTGTTTGGTTAACGTAAACAAAAAAATTACAACGAATGATAGTCCGGTTAGGTACCCATATCGTTCAATATATGGGTTTGAATAATCAAACTGAATTGTCATTGTTATGCCTTCCTAATTCCACTTTTGCATTGTGACCTTGAATCTATAAAAAACCGATTGGGGTTCCGTAGAACCGTAGAACACATTATAGAACCATAAATTAAATAGGTACCTACACGAAACAATGGGCACGTTTATACCGTGAGGATAGGTATTTGGTATGCTTACCCAACTGATCTGACCAAATTCAAACCAAATAATGACTTAGTTGATGTTAGTTCACAGTCACACCATGTACCTATACCTTTAGATTACATATGTTACCAACTTTGTTATGCTGTGTTATTATTTTGAGGTTTCAGGTTGTGGAACTCCACTTGAATACGTAAATAACGAGATAACTAATAAATAGCAAAATTCTAAATTATTGCACAAATTTGAAGAAATTTATATGATATATTGTTCTGAAGTCATAAAACAACTGAAACTTCCAATTTACTCAAGTCAAGGCTATACCAATGCACTTGAAATTTCCTTATCTTATTAGTTAGTTATTAGACATTTGAGAGAAATTCGATCGACAATCAGTAACCTTTTGTTTGATGATTTTTTATTTCAGGAAGATTGATTGAATCAACAAAATAGTTTGTTTTATATATCCACGACCAAATCACAATATGTTACTCTAGTGAATATTTTGCCTTGTTATGTTGATTAATTTTATTGAAACTTTAGGTATAAAATATAAAATTCATACTTTTATTTCATAGAAACGAGGAGAGAAAATCCCAAAAAATCTGTCATAATGAATAAAATTCATAAATGTTCATGCAACTAAAATTTGGTGCTTCAATTTTTTTTTCGAAATTGCACTGGAAATTATACTCTCACGAAAAACCAAAATCTGTGACCAAAACTAGTCAGATGATTTGCCCCAAAATGTCACAGCGTTTACAGAGTTTTTCTATCAGAGAGCCTAAAAGAAAAATTCACTAGCTTGTCAGTGACAATTTGTATTGAAAAAGAACTGAGAAGTGACGAGGCGATTACGAATTTGCCATTCAAATATCCATTTTTTATGTTGAAAATCTGGAATAATGAATGGAATCCATGAATTCTCATGCTACACAAATCAAGTGCTTCATTTTTCTTTTTTCGAAATTGCACTGGAAATATACTCTCACGAAAAACCAAAATCCTTGACCAAACCTAGTCGAGCATTTTGGATGTTTGTGCAAACTTAGAGATTATAATAAGTTGTAGGTAGTAAATGAAAAACACACTGGTCTATAAAATTTGTTTGAACAATTTCAATCGCATTGGATATAAGATATACAGGGTGGGTCACGTTCGATGGTATCTCAGGAGAACGGGACATAGGATTTTGAAAAAGAATATTCTCAGATAAATTATGAACATGAAAAAATGAATATATAAATATATATTTTTTTAAAGAAATACATTGAGAATTCGCATTCTCTATATGTGATGAGAATATCAATTCTTTCTCGGTTTATTCAACAGAAAACAACTACTTTCCTGGCTATACGTCACGACGACCACACACGATTAGAATTTGAAAACAAAATCTTCTGAAGTTGAGAATTTGCATTCTTCTTCAGATAAAAATATTCATATGCACATATAATATTATTCTGATCATTCAACAGCAAACAACTACTTTCCTGGCATTTGCCGCACCGAGCATTGAATTATATCTGTTGAACATCCAAAAGGAGTGCATGAAAAATAAAAATCCTCTGAAATTGAGAATTGACATTCTCCCTCAAATATATAAATAATAATAAATATAACTTACCAATATGTTCAGTATTGAAATGAAAATTGAGATGTATAGGACAAGTATACTTTTGTATAAACTCTGATCTTGATGAGCTTGAAATTTCCAAACAAATAGATGTTTGGTACACATATACTACATAATATGCAGAGGTTTGATCTTGGATATGATGCCTTTGGAGGATTTCCCTCATATACAGGGTCCCGTCTCGTCGATTTGATAGAGACAATATTGTTATTTTCTATAAGGTATAGGAGATAGGAAGTTGATTAATTTCAACCTTTCAATACAACGAAATTTGAAAAAATGTCAGTCATTCCTGAGATATTTCGAAAAATCTAAAAAACACTGATTTCATCTTCATCAATTTCATGACTTTCTTGGTTAACAATAGAGAGGAATGAATTCGAGATTTTGTGTGGGCAGGTGATAACTCATGATAAAGAAATTGGGATTCTCAGAAATATCAATCTTCATTATTTGCCATGCAACCTTTGTTTTTCTAATGAGCGCCGACAATTATCTCCACAGCCATGAGAAACGTTGACATTTCCACATGAAAGGTAGGCCATGATAATAGGAAAAGAGAATATCAGTCGTGATGACTACAGTATCAATACTTCTCCATAGCCATGATATGATTAACATGCTACATTTTTATGCAAATATGGGAAACATGTACAGAATAACCAGGAATAAAAACTTTGAGTGCTGAGAAATGTAATAATAACAAAATGTGTTTGTTTTTTCAATTCTTAGATTCATTATGCACATAACAACGATTACTTGCCATTACTATACTATACAGGGTGTTCCTTGAATACATGCTAATATTCAAAGGGGTGATTCTTCAACGCATTTCAATAAAAAAACTTCCCACTAACATAAGTCCTAAAAGTCTTAACTTTGGAGGAACAGTGTGATAAAGTCTTGAAAAAATTCAGTTTTTTTAATAATAACTGGAATAATATTGTATAGTAATCTTTATGAAATTTGATACATTTCTTCTATGCATTAAGGTGCATTCTTTGATGTATACAAATTTTCCTTTTCTCTACCAGTGGCGCCGTTAGGGGATATGGTCGATTATATTATACTTGAAAGTGAGCAACGAAGGAATATTTCCAAATTTAATAAAATGCAATAAAAAGTCATTCAATTTTGTACAAAAAAGATCCTCCTGTTGATACCCGACAGGATGCTCAGTTTTCGAGAAAAAACGAAAAAACGAGATCAAACTTCAAATGTTTATGTAAATGCTAAGCTCGAGTACTCCATTCAGGACAGCTATTACTGGATAACCACAGTATGTAACATTCTGAAATTTTCGCACCGTTTCAGACACATAGCAGAATGAATTTTTTTTGTTATTTTAGCCAGAATATCGTTATTATCACTATTTGAAATGGTTTCAGCAACGATGTGTATCTGGTTATGTCTATATTAACCAGAATATTGTTACGGTAACATACATTTATTACCGTGAAGAGGCAGCACTTAACAAATTTCATGGAGCCGCCATTTTGAATGTTCACCATTACTGCCAAAGCAAAAATCTGAGATGGCCTTGACAATTCCTCACATCAGTGACGAAGGATGTGTACTGCTGTTTCCCTATCTTCCTGACAATAGCTATATAGTTCTCTCGTACTAATAATATTTGTTGAGCCTACAATGTCCTGTGAGGAGTTCCCGTAATATTCCAGTTTAACTTCGTTTCTGACTCGGTAGATATTCTGTGAATATTGGCGATGTTTTTTTTGATAAATTCCTTCGCCTGGCTCATTCCTGGTGAATTGATCCATCATTCTCGATATTTGGTTTGCAATCATGAGTTATTGAAGCTTGTCTTTCGTATAGCTTTCGCAACACCACAAAATTGTTCTTGGATATTCATAACTTTACTTGCTCCTGCTCGGGCTAGTGTGTATGCTAGAGTCAGTCTGTTCTGACTATTCAGTCCATTCAGGGTTTCTGAGCAGTTTCAGACTAGTTTTGAATTAACTTGCATTTCTCGACTGCTTTGATAGCCGCCTGGCTATCCGAGTTGATTGCATTGGTTTTCCTTATAAACTCTTACTTTATCAAATCGAGGAAACCTGAAGTCGATTTCGGATATAATCATTCTTGCATTCTTCAGAATAGACGATTCAAGTTGTAACAATGACGATATTCTGAAATGCTATACTCTTTATATTGGGACATTCTCAGATTCTTCTTGAGAAGTATCATCGAATTTGACACATCAATGCGGCTGTCCTAAGTAAAAACACAGTTATTTACATTTTTCGAAAAATCGAGATTTTAGCGTGATCGCCCTTGTATTATGCCATGGATTTCTCTTTTAATAAAATCATAATCGGTTTATAAATGGTGAAGCTATAACATGGCCCCAACACAGTAACTACCTCCGACAAAATAGAAAACCCATGATAGAACACAGTATCTGCCTCCACACCGCGACCTTTTCAGGTCTGGTGTGTCTGCCCTCAAATTCTTCTAGAGTTCTTTGGTTACCACCGCCTTATCTATGAGACAACATAGGTTAGCTTTCAGATCCCCTAAGTAACTTTGAGCTCTTCGTTTTTCCTCACCCAGCGTAAGGAACCTTAGTCTCGACAAGCCCTCACAGTGGCAAAGTTTGTGTACTGCTGTTGCCTCCTCTTCCTGACAGAACCTGCACAACAGTTCCTCAGTCAGACCTATCGTACTCATATGTTAGTTGAGCCTACAATGCCCTGTGAGGAGGCTCATGCACTGGTATTCTAGTTGTACTTCGTTTCTGGCTCAGTAGATATTTTGTGAATGTTGGCGATGATGTTTCAATAAACTCTTAGATCTATGTATACGTGGTCCAAATTGTATGCTTCTATCATTGAATGCGCAATTATTATTTCACCTATTAGCCAAATTTTAACAAAATCATTCCATTCTTATTTATTTTTTTGAATTGGCTCGATCGATGGAAATCTATAGTAAATGTAAAAAAAACTACACAAACGATAAGATTGACACAAAATGTTTAAGCCTATACCCTATCGATGTAAACAGTCATTTTATGTATGGAACTTCTCTAGTTCCTGGTTGAAAATGGGTCGAGAATAGACAGAAAGTCTATTATTTGATTTCCCTTCACGTTATCGTACAAGGGGCTCCTCAAGATTATGACTGAATACACACTGAGTGTTTTTCTAGAGAGATAACGCATCCCGAATATAAATAAAATGTTTGTATATTGTTATACAAATATATCACTTTTAATTTCCCCTTATCATCTGATATAAGGTTGATATGGAATGTGTGCACTAGGATCTTATCATAATTTTGAGAGAGAATATGATGTCGTAAATCGACTTGCCTATTGCTCAATGTCGGATCCTTGTTGTAATCAAAAATTATTATTCTGTGGTATCTATGTGGGGGCAATGATATTAGATTGGGTTCAATAAGATAAATGGTTATTCTCACTCCAAAAGAAGATAATTTTAAATAACACAGAAATGAATATTTTTAAATATCGGAACATTATGTAAATATTTTGGTAACTGCTGGGAGTCCTGGGTTATATACAGTTTCTTTTTCAATGTGCGTTATATATTGGCTTTGTGGGTCACGCAGTATATTTTTTAGTTCTTTCAAACGAACTATCAATAATTTACTAATTATACAGGGATTTTCGAAAACCCGTGTTCCAGTGTTTTTTTATGTTCTGGTCCCCACAAAAAGGGATATCCTGTAATGTTCACAAAAGATCCTGAGAATCTAGGGAAATGAAGTAGGAATTGGTGTTCTTCTTGAATTTCTAGAGGTAATACGCCTCGGGGAACACCTCCCTTGGCAATGTGTTCCAGAGCCTTGCTGTTCATTGGATGAACGAGTCCTTGGGAAGAGATGTTCTGCAGGTCTCCAAAGTGACCACGAAGGGGTGTGAAGCCTCAACTCGACGGGTCAATCTCGCGGGGACTGCCAAGGGAGGAACAATTGTTGATATTTCAGCAGAGCATCGTCCATGAAAATATCTATGAAATAGAGCCAGATCGCCAACTTTTCTACGGTGTTCCAGAGAAGTGAGTGAGTTTGTGAGCGAGGCATCACCCACGAGATGAATTGCCCTTTTTTGAACAGAATCCGACAGTTTTTAGGGTGTGTTTGGGTGCTGCACTCCAAATATGGGAACAGGATTCCAGGAAAGGTCGGATCTGTACCTCATAGATCATAAGCAGCTGACTGGAAGTGAAAAAACTCCTGGCCCGAAACAGAAAACCAAGTTTTTGGGATGCACTTTTAGCCATGGGATAAAATTCCAAATACCATTTGTCAAATTTTCACCAGCTATATTATGTTCTAGTTATTTTCTCTTTAGGCTCTTCTAAAATTTAGACGAAGTTTCATAGAAGTCCATCAAGATTATCACATGCTTTTACTATTAAGAAAAATGCTATAACAGCTTATACCGCGGTAATTCCAAGATGATGTGGTGTTCTAAGTTGGAAACATTCTGTGGAGCATTCAGAGATCTTAGTCAGGTTGGATTAGGCTACGTTAGGCTCTAGGCTGGGTTATATGCCCTGTTATGAAGCCTGATCTAATCTCGACATTCAATTTCTTGATTTATCCACATATCTGTATTTTTGTCAAAGATGATCAGCTTCAAGTAAAAATTTGTCAGCTCCAATCCTTATGTCACTCTTAAAGGGATCATCCAAACAGAAACTAAAAAACCTATCCCATTTGATTCCTTTGAAATGAAGTCAACCATTGCTTCCATTATAGTTCGAAGTTTGCTGACAAGATAACTTACTCCAATTACCTGATAGTTATGTCGAATGTGCAAGAAATACCTATAGTTCATGTTCATTCAAATCCTGAGTTATTGTCTCCATGCTATATAAAGCTCTCTCAAAAAACAATTGGAGCAGCGCCAGCATCCTCAGGGGCTCACGACTTGTGAGTACGGGAATGGCAATCCCGAGGTACCCTAGCCGGATACTCATTAATCTTCAACTTGTCTTTGATGGTATCCTCTTCACTCTTCAGTTTCCAATCTTTTTCTTCATCGGCCTCCCTTGGTCACTTCTCCTCTTTTCCTTCTCCCCTAAAGCCCAACCTCACCATAGTGCGGGGAGGACAAGCCGCGGCTGCTCGGCAGATTGAGCATTTTGGGAACATCTTTGCTGTCATCACTCAGATGGGACAGTTTTGTGGACATCTGAGTGCGAGGATGGGGCAATTTGTGAAAATCTGCTTATGTGGCCGCGGATTGATAACGAGGCTCTGGCGATCCCCTCAGGGGCTCACAACTTGTGAGTACGGGAATGGTGAACCCGAGGTACCCTAGCCGGATATTCACCATACTTCAACTCGTCTTGGGTGATATCCTCTTCTCTCTTCCATTTTCAATCTTTCTATCGGCCTTTCTTGGCCAACTTTTCTTTTCCTCTTCCCCTCCAAGCCCAACCTCACCATCAAGTGGTGTGGGGAGGACAGACCGCGGCCGCTTGACGGATGAAGCATTTTGGGACCATCTTTGCTATCTCTGGACTAGATGGGACAATTTGTGGACATCTGTGGCAGGGATGGGGCGATTTGCTGATGTTTGTCTAGGTGGTCGAGGACTGGTCAACGAGGCTCTGGCAACCTAATCCAAACTGTGGGAACCCGTGGCGATGGATGGATGGCACCGAGGAATGGTGTCGCTAACGGGGCCTCTGGGAAACAGGGCGACATCCCAGAGTAAACAGCCTTAGCCCTGTGCAGGGGGCACCACAGGGCTGGACCAACCCCTTCCCCCGTCACTCGTAGGAGAAGGAAAACTTTTGGCCTTCTTCGTAGACGAGAACAGGGAGCGGAAGAGCAATCTTCAGGAACCTGAACGAAAAGGGTCTTTCATATTGAAGTGGCCCTTAATAGGCACCATGAGTTGTAGGTGGTAAAATTGATAACGGCATGTAGGTGAGATACAATGGGCCACTAGGCCTAAGTGTCGTCGGAGCCTACAACGGGGTGGAGTGTTTAGTGGGTATACCATGGAGGGGACTCCCACACTATCATATGGGGGATTGGACCCATATGATGTCTATAAAAGATTTCAACCACCTCGGCGGAAAAAAAAAAAAAAAAAAAAAGCCCCAGCAAAGTATCAACCGCATTGAAATTCCAGTTTATGAATTTAGTATGATGAGTTCAGTGGTACGCCGCTGAGGATACGTATCAGTAATAATTAATGTGGGATCGAAAAAACTCGGCATTGCTAATGTTTCAAGTATTGCATAAAAGTATTTCAGCGCTTATTACAATCGAGCGATTTCCTTCTGAATTAAAAATCGAAAGTAAAATGAGTCCGTTACTTCACTGAGCACACTAGTATTAATAACTTTCTCTTTTATTTCTTCTCGATTTCATTCTTATGTTGTATACCGGTAGTTAGTATAGGTAGATGTATTTTAAATTAATTTAAGAAGCCCCAATCACGCGTGCTGATAAACATATTAGGACTTTTCGAGTGGAAAATTGGTTGAAAGTAACTGGTAACGGGTCTTGAAACTCTTGAATCATCACTTTTTCAGCGGTTTATACAAATCACCTTGAACATCAGTGAATATCACTCTGATGACCATCAGTTGACACCCAAAAAGCATTATTGAGTGTTGTACCTATACAGGGTTTTCTCAATTGTTTCAAGTTTCAATTGAAAATCATATTGCCATTATTCAAATTGACATTTTCAATTTTCAATTCAGAGTGCCATGAGTCAAAACGGTTAATTTTCACTAAGAAAATGTAATCAGTTTTCGAAAGAAAATAATGCCTGATAAAGCTCTTCGCTTTTTGGGACGTTATTTCGTTTTCCGTATATAGTTATTTTGATACAAGACAAGTGAAATTTCATATATTTCTGATACTTTGAATACACCAATACATTATTTTCTTTTCCAAACATAATTTCAAACAAGACGTCACAGACTATATCGATACAATTTTTCTCCTATAGTTTCATAATTGTGAAATTCCAAGCGCATGTGATAATTTTGGAGGATTTTCAACTAACTATATGCACAGTTTTATTATTGAATAATTCTTTAATATTTCTATTTATAGAGAAGAGAGAAAATCCCAAAAATCTAGAGAAATTGATATTTTACCTCCTCGATTAAGATATAGACAGTATTTAAAGATTTGATGACCCTTTTTTCTCATGATAGATATACTTGTTCACTTCTTCTGATTCTTCAAGATTTTCTCTCCTCGTTTTTACAAATAGAAATATGAGTATTCATTCAATAAATTATGTCAACGTATATTCATTGGATAAGCCATGTATAGTCTCAAGAATTCTGGAGGTTTGATATTCAAACTTTTTTTCATACTCTCCCATCCATCACTATCGGGTTCATCGGAAACGACCCCAACATTTGATTTTCAATAAAATACAGAGGATTTTATTCCATAATCGGCTATAGGGATCATCATAACGGATTCAACGATATCGGGTTTGATGAGGTTATTTTAAACAATCACTAAGATATATTTGCGTTCGAAATTTCTATAATAGTTTCACGAACATAATTAGAATTATCCTCCAGTGATCAATCTGTCAAGGAATTTTTTTCTCCTATCTAATGTATTTTGTCTATGAACTATATAGAAAATTCGTATACTTATATCTGTGTATTAGCATTAGCATAGTACTTATAGTAAATCATGAAAATCGTCCATTTTCTCAAAGTGGTCCACAGTATTTTCAAGAAGAAAAAAACTAGGGGGCTCAAAGTCGGTCGACCACACTTCACTTATGAAGTGTGGTCGACCGACTTTGAGCCCCCTAGTTTTTTTTTTTTTTTTTTCTCTTCGTACTTATAGTAAGTACTTCATATCACTACGAATTTCTTAACCACTACGCCTATGGTAGACGATTCAAAATGGACAACTTTTTTATTAGAAGTGTTTCTAGTTCCACAATTTTATCATGATAAAACTGAATGATTCCGGACATATTTCTATATTTGTTGCTCATTTATTTGTGAGAGTGTTACAGGTCGTTGACCCATCAAGTAACAGGATTTTTTTGTATGATCACGCATACACTTTCCCTAAATTTGCCTGTATGTATCGAATTATTATTGCGACACTGTCAGATCTCTCACTTTAGATAGTTCCATTGATGTTTGATACATCATAATAATCAGTAGCGGGACATGATAAACAGTGACTCAAATATTTTTATTATTAGATAAGTGTTTCGGAAAGTATATATTAGTAATATAATCAATGATATAACCGTGTGTGCCCTGATGGAACAGCGAATATATGGGGGTGTTTGAAAATGGAGGAAAGTATATTTTTTAACGGGCACCGAGACGAGCACGGAATGTTAGTCCTTTCCCACGAGTGAGAAATTAGCATTCCGTGCGAGTTATACATTACACTTTTTCAACGGCTGTGATAGATAACAGCGAAATATTTGATTTCATCAGAGTGTAGCCATCTTGTTTTCTTTGTGGGTAATGCTCATCTAATAGAAGAAGCTGTCATTGAATTAAATTATCAGATATGAGATACGGAAATGAAATTGTTGACATAAAAATTACAAAGTAACTCATCGAACACAGTAAAACAAGAGAAATGTTGTGTTATAGCCGTAGAAAAAATTATATAATTCACTCGCTTCAGACATTGTCTCTCCGTATTTCAAATAAGGCTTCCGAAAATTTACTTAGTATCTCATGAAACTTGTATAGCTATGCCCCAGGAAATGAATGCAATCTCCAGGATCTGACACATAAAATTAATAATACTCTCAAAAACCATAACCACTTCTGATTTTCGTGAATACTATAATATATTCATATTATAATTATAAATACTGAATTCGGTTCGATGGAATTTTGTACACGAGCTTTTTATACCAAGAGAGGGTATCTCTTTTCTTCTCCGTTTTTATAGCTCTATTCCTAAAATTTTAAACATCGAATATGCTTCCTTGGTATATGGAGGACACTTTCTCTCTTCTCATGAAATTTTTTCATCTCGTGGTTTTCCTGGAAATGACATCAACTTTTGATTTTCAAATGAGACAACCTGTATTTTTTCCCATAATCGGTAGGGATGATTATAATGAATTCAACGGTTCTGGGTTTGATTGTTATTTCAAATGAAAACGAAGATATTTGCGTTCGAAGTTCCAATATAAACTCAATGAGTGTGACAGATAAAGAAGTTTCGATATTGCGCCGTGGATGTTGGTACATATAATTTCGTACATTATGAGTTCTCTGTAGATGTGATGAACTATAAGATCACCCTATACGATCACATTAAACAATGTTGTTATTGAATCATTAACACAATCCCGAACTTGCATTCTCTCAAGAACCCTGCTCAACAGGTTATGGGCCCAGTAAGTTCAAACCTGTGATTGGGATGAAGAGATCGAAAAAAATCAAGAAAAATTATCAATTCGACATTGAGGGTACTCCAGAAAGAGTCATTGAATTTGTTTGGCACCACGAGCGTTAGTTTTGTACTGTTCTGTTCAGTTTTTCCCCAACAAAGTGTGGAATCAAAAGCCACAGCGAAATGAGTAGCAATGACACAAATCTTGTCCATTGTGAAACCCTTATTGATGGTAGCAATTACTCGCTTTGAAATTTTGACTTGTTCATGTGACTTAAAGCTTCAAAACTTGACGAGATAGTACCCGGAACTGAAGTCGTGAGAGAAGCCGACAATGAAGAGGCTATGGATCCAGAAAGACGCAAAGGCACAAAAAATGGTTGTGTTGCCTGTTGAGAAACGAAACAAAGAACCCTGCTCAACAGTGAACAGATGAGAAGATCTTCCACTAGTGCTAAACATATACAGGATATTCTATTTGAAAAAACTGATTTGGGCTCATTTAAATGGAGTGCCAAAAGATATAAAAGGGGGTTTGTTGTTCGTAGGTAAGTACAGTTGAAACCCTACAACTATAATTTTAGAATTTTTTTTTTTCACCTCGTATAGTTGAAACTGTAGGTAGTCAAACTATAAGGCGACAGCTTGTACACACCATAACTGGCCATCAACCGTACAGAACCCTATTCAATTACGCTGAATGAATGGTGTTTAGTTTTTGTTGAGAACGCAGATTATATTTGCGAGATATAATCCGGAATCAGTGTTGACAGTGTAAGAACACATTTCGCTGATTACCTACCATATCAAGTTTTACAAGGATTTAGTTCCTTTGCTGAATGTTTGTCTTTTGAACAGACTGATGCATCATCAAATACATTTATGATTTAGATTGTGATTGTCTCAAAATATAGGTCGAACTATTTGATAGAAGAATAGTTCCTACACGCACACAACTTGTTTTCTTCAATAATGAAATATGCCTCCCCTTTGCTCTCCTGAACCAAAATTTGATTTAGCTTCTTCAGATGATTTTTTATTTCCTAAATCCCATTCCCTGGCCCCCAAAAGAACAGAGAAAGAGAAAAACCCATTTTAGACCTTAATGATGGTCAACAAGTCGCAATTAGGAATTGAATCTATGACATGTATAAGAACAGTAAGTGTTTTCACTGGAAATTACTGATCATTTTGGGTAATACTCATGTGTTTAATTTCAAATGAAGAAACACATTACATTGAAAACATTGAGAATTAAACTTGCTGAAATTTATCTCTTTAATGGAGGCATCACATCTATCTGGAAAGTGTTGAAAAATATTGGCTTCAAGGTCAGGAAAGATGATCCACACTTCCACACAGAGGAATGATGGTACTACCTCACATTGCAGTAAAGCATATTACGTTCCTCCAGACATACATCCAATGAAAAAAGGAAGGTTTAAGATGATTTGTTTTCCTTGATGAGACCTGGATCTTTCAGGATGGTACATTAGGACACTCATGGCAAGATTCCAATGTCAAAAGTGTGAAAAAAAAACAAAATAGGAGTATCCAGGTATTTTTTATTATTCTCGTGAATGAATATAAATAACATTAGGTGATTCATTGTGCAACATGCTCGATGTGAAGATGGATTCATTTCTGGTGCAGAATTAGTATTTTCTTCTGAAACTAAACATGAAGATTACCATGGAGAAATGAACCAACATAACTTTCTCCACTGGTTTGAAAATCAATTGTTGAAAAATTTGGAAAAACCATCCACAATTGTTATAGATAATGTGAGTTACCACAGTACAATGATAAATAAAATTTCCACTTCAGCTTAAAAAAAAAACACATACAAGAATGGCTTGCCAACAATAGAATTCAGTTTGACTATGGAATGTTGAAGCCACGGTTAAGTCACTCTGATGCATCGAATTGTTGGAGTCATCAGTGTTGCCATGACAATCACAACTGTTTTCTTATTTTATTCATCTTTCTTCTCGTGATTTGATGAGGATTTAGATTTTTTTTGAGTTAGAAGCTCAGAATTGGCGAAAACTAATGGAAAATGGAAAATGATGTATTAAAAGTGTTATTGGAGTCCTCGTCTCCAGATCCAGAAGTTCTAGCAGTTCTTCAGATAGTTCCGAGGATGAAATATTGTTTATGTTAGGAAGTAGATGAGATAGGTTGAAAACTCTCAACAACCTATGTACAAAACATTGCATCAAATCATGATGATATGGATAGTCATTTATAAGAATTCTCTGTTGGTACTAAAGTTTTCTGAATGTTTGCACTAATTTCTTGAAATTCATCATGGGAAAGAAAAAAGTACCTACTTCTCGAAATTTCATCAATCTCAGTTGGTGTCAGTAATGCAGCTATTCTTTTATTTTTATATCCATATTGATTCATAGGCAAATGGCAAACAGCTTTCAAATCCAATATTTTGTTTTTAGTTTTTTGATGTTATGCTGTCCAACCAAAATTCGTCCACCATCTCTGTACATCGGTGGAATGGTTTGCAATTTTGGTTGACACAACAGTAATGACTGAACGCGTGGTTACGTCAAACTGAAATCCACCAAAAAATAATATATGAACACAGTTGGTGGATTGATGGAACCACTGGTGAATGAAAGAACGTCCCTTCTTTGTCTCGGGCTGGGCAGATAATTTTCCTGTGCGACAGCACATACCCACACCATCCACATGTCTGCTTAGCATTTTCAGATTTTCGAGAGGTTTGAGGATTAGAATTGGTTGAGGTCAACGTTCCTCCGCCTCTGGGAATGTGAGATCGGTATGTTGGTTTTTGCCCAAACCCCATGTTACTGCGTCTGACCTCTTCAATAGCTGTCTCAATGAAAGTAATATTGAACTCAGATTTCTGTTTGGCTAGCTTATCTGACTTGCGTTTTCCAACTTGAGAACAGATTCCAATTGAAGAAGATCACCCAACACTTGATCCATTATCCCTATATGATGATGACCAAAAAAAAACATTTCATCCTCCAGTCACAAGTTTTGGTTAGGGTCCGTAAGTAA
Source organism: Phaedon cochleariae (assembly GCA_918026855.4). NCBI lineage: Eukaryota > Metazoa > Arthropoda > Insecta > Coleoptera > Chrysomelidae > Phaedon > Phaedon cochleariae. The sequence goes on along the minus strand of OU896709.1, from coordinate 15,196,821 downwards.
GTAGAAAAATCTTCATTTTTTTCCCTATGTTGTTGTTTCCTCTTCAAAAACTTTGCACGTTCGTAAATAACATTCTTCCTTGGGATGCAATATCCATAAAACGAGAACTCAACTTGAATGATTCAAGAATCTGCTCACTTCTACCACCCATACAAAAGATTCGCTCATCATCTGGTGCTTTCCTTCCTTACTAACAGATATGTATCACTCAAATCTCTTCTTCCAAGAATCCCAATTCGTCGGGACGAATAAAAGTGCCTCTGGCTCCCGCACACTTATTTAATTTTAAATTTTTTTATTTAGTTTTTAGTGAATATGATACTGTGCGATACGAGATTCAAGTCTTCTGTTCGTCCTTTCTAAAAATGTCACAAACTCACGGGCTAACTGCTGTGTCACATTCTTTACCACAATTTCAGATTTTTTTTGACTGCGCCATGTATTTTGTGGAATCTTTGTTGCGTTTGAAACTGCTACGATCAGTTTTTAGTTAATCATCTTTATGGTCAGTTCATTTCTTCCTAGTGTATACAAGGTGTTTATTAATGATATGCTAATATTCAAGGGGCCGATTCTTCAACCCATTTCAAAAATAAAACTTTAAATGAACGTATGTCGTAAACGTCCTAACTTTTGAGATACAGCAAGGGTGTCAATGTTGACAATATGCATAGATTATTTATAATAGTTGTAGAATAATAATAATTACTGGCCGCTATTATCGTATCAACAATAAAGTACCATCGTTTTGATTTGTCTGATACTCAGCTATTCGAATCACCCGCACGTGAATGAATTCTTACGTTCTGATGCAATCGGCAACTGTCAAGTGTCTAGTCCTATTTTATGGTGAGGTAACTCCATAGGTCGCGTGCACATTTGACAGATGACCGACCGTGGAGGTAAAACAACCTCATTTTTCTTATTTCTTCACATAGGATTGAATGAAATACTTTTTCAAAATTATTTTGGCATATAAATCGTGGGAATTTTAATCTTCACCTGAATATGCTAACATAGTTAGCGAAACACGTGTTGAAGCGTAAAATCGGTTTGGTTGGTGGTGAACAGTGTGTAGTGTAACTCGAATAAATGTTAAACATCATTCTTAAAATTTTTGCAATTCATTACCGAACAAGATAATATTATTCGAAAACATTATCGCGGGGGCGACAATCAAATTTTCATATGGACTGACTTTTCAAATCTGAGAATGATGACAATTCGGAAATGTCAATGATGGTGACAAGCGTGTCCACACTCTTTGAAGTTCGTGACATGAGATATTCGAGGCACTCTATACATGTAGGTACCCGTGAATAGAATGAAAGAACATTTCCAGAATCTTTGATTTTTATAGGCTTTTTCACTTTGCTTAGACCACACATTAGTGGTCAATGATTCATATCATAATAACAAGATCATTACCTACCACGTTAGTATGTATCTACTGTTGTTTTTTCTTTAGTGTATTTACGTGATTCAATCAATTAGTACGAATATCTTAATACACTGTAATACATTTCAAATTATAAATGATAATAAGCTTTAATGAGTAGAGCTATCAGTTATTCCTATTATTAGGCATTCGTGGAATCTGAATACTCTTAATGGAAGACATACGACTCGTAGGACTTCAGTATTGTATATCAATTCCATATTACCTATGCATCTAAAGTTCAAACTGCTATCCAAATTGGATGGAATAGTCTGCTTTATATTATTATATCGTTAGTATGTGTCAGTTAACAAAAATAACGATTTATGTATCAGTCGATTCCATTGGGCAGAAGTCCTGTTCATTACATTTGTTACCTACATAAAATCACAGTATACATGAATAATAGATATGATTCGAAAATAACATGACCTTTTTTGAAAAGGAATATTCTCAGGCATATTATCAATATGAAAAAATGTATACCGGGTGTAACAAGATCATGGTATACCCCCCTTTTCTCCTTTGTTTTTGTAGCTATATTTCTAAAATTTGGAACATCGAATATGCTCACTAGAGGGCAGTTTTTCACATGTCAGGAATTTTTTTTCATCTTCCGGTGTTTCTGGAAATGACACCAACGTTCGATTTTCAGATAGAACACCCTGTATTTTATTACATAATCGGTTAGAGATTATTATAACGAATTCAACAATACCGGGTTTGATTGGGTTATTTTGAACAATTACGAAGATATTATCGTTCGAAGTTTCCATTAGCTCAATAGGTGTAACGGCGCAATATCTGAACTTCTTTCTCTGTCACACTCATTGAGCTTACGGAAATTTCGAACGTGAATATCTTCGTAATCGTTCGAAATAACCCAATCAAACCCGGTATTGTTGAATTTGTTACGATAATCTCTAACCGATTACGGAATAAAATACAGGGTGTTCCATTTGAAATTCGAAAGATGGTGTCATTTCCAGAAAAACCGGAAGATGAAAACAATTTCCTGGAATGTGAGAAAGTGCGCTGTAGTGAGCATATTCGATTTTCCAAATTTCAGAAATATAGCTATATACCATGATGCTGTTACACCCGGTATATATACACAGGGTGTTTCAAAAAAACCTGACCCCCTTGCTAGGTAGGGGTAGAACACTGAAAAATAAGTTGGGTTTGCTCAGTGGAAAAATGTCGCAACGGCATCCGTTTTCAAGATTCAAGGTGTTGAAAAAATGATTTTTTTTACAAATTTTTTACGATTATGTCGAAACTACTGGCAACATTGTAATGGAATTTTGTATGGATGTTTTTTGGAATCTGACACATGGCATGATTTCGTTTTTATATCTGACTCTCATAGGGGGCGCTAGTTACACGGTTCGTACCGATCAGTTTTAAACATAACTTTTTTGAGGTTGAATTCTTCAACCCAAATTTGATGTGAACTCAAACATCATTCAATTTTACACCAAAAAGGTATTCTTGGTAAAACTCGATACTGTGTTCTATTTCGGAATATGTATTTCGATTTGAAAATAATGGAGTAATAGCTGATGCTCGTATGAAATGAATTTTATTGAGATCAATTACTTGTTTATTCAGATTCAATAGGACAATTCAGAATTCATGCCATGTGTCAGATTCCAAAAAACATCCATACAAAATTTCATTACAATGTTGCCAGTAGTTTCGACATAATCGTGAAAAATGTGTAAAAAAATCATTTTTTCAACACCTTGTATCTTGAAAACTGATGCCATTACGACATTTTTTTACTGAGCAAATTCAACTTGTTTTGCAGTGCTCTACCTACCCTAGCAAGGGGGTCAGGTTTTTTTGAAACAGCCTGTATATATATATATGAAGAAATACATCGAGAATTCGCATTCTCTATGTGATGGAAATAATAATTCTTTCTCGGTTTATTCAACAGAAAACAGCTACTTCCTGGCTATATGCCACGACAAATACTGAATTATATCTCTTGAACACACACGTTAAGAATTTGAAAATGACATTTTCTGAAGTTGAGAATTTGCATTCTCCTTCAGATAAAAACATATAAGTTCCTTTGCAAATAATATCATTCTGAATATTCAACAGAGAACAACTACTCTCCTGGCTATTTGCCACGTCGAACATTGAATTATATACTGTCTGAAGGTTTTTCTGATTTTCTTTTCTCGTCTATATAAAATAAGAATATGAATACTATTACGTGTAGTAAGGACAAATCATATGATTTGCCCAAAAATGTCACTGCGTTCAAATAATTTTCCTATCAGAGAGCCTAGAAGAAGAATTCACCAGTTTGTCAGTGACAATTTGTATATTGAAAAACGTTTGAAGAGGATTATTTGATGAAAACATCCTGTAACTCATTTGATTGCCAACGTCACCAATTGTCACTGAGAAGTGAAAACTGAAAAGTGTCAGGATGAATACGAATTTGCAATACGAAAAATTCATTTTTCATGTTGAAAACGGGAGCAGATTCGTTCCCGAAACGTCCAAAGATAAGTAAAAATTCGATATTCTTTCTATATACCTTTGTTTCTCTTCTCCAAACTTTTTTCATTACAAATTGTCACTGACAAGCTGGTGAATTTTTCTTTTAGGCTCTCTGATAGAAAAATTCTTTAAACGGAGTGACATTTTGGGGCAAATCATCTGATTTGTCCGAACTACACGTATATTGAAATAGTATTCATATTTTTATTTTATAGAGACGAAAAGAGTGAATCCAAAAAAATCTGGAATAATGAATCTAATTATATCTGTTGAACATCCAAAAGGACAACATGAAAATAAAAATTCTCTGAAATTGAGAATTGACATTCACCTTCAAATCAGATAAATAACAATAATATAGAATAAGAACAAATAGGAGGAACCTATTATCAAACCAAAAATGCTACATTATTCAGTTTGTGATTTAAACTACAAGTTTCCAAACATTTCCTGAAGAAGAAATCGAAGGATCTTGACTTTTTATAGGGAATATACTGGAAAATGAAAAATCTCGAAACTTCAACGCTTTGTATATCGGTAACAAAGCGTTTGCGAACACATAACGATAGAAAAAAACAGTCTTTTTTTGAACTGAAGATATCCCTGAAATCTTGATACTCAATTGCGAAACACCCTATATACAATATGATAATTAAGTCACTGCGGAGAATTAGTTCAATTTTGTGTTGATATTCATAAGGAGTTTGATTTTCGAAACATGCGCTTTCCTATCTAGAATTCAGTCAAATCTACCTGTTACTGTCACTTTTTAAACAATGCCCCGGTTTATGGAAGTTTCTATTTTTCCGAAAATTGTGACTCTTGTATCTGGACTGGAACATACATAATTGTGAAAACATTAAACACGCCTAAGTAAACTTTACTAAAATCAGTCTGAGCGTGAAAACTTTTTGGACAATTCAGAATTCAGAGCAATACTGATATTGAATAATAAGACCACTTTTTTGCATTGCCAATTTATTGTTCGCCAGTCTAGCTCACTCTTCGGAACCTTGGTCAATGAAAGTTAAAATTATCTTCCCGTGAAATTAGTCAAAATGCTATGGAATTTCATCGTTTACTTTTACTTTCTAGACAATGATTTCTGAATGAAGGAGTATAATTTGTGGTTCAGGTTTGAGACAATCAAATAACAATTGAAAGAATGAAAGATTAGGAAGAAACGAAATTACAACTACACCATTTTCAATAGTAATGAGAATCTTGGTAAGATTCAGATCGCATCGCACCATGCCTCTGACAAAATCCGAAAAATTATTATGGATCTAGTATAGCATTTGCGCCTGATGTCAATCCAATTTCTGGCGTGTCAAGTTTAATTGATGGGTATGGTTCACGCGTGAATTAGCAAGATGAGCCGTTTTAGGAAAATTTCGTCTGAAGAAACCACGAAAATATGAGAAAATCAATTCCGCAAACTACTATAGTTACACGGAATCATCAATAAAGGTAGGTAATCATTATTGTTGTTTATTTGTATATTGTCGTTGATTCATCTTGCCAAAAAACACTCAAACTTTTTTTTTAATTGGATTGCAGTTTTTCTCGTAAAAGTAGGTACTGATCGGCAAATGTTTTTCGTTACCAAGAGAAATTTATCCGATAAAAAAAGCTCTTGTGTTTTTACTGTTGAAACAAACAGATCACCGTGTTGATAAGCAAATATTTTGAATAATAATGGCGGACGCATATCATCAAAGAAATTATCTTACCTCCTGTAAATTTGAATAAATGACAGAAGTTACAATGACAACAGTCATTATTCGACTTGTTCAATCTCCAGATGTAAACTTTTCTCTGTTGGCTGCAATAATTCAACGATATTTCTCTCTTATGAAAATCATTCCCGAACAGGATTCCAGTGGCACCCCTTACATATTTTTCCATATGCCAGAATGTTACAAAATGTTGTCAAGTTTGAAGTAAAATTCCATAAGCCGATTGATTTCACGAACCAGATCTCAAATCGATTATCAATTCCTAAAATAATTATATTCAAAACGATAGATATTATTTTGTTGAATTCGTATTTCGCTTCCATCTCCGATATGCAGCTTCAGCTAAGCGAGTTCATGCCCTGCGGGCATTGTACAGTTGTATTTAAGAAAGCATGAACCAGTATTAGAGAGAGAAATTAATGTCATCCTATTTGAGTGAAACGGGCAATCGGAAAAAATTGTTTACCAACAGTTTTACACAACAAGATCTAGGATGATGAATACAACTGTACTTGCCTGCTGATACTGCATTGATCATCAATAATTATTATATTATAGTCCACCTGAGGAGTAGGGAAATCAATCAGCGGGACAGTCGTTTTTACCGAGCCCAACGATGTGGTTTGACACCTTTCTACCCTGATGAGTGAGTGAGTCACCCATGTGTTAAACTGAGGCCTTCGCCATCACTCATGGTCTAGAACAACTAGTCGAACTATAGTTCGACTAGTTGTACCAACCCGCATTCCAGATGTCAACAACCAGACTGCCGATACACTAGATCATTATCTCACCAGCCATCCTGATCCATATAGAATAGAAGTTTGTGCTCCACTTGGAAATTCTGACCACACCCTCATCTCCACAACCTGATCATTCCATGTACCATCGAGCACCACAGTTCCTACCTTTCTCATGTGGCATTACAATTCGGCCGACTGTGAAGGTATTTTTATGTTTTTTTCAGCGTTTCCATGGAAGAGAGTTGGTTTCTCCTCAGCAGATCGAACACGATGTGCTGAGACAATTTCTGAAATCATCATGTTGGGGTTGCAAACCTACATACCGAGCACTGCAAGGAGAACATCTTCCGATGAGGCCTGGTTCAGTAGAAACTACTCTAGAGCTGTCGCTTCCAAACAGCCAGCATTCCAACGATGGCAGAAAAATCCAGGCCCTGATGAGACTAGAGCAGAATTTGTCGAGGCTAGAGGCATATGCGATGAGACAATTCGATCATCAGAGGATGCTCATAATACCAAAAACAGATCGAAACTTTTTGAATATCCTAACGGATCCCGTTTATTTTAGTCCTTCGCCAAAGCTGTAGGAAGAAACTTCACTTCCAGCTCTTTTACTCCTCTAACCAACGAAGATAGAACACTAGCCACAACTGCCCAGGAGAAAGCCAACATTTCAGCGCATTTATTTGCTGGAAATTCCACTCTGAATTCATCGGGCAAACAACCTCCAAACATAACGTCAATTGACAGTCATATGAGATCACCTTTCGCCGACGTACTGTACGGAAGATGTTATTGGGTCTCAACACCAACAAAGCTTGCGACTCCGACGGAATCCCACCGATTGTTCCCAAGAAATGTGCTCCTGAACTAACACCTGTTCTCTGCTACTACTCTTACAAATTGGGGATATTCCCGTCCAACTGTAAAAAAGAGTACAACCAGTTCCTAAAAAAGGCAAGTTGACCCTACCTAGCAACTACAGACCGATGACACTGCTATTTATTATTTCAAAGATCAAACAGAAAGCTATCAATATCGAGCTCATGAAATACCTGGAACATTCAGATATTATCAAAGATAGGCAATATGGCTTCCGTCATCAGAGATCAACTGGTGACCTGCTCGCTTACGTCTCACATATATGACAGCAATCTATTAAAAAAATGGTGAAACCTTAGCCGTGGCACTCGATATCTCCAAGGCATTCGATCGAGTCTGGCACCACGGACTCCTCGCCAAGCTTGCCTCCCCAGCTATGATCTCTACTAGCTATAGTTTTCTCTCAAACAAGTCTCTCCATGTAGTGGTCGACGGAGTTTCATCTGACTCTCTTATCATAAATGCTGGTGTTCCGCAAGTTACAATTCTAGCACCAACACTATATCTACTCCATATCAACGATTCGTTGGAAGCAACTTCATGTCCAGTGAACAGCTTCGCGGATGATAGTACCTTCCATACCGCCTTTTCTTCCAAGGCTCCAATACCAGCAAGGCAAATCAGAAATAAACGAGGGAGAAATATTGACAACATGAATATGGTCTTGGCAACAGTTCTCGATTGAGGATCCAATAACTTGGTAGATTTCAATGCAAACAAAACACAAGCATGCCTTTTCTCTAGAAAAGCCGATCTCACTGTGCCCAACATAAGCTTGTCAGGAGTAACCATACCTTCGAAGACATCCATTTCGATGCTCGGTATTACTATCAGCAATAACCTTTCATGGGAAAATCACGTGAAATCAATTGCTGGAAGTATATCCCAAAAACTTGGTTTTCTGTTTCGGGCCAGGAGCTATTTCACTTCCAGTCAGCTGCTTATGATCTATAAGGCACAGATCCGACCTGTCCTGGAATACTGTTCCCATATTTGGAGTGCAGCACCCAAACATACCCTGGAACTGTTGGATTCTGTCCAAAAAATGGCAATTCTTCTCGTGGGTAATGCCTTGCTCACAAACTCACTCACTTCTCTGGAGTACCGTAGAAAAGTTGGCAATTCGGCTCTATTTTATAGATATTTTCATGGACGATGCTCTTCTGAAATATCATCAGTTGTTTCTTCCTTGGCAGTCCCCGAGAGATCAATCCGTCGAGTTAATGCTCCGCACTCCTTCGTGGTCACTTTGGAGACCTGTGGAACATCTCTTTCCAAAGACTCGTTCATCCAACGAACAGCGAGGCACTGGAAGACATTGCCAAGCAAGGTGTTCCCCGAGGCATATAACCTCCAGAAATTCAAGAAAAACACCAATTCCTACCTCATTTCCCTTGGTTCTCACGATGTTCTCTGAATATTATAGGATACCCCTTTTCGTGGGAACCAGAACATGAAAAAAAATATTATAGTTAGCCTGAGGAGTTCGGAAATCAATCAGCGGGACAGTCATATTTACCGAGCATAACGATGAGGTATCGCCTGGTTTGACACCTTTCTACCCTGATGAGTGTGTCAGATTTTATTTTCTATCATATTTTCATACTTTGTATAGGCACTAGTTTTTTTCTACAAACGTCAAAAAATGACAAGGTTCACGCATATTGATAACAAATTGTGAAGTGACACCTACGTTAACCATGATACCTTGCACAAAACAATGCGCGAAGTAGGTACTTATGTTATGTAAAATCTATGAGATATTTATATTTCAACTTTATGGTCCTCAATCGAGCAAACATCCACGAAATCATTCATTTCTGAATGTTCAACAATAACTTTGTTTAATCTCTTGGAGCGCACGAAAGGAAACTCCTATTATGTTCGTGGAACATCGTGCATACCTAGGGATGATAGGGGAAGGCATTTTAAGACAGTTCAACACTATTTTTTATATCAAGCTGAGCATATTTTTACTTTAGAACCATATTTTTTGACGTTTGTAGAAAAAATGTTGTTTGCACCCGAGCGCGAAATACTTTGGTCATCTCGACTATCTTTTTGAGTCGGCTACGCCTCGTTAAAAAAATCAGATCTTGATCACCAAAGTAGCATTTCGCGCTCTAGATACAAAAATAACTAATTTTTCATGAGAAAACAACACCTTAAAGTTTTGAAATGGCGGCTGAAAGACATCGATGGAAAAATTCTCATTGAAATGTCAAAAAAAAAGCCCAGTTGAAATCAGTTTGTTACGACTATGGAATATACCCCAGCAGCGAACGCGAAAATAACTTCACAAAGTGCGTTGTCTTAGCACTAAATTAGATCTTTTTGTTCGCAGTTATATTTTGGTATACTTTCTTAATTTAGTTCAGGCATAAATATAGGAGTATTTTGAAGTTATTATTCTATATTTATCATTTTCCTCAAGTGTGTGAAATGCTGACTAATGAGAATTTCATGAGAACATCGTGCGGCTGAAATTGGAACACGTAAACAGATACAAATTATATGCCTTGTTGTTATACCCTGATGGATGGGGAGAATCTGGGAAAATGCCAAATTGTCATTTACGGCACAAATAATGAATACAGAATATCTCAATTTCACTTTTGTTCTAGATAAAAACACACAGGAAAGAAAAATTGAATCACGATGAAGAAGTAGATAAGTTATTATGTAATATGACAAAATTTGCAGTTAGTATTTATAAGGTGAATATAATACATTATCGATATATTATTATAATTTCGATATAACAAAATAGTCGGTAGTAGTATATCGGTCAGACAGGTCGTAAGTTTAATCAGCGCATTCATGAACATAGGATGAATTTTATGAAAAAGAAAACAAATTCAACATACGCCAACCATATATTAGAAGATGTAATGAAGTGTTTTTGACAAGCTTCATTACTAGACTGGTTTTGATCAAAATCTAAGTACCTGAGCCTGATTCTAGTTGAATTTCACCTGTTCGAAAGCTTGAAACCTGAAATCCTGAGAGCTGAGTGATGCATTGATTCCTGACTTCCCACAGCTTTTCCAGATAGTAAACTCTGATGAACATCATTACAACCCTAAAGACTTCAATATTTTTCAACCCTCTGCTTATGATATGAAATTTGATTGAATAATTTATCAGTTGAAATGATGAATGTTTGACTGCTCATAACTTTGTTGTTATTGAATAGTTTCCAGCCAAATTCATTCAGTAGCATAAGCAACGGTAGTAGATTCTGTTCCTGTGCCCATTTAGGGTTGAATATTATTTTTTCCGCGTTTTGTGTTGGAGGTGCACATGTGCTCTCCAAGGACAGATCTAGTGGCCATGGCCATGAGCCATGACAAGGTGGTAGTTTTGACCAATAAGATTCCAGATTTACTCGTCCTTGTGCCAAGGCCAAAGCAGTGCATGAATACTGAAGACAGCTAAGGATTGGGGACTCCCAAAAAGCTCTTCTCTACAAGTCTACACTACCTGATCTCCGTTGCTCTTCAAGCTCCTGATTCTCTTGCTGATTTCTTAGTGCTCTCATATTTCATTCAAAATCAGTGTAAAGTATCAATGTATAGTGTTTTCCTGTTGCACATGTAAGTTTGTATCATAGTTTTCACCATTATTATTCATCCTGTTTATAGCTCCATTTCATTCCTGTTGTTTTTCAAACCGATACTCACCCGACCTGTTAACGAATCCAGAAAGTTGTAGTTACGAATAAACGGCTTTTTTGTGATTGCATATTCCATTTTTTTTTTGTCGTCATTGTTTTCAGTTCCAAATAGTTCAATAATTTATTTAGTGATTTTCAATATTATTGACTGACGACTGACACTGACAAGCCAGTTAACAATTCTTCTTCTTCTTTTCCTCGAGAAATCCTGTCCTGTGCATCCGGGTCTCTGTGCTTTGTGTCCCGTCACGCGGTGATCTATGTTTCATGAACTATTGACATGAATGGAAAAATATAATTAATCAAGCTCACTAAAATTCCGATATTGGAAAATTAGAAAATCGAAGGGAAAGGCAAAATAAATAAGAATTGGATCTGTTTGATTCGTTTGGAACTGTGTTTCCGATTCTCCAGGTAGAAATGATGAAATAGTTGAGTAAATAATTTTCCAGACCTAACCTTGAAATACCAAAGACCTGAGAGATATTTGCTTTGATTCCTGTGATTATTCCGACCAGAAATAGCAACCAGTATTCCAGGCTAAACCCAGGGTTTGTAATTAAAGCCTACACTCCCGTGGCTACTTATTGATTCCAGGTCGATTCAATACCATTAACCCCTGGATTATACTGTGGGTACCGAGGTAGGTATACCTCCTGTACCTTTCTCCACTGTTGCTACTTTGGGCCTTTGTACAAAAAAATATTTTGTGCAGAGCAGGTAGAGTAAACTACCTCAAAAACAATCTGGCGCTCGAGAATCCCTCCCCCTGTCAAATATCAGAGTAGTCTCCTGTCCTGAACAGAGCGTCAAAGTAAGGGCCACAGAATAAAGACTCTTACAAAGAAAACCATAGTTTTGATGATAATTTCGAAATTCTGCACGTAAAAAATAAAGGACTGAAACTCAATCATTTTGAATCATTAGAAATCAATAAACTTAGAAATTTTGACATTTTACTCAAAGATCAATTAGACCTCAATAGTTCACCACTGTTGAATTTGTTTTCTTAGTAAGTTATAATATGTATTTGCTATCAAGTCTCTTTCGAGTTAATCCGGTATACCGTATTTAAATGTAGATATTGTGCCTAATTTCCGATAATGGAGGTTTATCGTACCTGTCCACAGGTAACTAATCCTTCAGGTTTGGAAAGTAAGATATATAAAAGTTAAACAAGCCAACGTTAGTTTAGTTCATTGTACCAGTATATCACCTGACGAAGCTACTGTGTTAGCGAAACATGTCGTGTGTTTGAGAATTTTGTGGAAATCTTATCGTTTGTGAAGTTTTTACATTTGTCATGTATTTCCATCAAGTAACGGCCGAGTCAATTGAAAAACAAAAACAAAATAGTCTCTTGATTCAATGACAATTTGAATACAATCAGCAGGAATGCATTTTGGTGAAATTTCACTATTTATTTTCACATTCTTCATAAAATACATCGAAGAATAAAACAACTTTGCCAAAATTGAATCTCAAAATTAAGAAGAAATAGAAAACTTATCATTCCCAGCTGATACAATGCTATTTATGGCTTGCAAGCTGCATCAGGTTTTCTGACATGAGGAGTAAGAATTTGCAACTCATTTTGTGATTGTTCCGTTCAACAAATTATAATGATAATAATAGGCGAGTGGACTAATTTTTTAAATTTCTCAAATAGAATGATCACTCAAATACCTTTCCATTTCATATTTTATAAGAATTTTTCGGTCCATTTTTAGGTGCTAAAATCATCAATATTGCCACGGTAATTTACAAACAGCTAGAAATTTACCACCAGTGGAATCTGACGGCACGATTTCGTAAGTAGAGGCAGACGCCAACGCAATTGCAGTAGCAGGAGAAAATTTCTTGATCAAACTCTATGGAGTATCTCAAAAGGATTCATTTCTGGAATTTCTTCGATATCATCAGTTTTCGAGATCGGCGACAAAGAGTAAGTTTAACCTTGCTTCACTTCCCCCCATAGCAGCAGCTGCAAAACAACATTCATTCCGCACCTATCATCAAGTTCAAGCTTGGTATGGTGTTGAAAAAATCCGGAAAAATGGGGATGGAAAAGGAGTAAGGTCGGACTCACTGCTGTTAGAACAATCAAAGATCCTGCTCCAGAAGTAGTTCTAAAATTCATTTCATGCAAATGTAAAAAAGGATGTGTCTCAGTATGCAGCTGCAGAAAGGCGGGTTTGAATTGTTCGATAATTTGCAACAGGAAATTCTTGCGAAAATATCGCAAACATGTTGAACGACTCTGATGACGAAGACCCAGATGAAATTCTACTGCCGACGTTTGATGTTATAGACGAAGATTCCGGGGAAGATGAATCAGATGCAGAGAACACATACAAAATCAGTGTGAATCCAAGCGAACCTGGTCCATCTAGAGTATTGAGACGAAGCTAGCAATAATAATTGTTTTAGAAACATTGAAGTGTGGATTAGGCCTACTGGGGACACCACAATAAAAAAAACGCGCCGGTACTCTACCTCAGGTGGTGTGAAAACGATAATAAGTAATAACTACTGAATAACTAAACAAATTCTAGCGATAATTGACACTGTTAAGGAAAGCATTGTACAATTTCACTAAGACCTACCTATTTTTTGTTTATGAAGTACTGAAAAAGAGATATCATGAAAAAACTGATTTTAGGTGCAATTTTTTCAATATGGCCGGGCTAGCGGCGACTTGACGAGGTCGCAAATCATACGCGTAACTGAGGTCAAATATATGTACATACATATGACTGCCAAGTTTCAAAACTCCTGTATTTTTTTTCAGGTAAAGCCCTTTTGAGTCCCCCATTGCTTGGCCTAATAGCACAGTTGCCTATTATGTTTTATTCAACGATAGGACTCTAACATCTTTTTGAAAACTTGATTATAATTGGTGACTTGACAACCTTGCTTCATCAGTAGAAATGAAAGATTATCTGGCCAATAACGAAACAGCATAAAAACTGACGTCACCATTCATTCGACGTATCGCCAAATGGCAGCCATGAAGGATCGTTTGAAATGAGCTCTGAAATTTAACAATTTCGAACAACGCATAGACCTATTATTTACATAAAAAAGCGTGAGAATTGTTGCAAAATTTAATTTAGGTTCCTAACGACACAGTGAAGTAATTGAATGTCAATAATTCATTAGCTGTCTATTCGCCCATTCCCAGATCAGAATGAACAAAATGCATAATTTTTTATCCAATAAAAGTTTTTATGTGATTTCAAGAAAATTCAGACAATCAGCACTAGAACTCTTTTTGTGTTCCAGGTCATAGAATCCAAGAAGAAATAGGGAAATAAGGTAATGATCCTATCTGTGGAGCAAGCAGTGCTCTTGGAATGGGAGGGGACCGAAAAGTCATCCTACTGAAAAGCGACTCTAAGTAAACGAAAAACGAAAGACGACCCAAAGCACTAGAGCAGCTGAAGCCTATTGACTCTTCCACACAGGACAGCGGCACAGCTTTAAGCTGTGATAGCTGTGCCCTATGTATACCACCTCAGGAAAATGATAGATGATAGATAGCGCAGATTGACGCTTGCTGTTTTTGCAACAAAGAAAATGCTACTAGTAGAATAGAATCCTTATTCAACCTTTGGTCAGAGGTTGAGCCACTTAGAAGAGGTCTATCTGAAATAAAAAGATATCTTCAAGGTTGCCGTGATTGGAAGCTTTCGTTAGCTAAACGACATACCTAAAATCTCCAATCTACATAGTTTAACAAACTCGGAAGTTTTTTACTGTTGAAGAAAAAATATGAGATCATCCTTCTTGTTGAGGCAGATTGACGGATACACGGTAAAAAATGGGTTACTTATATAGTTTGAAAAACAAGGAGCAACAACTCAAAAGACTTGAGAATTGGAATTAAATGTTCTTGCCTATTTTATCGTGAATAGAACAGGTCCAATTTTCTAATTTGAGGCGTGGTAAATCGTTTAGAAATCATAATTGCGGATATAAAAAACTTACATACTTAATTTTTTCATACACCCACTTGTTATTCTTCGACATACAATGGGTAATAGAGTGTCGAAAACTACTTATTATTCTCTTATCTCGTAATATAATCTGGGGAATAGATGTCGGATGAATTAAATTAAACATTCTTTCAAAAATCAAGATAAGAAATAGCTGTCAATGAAGCATGATTTTTTTATTCACTTCCCTATACCAAGTAGGCGCGCCATTGACCATAAACCTCTCGTTTATATATATAACATGTAATGTTGCAATTAAAAGTAGTGCGACAATTTGTGGAAATAAAGATATATTATCAGCAATAAAGGAGTGGACTTTTTTTATTTCTCAAATAGAATCAACACTCAAATCACTTTCAATTTCATATTTATCAAAATTTTCGGTCGGTTTTCAGGTGCTTGAATCATCAATAATGCCACGGTAATTTTCAAATGGCTAGAAATTCACCGCCAGTTGCCATGTGTTGAAATTTGATTGGGAACTTCAAAAATATTATAGTTATTCAATAATTCATAAATTCTCAATTGAGTTCGTTGAACAGAAGAAAACCAACACTAGAAATCAATTAAAATACAAGAAGTCCTGAAATGGTAACAAACATGCGCATTTGGAGTTCTTATCAGTATTCAATAACACTGTTAAAGTTGTACAAATTTCAGGAATACCAATCACCATCATTTGTTATAAGGCTGTTCAGTGTTTAATCGATCAGCATCAAGTATACTTATGGTTCATTTTGAGTGCGATTGTACACCTGAATGAAATGACAAATTACGATTGCCTTGGCTTTTTATGGCACTCGGCAGCCTTGACGAAACCTTTGCGAGGAAAACACAAACTTCACGGTAAACAATACACAGAGTTTAATGTACTCAGTCACGCTTTGTGGAAACAATTTATAATCTCCATCTGGGCCAGTAGACTAACAATGTCTATCACTAGGTTACTAAATCATCGGACAGAGGAGGCTTTTCTTATTGATTCATTATCGATCGAAATCATCATCAGGACCGGATCACGACAGTAGGCAAGAGAGAACACAAACACTTGAATGGGCCTGTTCCAGTGAAAAATTTTATTTCATTATTTCGAAGTACTAACCCTAACTAGTTGACTGTCGCAAACCGTTTTTTCCCCAGAGCTCTGTAATTTTTTTAAATAATTATTGAAATACACGATATTTCGTAACATGAAAAACGCGGGAAAGCGCGTGACGTAGGCAGCCGGTGAACAATTGATATAAGTTTCGACATACGTATTCATTCTCTCTCTTAGACAAGTGCAAAAATATTTCTGATTGTCATTTATCAAAATATATGAAATGAATATTTTGGTAATGACACTAACTTGGAGAAGAAGATTGCATATAACCTAACCTATGGTAGTCGTATGTTTTATACCGAAAGTTGAGCAAGCCAACGTTGGTTTAGTTCATTGTACCAGTATATCACCTGACGAAGCTACTGTGTTAGCGAAACATGTTGTGTGTATAAGAATTTTGTGGAAATCTTATCGTTTGTGAAGTTTTCACATTTGCCATGGATTTCCATCAAATAACGGCCGAGTCAATTCAAAAAATTGATATCGAAGGTTGAACAGATCACTCCCCTAACAACACGAGTACGTCCCAGGGACGTCCTTCATTTTCTACGAGGACGTCCCTGGGATATCCTGTGTCGGGACATGGTACATACTAGGGACGTCCCAGGGACATCCGCTTTCCACAAAAAGAGGCATCCTAGGCGTCCTTCTGGTACGTCCCTGGGATGTACCGAGTACGAAGAAAGAATATCCCTAGGACGTCCCAGGGACATCCCTTCGACAAAATAAAAAAAAATTAGGTCGAATACGGATTGAACCCGGGTCCTTTGGCTCATCAGGCACGCATCTTACTCCATTGGCTATTGAGCCTCCTGAAGATTTATGTACTAAACAGGACTTAACTACAGAAACCTGAATAAATACACCTCTGTTAGGATTTGGGTATAATTATCATATCATTCTTGGGTGTTTAAAAATGAGGGGCATTATGCATATACTGTTTCTGTTTGAGAAAAATGGTAATTTCTCAAAAATTCTGAAACTTTATTCTTCATTTTCATAACGATTATTTTCCGGAAGAAAAACAAACATTTTCAAATAAATGCAACTCAATACTTTGATGAAATTCATTGACTCAGATGTGAATGGATATCAGATATTACAGGGACACGAATAGGATAACCTAGAGATGTACCGGGCGGGATGTCCACTGGACAACCACTGCGGGACATCCCCTGGATGCCCCAATCATGTCCTTGTTCCGCGGGACAAAAAAGGGACCTAGGACATCCCTGTGTTGTTAGGGTCACCATATGAATAATCACAACCACTGAATAATTTACGGGGCGTGCAGAAAGTGGGTCCAGAAAGATAATGAGAGCTTTTATTTATCGAAGTTAACTTGACATCACAATGAGAATTTTGTTTCCTGGAAATTGAACGAAAAATGTTGTGTAAAGGTTCTGAGCAATCAGATGCGAATATCCAGGTCCAAACAGTTTATTTCTAAGATAAGTTCGAGTTCTAAAATTTACATAAACATAATACCTCTTTATACAGAAGATGGGCAAATCCCACATACCTAAATCAGGGACACTTCCTCACCCAGTAATACTGAATTGGGAGATTCCCCCAGGGATTCAAAATCTCGCACACAAATCTTCGAAACGTTGATCACAAATTTTGTTATTGATATCTCTATTTATACGTTTACCTGACAACGAGGCTTTGTTTCCCCAAATCACATGAATAAAGCATGTTCCTGAATTCCTGAATTCTGTTACAGTTGCCTGGCAGTTATTTGAGTTGAATTTTCTAAAGGCAACATAACTCGAATCATGAATTGCTGGAGTGTATTTCGGTATAAGACAATTTAATGAATACGAATATCGCACTATTCTTGGTGGTGTTTCCTATTTGTCCACTCGAAGACTCTCGCGACATTTCCATTGATCAGATAGGCACTTTTTTGGCAACGGAAGATTGGTAAAAATTGACGTAAAACGCCATCAAGATTTGTTGATAATACTGGTTGTAGTGGTTTCAAATGTGAGGTTCCGTTTTGTCGCTGGGAAACTTAGGGCAAATTTTTGGTCGCTGTCATAATGATAAAATCACAGCGTCGAATGGGATTTTTCATGCATGAATTAAGAGCAAACACTACCTTGATAAAACGGGAATCGGTTTTACGCGTTCAGTTTTTTTTTCAAAAAAAAAATTCTTAGTGCAACTGATGCATTTCATTTTTCGAAATTCCGGAACTTCCTCGATTTTTTAATGTGATAATTTTCAAAAAAAAAATTTGATAAATGAAAAAAATAATGAAGATCCGGAACTTTGATGAGGCCTCTGAATCCATCAAAACAAACATTTTCCACAAAAAAGCTATAGTTTTCACGAAAAATCGATTCTACGATCATGAAATTTGTATCTGATTGGCGCTGCCACCTATGTCGTTTTATAACTCTCGAACGAACCTCGACCCAATTGGCAACGTTGGAAAAGCTTCCTACCTAGGGCGAAATGAATATTGTTAATAATCGACAAGACTAGGTGTTGCTGTCTTTTTCTGGTAACCAATTTTGGTAATCCGTCCGGACCGTCGCATTTAGTAGATTAGGTTGTATGCAATAGTTTTCATAGGCGTACCTGAAAGCAATAATTATTCATTGGAAATCCTAATCCCTCAATGGGTAGGGTAGGTAAATAAAGTATTGGGTGCTTGCTCCTTGCTCATTCGTGTTTTGACAGTGAATCAAGTGAGAATTGTGGAAAGAAAAATGGGTCGAAGAAGTGAAAGAGAAAGAACTACCAGAAAAAGGCAGCAAGCGACCGAATATGGAAAATTGAACGAACCTTTTGCCATCGAAGTCAAAAACAATATTAAAGTTAGGAAAAGTGGATTTTTCATTGATAAAAAATAATATTTTTTGGGTGCCAGTCCTGATGGGTTGGTGGATGAAAATGCCATTGTGGTCCTTCAACATCAAGGACATATGCCCAGAAGAGGAAATTGGGATGAAAAAGATCAAATTCGGCAAACTCGAAAACGACACCTTAGTACTGAATAGAAAACATAAATACTATTTTCAAGTCCAAGGGCAATTAGCAATAACGCAAAAGGGAAAAATGTTTCTTTGTTATATGGAGTCCAAGAGGTAACTATTGATCATATCCTCCATCATAAATTTTAGATCATAAATATATGTTTTTAGAGAGATGATAACTTCTGGGAAAATGAAATGGTTCCCAAATTGAAAATATTTTATTTCACTTGCCTCTTGCCAGAGCTTGTAGATCCGAGAGTACCGAGAGGCTTGGAAATCAGAGAATGTTCTAGGAAGCACTTGAGGATCATGCAAAATTATGAAATATAATAAGAAAAATCGTTTTGTAATGGCCACGAGAACCTGGCTGTTCCTGAAATTTTTATCTCGAACGGCATCAAAATTACAGGGGTTGCCCGCGGTTCTTGTAACCACCCGGTAGAAAGAGTAATAATAAAATTCATCTGGCTACCAGCTGTGAACTCCGTTTTTTTTTTAATTATGAAAGCTTCGTTCAATACCCACTTATTGAACATTTACTAGTGAATTTTCAGATTATCTACTTTCTAGTGATACTTCAAGGCGAAGTGAGTTTTTTCCGTGAATTCCCCAATTATTTTTTTTGCTAAGTAATTCAGTAAAACATCCCGACTGTCTACTTCGTGTGTTCAGTAATTATAGCACATATCAGCACTGAAGAAGGCAACCGAAACAATATTTTGTGTAAGCTCCTAACGACGCCACTGCTCCCATCTCAGCTACGCTTCCACTGACGCTACTAGAAAGAAAAGCTAAAATGGAAATAATGAACATCTTGCGGACAGAGGCTGCGTTGCCAATTGTTCACGAGTCCCCCACCTGTACAACCGCTCTTGATAGATATATGTCTACAAACTCGAGCTGCGCGGGGCAAGGAAGAAATTCGACTGATTGTGATGACGCGGTAGTGTTTGCTCTTAATAGTAGATTGTTTTATTAGGATCAAAAGTGACACTTTGTTTGACAAGCGAATTTTGCATTTGCGAGGCGGAGCGTTTAGCGAAGCCGAGCAAAAGCAAAATTTGCGAGTCGAACAAAGTCACTTTTGATCCGAATGAAACATGCTATTTTTTCTGCAACCGAAACGATTAATTCAAATGAACATGTGAAGTAACCATCAATGCCGTGCCATATGTATGCAATGGAACAAATATTGACAAATAAACCATGTGGTGAGAATATTCTATACCTACATTAACAGCAGGTTAGGTTTTCTAGGATGTTCGAATTGTAGTTTCAATATAAATACAACCACAGAGTGACATCTTTGTGTATGGACCAGGTGCTCTAATGGCAAATACCGCGCCAGTGCCAGCTATAGGAACAAGACGTGGAAAATGTTAGGTTAGTAAGCATATCAACAATGATAATAGTGATTATTTATTCCTCTCCATACTACACTGTGTTTGTCTAGATAATCAAATGGAGCTAAACAATATCGTTGTTTGAGACAAAAAAACTATTGCTAGCAGTGATTATTCAAAAACAAGTTATCCATCCCGAGAATGAAATACAGATCAACCAAGTATTTGAATCTTGAAGGCTTCCCTGATCATAACAAAAATACTCAGCTGAGATGTTTATAATTCCAATACTAAACTATAATGAGGTGTATTTATATCTCCAGCATGGATATGAAATGCCAAATCTGCTGAAATCGGAAACAAATCAGGTATGCGTCTCAACCCAAATAACCAACCGTCACAATTTTGTTTATTTTTGATGATGTCCAGTAGATCATTTTTAGTTCCTAGGAGCTAAAGTTCAACTTAAGCTCCTAGGAACTAAAATTCAACTTAAGCTCCTAGGAACTAAATATGTTGCTTAGCAACATACCCATTTTTGTGTCAGTAATAGAAACGTCAATTTAAGAGCTGATTTTGGTATCAAAATGGACGACTTTTGTGTCGGTTGCAGAAAAATTGTATTTCTTCTTCTCATGATTCATCATTTCAAATTGGGATTATTTCAACTCGAACTCGTGAACAAACTGATTCTATAATGTCATTCAAATAATTCTCTGATGTGAAATAGGTTATTTCATTCCTTAGTGTATGATGTTATTTCGCAATAAATATCAATATATCAGTTTCCCTTCCTAATTTTATCAAATGCATTTGTTTGCTAATTTCCTTCAACATCTTCATAAAATGCATTTCCAGAAATTGCATTCACAAACACAATAAAGCTATTTGTTTTGAAATGATGCTCACCTTGCCAAATGATCATTAAGACAGCTATTAATAACGCAATTGAACAATTATAATAATTTTCCATTCAGTGGAAAAATACATAGACACCAGCTTTTAAACTCCAGGAATATACAAGGTTATTCAAAAGTACGCGGCATCCTTCTAGGGGCGTATTTCGTGCATGAAAATAAGGCAAAAAGTTCCTATCTAAAAATGCTTCCGAAGGGAGCTACGCTTAAATAGGACACCTCAAAGACGATTCTTTCTCTATAACTTTAAAATCGTTCACAAAAAATTTTCGAAAATTGGTGTACGGCATAAAAATTTGATGGTTAATAGGACTCTGAATCGAAAATTTCAAAATTGTCTATAATAGCGTCACATGCGGGAAAGGGTAAGCGTAAAATCATCCCTCCTTCTTTTGATATCCAAATCATTGTGATTTACGCAAATCAGTCGATTTCATCCTAAATGGTACCCTCTACTGAAATGAACTAAGAGAACCATTCTACGTGAAAAACTCTAGAATCTTATAATTTTCAAACGAAATCACAATAACCTAAATATCAAAAAAAGAAGGGATGTTTTAACACTTACCCTACCCATGTAACGCCCCTGAATAGAATTTTTGCAATTTTGAATTGTTCATGCCGTACACCAGAAGATTTATCGTAAAGGATTCTGAAGTTATAGAGAAAAAATCGTCTGTGAGGTGTCCTATTCAAAGGGGCGTAGCATTTTCGGACCCTTATTAATAGGAACTTTTGCCTCATTTTAATGCAAGGAAAACGCCCCTGAAAGTATGCCGCTTACTTTTCATCACCCTGTTTACCTACCTATAGTTCAATTCCACCGATTAAAATTTGAATTACATAATCACAACTTCACAAATCAAAGTGTGTTGGCCTGTTAACATCTTTCACCTGTTGTTGATGATTTGTGAGATTTCTTGGGAATTAAATAACATGACTTTGATATGGGTTTGGCATGTGGTAATTCTGCTCTCCAAATTTGGTATATTGATTGGAAACTAACCCAACGATATTCTGAATATCTGAAGAAAATCTATCTACATAGTGATTTCTCATCCATTATACTCGGAATAAGCATAGGAATAAAAAAACATTGATTCATATAACTTTAGTAAAACGACGGCTACTAATATACCTACTTAATGGTTAACTAAATACCTATCTATTCCAATAAAATTGGCTCATTATCCCAGAGATGGTGGTAAGTGATTCCAGATAAATTAAATTTAATCATTTAGATTCAAGAGACCCTTTATTTTGAAATAAAAAACAACGTATAGCCTATTCCACGTCGAATAACTTATAATGGAACTTTCCAAAAATCTTCACACGGCTACAATATGTTTGCACAATACTGTTATTTTAGGACTGTTATGGACAGTACCGTCTTTACCATAAGGGCCCACGCGGCTCTTGCTCAGGGACCCTCAGCATCCCCGATGGACCAAAATTTTCTCTTTCATTTATATTTTCGTACAGTATCTATCAGATCGCCACCGTCAAATTTTATCTAATATAACTATTGACCTAATATTATATCGACATCAAAAATATATGGATCACTAGATAAAAATATACCAACCTTGTGCATCTTTGTTGACCCCTCGAAAGCATAACTGTTTGTCATGAACAACTACTAAAAATACTATAATCATATGGAATCAGTGGTAACACATATAACTGAAATAGTCTATTATGTAACAAGTGAGGTACGTAGTTTTTGAAAGGTATCAGATTAGTATGGATGTATAGTTTTCATTAGGTATTAGATTAGTATAGAGGTCAGATAATTTATACGACGGTATGAAAGCAGATGATATTTTCTCATTGCTCATGTAAGATGGAAGTAGAGAGGCCATGGCACCATATCATGAGCATATTTTTATATTGAAACTATCATTGGGCACCAAAGATGTGTATACGACGCTATGAAAGTTCAGAGAACTGGAGATTTTTTCCCACAAACTACGTAGTTAGCCCACTCGACTGTCTTGGTTTTTCCACACAAACTACGTACCTAGCCCACTCGACTGCCAATAGGGACTAAAAAAACAAAAACAAGAGAAAGTAAAAACAATGCCAACATATTTCATCTTTGTGGGAAATCAAGACAGTCGAGTGAGCTAGGTAAGTAGTTTGTGGGAAAAAATCAAGATTGTTGAGTAAGCTAAGTACGTAGTTTGTGGGAAAAAATCAAGACAGTCGAGTGAGCTAGGTACCTAGTTCATTGGCGAAAAATTAAGACAGTGGAGTGAGCTAGGTACGTAGTTTATGAAAAAAATCAGGACAGTCGAGTTTGCTTTTTTTACTCTCTTTTGTTTTTTGTTTTGTTTTCTATTGGCAAGTGAATATCTAGGAACTTGTGAATTTTTTAGTTTTTTCATCGTATCTCCCGAACTATTGAATTCAGAGAAAAATGTTATACGGATTTTTTGTTGATTCTATCCGAAGAAATAATTTTGGTTCTATAACATTTTCAGATATCTTCAGTTGTTTTCGAGATATTTGAAATTATCTGAGAATAAAATTTTCAACACTTTTGTTCCATCTTCCAATCAACAAAAGGAAAAAATATTTCATGGTTCAGTGGAAGCCGATGAGCTCCATCTATCGATTATCTTTGTTTTTCAATATATCTTCATGGTACCCTATGGGTCGTTCAAATTTTTTTTTTCATATTTTCCACTTTATTTCCTGTACTATTGGGTTTACAGAAAAACTTATGGGTAATAATTTGTAGGAAATGTTCCAGTGGATAACTGTGCACTCCTGATAATTTTCGATTTCGGTTTTGATTTTCATTTGTTTTTCCATTTTCCGATGGATTCTCGAAAAAAATGGTGAAATAATAATTTGTTGCGTCATCAAAGAGGCATACCGTGCATTTTTCAAATTTGGATTGGTTCAGGAGATATGTCGTTTCAAAGCGAACCGTGTGTTTCGGAAAATCTCCTTGAAAAACCCACTTGGAATTTCTCGACCGTGCTCAATTTCAATAGGCTTCGTCTCTCCCTGATAGACTTTTTTTTTCACAAAAAATGAAGTCGATCGGACCACCTTTGCGATTTGTAGAGTAGTCACAAGAAACTTCCGGTGAAAAATCGAAAAAACCCGGAAAAACCACCTCAGAGTTTTTTCCTTCATATTTTAATGACATAATATTGTTTTGAGTACAATAAGATGGCAAAATTTCAAGTCGATATGTCAAAGGGTTCCGGAGATATATCGATTTATGATTACCACAGAGTACAGACAGACAGACAGACAGACCACACACAAAAACCAAAGTTGCTCAAAATTCGATGGGGATCATTTTCTCCAAAGTAACTATACCTCTATCTCGCTTAGTTTCCGAGATAGCATTTTTGGCAAGGCCGTAGTATACTTCACTATGTATAGCATCGTATAACAAAAGTTATAAATGTGATTTCAGTAACGAGTAAGGAGTGTGTAGAAGAGTTTATGAACGCGTTTATGAACATTAGTTTCTCTACAAACTCATTATTCCTTTTTTCGACAAGAGCCCATAATTCCGAAAATTAGATTCACAGAACTAAAACACAGAGGAGGAGGAAAAAACTGTGTTATGATTTTGTTCCAGCAAGAATAACCAATGTTCGCGGGAATCAATGCTACCAGGTGGCGCTCGGTTTTCATCGATCCATGTCAAAGCCACGTCAAAACTGGGGGAAAACAAACTCAATCCTCACTCAATCCCATTAGTGCCATTAGCTTGTGTAAAGTTTATGCAAAGTCAATTGAACAGATCATCAAACGAATGTCGGGCCGCGCTGCCGCACTCTTTGAACTTTCAAAGGGACCGACGGCTTGCGGTGATGTGTTTTTCCAACTGACTTTGCATAAACTATACTGTGTACTGATAACAGTGATAAGTTTTTGAATTTCTTGACATTAATTGTCAATATTCGATCGAAAACGCTAAAATGCCTGTTGTAGATGTTCTTTTGGCAGATATTCTGCTCTATTTAGATGGAAAAAGCCGACCAGTAGTGGAAGGAGAAGCTGTTCTCCGTGCTAATCATGTGATTTTGTGTGAGGCAGAAGACTTCAACAAAAGGCACATTTTTGCACTTTGTCTACAAACTTCGGCGATGAAATCTTTCAAATCCACATGAAGTGAAATTGAAGTTGGGGTCCAGAGGAACTCCTATAGAACAATGGATTTGTATTTGTTCCTGATGCAAAGCAGCACAATAATCTGGGTATTGTAAACATGTTGTAGCTGTTCTTTTATATGTCAATTTATTTGCTCGTCATAATTAGTTTGAATTGTTTGAACTATCTCCAATTCTTCACCCGTTCACTGTTGACGTAACTAATAAAAATGTAATAATGTACAAAAATTAACCAACTCAACCATCATCACTACCAACAGTGCCAACACTTTATGTCATTGACAAGTTTGACCACAGCTACAGCAAGCTGAATGCAATGTACTCTATGCACTTTATCCATAGACAACAGTGTGTTTTACCCCATTTTGAAGTTCGTATTATGTAACCTAGATGTCGCCCACTTCGTGAATCTCGCGAATAGCGGCGATTGCCCCTTGACGAGTCTGCGCATTACTGAATGTCATCTGTCAGCTTCTGTGTTTATTTGGTGTTCATCCACAATGTTCTGCATTTTTTTCTGCGTTTTCGATAAGTTTTCGTTATGCCTTCAATAAGATTCAGTGGATTCTTCAGCAGTAGTCACATATTTCCAAATATTTACTATTTTCGGTAAGTAATGTTTTTTTAGGTAAGTAAACAGACCAGGCTTGAACATTTTTAGATCAATGCAAAACTTGCTTGAATTTAAGTTTCACCTCTCTTTGTTTTAGGAAAAAACTATGACTTGAATCGCTTGTGAAGCATTGGGCATACCTGACACGTACAGTCCTAGCAAGGTGGTTTTCTCTAAACATTTCGAGGCATCAGAGTTGTGTTTCCTGAGGGGGAAGTGACAGAATGCTGTCCCCAAAGATTCTATAAGCAAAAGGAAATCAACAGAGAGTCCTCCTCCTCGACTCCAAAATAAAAAGTTGACAGGTTTGTTATTATAAGTTTCACCAATATCTATATGAAATCTTCAGATTATTCGTTTTATAGGATGGCAAAAAGTTTTTGAAATAATGATAGGCACTTGGTACTTTTCTGTTTACTGAAGTACTATGAAAACTAAACATTCTGCTGGAGTCTATTTTAGGGGTAACATATCATATATTGGAATAGAAACAACCTGTCCAATTCACAAGTAAAAATCCTGGTAGTTTTCATCCTCCAACAATAAAGAGTGGATGTGTCTTCAAACCATTATTTCCTACCAAATACCTAATGAAGAAGTGAGCATCATAGCTCAGATAGTGCTGGATTGGAAACATACCCCTGAGAAAATATGAAGCTGATTAAAAGAATTCAAATATACAGGTTCGTTCATTACTTTTTGAATAACAACTTGGTGTTGGATGCATGAAAAAAAAATTTTTCAGCAGAAGAAAGACATAGAACCAAAAAAGAAGTCCATAGATATGAAGTAAAAGGAGATTGGATCAGGACAAAGTTGGAACAATTTAGTCATCAATGGAGTTTCCAATCTTTGGTAGAAGTCCATGGTTTCTCAAAGGGAATTAAGTACAGTAGTAGTATAGTTTAGTAGTTGATGAAGTTTTTGTTTTGTATGTATTTGTATTTAAGACTTATAAATAAGTGAATATTTTCATGTGGATATTTTCCATAGTTTAGGGACATATTAATTATATGTAGTCTATTTAATTAGAATTAAAATAGATGAATCTTATTGAATCATGATACTTTGTGTATTTGTACAACACAATCAAAACACCAATAATATGTAATGTATGAACTCATTAACTGGTGTCAATGTTAATTATATCCAGATAAAATTCATAAAAAGTTGATATTTGACTATTTGAGTTGGTACCTACTCTTTTTCAAATAAAAAAAAAATGGAAAAAGTTGAAAACGAATGCAGGAATGTTCTGTGTTACAATTTTGATTTTCTTTATCCAGAAAAGAAAATGTGATTGTATTTCCATTCCGAATATTCCGATAACTTGGGTTGCAGCAATTATAGATTTCAACAACTGCTGTGGGGCAACAATTAAAATGACACCGTCTCTGACCACGAGTCAGTGCGCAGACGTGTCAAGGGGCTATCTCCGCCATATTTGATCTCCAATTAGGAACACGACTGGGATTTGTTATTCCCTTCTCCTTTGTGTTATAGTTCTGTGGATACGATTCATGAATTTTTATTGAAATTGCTTGTTTACCTATGTGAATAAGATTTCATCTGACGTAGTAGATAAAAACTCTGCGAATCGCTGAGGTGTCAAAGTTTTCGATTCGAAATGCTCTGGGCATCAGTTATCTAATTAGGAATCATTCACAGTTCTGATGAATCATCAACATCACTTGTACCTTTATAAAGCAAGCAAGGAATATTTTGATAACAAAATCTTTGAAGAGAATGAGCAGAAAGTTCATTATGAATAACTTATAAATTCAGATCGAGAATATCAACTTTATTATTGAAAATAGACAGAATTTTGACTATAATAGATCTTTTGAAATGAGAAAATATTTCTCATGAAGAAAATAAATAAATATAAATATAATAAATAACAGAGATCAACTACTTTCTGTTGAATAAACCAAGAAAGAATTGATATTTTCATCACATAGAGAATGCGGATTCTCGATGTATTTTTTATATATATTTTTAATATACAGTCTGTCCAAGATAAGGTTGAACAGCATGGGGATCTCGAAAACGGTAAGAGATACGAAATCGGTTAAATGGGGAAAAAGTTGCGCATTCGGAGGCTCATATCAATAGCCTTCGAAAATTTTGAAAATTATTTTTAGTTTTTGAGTTATATCGAAAAAAGTGAATTTTTGGAATTTCTATTTTATTTTTTTTCTCCGTTATTATTAGAGATACAGCAAAACTGAGAATACTTTTTCATAGCAACTTTTGATGACAGTCAACGTGGTGATACCGATTTTTTCATGCGACGTTTCGTATTCGTGGAACCATCATCAACTTTTGTTTTTTGAATACGGTCCTGATAATTTGTTCACAGATTCTAAAAGGTTTTTTAATTCTGAATTCAACCATGTATTATACAAGGTGGTTCATTTGTGTTTCGACCTATTTCCATCCATCATCAATGTTTTTTCGAAACTCCAAAGGAAAAATGCCATCAGTTCCACTTATTTTGAAGGAAAATTAGTCAACCTCATCAACTGGTTTCAATCAACAACCCATTTCATTTTGCGGAAACAAAAATTCCATCCATACAAATTCAGAATATGTCAAGCGCTAAAACCAGGAGATGACGAAAGGCGCAAGACATCATGTGCGTGTTATACCAGGAAATGTTAAAATTTTGCAGCTTCTTTCGAACAATCATCTGGACTGATGAAAGCATGGTCACTAATCATGGTAGCTTCGATAGAAAAAATACACATTATTGTTCACGAGAAAATGAACATTTATACATTACAGCGAGACACCAACACCGTTTCGGCTTTAATATGTGGGTTGCAATATTTGGTACACGAATTATTGTTCCTTCTATTTACCATGAAACACAGACTTCCGAACGTTATAGAAATTCGCTTGAGAATCATCTTGAGGGAGCTCTGGATGATTTACCGATGGCGGAAGTTCAGAACTCTGTTGGTTTCAACAAGATGGCGCTCCGGTACATAATTCCAGACAAGTACGTGCGTTTTTATCCCTTGGCCGGCGCGGTCGCCTGATTTAACACAGCTGGATTTTTTCTTAGGGGATATATCGAACTTTGTACACGCAAATAACTTTGAGGATGAAGAAGAACTAAGGGACAGTGTCTTCGAAGCATTCAATAGAATAACCCCAGAAATGCTTAGCAATGTCTTAGAAACAACTGTGAGAAGAGGATATCTTTGTTCAGAAAATAATGGTTATCATTTTGAACATTTGTTATGAATGTCTCTGTAGGTATTGTCAAAGTTAAGTTGTTAAAGTAATTCGTGTAAGAATTCATCAACAATTTTAAACGCTGCATTGATCGAATGATGTAGTGAAATATTTTTTATTCACTTTTCAGTATTGAATAACTAATCCATCAAGTTTGACACTAAATGATAAGAAATAAGTGGAACTGATGGCTTTTTTTCTTTTGGAAGTTCGAAAAAACATTGATGATGGATATAAATAGGTCGAAACACATTTGAATCACCTTGTATAGTACATTGTTGAATTCAGAATGAAAAAACCTTTCAGAATCTGTGAAAAAATAATCAGGACCGTATTTGAAAAACAAAAGTTGATGATGGTTCCACGAATACGAAACATCGCATGAAAAAATCGGTATCACCACGTTAAACCTCATCAAAAGTTGCAATGGAAAAGTATTTTCAGTTTTTCTGTATCTCTGATAATAACGGAGAAAAAAAATAAAATAGAAATTCCAGAAATTCACTTTTTTCGATATAATTCAAAAACTAAAAATAATTTTCAAAATTTTCGAAGGCTCTTGATATGAGCCTCCGAATGCGCAACTTTTTCCCCATTTAAGCGACTTCGTATCTCCTACCGTTTCCGAGATCCCCATGCTGTTCAACCTTATCTTGGACAGACTGTATATCCATTTTTTATGTTCATAATTTACAGACCTTCAATAGCAGATTTCGTGATTAGGTTTCCTTAATTCACAATTTCTTTCCAGGTCCTGTATGATGAATATCAATTTGTTATACATCCAAAAACATGAGACACTATTTCTTGTTTTTCCTTTCAAATCACGATTTTTCCCCAACCGGAGGTTATTGAACTTTCAAAAATTTGCAGTTTATTTGGATTTACTATTTTTCGCGAAATAATCGTGAAAATGAAAGAAATTAAACCAATTCTGTAAACAATTTGAAATGTTGTTGAGATGTTTTTCGCATAATGGAGGTTCGGAAGCATCAGGAACAATAATACAAAGTTAAGTCCATAAATGTCGATAAGATGAATTGTATGCGCTCCCAGGGCACGAGGCCCTTCATCCATTGAGATCCTGTTTTTCCATTTATGAACTCGATTTTTCGACTATGCGCATTGACAACAATTTCACAACTAAAAGCATCACATCTTTTCAACTCCAGAACTCTCAATTGGGCTGAAGATGGATGGTCTTTTAAAAGACCGAAACATGTCCCATCTGATTGTGTAGCAACATTAAAATTCGTGGAGATAACTTCGAGCATTTCTTCCTTCCTTTGAATATAAGGTCGGTTTTGTTGCAAAAAAAATCCGAACATGATTTCATACTGGTCCCAATTTGGTATATACAGATCGTACGTCTAATAGCTGGGATATAGAAGGCGGGTGTTTGAAATGAGACACTCTGTAGATTCGTTTTAATGTTGAATATGTTTTCATGAAACTTGGTATTTTTCTACAGATCTATTTCAGAGGACGCCGATTCCATCAGCCTCTGAATGTGAACTATGGTATAGGGCCTTGAATTAAATATAAACGATGCTTACTTATAGCATAGATCTAATATTTAGATCTATGCTTATAGCTTCAAAATACACCTTTTTCCCTCTACATTTAAAAAAAATATTTTCTAACACCTTATTTTATATTCTCGATCTGAGTCCTACGGATATATCCCGATGAATGTTAAAAATCCTGCTTTATGAGTTCTGCTACATACCTCTCATTGTGTTATTGGATAATACCTCGATAATGCCTATATGTATATACGATACGAGCATAATAATAAATCATATTTATATTCCATAAGCAACGAACAAGGAAAATGCATGTATATGTGTAGTCAGAAGCGTATACCAAAATGATTTCTTAAGGAAAACGCAAGCGAATTGTATCCATTATAGATTGAATTTAGCGAAATGTTGACAGTTGATAGATCATATTTAATTAGACAAGTTTCTTCAAACATTGGTCGACACTTCGTTTTTCAGATATACAGGGTGATTCACATAACAACCGACATAGGGCAGGGGCATGTAGGGGGTCCCAAAATATGGCAATTTAACGCAACTTACCTCTATACCAAGTTACTTCCCTAAGGAGTTATAGGCATAGCACTAACAGCATGTCAACTTGCTCGTTAAAAGAAAACTTCCCGTTCATTTTAAAAACATTCAAACAACACTTACTTTATTGAACAACTCGCTTGCCTCATTGTCAAGTTTGACGTTCATTTTCATAGCCAACTTTTGAGTTTTCGATGATTTCAAATAACACATCACCTTGAGCGCGCGTTTTCAGTTATTCGAGTTTTTGATGAAAATGATGAGGTTTTTCGAAAAATTACTGAAGTAAGAAAAGTTTCAGAATTGAATTGCCCACAAAACAAAGTGAAGAATTTTGAAATCCATCAAGGGTTAACAAAATTATGTTGAATATTAATGGTGCGCCACCCGGTATACCCCCTTTACAAATTTCAATTGAACTCTAGTTACTGTCAAGTACCGCCCCAAATACATCCACAAAGTGTACCAAACTTGGTTGCTTCAAGTTCAAGCATAACGAAGATATTGATTTTTTTCAAAATTCATAACTTCACTTTCAAAGCCTACATCTCCTTAGGGAAGCAACTTGGTATAGAGGTAAGTTGCGTTAAATTGTCATATTTTGGGACCCCCTACATGCCCCTGCTCTATGTCGGTTCTTATGTGAATCACCCTGTATAGAGTGCGTTCAAGTTGAAACAAAATTGATTTTAAGGCAATTACTATACCGGGTGTTTCAAATTCGATCCTCACCATTGGGATCTCGCGGAAACTATGAGATATACGAAGATGGTTCAATCAGGAAAAAGTTGCGCATTTTACCTAACTAACAATATGCTGTATAGAAAATTCCAAGTATGTCCGGAGATATACGGACAAAGCGTTTTAGAAAATTGAATTTATATTGTTCTGGCTTTATTTATTGCGGGATTTCAATATAATCTGCACTTTTGCATCGTCATTTTTTCTCTACTATGCTTTCATATTTGCTTACTGACGTTACCTATCGCGGTCACCATCATCAAATTTATTTCTTCTAATAGACGCCATACTGCATTCTATCTGTTTCGATTAGAACTTGTTATTTTGTGTTCAATGTTTCTCTTTTCAATGATGTATCACAAGTTGTTCTTTTTGGAGAAATCGGAGAAATTTGAAGAAACAAATTATCATAGAAGGCTTTGAGTTTGATGTTTCACTTTTAATCTTTCCACTCAATTACATTCGCTTATTATGTATGTCAGCATATTTTTGTCGGAAATGGCTTTCACGAATGGAAAATAAAGATATATGATTGAAATTCATTACAACCAAGCAACCTATACAATAGAAACAGGGTTCTGACATCTGAAATGTATTGAACTAACAAATAGAATGAATTTCGAACGAACAAAAATATATTTCTCACTCTTGTTCGTTAGAGGTTCATATATCTAGTTTTGTGTTCGATACATTTCAGATGTCAGAACACTATAACTATTATTGTACTTATTTGTAATATATTTTCAATATCACTTTTTCCTCCACTCGTGAAAGTCATTTCCGCCATGAATACAATGCCATACACAATAATCATTTAGAGTGACATATTGGAAGTAAAACATCAAACTCCAAGCTTTCTATGATAATTTGTTTCTCTAAGCATCTCCGATGTGTCCACAAAGAATGACAACTTGTGATACATCATTGGAAAAAGAATAACAAGTTTTATTCCAAACAGATAAAATCCAATATATAGCGCACATTGTAAAAAATATAGTTGATGATGATTGCCGGGAAACAAAACGTCAGTTAGCAAAGAAACAGGTTTCTTAATAATACACGGAAAAAAAGGATTTGTTGCATCAACAAATTATTTATGCTTGAGTTATTTTTGTTGGACTGAGCAATTTTTTGTTGAATGAACCAGATATACATGATTATTCCATAGAAGCAGCTTGTTCAAATCTTGAATGTAGTCTAATTGAATCAACAGTATAATATCAATTCCATCAACAAAATATATGGTTTCTTCAAAAACAAATTATGTCGATCCAAAATAATGTTGATGTTGATTCAATTATGAACATTTCGTTGATTAGATCAAACAATGATCATTTTGATGAGAATATATCTTTGAAACAACATACAAGATGTCTTATTCCGATGTATCAATGAACTCGTTTCGAATGGATCATTTGCTTGAATAGAGCAACGAAATATGTAATATCAATGAGATATTTTGTTCATTCTACATCAACTCAAATTTTTGCCTCTAGATGGCGATCATTTCGCCTCGTCTATGCCTGCCTCGAGTTCATTATATACGTGAAGCCTGATTTTTCGTGTTTGTTATATCAGCTGGATAAGTCGAACTTAGGATGATTAGCAAACCGAAATAGTTTTCTATCAGCTGAAGAGAAGTAAAGACTAAAGATCTATGCTAGGAGTCGACTAGTTTCCTAGTTTCGTTTATTCTATTGATGTGAAATTTCAGAAAATTCCCGAATATTGAATTTGGTTCAACAAAACAATTTGTCGAATGGATATATAGTTTTTCATGAATCAACAAAATATTTCATTGAATCAACCAAATATTTCATTGAATCAACCAAATGTTTCATTGAATCAACCAAATATTTCTTTGAATCAACCAAATATTTCGTTGAATCAACTAAATATTTCGTTGAATCAACTGAATATTTGATTGAATCAATATCTTGATATTTTGAATCAAACAAAATGTTTGTTTGAGTCAATTCAATATCTCTTCATAAACAATTCATGGATGTGCTTGATTGAAGAAGATTCAGAGTTCATGTAAGACATATTTACTTGATTCAAACTTCAAATTCGCTCTGAAACAAGACATAGATTTACTCATTTCAAGATTATATTTTGTCGTGCATATATGACACTTTTATTCGCTCCATTCAATTAAATTTTGCTTGATTCAACAATTCCTTTTTTTCCGTGTAAAGTTGCCTTACTCTTGAGCAAAATTCATATTTTTTCACATTCCTCGTACATACGACTAGAAACAATTGAAAACTGATATTTGCATTTTCAGATTTAGGCCTTGCAGAACTTTTCATGAAGAATTACTTTTTTCCATGAAATCGATAATAAACAAGCTTAGGTTGTTTGATTCATAATTCCGATCACTTTGGCGGTAATTCCATCCTGGTAGTAATAAGGCGCTACTATATCGATTTTTCCATTTTTTTTTTCGAAAGTACCGTTATTAAGCGACCATTCTGGGCCGGCAGACGCACGACGCGAATGAATTGAATTATGACTCCTGCAATGTCATTCTTCTTCTTCTGTGCTCCTGGGAGCCTATTCTCGAATGTCAAACAAAATATGTCGAATTCGACATAATATGTCGATATAAATTATTGCACAATATTCTCGATTGATTTCGATTTCAAACTTGCATGAGACAAATTTTGTCGAAAAGCATGAACTGGCAACATCGAATTAACGATTCTCGAATGTGTTCTGTGTCAATGTGTTGTGGTTTCTTTGTTATTATGATGGAGATGAGATGGAGGTTATGTCAATGTTATGTCGAAATAATAATGACGGTGGAAGAAAAAAAGCTATTGTGCTTCATCTCGAAAGGAAACACTCAACTTGATATGGAAGACAAATAGAATGAGCCACGTTTATCTGGCAGAAAAAAATGCAGAAGACCCATGGACTCTAACTAATTCCGTACCTAAATGTTTTTATTCATTTTCTGGCCGATAAAAATCTGAATGCATTCTTATATACGTTCTCTCGTGGCCGTTGATGATTTTCTTGATTTTCCAAATTTTCAATTTCTAATAATGAAGCTGCCATTCTCAAAATAACAAGTGGAGAAATCAGTCAAATATTCAATCTCGCCATTCTACAACTTGTTTATCGAACATTTTCGAATGCGATATTTGAGAATGAGCACTCACGTTTTTTGTTCGACAATGTAGAAATCTCGCATCCGACAAAATATCTCACCATTTGAGAATAGAGTTAGTTCCTGGTCTAGAACGGCAATTTGAGATGAGAGTTCTTGTGCATTGAGCAAAACTAGCACAAGCCTTTTCAGGCGAACAATTCACCCAAAAATTTCGGGTTGCTGTGATATTACCACTAGCGGTCTAGATAGTGCTCATGCATGTCGGTGGATAAACACACTAGATATAATTTTGAAATGTCATTGGTTACGAAAAATTCATTTAAGCAGTTATCAGTGTGATTATAAGTATATGCTCCACATATAAATTGGACTAGTGTTTGACAGTTTTGAGAAATATGTTTTTTTTTATATGTACGAATTGGACTTGGAATATAATCTTAGTGTATTATAGTGAACCATATTTTCCGATATACCTGATTTAAAATTCTAATGATTGCTTTATTTGACTTTCAAAGAATATGTTTCGAGAATAATCCGATAATCCAGTTTTGCATTATTTATCATTCCAAATATCACTAATTTGACAAACTCTGCTGCCGAAAAAGCTCATATGCTGTTTGCATGTGTGCTAATGATATGTGAAATAATCCCCATCTGTTAAAAACCCGCTAAATATTTGAACAAACCAGAGTCACGGCCGTCTAGGTTTTATAAACAACACATCCAAAAGAAGAAGAGTCTACCAAGACCTGTTTATAAGTTAATTTTAAAAAATTACGCAAATGTACTTCATGACAAAATCAACAATATTACCTGTTTGGAATTTTTTCATCAGTGAAGAGGCCAGTGGCGTATTCTCGATTTCTTGGAACCAAATCTCAATTGTTATTTTTATATAGAAAAATATATTCATATTCATTAATATTATCATTTACTCTCTGTTTCTCAAGTTGAGCTACACACCTACTTTTGTGACACACTGTATATACTCCACCATTTTCATTGAGACATTTAAAATCATTAACCTTTCCGTAACAAATATTTTACCTACGCCAATGGAATACACAATAAAGTACCTCTATTGAAATTTAATGAATGAGTTTTATTTATGTTTTCCTGGTCTTGACCACAACGTCTTTCAATTCGTTGGGAATAATAAAAAACACCATTTGAATTGGTTAACTCTTTTTCCTTCGCTGATTGGAAGTAACCTTTTTATTGAATGTAAACAATTTCAATTCATTGTCGAACGTTGAAAAACTTACTCGTTTTCAATTGCCGAAACCAGTTTTTGTTATTTGAATTTTCCTTTAGTAGAACTTGTTTGAAACGATATGACGAAGAAAGATATGATAAATAACATGCTGAAATAGTGGGTACAGAGAACAAATGCGCAAAAGATGTGAACACGAGGGGTAAGTATACTTAGCCATTTTTCGCACACCAAGAGGTAATGAATGCCTCAATTTACCGAAATTGCCCAGCAATGCCTATTTTTCACTCAACAATACCCCTCATTGACCGACATTGCCCCCTATGCCCAACAATGCCGAACAATGCCCCTAGAGCACTATATAACTATATCTTTTCATTCCATTTATTGAAGAGAGGCAGATTAATTTGAAATGTGAAAACTTCCTTAGGTCTTTTACATAGTTCAAACACAGTGCACAGCTCTCTAGAACTGTATCCGGTGGTTCAAATGCATTCTATTGTCGAAATGAATTATCTAATGGGACGAAAAACTATATTGATATGAGTTGTAACATTTTTGTTGCATCGTTTCATGTGAAATAGAAAAACGAGGGAAACTACAATTTGTTGGGGTTAATTTGGAACTGTTCGTCATGACTATGCAAAAGACATTTGACTGACATTAATGAAAGATGTGATGATCAGATGGCTGGGGACTACCCTGCACTGACGAGATTCAAAGAGCTCGAAACCAGCCTGTACGTCTAGCGTGGCCTGGCTAAATCGAAATCAATAGGCATTCGGGAAAGAATCATTTGTATCTGTATTCGTTTTTAAGAGTCGAGGCATAGATTTCGAGAGGATGTAATTTAATGTTCTGCGTGGCATTAGCCAGGAAAGATGTTGTTTTTCTTCCGGAATCTACCATTGTTGTTCATTTTATGAACATTGTGTGGAAATGACTTTGAGCTTTTTGTTTTTATATGACAGTAATATTCAACAAACGATAAAATATCAATGAATGACATGTCTACCATGAGAAGAAAAATTTAAAAAATGCTAGGAGCAATTAACCGCTCTTTGAAATCGATAATTCATTATAATGAGGTAATTTTTTCGTGAAAAATATATTCATGTATGCATCACGAGCGTTACTAGATCTCAACGCCCATCTGAAAGCATTCATCCCTCGGTTGAATGTTACCCTCCCCGGGCGTTAGGATCTGTATAACGCACTTGGTACATAAATAACTATTTTTCCTTCATCATTCTTCAAAGTAAATCATTAGTATTTATAGCTACAAGAAAGCATTTTATTCCTAATATTTTCACGATACGCAAAAGCATAATAATATTCCACAAAAAGTGCACTATTCATAAAAAGTTTTCGATTTGACCATTGTTGAACAACAATGGCACATTGTACGGTGACGTGACATTCATTTAAATAATGAAGAGGTGTGTACGGTGCGTGTAATAACAATACTTTCTAGGAGTGACTTCTGCATCGAGTGTACAACGAAATGAAAAATTACTATACACGATCATAAAGTGTTCTGCAGGCAGATATTCCCACACAGGATTGAAAAAAAAATCTGACAAGTCTACAATAATATAACTAAATATATAAAGCAGCCTTACGCGTCCAAATAATCCTGGAAATTTCTATGCTCATGCTCCTTCGGATGGTAATAATTACCATAATTACCATACCAGTTAATTATTTACTATGGTAATCTTGTAGGTGGATAGGCAGAAATTTGTCATTCAATTAGAACTACGAAAACAAAAATGATATTATTTATGTTTATAACATGTATAAATTATAAATGATGTTGAACGTATTGAATAGTGGAAATACATGTTCAGGTAATATACACGAGTAAAAGAATAAATGATATTTTTCTCATACCAGGATTTCGAGATATTTTCAAGTATCTGAAGAATGTGAATAACTCGAGAACCTCTAGACTTTGTACAGATGTAATTAGTGTCGTCAAATATGTTTCAAATAACGTCTCCCGCAGCTTCTTAAACGTATGCATCAATCTGCAGAACACTATATATAGTTGAGGTATTGAATGTCTAGAAACCTCAGATCAACGATTTGGAGAAGATTTCAGCAAACACATTTTTTTCTACACAAAATGGTATATGGTTGATCGTTTCGTTCTGTTTTTTCGTTTACTATACTCAGTCGATTCATCGAACTCACCAATTGAAACACCCTGCATGCCTTAGAAGTAACCATTCCTTTGAAGACATCCATTTCGATGCTTGGTATCACTACCAGCAATAACATTTCTTGGGAAAATCACGTGAGTTCAATTGCTAAAAGTGCATCCCAAAACCTTGGTTTTCTGTTTCAGGACAGGAGCAATTTCACTTGCAGTCAGCTGCTTATGATCTATAAGGCACAGATCCGACATGTCCTGGAATACTGTTCCCATATTCGAAGTGCAGCACCCAAACATACCTCGAAACTATTGGATTCTGTCTAAAAAAGGGCAATTCGTTTCGTGGGTGATGCCTCGCTCACAAACTCACTCACTTCTCTGGAATACTGTAGAAAAGTTGGCGATCTGGCTCTATTTTATAGATATTTTCATGGACGATGCTCTTCTGAAATATCAACAATTGTTATTCCTACCTTGGCAGTCCCCGCGAGATTAACCCGTCGAGTTGAGGCTTCGCACACTCCTTCGTGGTCACTTTGGAGACCTGCAGAACATCTCTTTCCAAAGACTCGTTTATCCAACGAACAGCGAGGCTCTGGAACACATTGCCAAGGAAGGTGTTCCTCGAGGCATATAACCTCCAGAAATTTAAGAAGAACACCAATTCCTACCTTATTTTCCTTGGTTCTCGCGATGTTCTCTGAATATTTCCCTTTTCGTGGGAACCAGAACATAATAAAAAATATGAGGTTTCGAATATTATTGGAAGGAGCAGAAAGTGACCTATCGTGATCCCGACTATATTTAATTTCCAACCTCAACCGATAGTTTTTTTCAATAATGAATCGTCTTTATTCATCACAAAAAAACATAGGTAGGTACTATAGCTTACGCTGTTTTTAAAGCTTGCGCTGTTTTTAATAATATTTAGGATGATATATATTTATATTCAGCCTTTTAGAAAATTGTCCATTACTTTTTCATCTCGTGGAATATTAGAATTCTGTGAACACACTCTTGAGGACACATTTACAAGGTCAATCCAGTGGCAAACTCAATTTTTTTATATAGTCACATAGTCACACATATTATCAGAAATATGTATAGTAGTAGGTGGGTCAAATAAACTGGGGGTATCCCATAGATTTCTGATGAAGCCTCGAGTGAAGGCTATAGGATTTTCTTGACGGTCGGAATACCCACCTCAGCAGGCATCAGAGACCTGTTCTAGGTGATCCAGCCTTTAGCGAACTCATACCTTACATGAACAACGTATATGTTCCGCGGTTCCGATCACGATGTTTAAAATGCAGAAGGGGTCAGTCTCCGTTAGGCTCATTTTTTTGTGGTAGTACCTCACAAGACAGTATCCTGTCATTTTACTTGGTTCTTTGGGATTTTCTCTCCTCGTTTCTATAAAATAAAAGTATTCGTATTATTTCAATATATTTGTAGAGGGACAAATCAGATGATTTGCCCCAAAATGTCACTGCGTTTAACAAATTTTTCTATCAGGGAGTCTAAAAGAAAAATCCAGTAGCTTGTCCCTCTACAAATATATTGAAATAATACGAATACTTTTATTTTATAGAAACGAGGAGAGAAAATCCCAAAGAACCAAGTAAAATGAATGTACCACCTCCTCGATTAACCTACAGACAGTATTTAACAGTATCCTGTGTTCCTCTGAGAAAGCCTGCGAGAGGTTTTATAGGTTGATGAACGTTTTCGATTGATGTTGACCTAGAGCGATGCCATTGTAGATGACAGTCCACATAAGTATTAATGTATCGCCATTTCCCAGGTGAATTAATGTTTCAAAGCAACCATTAACACCAGTGCAATGCGCCTACCCCTTCT
The DNA here is from genome assembly GCA_918026855.4 of Phaedon cochleariae. Classification (NCBI taxonomy): domain Eukaryota; kingdom Metazoa; phylum Arthropoda; class Insecta; order Coleoptera; family Chrysomelidae; genus Phaedon; species Phaedon cochleariae. Next base: position 15,156,316 of record OU896709.1, on the reverse strand, counting down.
TCAGTTTCTATACCATCAGGGAACCAAACACATGACCCTCTGTCCAGCTAAGGCCCAGCGGAAGAAATTATATAGTAAAATTATCTGCTAAGCTAAAACACAACAATCTATACCACTCTGTACATCATAAATATAAATATATTTGGAAGCATTCTCAGATTACAGACGTTCGTCCTACTAGTCACTACTTACATATCATTACTTCAAAGGTTCATGCATGGTGAACAAACAATAATTATTATTATCGGCATTATATACATACTGGGTGAGACAGAATAATACCAATGAACTTCGTTATCAGATTTCTTACTTCATTTCAAGACAAAAAGGTTTCATCAACGTATATAAATGTCTTAAAATGTATATTTTCCTCAGAAACTAAAGTCATAACATTTAAGTTTTCGAGATTCGAGATGTAGTCGAATAACTATAAGGAAATGACCAATAAAGAGTTATTGAAATGAAACATCATCGATTGTGTCAGTTCCATAATTGCATAATGTTTATCTTTCATAACATATCACAGTAAGGTTCAACCATCATGTTCGATACCGATGAAAAATGTCCAAGAGCCAGGGGAATTCGGTGAATCTATTGTCAGTCAGTTGCTACAAGCATAGATTCTACAAGTGAGACTGCTCCGGCTTGTCAAGCTTCATTAGTTGCATTAGGCCATCAGACAATCGATTCAAGGAAGGTACTTCTATATACAGGGTATGTCGCGACGAGTTTACACTATCTTGATATCGAGATCGAGAATCAGTCAGGAAAAATCCATGAAAATGTGATTGCCTTTATTTTAGGATACGTTCTCTTCATTTAAAATATTTACGACAATGCAGTGTTGCCGCGTTTACTATAGAGAGTAGTAGCAACATTGTTAATTCAAATGGAACACCCTGTATTTTATCGCATTTTTAGATTCGCCCTGAAGAACTATTTCATCGGAACAGATACTGGGCGGTTCAAGATTCAGAATTCTGATCACCCGGTATCTGTTCCGATTGAATATCAGTAAATATAGTTGATCAAAAGTTGAGGTAGGGACATGTGAGCCGTTTTGGCCGATGATGAATAGTTCCAACACAAACAAATCCTAAAGTTGAAAAATCTCGATTTTGAACACCCTATATCTCCCGACAGACCCCAAGTGTGATGTATCGATGAAATCCGCTCATCAGGGAGAATATGAAAATGCAATGAGATACAGGGTATTCTTTTTATTACAACAAAGTTGTTGCTACTTTTTGATAGAAGCGGCACGCTGCATTGCTGAAAATATTACAAATGAAGAGAGCGTTTTCTAAAATATAGGCATGCATAAGCATAAGCATAAGCATCCATATTTTCATGAATTTCTCCCGAAAACACAGTCCACTGAAACATCGAACGAAACAACGGAATGTGTGTGTTCAATAGATATAATTCAATGTTCGTCGTGGCATATAGCCAGAAAAGTAGTTGTTTTCTATTGAATAAACTGAAAAAGAGATGATATTCTCATCACATAGAGAATGCGAATTCTCAATGTATTGCTTTATATAAATATATATCGATTTTTGTATGTTCATAATTTATCTGAGAATACTCCTTTTCAACACTTTCATACCCAATCGGGGAATTCGAACTTGAACGATGGAAACTTGTGATTTTTATAGACCTCTAATCGCAGATTCGTGATAGAGTCTCAATTCAGAATTTCTTTCCACGCCCTGTATGATGAATGTCAATTTATCATACAGCCAAAAGCAAGACAGTATCAAATTTGCATTTTTCTTTATAAAATTATGACAATAACAGAGGTAATACAAGCGCGGAATGTTAATAGGTATAGTTTTTATCGATGCAAAATAAAATGTGTTCTCCAAAAGTATATAAGTCCTCGAAATCTAATCATATATTATTATGCAGTTTAATAACTATAATCTCAATCGGAAAGAAATCTCCAATCTCCATCGCAAACTACCATGTAGATAAAAATCGCGATGCTAAATGAATAATAAAATACTTCTTTGTATTATCATGGTGCCCTTGGTATGTTGGCATTTTTATTCATAAAGCTGCGGTCGTTGCGACTGTATAAATATTTATTTTATTGTATTTACATTGTATAAGTGGGAAATCCTCGAGCAGAAACATATCTAGCCTTTCAATGCCAAACTGTCGCATTTGAAAGTTTTTCCCAAATCGTATTATGTTCAAGATGTTTTTAAGATTGGGATGTTTTTAAACCAAGGAGGTAAAAAAATACGGATACTTGAATAATTATTGAGCAAACCAATTATTTGGAAGGATATCTACCTATAAAGTTTCCAAAAAATCCTGAAATAGAAGCACAAACAATATTTTTCCACAGATCGCTGTGGTAGTCTATAGATAAATAAAACCATATCAAGTTCTTCACATATTTAGTTTGATGAAGAAATGATCGTAGGGACCAGCTCAAAAAATTTTAAGTGACTCAAAATTGATATCTTATATTACCAAAATTTGTCAAATTACGCCACGACAATTACCACTTACTTATATTTTCCCTATACTTTATCATATTCCAATTAAACGGGATGCATCAATACTATTAATATTCAAAAACTGAAATGATGGAATACAAAATCTGGAATGCCAAGGGATTCTGTTACTTCCGGTTTGACCAGAAATGACCCATATTTTCTCATTTTAAATGGGACACCCGGTAAATGTTTACTTATTTCGATAAAGAATAACATTGTGAGAACAATGACACCCCATTTGCCACTTTCTGACATTTATCATTCTGAAATTTTGATTTTCCAATTTTCAATCTAGAGTGAGTGCCATGAATGAGTTAAAACATCTGATTTAGAATCATGTTGCCCAGGAAAAATAGTTTCGATGAAGTTTCACTTTTCATTTGATTCACGAGTTCATTCGAAATTTACCATATCGTAATTATGATGTTAACTCAATTTTTTGCAAAAAGAACAAGGGTAGCTCATTACCATATCTGAAAAGGGTATTCTGTTACGCGAACACGCGTTGATGCCACACAATCGATATTTAGAATCAATATCCAGTATCATAATCACTCTAGATTGAAAATTGAAAGATAAAATTTCAGGATGATAAATGTCAACATGTGGCAAATGGGGGTCATTTCCGGTCAGACCGGAAGAGACAGAAATGAATTGAATGCATATTTATGAACTATACTCTTGCACACACCGAATTGCATTCGTTTATTTATAGAAAAAAAAAGTAATAGAGGTGAGCCACTTTTGAGAAACACCCGGTATATAGACAAACAAGATTTGAGTTGTTCGAAATGAAGCGAATGATAGCGAAGATGTCCGAAGAATATGTCAATGTAGGCATCCTATACGGTGTTCCAATGAAGTTGGGTAAGGACTGTATGAGTGTGGCATCACCAATCAGGCCCAACGCCCAGAATATCTCGGTATTTTGAAGAATATACGGGGAATCATGTGCACGATTTTACATTTTTACAAAATTTGAGTACTTGATGAAACAAATTGTTCCAGGACACTCTGGTATCCCGGGGAACGAGGAGGCAGACAGACTAGCCAAGATCGATTCAGTAACGACACCCATTGGACCAGAACCGATATTTGGAATACCCAATAGTACGGCTATGTCCTTCATGAAGGATATGCTACAGAGACAGTTCCTTGAAACATGGCGGGACACACCAGGAATGAGACAATCAAAGCTCCATATAAAGGAACCTTCAAAAAGACTCACGAGAGATTTTGTCACTTAATAGAAGGGATCTCAAGATGGTAGTTGGGCTCTTAACTGGGCACAACCACCTCAACAGGCACCTAGAACTCATAGGGATCAAATATGATCCCATCTGCAGATGGTGCTTGGAGGATGATGAAACATCATCACACATACTGCTGCCTTTGGGAGCATTGTACTGCACCCAAAAGATGTGAAAGCGACTCAGCTGAGGAAGCTGCTGAATTTCGTCAAAGAAATCGGCATGCCCAGCTGATTCGCAGGACAAGTGGGCGCACAATGGGCCCGACTGAAGAGGCCTGAGTGCAGGGGTCTACGCACCCGCCCACCTGTGCAGAGAAGAAGAAGAAGAAGAAGAAGAAACAAATTGTGCATTCATGCTTCACCAGATAGAATTTTTCACCGTTCAAATGAGTCAAGTGGAAATGCGGAAATTTGATTTTTCCATTTACGATACATACCAATAACAATCAATGTCTTGATGAATAATTGGCGTCATTGTGAAGATATAGATATCAGCTAACCGGATTTCTAGCGAGTCTAATCATATCGGTCACAGCTCGAAATATCTACATGTAGATTGTTATGTTATGAACAAAAGAAAAATTACAAACCGCATGTTCCTACATTTAGAATCTAATCAACAGTAATTACTAAGTGCATGAATCAACTAGTTTATCGCTGAGGTCTGTTATCTATCTGTATAAAATGTCTATATTTATACTTATCCCACTACATCAACGGATGAAAAGATATGGAAAAAACACCAAAGTCATGTGTGTTCTATTGTCCGAGTACACAGATAATTTCATACAGGAAGCACTTACCTACTAACTCACATTTTATTTCTGCCAAATTGAGGAATCAATGCTCGATGTCCTTATGACTAAACATTTTGTGCAGTACATTCAATTCAAGGTGTACAAAGTCCCTTCTATTCAACAACAGAAGGTACTATGATCAGATGATTCAAATTGAAGATAGTTTTTGTTTGTGCATATCAATTTCTTATATTTATTAGTCTAAAGTTTGGTGTTGGTTGAGTAGGTTTTGGAAAAGAATATGCCAGATTGCTGAATTCACCTTCCTAACAGGGATTTTTCTGGAAATTGGTCTATGAAGAAATATCCTCGTCATGCAAATTCTTGCCAAATAATATATCTAGTGCTTGTTTAGTCCACTCACCCTCAGTGATAAGTTCACATCTACTGACTTTCCAACTACGAAATATCCAGAATGATCAAAGTGGAATGAAATGTTAAATAAATACAAAAATATAATGTTACCTAATGTGTTTCCCTTCAAATGCGAATATATAGATTACTGAAGGAATCAATCAACTATGAAGTCAAATAGTTTTCAAACTTATAGCTTCCAAAAAATAACTTGTGTAACAGTTAATATTTCTGATAATGGACTGAGTCCACGTAGAAAATTCACTTGTATTGACAATCCCGTACTAATAACTCATATATCATATCAAATAGCTATGTTTCAAGTCCAAACTTAATTACACATGGTGACACCCAGCAGATCGTTGATATATAAAATAAAGGAACATTACTCATGCCAAAATGGAGGCTTGTAGTACTCGGGAATTTCTGGCTATACGGTATCAGACGATACTTTGTCCCGACTTTGTCCATCACCCAATGGAAGGATCTCTCTGAAGGAATTGTTGAAATTGTTGAAAATGTCGAGCCATGAATCGAACATTGATTTGTATCTTTGAGCCTTCAGGAGGTCTAAATTGTCTTTATAATGTAGTTTCAAACACATGCGATGGATTGCACCTACAATTGATAAATGACCATTGCATCATCCTCTATATCATGATTAATTTCCTACCAATTTCAACTTTATGATTGATTGAAACATTAGGAATATTATTCGTCCTAAATATAGGAACTGAGTCAGGAAGATGTTCGTGGGCCAGGTATTCGTGCACATAATCAGCAAATAATTTGAATCTTCTCACCACATTTTTACCAAATTGAACCCAATTTCACAAGAATTCGTGATTTTTTTCGAAGATTCTTATGTTGCATCCGCATGCTAACTTCAAGCTCCATAAATTTAGATAATGGAATAATAAAATACAGGTACTGCCTATATAAGATGTGCTATGGATTATATAGCTTCTGGTACACACGCAACCATTCGATTTCAATTCTATTTGTTTTAGATGAAATCAAAATGTCTCAATCATTATTCCAAATTTTTTGTGATTTTCTCTCCTCGTTTCTATAGAATAAAAATATGAATATTATTTCAATGTACGTGTAGTAAGGACAAATCAGATGATTTGCCCCAAAATGTCACTGCGTTTAAATAATTTTCCTATCAGAGAGCCTAAAAAAAATTCACTAGCTTGTCAGTGACAATTTGTATTGAAAAAATTTTGGAGATAGGAAAATGCTTTAAACGCAGTGACATTTTGGGGCAAATTATCTGATTTGTCCTTACCACACGTACATTGAAATAATATTCATATTTTTATTTTAGAGAAACGAGGAGAGAAAATCCCAAAAAATTTGGAATAATGAATGTACCACCTCCTCGATTAACCTACAGACAGTATTTAAAATGTCTCAAAATATGCATCATCATCTTTCGCCTCCTCTATGTCTTCCATATAAAAAATTGGGAATATAATCGAGCATATGATGTTGAAAATATTGAATATTATGAATATTGAACATGAATACAACTAATACAAGATGTTACCATTAGCAGATATTTTCACTAAAGTCTGAGAAGACTATTGCGTGACTATAATTTCCTGTGCTTTTTTTTAATGCAAGAGAAATGATATGTATCCTTGTAATTATGCCCACTAAAGCTAAAAATATTACTTCATCCTTCATCATATCCAACGCGTGTTCATCAGTGTCTATGTTCATTCAAAAGTATATATTCCATTCATATAGGAAAACAGTCAAGAAACCATTAATACCATTATCCTTGAAACATAAAGTGGATATCACTGTTACTATTCTTTATCAAAATTGTTGGGTAGATATCACAGAATCACACACTCGTACGTTATTTTGAGAAGATTTGATTCTGGTCCAATTTTTATTATACTTCTCGAGCATTATTCAACAGTTTTAAATATTTCCAGGACTCTATCTAATATCAATAGGTATTCACAATGCAGTAAACGGAATAACTGTACAAGTATTGGGGAAGAAACCTCAGTAGCAAAAAGATATTTGGAAATGTCTTCATTGGTTCACGGACATTTATTTGGGAGGAGGTGATAGAAAATGTGATTTTGAACATATTCAACCATATATACTTATAAACAAAGTGTTACGCTTTCCGAGAAATCTTCGCTTATAGATTAAAAAAAAAACATTTTTCATTATATTTAGATCCCATTACTTGGTCAATGTCGATAAAAAACGTATTCAACTTCTCAAGGAAGAAAGATAGATACAATCAGGAAGAATGTTTGACAAAACGATGATATCTAGAAATTCGTACCACTTTGTGTAATAGTTTATTTTGTCAAATATGTTCGAAATGTTCTTATACGTATTATATATACGTCGGTCAATCAATCACGCTGTATAATTACTGAGATGCTCAGTTCTCGAGATACAGGGTGTTGAAGTTGAGGAATATTCATTGACTTTTCGAAATAGTTCGAAATGGTTGAATTTTTTGTTTCAAAGTCGGTATATCGAAGACTAGAACCTTTGGCACGATAGCACACTACACTGTTTTACCACTAATCAGACCGATTTTCTGAACACCTCCACACGTGTTTCGCTAACTATGTCGGTCAATCAATCACGCTGTATAATTACTGAGATGCTCAGTTCTCGAGATACAGGATGTTGAAGTTGAGGAATATTCATTGACTTTTCGAAATAGTTCGAAATGGGTGAGTTTTTTGTTTCATAGTCGGTATATCGAAGACTAGAACCTTTGGCACGATAATACACTACCTACACTGTTTTACCACTAATCAGACCGATTTTTTAAACGCCTCCACACGTGTTTCGCTAACTATGTTAGCATCTTCAGGAGAAGGTTAAAACTGTTTTAAATATGATATGACAGATATAATTCAATATTCGACGAGGCAAATAGCTGAAATAGCCAGGAAAGTAGTTGTTTTTTGTTAAATATTTAGAATGATATCATGATTGCAGATTCAGATTGAGAATGCAAATTCTCTACTTCAGAAGATTTTGTTTTCAAATTCTTATCGTGTGTGTTCAATAGATATAATTCAATGTTCTTCGTGGCATATAGCCAGGAAAGTAGTTGTTTTCTGTTGAATAAATCAAGAATGAATTGATATTTTCATCACATAAAGAATGCGAATTCTCAATGTATTTCTAAATATATTATGTATCCATCAATTATGTTCATAATAATAACTGAGAATATTCCTTTTCAAAAAGTAATTTACTTTAATTACTGGATTAGTCTCCCTATACATATAGAACATTACACAGAAAGAAAATACTAGGTAAATATTAAAAAAATCACCTTACATATTACAGAAATTTCTTTCGCTATAGCGCCAATGAAAATGTCTGTTAATTCTATGATCCATTTCTTTCAAAATCCCAATATGGATTCTTTAATATTTAGAGAAATCTCGGTATTTCGAAAGAATTTTTCTTTAGTTATGATAAAATTTATTTTTTCCAACAACATAAAATTTCTCTTCATGTTACAGAATGTTTTGATAATGATGAAATGATGTTACAGCATGTGTTCATTATATTTAAAGAACTATCTATCATTACAGAAGACAGTTCTGTACACTCAAAAGAATAATGCTGTCAAAGTATAAAATAGTTCTGTATCATTGAAATAATTATTCCGGCAATCCTATATGGAACGTAATCTTGCAGCATTGTAAGCATTGGGGAAAATGAAAAATTGGCAAAACCTCTTCCTGAATTTTCTATAAAAGAATCATTTTTCACATGCGTCTTGGAGTTTTTCTGCAAATGTTCAGTATGATTTTCCGCCAATAATCAGTATGATTTTCCAAGCAGCAATTTCAACCTGGAACAAAATGAAATTAATTTCAAGCAATATCAAATAGGTATTACATTTATCAATACTTGGTTCATCTGAAAGATATAAAATATCATCCTCGATTGATGATATAATAGAGTTTTTCATCGATATATCTACCTATAACTACTTCAGGATGTATAATTACTTACCAATAATTGTTCGAGTGACGATTTTCTACAAAGAATTGATACCTTTACTATGGATATATTATCAATTCTTCTAGGCGTCTTGGAATTTAGATATCTTCCAGGCGTTTCCCGTCTTTCATGAGTAACCTGAAACAGAGTAAAATAGTTAACCTCTTTTGTCTGATTGTCTGACGAATGAATATAACATTATTTATAATCATTGGTAGTAGATACTCACCAGTACGATAGGAAATCGAAACAATTCACACTATTTGTAATAATTATTGCTGATGTCTTCACAACACAAAATTCGAAATGTGAATGGGGACTTGAGGAGTGCCAGGAGCAATCGATCTAAAAATAGCAGGTTTGCCCTGATTGGATGGAAATGACATCATTTCCCAAACGTGTCTGTAAATGGAACAAAACTATTTGTTATGCACAGAATATTTTTTCAGCATAATCACTGCATTTAAAGTTCTTTCAATATTATAGAATTATTTGAGAAATATTCATTTTTTGGCAATTCTAATGAAATATTTCATTTATTCGAAAAATTAATCTGTTATTAGTATAGAGTAGGGGTGGGAAAAATTATCGATATATCGATAATTATCGATAATTATCGATAATTATCGATAATAATTTGGAGAAAAATTATCGATTTATCGATATTATCGATATTATCGATAATTATCGATATTATCGATATCTTCGATATTATCGATATTATCGATATTATCGATATTATCGATATTATCGATATTATCGATATTATCGATATTATCGATATTATCGATATTATTGATATTATCGATATTATCGATATTATCGATATTATCGATATTATCGATATTATCGATATTATCGATATTATCGATATTATCGATATTATCGATATTTTCGATATTTTCGATATTTTCGATATTTTCGATATTTTCGATATTTTCGATATTTTCGATATTTTCGATATTTTCTATATTTTCGAAATTTTCGATATTTTCGATATAATCGATATTATCGAAATAATCAATAATGTCGATGATATCAAAATTATCGAAATTACCGATATAACCAATGATATAAAAATTATCAAAATGAATGAGCATCAGAAAAATAGGTATTTTTGTTTCTTATATGGAACACCCTGTATAAAACAGATACTTGTTGGTAAGAATTGAAGTAAGAATGAAGAATATAATAAGACACGCCACCCTGTACATCAGCCCTGTTCAAACAACATAGGACTCCAGCACAGCAACTTGCATGAAGCTATCTGACATCTGGCAACGTGGCAACCCTTATTAGTTGTGGTGGCAAACTTATTGGTTAGTTATGTGTTGAACGAGTAACAAGTATCAAGTAAGGTGGGTTATCTAATTATATGGAATATTTTTATTTCATCATTCAATTGCTCATTCCTTGAAAAATAACATAATGACAAAATGGCTTTGTTTATTATACCTACGTAGAAACCAGAAAGTAAATATAAAAAATTAGTTTTATAAAAATACCCTTGTCACGACTAGGGGTGGGAAAAATTATCGATATATCGATAATTATCGATAATAATTTGTAGAAAAATTATCGATAATATCGATAATATCGATAATATCGATAATATCGATAATATCGATAATATCGATAATATCGATAATATCGATAATAACGATAATATCGATAATATCGATAATATCGATAATATCGATGATATTGATAATATCGATAATATCGATAATATCGATAATATCGATAATATCGATAATATCGATAATATCGATAATATCGATAATATCGATAATATCGATAATATCGATAATATCGATAATATCGATAATATCGATAATATCGATAATATCGATAATATCGATAATATCGATAATATCGATAATATCGATAATATCGATAATATCGATAATTATCGATAATATCGATAATATCGATAAATCGATAATATCGATAGATTATGATTATCGATAATCGATATTTCAAAATCATTATCGCCCACCCCTAGTATAGAGACCTCACGAAATAAATGGCACAGAATAAAGTACAATATTAACAGTCTTCTCTGTATTTTTATATGAACTGTTTCTATGAATATCAAAGAATATATTGTAAATGATATAAAATGATTCCTTCACGGAAACACACACTAACAGAAATTAATTATAACATTAACAAAAATTATGTTCAATTCTTTATTTTTCCTGATAATTTTTATGTTAATGATATAGAATTTCTGTTACATTGGCAAAATGTTTTGTTAAATTCGTTACAGAACCCATTCTGTTGATAATACCAAATATTTTCTTTCTGTGTAATTGTCTCTATAAAATATCCTGAACAGAATTCCTTCATTTGGATCGTCTATCAAGTAGTGAGTCACATGAATTTCCTTCATGAGTGGACTGATGTATAATAATGATTCGACGCAGACGCCCTATTATTAGCACCGACGCCATGCGTCAAAAATAAATAGGCGTCGCGACGCTTCCATTGGTGTTCATCTCACCCAATAAACTCACTCAGATTTCCATCTGAATCATTCCAGTCAGGATATTCCAGGGAGTCTTTCACAATGTTGCCAAACTACAAGGAAAATAAATCTATTGGAAAGTTTCTTGCTCAATGAGGAAGGTGAGAGCTAAAATTATATTATAAATACTGATTCCTTCTGTACTGAAGTGTTTTTGAACCAGCTTCATTACTAGACTGGTTTTGATCAAGATCTAAGTACCTGAGACTGATTCTAGTTTAATTTCACTTGTTCGAAAGCTCGAAACCTGAAAACATGAGAGAGTAATTCATTGATTCCTGACTTTCCAAAGCTTTTCCTGATAGTAAACTCCGATAAACATCATAACAACCAGGGTTGTTTTGTTTTAAACATTTTGTTGTAATCAACTGTTTTAAACATGTTTTAAACATGTGCTCAAGTTTTAAACAGTTTTTGTTCAAAACAAAACTCCACATTTGGTGTCATTTAACCGACCTCGTATCTCTCACCGTTGAAAAGATACCCATGGTGAGCATGGTAAGTGGGACACACTGTATAGCCCACTGGCAATGCGAATTTATAAATGGTCTGTGGTTCCCCCAGGCCAACAGTCCTCATTTCGGGGATTCACAGTGCCACAGCGATGGCGCGACGTTCATAACACAGCATCGCGACAGTTTAGTTTAGTATACAGAGTCTGACTTCAAATAAGGAATCTATTATTTAGTGGACTAATACTAAAGATTGTTATATCGAACATTTTGAATTAATCTCTGAATCAATATTATGTTTGAAAAAATTTGATTTGAACAATGTTTTTTTCTAAGTTTTATTTGTTTAAATCATAAAATTCAGAAACAAAAAAAAAATGTTTAAAACAAAAAAAACCGTTCAAAACAAAAAAAACATGTGTTTTGTATAAAATTAAAAAATACATGTTTTTTTTTCAACCCTGAATAACAACACTAAAGACTTCGATATTTTCCAATCCTTTACGTATGACATGAAATTTGAATGAATGATTTATCTGTTACAATGATGGGTGTGTACCTGGTCATAACCTTTTTGGTATTGGATATTTTCGAGTCGAATTCATTCATTAGCATTAGCAAGGGTAGTAAATATCATTTTTCTGCATTTTCGTGGGTTCAAGTGGTTCAAGAACATGTGCTTTCGGATGCTAGTTCCTGCAGGCATAGTTGAGGATTCCGACCAATAAGGGTCTAGCATTGAGCTGTCCTTGTACAGAGGTTGATGGGGAGTATAACTACTGAAGACAGCTGAGGGATCGCTCTCTTTTTTTATATTCTGGTTCCCACGAAAAGGGAAATCCTGTAATGTTCAGAGAACATCTTGAGAAGCAAGGGAAATATAAGGTAGGAATTGGTGTTATTCTTAAATTTCTGGAGGTTATATGCCTCGGGAAACACCTCCCTTGGCAATGTGTTCCAGAGCCTCGCTGTTCGTTGGATGAACGAGTCTTTGAAAAGAGATGTTCTGCTGGTCTCCAAAATGACCACGAAAGGGTGCGGTAATCTGCTATAAACATTCTACTCTTCACCTGTGTCTCTCCTGGTTCTCTTGCTGATCTCTCAGTGCTCTCGTATTTTATTCAAATCCAGTGTAAAGTATTAATGTATATAGTGATTTCGTGTTGCACATGTAAGTTTGTATAATATTTATTACCATTATTATTCATCCTGTTGATAGATTCATTTCATTCCTATTGTTTTCCATACCAATACTCACCCGACCTGTGTAACGAATCCAGAGATTTGTATTTGCGAATAAACGTTTTTTTTTGTGTTTGCATATTTCATATTCCTTTCTCTGTTACATGAAAACAGTATTCTAAAACTGGCCGTATCTGTACTTTGTAGACCATTAGAGGCTGTTGAGGTTTGAAGTAGATTTTCGCACGGAAATCCGAGTTTTTTTTCAAGCAACTCTTGCGATGGGTCGGGCATGATTTTCCCATGAGAGAGTATTGCTAATGGTAATACCAAGCAGAGATTATATAGTGTTTTAATCAACTATATGAAAGTGTGGTGAGATTCCCCTGACTCTAGCAAGTGTATATTAGAGAGTTGAAGTGTTGTCATGAACGTTAACGTAAACGTAGAAATTGACAGCTACGCATGCGCATTTTCCAATTTTCCACGTTTGCGTTGTTAGTGGGCTTACGGGTGTACGTTATATAACGTTCCTTCACGTATACCTTAAATATCAACGTACGTTAACCAAACTATACTCGAAATATGCCGATGAGTCAAAATTATCAAATTCGAGATCACCAACGAGTTCTGCATCAAGGAGTCCTCTAATTTTGACAGGAATAAATGTTTGAATCTAAACACACAACCAAAAATGACCAATAGAAACCGAAAACAAGATGTATTATTACGTTATGATGACAGTGACGACCAAAGTGGCGACTTCAACTCAATTTAACGACAATACGTAAACGTTATTTTTCGTACGTTAACGTCGACGTGGAGGTCTACGTACAGTGATTACTTCAACTCTCTATTTACCACTCCACCTCGTTTCTATAGCCTCTTCTGACCGATGTGTCTTACGACACTTAGGCGTAGTAGCCCATTTTATCTTACCTTGTAGTATGCCGTAATGGATTTTTTTACTCACATAACTAAAATGGCATTTAGAGTACAGAAATGACCACGCTAAATGATCGATTGATCACGTATTGATGTGATTTATTCAAAAAATTAAACACGTTACCATAGCAACACAATTTCTTAAACACATTACCATGGCAACAAAGTCCTGGCATATCAGGCCTGTCAATTGTAGGAACTGTCATTTTGAAATATTGTTGCTATCAGAATAATTTGAACATACTCTGTTTGTTTCAGAATTCTTCATTGAAAATTTTTGCGAAATATAGACGAAAAAGTGAAATCGAAGAGAATTTTTTAAGTATTTGCATATTTCCAAGAACTCTGAGCAAATATGAAGTCCTCATGTTTGTGGGCAATTAATTGAGATAATAAACGTAAAACACAATATTTATGTGAGCAAAATTATGCAATCAGAATATGGATACAAACCTGAGAAATGGAGAACTAAAGAGTTTTTATCTTCTACGTCAGATGAAAACTTCTTATTCACGAAGGTTAGTAAGCAAGCCATTCATGAATCCTAACCTAACCTGACCACATCACATCTACAACCAAAATCAATTATACATGTCTCGTTGGACGTTTATAATATAATATCATACAATCAATAATTTTCGAGAAATCCGAGAAGAACAAAAATACAAATTTTCAGTTTTTCTTGAATAATTCAAAAATTACTGAAGGTAGTCTCTCATACTTAGTTGCCAAGATCCCAATAGTAAGGATAGCATTTGGGACACGCTTATGCTACAAAGTTACATCAGGTAACAGCGGCTTCCTTATACACTCTAGTAAGTCTCCATGATAGGAATGTCTTCCGCATAGGGAGTAAACTAGGTTGTTGTCTATAAATTATGACATTCAGAATAATTTCATATTACGCTCGAATAATCGTAATATTCGTGTCATTTCTCAATGTCCCAATCCGTGTAATTGTGTGTAATTGTTTCATCTAATATTTATATCAATTTTATAACCAAAACTGATGCTTTCGAAATTTGACAGGCTCGGCTGCACCAAATAAATCATCCACCCTTTGCCCACAAGTCAAGTTATATAACGCGGTAATAAAAATCAACCGTGAAACCTAAGAGTTTAATTAAATATACCGCTTCATTGACCAACCTCGAAGAGGAGTTTCAAAATATTTCCATTATTTGAATCAGCCAACAGAGGCGTACAAAGAAGGAAATGGACCAATTCCTTGCGGTCAAAGTGTTGAAGCTTTTATTTGAGGTATTCCACAATATCAAAAGAAAAAACAAAAGACTCAAAGTCAGTCGACCACACATTTATATAACTCTATATCGTCAAAAACATGTTACCGGTTTCGGCACAACGGCCATCATCAATGATCAAACTAATTTTGAACGTAATCATATTTTCAGAACATTACATTTTTCATAATTTCTGCTCGTTCCATTCTGGTAGTTGCTACCCCGCCACTGGAGTTTCCGAAGTAACAATTCTTCTCCTCTTCTTCTTCTGTTTCTGTCTCTTGTTCTCCACTAGACGCTACACTTACTCCTCTTCTTGTTTCTGTGACCTTTCCATTTTCTCATCTTCTCCATGGTTTCTCTTCACCTTGCCTTCTTCCTCCTTTTTCTTCCCCTTTTTTCTTCCTTCTTAGGTACTTACTTCTCTAGTTCTGTTGTTAGTCTATAACCTTCACTCTTGTTTGTTGTTCCATGTACAACTGTCATATGTCAAAGTCTTTGTCGACCATCAAATTTGTCTTATTCTGTTATTGCTTTTAGCTTAGCATGAAAGCATGATTCAAGTTTATAAAAAACAATTTTTTGGATAAGATGTTCAACCTTATCAGAGCCAGTCTTTTCTGGCTCTTCAGTAAATTTAAAAATAGTAATTTGTGTCTGAGCCTGAAAACCCGGTTTTTCAACTTAATTTTTAATGATGTTATAGTGTGCCCATAATTTTGTCGGTAGGTTTTGTATTCCTTCTTTCTTCATACTGTATTATCTAATTTATATTTACAGGTACTTTTTGTCTGATGATGGCCGTTGTGCCGAAACCGGTAACATGTTTTTGGCGATATAGAGTTATATAAATGTGTGGTCGACTGACTTTGAGTCTTTCGTTTTTTCTTTTGAAATTTTATTGGACCACTTTGAGATATGGATGATTTTCACGATTTATTCAACAATAGCACATATTCCTCAAACTGTGGTAATACCTAGAGTCACTTAATGGTATCAGTTTAATAAGAGTTCGGACACAGAAATGACAACCGTTAGGGTTTTTGAATGTTTAGATTTATTAAGTTAGACACCTTGCATTGTGACAAGAGCACCAGAGTCGTCCCGCGCTTTTTCAATCAAAATTGTTTGAATTAGACAATTAATTTTATAAACGTCAGAATTGAATTGAAATTTCATAATTATACTTCCGAGAAAAATGCAGCTATGGAAATCACTTGCTGTGTAATAAATTGTACCAATTCTGAAAAAAAAATCGAGAACTTTCATTCAATTTTTCAAATCAAATATCAAGCATTCGCTTATGGAAGCGATATGAAAACGGCCTGGGTGGAAAATCAATTTGAAGACGAGCGAAATTTGTGAGGTACTCATTGAAATTCACTTCCTACAACAGCATCTGATTAAAATGAAACTATATTTTAGGCCCATTTTCAAACAGAAGATTTCAAAATCTGTTTGAGAGAATCTGCTGTTCCATCAATTTAGAATATGCAGACGATTTCAAGAACAAAATTCCTTTATTCATCACACAAAATACAAAACAAAATGATCATGGAGAAATAGGAAATGATCGCAAATTCAAAATTCAACAGTGAACAGTAAATAGATATTTATGTATCAAGGGAATTATTATAAGGGCCTCAATTACGCTGGAGGTTATCGTTTTGGAAATATTTTCTATATCCAACCATGTTAATTAGCTCCTAGGGCGCTAAGTGAAGTTGAACTTTACAAAACCAAGTATTTGTTAGGTATCGTCAAAATAAATTACTCTTTTCCTATGAAATGTTTATCGGAAAATGATCTGTTCTCTGTATTTCAACACCCTGTATCTACGAAATGAAGCATTTCCGGACACAAGCTTATATGGACTTTATTTCTTAAAATTGTCTCAGGAATTCTTCACTTTTGAACGTACTTATGTTACTTCCTGTATATTGAGAATACCTACCTCTGATTTAATATTAATAACTCCATGTTTTATACTTATCACTGGAGTACAGTTTCACATACACTATAAGGAATTATAACTATAAGTTTATCCATATGTGTATATTTTCTAATATTAAAATGTTGTTACATGCATTCTCTTCATTTATATAACAGTTGTTCTGTTAGTGTAAGTGTATCACTATAAATTGAAGTGGGTGTTTGTACCCTATTTCCATTGTCCATCTACGGCTATGATTGATTTGACAGAAAATATAACCTCTAAAATCGTATCTGACAATCAGGCGCTACTAGGGAAATTGAAAAGACAAAGAGCAGAATATATGTCTTATTCTTTTATTCACTTAAACCATTGTATTATAGAAAATAGAAAAGGACAAAAGTTCAGCTGTGTCCGAACTCTTATCAGACTAATACCATCCAGTGACTCTAGTAATACCTAGTGTAACCAATAACGTCCGTGGACTATTTTTCTTATTTCTGAAATAGAATCATCACTCAAATACCTTTCAATTTCATATTTTTTAAGAATTTTTTGGTAGATTTTTAGGTGCTAAAATTTACTGCCAGTAAAAACTGACGCAACGATTTCGTAAGTATACAGGGTGATCCACGGTGGATGGCCTATTAGAAGTATCTGGAGAACGAGAGGACAGAACATTCTGAAAATTGGGATGCTCTAATAATTGAACATTCTCTATCCGTCAAAAATATTTTTATCGATACAGTGTTGCCACTTCTATCAGAAACAACTAACACCTTCGTTATTTTAAATGGAGCACCCTGTATTTCATTGCATTTTGAGATTCTTCCTGAAAAACTGATTTCATCAATGCATCACACCTGGAGTCTAGGGGGGATGATTACAAAAATATAGGGTGTTCAAAATCGAGATTTTTCAATTTTTGGATTTTTTTGTGTCGAAAGTATTCATTATCGATCAAAACGGCTTACATATCCCTATCTTAACTTTCGATTCACTATCTACTGACATTTAATTGGAACAGATACCGGGTGATCAGAATTCTGAATCTTGAAGCACCCTGTATTTTTTTCATTTAAATTCCAAGTAGATAGTGAATCAAAAGTTAAGATAGGGACATGTAAGCCGTTTTGATCGATAATGAATACTTTCGACACAAAAAAACCAAAACTTGAAAAATCTCAATTTTGAACACCCTATATCTCTGTAATCATTTCTGCTAGACCCCAAGTGTGGAACATGAATGAAATCAGCTCTTCAGGAAGAATCTGAAAATGCAATAAAATACAGGGTGTTCTATTTGAAATAACAAAGTTGATAGTTGTTTCTGATAGAAGTGGCAACACTGTATCGATTAAAATATTTCAGACAACTAGAGAATGTTCAATTATCAAAGCATCCCAATTTTCAGAATGTTCTGTCTTCTCGTTCTCCAGATACTTCTAATAGGCCATCCACCGTGGATCACCCTGTATAGGGACAGACCATTGCAATTAAAATTTAATTGTCTCAAAATGTTCCCTTATGATTTGTTGCTTATTGCTTATAATAATTTTGTGTAAATAATAACTATATTGATTCACACTAGAGGACATTTGAATCGTGAACGTGACAACCACGGCGCACGACTTGTGGGCGTGGTCTTGTCAGTTATCAGCTTTCAGCACAATGTTGCCAAAGCTCCAGCATTCACATGATATTTTGTTATGGAGAATAAGAAATATATGGACATGCTGGTCGCTCGAAGAAGTCAAGGATGAGCTAAAACATCATGGGTTCCTCCTATTATGGTTTACTCGACGACATGCTTTTTGATAACTTGACTTGACTTGACTTGTCTTCAACATTCGTCCATCATGTGTTATGCTGACGACACTCAAATTTACATAGAATCTGATGAAAGCTCTTTCGATCTGACACAAGAGAAACTTAATAATGACTTGAATTCTCTGATGTCATTGTCTGAGAAATATTGCCTGAGTGTTAACCCTGTGAAGAAGTGTAGATCAATATCGCGCAAACGCTTCCCCTTGTGGATTTGTCAAAAAATTTAGGACTTCACTTGGACACTTCCCTGAGATTCACAAAACATGTCTCTCAAATTTTGAAACGTGGATATAACAGCCTAAAAATGATATATTCAAACAGGACAGTCTTGAACCCAATGACCAAAATACTACTATGTGAATCTTTGGTGTTGTCACATGCCCACTTTGCTGATGTAGTATATGGTCCCAATCTCCTCCAAACCGACAAAATTAGATTGCAAAAACTTCAGAATTCATGCATTAGACTGATAACTGGAACTAGAAGATATGAGCATGTATCCCATCACCTAAAAGATCTAGGTTGGCTTAATATGGAGTCACAGAATCATCAAAGAAAAGAAACCAAGTTATCTCTATAGAAAGATTAGTTTCAGGACGGACATACACAACCTCAACCTCCGATTTAGAAATCAGCTCTCCACACCAAAATATAAAACTTCTCAATCTAGAGGATCTTTTTCTTATTTTGTACCTTGGCTGTATAACAGGTTACCGATTCGTTATGCGAACTTTTCGCTGCGGTCATTCAGAAAAAAATTAAAAAAATAATATTTCACGTTGTGAAATTACATTGACTTAAATCCTTTTCTGTTTGAAAATTTCACCCACTCTATGTACACGTTTCCATGGGCTATATACTATAATGTGATGGTGAAAATTTCAGACTCAGTATATATTATTTATATCTATACATACTCTCCTATTGTGGATGGTTGGACTTGCTCTCCCAAGTTCAGTATGTGTCTCGAACATGGACTGAAATTGAATCCTGCCTTTTGATAAGTTGGTTTCTTCTTTGTACCGAGAATTTATTTTGCTGTACCGATATGCTTATCAATAAAAACAATTTATATATTTTTCATTATTATTATTATTATAATTGGTGACTTGACAACCATTGCTTCATGGGTGGAAATGGAAGATTAATATGATTTAATATTCGAAGATAGGTAGTTGTCAGTCAATAGGCTATAGACTATATTTATTCACGACGCCTTTCAGCCTAATATTTCTTCATTTTGGATAGATAATATGGCACATGGTTTTTCATCGTGCATACCAGTTGAAACCTGGCTCGTGCTTTCATAGGAAAAAGGCACACACAAACAAAACATTGTCAAAGAGTCCGATTTCCGAGAGAGAAACAAAAATAATAAACAATGAACAGTCTTGCCAACTCCATGATCATAACATAAATACCTAAATCCTTACGCCGCATCTTACTACAAACGCAAACGAAAATGCCAGTCAGCGTAAAAATAACAACATGGTGAAAAAGCAGTATACGGGATATTCTCACGACGTCATCGCTTAGTCTGAGAAAGAGGAGCCATTAGAAAAGGAAATTATTCGCAAAAAAGTGATCACTTTTGAAGGCCAAGGCCAACCGCTACAGTGTGACGTTCGGGCTTGTTATACCTACTCAACCTGAAATCTTTGAAACGATGTTTCTTTCATACGTTTTAGAACATATACGGTGGAATAAGTGGATTGGTATTGCTTGTGTGAGATTCAAACTTTTGAATCTTTTGATTAGGAGCTTTCACTCCTTTATTTTGGAAAATAAAGCCACTCAGTTCGGGATGTCGATTTTGATTTTTCTATTCTCCTCCCTCTCTCTCTCTCTCACCGCCTCCTTGTCCGTTCCACTGACATCAGTGACACAGACAGGCGCTGTCAAATGTCATTCATTCAGTTGACCACAGTGTTGCCAACTTCATAAAGAGATCTCTAACATTCGGTCATCCTGACTTAAAGAGTGCCCTCGCACTTTACAAATACAAAACGAATCTAAATCTTTAGAGCAAACAAATAAACATGATGTTATAGGATATCAATGTACCCTGTCTCCTAGTCCACATTCTGTCCCATTTTTGTGACAATCCCTCCACTTTGGAATAGGTTCTTTTGAATTGAATTTTGAATTCATTCCAAGTATTTATGAATTCAGATTTGGCACTTGCCACTTCTAATGTATAATTATCTGGCCAACGGTTCAATCTTGCACTTGTTTCCACACTCTGAAGGCACTTATCAGCATGTGAAATATCTTTGTCCCCATCAAAATGCCCTATCACCTTGGACAAATCTGGCATGACATGGAATGGAACTGTACTATCTCCTGGGTTATTGTTACTTGGAATACTTGGACCAGTTCTTGCTTGTGGAGTTAATCTACTCAAAACTTGTAGGAATGCTTCTTCTCTGCGTCGACTTTCAGAAATCACCAACTCCGTCATCCTTTGTAGGTACATGTTGTCTGGAAGACTGTGTGATAATCCTTCACCAAAGCCTTCGAGACAATCTCTTTCATTATCTTGGTTTTCGTTCATTTTCAAAACAAAAATGATTTTTCACTCAGTAAAGTGGTGAAGTCAATAGTCACTCAGTTTTCCATAACAGTTTCCATAACAGCAGGTCCCGCCAATTCCGCCATCTTGTCCCGTGTTGTGGTTCAGGTGAGAATTCGTTTTTGCACCACTTTGTACACCCTTGTTTGCTCTAATTCGTTTTTTTTTTTATTGGTAATAATCGGCGTCCACCATTCCACTTCTGAAATGTAAGATTCAAACTTTTGAATCTTTTGATTAGGAGCTTTCACTCCTTCATTTTGGAAAATAAAGCCACTCAGTTCAGGATGTCGATTTTGATTTTTCTATTCTCCTCCCTCTCTCTCTCACCGCCTCCTTGTCCGTTCCACTGACATCAGTGACACAGACAGGCGCTGTCAAATGTCATTCATTCAGTTGACCACAGTGTTGCCAACTTCATAAAAAGATCTCTAACACTTGCTAAGAAAAAATAAATAATCGTTAGGTATGATTTTTGGTATAGGTGTGTACTGTGTATATTTACATAATTATCTTGGGGATGCCAATTCATTGTACATAATTTAGAACATATTTGTTCTGGTGGTTCTGAATGGTACTTGAGGTTTTCTGTAGGGTATATAGATATTTTTTTCATCATGCTAACAAATGATATGCTACTTGGGTCTATAGAGCATTGAGTTTTACCAGAAAGGGCCTTCTCCCCCAATCTAATATCCAAATCGTCATTTTACTGTCCTTATATTGAAGGCTTTGGTTGGAAGCTGATGAACGGAAGTCGCGAAATATTACTTCGGAACTACCAAAAACTACCAATCTGATCCAAATGAACAAAATGCACCGCAGCCAAAAGTATTTCAAGTCAAGTGGATTTCTGGTTGTTCGAACTTCTTTTAATTTCACTATAATGACACCAGGATACGTCTGGTCTGTTTTGAACATGAATCGAAAAAATTTCAAATTAGATAGCAAATAGTCCTTTCATTTTCGAAGATGGTTTGAGAATAAAACTTGAGCTCCAGTTTAGCGTTAAATTCACCAAGTTGAGAACACTGATCTGATTGATTAACGATTGAGAAGATGGTATCATCGGCAGGCTAGGTTGATGGCCATGTGCACATTATTGATACGCAATTTGCGGTGAAGAAGAGCTGGAGATGGCTCTGGGATCTACCATGTTTGTAGTGTATAAGAACTCTGAGATACCGTAAGCAGGAGTTACTTTGCATACATTTTAGCACATTCCTCATCACAATTTTTTAATTCATCAACATCATTGAATGTGTGAAATTTATATTATATTTTCATTTTTCAGCTACAGGCTAGCTCAATCAGAATATCGAAAATTGACTGCCAAATATTATTATTTATTTTTATTTTTTTTATCGCTAGATTTGTGAGTTTGTTACTAATACATGTTTTTGAGAATAATTCGTTTATTATAAAAATATTAGAGAGAAAATAAAATAGGTATTTACAGAAGAAAAGTCAGAATAATAATTGGGCTTACATACAGCATACAGGGTGTCTGTAGAAGGTCTTTACAAAAGCATAACACATATTCCTTAGACCAAAATAAGTCGATTTAAGTGAAATTACCTCAGTACATCGTTTGGGCTCCAGAGGTCCTTGAAGTTATAATTTTTAAATCGTTTTTCCCATATAAATTCAAAACGGCATATGCGATTCTGCTGAAATTTGGTATATTGATAGAGTTTTATGTGACAAAAAAATGACTATTTTTTTAACTCGGCTACGCCTCGTTAGAAAAATCAGATCTCGATCACCAAAGTAGCATTTCGCGCTCTAGATACAAAAATAACCATTTTTATGCAGTCACCTTGCATAACAAAGTAACCCCTGTTTACGGTGGTTATGGAGAAAAGAATCACAACTCATACTACCAACGTAGTAGATGTCAACCACGTTGGTAGTGTGTCTGAGGTAGGTAGGTCGAGAAAAGAATCACAACTGTTAAAGTTTGTTGTGGACCGATGAACCTAATATCAGAGGTCAATATGGATTGTCTACTATATTTCGAAACTTCAAACGTTTATCATAACTTATTGCTCATCAAATCATATTAACATTGTTTTTCCACAAAAATCGAATTACGTCAATGAAAATCAGATGATATCAATTATTATTTGCTCCAAGAATGATGCGAATAATAATAATCATAATTCATCACAATTTATATGGATAATTTTGGTGGCTATATACATCAGGGTGACTGACGAACGTTGTTATTTTTTGACCAATTATGATGAACTGAATAGTTATTTGTTTCAATAGGCAGCAAAGTAGTAGATTGACTGCAACGGCTGGATATAGGAATATAGGAATATAGCCAAGGCAGTCAATCTACATTTGCTGCAGTGTGATACATATAATTTTTCACCAAATGTTATAAAACCAATTTTACCTACGGCCACTATACAGGGTGTTTCATAATTAAATGCTGATCCTTGAGGGCGATAATCCTTGGATGATTTCAAAGAGAAAAGTCCATATCAACATATGTCCTAAACCTCTTAGTTATTGAGCTACAGGGTGATGAAATTTCAGGAAAAAATTGAGTTTTTCATCATAATGTTTCATCACTCTCAGATATTGTTGTGATTTTTTGTATACACCTTTTTATTATTGAGGAGCATTCTTTTACGTAAAAGATATTTGAAAATTCTCACCAGTGGCGTCCGTACGGGGTTTGAACTGACAATTTTTGAAGAAAAAAATAGTACGCCACTAATTTTTCTGAGAACCAGATTCTTTTTTTCAATTCTTATTCATTTTGGAGCAAATTTGGTTCCTAGACTTACTTTCATACAACGTACCGTTTTCGCGTAAAAAAATAAAAACCAAAGAATTTTGTTCCTTCATTTCTTGGATATTGTTTTCGGTAATTCAGTAGACACCCACTATAAGTGGAAACACATTTCGTTTTGGGACGAAAATCAAACTTTTACTTTCACCAGTGATGTCCTCGTAGACCTGATATTGAATGTTTAGTTTAAAAAAACGCTGCACGCTTCTGATTTCAACACCCTGTAGCTCAAAAACTAAGAGGTTCAGGACATATGTTGATATGAACTTCTCTCCTTAAAATCATCCAAGGATCATCGCCCTTTAGGATCAGCATTCAATTATGAAACACCCTGTATAGAAAGTAGGCAAGAACACACGAGTCTCAGCCTCAGTAAGTAGCTCTTTACGCACAGTAACAAAGTTTACAGAATTAAAAATACAGTAAGCACATCGCACAGTTTTCGTTTATTCCACCAGTCATGATCGCGTAATCGCCGTCAACAGCGGATGAAATAACTGTCAAGAATAATTATAATTCAGACTGTTTGTCCAAACTTTTTTGATGTACTATGACAGTAGGTAAAGTATAGTACGTAATGCGTGTTGTAAAGCAATTACGCACTCATGGAATTACTTTTCCATTCGTGCGTAATATGCTTGTTACAACAAATATTACTATTGTGTAATTTTTTTATTGAAAACACCATCATTTTGTGTCCACCCAATGTCAGTGTCAATTTTGATGTAACAATGTAATTCAAAAAACTTGGAACATTGCCCAAATTACTTGGAACGTTGCATAGCATATGAGATCATTGTATGTATACTCTCAATGGTTTCTCAATTCATAAAATGATATACAGGGTTCTTATATATGTATAACCCGTTCGTTAGAAGTTTATTTGGATGTTTTGGATCATTCGAATGAAATTCTGAACTTTTGTAACATCGTATTATAAAGTCATTAATAACAATCGATGTGAAATAGTGAAATATCGCTATAGGGACGTAACACTTCCGGTTGAACCGGAAGTGAACACAAAGGTCTATATTATAATAATAATAATAGTAATAACCTTTATTCAACAAAATATATGAATGGAATGAAACTTTTGATATTTTTGATGTACGCAATATCACCGACAGCTTCTACAAATATTCGTATTGGATGTACTCTAGTTTTGATTTTTTCGGTATACATTGGATCTCCTGGTTCGTCTCCAGACGGGGAAATCAACAGGTGTTGAGTCCGGAGATTCAGAAGACCATACAAAGAGTCCACCTCTACATAGTCCAACTTTCCGGAAATATATTCCAATAGTGTTTTCCTCTTTGAGAAAAATCACTTTGGATGGTTTCGTGGAAGATTTAGCTAATGATCTCAACCTATAAACAGTTAGAGTTCATGCGATCCTGCCTGTTTGCTAAAATGAATTGTTTGCTCATGCAAATGCGTTCTCAGTCTTCATCCTGTAATTGTTATAGATCCTTAGAAATGACCAGTTAGGGCAGTAACCGTAACTTTTGATACACCATTTGAAAGAGCATCAAGTCACAGATAGCTCTTACCAGAGTGCCTCGAACATCTCATTTCACGCCGTTTAGAGAGTGTGGACATGCTTGTCGTGTTGTTAAACAGCTGAATAAGAAACATGACACAAATATTTTTCATAAATGATGGAATGTCATTTTTCTGTACTCCTTCATATTTGAAACCCTAAGAGTGACGTAACACCAAAGGCATATAATAGTATATGACGTAATATGTGTTGTAAGAAGCATATTACGCACGAATGGAAAAGTTACGCACGAAGCCGCGGAGCGGAGCGTGGAATGTATTTCCATGAAATAAATATTGAAATTTGAAGCTTCAACGAACACTTCAAATGTTTTCTTGTCTTTGGACAACTCGGATATATAAATGGAAACCATCATTCTTGCAATTTTTGAAATTCGTTACCGAACAAGATATATATTGTCGGCAACCATTCACTTTTTTATTGATACTTCCACGGGAAATGTTCCTCAGAAATCTCTGCTATAATTCCATTACTAGAAATACCAGTTAGTTGAACTCGACAGGCCCAGTCAGCATATCCCTTCGTCGTTAACCTTAAAAAATGTCGAACAACACTCTACCAAAACTTGTTCGTCTATAGAATGGCAAAGCTTTGGAATTCATTGCCAATGGAAGTATTCCCAAGAGCTTATAAACCCCAAGAAATAAAAAAAACTCAACATCTACTGCCTCTCCCTGTTCGCGCCATGTTTCACTAACATGATATGAATTTCCTTTCGTGCGCTCCAAGAGATGAAAAAAAATTGAAAAGATATTCGCGGGGACTCTTATATATTCAATTTCCATAACTAACTTTTCAAATCTGAGAGTGATTACGATTCAGAAATATCAGTGGTGACAAACGTATGTCCCTCTTTAAAGGGAGTGACATTTTTACCAGAGTGAATATTTCAACTCCGATTATGAAACTTCTAATATTTGACCAAAAACGTGAATGATATGATTATAGGCAAGTTTCTACATAGGCGTTGTAAATTGTTCTTTGGGTTAATTTCCAGAATACCTATAAACTCTAGTATTTGAAAAATAATTATCAAAGTGGAAATGTATGAAAATGGGATTTTGCAAAGAACTCGCAATCAATTTATCGAATTAATCGAAAACAATATAAAGCCTTTGTACTGAGGTAGGTATGTTAGGCTCGAACCAATCCAAATTCGCTCCTCTCTCACCTCTTTGAGACTTTGCATCGGTCTGCGAAACACCCTGTATAAAGATGAATTATAAGTATCTGAACTCCCACCATTAGCTCATACAAATAATGTGTTCATTTAATAAGCCTGAAGACATAAATACTCATGAATATGATTAAATTAGTTCAACTTTCTGCAATGGATGTTGAATGAAGGCAATAAAATAATAACCAGCATGCAGTAAACCAACAATTTACATCAATTAATCTCGAGCTAAACAAATGGAGAAAATGAAAACAATATTATCCGAAAAAAAAAATCGTCTCTGGACAGTGGCGTATCGGCGTATTGAATACAAGGTAGAAATAGCAACTATATACAGTTCCAAACTAGATAGACAAAAACTGATGTCGCAGTATGATGCTCATTTTCATGCAATGGTGGAAACCGCATATTTTTCGAAAATGTGCATTTTCGATAACTTGCTGTAACTTTTTTCCTGTCTAAAACTCTTTGTTACTATAAAAACAATGGTACAAGTGATGTATTTTTCAACGTATATGTATATATCAATAATTTATAACACAAAAATACTTTTTTCTAATTTTGACATGTAATGTGACACTTTTCAAAACTGACGGAAGTTTTGAAACGTCTTACTTTACGTAACCAGTTGCGTAAAGTAAAATTTTACATAACTGGTGATGTAATGTTCATTTCATTCATTCATTTCACACAACAAGAGTCGGCAGAACTCATGTAAAACTGGTCATTATTTTTGTTCATGCGAAATGTTTCGTCAAAATTAGAAAAAATATTGTACGTGACACGTTAGGAAACGCCATTTTGTGTAACTCTGTGATGTTGCGGGATCTCGCTTCGCTCGTCCCGCAAAATCCCAACTGATTACGTAAATATCTATTTTCGAATGGGACAACTTGTATATTTCTGCATATTTTCATCGAAAGCTCGAAATCACCTTTCCAAAAATATAGCACACTTGATATTTTCTGATGTCGTCTTTGAAATGCAGAGCTTTTGAATTTCCACTTATAAACTTTGGTACTCGTTACTGGGAGCTGTCAAATGATGATCAAATAATATTGTAGCAGTTGAGATGTTCCTCAATTCGAGGTTCTGGTTCAATTTAGAAACACATTTCCAATGAAGTTTGAGACTTATGAAAAATGAGGTATGATAGTCTGTTTTATACATACCAGGAAAAATGCAGAAGCAGCAAGCAATTTGTACCACGAGAGGTATCCAGAGAGAAGACAACCATTTATAGATATTTTTGCAAGATTGCGACGCAACCTAATTGATGATGGTCAATTCGAGAAGAAAAGGCCAACAATATATTCATCAAATAGGGATAGGGAATTGAAAGAAATAATTGTTTTGGGAGCTCTTGAAAATAATCCCAAAACGTCAACACGAAATTTGAAAATAACAACAGGCCTGCCAAGAACTGCAGCACAAATTCAAGCCATACAGGACCAGAAAAGTTCATCATCTCATGCATACCAGGAAATTTTGAACACCGCATGAATTTCTGTCAATGGTTTCTGGAAAATTGTAACCAAGTGCTTGTTCTAATACTTGGGCACAACAGAATCCTCATTCTATTGTGGCGCAGAGAAAACGAGGAAGATTTGGATTTAGTGTATTGGCATCAGGTTATTTTAGGGGTAGAATTCTCGGCCCGTATATCTTTGATGGCACTCTCACAACTCAGAGGTATTTGGAAATGTTAAGACAACAAATATAACCCCTTTCTGATGAATTGCCGCTAATGGAGTTCAGGAAAATATATTTTCAGCAAGGCTCCCTCTCACAACGCTGCAATGGTCAACAATTTTTTGGCAGCGAATTTTGGCAATAATTGGATAGCAAACCAGGGTCCCAACCGTTGGCCGGCCAGGTCACCGGAACTAAGGCCTATGGACTTTCACCTCTGGGGGAGGTTGAAAGATATTATATTCAAATTGAGCTGATTAATTCGGCAAGAAATGTAAAGAAAAGGTGCCGCCTGTGCATAGGAGAAGCTGGTAGACATTTCGAACACCTTCTCTCTTCTCTGAAGGAATATTTTTTTCCTGTTCGTTGTTTATCATTATTTTTGAATATACTTTGAATTGTTTTCTGTACATTTGAGTTGAACATCGAGTTTCAATTACTGATATGAACAGTTTTCTTGAAATTTGACGGCTACCAATGAACATTCTCCTTCTCTTTCATCGTCGCATCTAAAAACTTCAAAGATGATTTTAGCAAAACATCAAATGTGCTATATTTTTGGAATGGTAATTCTGAGGTGTATTGGAATATGCAGAAATATACAGGTTGTCCCATTTGAAAAAAATAGTATTCGGTTAATAACTATTGGTTTATGATTCATAAACATTTATCAATCACACCATTGTATTCTACGTGAAAAAGTGCTCTGGAAATGTTCTCATAGAAACAAAGAATTCCCAACAAGAAAAAAGTAACAGCAAGTTCTCGAAAATGCCCATTTTGAGAAAACATGCTATAATACTCAGAAACGATGATAAACATCGATATTTGGCTTTCACCATTGAGTTAGTCATGAAAATTGACCTTCAGACACGACATCAGTTTTCGTCTTTCTGGTTTGAAAATGGCATTTTCCCTTTGAAAGAGTCCAATTTGGCCCACCCTGTACATAGAAATACAACCACATATTCTAAGACCCAAAATAGCAAAAACAATTCATATAAAGATTTCTGTAAATATTTTCGAAACTTTATATGCCCAATTTAAAATTAAGAGTTTTTCGAAAATTTGATCAGGGGCGTGGGAAGTAGGTGGAGTTATGAGGGCTTTTACCCCCAATGCAATTTTCAGCAGATCAATCTAGAAATATATGAAAATATCATTTTTACTCAAAAATGCTACATTTGTTTATAGTTCCGATAGCACTCAACATTCTCGAGATAAATCGATTTTTGAAGTCTGCTGCGTACTAAAAATAAAAATTGTATTTTTACTTGTTAGGAATACCTATATACCATATCATTTTTCAATTGATTCTTATTATTGCACCCCCATATTTCAAATCGTACATCAAAAGTAGATGTTAAGAAGTAGAAAGGGTATATTTTCCATAAAAATATAATTCTTGGGTAAATTCGGTAGGTACCCTAATGAGGAAAAAGCATGACTTTTATTACGCAGTACAGTTTTAATATCTATTTATATCGAGTATGGTGAATGTACTCTGCTCCCCAAATAAATCGTAACGACTCTTGGGCTATGTTGGTGTATTTTGTTTAAGCCCATATACTATTCATCCTTTAGGCACAATTTCGATCAGCTCAAGGGTCCTTATTAGCTTTCTATGACCTGATTCAAGTGTTTTGGTGCATTCAATTAGCAAGAACTTGAGCAGAATAATGGTTTGGTTCCAAGATTACCAATACTTTTTGGTATTGATTATGATGGAAATGGCAAAGGTTATTTTCAAAATTGTAGGTCGTTGAGGATGTGAAACAATGAAAATATTTTGATTCCCAGAAAATTAGCGTTAGGAAATCGAGTAGGAAATAGTCTACCTTAGGACGGGTTATAGGCAGGTTACATTTTTATTTCATGCAATATTTCTAGTTTCTTCATCCACAAATAAAATTTCAATTTTATCAGATGTTCAACTCCATACAAGTATCTTTGCATTTATGTACCATGAATATTCAAAATGAGTGAATTTTGGAAAAGTGTTTCCTTTCATCATTAGTAGACTCCTTATCGTCGGTAAATGTTTTGTGGCAGATCAGTCTGAGCAAACCTATATGTATGGTATTAATAAATAAATAAATAAATTTATTAACGTTTTTATTGTTTGCATAAATTATTGTATTCATTTTCCAATAATAATATGATAATACAGAAAAATTTTGTCAGTGACCATTAGAGTATTTTCATCAAATTGTACAATTAAAAATACAACTTCTTTGTCCCATATTAAATTTGTGTATATGATTCAATTTCTGAGTAGTTGCCTCCAAATCACCCATTGAGATTACCAAATAACCTCGATGAGTACCCAGTATTCTGAAATTTTTATGATTTTTCAGTCACTAACCATACTAAATTTTGCCATCATGAATCAATACTTCCAACCTCAACACCTTGTATTTCGAAAACCAAGCATTTCAAGGCCAATGTTTTTATGACCTTTTTGTCTTAGAATCACCCGAATTATTGCCCTTCCATGCCTCTGACAACGCCACTGCTCCTGTATCACTAATTATAATGAAAGATAATAACAGTTCATCAACGTATCATGTGTCGAAACTGGGACAAGAATCAACTCTGTTTTATTTCCTATAGTCAATAAACAACACATTCACAGAGAGATATCTGCTTATCAGTGAAAGGTTGAAGAGTGAAAAATAGATATTAGTGAACCGTTTCCTTTGATATGTCATACAATGTATTCACCTTATCTTCTTCACGCCAAGTCACGATTTCTTTGAACAGAATAAACACAACAGAATCAATATTTTGGTAGGTCCAAGGCCCAACAGACAAACACAGAGAAAAAACAACACGGAATATCGAAAAACTGAGTTACTTTCAAACTTTGTATCGCCAGGTATATCTTGGTCATATCTTCGTGAAAAATGTGAAAGAAAAAGAATTCTCGGTTAGTAATGTTGAATGAGCCCTGCCTATCTGCCTTGCAGGAATCTAGATTCATCCCATCTAATATCATAGTTGATTGAAGACATATAGGCATCGGAACGGTGTTATTTTTGAAATGAGATTGTGGACTCGCAAGAACTCTTCTCAACAATAACATGATAACAATAATTATTGGTAAATGCGCTTGAATTATAATATTCCCATACCTCCTCCCCCAATTTAGATAAACGTATATCTCTACTTGATTATACATATCTAATTCATGAACAAAGAAACTACTTATATCCTGATATCATAATGATTTGAATGAGTAATCTCACAGACAAAGAAAAATATATACATATTTTTGACAAAATCAATTTTTTCAAAGAAATATTCCAAAAGCAGAAATTCCTACGGAGCATTTAATTAATGCTATGCCTTGTTTTGTTGAAAGCTCTGTGTCAATATCTTCAATCGTCGAATTCCTACTACTTCCTTTGTATACCACACCAGCTAGAATGAATATTTGATATCATTTGTCAACTCGCCAAATATATAGCAGAGAGAAGGATTACTGGATTTCATATAAAAGTTTTGTCATCCTATAATTAAGTATATATCTGTGTAATTATGCCCAATTACCATTTCATACGGGTTTGTTCGTATAATAAAATCTTTAATTCAATATCTCAGGCTCAGTATATACAGAGGTGTATGTAAGTATATAGTATATGTTATACAGAAAACGAGTTGTAATTTGCGCTTTTTATCGTTTTCAAACTTGCATTCACAAATCAATAAACAGGATTTCCAATTCGTTGGCTAGTCATTTTTTTGGATAGCCAAAAAAAGTTGAAATATGACAAGGATCATACATCATGCTGGAAAATAAATGAAATCTTGTTCATCTTCCATTGATTATCCTGGTAGAGAATAAGAATAAGCTATTTAATGCGAACATTCCCTACAATCAACAGCCAATTTCAATGAAACAAATTATTTCTGGCAGAAAATTCAATAGTGTACAGTGAAAGATCAACTACTGCAAAAATGTTATTATTATTTAAAAGAATCCATGAATGATATTATGAACTAGAGCTTGATTAATTTTTTTATTCACATAATTTTGATTATTGTGTACTTATTACTTTTAACATATACCATGTAGACAAAATGTATGTACCACAATGGTAAATAAACATCTATCTATCTATCTATATCTATCCTTCATACCTCTGCCCTTTTATATGAGTTCCATTCACAATATTGTTAACTATATTTTTTTAAATAGAAATCATGAGATAATTATAAAAAAATCATTAAAATTGTAGAGGAGAACATGACATGATAATAAACTCATCCAGATATGTGGGTAGGTATTATTCATATAACTTTATCTATTCTATTACGTTATAGTTGAACAATGTTTTACCAAATCCATCATTTTAAACGAACTAATTTTCATCGTCTAAAATACTCTGAAACATGATGTTTTATGGTACCTATTCAACCATTGTTTTTGGCAAATAATCCCAAGAATATTTCACCAAAACGGTTAGGTATTATCTGAAAGCTGTAAATGTATTTATGTGTTAATGAACGTATGCTATGGGGGGTCAAGGTTGAATATTTATATTACTCATAAAAATTATGAATGCACTTAAGTTTTAATAAGCGTGGCGCCATCTTGATTAAGTGAACTAACTCGCATTTCAGTGATAAAGGCTATGTAATAATGATTAGGAACATTGGTGAATTGTGAGTTGTTGCGAAAAATAAACAATTTCCAGGAGCACGGTTATTCATGTAAACAATAAACATAAAAATGAGAGATTAATTTTCCTGGAAGGCATATAATAGATGTAGGTACATACATAATATTTACCTATACTTACACATATCCAGACCGAATTTGTCGAATAATTCAAAATCAAATCGATATATTATTATTATGTAAGTAGGTAGGTATTTACCATTCCGAGCGGAATCTGTTCGGAAATTTATGTTTCCTGGAAGATGTTTAGGTTATAGTAATACTTAATACTCTTTCACCACTTACAAGTACTAAACTGGAAATTTTCATCACTTAGCACGCCACTGTTATGGAAGTATGTATTTTAGGGATGTTGTACCAGGGTTACTATAAATGATCGTAGCATCGTATTGGCCTTTGAAATTACTAGTCTAACTCTCGACTCTCTGCTTATGTTGTTTACAAATATTGAAGCGACCATGCATGAATGTATTATAGTTCGATCTCCATAAGTGGAAAGCGGAAAATCAATGAAATATTTCAACAGTGATTATAAAGACCCTGTATTCGAGTCAAGAATCACTTATATCATGATTGTTTTACAAGTTTTTCTGTTAATAATAGTTATTTATTATACAAGGGAAAAAAGAAGTAGATTTTAGCTCCAGGTTGTGTTGTCTCCCGACGCGTAGCGGAGGGAGACAAAAAACCGTGAGCTAAAATCTAATATTTTTCCCGTGTATAATACACTATTTTTTTCTGTGACAGAAGAAAGGACGAATCAATATTGAGAAGATATTACATTATTTTGATATCTGAAAATTATCGACGTGAAATTTTATGTTTTTAACAGTAGGGACACCGCGTTGTAGGCATCTTTATCATTCATTTGAAGTAATCAAATATCTGATGTCACTTCTGTCAGTCTAATTATGTGATTTTATTTCAAGAAATTGCGAATTCAGTGGTTATTTAGCAATATACGTAACCGCGAAGTCGAATGGAAGATAAAAGGACTTGCAGTTCTTTCTCGGAGACGGTATTATTGACTCATTTTTCGGAACTATAGCACAACAAAAGCCATCAACAGTGTATATATATGTGATATATATCCGGGAAAGAAGTACTCACTTTTTTCCCACGGGAAAAAAGTAATTTATGAAAAGTGACATTTTATAACCTGCCAACAGGGATGAAATGCCAAACTTTTTTCCCGTCACAGAAAAAAAAATGTAATTCAAAACTTTTTTCATTCCATCATAACGTCACCCTGCAGTCAGTGCAGACTCAATTAAGTAGCAACTACGAAATAGCCACAATGCTCAAGTGGAATGAAATGGTAAATAAATACAAAAAGCTCGAAGTCATTTCAACACAATGTTCATAAAATGAACAACAACGGTAGTTTTCGGGAGAAAAACAACCACTTCGCTAGCTAATGCCACGCAGGACATTGAATTACATCCTCCCGGAATCTATGCATCGACTCGTATGGTAGGTACCTATAATAATAATAATAATAATAATGATTTATTCACTCACGTTACAAGTTAGGAGTACAATGTGAGCACATTCATATAGAATGGCGAATTGTGAATAGATTGAAAATACTTACGAAGCAGGGCAAGTCTGCTTGTGTGTAAGAATACATAGATATCTATCAATATTACAATACATGTTCATGAGTGGAATTAATAATTATGGATATACAATAGGATGATGTTGGTTTAAAATATATATGTATATAGTATCATAAAAAATATAGATATGAATAAAAAATATATAAAATAAATAAAATTACAACAGAGATATAACTAACTGATAAAACTGAAGAATAAAAAGATTTTTAAAATAGACAAAAGATGATGGATGATATATGTATAAAATGATTACGATAATAATTTGACGACTTGTAAGAAGGTAAGATAAGCGTATACTATAGGATAATTTTTTACATTCATATTTCGATCATCTCGTGTATTTCTGCACGGGAAGTATGTTGAACATAGGTTTTAAGTTCATTCTTAAATTTCCTAGGGTTTGGCTCGCATTTTAGTATTTCTGGTAGACAGCTGAAGAGTTTTGGACCCAAGTAATGATAGTTTCTTTGACCGACTGACTTGTGCACAACAACAAATCTCTCAACAAAGTTTAAAAAGATATCACGAGATCTACATACCTATCCATCTGAACTTTTTCTTCAACACTCGTATCTGTAACGTCCGTTCTAATAATAGCATAATGTTGCCATTAATCAATCATTATTTTCACATTTGATCACGACCAGAGACTTTTCTGCCTTTCACTTGATTTTACAAACGGACGAACTTCGGCCTTGAATGACTTGTTTTTGGTTATAATCAGCCCCGGGCGGGGTAACACCGTATTATTTAAAATAACATGAGCGCCGATAAAGTGAGGGAGGGCCTATTTCTATAACTGCTAGAAGTGCTAGAATGTGGTTGAAATCTATACAATTCAGAAACAGAAATATGACTTTTTATCTACAATTTATGTATCATCTGAATTATTTCTGTAATTTTCTTATTCCAAACATAAAACCATAGTGTTGATCATGCATTCTAGTTGAAAGGTTGAAAAAATGTACAGCAGATTTTCGGAAAACTAACTTTTAAACCCTGAAAGCCTAACTTTTGGAAATAAACAAAAAAAAAAATATCTCTAAAACTATTAACTTTTGCATCATCCATATTAGGGTTGAATTCACTCCCTACCACCCCCCCTATCACATCACCAAAGGAATGTATCGAATTACCAGTAACCCTGTATAGTATACCGAGATTGATCTCACGTCTCAGTACCTCAGTAGCGCGATCTGGCATCTGGTAGATTGGTAGATATAGGTATTTAAAATATATTTAGCCCTCATTGGTTAGATCAGGAACTTTAGGTATTATAGAATAGGCATGAACTAATGGGAAATCTTTCAACGATGTGTCAATTATGATAGCAGTGTCATCAAATTCCCAAGTGGACGGCAGCACCCGCAGCAGAGTCAGTCACTAGAATTTTAATAGATCTGAAGTGGCGTCTCTATTTATACCTATATCATTTACTAACTTCATGAATTTTAGTAAGAAGAAAAATGCTAGAAGTAGGTAAAGTTTATCCAAAAACAATTGCAGAATCTTCAAACACACCGACGCCGCACATTGCGGGATATTCTGCAATTGATATTGTATATACTATACACTATATATACTTTAGGTACAATAGTAGATTGTTTTATTAGGATCAAAAGTGATACTTTGTTTGACAAGCGAATTTTGCATTTGCGAGTCGAACAAAGTCACATTTGATCCGAATGAAACATGCTATTTTTTCTGCAACCGAAACAATTAACTCAAATAAACATGTGAAGTAACCACCAATGCCGTGCCATATGTATGCATTGCAACAAATATTGACGAATAATCCATGTTATAAGAATATTTTACCTGCATTAACAGCAGGTTAGGTTTTCAAGGATGTACGAATTGTAGTTTCAATAATATAAATACAACCAAAGAGTGACATATTTGTATATGGACCAGGTGCTCTAATGGCAAATACCGCGCCAGTGCCAGCTATAGGAACAAGACGTGGAAAATGTTAGGTTAGTGAGCATATCAACAATAATAATAGTGATTATTTATTCCTCTCCATACTACACTGACACTGTGTTTGACTTGATGATCAAATGAAGCTGAACAATATCGTTGTTTGAGACAAAAAACTATTGCTTGCCGTGATTATTCAAAAACAAGTTATCCATCCCGCGAGAATAACGAATGAAATACAGATCAAGCAAGTATTTGAATCTTGAAGGCTTCCCTGATCAAACAAAAATACTTAGCTGAGATGTTTATAATTCCAATACTAAACTATAATAAGGTGTATTTATATCTCCAGCATGGGTATGAAATGCCAAATCTGCTGAAATCGGAAACAAATCAGGTATGCGTCTCAACCCAAATAACCAACCGTCACAATGTGGTTTATTCTTGATGACGTCCAGTACATCCTTTTTAGTTCCTAGGAGCTAAAGTTCAACTAGCTCCTAGGAACTGAAATTCAACTTTAGCTCCTAGGAACTGAATATGTTGCCTTGCAACATACCTATTTTTGTCAGTAATAGAAACGTTAATTTAAGAGCTAATTTTGGTATCAAAATGGACGACTTTTGTGTCGGTTGCAGAAAAACTCTATTTAAAGTACCTAACTGCCCGTACCTAACTACCTACCTAGGTGCCATTGATAAATCAAAATTATGTTCATTCAAATAGGTACCAAATTGTAAATGAACTGAAACTCTTTTCTCTTTCCCATTGTAGCTTTTTGTCAAGTCATCAAAATTTATTTGTTTCGAAGCCTTTAGGATGTTTCCTTCTCTTCTAGGTGTGTATTTCCAAAGCGAAATCACGTCCTCAACTTCCCTAAATCCCTAATAACGTTTCCATGTCCATTAGGTAGGTATATACCTACCTACCCACTAACTAAAAACAGTAAAAACTGGAAATCTGAAAAAGCACAAAATGGTCCCAAACATTATTCCTACCCTAAGGGCAGGAGGTCTGACCCTCCCCTACATTAAAAAGATTTCGGAGGAGATAAATTTGCCTCTTGTCAAACCCAAAACATAACCATACAGCCACAAGTGTGCGGAAGGTAGTTTTGAGCTGTTTTCGTATTCGGCAGAACAGGTTAGGGTGTATATTTGGATATCCAAACTCACTTTCACTGAAAGCAAGAACGTCTACAAGTGTTTGCAGTCGATCTAACACTTGTTTGGAAGCTGTATATTCAATGCATGGCAATATCCATTTGGACAACTACTCAGGCATAAATACTCGATATTATGTGCCTAAAGCTGGGTGTACACGACGAAGAAAATTGAATGTTCGCTATGTTTAGTTATATTACTACGAAGGCGCTGAAGGGCCACCTATACTATTTTTTTTCGAATCCCGACTTTAAAGTCGGACCCCCGACTTTAATCTCGGACCCCCGACTTTAATCTCGGACCCCCGTAAGCTATACTCATTACCTTCCCGAAGATGTTACCAGATAGATACATTATTCCCAAAATGATATGCAATACCATATTTGAAACACCAATGTTGTGTAGTTTTTCGTTGATACGAAAGTAAAAATTGGCAGATAGAGAAGATATTTTTAAATTTTTTATGATTTGTGTGCTATTGGTATCTAATAGGTATAATAGATAATTATTATATCTCCCCTATAATCGAAAATCTGAATTTCTAATCTGTGCTTTGAGTTTGCTACTGCTGAATTGAAATAAAGTTTATTTACTTATACTTCTTCATCAATTTTAAAAATCCTCGTGGTACTGAATTCGAAGCTGTACTATTGAGGATAAGCATTTATATTTCCTCCTCCATCAGATAAGCAGATACTCATCTAACGAATCAAAGAATTGAAGTTGTTCTTGTGACAAAGCAATTCCCAAAAATTGTGGATATAGGTTATATGTTTGTTTCTAAAGAACGTTGTTAGAAATTTTCTTCCACAAATGTTAAATTGGATGAATCCTCTGAACTATCGAAATTGTACAACCAAGGAATGTGTCTCATTAAATATGAATTGTTGTTTCTAATTGTCTACAATCATTACTTCGAATGCAAGGGAAAAGAGAACATTATTGCTTCAGAGTTTTCACTCAACTATTTTTCTAGAATCCTACCAGTATATTCCAGAAGCACCTAATAAAGAACTTTATTTGAGGTAAGGTTACTAAATTTTCAAGTGCAATAATGATTTGTGTGTAAATAACTATTATAGCTTTCTCATCTTTCAATAAATATTCTACTCAGTGATCGTGAGTTACACTAGACCCAAAAAGGTCGCAGGGGGAGGAGGCTAGCAAACCCATTTACCACAAAAGCAAGGTTACATGAATTTGCAGTTCTCCATGCATCAGAATATTTCCTGAGTTTGGTCTTGTCAATGGATCATCTTCAACATCCTACTATCATGTAGTGTACCACGGTCCACCTGATTACTAGCCTTTTTTCTCCTGTTTATTGTTTGGTCAAGTTCCGTGGTCATGTTCACAGATATACCCTCCAACGTGCTACGTGTTTTTGTTTGTGAATATGATAATATATGAAGAACAGTGTGCTCCGGGCTTTAGCTGCGAATCTGACACCAGTGTGCGCTGACTAAGCAAGCAACAGGTGGCAACGCTGTTGAAAAAAACCACGCATCTTGACGCATCGGACTTCATCGTCATCGGAGACCAGTCACTCAACCAGTGTTGCCAACTTGTAGAGAAAAAAATCATCCACTTTCCAATGAATATAAAATATAACGCATTCAATCTAGCAATTATTATTTATGATGAAATAGAATTCAAGTTTCTGTAATTTGATCTTCACGAACTTAACAAACAACTTTCTTGATTGAACAATGAGTTTATGACTTGGTAGGTAGGTAGTTGTTATTTACCTATTATGACTTTATGTCTCCTTCTGTATTAGGTACCTACCTCTAGACTTTTATTGTTTATTGTTTCATCAATATATGTTCTCACACCACTGGCAACGTACTAAAATCATTATTATCTATTATTCATTATGTAGCATAAAATAATTATTTCATGATAAGGAAAAACATGTAAATGTAAATAGTACATTGATTAAAGAAACTTTCACGAAGTAAATAACTGTCACGTTTATGAATACTTGACAAAATATGACCGCAACGTAAATCGATCAAATAATGTCGGTATTTCATACCTATGCAAAATACGGCACCAGCCCACTATATACACCTAGTGTAAAATAATTCCGTCAAAGAACAAATGCATGAAAATGAGCAGAAAAATTCGAGAGGTTAAATTGTTGCAAAATAAAATGGGGATTTCAAAAACGATTCTAATTTTAGGAAAGAACAAGTGCGTACAATATTTTTATTTGGAAAACTCTCCAGTCTACATCCGATACGGACTCCACTTGTAGACATTGAAAAATCTTCTGCATCAAAATATGCCTATTGGTGCTTATTAGATGCATGTGAAATTTCATGACAATATCTGAAGCAGCATTGAAGTTATGATAAGAAAAGTAATGTTTCCATAACATTCCGCTCTAGTTCGAAAGTTGACAGGTTTAGAGTATATGTTCATATGAAATTTTCTTCTTAACATGAGCTATGGCACCATCTCCTACAATTATTTTAGTCATCAATTATATTACACCCTGTATAGGACCTTACTCGAGCCTGACTACTAGAATTTGATGGGAACTATATGAAGGTATATAATGGTTCAGAATGTTCATAAGAAAATTCCGACATTGATATTGAATAAAATGAAGAGTTTTCAGAATTCTGAACAGTGGCAAAAATTTTTAATCTGAAATCATTCCGTATGAGATATTTATATAACTGGATTAAAATCAACAGAATATAATATAAATTCAATAATTATGATAAACAATATTTTATCTACTATAAGTAATAGAATTTATGAATATTTTCTCTGTGTTGTTCTTTTATTGATAAGATGATGAATTTTTAATTGACTTGGCCGTTACTTGATGGAAAATGGAAATCCATAGCAAATGTAAAAACTTCACGAACGATGAGATTTCCACAAAACTTTTAGTCACACGATATGTTTTGCTAACATAGTAGCTTCGTCGGGTGGAATACTGCACCAGTATTTCGAAACGTGTTCTTGCATTTTTGAATACCTACCATTTATCGTTGCATACCTATATCACATATATATATTGCTTAGACAATATACAAAAACATTTTTTCTGAAAGTTTTGATGGTTGTGTGCTTTGAAAATATCCCACTTCATGAAAAATTCGGGAACGCCACCAGATTGAATACCTATTATTGCATAGAGAAATTAGTAGGTATGTTGAGAAAATGGAACGATCTAATAATTACTATAGGTACCTAGGTATACCAACCCACACAGTATCTCTCAATGAATAAATGGCATCGAACGAATAATAATATACATCATCCAATTCATTACAAACGAGTAGTAACTTAAATAATATAATAATAGAATATTGGCAACATTGCGCGCTGAATCGCTTGCTGCGAATTGCAATAATAAAAACAACTGCCTGAAAACCACGAAGCAGCTCTGGACGAGTAGACAAAGACAGATATATACATATTTACCAATAAAAATCGTATACGGTTACACATGCTTTGCCACTGTATAATTTATCGTACAATTACCAATTGGGTTATAGGGAAATTGAGAGTAATAATAACTATAAAACAACAAAAGCTAAAAATAAAAGGCGCCAAGCCCACGAGGCAATGTCCATTGACAAAGAGAAAGTGTATTTTTTCGAATGTAGGTATTATACAGAACGCAGAACTGGCTGCTTGAATGGTTGTCATATCTTTTTGCATCTCTGCATGCGTAAGTGTGATGATCGTGATTGAAAGGTGATACCTACTGCAAAGATTATGTGTTTATTATCTTTGCCTACCGTGTACATTCATACATGTATAATGAGTGATAATGATAGTGACAGCCTTTGTTTGCACTATATTTCTGACCACAAAGCAATATAGTATTGTTATCCGCTGATAACAGCAGCCAGCTTACTAATGTGTTACCTACTGAGAATACATGAGATCCTACCTATCTACAGGCTCTGTCAGAAACAGACACTGAACCTAGCTGCACTATTTAGAGTGTTTAATGTTTTTGGCCGACAGCCGACTATAGACCAAGGCAATTTTTAACGGTCCTAGCCCTCACTTTTCTATGTCCAAATCACTGGCATAACTACTTCTACTATTTCCTATAGCAATTCCAGACCGCTCGTGGTCATATCTCCAGAAACATAACATAAGTATAACTGAGAGATAAGACAGGTCTTAAATGCGCATGATTCATATTCCCCAATTCGATATCGTGAGTGGTACAACTTATTTCTTATGGTATTAGCGGTCTAGTTGTTTATGTCAGTTATCTAAATGGATTAGCACGCAAGGAAGTCAAGCGCCTGTCACACTGGCAGTACTGTCAGTACACGACAGGCTAGGGACCTCGGGCAAGGGAAAAATAATAGGTACCCTCAGTACTCACTTTTAATCGCTGTGCGATTAAAATCTCTAATTTAATCCCTCATATGAATAATTAAAAGTAACCTTTTATTCCCGGAAGTGCATGCATAAAATATAGGTGTTCGATGATAAGTATTCTACCCGGATAAAAATTGAATGTTAACAAAATGCCACTTTCGAGTTTCAGATATTCAGAAATGTTGATTACACATGTGTAGGTAGGTACGTATAGATAGTTCAGCCACGCTGAACATGACATGTCCAGTATCATTTTTTGCGTTCTTCATTTCCTGTGGAACTTGACCATGTGCAAGTTGCTTGGCGGACCAATAGGACTAATATATTATAGGTGCAAACATAAATCGAACAAATAAAGTTCTGTTCATTTGCAGACCATGAGGCCATGGAGCTGTTAATCATTTTCTTATCGCCCGTTTGCTAGACCGCCGGTTGTTGAACATTGTTGCCAGATCACCATCACAAAACTCGGTCACAAAATTCAGGAAGGAAGAGGTACATATATCTATTAAGTATATGAACGCAACATTGTTTACAGCTCTTCTTTTCCTAGTGGTGAAACTCCAGATTCTGATTGTATTTCAATTTTCTCAAATGGAAACCTCATTTTCTTCTTATCATGATTCAATCATAATATGAACGTGCGACTAAAATGAGCCAGTAAAGCATTGAAACTCAACTCCAACTATAGGAACTTATATTATTTGGGCATATTTTTCTGAACTGCTTGCTCAACACTACATACCTAATATGGGTTTTCTGGTTTAGCAGCATTTTCGATGGATATGTCAGATTTAAATAACGAAAATACAAAATAATTATTATCTTGAAGACTTCATTGTAAGTGAGCAAGGAAACTCGCTGTATATATATATAATCTATAGACTGATGGTGAATAAACTCACTGATGGTGGTGAAAAAACATCACTCAAATTCGGTTGTAACAGTTCTATTTATCAATAGTATATGCGAGAGTATATGATTATACAAGTTTCATAGGACACTATTTGGTCTAATAAAATCTCGATCATAAGTGC
The DNA here is from genome assembly GCA_918026855.4 of Phaedon cochleariae. NCBI lineage: Eukaryota > Metazoa > Arthropoda > Insecta > Coleoptera > Chrysomelidae > Phaedon > Phaedon cochleariae. The sequence continues at coordinate 15,112,683 of OU896709.1, read as the reverse complement.
TGCTTCCTCAAAGAAAAATGCTCCAGAGAGTGAAGTGCGCCTCTGAAAAAAGAAATAATAGATAGCAAGTTTCGTCGAATATAACTGATGGAGTATTTGTGCACTCTGTATATATATCTGTCCTTCTTATACTTACCTATAGATGAGTATTCACTCATAGCAGAAAAACTTCATTAGACAATGTTGATGATGATGTTGTGCGATGACAAAACTTACCAGCAAATTTGATAATGATGATGATTTTTTTCGCTTGGAGCGCACGAAAGGAAATCCCTATAATGTTCAAAGAACATCGTGCGTTTCTAGGGAGGATAGGGACTAGGTATTGGAATTTTTTTTGAATTTGGAGATTATATTATGTTGTTGGGAATACTTCCTCAGGCAAAGATAGATTATTTCGGTGATAATATGCGGTGATTTATGCACTAGCGGGCCATAAAGTGCACTTTACCGCCCGGTTTTGCGGGCGTTAAGTCGCACTTTACCGCCCGCGGGCTCATTATGGCCCACGGGCCGTAAAGTGCACTTTACCGCCCGCTGTTCTCAGTCACCTCATATCCACATATCAATTTATGAAAAACCTATGATCATATTCTTAGATTCTAATACATCCAGCGGTATATCATAAACTTCTTCTTTATCCGATTCCATAGTCTTGCTATTATTATCATCACTAATTTTCACTTTTCAGTCAAAGAATGACAGTTCAGCTCGTTTATTGGATGTATTGCTATATATAGACAACAACTATCAGCTTGATTGACAACACGTCAAAATAAGTTAGGTTTATATACTACTGGGTATGCATATTGTGAAATTCTGAAGAATGAATCTCTTCTAGAGCTGAAAGAGTTTTACTATTACGATAATTGCAATATTCGTACGATAATTTTCATATGTAAATCATCCATGAACATTACGCTCCTCTTGATTACTGAATTTATACGTAACAAATTAAATTCTGGAGAATATTAGTTTATCGAAATCTATTGTCATTACTTTTGAGTCAAAAAATGAACCACTAGTGCATAAAATTTTGTATGTATCTCGTGCGTGAAATGCGTTTATGGCCTTCAGCGTGTAATGGCCCTCGGCTAGCGCCATCGGGCCATTATTCACGCCACAGGCCATAAACGCCTACTTTACGCCCTTGATACATAAATAACTATTATGTATCAAGGGCGTAAAATACGCTTTTATGGACCGCGGCGTATGAATATTAACACGCCTAGGTCCATGCCTAAAGGCAAGTTACGCCTGAAATACATACAACATTTTACGCAAGACCGTTTCAGACATTTATTTACTGAATGTCAATATATAGTATTTAAATGACTTTGAATTCTTTTGTATAAATTATGTATGCCACTAGCTAAGAAAGATAGAATATGGTAGTCTACTAGAAATTACTGGAAAAAAAGTGAACTTACTTTACCGCCCGATCACCTACTTTACGTCCCGCCAGAATACTTTACCGGTCGCTGTACTCGTTTATCGCCATAGGGCGGCTAAAGTGCTACTTTACGCCCGCGAATCCGGGCGATAAAGTGCCACTTTATGCCCGTTCGTGCATATGATATAATAGTTGGAACATTCATCTAAACATAGTGACATAGTTCTGCAGTATGGATTATTTGTCTCTAGACGCCAGTGTGTTTCTGACGGTTTGATAATACCATTACCAACTCTGAAAAAAGAAGAAAAAATTATCAACGCCTAAATTTCCAGACGTTATACTGTCCCGTATCCGTTTCTTTTATCGAATTTGATTAATCGATAACCCTGTTACACTTAACTAAACCTCTGTATGGATTATTTACGTTATTAAAATTATTGCCCTTGTCTAACGGAAATATTCGAGATAAGTAACTTTTTTTTTTGTTCCGAACATTTTATTCGAAGTATTGAAACTGTTTGTTTCTTATTTCATGAACTTTTTTTATGGGAAAATACTGATAAAATTGAAATAAGAAGTGGATGTGGTCGGGTTAAGGGTTATCTTGTTGAGTTAATTAGACATCGATTGACGTCAGTATAACGAGTATTTTGAAAAATAAATCTCGAATATGATCTGTTGCTCCCATCATATGACATTATTTCGTGGAAATAAGTCTACAATTAAATTCATCATGAATAAATTGTAACCAGTAGCGGAGACGGCGATTAAGAGAATGAACCTCCTCAACATCAGTAAATAGAGGAGAAAAACCTCGAGAAAAACTTACCTAATTCATTATATATCGACTTTTTCGTTTCTTGAATACATTTTCCGTTTCTATTGATAATATGCAATTTTAATCAATACACAAATGAAGAAGAGAAATTATTGATGCAATCGATTAACTGTCAAACACATAAAGCATTTTGTGTAGGTACACCGCCTACTAAGTGAAATAATTATGAAGAAATAGACTGATAGTCCTGTGGATCATCGTATAAGAGGAACAATTTTAGTTTAATGATTCCAAATGGGAAGATCATGTGATAGGTACATGGCGAAAATAAAAGACAGATATAGTTTCTGTACGAGTAGCTGAATTCGAAAAAATATGTTCCTATCTTAGATTCCTCAATATCATGAGTTATTTTCGAAGGTTTTTATCATGACTCAAACAAGCTATTGACAACCTGCAGACATTGATCAGAATATCAAAACATTTTGAATAATATCGGTTCACTAATGATATTTAAATTTCAAAGCCTACCATCAAGTGTCGATATATCATCGAATTCATGTCACAGACAACTCATTCTTTTTGAATAAAAATCAATTCAACAGCGAATTGAGAAATAAATGCCACTTTGTGATACATGGTTGGATAGAGAATTTTAAGGCGAAAAAGATAGACTGAAGAAATGTACAGGTTGACATTAAAAAAAAAAGTTGGGGTCACTTCTGGTCAAACAGGTGGTTGAAAAAAATTGTCGTCAAGTTCGTAAAGTGCGCTACCATTTATTATATACCCCCTTTGAATTTCAAAATGTTATCTCTTCAAATAAAAAAACTACAGGCTGCTACATGTCTCCTGTGTCACCCGGTATACGTTGGTAAAAGACCGTAGTTGCTCTTGCTCAAAGGGGAGTAGTAAAAATGAGAAGTATAAAATGAATGGAGACTTGAATCATATCTACAACATTTTTATATGAGTGATCAATAGGAATAGTTGCCTTTATAATTGGATACTGTCTGTAGGTTAATCGAGGAGGTATAGTACATTCATTATTCCAAATTTTTTTGGGGTTTACTCTCATCGTCTCTGTAAAATAAAGATATGAATACTATTTCATTATACGTGTAGTTAGGACAAATCAGATGATTTGCCCCAAAATGTCAAGCAGTCATCCCAATTAATAATTTTCTGTTTAATAAAAATGTTCTTTAAAATTATTGGTATCAGTTTATTTCATTAGAAAATTGTTTCTCGATAAATTCAGAAAGTTGGTAATCTGCAAGGATTCAGCAAAAAAAGCTGTAATTCGGAAAATTTTAGAGATAAATCAATGAATAAAAAACAAAATGCTCGCAAAATGAGCCTCTTTTGAATAGGGTGTAAGCACTTTCTATGCCATTACTCAATTAACACACAGGGTGAGTCAAAAGTTAAGAATAAATCATCGTTCGAGTTATTCCACCACCATCAAGGAGGCTTTGAAAAAATGTTCACCTCTTAATTTTTTTTCAAAGTCAAATGCATTACCTACCAACAAATGAAAAATAAATCGACCTACTTTTTTTTGTTTTTTTTTTAAGAAGATAGGTCAAATATCAAGTGCGTCACTTTTTTTGGAACTGAGTGTAGAATTGGCAGGCTGAGAGTTATTACATCATTCTGAATAACAAAATATGATGGTGATAAAAAGCAATGATTATTGTAATAAAACCATTACCACAATAACTTTTCGTAACTCAAAAACAACATTTCTTAGTCACAACTCATATTGATCACATAATACTCCTAGCAATTAGAATGCAATGTCAAACTTCGGATTTCACGCAATGCCAAAAGTGAGTGCAATTACATAACTGCATGAGTAATTATCGCTACCAAATCGGAATTGCAATTATTGTTGTCGTCGACGTGGATGGTCACACGAAAAGAAAGCTACCGGTTGCAATATTCTGTTTGGTTTTATTCGCGTTTGCTTTCTTCATCATCGTCGACTTCCTCACTCACACCTCTGATGCTTGATTTGTTTAAGATAATAGCTTATGCAATCTATGAAAGTAAATTCATGTGAACCGTTGGTATAGTCTAATCATCACGGAGAAAAAAAATCACTAACCCTAAGTGAATATTTAATAGTGGCAAGTAAAAACTTGTATACTATATGGGACAAGGAAACAAGTTAATAACCACAAGAATATTTGTGTTCCTGAAAATGTACACCTACCACTATTGACCTGTTTCATTAAATTTCAGAGTGATAACGGTTAGTGAACACATCACTTGTCATCAGTGACCTATTCAATTGTCATTAGTGACTCATTCACTCTTCATTAGTGACTTGTTCACTAGTCATTAGTGACTTGTTCACTAGTCATTAGTGACTTGTTCACTAGTCATTAGTGACTTGTTCACTAGTCATTAGTGACTTGTTCACTAGTCATTAGTGACTTGTTCACTAGTCATTAGTGACTTAATCACTAGTCATTATTGGCCCAATTACATGTCATTAGTGACTTATCTACTAGTCATCAGTGACTTATTTACTTGCCAATAGTGACTTATTCACTTGTCATTAGCTAGTATGAAAAAATACCTCCATTGTTCTCTGAAAAATGATAGAATCTTGGTAATGAGACAAAAACACATGCATTCGAAACATTTTATTATATAGGTATGATGAATCCAGAAAATACAAAAAAGGTAAGGCTGACGACAAATATTGAGATACTAGATACCGCGTACCGATACAGCATCATGCACCGAGAAAAACGGTACTCTCACTCACTGCACTGCACTCTGGTTCACTATCTTTTTCCTTCCAGCATTGAAGATGAATCAACTTTCATACTTTTTAAACGTCACTTCCTTCCACTTCGAGTATCATAGGGAGTGAAAAAAATCCTTTACATATGTAGAAACAATTATGTACTGTTCTAGAAGAGTTTTGTATTTCATTATCTCCTTCAAGAGAACAGATCAAGAACTCAACACCCCACAGCTCAGAGCACGGCCACAGAGCACGGTTCACAAACAGAGAATTCTCATACGAATATGATATAGTAGTTGTTCGAAAGGGCACTTGCATGACTTGGAATTTCAATGTTACTAACGGGAACGCAAGTATACTAACTTCACGAATGCTAAGATCGAAATGACGCCGTGGACTCGTGGACACTGGACAGTGATCGCGTTGGGCGTGGGTCGAGGCGTAGGTACTCGAATAATATCGGAGATGTCCGAACGGAAAAGAGATCTATAACTACAACAGGTGAGCTGTCACCTGCAACAATCGACTTGATAGATTGTCTTTATTGATGAGTTCGCTCAGAGCAAGTGATCTTATATCAGAAAAATAATTTAATAATAGTGAGTATTCGTTAACCTAGCACTAGTTTAGTGTTCACTTAGAATTAGCGAACTCTAAGTAAATATCGACTTGGTTGATACCAACAAGTGTTCTGATCACTTACAGCAGAAACTTCGTTCCAGAAATATAGTTTTGCCTACTGCAAGTACCATATTTTCCTACCGTTGGTGAAAATGTTCTTGTCACAATCAACTTTATTTCAAGAAAACAATTTACTTGGCCGAGTTTTCTCAGTGCCACGGAGAAAAAAAATCACTAACCCTAAGTGAATATTTAATAGTGGCAAGTAAAAACTTGTATACTATATGGGACAAGGAAACAGGTTAATAACCACAAGAATATTTGTGTTCCTGAAAATGTACACCTACCACTATCGACCTGTTTCATTAAATTTCAGAGTGATAACGGTGAGTGAACACATCATACTTGTCATCAGTGACCTATTCAATTGTCATTAGTGACTCATTCACTTTTCATTAGTGACTTGTTCACTAGTCATTAGTGACTTGTTCACTAGACATGAGTGACTTGTTCACTAGTCATTAGTGACTTGTTCACTAGTCATTAGTGACTTGTTCACTAGTCATTAGTGACTTGTTCACTAGTCATTAGTGACTTGATCACTAGTCATTATTGGCCTAATTACATGTCATTATAGTGACTTATCTACTAGTCATCAGTGACTTATTTACTTGCCAATAGTGACTTATTCACTTGTCATTAGCTAGTATGAAAAAATACCTCCATTGTTCTCTGAAAAATGATAGGATCTTGGTAATAAGACAAAAACACATGCATTCAAAACATTTTTTATTATATAGGTATGATGAATCCAGAAAATACAAAAAAGGTAAGGCTGACGACAAATATTGAGATACTAGATACCGCGTATATCAGCATCATGCACCGAGAAAAACGGTACTCTCACTCACTGCACTGCACTCTGGTTCACTATCTTTTTCCTTCCAGCATTGAAGATGAACCAACTTTCATACTTTTTCAACGTCACTTCCTTCCACTTCGAGTATCATAGGGAGTGAAAAAAAATCCTGTACATATGTAGAAACAATTATGTACTGTTCTAGAAGAGTTTTGTATTTCATTATCTCCTTCAAGAGAACAGATCAAGAACTCAACACCCCACAGCTCAGAGCACGGCCACAGAGCACGGTTCACAAACAGAGAATTCTCATACGAATATGATATAGTAGTTGTTCGAAAGGGCACTTGCATGACTTGGAATTTCAATGTTACTAGCGGGAACGCAAGTATACTAACTTCACGAATGCTAAGATCGAAATGACGCCGTGGACTCGTGGACACTGGACAGTGATCGCGTTGGGCGTGGGTCGAGGCGTGGGTACTCGAATAATATCGGAGATGTCCGAACGGAAAAGAGATCTATAACTACAGGTGAGCTGTCACCTGCAACAATCGACTTGATAGATTGTGTTTATTGATGAGTTCGCTCAGAGCAAGTGATCTTATATCAGAAAAATAATTTAATAATAGTGAGTATTCGTTAACCTAGCACTAGTTTTGTGTTCACTTAGAATTAGCGAACTCTAAGTACATATCGACTTGGTTGATACCAACAAGTGTTCTGATCACTTACAGCAGAAACTTCGTTCCAGAAATATAGTTTTGCCTACTGCAAGTACCATATTTTCCTACCGTTGGTGAAAATGTTCTTGTCACAATCGACTTTATTTCAAGAAAACAATTTACTTGGCCGAGTTTTCTCAGTGCCAGAAGATAAATACTATAGTGTCCAAGAATAGGTAATTTCTCATTGACAATATCAAAAATATGAATATAAATGTTATGGTAGAACATATGGAAATAACACTAAAATATAATAGTATACAAACACTTAACCGGCAAAAAACCGAACTCTGAAATATCTCATGAAGTTCCCCTACATATTTTTACTGTTACTGTTACTGTTTTCATGTATTTGAATTTGTTTGTGTTGATTGATTGTTTCCTATAGCTAATTTGTACACCCCACTATATATTCGCTGAGTTTATTTCAAAATATTGACATCAAAATAAAAAATTCACTCACCGGCAAAAAAACCCATTTACCAGCAAACATATTTGCGAAATTGATCGCTCTGGGGGCCATTTCTGCACCTATGTTTATCTGAACTTTTTTTTACTATTTTTGATCCTAGAATCTGTGGTCGAGATCTTTTTATGTAATTTATGGAAACCCTGTATATTCTACAGTATAATGTGCCCATAATGTAACTGCATATTTTCCCGTGGCCCGTAGTTGAACAGCTGGGGTTCTTTTTTTTGCTTCAGAAGATATATACATAATATTTTTCTATTAGAATCAGAATGTGGGCCTTTAATTACCATGGAAGCAGGAATAAAATGTTAAGTAAATGCACAAAACGGTTCCTTGGTGTAATAATTCGTCTCGAGCAATTCTATTTATAGGTATTTTGGCAAAACTCCTCATTATAATAATGATCAATCAATATACGACGAGATAAAACTCTTTGTTCTGTAATAGGTTTCGTTTATTCAAGGTCCACAACGCAGAACCAATACATTCTATAATTTCTTCCATCCGACACCGAAAAGAATACAAAACAAAACTAATTATCATAAAATTAGATATTCCAGTCATCTTCCTTGTCAAATTTTGAAATATTTATTTCCTCATAAAAAACCCGAATACGTAATCAGCCAACCATTTTTATAATGAATAGTAATCGAAGTATTGGACGTGGGCTTGAAATGAAGTTATGAAGCACTTTTAGAGCTTCCTGAAAATCTTGACTTTTCCGGGTTCCATTGTGATTTGTAACGAATACCTAGGTACCTATGACGCTATATAACAACAATAACAACAAGAACAACAACTTCAAGGTGCTTTAAATAACGCCTTGACTTCAATATAGCTTATGCTATTTTTTTAGGAAGTAACAATGATTTCATAGATTATATGAGTTGATGTTGGAAATAGTATAGAGAGGTCAAGTTTTTTGAAGAAATAGTAGAAACAATGTTTGCTTTTCTGGCTACTATTCCACGGAATATTCAATTTCATCTGTCATGTATCGAAAAATGATATACTGGGTGTCCCCAGATCTTTTCATACAGTCAATATATCAGTTAGGTTGCATGGAAAAAAATTAAAAAAAAACTTGTCAAACCCAAATGACTTTCAAGCCTTTGTGTCAAAGATAACTTCTGTCGGACAATCTCTGAAAAACCACACATAATTGGTAGAAATTAGTAATTTTTAAGCTATAGGAATCTTTTATTGGTCCAAATCTGCTACCCAAACTAAATTTGTTTATGAAACTATTCATATGAATATAAAATATATATATGTATATACAAATTCTGAACTAATTCAATTTTCAAACACAATCTGGTGTGATTTCCTTACCGAATACCACACGAGGTTGAATTATTTTCCGAACTTTTTTAACCTCTAGCCTTATTACAAGTGAAAATAATGATCTTTATTATAGTGGCAAAGCGGCAATTATTAAAAGAGACAATAACTCAAGACATGGTGAAACCCATTGGGAAAATTGAACTACAATTAGAAAAACTAATCGAACTAATTTATAATCAGTCGTAGGTTTAATGTGGCATTTCGATGTATTTATGTTTTAATCACATAAATATTTGATTGGCTTCTAGTACGTAGTGCTGCACCCAGACCACTACGTCAGCGTCAGAGGTGGTATACCAAGCTATTGATAAACACTTAATATGGAGAAATATTCTACAAATAAGGCAAAAATGTTTGTTATGTTTCAGCAGTCTGGCGAAAAATAAATAAGCTCCGAGGAAATGAGGCTCATTAATATTAATACCTAATTTGAATTTTTTCTAAGAGGAGCTATGTCGGTTATGTAAAGCTTTGGAAAGTTTAATCTTGTCGATCTAGAAAAGTGTAATAGATAAAGATTTTTTGTGGCGAATATTTCGGTACCTTTGAATGCTTGATTATTATGACTGCTGCTGGTATGCCGCATGCCTACTGAGAATGTATGATGGCGTCTGTCTGAACTAGGTGGCTTGATGAAAACTTGTCTGTGGTATATTTTTTACCGGACAAACCCGATTTTAGGATAAACTAGTTTTTCCTAGACTTAATCAGTATATCCGAAGAGCGATAGGATGAAATAGTTAATATTTTGTGAGGAAGGAACATACACCACTATACGAGTAGTTCATTCGGGGACGCGTAGTCATTGAATTTTTTATCAATCAGCTTGACTTGTTCCCGAATGATCTACGCATAGAGGTGTATGTTCCTTCCTCACAAAATATTAACAAAGTAGTAGTAGTAGTTAGATAGACTAGGACAAACTAGTTCATTCTATCGCTCTTTGGATATACTGAGCCTAGGAAGAAATAGAAGAAAGAGCAATAAGAGTGCCAAAGTCTGTCGACCACGAAAAATATAATACCAGCCAGGCTAATCAGAAACAAACGAGGAAGAAATTTTGACAACATAATTATGGACTTGGCAACAATTCTCGAATGGGGATCCAATAACTTGCTAGATTTCAATCCAAACAAAACACAAGCATGCCTTTTCTCTAGAAAAGCCTATCTCACTGTGCCCAACATAAGCTTGTCAAGAGTAACCATACCTTTGAAAACATCCATTTCGATGCTTGTTATTACTATCAGCAATAACCTTTCCTGGGAATATATATAACGTGAGATCAATTGCATCAAAAGTGCATCCCAAAAACTTGGTTTTCTGTTTCGGGCGAAGAGCTATTTAACTTCCAGTCAGCTGCTTATGATCTATAAGGCACAGATCCGAGCTGACCTGGAAAACTGTTCCCATATTTGGAGTGCAGCACCCAAACATACCCTGGAACAGTTGGATTCTGACCAAAAAAGGGCAATTCGTCTCGTGGGTGATGCCTCGCTCACAAACTCACTCACTTCTCTGGAACACCGTAAAGAAAAGTTGGCGATCTGGCTCTATTTTATAGATATTTCCATGTACTATGCTCTACTGAAATATCAACAATTGTTCCTCCCGGGGCAGTCCCCGCGATATTAACCCGTCGAGTTGAAGCTTCACACCCCTTCGTGGTCACTTTGGAGACCTGCAGAACATCTCTTTCCAAAGACTCGTTCATCCAACGAACAGTGAGGCTCTGGAACACATTGCCAAGGGAGGTGTTCTCCGAAACATATAACCTCCAGGATTTTAGGAAGAACACCAATTCCTACCTTATTTTCCTTGGTTCTCACGATGTTCTCTGAACATTACAGGATATCCCTTTTCGTGGGAACCAGCACATAAAAAAGTGTAACTAGTTTCGGCCACAGGGCATCATCAGACACAAAATTATGTATTCGGAAGTAACTAGAAGATAATAATGGACATTTGTTAATGAGTTAAAAAGAGTCAAAGAGTCGATATTATACTAACCTCAGTATAGTATAGTAGGTATATCGACTCTTTTTTAACTCCTTATCAATGTCCACAATTATCTTTTAGGTTCTTCCAGATACATCATTTTTGTGTCTGATGATGGCCTGTGGCCGAAACTAGTTACACTTCTTATATTAAACAATTTTTTTATTGCTTTTTCTGCTGAAAATCAATTGGACCACTTTGAGAAATATAGATGGTTGCCACGAATTTAGGAAAAACTAGTTTATGCTAAAATCGGGTTTGTCCGGTTAGTTTTGAATTAGGATTTTCTCCCTATCCGCTTTATGAGCAGTGGAGTCAACAAGCCCTGATGTTTTGATAGAGAGATTGAGGAGAATCCCTTAACCAGAGCACATTGATTCTTTGAATTGAATGAACCATTGTAAGTAGGTCTCTGGGCAAAAAGTAACTGAAAATTAACAAGCCTGTATGTTTCGATCTTTATAACAAATTATGCACAATTATTGTAAACCTCCAAGCTGGCCTCCAAGTTAAGCTTTTGTTAGACCAACTTTTCTCAACTGATTTTTACACTACCCAACGAAACATTTAGAAATATTATATCGATTTTTATTCATAATTTCAGTGATTTCTGAACAAACATATGTAATATTTTGGAGGTAGATGGATTTTTAATTCGTTTTGATTTTTCAACTATAGTCAATCAACTAACTGTTTTTATACTTTAACACTTACTACCTCATTACTAACTTACTTCGTTCAAGATCCCAAGATATTCTTATTCTGATAGAAATCTGAACATAATGATATTTGGGTTGGTATACTCAAAGAAATAGTATGGGTTGAATTGACAGAAAAAACAACATCATTATTATTGTTGAATAAAAATACAGTGATGGTATACATTCAATGATTAGGTGATCGTCAAAACAATTGAGAAAAATTGTCCATGAACAAATTCAACGACAACTAAAAATATTAGTTGGTTTAGATAATATTCTTGTGGCACAACCAATGATTTGTGAAAATTATTCAAATCAAACGAAGAATAATATTTCAACAACATCATAACTGTATCTATCTATATCTATATACTGATACAAGGGATTCTTTCCCGTATGCCTATTGATTTCGATTTTTCCAGGCCACGCTAGACATCTACAGACCGACTTGATTTTTTTTTTCGGCTAGGCTACGATTAGTCGGCGGTCTTAGGACTGCTGACTGGAGACTGCCCTGCACTGATGAGAGCCAAAGAGCTCGAAACCGGTCTGTAGGTGTCTAGCGTCGCCTGGCTAAATCGAAATCAATAGGCATTCAGGAAGAATCACTTGTGTTATTTAAAATTTCATTCCACTTTGAGCATTGTGGCTATGTCGTAGTTGTTTTTACAAGTAACTATTCCGGAATATAATTAATTGACGCTTCCTGAAATACAACTGGAAAAGGTGTAGAAGGGACGCACTTTGATCAGGTCATTAAATCTATTCAAGATAATCGGACACATTGGATTCAGTGATGTGTTGTGTAGTTGCGGTTCCATAAGACATAAATCAGGGTGGAGAGGCAATATCTCGTCTGATGACAGAAGGCAGAAGTAATGAAAGAACCTATACCTTGTTCACCTTGATTCGTGATTCGCGGAAGTGTAAATGAAATAATTGGTTGATGCCTCGCCTGGTAGGGACGATTTGTGGTATAGAGAACCAGAATTTTGTTGCGTTTCCTATATTTAGTATCATCTCATGGCCAATAATTCATCAGTGCCCCAATACTTATTATATACAGGATGTTTTTGAGAATAGATACAACTCGTGCTCACAATGCTATCCAATGCTATCGAAAATTCTGTCCGAAATCTTGAACTCGATCAATTTGTTTCGAGGTAACACCCCTCGTCCTGAGGACTCGTGGTGTTATCAAGCAATTGCATCTCGTTGATTTCTGACAGAATTACTATCGATAGTATTGCGGGCACCATGGTATTACCCCTGAGCACCAACTGACAAGTCGATTCATCCGAAAGTAAATTAGTTCAGTCATTGGGGATCAAAAATAAGCCTTACCTGAAAATAAGTACAGAAGTTTTGAAACTTCGAAGGTTTGTAGGTTTTGATGTCCAGAACTAACATTCACAAAATGCACATTCCGAGACATGCCACCGGCGCCGATCTCTTGTCAAGATGGCACTCAAAATTAGATTTTTTCATTTATCTCCAAAAATGTGCGTTTTCTGGAAAAATATGTTGAGCGGAAAAATGAAGAGGAATAAATGTCCTACAAGAAATATTCTCTGCATATGTTTGCTAAAGTGAGCCGTTCAGGCTCAAGAGCTTATTGAATGACAACAAATTCTATTTACCGGAGTGAGACCACTTTGTGTTTTCTTCCAACTACTTTCGGACAGCCACGCCATAGTTGAACATATTATGATCTTAATGAATGCTGTCGTGTTGGTGGTAAGGATGCCAGATTGAATTTACTTTTTGTTACCGACTTCACAAAACACTTATATCGGTATTTATCAACATTGATATCATTTGTGTCTTTGGGTCCATAGAGTGCAAACTGGCCTCACTCAAGTAACTACTTTGAAAGATCCTGCTTCCAAAGCACTACTTGCTTTTTCATCTTGTAAGCGCAAGGCGACTTGTTGTAGAGCCTGCGGATGCAGGAAAGCAGGACTGAGATGTTCAATGATTTGCAATGGACAAACTTGTGAAAATATCAGCCAAGCAGTAGACTGCTTGATATTCTTCATTGACTGCAAGAGGACAATCTTTTTCCGCCTTAAAGATACGGCAGTCCACGAGCCAGTTCCGTCTGGCCTCTGCCAAAAATAATTTCAGTACCTAAGTGGATTAGGCTTACAGAAGAAACCACGAAAAAACTATGCGCCGTGTACTTTACTTACCTCTTGGGTGGTGTGGAAACAAGTGAGGTACGTAGTTTTTGAGAGGTATCAGATAAGTATAGATGTAGTTTTCATTAGGTATTAGATTAGTATAGAGGTCAGATAATTTATACGACGCTATAAAAGCAGATGTAATTTTTTTATCATTGCTCCATATCATGAGCATATTTTTATATTGAAACTATCATTGGGCACCAAAGATGTGTATACGACGCTATGAAAGTTCAGAGAACTGGAGATTTTTCCCACAAACTACGTACTTAGCCCACTCGACTGTCTTGTTTTTTCCGCACAAACTACGTACCTAGCCCACTCGACTGCCAATAGGGACTAAAAAAACAAAAACAAAAGAAAGTTAAAAAAATGCCAACATATTTCTTCTTTATGGGAAATCAAGACAGTCGAGTGAGCTATGTACGTAGTTTATTGGCGATAAATCAAGACAGTCGAGTGGGCAAAGTACGTAGTATATGGGCAAAAAATTAAGACAGTCGAGTGAGCCAGGTACCTAGTTTATTGGCGAAAAATAAAGACGAGTGTGCTTTTTTTACTTTATTCTGTTTTTTGTTTTGTTTTCTATTGGCAAGTGATTATCTGGGAACTTGTGAATTTTTTAGTTTTTTCATCGTATCTCCCGAACTATTGAATTCAGAGAAAAATGTTATACGGATTTTTTGTAGATTTTATCAAAAGGAATAATTTTGGTTTTATAACATTTTCAGATATTTTCAGTTGTTTTCGAGATATTTGTAATTGTCTGAGAATAAAACTTTCAACACTTTTGTTCCATCTTCCAATCAACAAAAGGAAACAATATTTCATGGTTCAGTGGAAGTCGATGAGCTCCATCTATCGATAATCTTTGTTTTTCAATATATCTTCATAGTACCATATGAGTCGTTAAATTTTTTTTTTCATATTTTTCATTTTATTTCCTGTACTATTGGGTTTACAAAAAAAATTATAGGTGATAATTTGTAGGAAATGTTCCAATGGATAACTTTGCACCTGTGATAATTTTCGATTTTTACATTTGTTTTCGATATATATTGAATTGAAAGGATTTCAAATTTTGATCTTTTGATTTTCATTTGTTTCTCCATTTTCCGATAGATGCACGAAAAAATGGTTGAATAATAATTTGTTGCGTCATCAAAGAGGCATACGGTGCATTTTTCAAATTTGGATTCAGTCTATTGGTTCAGGAGATATGTCGTTTTAAAGCGAACTGTGTTTTTCGGAAAATCTCCTTGAAAAATCCACTTGGAATTTCCCGACCCTGCTCAATTTCAATAGGCTTCGTCTCTTCCTGATAGAGTTATTTTTCACAAAAAATGAAATCGATCGGACCACTTTTGCGATTTGTAGAGTGGTCGCAAGAAACTTTCGGTGAAAAATCGAAAAAACCCGGAAAAACCACCTCAGAGTTTTCCGATTTCCTTCATATTTTAATGACATAATATTGTTTTGAGTACAATAAGATGGCAAAATTTCAAGTCGATATGTCAAAGGGTTGACAGACAGACAGACCACACACAAAAACCAAAGTTGCTCAAAATTCGATGGGGATCATTTTCTCCAAAGTAACTATACCTCTATCTCGCTTAGTTTCTGAGATAGCATTTTTGGCAAGGCCGTAGTATACTCCACTATGTATAGCGTCGTATAACACGTTCAGCGATTTAAACATGGATCAATCAGGAATCAATTGATTAATTGAATTGAAGATGTTTCGTGATGAATATTTATGAAGTCCTAAACTATTTGATTTGGAAACCCCTAATACACAATTTATTTCTGAAATTCGCAGAATTTTTTATTTGGCATGTTTCAATAGGAAATTTCCTCTAGTGAGCAAGCTATATAACGAGAAACCAATTGAATAGCCCATTTAATAATAAAAGATAAAATATAGATTAACAGAATATGTTATCCTTCAATCAGCTCTTGAGCCTAAATGGCTCACTTTATCAAAACTATACTGGGAACATTTCTTGTAGGTAATTTTTTCCTCTTCAATTTTTGCTAAACATATTTCCGGAAAACGCAAAGGTTTGGAGAAATTAGAAAAAACCCGTTTTTGGGCGCCATCTTGGCAAGATGGCGGCGCCGGCGGCATGTCTCGGAATGTGCATTTTGTGAATTTTAGTTGTAGATCCCCAAACCTATGAACCTACGAAGTTTCAAAACTTCTCATCAGATGATTATAGCAGTTGCCATCGTCTCG
This sequence comes from Phaedon cochleariae, assembly GCA_918026855.4. Classification (NCBI taxonomy): domain Eukaryota; kingdom Metazoa; phylum Arthropoda; class Insecta; order Coleoptera; family Chrysomelidae; genus Phaedon; species Phaedon cochleariae. The sequence continues at coordinate 15,096,609 of OU896709.1, read as the reverse complement.
TACCATAACTATTCCATATTCGTGAGTGCAAGCCAACATTGTGAGTTGGTTGAATAATATAGTCATCATCACCAGTACCCAGACAAAAAATAACTTCATCATCTTGATTATTTCTTCCTACCTTGTAACGAATTCACCAAAAAAATAATCAAGGCAACTTCATGCGATTAGTCATCAGATTTTTTCTAGCAACTCTTAATTGTCGCGTCAATTAGAAGAAAAAGCATGCATGCTCAAATCGACCTCCATGCAGGTAACAAACAACATTACCAATTATCGAACAATAATGTTTATGTAAATCAGCAGCTTATTTGCCATTTTATACATATATCCTTTTTCTTGCGAAAGAATATATGAACGCGAACTCGATTTATCCCACAGGATTAGTATCATCTGTGCACTAGTGAGCGTAAATAAATACTTTATCGCAAAGATCAGCGGGCGTAAAGTGGCACTTTAGTAGTAGTAGTACACTGAGGGAAAAAATGTGTAGCCGTTACTAAAAAATTAGTAACTACAGACAAATTTTTCAGTACGATAGGGGACAGCAAGCATTAGTTGTTGCCATAACTAATTCTGTTTTTTCTGGAAACGCCTATTTGCCTCAAATGAAAAGTTTAGTTGAGTCATCTACGACGTTGTTGTGGTAACTAATAAGCCTTTTTAAGGAATAATACCAAGTTTTATTTGCCACAATCAAGATACATAGTTATGACAATTAGATTGTTAGTACTGTTTCAATATATGTTTGTTATCACAACAAATTAACCCAGTTGGGGCAATTACTCATTTCTTCTGACGTTAATAGTGAGTGTGTTGTTGCAAATTAAATTTTTAATTGTGACTGAAATGGAATCTAGTTACTTTAAAAGTGATTTAGTAACGTTTGAAATATAATTTAGTTATTCTGACAACTTAATAGTTTTATATCAATTAAAATCAAGGTTCCATTCTGATAATAACAGTTTGTATGCCATTTTCCTTCCAATTTCCAATGGTATCGTGAACAGGAATACACCACACACCGTAAATGCCAAAGGCCACAGCTCAGCAAAAAGAGAGGGAATTATAAATATACACCGTGTACACGTGACGTCGGTTGGACGTTTCTCACCGTCGCCCGTCGTAAACTGAACTGAATTGTGAATAGGTACCTAAACCGGATAACTAGTGACGCACAGATAACGATGGTAAACTGCGAATTATTATTTTGCCAACCAAATGCCAAATGGCTCAGCGCGAAGTGCAAAAAAACACAAAACAGTGATTTGAAAACACACAGAGCAGTGAACCAGCAAGAACACAACGCTCCCGGCTACACTAGACAATTATTTCATTTATTTTGTCTAAGCTCGACGACCGTACGATCTACCCAAATGATGAAACAGAAAGACAAACAGATGCAAGATGCAATTTTTGCCAGTGGGTCCCGAAGAGACGCGAGGCGGTCCCGAACGACGCAGTACAACTTAAATCATTAGTTATGGCTAAACAATTTCTGCTATGAATAATGATAAACCTTTTACGATAAATGTGTCATCAGTTGTGGCAAATAGTCAGCTGTTGTTAGTAACCCCAGAATGAGGTTTTTTAACCCCAATATAAAATTTTAATTGACTGAATAGACGACACTGTGATAATTCTGTCACAAATAGTATTTTTATTGATGACAAATAATTGGCGAAAAATAGAAAAGTCATTTGTAGGAAATAAGGATACGTTGTCATTGTTAATAAAATTCCAAATATTTTTAATTATCGGTACTAAAAAAATACCAACGAGACGTTTTAATTAACCAGTTTTTCTCAGTGTAGTAGGCGTAGTGTGTCAAGCATTTACCTGTAGATGCTGACTCATACTTTGATGGTAATTTAAAAAAGTAACATTTACTATTCGAGATTTTGAAGAATGAGGAAGAACTACTATACAAGGTGTAACATAAGTACGTTGAAATATTGAAGTGACGTATTCCTGAGAAAATTTCACACCTAACATTTAGCAACTAAATAAATTTCTTGAAGCATTAAATTACACTGGAAATGTTTTGACGATTATAGGTTAAATGACATTCATGCACATTTAACTTCAGATTATTTTGAGTTAATTCTATAAGTCAATAAATAAAAATCATGTAGCAACAGTTTACCATATGATATTGTGTAGGTATACTTGCAAATTCAAAATTTTCAAAAACACATGTTGTTACTATACGTTAGTTATTACATTTCATCACAAACAACCATCAACATGTAAATTTTCTTACCTAATAAAACTAAATTCAATTGATATCCGGGAATTTTTTCTCGAACACGAATATTTAGAAAATTCGTGTTCTTGAAGAAAATTCCGGAAATATTTGAAGCTCTCGTGATATTATAAGTGACAATTTCGAGAAATTAAGTCTACATGAACTTGTGTCCGGAAATACTTTATGTCGAAGATACAGGGTGTGTTGAAATACAGGAAACAAATAATTTTTCGATGACCATTTTATAGGAAAAAAGTTTATTTTGACAATACCTACCACACACTTATAGTTTTTGTAATGTACTCAGCAACTTCACTTAGCCACCTAGGAGCTAAGCAACATGCATCGATATAAATAATTGTAAATATCTTGAAAACAATCCCCTCCAGCGTTGTTGAGGAAGAGAACGAAAAGTTTATACTGTCGAAAATGTTAGGCAATATTTAAGATAACACGTCTTAAGAATTCTGAGTACCAAACTAATTTTTTGCAAAAGTTATTTTTGGAAAGCGATCAAAAAATTCAATTTCAATACCCTGTATCTCTGAAACGAAGCATTTTCGGGCACAAGTATACATATAGACTTTTTTATAAAAATTTCCTCATGAATACGTCACTTCATATTTATACGTTCTTATGTTACACCCGGTATAGAAAGAATCTTGGTTGGCGATGAATCAAAATTTTCGCATGATTCATCACTTGTGATATGTCACTGAGAAGGAAATGTTTCGCTCTATCGAATGATGTAGATTCCGGTAACACTGGAAGTGATATTCAAATTTTAAGGAACTATATCCTCGATCCAAATGTCAAAAGTATAACACAAAAAACAACTAAATGACGCCCTGACCAATGATTTCGTTGTCACCCAGTATATACTTAGTAACCAGCGACGATTTGCATTCAAAAATGATAGAATGATTGTCAATAAATAATTATTACTAATTAAGAAACAGTTGCACTATCTAGTGATTTTCGTCACGAAGTAGAAGATTCGTTATAGAATGCAAAATAATAATAATACCTAATTATAGGCGACATGCAAATAATGTTAATATCAGTCGATAATGATAATTCTTAATTGGGTTGAATTGAACGCACATGATGGAATCAACAATGATGTTCAAGATTCTCATTTTAACCGCAAGAATCATTAATCAAAATGTTCCGCTGATTCTTGCTATTTATTGATTGATAGTCAAAACAATGAAAATGAAACGCAATTTTTCTACGACCACCTATGAGAGCACCATATAGCACAGTCACACAGTGTACTGTTGCTCAGAAAGTTTCTCATCACCATAGATGACCATAGCAATGCTAGACTGCAGTGTGGCATTATTTCCGCACACTCACGTGATCTTTGTTTGGTCTATATCGAGGTCTATATAAATGTACAGGGTGTTTCTTGAGTACGTGTAGAAAATTCAGGAGCATGTTGCTGACGTCAAAATAAGAAGAAAAGTTCGTATAAATATATGTCCGAGTGTTATTCGTTTCTGAGATACAGAGTGTCAAAGTTGAATTTTTATTTTTGTTCATAAATTTCAAAATAATTGTGATATTCGAATGAAGTTTGGTATGTAGGGGTATTTTTCAATGACAATACAAAATTTTATGTTACTTTGTCTCGGGGGTGGCGCAACCTATAGGTCTTTTGAGTTTTTTGAAAAGTCATAACTTTTCTGTGCGTACCTGTTTCACGTTTTCATTAGAAACTAGAACACTGTTGTGTGGAAAAAACATTCTTGGAAGAGGTCGCTGCGACCAACTGTTTTCAGTTATTGGGATTTGAAATAATCGAAGTTGTTCAGGAACGCGTGACTATCTGCAGACCAGTTTCGAGCTGTTGGCTTCCTCGGTACAGGGCTGTCCCAACGTAAACGCGCATCTCAATTCGTATCACTTCCAATTTTCATTCTTCGGAAAGCAATAATGATTTATTCACCGAATTAAGTTCATTTTAACATACGCGGCTTCGTTCTAAATATCACTCGTGCGCAATATGTCACTTTCCACACTAGTTATGTAATATACTATTTCAGCACTATTTGACCCATCCTTGAACTTGAATGATTACCCATCAATGGCCAACTAGATATTAGAAATTTATTTCTTGTTGATTTCATATCATTAGTTTAATTCCGATATTTTGAAATAATAATTGATATAACATTTAGCAATCCCTTGATATGAAATAATACATCATCTTGACATTTTGTTGGTGTTAGAGCTGTCGCCAATCAATCAATCAAGAATCAACTTTCTATTGAGTCACTGTATCATTGATTTAAACAAACTGAATATTTGATCATCTGTCAAATGCTTTATATAACAGGCCATAATAATTCCGAACGTGTTTCAAATCATCCGTTTCTTTTATACATAGTTTGGCAAGAGTCTGGAAATAGTTGAATATATCAGGATGTTTTTCAGTGGAGAAATTAGTGCATTTAGATGCGATCAGGTGCGTAGTTTTTCAATGAAAAGCAAGTAAGTGGTTGACGTAGTATTTGTTTATTAACGGGTACTAATAATTGTAATGATATCAAACTTGCGCAACACCAAAAAAAGTTTTTACAGACTGGATTTCCTCTAGCATCATCATAGCAATTAGCATCAACGCCTACGATAGATATCATTATTCTAATCTAAGATAATTCATCTGCCCATCAAGGTCCAAGTCATCATTGAAAGGATCCTTGTGTTTTGTCCCCTTTCAAAAAATGTTTTCCGCTTTGAATAACCTCAGCCAGCAATGGAGAAACTTTCAACTGTTCAGTTTATGGCGAATAGGCAATACTGACGAGAGAAATTTCCTAAACGCGGATTTCTAATAGTATTTCAAAAAAATTCCCGTAGTAGGCTGGTATAGTATACATAGTTTGTTCACAGTAATTATTGCCGGTTAATATTCTGCGATCGCAGCGATCGACTATTTCCTGGTAAACAGGGCTAGATATATGCTGAAATTATACGAGTAGGTATATCGAAAACAAGTTGTTGTAGGTCGGTAACTTACCTGAGATGCTTTCACTGTGAAGAGAGTACCGCCTAAACGTTTTGATTTATACCAATAGATATTTTTATTATTGTTGAACTCTTGTAATATCTGCACTAACGAAACTTGAGGAAAAGTCAATTGTGACAAAAACATCTCGGCCAACGGTAAGAAAATAAGGTACCTGAAGTAGGCAAAACAATATTTTGAAACAATGTTTCTTCTGTAAATGATCAAGACACTTGTTGGTATCAACCAAATCGATATGTATTTTGAGTTCACCAATTATAAGTGAATATCAAACTAGTGCTATAGATTTACGAATAATCACCATTATTACATTCTTTTTCTAAGACAAAATCACTTACTCTGAGCGAACTCATCGATGAAGAGCACGCCCAAAGCGACTACTCCCAATGTTCACTCACGGCTTCATTATGATCTTAGCATCTGTGATGTAAAGTTCCAAGTCATGCAAGTGCGTTTCTGAACAACTGCTTTATCGTATTCGTGGAGATTCTCTGTTTGTGTGCCGCGTTCTGAGCTGTGGGGTGATGAGTTCTTGATCTGTTATTCTTCTGAAGATAATGACATACATAACGCCGTGGATAATACATAATAAGGATTCTTTTCTACTTCAACTTCAATGAGTATGACAGTTAATTTCAAATTTCACTTTTTCATCTTCATCACACTGAATGCAAAAGAGTGTACCAGTCGAGGTACCAGTAAATCGGGACCGTTTTTCTCGGCCTATGATCCTGATATACCCGGTTTATCTATATTGTCGCAATGTTTGTCGTCATTTTCACCTTTTTGTGATATCTGGATTCATCATAGATTTACAATAAATGTTTTGAATGCATGAGTTTTTGTCTTTCTACGAAGGTTATCATTTTCCAGAGAACGATATATGTAATTTTTCATAGTACCAATAGTGACAAGTGAACAAGTCATTATTGACTAGTGGATAAGTCACTAATGACGAGTGAATAAGTCACTAACAACAAATGCTGTGTTCACTATTGGTTATTAATCTGAAATTCAATGGAACTGGTTAATAGTGGCACAGATAGTGGAAGGTGTACATTTTTAAGGACACAAATATGTTTGTGTTTATTAACTTGTTTCCTTGTGTGTACGTGTGACAGTTGGTTCCGTGAGTATATCTTCTGGAATGTTTAATTTCAATATCTTCATAGTAGTGATCTCAATATGCCTATTATCGATATTTTTACAGGTTTTCAAAACATTATATTGATAAATTGACGAATTTTTGGGGGTTGGCAAAGTTCTACGGTATTTTTTTTTTTCAATGTCTGGGTTACTTTGTCTAAAACATTATGTGTTTCAAAATGAGATTTGGCATAGGAAAATGGTACCTATGTAAAAATGAAAATGTTTGCATAGTTTTCACGTACCAGTCACTTCTGGTTCCACCGAAAATGACTCCGGTAATGAATTCTCAAGTGGAACGCCATGTATATTGGAACATTTTTTATTTCTGAGACAATTCTGGATCATAATATGACATTTCCAAGAGTTTTCATGCCTACTTCATTTCAAGAGTAACTTTTATTATGACAGAAGAAAAAACAAATATTACAAAATATACACTTATTATCACAAAAAGTACTTTTTTGGCAACCGTCCGGGAAGTGCTCACTTCCCGGAGGCTTTTTATTAGCATTTTTCCGGCCTAGTCCGGGAAGTATCACATCGTTGTTGTCACTGATATGAAAATGTTGGTATAGATAAGGTTTTGATAAATGCAGATGGTAATTACCATAGCAGCGAAATATCGGCTGACAGCTATTTGACATGAAATAAGTTGACATTTGGATTTTTGAAAATTTGGTTGCAATTATCGCAATAAACTATCGAAAGCAATAGTGAGTTTGAATATGTCCATATACGAAATTTCCAATGTAGCAGTTAGTAGGTATGGGTATTCTTTTCAAATTTCAGTATTTGATACAAATAAGAATCAATAAAGAAGAAATTGTACACACAAAAAAAGAATCTCTTGTATTGAGCATGACTGCATTGGTCCAAGAAAATAATTTGTTTGTATATAACGAAAGAGATGATATTCTTGTTCCGAAACAATGATTTATTCAACAACTCTCTTGTAGGAAAATCAAGATATGCATGGTTGGAGACGTTTGTTATGTTGAGGTGAGAATTGAAATAATTCATATTGACAAAATCATTTACTTATTTCAGACAAACCATAATTTTGAGATATGGAATCCATCCACCAAATGAAAACAATAATTTTCTCAATTCGCAACTATGGATTACTATTATTGAGAATTGTTCTATTTCATTTCGAAATGTACGATTTATTTAAGTCAAAATTCCTTAAATTTTCAATGAACACATTGATATTGTCGATCCGAATTTATAAGTTTTTTATAATGAATATCGAGCTCATTAGTCATTCTCTCCAATGGAAGTATTTTCTTGTATCAAAATATTGACTGCTTGGATAAAAATATAATGTTTTTGATTCAAAACTGTGAATGATTCCCAATGAGATAACTAAACTCCACAGAATATTCGTGAAGAAATATATATTTGTTCCTTTAGTTGACAATAATCCTATGTATAGGTATGTACATCTTGGATCAGTATTGTCCATCAAGACCCCAAATGGTTATAGAATATTCACATGCCTTGATTTCGTCTTCTTGAAGTTTCGCTGGAAATGATAACGGTTACAAACAATGACATAAGTATTATGATTGATTAAAAACTCACCCCTATATATATGTATATGTAATATCGTGACTCCAGTAATATCATGCATTCTGGAAGATATCGGGTATATAGATTCGAGATACTCGGCAGGAAACTATTTCTCACCTAATGTCAAGGTCTTCTCAAGTCTTTGCAAGTCATTTGTAGATAATACTTCTTCATTCATCAACCAGTCGTCATTTTGCTACGAAAAAAAATTTCGAATGAATTAATAAGCATATTTTCATAGCAGGATACTACTAAATCCCTGTTATTTTGATTGAAAAATTGTTGATTCACTCACAATGACTATCGATATTTGGAAAGGTACCTACTTACCAAGGGAATTCAATGTTATACCTTCACCAGCTCTCTACAAGTTCTGCATTTGTTAGATATTTATATTCTAAGACATTTCCACCTATACACACTCCATAAAACATTCAGAATTTTCAAACTTCGCAGCTTAATGCCGTTTCGCCGTTGTGGGCCTGTCATAATGATGTGAGCATGGTCAATAATGATTGAAGACTGAGGCCTGAGTTTTGGCAACAGGATTGCTTACCCTTGATTTCCGAGGGCATATTATTTTCTTCCAAAGAAATACCTATTCATAGACTTGAATCAAGTAAATGAAGTATTGAATCAAAATGTGGCTTCTTCAATTAGAGAAATTATTAATAATATCATCAAGTTCATCAAATTGAAGATATTATATTCCTTTCATTTGAGAAAATTGATATTCATATCTTCAAATCAAGTAAATATGGCATTGAATAAAACTATCAGGAGTCTTCGATTTGATGAAATTATAATACCAATATGATGAAATTAGAATGCTTCATTTGAAGCCATAATTATTTATATTTTTGTTTCAAGAAAATGGCGTATTGCCTCAACATATTAGGTTTTTGCAATTCAAGAAAACTGAATATGTCATTCGATGAAATGGACATTCTTTGATTTGAAGAAATGTATACTTATATTCTTGGATCAAGCAATAAATTTATTGAAACAAAATAGTACGCTTCTGCGAATTGAAAAATCGTTTTGATTGAGTTGAAGTAATTAATTTAGTAATTCAATAATTACATTCTTGGTTTGAGAATATATTTCAATAATATAATACTATCATCTTGAACATACCAGATTTCTCGACTCAAAAGAATATGCTCAATTCAAAGAAGATATACAATTGAATTTTCAAGAGAATGGGTTTTCTCATTCGAAGAATTTTTTTTTCTGTGTGTATTCCACAAAGAAATTTAATATGTAAATGTGTCCCATTGAATTATTATTCTCATATGGTTACCGAAAAAATGGTGCACGCAACACGCCAAAAAACAATTTTTTTGGACTCGCAGACTTTCAGGACTCGCCTACGGCTCGGCCTAGAATTATGTCTACTCGTCCAAAAAAACAGTATTTCCCGGACTTGTTACGTAAATTACTATTCAAGCAAGTCTTACATGTAACTTTTTTCGATATCATGCTAATTCTTCAATTTCCTGCCATACCAGAGAACACGTGACATCTATCGAGGTCGAATTTATCTAGTACTATTTCAGAAATTTCACTTCGAATTGTTACGCTTGCTATGGTTTCGCCCCACATGTTTTCGAGATACCATTGCCTTTGACGTTTTCGAAATATGAACACCTTGGATTCTTCCAAACATGACCTGTTCTTTCAATCCTCTTCTCTTGTATTTCTGAAATCTCCTTAGAGTGAGCAATGGAGTGAGTATAGTCTACAACTCGTTTGGAAAGGCTTATTCCAAACTCATGAACCGTTAGCCCTCTCGCCTATGGCTACAAACTTTTCGCTCGTTTGGAATTAGTATGATTATTGTTTAACGGACACGGAATAGGCGAATGCTGCAATCATTCGATGGGGAAATTAGCATTCCGTGCGAGTTATACACTATAGTTTTTCTACGGCTATACAGCGGCATGTTTGGTCTCCGTCTTGTAGCCATCTGATGTATTGTCAAGTATTGCCAATCTATAAGACAGAGCTTTCATTGCTTGAAATTTGACATTCCATGAGCACAGAGATTTTTTTGAAATAATAACACAATGAAGTCATTGTGATGTAAGATACGGAGATAAAATTGATGACATACGAAGTACCTCATTGATGTATCGAATACAGTAAAACAAGAGCAATTTTGTGTTATAGCCGTAGAAACATAGGCTATTCCAGTACTTGAAAAAATTCCAATACTCTGATAATAAAGATTTTCTCCATCATACGTTCATTCATGACTGACACTGTATAAAATGGGTTATAAACATTGATAAATAACGCATTTTTCTGGAATAGACTATTTTTCATTATAATTATCGAATTATTTTGATAATGCTATCAAATTACCAACGTCATAAAAACATTGATCTCATGAGGTCATAGACGTATAAATGATCTTAACTGGATGCTATAGTACAAGAAAACAAGATAATGAACATATTTTATAGATTATAAAGTATTCCTGTTTTCCGTATGCATGTGCTGATGATCTCCTATAAAATTTCATGTCAATTTTTAATTATTTTTGTCTACTTTACCTTGTTTGAGTACCCATAATTTGGTATATTAATACGCATGCATCATGATTCATGGGATTTGGGATTTGTTTGATTCAATTTAATTCGAAAATAGTGAATCTGATGAGAAATTTGATAAACTCTATTCGAACAAATTTCATGATATGGAAACGAATCGTTGAAAAGAAAAATCACTACAAAAGTTTGAACCATATTTAACTCAACAACTGATGATACACCGCTGAAAATAATGTCGAAAAATTTTCAATTTTTATAATTGGTCCCTATATGAAGATTCTAATCTTCAATTATTAAAGACATATTGTGAATGAAAATGGCCCGCATTCGAAAAGTGTAGATTCTCACATGACAGGAGATATGTTTCACTCCATGTTCAATGACACTCTTTCTTATTCTTTCAATCATAGAAGTCGCTGTTGCTGTTCAGTTTTCATGACCTGGCACTGATGGTCATTTTATCGTCATGTGTCTAGTATTATAGTGGTAGGTAGTGTCAAGAGGCATTGTAATATTATATATTACGTAATATGTGTTGTTGTAAGAAGTATATTACGCACGAATGAAAAAGTTACGCACGTAGCCGCGCCGGAGCGGCGAGTGTGTAATTCCATGAGTGCGTATTTGGTTTACAACACGCATTACGTACTATACTTTACCTACTGCAATATATTACATAAAAAAAGTTTGAACAAACAGTCTGAATTATAATTCTCAATAGTTATGTCATCCGCTGTTGACGGCGATTATACGCGATCATGACATACCTATACTGGCGGAATAAACGAAAACTGTGCGATTTGCTTACTGTGCGTAAATAGCTACTTACTGAGGTCGTATCTCGTGTGTTCCTACCTACTTTCCATAGTGGCAGTAGGTAAAAATATATATTATACGGTTTTGAGAGGAACCAGAGAGAGTTTACGTTACAGATCAATTTTCACAACAATAAATACGCTCTTTGAGCCTTTTACAATTTTGTACAGTCCCCTTGTTTACATAACAAGGATTACTTTCCTATAATTATATCAGTCTACAAATCAAATCAAAGCAAACTACCAAATCAACATATAATTGCAACAACATAAATCAAAGTCATGATTACGCCAAGATTAAATATGTGAAGGCATCTCGACACCCCGAGCAACGCATTACTATCAGGACAATCTGCATAAAAATGAGAAAATATAATAATTCATTATTCCAGATTGTTTTGGGATTTTCACTCTTCGTCTCTATAAAATGATAGTTTATTATGTAACAAGTGTTATAAACCTCCTTTTAGTAACGAGTGTTTAATAAACGAGTGTCTAGAAGAGTTTATAAACGCGTTACATACTATGCTTTTATGCTTTTTCTATGAACTCCGAAAATTACATTGACATACCTGCTATTCCTGCTAACCTACAAAATAATTCGAATGAAATGGGAATGGAGAACATAAATATATGCAACTGTATGCAACCAGCGAGACACTTATAAGTGATATTGGTTGTAGATGTGTCCAGTCCATTGCTTACTAACCTTTGTTTCACGTTTATTGTCATGCTAAGCGCAGAACATAAATGAATTGTTCTCAAAGATGGATGCTTCATTTTTCACTTCTTGGAGATATGCAAGTACCAGAACATTCTCTTCGATTTCACTTTCGTCTACATTTCGCATATATATGTTCAATGAAGAATTCTGATACAAACGAATATTGTTTGAATAATTCTGATACAAAATTTGAAAATAACAGTTGACAGTTAATACAATTGAGAGGCCAGATATGTCTCAAATTACTGAAGCTGTGTTTAATGAACTGTGTTTCCATGGTAATGTGTTTAAGAAATCGTGTTGCCATGGTAACGTGTTTAATATTTTTAATGAATCACAGATCGTCAATCTGTGATTAATCGATCATTTAGCGTGGTACATATCCGTACGCTAAAGTAAATGAATAGTAAGGACAAATCAGATGATTTGCCCCAAAATGTCACTGCGTTTAAAGAACAAACATATTCTTACTGAAGATGGACAACATATCGCAGAGTGGAATAATATTAAAATCATTGGTAAAGAAGATAACATCCAAGAGAGAAAAATCAAGGAATCTGCTTGTATTCTTCTGAACGGAGACAATAGCATGGCTTCCTGTTCAGTTGATATAGATAAAACATGGTAACATGGTATTCACTACTGAAATCTGAGAATGAAAATGGTAAATTCAAGATTAATTGATGAACACATTCTGTAACTTATTTGATTGCCAACGTCACCGATTGTCTCTGAGAACTAAGAAGTGTCAAGACAAATACGAATTTGCCATTCGCGATAGAAAATAAGCGTACACCACCTATCAGAGTTATTGGAAGCTGTCAAAGTGGCATGTTTACTTTGTTTCCATTGGTTCACATTGGTTTTTTGTTCGTGCTTATTGGTCATATCATTAAAACAAACCGCTCAGAAGTGTTCAAGTTATTGCCGTCAGGTGGGGCGACGTGTTATTTTCTATCGCGAATACAAAAATCCATATTTTATGTTGAAAACGGGAGCAGATTCGTTCCTGAAACGTCCGAAGATAAGTGAAAATTTGATATTTTTCTATATACCTTTATTTCTCTTCTCCAAACCTTTTTCAATACAAATTGTCACTGACAAGCTAGTAAAATTTTCATTTAGACTCTCTGATAGTAAAATCCTTCAAATGCAGTGATATTTTGGGGCAAAACATCTGATTTGTCCAATTGAAATAATATTCATATTTTTATTTTATAGAGACGAGGAGATTGAATCCCAAAAAATCTGGAATGGTGAATGTACCACCTCCACGATCAACCTACAGACAGTATTTAGAAAATATAATATTTAAAAATTAACTTCCTCATTGGCGCCATTTTTTTTTTGAGCCTAGACTAAGAGATCACTCCTACAGACCAAGTCGGCCGTCACTTTCCCTATTCAACTTTCTTCGCTTCGAAAGTGGAACAAGTATGTTTATGTGACTGAAGATATATCTGGACATGAGTTGTCTGCCATCCTACATCACCGGAAATTTATTTTCTGCGCCTGTTCATCTCACCATTGCTAGTTATGAGTTTCAAGTTTCGTGATCGAAGTGTATGGGTGGATGAATTCATTTGCATCCGCATTTGCATATTATTTCAGTATGGTTCCCGCGAATTTTTGGTTATTTCGGAAAAAAATCGTGCGTCGGTTGATTCAAGAATCACAAAAGAATCTGTAACATGAAAATTTGCTTTTTCGTGATCCATATAGAGTGTATTCTGCATATAGTTAGGGAGGAAGCTTTGTGAAGATGTACTGCGTAACTCGATGATTTATGTTCTAGCTCTTGGGGTACTTTATATAATTCCATCCTGATAAATGTTTTCATCTTCAATGTCCATGACTGGATGACTGTTAGGTTATTTTCGTCCACTTCTTATTCAATCTTACACATTTGTCAGATTCCCATGATTACTGTAGTTTACATCTTAGTTTCTTGCCAGTAGAAGACTGTTATGAAAGCTGAGTGGCGCTCAAACAATAAAGGATAACCCCACTAGTAAACAAAAAGAACTAAGTCACGACCTGCTCCGAAACAAACGAGCTGCCGTGCCTATAACAAGAAAAAATCTTTTCCTTTTCTAAAACGGGTACTAAGAATTATCCTTCCGTACTATATCTTTTTCACATAACTCCTAATCGGCTGAACCGATTGGGTTGGAATTTTATTCGAGTATATTTCGATGGTTTCCTGGATTATTTAAAAATACAATTGAACGCGGTAGGTGGCGCTGCTGTCGGTACGTCAACTCCTAAACGGCTTGATCGATAAGGGTTGACATTTTTTAGTACGTAAAACAACTTGAATTATACCTAAGATACTGAGGAATAAGAATAGGTGTAGGTATATAAAAGTAGCTATAGGTAAGCACAAAAAACTTTGAAGAATAAAAAAAATATGTACTGTAAGTCGCGTTCTTTGAGATTCTCTGGTGTAGGAACGAATAAAATGACAAAGAATGAAGAATGACATTGATGATGTGATGACAACCGTGTGACAACCACATGCAATCAAAATAATATAATGAATAATAAAAAATATCAAAGTTCAGATCATATGAACTTTTTGATCTTTGGATGGAATCCATGGATTGATGATACATATTGAATAATAGTTTTGATATATAATACGTGCGGGGCTTTGCTGTTAGGTACTATGACTAATCGATAATCATTCCCTAGAAATAAGTGTTATAGACCCAATAAATTTTTTATGAGATTGTTATACCAAGATTCAATACAAAATCTTTTCAGTGACAATTCAGAATGACTCCTGAATGTTTCCACGAGTTATATGCACTTTTTTTCTCTTTTGTTGGCTCATCTTTTCCATCAGTCGAAGTAGAAGTACCTACCTACCTATTTTCTATTCCGTATCTACTATTTTTTCACGAAGTTTTTGATTACAACAAAATTAATATGATTCATGTCAAATAGTCTTATTTGTCAAACATTCCAAACATTCCACCACGCATTCGATATTCTGAGACCGAATGGCCAGTGGCACCATGGTGAAGAAAAATTCCACAGAATAGTCAATAAAACTGCGATTCTGTCCCACTGGTGACACTAGCAATGTCAATTAAATGCAACTATTGGTAGCTCAGAACGACTGCAACAACTGTCTTAATTTTTTTAAATGGGTACAACAAGCGTGCTGAGCCGGGCCGGACAGCTAGTCAAGAATAAAATAGTATAGACACCGAACAGAAACAGAGTCTCTGTTTCTGATCGGTGGTATACTAGTGTATATAATCAATGGTGGTAAAGAAGATGTTGAGGTCTCATCAGTCCACGGCGGTCATCTCACGTAGTCACGTATCTCAGTTTTCTCAATAATACAGGAGAGCAGTTCAAAGATGTTCAACATCTTGATTCGCTTATAACTCAGAGGCTTGTTCATGAAAAATAATTATTTTTTTTATTTATTAGTAAAAGAACTAGAACTAGTTGTTATGGTGTGGTGAGATTTTGAAAAAGCATCGCAAATAACGAAAAAAAAAAAGTTTGTTATGCCCCTGAATATAGAGTGAATCCACATGAATATCAGATCAAAATATTCATTTTTATTGATAAAAATCCAAACCAGATTGTGAGATACGTCTATATTGAAATTTTCAACAAATAATAAAAATATTATATCTCACGTACTGACGTAACTCCTATAGTTAGGCACTTTGTGAGATTTGCTTGTCCAATAATTTGAGATAGGCTGAGAATTTGATATATAATTACACGAAAACCATTATATGAGATACTTCATTACGTGAGCTGATCCGCGTCCAGATATCAGTGAAGATTATTTTATTATAACAAGAGAAGAGCAGAGGTTTTTTACCTATTAATGTGCCGAGAATTAATAAAAATGAACACAAATTCAAACTTCAATGGAAAAAATAAAAAGGAAATGGAATGAAAAAAGTTATAAATTTGGTTATCAGTAGATGAACAGAATTGACAAAAAAAAACAAAGTATGTCATTATATCATCTGATTTTGAATTTATCACTCATTGCACTGTCCTGGTGCGTATACAGCTTTGTTTCAAAGGAGGGGGGGATAGGGGGAAATTCGTGGCGCGTTGGTGGCAGAAAGAAAAAAAGCGCGCAGGCGAGATGTTTTGATGGATGGTTCATGATCAAATTCGATGAAAATTATTTTTTATTTTCATCTTTAACACCCTGTATCTCGCAAACGAAGCCTTCTACGACTTTTGTTCACGACAACTTTTTTTTATTTCCAATATTACGAAACACCCTGTATACCTTGGTATGTTCGTTATGAATTGCCAAAAAATGTTTCACATATCCACAATTCCACCACAAAAAATTTTGCTATAGACTGGCTTTTCATGAGTCATCTTGTATATCATCAGAGCTCATATATAACTTTAAAATGCTCCAATAAGTGTTTGGGATAGGTTCAATGATTTTATTTATTCTAAATTTGTCAAGATGGCTCAAGTTCAGTTCATGGAAATAATTATTATAGTATGAGCTATGGCAATAATTGACCCACCTTGGACCATCCATTACACATTACACTAGCTTATTTGTGGCCTACTGAGTCACTTAACTAATTCTGGACCTCTTTGTACCTAAAATTGTCTCTCCTTTGTCCACTGACACACTAATATAACGTTAATGGCCCGAAGAGATGATCTTGGCGTTTCCCTACCTATTAATAATAGTGTATTCGTGTTTCTTGATCTTGAAGCACTTTGAGATACCATCTAGGATGGGGAAGTTTCCTATAATGAGGTTTTTATCTCTGTCAAGTTTGTAAAATATTAATATATACACATTATTACTTTTCTTTCGTAAGATCAAATTACACAAAAAAATAAATAAAAGAGGAACTTCCCAGACAGCACTGGATATTCCTAGAATATTCTCTAAATATACTGAAAAGGTGGAGTATATTCCGAATATTCATCGATTATTCCTAGAATATATACATGCCTCTGGAACATCTAAAAGGGATATTCCAAAGTGAATAGTCGGATATGTTCAGGGAATATTCAGGTATGAATTTTCCAGGAATATTCCCAAATGAATATTCTCTCTTGTATATTTATGGAATATTCCCAACTGAATGTTCTGTGGGGTATATTCATGAAATATTCTCAACTGAATATTCTGTGCGGTATATTCATGAAATATTCTCAACTGAATATTCTGTGGTGTATATTCATGAAATATTCCATGAATATTCCTATGTTTCTCAACACATAAATACCAATCATTATTTCAGAGATGTGAGTATCGAACATCAATTAGATGTAAGGGGATTTTGAAACAAAAAGTGTTTATGATCTCACACGATCTCACAAGAAATAGATATGTACAGCATTATTCAAATCGATTACTGGCCTAGTGGGCAAGGCGTTGCTCTGATAGTCTTGATGTCACGAGTTCGATCCCTACTTGGGCCACTTTTCTTTATTTCAGAATATGTTTATTGGAATATTCCAGGAACATTCAACATAGAATATTCTTTCGGATGTATTCTATGAATATCTGAGGAATTCCCATTCGCATATTTAGAGAATATTCCACAAATATTCCGGAATATTCCAGATTATTTCTAGAATATTACAATATTCCAAAAGGAATATGATAGGGAGATTCATGAAGTATCTGGTACTGCCTGGGTTCCCTCCTCCACTATTCCTATGAGGAATTTTTTAAAATTCCAGATTCACACAGAGTTAAAATACGATTCCCTGTGCCAGTACGACGTTGCCGACATCATCAATATGTCTAGATTTCCGAAAATCGTTCTTTGAATGCATAATAACTATATCATAACAGCAATGAGATATGATAGGTTCTTCAATCCTACTTTGTCAAGTTTTATGAATAATTCCCATAAATCTCTCATTGGCTGATTGTAGTTGATTACTAATAAAGATAAATTATGACATTTTGCGATAGTATCTATAATTTTTCACTATCGTTATATCGCAATAATGTTATTCATAACTTGTCAGTCATTTTTCTGCTAAAGAATTCGTTCCTTAATAAAACGGATCTATTTTCTAGGAAAGTTGCAGATTATATCTTGCAACAGCGCCTAATCCTTCGAGTCTGTCCACACCTCTCAAAATACTGACAGGCAGAACAAGAGGAAGGAGCCATGAATGTCGGCTTCATTCTGATCTGACCGATGATAGCAAATTAGGAAGGATAGTATCATTGAATGTAGCTTATAGTGATTCATTGATTCAATGATATTTTCGTTTAGGATTGAGCTCTATTCGTAATATTTCAATGCATAAATAACAAAACCATAACCTGTCAGAATGAAGCCAACTACTCTCTGCATTCCTGGTCCTACTGCATTTGTGGTTATGCATGTTTTTGTTTACCAGTCTTACTTCTTCTTCTATTTTTTTCATTCACTAGCTATTTGTTAGCTATTCGCTAGCTATATTCTTCACTATCAGGGACTTTATCGGTCGGCATTCTGTGCAGCGTGGATATAAAACTGGAGAGTTCCGAACTTATTTTATGAAAATTCATCTGAAGGAAACTTCCCCATTCAGAAGCCGGTCTAAGTGAGCACACAACTCCCGGCTAGAGGTCGGAAAGTATCGGAACTAAGTATCGATACCAAGACGAGTATCGAAGTATCGATACATTTTTATTTGGTATCGATACTGAACGATACTGACGATGACATTATATTTGTCGAATGCCAACTGTCACCTTCGGTTTGGAGTTCGAATTTATGCATAAAATTCATAGTTTAGGATATATCTATATGCACAGGGTAGCCAACTAAGACTCCAGAGTTCGATTTCTCTGTTGTCTTGAGAGATACAAAAAAAAATCATGAATCGAAATTGAAGTAATAACCGAGCTTCACAATTTCAAAATTTCTTTGAAATACACAGGGTGTTATCCGTAAGGTCGCAGCACATCAAAGCTATGTTTTTTTCATTGGAACACCCTATAATTTATTTCATTTTTGAATTCTCCTTGAAGATCTGATTTCAACGACCAATCATGCTTAGGGTCTAGCAGTGAAAGTAACTGACATATAGGGTGTGCAAAATCGAGATTTTCCAAGTTCAGGATTTTTTTCTGACGAAACGGTTCATTATTCGTCAAAACGGTTTACATGTCCCTATCTCAACTTTTCACTCACTATCAATTGGTGTTCAATTGAAATTGATACAAGGTGGTCAAAAAATCTAAATTTATAATTTGTTTCAATTAAATGTCAATCGAATACCAATTGATAGTGAGTGAAAAGTTGAGATAGGGACATGTAAACCGTTTTGACGAATAATAAACAGTTTCGACAGAAAGAAATCCTGAACTTGGAAAATCTCGATTTTGCACACCCTATATGTCAGTAACTTTCACTGCTAGATCCTAAGTATGATACGTCGTTGAAATCAGATGTTCAGGGAGAATTCAAAAATGAAATAAAATATAGGGTGTTCCAATGCAAAAAAACAAAGCTTTGATGTGCTGTGACCTTACGGAACACCCTGTGTATTTCAAAGAAATTTTGAAATGTGAAGCTCGGTTATCACTTCAATTTGAATGCAAAACTTTTTTTTGTATCTCTTAAGACAACAGAGGTATCGAACTCTGGATTCTTAGTTGGCCACCCTGTACATAGATGAGAGGAATAATGAGGAAAGTGTTTTAAGCAGACTAGGAGAAGATAATCGGACATATAGCCCTCAGAAAGAGTAAACAGCAGACAAGTGTTCCAGGGTTTCGGCCGTCATCAGTACGGTGAAAGAAGTATAGACAACACTTGGTGGAAGACAACACAACAAGTGGACGGAGTATTATAATCAATTTCAGAGCAATACAATTGCTCCTATGCTACTTTCGAATATTGGACAGTAACACTTTTAACTTTTCGAAAATTATTGATTGATGAAATGCTCTATTTTGTAGTATCGATATATGGATAATGGGCAGAGTATCGGAGTATCGATGCCAAGGATCCATATATCGATATTTTGGTGAGTTTAGTATCGAAGTATCGATACCCATCAGTATCGTAACTTTCCGACCTCTTACACAAAGCATGAGAAAGAACCGTCAACCGTCAAACTCATTCGCCTACGGCGCATGCTGCACTCATTCGAGTGGGAAATTAGCATTCCGTGCGAGTTATACACTATAATCTTTATACAGCTGTAACAGATAACAGCGACATTTTTACAACGTCTTGTAGCCATCTGATTTCCTCTCAAGTAATGCTCATCTATTATAGGAAGAGCTGTCATTGCTTGAAATTTATTTGAAATTATAATACAATGGACTCATTGTGATAACAGATACAAAAATGAAATTGATGACATACAAAGTACATTGATGTATCGAACACAGTAAAACAGGAGCATTTTTGTGTTATAGCCGTACAAAAATGTAATTTCGCAACTATTGTGAAAAGTAGTGTATATAGGTATACTTTTAAGGCTCGCCATTATTTGATCCGCATCCCACATCTGCAAGCAATGTGCCGTTTTTATTCCTTGTCGTATGGAAAGCACCTGTTGGATCCAAACAATATGGATCTCGACGACTATCCCGAAATCGTTGCACACAGGGCGTGTTTCGAATCACGACCGGTCGAGTTGTAGACTAGATCTAGTCTAGATGATTTTATATATCTTCTGAATTATTGTGGCATATACCTGACTCAGAACTCCTAGTACAGGTTCTTTTCGATATGTTCAAGCTCATCAGATATTATTTTGTGAATGAGTAATTAATATATATTTCAATGTCTTCATTGGTATATTGAATCAAGGTCACGTAAGTAGGATATTCGTTTTAGCAATTTAGATTACCCAACCCTTGCAATAAGAATTGTAATTCTTTTTATACAATAAATCTATCTATATACAGGGTGAGTCATGAGGAACTGTACATGCTCCTACTACGAATAGAGGCAGCTGAGGGGAATACCAAATGACCATCAGAAAGTGTCTCCGCCTCTTCTAAAATGATCTATAGGGTGATTTATGGGATATGGCCAAAACTTCTTTCAATCATATCTTTCCAACAGTTCTTTCGATTCCTTTCATTTTTTCATGGATTATTATGCTGTCACTCAGCAATCAACTGACGTATTCAGAATCGTGAAAATCCAGGACCGGTCTTGAGAAATTCTGCCAATTTGGTTCATATAAAAAATTTCACCCTGTATGAGGTTTTAGTAAACTGTGATATGGAATTTCTAAAGTTGATGAACAGGCAACCAAAATGAAGTATTTCAAATTTTCCTCACAATTTCATTGAATTTCTTAGAAAATGATTAATTTAAACTGCACATGAAACTTGGGCAACAAATGTATTAATTTCAAAATTAATACTTCGCAATGCATGAATTTCACGAATAAAAGTGAGGGTAAAATTATTCCTGATTCTTGTTCGTCAACTCCGAACATTTCATGTCACAGTTTACTAAAATCATATACAGGGTGCAATTTTTGGTGATTATTACCATGTAACAAAAATTTACTGAATCCAACCCTGGATATAGATGAATGTTGATATTCAGTGAACTGAGGAATAGGAAATGATGTTATTCTTGCTTCTATTCGTGAAATTCTAGCGGTGCGAAGTATTCATTTTCAAATTAATACATTTGTTGCCAAAGTTTCACGTGTAGTGAAAATTGATCGTACTCTAAGAAATTCTGTGAAACTCTGAGGAAAATTTGAAATACTTAATTTTGGTTTCCAGTTCATCAACTTTGACAATTCCATATCACAGGTTACTAAAACCATATACAGGGTGTAATTTTTGGTGATTATTACTCTCTACTAAAAAATTACTGAATCCAACCCTGGAAATAGAAGAATGTCGATTATTGTTGAGCTGAAGAATTGAGAATGATATTATCCCTACTTTCATTCGTGAAATTCATGCGTTGCGAAGTATTAATTTTCAAATTAATACATTTATTGCCCAAGTTTCGTGTGTAGTTTAAATTAATCATTTCTTAAGAAATTCAATGAAATTGTGAGGAAAATTTGAAATACTTCATTTTAGTTGCCTGTTCATCAACTTCAGAAATTCCATATAACAGTTTACTAAAACCTCATACAGGGTGAAATTTTTTATATGGACCAAATTGGCAGAATTTCTCAAGACCGGTCCTGGATTTTCACGATTCTGAATACGGCAGTTGATTGCTGAGTGACAGCATGATAATCCATGAAAAAATGAAAGAAATCGAAAGAACTGTTGGAAAGTTATGATTGAAAGAAGTTTTTGCTATATCTCATTAATCACCCTATAGATTATTTTAGAAGAGGCGGAGACACTTTTTGATGGTCATTTGTTATTCCCCTCAGATGCCTCTATTCGTAGTAGGAGCATGTACAGTTCCTCATGACTCACCCTGTATATCTATCTACAGTTTGTGCAATTTCAAATAGCAGCACGTCGACCGATTTTCGAAAACAAAAATTCTATGATATAGTAATCGAGGAGCTCTATTCGAGAATGTGAACAATAATGAATTATTCAGATTTTCAAGGCCTACTTTTGTTTGTTGAAGGGGTCAAAATTTCAAGAAGCACTATTAGGTAATTTTTTTTCGAAACTGTGACTATAGCCTTTTCAATTCAGGCATAGCTGAAAATATTCCCGTACGAAATTAGAACACAAAAATCTCATGAATATCTCCATGAAAAATCTTTTTTCTATTCCTTTCTCAATTGTCCTACCATCAATTTCAATAAAACGTTGTGGTTTTGTTTATAGTAATATGGAGCTTCTTCTAGTGCAATTAGATTCGGAATAATATTTCCAGTGGAGTCACAGTAGGTAAATTTATCGATATTTTTGGTGAATGTCATTGTATACCACCGGTTTTTCTGAGTTTCATATCTTCATTAGATTGAACTATTGTAATAACAACTTTTTTATCCTCTGTGTGATGGAAGGTCTGAGGAAACAATAAAAATTCGATTTGACTCCAAATTTTAATGTACGTGTTTTCAAAACTTCCATTGAGATTACTCAATAACCCCAATTAGAATCATTCTGAAATTTTGAGGCTTTCTCAGTCTCCATCCATACTGAATTTTGGCACCATGAAAGCTAATACAGAGGGCTATAAATAAAAACAATTAATACTTTCAACCTCAACATCCTGTATCTCAAAAACGGAGCAAGGAAACACCTCTTGATTTTTTTCGGTCGTTTATACACCCTGTACAGTTTTATTAATATACCTATGAATGTATGTATTTCACGACACGTTAAAAAATACCCAAAAAATATAAGTATAATAAATATATTATGTAATGAATAATCTTCGACTATATTACCATCATATGGAGTCTAAGTACACATAACTCGATACATAACAGGAAAGACACTTCCATTTTGTTCTTGAAATGACAAAAAGTGAGTTGCTTCATCAAGATGGACTCGTATCTGAGAAGATGGCCAAGTACTGGCAACTTCAATCACCTGAAATGGTTTCAAGCGTTCATATTATTATTTGTGGAGGGATTGTATTTCTTCATATTTATTTATTACTTTTACTTATAGTGAGTATATACGTGTGTATTTAGATTTATGTATATACTGAATTAATTAAACGATCTGTCTGTGCACTACACATTCTTTCCAGAATAAAGAATGAGTAGGTACCTATATTGTATACGGTACCTTCAACTGATAAAAGGAGAAGGAACCCTGACACCCTAGTTGGATGTAAAGATCCTTTGATTCCTTTCAAACTCCCCCTTCGCAGGTGTCTCGAGGGTGTCTTTTCAATAGCGTCACATATTCAGATTGAGATTTCAGCGTTGGAAGTAGATCGGCCTTTGGATATTCTGAGACGCTGCAAATATCTCTTCCTGACATATGAGGGTATTCCCTATTTTTTGTTCCTTTTTTGTACGTTGTTGCGTCACACCAGTGACGTACCATAAATTGGATACTGATTTAGTTATACGTAAATAGTGGTCTTGGGTAAAGCGACCAATGATGGAATATCTAAATGTATTTACGAAAGTACTATTGATTAATGAATTTTATTCAGTCATGTTAGGTACATGGTCATTTGACAGTTGAATTATTGAATTATTCTGGTCAAATTCATTCAGAATTCATAGCATAGAGTATTCAAAAGTGCTAAAACTATAATCAAGGTAAGAATGAAGGGTATGTTTGACCCAACTTTCATTTGTCTAGAGGCCTAGATGGAGAATGGAAGTGGTTAGTTTGTCAGCTGTCTATCAGTCCTAGTTTGTCAGCTGTCTATCAGTCCGGGATGAAATGAAAACTTGTGGTGGTGGTCTTATATAAGTACCTATGGTTCTACAGTTAGGTAAACCACAAGTATAATAATATGTAGCTAATATATAACAGCCACTTGGGCTTATTGTATTCTTCCCTTGTACCAGTTTCACGCGAATTTATGGATCCAATTTTGGTTGTCCATATAGAGCTTGCTTGTCTTCTGTCGAGTCTTCTGTAATCCTGATGTGAATCTCATTCCTGTAAGATTATGGAATGTTGTTTATGGTTCTTTGTGAATTGTCTGCATGTTTGTGTATAGGATCTTCGTTAGACAACTTTTATTAGTCACATTTTGTTCTATTCAGGTGTCAGGTATCATCTTACTGCTAAGTGTCATCTGCTTCTTCAGAGTTGACTTGTAACTTGCTTGATATCTGATGGAACCACGAGGGAGTTTACCATGAGTTAACTCGTTCATGCAAAGACAGAACGACTGCCGACACTGATTGTATCGTTCAAGCATTGAAACCTGGTTTCATTTCGTCAAAATAATGATCATAGAAGAATATAGTTCTTCAGTTACTTTCTTCGATGTTCCATTTATATGTTTTTTCCATGTTGTTGTCCTGGTACATACTCTCCCACATATGTCTCAGCTACCCAACAAGAAAGGCTTTAAAATTAGGGTTATTTATGAAAAATCATACCCTTGATTAGCAATAGTATATCAATATTATTAGAAATTTGATAATAACGTGTACAGTGGTGTCAATTCACACCTTCATAGTGAAAAATCACACGGATGTGGTAATTTAGAGGGGATCTGAATTATCCGTTCAAAAGAAACACCAAAAGCATGAAAAGTAATAATTACTTTCGATAATGGTATTTTCCAGTTGACGCACAAAATACACTTATTACATGGAATTAACTCCTAGTCACACCCTGACCAATCACGAATAAATCAAAACCGTGTATGAATCATGAGATTTGGGGCTAATATAATTCACTCATCGTCTTGCATTCTCCCATATGTGAATAAATGATCTTGCTGATGTTGAAATTACCCCCTGAAAAACCCAAACCCATTGAAGAATGGATAAAAATTGTGTAGGTATATCATCATCCACGAATTCCATTTGATATAGGTGACAATAAGATGAAAACATGAATTTTTAGTCGATTCATCAACATATATTTGATGATTTTGAGATTGCGAGGCTATATAGAGTAATTAAAGCGAACCAGATTGAAACATAAAATTGAATATCAAAGTATAAATTTTATGCACAGAAAAATATTGAGTAAATATCTTGATGAATAGCAACACTAGCGCTCCTTCGACGCTCTTCTCTCGACAGCCTTCAAATAGTATCAGCTCAGAGATGTTTTGTAAGTCACAACTCTCACTACAATGGATCATTCAGACACTGAATCCTTATGTTAGTATATCAGAGTCGTGTTATTCAACACTCAGATGCAGCATAGATTAAAAAAACAAGATGCAGACAAGAAAGCACCGCTTCTCAGCGTGATAACACTCAATAAGTGTGTTTTCACAACACCATAATATCCGAAAAATATTCGCATAACATAATATTATCAGTAAAAGCAACAGATACAGTGTCAAAATAATCACCAAATGATTCTATACTACAACTCTTTGGTGTTGAATAACACGAACCGATCAAATTAGCACTAGGTATGACTGTATGTAAGAACGAATGACACCCGATGGTGTTAAGAAAAATCAGTGTTGAATAATCAGGACTTCAGGGCTCAGGGGTTAGCTGTTGTGAACTGGTGTTTTTTTGACTGTGTATGGTATAAGAAGAGGAAAATGACTTGTCAAAGCAGTATAGTCGAACGATATGAACCTTTCTCCTCACTGGTTACGCCAATGTAAATCGGTCAAAATAGCCGCGTAGCACAGTATTCTCGAGGTGGTTAATTGGGGTAAAGTCATCTCATGCTAAGTTTACACTGGGAACAAACAACGAAAACATGTGTCGACCATGCCGTCTTCGATGTAATCACTTGTTGGTAAGCGAATGCACATGTTCCTTTTCCCACGGCATAAATCGGACATGTGTGCCTTAAGGCTAACTTGAACGAACGGGGGTGGCAACCCCAAGAAACACTTGTGACGGAGGACTGGTTTTTGTTGACGGATTTTTTTTTATTATTATTCGAATGAATGTGCATGTGTGGAGGATTTATTATTTATGGTTTTAACATAACTCAGAGTTGGGTTTAACGAGAGTATCAGATTACTTGAAGGGCGATGGGCTGCTTGCTACACTTACTATAGTTATTATTGTGTGTGTATTTGATGTTCATGGGTACTATTTGGAATTACTTTCGCTTTCTTACTGTTTAATATTCATGACTTCGAGCATAGGAAATTCCAGGCGTTGACCGATGAGAGAGAAATAGTATATTGTTTTACGAGTGACGATGAAAATAATATTGAAGCTAGAGGACAGATTATACCAAGCGAGGAACCATCTGGTATCGCAGGTCTCAGAAAAATAAAAATGAACCTATACATATCTAAACTACAAGATGCAAATTCGGCTAGTGTATATCTATGTATATAATTGTATCGAAGTATAAAGGTATAAACTGGAATTAAACTGCAGTTTCTTCACGTTCAGATCGTATATCTAAAAAAATAAAACTCATAATACACAATTAGCCCAATTCTCCATATACAGGGTGTCCGGAAATTATGCGCAAAAAACAATGATATTTTTTGTCATGAGGGGCTGATATAACTAAAATTCAATTGGAATTATGAAATTCAGTGGCGTCCCGGGGGGCAACCTACCGAATATTATTGTCAATAAAATGTCCGCCACTGATTTTTTTGAATTCTGTATCTTTATAACCTATTGACCAACTAAAAATACAACATTTTGGTCTCTTGAATAATTGTTTTGATGATTTGCTTCATTGCCATGGAAAAAAATAAAAACCAATTTATTGCATAAATTTTTGCCAAAAAATTCCTTCAAAAACTGGGGTGAAAATAAATGCGTGATCAATACCCATAGACATAGAATAAGTAGGAAGATTTATTTTCTTCAAATATTTCTTGATCCATGTTTGACACACTCTACACTCTGTATATTGAGAAGTATGTATTCTCGGTCCAGGAAGGCGTAGTTTTCGATAATACAAAGTGTGTCAAACATGTATTATAAAATATTTGAAGAAAATGAATCTTCATTCTTATTCTCCGTCTATGGACATGGATCACACATTTAATTTCACCCCTGTTCTTGAAGCAATGTTTTGCACAAATTTATACAATGCATTGGTTTTTATTTTTCTCTTCGGAAACGCAGCAAAATAGCAAAACAATTTAGGAGACCAAAATGTTGTATTTTTAGTTAATCATTAGGATATTAAGATACAGAATGTAAAACAATCAGTTGCACACATTTTATTGATAATAATATTCGGTATGGTGCCCCCAGGACGCCACTGGATTTCACAATTCCTATTCAATTATGGCTAAATCAGCCCCTAATGACAAAGAATATCATTGTCAAATTTCAAGAGAATCGGTGGAAGACTATTTGAGATATTCCTAAAAAACTGATTTTTTCTAATAGGTTAAGCACACTGTATCTTGAAAACTATGCATTTCCGGACCCAAGTATATATGAAATAAATTTCATGCTTTCTCATGCAGAATCACCCCCTTGATTTTTTGCGCATAATTTCCGGACACCCTGTATATCCTCATATTCTATAGTATGAACAGTTGCTATTCTGAAGGTTCGAACTAATTTATGAGTATTATACCGGGTGTTCCTGGTTGAGACAAAATCCCGTCAATAGCTTCCAAGAAAATGACTTCACGATAAATACGTTCCTTATCATTTCGTATGGTATTTCATACTTTTAAATACTACTTCCCAGAGTAACTCTCCTCTTTATAGAGCATAAGGGTCATTTATTATCATGAAGATAATTTGATTCTAATACTATATATATTATAGAGCAGTGCAAAAGTTTCAAATGTGAACAAAAACTTCTTAGAACATTCTAGTACAGATGGTGCATTTTTTAATTGATTGGTTCTTATATCGCAAGAGGTGACAGTTCCATAAAAGGTTCCATATATACGTCGTGGAATTGTCAGATAAGTCATATCAAATGAGCAAGAGGAATTTGCGAATTGAATCTTCCACTGGGAGGGAGTAAAGGGATGTCATTTTGAATGTTTTTTTGAATACATTTTTGACACTGCTGGATTTACCAGCAGCTGAGTAGGCTGTAGCCTAGGGCGTCAGATTTTAGGTGGCGGAAAATAAGGTCCGAAAATGTGTGCCATAGGTGCATTGGGGTATCAAGAAATGCAATTCAATTTCAACACTCTGTATCTCGCAAACGAATCTTCCCAGGACTTTCGTATATGGTAACATATCACCTCTCGAAGTGCGTCTCACATATTACGAAACACCCTGTATAGGTGACGATTTTGCTAACTTGAAATCTCACAAAAAGGTAATGTAAGACTTTCATGACTTGATTTATTTCATTGTCATCATTAAACAATAAGTGCAATTTGTGACATTCAACAACGCGTTTACTAAATGTGTATCCATTATTTTGTGTTACGTGTTCATATTGGTTTACGTATTTTTGAGGCATAGCCTTATAATTAGAATATGATTTTGCTTAGGTCAGTACTATAATATTTCTCCTGTAATCTTCACTGATTCGTGCATGGGTTGTAAAAATATTCTAGAAAAAAATGACACAATGAAACCCTAGTTCAGAATCATGCTTAACTAAATAACGAGAAAAAAATAATGCACAAATCATAATGTTGCAAAGTTATTGGCAGAAAGAATGTAATTAATATGATTGCGAACTATACAGGGTGTTCCTTAATGATATGATAATATTCAAGGGGCCGATCCTTCGACCCATTTCAAGAATAGAACTCCATATGAACCTATGTCGTAAACGTCCTTACTTTTGAGTTACAGGGTGTTAATGTTGAAAATATGCATAGATTATTTTTTGTCGTGATGACAAAATTCAGTCTGCTATGTGATTGAATCGGTATACAAATTTCAAAATGTTACATACTGATAACCAGTAATGAATGTCCTGAATACTCATGCAGACACCAAAATTTGAAGTCTGGTCTCGTTTTTCCGTTTTTTTTCTCGAAAACGAAGCGTTCTATCGAGTACCAACAAGAAGATCTTTTTTGTACATAATTGAATAGCCTTTCATGACATTGTATACAATTTGAAATTTTTTTGTCGTTGCTCACTTTGAAGTAAAATACACATAATAATATTTGAGTAACGGTGCCAGTGGTAGAAAAAATGAAAATGTTTGTACATCAGAAAGTGCACATTGATGCATACAAGTCGTGTACCAAATTTCATGGAGATGTAAACAATATTGTCTCAGTTATTATAAAAAAACTGGATATTTTTCAAAACTTCATCACCCTGTATATCAAAAGTTAAGACTTTCAGGACATACGTTCATATGAAGTTTTCTACTTAAAATGAGTCGAAGAATCACCCCCTCGAATTTTAGCATGTTTTCAAGGAACACCCTGTATATAGAGAATCGAATTACATCAGAGGCCCGTAGGGGAAGCACATTTGTATTGTAAATCCACCATTTTTTGATCATCCATTTCGTACATTCATTAACTTATTATCAATTGACGAATGTAGCATTGTATCTGGATATCAATCGAAAAACACCTGCACTTCAAATGAATGAAGGAAGAAGATATTTTCCTCTTCATCATAGCAGTTCTTGCAATACAACTCGCAACGGTGAGACTAGACTCTAGTTGGTTTATTGACAATAAATACGTTTTGTTATCAATGAATGCGAATGAGTTATATTCCTCATAATACTCATTAGGTATACCTATTTCAGGTATTGTTGTTCGTCTTTGATGGATGGCTTTTCATGAGAAAATACCGTTGGTTTCCCGTTCAGGACAGACCAGTCATAATACGAAGTGTCTAGTTGATGGACATCAGGGCATCAGGCATGCAGCAAGTGTATAGGTTCACGACTCATTTATGAAAAGTTGTACCATCAGAAACTGAACATCAGCATATACATTGATCTATTGATCCAGGACTATACCGGGTGACACAGGATGTCGGGCCACCCCTGGTAACTTCTGCATTCGTAAACGGATTTTTCTGAAATTTGGTACAGTTATAATATAAGCAACCATTTCGAGCCATCATTTTTGAATTTCGAGGCAATATACATTAAAAAATCAACAACTAATTCATAAATTTTCTTACAGTCTGTAGGATAATCGAGGAGGGAGCAGATTCGTTCCCAAAACGTACGTACAATATGTCTCATAAAACGTGTGTAATATACTATTTTTTCTATTTTGCATTCATTTGTACTCTTATATAAAGAAATTCATAAATAGATCAGACTAAGATGGGCACAATTTTGTGTTACCAGCAGGCCAACAAAACTTACCACCAAATTTGATAATAAATGCTCAAGATACCTGATAGGTTATAGTTAATGTATACATATACCAATTGCACCATTCGAAGCAGATTACATTATTATTATAGATTATTTCGTTGATAAAATACAGGATGATCCATTAAGAATGGGAAATCTCTGAACTACAGATAGTGAACACAAAAATAGTGGGATTAAGCCCAATATGCCCAATATGCTTGGTGAGAATGTTGCTGGTTTAGGAGATACAGGATGTTCTAAGGGGAGATGTTATTTCAAAATGTCACAATAACTTTGTTAGTTTCAACAGCATGAACATGAAATCTTGAATTTCTAGGTTTTCTGGCATGAGGAATATGAATTTGCAACTTATTTTGTGATTGCTCATAGAGGGCGCTAGTGGCACTCTGTTATTTCGATAATTTACATCATATTTTCTATGTCAAGTCATGATCAAAATAAGTGGAAAATCTGAAAGCTCGTTCAATTTCACATGAAAAATGTACTCTTCATCAAATTGTCTAACTTCAACGGTTTTTGTGTTATTCGCTCTTGAAGAGATTCATATTTTCTATACTTATGACATGTTAATACTTTTATTTATTAAATTAAGAATGTGAAATCTCTGAACTACTGATAGTAAACACCCAAATATGAAGATTCAGTTCATAATACCTCATAAAAATATTGCTGGTTTATATAAGAGATGCAATTTCAAAATATCTTCTCCTTAACCACCCTGTATCTCTAGAACCAGCAATATTTTTATGAGGCATGTTGGGCTCTGATTCTAACATAACACAAAAACCGTTGAAGCTAGACAATTTGATAAGGAGTACATTTTTCATGTGAAATTGAACGAGCTTCCAGATTTTCCACTCATTTTGATTATCAATGTTTTGACATACAAGATATGTAAATTATCGAAATAACAGAGTGCCACTAGCGCTCTCTATGAGTAATTCAAAATAAGTTGCAAATTCATATTCCTCATGTCAGAAAACCTAGAAATACAAGATTTCATGTTCATGCTGTTAAAACTAACAAAGTTATTGTGAAATTTTGAAATGAAATCTCTCCCTAGAACACCTTGTATCTCCTAAACCAGCAACATTCTCATCAGGCATATTGGGCTGAATCTCATTATCTAGTGTTAACTTCTGTAGTTCAGAGATTTTCCATTTTTGATGAATCACCCTGTATAATGTGAAATATTCATTTAAACATCGTTCTGCTTCATGGATAATTTGTTGCGCCCTGTCTCTAGACGCCAGTGTGTCTGACACTTCTGACAGTTTGACATTACCAACTTTGAAAAAAGAAATTCAGAGTGTCCTGATGGAAGGTGGGTGTCTTAATGTGTTCATCGAAGACGCAAAATAGAAAAATAATGGTACAATTCTCGTGATGACTTCGATCAGTACAGTTGAACTACAAAGGTTACGTAACGAAAAGAAACAAAATGAATTGCTAATTTTCGCATTCCTTCAATAATGGTTTCGGTAACACGCCATCATGTTATGAAACCATCAATTATGTGTAAAAAATACGTGTGTTCTGATGGACATACATAGAATGAACAAGATGGTTGTCCTGAGCATTTCATTTGATTGATGACACCATAACAACTGCGTGAGCAATGAACAGTGACAGGTATGTTATTGAAGATGTCCACAGGCTTTTATAATCAAGGCCACAGGAAAATAATTCTGGAGTCCTGTGTCCTATGATATGTATTTAAAAAAAAAATGATTGTTATTATATGAATTCGAATTATTTCATATTTGGCCCTTCGGAAATGAAGTATGTCCATATTTCAGATTTATTTTTATTTTCATGAACAGAGAGTTGATAAATCTCCACGAATGATGATAATAATGACAATAATTTTCATTATTCAGATTCAAATCATCAATAATATAAATGCACATAAACATTTTTTTTAATAAACGAAGATAAATCACAGAAGTAGTATTAACTACTATGTATGTGATTTCCATGGAAGAATTGAAATTGAAATTGATAAAATAGTATAGATAAAATGAAAAATCGATAAAAAATTGGTAAACATTAGCGAGTTTTGGCACATTTATATAGGTAAATAAAAAGGATACATCAGATTCTTGATCAAATAGGGGTTGTTGAAAATATTGCATTCACCTGATTAAAATGGTTTACCAATTAATTTGTTATATGACATAATATTTATGATTTTCACTCGCAATAATACTAGATTTATGTATTATTATCGGGCTGAGATGACACCCAGGTGTCCCAGGTGGCTTTCTCACATCCGTGATGGTTTTTATTGTTGCTCTCGAATGGAGGTACTTTCAAGGCCATGTCTAGAACCACGCTAAAGTGGATCTTGTTTTGAGAATCCCTCCAAGGGAAACGTCATAAACGAAGTAAAATTAACGTTTAGCGTGGATCTTTCCCTCTTAATTAATAATTCATGATAATTCGGCGTGGAGCATTCCCTTGTGATTTGCTAACGCTAATTTGGCGTGGAGCATTGCCTTATATGATTAATCCACGGTATTTCGCATAGTGAGTAGAGGCATTTTTAATTATCTTTGTTTATAGATATTTCCCCCTTCATATGTATTTTCGGTACACTCCATTCCGAAATTTGAGTTTTTTTCTTTTAGAGCGCACGAATGAAAATCCCTATAATGTTCGAAGAACATCGTGCGTGCCTTGGGAGGATATAGGGAGAGGAGGTATAGGTATTATTTTTTTTTTACTTCTGGGTTTGGTTCATTTTCGTTGAATCTGGTACAACTCACAGCTGATTTTGGTACAAAATATTTTAACGTTGTGGCAACACTGGTTGCCGTCATACACATAATATGCCCTACTGGCTGTCCGGCCCGGCGTCGCACGGTTGGTGCACCCATTTTGAAAAAATAAGACAATTTTTGTGTTTACCTATAGCTACTATTAGTAATATTAGTACTATTATATACCCAGTATTGGTTTTGGTAGGTTGGATGGTGACAAATGCGCTGCGACCTATCAGATCTATTGTGCCCCATCTGCTTCTGCTATATCAAGGATTTCTTGTTCATAGCAGCCCCTCAAGATTCAATTCCTTCAGGAATTTGAAGATTTTGAGGGGATCTAGTTGTGGTATTTCTTCCACAGTCAGCTGGTGTGTTCCCAGTATGTTCAATCTTTTGTGATGTACAGCGTCACACTCCATCAGTATGTGATGGGGTGTTTCTGGTTCTTCCTCACAGAATCTGTAGGTGCCTTCCTCCTGTGAACCTAGCTACCTCAGGTGTTCTTTGAGTCTGCAATGCCCCGTTAGAAATCCCGTTTTTGCTTTGAGACTTCCTTCGCCTTAGCCTGCCGCAGTCCTGGAAGACTTCTCCATTGCCTGGCTCTCAAGGCTCCTTCTGCCTTCTCAAGTTCCCCTTGGAAATAGGAATTTCCAATGCCGCAGAATGGATCTGGTCCGATCAGTGGCGTTGAGGCCCCTTGTCGTGCAAGAGTGTCTGCTTGTTCAATCCCCTCCACTCCGATATATGCCCTCGCACCCAGAG
Source organism: Phaedon cochleariae (assembly GCA_918026855.4). Lineage (NCBI taxonomy): Eukaryota > Metazoa > Arthropoda > Insecta > Coleoptera > Chrysomelidae > Phaedon > Phaedon cochleariae. The sequence continues at coordinate 15,062,222 of OU896709.1, read as the reverse complement.
GAGGATCACTTGATTGTTACTGCCTAGCTCTCAGTAGCTCGTTAAATTTCCTTATGCATTCCAATACCATCTTCAAGTTGATTTATTAAGAGCTCAATGCTTTGATGGCTGCTTGGCTATCGGATGCAATCGCGATATTCTTCTCCCGGTATTTTCTGTCTAGGTTGAACTGGATGCATCTTTCTATGGCGTGTATTTCCGCTTGAAAAATGCTGGGAAATTTTCTCATGGATTCGGAGTATTTGGTACGAGGCCCAAAGACTCCTGGTCCAGTTCTCTCGGGTGTTTTAGACCCGTCCGTATACCAAGTATTGGTGTTCCTTCCCAGCGATTCGATGGATTCTATGCTCCATTCGCGCTTGTTACTCAGTTCCACTCGAAAGTTCTTCTCAAAACTGAAGTTCCTAATGATTTGGTCTGTTGGAAAAGACCAGCGAGGTGTGCAATCTCAGTGGGGGGTGAGCCCATTGCACTGTGCGTTTTCCCTCTCAGTCCGACCTTGGCTAACCTGAGATGTGCTCCATAGGCAGTATTCCTCACCATGATGTGTAGAGGTGTGAGAATATATACTTACTTACACCTATTTTCATTCTCTCAGTATCTTTTGTTTTTTTTTGTTGTTTTACGTCGTTTTACGTATTCAAAATTTGAACCCAATCGGTCAAGCCGTTTAGTAGTTGATGTACCGACAGCAGCGCCTCCTATATCGCGTCCAATTGTATTTTCGAATCATCAAGGAAACCCTCGAAATACCCATATTCAATTCGAAAAAGATAAGCACGGAATGATGATTCCTACTAGCTGTTGTCCTATTACCCGTTTCCCCGTAGGAATGAAGCATTTTCCCGCGTTCTCCTGAAAAGTAGCCTTTGTTCATCAAGGATACTGTCGGCTTCTAATGGTGATAACAATACAATACAAACAAAAAACCAGACACACAAACCATAGATTAATTTAATCTATGCACAAACTAACAAATCTTTCCTCTTTTTAATATAACATCAGTATATGTAATGATTCGACAACGAACTGTAAAACATTCGAGCAGCCATTGCAGCAAAAAAAATTAAATTCTCAGGCGTTCAAAAGTAAACTATTGAAAGAGGGTTTACTTTATTGACCACATTGTGTGATAATCGGTTTGAAGTGTTCTATCATAATACATTCTATTTTATTCAAACTGAGTATGAAATGTTTCGGATTCCAATGGACACTTTTTTGTATATTTTTGCATTGATATAGATAGGAATTTATCAATATTGTTTATGCAAATGATTCTATATATGCTTCAATTTCTAGTTTATTCTTCATACCTATTCTAACGTAAATAATATTTCATAGCAACGTTCCTGCACGTTTAATATTTGCTTTGTCGTTTATCACAAGAGTCAACACGAGGTACATATGCCTTAATGATTAGAAACTTGACAAGGCCCTGAGCTCTGTTTACAGAGAACGTTGACTTTTCTTATCCGAAATGTACTTAGTAGGATTCCATATTCACATTGCACTTATTTTTCCATCCACTTTATAACGCTTCAACTATACGGATTGAAACACATTTTTTATTATTTACTCTAATAGTAATATTATACACGAATTACAGAAAAAATAATTCTTATATAATATAGTCGAGCTGTATAAGTTGATGGAATAAGCAATCATCAAGGAGTGAATAATCGTATATGTAGAAGGTTGTTTCGATTTTGCTTAGAGCTAGCAGAAAGATGACAATTCAAATGAAAGTTCAGAGCATTCCATTCAATACATTGAATAAATTCAGAAATGAGTGAAAGTTATTGAATTACTGATCTCTGCAACTCATATTGATCATGTTACCCAGATAGAACACAACATTTTCAAGTCATGGAAACCATCTATCCTTCTCAAAGATTTTTTCAAAGAAAAAACAAAATAACAAAGACCGACTCGGTGTTATTTTGTTTTATCTTCAACAAAATTATTGGTTGAATATTGAATCAACTTGGAGTTGATACAATAATGTTCTGCGATCTTGGTCCTACATTGAAATTCAATCATGATGCTTTTTGACAGGATATTTATATCGGACATCAATTTTGAGATTCAAGATTTTTTTATTTTCACAAAAGAATACAGTGGTTAATCATTAACACCATTTCCTAAGATCTAAATTACCTATATACAAGACTTTTGTAGGTGAAATGGACAGCTGTATGATATTAAAATGACTCACTGGAGTAGACTCCGCTAGGCATTGTAGCCTGTTTTGTAATGTCTAAATCAGCAAGGCATTTGTACAAGTGTGTAATGGTATTCGAATGGCATGTGCAGTATACTTATAATTTTTGTGAAAATCGATAGAGAAAGAGAGAAAAAAAATCTGATTAGGATTCAAAAGAGATTGGATAAATTGAAACACTTGGAACTTGATGTGATGAATATCTATTTCAGTTGAAGAATAAAAATTTTTTTGGTGCTTCTGTATATAATTTTTCGCTTCTTTTTTGGAAAGTTTGAGAGATGTAATATCTTTGAGATTTTTTAGTGAAATGTTGAATATTTTAGGGCCGTAAAAAAGAAAAGAATTTTGGGTGACTGTTTTATTGAAGAATTCGATTTTTAACTCTAGGTTCATTTTGATCGAGTTTCTCTTGAAATTGTCTTTGTGAAATCTGTTCGTTTATGGAACATTCTTATCAAACAGTTATAACTGTATAGTGAATGAATATTCATAATATTGGTTTCTTGATATAACTCTCTTGTTGAAAACAGTCTATTTTTTTCAAGATGAGTTTTAATAAAATATTTTGGGCTGTTTGTAATGGATTAATAGCAGTTTTGAAAGCTGCACCCCAAGCAGGAATACCATATTTTATCATAGATTCGGCAAGAGAGGTGTAAAGTATGAAGTATGAGAAGAATAATCAATCAATATTGGATTTCGTCACTGCAAAAATATATACACTTCATGTATCTATTGACGTAATATTGGTTGGTATCAATATCACTGATATATATTGGGGATATTTTTAACTTCAATGTTCAGTGAGAACGCAATTATAATGTTTTACCACCACTAGCTATAGAACCTACCATTATTTAGGTACTCTTTTTGAAGGCGTAAAGTGTTTTTTTAGTACCAAGGTGATTTTCGTCATTTTATGAACCACTAGTCAATAAAGACATAGCCACCTCTGGTATAATTAATCCGAATTCACTGTTCTAATGCGATATTCACAGGATTGGCACTCGAATCTAGTAGGTATTTTTCATTAACGACTTGTCATATGCTGTCATGGTGTCTAGATTTTAATTAGAATTGAGAAGAAGTGCTTTCATATAGTGAGATAGGTCCACATTTCAGCTTCACAGAACTATAATAATTGAAATATAGTGCAAGTGGTGAAAAATATTTAATATACACCTTGGTAGTAAAAAATATAATTACCGCGGGACCGAATACCCCTCGGCTGAAGCCTCAGGATATACTCTTGGTCCCTGGGTAATACTTATATACTTTACTACCTGGGTGTGTACATAATTATTATACCTCCAGGAAGCACATGAATATGGAGAATTTCGAAGCCATATTGTCCTAAATAAGAGATATTGGTGTAGTATACACACTCAGGAATCCGCCACCTCATAGTGAAAATTCACAATGAATTATCAAATGAGTTCCTGATGGCTTCACTATAGGGGTTCCTCAGGATTCTATCCCATAGGGCCGTTATTGTTGTTACTATTTGTAAATGTATAGTTAGCATGTTTGCATAAATTATGAGTTAATTTTCACCTTCATAAAACGCTGCCCAATTCGATCAAAGTAAAGTTCATTTCCCCTTTTACATGCTAAACTTTTAGTTGACTCGACTCTGATTTGAACTTTGATCATCATATCAATCATGAATGCTATAAACTAAATAAAATTTTCTATGGAATTCTACCAATGAAATCGGATCTCAACAAGAAAACTAATAAAGCTTTACTATATGCATTATTTGCGTACTATTATCTTACATACAATATAACATATTGGGGAAGTGCTAATGATTTCAACAGAGTTTTAGTATCGCAAAAGAGAATAGTAAGAATGATTTTCGATTTTGACTATCCTACAGAATGTCGAAAAAACGAGAAATATTAAAAACATTTGCAATATTAACAGTATCATCTATTTAGATATAAAGTGTGTCCATTTAAACATGAAATACTAAATCAACTTCCAACAACAGTCTCATATCCATGATTACAAAGCAAGAACCAAAAGCCACCGAATACCTAGGTACTTACGAAACAAGTTAAATTTTCACCTCTAGATAACGATCTTTTCGCCTCATCTATGCCGCATCAGCTGAAGAGAAGTAAAGACTGGAGATCTATGCTAGAAGTCGACTAGTTTTCTAGTTTAGTTTATTATATTGATATGAAATTCCAGAAAATTCCTGAATTAATACTGAATTTGGTTCATCAAAACAATTTGTCGATTGGAATTGGAATTGGAATAACATTTTCTCTTGAATCAACGAAATATTTCATAGGATCAACCAAATAAGTCATTGAATCGGCCAAATATTTCATAGAATCAACTGAATATTTGAATGAATCAATATCTTGTTATTTTGAATCAAATAACATGATTTTTTTGAGCCAATTCAATATATTTTCATGAATGATTCATGAATGTGCTTCATTGAATAAGATCAGGAGTTCATGCAAGACATATTTACTTGATTCAAACTTCGCATTCGCTCTGAAACAAGATATATATTTACCCATTTCAACATTATATTTTATCGTGCATAAATGACTTATACTCCCTTCATCAAATTAAATTTTGCTTGATACAACAATTCCTTTTTTTCGTGTATGTCATGAATGATAGCTGCCAAATATTGCGACAAAGTTTCTAAATATTAAAGTGCAAATATTCCCAGATCATAAAAGTGGTATTGATGCAATATTTGTTTCCAATATCGATTGAACATTCTAATATTAGTTCAATATGATGAAACCAGCACCCATAATATAGTATATTATGTAACAAGTGTTATAAACATCCTTTTAGTAACGAGTATTTTGAGCACGAGCGGAGCAGAGCGGAGTGAGTGTTTAATAAACGAGTGTCTAGAAGACTTTATAAACGCGTTACATACTATGCTTTTTCTACGAACTCCGAAAATTAAATTAACATACCTGCTATTCCTGCTAACCTTCTAAATAATTCGAAAGGAATGGGAATTGAGAACATTATACATGCAACTGCATGCAACCAGCGAGACACATATAAGTGATATTGGTTGTAGATGTGTTCAGTCCATTGATAACTAACCTTTGTTTCACTTATTGTCATGCTTAGCGCAGAATAAATAAATTGTTCTCAATGATGGATGCCTCATTTTTACACTTTTTGAAGATATGCAAGTACCAAGACATTCTCTTCGATTTCACTTTCGTCCACATTTCGCATATATTTTGAATGATGAATTCTGATACAATTGAAAATTGTCCGGATAATTCTGAAATGACTGTTGACAGTTTCTACAATTGACAGGCCAGACATGTCCCAAATTGCTGAAGCTGTGTTTGAACTGTGTTGCCATAGTAATGTGTTCAAGAAATCGTGTTGCCATGGTAACGTGTTTAATATTTTGAATAAATCACAGATCGTCAATCCGTGATTAATCGATCATTTAGCGTGGTACATATCCGTACGCTGAATCCCATTTTAGTTTTGTGAGTAGAAAAAGTATATTATCTAAGGGATAAGACATAGGACAGCAAAGAGGATGAGGCAAGGTTATGCGGTATAACAAAAATTTCTATAATAATGATAACTCGGTGGTCGAGAGCGTGAATGCGCTGAGTTCGTATGGGGACTCCCACCGACACATAGGTTCGAATCGAGGTTCGAATCCTAGTTAGGCCATGGATGTTTGTGTCTGTATGCTCACCTAGCCCCACACAAGATTTGACTTATGGGGCGTTTGGTCTCAGTGCTGGGACCAACGAGGTTATGCAATTGCAAAAAAAAACTCTTCAGGGATGATACAGACCAAAAAGTGACTATAAGGAAACCATATCTACAGCCCAAACAAGGGCGAAACCACGATTCTCAGAGAAATACAAGCTCCATATCAGGACAGCACAGAAGGACGATTGGTCTAGCAGTCTAGCAGAAAAAAAATCAATGAATCATTTGGTTGATTCAATGATATATTTGGTGAATTCGATGAAATATTTGGTTAATTCAATGAAATATTCTGTTGATTCAATGAAATATTTCGTTGATTCAAGAAGAATTGTATTTCAATTCGACAAATTGTTTTGTTGAACGAAATTTAGTATTAATTCGGTAGTTTTCTGAAATTTCACATCAATAGAATAAACTAAACTAGGAAACTAGTCGACTTCTAGCATAGATCTCCAGTCTCTACTTCTACAGCTGATGTGAAACTATTTCGGATTGCTAATCATCCTAAGTTCGATTTATCCAGCTGATATTTCAAACACGTATATAATGAATTCGAGGCAGGCATAGACGAGGCTAAATGATCGCCATCTAGAGGCGAAAATTTAACTTGATGTAGAATGAACACAATAATTCATTGATATTACATATATTTCGTTGCTCTATTCAACCAAATGATCCGTCCGCGATACGAGTTCATTGCTACATCGGAATAAGAAGACTTAAATGTTGTGTCAAAGATATATTCTCATCAAAATGATCATTATCTCATCAAATCAACAAAATGTTTATAGTTGGATCAACATCGACAATATTTTGAATCGACATAATTTGTTTTTGAGAAAACCATATATTTTGTTGATGGAATTGATGTTATATTGTTGATTCAAATAGATTACATTCTTGATTTTAACAAGCTGCTTCCATGAAATGATCATGGATCTGGTTGATTCAACAAAAAATCGCCCAGTCCAACGAAAATAATTCAAACATAAATAGTTTGTTGATGCAACAAATCTTTTTTTTCCGTGTAGCAGCGTTACAGTAAAAGCTTGAGAGTGAGTGAAAGCCCCTAATCTTATCTTATCTAATTGACAATATTTATTAACCTTATTACTGTACATGATCTTAATGTTTTTTACTCGCTTCTGTACACTGTACCCATCATCACCATCATTCAATGTGAAAGGTTATCATTCCCTTTCTCAGTATTCTATTATTTTCATGTAATACTGACTTCATATTGTTTCCTTTGATACTGGCACAGTCACATTTTGAGCTGAATTGACTCAAAGTCTCAACAACAATGGCAGCTTCCTTGAAGTCGTTCGCTCATTATATTCGAGCCAAGTCAAATATGATTATAATTTCTCAGAAATACAGATTCTTCGCAACTTCACGGAAATAGATAGTAAACATTTGTTATTAAGAAAGTCAGTCTGTTAGCTATAGGATGAAATTCGTCATCTAATTAATTTCTCATCTGAACCTATTATCAGGGCTGAAAGATCCATGATATGAATTCTGGTATGAGTATTATCAGGAATCTTTTTTCTGAAAATTCTCGACATGCGTCAACGATTCAATATGTTTTCCTACATTTTGCAAGCAACATTGAAAATATATTACTTCACTTCAGGGGTAGTTGAAGCCACCCTAAACAAGCAAACCCTATATGGCTTGTGACCCCTCATTGGAAAGGTGATGGAAAGAGGAATCTAGCGTTTTCTATAGAGCTGAAAAATATATGAATGTGCCATGCAACCCCCCCCTCCCCCTTCGGGAACTTCATAGGTATGTAAAAATGTAGGTATTTTCAATAAATGAAAAAAATTAGTGCATGTCTTTATAGCCAGAAACTTCGCAACAGCTCTGAGGAATTGCGAATTTGCAATTACACTTTGCTGTTTTGCAAATATAATTTCGATAACACTGCCACTCAGTAAGTTGCTCCAAACAAAAAACTCAGACAAAAAACAAACTAACGATGTTGTTAGTATTACTCTTCTGACGCTTCAAAATAAAAGGGATGATATTCTAAATACTATCTAAGTATTTCGAATTGAGCCAAACAGAAATTAAAAGAACTGAATGTCGAATTCTCGATGCCGAGAATAACAGGGAGAATGGTTCCTACGGCTTCCTCAGTGGATGACCATTACAGAATAACTGTTTTCCTCCCATCAGTATTATTCTTGATCAGAAAATAAATTGAATCTATACAACCTTCACCTTTGTGTGCCATCAATAACTAAAAACGAAACAGAGATGAGGAAATATATGAGGTATGAGAAATATACTTGAACAGTTCTCGACCATTTTTGAGGAGAATGATGAAATGTCCTTTCAGAACATCGTTTCTGAAATGTACATAATATGGAAGAAAATGAGAGATACTAAGCAAAATATATCAAACAATGGTATAACCCAGGGTATAACCAGCGTAGCATCATGGTTAGAGCGTCAATGTTCTATTCACGTTGAATTCCCGGTAGTGAGTTCGATTCCCACCACGACCGCAGAAAGGACCCCGCACGTTACCCGCACCGCAATCGGGGGGAAATTGGCTTTCGGTGAATTTTCTCGAATTTTGGATATATCGTAGAACTCGTGATGCTGATCAGATGACCCAACTATCAACGCTTTAAATTCAATAGTTTGTATTATATAGGGTGCTGAAGTTGACTTTTTCAAAATTTCGAATGGTCATTGTGAAGTTTCCTTTTTGAATACCAAAATCAAATCGACTACGTTTTGTTCATTTATGTGGCCGGTCGAAATCCACTATAGAGGTCAATGATATCTGCACTTAATCACGATATACAGAGTTGGTCCAAATATAGCAGATGTTCCAATTATTTCCGAAAAAGTGAGCGGTTAAAATCAATACATTTTTGGACATTTCGTGAAATACTAATATCCATTCATGATAATTGCATTTCTTGTATCAGACTACATATTATACACAAGATGTTTCCATGAAACCGCACCCGTTCTGATATTCATATCCATCGAATGATTGGAATCCCGTAAAACTTGTTGAGGAAGTTGATAATTCCTGATGACAATATTTTATGCGATACCCCAATTATACAGGGTGGTTGTGAAAGTAGTAGTGGAGTTTTCTTGGAGTTGACGTACTCAGGATTTTTGTCTTGTTTCTCAATTGCTCTGGAGTACGTCAACTCCAAGAAAACTCCACTATTACTTTCACAACCACCCTGTATAATTCAGGTATTTGCATAAAATATTGTCATCACGAATCATCAACTTCCTCACCAAGTTCTACGGGATTCCAATCATTCGATGGATATGAATATCATCAGAACGGGTGCGGTTTCATGGAAACTTGAACATCTTGTGTATAATATGTAGTCTGATTCAAGAAATGCAATCATCGTGAATCGATGTTGATATTAGTATACTACGAAATGTCCAAAAATGAATTGATTTCAACCACTTACCAACTCTGTATATCGTGAGTACGTGCAGATATCATTGAACTCTATAGTGGATTTCCATCGGCCACATGGACAAACAAAAGGTAGTCGATTTGATTTTGGTATTCAAAAAGGAAACTTCACAATGGCCAATCGATTTTGAAAAAGTCAACTTCAGCACCCTGTATAATCCAAACTATTGAATCTTAGAGCGTTGATAATTGGGACATCTGATCAGCATCACGAGTTCTACGATATGTCCAAAATTCGAGAAAATTCACCAAAAGCCAATTCTAAGGAAGTGTTTTGGGTCACACGTCATTCCTTGCTCGCACAAGTCTCTTGAAGACTTTTGAGGGTTGCTCGTAAGGGAGCAACCGAATGATGGATAAGAACAATTTAAGAACAAAAAAAACTGCCCTGAAGGAATGTAACGAACATTTGTTTCCTAACATGAACATTCTTCTGTAACTATTATGTTGCGTGCCTGTGAGTGTTGCATCTTCTGAAAGAAGTTTTTCAACACTCACAAGACTGAAAGATTGGATAAGATCCAGAAAAGTCCAAGGCAGGTTAAATGGAATGGTATTAATGCAAATTCACAGGGGCATCTACAGCAGTCTTAATGTTGATGATATCATCCAAAGATACGCTAGGCAGAAGAATAGAAGAAGGATTTGTCTTCTTTATTCTATATATTTTCATTTTTGTCTGTTCCATTTGTTTTGGTTTTGAGGAGAAATATTTATATTCACTTTTGTACCCAAGTTTTTTAAGAGAAATATTTTTATTCACTTTTTTACCCAAGTTTTTCAATAGAAAAAATTTTTTATCCACTTCTTCAATCCAATATGATTTGTTACAGGATTCTACATATATTGATGGAAAATGAATAGTTTGAACTTGTTTTTTTACACCAGTAATTTCGATACTTGAAAGGAAACTAAAGATTTCATGTTTACTTCAACCAATTTTTTTAATGAAGAAGCATTTGTCCCAGAAGGTTACCATATAATTTCTCTTCCACGCTAATCTTATTGAGCCGTGCCCCCTCCCCTCAAAAATCGTCTGGATCCGCTCCTGTCGCACGACTAATATCTGAGATATAGAGGGGCGGCGTTTAAAGTGATACACGCTGTATACGAATTGTTTTTTCAAATAGTATACATATATTCAGCACATCAATATACAACATTCTAAACGAATATTCCCGTTATATCAGATTTTTCGTAATTCTTTTAATCAACGAAAGATTCCCTCTCGAAATTTGAGTATAAATCGAAAGAGAAATTACTACAGTGGTGCACTTTGGGTGAAAAAGGGGTCTCATCCCAAATTTTATTTTGGTCCCTATATTTTTTTATTGATTCCATTCGATAGTATACGACCTTTCTAAGTGTTCGAAATATCCGTATTCATTTCAATGTCATGCACCCTGTACCTATATAATGTATAAAGAGTTAGAATTCTGAGAATTCTGATTAGACAGACATATATATTTGAATTCAACAATAATAATTGAAGATGATGAACAGTTTGAACAAAAATTGTTAAGCCTGCAGGTTGAATGTGATTAGAAATAATTATATACCTATTGAAAGTTTTGATATTCGAAATCCCAGATATCGTGCAGTCAGATAGATTGTGGGTTGGGAAATTGCATGTAATGGTGAAGAAATATTAATTCCGTGATAACCAGACATCTTAATTTTTTATGTATCACGTGAAATCAACTTGCCAAAATTATTTGATTTCTAATGCGTGCTTCGTATGGTATATCGAAAAAAATTGTCTCGTGCTATACAGGGTGTCCCTAAAAGGTCTTTACAAAAACTTACCACATATTCCTCAAACCAAAACAATTCGATACAAGTAATTTCACCTCAGTACAAAGTTGTTTGAGTTTGGCCACTATACGGCTCCGAAGTTACAATTTTCAAATTGTTTTTACTGCATAACCCTGAAACGGCTCATGAGATTTTACTCAAATTTGGTGTGTTGACAAAGCTTTCTTGGGCAATAAAACCCATGTCATGATTATGATGAATATCATTCCATGGGCGTAGAACTTTAGATTTTTTCAGTGAATAAACATCTAAAACTTCTACGCAAATGAAAAGAAGGGGGTTTGAATGACATGGAATGGAGTAGACTGTCAGGATTGTGACAAGCAATATATATAGGTCAATTCAAAAGATCCTTATCAGATAGGATCTCCTCTCACAAAGGTGATAGTAGACTGCATCCGGAAAGATGTGCTTTGGCAGAACATGTTAACAGTTTGGATCACACAATGGTTTATGGTGCAGTGAGAATTCTTTAGCAACATGAATCAAACAGAACTAAAAGAACTTTTATGGAAATGGCCCACATATCCCAGGTCTCTAATGCTATAAACAAACGCACAAATATCAACCATTTGAGTGAAATCTATTCTTACCTACTTTGAAATGATAATGCGGAACAGAACATTACACAACCAAAATAGTTCCATCCTTGTCGAAATTAACAGTTTCTCAATGTTGACGTTTCTCAACAAATTCCCAACCTCAAACGGACATTTTTACTTGTGGACATAGTAACAATCTCTTCTTCTTCTTTTTCACAAACTGACTGGAAACTACTATAGTTATAAACCACATCAATATACCTGACAATAATTGATATACACAAGATCTTCTATTTTTTGAAACGGAAGAAACAGGCATTCCTAACCTAAAAGAATTCGAAGAATTTGAAGAATGTGAGAAATGTGACTTGCAACCTTTTTTTCATCAAGTTTTAAAATTTTAAATTTACAATAAATAAGTAACTGTTGAGTGTAATTATACAAATGTTAGTCTCCAATATGTCCACGTGAGCAATTTTGCGCAGATATGTCACCCTATTTTTAACAATTTTATATTTTTAACAACGTTGTAACTAACCTCGCCAAAGATGTAAGTACAAGGCATGGCCATTGTGTTTTCCAATGTTTTTACACTCCTCAATCATTGTAGTATTCCTTATGATGGAAATAAACATTTCCGAAAGCTTGGATAAACTTAAAAGAATATTCCTTTCACACTGCTGCACCCCCCAATATACACTGGTTTCATTCCTACTGGTCAGCAACGACTTGCCTTCCATAAAAAAGTTACTTTTCCACACGATTCAATCAAGTACAAGTACTTTTGGAGCAACATACATACAACATAGATTGGCCTTCCTGGGATACAAGAATGGGACCACAGTGAATCAATGGAAAAAGTTCTTGAGTTTGTATTGATTTCAGGAAATAAGTATGTGCTAAAAACTAAATTGAATTGTACCATTGATCAATGATCATCATTGATTCACCCGAGCTTTCGGTCATCATATTCATTGTTTCACACCACAAACATTCAAATCGTCTGTTTTATAAATTTAACTATACGCTGAAGTGTCTGTATATTTTCAGGAGACATAAAACACCAAAACCCCGACTATAGTAAAGTTAATGTCAACATATTTTCTGGATTAACAAAAGTCATGTGGTATCGTAAATCGACTTCGAGTGTTTAATGAGTGTTTTTATAGAGCTCCCACAGTGAAAGCTTTGTTTGAGAAGAATATTGAGCGTCTGCTAGGACGAATTCGATGACATTGACAAAAACACAGAAACGACAGTAGGTACTTGACCTAGGGAGGTCAGTGAAGACATTATTCTTTTAATAGTCTTTTTAAGTGGATCAGACGCAATGATTCTTTGGTTACATAGATTTTCATAGGTTTAGAAAGTTCATCAATTCCAACTAACAAACGAAACTGTTTTTCTATGAATATTTTTCTATAGCCCTTCACTCGTGAATAGGGTTGTTGAATGTTATTCAGCTAGTTCAGAAAACCGCTCCAAATATAGATGAGGCTAAATCAGGATGTTTTATATCTATCATTCAGCCAACAGGTTTTCTAACTTTTTCTTTATTCTCAAGTAGGAGGAAAAATATCCGATTTTTCTAGATTCCATCAGGCATTTTCTTTCCACGTCTCAATAAATGAAAATTTCGCTATTCAGTGACTCTTTCTTTGTAAAATGTTAAAGGATTTTGAAACATATGAAATTGTACTGATCTTGGGATGTTTCGGGAACGAGTCTGCTGCTCCGTGACAAAAGTTAAAAAAAAAAGTGTGATTACAGGGTGTTTTCAACAGTGATCTTGAGTTTATCGTTTTCATACTTCGATTTTAGAAGTAAATAACACGTTCTATTCATATCAACAGTATGTGGAAGAAATGTTATTGTCTCCATTTAGAAGAATGTTAGCAGATTCTTCGTTTTTGTTATTTTCTATGATTTTCAATATTATTCCACTCTGCCATATCATGTTGTCCATTCTCAGTAAAGATGTGTATAACTAATACCGGGTGACCATTTATATTCTGATCCATTCCAACTGCTCATGTCTCCGAAACATGCTGAAACTATTCAATTTATCGTTGTGCGGTTTGGACTTCTCTATTTTGATATTCTTCAAGGTTTTTGACTGGTTCACCTTCTCACCTGAACTTCCGGTTCTACCGGAAACAAACAAGCCTTCATTCAGGTATAGGGCAACTTTGATAACATTGCATAATCTCATAAACCATTCCACAAGCAGTAGTTGTTTCAAAGAGTTATGACTCTAATAGTTTTCTAGAAGAACATAACTTGTTATACATTGTTAGATGGAGAAAAGACCAGTTTTATGAATGTGCAAAAATATTCAGGGTGATTCAATGAAATAAAAAAGTTGCCCTATACATGGATTATTGCTTGTTTGTTTCCGGTAGAACCGGAAGTTCAAGTGAGAAGTTGAACACGTCAAAAAAACTTGGGAAACATCAAAATAAATAGACTAGTCCAAACCGCACAACGATAACTTAAATGGTTTCAGAGATATGAAATGGGTCAGAATATAACTGGTCACCCGGTATTAATTTGCCGATGTCTTCACTTTATTTTAGTTATCTATATATTTGTCCTTCCTGGGAGAGGTCTCTTCGTTTCGCCTGTTCAACTATTTCCACAAACACAAGGTAAAAATCCTTGGACTGGTCGATTTTGATTTTCAGAAATCTAATTTTTCACGTTGAATTTTTCAGTCAGCTGTAACCTTTTTATCCTACATAGCAACCCATTCAAAAATTTCTATTCAACGGGTGAAATTCGGAACAGTAGAAATATTCAAAATTCATTGTAATTTTAATCCAAATTATTGGTGAGGGTAGGTAAGGAAGGTACCTTTTGATACACAGTGGCGAATTTAAAGGGGATGGAGGTACGCAGACGCAGATTGCCAATATTGAAATATTTGTCATTGGACCCATTATACATCAGGTACTTCAGTGACACATTTTATATACAGGGTGTTCCAGAGTTATGGTGACAAAAGCCTAGGGGAGATTCCTCTCAACAAGATATGAAAAAAAGTTCATATGAACATGGGCCCAAAAATGCTTTGTTTCCGCGATTCAGGGTGTAAAAGTTTGAGAAATAAATGAGTTTTCTATTAATATCTTGAAAACGCTTAAGCCGATTTGGAATATAAGTGCTGTGATGCGTTTACGTTGGGTCAGGTACGCACCAGATAGCTATCTGGGACAGCTCAGCACTGATGAGATCCAACAGTTCGAAACCAGTCTGCAGGTAGTCATGCATTCCTGAACCACTTAGGCGCAGCTCGGCGTTTAGGAAGGAAGCACTTGAGATGTTATTCGTCTATTCGAATGTTCTGCGTGACATATAGACAGGAAAGTAGTTGATTTTTTCTGGTTATCTATCATTTTCGTTCATTTTATGAACTATTGTGGTAATAACTTTGAGTTTCTCTCTCTTTGTGACCATTGCATTCCACTTTGAGTATTTGGCTTCATCCTAGTTGAAATTTTTATGGTAATTTGGCGTATCAGTTGTAGGAAGAACTGTACGCCTTTTTGAATAGTCTTTTCGTGAGGATATTTGACTTGATGTGGCAATGCCGAACACTATGACGGTTGAATCGTATATTGTCAAAAAAATTAAAATCCGAAGTGCCGTTTACACGAATGCCAACTGTATTACCGATAAGATCGAGATGTGTGACTGTACACTCTGAAGGTTCAAGAATAACTGATTTTTATTAAATTGTTTATTGAGCTAGAAAGGTAGGTCTCTATAAGCTTTACCGAGAATAATAATTAGGGCTCGGTATTACCATCCTATAACCAGATGGTCATGAAAGATCAATGTGAATATTACAATAAGTATAGTTGGCATTTCGTAGAAAGGTAGAAAAAACCCTTATCGGGAAAAACCCAACACTTCGGATGATGAAATATGTACAGAGTATTAAATTTAATATGGTATACAGGATAATTATTTAAATACACAAATATATACACAAGTGGGAAAATTCCCCACAGCACCCCCCTGCCAGTGATGAAGTCACGAGAAACCAGCCTGCAAACGATCAGGAAATCTAACTCGTCTTCCTGATCTGGTGGTTCGTGGTTCGCTGCTAGGTCCGGGAAGCGCCGCGGCGGGGCGTGCTGCACCTGGTAGAGGTGGGTCTACGGTAGGGGTGGTCCGGTGGGGTGGTATTATGGTAATGGTTTGTTCCTGGGTCTGCAGTGGTTCAGCGTCGTCTTGAAGTTCCGGTGATAGCATATACGCTGGCTTTAGACGCTCTATTGTGACAGTGACGTCACGCCCACGTATATGTATCACGAATGTCTTATCCGACCTTTTAATGACTTTGAACGGCCCATCGTAGGGCTGCTGCAGCGGGGATTTCGGGCCATCGTGACGCAGGAACACATACTCGGTGGTAGCAAGATCCCTGTACACAAAAGTCCTCTTGCAACCGTGCTGAGTACCTGGTGTTGGTCGCAGCTCCTGCATGTGCTCTCGCAACCTTCCGATGAATTCCGGAACGCTGTTGTTCGATTGAGAGTTCCTGGCGTTGAGAAATTCTCCTGGAATCCTGATGGTCTGGCCGTATAGCATGTCTGCAACGGTAGACTGGAGGTCTTCCTTCCAGGCAGCGCGAATGCCTAGGAGAACTGTTGGTAGAGTGTCCAACCATTGCTGCCGGTGGTGGCATCTGATGGCTGCCTTCAGCTGACGATGGAATCTCTCAATCATGCCATTTGCTGCTGGATGGTATGCCGTGGTTCGTAGGTGAGTCGTCCCAGTCAAGCGGTTCAAGTGCTTGAACAGGTGTGACTCGAATTGGCGGCCTTGATCAGTTGTTACTCTGAGTGGCGTGCCGAACCGACAAATCCAGTTGTTATAAAATGTTTCTGCCACAGTTGCTGCTTCTTGATTCTGCATAGGTATAGCTTCGGGCCAGCGAGAAAATCGGTCGATCATCGTGAGGCAGTAACGATACCCGCTACACAATGGCATAATCACAATATCCATGTGCACGTGCTCAAATCTGGATGACGGTGGCTCGAACGAACCGACAGGTGCTGTGACATGTCGACTTACTTTCGATCTTTGACACTCCAAGCAACTCTTTGCCCAGGCTCTACAATCCTTCTTGACTGAAGGCCACACGAAACGTTGTGTGACCATCTTCAGTGTTGCATTGGCTCCGGGGTGTGAAAGGCGGTGTACTGCGTTGAATGCTGCTTTTCGGAAGGCTTGCGTAATAAACGGTCGAACTGCTGCAGTTGAAACATCGCATACGACCTTGGAATTTGTACCAGGGATCTGCATGCGTTTCAACTGCAGGGAACGGTTTTCCTGTTGAAACTTCGCGAGTTCGACGTCAGTTTCCTGCGCGGCAGCCAGAGCTTCGAAGTCTAAAGAAGCTTCCAGTTCTTCGATGCGCGACATAGCGTCCGCTACTACATTGTCTTCACCGGATATGTGCCGAATGTCCGTGGTAAATTGTCCAATGAAGTCCAAATAACGGAATTGTCGTGGCGAGCTCTGATTGGCTTTTTGGCGGAAGGCAAATGTAATAGGCTTGTGATCCGTATATACTGTGAACTGCCTTGCCTCCACCATATGACGAAAGTGTCGAACAGCCAAGTAAATTGCAAACAGTTCACGGTCGAACGCACTATACTTCCGTTCGGCGGGGCTGAGTTTCTTCGAAAAAAAACTGAGAGGTTCCCAAGCGTCGTTGTTCCACTGTTGTAACGCGGCACCGACCGAAAAATCCGACGCGTCACAAAAAATCGCGAGATTTGCATCGAATTTCGGGTGAGCCAACAAAGTCGCCTGCGCAAGGCTCTCTTTGCACGACTCAAATGCCTCGTTCGCCACAGGTGTCCAATTCACAGGTGCTTTACCTTTCACGTTATTTTTCAATAACTCGTTGAGTGGGGCTTGCGTGATTGCAGCTCTAGGTAGAAATCTCCGGTAGAAATTTATCATACCTAGAAACTGTCGCAGTTGTTTGACAGTGTCCGGCCGCGGAAAGGTTCGAATTGCGTCAACTTTATAAGGTAAAGGACGTGTACCTATCTCGGATACCAGGTAGCCCAAAAAGGTTACTTCGGGTTTACCGAAAAAGCACTTGCCGGGATTTATTACTACACCGTACTTCGCTAATCGTTCAAACAAAATGTTCAAATGCTTCATGTGTTCTTCTGCGGATTCAGAGGCAACTAGAATATCGTCTATATATGCATAGCAGAAATCTAAACCACGAAGTACTTCGTCAATGAAGCGTTGAAATGTTTGAGCGGCGTTACGCAAGCCGAAGGTCATAAACCGATATTCGAATAATCCGAACGGTGTAGTAATCGCGGTTTTCGGGATGTCCTCTTCGGCGACCGGAATTTGGTTAAATGCACGTACTAAGTCCACTGTCGAAAAAATTGTCTTACCACGGAGACACTGAGAAAAGTCCTCAATGTGTCGAACCGGATAGCAATCGGGAATTGTTCTTGCGTTGAGCATACGATAATCTCCACACGGTCTCCACTCGTCACCTTTTTTGGGCACCAAGTGCAATGGTGCTGCCCAACAGCTTTCTGAGGGTCGAGCAATTCCTAGTTTCAGAAGTGCATCGAATTCCTTCTTGGCAGCTCGGAGCTTGTCTGGAGCAAGACGGCGTGGTTTCTGGGCGACAGGTGGTCCAGGAGTGGTTACAATATGGTGTCTTGTTTCGTGATGAATCTCCTTGGGGGTTCCATCTGGGCGTGTGATATCTGGAAACTGGCTCAAGAGGTTGTGGTATGGAGAAGAACTAACGACAGTTTTTACTGATGGTACTTCACTGTCCACTACTTCTCCTGGAAAGGTGAGGGTAGTGGTGGAATCAACCAGGCGGCTATTAAGTAGATCTGGGAGCAGTCCAAAGTGTGCTAGGAAATCTGCTCCTAGGATGGGTTTGGAAACGTCGGCAATCACAAACCTCCATGTGAAGTCCCTCCGTAGGCCTAAGTCCAGGGTGAATGTACAGGTACCATATGTTGCAATGTCAGTTCCATCGGCCGCGGAAAGTACGTAAGATGACCTTTCACGTGGCTCTCGGAGTAGACGACGAGGAAAAACACAGAGATCTGCTCCTGTATCCACCAAAAACTGAGTGTTTGTTGTCCGATCGCGAACAAACAGACGGCGGGATTGGATAGGGCAATAGGTACCCGCTATTGCCGATTGCCCGATTGGTTTTCCGACGACCAGCTGCAGGGAGTGATGCACCTGTTGGCTGCCTCTCCGTGTGTTCTATGGTACCAACACATACCAGATTGAGAACGCCTTGGTGTACGCGAGCGCCGCGGCCGAGACACGGATCGCGATCTCGTTCGCTCTAAATCGCTCAACCGCGTTTCGATGTCATCTAGACGCACTATCACACGCTCTAAGTCTATAGCAATTCTTTGCATGTCACTAGAATGGTTGATAGTTGGGGCGGATGCAACGGCGATGGTTGACCGTGACGATAATATATCGTACACGCGATCGGCTGTTTCAGCTGCTTCGCACAAGGTGTTGCTTGTTGAAATTGCCACCGTTGTCTGTATATCCGTCGGAAGACGACTTTGCCAAATCGTGCGCACTAGTGAGTCTGGTACAGCGGTTCCTGCCAAATTTTGGAGTCGTCTCAGAAAATGAGACGGTTTATCATCGCCCATTTGTTCTTGCTGAAGGAGCTGCTTAGTTTTATCTTCCTGTGAAGTACTCAATCTCTTGATTAATCCTTCTTTGAGACGGTCGTAGGAAAGGTCGTCGACCGGTTGTACAATTATATCTCGTACTTCACTACTGTACCGACGAGGTAATGCTTTGAGGACGCTCAGGTAGCGTTTGGCGTGGTCAGTTATGGCCTCTAATGTGAATTGTATCTCCACTAATTGAAACCAAACTTCGGGATCAGATGGGTTGAACTCAGGTAACGACGTCGCAACCGAAACTGTGACTGGGTTGACGAATAGTCCTGCGTCGTTATTTGGCATGTTTGATGCAATTTTCTTCACACTAATATCACTCACAAAAGTCTTATCACGTCGGGGTCACCACTTTGGCGTATCAGTTGTAGGAAGAACTGTACGCCTTTTTGAATAGTCTTTTCGTGAGGATATTTGACTTGATGTGGCAATGCCGAACACTATGACGGTTGAATCGTATATTGTCAAAAAAATTAAAATCCGAAGTGCCGTTTACACGAATGCCAACTGTATTACCGATAAGATCGAGATGTGTGACTGTACACTCTGAAGGTTCAAGAATAACTGATTTTTATTAAATTGTTTATTGAGCTAGAAAGGTAGGTCTCTATAAGCTTTACCGAGAATAATAATTAGGGCTCGGTATTACCATCCTATAACCAGATGGTCATGAAAGATCAATGTGAATATTACAATAAGTATAGTTGGCATTTCGTAGAAAGGTAGAAAAAACCCTTATCGGGAAAAACCCAACACTTCGGATGATGAAATATGTACAGAGTATTAAATTTAATATGGTATACAGGATAATTATTTAAATACACAAATATATACACAAGTGGGAAAATTCCCCACAGTAAATTTACAATACATTTTACTGGACCAATTAGATTTTATCCAGAATCTCCAGGGGCGTACCCATCAAGAAAGTCGTTTTTTTAAATGTCACCCTGTATTTGTTTGGGCTATTCCTGAATTTTCTGCTTCAAATTTCTTTTATGTGACATGCATGTTGATGTATCGTCGAGCATTCAGGAGCGAAATTCCTACAAATGGTTTTTTTTTCGTGGAACAATGTCAAAGTCATCAATCAAAATATCATCAAACTACAACGTATCTTAGTATCTTACCAAAGTTTAGAACAGTTTTGTCGAAGTTATTCTGCCAACGATTTTTGAATTGAAACAAATAAGATTATATATTCAGCAATTAATTCGAAAGAAATAAATGTATCCGGTGACATGAAGCGAAAGTCTCGAATAGGCCATTTTGCCATATTTGCCTATTTGCCTATTGCTTAATGTTTGATCATCATTTCAAACGGTTTTCATCGCTCCAGTAAAATTTAGTACGTTACGACTTTAGCAACTTATAAGCAATCATAATGTTGGTCTCCTAACAAAACACCCCGTATTTTCCATTATAGTGACAAGTCTCTTAGCTTGTACCGTTTATTTTAGTTTGAAGAGCACTGTATATATCGTAAACCGTTGTAGCATGTTGCTTTTCTCATTTCTTCTTTTCCCAGCGGGAGTCTGAACCTTCCGTCACACATTTTTTTGTGTGTTTGTCGTAATTATCTTGCGTTTCTTCTTAACAAGATGAAATTCTGTCTTCTCTGATGGGGACAGCACATGGCTTCGTGCCTTTTTAAAACCATCGAAACATAATTTAGCATTTGTGACAGCCTCTTTGAGATATCAGTTGATTTAATATGGGTCTGACATCATTATTGAGTGAGATCCTAGAGAATTTGGTTCGAAAGATAAGTTTTTCTGCTTCGATTACTCTTTATCGTTAACGTAAGTACTCAATATATTATGATTGTAAAAAAATCATGTCTTGAGTGGTTTGGACAGTAAAATCTTTCAGTAAGGTACTTGTAATGTGTTTAAATTGTAGCACTTGTTTGTTATATGTTTGAGTACATAGACAATGAAGGATAAATTGATTGATAAATTCATTGACTGATATGAAGTCGTCAAGGGGTCACTTGAATCTATTTTTACTCTCTACCATTTTGCCAAAAATTGCGTACCGTATCTATAGGTGTAGAAGATATATCACGTATCGCACGTTCGTTGGCTTGATATTCCCATTCCAATAGAATTCTAAAAATTTGGAACATCATTTAAGTCAACATTAGCAATTGATGTGAAACATCGGCAGGGGCGTAACCGTAACAAAAACATCCTTATTTTAACAGGAACAGTCTGTATTGAATTATATTTTGGTGTGATATGGTCCCATAGAAATTTTCAACCGTTTTCGAATTATTATACGATTTTTGTGAAAGAAGAAAGGTATGAAAGCGCTGAACGGACATTATAAATTTTTTTCATAGTTGCCAGTTTGAACTGGCAATTAGTCATAATTTTCAGTTTGAACTGGCATTCAGCTATAATTGCCAGTTTGAACGATATTTTGAAAACTATATTGAATATTGTGTTGAATAATTAGGTATTACATAGGAAATATAGCGGAATTCAGTCAAATAATAAGAAAAGCAGAATCATCAGACTTTCATGTCACATGTTATTTTGTAATATCTAGCTATTTTTTCTATTTCTTATTATGTTGAATATTTTCAGAATGGCTTTCGTTTAGTATCGTGTGTATGAGAACTACTAATTTTTTGTTGTTTTTAATTTTCATATTTTGAAAATGTTTTCAAATCAATTCATATTCATTAATATTAGATTATTCCTAAAATATATACTCCATAACTGAACATAATTGATTCGCTGTCAGGATTTTTGTGTAATAACTTTTACTCGGCTGACGTCATCAAAGCGTGTCCAGATTATCTTTAGGCATAAACGCTGCAAAAATCCTCTGAGATACAGTAAAAGTGTATCATATCGATTTGTAGGCAATGAAATTTACTACAAAAAAGTCGGTGACAGCATATATCCACAACTAATAGGTTTAGCTTGGGGTTCGTCTAAATGCTCTAAACGTTTTGAACTAATCTGTAATAATTATCTGAATCTCCATTTTACTTGAATTGAAATATCGGTTTGTTATTGGCTCTTGGGAATTTCGAAAAAAATTACAGTCAATGTAGATACCATGAGAAGCATTTGCATGGTTGAATCATTTCTGTGAATTGAATATCGAAATTCTAGCAGCTGTTTAAAAAACGACAATTCTGAATGTGCCAAATTCATTTTGACATGCTATATTTCTTGAACTATCAATTGTAAATCGGTGAATATTCATTCATCTCTGGAAAAAGTCTAGTCTGTACATATTTGATCTCCTGACATTTTTTGATAACTGTTACCGTTTTCCCGTGGTACATCAACGAATTGGGAAACGCAATTTCCAACGCCGGCCCGGTGAGATAGAGTAGTAGGCCCTGGCTACAGCCACTGTGAGTTAGGTCAAATAAAATGATTATCTAAAATTGTAACTAAAATAACGGATCAAATCTTCAGAAGATTGATGGCATCCTCTGTAATAGTTTGCATTCCTCCATATCCATCCGTTTCGTGAACAAATCATAAATAATCGTTTTCGTATACCTGTTGATTTTTCAGGCAATAATAATTATTGTGCTGCTAGCAGCAGCTGCTGCATTGGAAATTTGGTGAGACACATTTATTGCGGTAATTGCAACCAAATTTTCAAAAATCCAAATGTCAACTAATTTCAAGTCAAATAGCTGTTATTTTGCTGCTATGATAATGATCAACTGCATTTTTCAAAACCATAAATACCAAGAGTTTCATATGAACAATGACAATAACGCGATGTGATTCTACCCGGAAAATGCTACTTTTTCAAAGAAAAAGCTTCCGGGAAGTGTGTACTACCCGGTCGGTTACCGAAAAAATTATATTTTCATTAGAAACGTCGAATAGCAAAGTTAGTGAAGCTCATTGTGTCGTCTTTGTCCGGATACATAATTATTTTCATCCTATTCCCATCTGAACTGAGCTCCTAGAAGATCCTATATACCTAAATAATTAAGTGGCTATTTCTGATTCTCACTGTACAAGTTCATATCATTATGTTTTCAATTAAAGTTTCATAACTGGCAATTAACTGCTACTGTAAGTATATGATTACTAAAACTTGTATTCCTTACTTTTTTCTGTTGTATGTAATTATAAATACTTTATAATGAATCATATCCATTAGTTCAAGTACACACGTATTCCCGTTTATACACATGAAAAATCAACAGTCCTTAGCTTTTCGTGGAACTAATAAAAGACTCATCAAGAAATCAAACAAGACGACAAAATATGTGATGTCTGCCAATATTCGATGTGAGAAGTTTCGTTAATTCAGTTAATTGCAACAAAACAATAACAAATGACAATAGTTATTTATAGTTCGAAATTAAATTCACTATTATTCATAAACATCCAATAATTCATATACAGGGTCCTATAGGGTGTCTGATGAAAAATATTTACATGGAACATGTTTCTTTGATTTGGTGCAGCTTTGATAGGTACCTCAAATTTTTATTCAAATTTTCAATCATTTCTCAAGGATTTCAGAAATGATATAACTATTTCGAAATATTTATTCACTGACTTTCGAAGCCTTAATGCTGCATTATATGCAATTGGATGTATATGTGAATAATGTATATGGAAACATATTTGAATTTCAGAGTACCTTTAGTAACTTGTATATAGTTATTCAAAACTTGTGTGTTCCAGTATCTCGGAATGGCTTCAGAATGTGTTTTCTGATTATGTACCCTAAATTGTCAATAACGCTAGAAACATAAATTATAATTACCCTGCACATAGATTGGCGGTAACAGAAAAAAATGCTTCATATAATTCAATCAAATTTTTCAACAAGTTACCAGAAAGAATTAAGTCTCTTTCCTCTCCAAACGTTTTCAAAAAAGAAATATGGAAACTTCTAATAAACCTGGAGCCCTACTCCATAAGTGAGTACCTTCAGGCAAACTTAGAATAAATTGTTTAGTCATTATCTTAATCTATTTTTATGATTCTATTCGTACTATACATTTGTGGGATGGTTTTATAGTGGCCGATATTATGTGACGCCCGTTTGTTTCTACAAGCTTTTACAGGTCTAGTGTTTGTACTTGGCTGTTTTTTCAAATAAAGATTATTATTATTATTATTATTTTGTTATTCAAACCTCCCAAAAAATGCAAAATTTAATTCGTTTAAGAACGCAATCTGGTACAATTAATTCTCTCGACTGTGAATTCAGATTAACGGAGTTGAGTTCAATAATTTATTTAATTGTATCTTTGTTTATACTTTATTTATTTAAAGAAGATTAGGAACAGGTTCCTACTGTATGCTAATGAATAATTCATAGCGATCAAACTTTCATTTTGTAACATGAAGTGTTTAATAGTCTTCCAATGGGGTAGTCAAACTGAAATTTGACTCATAAAAGTATGTTCTTCCGAAAAAGAATTTATTTCTGTATTTTTTAGATTCCATAAATGTTTCATACCAATATGCCAATTCATACACTTTTCTTGAAATTTCCGGAAACAAATCCAACTTTTGCAGCTTTTTCCATTATCTCACAATATTTGATGGAAAATGCGATTTCTATCAAAAGCACTAATGAGAACTACCCTAAAGAATTTAAAAAACTTCTTCTGACAGTTGTGACAACTATTCAAAGCTGAACAGCAGCGCCAAGTTTTGATCGATTTTTGTTGATTCTCCATGGAAATGTATGTGGTGTTGGCGAAGTGCTATGAGAAAATAGTATATTGTGCAACAAGTGGGGAAAGTACTTTTCCCCACATGTTGCACACTATACTTTTTCTACGACTGCACATATTCAAAGAACAATGTAACTCAATTTTTTTTTTTTATGGGTTATAGCAGAACTAAAATAACATAACATAATAACAAGTTTCCTACCTCTTAACAGTTGAATTATTCATTTGAAATTATAGTTAATTGTGAAATTATTACAATTTTGTATGGTCAAACCAGGAAAGTCATTGTTTTTGAGTAAATTTTCTGTTATATTAATTGTAGAAGTAGAAGTTGAAGGTTGATTATTTATGTACAGTGGTGCATTTTCTGTCTCCATTTCAGTGAATAGTTCTACTGGTTTTTCAATAGAGTCGACGATTTTATTTGCAACGTCCATTTTATTTTTAATAGAGTCTCCGACGTATCCTTCTGCCACGGTACTGGATTGCCATCCTCCATGGCGCTTTAAGGTTAATATGTCACCTCCTCTGCATTTACTAAAATTGTTGCCGAAGAACGTCTGAAGCAGTGTCCTGTATATAAATGGGGATTTTCCAATTTTAAAAAAATTGCAATTCTCTTTGTCATACTACCAAATTTGTTGATGCCGACTACTTGTCTAGTACATTTTCCGTTCTGGTAATTCAAGAAGAAACGTTTTTCTGCCAAATCATTCGGTCGAAGAGCGGCATATTTTTTATATATATTATAAAATTCCCCCGTTACAGTGAAAGTTCTTGGCTTCTTTGTTTTGGTGTTATCTAATTTCACCAACAAAGCCGAATTTAGATCCTCTAAATCATCGACTTTTAATTTCCACAGTTCATCTCTACGACATGCCCCTGCTACGCCAATAGCCACTGCAACCTACAAATAAAAATATCAGGATGTAAAATCATTTATATAATTAAAAAAATATATCATCCCTGGCCGGGTTGAACCCCGGGCCGCTAGTATCCTAAGCGGAAGCACTACCACTACACCACGGAGTAGTTATTAAAATATTTATTCATAGGCATATACTCATCTTCCACAATATGAAATTGACTTTTTGAAGATTATCTAATTATTTTTACCTACTGAATACACCCACTAACTATAAAAAGCTGTTAATTCGAGGAAAAAAGCGGAAGAAATTCGAAAAATAGTTCAATTTAAATAATAAACCCACCTTTATTAGTAGATATTCCTTGTTTGGAGCTTCTTTTAAAAATCTCTGCAATTGGTCGGCTGTTAATATGTTTGATTTCTTTGGGAAGTAATTGTCAGACTTTCTTTTCAAAAATGCACGTAATTTTTGATACGTGGATATATCAATGTTATGTTTAATACTGATGGTACTTTTCAACATCGAATATTGTGACCAAAGTGTTGACGCCTTCAAAGTTTTCGACATTTCTTCGAAGTATACCAAAAGTACACTTTCCGAAAACGATTTTATTTTCGTATTTCTTCTCCATTCCATGAATTTCCCATATGCCAATTCATACTTCTTTCGGGAAATTTCCGGCAACAAATCTAATGTTACTTTTGCCGCTTGTTCCAATATTTCTGGTGGAGTATTGTCAAAATCGTCACTGCTTTCATAAGTTTCCATATTATTTACCTATCACTGGTACAAATATGTATATTATGTCTTACTAATATTCAATGAAATTGCGATTTTTTATCGAAACACGATTGATAACTACCTCAAAAATTGAAATAAATTCTGTTGACAGTTGTTCGTGACAACAGCGGCCAACTAAGTTTTTGTCGATTTTAGTTGATTCTCCATATAAAAGGTACCTACTATGCGTGGTGTTGGCAAAGTGCTGTGAGAAATAATATTTCTCACAGGTATGAGCAATTCGTGGTTTTGAAATTGAGTAAGCCATGAGAATTACGCTACTTTTCATAGCAGTCGTAGAAAAAAATATTTCTCACAGTATGGGCAATACATGGTTTTGAAACCAAGTAAGCTATGAGAAATGCGCTACTTTTCATAGCAGTAGTAGAAAAAATATATTCTGCCATATTTTGAATCAGTTTTTTTTTTTTTGAACGAATTTCATGATGGAGAAAATTTAGTAACTATGTCAAGAAATTAGATGAAATTGGAGGCTAACAAAATGAAGAAACATTCTCAAAGCTCATTTTCGAATCTGCTCCTCATTGTTCCAATTTTTTTCCTTGTTTCAAATAATAGAGCTGGGTCATTGTGTTTAGCTTCAGTAGATTCAGGGATATAAGCCCATACTGAAACATGCTAAAACACATTGGTGAACCTCTATTTCAGCAACCAAACATACGCTGATGCTCTTAGATGCCATCTAGAGACAAGCTCTTTCTCTGGTTGGTGATGCCATACTCGCTAATTCCTTGACATCATTGAAACTTGGAACACCGTAGGAAAGTCGGCGACCTTCCACTTTTCTATACGTACTTCCATCACGGAAAATATTCTTCAGAAATCTCGACTATCATTCCATCACTACCGGCTTACCACCTCAGCTATGCCATCTCTTATCGAGATTTCTTTCAGGCAGATCGCTTCACGTGGTGGTCGACGGTGTATCGTCTGATACCATTGGCATCAATTCCGGCGTTCCACAAGGATCAATTTTGGCACCAACATTATTCCTGCTCCATATCAATGATCTGTTGGGAGTAACAACTTGCCCCATCCACAGCTTTGCAGATGATAGTACCCTCCATACTGCGTTCTCTTCCAGAATTCCCATTTCTTCCCAGGAAACTAAGAACTCACGGCGCAGGCAGGTCAATGCTGTCAATGAAGATCTTGCTGAAATCACATCCTGGGGAACAAACAACCTAGTTGAATTCAACGCCACCAAAACTAAAGCCTGCATTTTCTCTAGAAAGGCGGAACTCAGTATGCCCGATATTGTAATGTCTGGCTCCACCATCCCCACCAAGCCCACCATATCTATGCTCGGTATTTCCATCAGCAACACTCTTTCATGGGATAATCATGTCAGATCCATCGCAGAAGCTGCTTCACAAAAACTCGGATTCTTTTTTCGTGCGAAAAGCTACTTTACACCTCAACAGCTTCTCATGATCTACAAAGCGCAGATACGGCCTGTTCTAGAATACTGTTCCGACATATGGGGTTCAGCACCAAAACATACGCTGATGCTCTTAGATTCCATCCAGAGAAGAGCCATTCGCCTGGTGGGTGACGCCACACTCACTCACTCTTTGACATCATTGGAACACCGTAGAAAGATCGGCGACCTTTCACTATTCTATCGATACTTCCACGGGAAATGTTCTTCGGAAATCTCTGCTATCATCCCTTCACTAGCAATACCAATCAGACGAACTAGACAAGCCCAGTCAGCACATCCTTTCGTTGTCAACCTCGAAAGATGTCGAACAGCACTTTATCAAGACTCCTTCATCCATAGAACGGCTAGGCTCTGGAATTCATTGCCTGTGGAAGTATTCCCAACAACATATAATCTCCAAAAGTTCAAAAAAAATTCCAATACCTACCTCCTGTCCCTATCCTCCCTAGGAACGCACGATGTTCTTTGAACATTATAGGGATTCCCTTTCGTGCGCTCCAAGCGATAAAAAAAAAAAAAAAAAAAAAAATACTAGTCAGACGAACTCGTCAACCTCGGAATATGTCTTTAACAGAACTCGTTTGTACATATAGGGTGTCCCATAAGTCATGGATCAGGAGATATGGGGAGGAAGGGGGGGGAAGGGGGGGGGAAGGGGAGGGGAAAGGGGGGGAAGGGGGGGAAGGGGGGTCATTTTCAACAAAACTAATGGTATATGGATATACAATTGTTGATAGTTCAAAAGTTATTTTTCTGAGAAACGTGAACAATTTGAAAAAAAATAATGACAAAAAGGCTGTTTCAAATAATCTCATTATACCATTTCAGAATCTGTACTGAATCGGCAACTTTTTCTTATAATTGGTTATTTTGGTGGGGTAGTTTTTAAATCTGCCAGCGGAATTCAAAAATCAACTCAAATAGTTTATTCTATGACAAAACTCGAGGAAAACATTTTTCTCAGGTAATTGATAGGAAGTAACACATGTCATGAAATTATTTCCGATGAAAGGTGCATCCATGTGGATGAAATTTGTAAAAGAAAAAATCACGAATGTGAGATAGTTTAATTGTAATTAATTTTTGTTAAAGAAATGAAAAAAAAACTCATAACTTTTGAACCATTAACAATTGGGTAACCTCATAAACGGTTAGTTTGATTGGAAATTACCCCCCCTGCCACCCCACTTCCTTTGATTCATGACTTATAGGCCACCCTGTATAAAACGACAAAACTTTGGGTTTCTTCGCCAAAGGAATAAGTATATGCCCAAGAACTTCAAACCTCCAAAGGCTGAGAAAAATTCCATCCATTCATACGCTCCAAAAAAAAACAAAACAAAAATCAATCATCCATCGTATATATAATAGTATATTATTCAACGAGCGCATAATGATGGCTATTACCCACGAAGATGAAAGTTGCAGTACGAGCCGAAGGCGAGTGCTGTAATCATCTGAGTGGGTAATAGTCATTATGCGCAAGTAGAATACTATACTTTATCTACAACTATTCAAATATCAAAGCAACTCTGAGAGTTCAGAAATATATCTTTGAAAAAAATGAAGGTTATTATATTGCAAAATCACTAAATCTGATTTTAAATACTCATTAATTCCATCGAAAATTTATTGACAAAGATTCCATTCAACGAACAGCTTATAACTTATTTCAATAATTTTGATTGTGAAAATTTGATAAACAATGTTGGATATAACTTTTATTAGCAGGAAAAAAGTCGTGCAATCACATATCAGTCAATCTTACCAGGTATTATATGATATTTCACTTTTCAGTTGTGAAATGAATCATATATACTATTGCAGATTATTCATTTTTTGCTTCCGCTGTAGCGTTCCCCCACCGCGATGATTGATTGTAGTACCCTGTCTCTAGAAGCTAGTTATCAACAATGAAATTCTATGGTCCTGATTGGTCTGTACTAACCTATTCCAATAGCCTGTAGCCATATAAGTGTTAGTGTGTGCCTTAGATCATACAGGATCTAAGGTGTGAGCAAATCTGCAAGTGTCAAGTCCTATTTTATGGTTATGGTTACTCATGATGGTTACTCATGATGATAGTCACTGTTGAGGATGGAAAACAGTGAATTCTTATTTTTCCATGTATTTGTAGAATTAAGATGTTTAAAACTACGAGAACAATATGGTACGGTGGATTTGCGAACTAATAGAACGAATACATACCTAGTTGAATTTGACAAGACGATGGGATGTCAAATTATTACGCCACCCTACTGTCATTATTACTCTTATTACTCGATTCATCACAATAATGACTGCCATTAAATGTCGAAAATCGAGTGAGCAATGTATGAATGAATCCATAGTTGTAGATAAAAGTATATTATCTCTCTTGAAAATTAGTATGACAATAAATCCTGATTTCAATAATGAGTTGACGCAGATTATTTCAAAGATTGGGAACTGATTTCTTCCAATTCGAATTTACCAACAATCTGACAAATTTCCATTTTAACGAGAATTTGCCTTTCTTCGGACAAACTTTTAACAGACGCTGCCATGCTTTGAAAAAACACATCTATTGGGTGTGGATCGTCTGATTTCCTTTCGAATGTCTTCGACAGCGATTTTCTTTCTTGTGAATGCTTTCTTGAGGAATCACAAATTGTATCTGTTGGTTTGGTGTTTTTCATGCATGGTTCTTCTTTCTGAGATTGCTGCTCTGTATCAAACAACTTCGTATCTTCTATTTCTATGTCTTCAGTCGGTGAGAATTTTTCTTCATCACTATCTGAATCGCCTGTGTCATCTTTTACATTCGTTAACGTCCTGTAACAAAAATGTTCGCATTTTCTACCCAAAATGGCAGAACAGCACAAGATTTAATGCCACGGCTGGTGTTTCATAGCTGAGGCGTAGACGAGACTAGGAAACCATCCAAGGCAGTAAATCTGCTTTTCTGCCATGTGAAACATATAATTTTTTCTCTAAATTCGTTCCAATTTCACGCAAAGTCCAAATAATCCATAATTTTGTGTTCACCAAAAGTAATTGTTAATTTTGACCACTAATTTGATTCAAATCATTACTTGGAACGTTGCATAGCAACGAGCTTTTCTGCCTAGGCAGTAAAAGTACACCTTTTTTGCCTGTCAAGTGTTTTTTGTTTGTTTTTTAAGAAAACACATTTATTGCATTATCAGTCTTGTATTTATGATCCGACAGGGAACTGTTAAAAAAGTTTGAGGGAGGTACAAAACGTTATGAGAAAAAAAAGAAAAAAAATCCTTTGCGGCGGTATGGCGGCTATTTGGAACCGCAGAAAAGTATGGCATGGTGATTTTCGTGAATGGCTACTCGACGATGATTAGCTTAGCAAAAATTAGCCTGGTACAAATGGTTGACTTGCTTTTTCCTACAACTGCACTTTTTTCAATAAATGTTGTGTGCCTGAAGTGTACAATTTTTAAGTATCAAAATACCGTTTCATTAGTTTACGGAAAAGTTTAGAAAAAGAGTACACTTTTTTTCACGGTTGCTTGGCGATGGAATAAATGCTTGCGTGGTAGGGGCTTATACCGGGTGTCCCAAGTTATCGTATAAAAGCAATATCTCGCTTATTTGACAAGATAGTTGGAAAAATCAAAAACTCCATTGAATGACATTGAAGTAACTTCCTTATGACATAAAAAATCCATTATATTTGACAGTTCTCTGGCAGCTACCCCTCACATTTTATTTTCAAATGGCATCCCCTGATGTATGTTTTCATTGGAAATTATGTGTCACTCAATTTGGAATACAATGATAGCGTATACTTGGTATTTCAGGTCATAAGAATTTTTGTGGAACATATCGTTCGACACTCGTTTATCTGACATGTACGATTACCGCTGGCCAACGTTGTTTAGTAGAAGTCCAAGTGTGAATACGACTTCATTGAGAGATGCATTGAGAATTCATTATTTATAAACTTACGCTTTCT
This sequence comes from Phaedon cochleariae, assembly GCA_918026855.4. Taxonomy (NCBI): domain Eukaryota; kingdom Metazoa; phylum Arthropoda; class Insecta; order Coleoptera; family Chrysomelidae; genus Phaedon; species Phaedon cochleariae. The sequence goes on along the minus strand of OU896709.1, from coordinate 15,029,952 downwards.
CGTTATCAACCTTATCAAGAAATTCTAGAGATCCATCTAGGTGCCATTTTCGACGCTTCTTCGACCGACCTGATCCGGTAACAATTTTGTTGTTCCGTTTACGCCTCATAAATGTATCTCGAACATTTCTCCAACGACTTCTGCAGTCTTCAACTGAAATGAAAATACACAATATCAGAGAAAAAAATGTGCGTTCGTATAGTTGAAAAAATTGAATAATGATAATTTCTCCATTCCAAATTGAGAAAATAGTTTCGAACTTTTCAAACAAATTCAAATTCTGAATGAACAAATTACTTTTTGCTTCATTATTCGGGATTTTCTCTCCTAGTTTCTATGAGATAAAAATATGAGTATTCTTCAACATAGGGGTAGTAGGACAAATCAGACAGTATTAAACACATTTAAATTGAGAATAACGAAAGTGAACGGAAGAAAACTATGGTGTCCTGATCTATATTAGCAAAATATATGACCATTTGTTATTTTTGTTGGTGGTTTTCAACAGATCAAAATCATACCACGGGCTACAATATACAATTAACATTTTTCTATCTTAGATATACATATAGTGTGTTTTCAAACAAGAGAAAAATTTTCAACAGGCAGACTGAAATTAACTATCTCCAAAACAACGCACGCAATATGAAAATGTTAAAAACCCAACCATCCAAGTAATCCTCTTACGGCACCGTAAGTTCAACTGTAATTTTTATTCTAAGAAGAATAAAGTCTAGGGGAAAACACAGAGAACATCAAACAAGAATTTGATTTTTTTGCTTTTATTTCGATCCTTCCAGGATAGGTACTGATGTCTCAAGGAGGGGTGTACCAGGGCCTACTCTATCTGAGATAGAGTAGGCCCTGGGTGTACTATCTCCAAAGAGCACTGTTCCCTAGTACTCCTCCTCATCTACGTGCATAGGTGCAATAACTTTCGATTCACTATTTTGAAAGAAATACTTGTTAATCGACTAATACACATGATAATATGAATATTTGTCAGTAGTACGATGATTTGATGTTTATCATACAGGCTGTGAAAAATTCTTAATTGAGAAAACCCAATCACGAATCTGTGATAAGCAATCTGTAGCAAATTTCCTTTGTTCAAGTTTGAACCCCTTGATTCGATATAAAAGTTTTGAAAAGGATTATTCTCAGATACAGTAGGAACATGAAACATAAAAACAATGGAAACCTATAAACAAATACGTTTACATTATCTATCTGATAAAAATATGAATCTTTATTTTGATATGCTCGTAAATATTGTTGAGCTTTTGCCTCACATAACACTATATAATGCGGAAGCATTAATTTGCATCTTTTAGTATTTTAAGATTCGTTAATTACTTCCTGATTATCGATATTTGTTTGAATGGGCTTTATAAATGAGAATTCGGAGGGTGATTCAAGATTTAATGAATATATTATCATTATGCAGGGTGTTTTATATGTGCAGGCACCGAACATAAACAGCGCAGGACTTCAGGATGTGATAACACATCAGCACTGATTGAACGATTGATGTCTTTCAAAACATGCACAAAATAGAGATGTAGAGAAAACAAAGGATTATGAATGCGTGGATATACAATTTAGATTTAGTTTTCAATGATCTGAAGTTCATAGATAGGTGAATACACAACACAAAAATCGAAATCTCACTCAAACGCTCAGGAACGATGACCTTGTAACTTGACGGTAGAAACAATACAAATCGTGATGTTTCCTTTCATCAGTCTCGAATTGTCCCGAGTCAGTCCGAATATCGCAGCTTAACTATGACTTTTAGTTAGCTGTGAATGATAATGGACAATTCCTGATGAATGCCATATTAGTTGTGGCAAACAGACAGTTGTTCATATAGTAACCCTAGAATAAGAGTTTTTTACCCCAGCAAGAAACTTTAATTTACCGAATGGAGAGCACTGTAATAGTTCTGTCGTAAATAGTTTTATTACAAACGATGAATAATGAGGTGGAAAAAGCAACTTTTTTTGTAGGAAATAGGAATGTTTTGTTGTTGTTAATAAAAATCCCAATATTTTTAATTATCGGTACTAAAGAAATTCCAACTAAGCGATTTAGTTAACCATGATTCTCAGTGTATACACTGAGAAAACACGTTTCTCAGTGTATACCTACCATATCTCAGAGATATTTCCACACCAACAATATTGAAATATTCACGAATGTTATTAGACGTTCGGATTTCAAAGCTCTATATATGTCGAACGCTTATGTCCATAAAGAGACATAATCGGCCTGTTTCAGTGAAATATTTGATTTCATCATTTCGATTTACTAACCCTTACTTGTCCACTGTCACAAACCGTTTTTTCCGAGTTTTTAATAATAATCGTTGAAATTCACGATATTTCATAACATGAAGTACGCGGGATAACGCGTGACGTAATCACCTGTGAACAATCCAATGCAACCAGAGATTCCAGTCATGAAATTAACTTTCTGGACTGAATACATACTGTAGATAATATGGATCACAATACATAACTGAAGAACCAGATAATAATATGAGGATCATCATTGAATATTTGTTAGATTTGACCCTGGTTCTGACTAGATGAAGGTGACAGACGAGGATGACGCTATAGAAAATTAGGTGAGAATTATTTTCGCGATATTTCTGTGGAATCAAAGCATTACGCTGTTGCCAGGGTCACAAAATAGTTTGGATCGAAACAAAATCTTGATCATCAGAAAGTGAAGGAATATGAATACTGTGAATATGAATACTGTTGTTATTGGTCATATTGGATCTCATAAGGTAATTGCTCGTAATTACTAATTATAAATTTGGCACCGTCAAAATAATATGTGGTTATGATCGCATTGGTTGTTGAGGAATAAAGAGGAATATATCAACAAAAATATCACTATTGCCACATGATTGCAACGTGAGAAGTTGTATGACGTTATCGAGAGCTGACGTTTTGTAATGATTTTAAAGAACGAATTTTGAAGAACGAATGATTGCATTAAATACTATGTATACTCGGAATGATCGATAAAAATAAGTATTTGGCGTAAATTCGACGAGTGTGTAGGTACAACCCCATTACATTCTATCGAGCTCTATCGGATCCTGAAAAATTGGTCATTGAAATTTAATCATCCTGTATTTCGAGATCAAGGGCACCACACGAACCTATGCACCTCGGCGCATAATAGGCCAGAGATGGCTTTGTGTGTTTGTTCTCAATTTTTCAAGTGAGTAGTCTTATAAATTAGTTTCAGTTTCAGTTGAAAACGGTTGAAAAGGTACCCTCACTGTAAATAAACTCATGAAATGACATCTGAACCACAGGTTTTCTCGGTGATTTATTTTCATTACTATACAGAGTGGGCCATTGAAAACGAAACAGCGGCTCTGTAGGTCAGCAAAACCGGATTATGAAAAGAATCTGCAACACGTCAACTACATTTTCGAGGGGGACATCGTTCTGAAATATTATCAGCCCTGCGGCGTTGCCGCTTCTCACGAAAAAAAGCAACAGCTTTGCTATTTTGAATGGAACACCTTGTATCTCATTGCATTTTTAGATTCTCCCCGAAGAGCTGATTTCATCAATGCATTACACTTGGGGTCTAGCTGGAATGATTTCAGGGATATAGGGTGTTCAAAATCGAGGTTTTTCAACTTTAGTATTTTTTTGGTGTCGAAACTATTCATTATTGCTCAAAAGGGCTCTCATGTCCCTGTCTCAACTTTTGATTTACTATCTACTGACATTTATTTGAAACAAATACAGGGTGGTTCAAGATTTAGACTTCTGATCACCCTGTATCTGTTACAATTAAATGTCAGTAGATAGTAAATCAAAAGTTGAGATGGGGACATGAAAGCCGTTTTGATCAATAATGAAGAGTTTCGACACAAAAAAATCCTTAAGTTGAAAAATCTCGATTTTGAACACCCTATATCCCTGAAATCATTCTAGCTAGACCCCAAGTGTGATGCATTGATGAAATCAGCTCTTTGGGGAGAATTTGAAAATGCAATGAAATATCAGGTGTTCCATTTGAAATAACAAAGTTGTTGCTGCTTTTCGTTAAAAGCGGCAACGCCGCAGGGCTGATAATATTTAAGAACGATGTCCCCCTCGAAAATGTAGTTGACGTGTTTCAGATTCTTTTCATAATCCGGTTTTGCCGACCTACAGAGCCGCTGTTTCGTTTTCAATGGCCCACTCTGTATAGTATTACAAACAGAATTTGCCATTAATAATTCTACTCACCTGGTTGCCCCATCGCTTCGGATATGTTTTCCCACACATTGTCTCTAATATTCAAATTTTTATATTGCGGATTCTTCGGATCATACAAGCAGGGATGTTGTCGAACGAGTTCAATCAACTTCGAGTCCTCCACGTTGGAGGATATTTTCATTCTGCCACACTGTCTGTCGCGGCGGCCGTAACGATCAGACTGACTGAATAGCCTAGCACGCAGTTGAGTCGTGCATTTCTAGACGCGCCAACACGATCGTGTCGTATCGATCGCGCGACTAGAGTCTAGGGCCAGCACCTTCTGAGGAGGCGAATTTACCCGAGCACCGACAGCGGACACCTCAGCCATCGAACATCAACTTTCTGAAAGTTGATGTTCGATGTCACAGCGGACAGGATAAAATCCTTCGAAGAGAGGAGAACGATCGATATTCTTTTTTGTACCTACAGTGCCACTCGTAATTAAAGGTGACTAAAGTTCGTTCTTGTATTTCATTATATTATTTGCCAATAATAAATATGAAAAATTTCACAAGAGAATTTAGTATATTTCAGGTCTCTTTAAATTTGTTTTTTACCCCATCTTCATATCATCTAATCTGATAATCTGATGTGATGTGTGATACTGAAGACTGATAATCGAACGAGAGCTTCCGTACCTATATGTACTCAAATATGTAGACAATAATACAAGGAGCACAGCTTATTAAGCTGTGACCAGAGGACCAACCAAGAAATATTTTCCAAACAAGTTCACAGAAAAATGGTGATGAGGATAAGGGATACAAAAACTTCACGATTCATGTGAACTTTCTATTGGAATTCCGTTTCTTCATTATATTTTTAATCAATTTCGTTTTAATACTCAACCACTGGTTGATGTCTTTCAATTCGAATGTTTAAATTTATGTACCCCTCAAACTTCCTGCATAATTACAAATCGTGTCAGTTCAACAGAAAGATCCTCTTGCTTCGCAGTATTCAACTGTCAAACTTACACTTTTTGTAATTATGCATCAAGTTATCGATGTATAACCCGAAAATTTCGAGGTACTTATAGTATTACTACTGATAATACCTATGTCCAGTCCTACGAAATCAGCACTGCATATTATAAACTAGCTATACCTATACACCACACATTGTTAAGAACAACTAGGTATAGTAACAACTTTTCCATCCAAATATACCTACATCGCCAATTATCAGCAGGAGTCTAAAAGAAACAATATATCATAATTTTAGCAAACCAAAAAGCATATCCATCCCCAAGTTACTGCCCAGATAAAATATTTTAATTTTACATTCAACCCTGTATGCTCTAATTGCTGTTAATATACGGATCTCTCTATATTCATCAATGATTCAAAATTTTAATCCCCACATAGTTATGTTCAAAACAAACAATAAATTGGCGCGCTTCTAGAGGAATTCTGTTAGTCAAGGCATTTACGTTCGGGTACGTTCGTCTTCTCAGAAAGTGCTAGCCCTAGACTCTAGTGATCGCGCGGCAGTAGCCGACTGTTTTATTATTAGAAAAGGTGCATACCTTAAGCGGCGTTTGGGGGACTTCGCTCCAAGATGCCAACCTATAAACCTCTACCATCGTCCACCAATATTAGAATATTGGTGGACGATGCCTCTACCACTGTAAAAGCAATATTATGGAAGTTTGATTACTCGAATAGCTTATAGCGTTTTCCGCTCGTCGATTTACAGAGCTCTCTACTGTGCTAGCACAGAGCAAGTACAAGTGGTACTGGCTCGATTCTCCCATAAAGTGCGGTTCCAGCACAGAGCAGTGGAATAGAAATAGAGAGTTGGTGCGACATTCTTGTCATCAGAAATTTCAAAATAATCGTTTTGTCAATCAAACAGTTGAATTATTGAAAGTACATTTGGTTCCGTTGGTCCACATGTAATGGATACACATGACTGTCCAATCACTCAGTTCAGTGTATTCTCCACCAGAGGGGTTTACTTGCCGTCCTTTGCGGAGAAGTCATTTGTTTAGCTCTTATTCGGTTGTTTTCCAATAACATAGGTTATATTGAATTATCAAGTGTCAAAACTGTGTCACTGTCAGGTCCCTGATGTGTTCTGTTAAATATCGATAAATTCCTTTACTTTTTCGGATTTTCATTCAATCAAGCATTCTTCTTTGTGTTGTGTCTTCATCATGTATTTACAGCCTCCTAGCGTATGAAATGAAATGTATGAATAATCGTATCAAATATGGGGTTTGCTTTTTCGAATCTCATACCCAGTGATAAACTCCACAGCAAGAATGGTCGAATTTCATTTTGGAAGGCATTGGTAAGAATATGATATTTCATGTACACTTTTCTGATGATTTTCAATTTCAGCCTCGATTCCACCATTAGAACACTGGTGTTAATTCTGGTGTTGAAGTTTGTGTCAATGATTTTGGAAGACACTATAGAGTGATGATCAATAGCACTACATAATTATGGCGACTTATCAGGATGGAGACATACATTCAGAAAGGATCGCTTACGATAATTTTCAAGGTATGTTTAGTCTGCATTGTTGTTGCATAGCTAGGTAGGGTAGGAGTAGTATTGTTGAAAACTGTTTCATGTGAGCCTGATGGTTCAAGCCATCAATGCAACGTATTCAAACTTAAATTACCATATATCTACAGGATGGGCATCCCAAAAAGCAACACCAAGAATGAAAGAGGAATGGAATTTAAGGTATGCTCTCCGAATCCCAGAGAATCATCAGTCTAGGCTAACATCTGGAGTTTTTTCGAGTGCCACAACTACAATTTGAGGTATTTTGTGTTCCTGCTTCGTGGCAAATATCACAGAATAATGATACTATCAGAGATTTTCAAAAATGTTTTTCACTGCTGTGATGATTTTGTCACAAAAAATTTAAATTAATTATTTGGCCTAAGTTTATGTATTATGTATGCCCATCTATCAATGAGATCCTGTATAGCTTTCTTGTTTTCTTGATAGAAGTATGAGATGGTATGTGAAATGAGGTAAAATGTTGCCAGTGCAAACTCAACTTTTGAAATGCATATAACTATTTCTGTCTCCACAAAGTTTTGAAAATGGTTGAAAAATATGGATTGATAGATAGATAGATGATATGTATAGAAATCATTTATTCAAGTAATATAATAATTTTATTCCATAGACAGTCACCATAATAAACAATTTCCTTTTCCATTAAATTAGCTGATGATGAGCTCATATTTGAACTCAAAACATGCTTCTTCTCTGCTGATTTCTGAACAGATAATAGAAATTGTGGGATACACAATAATATATCATCTTCCTCTTTTATTTCCAGTGTCCAAAGGATCTCCAGGTAACCTAGCTTCATCCTCCAAAGTCAAGATCCCATATCCAAGCCGTTTTATATTCATTGTGTTGCTATCCCCAGAACCTATAAAGAAATGTTGCTATAGAACATTTAATGATTTTGAAGTTGGCATAATTCTATCAATTTTGCTATACAATTTATCTGTATATCTGATATGAAATATATAAGTATGAAATGATAAATTGATATTTAATCTGCTATTCATGGAGATACTTGATATTGTAGTTAAAATGCCTGATTATTTTTCTGAACCCTAAACAATTGTTCACAACTCACCTTATATAGTAAATATTCTGGTTATGCATAGATAGCATCATCAGAATTGAATGTCTCCAGTCATAATTCAATCAAACCTCATGAAGAGCTGCTTCAACATATTGTGTTGAGAAAATTCAGTATCTTCCTGAAAATACAAATTAAGAAATATCACTTGAGATCACAGATTTTGTGAAACAATATGAAATGTTGCAGTACATTTCACTCTGAGAATACAGCAGTATCTGGTTATTAGGGCTACCATGGCTCTTATTAGGCAGTTAAAAATCCAATCAATGAAATAATTGAACATGTCCTTACCTATTCACGAATTGACGAAGATGATTTCCACTTGAATGGCATTATTATGTATGCATATAATACCGTTATTTGGCATGAACACTCCTAAGTTAGGAGTCCTAACCACTTCATTTTGTTGGCCTTTTCACAGTTTTACTTGGTATCTTGAACAAAGCTCTCCAATCTCGAGTGACAATGAGTGACAGGCTGACAGTAAGAAAATTTGTCAACAAATAATGAAGGATCATGAATGCAGGTTATGTTGAATACCTCATTTGACACAGGAAATAGATGACGCCACTTGCCGTCCCTCCAAAATTTCATTACAGGGCGATTTGGCGATTTTCACTGAATGAACAGTCATGTATAACCCGTCAGACAGTCCATTTAGCCGTCATTGGATACACCTACCTCTTATTGTGGTTTTCCTGTGAGCACTGCCAGACATCAGCCAGAAACAGTCTTATATATGAATGTTCATTGTCAATGATGTTCAATTAAATTATTCGACATTAGTGATGTAGCACTGAATCAACCATATCAAATATGTTTCATACTTGCTTTAGCTTTCTGAATCTGAATCATCATTTCTTCATCATCGCTTGTATCCGAAGTATCTATGATTTCGGAAATCATTGTAATAATAGTAGTAAACTCCAATCAGACATTCATAATTATTCAAATTCCGAACATTTTCCCACTCGTGACTCGAATATTCTAGATCCCCATCATATATTTGTTATATATAGACGACAGGAAAGCGGGACCAGAACCTTTGGCACGAGGATCACACTACACTGTATTACCTCGACACATGGTTCGCTAACATTGTAAGCATCTTCAGGTGAACATTAAAACTGAATATCCTATTCTAGAATGCTGCCTAATATATACTAGGTATATTAAACTAAACTGATCGCGCAGTCAATGTCTGTCATTGTTGGGTTCATTATGTTAATCCTAAAAATGCACTATTGGAAATGAGTAGTCATTGTCACTTTCAACAACTTCTTTTACGGTTGAAAAGATTTTGATGGATTTATCAACATTTTCATGATATTTCTACTACTATTATAACTTCCGATCATGTTGTCATTGGAAGAAGTTGTCGAGTTGCAAGTTTCTATTAATGAAACAACTGGAAGGCTTTTCTAAAATCGCAGTAACAAAGCTATCTGAATGACAAGATTTATTCAATTTTTCCTGTTGTATTTTCATCAGGAACAGACAGTTTCTGTATCGACAAACATTTCTTGAAATTGTAGAAAGTGAAATTAACAATTGCGATGACTTCAATATATTGAATCTGATATACGTTCTCATAATTGTCAATACATTATTAGTTGAATGCTATATTTCATCAAATTATGTTCAAGATTTGTTAACAACTTTCTCAATTTCAACAATAGTTCTAGTCTGGGTACAAACATTGTCTTGATACTGACGACTCGATCTCTTTCGGAAATAATTGTGTATTCGTTATCGTTGGTGAACGTTCTGGAACTTGAAGAAACTCATTTCGTTAGGTTCATAGTAATCGACCTGTATGTGAGGTGGAATCAGTTTGTCTGTCCGGTTTTTGTTTTTTTGTAATTTTCGATACTACTGGGGTACGTGAATACCTGTATGTGAGGTGGAATCAGTTTGTCTGTCCGGTTTTTGTTTTTTTGTAATTTTCGATACTACTGGGGTACGTGAATACGTACAGGATGTTTCTTAATGAAACTATACTCGATGGATCATCTTATTTTTCATTTTGTTTTTAGGACGAGTCCTTGTTTGCTAGGTGTGGAGGTCGACATCAAAGATCAGAGTCAAAAGAGTTGTATGCAAACTGTTGGAGCAGAGAAGAAGAGCTCCTTTCCGGGGTAATAAGAAGAGGATGTTGGCAGAATATAATGTTACTATAGTTACTTGTATAATTCAATATAACATTTTGTCTTTTATTCGACAGGACAAGTTTTCAGACTTCTTCCGAGATGAAAGAAACGTGGGCCAAGGATAATGACAGAATATTATGTTTTCTGTAACCGTTATAATGTGAGATATATACGATAATATATAATGTTCTCAAATTAGAAATGTTTTGTGATTCACTGTGATTTAGTACGAACAACAATGAGTTATTGGAATATTTGTTATATAAGAACTTGTAAGTCTATCAACAGAATAATACTAAAAATACAGTAAATAGATGTAGAATTAACAAGATTCAATAGCTAATACACCATACAGAAAATTCCAAACGAATGTTGTTGAGAACACAAAAGGGTATAACGCAGTTATCAATTTATTATTGATCATATCAACAATGTCACTGATGATTTAGTTGCCTACAAATGCTCTTGGAAATTCAACGAAGAAACTGTTGTAGACCTACTGGGACTACAAATTCTTGTTGGATCATCAACTAATTTCCAACAGTGTGGGGGTGGAAAATACTACTTATTTTCATTGCAGTACTGCATAGTTTAGTATTAGTTGGTTGAATATATATTATGTCTTATAGACAAGTTTCCTGAATTCAATTTGTATTGAGACAACCAAATTTGAATTGGTTTAAGTAAACATATAGGTATGATATAGAAACTGTCATCAACTTCACAGTATTGTACATCATACTCTTGAATCTTCATGTGCCTCAGGTATTCAAAGTGGAAGTCGAAAGGGACAAATGAGCCATTATACGATTATTCACCGTTGATAAAAATTGAAAACAATAACAAAGCTGAATGTATAATCATTATTCCATTTTCTATACATACTTATCCACATCACATGTTCATTTTAATATTCATAACATGGTAATAGACATGCTTAAAAGACTCGAAAATATCATGCAAATATTATTCGAATAATTTCAGGCAAAGGAAGTTTATACGCAAAAGTCAGCCTAGCTTATATAGAAATGATACAATATTGTGAATCTTATCTTTTATCTTCATAATATAATGCTGTAATGTATAGTCACAAAAAAATTGTTGAATATATAGGGTGATTCATTAGGAATGGGAAATATCTGAACTACAGATAGTAAACACCAAAATATGAAAATTTAGCCTGACATGTCTGATATAAGAATGTTGCTGGCTTAGGAGGTGTTCAAGGGGCTTGTGGCACTTTGTTATTTCGGTACATTAATTAATATCTTGTTTGTCAATTGAATGAAGTCAAAAATTCTGAAAGCTTGTTTAATTTCGCATAAAAAATTTACTCTTCTTCAAATTGTCTATAGCTCCAACGGTTTTTGCGTTACTCGCTCTTGAAGAGGTTCGTGTCTCAATCATATAACATTTTTATTCTTTTAAATCATGAAATAAGCGAAGTGACAAAAGAAGTAATAAGTAATTATTCACAATCACAAATAACGCCAACAACAAACAGAATTTCAACGTAAATGCTAAAGTTATGGAGAAAGTTAAAATACAATTTTTCAAGAACACCCTGTATCTGAAACAGTTTTATAAGGCATGTTGGCATAAATCTTCATATTTTAGTGTTTATATACTATCAAATATGTAGTTCTGACTTCAGAGATTGCCCAATCTTAATGAATCACACATATATTATATGCCTACACACACAAAAAAATCTACTCTTGAATTGAGAGTAATGCTCTCATTTCAACGACATCATGAGGTGCATATAGCCTCAGAGGCATCAAGACTTCGTTTCAAGACCAAGTTATTCTCACAAATGAAGAATACAGTACTTTTCAATGGAAAACATATTCCAAGAGTATGGGATATATTGGATGAAGAAACTGAGTACCTTCAATTTGGAGTCATCATTGGTCTCTCATTGAGGATATTTTGGTTTTGGGTCAAAAATACCAATATTTTCTATATAAAACGCGTTATTCTTGCTCCCAGTTGTGTATTCTCTTCATCTTAAATCAACATAAGTTTGGTTTTCGATCATAGTATTCTCGCTTTGAATAGGTACACTCTCTTTTCTCAGGGATAACTTGATGCTTTTGAAATGAGTTTTTTTTTCTCTCGTATTATTTTGTACTTGTATTCAACATATAAATATATAAGTATATATAAGTATACAGCTTGAAGATCCTAGACGTCAGTCGTCAGTGCCACATGCCAGCATATAAGGCTGGACCTTCTGGTGCCTAGATGAGGCCGCTTTTTCAATGCGTTCCAGAGTGTTTTCTATCATAGACACATCCTAAGATGAAAGGGTGGTTAATGATACTCAACATAATACATATCTACTCTGTATCTCACCTTAACTTGAACTACTATTCCTTCTTGCGCCTCAGTGATAGAAAATTTCCATATTTTTTTTTCCACGCTGATTCTGCTTCGTGGTGGTATAAATTTTGTAATAACTTCCTGCGGTATATTCCAGAATAAGAGGAGGTCTTCTATTGTTGTACACATAATGATTAGAATTACACGATGCGAGGAATATTTTCCATATATTTTCACAACTGGAAGTGGAAAGACGAAAACAGTAAAACACTTATATGTGACCTTGCACTGACTAAATCTAAATGAGCTGTGGCACGCGTCTGCCGATTCCCCTTCCATTTCTTTCAAGGAATTCACGGACTCAAGAGCTTCATGCTCTTGGGATATTAGAGGGAAAAATCGAAAACCGTTAAAATGATTTTCATCCAAAAGCATTCAATCTCCTTTCAAAACCAAATAGCTATACTAATTTTGGATGAAAACATTGACTAATCTTGAATTCAAAAATATGATGCACTCAAGGTGAGAACACTTGACTTTGCATCAAAAACAATGATTTTCAACAGAGACCATACGATAAAAGAAGAATTATTTTCGTTCAAACGCAGTCGTATGCTTGCTTCAAGAAATTGATTTTGATTTGAAGTCAACTATGGTTAGATTGAAGTCAGTATCCTTAAATCATGATGGCTTTAAATCCAAGAGTACATTTTTTTGTGTGCAGTACAGACAAATACTGCTTCAATCTTCACAGACATCATCACACTCTTTCGTCGATTTACCTTTAAAGACCATTATTAGTTAAGTAATAGGTAAACAGCTGTTATCTAATAAAATCAATAAAACATATGGTTATCCTTAAAATATGAGAAATGACTATCCAAGCTTGATAGAATTTCTTGGTGTATAAGTCGAAATGAATATGTATGGGCTAGCGTTGCATAATTTTACTACCTTCGATTTCATAAGAAGTTATATTCGATTTCTAATTTAGAATGGATGTGTATTCGCACCAACTGTTTGTTTTGTTCATTTAGTCAACGAATTTCTCAAGACAAGTTCGGTAATAACCATCTTGCTGAAGCACCATTTGAAATTCAATTGACATGATTGAAGATTTTGATGTTTATCAGAAGCTTATATACTTTAATATTTTCCAAAAAAGTATATAAACAATCTTGGAGATTTCAATCATGATTACAGAAAATATCAATAACTCACTCTCTGTTGGTGGAGGTGACGAAGAATTTGGAATATTGATGAAGTTCTGATGTTATTCTTGTTCGATTTCATTTATTTATTTATTTATTTATTTATATATTCCATTTTGCTAACAATTTTTGTAATCTATAGAATTTCATTTCCTCATATTATTGATAAAAATGATAGGGTCATGAATCAACAACAAAATTACCAACAAACAAAAATATCATTCATTAAAACATAATTCTGGCATGCACTATGTATACCTATGTATATTTTGTTATTCAAACGTTTTTTCCTATTTCAGTATCATCACTATCATGATTACTATTACTATTATTATATGATTAATATTATTATCACCTTTGTATTTTCTGAAATATATATCTAAGGCAGCTATAAATTGTCTCATAGAATTTTGTTACATAGCTAAAATGGGCCACCTGCGTGATATCATTCAGAATGAAAGATCCCAACATCAACTATTTCGAAAACTATACATTCACCTATGTATTTTTGAAATTGTAAAGGAATGGTAATGGTGTTAATTACTTCATGATTCTCTAGGAAGCTCATGAAGAAATAATAAAGTTCCTGGTAGATGATGATGTTTGACCCTAATTTGTTTTAAATTGACAATAAAAACATGAAATTAGTAAGAATACGTCTTCTGGAGCTCGCGATTTCCATAGTGGTAGGCTTCACATTTTACTGATTTTATAACTATGGTGCATCATATACCGGGTGTCCCACTTCTCCAACTTCCAGATACAAGCGTCTACACCTTTTCCAGTTGTACTTCAGAAAGAATAGTTCATTGGTTTTCAGAAAGTGTCATTTGTATTCTAGAACATATTATTTGTAAACACCTTTGTCTATACAACTATGGAGTCATTCATACATGCTAACTCGATTTTCAACATTTAATGACATACATTATTCGAGTAATAGGAGTGATAATTTATTTATTTATTTATTTATTTATTTATTTAATGAAAATGGGATACAAACAGGCAGAAGCCCAAAACTGCATCCACTAGTTACGCAGAATACTCTGATGCTTACATTTTACAATGTTAATATCACAATAATATTAAACAGTCAGTACCTGAAAATAAAACAAAAGTTAATTCCGAATTCAGATCAATCAGACGAATATATGGTTTCTAATGAGTGCCCTGAACTGATTCAATGATGTACAATGTATATCTACGTTGCTATGCAGTATTTATTAAAATTATCACTCATTCTACTCATTGGCGAGTTCAGTCCCAAATTGGTATGACAAAAATTGACATTCAAAAATATTTTAAGTCTTGTGGGTCTAGATGGTACATGGAATGATATGAGCGATAACAACATAGAAGAACTAAAATGATTCCTCATTATTTTATAGATGAATAATAAATCAGACATAATTCTACGTTGCTCCAAGGTCATAAGTCCAAAAGAGCGTCTGGTTTGGTTAATACTCTCTACAACGAATGAATTGTTCACTAAAGTTCAGAAATCTTACAAAATTATTTTGAACTCTCTCCAATCGGACTTTGTGGTTGGTATAATAAGGACTCCAAATGACACTTGCAAAACATAATCGGCTATATACGTAGGCATAATATAATGTTTTGATTGAATTTTGAGACCGAAAATATTTACAAGTTCTTTTAATAAAACCTAACATTCTATTGCATTTGTTAGTAACATAATCAATATGCATTGCAAAACTCAATTTGGAATCGAAAATAACTCCAAGGTCCTTAATATAAGATACTTTTTCCAAATGGGTACCATTCAGATTATAATCAAATATAATAGGGTTCTGATTCCTAGCAAAGCTTATACTGCAACATTTCCTTGAGTTCAAAAATAATCTATTCTTTTTACAATACACATCTAACCTATCGAGATCGTTCTGGAGTTTCATACAATCGTCCAACGACATAATTCTTGTGAAAAGTTTCAGGTCATCAGCATACAACAAAAATTTAGAATCATGGAAGCATTGATCGATGTCATTAATGAAAATAATGAATAATAAAGGTCCAAGATTTGACCCTTGGGGCACCCCCGAGGTAACTATAATTGGGTAAGAGTTAAATCCATTGATACTAATGATCTGAGACCTATTGAATATGTAAGATGAAAACCATCGTAATATATCACCATGCATACCAATTTCAGCAAGTTTCATCAGCAAAATATTATGATCAATCTTGTCAAATGCCTTGCTGAAATCTGTATAGATAGAGTCAGTTTGAATACGATTATCGAGTGAATCTGATATAAACTGGTTATAAATCATAAGATTGGTTTCTATGGGTCTTTTAGAAAAGAATCCATGTTGTTCTTCCAGAATTATGTGTTTGAGACTGTCGAAGATTAGATCATATAATATGCTCTCGAGGATTTTACTAAAAATACAAAGTTTACTGATACCTCTATAATTAGTGACATCTCTTTTGTCTCCAGAATTCTTGTATATTGGTACAAGAAGCGCAGTTTTCCATAGATCTGGGAATTCACCTTCAGAAATAGATTTATTATATATCAGTGTAAGAGGGGTGCGAAGACTATTATAGGAGCATTGTTTCACAAAGTAAGCAGGAATATTGTCAACACCACATAATGACAGTAGGATGGCGTAATAATCTGACATCCCATCGTCTTGTCAAATTCAACTAGATAGGTATTCGTTCTACTAGTTCTACTAAAGCACGCCACTATTATACTACTGTTTGTGAAATAAACGCAAATTCAAAAGACCCACCTTACATGGTTCTCATAGTTTTAATAACCTCAACTCTACAAATACACGGAAAAATGAGAATTCACTGTTTTTCATTCTCAACAGTGACCATACCATCATGAGTAACCATAACCATAAAATAGGACTTGACACTTGACAGTTGCAGATTGGCTCACACTTATTTGCGGGCTATTCGAATAGATTAGTACAGACCAATCAGAACCATGTAACTTCATTGTTGATAACTATATCGTTTAGAGATAGGGTACTACAATTAATCACCGCGGGGGGGGGGATGCTATAGCGGAAGCAAGTTAATGAATAATCTGCAATAATATGATTCATTTTACAACTGAAAAGTGAAATGGAATATAATACTTGGTAAGATTGACTGATATATAATTGCACGACTTCTTTCCTGTTAATAAAAGTAAGATTCAACATTGTTCATCATATTTTCACAATCAAAATTATTGAAATAAGTTATAAGCTGTTCGTTGATTGAAATTTCTGTCAATAAGTTTTCGATTAAATTAGTGAGTATTTCAAATCAGATTTAGTGATTTCGCAACGGAATAACCTTCATTATTTCCAAAGATATATTTCTGAACTCTCAGAGTTGCTGCTGTGATATTTGAATAGTTGTAGATAAAGTATACAATTGACGCTTCCTGAAATACAAGTGACTATATTGAAATACAATTGTTGCTTTCTGAAATACAAGTGACTATTCAGAAATACAATTGACGCTTTACGAAATACAAAAACTATTCTGAAATACAACTGGAAAAGATGTAGAAGAATCATATCCCTGTGATTTCCAGAATTCCGAAAACGTCTGATCATCGTCGGATCTTTCTCTGCTGCGATGCTTAGAGCAAGCGATAAATTCGAAACAATAAAATGTATTAGTATCAAGAAGTGATCAAGTGTTTTATGCGGAAAAATGTAGCTACATATTTTCTTGAAAAAATTGAACAAACTGAAACGTCCATGGAATTCGCTGTTGGTAAGCAGTAATGCGTACGCTATTGAAGAATAGATTTCTTGGATATTGTTGGAGCATACATAGTATAGAAGTGAAAATCACAAAATGAATCTTCAACACAATGGTTCAGAATAATGCCATGTACTGCTTCTCTCTACATAATAATAAGGAATTAATGTGATTTTTATTCAAAAGTTATATAATTGAATGTAATTTGATGTGTATTATGTGGGTATTAGTTTTGAATGAAACGTATTTTATCAGGTAGTGCGAAATATATCTTGACGTAACATTTTAGATAAGTACTTATAAAAAAGGAGCATCTGAATTTCTGAATTCTACTCAAAATAACGCATGACTACGGATGTCATATTAGAAATTATAGAGACCACATCATTTGAAATGTCAACTTAAAAGAATTGCTATACAGCGTGTCTCATTTCAAACGGCTTCCCCTCTATATCTCAGCTATCAGTCGTGCGATCTTTACCAAATTTGTATCGGTCTAAATAATCATCAATATGACCAGTTCTTAAAAGACAAACATCATTTTAGACAGTGCCGTGCATTTTCATTGAAATGAATAGGGGTCAGTTTTTTATTAAATCATATTAGGCATTTTTTCACAATAGAACTGACCTCATAATATCGTTCTTCATGGTTTCAAACCCACATATGTGGATTTTCATAGGATGCCTATGGAGGGTTTCAGAAAAACAGGCACATCTAAACAGCCTTCTTGCGAACGTAATAATTATTTATTCGGAAACGGTGAGTTCAACATAAAAAAGTATAACTCGTTTTGCCTTCCAAATCATGATTTTCCACCTACCGGAGCCATTGAACATTCCAAAATTCGTAGTTGATTTGAAGTTGCTATTTATTCGATACTGAAAATAGAAAAAAATGAAGCCAATCCTGTTATTCGGAATTAGTTGAATTTCTGCATAAGGAGGTTCGAAAGCATGAGGAACAATAATATGAGGTTAGATTTCCTGTAAAAGAAAGCCTAATATGATTTTATGAAAAATCGACCCATTTTTAGTTCAATAAAAACGCACGGCACTGTCCAAAATAATGTGCATCTCTGTAAAACTGATCATATTGATGGTTATCCATACCACACCAAATTTGGTTGGAATCGCATGACTAATAACTGAGATATAGAGGGGGGCCGTTTAAAGTGAGACACGCTGTATATGCGCTCCGAAATGTTGTGTAACTTGAATTAAACCGTTCAGATTATGTATACCCTCAAAAATAATGACTTAACAACTGAATGACGATTTTAATGAATATGAATAAAAATGAAAATGAAAATGTTCATTATTGAATTCATTTTTCACATGTCTGAACGAAAATATCTGTAACCCATGCATCAGCTTCCGAGAATCCATACATACTAATTTTTTTTCGAAGAAAGTATCATATAAAGTGTGATATTATACCTGTTTAAAAACCTGACACACAATTTGAAGGCATTTGACTTGAACTACTAGACATTTTCGCCTGCGGTGCATTTTTAATTTGTATAAAAATATACAGTGTGACCCACTTCTAATGGAACCACCTCTGTATACGTAATCGTTGGGTAAGGATCCTGAAATTTGCTGGAGCTAGAGATATACCAAAAATGCACTCTATGACCAAGTGGGGTCATCTTCAGTGATACACACTGCTCGCCAACAGCCATGAAACTACCCCAATTTCTGGAAAATGATATTAGGAGTCAAAATAGGTCGAAAATCATTTCAGATTTGGAATCAGGCCGCCCAATTTACTAACTATTCAAATTTTTCCTGGAAAATTTTCAGTTCGGAAAAATGAAATTTTGTCGCATTTTTTATGGAAGCACCCCCGTATCCCACGTAATTATTGAGGTAGTGTTCTGAAATTTGCCGGAGGAAGAGAAAGTTCAAAGCAATTTTTTTAAATAATTTCCTTGTTTCTGTGTTAGCCATTGTGGTGTTTCATGACTTACTATTTTTATCAATCTTATATACTTACTTGTACTTACCATAATGTTACTATTAATATTATTATTTTAATCATTATAATCAAATATATGTGTGTGTATTTTTTGTGATTTAACTGTATTTGTGTTCCATATCTTGATTGTCATAAACCAGTCATTGACTTAATAAAGGACATACATACACACACATACACAATAAATATAATCAGGTCGCAGAACATCGCGCATATATTATGTCACCCATCCACACACATCTACCAATCAGTGGCGGCTCCTCAGAGGAGGCAACGGAGGCTGGGCCTTAAACTAATATTATTTATACTTCCTCATTAAAAGGACACCAAAATACATGGATTTTGATTTCATTTCCTGTTTTTAGTTCAATATTTTTGAGTTGGCAACAGTGCTTGCCCACGCATCACACGTTGAAGTCTGCAAATCACGCGTAAAATATTCAACTTGGCAACATATATAGGAGGCTAGACTCCTTCACATCGCGCAGCCAACGCGCGCAATACAAATGCCCTAATACGCCCGAATAGCACGTTTGTCGTGTCGCTTCGCGAATTGCGGACAAACGCGAATGCATTGTTTATGTTTATGTTAGGTTAATGAGGGGCTCTGTGAATTTTTGAAAAATGAGTGTTTTAAACGATTGCGATTTAGTGGAATACTTTTTGGTGAACCCATTCAGTGCTTTGTCTTATGAAGATAAATTGATTGTGAAAAACAAACGTCCGACACCGGAATTAAAAAATCTGATTGTAACAGGTAACAAACAAAATCGTTCGTTAAATTCTGATAATTATATTTGTTGGTACTGCGTTTTATTTTCAACCGATAAGTCATCATGTAGGGGGCGATTAGGATATAATGATTTGAAAAATTTGCCTCGCAGATTGGATAGACACTGCAAATCACGGGAACACATCTCTTCAAGTATCAAGTTCAGGTTAACTGGTAAACAGAATGTCACTAGAGCTATTGATTTGGGTGAGTAGAGAGTTGTTTTTCACAATAAATCTCATATCATTCAGCCTCCTCTGTCATGAAAGTCACGAGCCGCCACTGTTACCAATACCAATCCAACGATACTATTTGCTAGGTTAATAACGAAAGAACTATTCAACTTGAAGTTTTCATGCTAAAAAGTTAATTTGAAGATCAGCACATCAAGTCTCCAATAATTGATGAGATTTTTTTCTCAATGGATCAATGATCCGATCTAGGTTAGGTGGTCACCCTGCATTATAAATGACGTCTGATGTGTATTGAAAAGTGTGAAAAATTTTCTTACAAGCTCACACGCCGTCTCATTCGGTTAGTTGACGGGTTAAAGGCCATTGCATAGATGAATTCCTAATTAAATATACATATGGATCATCCCTCAGTGAATCAACATTCATTATCATAATTAAATATTGAAAAATGTTGAATAGTATTCATGCCATAAAATAAGTTCATTATGTATGTACACCTCGCAGGAATCAATCTTCTGTAGGAACCTATTCAAGTTATACAGGGTGTTTGAAATTTATAATCACATGAATCCGACAAGCGATAGAACTCGCAAAAATGAATAGAAAAATTTGTATGAACTTCTATACATTTTGGAGCTTTGTTTTCGAGATGTTCTGTTTTTTCCTGTTATGAAATCAGAGTTCTCAGGAAAAAACGGAAAGTGAACTAGTTTGGGTTAGTACTTAAAAATGATGAAATGAAATTATTCACTAAAACAGCCTAGGTGACTGAATGAAGTCTAAAAGACGGCATCACATTCGGCCAAAAGACGTCTTGATACTATCCAAAGTGACGAATAAATAAGGCAAGGAAGTCACAGCTAAATGACGTCACTTTTTCAGGTCATTTGGACGTCAATACGGTGTTTAATGTTTCCTTGATACTGACGTTGTTGACTAGTTTTGGGCGTCTTTGAAAAACATACCCAAAATTCTCAAAATGATGTATTCATACATTTCAGAAATAACAATAATATCCAGAGCTCTAATGCCAACTCAAATTCAGACCAATTGAAACATATGAGTTTCTATTTCCACGAATAAAGCTCACTTTATTTCATCAAAACACTCGAAGTTGGTTTCATGAATATATCGATGATTTTGTCGTCAAACAAGGCACGTTTATAGTTTCGAGTGTCCTTCAAATGGAGGCCAAAACACTTCTGACTCCTGTGATGAGAAGAGTCAACCACTATTTCTGGACATCAGCCACTGTTGTTTCCACTAACATTGATTCGGATGAACATCACCAGAAAGATCGAAAATCAGTGTATCAAAACAAAACACCTAAATTTAATATTTAATGAGGAACCACAAGAGAACAACAAAACAAACACAATTCTATTAGAGAGGGGATGACATGGCGAAGACGTCCGAAGTCACACTTAATGCACCCATGTTGCCAGATTTCCCAACGCACTTACACATTTTTTTTTAAATAACGTTCTGTTTTTCACTTCATTGGAAAAACGTAATAACAATATAGTGTCCTATCATACTTCCGTGTGACGACGGTATTGAAATGGAGACTATTATTGGTAAAGGTATTTCATTGGGAGATTGAATTCATTATAGCCACAATCCATTTTTTTGTGGCTATTCATCATTGAGATGAAAAAATACCATCGCTACCTAGAAATGAGAAGACATTGACAGTTGGCGTCGTTAAATTATCATTTTTTAATCTTAATATTTATTAATCAGTATAATGAGAGAATAAAAATTGTAAAGACGGCAACATTGTAACGAGGTTCAAATTACAACACTCGAAATTGATATTATGATATCGACGTCCGTAAGACGTCTAAATGTTGCCGTCCATGTGGCGTTGGCAAGACGACGTTCTTTTGACATCATGATTTGGACAAGTGACGAACAGGATAAATTACCTGGGAGGCCCATTATTGTTGATCTGAAAATCTGCAATTCCAACAAAATTTGTAATTTGACATTAAAATGATATTTGTGCCTATATTATGTCTCCAGTTGACAAAAACATTTTAGAAATAGGAAATGTTCTTGTTCATTGCCTATATGAAAATGATTGTTTGTATACTGATTTCAGGCAGAAAAATGTCGAATTTAAAAAACTGCATATTTTTTTATAAATAAATCTGTATTATGTACAGTGGAGCCCATTAAATTGGTAACGACTCGTGTGAAAATCCTTTTAAAATTTCGGTTTATGCGCCCGGACTAATATCTATTCCATCCGCACGCTGTTTCAATAACTAATTTCTTATTGTGGTTTGTGGTACGAGATAGTCTGGTGTATCTCTGAATATTTTCTGAGATTTGGGGTAAATATTCACATCGCTAGAGTATCTCTTGATTCGATGGTATTTCTATTAATGAAATAAGAACTAATTCTCATCAGCATGCGCGATAAGAAAACGGTATACACCCTATTATCTTCAAACGCGATTAGCTACTTCCGGAAATTCTAATTTTTAAGTATAATACTTAGGCTTCGATAGACCGTGCAGATAAATTTGGAGTACAGGGTGATTGATTAGGTTTGATGAAGTTCAGTTTCTCTTATCTCCTATATCCACAAAAATATCACTTTGATTCAGAACAGTGTTCTGTCACCCTGTAATACTGTGAATGATTCAAGACATCAAGACTATCCATTGCTGAAATCTTTCAAATTGACAATTTGATATCTCAAACGACATAGAAGATACTGCACTTTATCACACTAATCAATCACCCGGCTTATTAATATTCTTTTCTGATTGGAGTGAAAGTTCTAGATCAATTACTAGATTATTTTTTTCATTTTTAAAATCACTATAGTATTGAGTGTAATTTCTGGACAATCTGTATAAACAATTTGTTTGCTATACCTTCATTGAAGGCGTTTATTGATACTTATTTTATTTTCTGAGCGGTCATCGCTCCGAAAAATACGATGTTTTTGCGGTTTCCAACTGCACATACTGTAATTAGGTTTGTAAATTCTAGCAAAAATCAGCAAATCTCATCAGGAATGTTGTCCGTGGAGAATGTGTTCATGATTATATTCATTTCAATAAATGATAATCAAAATATCAGACGTGAGTTGGATGCTGTCGTAGAATTCAAATCAAAATTCGTAACGAAACGTAACTTTTTCATCTCTTGGAACGTACGAACCTATATTATATTTATGAAATATCGTATGCATGTATATACCATTGAAATTATAATAAAACAATATTAAATCCGTTCTATATGAACAGTGCCTGTTTAAATACTACAACTCTTCATCTCTATTTGATATCAATTTGTATATAGTTTTCGAGATTTGTTTGTCTATAATATTGGATCTACACCAAACAGACAAAACAGCAACAAGAAAGAATTTCTTGTCGATATCAACAAATTTACTACTTTTCAGAGACATTTTAGAAACATTTTGAAAACTGGAGTCGCCGGCGACAGTTTTTGTTGTTTTCGGAGTCCCAGTCGAAGGCGGTAACTTGAAAGGGAAAAAGGGTTTTCGTACGACTACGGACACAGTCGGCTGGGGGAAAATAGATCTCGACACGTATCTTGTTTTTTGCAGTTTGCAGTTTGTGCACATTGTGTGTTTATGGTTAGTCTATTTATTTATTTATTCATTATGCATTTGAATATATACCTACCAATCTCTTTCAGAATATGACTGAAAAAAATAAAAAGTGGAAAACAGAAGAGGTCGGCATTTTGATCGAAGCTTACCTCGAACATGCTAACCGAAATGAAAAAATGGATGCGTACAAGCATAACGACTCTAATCTATGATATCGGGTGACCAGTTATATGCTGACCCATTTCAAATGCTTATATCTCTGAAACCATTCAAGTTATCGTTGTGCAGTTTGGACTAGTCTATTTTGATATTTTTCAAGTTTTTTTTGACAGGTTCACCTTCTCTCTTGAACATCCGGTTCTACCGGAAACAAACTAGCCATTATTCAGGTATAGGGCAACTTTTTTATTTCATTGAATCACCCTGTATATTTTTGCACATTCAGAAAGACTGGTCTTTTCTCTTTCTAACAATGTATAACACGTTATGTTTTCTTAGAAAACTATCAGAGTTATAACTTATAACTGTTTGAAACAACTACTGCATGTGGAATGGTTTAATGAGATTTTGCAATGTAACCAAAGTCGTCTCTGGAAATCCTGATCACAACACATGAAATGCCAGATTAGATGTGTCAAATAAAGATTGTCGAGCATTTGTACTTTCTTCGAGTTGAAAAAATGTTTACTTTGACTGAAAAAGCAAATGAACTCATCATAAATCTGCATCAGATTTATACTCAATATACGGTAATTCAGCATTTCAGGATATTATCCTAATATGCAGTAGATGCTTCAAAGAGTTATAACTCTGATATTTTTAAAAAAAACATAACTTGTTATACATTGTTAGGAAGAGAAAAGACCAGTCTTTCTGAATGTGCAAAAATATACAGGGTGCTTCGATGAAATAAAAAAAATGCGAAAAGTTATTGTATACACTAATGTATCCTCAACTTCATATACTAAATACTGACAGTATTCGACCGCAGCGTAGCACTTTCGATTGAACCTGGAGTAAGTAATACTTCCATATTCATAATGGACCATCACACATTTTTTCATAATCTCGACTCATTTTCATTATTCTATGATATAAACCGTGATACCTTTTTCAATTTATATTTTGAAGCGTTCACCATTGATATTTTCTTAAAATGTATTATTTTCGACAGTGACATTTGAACATTTTGATTGAAATTTCATTGCCAGATAAAGATTCTTTCAATTCTAATTGTTATATACAGTGTGTCCACTGCAAGAGCTTACCACTCCTGTTACTATAATAATATGATAGAATCTGAAAACAATGTATTTGTTGGATAGGTAATCGAAATGCCCATCAAACCAGAAAATGATTTCATTCTTGAACTGTTTTCATGACCAACGGTGACCAAATTTCATTGACCCAAATTTCAAAAAGTACTATGAGACAGATTTTTACTAAAAATATCGATGGATTTTGCAGCAGGATCATTTAAAACATACCGGTACCTATTTTCATTATCTTAAAACACAAGGTAACCCAAAAACCGATTTATTATTTTTAAATACTTCATCAGAAAATGTAGTATACCATGGCATTACTGGGTAATGACAAATTATTATTGAGAACTACTTCAAACATGTGGTAAAATGTGGTGTTCTATCAGAAATAAGGGAATTCAATTTACTTCCCGTATTCGGAAGTGCGCTTTGCCAGATTTACCCTCGGATATACCCAAGATTTTTGAGAGATTCATTCAACTCTTCATAATTTTGAAAATGAATGGGTTACCTGGAGATACCTGAAATTATATAGTTTAGTACCATATCTTTATTATTTTATTAGAATTTTATCGATCGTTTTCTCCTGGTTATACAGGGTGTGATTTAATTGATGGTTAATGATAAGGGATATGGTTCCTTACTTCATTTTGAGAAAAAAGTTCATGTGAACTGAAACTTGTTGTAGACAGTATATTGAAGTTATTATAGTGAAATGATTTTTGCCCGAAAATTCCAACACCCTATAGCTCGAGAGCTGAGAAATTTGATTAATCAATTCGGGATTGTTGAAATTTACACATTCTTAAATCCCTTTATTTCAAGATTGGATTCTTGTTATGATAATATTATATCGTTCTCATCAAAACTGAATGATTGTGAAGCAGTCCAGATCAATTCCTATTTATTTCATAGTAGTTGCCAAGAAAGAACTATGTCATTGTTATTTTCCAAGTTTGAATAATAATTATAACACCTCTGGGTATACTGCTGGGTATATCCTATATAATACCTTTACAGCGCGAAGCAGGTCATAAAATGCTAATGAGGGAGGCAGCTCGTTTCTAGACAGTGAATAGTACATGTGCTTAGACAAAAATATTTCAATTCGCCCAAGAGTCGTTACCAATTTATTGGGCATCACTGTACATTCAGCTGATGCAAAACTATTTCGGATTGCTAAGCATCCTAGTTTTTTGTATCGCTTGGAGCGCACGAAAGGGAATCCCTATAATGTTCAAAGAACATCGCGCGTTCCTAGGGAGGATAAGGACAGAACACGAAGAATCAGGCTTCACGTATATAATGAAATCGAGGGAGGCACCGACGAGGCGAAATGATCGCCATCTAGAGGCGAAGATTCAACTTGATGTAGAATGACGATGAAATATTCCATTGATATTACATATCTCGTTGCTCTATTCACGCAAATGATCCGTTCGAAACGAGTTCATTGCTACATCGGAATAAGGAAACTTGTATCTTGTTTCAAATATATATTCTCATCAAAATGATCATTTCATCAAATCAACAAAATTTTTATAGTTGAATCAACATCGACACCTTTTTGGATTCACATAATTTGTTTTTGAGATAACCATATATTTCGTTGATGGAATTGATATTATACTGTTTATTCAATTAGACTACATTCTTGATTTGAACAAGTTGCTTCCATGAAATAATCATGTATCTGTTTGATTCAACAAAAATTGCTCAGTTCAACAGAAATAATTCAAGCATAAATAATTTGTTGATACAACAAATCCTTTTTTCCCGTGTGTGGATTGAGCAAGTTGTTCCTCCCAATAGATCGTTGATATGATGAGTAGCAGCAATGTTGGTGCCAAAATTGATCCTTGTGGAACGCCGGAATTGTTGGCAATGGTATCACACGACATCTACCTCCTTTCCCTATCCTCCCTGAGTACGCACAATGTTCCACGAACATTATTGGGATGTCCATTCGCGCGCTCCAAGAGATGAAAAAATACTCCGTCCACACAGCGATCTGCCTGAGAGAAAACTCGACAAAGGATGGCATAGCTGAGGCATGCTGAGGTGGTAAGTCGTAGGCAGTATTTGGTGCCACACACGGTCGAATGTTTTCGAGAAGCATCGAGAAGTGGAATCTAGGTTAAATAAAACTTCAAGGAGTAGTCATTGCACAATATTTCTGGACTTTTCGCTCCTCATCTCTTTCAATAAAAATAGTAGTATCATTATTTCAATATACTTTCAGCTAGAACTAATCAGATGAGTAGGTGCATTCCTCGTAACCCAATAAAATTTCGCACAGATTGTCTTATCAGTAGATTAGTTTTGTTTGAACTTTGTCTTGCTTTTTCTTAGAAGTAATCGGTAACTCAACTATGAATAATAATTGATGTTTGGTCAGGGAAATCCTACGATTAATATTTGAAGCAGAACGTTGCCGGAGCTGATAATTTCGTATGACAACTAGTACTAGTGTCATTCTACAAACACTGTATCAGAATAATTTTCTTTGCTTCGAATTTCAATTTCAAAAGGAAATAATCTAGAATCCATAATTTCCGCTCACGTCCTTCAAACTATTATGTGAATGAAATGATGAACTTCGAATGAAAAATGCTGAGTGACATGATGGATGATCGGAAAAAAGTCAGATTTTTGTTTGGAATTTGAGATTTTTCGGAATATGATATCATTCAAGGAATAAATTCTTTAGATGAGGTCCTGTTTCCTTAACATTAATTCTTTGGCAGCGACAGAAAGAGTACCTACCTTTTTTCTTTCTTAATGATTTCTTATGAAAACTAAAACGAGAAATCGGAATAATCTCTGTTTTCTGTCTGTTATTGCTCTTTCAGTATATTTTTTTGGGAGTGTGTGAGTATTCGATTTGAATTTTGAAAATATCACATCAATTTTTCAACGAAGTATGGTAACTTGAAGGTAGAGAGCATTTCATATCCATAGAAAGTGAACCATGATGATCTAGTAGTTGATACTTTGTTCATCGAACTAAAATACGATTTTAACTATTAGTTCGATTCGTTAAAAATGTTTTGATTAGCAACACTGTTGATGCATCATCAATTTACATACTTGTGGCAACGATGATGGAATTATATTTTGTTCAAAATAACAAACACGCAACATAGTGATAAATGAATGATCATTGAAATGGATTAAGATGATGAAATTTGGATTTGAATTGAGTTTATCGTGTCTGTGTTCATGAATATGTAGAAGAATGACAATCCCAGGATTGTTATCAAGGTTTTATGTATATTACTGAAGTTATATGTGATCACTCTGAGATGACATCCATCGCTTATGCACAGAAAACTGTTAAAAAAGTTTGTACACAAAAATATATTTCCACTTCTAATCGGAAAATTTTGCCACAAATATCTTCTGATCAATGTAGAGTTTTAAACACTGAACACTATTTTGTACTATAATGGTTACCACGAAGATTATAGGTAGGACATTGCGATTATAGCTCATGAAATGAGTATATTCATTGATGAATGGTACTTGGTTATACTTAAACATGTGACATTTGATTCAATCTAAAAATCTGTTCCACCACTACTTATCGAATACCATCTTTGTTATACTAGTATGACTGAGAATGATTCATTTCACTCACCCCTAATTTCTGACCGAACTTCATTTAAACCATTATATAGCCCATTCAACCATTAGATAGAATATAATAATAATGAGAGCTTTTGTATTCATAGTGGAAAGATAGGACTATGCTCACGCTTACGCTTATACAATTTCTTAGAACAGCTGATAGATATTTTTCTCGGTGTAAGAACTGAATCCTGAGTTATGTGCTTTGAATACCTAACCATCATGATATGGTGAAACACATGAAATAATAACTAATCTGAACTTCTTCGGATTGTTTGTTTCCATACCGACCAAACGCGTTCATAGATGAATATCCGTATTGAGAAAACGTAAAACGTGATAAGATGGAAATATAAATAAAGTGAAACAAATATAATATAAGTACACAGTATACTCATTCCATTTAAATCTTGGTAGTTCAGTTAGGATTGGTCTATAAATTATACCTATTAAATTGTTTTGAACAGATAAATTATCAGCACTTTCCTTATCTAGGGTGGTTTAAAGTAATTGAGCCATACAATGAACACTATCAGAAGATTCACAGATTATTTTTTTTTTAATTATCTTGTTTTCTTCCATGATGATCCTAGATAATAATAAATAAGTATTACTCACTATACATGGTGTTCTTTATATGCATGCTCATATTCCATCATATTATTTTTTTTTTTTTTTTTTTTATCGCTTGGAGCGCACGAAAGGGAATCCCTATAATGTTCAAAGAACATCGCGCGTTCCTAGGGAGGATAGGGACAGGAGGTAGGTATTGGAATTTTTTTTGAACTTTTGGAGATTATATGTTGTTGGGAATACTTCCACAGGCAATGAATTCCAGAGCCTAGCCGTTCTATGGATGAAGGAGTCTTGATAAAGTGCTGTTCGACATCTTTCGAGGTTGACAACGAAAGGATGTGCTGACTGGGCTTGTCTAGTTCGTCTGATTGATATTGCTAGTGAAGGGATTATAGCAGAGATTTCCGAAGAACATTTCCCGTGGAAGTATCGATAGAAAAGTGAAAGGTCGCCGACCTTTCTACGGTGTTCCAATGATGTCAAAGAGTGAGTGAGTGTGGCGTCACCCACCAGGCGAATGGCTCTTCTCTGGATGGAATCTAAGAGCATCAGCGTATGTTTTGGTGCTGAACCCCATATGTGGGAACAGTATTCTAGAACAGGCCGTATCTGCGCTTTGTATATCATGAGAAGCTGTTGAGGTGTAAAGTAGCTTTTCGCACGGAACAAGAATCCGAGTTTTTGTGAAGCAGCTTTTGCGATGGATCTGACATGATTATCCCATGAAAGAGTGTTGCTGATGGAAATACCGAGCATAGATATGGTGGGCTTGGTGGGGATGGTGGAGCCAGACATCACAATATCGGGCATACTGAGTTCCGCCTTTCTAGAGAAAATGCAGGCTTGAGTTTTGGTGGCGTTGAATTCCACTAGGTTGTTTGTTCCCCAGGCTGTGATTTCAGCAAGATCTTCATTGACAGCATTGACCTGCCTGCGCCGTGAGTTCTTAGTTTCCTGGGAAGAAATGGGAATTCTGGAAGAGAACGCAGTATGGAGGGTACTATCATCTGCAAAGCTGTGGATGGGGCAAGTCGTTACTCCCAACAGATCATTGATATGAAGCAGGAATAATGTTGGTGCCAAAATTGATCCTTGTGGAACGCCGGAATTGATGCCAAAGGTATCAGACGATACACCGTCCACCACCACGTGAAGCGATCTGCCTGAAAGAAAACTCGATAAGAGATGGCATAGCTGAGGTGGTAAGCCGTATGCTGGTAGTTTGTGGAGGAGTCCTTCGTGCCAAACACGGTCGAATGCTTTCGAAATGTCCAACGCGACAGCTAGAGATTCCCCGTGTTTTTCTATCGAAGATTGCCATAAATGAGTGACGTAGGCAAGTAGATCTCCAGTAGATCTTCGATGGCGAAAGCCGTATTGTCTATCATTGATGATTCCTGAGCTCTCCAGATATTTGATAAGCTCAATATTGATGGCTTTCTCCATCACTTTGGAGATTACTGATAACAGGGCAATGGGCCTGTAGTTGTTGGGCAGGTTCTTGTTCCCTTTTTTGGGGATTGGTTGGACTCTAGCTGTCTTCCAGCATGATGGAAAAATACCCGACCTGTACGAGATGGTAAACAACTTGCAGAGAATCGGTGTTAATTCTGGTGCACATTTTTTGAGGATAATGGGTGGAATTCCATCAGGACCGTTAGCCTTATTCGTTTTGAGACCAAGCAAAATTCGTCTGATAGTGCGTTGACGGAAGACGATTTCGGGCATTCGACTCTCAACGGGTGGAATGTCTGGCGGCAGTTTTCCTTGGGAATCTAAAGTAGAGTTTGCTGCGAACATCTCTGCAAAAATATTTGCTTTCTCCTGCGATGTTGTTGCTAACGTGCCGTCGGATTTGGACAGTGGTGGAAATGAGCTATTAGTGAAATTTCTTCCGACCGCTTTAGCAAGGGACCAAAACGAACGAGAGCCATTGGGGCAATCTATGAGTTTCGATCTTATCTTGGCATTGTATGTTTCTTTCGAAGAATCTATTGTTTGGTTGCAGTTATTCCTGGCATCAACGTATTCTGCTCTAGTCGCGAGGTTAGGGTTTTTGCGCCAGCGATGGTAGGCTGTTTGTTTCAAGGCAACAGTTCTAGAACAGTTTTTGTTGAACCAGGGTTTCGAAGGTGATGATCTTTTCGAAAAATGAGGTATGTATGTGTCCATTCCGAGCATGATGATCTCTGATATTTCCGCAGCACACTGTGAAGGGTCCTCAGAGTCAAAGCATACTCTATGCCAAGGAAACTCGGAGAAAAACATGCGGAGACCGTCCCAATCTCCTGAATTGTAATGCCATATAAGACGTGGGGGTGCCGGAGCAGTTGATGGAATGAAAAATGGGCAGGTTGTGGAGATGAGTGTATGGTCAGAATTGCCAAGTGGAGCTCGTACATCTATGGTGTAGGGTGCTGAATTATTAGTGAGGAATAAGTCAAGTATGTTAGCTGAATGGTTATTGATATCGGGAATTCGTGTGGGTTCTTTGATAAGCTGCTCTAAGCCGTGAGTAATGGCGAAAGCTTCGGCTTGTCGTCCAGCTTCATCCGTTCTGTTAGAGTGTACGAGCCAAGCAGTGTTGTGTACATTGAAATCGCCCATGATGATGATTTCTGCTGCTGGATGGTTCTGTTGGATTTGGTCAAGCTTCAGAGACAAGAATTCGAAGAGCTCTTCATAGGATGGATCATTTGGTGATAAGTAGAGACAACAAAGGTATTTGGTCTGTTTCTGGCTATCGAGTTTGAACCACATGACATCAAACTTATTTGGTTCCAAAGTTTTTTCTCGTTGACATGAGAGATTCGTTTTAGAGTAGAGGCAGAGACCTCCCTTGAATCTGAAACGTGTGTGGAGTTCGTACCCAGGACAGAGCAGATAGGTCGTATTGGTGGATGAATTGACCTGTGTCTCAGTAAGAGCCAATATGTCTGGCTTTTCAATTTGAAGGTGTCGATGGACATCGTTGATGTTCTTACTTAGACCTCGGATGTTACATAGGTCTATCTTGAGGACTTTTTCAGCCGATGGTGAACCCCCTCTAGCACCTCTCGCCCGGAAATCCGAATGGAGAGGTATTTTACTTCCGGATAATTTTACTTGAGGAGAACTCATCATCGCGTATTCTGTATGAAGAAGGGAGGTTGGCGTGGAAGGAAAAGGAAATTGGGTTGGGTTGGGTTGGCCGGAACATCAACCAGCTACTGAAACACGGGTAAGTATACCCATTTCACAGTGCCTATGGTTGATGTGGTGGTATCGCACCGGGCGATGGCGTTAACCATCTTCCACCTATTGGCGTCCTTTTAGTCGCCTTCTACGACAGGCAGGACTTACCGTGGGGTTATTCTAATCCGACCACCACACGGGTAATGATAATTTTGTTTGATTAATGGAAGCTTTCTAAAAAATGCTTATTTAGTGTTTGTTTGGTAACAATTTTCAGAAATATTTGAAACAGATGTAAATATCACCATTTTGTTCCCTATCAGATAAAAAAAATAGACTCGACTTCTTTCTTTTAGAAAGAACGGCCTAGTTTTTATTCGCGAAGGTGTATAACATATTCAATGAGGTTGAAGCTTTGTTGATCATTTTCTCCTGCAGCAAGTTAATAGATGATTATACCACGAGCTCTATATCTGCTACAGATGACAAAATCCATTTCGCAATAGCACAGAATACGCCAAAAAATACAAGGAAATCTGAAGAGTATGCATGGTAACAATTTATGGACTTTTGCCGTAATAGAAATTATGTTGTCGGAAAGGAAACTACCCTCCTAGTATATGTACTGAATAAAACATTGAGCAGGGGGGCGCGGAAATATGAATGAGCTGGGCGCCTTCGAATGATAATCCGCCCCTGTGCATCTTGACCCTCTTTTCATATGAGGTTCTAAGAGTAACATCTACTCATCCTTAGGAGGTTGAACTAAGAGGGCTAAAAATATGCTTTTTAAGTGTCTTCTTTGGGAATGAAATTGGCGTGACTCTTCGATTTTCCATACCATTTACTGAAAGGGGGATATTGAGGGGGAAAGTTTTCTAACTGACACGGTATTTTTCGGAAACTGCTCAACAGGGAAATAATAAACTAGGGTACCGTTGGAAAGAGAATTGATGAATGTGCCATTTGACTCCCCTTCCCATTTGAGATTCTAAGGGTAACATCTACCCCTCCTAGGGGTTTAAACCAAGAGGGCTAAAACTTATTATTTCAAGTGTCCCCCTTGAAAATATAATCGACTTGTTTTTTCGATTTCTCATATCATCCACTGGAAGGAATATATCGAGGGTGGAAAAATTTTCAAAATGTCACCCTGTATATATAGCGATTAGAATAGAGAATACCACAAACCTGGATGCGAAACTTTGTTAGGAACTTTTCGGAACATTTCCGAACATTCCGAACATGAGACAAAAACTGTGACAGTGTTGGGAAAATAAGACTTCTGGATTTAAAAAGAATTTATGAATGGTATAGGAACCTTGTTGGGATATAAACTTGTTGCCTGGGTAATTATAATATTATTCTTCAGTACTATTGTGTATAAATAACTATAATATTGTTACAAATACCGTAGTTCAGAATTTTAGACGCGGAATATGTTTGGAAAATGATAATGACATAAAATTCCCGTCATAATAAACATAACTTCGAACTTACAACGGCAAAAAATCTGTATTTCATGTTGATAGCATTCATTTATTTTCTGTTTACTGATAAATGAATGTCTAACATACATATGAAACAGGAAATATATACACAGTTTGTTGGTGAAACGCAGTAGTAATTATCATGGATGAAGTATTACCATTGAAAATTAGTGTATGAAAAAACGAAAACCTATAATTGATTATATAGAATCACGATTATATTCCATTTTGTATGCTTAAAGTACTGTTTGCGTTGAGATTGTTTATGTAGTCATTATTTCATGAAGATTCTGCTATTTCCTGCACATTACTATTCACTTCACCCTTCAAGGAATTATGATTAACAGGCATAAATAGTATACAATCGATACTTTCAAGTTCAAAGATATTAATATCTACTCATCATATAAAAATCTGTAATCTGTAATTGTATGACTCAAACAGATATTTCAAAGATTTGAGGCAAACTTTGTGATGATGAAAGATTATCTCCGAGCCCAATATTTTCTTCTACCCTTCTTATATCGACATTATTGCAACATCTGAAGCTTTGAAAGTCTTGTGTACTGATTATACATACTTATTGATATTCAAGGACGTTTTTTTTAAATCGTTTCAACTTTTCTATCATCATATATATGTATATATATCATTCTGAAATTCGAAAACCATAATACTATAAGTACCTACTCAACGAGCACTTTCAAAAAATCTTGACGAATCTGAAAGGTTAATATTCAGGTGAATAGCTATATTATCCTCATACAATATAATATCATGAATATAGAAAGTTTAATGGCAGATTTCAATATATACTTATGCTTCTTTGATTCACACTATATTGAAATCTAATGAGTTCATAAAAACATTCTTCTCTCCGAGGAGTTCTGGAAGTTACAGGGTCAAATTATTTGATGTGTCCTTAATTTACACATTATGTAAGTATATCGAGATATAGGTAAAACTCATATTTTAAAGTCATGAAAATCATCCATCCGTCTCAAAGTGATCCAATTTTTCAAAGAGAAACAATGAAAACATCAAGTTGGTCGACCACAAAATAAGATCAATCCTAATGACTAGTTTCGGCTCAACGGCCATCTTCAGACACATTAAATACCTACCTGTAAAAAGAGTGAATATTTCAAGAAGAAAATAAGCTACTGTGGAAAAAACATACCCATGTAGAAGATAAATGTGGAGATAACGATTTATTCAAAACCAGGTCAAGCAATCGAAAATTCAGTCCGGTAACGAAAATTTATGCTTTTTGAATCGACTAAATGAATAAGGTGGAAATTATTTGTTAAAATTCACTAAAAAAGAGTTCCATGTTCCATGTGGCCATTAGAAATAATACGAAGGCAAAGGTTTGTTCTCGTTCGAAAAATACACAGTCCGAAACCATCGCAAGCATGCGCAGTTCCGCGAACATGAAAAATGCCAATAGTTCTGTGAAACTGCGCATGCTCCTGATGGTTTCGGACTGTTTTTTTCGAATGAGAACAATCCTAAAGGAAAAGGTAAACCGGCCATGAATTACAAACCAAAATGACATGGACTAAACCATGTCTAAAATATTGAGCATTGTAACAAAAATGATTTCAAAAAGAAGCAATGAATTTGAAATCATTCTTGTTATAATAATTATTAGTGGGAAAGAGTTTAGTCCATGTTATTCGTCATTAATGCTTCGTATCACTTGACACACAGTCATTTTGTCAACGTTCTGCTGTTTTACCTATTCCTTTGCTTTCGGCTTTTGTCTAATGGCCAATTGGCTACCAGGGATGAAACTCTTTTTGAGTGAATTTCAACAAATTATTCCAACTTTTTTCGTGCCGACGCTGAATTGAATCATCAGTTTGTTCTCTTGGCTATTTAGTCATTTTAAAATGCATAAGTTATCATTACAGGAACGACTCTTCGATTGTTTCACCTGGTTTTTTATAAATTGTTATCCTCACATGTCTTTTCATAAGTATATATATTTTTCCTCAGTAGCTTATTTTCTCTTTGTAATGTTCCACTCTTTTCAGAGGTATTTAATATTTGATGTGTCTGAAGATGACCGTTGGCCCGAAACTAGTCACTATGAGTTGAATGGTATAATTTATGGTCGACCGACTTGATGTTTCTATTGTTATTCTTTACTCATATTTTTGTTTCTGGAAATCCCAAAATTGTCGAGAAATTAATAAACCACACCTCTTCGATTAACCTACAGACAGTATTTTTACATTATACCACTTTCTATAGAGAGGTTTTAGTAGACCATTTTTCCATACTTGATTATTATTATTAAAAAGCATAAACAGATATTTTGAAACCTTTAGTAAGTAGTTAAATATGTAAATTTATATTATATTGATTCTATATTAGATGAAAACCGAAAAGCTATAAATATTTCAGTCTTAGTATGATGCAAACAAAGTTTCCATATTATTTCATAATTTCCTAATGACAATAATTCAAGGAGCGTCAAAATTGATGCTACTGAATATTTTATTGCTCATTTTGCTCTCAAGGATCTAATTAATCATGAATGAAAAATTGAGTGATTATCCAGTGATGATCAATTTTCGAAGCAAACTGATGACTCTCAACCTTCTACATCCTGAGCTTATAGAATGTGTATCCGAAATTGGAGCAATACATAAATGAGATAGTAAAAAAGCTAAATGCACGTTTCATGCACCATACTAGTCATTCGTTCTTCCGGTACCTCTGACCTCGCCGAAAGCAAACGCTCCAGTTTGGCAGACCTATAGCAACCTCTAATGAATGATTCATAAAAATTCCATCAGACATACTCCAAAATTCAATATCTCCCAGGATAGTTTTTGTTTTCAACAAAAATGTACTTCTATTTCTTTTTTTCTCCTAGTATCGATATTATTTCGGAATCACCTTGAGAAGAGGACGTGATGTGATAATTACTATATTATACAATTTTCGACTTCCTCTTCTGAAATAGTAACCCACATCATGCATGAATTCAGGAATATCAACAATCAATATTAGCGAAAATTGTAGCATAATTAATTTTGGCGAAGCGAAAAAAAAATTATCGCTGAGGCCATTTGCGGCCAAGGCAAGATAATCTTGAGGTCACTAAGGTTTTGCGACAATAATATAAGAACACACTATTTTTTCGTGCATTATTGATCTAGATCCACGGTGGATGGCACATTTGTCGTTTCTGGTGAACCCTGGTCACTTTGAAAATTTATTAGAGAGAATATTCGGACTTTTTCGACAAGGCGGTGTTGCCACTTCTATAAGAAAGTAGTAGCAACTTTGATTTTTCAAAGAGTACACCCTAATAATATTATAGAAGAATCAGAACCAATTTTCGTGATATTTCCCTATAGTATATATGTATCTCAAAGAGAAAGAGAGAAACTCGAAGTGATTACTACAATAGTTCATAAAATGAACGAAAATGGTAGATAACGAGAGAAAAACAACTACCTTCCTGGCTATTTGCCACGCAGAACATTGGATCAAATCCTCCAGAAATCTATGCAATATTCGTATAGATAGACGAATGAAATGCAAGTGTTCAGGAACGCGTGACTACCTGCAGACCGGTTTGGAGCTGTTGGCTCTCATCAGTGCGAATGGGGTATGAATGCTGAGATGCGTTTACTTTGGGTCAGGTTCGCACCAGATAGCGGTCGATCGAGAATGCTATAAATTTCTTTCATATGCACTTATATAACCTCTAAAGCACCATAAATGGCTCCTAATGTAAGAATATTTTCATATTTTCATTTAATTCAAAATGGCGGATCCAATATGGCGGACGAGTTTCGTAATTATGATCCAATTATATTCAAAATTGGTGTCTGAGGGTTTTCGGGGTCAGAGATTATGGTTCGTTCGTCAAAATTTGGAAATTCAAAATGGTGAATCCAATATGGCGGACGAGTTTTATAATTATGGTCAGATTCTATTCAAAATTGGTATCTGGAGGTTTAAGAGGTCGGAGATATGAATCATTTGTCAAAATGGGGAAATTCGAAATGACCGATCCAATATGGCGGACGAGTTTTTTAATTATGATCAGATTCTATACAAAATTGGTATCGGGGGGTTTTCGGAGTCGAAGATAATGATTCTTTCATCAAAATTTGGGAATCCAAGATGGCAGATTTGATATGGCGGACGAGTTTTGTAACTATGATTCGATTCCATTCCAAAATTGTATCTGGGGGATTTTGGAATCAGAGATTATGGTTCTTCATCAAAAATATGAATTCGTCCCATCCCGTACATCTCATGCAATGGCCGAGCAAGGACGTCCACGAGATGTCCCAGCTGGTACATCAATTCAAATGCCCTAGAAATAGCATCCCTCAGACGTCTCACGTGGTGCATATTGTGAAATATCCATGCAAAGACGTCCTTGGCATGTCCCTGTTGGGATATGATTTTAAACGTTCCTTTAGGGACATCCATCGGATGTCCCGAGTAGTACATATTCTGCATGACTTCAGATCTTATATAATGTCCCTTCTAGACAACCACGAAAGGTCCCTGATGGAACATTCCTTCAAATATCTCTACACAGACGCCCTTTATATTCCCAGGATCGTATAACAATCGAAATGTCCCTTAGGGACATCCTTCGAATGTCCCTTAGGGATATCCGTCGGATGTCCCAATTGGTACATGAACTGTACTCTTCCAATGTCCTAGAAATAACGTCCTATGGACGTCCCAGTCTGTACTTTCAATATGTTGCCCCTGCGATGACGTTAACTTACACCTCGCCGACGAATGATTGCTCGTAGGCTATAAGTACTCCTCGTCAATGTCCTTCACGTATGTCCATTGGACATCCTTGGGAAACTTTTTGGGGACCTTCTACGGACCATCAACTCAACTGAATATCCTAATCAGTTATGCAAGATCTGGTCCTAGAGGGACCCAGAAAAAATCAAATTCAAGAATAATTCGTACGTCCCTGAGACATCCTGTGGACATCCAATTGATATCCCTCAGCGTTGCTGATAGGTCGTCCTGTGGATGTCCTAAGAATGCCCTCTGTAGTGCTTGATGAGGAATACTGTAGGATTTAGGTATTCGATAGTCGTCCCAGGAACATCCCTCAAGGACGTTCCTAAATGGACGTCCACGGTACCAAATTCGAACGTCCTATGGACCCGACAATACGTCCTAAGGATATCCATGGAACATAAGTGTGTTATTAGGGGTACGCTAAATGCCATGTGAGTATATTATGTAACAAGTGTTATAAACGTCAACTATAACATGTATAAAATCTAACAGGAAAAAGTGTAAAATATCGTTTTTTTCAAGTTGAACAATAAATAAAAAGGTTAAGGAGGGGTTCAAAATATACGTGAAAACCCTGTGAACCTTATTCAGGAATATATGAATATTTTTTTATTTGACAAGATGTCAAGTATACGCTGATGGGACAATAATGGTACTGTCATTAGCATCTAATACTCAATTCACAGGGATTGTCGAGCATCAGCTGTTCTTTATAGTCATTAGTCGAAAACCATTATTATTGGTCAAATTTCGAGGTAATTCACCAATGAAAAAATGATAATTTATGACCTGGTACTTCCTGGTTCATTCTAATTTTTCACAAGAAAAATCCCTTATAGCTTCGCAAAGATAATATTTGATACTTTGCTAATATTAATGACTACTATTTCAGCTTTACTATAGCCCAATTAAATCAGGTAGGTGGTTTTCTCTAGCTACGAACGATGGTATGTGTTTGTTGTTCCGTGCTAATATGGTCAGTTTTCCAAGGCTAACTTGAACATAACGCCATACAACGTGATTATAGGAAGTAATTATTCATTTTTTATTCTGAAGGTTGCCATCCGTAGACCCGGAACTGATGATAAAGAAAACTACCAATAAAATATACATGAATAATCAACCTGTATTTTGGCGGGTATAGTGCCGAAAATTGCTCACCTAAATCAGCAGAAATCAGAAATGAATAATTCCACAATGAGTAGGATGAAAACTGGTATCTGTTTAAAATAGGTAGGTATTAGTTATGTTGAGGAATCAACTCAGCCAAGGTTGAAATAATGCTTCAGACATCGAAATAAATGTTCATTATCTCAAATTAGAAGTTCGATGCAGAAACGCCCATGTTCTGCTTCTTCTGTGTCAAACATATCAGACACTTTCGTCGTTCGTCATATTGAACAAGTCATGAAAACCATCCATCCTTTTCAAAGCTGTCCAATTTTTCAGAGAAAAACAACAAAAATATCGAGTCGTCGACCACAAAATTACATTAAAGCATCATCATTTGTGCATAAGTCTAGTTTCTGCTCTGGGGCTATCTTCAGACCCAAAACCTATGCTCAAACCATATGAAAATGAATATAAAAAATATGGGTTCAGTCCAAAAATCAACCCAGGAAGAAGCTAAAATGCATAAATTAGTCGAATAACCGCACTAACCAGAAAAACAATCCGATTTCAATAAAAAATGTGGAATGATTAGGACATTCCAATGTCCAGTTATCCGTATAGTCTTTGCAAAATCACTTGAGACGATGTTTTTTGCTGAATTTGTCTCAAGTGACTCCGCAAAGACTTTATACCATCGACAATGAGACACATAGTACAAATCACGAAATACTGCCCTACCAGCCTACCACAGAGATAAATAATTATATTGATCATATTATATAGTATTTTATTTTGAACTATTAGTATACAATGCTTCCCAGAAGTAATGTTTGGTTATAGTTTTTTGAAAAAAACGCTCGTACCAGTCGACTTTTATTTCTCGATGCGATTTTTTCTATCGTATTTATTCATGTATAAAGGGTAGCCCAAAAAGAAGTTACGATCGTCAAATTCATTTTGTCAAATCAGAGATCAAATATAAACAGCTATTTTATTTGTGTTTTTGAATTTTACATCGAATTAGAATGTTTTATGTACATACCATGTCATATATCAGAACTCAATAGTTATCGAGAAAATCAGGATGGACCATATCGATGAGAAATGCCATATTTATGAGGATTATTTTTTATAAATACAGCAAAACATTCTATTCTGCCATAACTCTGCTGTTTCTGAATGTTTACATATCACCGAAGGAAGAAGAGGGCCTATCGAATGGCCTCCTACGTCATAAAAACCAAACTCTGGATGTACTTATTTTTTTGGGTCTACCTCAAATCGAGTTTTTGTTGATATACCAATTTTTTTTTATTTGACTCGGTCGTTACTTGATGGAAATGCATGGCAAATGTAAAAACTTCACAAACGATAAGATTTCTACAAAATTCTCAAACACACGACATGTTTCGCTAACACAGTATAGCTTCTTCAGGTGATATCGTACCAGTATATCACCTGACGAAGCTACTGGATATCTTATCGTTTGTGAAGTTTTTACATATACCAAACAATCGGGACTCTGGAGGAGTTTTGAAAGAGAAGATCTGAAGAGAAGTGCGTGCCATTACTCCGCATATATATTTTCAAGCTTGAAATGGCAATGAATTTTCAACATCTCATTTGACTTGTTTTATTTTTTACTGAACATGTTTTTACTTATTGATATGTTCAATCGTATTTTTATCGAACTGTTCATGTTAGAATCGAACATGGTACATGAAACATACCTAGCATTCGGTGCGAAGTTGAAAATGTATTACAAAATATGTGTTTCTATTAGAGAAAATGACGGTTGTAACTTCTTGTTGGCGTCCCTGTGTTCATGAAAATACTATCAAAAAATAAAAATCGATGGGTCCGAGAGATACACAAAAAACTCTATGACTACTCAATTTTAATTGCATTTATAGATTGCTTTTGGGATTGATTGGGAAGCACTGTATATGGGTAATAGCTCAGGTAATATTGAATCTGAGAAACGAGGGACACGCCACGCATACAGCAGGTTAATAATGTCAGATGTCAGATGTGTTAAACGTGTATTTTGTCCATAACTCTGCTGTTTCTGAATGTTTACATATCTCCGAAGAAAGACCGAAGGAAGAACCTAACTCTGGATTTACTTCTTTTTTTGTACCTACCTCAAAAGTTTTTGTTCATAGACCAAACAATCCGGACACTTGAGGAGTTTTGAAAGAGAAGATCAGAAGTGCGTGCCATTCCTCTGCATATAGGGTGAAATGCAAAGTGGGTTCATTGATCACCTTGGATATTGTCAAGCTTGAATTGGTAAGAATGAATTTTCAACATTTGATTTGACTTGTCCAATTTTTAACTAAACATGTTTTTACTTAATGATAATTATGTTCAATGGTATTTTTTCGAACTGTTGATGTTAGAATCGGACTTGGTACATGAAACTTCTTGTTGGCGTCCCTGTGTATACATGAATATACTATGCAACAGAATACTAGGACTAGAGTCACTGGATGGTATTAGTTTGATAAGAGTTCGGACACAGCTGAACTTTTGTCCTTTTCTATTTTCTATAATATTGGTTTAAGTGAATAAAAAAATAAGACATATATTCTGCTCCTTGTCTTTTCAATTTCCCTGGTAGCGCCTAATTGTCAGATACGATTTTAGAGGTTATGTTTTCTGTCAAATCAATCATAGCCGTAGATGGACAATGGAAATAGGGAACAAACACCCACTTCAATTTGTTGTGAAACACCTCTAGCAGAACAACAGTTATACAAATGAAAAGAATACATGTTTAAACATTTTAATATTAGAAAATATACACAAATAATGGACATACTTTTAGCTAATTCCTTATTATATGTGAACTCCAGTGATAAGTGTAAAACATGAAGATATTGATATGCAATTAAAGGTAGGCATTCTCAATATACAGGAAGTAACATAAGTACGTTCAAGTGAAGTATTCCTGAGACAATTTTAAGAAATAAAGTCTATATAAGCTTGTGTCCCGAAATGCTTCATTTCGGAGTTACAGAGTGTTGAAATACAGAGAACAAATCATTTTTCGATGAACATTTATTCATTGGAAAACAGTAGTTTATTTTATCGAGACCTACCACATACTTGGTTTTGTAGTTCTCAGCAACTTCACTTAGCGCCCTAGGAGCTAAGAAACATGGATCGATATAGAAAATTGTAAATATCTCCATGATACATAAATAACTATTCTCATTGGTTTCATGTTCATGTTCACATAAATACCCAAGAATACCCAAGTAGGTGAAATAGATATGTGAGAACATAATATAGCTTCTGAAACTGTGAAAACTGGGAACGCAGAGTTTTGCATTCATAATAAGAAATTCGCTAACTTCTTAATCCCATACTTCGACTCGCTTTTTCCTTAATATTCTTCTGCTTTGTGAATTGATGGAACAGCAGATTCTCTCAAACAGATTTTGAAATCTTCTGTTTTAAAATGGGCCTAAAATATAGTTTGATTCTAATCAGGTGCTGTTATAAGAAGGGAAATTTAATTAATACCTCACAAATTTTGCTCCTCTTCAAATTGATTTTCCACCCATATCTTCCTTCCATAAGCGAATGCTT
This sequence comes from Phaedon cochleariae, assembly GCA_918026855.4. Lineage (NCBI taxonomy): Eukaryota > Metazoa > Arthropoda > Insecta > Coleoptera > Chrysomelidae > Phaedon > Phaedon cochleariae. Next base: position 14,986,438 of record OU896709.1, on the reverse strand, counting down.
GATATTTGTTTTGGAAAATTGAATAAATGATATCCATTTTTTTCTGAACTGGCACAATTCGTTACACAGCAAGTAATTTCCATAACTGCTTTTTTCTCGAAAGTATATAAGTATGAAATATTATTTCAATTCTGACGTTTATAAAATTGATTGTCAAATTCAAACAATTTTTCAAGAAAATGCGCAGGACGATTACTATGTTGCTCTTGTCAAACTAATACCATCCAGTGACTCTAACTAGGACATATACGGTCTATCAATAAAATAGAGTGACATCCTGTCCAGATTTCCAGATTGTTGTCATGGTATAGACGTCAGTTACGGCTGCATGAAATTGTTTTCAAAAAAGATTTTCTCCTTTATAAGATATATTTACCCCTCAGGGGCTCACGACTTGTGAGTACGGGAATGGCAATCCCGAGGTACCCTAGCCGGATACTCATTAATCTTCAACTTGTCTTTGATGGTATCCTCTTCACTCTTCAGTTTCCAATCTTTTTCTTCATCGGCCTCCCTTGGTCACTTCTCCTCTTTTCCTTCTCCCCTAAAGCCCAACCTCACCATTGTGCGGGGAGGACAAGCCGCGGCTGCTCGGCAGATTGAGCATTTTGGGAACATCTTTGCTATCATCACTCAGATGGGACAGTTTTGTGGACATCTGAGTGCGAGGATGGGGCAATTTGTGGAAATCTGCTTATGTGGCCGCGGATTGATAACGAGGCTCTGGCGATCCCCTCAGGGGCTCACAACTTGTGAGTACGGGAATGGTGAACCCGAGGTACCCTAGCCGGATATTCACCATACTTCAACTCGCCTTGGGTGATATCCTCTTCTCTCCTCCATTTTCAATCTTTCTATCGGCCTTTCTTGGCCAACTTCTCTTTTCCTCTTCCCCTCCAAGCCCAACCTCACCATCAAGTGGTGTGGGGAGGACAGACCGCGGCCGCTCGACGGATGAAGCATTTCGGGACCATCTTTGCTATCTCTGGACTAGATGGGACAATTTGTGGACATCTGTGGCAGGGATGGGGCGATTTGCTGATGTTTGTCTAGGTGGTCGAGGACTGGTCAACGAGGCTCTGGCAACCTAATCCAAGCTGTGGGAACCCGTGGCGATGGATGGATGGCACCGAGGAATGGTGTCGCTAACGGGGCCTCTGGGAAACAGGGCGACCTCCCAGAGTAAACAGCCTTAGCCCTGTGCAGGGGGCACCACAGGGCTGGACCAACCCCTTCCCCCGTCCCCCGTCACTCGTAGGAGAAGGAAAACTTTTGGCCTTCTTCGTAGACGAGAACAGGGAGCGGAAGAGCAATCTTCAGGAACCTGAACGAAAAGGGTCTTTCATATTGAAGTGTCCCTTAATAGGCACCATGAGTCGTATGTGGTAAAATTGATAACGGCATGTAGGTGAGATACAATGGGCCACTAGGCCTAAGTGTCGTCGGAGCCTACAACGGGGTGGAGTGTGTAGTGGGTATACCATGGAGGGGACTCCCACACGATCATATGGGGGATTGGACCCATATGATGTCTATAAATGATTTCAACCACCTCGGCGGAAAAAAAAAAGATATATTTAGCAGCCTAGGGGATTGTTCAATCTACCTATACACCTTTGCACTTTAGCCACTAGATGGCTATGAAGGCTACATCGTCCTTCTGCCCCCTCAGAGCTTCGATTTTGTATATTATGTGGAGGTACCCTACTCAATTATAATTGCATTCAGAGATTACTTCTGGGATTGATTAGGAAGCACTGTATATGGGTAATAGCTCGGGTAATATTGAATCTGGGAAATGAGGGACACACCACGCATACAACAGGTTAATAGTGTCAGATGTCAGCTAGAGTTCATCATGAGATTAATCATATAATCTTTAAGGAAAAGTACGATACCCAAAACTGATGTATATTTAGGTCAAAACGATTTCGTTATTTGTATCAAGAGAAGTAGAGGAGTAGCAGCGAAAAATATTTACAATAGAATGTTCACGTTCACTGCCGATAAGATAAGAGGATATCGTTGATCTCTCCATTACAATAAACACTTCATTCCGACTAAATATATATCTGTCGAGGAATGAATGATGCCTCTTATTTTTATATCAACGATGAGTAAATTGTGAGACATATTTTTATACTGGATGGCATAGTAGCTTGTCAAATGTAAACATAAAATTTGATCGCAGGTACTTTTCCTATGAGATAATTCATTTCATTCAAGTACAATAACGGCTCAAACTGCCATCCAATAACACGAATTTTTGCCTAATCTAGCTTACAGTTTGGAATTAGGAAAATACTACTTTGTCTACCACGAGGGTATCTACCACGAACTCATTCTCTGATGGATATGCTGATCAGAATAAGAATTCGACAATAGGCGAGTGGACCATTTTTTTTCCTAAATAGAATCATTTCTCAAATACCTTTCAATTCCATATTTTTGGTCGATTTTTAGGTGCTAAAATCATCAATAATGCCACGGTAATTTTCAAATGGCTAGAAATTTACCGCCAGTAAGAACTGACGATTTCTAAGTAAGGGCAGACCATAGCACAGTTGCCAGGGGTCGAAATACGATTGGGAACTTCAGATAATTCATAAATTCTCAATTGAGTATTGGTTATATTCCTAATTAGCAATAAAAATTAAATTGTCTCAAAATGTTGTCTTATGAATTCTGGCTTATTGTTTATAATAAATTTGTGTAAATAATAATTATATTAATTCAAAATAGAAGACATTTGAATCGGTGAACGTGACAACCACGGCGCACGACGTGTGGACGTGGTCTTGTCAGTTCTCAGCATTCAGCACAATGTTGCCAAGTCTCCAACATTCACATGATATTTTGTTATGGAGGATAAGTGAAATTTGGACATGCTGGTTGCTAGAAAAGGTCAAGAATGTAAGAATGAACTAAAACATCATGGGTTCCTCCTATTATGTTTTATTCAACGACAGGACTCTAACATATTTTTGATAACTTGATTAAAATTGGTAAATTGACAACCTTGCTTCATGAGTGGAAATGAAAGATTATCTGACCATATGGACTGACGTCACCATTTATTCGACGTATCGCCAAATGGCGGCCATGAAGGTTCGTTTGAAATAAACTCTGAAATTCAACAATTTCGAACAACTCGTAGAATCATTATTCACATAAAAAAAGCGTAAGAAGTATTGCAAAAATTAATTTATGTTCCTAACGACATAGTGGATTAATTTAATGCCAATAATGCATTATCAGTCCACTCGCACAATGCCTGTGTGTTATTATATTTTCTAACGAATTGCTGAACCGTTCGGCGGATTAACCTGAATTTTTTTAATTTTTTTGATATATTCGTAACAAATTGAGTGGCCTTTGTTAAATCTCAATCGACAGACAAAGTAGAAGCACACGTAAAGGCGTATCTTAGAGATCATCTAGAATTTTCACTGTTTTTCGTTGAAATTAAAGAGAGTGATGTATTATAAGTATCGACATTCATTATTCCAGATTTTTTTGGGATTTTCTCTCCTCGATCGTCTCTATGAAATAATAATATGAATACTATTTCAATATTTTTTTTATCGCTTGGAGCGCACGAAAGGGAATCCCTATAATGATCAAAGAACATCGTCTGTTCCTAGGGAGGATAGGGACAGGAGGTAGGTATTGGAATTTTTTTTGAACTTTTGGAGATTATATGTTGTTGCTGTGCTGTTCAACATCTTTCGAGGTTGACAACGAAAGGATGTGCTGACTGGGCTTGTCTGGTTCGTCTGATTGGTATTGCTAGTGAAGGGATGATAGCAGAGATTTCCGAAGAACATTTCCCGTGGAAGTATCGATAGAAAGCAGGAATAATGTTGGTGCCAAAATTGATCCTTGTGGAACGCCGGAATTGATGCCAATGGATGCCAATGGTATCAGACGATACACCGTCCACCACCACGTGAAGCGATCTGCCTGAAAGAAAACTCGATGAGAGATGGCATAGCTGAGGTGGTAAGCCGTATGATGGTAGTTTAATTGTGGAGGAGTCCTTCGTGCCAAACACGGTCGAATGCTTTCGATATGTCCAACGCGACAGCTAGAGATTCCCCGTGTTTTTTTATTGAAGATTGCCATAAATGGGTGACGTAGGCAAGTAGATCTCCAGTAGATCTTCGGTGGCGAAAGCCATATTGTCTATCATTGATGATTCCTGAGCTCTCCAGATATTTGATAAGCTCAATATATTGATGGCTTTCTCCATCACTTTGGAGATTACTGATAATAGGGCAATGGGCCTGTAGTTGTTGGGCAGGTTCTTGTTCCCTTTTTTGGGGATTGGTTGGACTCTAGCTGTCTTCCAGCATGATGGAAAAATACCCGACCTGTACGAGATGGTAAACAACTTGCAGAGAATCGGTGTTAATTCTGGTGCACATTTTTTGAGGATAATGGGTGGAACGTGTAGTTATGTAAAATCAGATGATTTGCCCCAAAATGTCACTGCGTTTAAAGAATTTTCCTATCAGAGAGCCTAAAATAAAAATTCACTAGCTTATCAGTCACAATTTGTATTGAAAAGGGTTTGGAGAAGAGAAATAAAGGTATATAGAAAAAATATCAAATTTTTACTTATCTTTGGACGTTCCGGGAACGGATCTGCTCCCGTTTTCAACATAAAAACTGGATATTTTGTATTGCAAATTCGTATTTGTCCTGGCATTTTTCAGTTCTCAGTGACAATTGGTGACGTTGGCAATCAAATGAGTTACAGGATGTTTTCATTAATTAATCTTGAATTTACCATTTTCATTTTCAGATTTCAGTAGTGAATACCATGTTCTATCTATATCAACTGAACAGGAAGCAATGCTATTGTCTCCGATAGAAAAATTCTTTAAATGCAGTGACATTTCGGGACAATTCATCTGATTTGTCCTAACTACACGTATACCTATTGAAATAGTATGCATATTTTTATTTTATAGAGACGAGGAGAGAAAATTCCAAAAAAATCTGGAATAATGTATAAACTGACTGTTTGACCTTTCAGAATGACCAAACTGAGATACAGCCACGAAATTTCAACCGCCCTCTTGTGACAATAGGTCATATTGCATCGAAATTTCAAAAACGTCCTGAAAAAATACAATATCTGAGATACGCCCCTTTGTGTGATTAGCGATGAAATATTTTCATGTCATATTTTATATTGCCATCAGTGTAGATGCAGGCCAGTAAAGATTGCGGCCAATGTGAGCCAGTGAACCAGTAACCTTTTTCCTGTTTGGGCGATTACTTTTATCCCTATCGAGTGTTTTGTGTCGTTATCATTTGGTTCCCACTGAAAGAACAACGTTGTGCATGGGAAATGAATCATATTCCAACCGCACATACTGATAACTAGAAAAATGGCGGTATTAATATTCATAGTTGGCATTTTTGAAAGCTAATTGAACAATAAAATTTCAGTAATGTCGGATAACGTTATGACTAAGTTTTTTTTTAATAATTCATAATAAATATACCTACTGGCTGTTCCAAGGAAACTCTTACCTAAAACCCCTTTGAAAGCTTTTAAACATTATGTCAAAACACGTTTATTTCAATTTTGAATATAGGGAATAGAAAATCGATACATTTCTGAATTAATATCAAAACATACAGCTATTTATAAATTTGTGGAAGTGGTTGTTTTCATGACATGCTTATATACACTAGACTCCCATTATGTCGAATCATCAGTCCTCTATATATTCATATTCACATTTTGTGCATTTCTCACCATTTGATACCATGTGTCAAATGTCGTCCCGTCATACTGATTTGTTTTTGATTCAACTCGGTAAGTCTGCATCAGTAATGAAATATCAAGTTCCATCACCAAGAATTCTACGATAATATTGTTGTATCTTACAATATTAGTCACTTTACACCTCACAGTTCAGTTCAGTTGCTAATATCAAAAGGGACTTTGTGTTTCATTTTTCAAATTAAAATTGGGTTGGTCATTATATTATGTGAATTATGAGCATTATTGTTATACCCATCATGGGAAATTTATATTTAACTCGGAAAAAATGATGATATACCTACACCTATAGTGTGTTAATTTTCAACTAGCAAAACCCTTCTTATTTAGTACCCGTTGACCAATTTTCTAAAACAAAAATTCCATAATATACAGTGCTTTCGTTAAGTACTGATAAATTAAGTTGTTAGTCAAAGTATCCATTTCTGAGGAATCTTCTGATACAGGTAGATTTTAATTTTCGATTTGCCACATTTTTGTTGAGGAAAATCAAACTTACAGGGTGATCCACGTTTGACTAACTTATGACGACAGTGAAAATTTTTTCAAGTAGAACATCGTATAAGTATATTATTCAATTTTTGGAATCTCCATGGAGAGCTGAATTCAAAAATGTATTACATAGCGTTTGTATATGCATATTCAATATTCGGATAGATTCATTTTCATCCATACTATCCATTTCTGAGAAATCTCCTGAAGCAGGTCGACTTTTATTTTCAATTTGCCACATTTTAAAAGGAAAATCAAATATACAGGGTGATCCACGTTTGGGATATGACCTTCGCGACAATTTTTTGAATTCTCATGGAAGTCTGAATTCAAAACTACAGGGTGAGTCGGGGGGAACGCACCAGACTCCAGGTATGTATTTTACACGAAAAAATAATTTGAAAAACTCATATGTTCTTATACGATTCTCATTTGTTTTCATTTTGAATTTGAATTGATTTGTGGCATTTTATAAGACCTATTTAATCGTACAAAATCGATTGTTTGATCTGTCCTCTTATTCTGACATGTGTTCGTGTCAGTGTGTTTGACCATTGTCGATCTAAATGAAAACCTAGTAGGCGACCTAGTACGCGAGGAGGTACAATATTGTCTGTTCTTTGAATCAAAATCTGTCTGCCTGTCAAGTGGCGCTGGCATCCTGAAAATGGAAAAAGCTCATTTGTTTCTGTCAAAATAGACAAATTAGGTTGACATTCTCTTCTTCTATTTTTCTCCAATATGTACTCAACCACAGACGTGCTTTCCATCATTGACGTGATATTTGATAGGAAGACGATGGAGAAGATTCATGTAATCATAAAATCATTTTCTGACAGTTGTCATTAACTTATAACTTCGTCTTTGTGGATGTGTTGAACTTTGATTTCCTTTCTTGGAAATAACAATTATACCTAATCATTTCTTCTAGTATTGGTTTTCTATCAAAGTTTGTTGATTGGTTTGTGAGTGCGATTGTGTTATTTTGCAATGTCATCTGAAAACTGCGCACTCCAGAAGGTGAAGGTGTAATTGAATTATCAAGACATGGTTTCTCCAATCCCCATTGTTGTGAATTTGAGCCTCAAATCCTGAGGCATCAATGGGTTCACGCCATATTCATTGGATATCAAGGTGAACTTTTTTTCTTGAATCGCATAATATTTGAAACTTAATGATATTTATATTTCAGGAATGTGAGTTTTTGAAGTAAACGACCATGATACTATATGTTTCCAACATTTTAAGGGAACTGTTTCTTGCCAATGAAGAATATAATATAGGAAACGATTTTGGAAAGAGAGTACAGTTCCAACTTTGTTCAAGGTAGAAATATATAAATAAAATGGTATTTAACAAGTTTGTACCTATATACTAACTAACTAATTATTAGTTTCAGTATGAAATTTACCAAGAACTTTGATTCCTCTAAAAGTTGTTCCATAGTCAAAAGTCATTAAATTCATTTCAGAATGGTACAGGACATTGAAACTAGGGACAATATTTTTATATTTTCAGACTCATCAATGTTGTTTGGAATATGATGCTGAAGTGGAATTCCTGCCTTAAGGAACACGACCTGATGATGAAGAAGCATCTGAGGAGGAGGAAACAGGCATTTGAACAGATATTATAGAATGATAATAAATAATAATAAAGTTCATTCAAAATGTTGACTTGAATATAAATTAAAAAGATACATATTGGTATTGAATATTCCTGTGGTTTAATTTGTGGCAATAATAGACACATCTTCTCATATTTAGTGAAGTTCCTAGCTTCAATAAGATGATTTAATAAAAAATAATCATTGTTTTACTTCAAGAATACTTTACCTATATACAATATTGGCACAATATATATAGTGTTTTCAAATTTACCTGCCAATACATCTGTACAACAATAAACAGGGTATCAGAAGAGAACAAACTATACTTATAGTAGAATGAAAATTGAAATAATTCTTCATAATTATGTACAATTCATTAAAAAAGTTATATTTTCATTCATACATACAAGTTATATTCCAATAAAAAACTCTAAATATCCCAGCATCTTGACAAAGAACCCTGAACAATAGAATACCATATATCTGAGGATGATTCCTATATCTTGAAATCACTTTACTCTAGTGAAATTCTGAGTGGCTCACTACGAAAATGGTCCTGAGTGTGCTGGAGTGGAATATCACAATCATGTTCCTCATCATCTAATTGATTGCTTGAAAAATAGATGAATTGAATATACATTGGGGTGTGTATAATTTGCAGCCTAGAATGAAATGCTGAGGACTGGCAATTTCCAGCAAACAAATCGTTGTTCTTACTGCTTATCTGGATTCAGCTCATCGAACTACAGGATGAAAAGTTTCTGATTTTATTCACTGCCCCATTTTCTTGTGTGTATTTTCATAAAATCTTGTGAACGGGATATTTTTGCAGCTCGACTTTCAAGGAGGTACCTATCTATAAAAAATATAATGATATTTTGTGTTTGGAGCAGAATATCCATAAGACATTGATGAAATAACCAGATTGAGTCTAACCTTGCTTCTATATATATTTATTTCAGATGGTAAATTTTCCATTCTGTTCTCAAACATCATCATATCCTTCTGGTACATTCCTTCTGAACATTACTCACATAATGATTTCTAATGTGATACTTCCACATCACTCATAGTTTTTCGTTTTTCAACTGAAAAGCTATTAATGTAAGTACTCTTCACTGTAGGTAGAGTCCCTGTATGTATTTGACAACAAAACTGACAAATATATACAGGGAATTATACATACAGGGACTCTAGCTGTAGGTAGGTACCTGAAATTTTCAAGTATATAGTGATTCCGATTTACATCACTGAAGACATGTGTTCACTGCAAATAATGGAATTTCATGAATTATATAGTAACTTGTCAAAAATACAGAAGGAAATAAGCAGCCCCTACCTTTATGCTTGGCTTGCATGTCGAAAAAGTGTAATAGCACTATTGAGTTTCCGAAGTTTCCACAGTTCCAACTCAATTTCAAGTTGCATCATGAATCATACTAATACAGCATTGCCTAAACATCTTCCTGCTTCCATTCAAGTATAGGTAGATGGTTTTCATACTTGATAATATCCTTCGTGATAATGTTTCATTTTCGGGATTCCACATGACAGATTTTTATTTACAAACTTGACAGGACCATGAAAAATGTTACGGTTAGGAATAAAAAATGAATAACTTAGTTTACTTGGTTCACATTGATGTCTCTGTACTACTGAACGCCTTCATTTATTTTTTCAAAGAACAGACAATATTATGCTCTCGCCTACTAACTACCTAACTAGGTTTCCATTTAGATCGACAATGGTTTGACGCATTTATTTTTTCAAAGAACAGACAATATTATGCTCTCACCTACTAACTACCTAACTAGGTTTCTATTTAGATCGACAATGGTTTGACGCGTTTATTTTCGAGTTCATACGATTATAGTCCTATGAAATGCCACACAATTGATAACGGCATGTCGGAAAATTGATGTAAACCTTGATTTTTTGGTACTTCTGACACCCTGTATCTCAGAGAGGATGCATTTCAAGAAATACATTGATATAAACTTTTCACATTCAAATGAAGTAAGGTATCAAATTACACAAAAGAGTGATATACGTGTTATAGTTAAGGCTAAATGACATGCTCATGCTAAACCCCTGTTTCAACAATTTCGAGTTATTACTCTTCCCTGTTGTTTCATACTACAGTGTTCATGTCATGTCAAAAAGCTGACAATAGCACGATCAACTGTTGAACTTCGAGATACTCATGATCATCTCACAAGATCTCGGTCATTGCTGAGATTGCCAAGATTTAGACTACATCGCACTCAGTCATCTTATTTATATAAATTCTACAAATACTTCAACCATAGATCAACTCAACTGTTGCAGCTACCTGCCAATAGCATGTCTCTGAATAAATTCAGAAGAACTTTGAGGGATGTTTTCATTGAAAATTGTTTTTATTCAGACCGAGAGTTCTCCTCTCACTACTCGAAATTAAGATTTAAATAACATATTTTAGATTGTAATTTATGTATTGTTTTTTTGTGTGTGTGTTCATTTGTCTTTATTATAATTTACATTTTCAATCAATAATTTCTGTTTAAATTGTCTATACTTTGTTCATTTGTCTATATTGTGATTTACATTTTTAATTAATAATATCTGTCTATGTATTTGAATTTTTACAAACTTATTGACGACCGTAAACACAAAATTTGAGATTCAAAACAAAACTCACCACACCAATGTATCAAACATCCTTATTTCGTGGTTCATTTTCATTTTACTCACCTTGGTTATACAATCGGATTCCTGAAGAATACAAACACTTGTCTCTGCCTTTATTCAAGAAAAGTGTTAAGAAGGCCCTTATGGACGGTAAACTTAATAACCTATGTTCGTAATGTTTTTTTTTTATTTGTTTTTTCTTCCTTCTATTTTTTCAGGTTACTTTTATCTATATTGAATAATCAAATAATATATACATATAATGATGAATCAGTAGGTACTGGTTGTTTCGTGTATACTTACATAATAATTACTTTTTGTTATTCTATAATCTTTTGGTTTTTATTTTTTATTTCTTGCCTCTTGGACAATATCTCCAGTTCTTTATGGATCTAATCGAATTATTATTCTGATTTCGATGTACATATATAGTTAAATACTTTGGTTGGGTGGAAGAGCAAAATTTGCCTTCGGACACTTTTTTAACCCTGCCAATTGACAGATGGGAGTGTATTATCGAGCATATATTAGAATTAGAGTATGTTATTCAGTTGTATCTCTATTACATTTATCTGTCAATAAAAGCCTTTATTATTATTATTATTATTATTATTATTATTATTATTATTATTATTATTATTAAAAGTGTATAACATGAATAAATATCCATATCTATCTATCTATCCGTATATACGAAGGTTGTCAGTCTTTTTCTGACTCACTCTGTATGGCACTCAAAACGACTACTAGGCTTTTTTTTTTCGAAAAAATGAATAACCTATTCGATGCAGGCATAGGTGAAAATATATAACTTCTTTCAAAGTTTTACCGCACATAACCTCATACAGGGAGTTAATTGTTTCATTTACGAATGCGTTGAAGGGCCACTGCAATTATATTTCATTTCATAATTTCATAATTCTGAATTAGTATCTCGGAATTCCGACTTATTATCTCGAAATTATTCAATTCCGACTTGGCATGTCGAAGAATCCCGCGTGTTTTAAAGTCTTTTTCTACTCACTTAAGTAAAATGGCATTTATAGCGTACGTACCACGGTAAATGATCGATTAATCATGGATTGTCGATCTGTGATTTATTCAAAATATTAAACACGTTATCATGGCAACACGATTTCTTAAACACATCACCATAGCAACACAGTTCATTAAACACAGCTTCAGTAATTTGAGACATGTCTGGCCTGTCAATTGTATTAACTGTCAACTCCGCTCGTGCTTAAAATACTCGTTAATAAAAGGACGTTTATAACACTTGTTACATAATATACTATTATTATCCACTTACACTATATTGTACTATCTCTTACAATTAATTTATGTATAAAAAGGGTACAACCCTGTATACCTAAGACTTTTAGGCCTTAAATCATATGCATTTTATTATTCAATAATATGTCGAAACGGTATTTTATCATTATACAACATCCCAAGACATTCTCCAATTTCCTGTGTACTTATAAGTCAGACCTTCCCCAATAAAAAGAATGTTGAAAAATCAGTTAATCAGCGAGTTCATTGACTCCAAGTGAAATCGAAATTGAATGCAATCTTTTATAGTTGGGTTTACTTTTAAATTTTAACAGTCTATCGTTTCTCACAGTGGATATAAGGCTAATATACCGTCGGTTTCAAGAACAAAGAAATCTCATTTCGGAGAGTTCAACTAATACGAAAATGCAAACGTTGAACATTTTTATGGACATCATCATCAATCACCGATAAATAAATAGCACTGATAAATCTCAACCAATCCTATAGCGGTTGGAGTTTGAATTGGTTGAAACATGATGATGATCCATTCGATACGAAATATTGTCATTTTTTACCTGATGAGCAGGTCGATTTTTTCCAGTGGCGGCTCGTGAAAATTTGGAATAGGCATTCACGACCGGAAGATTTCTTATGAAAATGTGCGTTTTTGGTGAGGAGTTACTAAAAGTCAACCAAATGGAACCAACCCCAAAAAAAATAATTTGAGTGAAATGAAAAATCCCCAAATATTTTTTGTCAAGAAACATACACATAAAATGAATTGAATAGGTGATTTTATATAAACTGATGAGAACATGTGATGGAACATTCACAATTGAAAAGAATACCTACTCCATAATGTAACATGCATGTGTAGTAACCATATTGTTCAAGCCTTTTGCTTTATATAAATCGAAGAAAAATACGTATATTCTTTGGTAGATTTCAGTAGCGCTCTTTCATTACTGTTGTGTCAACCAACATTGGAAACCATTCCACCGATGCTGGACGAATTTTGGTGGCTTCCGAAATGACAGCGACAGCATAACCTCAAAAAACCAAAAACAAAATATTGGATTCGAAAGCTTTCCACCATTTGCCTAAGAAAAATATAGATGAAATAATCGAAATCAGTCTAGAATATGAAGATAAAAGAATAGCTGAATTATAGACACCAAAAGAAATTTGAGAAATTTCGATAGTTATAGGTACTTATTTCTTTTACCATCATGAATTTCAAGAAATCAGTGCAACTATTCGGGAAACTTGTGTACCAACAGCGAACTCTTATTATGAATATATCCATATTATCATACTTTAATGCAATGTTTTGTATATAGGTTGTTGAGAATATTTCATCCTCGGGACTATCAGAAGAACTGCTAGAATGGGAAAAACAGTTGTGATTGTCGTATCAAACAACTGATGACTCCAACAATTCGGTGCATCAGAGAGTGGCGTCACATTCATCAATGATGAAAATGTGGTGTAAAAAATAAAATAACTTACATAAAAAAACAGGCGCATTTCATAATTTTGTACGTCGAATTGGCCTTCGTATTGTTGAAAGTGGCCGTCATATTGAACATTTTACCATATTACCACCCTTAAGAAAGTTCTGCAAGGGGGCGAGGGTAGTTTCAATCCTTCAACAATTTCTTTTGGGTTTCTTTGATTACCGAAAGGCGAGTAATGCATTTTTGTTATTTTTTTTATGTAAACTCTTCTCACGGACAAACCGTACATTTTGGTCAATAATAAATTGGGTCCAATCAACTAATTTTAACCTCTATTACACGTGTGTCCCAGCAATTTTGGGACACCCTGTATATCTATCGTGTCATTCTGCTTCCTGGTTCGCAGCAGCCCCTCAAGTTCTAATTATAATGGAATAAACCCATGCATGTAGTTTCAGGTTTTGAAAGATTTTTTCTATATATCAATTTACACCAGAAGCAACATCGCATCACATCATATTATCCTATATGTATACAAAATCGTGGTTTTCTGTCTTTCAAGCTTCGCACAGATGGGGGCTCGTTATTTGAAGATGTTTTTTCATAACATTCTTATAGTGATATGATAATAAGACGTGCATTTGTTCCCATCACTTATTACAACGCAAAAAGCATAATTAAAATGAAATCCATCTCCCAGTTGATTGTATAGCTATCATCTCCATGTGGGGCATATGGTTAATGTGTGAGATATTTACACTTGCTCGACTTTCAATTAGAACACTCGTTCCACAACGCATCAAGAGTCCTGGGGGACATGCGAACATATGACAGCCTTTTGGCTGACTAAACAATGCGGTTCTTTGTTTCAGCGCTCAGAAAGAACTGCGATGGTAATTAATCTGTAACTGAAAACTGTTTACTGGCAGCGAAAGTAAACGTTGGAGGAGTTTTTTGAGGTTGTGACAATAAACAAAATCAAGAAATCTATCAAGGTTCTTGAAAACCATATTTTGTATGTCGTATTATTATTGTGTAGTTCACATATTTTGGGAAAATAATTTTCTGAATATTTTCAAGCAAAATAGGTACTTTCATTATTCCAGATTTTGTTTTTGGGATCTTCTCTTTTCGTCTCTATAAAATAAAAATGTGAATAGTATTTCAATATACGTGTATTGAGGACAAATCAGATGATTCGCCCCAAAATGTCACTGCGTTTAAAGAATTTTTCTATCAGAGAGCCTAAAAGAAAAATTAACTAGCTTGTCAGTGACGATTTCTATTGAAAAAGGTTTGGAGAAGAGAAATAAAGGTATATAGAGCAAATATCAAATTTTTACTTATCTTTGGACGTTTCGGGAACGAATCTGCTCCTGTTTTCAACATAAAAAATGGATTTTTTGTATGGCAAATTCGTATTTGTCTTGACACTTCTCAGTTCTCAGTGACAATTGGTGACGTTGGTAATCAAATGAGTTACAGGATGTTTTTATCAATCACGCTTGAATTTACCATTTTAGTTTTCAGATTTCAGTAGTGAATACCATGTTCTATCTACAGGGTGTTTCAAAAAAAACCTAACCCACTTGCTAGGGTAGGTAGAACATCGCAAAATAAGTTGGGTTTGCTCAGTGAAAAAATGTCGTAACGGCATCCATTTTCATGATACAAGGTGTTGAAAAAATTATTTTTCTACACATTTTTCACGATTATTACGAAACTACTGGCAACATTGTAATGAAATTTTGTATGGATGTTTCTTGAAATCTGACACATTGCATGAATTTCTTTTTATATCTGACTCTCTCAGAGGGCGCTAGTTACACGGTTCGTACCGAGTAGTTTTGAACATAACTTTTTTGAGGTTGGATTTTCCAATCCAAATATGATATGAACTTGAACATCATTCAATTTTACACCAAAAAGGTACTCCTGTAGAAACTCGATACTATGTTCCGTTTTCGGAATATTTCGATTTGAAAATAATGGAGTCGTAATGATGCTGGTATTAATAGTAGATTGTTTTATTAGGATCAAAAGTGACACTTTGTTTGACAATCGAATTTGGCATTTGAGAGGCGGAGCGTTTAGCGAAGCCGAGCGAAAGCAAAATTTGCGAGTCGAACAAAGTCACTTTTGATCCGAATGAAACATGCTATTTTTTCTGCAACCGAAACAATTAACTCAAATAAACATGTGAAGTAACCACCAATGCCGTGCCATATGTATGCAATGCAACAAATATTGACAAATAATCCGTGTGGTGAGAATATTTTACCTGCATTAACAGCAGATCAGGTTTTCTAGGATGTTCGAATTGTAGTTTCAATATGAATACAACCACAGAGTGACATATTTGTGTATGGACCAGGTGCTCTAAAGGCAAATATACCGCGCCAGTGCCAGCTATAGGAACAAGACGTGGAAAATGTTAGGTTATATAGTGAGCATATCAACAATGATAATAGTGATTATTTATTCCTCTCCACACTACACTGTGTTTGACTTGATAATCAAATGAAGCTAAACAATATCGTTGTTTGAGACAAAAAAACTATTGCTTGCCGTGATTATTCAAAAACAAGTTATCCATCCCGAGAATAACGAATGAAATACAGATCAAGCAAGTATTTGAATCTTGAAGGCTTCTCTGATCAAAACAAAAATACTTAACTGAGATGTTTATAATTCCAATACTAAACTATAATAAGGTGTATTTATGTCTCCAGCTTGGGTATGAAATTCCAAATCTGCTGAAATCGGAAACAAATCAGGTATGCGTCTCAACCCAAATAACCAACCGTCACAATGTTGTTTATTCTTGATGACGTCCAGTAGATCATTTTTAGTTCCTAGGAGCTAAAGTTCAACTTTAGCTCCTAGGAACTAAAATTCAACTTTAGCTCCTAGGAGCTAAATATGTTGCCTAGCAACATAACTATTTTTGTGTCAGTAATGGAAACGTCAATTTAAGAGCTAATTTTGGTATCAAAATGGACGACTTTTGTGTCGGTTGCAGAAAAATGAATTTTATTGAGTTCAATCACCTATTTATTCAGGTTAAAAAAAAATAAAATTATTCTTGTGCTGAAGTTACTGATGAAACAAGGGATCATAAGTAGAAAATTAGGAGATATTTGACTAGAAACATGAAATATTGAATCAGTTAGAGTCAGTGTTCAAAATTTCCTACGTTTCGAGGAATACGCGATTCTATATTCTTTTTTTAAGAATGTATTTATCTTCTGAACAGTTGAGGATCAGCTGTTAGGTCATTTAAGTGCTGTTCAATTATGTCTCACAACTCTTGACGTGAATTTACCTATGTAGCATAGACTTTCTGCTCAAGATACAACAAACCTGTGTAATCCATGTTCTTAGTCAAATCTGTTTCGTGATAATTTCTCATAATACTCACTTTAATACATAGCTTTATACCAGCAACAGTTACCACTTCATCATTTTCAAATCGAAATATTCCGAAAACGGAACACAGTATCAAGTTTCACCAAGTTTACCTTTTTGGTGTAAAATTGAATGATGTTCAAGTTCACATCAAATTAGGATTTAAAAATCTAACCTCAAAAAAGTTACGTTCAAAACTACTCGGCACGAACTGTCTAACTAGCGCCCTCTATGAGAGTCAGATATAAAAACAAATGCATGCGATGTGTCAGATTCCAAGAAACATCCATACAAAATTTCATCACAATGTTGCCAGTAGTTTCAACATAATCGTAGAAAATGTGTAAAAGAAATATTGATGTTTCAACACCTTGTATCTTGGAAACGGATGGCGTTACGACATTTTTTTACTGAGCAAACCCAACTTATTTTGCAATGTTTTACCTACCCTAGCAAAGGGGTTAGGTTTTTTTGAAACACTCTGTATATCTACTGAACAGGAAGCAATGCTATTGTCTCTGTTCAGTTGATATAGATGGGACATCTGAACATCCTGTAACTCATTTGATCACCAACGTCACCAATTTTCACTGAGAACTGAGAAGTGTCAAGGCAAATACGAATTTACCATACAAAAAATCCATTTTTTATGTTGAAAACGGGAGCAGATTCGTTCCCGAAACGTCCAAAGATAAGTAAAAATTTGATATTTGCTCTATATACCTTTATTTCTCTTCTCCAAACCTTTTTCAATAGAAATCGTCACTGACAAGCTAGTTAATTTTTCTTTTAGGCTCTCTGATAGAAAAATTCTTAAAACGCAGTGACATTTTGGGGCAAATCATCTGATTTGTCTTCACTACACGTATATTGAAATAGTATTCATATTTTTATTTTATAGAGACGAGAGGAAATCCAAAAAAATTTGGAATAATGAATGTACCACCACCTTGATTATATATAGTATTTTAAAAATAGGTACTCTTTTTAAAATTCGCTGTAGGTAGCCGTTTTCGAGATATTTCGGTTTTTATTGTTCGATGTCGATGTCGCTCACCGCACTGGAATATTCAAATTATTTAGAATAAAAAATATTTGTTATCTTCGTAGATTTAATTTGGTCGGTGATTGAGCAGTGCAAAAATGGATTTTTCAAAATACTTTTTTGGAGTATACTTGCTGATTTCCATTTTTTAAATGTATCTCGGAAACGCTTTTAATTGGCTTATTTCGACCTCATGACTATGTACTAAGATTTTGTACAGACTTTTTGTATGGACATCATATATTTTTGGAACCAAATCATCAATCCGGGATTGTTTGGATTTATCCTTATTAATAAAACCCGAATAATGTATTTTCAGAAGTTTTATCAATTATTCGTATATTCTTTTGAAATGCTATTTACCATTGCCCCTATACCAGATCAATGGAGTTATTCATGTATTTACATTTCTTCATCTCTTGTCTCTTGTCCATTTCTCACTACTTACTGCATATATTTTAGGAAATAAAGTACAGTACAGTATAATGATTTCGTATAATTTGGATTGAGTTGGTGATAACTAGGAATAAGTTTTTGTCAAAATTCTGGATGCAGATACCTACATCTGAAATTTGTCCAGAGAAAAATACAATCAATATATATCTCAAACAAGATCAAGCTTGTGTTTTGTGTTATTGTGATGAATCAAAATCTCCTCAGGACAATAATTATTGGAAATTCTATATGCTGACAAATCCGGCACCCAGAGGCCTGGTAGAATTGTTTCATACCATCTCTGTCTTCTTATGTCAAAATATCATCGTGGCCTATGTGATTTTCAAGAGTATTATAGCATCTTTCATATTATAAGTTCATGCACGAAAAAATCAAGTGCAATATTGAATCACTCTGTATAGTGTGTATTTTAAAATTCAAATATTAGTGATTACATTAACTATATACTACTTAATCGAAATCTATGAAAATAATAGGCCTCCAGAATGATGGTAAACAAAATCATTAAACTCGGTGTTATGCTGATAACACATTCGAATGTACTAGAAGTATTCACTTATATTTTGTATCAAAACGGATTGTGGTTTCATGGCAATTTGTGAAATTCGATAATATAATATAATATACTTAATATAGTATAATATTCAACAAACGCATATTACTCACGAATATGAATGTGTTGCAGTACTATAGCAGAAGGCGGTATAATATTCATTATACTTTATCTACAGGTACAACTATTCAAATATCAAAGCTACTTTCAGATTTCCGAAATAGGTATGTCTCTGAAAATAACAACATATGGATACTAAGTTCATATTGAATATTACAAAAATGCACCCTATGACCAAGTGCGGTTATCTTCACTGATTTACACGGCTTACCAACAGCCATCATGGAACCACACCAATTTTCGGAAAATGATATTAGGAGTCAAAATAGGTTGAAAATCACTTCGGATTCGGAATCAGGACGCCCAATTCACTAACTATTCATAGTTTTCCTAGAAAATTTTCAGTTCAGAAAAATTAAAATTTGTCTCACTTCTCATGGAAGCACCCCCGTATCCCACGTAATCATTGAGGTAGGAATCTGAAATTTGCAGGAGGATAAAGTCAATTACGTAAGATACGGGGGTGCTTCCGTAAGAATTGCGACAAAATTTAATTTTTCAGAACTGAAAATATTAGAATATGAATAGTTTATGAATTGGGCGTCCTGATTCCGAATCTTCAGTGTATATCACTGAAGATGACCCCACTTGGGCATAGAGTGCATTTTTGGCATATCTCTCGCTCTCGCAAATTTCAGGATCCTTACGATTACGTAAGATACAGGGGTGTTTCCATTAGAAGTGGGTCACACTGTAGATATACAGTGAATGTAGAAAAATTATTAGTCCAATATGAGAGTATATTGAAAATACAATATTGGAATATATCGAAGACTGGAACCTTTGGCACGATAGTACACACTGTTTTACCCGAGGTTTTACCACTAACCGAACCGATTTTTTACACCTCGACACGTGTTTCGCTAACTAAAAGTTTTAAGTTGGCGAAACACGTATCGAGTTGTAAAAAATCGGTTTGGTTAGTGGTAAAACAGTCTTTAATATTCGAATGATAATATTGGAATGATAATATTGGAATGATAATATTGGTCGAATATTGGTTCAACATGAGCCGAATGTGAATTGTAAGCTACAATATTGAAACAATATTGATTGGAAACCCCATTTTCAATATGTGGAAGAACATATATATAAATATTATACCGGGTTATTGGTAATTCGATACATATCCTTGGAGATGTGATAGGGGAGATGATAGGGAGTGAATTTAGGCCTAATATGCATTATGTAGAAGTGAAAAGTTTTTGAGAAATTTATAATTTTCTGTTTATCTGTTTATTTATTCACAAACAAATATACGACTTTGTATTCACAATTCATCTATGATCTAAACTATTTCTGTAATTTTTTGTTGAAAGATTGAAAAAGTATTGAGCAGATTTTCGGGAAACTAACTTTTTAACCATTTAAGTCTATCTTTTGAAGGAAAACATGAAAAATTTGAATATCTCAAAAACTATCAACTTTTGCATAATGCAAATTAGGGTTAAATCCACTTCTTACCACTTCCCCTATCACATGTCCAAAGGAATGTATCGAATTATCAGTATAATATTTACCTGTATAATATTGTTTCATAAGTTGCGGTGCAACTACGAGATGTAACATTTATATTAAATCGGTTTCACTCGAAAATGATACATTTTCGCAGAGTTGTGTATTTTGATAATCAAATTGTTGAAAAATATGCATATACTATACAAAAAAAGTTGGAGCAATATTCAATGTATTGCCTTGTATTATACACTCTTGGATGATATATTGGAATGATGTTATGTTCACTGCCTTGGACATGGAAAGTTTGTTTTCGTTTATGGTCGTCAAATTCCGTTATCTTGAGATTCCGATTTTTGGCATTTCTACAATTTTTTTTTTTCATATTTGATCAACGAATTCATTGCATCTCACAGACAAAAATGATTGCACGCAATTTTTCAACAAGTCAAACAGATCGGACATTTTTTTCCTGATATTGTGCATATTGATATACCCATCTCACACTGAATCTATCTAAACCTCTCTTTTTCGTTACGTCTTGTAGCATATAGAGCTTGAACTTGAACCTGCATCAATTAAGCTACACTCTTCAAGTTTGATAATTATATTTGTTAAAATCCATCTCTTCTATTTGGGAAACGATAAATAGATATTTATGGAACACCTTATCGTCATTTTATGTGATGACAGACTGTTACACGAAATGTGGTTTCCTAGAGGAATAGACTCGTTTTATATTTTCATTAGGGGAAAATGACTGATTCAAGTTCAGATTTCCCAAGTGATATCGAGAAAGCAGCACAAACTGCACGACTATTCTCTTCGTCCATCCATATTTGTATTTCGAAACTGGTGTTGAAACTTGTTGAAATGAACATTCCGTCACCAGTTATGTGATATTTCACTTTCTCTACGACTATCGTATTCTACATTGATTACATATAGGTTAGTAATTGATGAATGAAGATGATTCCAAGACACCGTGGATCCCAACTCATTATTCAACGGCACTCGACCAATCACAGATTCAGAATTTTCAGGATCCACAGCAACTGAAAAGGTTAGAATAATGAAAAACCAGCAAATCTACAAAACAAATTTCTCAAGAAGGCTCTGCTTCATTTTACGGGTCACGTCACGGCTTGAATGTCAGATTGACTTATAGAGTCTTTTAAGTTTTAACTTTGATATCTGGAGGATATAATGGAGGCTTGCCGTTCCATAGAAATGTACTCTATGAATATTGAAGATATTCAAGATCTTGGATCTGCATGGATGATAACTATTCCTGAGACCAAAACAAAAACTGTAAGGAGGTTCACTGTAACCGGGAAATTTTATCAATTTTGTAAAAAGTACATTGATATACGAGCAGCAAATGTTGTGATTTCCAATTTTTTCATGAATTACTAAAATGTACTCTTTAGAAAATTGGAATTAAGAAGTTTGCAGCAATGAGAAAACAAATATGTAGTTACATTTTTGAAGCTACCAAATCCCGAGATGTACACCGGGCATTGCTTTGCTTGTCAATGCAGGTGGAGGTATAACCAATGGTATAACAGCATTGAAAAGACATGGTGGCTGGAAGAGCACATCGGTGGCAGAAGGATTTCCAGAAGATTCCATGTTGAATAAAAAAAACGGCAGATTCGAATTCTTCAATGAATCGAACAATGTTCTTCATCATCAACAGTTCCTTCACACAAAAAACATCAACTAGCAATATGAATAAAAATGTCAGTGTTGATTTAAATGCAACACCGACATTTAAATTTCACGAATTGTAAGAATATCACTAAAAATTTAGTCACCAAGTACGAGAAACATAATTTACTGACCTAATAATTATTGTGTTGTTTCATAATTGAGTTCGTTGAATATTAAAGATTTTGTCAATTGTATTATCATATCATTGAAGTTCATACATCAAGTATATTATTTTCATAAATAATAATTAGATTACATTACATTTCTGAATATCGTATAGTCGTAGAGAAAGTATAGTCTTCTACTCTTCTGGAACTGGTTACGTGAAGTAAGACGTTTCACAACCGTCAATTTTGAAAAGTGTCAAATAAATTACATGTTGAAATCATAGATCACATTAGTGTTTATATAATATATTTCAAAATTGCACTATTTTTGCAAAATGAACAACTGAACGAGTGTGGATATATACGTCAAGAGAGGTATGTCTCTTATTGTTATCGGAATAATAGGTTCGCATCATAATGCAACGTTTGAAGTAGCTACCTGCTTGTCTATGAAATTAGTGTAGTGACGATTTAATGAAAACTTCTGAAAAGTCCATCCTCCCTCTAGGAGATCTTCTTACAAGACGGCGAGTCTGAAACCGCTTCTCAGATCCAGTTCCAATCCCATTACTCCGTTGGGCAGAACCAAAACAAAAAATTTAAAAAAGCAGTTTCAGAATAACTGGATTCTTGACGATCGAGTATTACATACGAGATTCACTTTCTTTAGCAGTAAGCCAGGCAGATACAGAATGCCGATTCTACAAATTTTTCGTTAGATCTACAGATTTTTCAACATATTATTTTCTGATCAAATACCTATATTCTACTACAATGGCTCAACTTCAAAATATGAAATATAATACTCTCGATAATACTTGATAAGGAGTAAATAAATATCCTTCGAAATAAATCGCTCCTTGTCCTTCCCTTCCTATTATAGGTAGGTTACGCACGATGTTTGGTTTGATGTTTCACGAACATAATATGGATTCTGTTTCGTGCGTTCTAACAGATGGGAATAAAAAACTCAGTAATGCATGTAGCCATTACAGAATATCTTGCCTTAGCACTGAAAAACCAATACATTGAATTCAATTCATCTGTTGAAAGGCGGCAATATTTTCAAACCCTTATCTATATTCCTATTATATGGAACCTCGATCGTTGATAAGATTTGAAATAACTACTGAAATTCTGCTCATTATTCTACTTTTCTGATAGGTTGGCAACACCGAATGCTCCGTAGAACGCGATGCCAAAGCTACAGAAAAACGCATGACACCAGACTCTGATCTCCACTTGGACCGAAAGAAGAAGAATAAAACTCGTAATGCTGTCAATTAAAATAAACAGCCGAATAAAACGAGCCTGTAAGGTCGAAAATGTCTCGAGAGACCACTAGACCAGGCGGATGTTGTTAATTTGAGTAAATTTAACATTTGATCTTGACGCAGAAATCAACTTTGGTCCAAACTTCAGAACCGGCGGTGGTGCCAGATTTCTTGCTATAAAATCTGCCAAACCTTCTCATTCAAATGATGTTTAGTGGAGTAACATCATCTTGGAGTTGATTTTTATATACCTAGAAATGTTGAACAAATAAATATCACTAAACGAAATCCACGAAAAAAAAATCACAATGAATCATGATCGATCAAGAAGACACTGAAGATAGCGAAACCTGTTAGTTAAAGCATACTATTATATTTTTCGCTGAAATCTGAGATTTCGAATATAAGTCGCAAAAAAAGCTTGTTTTCGGCTTTATTCCACAATATACAATAATAATATAATTCCATCGGTGAGTTTACTTTCAAGCAGACACCATAATATACAAAACAGTTGAACACTCCTAGTTTACTATATTTATTTTGTACCGCAACATCGGTATCGGGCAAAAAATGTCTATGATGCTCATATGGATTCTGCAGGCGTTAATTTTTAGATGAATTGCTATTACCTATTGATTATTGATATAATCAATGAATTCTGATCACTGGCAGGTTATCAGAATAGAATAAAATTTTCAAGGATGAGGGATGGGATAAGGACGATATAACCACCACAGTTGAGGGATTGTAGATGTAATATTCCCTAAACTGTGATATAACGATGTATATAGATTGATGATATCTATCGTTACTGTGGGTAATATAATATACTACGCATGTACGTAGGCATATTGAATATTCCATGCTTTGAGTAAATATAGAGAAAAGATGCATTATGAGAATGCTATAAAAGTTTTGTTTACTCAAGGAAACAATACGTTTATTGCTTTAAGCTTTTAATTATAGTTGCAAATTTCAATAGGTAGGTTTCTACTAAGTTTGCTGAGACTACCCAATACGTAACAAAAATTTATTAATAATTCAATAATTAAAAAACAACATTCTCGGAAAATAGCAAAAACAATCATTGATTTATTTATAGTTTGAAGAAACAATGTTCACTCATTTTTATGCGTGAATTATGAATGTAAGAAAATAGTATTTACTCATTAGGTATTACGATAGTCTCGTGATTTTGATCCTACTAATAGAGGTACAATATACAGGATGTTTAATTAATATTGCACATAACTTCCAGGTCATATTTTTTTGATCACAATATTTTATCAATTTCTGTAATATTCCTGAACCATGGACGTATAAATCCATGGCCTGAACCGATAGTGATAAAATTCACAATATGTCTGTTGAAATCATAATGAGGGATTTTGTACCTAATACAGTTGATGAAGTATCATCAGGAGCATGCCCATGGGACTCAGAATACATCTTTTTTAACTCTCCAGTTTTGATAGTATCTGGCTGCGTTTTAGGAGTAACAAACAAAAACCAAACCTATGCATGTGAACCCGATGGGAGACCAAAACAAATCAATCATGTAACCATGGCGAAACAAATACTGGCGAACCTAACAAGGTCAATTTAGAAGATAATAAAAGTAGTAAGTAAGTAACTTTCAGCACCCTGTATCTCGGAAACGAATCTTTTTCGGATATTTATGTTCATATGAACTCGTTTTCTAAATTTGACCCAAATAATAGGACCTCGAAGTTTTTTGCAATATTAATGAAACACCTTGTATAAGTATAGGTAGATACTATATACATATATCATTTGAAGAAGCGTTGAAAAATTCATGCAGTGTTTATTACTTCACTCTCCACATATCACGAATACAGTATGTCCAGTAATGGAAAAATAAGACTGAATGGCCCAGAATGACACGGTGATAGTTTTTGAATATAACAAAAATATTGTTCTGTTCATATATTTGAATTATGAGATTTTTGTTTCTCACCAAAATACGTAAACCAAACAAATCGTCCATATAGAGGTTCCAAAATATTTGTGATTTTCTTCATAGAAAGTCAATGTTCTCTACACATTATAATTTAGGCAATGCTGGTAATATTAATGTAGGTACTAGTCGGCGCCCAAAATCAAGAATTCGAATGAAAATCGGAAATCTCCCAAAGATTGTGAGACGCGGCAACGCCGTTCGCCGAACAAGATACCACCCCTCCAGCGCGACCTGGAGTGGGAGCATCGAATCAAGCAGTGTTTGTTGGTATTTTCGTAGTGTAAAAGAGAAAATTTAAAATTTCAGTCAGAGACGTTGCGTGAGTGTAACAGCACGCGATTGCTGCGTAGTGGAATAGCGCCCTTTTCCGTACAAACTGAATAGCGAGTCTTCCTCCTAAAGCAGAATCGGTGTGTTGTGTGGTACTCTGTACAATTTTTTTAAAAACAGTGTGGTGCATAACAGGAATATGTCTACTGCGATAATGTCCCAGAACGCAATGTACGAGTTCGGAGAGAGCTTAATCAAGGTAAACAAACCAAACAAAAACATAATTCTCTATTTGTTTGTGGATGGTTTCTTCTCTCAGTTCTTCTGGAAATGGGGTCTCGTTTCAAAACAAACAAGAAGTGGTGCAACAGGTCCTAAAAAGCTGAAACGGGCTGCTTTACCTGCGCTATGTTTGTTATTATAATGTGCCCAAATGGACTGGACAGGTAGCGTAGCACTCTTAGCAGGTTCGTGTGTACCTACACTACCTACCAAGTGTGTACTAAAGAGTAAAGTTTCAAGGACTTTCTTGGCCTGCAAAACCGGCTTCAGAGGTAGAATCATACCCATCTACTCCTACTACAGAAGGTAGAATATCGGTAGAAAAGTTCTAATTAAATCTTGGGTCATTCAGCGATTCTAGAAACGTTTCCTTTGAAACATTAATGATTTTTATCATTCTTTATGACAATTAATTATTGAGCCTACTCATTCTTCACCAGATCTTCAGTTTCTTTATTTCTCGTTTAGGTAGGTAGGTAGTTATACCTATGGCTATTTTTTTTTGCTTGGATGCTTGGCCTCAGGAGCAATAGCGATAATCTGATTCAGTGACTTCACCAACTTCAAATCATAACTATAATAATTGTTTACTTTGCTAATTTGACACTTATCATGCAATGTTTTTTTTTTTCAAAATTCTTTTTTGATACTTACGTAGGATTTGTGTCTGAAAAACACGAATTAGATAATTAAAATGTGAACAAACCATTATTTATTAATACCTATATTTCATTATAGAGTTACATATTTCACCTTCTTTACCGCCTGTCTTTTGGATCACATTTGCCCTTCTTTTTTCCCCATCGAACAATTTACCTATATCAAAGTTTATCTTCTGTCTCGTCTTCTGTAGTCAATGCCTATGCCTATATCACGATGTACTTCGATGACACATTTTTTAAATATGAAAGTCAACTAGAAATATGATTTTCTTGCGATTTAGCCATATTTACCTAGTGAGAAAAAGGAAGAATAATATCATTTAAAATAATGGCCTAGGTAACGTCATTCATGAGCAATCTTGACATCTCGTATTTGGATTGATCTGGGGTATGATTGTTCAGTCAATATGAAAAACTTGCCATAAAATCATCATTATGTCGTATTGCATTTTCTATATAAGAATGTGTCATTGAGGTACATACATCATGAGTATATAAAGTGTCCAATGAGAAAATAAGAAAAGCAAATAGCCGTAAATGCATCCAAGACAGGTGAACCATCGAACTTTTTCTTAAAATATTTCGATACATGGTGGTTTGTTCAAATTTTCATTATGAAAATCGTGTTTTTAGACAAAATTACGTAGGTGTAACAAAAAATGTTTTCGAAAAAAAACGCATGATACGTGCAAAATTACCTTTGATTAAAAAAAAACTAGGCGAAAACCCCAACCTAAGTCGTAATACCTATATGAATCCTATATGCCTGCAAAAAGTTACTCAGGTTTCATCTAGGTATTTATTTTGTGCCTATTTTGGTAGGTAAGGGTAAGAGTATAGTAAGACCTTGGGACCTTGGGTAAAACATACATTTGTAGCATAGATAATGTCGTTGACCCCCCACCTGTTGAATTTGTGAAGGAAGCGGAAAAAATAAAAAACGCGAGTTAAAACGTGTTTTAAAATAATAATTATTGAACAGATAGGTACGGTAATATAATATTTGTGCCTTTTTTAACGTTGTACCTTGGTTTGTACATACCTTATGATCATTATGATTATGAATCTCAATATTTTTGTTATGGTTATGGCAACGGTTATGGTCACTCTAAAACTCGTCGATTTTCAACGTTTTTATTAGCCCTCGAGTTAGCCACTTATATCGTTATATTATTCAAAGGTATATTCCGGTATATTCAATCCTCCTTATAAACTACCGTTACCATTTTTTTTTTTGAAAAATTTGCCTTAATATAGACAGATCCAAGCCCCAAGCCTATTATCATAGACAGAGTCCTATCTAATTTTCATCAATTTCATTAAGTACGAAGGAATATTTTATTCCCAGGTATGATTTTGAACCAATCAGAACGTTCAATTGAGTCGAGCTACCTTGTGTAATATCGAATATACGTTGATGTACATAACTTCCACCAATCAGAAATTTAGAATTATTTCCATTTCCATAGTAACCGATTCATATTTATTGTTACATACAAACAAAGCGCGTCGTCAAATTTTGACTTTCATTCAGAACTACTTTTACTTACTCGGAAAATAATCGCATCGAATACAATTCGATCCTCAAAACTTCCTGCACAATTACAAATCGTTTGACTGTTGAAATAATCCGTCCGCGAAGCAACAAGTCATCGAAGTATAACCGGAATATTTTGAAGTAGGGGATAGTGGCTGTATAGTGGGTCCATAGTATATAGTGGAACCTCGAGTGGAACATACTCTCTATATGCCATCTATTTGAGATTGGATGGAATATGCATACCAACCAATGATTCTGAATTGACTATCATTGTTTTAAACTCGGTTTTAAACTACAGTGTGTTTCCTTACCGGCTGACACAACCCCATAACAGTACATGACCTGATATTCCATACAGAAAACAAATAGCTATTACAAGTCTTTGTTTTATTTTTTCTGGTTGCGGTTGCGAAGGTATTTCGTTTTATATCACCCGCTTCACATTTATTCGCATATTTCGCTCCAATTTCGGAAATATCTATCGCTGAGTCTATAACTTGTTTCTAATATCGATTTTTTGAGCTTTTCTATATCATATAGATTGTAATCGGTAAAATTGAATAGGCGATTGGACTAATAAAAATTAAAATAAAGTTCATGTACCTGAACTTGTATGCTTTGGAGATTTGTTTTGGAGAAACAAGATGTGGAAGTTTTTTTTTTGGAAAAAGTATTTTTTTGTCACAGCCTCGGTCACAGCTCAATATCAGGTCAGCTAGTTTTCCTCAAACTTAGAGCAGGTTTGTTTGTAATATGAGAAAGTATCTTTTGACTTATCAAATTCTTCCTATACTCGATATTTTACTCGATATTATATTATCATGATTTGTCTTAGATATTAGCAATATTTTGGTAATATCCTCGATGATATTATAGATACCTACCGAGTTACTTACCTACTTAATAGTTGATGTCGTAATTAATAATAATCGGGTTTATGAGACTTTACCTGATTAAAACTGCTTACCAATAACCCAAGTAACCCCTGGACTGTATATTTAGTTTTATACGAGGTTTTATGGTCATGGCATCAATAACAATAAACTTCCTCTCTATAACCAGCCAACCGAAGGATATATATGCCACCATCGAGGCCACCATAAAGATGATAATATTCCGACAAACTATTTTATCCAGTAGAGTTGGTTCTTATGTCGGATGCTTTCAGAAAACATGGTTGTTTTTTTTATCGCTTGGAGCGCACGAAAGGGAATCCCTCAAGGAATCCCTATAATGTTCGAAGAACATCGTGCGTACCCGAGGGGTAATCCACTGTCCCAAAAAAGTACACGGATTGGACACATTGGACGTAGGATTGGACCGAGGGGTAAAACGCGGTCAAAATTGTGTACACCAGACTTCAATTTCACAAGGAATTCCAAGGAACTCCAAGCACTTCCAGAAGTCACTTCACACAAGGAATGTCAAGAAACTCCAAGGAATTCCAGGGAATTCCAAGGAAATCCAAGAAATTTCAAGGAAATCCAAGAAATTTCAAGGAAATCCAAGAAATCTCAAGGAAATCCAGGGAATTCCAAAGAATTCCATCATATGTTTGTTCATCAGAATTCCACCTTTCAACGTGTGATCCCAAACATTTTCTTATAGGCCATCTCTCGGGCCATCTGAAAATTTCTGCGGTTGTGGTGGAATTCGAACCCACCTACTGGCAATCCAACGTGGATAGAATACTGACGCTTCAACCACGAAGCTATACCCTGAACTCAGCAAACACATTATTGAAAAATAGTATTTTTTGATGATTTGATCTCGGACTTGATATAGTGGAAATGTAGTGCTTATTTTAGGCTAATTTATTACCCTATTCCCTTATTTTTCGATTTGATAAATTTTTGGATTAAATGGCTTATTTCAGGCTGAGTTTGAGGCTACTCTCAAAATATTTGCTCGACGTTTTTATAAACAAAAAAGACTAAAAGATTTGTCTAAATTCGCGTTATTCACTAGGCATTATGCATTTCCTGCATTTTTATCAAAAACATATTCTATATACGATGTTTCTATGAGGCAAACCGATAGTATTGTTTGTAGGGCCAATAAATATCCTATTTTGGAATGTTTTGCTTCATATTTTTTCTCATATTTTGTAAATGGAACGAACCTGTGGCTTTTGGAAAGAATATATTTTTTATCGATTTGATATATTGGGATTCAAAGTCTAATTTTAGGATCAACGTTCAAAAAAGGCCTTAGAGAACCAAAACAATTTGTCAGAATACGCGTTAGGAATTCACTGAGCTGAGGCATAATGCATTTCTATCTAAAGCATATTCCATGACGATTTCATGAGGCAAAGCATTAGTGACATTTGTCGAAATAATCAACATAGAAAATATTATATATTCCTTTTGTTAGAAAACGTGGATTATGAGGTTCATAAACGTTGAAAAGCTAACCTGTTAACGTAAAATCTTCGATTGAATCCATATTTTCGATTTAAATGCAAATTCCGTAAGTTATAGCGCCAACAGCTTGGCCAACACAACAGTGGATGGACGCGGTGTATGTTTGGTTGCCTATGCCACAATCATGCATGAATAGACAAATTGATCATTAACAAGGGTCATTGACAATCAACTCCATGAACAATAAACTCGACATCAGGCGCGTGCCTAGGGTAATTTCATGGGGGGGGTAATCACCCATTTCAGGACCAATATTTCCTACGTTTTAAAGTTAATTTATAATTTAATGTTGTGACTAGAAGCCTGAAGACTAGAAGACAGGTGTGAAAGCCCATCGTTGTGTCTTCATCATCATTATTTTTTAAGTTTGAAAATAAGGAATGTTCAAATTTTTTCATCATCATCGTGGTCATGGGGGGGGTAATTACCCCATTACCCCCCCTCAGGCACGCGCCTGCTCGACATTAAACATACAGTTAATACGAGGTCGACGCAAAAACCTATTTTTAATTTGATTTTGAACCCCATCATAGTCAAATGTCAAATATCTTTATCTACAACCAGAGATTGGGGAGTGTATAATCTCTGCTAAAACTGATGGGGTGGGCCGAGGGGTGGGCACTAAGCGGAAATGTTTGGGATTCTTTAACGCATTCCAGCTTTGAACTTGAAAATATCACTGTAGTATAACAAATTGGCGATACAATTTGTATAAGTATTAGCGAGGGTATTAGGAAATGCCGGGAAATATTTTTTTCTGTGACTGGCCTCGGTATAAACCGGTATAAATAATGATAGTATCCTCAAACGACTAATATGTTGTTTTCGAGGTTGTTTGTACCTATTCATGTGGTAGATACATACATCAGTAAGCGACGCAATAATTTCCTAATAACAGCTTTGAGTGAATATTATCTCTTTGTCATTATACACGACGTCATCTTTATGTGTTTTTAAGGTACGTGGTTTGATAATCACGGTTTCCTTGACGATTTTAGGCTGGAAACTCGGCTGAAAAGTACTGCATGGTTCTGAATTTTTTTCTTTGCGGAAATACTTCGACCCTCGCTTCGACCTGATGCGTAGGTATACACGCGTCCTATATCTCTACTGGGTATATACTTTTCCGTTTTTCAAAGGTATTCCCTCGGTTTTTCCAACGCGCCCTTCATCATAGGTATATGGATGCTATGTTAGATTTGAGAAATCGTTTTTTCCTACTACTGACGAGACTACTGCCTACTATGGTCAATCATAAAATCTCGAATGAAATTTACACTCCTACTACTCCGAGTACTATTCTGAATGTAATTCTCATGTGAAAATGCAAACTCATTTGACAGCTCTCAATACTTTCAACTTAACTTCCAAGGAAAACATCAACCTCTACATTAACTATTATACAGAACTATATATATGTATATATAACACATAAAAATATTCTTGGGTAAAAATCATTGTATTATAGGAAAATATGCGACAGTAGTCGAAAATGATAGCGGAACCGTAAGGGCCGCCATCTTGAATATATTTTCATCGATCGATTCGACTTATGGCCACGGTAGGAGAAACATGGCGCCTCCAGGCCAAAAGTCAGGTTAATGTGTGTCATGTGTGTGCAAGTCCAAAATTTTCTAATTACCTGATCTCGATTGAAATCCAATATTTGATGTGAAGTTTAATGAGTGTGTGTGAGAAATATCAGGCTCTTTTATCTCTACGCCGGTATAGAGGCCGGATGATGACGGATTTATCGGATAAGGGGGCCATACTTGAAGTCAAACGTGCTCTATTATCTCTACGCCGGTAACCAGGCCGGATCAGCAACGGATTTGCTGGATAATAGGAGTAGGTACATACGATCGAATCTTATTAACACTGATGACTCGGCTTCAGGCCATTGTGACGAGTAGAGTGATAATTATTACATTACCAAGTATTTATTCTTGAGAAAAAAAATTAATAACCTGATCTGGAGAAATTGTTACCGAAAGGGAAGAAGAAGACTCAATCGAATCGAACACCTGTATACACATGTTCACATCATTGGCAATTATGAAAATCCAAATACGTCTAATTTGCGGTTCAGACAGAACAGCATGTATAATTTCTATCATTCCAGATTTACAGAGTTACTATACTTGGTGGGTCACGGTAGATGGCACCTTTATAGGGTGTGGAAAATCGACATTTTTCAACTTAAGGAATTTTTCGGAATTTTTTTTGTCGAAACTATTCATTATTGGTCAAAACGGCTTACATGTCCCTATCTCAACTTTCGATTGACTATCTACTGATATTTAATTAGGACATATACCTACCGGGTGATCAAGAATCTGAATTCTGCACCACCCTGTATTTGTTTCAAATAAATGTCAGTAGATAGTTGATCAAAAGTTGGGATAGGGACATGTGAGCCGTTTTGACCAATAATGAATAGTTTCGACAAAAAAAATTCCTAAAGTTGAAAAATGTCGATTTTTCACACCCTATATCTCTGTAATCATTTCCGCTAGACCCCAAGTGTGATACATCGATGAAATCAGCTCTTCAGAGAAAATCTGGAAATGCGGTAAAATACAGGGTGTTCCATTTAAAATAACAAAGTTGTTGCTACTTTTCGATAGAAGCGGCAACGCCGCAGAGCTGAAAATATTTTAGATCGATAGATCAAGAGCAATTACTTGAGTAACCAAATTTTCAGAATGATCTTATGTCCCGTTCTCCGTAAACGTCTAAGGTGCCATCGACCGTGACCCACCCTGTATACCTACGTGAATAAAACGAGGTAGGTAAAACTATTTTCTCGAGGCATTTATATACATTTTATAAATTGGGTAGGTCTACGAGGAATCATGTCTCTGTACAGAGATTATGTATATAATCTCTGCTCTGTATAATACAATTATAATAAGTGCCGAGCGAGGTGCCGAGTTATATAGTATAATTACCTATCTCGTACACCTAATTCCAAAAGTAACCAAACTAGTTTGCTGGTTATCTATTCGTTTCAACGGAAAATATCAATTCCAAAACTAACGAGACTGGTTTGCTGGTTATCTATTCGTTTCAACGGAAAATACCAATGATTTATTCTGAGGCATTCAGTTCGAATACCTTTCCTCAAAAGCTTTTCTCAACCTTCCGATAGTCGTGCAATTTTATGAAGTCAGAAAACCTCGGAGAAAACAGGAAACATCTGGCCGAGTTGTGTTATTTATTTAGTACTTATTGGAGATTTAAAGATCCTCGTGAGTACCTGCCTGTCATAAAAATTGCTCGAGAAATTGCTTTTGCATCATTCGGCACTGTAAAAGTAATTACCTAATGATTATTTTTGAAAACAGGTAAAATTGAGATTAATAGAAATTAGGAATCGAGTGTTCAACCTCGCGTGTAATTACTCGTAATTATAAATAATTTGTGTGATGAGTTACTTTTCGGCATTGGAATAATCCTTATAAAAAACAACAGTCGGCATGCAATCATTGTTAAGTAATGTGCATGTAGGAATAAATAAACAATTGATTAAGCGATAAGCCACCAGATGTGAAAGGTCATTTGTTTAAAAAAATTTGCAATTTAGGAGTGGCCAAAATTCGGCTTCTTTGTTGCGAAAAAACCTTGGAAAAAAACAATAACGTCTCGCAATATAATAGCTATTTATATATCAAGGGATCCATTTCCTCCCGCGTGTGAGTTTTGGTAAAGATTTGCTCCTCATATCTCAAGGTTGACGTCGAAGGGATGTGCTGACTGGGCTTGTCGAGTTCGTCTGACTGGAATTGCTATAGTAACGAAATGATACCAGGCAAATGGCTCTTCTCTTGGTGGTATCTAAGAGCATCAGCGATGTTTGGGTGCTTAAAGCTCGGCTGAAAGTAGATTCTCGCACGGAATATAAATTCGAGTTTTCGTGAAGCAGGTTTAGCGATGGATCTGACATGATTTTTTCGTAAGAATATTGCTGATGGAAATACCGAGATCCGCCAGGATCCACCCTTCTATCCTTGATATCTGATCTGATGTATAGATGTATCTTCGGATGAAACTGCTAAAATACTTAATATATCTAAATGTAAACGTTGTTAACGTATAGATCTAAGCCCTGAAGCAATATCGGTTTGTTATCTTTGTACTCACCTACCTAAGTCGAGAACTAAATGTATGGATGCAAATTAGATTATTATCGTTACTATGATCCCCACCGGGTCAACACCCGAAACTGTTGTTGACCTTCCCGTGAATTTGTGTTCAAATCAATCAGGATATCGACCGAACTTCATGAATACATGAATACCTAAAACAAAATCCGTCATTTACCTAATACTTGGACTTCGATGACAAAAAAAATCAGTCGATAAGAAAAGGATTCGTTGAGGAATTTGAAGATAAGATGCTCCTATACCGGTCACCTGTGACCTCGAGATCTAAACAATCTTATGACATTTTCAAATCAGATGATCTATTATTCATTGGTGCTTTTCTCATGTTCAAAAATGCGTAGTATAACTCGTAACACCGCCGGCGTATTCCGTTGTTCGCTAAGAAAACGCGGCTTAGGAGAAAGTTGAAGTTTGACGTTAATCTTTGGCGCCACTGCATCTATTCCAAACGGAGATAATCACTTGTGCTGAACGTTATCTCTAATTCCCGAGAAATATAAATTATTTCCGAGTTTGAGATTATAATCGATTCCTATTTATTTATCTAGACATCATTTCCTCAATTTGATGCTTGTTTCGTTGCTAACCTGATTTCACCTCGGATTTCACCAAAATTGAGATTTGAAAATTGTAATCTTCAGCTACAGTTTTCCCAAGATGAGTGGATCTGGGTATATATACCCACCAATCCCTATACAAAGCGTCCCCATAAATAACTTACCCCTTATAGAGCAACAGGTGATTCTAAAGATCGAAATAAGAAGATTTAGTCCAATATAATGTTGTTAGCAAATGTTTGGAATTGAAAAGATACAAGTGGTTGAAAGTGAAACATGATTTTCAATGTTGCAAAAACTCATTTCTACGTAACTTTGTCAGGAAAAACCGGAGGGATGAAGAACAATGGCTGCTGTCATCGCGACGCGATGTATTCTTTTTTTCACCATTCATGTATAGTTTTTACAAAGTTACTTGAGACATCTTGATAAAAAATGGTCGGCCGCGCTGGCGGTCCCTTTGAAAAGTTCAAATAGGCCACGTGGCGCCGAAAATGTTCTTTACTGACGTATCGATATTAACCGAATGTTGATTGTTATGTGTTAATAATGATTCTTCTCTATTTTGCAGTTGAAATATTCACAGCTCTACAGGGATATAAAAATTATGAATTATTTGATGCATCAAAGAATACGTAGCAAGCGCTCTCTAGGAACAAGGTTACAACTAGTAATGAAATATAATTCATTATCATTGAAAACGAAACTACTTCATATTTGATTGAACAGTTTCAAAATTGATATTGTTATTTTTCGAAAAATGAGTTCTTGAATGTAAATTCGAACTAAACTTTCTATTTTGATCTCTATATTATTGAATCCCCTTGCATTTCACTTGTTCATGTACTCGCCTTGTTTACATGATACTGTCTGCATCAAACTCCAACTATGATCATTTTTTTAACTAGATCTCATAACTGAGAGATCTACGAACAGAGTTGCCCCAATTATCAGAAAGAGCGAGACAATACTGTTTCGGTCCATCATTTCTCATCCGACGCTCTCGGTCTGCTGACAACTGGGATCTTCCACTCAAGTGTTCAAGTAGTGCCATCGGTCAGCAGAGTGGTTTACGTGTAAAGTATCACTTTGCAACGTTGTAGACGTAAAGGGGTCTGCACGTGTTGTCCATTGATGGCAGCGTCATACAGAGTATGTCGCGATTTCATGGAGATAACATGACTACATCATCATGTAATACTCTGCGTCATGATCATTAACTTGTCAACATTCTAGCTTCATAAAAAAACGTTTTCGTGCAATCGTATGCGAAGAAGGTACTTCAGTTCTCTACACAGTACGCGAAGTACGTTACCCATAGCAACGGTTGCCAAACCAAACGTCAATTCCGAATTTGATGTTCCAAAATTTCGACAATAGCAAGCTGATTCAGTGTCAGATAATGGTGGACAGATTATATTTTTGTTTTGTCAAGAACTGTCGAAATATTTTGTATCCATTCATATCATCTTGATT
Source organism: Phaedon cochleariae (assembly GCA_918026855.4). Lineage (NCBI taxonomy): Eukaryota > Metazoa > Arthropoda > Insecta > Coleoptera > Chrysomelidae > Phaedon > Phaedon cochleariae. The sequence continues at coordinate 14,949,644 of OU896709.1, read as the reverse complement.
ATTGTGTTCAATAATTCCATTCGGCACGCCGAAAAGCTATTTCGCGGCCTAGGTATAGAATAACTATTATCAGTAGAATTATCAGAACTTTTCTGACTACTGCGACAATGTTAAGCCTGGTTTTAGGGTTTCAATGGAAGATATTTTTTCTTCTTTGGGCTCCCTCCGAGCTTCAAATCTACAATCAATCGGAACTTCAAAAACGCATTTCTTTCATGATACATACAGTATTATCTCGAGTGCAACCCTAGGTATAACCACTGATATTCAAGTATTCGACAAGTAAGAATTCATGATCGATTTGTTCAAAGTTTTTGAAGACCCGTCAAAATAATTCTTGGATATTTTGGCGCAACTGATCACCGCCCGAGGGGAAAGTGATTTAAAAATCGAGCGTTGTTTTCACGCGACAAGAGAAAAAATAGACAACCTCCCACCAACAGTAGAGTTGGTGGGTATGTATTGTATTGTATTATAATTATTCTTGCTTTCTCGCATGCAAGCTGTGCAGTGTTGCCAGCTGATGAGTTATTACCTTGGCGAGCGCGCCTTGGTAATTATCTCTTCAACTATTCACAATTACACAATTTATTTATCTCAATTTTGTATACAGTGAGGTAGCGTAAGTTGAAACAAATTCATTTGAAACTCGAGGGTTTAATTTTCGGAATAATGCTCAAACACGTAGATTTTTGTCTGGTACGTCTTGAATGTCTGCTCATCAGCTACACATTTTTTCGAATTTTCACCTTCCTGTTGATCGGTTTTTAGGTTGAGATGAAATTTTGCACGTATAGTTCCGGAGACGGTGTTATTGAATGACTGGATACTTTATATGCAAAAGTATTCAAAATGGTGCCTCTAAAATGGCGGATAATCTATGGGGTTTTTGAAGTTTTGCAATTAGACATCCCAGTGAGAATTTGATATTTCAAGAAGGCGTCTTCAAGATGGCGACGGGTTTGTCATTTGGAGTGTCTTTGAGGTTAAGGAAGAGGAATTTTCAATTGGAATATGAAAATTCTAACTTCTCGTTCGATTCAACTTGAAAATATCCATCAATTCAACTGAATGAAGATTCCAAACATGATTTTTATTTTCGGAAAAATTGAGAGCGTACAATATTTTTTAAGAAAAATATCCAGTATCATTTCTCGTTTGATTCACCTGCGATAATGAGAATCTGAGTATTTTTGTGTTTGAGGTAAAGCAAATATCTACGAGTCAAAATTCGAAAATTCGAGATTTTCTTGAATTAGAAATTGGAAATTGAACTTTGAAACGGACTAAAGAGTTAAACCGCGACATGTTTTCTGAAGACGGCTGTGCAATTCAAACCAATAAGATTCAAATTGTACCTGAGCGGGAAAGTGAAGAAATAGTTATTTTTCTACGGCTATAACACAAAATTGCTCCTATTATTTCACTGTTTTCGATAAATCAATGAGGTACTTTGTATGTATATAAATTTTATTTCCATATCTGATATCACAATCACTTCATTGTGTTATTATTTCACAAAACCGGTCCCAAAATTTTAGAATGGGGGGGGGGGTGCAGCGTTGCTAGTTATCGCTTCTTTGTTCGAATACGAATTCTAGCGTCTAGAGACAAGAGGTAACAAATATAAATCAGCGCTGCAAGTGCGGGTACAGCACAGCGGCTACATTATTTCTTCATACTACCACATGTACTACTACTCGTGGCGTAGTTGAATATGCGTTTGGGTCACACGTCGGCGACCCGGGTTCAATGCCTGCGACGGTCGGCTTTTTTTAATTCTGTTTTCTCAAGAAAAATATAATTTTCAGGAAAAAGGTTCATTTAGGCCGATCAAGGTTAGATTGTTTGAAAAAATATTGTCATTTTTTACGCAGGAGGGATGTTTTCCTTCCTCCTCGAAAAATACTACTGTCTCTTTAGGAAAAAGCGGGAAATAGGTTCATTTAGACCGAGTAAGGTTAGATATTTTGAAGAAAGTAGGGTCATTTTTTATGCAGGAGGGATATTTTCCTTTCTCCCTTCTTTTGTATGTTCTGGTTCCCACGAAAAATGGGAATTCTGTAATGTTCAGAGAACATCGTGAGAACTCAGGGTTGGCAAATATCATGATATTTATATATATATCAAAATATCATAATATCGGATATATATCCGATATATATCCGATATATATCAGAAATTTCGAATTTGTTCCTAGGCTGATATGCCAAAAAAAAAACACAATATAAAATACCTTTATTTTGGTAAAAACAAAAATCAAACTTCAGTTTAATTCTCGGTTTAATTTGAAATAACAAAACACGAAACAAAAAATAATATTTTTCCGAAAATATGTAATATATGGTAATATAAAAAACTTGTCGTTTGATAAATTTTTAAGGATTGCAAAACCGGGAAAGAGGAATATAATCATCATTATCAATATTATCATCTTCACTCAAGGCAACTAATTCATCATTCGACGAGATCCAGTCCAAGCTTTTGGCTTTTTTATCTGTATTTGGGTTTAAACATTTAAAAATAAATACTAGCTTACTGGCTTTTTCGTTGCCTAGACGATTTCTTGATTTAGATTGAACTATTCCAAAACTCGAAAAAAATTCTTTCTAAATCAGCTGTTGCCGCTACTGCACTGAATAACTGCTCACATAGTTGTAAGAAGAGTTCTTTTTTGGCCATTTCGAGTCAGGAATTGCAGCCGATTTCCACCAAATCGTTGTGTGCGTGAGGCCTGTTTGTTTGTATTGCTAAACTTGCTGAAGTTGATTCTTTTTCCATAGTTGTCTCTGTTCATGGCATGATGTAAACAAAGTAAGTCATAGAAAAAAATCAAGTTCAGCAGGTAGAGCAAGGACAAATGAACACGCCTGATGTACCATGTACCTAACAAGCAGTAAACAAAAACCGGGGATTCCCCGAGTTGTAAGTTATAACCACGAAACGCACTGTTGTCACGTATTCATTTTTAACGCGAAATATCAAGGATTTTTTGCTCCGGTATTTATTTTGTTAAAAAGAATTAAATGATATATATCATGATATATATCAATCAATTAATATCAGATATATATCATGATACATATCATGATATATATCACTTGATATATATCGGCCAACCCTGGTGAGAACCAAAAGAAATGTGGTAGGAATTGTTCTTCTTAATTTTACTGTGGAGGCATTTACTGTTGAGAAAAAGTTTCGACAAAATTATTTTCTATAGTAAAGGTTTCTTTCATGTTAATTCATGGAAATGCAATTTTCTTTCTCAAGTTAAAGAAAATAAGCACAATCCGGCAACATTGATATGACTAAATAAATACAAAAAAGCTCAGTCATTTCCACACAATGTTCATAAAATGAACAACAATGGTAAATTTCGGGAGAAAAACAACTACTTTCCCAGCTAATGCCACGCTGAACATTCAATTACATCCTCCCGAAATCTATGCATCGACTCGTATAAACGAATAATGATACAAGTGATTCTTTCCTGAATGCCTATTGGTTTCGATTTAGCCAGGCCACGCTAGACACCTACAGACCGGTTTCGAGCTCTTTGACTCTCTTCAGTGCAGGGCAGTCTCCAGCCAGCAGTCCTAAGACCGTCGACTTAGCGTAGCCTAGCCAAATCAAGTCGGCTTTATATTCCCTCAGAGGTGTCATCCATAGACAATATGAAAGCAACGCCATCTGAGTAGAAAAGAAGGAAAGAAACACTCCAAAACTAAAATTCCCATCATACGGGAGTGGCTGGTTGCCCGACTGGCGTAATTTCAACTACGAAATACATTTAGTTATTGATATGACGGGATTACGCGAAGTTCCCACCACTATTCCATTTTACGATACAGACTCCGCAGTCGCAAGTGAGATATAGAGGGGGCCGAAGGGGGGGGGGGGCCTTTGAAATGCAGATCGCAGATCAGTTGATGTTGAATATTTTTTCATGAAACTTGGTACACACACATCTATTTTAGAGGACGTCGATTCCAGTGGTGTACCTACGCGGATTTTTTCTCATAAAAACGCTAATAGGGTTTCCAGATTTTTCAGCCTCTGAATGTGATCTAGTACTCTAGTAGGCCTTGGTTTATTGCAAAAATGGACACCGCTTAGCTCCAAAATACACCTTTTCCCCCTTCACATTGAAAAAATAATCGCTTCATGAATAAAAAATTTATGAGGGTGGCCCGGTTTCAATTGGGTCACTCTGTATGACAGGTCTTGAATGCGCATGATTCATGTACCCCAGTGCGATTTCGTGGCATTAGCGGTCTAGATAGTATCAGTTTATGTTGGTGTCCTAACCCAAATCTGCTAGTAATTATCAAATAAAATATTCACGTTTCACCCTGATGCCATGCTGAACAAAGAATGTTTGAAAAATATTTATTTTACGGCACACTATATAGGTATTAGCTTATCTTTAGAGGATTCATGATTAAGCGGTAAATAAACTGAATGTCATGTGTAGACTAACTATCAATTGTTCGAGTCATATTGAGTCATCGAAAAACGACGCTTCATATTCTTGTTGAACCATATTAATGGTTGAACAGTCGATTTGTTTCCTATTCGGACTTTTTACTTTGTCACGCGTGGTGATAAAATTTTATCTGCGCCATTGTTTTCAAACAGTTTCGATAGAAACTGCTCAGGCGGGAAAATTATTGTTTTTGTTTAACAGCTCCGGAAAATTCTTATCTTATGTCATATAATCATTCTCGAATATTCAACATACGTCATTCAATATTTTGGTATAGCTCGGGTATATTAACCAGTAAAGTAGCAATAATGATTTCATTAATATTTTCCATTTTGCTCAAACTCGCCGAAATGAAATGTTTCCTAATTTAGCTTTTTTATGAGTGATTATATGGAAATTTATGACGGAATAAAATATTTATCCTCATAGGCAAAATATATTTTTGCAAAAATCGGGACAGGTCGATTTTTTATTTTTGAAAATCATTTTCTTTGACATGAAAATTCTATAATAAATTTCAATCATCTGGTTGACTCCTATCCTACCAACCCCTTCAAATTTTTTCAATTGTTCAAGGGTCAAGACACCTCTTTAGATTGGTATTTCAAATCTCCATAGAACAGTTTTTTTTTCTTCAAATTCGGTTGAGCCATATACGCAAGAGAGCATTCGAAAGCTTAAGAATGTATTGTAATTTTTGTCACCCCAATGAACTTAGCAGAACCACTTCAATATTTCGGATTTGCAATAGTACTATAATTTGTTACTAATTTAGTACTAATTTATTATCATATTCGCAAATTTATTACTCTTCATTAAACAGAAAAAACCAACGGCTCTAATATCTTTATGTCAACCTAGCAGAATAGCTGAAAATTTAATTTTTTGAAAATTTTAAATATACCATAATTAACTATTTTATTATTAACTTATAACTATAATCACGAATTTTTCATTCATCATTTCAAGGAGAAAACGACGATTTGTCTATCTCGATCTCAACCTAGCAGAACCAAAACTCAAATCACATGTTTTTTGGAATTCTGTTGTATCATCGATAAGTTATCAATTTATTACTGATTTATTACCCCATTCGCAAATTTCCAACAAGGAAAACCAACGGCTCTGCTAGCTTTCTGTCAACCTAGCAGAGCCATAGCTAAACAATTATTATTATTTTGAAAACTTCAAATATACCATCGACATAGACAAATCGGCGTTTTATTTTTCTTGAATTGATGAGTAAAAAATTCGTGATTATGTTAATAAGTTGGTAATAAAATAGTAATAAATTATGGTATATTTGGGGCTATGGGACTATCAGCCCTCGGATGTGAATTTCAGGAGGCGGTAGAAAAACAGAGAAAAGAGGAAAAGCAACCAGCAATACAGTCGTTGACTGGTTGAGATACTGTTTTTGTGAAAATCATAACATGCACTAATCTAGTGTCAGCCGAGTCTTGAACGCTACAATACAAAAGCGGCGGCGGTAAACATACTTTTTTCTGCAACTGACACAAAAGTCGTCCATTTTGATACCAAAATCAGCTCTTAAATTGACGTTTCTACTACTGACACAAAAATAGGTATGTTGCTAGGCAACATATTTAGTTCCTAGGAGCTAAAGTTGATTTCTAGTTCCTAGGTGCTAAAGTTCAACTTTAGCTCCTAGGAACTAAAAAGGATTTACTGGACGTCATCAAGAACAAACAACATTGTGACGGTTGGTTATTTGGGTTGAGACGCATACCTGATTTGTTTCCGATTTCGGCAGATTTGGCATTTCATACCCATGCTGGAGATATAAATACACCTTATTATAGTTTAGTATTGGAATTATAAACATCTCAGTTAAGTATTTTTGTTTTGATCAGGGAAGCCTTGAAGATTCAAATACTTGCTTGATCTGTATTTCATTCGTTATTCTCGGGACTTGTTATTGAATAATCACGGCAAGCAATAGTTTTTTGTCTGAAACAACGATATTGTTTAGTTTCATTTGATTATCAAGTCAAACACAGTGGAGTATGAATAATCGCTATTATTGTAGTTGTTCCTATACCTGGCACTGGCACTGGCGCGGTATTTGCCATTATAGGCATTAGAGCACCTGGTCCATACACAAATATGTCACTCTGTGGTTGTATTTATATGGGAACTACAATTCGAACATCCTTGAAAATTGAATAAACCTGCTGTTAATGCAGGTAGAATATTCCCACCACACGGATTATTTGTCAATATTTGTTGCATTGCGTACATATGGCACGGCATTGGTGGTTACTTCATAAATTTATTTGAGTTGATTGTTTCGGTTGCAGAAAAAATAGCATGTTTCATTCGGATCAAAAGTGACTTTGTTCGACTCGCAAATTTGGCTTTCGCTCGGCTTCGCTAAACGCTCCGCCTCTCAAATGCAAAATTCGCTTGTCAAACAAAGTGACACTTTTGATACTAATAAAACAATCTACTATTATCTGATGATGAGAAGAAAAACCGCATTCTACTCATCTAACTCAATAACAAAAAACGAAATCAGAGTTCAGTATTCAATAGGTTGTCGTTGGTATTGTTGGTAGGTAATGATACTATAATAAAGAATAAATATTGAAACTTGAATTTAAAAAAATGAGTAAAAAAGAAGGTGGTTCATTCTGGAAACGGCAGAAGATCAATAAACAAAAGCAGTTAGACCAAGTTGTCAAGGAATGCCCTTAAATACATTCATTTTTTTTTTTAATTCAAATGAGACAGAATCAGAACCGTCTTCGAGAACTTCACGATCTCGAAACGGGAATGGTTAGTTTTATATTTTTTTGAATTCAATACGCGAAAAACAAGAGTTAGAATCTCGAAAATATAGATGATCAAAATATGAACGCTACTATGCGTTGTTTTGGGGATAATCACAACAAATTCCTAATTGATTGAATTTTGTTTGACAATTACTGAGATTTTGTTATTATCCCTGATGATTAGTTATGCCAGTGGTGAAAGGTCATTCTCAACTTTAAAAAGAGTGAAAATCTACCTTAGGAATTCCATGGTAGAGGATATATTGAATATCTTATCAATTTTAAGTATCAACAGTGACATTATGTTATCAAATCTGAATTTTGATGATGCCATTGACGACTTTGCACCAAAAAATCAAAAAAGTATTCTAGTATTCATCATTAGTATATAATGATTTCATGTTATTGTTATATGCTGTAAAAAAAAAGCAGTGAAAGAATTATTTGAATTTTGAAACTGACAATTGAAAATTAAATATTTGGCGGCGGCGCGGCGGTATAGTAAAAAATCCGGCACTTGTGGGAAGTGACGGTTGCCGGAAAAAGTATTTGACACCTGAGTGGCAGAAAAGAGCTCGATAAAGAGCCACTTCGCTTACTGAGATTTCAACGATAATGTAACATTCGCTGACAGTTTTGGAAAAAGAAAAGATTGCATTTTAATATTCGTCCTCTCTCTCTCTTCCAGCCCGCGATGCCCGTCAGCGCGGACCCCCGTCCGACAGCCGGCCCCGCGGCGGTCCGCCTCACCCTCGCCCGCATGGCGTCGACGCCCGCCGTCGGCCAGACCGGCGCCGGCCCCAGCCAGCTGGCCGCCCTGCTGGGCAGCCTCACGCAGCAGCACCACCGACGGCTAGAGCGCGCGCAGTCAGCGCCCGCCCCCGCCGCCTCCGTTGCCGCCTGCGCGGCCAACACGTCCAGGTACAAGACGGAGCTGTGCCGCCCCTTCGAGGAGTTCGGCGTGTGCAAATACGGGGACAAGTGCCAGTTCGCGCACGGGTACAATGAGTTGAGGAGCTTGGCGAGGCATCCCAAGTACAAGACGGAGCTGTGCAGGTAGGAATATTCCCAGATATAAAGGGCTTTCACGCTGGGTTGATAGTGACGTCAATATTTCAACTTATACAGTGTTGCCAGTTGAAAGGAAATGACTGAATGACCAACCGCCCGAATATGGATATGTCTAGTGTTACGATCGTCGGACGTTATAATGTTTTTTGGAACCAACTCAAAAGCCGTCCATTTATGTTTCAAAATCAGCACTTGAAGTTGATAAATGAACTTCAATATTTGTATTTAATGAACCATGCTCCTAAAACATATACTGAATATGAAATTTAATGATAATGAAATTCTTATAAAGAATAATAACTTGAAGAATGATTCATTATATATAACATCAACAAACAATCACAGATATTGACATTGAAAATATCATATTTTTCTACCCATACACAATTATGTCTTGAATTATTTTTTTTAATAAAACTGTATTCACATTTACTGAGTGAAAATGATAAAAACTTCAATTTTGAGGTTATCTAATCGTTTTGAATATTTTTCAATCACTATAAATTGGTGAAATGAAATAGAAATTCGATCAATTGATTTTATTTCGTGGGAAAATGAATAGTGGTGTTTCTACTTATATTGAAAATTATGAAATAGGCAAGAGTTGTTCTTACTTCGATATTCTCAATTTAATTCATGAGGAAAACTAACAAAAACTCATGAAACCACTATATCATTACAATAAACTAACACAAATCATTTTTGGATCATTCGGACAACACAAAATATCATTATTAATACCATCGTTCAACTTACATTTCTCACAGCAGTCATTGTAAGTAATGGACCATCTTCTGCGCTTACGCACTCAATGGTTAAGGCATTTTGAATAAATAGAATTTCACCTACTATACACAAATAAATCACAAAAAATTCCTTGAAAGTACAAATTGTCAGTAATGAATAATTCGCAGAGATCCGCTGATTACAACAAACCGCTTCTAGAAATGTCAAATAAATATGGCATCGGTGTACAGTTTTGCCAACTTAAATCGATAACGCCGTTCGCCCATTTCGAAAGTTACTAGTATTTTTCGATGTGCAGTTTTGGCACGACATTGTTACCAAGTATTGCGCAACTATCAACCCAGCGTGAAAGCCCTTTATTTATTAACATAGTGGAAGGAGAAGATGGTGTGCTTACGCGCATATCATGTGACGTTATCTGGAATACCAATGACAGCTGCTAAAAGACAGATACAGTTCCCATAGGCATGCGGTATGAATTCAATTGAGTTTATTTGAAATATCCATGAGTTTCTCGATCTGTCTAGCAATTATTATTCCATTCATATAAATAGGTTATTCCTTCGATTTCACTTTTTCATTGATACTGGAATTTGTTATCTTGCGGTTAATCACAATTGCAAATAGCAAACAGAGGCGGACTGGACCATTGAATCGGCCCGGGCGAATTGAATCCTACCGGCCCATCTTCGGAGAAAATTTCGAAGCTAATATAGCTATTTATATAATTTCATCACATATTTGAGTGACATAGACAAAAACGCAAAAAAAATATTACAAATAATTCTGATTCTAATCAAACTTAAGCGAAAAAATTAGTCGATAAAACATCAAATATGCTGAAGAAAAATGAAATGAATAGCATAAATAACATTGTATAAATGAAAAATTAAATTAAATTAAATAAAGGATATTTCTATCGTATAGAGGAACACAAGGCATTTTGTAATTAATATTAAAGCTACAAAACTACTAGGAAAAGTATCTAACCAAAATACAACATAAGCCGCATTAGAAATTGAAATTAAAAAACGAGTGAACCATGGATCCACATTTTTCAACAAAATCGAAAATGATATCGTCGGTTCCTAAAATCTCTTTTCGCAGCTCATCATCATGAAAGTCCCCAAATATTCTTGGCTCAGATAATTTCTTAGCCTAATCAAGATAAATTTCGATTTTGAGAAAGATCTCTCTCACGAAACCTGCGATACTGAAAGGGTGAGAATCCTCTACACATGAATTGTATTTGTGCAAAACATGGTAGCAACAAAGTGAAAATGTTTTGCAAAACTTGTGTTTTGATGAAACCAATTCCTCTTCTACACCGAAGACATAAGTTCCACTATCAATCATATCTTCTGACAAAGTACTCAACAGTCTTTCCCACTGCGGGGTAAAATCTATCAAGGTCTATTTCATTAGCAGGATGATAATTTGTGATATTTTCATAAATCATCCTTATTGAGTTTTCAGTTGATATTACTTGATCATCAATGAATCTCGACGGATCAAATAGTTCAAAATCGTAAAACAATTCTTTAGGTTTCTTGAATCTGGATTCGAGTGCGGTGATGATATTATCAATGGTTATACATTAAAAGCCTCAATTTTGAATTTGTTGATGGGATTTTGATGTGCTTCATGATCACCTTTCACATCAAAGAACCTTTTTTTAATTCGTGTTCTTAGAGAATAAATAGTTCATTTGCTTTATCAATGAATTCATGTGTATCATTCAAAATTACATCATATTCTCGCGATATTTTTTCAATGATTTCATGGTTTTTCCGACCATTTGGTATGCATCTAAAATATCCATTGGTACCTGACATTTGTAGTTAGCTCGAAAGAGGAGTGGTAAAATTGAAGATTTCCCTAAACAAAATTGCAGTTATAATGGTCTCATACTTCAGAAAGCTATCGAGAAGACATATTTCTTCATTCATTCACTATTTCTACCGGCCCCAAAGGGCCCCGGCCCATCGGGCAATCGCCCGACCGCCCGGCCCCCCAGTCCGCCTCTGATAGCAAATACATACAAATTATCATGCATTGCCAATCCCATCGGATGATCCACCATTGTGTCAATTCTGACAGATTCAAATTCAGAAGTTGATATTTGATAATGTTTCCGCTTCGACATCGACAACAACAGAGGAGTATAATTTTTTGCCGATTTGTTATTCAAATCTGCTGCTATTTATATCTGAGAAATTAAGTATTTTGAATTGATTTCGCTTTATTTCCAACATAATATTTGACGAAAAATGTTCTGTACGAATGGCTTCTTGTCTCAAAAATTTGTGAATATGTGGTTTTCTGGAGGTGCGTGGAGGCACCAACAACTTTACTTTGAAACTTGCCCGAAAAAGTTTTGCATGGAAATGTTGCGAACAGATACGTCCTCGAATATGATTTGTTAGATAAATATATACTCTGGAATGAGGAATAAGGAATATAAGGTAGGTACCATTATTCAAATTAGTTCATTGTCGTTCGACAGCAAGCTTGCACTCATCTTTTCGTTAGGTCTCCATCCTTGGAAAAACAGCAATATTCAATATCTATGACATTCGTATATTTGTTGGAATTTTCATAACCAGAAACGACACAAGTGGGCATATTGAAACTATTTCATTCAATTTTCGACCTTACATATTTGAATTGAGACATCGTTACGAAAAGAAATAATAACAATGACAGTTATATCCCAGTTGACGTCATGCGCAGAAGAAGACGAGTTTAAACTTTCTGTCGAACACACCATCTTCTCCTTCCACTATGATTTATGAACATAAAAAAATGAATATACAGGCTGAATCACGGTGGATGGTACATTAGACGTTTCTGGAGAACGCAACTCAGGAGTAGGGCTGGGAAAAAATATCGATATATCGATAAATATATCGATATATCGAATAACGATATTAAAGTTTTTAAATATCGATATATCGATAAATATCGATAAGTATCGATATATCGATAAATATCGATAAATATCGATAAATATCGATAAATATCGATATATCGATAAATATCGATAAATCGATGAATATCGATATATCGATAAATATCGATATTTATCGATATATATCGATATATATCGATATACAGTGTGTCCAAGATAAGGTTGCTCAGTAATGTCTTAGAAGCAACTGTGAGAAGAGGATATCTTTATTTAGAGAATAATGGTCATCATTTTGAACAATTGTTATGAATGTTTCTGTTGGTATTGCCAAAATTAAGTTATTAAAGTAATTCGTGTAAGAATTCATAATTAATTTGAAGCGCTGCATTGAATAATATGGTGAAATATTTTTTTTCCACTTTTCGGTATTGAATAACTATATAGTCTCTCAATGTTTGACACTAGGGCTGGGAAAAAATATCGATATATCGATAAATATATCGATATATCGAATAACGATATTTAAGTTTTTAAATATCGATATATCGATAAATATCGATATATCGAACTTATCGATAAATTTCAACTTATCGATAACCGATAACTGAAATCCAATATCGCGCAGCCCTACTCAGGAGTATTCTGAAAAGTTGATGCCTCAGATAATTAGTTGTGCTGTATCGTCCTACGATATTCTCAGTGTTGCGACGTTGCCGCTTATATTGAAAAGTAGCAACAACTTTGATTTTTCATATGGGACACCCTGTATATTATTTTATTTTTAGATTCTCCCAGAAGAGCTGATTTCATTGTCCTATAACACTTGGGGTCTAGCAGTAATAATTACAGAGTTATAGGATGTGAAAAATCGAGATTCAACTTTAGTAATTTTTTGTGTTGAAACTATTCATAATAGGTCAAAACGGTTTCCATGTCCCTATCTCAACTTTCTATGTACTATCAATTGCTATTTAATTGAAATAAATACAGGGTGGTTCAGAATTGAGATTTTTGGCCACCCTGTATACATTTCAATTAAATATCAGTTGATAGTACGTGAAAAGTTAAGACATCGAAACCGTTTTGACCAATTATGAATAGTTTCGACACAAAAAATTCCTAATGTTGAAAAATCTCGATTTTTGACCTCGTTTTTGAATACTGCTAGACCCCGAGTGTTGTAGGTCAATAGAATCAGCTCTTCAGGCAGAATCTGAAAATGAAATAATATACAGGGTGTCCCATTTGAAAAATCCAAGTTGTTGCTACTTTTCAATAAAAGCAGCAACGTCGCAACACTGAGAATATTTCAGGTCGATAGAACACAACTAATTATTCAAGGTAGGGCTGGGATATTGAGGGAGAACCTAAAAATGCAATAATATATAGGATGCCCCTTTAAAACAAATCATCATCATCAGCCGATATCTTGGAATTTGAACACCCTATAGATATGAAAATAATTCAAAGTGATAGTTCTCATGAAACAATATTACTGTTGTATCTGCATTTTTTCTATATATCTGACGGTTTGGCCAATATCGAAAGAGAACACACTATTGACTCACCCTGTATAACTACAGTGTGATTTTTTTCAATTCATTTAGTGTGAATTTTCAATGCAAGCACATTCAAACTTACACTATTTATTTTTCTAAATATATTGAATAAACACACAAATAGAGTTGAAAGAAACAATTTCGAAACTGAACATTCCACTCAAGACCCAAGCTTTAGAGTGAAATTCAATAACCGAATAATACATTGTCTCAAAAGTTGAGAGTTGGAATATAATAGTCGAGAGACCATTATGTCGGATCCACCGGAAATCGATTGAATTATTTACTCTACCTGGATGTAAAATTGCTTCTGCATTGTCCAAATTGACAGTACTATGTGTTTAGGTGCTAATGAGGAGTTATCATTTATTCATCATTTCAGATTGATATAGAACACTAGTTGAGTAACCTAGTCACTACTTACTGTTGAGATTTCATCCAAGTTAAATTTATCATTTTTCACACATGGCACCGTATTTATAGGCCTCTGGCAGACGTTCAGCGGCGAAATCTCGGCAGTCTCGGCAGCGCCACCTTCATACAGTCGCGCGAATTGTTGGTTGACAAGTAGTGTGACGTTATAATAATCAAATCATTTGATATTTGCAAAATTACTCGAGTCCCACTAGACTAATCAGTTTCATAAATCGTTCGAAATAACAATTCGAAACGGAAAATGACTGAGATAGGTATACAGAGATTCGTTAAACTGTTGAAAAAAAATCTCTCACAACGCAGGTATAGTGAAAAAGCTATATACTTGGAGTTCATATCATGATCATCATATTATCGAAACTCTTATTATTATTATCACTTATTTCCCTATCCAGTAGTTGCAACCAACTCTCTAAATATGGTGTACATACCCCGAGTTTTTAATACTTGATTACTTATACAGGGAAAAACAAAAGTGACTCTTTCACCCTCAACTTCTTAACACCCTGTGGCAAAGGTGAGTGGTTAAACTTAACTTCATCATGTTTTCGATTGATGTGTGATCCCTTCTTAACACAATGTTTTTTGATTCACGTTGATAAGCACTTCTCAAGCAAGAGATGATACAAGGGTTTTAGGAAAGTATGGATTTTTTTTTATTCTTATTTAGAATAATTCAGACCCATTCTCTTACGTTCTGCTTCATCATGTTCCGAATTGAAGTGTGATCCTATTTCAGCCCTTCTTAACACAATAGTTCCAGATTTACGTCAATATCTTATTTTCAAGAGAAGATACAAGTGTTTCAAGAAAGTTTGGAATTTTTAAATTTTTATTAACAATATTTCTGAACCAATAGAGCATCTCAGGGATGAACTCAAGAGACTCATTCGTCTTCTTGCGAAATTGTCAGAGACTCTTCAAGATCTATGATTCGCCCTTCAATGAAAATTCAGGTAATTCTCTCTACAATTCTTCATGACTACTTTAGGAATTTGATCATCTCGATGCCACGGCGGTTGATGCTGTAATTCAAACTCGGAGGGCATACTTCTTATTGATTGAAGGTCTGCTGTTTGTTTATTGTAATTACGGTTTTTAACGGTAAGTGGTACGAAAATGAGATGGAAATAAGTGATATTAATTTACTAAGTATTGTTTTTTTTTTTTTTTTTTTTTAAATTGTTCTATCCGTCATTCGGTTGCCCCCTTACGAGCAACCCTCAGAAGTCTTCGAGAGTCTTGTGCGAGCAAGGAATGACGGGGGCCTTACCTTTTAACGTGTGATCCCAAACACTTTCTTGGGCCATCAGAAAAATGTCTGCAGTCGACGGGACTCGAACCCACGACCGGCAAGCGAATGCGAATTAGAATATAGACACTCTGTCAGCACGGCTACCTGGCCACCAGGATCAATACGTATCGTATATGTAGGTTCTGATTATTGTTAATAAGAATTGAAAAATACCATACTTTCTCAAAACGCTCGTATCTTCTCTTAAAAATAAGATCATGACGTGAATCAAATACTATTGTATTAAGAAAGAATAACACTTCAATCCAAACCATGATAAAACCAAGTTCAACCAGTCAATTTCACCACAGGGCGTTACAAAGTTAACGGCGAAAGAGTGATTTTGGTTATTCCCTGTATAATATTCAAGTCATCAGCTTTTCACGGAAACTAATATTAAGGCTAACATTCAGGAACATGAATCTTCGATTTGATCGAAATTTCACAAAAATCGGACAAGTATTATAAAATTTAAAGGGTGAACAATTTGGGCAATTTTCTTGGTGGCCGGTTTTTTGCCGGTGAGTATATTTCATGAAAACTGATATTCATAACTAAAACTGAAATTCTCCCATCTCTATTTTCAGGACCTACCACACGGTGGGCTTCTGCCCGTACGGGCCGCGCTGCCACTTCGTGCACAACCAGGACGAAGTCATGCAGAAGACCTCCGCTCCGCCCGGGCGAACGGCCGCCCATCCGGCCCGCCCCAGACCGGCCGCCCTCAGCCCGTCCCTCAGCCTCGACAGCCCCAGCCCGCCGTGCAGCCTCAGCCAGTCGCCCACCTCCTCCATGGGCTCGTTCTTCAGCAGCGAGCCGGAGCTGCACTCGCCCGGGCTGGACGACCAGCGGCTGCCCGTGTTCAACAGGCTCATCGAGGCGACGCACATGCTCACCCTGAGCGATCTGATGCTGTAAGCAAAAGTGCGGTGGTTTCATGGTACCACGTGGTGAACTCGGTGTGGGGATTCCGACGACCGTGACTGTCGGTATGGGCGCGGTTTTAGGACACTCTACACGACCGCCGCGGCGGTTGGATACTGATTCATAAACGACCGCCGCGGTGGTTGGATACTGATTCATAAACGTCCGCCGCGACAGTTGGATACTGATTCATAAACAACCGCCGCGACGGTTGGATACTGATACATAAAGAACCGATGCGACGGTTGGATACTGATACATAAAGAACCGATGCGACGATATGTCTTCCTTCTTCATAGAGAGGACTTCCGAGCAAGGCGATAGCTCAGTTGACAGTGTACCTGACCACCACGGCGGTGACTCAAAAATAATTTTTCGAAAAATATACTTCTCAGGAGAAAGGTTTATTTAGGCGAGTTAGGTTAGTTTGTTTGAAAGAAGTAGTCTCCTTTTTCATGCAGAAACGATATTTTTCTTCCTCATGTTTCACGGTGGTCTTCTATATATAAATTGGTAACCGCGGACGGCTGTTTATGTACCAGTATCCAACCACCGCAGCGGATTTCACGGCGGTCTTCATATAAAAATTGGTAACCACCGCGGCGGTTGTTTATGTTTCAGTATCCAACCGCCGCGGCGGTCGTGTAGACAGTGACCGGTTTTAGACCATTCGTAACGGTGCTGGCTAAGGGGTTAATTCGAATCTCTATATACTTCATTATTCGGATCGATTTTGTTAACGAATAGCAATATGGTTGTGGGCAACAAGATTGGAAAAAATGGAATTCTGATAATCGATCTTGGGCAATATGATCTGTCAATTTTGAAGACTGCTTTCTCGCTATCTCGGCTACATCAATGTTGTGATTGCTATCTCATAAGATCGAAAATAACAGTGAATCCTATGTCTCTGCACTACAATTTCTTACAAGTGTTGGAAAATTCAGAAAGAAGGTGAGTATAAACATATAAGAATATCACTTTTGTAGCTGCACCTATTCCCACGTTGGATACTCACAAAATACACTTGAATCGTAGTGATTATGAAACAAGTGATAGTGGTGACAGTGACTCTGATGAAGAATACTTATTTAAATCACCTCCCATTGATATTTCACCTAATGATGGCATAATAGTGGAAGCAACTAGGCGTAGTAATTCCACATAAAAATGATGAAAATATCTGTAATGATTCAAGGAAGAAATATTCAAAAAGTCCATCAAAGATCCAAGAAACATTCTCACAAAAAGTTATTTTGATGTAAAGGCATCTATTAGAGATGAATATGTTCAAACTAATAATGATAAAAGTAGTAATACCTCTGATGAATGCAAGAATAATTCTGAAGAAAATTAAGTTATTATGGAGACCACCATTGAAAATACCTACCAACAAATGGCAAATTGAAAATTAATATAAAAAGGAATAACAATATTGGAATTGATCAGCCTAAACAAACTGAGCACTGTTTTGGGAAATACCCAACAATACAAATATTTAATCAACGAAGTACAAAGCACTTGTTACACTACTTGAAAACCTCGTTGAAAATCATTCCTTGAAGTTGATTTGTAGAAGAATCATTATGAAACTACAATTTCGACATATCACAGATCAGAGACACCAGCAATCTATTTGAGTTGCAACTTTTCCATTTTTCTTCAAGTCATTTTCTGGAAAAATATTGTGGAGGCAGATAAGGATTCGCTATAATGTTAGGTCTATATTCCTTAATATGCTAGTTTTGTTCACCACAGAAATTGTCAAGGATACAGATTCGAATTGTCCGCCGTAGTTAGAATCGTTCGGATTGAACTAAAAATGCATCAATACCGAAAGTGATGGTCATTCGAATTTTTGCAAACTCGGAACCTTGTCGATGATTCTCTCCGGATTTACGTGGGTTAGGCGGTGAGATGGTATGGGGGGAAAGGGTGGCGCTGAAAGCTGTTGGTATTCTCGAGTGGAGAACTTTGGGGAAAAAACCATGCGGGGCGTTGATGAAAAACATATATCTTAGGTTTTTTTTTTATTCTCATTGCACAGTTATAAGACCAGTAAGGAATAATGTTATCAAACTGATAATTTGTCAAAAGTCATTGAGTGGGAGACATAATTGGAAAGCAACCGTAGCGTGGATGTATCCATCAGATGATTTGATATTCACTGAGTATTGGGCACTTATATACATTGAAAAACACATGTCTGTAGCTAAAATTCATAATTCATTTGACAAAACTCAAAAGAGTACAAGCATTTGTTTTACAATCAATAAGTCACCTACAACTTCGAGAATTTCAATCACTATAGTTTTTCCTCTTTATGTTCCATATACTCACTTGCAATATTTATAAAAGTATGAGAAGTGATAATAATCAGTTATTGGTTAGGTCGACGATCGTTATGAATCTCTTAGAAAATGTAAAACCTAGGCCTACCAAATGATATCAAATTGCAAATAACTACTTACTGGGGCGTCACTTTCTTGAAGAAGCACTTCCATAGTTCTATTGCAACAGTTCGATGTGAAAGCATGGGAAATAATTAATAACAATCAGCCGCGATCAGCTATATAAAACCTTGTAATAGTAAACGTGACACTAAAAAGATCCGAAAGCTACTTGAAGTAAAGTATATAGTGTGAATAAAAAACTACTTTGAATGCTACATAAGAATCAATTTCATAACAGTTATTATTTTGTTCAGTTTCTTTACACAATTGGTTATAAAGGACGAATTATGAACTTTTATTTTGAGATAAAGTTTTGAAACAGGTGATAAAAATGAAACTACTTAAGTACGTGTTATTCATCAATGTCAAGATAGTTTTGCCTCCAGTTATGATCATTTATTCACTAGTTTCAATGTCGTAAAAGTTTTTTTTTTATTTAAATGAGTTGAAGTTGTATTTTATTTTTTATATTGGCCATTTGAATGGCACTGACTAATGTAAAGCATTTACAAATCTAGTTTCCCTTCTCTTTTGATGAGTGCAGTTTCATTTAAGTACGTAAAACTTGAGAGATCTTCGATCGAGAACCAGAACCGGTACCAGACTTACAGGCAATCCTTTTGCCCCATTAGTATGCATATTCTGCGTCTGAGAATGGCTGCTGGTTTATCGCTTTGCCGTTAGTCCGGTAGAGAAAAAACGCTGAGGATCCGACTTTAAACTCCAACTCGGACTTTATTTAGATACAGTGTCTTATTTATATTACAAATAACTCGCCAGTATGGCGGCGTGATTTTGATAATGTGTGATTTTTTTTTAATATTATTAAATCTATAAGAGGCGTGTTTTATACGAATGTTGATGATGTGAATGTGCAAGTTAGTTTAAGTTCAAGTCATCGGTCTCGATTTTCGTTACATTCCGTGATCGAAGTTTATTTATTATATTTTATTACCTACCGCTTTTCTCATTTTGTTTTTTTATTATTTCTTTTGTGTGCCTATATTCATGTGACCGATGAGAGAATTAGATTTTTTTGTTATTTAAATCATTATTTAATTTGTGTGTTTTTCTCAATCAACACGTTTATGTTATGTAGTTATTTTATTATAATTTATATGTAACTTATTATTTATACCTACCGCAATATTTAGAGACGATCGTGCTCAATGTCAGTCGGCTTGAGCTGGCTGGCCGGGAGTTCGCGCAATACCTGTATATTATTTATGTATGTAGCTAATAATGTATCTTTGTATCATTATCAATAAATTATATTTTGTTCTGTACATCGACTGTTAGTCCGTTCCAATCCGCTGAACACTTAGCATTAGCTCTGGCGCACCCAAATTCGCCCACAGATCATTTACTGAATGGCGCTGGGTTGCCATGTCTACGCATACATAACTCAGATAAAGTGATAATTATTCCAGTTCGAGCATACAGTTCCTACCAATAACGATCATTTATGTGAAGTTTATTTGCAAACACATATTTTGGTTAACGCTCGTTTTATTGTATTTTTGTATTCGCGGTGGTCAAGGTCATTAGATGTCTAATTCTCAATCTATTCCAGGAGTTTTAAATGTCATCGCAACATTATCTAATGACCTTGGCGACCGCGAATAAAAGAAAAATACTGTAATTCTCTCAAAAAATAGTTATTTGCTTAACTAGGCAGCAAAGTAGTAGATTGACTGCCTAGGCAGGAAGATTAATACTTTGCTGATTGATATGTGTCAGCAAAATTAATATTTGCTGCCAATCGGAGAAAAATGTCTTTTCTCAGTTATAGGTTTATCATATTATTGAGTTATTTTACACTAATTTTCGAAGCCTAATGGGATTTTTTTCCATCTCTTGGGGCGCACGGAAGGAAATTCTCATGATGTTCGAAGAACATCGTGCGTACATTGCGAGGATAGGGAGAGGAGGTAGGTATTGGGATTTGTTTTGAACTTTTGGAGGTTATAAGGTCTTGGGAATACCTCCATGGGCAAAGAATTCCAAAGCTTTGCCGTTTTATAGACGATCGTGTTTTGGTAGAGTGTTGTTCGACATTTTTCAAGGATAACCAGGAAAGGATGTGCTACAACTATAATGTAGTCTGCAAATTTGGCTGAACCAACAAGATTTATGTAATACAAAGGGGGAGGAAGGAATGCTGGATGTCACTTCACAAATTTTAATGACGTTACACAATCAGGGACATGTTTCGGTCTCAGAAAGGACCATCTTCATCCTGATCAAAAGTTTTTGAGTTGAAAAATAATATTACTAGCTAGTAAAACTGTTTGGCGATGCCAATAGTCTGTTTCTAGAAATTTTATTGTCGGAAATTGTTTTGGCAATTACCCTTTATATGCACATTGGTAGTTGAAATTTGATAAATGAGTTGTACTGCTGTCAGGGCCCATCATTCATTGAGAACCCGTTTATTAAGATTTTAAAACACTGGATTTTTCGACTATGGGCATATGCAAACAGTTTTATTACTATTGCTAGTAATATTATTTTACAACTCCAAAACTGTTATTTAGGCTGAAGATGGTCTTGCTTTCCTAAGCATAAAACATTTTCCTGATTTTGTAACGTCATAAAAATTTGTGGAGATGACTTCGAGCATTCCTTCCTTCCTTCCTTTGAAAAACGGATATAGTGGGGTGAAGAGGATCATAGTGTAGTTTATTAATGTGAGCATGCAAATTGAGAAGGTATCATCATTACCGACATAGCATATTAATATAACCCAGTCAACAAGTTTGTCTACACTACAGGTGAGTAGAAAAAAATCGAATTTATATTTAGGAATAGGTCATCTGTTTTTTAAAGTTTGACAAAACCTACCTGGGAATTCATCCATAGAATATATACAAACAAAAAAACGTGAAACTAACATAAACCAGCCTGTTGTCAATCGTTTGAGCCGGATCTTAAATTTGTAGGTTATATTTTCAATAAGTTATGAGGAAAAAAAGAATAAGTTGACTTGTTAACGGAGAGGGTGGATAGTAGTTGATGAAAAATTGCAAAAAAGGTTGTGTCAGAGCGCCCGAACTGTTCACCACCTTGAGACGTTGATAGCTATATTGTCATGAACTGTTCGATTTTTTTTTTCGTTAGTTTTCAATTCATAATTTTTAAAAATGAATGTTTTTGATGTCCACCAATTGACATGTTTGAAGGGATTTTTGAGACATTTGAAAGGTATGATCCTCACTTTGGAATTTTTTAAACTCTAGAGGAAGGATACACGTATCATATATATGTTTTTCACACTGTCAAGGAATGTATATACTTCGGTTTGCAGCGCTGAAAAAAACTCAGATTTGGATTTTCACCCCAGTTGACGGTACTTAGTAGGTAGGTACTTAAATTGCTCGATAGACTGTTTCTTTATTATGATCATTTGCATGAATATCAAATAAATCTATAATGAGTTTATATTACTGGGTTAGTATCCAAAAATTGATTGATGATTTGTTCTTCACTTCTTGCTACAACGTACCTGCCATACTGTAATTTTTATACAACTAAAAATCAGAAAATGCAAACATTCTTGGCTACCATATTATTTTCAGAAATCCTGAATATAATACTGGGTGTTTCCTAACTACGTCACAGAAATTCAGAGGGTATCATTCGTTGGGTCGTTTCAAAATGAAAGTTCCCATGAAAATATGGCCGGTTGCTTCGTTTCTCAGATACAGGGCATTGAAGTTTACAACAAAAAAAACTGTATTTATAAAATATGAATATCCTTGAAGTAATTTGCTTGAAATTGGTACAGTTATTAGAAGTTATGAAGCGCTTATTATTCACTTCTAAATATATTGAAATCATAAGGTCCAGTGGCGTCACAGTGTGCGCCATATTGAGTAAGTTTATATATATTTTTTAAGCTTAACGTGTTTTTGAGGCCCACTCTATTGCATGGAACATGGAAAACAATTTGTTTTTTTAATAATATCGAAAAAAAAACGGCCTACAAAAAATTTAGTCAAATAATTGTTAGCCCTGTAACTTTTTTCATTCTTGTATGATTTTGGTGAAATTTTGACCAAATCGTATATACATGTTTCGGAATGTTATCCTTAATGTTAGGTACTGAGAAAAGCTGATGAATTGATCATTATACAGGGAAAAACAAAAGTAACTTTTTAACCCTCAAATTCTTAACGCCCTGTGGCAAAGGTGAGTGGTTGAACTTAGCTTCATTATGTTTCTAAGAGAAGATACAATTGTGTCAACAAAGTATGCATTTTCTTTTATTTTTATTAACAATAATTCGGAACTATTCTCCAACCTTCTGCTTCATCATGTTCTGAATTGGAGTATGATCCTTTTTCGTCCCTTCTCAACACAATGGTTCTAAATTCACATCAATATATTCTTTTTAAGATTTTTTTCAAGTGTTTCAAGAGCGAATGGAATTTTTAAGTTTTCATCAACAATAATTCAGATCCTATAGAGCATCCTTAGGATGCACTCCAGAGGCTCATTCGCCTTCGTCTGTCCTTGCTAGAAACTCTTCCAAAGCTACGATTCTTCCTTCAAGGACAATTCTAGGCAATTTTTCAAGAACTTGAGATATTAGATGCTATGGCAGTTGAATACTGTAATTCAAACTTCAGGAGAGCAAACTCGTTATTGAATACAGAGGTCTGCTTTTTGTCTGTTTTTTGTAATTCAGGTTTTTCCGTTAAGTGCCAAGAAAGAGAGGTAGAAATAAGTGATATTATTTCTTCACGTTGTTAATCAATAAGTTTATGTACGTTCTGAATATGATTAATAAAAATTTAAAAATGTCATACTTTCTTAAAACACTCGTATCTTCTCTTAAAAATAAGGTATTGGAGTTAATCGAAGACTATTGTGTTGAGAAGTGATCACACTTCAATCCAACGCATGATGAAGTCAAGTTTAACCACTCAATTTTGTCCGAATTTTGTCACAGGGTGTTGAGAAGTAAACGGTGAAATAGTAACTTTGGTATTTCCCTGTATAATGATCAAGTCATCAGCTTTTCACGGAACCAAATATTTAGGCTAACATTCTGGAACATAAATCTACGATTTTATCAAAATTTCACAAAATTTGGACAAGGATTGAGAAAGTTACTGGGTGAACAAGTTGGGCAAATATTTTGGTGGCCGTTTTTTTTCTGCCGGTGTCATTAGAAAAAGCTTCATACAGTAATACAAGGCATATCCGGTTCATTTTTGTAATGACAAAAAGTTGCCACTTCGTTCTGATACAATGGAATGATGGATAATATTTTAGATAAGTTTATTGAATTTTTGATTATTCAATATCCTAAATGATTAATCATGTTTATATTCTTCAGATAATTCTAATGTCGCGTCTGATATTCCATCCACCGGAAATCACCCTGTATATACTTTACAGGAAACAAACAAACCATTTCAGATTCTATTTTACTATTTCTATCTCCACAATGTCACAATGATAAGAAATACAAGGTCGATCGTTCAAATTGGTTGTCGACACATTAGTTTTGTGTGGTCAAAAGGTTTTTTTAGTCTTGATACGACAAAAATATAGCCTTTTTTATCACATTGTTCTTTTGAGATATCCATCAGCCTATAGCACAACAGTAGCCAAATAGAATATGCATATATCTATATATACAGCATGATGCAAATGTATGGAATAAATTCATTATTTCAGAAATGGGCGACATTTGATAAAATTCCAAAAACACGTGAGTTTTAATTTTTGAAGCCTCATCTCATGACATTCATATGAGAGATGTTACGTCACTGGTGTTGGGGTCATGTGACACCTCGTTTGAAAGGTCTACTGATCGTCTATCCAACAGTCAAAATTTTGCATAAGAATATTCCAATTAAAATGGATTATCATTTGGTTAACTGAATCTTGCAGAGGTCTGCTACTGAGAATTGAACATCGAAGGGTCGTCCAGTTGAAAAAATACACAATAAAAAAACTTCTGAACTCTAGTTTTTGGATTTTTTTTGGAAGTCGTCTTGTTTTCAAATGAATTTATTCCATACATTTGCATCATACGTATATGCATACCATCAATAGAATAAAATGTTGTTTTGATAGATTAGATGAAGAGTTTAAGCAGGGTAACTTATGCTGGGTACACAGGACATGTCCTGGGGTAGACGTTATAGGCGCTCTCATTGCAACGGTGATTTAGATAACTCATCATATCTTTAAAAAATATGGATTTGGCAGAGGTAGCTCAGACGCCAAACGTCAGAAAAGTAAACGGGATGGCCTAAATCATGTGGGAGAAACGTATACCTACTCTTCCCAATTTGATACTTCTTTTCAATAGCTGTTTTATATGAAGCTAAAGTGATGCTTTCTGTGGCATGCTTGTGACTGATGGCAATGGCAAACGAACCACAGGAAGTATACTAAAACAACAACGTTTGACAAAAAAACATATTCCCGAGCATATTCCATCATCGAAAGGGGGTAGTTCTTTAAGCTAGAGATGGCTTCTCAATATTGATAAGGTATTTGCGATTATTTTTGTTGAAAGATTAATAAATAGGACATAGCCTTTGATGCAACACTGTTATCTTGAGTAGGTATTTGCCTATTCTGATGCAATTTTCAAAACCATATCTATAACTTTTGTTGGCACCCAGTACCCAGTATCTTCATGAGAAAAGTACGAGATGGCAATGTCCCTCCTTCATTCTAGCCCCTATTAATTAAAGATTCACTCAATTAATAATTAATATATTCATTATTCGATGGGATGTCACAGTAATAAGTATTAATAGACGACGATGGTAGATGGGTTTTGTAATAATTTATCTGCTTTGCATTTCAGCATAAAACCAACTTTTCCTTTTCTGAAGGTTAATGTTTTTTTAGATGATAGACATTTTCGAGATGTGTTACCACTTTGGTTTTGCAATGTCCATATTCATTTTACCTACTTATATTCATTTATACATAAAATATATCATTCCATGATCGTTTATATTATTATATTATTGAGAGATGACAGAATTCGCCTCAAATTCTCAAAGATTTGTGGTTGTTTGTATATTACATTGTAGAGGTTCTAGGTTATATTAATTATCGCGAGATGTTTCCATGAGAAAAGTTCCATACCGGGTGTCCCAGTGTTCAAGTGGAAAAGTGAAATCATATTATTGATTTCAGAGACGATGAAAATATATAAACATACAGTGTCATGCATAAAGTTGGCATCATATGGGAAAAACTTTTGGTAATAATCTATTCTGAAATTTTATACTCGGCCGTTGAGTTGTGACTAGTGTATATAATCAAGGATAATAGCCAATGATAGAGTAACTAATGCCATCCAGTGACTCTAGCCAATAATACCATTAATTGGAGGGGTGTGGTATAGGTTGCGTTCGGCCCAATTTTCGATTCACCCAATTTTCGATTCGCCCACCATCTCCGACTATACCCGAACGGTGCGTTGTTGCCAAATCTGAATGAAGAATCATTCTGGGCTTTACCATAATTAAATATTTCAATTTTTTGATGCACACAATATGTATGTATGGTACTTATTTCGATTTGCCCAATTTTCCATTCACCAATTTTCGATTCGCCCCAAATTCGATTCACCTTATTTTCGATCGACCCAAATTTCGACGTAATATACCTAAGGAATGAAAATATTATTTTCTGCATAAGGAAGAGGAGACTACCTTTTCCAAACTACCTAACCTAACCTACGTAACTCGACGGAATATAAAATTGGGTGAATAGAAAATTGGGTGAATCCGAGGGTGAATCAAAACTTGGGGGAATCGAAAATTGGGAGAATCGGCAATTGGGTGAAACGAAATGTTGGCCGAACGACATATTTGGATGTGAAAGGATTGTTGATAATTATTCCATTTCATTGAATCCGAGGAAATGTGGCATTATTTGACAACAACGTATCTTTCGGTTATGTTCGGAGACAGTGGTTGAATCGAAAATTGGTTGAATCGAAAATTGGGTGAATCGAAAATTCCCAATTGGGGTGAATCGAGGGGTTCGTCAATGTGGCAATAGGTGTACAAATTTTCGGCAGTACTCGGAAATACTAACGGCAATACTAAGGCAGTGGTCGGCAGTGGTTGGCAATTATAGGCAGTGGTTGGCAATGATAGGCAGTGGTTGGCAATGATAGGCAGTGGTCGGAAATGTTAGGCAGTGGTCGGCAATGCCGAGGCAGTGGTCAAGAATGCTAGGCATTGATCGGCAATGCCAAGGCAGTGATCGGTAATGCTGAGGCAGTGGTCGGCAATGCTAAGGCAGTGTTTGGAATATTTGGCAATGCTTCGGTAGTAATCTGGGAAAAGCGGTAATAAATCAGCAATGAACAAAAATATGGGAAATTATTTATCTACTTCTCGTCAGATTTGCCTAAATCTGGACATTTACGCTAGTGATTTTCAAGGGCAGTATTTATAATTTTATCATTCACCAGCGGGAGATCAAGGATTTTAAAACAGACAAAAATTCTGGAATGTCTGGAAGTGGATGAAAATTAACTTCAAAGATTCCGTCATATTGCTTACCCGAAGGAATCAAAAGTTTTCTCCATACAAACAGTGAAAACTAGTATTATTCGCCCCAAGATTCTGCCCCACTTTTCACCCACCAAAAATTATTTTTTTGTGTAAGAAAAAAACTACGATGTTCGAGACGATGTTTATAGAATACGAGATAGACTACGGATGTTTTTCTAAAAGTGGATTTCAAATAATTTACCAGAGCTATTCCCAAATCATTTCGAATACACTTATTAATTTACCCAAAATGAATCGATTTTTCCTCGGATTTTTCAAAAAATCAGTGAGCGTTTTCGGAAAAACACTTTCCGAGAATCCCAGATAACTAAGATTAGAACCTTCAGCTATTTTCTGTCATTGGAAAAACTCAATTTCGTACCACGAAAAGCGCGGGCGGAAGATACTCGCTTCTTGATTTCATTGTAATTGACGCCGTCTATGATCTGCTGGAATCTGGAAACGCGCGAAAAGTTCCAACGTTGTTTATTTCCGAGTTACCGTCTGCTTTGGGCAAGGGCGAGTACCTATTATAGTAGAGTGCCAAAAGAACCGTAAGTCGCCTAGATCAAAAGTTGGTGGGAAATCGGAGGTAAAAAGCTGTGACATGGCTAGAATTGTTACCTACCATCTCCAGATCATGGATCCACTTGTCGTCAAAAAATCGTCCTGTGCGTTTGGGGGGTAGGGCGTAATTTATAAAAAAATATGGATTTTTTTTTTATTCTTGGAAAATATTGACGGGTTCTAGAACTTCAACCCTGTCGAATCTTGATTTCGTGTGACAAGTAAAACAAATTATAGAAAATTTTGAAATTCACCAATTACATTACGATATATGAGAAAATCATATTCCAAACGGCTATAACTCGAAACTTGTAAATTTTCGTTAAATTGCTTTTCATATACCTCGAATTATCTCAGTAACTATAACGTTTATCGAAAAAATACTCGAACTAATGTCGATGCGCCTATGTTTCAAGATGCGAATGATTCTTCGATTTTGAAAATCGAAGCATAAATGAGGAAGATATTGGGAAAATCATAATACAATGCAGGTAGTACGAAGGACGGCGACTCGCCGCTTTCATACCCCGATTCACCCCGCAACGCCCGCAGCCGTCCTAGTACGATCACCGTAAATATGAATTACTGAGTGTTACAGAATATTACGATCTTGGAATTCACGGGAGAAATGGAATTGATCGCTATTTTCAAAGTTAACAGAAATTTATTTTAACTTGCTGTTTGATTGGAAGTGCCCTCCATTTATTTTATGAATGATTCTATCTCGAAAGTACATTTCTTATCCATCAGAGTATATAATGTCAACCATCTCATTTATAAACAAATTGACAAAAATATTGAAACAAAACATGATGCATATAATATTGAAATAAAAATAAGATATCCTTGTGGAAACTTGAAAAAAACATTATTTGATACCTATCGAATTGCGAAGTTGTAAATACACGTAAATACGATACAGTGTCCACAAGAACACAAAGCTACGATAGTTTTTCTCGATCATGTCTCTTGATGAATCATTATTCCCAAACCAACGTGTTTCGGTGGGAGTTTTTTGAATTTCGAATTAGCGAGTATTATACCTTGACATCAGATACTCAACACCGACTCAACACCTTTGAATCAACTGAATCAAGTTTATCGTGTATAAGGCAACTAATTTAAAAGAAGTTTTTTGGTATCATATCCTTGTAAGCCTTGAGATCCATATTTTTGAGTTGTTTATAGTCTGGAATATCTCTCATATCTTGATAAATATCTCGGAAAAAATTGTGTATCTGGGTCATATCTGATGCATACAAAGTTAGGGGAGTTATCTTCTGTAATTTCACTTTGTTCTTTATATGTGTATGAATCAGATGAGTTTTTGTCACTTTTGGAATCACAAATTACGACTCATTAGAACGTTTTGATTTATTTGATAATTTCTATTTCCTTGTCGTAGTGCTTCTTGATTTCTTCAATAAATTCATTTCTCGAGATTTTCTCTCCTCGTTTCTCTGGACGTTTCGGGAACGAATCTGCTCCCGTTCTCAACATAAGAATGCAAAACATTTTTCTTTGGAAGTTGCATTTTCATGTTGAGAACGGGAGCAGATTCGTTGCCGAAACGTCCAAAGAAACGAGGAGAGGAAATCCCAAAAAATCAAGTAAAATTAATGTTTCACCTTCTCGATTAACCTACAGACAGTAATCTTAGATTAAAATTTTCCTACCAGTTTTGCCACCAAGTTTGGCATATTATTTTTGATATAAACAGTTGAAAGTATACCCTTTTTCATTAGAAAATCTGCACCATCTATTAATTTTATCAGATTATCAAATTATTTGTCATGATTGTGTGGTATGACAACTTTATTCTCACTCAGTGATCCTCGAGGTGATCCTCTATAATGTTTCCAATTCGATACGAAGCATTGGTTATGATACTTGACTTCCATGGCAATAAACAATGTTGGTAGTCAATACTAGGTCGAAACTTGACTCTTATTTGAACGTTTTTGGTAGAAAATTCTTTTAGACACATCAAAAATACCTTCACATCAATTTCACTATAGAAAGCGTTTTATTCCTGACATTATTGTCTCCAGTTTTCAATATTCCTGTGCCAGAAGATCGATTGACCTTTATTTTCATTGAAAATATCATCAATTCTCTGAAGTTCCATATCGATTTGCCTCGCATAGTTTTTCCCGAGGTTTATTCTTATATTCCGTTATATTCATACAACTTTCAAATGTTTTTATCGATAATTCTGTACAACCATTTTTTCCACAAATAAAACATTTTCTCGATGATTCTGTACTCTGCTGGAAAGGAATCTTCAACTTCAAGATCAGTGTCTGAATTGCTAGTACTTTCCATCTTTTATCTGGAGAAACATATATTTTATGATAAATTTACAATAATAGATTTCGTTAGCTAATCAATACTTATTTAATTATTGAAACAGAGCACACAGTACCAAATATCGAATAATTGATTCACAATAAGTCACCATTAAATGCAATGGTCAACGCCTCAATGTTGATGTGTATAACGAAAGCGTATGGAACCATGATAGCCGCGGGTATTGCGGGGAGAATAGGGGTACGAATGCGGCGAAACGCGTTCGTCCGTGGTACCTGCATTGCATTATGATTTTCTCAATATCTTCCTTATTTATGCTTCGATTTTCAAAATCGAAGAACCATTCGCATCTTGAAACATAGGCGCATCGACATTATTTGAAGTATTTTTTTGATAAACGTTGTAGTTACTGAGATAATGCGAGGTATATGAAAAACAATTTAACGAGAATTTACAAGTTTTGAGTTATAGGCGTTTGAAATATGATTCTCTCATATATCGTAATGTAATTAGTAAATTTCAAAATTTTCTATAATTTGTTCTACTTGTCACACGAAATCAAGATTCAACAGGGTGGAAATTCTGAAATCCATAAATATTTTCCACGAATAAAAAAAAATCCATATTTTTTTATAAATTACCCCCTACCCCCCAAACGCACAGGACGATTTTTTGACGACAAGTGGATCCATGATCTGGAGATGGTAGGTAACAATTCTAGCCATGTCACAGCTTTTTATCTCCGATTTCCCACGGGGTGAACGATAGGATTCGATTGGCACTCTACTAAGACGGCAAATGTTATAGGCAGAGGACGGCAGTGATCGGCAATGGTGAGGCAGTGATCGGCAATGCTGAGGCAGTGGTCTGAAATGATAGGCAGTGGTCGGCAGTACTAGGCAGTGGTCGGCAATGATGGGCAGTGGTCGGCAATGATGGGCAGTGGTGGGTAATGATAGGCAGTGGTCGGCAGTTCGTGGCAATGTTTCAGCAATGGGGCAATGGTGTACACGATTTTTAGGATTGACGAACCCCTCGGGGTGAATCAAGTCTATTGAAATTTTCCAGCCGAGAGCTTCGCTGATCCTGTAAGAAAAACATCGCTGAAAATAGCGAATTACTGTCGTCAACATTTTATGGCAGTTCGAAAAATCACTTGAGAAAACAGAATGAAAAAAACTGACCGTCGAAGTCGGATGATGCACTATCAAATGCTCCACTCGGATACTTGAAACTAATAGTAAGTATGAAGGAATAATTGATTTTTATGTATGCTGTTTTGTTCTCCATCATACAGGTATAATGGAAATAAATTCTGAATTAAGAAAACCCAATCACGATTCTGAGAATATTTCTTCTCAAGAAAGAAGTTAGTCGATGTTGGGGCAAAATAATGGATTCATGCGTTCTACCTACATTAGCAAGGGGGCCACATTTTTTTTAATCTTCATGTATATGTATATTTGAAGAACAAAACAAAAAATTTGAAATATCCAAGGTTGGTAGAATTGACTACAAATAATCATCAATTCTACCAACCGTGAAAATATCTAGTCGTGCTGCCATCTATCGATATTGTTCACAGCTACAATCATTGAAGTAACCAAAGAGAAAACTTGAATACCGCTTAGCTTTTCAGAAGCTGACGGGCGATAGAAGTTTTCTAGGTGTATCCGGCAGCCGGCTTTTGCTTCTGATCACGAGATGGAGATCATTGTAATAAAATTTCCTATGAATATGACGTCGTGACAGCAATGTCATGTTAGGGATGCCAATACACAAAACCAAAATCAGAGATGATTGAGATGTGTGTGAATTTTCAATCTACTTTTGAAGTCTATTTTTTGCCAAATATGAGAGTAATTTTCGTGACTAACCAAAACTCACCAAATCAGACTAATCCCTACTTTGTGATTTCTTCACGAGGAATGGTAAGGTAGGGGAAATCGATGACGTAGTTCTATGACGTCACAATATGCCAACCGAAACTTTTCACAAACCACAAGTAACCTATTTCAGGAGATGGTGTACTTACTGATGCGCTTTTGTTTCAGAAATTCTCGATCTCTGGAAAACAATGGTTCCGGCAAAGTTCCGGCGATCTTCTCATAGATGGAGACATTGCACAATCATGACATCTGTCAATTTTGAAATTGCTGCAGATTTTTCGAATTAAGAGTGAAATAAACCCACTTTCACATTAGTTCCACGTATCTAATATGCCATTTGCCATATTATTTTTCCTCGATACACTTGTCACAGCAGCAATAGCAACATCAGCATCTAGCGGAAAAAAGTAGTAGTAGTAAGCGGTCCAGTAGTCCAGTGATTTTTTTGAAGTTCTCAAATCGTGAAAAGGGCCGAGAACGCGCACCATCAGACCATCACCATAAAATATACTTATTTCCATAATTTTCAGGAGGTTAGTATAGTGCTGAGTTTTGAAGAAAATGTCTTGTGAAAGTGAAATTGAAATAATAAATGTATTTTTGGATGATGAAGGAGAAGATTTCATTGTTCAGGTCCTCTCTATTTTAATTGTAAAAAAAAATTGAATCCAACAAAATATACATTTTAAACACACTTTTTTATGTCCACATTCAAAGTTTTTATATACCTCAAAATATGATTTTTATACTGAAACTGAAACTTGTTGATTGTAACCAAAATCCAGACATTTTTCTATTTTGGAGCAGGGGATGGTTCAGCTCTGTAACTGCTCATGTAACCACATGTGACGGCAAGTTAGTCCCGAAAATTACTGTTTCTTTTATGACATTTTCCAGGAGTCCTAAGCCCTGACATACCTAACCACTTTAAATTCATTTTGATTATTTTAACCTTTATTTGATTTCACATTCCTTGTTAAATCTCAACATACCTACATGCATATTAAATAAGTCTGTTAAACAATTTCAATTTTTGTCAATCTTGAGAAAAAAAAATATATTGATACTGTTCAAATTGGTTAAAAAGGATTAAAAAAATGTATCTAACATTGTTTAGCACCCTCACTGGTAAGATGACAGATGACAATGATGACATATACAGAGTACACATCATACCCCATGATTTTATACATTATACAACCTCCTTCCTCCCTTGTTGAATGTTTCAAAGCTTTCATTCACTATTCATCAAAAGGTGTCATCTATATAGTCAATCAGCAAAAAAGTTGTGAACTTATAAACAACAATGAAATGCAATAAATAATTACCTAATTGAGATACAAAAGGGGTAAAGAAATTGAATTCAATGAAACTAATCCACATGTTCTTGATGAACAAAAGAATCCTTCCCAGTAGCTAGCTGCTGCCTTACTAGATACCCACTCATAACCTCAGCTACTTTATGGGGTTGGTCTTCATGAATAGCATGACCAGATTTAGCTAAAACTTGCATTTGAAACTTGCCTTGCATCTGTCCTACAGTAAGAGCAGTATCCAAACCATGGATATTAGCCAATAATAATAATTTAGGCACATGAATGCCAAGGAATTTTTGAGACAATCCCTTGAACCAACCTGTCCAAAACTTCTCAGTTTTGCTCAAGTCAATCCTCCATTTATACTGGGGCACATCTTCTGAATTCATAGATGTTGGGCTCTTGAACAGATCAGTCCTTTGTGATTTTGGAAGAGGTGGCTTTCCACAATCATTATATTTTTCAGAATCTTCAATTTCTTCTGATTCTTCTGCCACTTCAGTTAATGAATTCATGGATCCTGCTGTACTTCTCTGGTTCATCAAAGATTCAATAGCTTGTGGATCTATGTTGTCACATTCATCAGCAGCTAAATTTTCTGTCTTCACATTAATAACTTGTCCAGGCATTGATACTTTAGCTGCCTCAAGATTATGAGTCTGGCCCCCTTTGTAACACCATTGGATAGCATGTGGAATACTCTTGAAATGTGAGGGGCGTCCCCTAAGAATACTTTGCATAGATGATAATGCATCTAAAGCAGTTCCTTCTACTACATCTATAACACATAATCCTATGGCTGATTCCAAACTATTTGCTGTTTCTACTGCCACAGCCCCTCCCATACTGTGACCTACTAAAATAATAGGATCTTTTTTTTCTTCTGAAATCTTACTTGCCACTTCCAGAACATCATTAGATAAAGTATTCAAGGAAAGGTCAGCATCATCATTAGTAGTTGTTTTACCATGCCCTCTCAGATCTAAGGCAATGACTTGACAATTTATCAACTCCATTATCTCTTCTGCAAATAATGCCCATGTCAGTCCAGAGTACCCACCACCATGTAGGCATAACAAAATAGGCCCTTTCTTGCCTCTGCTGTACAAATTGAAAGTACCATTTGGGATTTGGATTTGTTCTTCCTTATCAAAATATTTAGTCCATTTAGTAGGGATAAAACTTTGAGGAGTTGCTACTGACCCTGATCTTTTGGCATGAAGCCCTAATACTGTTTTTCTCAAATCTGACATTATTTGTTGAGTATTTGATTTCTGGGAATTTAAAAACCTGAAATTCAAGTAAATGATATGAATGGAGGAAATATTTTTTTCAAATCAATTTTCAATTATAATAAGCATTGGGAATTCCTCAGATAAGAGTGAAGATAATTTACTCACAAATAATTTTCACTACATCATAATTATGAAATAATTACAATCCTGTAGTTTCAGCTGGCATAAACAGTTTCTTCCAGACCATTTACTAATCACTTCAGATGCCTTGTAGTCGCCTTGTGGGGTCCTTTATAATGTAAAACAGTAACTTATCTTTATTCAAATAATAAAATCTCTAAGTCATTTAATGGATCCAGGTTTTGTTCCACAATAAATATTAGGTAAGGTGGCTATTAGGATATTGGAAAGTCGATAGTTAGGCTGTTCTTATCATTCTTAGCTAGCTCCTAGGACTTCTTCCATGTCTCTTCCATGATCAGTTTTCAGTCCCCCAACTTGAAGCTTAGGGCATAGATCACAGAGTACAGGGTGAAATATGGCTCAAATAAGTCTAATTCTCCGACAATATACCACCGAACTGTTATTACAATTGAATAATTTGTAGTTTATACTTTGTAGAAGTGGATTAAAATTGTTACAAAAAAGGAAAAACTCGCATAAGCAAATTCAATCAACAACAACAACCTATCCCTATCAGTTTTCAGATTCTGACTTCTGACATAGACAGATAAGCAGGAAACCATCCTTCAAGAAACTACTGACAGATGACATGATGTCAATGACAACTCGACAAAGAGCCATATGTTCCGATATTCCCGGACAGTACCGTTCCGATTTTACTGAAAATTACTGGCACAGAGGCAATAGACGCTGAAACTGCCATTAATCTACAAGATGGTTTGTTATTCCCACTTTCGATATAAAATATTTCACAGCCATGCTTCATTTCTTCAACACTGGAGCTGCATTCGGGAGCAATAAGATAATAATATGAATGATGAAAATAAAAACCAACGAAACGAAACATCGAAAATCGAAAGATCATAGGTTATGTGTGCTGCCAGGGTACCAGTACTACCAAAATCATTCCGACATCAGATGAAAATTCAAAGCAACTGCTACTGTATAGTGTTCCTGAATTGCTTCCTGTGGCCAAAAATGTCAGCAATATTGGAACATGACCATGAAGACCTGTTCGTTTGTATTGCTGAAGTTGATTGTTTTCCATAGTTGTCTCTGTTCAAGGCATGATGTAAACAGAGAGAGTCATTGAAAAAAATCCAGTTCAGCAGCAAGGTAGAGCATACACAAACGAACAGGCCTATTATGTTTCTCGCTAGTCGTTCGAATAGTAGCTTGCTCCTGTGCTGCGGTAAATCTCAAGGTTATCAGAAGGTTATAATAAGGTGATGATTGAGGAAGAATAATATCGTATCTGCATGAAAGATGAGCCTACTCGGCCAAGATGAACCGTTTTCCTGAAAAGTACATCTTTCAATAAATTGTGATAAACAAGCCAACGCCAACACACGATATTTCTTCTTTTTTATAGATAAAATTTCGAGAAGCGCAAAAGCTCAGTTGGCTGTCCATCTCACTTTTACAGCGGTGGCTCGTGTTCAACTCCCTGCGAGGTGTCAATTTTTTTTTCACTCAAGTAATTCTTCGTAAGAATATACTTTTCAGGAAATAGGTTCATTCCGGCCGAGAGGTCAAAAGTAGTTTCCTTTTCCATGCAGAAATGTCCTCGTCCTCATAATACTACTACCAAAGAGGAGAGGGGGACCTACTATTCTTTGCTGCTATCTTCTGAAAACCTAGCTCACTGCTTGAGCAAATGGAGTCTTTCCGCAGAACGGCAGCATGCTACTAATTGAATTACTGGCAAGAGAGCGAGAATTGACAAGCCCCGGGGTTTATCGCGGGAGAGAGAAGGACATATAATGCCCTCTCACTCGTGGGAGAACGTTATAGTGGGCAGTACTTCATCATACTTCGTCTCGTAAGCAACTGGTTGGCTCAGTAGGCAGAGCATCGGCATGCCAAGCCGGCGGGCCGGGGTTCGAATCCGTGCGAGGCTCATCTTTTTTTTATTTTTTTCTTGTTCTCAAGTGATTTCTAAAAAATATTCTCTATGGGAAATAGGTTCATTTAGGGGTTTTCTATGTTTGTGGTTTAGGCCAGAGGTGAGGTTCGGTTAGGTTAGGTTAGGTTAGAATAGAATAGAATATTTTATTTGGTGTTAATAAACATTAAGTTTTACACAGGTCAACGAAACAAGTACAGATATACTCATAAAATAGATAGGTTAGGTTTTCTCATTTTTTATGCAGAAACAATATTTTCCTTCCTCAAGAAAAATTCTCCTTCTTCAAGAAAAAAGGTTCATCTGAGCGAGAGCGAGTTATACGTCCTTCTCTTTCCCGCGATGAACCCCGGGGCTGGTCAATTCTCGCGGCAAGAGACGTTTGAGCGCTTTTAGTTATCTTCTGTCATGACATCCTTGTCATGACTGTCACTACTCACTAGTCACTTTTTCAGTCATATTTTTCTGCTAGTCATCAAGAATCAAGAGAATCAACATAACTCTACTAATAACAATGGAGGCTATGGATATTGTTATTCCAGAAAAGGTATTGAAAAAATAAGATATATTTGATTATTGTCATAACTTCATACTGTACCATTAATGAAAAACAAGAAAATGGTTAAATTATCTAGCTGATGAATGACTTTTTCCTAATAGCTATTGAATTTTAGGACGAGGGAAGTCCCTCGGAGGCTAAACCTTCAATTCAAGACGTTGATACAGAAGATCTATATACAAAATATAAGAAACTACAACAGATGCTTGAATTTCTGGAAGTACAGGAAGAGTACATCAAAGATGAACAAAGAAATCTAAAAAAGGAGTATCTACATGCTCAAGAAGAAGTGAAACGCATTCAGTCAGTTCCATTAGTCATAGGTCAATTCTTGGAAGCTGTAGATCAAAACACTGGTATTGTAGGATCTACCACTGGTGAGTTTATCAACATATTAGAACAATTGAGATTACATATAATGCCTTTAAAATTCAACAGGTTCCAACTACTATGTTCGTATTCTATCTACAATTGATCGTGAACTGCTAAAACCTTCTGCCAGTGTTGCTTTACACAAACACAGTAATGCACTAGTAGATGTCCTTCCACCTGAAGCAGATTCTTCTATAAGTATGTTAGGAGCTGATGAAAAGCCTGATGTTCAATACTGTGATATTGGAGGCATGGACATGCAAAAGCAAGAAATTAGAGAAGCTGTGGAGTTACCACTCACACACTTTGAGCTCTATAAACAGATTGGTATTGATCCCCCTAGAGGAGTCTTGATGTATGGGCCACCTGGGTGTGGTAAAACCATGCTGGCAAAGGCTGTAGCACATCACACTACAGGTGCAGTAAAAACTTGATTTTTCTCCATAGTAATTTTATGTGAGATATCCTCATTTTTGATAATGTGAAGCAAATTGAATCAAAGGTGACAATGTGTGGAATATTATATCAATGACTTAGTAGCAATAACACAAATCAACTTTTCTTCAAGTTTTCAGGATACAACAATAATGTCTATGCTGTCAGTTTTGAATATCAAAATGTATCCAACTTCAATAACACATATCATACTCTACAAGAATGTTGGAGTTATTTCCTCAGAATAAAACTATGATTGATGTGATGAATTCATTTGAAATATTCTATTTTCAAGTAATGAACAATCTCTTATATGATTCACATAATATGTGGTTCAAAAACTATCCATACAATATATTGAGTGTGAATACTCAAAGCTCAAGACTACTTTTTTGCTTGATACCTTGATACATTATTTCTAGAAAACATGTTTTTACATAAATATTCATCAAAGAACTCTCATTATTTCATTTATACTTCTTTTTAGTTCCACACTCTATATCTCTTCATTTTTTTCATTTATCTACTCACTTCTTTTCAGTTTGGCTATATATAAAAACATGTTTCATTAGTTTTTCAAACTACTATTTATTACAATAGCTGATGCTGTTACCTGGCACACGTTATTTTGCTATACAGGGTGATTCAAAAGTAAGCGGCATCCTTTCAGAGGCGTATTCCTTGCTTGAAAATAAGGCAAAAAGTTCCTATTGATAAGGACCCGAAAATGCTTCCTAAGGGAGCTACGGCCCTTTGAATAGGACACCTCAAAGACGGTTTTTTCTCTATAACTTTAAAATCCTTCACAACAAATTTTTAAAAATTGGTGTACGGCATAAACATTCGATGGTAAATAGGACTCCGTATTCGAAATTTCAGAATTTCATTCAGGGGCGTCACATGCGGGAGAGGGTAAGTGTAAAAATATCCCTTCTTCTCCGGATATTCAGGTTACTGTGATTTCGTTTGGAAATTATTTCGAATACGGAGTCCTATTTACCATCGAATGTTTATGCCGTACACCAATTTTTAAAAATTTGTTGTGAAGGATTTTAAAGTTATAGAGAAAAAACCGTCTTTGAGGTGTCCTATTCAAAGGGCCGTAGCTCCCTTAGGAAGCATTTTCGGATCCTTATCAATAGGAACTTTTTGCCTTATTTTCATGCAAGGAATACGCCTCTGAAAGGATGCCGCTTACTTTTGAATCACCCTGTATACATTTTCTGCTAGAAAATATTTGTTTAGTTAAATATTCATCAACACACTTTTATTATTTTGGTTTGCACTTCTTTTTAATTTGGATATCCATGAAATCGTGATTCATATCTCTAACTACTATTTTTATTTCCTACATCTTTTTAGTTCCACAATCTATCTCGTTTTTTAAACTATATCATCAATTTTCTACTTCTATTCAGTTTGGTCTGGAGTTATAATATAAAAGCGTGTTTCATTATAGTTTTTCAAACTACTATTTATTACAAAGCTCTTTCACCACATTGTATCCGCTATCTTGAATTTCCCAATTTTGACAAATGATTCATATTTCCGACCTCTAAAACCTCCAGATAACCATTTTGAATAGAATCTGACCATAATTACAGAACTCGTCCGCCATATTGGATCCGCCATTTTGAATTTCCGAATTTTGACGAACGAACCATAATCTCCGACCCCGAAAACCCTCTGATGCCGATTTTGAATATCATTGGATCATAATTACAAAACTCGTCTGCCATATTGGATCCGCCATTTTGAATTTCCTAATTTTGATGAAAAATCATATATATTCTCTGACCTCTAAAACCCCCAGATAACTATTTTGAAAGGAATCTGACCATAATTACAAAACTCGTCCGGTATATTGGATCCGCCATTTTGAATTTTCTCATTTTGCCAAATGATTCATATCTCCGACGTCTAATTCCTCCAAATACCAATTTTGAATAGAATTTCACCATAATCATGGAACTCGTCCGCCATATTGGATCTGCCATTTTGAATTTCCGAATTTTGACGAACGAACAACGATCTCCGACCCCAAAAACCCTCAGATACCAATTTTGAATATAATTGGATCATAATTACAAAACTCGTCCGCCATATTGGATCCGCCATTTTGAATTTCCTAATTTTATGAAGAAATCATAATCTCCGACCTCGAAAACCCCCAGATACCAATTTTGAATGGAATCTGACCACAATTACAAAATTCGTACGCCATATTGGATCCGCCATCTTGAATTTCCAAAATTTGACGAAAGAATCATGATCTCCGAGCCCGCAAATCCCCATATACCAATTTTGAATGAAATCGGATAACAATACTCGTCCGCCATATTGGATCCGCCATCTTGAATTTTCGACTTAAAAAATAGATTACGACCGATTCTCATACCTACCGAATACTCACAAAAAATTTCATACAAACCGGTCGAGCCGTTTCGGAAGAGTTCGACCACTAACACCGGACAGGAGAATTTTATATATTAGATTGGTCCAAGCACCACTTGCTTTCACACAATGTTGCCAAGTAACGTACTTGACTTGACAACGAACAAATATCTGTATGAATTGAGATTTTGCCAAATTTGACATTATTAGTATTACCTCTAAGCCATCTATATGTGATATCAGTTTCTACCAATTAATACTTGAAATATTAATATACTTTTATAGGATCTATAATCTATAGGATGTAGGAGTTGTTGAACACAAATTGATTGTCATATTTACTAAGACACATGATTCCACAATGAAAATTCTATATTTTATGAGTGAAAAGCAGTTTCATGATTCCTCATTTTTTATTATAGTATTCTTTGTATTGTTATCTTGTTTTTTGATATATTGTGCTAATGATTATGTTATAACTCTAATTCCTCAACTTCATTCCCAGTTGGAGAGGTCTATATTATCATTTTTACAGCTGCCTTCATTAGAGTAGTAGGCTCAGAATTTGTGCAAAAATATCTTGGTGAAGGTCCACGAATGGTAAGAGATGTGTTCCGTCTAGCAAAAGAAAATTCACCGGCAATCATTTTCATTGATGAAATTGATGCCATTGCAACCAAACGTTTTGATGCTCAGACTGGTGCTGATCGAGAAGTTCAGCGAATTTTGCTTGAGTTGCTCAACCAGATGGATGGTTTTGATCAGACTACAAATGTCAAGGTGTTTTTTTTTACTACTACTACTATTATTTTATTTCATCTCTAAAAGTTGGGAAAGAATTCTCCTCCCTATGCACTATGTTCCACAAACACTCTAAAAAAATTAAAAAAATCTAGAGACAATCTTGGTAACAGTTAAACAGTTGCAAGTTGCAACAATATTCAAGATAATTGTTATAAGTATCATTCAAATTAATGGAAAAGGTGTAGTGTCACTCCTTTGTGAACTCTCATATATGCTTATATTTTCACACTTGTTCTACTATGCCTCCTTTGCTTATGTTTGAATTCTCTTGGCTTATATAAAAGATAATAAACAATTGGACACATTGGAAGGAAATAATTAATTTTTAGGTGATTATGGCTACAAACCGTGCTGATACTTTGGATCCGGCCCTGCTTAGACCCGGTCGTTTAGACAGAAAGATCGAATTCCCATTGCCGGATCGTAGACAAAAACGTTTAATATTCAGCACTATCACCTCCAGGATGAACTTGTCTGAAGAGGTACATAATATTATCATTAATTTCTTGTTTTGATAAATACAGTGCGAGTTATTTATATCTTGGAATAAATTCATTGAATCAAACAGTTATGAAAAAATCTTTGATAGTCAATAAAAAAGAGGGTTGCCATTTTCCATTAAAAACATTTTTGATAACATAATTGAAATTTGCATTCTGTGTTCATATTGTTTTCATCAAATACGGCAACTTGAACTACTAATGAAGATTTAATGATTATATTCCAAGTTACACACTCCTACCCTACTGTACTATAAAAACTACTATGAAATGAATCTTTGCTACTATTATGGGATTATGAAAAATGAAAAATCAAATAATGATTCCACCAACACAGCAAACTGATACCTTTGCTTTTATGGTTAAGGACTATTCTGACACTAGTTCAAATGAGTATTTTACACATTTTTCTTCATGAAACTATTTTCTCAAATAACAACTGTTGCTATGATTTTTGTACTTTGATGAATTTCGACAAAAATCGACATTGCTATAGGCTTTGTAAAGTCACTTGGGACAGCTTGATCAGAAAAAAATCGGCCACGTCCGCCTGTCCCTTTAAAAAGTTCAAACGGACCCCTTCTCGCTGACGATGTTTTTTGTGAATTTGTCTCAAGTGACTGCAAAGACTATACCAGTTTCGTTTCATATATTGTTGTTGTGATATATTGTTCATGCTCATCACCCACCGATTTCTGTGTCTATTATTTTTTGGAACTTCGAAAATGGCGGAGTTATAGCCTATATCTTCTTTAGGTGGATCTGGAAGATTATGTGGCCAGGCCGGACAGAATTTCAGGTGCAGATATCAATGCCATCTGTCAAGAGGCTGGTATGCATGCTGTGAGAGAAAATCGTTATATTGTATTGCCCAAAGACTTTGAAAAGGGATATAAGAATAACATTAAAAAAGATGAGAGTGAGCATGAGTTCTACAAATAAGTAATTTGACCATGGAGTTTCATTATCATTGTATGCATCAGAAGAATGTCAAGATTAAAATATTTTGTGTTTTTGGAGTTTTGGCCTTCAATATTAGGAACTATATTATTTAGAATCCAAAATTTCAATAACTATTCTGTCATGATCAACTTTATACCTGCTGATAACCAATAAATTGAGTTTCCACTGAATTTCATCGTTTTTTTTTTCCTAATCAATGGCTGAAGGAAAATCTTTTAAAACCATTATTCTTTCCACATAATGTCTTTTCATCGGAAAGAAAAATTAAGAATAGCTCAAGGTTGGTAGAACTGATGGTAATGACAAAATAATCATCAGTTCTACCAACCTTGAAAAAGCTGTATCTCAGTGACATCTACGTGAAGTAAGTAAACTAAGTTATTCATTTTTTATTCCTAAATAACCCAAACATTTTTCATGTTCGTGTAAAGTTTGAATATGAAGGTCTTTCTTGTTGAACCCGAAGATGAAACATTATCAGAAAATGTATTATCAAGTATGAAAATCATCTACCTATACTTGAATGGAAGCAGGAAGATGTGTAGACATTTGTTTCTAGTGATGTAAACCATGTAAACATCAGCATCACTACTTGAAAATTTCCGGTACCTACTGCGAAGAGTACCTACTAGAGAGATACAAACAAAATTCATGTGAAGGAATCACATATTAGGAATCATTATGTAATTAATGTTCAGAAAAAATGTACCAGAAGTCTGGGTATTGTAAGAGGGGTTCGTTTGTCGAAAGAGTCTTCAAAACATTTTATACATTCAGGTGAATGGATAATTTTAGCATCTCTTTTCGGGAAAAGGATGAGAGGCTTCGTAATACGAGCAAAATCTTTAATAAACTTTCCATAGTATCCCAACAAACCAAGAAATCCTTTGATTTCTTCAGATGTTCATATGGTATTGGATATTTCTTTATGGCGACAATTTTATCGGGATTCGGCTTTACGCCTTCAGAGACTACCACGCGACCAAGGTTATATAGCCACTTCTTTTTTCATGAACTCGGATTTGTCGATCTGAAATTTGAAATTGGTTTCTCTGAGTCTTCGAAAAACTTTGTTCAGGTTATAACTATGTGTTCTTGCAGAGAAGTGGAATATCTGTGTGTATCTAGATACACTAAACATATTTCTGCAGTCCTTGTAGAATGTTATATCCATCACTCTCTGGAAGGAGGAGCATTTTTGATACCCATTGGCATCTGTATATAGATACTCATAATACCCGTTCTCAACATTGATAGCTGTCTTAGGTACATCATCTGGTTCCATCTCAATTTGGCGATTTTGGTAGAAAGATTGATTGGTATTATTGGTATGGGGTTTTCTAACAAAATTAGGGCCGTTTTGTGATGATGAACCTGATCTCTGATAGTATATCATTTAATATTATCTTCCTCCGTAATGAATTGAAGTGCTTGAGCAAGTGTAGATGGCCTCATTGCACGAATTGTAGGTCCAAGTGGATCATTCAAACGGCTAAGAATGTTTTTAAAGCTTGTTTCGTAGAGAAATGTCATTACTTTTTCGCGATGAACTTCTACACAGTTCAAATTAACATAATTACAGATCGTGTTCAAAAGATGCATAATTTTTTCATGAGTTTGAAAAGGCGATTCGTTGGGTTTTTGCTTTGAATTAACTAGATCTTGATTCAAACAATTTTCATCTCTCTGATTCCCAAAAATCTGCATCAAAACATGTTTAATGACTTCCCAAGATTTGACCCCATGAATTGCACAAACTTCTTCAGCCCTACCTTCTAATTTGTTCAATATTCCATTGAATAGAAGCGTATTCTGGAAAATAGCGGCGATTTCATTTGGATTTCCATCGAATTGTAAAATT
Organism: Phaedon cochleariae; assembly: GCA_918026855.4. Taxonomy (NCBI): domain Eukaryota; kingdom Metazoa; phylum Arthropoda; class Insecta; order Coleoptera; family Chrysomelidae; genus Phaedon; species Phaedon cochleariae. The sequence continues at coordinate 14,905,126 of OU896709.1, read as the reverse complement.
ATGCAAAGATTTTTCATATCTAAAGCTGACGGAGCCATTATATTATTTCTTTCAATACAAGGTTAGGTAAACTATTTCTAACTCTGAAGCCGGATTGATTTCGCTCAAGGATTCAAGAGGTACAGAGGAGTCTGACATGATCTGAACAAATAATCTACTCACACGATCACCAGTGTCGCTAGCCCCGATCTCATCGTATAGGCCCTTGTGTCGTTGTGCAAACGGCTGTCCTTGGCGGAGTCCCACAGATGAACACTAGTTGTCTTTGTCCGTATTTCGTTTAAGAGTTGATACTCAAAGGAATATCCTACCGACTGTGCCACTTAAAGGATTCGGACCACGAATTTGATTTTAAAAGTTTCATTTCGTAACTGAAGTGAATAGTATAAAAGCAATATCAAGACTGACTTTTAATGAGTTCACAAAATCTGGGAAATATTGAAGTCTGAATCAGCGCTTCTCACAAGAATAGCAGAGTATAAATTGAGCGTTTTCTATTCCATGTTAACTCGTGATGTCGTTCATATAACTCGCTGCTGTCGGTTCGTCAACTACTAAACGGTTTGACCGATTGGGTTGAAATTTCTGATACGTAATACGACAAAAAAAATATACTGAAAAAAATATGTGTAAGTATATAATAGTAGCTAAAGGTGAGCATATTTTTTTTAAATAACAAAAAAATATGTACTGTAGATACACGCGCATAGCTCAGAACGACTGCAACAAATGTCTTTATTTTCTTGAAATGGGTACAGCTAGCTTTCAATAAATGAATGAAAAAATAAATAAAATCTTAAATATACTGTCCATCGACAACATTTCAGTCTTCGAGCCCGACGTGAAGCAAATATGGAAAAATAAAATCAGAGATTGAGAAGAGAAAACGCTGGTGTCCACCAAAATTTGTCTACCAATTTCACGTGGCCAAGATTTGGTACACAATCAGTCACCGATATCGGTACCAATCCCGTGATCAATTCTGGTGAGAAAAGAAGATACTTTATTGCCATTGAAACAGAAAATGAGACAGGTTTGCGACAATATCTGATGTAACATTACACATTACATTGAAAAACTGCTGCAATATTGTTGAGCTATTACTTTGCTTAGTGGGCTTGCAGTTAGAACATCTTTGGAAGATTTCTCCGAATGGTTAGGTGACATAGCTCCGGCTGCGTCCTACGTGAGTTCTCATTAAGTATCTGATGACAGAATAAATAATAGAAGAGGCCACCCAAAGGAAGCATGCTCTCGTGAATTGAATTTCGATGATCTTGAAACCCGAGGGAAGGTAGTAACAGACAACCAGTTGCATGTGCTTCTCATGTTTGAAGAAGGAACATCACATGACAATTAACATGCAGGAAAAGACAAGAAGGCAAGATTGATGAGTGCAAGTACTTCCATCGTGAGCATCTTCAAAAGAATTTTCGATCTTTAGATTCTTCAAGCCGAAATGATACGCAAGCACGAGCTCCTAAATGGATCTGTGTGCACTATGATGGATTTCTCCCTTCAGGGGCTCACAACTTTGTGAGTACGGGAATGGTGATTGGGTGATTGGTGAAGCCGAGGTACCCTAGATGCATATACACCAAACTTCGACTTGTCTTGGGTGGTATTATACTCTTCTTCCTCCCTTTTTCAATTTATCCTATATCGGCCTTCCTTGGTCACCATCCATGGGTGTGTGGTGAGGACAGACCGCGGCGGCTCGACAGATGAAGCATTTTGGGACCATCTTTGCTATCTCCAGGAGATGAAAAAAAAAATCTATATAGGTAGCCAAGCACTGGTCAACGAGGCTCTGCCAACCTAATCAAAGAATCAAAGCTGTGGGAACCCGTGGCGATGAATATATGGCAACGAGGTATGGTGTCGCTAAGGGGGCATCTGGGAAATAGGGCGACATCTCAGAGTAAACAGCCTTAGCCATGCGCAGGGGGCACTACAGTTCTGGAACAACCCCTACCCCGATCACTTGAAGGAGAAGGAAAACTTTTGGCCTTCTTCGTAAACGAGAACATGGATCGGAAGAGTAATCTTCAGGAACCTGAACAAAAAGGGTCTGCGTGTGGGTAAGGTCCAATAATATGGGCCACTAGGCCTATATATAAGTGTCGTCGGATACATCGGTCAGACGAGCCAACAAAAGGGGTGGAGTGTTTATAGTGGGTATACCCTGAAGTCAGAGGGGACTCCCACACTCAAATTTATTTATTTATTTATTTATTTATTTATTTATTTATTTATTTATTTATTTATTTATTTATTTACTTACTTAGTTCACAGAATAAATCCAATTAAGAACTAAGAATACAGTAATATGAGTTAACAAGAATAATGATTTAAAACTATTGTCTAATACAAAAAAAGAAAGATCTAATCTGCTGGATTGTTGTATGAAAAATGTCAAAAGCTGTGCAACGATCATTATAATTTCTACAGATCCTTTGTACTGGAGAGTTTCTACATATGTTTGTGCGTGGAGTTGGCAAGTAAAAGGTTCGATTCACTCGGGACGCCATTCTTGGAACGTGAAACTGAATTCTTTGCATCAAATAATGGAAGTCACATGAGTTGTTGATTGTTTTGAAAAGTATTACATTGGAATGGTACTCTCTTCGAGTTTGTAGACTGCTAAATGAATGTCTCTCAAGTAAATTTGTATGTGGTATGCCAATTTCTGGATATTCTCCATCTATTCTGAAAGAAAGTAGTTTCAAAAAGCGCCGCTGAATCGATTCAAGATTGTCGATGTGAGTTTTATTATGAGGACTCCAAATTACCGAAGCTTATTCCAGCTTCGATCGGACAAATGCATAATACAGACTTTTAAGAGTTACAGTATCCTTGAAATCTCTGGAGTATCGAACTATACAACCATAGAATTTGCTGGCGGTTGACGATATTTGTTCGATGTGAGTTACAAATGAGAGTTTTGGATCAAATATCACCCCCAGATCTTTGAAGGTCTCTGCTCTCTGTAAGTCAGTATTATCAATGGTATAGTTGAACATGATACAAGATTTCAAAGTGAAGGACATAACACAGCACTTTCCGGGATTAAGAAATAACTTATTGGAAATACACCATTCGTTGATTCTATCAAGTTATCTTGTAATAATTGACAATCATTTGTTGTTGAAATTCTGTGGAATATTTTCATATCGTCAGCATATAGCAAACCATTAACTTCGATGCCGTCGAGTATGTCGTTAATAAATATATTGAATATGGGGGAAATGACCCAAAAGATGTCCAAAAAATATGCATACGCCTCTGGAATTCGAACTGATTCCAAGAAATTTACCCTAAATAATGTCCGGACCGTAGACAAGCTGTTGTTGCCAGCACAAACAATCATTATGGAAGACTGGAATGCATATGGTTATCCAAAGAATTTGCGAATGGACCACACTGATACTCATCAGACAAAACAAATCAGTCTAATGGTTCCCAGGCAAGTTAGAATATTTTCGCAAGTGCGAATTGGGATGGTCTTTATATATAGACGGGCCTGTTCTGCCGATGCTCTCACCATAGAGAAACGAATCAATACCCAAGAAACGAACAAATTTATAAATACATGGTGGAGCAATATTTTCCCACTGAATCTCTTGGGTAAGTTATACGAGGGTCAACTGCCGGAAAGAACAAGAAGCTCGCCTTAGAGATTATAAAACACATCAAGAAGGTTGATAATCGGTACGAAATTTGGCTGCTCTGGAATGAACTACAAGTAGAATTAGTAATCTTCATAGATTACATCAATGTGATGGGCAGAAACTCAAGAAAGATGAAGTACTAGCCCAAGAATACCGCAAGAAAATGGAAAGCTACGCCGAGGAGAGATATGTGAAGAAACTGACACAGAAGATGCAGATATTGAGTTGCCTATACCTCGTTTTGCCGACAAGAGTCCTAACAAACCTGATGAAGTGAGACATACTTGATGCAGCTGCAAAATCCAGGGTACAATAATATCTCCTTAAATTAAAGAAATTTATTTTATTCACCAGGGAGGAGAATGTCACAGGTCTATGGAAAAGAGAAATCTTAAATCTAGTATTCAGTAGAAGCCAGGCAGCTTTGATATTTACTTTAATTGAATAATTGAATTATGTATATGATCGACATATAGAGTTTCTTTGAAAAGTTATCTCAACCTGAAAATGCAGTCCAATCCATTTTACATTTTCATCATCAAAAATAATATTTTGAATCTCTATGGCCTACACAAAGATAGTCATCACTGATGTCAGATTATGTTTTATTACTGCATGGACAATTTCACAAAAGCCTGTTATACCATAAAATCACAATGCCTAATTCCCTTACATTTTCTCAACACATATTTTTTTATTAAATGATCAGATCATATTTCATACAAGCCTGGACATATATGTGGATATTACTGTTTGCCAAATGTCCATTTCAGAAAATACATGACTTATGGTCTATATTTTCTTCTTCCATTCAATGTCCAATTCCTCATTGTACACTTGCATATTGTTTCATGATGCAAAATCAGGTTATTCTTCTGTAACAAATCTGGGCTGCAGACCATTTTCTAATGCAGAAACAGCAGTATCTAATTGGGCAAACAAGGTTTTAATTGAATATGTAATGTCATTATACTGCTGTAGGGCTTTCAACACATTCTGAGTAACTTTTCTGCACTCTTCATAAGTAGTCAAATTACTAACAGCCAGCTGCTCTATTTTACCTGAGAGCTCAGTAATTTTGGTAATATTGATAGAGTCAAGGTATGGCATGAGGTGTTCAAAGTTCCCAATACTCTGTACAGTATTTTTCAACTCAGGATATAGTTCCAGTAGATATTGACGTTTAGCTTCAACTTCCAGTTCACTGGCTCCAGAACCTGGATCTAAATAATCATTGATAGTGGTCATATGTTGTAACATTGAAGTGATTGCTTCCCGACAACTTAAGGCTGAAGTTATCATTGTTTGAGTTTCCAGAAGAAGTGTTGTAATATTCTGGGTTTTATTACAAATCACAGTTGTGTTGGTGGGAAGTATTTGTAACTCAAGTGCTTCTATACGTTTCTCTAATATACTGATTGGATCCATGATTTATCCAAAACATCCAATTATTCCAATAGATTTTTGGTTGAATTAGAAAAACCCAAAACAAGTACAAAATACAGAAAAGTGAAAGTGGAGTGTGGACTGTGGAGTGGACAGGACACAGGACGACAGGGACTGGACAGATTTTAGGATTTTTAGGTATTTCTTTCTGTCACGTCACTCACGTCACCTGCAGAAACGAGATTCTCTTGCCAGTCATGAAACTAGTAGCATGCTGTGGAAAATCTTTATCTACTACTGGGATGTTTATAAGTTAACTACAACACACAACTACAAACTACATTGAGTACTTATAGCAGTGACTCTAGAAAATCTCATCTCAAGGATATCAGAAATAGAGGTCGCGTGGACAATGACCAACCTGCTGGACTGGAGGTACATTGAAACCGTGCACGCACTGCGTGCGAATAGACACTTCCAAAAAAAAGAAGAAGTCATTATCGTTTTCTTCTCGAGCTTTATTTATCTTTTTAGTTCAGTTTTTACCTGTACCATGATCAAACAATCAAAACCATAGACAAACCAAAACATCAAAACATAACCTAACGTCTTTTCACAGTTATCCAATTTTACATGATTTTTCAGTTTTCACTAGTTTTCACTCATCTAATGAAAGTCATGAAGTGATTATATTATTGTACATGTAATTACGAGTATAATTATTATTATGGAGTATAATAATAATAACTGGGAGTAGTGTAGCATTTAAATAAAGTAATAATCATGTCATCTCAAGTAAGAAAGGTGTTGAGTCTCATATTACTTGAACGATTTGGTATGGTTGTGGAAAAAGTGGCCACTCATTTATTTCAATATGGGTCTAGTCCGCTGTTGCATATTAGGAAATACACAGAACTTCCACTCTCTAAGGTAATCATCTACCATAATATAACCTTCTTTAATTCAAATAATTCAATAATCACAATACTTACTTTACTATCATGTGGTATCATTAGTATCATTATATGTATTGTTGTAGGTGAAGGAATCTCTGGCAATTTTGATTAAATACAATTTAGTTTCATTCAAACCCAATAGGAATGAAAATATTGCAAACTATACCTTCAAACCTGAAAATGTTCTGCTCATGTTGAGATATCCAAAATATATGAACTTGATAAAAAAGAAGTTTGGAGATGAATGTGAGATGATTATTGAAGAAATTCTACAAAGAGGATACTGGACAGCTTCTGAAGTGATTCTCAAAGTCCAGGAGCGGATATCAAAGAGTAATAATATATCTCTTGTCCAAGTCAGGGACCAGTTTGTATCTCTAGTTAATAGCAAATATTTAGTAAGATTACCATTTAGTCAAAGTGAGGATAAGCCAGTTCCTGAATTAGGAATAGATGGAAAAGAGCTTCATTCAGTGCCAACTATTGATATGGCTGCTCTAAAAAGAGCTAAATCTGCTGAACACAGTGAATTTGCAGATAAGAATATCTACTGGACTGTTAATTTCAACAGATTTCACCAGGATATGCGTGATAAAATTATTGTTACTGCATTCACAAAAAAATTTGATGACAATGTTGGTGAATTAGTGAACTTTTTATTGAATCAGATGTATATAAGAACTGAACCATGGGCTGATGTCTCAAATCCAATTCCAATTCTAGAAATCAAAGAATTGGCTAAGAAACAGAAGAATCTATCTCAGTTGAATGCCTTTTTTGATCAGTATGTAACTTTAATAGGTAAGTAAGTTCATCTATCTAGGATTTCACTGTAAGTGGATAACATTGTGGTGAGTGGGTAATAGTTTACAACTATTTATTAGTACAAAAAATGTTTAATTATGTCTATAAGTCATCTAATACTCATAAACTTATTAGAAATCATACTACACACTATGCTACACAGTATTAACAAATCAACATCTATTGAGTCTGAAAGAAATTAATTCCATCTAGTTTGTAATGAATATATTTCTTGTAGAAGAGGATCATAGCAACTTGATAAGAAAATCTGGTGAGGCCAGTGGGGGTTCTTTTCAAATTTTCCTCAGACAGGCATTCACACAGTTTGCCTGGGAATTGGTAGAGCAATGTGTTTTTGAAAAATTTGACACCAAAGCTGCACGCATTTTTCGCCTTGTCAAACTCAAAGAGTACATAGAACCTGACCATATTCAACAACAAGCCATGATACCAGCGAAAGAGGCTAAAAGACTGACTTATCAGCTTCTAGAAGAAAATTACTTAGAGATTCAAGAACTGAGGAAAGCTGCAACAGGTATAATTAACATATTCCTTTTTAGAGACTAAGAAGGTTCATAATTACTTCTATGGAAGATATATTTATGAAGTATATTTTCACAATTTCCATTATTACTTAAGTGAACCAGTATTTTGATGAAAATGTTTCTAAAATCCTTAACACTTTTTGATTTAAATGTGAGCTTATGGTAGTACCCAGGGTAGTCCTGAATAGAATTTGAATTGATAATAAAAAATTCATTGGAATTGAATCTACACTTACCTTTAGTGTCATCACTTTATTTTACTTTATAAAGAGGTAACACATTGGATTTATTCTGACAATATTGGCAGGTGGTGGTCCAACAAAATCCTTCATGTTGTTCCATATAAAGCTAGATCAAGTTGTGAGAATGACTTTGGAATTGTGTTACAAAACCTTGTTCAATACAATGACTAGGAGGAACCATGAAAAGGATATCAATAAGAGGATAATTGATAAGAAGCAAAGAGTGGATACAATTGCCATGGGTATGAGGGTACAAGGAGCTTCTGAGGAACAGCTATCAGATGTGAGGGTTATTTTTCATTTGAGGTTTCTGATCACAATTCCCACATTCAAATATTATACCAATTTATAACATCTCATTTGTATATTTTTTGCAGATTGAAGATATGATTACTCCACCTGAGCGAGAAATTTTAGAAAAAATAGAGAAGACTATGAAAAAATTCAATGCAGCTGAATTAGAAATTGATGATACAATATTTTTATTGCAAATGTATCTAAATTATCATTAGCAGTTGTACTAGAAATGTATAATAATAGATCAACAGTTTGCTCCGTTTTCAATTTAGTTATAAAGTTTGGAAATCAATACTTTATAACAAAATATACAAAATATAACATATAATTCCAACATCCAACAATTATAAATATACCTAGTAAAAATCAACATGCCCTGCTCATAGGACAATTCTCTTGTTGTGCATTTTCCAGGTACTTTTTCAGCATCCAAGTTACAATAAGGGTTATTTGAAATGATAAACATAGAAAACTATCACATTATTTTCTAATGTGAAACAAGTGAATATTTTTCTTAATCATCTTGCTAAAATTTGTAGCTTATAAGAAAATCGTTGAGATTTCTACAAGATGAAATCTATTTATCTTGACTATCATTGAATCCAGTTAGCTATAATAATTATTCATACAGGGTCACAGTCCAGGAACTGCATTAGCCCATACACCAGGTGATTTCATAAAATAAACCAGAATTAATAATATCTAGAAAGATTAGATTGTTATAAGTGTTCTAAGCAATTCCCAAAACACCACATTTATATACACACGGTACCACCCCTCATTGGATAGGTAAATTCGTCAGAAATTCAGTTATGCATATTTCATGATTCTTGAGTTTTCCCGAAATACAGTGTATACTTAGTTTTAGTCCTGTGAGGTGACATTTTTAGGTGTGGGAATATAAGTCCAATTTTCCTATAATTATTCAAAGTTTCTTGAAGGGGATTAATAGTAGATTATACCACGAGTCAATAATGATAGCTATTATTCTCGAGGATTTTTTACCGCGTTAGCGGCGAGGGAGTAACATTCCGAGAGAATAATAGCCATTATTGCGAGTAGTATACTCTACTTTATTTGCGACTAATATATATACTTGTGGTTTTTGAAGTATAATGCCATATATTAATCCCGCAGGGAATAATGGCGAGGGATTAATAGTCTTTATTCCCTGCGGGATTAATATATGGCATTATACTTCAAAAACCACAAGTATAATATATTAGTCGTGAATAAACTTGCATTAGTGATGTTTTGAATAGATTTCACATACATAGAAAAAACAAATAATATTTTGCATAGACATATCTCAGAGAATCAGATATCGACTTTACTAGAACCGCACTTTAAGAAAGAAACAACAACAAATGTTCCATATCGTTGCTATGTACAGGGTGATTCACCATAAATGTCCCCCTATCCCTCTATAGCTCAGTTATTTTTCAACCGATTTCAAAATCTTAAGTACCTATCATCTTAGGTGATTTTTGATAACGTTTTTTTCGCTACATCAGAAAATACAGGGTGCTCGAAACAAACGATCTACAGGGTATACTATTTGATATTTTAAATGGAACACCCTATTTTTCATTGTATTTTTAGATCTTCCGTGAAGAGCTGATTTGATCAATGCATCACACTTGCATTGGGTCTAGCGGGAATTATTACAGAGATATAGGGTGTTCAAAAGCGGAATTTTCCAACTTTCGGATTTTTTTTGTGACGAATAAGGGCGTGTTTTTCATTCCATCGAAGAAAGTGCGCACTGATAGATGCGGTTTTTTGTCGTGACGTCACCAATTGTTCTGTTGGAATTTATATGCTGGAAGGATAGAACAATGGTTTATACAACACATTGATGGAAACACGGATTTTGTTGTGTGACAGTCATCATGTATCTTGAGAATCAGAAAAGGCTAATTCGACTTTATTGATTAACACTGACTCTTTCTTTTAAAATCTCAAAAATCCTCAATATTAATTGTTTTCTATCAAATCAAAACAAAAATCAACACTAAAATGTGTCAACTGTCATGTCAATCTCCTCCAAACTGCTGGATTCTGGAAATGCGATTTAAAAGTGCGCATTTTATTACAACAGTTTGATGGATGTCCATCAACATTCCAGCGGAATTTTGCAACAGTTTCATGGTTTCTTCGATTCATGCGCATGATAAAATGTTGGAATGAAAAACGCACCCTAAACTATTCATTATCGGTCAAAACGGCTTTCATCATGTCCGCTTCTCAACTTTTGATTTACTATATCTACTGACATTTGATAATTGGAACAGATACAGGGTGATCGATCAGAATTCTGAATCTTGAACCACCCTGTAATTGTTAAAATTGAATGTCTGTAGAGACTGTAGATAGTTAATCAAAAGTTGAGATATAGGGACATAGAAGCCGTTTTGTAATCATTCCCGATCGATAGACCCCATTCAAGTGTAATGAACCGATGAAATGATCAGCTCCTTAAGAAGAATCTGAAAACGCAAAATACCAGGCTGCTGTTATATTCGAAATAACAAGGTTGTTGCTACTTCTTCATAGATGCGGCAACAACGCAGCGTTAAAAATATTTTTTGATTGATTGGGCAAAGCTGACTACAAGGGCGTACCCAGCGAGGGGCAGGGGGGGGGCAGCTGCCCCCCCCCTAGAAGTCATCCTGCCACTTGACTTTTTCCCGAATACTGAAAATTTTGTATAATGATGTTTCATAAAGAAAGATTTTAAATCTTTTTGTTGAAGTATTGTGTTTTTATATCAGTTCTGATTACAAGTTCATAAATAGCTTAAATAAGTCGCTTATCGCAAAGAACATAATTTGATCGCAAGAACCAACAAAAAAAGTAACCTAAATTGCGATAAATCGCGGTATCTGGCAACGCTGTTGCTATCGTACCCGTATACCTGTTTGTTTATTCGATATGGTTTAAAAACTTGTGATGCTTGTGAACGAATATTTTATTTGCGATGAAGTCGCAGATCTGTATGATGTTGAACTAGAAATATGAGTTGATAGGTACATGGTTATGGTTTGACAGGTTTATGAACGTGTGACAAGATCAAGGACAAACCTAAATATTATCGAAAAATAATGTATGTTGTGATTTACCAATGTGCCTACCTATAGGTATAGGAAAATTCAACTGAAAATGATGAAATATGATCAAAAAATGTCGCTAAATCACGAAAAAAAGTCGATAAATTTACAAAAATTTCGCCTGCAGCAGGCTTTCTGCTCGCTTGGCTCGCTTTGGCAACTTCTAGCGGTTTTTTTCCTAACTTTTGGCGACATATCATCTTCAGCAGCTGGAAACACTGTTTGTTACATTCTGGCTTAGGAGCACTATGGGTGAGACAAGGCTGACTGGATTATGCTTGATGAGCGTACATCGGAATTTTGTGGAAGAAAACCGTAAAATGGTGGAAACAAAAGTAATGGAAAAATTTGCAGCGAACCCGAGAAGATTATTATTAAGATGAAAATATAATAAAGAACAGAGTTAATTAAAATACTTATGTTTATTAAGATTAAAAAAAAACGTCTCAGTTGAAGCATGGCATGTCTGGTGATTGATACTGATTCTCGGTAGTTTCTAGTTCCCTTGCCTAAGCTGCCCCCCCCTAGTTCAGATCCTGGGTACGCCCTTGGCTGACTACCCATGACATTAATTTTTCAAAATAATCTCATGTTCCGTTCTCCAGAAACGTGTAATAGGCCTTCGTGTTTGGGACACCCTGTATATACAAGTGGAGTTGGAAGAGATGGAAGTTATCATTTGTAAATATACAAACGATAATAGGCGGAGTACCTATTGAAATCGTCACTTTTATGACGTTGCAGTGACGTATCTGTGACGCCTAAAACTCACGTCGGTGTGATGTACCAAGTTGGTAGGCTTATATATCGTCATTCAGAAAATTTGTCAAAATTTTGCAATCCTGATTTTTGTTGGGTGACAATAAATAATAATGCATGAATATACGTTACTCAACAAAGTGAAGCTAAATTCTTCAACATCCATTATATTGCTATCAAACTATTCTTGGTTTGCTTATACATCTCGCCGACGAAAACTACATAACTGTTTATACAAATGCGAGTAAGTTATCTCATTCTGATGGAGATGCGTACTAAAGGATAGCGCTGCTGAATAGACGATTGAATTGATCATGAAACCGGAAGGACCACCAAGCAGTCTCGTTAGTAATATATGACGTCATTGCTCAGTATGACTTATTCACGTAATTTTTCACTTCGTCATACGGCGTCAATTCCTGAAGTCACCTTATTGGTAATTCAACTGACTTAAAAAGACGTTACTGAAACGTCATCTGGTTGTCTGGGTAAGCAAGTCAATTGTATCATTATTTTATGTAACTTGAATACCGTCATGCAAGAAAAAAAAAAAAACAAAATGATGCAAAATATGCGCATTTCTAAGTTTTCAGCTTTAACCGACTTTTTGTACAGTCGCATTAAAAAAAAGCGTACAGGTATACAGAGAGAAATTAACGTCATCCTATTCTGCATAAAACGGGCTATCGGGGATGATTGTTCACCAAATGTTGACAGTAAAGTTGTCATAGGTTCTTGAAAACACAAAGCATTGGCTGAGCCAGTTTTACACAACTAGAACTAGACTCCCGAAATTCTCTCTTTTTGATACTTGTACGCTTTTTTATTGAATACGACTGTACCGTTTATCTTTGGGTTGTTGTAAAGTTGGGGTTATTATCCCTCCTTTCCTATTCGATGATACGTTCATGCAAACATGCATAACGTAAGTAAGTTGCCTGTAATACCGATAATCTCTGTCGTAATTGTCAATTACTGTCAAGTGTCAATCACGTGACCGCGATCGACATTTGAGAGGTTTGTGGCCACGAGGTTTTTCATCCTCCAAAATTAAAATATTTAATTTTACCGGGTTTAAAAACGTTCAGAGTTCCAGTGAGAAATCAGAAATGCCCTCAAGTAATCCGTTACCACCGAAAGAAAATGCCTTATTCAAAAGAATATTGGTTAGTATTTATGTCAGTAAAATATCCCACAGACTGATGATACCAAAATATTGGCATTTTTTCAACTCCCTGCATTTCCTCTTGTGTATTATTGGACTAGGTGTGCTGATATGCATTATTTCAATATTTTTGTCGAAAATAAAATCACATTTTTCCGATTGTCATTCTAAAATGCAGCTTAATTTATGTAGAAACTACCAAGCACCAAGCAGTCAACTGATTATGATTATGATTTCTGCTGTCTGGCCGATAGTAGTTGTTTACTCATTCTAATTCTATTTCAGAGATGTTATGAACAAAAACAATACAAAAATGGGCTAAAGTTTGCTAAGCAGATTTTATCCAATCCAAAGTACACTGAACATGGAGGTATGTTCTTGAAATTTATATCTCTCATAGTTCTTATCACAATTATAATTTTTTAGAGACACTTGCTATGAAGGGACTGACTTTGAACTGCCTAGGAAGGAAAGAAGAAGCTTATGAGTATGTTAGAAGAGGTCTAAGAAATGATCTCAAGTCCCATGTATGTTGGCATGTTTATGGTCTTCTACAAAGGTCTGACAAGAAGTATGATGAAGCAATCAAATGTTACAGGAATGCTCTCAAATGGGAGAAGGACAATATTCAAATATTAAGAGATTTGTCTTTGCTCCAAATTCAAATGCGTGATTTGGAGGGTTATAGGGTAAGTGGTGTTTTATTGATGGATTGAGAAGATACCAGATATCCTCTAACTGAATCTAAAGCAATTTGGTGGATCTTTGGTTCCTAATTCTTCAACCTGAAACTTTCATTCAAAATATTGCTTTGAATTATCAGGCCTTATTACCACATTATGCAATGTTGATGTTGAAGCATTCAAATTAGTTGGTACATGATGGATGGGTGGATACCATTTGAACTTATAATCAAACTAGGATGGATTTGGTTTAGTCCACTGGGGACAGTATTGTCAAATTTGTCAGACCTCTACCAATTTATTTTGCTGTGTAAAAAATTGACAAAATCATTTGAAAGTATTGTTCATTCATTGCCATTCATGGAAAAATACAAAGATAATTATAATAATCAGTAGGTATGTACTCTCAGCAGATAAAATATTTTACAAAACATGATGAACTGAAATTGGAATGAGCAACAGATCAATTTTTAAAACACCTTGGCTACCATCAGAAGAGAGTTGAGTGGCTCTGTCAGGGGCTAAGCTGAGATAGTCGAACAAATATAATTCTCACAATTTTATTGGATCTGGATACTCATGAAATGACCAAAGATGATGATATATATTTTTAAAATTCAAAACATCACCAGTGATCCACAATCCACATGGCTCTCACAACTTATTTGCTGTCTTCTATGGGCAATGTGTATCATCAATGATACAATGAGTGTACAGATGAAAACAATAAGAACTGATAATAATAATAAGCTATATTCTGATGGTGATTCTTTGAAATCCTCCCATACATCAAGGAATTATTCAGTTTTTCCTGCAGCCCTTGATCTATCATATATTTACTCTTCCTCATGTCATTATTGCTACAAGAATGTTCTGGGCAAGGTTCTGGGCATCCATAACTTGTAGAAGGTTCCTTCATACCTATTGACAAACATCCTGGACATACCTTCTATGCAACTTGTTGTACAGATAAGGCTTGAATAAGCTTAGTAAGTGATTTTAATATATTATGTATGTGAAACATATGTGATTCAGATGGCAGTATGCTACTAAATATTTGTGGATCACTGGTAATCCACATGACAGCCAACATGTTAAATAACAAACAAACAGGGTGAAAAATTAACAAAAAATGGTAAAAGTGAATTGAGTACATCACTGATTGAGTAAGGTGCAGGTCCCCAGACCACTTTAATCAGTTTTTTGGAAATGTAGCTGAAAACATTATTGGATGTGAATGGTTGGAACAATTTCAAAAACTTTCCAGCACCATGTGACTCATTCTTCCTGGAGCATGTGGATGAAGCAGAGGTATCTGCAGTCATCCTCAATTTAAAAAATTCCATGTCAACTGATATCCATAGCCTGCATAGTGGTTTTATTAATGAATCTTCAGATATTTTATTGGGACCAATGAACTCCTTGATAAATCTCATGTTCTCCACTGGTCAATTTCCAAATGTACCTAAACTATCAAAAGTTATCAAGAAAAAAAATGTCCCCTCCAGAGAGTCAGTCGGGAAAAATCCATGAAAATACACTCTTCATTTGAAATATTTTTGCAGTGCTGCTCCTTCTACTAGAAAGTAGTAGCAACATTGATATTTCATATTTTATCGCATTTTTAGATTTTCCCGGCAGAGCTGATTTCATCCATGTATTCACTTGGGGTCTATGGAAAATGATTACAGAGATATAGGGTGCTCAAAATCGAGATTTTTCAACATTGGGATTTTTTGTATCAAAACTATTCATTATCAGTCAACACGACTCACATGTTCCTATCTCCACTTTTGATTCACTATTTACTGATATACAGAGTGGGCCTTTGAAAACGAAACAGAGGCTCTGTAGGTCGCCAAAACCGGATTATTAAAAAATACTGGAACACGTCAACTACATTTTCAAGGGAGACATCGTTCTAAAATATTTTCAGCCCTGCGGCGTTGCCGCTTCTAACGAGAAGAAGCAACAACTTTGTTATTTCAAATGGAACACCTTGTATTTTATTGCATTCTTAGATTCTCTCCGAAGAGCTGAATTCATCAATGCATCACACTTGGGCACTTAGGGTCTAGCTGTAATGGTTTCAGGGATATAAAGTGTTCAAAATCGAGATATTTCAACTTTAAAATTTTTTTGTGTCGAAACTATTCATTATTGGTCAAAACGGCTCTCATGTCCCTATCTCAACTTGTGATTTACTATCTACTGACATTTATTTGAAACAAATACAGGGTGGTTAAAGATTCAGAATTCTGATCACCCTGTATCTGTTCCAATTAAATGTTAGTAGATAGTGAATCACAAGTTGAGATAGGGACATGGGAGTCGTTTTGACCAATAATAAATTGTTTCGACACAAAAAAATGTTAAAGTTGAAAAATCTCGAAAATGTAGTGAACGTGTTTCAGATTCTTTTCATAATCCGGTTTTGGCGACCTACAGAGCCTCTGTTTCGTTTTCAAAGGCCCACTCTGTATACGAAATAAACTCTCTTCAAATTGATGGAAAATACAAAAACAAATTTTTTCAAAGAACACAATGGACCAAATTACTGCAAACGCAAATATTCTGGAAATTGTAGTACTTGATACTAAACTTTCTTGGTGCAACCACATTGATTTAATCTAGAGGAAATTAGGGAGTGTGCTTTTTTTTTTACTTAGGCAACTCAGTAGGTTGAAAGAAATTCAAAGAACAAAATATTATTTTCTCTTTCACACAGTCGTCTCCTATAACACCGTCCTATGGAGGGGGTGGGGGGGGGGCACCACATATTCCATAAGAGTTTTCAGGTTCCAAAAAAAGACTATAAGAATATTATCCAAAGTTCGTCCCCATGAACGCTTTTGTCCTCTTCACAAAATTGGGCATAATGTCACTCCCGGCAATTTACATATTCAACACACTGATTCAAATCCATAGTCAAAAAGATCCTCTCTATCTGCAGTCAGTAATATATCAATGGTAAACCTCAAAGGTTTAGACTTGATGTCAGCAAGAAAAATTCTCTCAATTATAATCTATAAGGTCCCTGATACAGTGAGGTGCATGGCGATCGGTCCGTTTACGACTTTCATTGAAGAGTTCCTAACAAAAAACTGTTTTTATAATACTGAAGAATATACAGGGCAATATTTCGAAAACTTCCCACCCTCAATATCTTCCTTCCAGTAAATAATATGGAAAATCGAGAAGACAGGTCAATTTTATTTTCAAGGGGGTCACTTAAAATGAATATTTTTAGTCCTCTTGGATTAACCCCCTAGGAGGGGTAGGTGTTACCACTGTTACTCTTAAAATCTTATATAAAAAGGGCATCAAGGTGCACATTATTTCAAAGGGTGTTCATGTTCAATTCCTTTTCCAACAGAAAAATGCAGTTCTAAACTTACAGAAGTAATTGGAACATGCCTGCACTGAAATGCATTCAAAATCTACCTACCATTTGGACTGAAAGGGTCAATACAATATGCCAACCTGAAAACCATGCATATCAGTCCAGATATCAGTGCAGGCATGGTCTGATTACTTCTGTAAGTTTAGAACGGCATTTTTCGTAAACTGTTCAACAAAAAATGGAAAACTCGGGTATAGTTGAAAAGAGACTTCTACCGTTACCGATACAACAAGGCCAGCAGACTCTGACGTAAACAGCTCGTGACGTCACCGAGAGAGGCCAGTGTTTTATTTTATCGCTTGTCGACTAACGCGTCAGTTCCTGTTAATTCATCGGTGATTCACGTATGTTTTTGAAACGGTCCCGAATTCTTTTGTTGTTTATTCATCAAAATAATTGGCGGAAAAATTACTGTTTTGTGAAATATTTTGTGTTGTGATCGGCGAAATAACAATGCCTTTCAAGTGTTGTGTTCCTTTTTGTCAGGGAAATTATGTGGGTGGTTCAAAAGTTCATGCTTTTAGTTTCCCGTTGGACGAGGAGCTATCGAAAATGTGGGTAAGTGTATGCAATTCACCGCGAGGATTTTACTCCATCTGAGTTCAGTAGTAAACAGAGCTTAATTTATAATGATGAATTAATAATAGAAGACAATTACTCTCTCATAAAAAGTATAAGTAGAGGAAAAATAGAAAAGCTTTGATTGTGCAGTTAGTTTTGTATTAGTATATTATAGTCAACAAAATCATCTCTGAATTCGAGGAAATTTTCTTGAATGTTCATAATAAACGGGCATTTTTGATTCTCATTCTCAAATTTCTTTCTGAAAACGGTCATTTGCCTCGTGGCAATGAATGTAGAATTCATTCCAATGATCAAATTGCATTTATCTTGATATTTATCATGAAGATATTTGACTAAAAAGTTCCAAATTTCACCTTCTTTTTCACCTGTCTTCTGGATGGCATTTAGAACAAATTTCCCTTCTTTTTTCATCATATTGGACAATTTATATATAATTCAACTATAAATATGATTTTCTTGAGATTAATCCATATTTAGTGAAAAGAAGTAAGAATATCATTCAAAATAATGGCGTGTGTAATTTCATTCGAAAGCAATCTATTGACATTTGACATCTCGTATTTTGATTGACTATTGATTAAATGGTCGTCATCTGGAATGCTTGTTCACTAAATATGAAAAACTCGACATAAAAATCATATTTCCTGTTGAATTTTCTATATAAAAATGTGCCATCGAAGTACATCATGAGTATATAAAATGTCCAATGACAAAATAAGAGCAAGTAGCTTCAAATGCCCCCAACACAAGAGGAGAAAGAAGGCGAAATTTCGAACTTTTTCTTGAAATATCTCAATAAATAGTGGTTTGTTCACATTTTCATTATAAAATTCGGTTTATCAGACAGAAATACGTGAGTACCGAAAAAAAATTTCAAAAAAAAACCATCGCATGATAAATGCAGTTTTACCCTTCAAAATTTGTCAGGTAATAGGAATTCTCCAAGATAAATATAGGTAATTGTAACAAACGGTCAATCAAAATAAAATACATTTTCCACAATTTTCTTTCGATCAATCTCACGATAAGTTTATGTTCTGCGGGCCCTGTATAAGTAGGTGTGAAGTTTACCTTCACCACAATTTTTGCCAATATATTTAATTCGAATGGGTTGCTGTAGGTGGATATTTGTGTTTTATCCTGGTTTTTGCTTTAAAACTTCGTTTTTCCATAATAAAATCGAATGGGGTGCGAAGAAGGGCTCAGTTGACGACTGGCATCCTTTTTCAACCGGAAGCCCTTCAAAAAACAGCAAAATCGGCTCAATGATGATCTAAAACTAAAATCGAAATACGCAGTCGCCTTATAGCGCTATAAGCGCTTGTCGTTTCGAGCCGCTGGTTAGGCCTCACTAACACTAAGTGACGTCACCCACGGAGCATGCAGGCCTTGTTGTATCGGTGGTAACGGCCGAATGCAACCTACCTATGGAATACAATACAGGGTGTCCCATTTAAAAATTGAAAGTGGGTCGTTTCCATTAAGTGAAGTGATAGAACAAAAATTGTTTCGTAATGAGCAATTCGATATACTAGCTGCCCACTAATTTTCAATACCCTATCTCGAACTCGAATAATTCAAAAGTTACAGTCCTGGCCGTTTCTTGTGCACTTCTCTGTATATCAATATATTTGGGATATTTGGATATTTATATAAATATCATATTTGCCAACCCTGCTGACAGATGACTAATAAAGATACCGGGTGTCAACGAATTTATTTGACAAGCCATAGCTTCTAGAATATTCGATGTATCAAAATGAAACTCAACATGGGTATATTGTATGTGAAGAAGACAGTTCCGATTTCACCAGAAATGGCTCCGGCTCGGGCTCCGGTATTGAATTTTTAAATGTATAGTATAATATTTTTGAATTATCCAAAGAAGACTAAAAAATAACTGCAATATATTACGCATTATGACTATCCATGGCACCCTTCACAAATGTGAATAAATAAATTCATGTTCTCATTTTGAATCCAATCGCAAATAAATAAGTATCGTTAGATTCGTAAAAAAAACCTTTTTTCGGAAAGTGCTTGTCAAGAAATGGTTGCCATTTGATAAATAATAGTAGGACACGGAAATGTAATTTGGTCAACTAGTCTTCTTCCTATCTTTCATACTAGTCACTAAAATTTTGTGATTATACTTTTCTGACATCACCTGAGGTCTTTAGATAAGTTTAAGTTTGTAAAAAAATGAAGTAGTCGTTAAAACTTCTGAAAACGTCATATTCTGATCCAGATTTGTCTCAGTAATTCAAAAATGTCACAATATACAGTGTGGTCCTTTTAAAAATTAAAAACTGAAGACATTTCCGGTGAAACTGGAAGTGACCGGAAAGTGAAAAATATGCGAAAACTTTCTTTCTCACATACCACATAACCATTTGAATTTCATTCTGATACGCCCAATATTATAGTACTTATGGCTTGTCTAATAGACCTTCATTAAGCTAGCAGAACCACTTTGGACTTTTTAATTTTTCCTTCAGTCATAATTTGAAGGTAATTTGAGGCTAATTTATTACCCTATTGCCGAATTTATTGCTCCCCGATTTATGCCAAAAAAAAGTGGGTTCTGCTAGCTCAACGTTAAGCTAGCAGAACCACTATGTTAATAAAATTTCAATCACAAAACTAATTAACCTTAATTTAAGACTAATTTGAGGCTCTAATCCTAGCTTTTTGCCGATTTTTTCGCACATTGTTTTTTTCTGAATCATGGGTTTTGCTGGCTTAATCGTCAAGCTAGCAGAACCAAATCTCAAATAGAAGGAATATTAGGATATTGAGTACACCATAATTCAAGGCTACCTAACCTGACTTGGTGAATTCTCCCTTGATGAGTTGTAGTCAATCCAAATTGTATATTTTGAATTTACTCGGCCGATTAATGATGGAAATCTATAGTAAATGTAAAAAACTTCACAAACAATAGGATTTCCACAAAATTCTAAATAACACAACATGTTTCGCTAACACAGTAGATTTTTTAAGGGAAATACAGGTACAATAAACAGGTATATTGTACGAGTATGTAGTCAAGATTTTTGTAGAAGTTTTATCATTTGTGAAGTTTTTTACATCCAAATTGTATAGCTGGCATTTGTTTCAGGACACAAGGTATCAACTGCTCATGTTACGTCCGACACAGAGGGCTTCCTGGATTGGTTATGCCATGTCTTTCCATTTGTTAGAGGAGTACAAAAATGCTTTGAATATCCTGGAAACTTTTTTGGAGCAGCAGGTAAGGATTTCATGTACAACACTACTCGGATGGTTCTAAAATCTAAATCCTTGTCCTAGATACATTATACAGGCTGTTTGATTTAAGATATTTGAAGAATAAGTGCTTTTGCTACAAGTTTGTGAGATATGTGTTGTCAATTCACACCAAAGGAGAATCAGCAGATTCAGTTCTTATATTTCCTAGTTATTTTGTGCAGAGTGCAGTTGCCAAATCGCCAATGGATATTCACTGAATTTCTGGTCACATAGCACTTGGTTAGGTCTTGCCGATATTAGACATTTACAAAATACAATGATATAGTATATTTAAGTATAAGTGGATATCAATTGATATTCGTGATGTGACGTCAGTATGTCTTTGTTGTCATCGTACTCTGTCAGATCCATTATTACAACGTTGTCATTCAGACTATATGTTTCCCAGATCGTTGATGTTGCCGTGGTAACGCGAGTTTTCGATAGTGGAAACACGCTGAGGCGTCCTCTAAATAGAGAAAATAGGATACCAATAAACAAATTATTATATCATAGTTCATATATTATATCGAAATTATAATAATTCCATGATGAAAAGTCATCTATCTTTTCACGTCTACCGAAGATAGCAGTCGCTCACGCAGATATATTTCAAAATTTCTTCGTTTTTGTTCTTAGTATTTTTGTACTCATCAACAGTCTTCGAATCTTCACTCCACTAAAACCATCGGGTCCTATCACTTGCTGACCTTTTTTCAATTACTTTCAGAAAGTAAGCAACCTTGACTATGAACACAGTGAACTCCTTCTATACCAGAATCTCGTAATCCAAGAATCTGGAGATTTGAAGGAGGCGCTGAGGCATTTAGAAGACTCCCAAGAACAAATCGTCGACAAGCTCACCCTCAAAGAAAACCTGGGCGACCTCAACCTCAAGCTGAACCGACACACCAAAGCCGGAGAATACTACGAACAGCTCGTCCAAAGAAACCCCGAGAATACCGGCTATTACGGGAAATTGATCGAAGCGAGGCAACTAACCGAACCGAAGGACATCGTCGATTTTTATCTGAGGTAGAATTATAGACATATGAAAAGAGGGGAGACGAAACTATTAAAAATTACTGCGGATTGCTATGGGGTTGCTCTAGCTAGATCTACCGCCTCTGTTTGAAAACGAGGAAAGCATTAATCATATTTCAATCAAGTTTTCTGGAATTTGGTACAGTTATATTAGCAACCATTTCGGATTTGATCATACTACAATAAAAATGGCGGACTTCCGGTTTTTTCCGGAAATAGAGGCAACTTTGTTTTTCAAATGAAACATATTCAAGTTCAACAGATCAAAACAAGTCTGTATGTCAAATGTAATTTTCTTGAAAACATTCAAATCCGTTTATTTTTATTTTACCAAAACCAATCATTGGACTCATTCACCCTTCTCACAGTGTTCACGATAAATAAATTAACAAACATGTCAATGAATAAATGCTCCAGGTATTGTATTATAGTGGCAAATGTGCAAGGTTCAGTGGCCGACAATTTTACGTCATATGACGGTACTGACAATGCTCTATTGCTCCAGGTACGCGGAAAAGTTTCCCAGAGCGATGCCGCCTAGGAGGCTGCCCTTGAACTTCGCCACTGGGGAACAGTTCAGGAGTTTGGTGGACAAGTACATGAGAAAAGCCTTGTCGAAGGGCGTTCCGCCGCTTTTCGTTGATTTGCGGAGTTTGTATTCCGATCGCAGCAAGACCGAAACGATAGAAGGCTTGCTGTTGCAATACGTGGAGGCCTTGAAGAAAATCGGGAAATATAGCGAGGGGGAGGCCAATAACGGCCCAAAGGAGCCCGCCAGTGCTTTATTGTGGGTGTACTATTATCTGGCACAGCATTATGATTACCTGAATCAGACTGAAAAAGCGATAAGCTACATTGACGCGGCGATAGAGCATACGCCAACATTGATCGAGCTCTTCGTCACAAAAGGGAGGATATATAAGGTGAGTTATTTTTTTCCAGGGTTGGGCTGATTTAAATCAATTGATTCAAATCAAGATAAAAATCATGATTTAAATCAAGTGATTTTTTTTTTAAATCACAATTTAAATCAAAATAATAATTTCGGGAACATTTATTATTTATTTGAATAATAAAAAATATTATAGTGAAATAAAATAGTAAAACCCCTAAAAAAAAGGGATATTGAAACATATACAGGGTGATTCAAAAGTAAGCGGCATCCTTTCAGAGGCGTATTCCTTGCATGAAAATAAGGCAAAAAGTTCCTATTGATAAGGATCCGAAAATGCTTCCTAAGGGAGCTACGGCCCTTTGAATAGGACACCTCAAAGACGGTTTTTTCTCTATAACTTTAAAATCCTTCACAACAAATTTTTAAAAATTGGTGTACGGCATAAACATTCGATGGTAAATAGGACTCCGTATTCGAAATAATTTCCAAACGAAATCACAGTAACCTGAATATCCGGAGAAGAAGGGATATTTTTACACTTACCCTGTCCCGCATGTGACGCCCCTGAATGAAATTCTGAAATTTCGAATACGGAGTCCTATTTACCATCGAATGTTTATGCCGTACACCAATTTTTAAAAATTTGTTGTGAAGGATTTTAAAGTTATAGAGAAAAAACCGTCTTTGAGGTGTCCTATTCAAAGGGCCGTAGCTCCCTTAGGAAGCATTTTCGGATCCTTATCAATAGGAACTTTTTGCCTTATTTTCAAGCAAGGAATACGCCTCTGAAAGGATGCCGCTTACTTTTGAATCACCCTGTATATGCATATCTCAATCATACTCTACATTATTTTATAATCATGAGTTTTCTCACATTGAAACTAACATAGAACATTTTAATTTTCATTATAATATTTAAACAAAAATACTAATTTTCCTGCCTTTTCAACCCCCAGTCTATTTCTCAAATCTGAATGTACCAGCCCAAAGGTACTGAACACTCGTTCCACTGAGGCTGAAGAAGCAATAGCACAAAGAAATTGTTTCAACACAGGTATCTGTTTCTTGATTTCTGATTCATTGTCAGCTTGTGATAGCCACCACTGAATTCCACTGACGTTTTTCGTAATTTCTTCAGAGAACATGATGTTTTTGAAGGGCAAAGAACGAGCATTAAATTTTATTAGTAATGGTAATAATCCACTATTACTATACATTTCTTTTATAGTTTTTAAAGCCAAATTTTTTTCACTGACAGTCAACCAGTACTTTTGCTTAGATGGGTCCATCATATAAGCTATCAAGTGGTAAGGGGTCAGTGCTTGTTCATATCGGCGCTGAAATTTTTGAAGCTGTTGAATTGATAGATTTTGATCTTCTTCAAAGATATATTCTAAGTTTTTCCATTGTTCCACGGCATTTGAAAGAGTATGTTGACATGAATGTTGACAGGTACCTATATTTATCGCGCATTAAGACCAATATAAAAAAAAAACCAAAAAAATCATGATTTTTTTATTTAAATCAATGATTTTTGATTTTTTTTTTAAATCAAGATTTGCCCAACCCTGTTTTTTTCAGAAGTTCTAAAATTCCTTTCATTTTGAATGAATAAAAATTGTTCCTAATCCTGTATGGGTGATTGGAATTTGAAAAATTTCTCCCTATAAAAAATCACACAGTTTTGGTTCTGATAACTATACAATATAAAAAATCTGAAATTGTTCTGGATTCAGTATGGCAGACGACCCTAATATAGTAAAACCCTGGACGCGGCCGATCGGTAAATCAACTCCAAGTGCGCCAAGTACATAATATATGATAAGTGATTGCCGTCTGTTTCAATAATGAATCTTTCCTTGCTTTGGTTAAAATAAATCAATACTGGACAAATCTGAAACCAATCAATCAAAGCGCGAAGGTCGACGCTCCCCTATGGTTCCTTATGCTGTCCAAGTTTTCTAGTCGAATCCAAATTCCATTTTCCCAGCATGCCGGCGATAACCAAGAGGCCTATAAATGACTGGAGGAGTCCCAAGCACTGGTCACGGCCGACCTGTACATCAACTCCAAGTGCGCCAAGAACATATTGGATTTATACGTGATTACCGCCTGTTCCAATGATGACTGTTTCCTTGCTTTGGTTGAAATATGATTTAGACTAACTTGTGATCATTTTTACGATTATAAAATATTATAATCTATACTGGACAAATCTGAAACCAATCAATCGAAGCGCGAAAGTCGGCGTTTCCCTATGGTTTCTAACGCTGTCCTAGTTGGCTAGTCAAATCGAAATTCCATTTTTCCAGCATGCAGGCGATCCCCAAGAGGCCTACAAATGGCTGGAGGAGTCCCGAGCCCTTGACACGGCCGACAGGTACATCAACTCCAAGTGCGCAAAGTCCATATAGGATTTATAAGTGATTGCCGTATGTTTCAATGACGAATCTTTCGTTGCTTTGGTTAAAACATGATTCCCACTAACGTGTGATCGTTTCAACGAATATAAAATATTATAATCAATACTGACAACCCTGAAACCAATCAATCAAACCGCGAAGGTCGGCGCTTCCCTATGGTTTCTAACGCTGTCCTAGTTGGCTAGTCAAATCGAAATTACATTTTTCCAGCATTCCGGCGATCTCCAAGAGGCCTACAAATGGCTGGAGGAGTCCCGAGCCCTTGACACGGCCGACACGTACATCAACTCCAAGTGCGCCAAGTTCATATAGGATTTATAAGTGATTGCCGTATGTTTCAATGACGAATCTTTCGTTCCTTTGGATAAAATACGATATACACTAAATTGGGAAAGTTTTAACGATTATAAAATATTATAATTAATAATGGACAAACCTTGAGAGGTCGGCGCTTCCCTATGGTTTCTAAGGCTATCCTAGTGTCCTAGTCAAATCGAAATTCCATTTTTCCAGCATGCCGGCGATCCCCAAGAGGCTTACAAATGGCTGGAAGAGTCCCAAGCCCTGGACACCGCCGACAGGTACATCAACTCCAAGTGCGCCAAGTACATGCTGCGAGCGGACTACGTGAAAGAGGCCGAAGACACGTGCGGCAAATTCACCAGAGAGGGCGTGTCAGCGATGGAGAACCTCAATGAGATGCAGTGCATGTGGTTCCAGACGGAGTGTGCGCTGGCATACCAGCGGCTCGGGAAGTACGGGGACGCGTTGAAGAAGTGCCACGAGGTCGATAGGGTGAGTGCTGTTTCACCTTCATGATGTGATAGTAATTGGAACAAAGCCTCTGTGAAACTCCCTCATCGTTTATGTATCCTATCAAATATTACTATTTGATTTGTTTTTCTTGCCCTTCTAAACATATGCGGTTCGATTTCATCTCTTGCAATTTCTCGATTATTTGGTAATTTTATTATTTCATTTTGTCTTTGACACTTACCCGCTAGCGCCATTACTTAGCCTTGCAGCGAACTCTACCGCGGGTACCTTGATTGCGCTGCATTTTTACAGTGATCTTTTTTTTGGTCAATTTCCAAAATGTATACTAGCGCATAACCCCGCAAGGTGTCGCTATTGGTACCTAATTTTCAATATTTTCACATTTGTTTTTGCTCCGTTTTTGATATTGCTACTAGAATTATATTCTTTTATTCCTGACTTTCGTCCTATGAACTGGTCTTTGGCAGCTTTTGGCCCTACAGGACTGTGCAATCATACAGTTTTTAATACCGATGCTATATTGATTTGGCCTGGTGCTTTGGGTAAGAGTAGAAAAATACTTGAGTGTGTGAAATTCTGTAAACCTGTTTGATACTATCTCATGACAGGAATAAAAGGAGAACGTGTTCCATGGTCAAACACTGAATTTTTATCCATCATTAAAACTCACAAAGAACCCATATACACGAAAAGCAAGCCTTATCAGTGCTTTTTCCGTGTCATAATAATAGTAATTAATTGAACTAAAACATGATCCAAGACTTATTGGCCGAGAGTTATTGACAAGAGACTTCACCTCAGTGTTTAAGGGCAAAGGATCTTCTTTGATAAATTAAAAAACAAATTACTCTTTTCAATCAATCTAGCAGGCTCCTGTGATAACTGGCAGGGTCTTGTAAAATCTCCGAATGCCAGTTATTTTTTCTGAATCAGCTTTCTGTATAAAAGCCCGACCTGTGCATAAAAGAGAATGCAAGTTTAACAAAGTCTTATTGCCTCCCAGTTTTTGTTAGATCTATCTCATCTATGATCCTGGCAATTTTATTCCACCAATACTTTTAATTCTGGAAATTTACGATTTATGAAAAGGGGAGTACAAGAAACGACAAATTGTAATAATTACTAAAAATATGAACGTTGTGTATTTGAATTTTGTTTGTTTGTGGGAGTCGGAGATCAATTGTAGCTACTTGGGCTCATTGTATAGGTATTTGCACATACTTTTCTATTCAAAACATGGAAAAAGCCATGAATGACAAGGTTCATGAATGTGCTCAATTTCATTTTCTACCATACTCAAATGTTCCCTTCACCATAGCCGCCGCATTTGTTTCAGCATTTCTCCGAAATAATAGAAGACCAATTCGACTTTCACACGTACTGCATGAGAAAAATGACTCTCAGGTCGTACGTGGGGCTGCTGCGGTTGGAGGACGTCCTGCGCGGGCATCCGTTCTACTTCAAGGCGGCGAAGTGCGCCATCGAAGTGTACCTGCACCTGTTCGACGAGCCGCTTAAGGACGAAAGTGCCGAGCAGGAACTCAACACAGGTTAGTGGAAATGATTTTCGAGCGTCACCAGGTTATAGAAACGCTGATAATTGGAAATAGTCTATCCTCAGATTGAATAACAATGAAGGAAAAAAAATTGGATTACTTAGAGAAGCATAGATGGTTTGCATGACTTGAATAACAATAGATAGACTCTGCAATTTATTCATGAATCATTGAAAAGTATACATCAACAAGATAAATGAATGAAATTGCAAATGGTGGGAAGACTCTGCAATTCATTCATGATTCATTGGAAAGTATATGTAACAATCCTGAACGCCAAACACAGATAAATGAATGAAATTGCAAATGGTGGGAAGATTCTGCCATTCATTCATGAATCATTGAAAAGTATATGTCAACAATCCTGAACGCCAAACACAGATAAATGAATGAAATTGCAAATGGTGAGATAACTTTATGGAATCATTGTCAGAGAATAGAGTAGTTGAGCTAGCGTTGAAAGAGAAAAAAGTCTTCCTCATCTATCTTTCTCTTTAGTGTTCCAACCTAAAATAATGGAAATTTTATGTTGGTTATATTGGAAATGGAAAAAATGGAGAAGATCATATTAACCTCAATATAAAAAAGGTTGGAATGATCTTCTCAATTTCGTATTTCGAATTTTCATTATTTTATGTTGGAACACTGAAGACAAGGATAGATGGGGAAGAAATCTTTTTTTATCTCTCAACGCTAGCTGAACTATTGATATTTTAGTGAATCTGGATTTTTATTAATGTGTGTATGTGCATTAATGAGTTAACTCTCACATGTTGAAACACAATAATGTCATTGTGTAATGTCTTAGTGAGGTTGTTTGATATTTCATTGTTTTAAACACACATTTCATCAACAAAAGGAAACCCTCAAACAAGACAGCCACTGGAACAAATGTCTACTCACCTGTGAAATATCAGATTAGGAAATAATAATCTGATTAAGATTTATTATATTAAACGAGTTATTAAAACAGGGAAAACAACAACCAGAGAACCATTAATGACAATAAAAACGCCAATTGACATGTCTTACAACGGTTATTGCTGGTCCACTACTTCATACTTTTATTTTGTTATATACCTTATGAATAACTAATAAGTTTATAAGTATTAGTAGTGAGTCACTGTCAATTATATTGTTTTGGGTGTTTTATCATGTTATGAAGGTTGTTCTATTTTTTGTCATGAGCTATTTTTATGCCTATTTTAATAAGATGTTTTATCCGAAAAATCTCCTTGAATTATCGGTTTGGCAGCAGTTCCACAGAGGTCCTTAGAATGACAGTGAAATGAATCCTTTCTATTGGTCCAAGCACCATGTGTATCCACACAATGTCGTCAGGCATGATAACTAATAAAAATCTGTAACAGTTGAATGGTATTGCCACTAAACCATCCAAGAGCCAGTGAACCGTGTAAGGAATAATCCAGTGATCAAGTTATTAGTGAAAGTGAGGTTATGTTTTATGAATACTCATTTGTGAAAGTGAAGTAAGTATTTTCAAAATTATGTATACCAAAATTATTGAATTTGAAAAATACGATCTCACCCTTAATCACTAGCAGTTGGTTAGGAAATAAAAATTGATACCTAGTTGTAAAGTCCATGAGACAGTAAGTTTTAACTTTTATCAATAAGGTTTGCAGTTAGATGTTAGAAATGGATTGGTTGTCACAACTTGATTGATTGATTGATTGTCTTTATTACCCCAAGAAACATTATTGTTTATAATAGGGATATACATATACAACGAAACATATAACTTAATAAATCAGAACAATAATAATTGCACAATAGGCCAGTGCACTCATTGTTTTTCATTACTTGAATAGAATCATCATAATACCTTTCAATCCCATATTTTTTTCGAATTTTTCAATCGATTTTAAGGTGCTAAAGTCATCATTAATGCCACGGTAATTTTCAAACGGCTAGAAATTTACCGCTAGTAAAAACTGACGTCATGATTTCGTAAGTAGGGACAGACCATAGCTCAGTCGCCATATGTTGAAATACAACTGGGAACTTCAGGAATATTAGTTATTCAATAATTAATAAATTGTCAATTTTCCCACATGTGTTGTGACTTATTGCTTATAATACATTAATTCACATTAGAGGAAATTTGAACCGGTGAACGTGACAACATGGCGCACGAATTGAGGGCGGTGCCTTGTCAGTTCTCAGTATTCAGCACATTGTTGCCAAGTCTTCAACATTCACATGATATTTTGTTTCAAAGTATAAGAAATATTTGGACATGCTGGTTGCTCGAAAAAGTGAAGAATGAATTATAATACTACGTTGACTTCCTCTTATTATCTCGTGTTTTATTCAATGACATGAGTGGCAAAACTCTGATATCTTTTTGATAACTTTATTATAATTGGTGACTCAACAACCTTGCTTCATGAATCGGAATGGAAGATTATCTGACCAATAACGAATCAGCATAAAAACTGACGTCACCATTTATTCGACGTATAGCCAAATGGTGGCCATGGCGGTACGTTTGAAATGAGCACTGAAATTCAACAATTTTGAACAAGGCATAGACTCATTATTTACATATAAAGAGGGTGAGAGGTGTTGTAAAAATTAATTTAGGTCCTCGACACAGTGGAGTAATTGAATACAGATAATTCAATATCAGTTCACTCGCTCATTATTGTTTTTCATTAAAAAATGGAATGTTGATTATTTACCAAAATTGACTAATTAGTATTTGCTATCAATAAATCAAATTGCCTTGAGAATGTTCTAGCAAGATTAAGAATCAGCTCAAATCAAAACGAGAACAAGACTAACAGAAAGTTTGCTCAAATGATGATTGAAGAAAAAATTCAAATATTTGGAAAAAGCCCTCACAATTTATATGAAAATAGCTCACCTCGTTATTCCTTAAGCCCCCATGATTGTACGGGCATTACCTAAGTATTTTATAAGGATCAAAATATCATTTTACTGGGTTGAGAACCAGCCACTATAATAGTGAGTGGACACAAAAAAAAACGCTTTTGTGTTGTGCAATTATTTTCCACTGAAAAATGTTCCCTGAAGGTGAGTGAATGAGGAACATCAACTATATTAGATATTGTAATTGTTTCAATGCATTGAATGGCTAATGAAAACATGATTCAACATGTGGTTCACAGTGGCTGTTTCAAAAAAATGTTTCGAGATTAGATTTCAGGACATTTTTGTGTACCATCAAATTTGTGTGCTCCGGGAGCGTACCGCCACGGATTAATTATTATTATTGATTTTGATTCTAACATTTCAAGAATTTTGCAAAAACATCTAGATACGATACAATTAACTATTTGTTGGATCAGATAGGATTAAATCTGGAAATCGATTCCGACCAGTGGGAGTTGAATGCTCATGAACATGTAGAAGAGCCGGAGGAATATTTTTGTTCAGTGGGTGGATGAAAATGCCAATAGACCAACCGCTTTTTGCAAATAGAGAAGCTTCTATTTCAATAATTGACAAACGATATGATGAAATTGACCACTGGAATGGCATTGATTCCCTGAAATCATCACGGACTTGCTGACTGGAAAGTTGCGGTAGCTGTTCAAGGACGAGATGTTTACATGCAATGTACGCCAATGCCTGTGCTTGATCAATAAAAGTAATTGTTTCATTACTTTCCATAACAAACCCATAAACAATAAATGCATATTTCTCCATATTTAGCGTTTTCTTCATTCTGAGTTGAAATCCCATTTCACTCCCATATAACACGATTGTGAGGGCCCTGAAAATGATATTTCATAATTCTGAAAAAAATCGAAAAAAATTCAGGTAGTTTCTGAGGTTATTCTTGAGTCACACCTGTTGGAAAGATATCGGCTATTCTTTCCAAATCATTCTCGCGCGTGTAAGGATTATAAAAATCTCGAAATTTCAATTGATCAATTGAAACAAGTTCATATTGAATGAAAAATATATATTCTGTTTCTGTGGTACATTTTTACGTGGTGACATCTGTAGAATGGTGTACGCACTTCAATCCTTTCCTGTTTTAAAATTCCTTGATTTTCGCCTACTTCGATAAATATAACATAGCGAGGGTGAATCTCGCTAAGTTTAGTCTGGTGTTGTACCAAAATTACAGGAATCACATCATCTAACATTCAATATGTGAACCTCACGTCATCGTCTGAAATTCAATTTTTATATCAAGAACCAGTCTGACGAAACAAATGAAGACTGAGCGCACCAGAGGTTTATTGCATCAATTGTAGAACGATAGTGAGAGCACCATCTTGGAATTGATATTAGGTTGAAGTTCATTGTCAGTTATTATTGAAGATCAAAGGATTTTGAAATTTCGTACCTACTTGTCTCTGTATATTGAACGACATCAACATGCATCAAACAATAATGGGTACATAGGTTGAAAAAAAACGTGCCAAAATATGCTAAGTTTATTTACATATATAGTTCATTTGATTTGTCACAATACGAGAATTATGGGTTTTTCCCACTATTTTTAATGAGATAGCATAAAGTAAAATTGGAATTACTTGTTAAGAAATAATATTGGAAAAACATATGGAGTCAACAATTTCATTACTACAGCTGCACATACTTCATCGATGAATTTCTTTGCATACTCATGCTGGTTTGTCACATCCTTAGTTTATAAAAATATTACGAATTATGGAGGGATATTCATAGCACCAAAATTCAATAAATACTCATTATTTTCTAACAAATCCAATTAATTTAAATTATATCTGTTCAGTAATTAGTGTCTTGCAGAAAGTTCCAAGAATCACTTCGCATCATCAAATAAAGATAATGAATTTGTTTGTACAGTTTTAGATTCATCATTCATAACTAGAATGCGAATCAACCGGATCAATTGTTTTTTCAATATCTAGAATTCAGACACGTCCTCTATTTTGATGTCCTTATCACCAAAATTCATGATCACAGACCAATTTAAATAGGCACTAGGAGTCACTAATTTTCATCGCGTCCAATTTCACATCACATTATTTCATCTTTCCTTGTCGTTTATCTTTTCATTCCTGCGTATCCGAGACCTCTGGGGCTGTGAATAGTAGAACCCTGACCCTTGATCCCTACTACGTGCCAACTGAGGCGTTAGGAAATAAAAGTGAGCCCCGTCGTCACCTGGAAGTTGATACGATATAAATGAACCATCCTCTGATTTAGTCGATTCAACCTCTATCGGAATGGCTCTTATGATTTCCGGGTTTTCATTCTTTGGTACGTCAGCAGACGGTCTAGATGTATACCTCACGACGTTTGGATACGTTGGTTGATTGTTCACAGGAACCAACTCGGCATCCGGATTGATGGTAGGTCTCGGATTCAAGTAGTTGACTAAGGTGTCACCTTCTAACGATATCGGCCTTTGTTGATAGCTCGGTCGCTCCTCATATTGTATTTGACGTGTGGTCTGCTCAATGCCGGGTAGAGGTGTTGTAGGTGCTGGAAGCTTTTTACCAAACATTGTGAAATAGGTTCTAGTCCTATCGTCGAAGTATCCTTCATCTGGTTTGGTGTAGAAACCTTGGAATATCGGGTTCGGCGTAACCTCAAAGCTAAATTGTGTGATTGGCCGAGGAGTTGCAACGTTCTGTATATATTGTGCTTTCTGAGTTACCGTGTCGTATTGGTACTGTGGTTCAGGAGTAGTGTAATATTGACGTGGTGGTTTTCTGGGCTGCTGGTAGGATTGCTGATAGTAGACTGGACGAGAGTGTTCCACAAACTTTGGTCGTTCAGACGGTAGGATTTCGATAGCTTGTTGAACTTCCACACTATACTTTGGTGGTAGCGGCCTGAACTGGTCTCCTTGTAATTCTACTGGGGAAGGTTTGAAATCGTTATTTTTGGCAGACTTATAATTTGCTGCTTGAAAGCTGAACTGATACACGGGCTTGGACGATGTTCTATAGTTTGGTTTAGTTGTCGTGAACTGTTGAATTTGCTTCTGTATATTGGCGATGTGGATACTAAATGAATCAGGCTTTGCAGGCTGCTGTATGAATCGGAATCTAGGCTTCTGCGTATTGTATGGTCGTCCCGTTACATAAATGTACTGTGGTCTTCGTTGCCTTACTGCCGATACCACTTTTGGTTTAACGTAGGTCTCTTCGTTGTTGTCAACATAGGAACTCTGCCGTATTGGTGTTCTTGGGGTGGTTTCCACAGGTTTATTGGTTGCCTCTTCGTAGTAATAGTACTCAGCTGGCCTCAAAGTTGTCATAGCTGATTTGTTCTTTCTTGTACTCCTGTACTTTTCGGTTTGCTGAGTCCCAGAGTTGGTTTCGATGTCGTTTGAAGTCGTGTGGTATTTCAGGGGAACTTGGGTAGTAGTGACCGATATTTTTGATGGTTTGTATTCCCTCAAGGGTTTGGCTGGTATTTCGTTATTGTATACATACACTTTCGGTGACGTAGGTGGTTTCACAGGTCTCAATATGGTGACACCGGTCTTCTTTTTGAATGATGGAGTCGACACTGGCATTCGTGGTACTGGTAGATAGCTTCGATCTGGATGAGATGACAGAATGGTAACAGTCTTGGGTGTTGTTGTTGTAACCGTAGGTTTGATTTCGTTGAGGTAAGGTTCTTCGGAAACAGGATAAATTTTAATTGTTCTTCGACTGGTAGTTTCTGTGTTTGTTGTAGTAGGAACTGGCGTAGTTGTTCTGGATCTAGGTGTATTAGTGATGGGTTTCCTTTGTCTTTGGGGCTTTCTAATTGTGGTTGGCCTGGTGGTAGTATCGTCCATAGGAGCGAAGAAGTTTGGAGGCGGCGGTAATACGATACCAGGTACAAGAGGTCCAGCTGGTACCGCAGAAGAGTTATCCTTAGGGTAGAAAAAACTGTATGGCGGAGGATAGTATATCGAGGGGTCGTCGTAGTCGTAAAAGTCTGTTTGGTTTCCTGGTGGTGGCAGGACGACGGCGCCGGGGGGCAAATATCCTAAGAAGGGCGGCAAGGTCGCGTTCAAGAGGTGTGGGGGGAACGGCATCCCCCCTGGGTATTCCCCCGAAGGGTCGACAGGTACTGGCATCTGAGCGGCCCAGGCAGAAGAGTTGGTCGAATTGGTATCGCCAGGGTTATAGATCGCTGACGGGTCGAAGAATTCGGGGGGCGGTAGGGCGTAGGCCGTCTGTTCGTCTGTTTCATTAAGCGTTCGCGAAAAGTTTGTACCCAGGATTTGGAGCGGCCCGTTTTCGGAGAGCTGGACGGGAAAGGGCGGCGGTACCTTGGGGTGCTTGGGGATCTTGACTTGGTGGAGGGGGGCTTTGTAGTTGTCGATGGGCGGCCAGGGCGATTCGTTCGTGACGTCTTTCCGGTCGTCGTGGGGCGGATATTTCCCCCCTCTCAGCACCAACAAGTGGTTCTCCGCTAGCCAAATCTCGTCCTTGTCGAGCCCACCCAAATTCCCGATGTTGTCGTTGGGCACTTCGGGGTTGTTTTCGTAGCTGACTATGCCGGGTCTCTTGGGCGGTTTGAGGAAGAGTTCCTTCTGTATCAGACCGTATTTGCCGTCGGCTATCTGTTGCGATAGCGTTTTGACTTTCTCGTCTCGGTCGGGTTTGTTTGTTTTCTTGCCAGCTTTTGTGCCGGAGGCTTGGAATTCCATCAGTTCGGCATCGTCGGGGTCGGGATTGGTGACACGGAGGTGGTTGGAGATGATCGTGTTGGACTTTCTCTGGTCGATGGTCAGGCACAAGGTTGCTAGTGCGAGAAGGTAGAAAAGGGTTGTGCCGTACATCTGAAACAATGAAATTTGATGTAGATACTGATGCAGCTTGAAATTTGCTAATACATTTCGATAATCAAACATTTTCAAACACATTTTCATCTGTGTGTAGGTAGATCGAGGAGGTGGTACATTCATTTTGCTTGATTATTTGGGATTTTCTCTCCTCGTTCTATAAAATGAAAATATGAGTATTACTTCAATATATGTACATGTAGTAGGACAAATCAGATGATTTGCCCCAAAATGTCAGTGTGTTCAAATTTTTTTCAATCAAGGAGCCTGAAAAAATCCAATTGTTGGTCAGTGACACTTTGTTTTGAAAAATTTTTGTCGAAAAGAAATATTGATGTATTGAAAAAATAACGAATTTTTACTTATCTTTGGACGTTTCGGGAATGAATCTGTTCCCGTTTTCAACATGAAAAATGTAAAATTGTATTCTTTGAAAATGGTCTCATAGTGTGACACTTCTCAGTGACAGACTAATGTTGGCATATAAATTAGTGATGCTAGTATAGAAATGAGTTTTGGATGTTTTCATTAATTGATTCTGAATCTACCATTTTCATGTTCAGTCTTCAATAGTGAATACCATGTACTATCATAAAAAATTTGTATCGGATAATGGGCTTATATCACAAAAAAATTTTATTCCATAATTCGATAGAACTCACCCAAACTAGCTCACCACCGCAAACCGTTTATCGCTGTGAGCTCCCTACGTTTTATAAAAAATTATTGAAATCCCCGATTTTTCAGACCTCTGAAAACGAGGCGGATGATGTGACGTCAAAACCCTAATACTGAAACAGGACTATTCCAGACAGAGATGAATGATACATGATTTCTGGCAGGGTGAATTAATGCAAGATCACAGTTGAAAGAATTTATATATCAGTTGCCTCAGTCTCCGTCCGGCGTTTGGTATTTTCTTTTAACTATAGCGAGATGAGGTTTCTACGTCATAAGAGGGTCCGTTTTCAGATGATACTATTATTTATGTCCAAAAATTGAACATTCCAGTAAATTTTTCGATCGAATTATGTCGTCAATCATTATTTATGTATGAAAGGATCATTATAAACATGGTTTGAGTTAAAAGTTCTACCAAGGTGTACACGCCCATTCCAACACGTACCTCAAATTCCAACACCTACCTCAAAATTCCAACACCTACCTCCTCTCCTGCCCATACCAAGTACCTTGGTATTTGAATTGATGAGAAATTAACATTGGAAAAGCATATTAACATCCTCATAGAAAAAGTATCTCCCATTATTGGTGCTTTAAGAAGATGTCCTAAACGTACCTATATACATCAAATCAGTCGAATTAACTATCTCATAAATATTCGGGGATCTTGATCCGAAAATAGTTTCAACATAATTTCTGTTCTATATAAAATGGCATTGAAAGTATTCTGTCATCTTCCATAAGATACTCCAACGAATCAACTGTATAAGAAAACAAACACATTTTCTTTGGCACTTTTTAATCAATACTCTCAAAATTTCCTATTATATCATCAACAAAAAGCTTAAATCAAATGTTATATTAATTAGGAATTCCCAAATTCATGGTCATCACACTAGACAATATAACTTTTTTTTCATCTTGAAGCTGCAAATTGTAAACTTGGACAAAAAAAGTTTACACATGAGGCGATTTCGAAATTCAATAAATTAATATGCAAAGGAATGATCAAAGCTGGAAGACTATCATTTTCTTTTTTTTTTCTTTTTCTTCACTGTTTTTTTCCTTCTTGTTCACTATAATATGACATATGACTGTTATTTTGAGATATCTTGATGATATGTAACTTTCGTTCACTATTTCTAATTTCAATTATACAACAGTCGATGATACTTCATGAATGATCTTATACCAGGAATTACTGTCTGATCATTCATGTCATTCCTACTAGAAAATTAATTATACTTTATATATTATTGGTATAAAATGTATCAATGAAGAATGTAATGCAATGACTGATATAAATTATAGGAATTTTTTTTCGTGCGCTTCAAGAGATAGAAAAAATACCTAGTGTTTGTGGAATGTATCATACAAGGGAAACGAAGAGACCTCTCTCAGTAAGGACGAAAGAACATGAATACAATATCAAGAAAAAGACACATCGAAAATGGGCAACATATGTCAGAGTGGAATAATAATAGAATCATAGGACAGGAAGATAACAACCAAAAGAGAAAAATCAAGGAATTCGCTTGCAAACTTCTGAACGGAGACAATGTGTCAGACTATAATACAATTTTTAAAGATTACAATTTTACATTTTTCATGTTGAAAAGGGTAGCAGATTCGTTCCCGAAACTTCCAAAGATAAGTTAAATTCGATATTTTTTCAATATTTCTATATTTATTTTCTTCAAACATTTTTCAAAACAAAATGTCACTGACCAACCATTGGATTTTTTTCTTAGGCTCTTCATGGGAATTCATAGGCAAGTGTTCAATTTCATATATGGACATTCAGAATAAAGATATAAAAATTTTGATTATTTGTTCACTTCCCTCTCAACATATTGGATTTTTGTCTTACCAACAATAATTGTTAAGGCTTTCTCTGCAATGGATATCACTTATATTGTTGGCATACTCAAATTTGATAGATGTAGTTTTGAATTGTTTTTTAACTTGAAACCCCAATTAAAATGAGATTCACGTGAGAAGTTTTCAAAAATCAAATTTGTTGTTACTACGTTTCAATCAAAACTGAATATGTAACTAAAGTACTATCTTATAATGTATTAGAAAGGTTTGGCGATATCATAAACGACCTACTTATATGCATTATGTGTGAAGAATGTGTTCGTGGGCAATATAATTGGGAATTATTACTTTTATATACCAACAATATTAATGGTGATAATAATATTATGAATTCGATTTATGTACCCACCTTTAGTTCCATACATGGAAAGAGTTTCTGGTTTGTTACTATCTATTATAATGCGAGATCAGTTTGAAAATTGGTTACAAACAAAAACCTTGCCTGTTGATGTTTATAGGAGGCTTTTAATTTTTGAACTTGTCGAAACATGATTTATAAATGATACAACACTCATGAACATGAGCCGTAGGCGAATGCTGCAATCATTTGAGTGGGAAATTAGCATTCTGTGCGAGTTATACACTATAATTTTTCTACGGCTGTAACAGATAACAGCGACATTTTTGATATCTTCGTCTTGTAGCCATCTGATTTCCTCCCAAGCAATGCTCATCTATAAGACAGAGTTGTCATTGCCTTATATTTGACAATCCATGGGCGATGAGATTTTTTCGAAATAATAACACAATGGATTCATTGTGATATCAGATACGGAAATAAAATTGATGACATACAAAGTACCTCATTGATGTATCGAACACAGTAAAACAAGAGCAATTTTGTGTTATAGCCGTAGAAATATAATATTCCAAGATGATTCGAAAGCTGCATTGCTATAAAAACATCGGAAAACGACCAAGTGAAACATATGTTCATTCTCAAACCACAATTACAATAGCTGTCACGAACATTTCTTTGGAAGTTAAGAAATGTCTGCTTTCATGTTCAGAGTAGCCTAATTTTCCACCTGTTAATGTGACGTACTTGCAATTTACAGATGCATGTGCTAAGTTTCTTTTTCTTATGGGATATTCAAATGAAATCGGTACTGAATACTGATGATTCAGTCATTCTTGTAGGAATAAAAATCATTCAAAATACAAGAAGCCGAATGAAAATCGTATTGATATCATAAACCCTTTTTTTGACGATGTTTCTATTACTTATCGAGTACAGTTCTACTACTGCTGCGGTATCATAGAATTAATTGCGGTAATCCGTTTACTATACTTCACTTTTAATTATATACGGACGTTAGAAAGTTCGCAAAACGGTCATATTTTCCAGGTAAAACCGTGAGTGCGTTAACATCACCCAGGAAATTATTGGTACAAAATTATAAACCAGTGCAACGATGCTAATTGCCTAGCAATTTCTAGTCGTGATTTCAGTGTTTCTGCATTCGTCTTAAAAATAATTACATACTTCTTATACCAAAATCTGCCATTGGAATGCAGAACTGGGCACTAGGTGGTGAAAACAAAATTAGTAGAAATTTAAGCCCCCTAAATAATGTCAGATATTTGTTGATAAACATATGAAAAATTTCATACAGTAACTATATTTTATTTTTTCAATTTTTCATACAATTTTGTCACTGAATGAGGATTGATTGATCGCGGTGTATGATTTCACGTGTTGTGCCGCGTTGATCATGTCATGAAATATCGGGAATTTCAATGATTATTTAAAAAATGTACAGTGCTGTTAGGAGAGAACGGTTCGCGAAATTGAACAAGTTTGGGTTAATTCTTCAAAATGATTGAATAAAATGTTTTGCTGGAACAGGCACATTAGCAAAAATATTTCCAACACTTCTGGGTGTTTTATAAAAGCGGGGCAACTCGAAGGCGAGTTTTTTCAAATGGAACACCCAGTAATGTTCATTCGAAATTTATTCCGCTTAAGTTCAGCTCTACATCGCTGTAAAAAAAATTGAATTTGGTTGCGGCGTTGCCAAGTTATAATTGATAAACCCATTTTTACTACTATTGAAGGGTCATGTTCAATTTGGTATGGTATATTTATTTATTGAAAATTCGAAAATATTTTTGGCATACAGTAGTAGCAAGGTCTCACGTATACCAATCTAGTAATCTTGCGAGATAATCCTCTACAGGGTGCTAAAATTTTCATTCTGAATATTGTAAGATTCAGACGACGATCATAAGAATTTTTCAAATGGAACACCCTGTATTTTTCATAACAGATTTATTTCGGCATCATCCGCCTTTTAATCGCAGAAGAAAAAAATCAAAATCGGTTGCGGCGTTTTCAAGTTATGAGTAATTTCCTTATTTTTACTACTATTTCGGGGTAATTTGTACGTCATGATGGTTCCAATTTGATTTGAGTGTGGGAATATTGCTTGCCACATGATATTCGAGGTTCTTCATAGATCATTCTGGTATTTTTGTGATATGTGCATCGTCCAAATTTGAAATATTCCGTAATCTTGTTACTTATGATTCAAATAATATGTGAAACAAACAGACATGCCAAAAGCAACGCCTGTCTTTGAAAGAACTTCTACAATTCAAACAATGAAGAAGCGGATTGCGAAAATTAGGACAATTTTTTGAAATTTGGGCCATTTTTATTGTTGTTATTCCCACAATCCAAATCTCCATTTAACTTGAAGAAGGTAAACATGATACAAACAATATGTCTCTACTACGTGGCTCTTGGGAGGAAATTCAGCAAAATGTCGAATCAATCCAAGATATATTTGATTGTGGCGATGTTTGACAGGTCATTACACAAATATTTGTACCTTGACAGAGAGCTCGATATAAATTATATCAGAAAACGCTTTGTTGGTATCCTGTTTATTTTTTTATTATTATTTTGGAACATTTTTCCAATTTTCTATCAGCTCATTGAATTGAATTGTTCGAAAATAACAGATCATTAGGTTTTGTTTTATTGGGAGATTAGTTGCAAGAGGTTTCCTACTGAGATTCTTGTTGAAATAATGAAATTTGTTCAACTAGATTTGACACCAGTTGTTTGATTTTGTATTTTACTACGTTTTTATTAGATCGCTCTCGTATCTGTTTGTAGAAATTCTTAAAATGAATTTTTGACCTCATATGGTACTTGTGTCATTGTTAAAAAGTTACCAAATACTGCGTGCAGGAATTTTTGAAAAATTTCGAATAATATCAGGTTGTGTTGTGATATAAGTCTTTCCGCAATTGAAAATCGACATGAAATATTGTGATGAAGAAACACTGATGGAAGTTGGTATTAGGTTGAATCTGCCACCTTCTTCAAACCCAAATCTCATGGCTTATCTTGACAATGTGTGGTAACCCGGTATGAGGAACAATGAGACAATAATGATTCTTGAACCACAATAAACAATTTTCGGTTTGGCTTTGGCTATTTTCCACGAACAATCGATCACAAATAGAACTAACCATTCCAATTAAAAGGTCACATTGATGACTACGACTATACCATAATGGGCATATTTTATGCTAAATGGTGCGGGAGCTATTATTTCGATTGCATTGTTTCGTAACGCGAATCGAACAACCTTGTGCCTTTCTCTTGGGGGGTAAGTGAAGCGACAATCGCGCCCACGAATTTTTCTCAAGTTGGTTCTCCGAAAGCCAATCACTTTTCACTAAAGGCTAGTCAAACGGATTATAAAAATTGGTTTTATCAGAGATTATTATAATCTCTGGTTTTATGATGCTGAAACTGTTGAAAAATACAGTTCTCAACACACTTAATAGACCACTCATAATTTGACTATTTCGAAGACCTGTATTTTTTCGATATCAGATGTGATATTTGATTGGCTTCAAAGAGAGCTAGAACACTCTGAAAAAGTGCGCAGAACAAAACTTA
The DNA here is from genome assembly GCA_918026855.4 of Phaedon cochleariae. Lineage (NCBI taxonomy): Eukaryota > Metazoa > Arthropoda > Insecta > Coleoptera > Chrysomelidae > Phaedon > Phaedon cochleariae. The sequence goes on along the minus strand of OU896709.1, from coordinate 14,863,297 downwards.
CACAGGGTGTTGAGTGGAACAATTTTACTATGGTCTACATTTCCAATGCTGCCCGAACTCGAGAAATTTTTGATCTGATCAAAAGTCAGTCATATTTCATATTATGATACACTGTGACCCAATCTCGGGACGTTTTCGTAATTTCTCTTTAATTGGCCCTTGGAACAAAAATTTGATTTTTTTTTGAAAGTCTTGCATTTCTTGAATTTTTTCTCTAGAACTCCACTTGACCTGAATATTGGGAAGAACTGTTCTCATGTTTTGTGGAATATACAGGATGATAAGAAGATAGGACTAAATCTCATTTCAGTAAAAAAAAAAATCAAAAACGGTGACTAAAACCATGGCCCATTCGATTCAGTATATTCAGAAACGACCTTCTCGATATCCATTATTTATTTTAGACTATGTTTTCGAAAATGCACCTCTAATTGAAATTCAGGTTGAAAATTCTCAATTCAAACTTGTTTCCTGATATCGATGATTCTTATCAACTGATTTCTAATATTTATTGTCCAAGTATGAGACACAGAGTATTTTTGTTCAAAATTACATAAGAAGTCGATCACATAAAAATTTTATAGAAGTAAAGAGAGGTGGAAAATAACATTTATAACACTTCATACGCACTAAAACTATTCGAAATGGGCTCTATTGGCGAAATATGACATTAGTGAATTCCTCAGCATTATGAAGATCCAACTAAAAAGTCCTATATCTTGAATTTCAGTACTTAGTAGGGCCTCCCCGATTTGAGAAACCTCATGAAATCGGTTTGGCATACAAGATTCTACGAGGTTGTTGATGAAGTCTATTGATATTGCCTCCCACTCTTCTGATACAGCTTGGATAAGGTTGTCATTATTTTGAGGTGCCTGGTGCCTCTCGCCTTCCCGATAGGTTAAGTTTCATTCGGCTCCACCAATGTTCAATCGGATTCAGATCTGGAGATAATGCTGGTGAACCACATTCTTCTAACATTATTGTTTTGTAGAGTTTGTAATTTGTCAGATAAGTTGTGAAACACTCAGTATATTGAACAACAATTTTCTGTGTCTCAAACTTGGGCAATAAATATTGGACATCAGTAGATAAGAATCATCGATATCAGGAAACAAGTTTGATTTGAAAATTTTCATCCTTCATTTCAATTAGAGGTGAATTCTCGAAATCGTCTCGAGTTAATAGTCTAATATAAATAATGGATATCGAGAAGGCTGTTTCTGAACATACCGAATCGAATGGGCCATGGTTTTGGTTTCCGTTTTTTTTTTACTGAAATGAAATTTTGTCTATTTTCTTATCATCCTGTATGTTCCACAATGGTGCTTTTTTCGTCTTTCATCGTCCTCCACAAAACATGAGAACAGTTCTTCCCAATATTCAGCTCAAGTGGAATTCTCGAGAAAACATACAAGAAATGCAAGACTTTTGAAAAAAAAATCTAATTTTTGTTCCTATGGCCAATAAAGGAGAAATCACGAAAACGTTACGAGATGAGGTCCCAGTGTATCATTATATGACTGACTTTTGATCAGAAAAAAATATCTCGAGTTCTGGCAGCATTGGAAATGTAGACCATATTGTAATGGTTCCACTTTACACCCTGTGCAAGTTTTGTTTTGCGGACTTTTTCAGAGTGATCTAGCTCTCTTTGAAGCCGATGAAATATAACATCTGATATCGAAAACCGCATGAAGATCGGTCAATTTTTTCAAAAAAATACAGGTCTTCGAAAGAGAGTCAAAATATGAGTGGTCCATTTAGTGTGTTGATAACTGTAGTTTTGCCTCCGTCAACGATGCTTTGAAAACTCATTCTGTATATCGCTACGTTGAAGTCGGAGACAAACCCCCCAAAAGTCGCTGGGTTGACAAGAGCGAGACCTACAGCTTATAGTGGAACTTGGACCACTCATAGGGCGCCGAGATGCTGCCAGGATTGAAACCGTAAAGCAAATATTTTTATTTGTAGAGGAGAGAAAATCCCAAATAAAATGATAATTAAAATAATGATACCTCAAAATTGGAGCTGTTGGCTCAACTTTGTTTCATTCCCTTTAAGTGACAGGTTATAGACTAGTTGATGAATCCGACCAAACGAACAACGCGATATTGCCTTTATCAGGAATTATTTTTCATGAACTTAATGGTTTATCAAGATGCATCATCAAGATTTAATAGTTTCTCATAATTCTAGCCCAAGAGTCATTAACAGAATGGTGTATACCAAATGAATTTTTTATCTATGCGAATATTCGAGAGTCGGTAGTACCTCGATGACTCATGAAATTTTTGGAACCGACCAGAAAACCTGCAGTTTCGATGGAGCTATAAAAATATGGGGATTCTCATCGGAGTCACAAAGCCAGGAAAGTTTGTTTGATTGAAAATATCATCTAAACCTCAATTATTACACAATCATTATATTTATGTTTGGAAAAACTGACTGGATCATTCATTTCTCAAAGTTTTCGGTATTTTCTCTCCTTGATCCTTTGATCGATATTCTCAAGTTAAGCTCGTATTGCATTTTTATTTTGTGGAAATTTAGGTTCAAGCATGCATGAACATTTTGAAATACTCTTCAACTATTGCTCAGGCAAAGCATAGTTTGAAATATTTGAGGAAATGAATATTCAAGGGAAACTAGAGCCTGTTGAGAATGTTCTAACCATTTTTGATTACACTATATTATATTAGTAAATTCTAACTGATAGTCACTTACATGTTTGAATTCTAACTGATAGTCACTTACATGTTGGAAGAAGTGAAAATATAGGAATTGTGTACACAAATATTGAATTAAGTTCGAGTCATTTTATTGATTGAAGCTGACCCGGCAAACGTTGTTTTGCTATTTACATTCTTTCTTGAACATATTTTTTCAGTTGAATATTTAACAACACACTTTTATCATTTCATTTTCTACTTCATTTTAGTTTGGATATCTAGGAAAGCATATTTCATTAGTTTTTCGAAACACTATTTATTACAAAGCTCGTTCGACATATTGAATCCGCCATCTTGAATTTCCAAACCATCAGATTTGATCTGCCATCTTGAATTTCCAAAATGTTATGACAACATCATAATATCCGAACCCGAAAACCTCCAAATACCAATTTTGAATAGAATCGGATCATAATCTCAACACTCGTTCGCCACTTTGGATCCGCCATCTTGAATTTCTTTTTTTTTCTCATTGGAACTTTCTCCTGACTAACAAACGCAACAAAAAATGATTTAGTAATCGGTCAAGCCGTTTACGATTCTATGAAGGACATACAGACAAACATTAATTTTTATATATACAGATTATTTTCAAATACTTTCGGAAAATGAATTAAGTCGAACGGGAAGATCTCACAGTGGCAGTAGACGCAAAAACTACCACCAATCTACAAGATAGTTTGTTATTTTCACTTTTGATATCGAATATTTCACAGCTAATACAGCTATGCTTCATTTCTTCATCACTGGAACTAGAAGTAGATACTAGTGGTACTATGAGCCTGTTGTTTCTGATGAATCAGAATCACTATCGGATAATGTCTTCTAAGATAATATTATTAATCACTACATCCATAATTTCAACGTGAGTAAAGAAGATAATATTGATAATGATACTTTATGTCTTCTAAGATAATATGATTAATCACTCCATTCATAATTTCAACGTGAGTAAAGAAGATAATATTGATAATGATACTTTATGTCTTCTAAGATAATATGATTAATCACTCCATCCATAATTTCAACGTGAGTAATGAAGATGATATTAATACTGAGAATGATGAAAATAAAAACCAACAAAACATCTAAAATCGAAAGATTATAGGTTATGGTTATGTTTTGCTGCCAGTGCCAAAGTACTGCTACTGTTCACTGTTCCTAAATTGCTCACTGTGGCCAGTAATCTCAGCGATATGGGAACATGACCATTATCTCTTAAATATTAGTATATGAAAGGATTCCGTCTGAAATTGATATCATGTATGTTATAAACAAAAGTTTGGTAATGGCAGAGGTGATAACTGTTAATGCAAGTCTGTTTCGAAATGAAATGCATTGCATAATGATTAATGCTTTTTCATGTTTATGCTACTCGAACAGTTATCGAGTTGGTTTATTGACATGATGAAGACATTTTTAATGTCGAATACGCCTGACCAATGTGGGTCTTTGATTCTATTGCAACGATGTTCAGGTTCTACCTTGGCGAAAAATATTGCAATGTTCAGGGGTTCAACTTTTACGTATTGTTTGTTTTTATATGACATTTCATATTTGTTTCATTTAACATTCCAGAAATATTATCCATTTTCTTTTCAATTAAGATGTGGATACACAAATTTTTCCTTATTTCATAGTTTGAAATTGTTTTTTTCTGAAAACTGATTCTAAATTGATAAATTTATGTTAATTTGATAAGGGTTTCTGAAAAAAGATCATAGAATTTTTGGAAAAAATAATCAAAGGTTGATATTGTACAGTTGTATTCAATAAAAAAGCGTATATACATGTATTGGAAAGATAGGCCAACGTCATCCTAGTTCTAGTTGTGTAAAACTGGCTCAGCCAATGCTTTGTATTTTTGACCACCTATGACAACAACTGTCAACATTTGGTAAACAATCATTCCCTATAGCCTGTTTTACGCAAATAGGATGACGTTAATTTATCCCTTTAATACTTGTTCGTTTTTTTTTAAATACAACTGTATCTATCAACTTTTGAATGTAAAATTGATGGAAAAACCCTTTGAGAAAATTAATGCTTTCAGAAAAACCCGGATAGATATATGTATATATAATCTTCATCTATAACGTGTTCAGTCAAGCTACATGATCTTAAATTCCTTCTACAATCACTTTTGTGTGAAGTGATTCTGCCTTTGAGCATTCTACAAGCTTGACCAATGTATACTAGATTACAATCATTGCAAGGAATTTCATAAATAGTATTCGATCTATTTTTGACTGGTACAGAAGTTCTCAATTTGGTATGGAGGTGAAATATTGGTCACAACGACTGCTTCCCACTAATATTCCTCAGAATATATCCTATAGAACAGTCACGATAGCTTCCTCTTATTGTATATATCTATATCATTTTTTATACATTTGCTTTTCAAAAAAATCAACCTCTACCTGAAAGGAATCAGTCAAAAGCTGGTTATCAGGTAGGAACTTTAGCGGGTGAGAAAGGCGAATGGTAGAATTTGAGATTTTTCTTTTCCGTATTCTAAATTGTTGATTTTATTTCCTTATTTCTCAAAAAAACCTCTTTCATGCTTATTTTATATAGATTTTAATATTTTGTGGCAAACCATTTCTCAAATGAGTCTTATGAAAGTTTCAGTGAAAGTGCTGCGAGATTAATTTTGTTAGCTTCTTTTCCATTGTCAATTCTTCGTAACATTCCATTTGATATAGGCATATGGTACATGTGGAAAAACTTGACACCTATGAAAAAATTAATACTCAACAATAGTTTATGATTTCTTCCTGCAGACATATTGATTTGCATACAAGAATCGCCATATCCATTGAAAAAAATAATGCGATGCCAAGGTTAATTAAATATCGAGTTACTCACATTTCTTGCATGGACAATATTTATGAACCATAATGACCTGACCATTCACCCGCGTAGTTACAAAAACACGTTGCCAATACACGCCACCATTGATTTATCGATTGTTATGTTATAGAACGTTTGAGTTTCATAGGAATTTTATAAGAATAATGAGTTACTATCGGACAGTCCACAAGGATAAAGTAAAATTGATTCTTATCATTGCTACGCACTTCTCATGTTACGATATTGCTGGTGGTACTGTCGACATCAAGTAATTTCGAAACGCATTACAGTTTTGCAGTTGTCTGGAACTGTCAATAAATTTAGGAACGATTCGGGCAGTGAAATGATCAGATCTTATAACAGCCCAGTGTTGAAACAAAACAAATACGAAATATAACCATATTCATCAACTTCTACAATCATCTGATTCAACTTGATACCAGTGGCGGCTCGTGACTTTCATGACAGAGGAGGCTGAATGATATGAGATTTATTGTGAAAACAACTCTCTACTCACCCAAATCAATAGCTTCAATGACATTCTGTTAACCAGTTAACCTGAACTCAATACTTGAAGAGATGTGTTCCTGTGATTTGCTGACTTTCATGACAGAGGAGGCTGAATGATATGAGATTTATTGTGAAAACAACTCTCTACTCACCCAAATCAATAGCTTCAATGACATTCTGTTAACCAGTTAACCTGAACTCAATACTTGAAGAGATGTGTTCCTGTGATTTGCAGTGTATCCAATCCGCGAGGCAATTTTTTCCAATCATTATATCCTAATCGCCCTCAACATGACTTATCGGTTGAAAATTATACGCAGTACCAACAAAATAGCTTATTTCTTACCTCAGATCCCGTCAACCAGATATATTTTTTATAATTATCAGAATTGAACGAACGATTTTGTTTGTTACCTGTTACAATCAGATTTTTTAATTCAATTTATCTTCACAAGACAAAGCACTGAATGGGTTCACCAAATAGTATTCCACTAAGTCGCAATCGTTTAAACCACTCATTTTTCAGAAATTTATAGAGCCCCTAACCATTAACCTAACATAAACATAAACAATGCACTCGCGCTGGATTTTCCGCAATTCGCGATGCGACACGACAAACACGTGCTATTCGGGCGTATTCGGACATTTGCATTGCGCGCGTGGGTTTCGAATTGTGAAGGAGTCTAGCCTCCTATAGATAGAATAGAATAGAATAGAATAGAAAAATATTTATTGTAATAATATAATTATTACAAGAGGGGTACGTTCGCATAAACACGTTCTTCCACGCCCCCTTTACCAGGTACATTCAAGTTAAGATAATTTCAAAAAACAAAAATCTAATATCAAATACATAAAAACGATCTAAAATTAATGAAAAAAACAAACAAAACAAATAATATATATACACATTTATATCATTCTAAAACTATCACAGATGGTTTGATTCATTGGATTGTCTTGCTAGTAAACTATCCCTGAATAATGTTTTGAAAGAAACAAATGACCTACCTTGCAACATATCAAAATTATCGATATTATTCATGAAACTGACTGATAGATGAGCAAAGCAATCTTCAAATTTTGATGTTTTGTGTTGGTGAATATCGTATCTCCACATATTTCGAAGTTGTCGATCATGAATTTCATTTCTTGGGATAAGATAATTATGCAAATATTCTGGTTTTTTGTCAGTATAGATTCTGAAAATATATACAGCAAAAAACATTTGATATCTGTAATTTGTTTCAAGATGTTTATTATCATTGTAAATAGCAGTAACATGATCAAACTTTCTTACGTTGTATACGAATCGCATACAAGAATTCTGAGCCAACTGCAATTTATTTTTAAGTTCAATTGTCAGGAAGCTGTAGTATAGATGTTGCCAAGTTGAATATTTTAGGCGTGATTTGCAGACTTCAACGTGTGATGCGTGGGCAAGCACTGATGCCAATTCAAAAATATTTACCTAAAAACGGGAAGTAAAATCAAAATCCATGTATTTTGGTGTCCTTTCAATGAGAAAGTATAGATAATATCAGTTTAAGGAAAATCTCTGAGGAGGCTCAGCCTCCGTTGCCTCCTCTGAGGAGCCGCCACTGCTTGATACATTTTGAAACATGAAACTGGTACTGTACCCTCCTCAGTATAACTCGTCCGATGGAAATTTTGAGAGCGAACCGATGTCGAAAAATGATTTGCACTGTCTTGCAAAACTTGCTTAATACTCGGTGAGAGTTCGAATTACGAATATATCTTATCTCAATGAGGTTGATTCTTGAATTCATAGATTCTTCGGGTATAAGTGATGATGAGGGATCACTTAAAAGACTGGTATAGTGCATCCAAAGTCAGTTGGAGCGCCTCGATCAAGGACGGACTTCAAGTGAACCGACAACGCAGGGCATTGGTTTTTGCTGGAGTTGCTCCAATCTCCAATAGCCGAGTGAACTATTTTTTTTATTTCTTGAATAGAATCATCACTCGAAATACCTTTCAATTCCATATTTTTTGAGAATTTTTCGGTGCCAATATCATCAATAATGCCACGGTAATTTTACCGCCAGTAGAAACAGATGCCGCGATTTCGTAAGTAGGGGAAGACCATAGCACAGTTGCCATGTGTTGAAATACGATTGGGAACTCTAGACATATTAGTTATTCAATAATTAATCAATTCAATTGTCTCAAAATGGTCCCTAATGATTTATGGCTTATTGTTAATAATGAATTTGTGTAAGTAATAATTATATTAATTCACACTAGAGGATATTTGAATTGGTGACCCTGCGTCTTCGAAATGGGTGATATACCCGAAGCGTAGAGTTGTCCCAGTTGTCAGCAGACCGAGAGCGGCTGATGAGACCTGGTGGGTCGAAACAGTACTGTCTCGCTCCTGCTGACAATTGGGGCAACTCTGTTCATCCTAGATCTCTTAGTTATGAGATTTAGCAGTTGAATAGGTGGTAGAAAAATTCCACTCAAGTATGTCAGGTAGTGCCATCTGTCAGCAGAGTGATTTACTTGTAGTACCACTCTGTAGCGTATAGACGTAGGGGTCTGTACGTGTGACTATAGATGGCAGAGCCATACAGTGTATGTCGCGATATCTCTGTATCCTACCTCAGAGCTTTGCCACAAGATGGGTACAACATGACTACAACTTCATGTTATACCCTGTGAATTGGTGAACGTGACAACCCCGCGCACGACTTGTGGGCGTGGTCTTGTCAGTTCTCAGCATTCAGCACGATGTTGGCAAGTCTCCAACATTCACATAGTATTTTGTTATGGAAAATAAGAAATATTTGGACATGCTGGTTGCTCGAAAATGTCAGGAATGTTCTATAATGTCATCCTATTATGTTTTATTCAACGACAGGACTCAAACATCTTTTTGATAACTTGAATATAATTGGTGACTTGACGACCTTGCTTCATGAGTGGAAATGGAAGATTATCTGACCAATAACGAAACAGCATAAAAACTGACGTTACATTTGAAATGAGCTCTGAAATTCAACGATTTTGAAAAATGCATTATTTACATAAAAAGCGTCAGAAGTATGGCAAAAACTATTTTATCTACTCCTATTAAATTATATATCAATGATTCAACTGCCTTTGTACAATTAATAGTATCTATAAACAAACAGCGTGAGTTATAATAACTCTCGCTACTATAACTCACTATAATACTTACATCGAGAAAGGCTCTTGGAATTATTTACGAACCGAAAATCAAGATGGCTCAGTACTTTTGTACAAGCCAGTTGGCCGAAAGGGAACAGTCCATTATTGTTATTGAGGAGAGTGATGTCAATTGAATAATTTTGACGTTTTCAAACTAGGCTGATACAATTATTGTGATTTTTTTGATGAATTCAGATAGTGAAGATGGATTATCATTTGAATTTCCATATGGAAAATATCACTCACAAAGAATGGCATTGAAAAATTTTGAGCAATGGGGAAAGACATTGCCACATTTCTGAAATTACCAGACTGTAATTTATATACAGGGCATTGTTTTCGCCGCTCGTCGGCAACTTTATTAATAGATGCCATACGGCACTGAAACGCCATGGCGGTTGGCGATCAACTACTGTGGCTGAGGGGTACGTTGATGATTCCGAAAAGAATAAGACAGATACTGCAAATAAAATATACAGTTCTATTACAGCTCAATCAGTTAGTACATCAACAACATATATGCAACAAACACAAAAAGAAACAATAAACTTCCATAATTCAGTTCCAACTTCCAACATATTCAGTTTACTGTTAACTTCACAGTTAATTTTTTCAATAAACAATATGCGAGTGATTGAATCTAAAATTTGTATTAAGTATATCAAGATTTGTCAATAAAGTTCTTTCTCTGTACTTGTAACTTAGGATTCATTGTAATAGTCGTAGATAAAGTATAGTATTCAACTTGCGGTAATGGTCATAACTCACTTGATGAATTACAGCACTCGCCTGTGGCTCGTGCTGCAAACTTCATCTGCGTGAGTTATGACCTACATTACCGCTCGTTTAATAATATACTATTATGTTCCTAAGGACACATTGGAATTATTGAATGCTGATAATTTATTATCAGTCCACCCGACCATCGACTGGAAATACTATTCATAATGAAACATCATTCATCAACCTTGTTTAAAAGGAAAACAATTTTTACGATATGTCATATGATCATAGCTCCTGTGGATTAGAACACGGTCTAGACCTTTCTACCGTGTTCGTATTTTTTGTAAAATAACCCTGTGGTGAACGGCCAATACCAAACTTATTCAAATATATAAAGTAAAAGTAGGAGATATTTGGACTACATAACCACTTAGTCCCTCAAAAAGGTTTCCTGTTAATTCGGAACGATAATACTCACTGATCAGTATATACATGGTGTTTGTTTATATTGTACTCAATAGCCATCTCATTTGATATTGGTCTCACAGAAACGTAGAAATGGGCAAAAATGAAGTTTTTTTTTATAGGCATTCAAAATATAGTACTAGAAAATGCAAAAAAGTATTGTAAACCTAAAAATTTTACATGAACTGTTATTTTCTAAATGGAACACCCTGCATTTTATTTTATTAAACGGTAGAGCTCTTTCTTCTGATTTCAAATATATATAATTTTTTTAAATTTATCTTTGTCAGTTTTCGAAAAATATGGATTCTGAGGCAGCTAGCTGTAGAACGCCAGATATCACAGCATAACCTCAATAAAGGTTTGCAATGTTTTTTGCTTTTTCTAGTACTAGATTCTGAATGCCCATAAAAACTATTTCACTTTTGCCAATTTCAACGTTTCTGTAAGACCAGTATTAACTGAGATATATATTGGAGTAAGATTATTTTTTTTGAATTTCGGAACAATTTTTAATTGTATTATTTATCCGCGATAACCCGAAGTTAATATTTGAACTTTGCTATCCGATATCGGTAAAATGGCGTATGGTTGAAAACATTTAAAGTCAAAGATTGCAACATATCCAAAATTTCAGTTCCTCGTGATTGAACTATCAGAAAACATATTTTCGCCAATTCAGCCATTACCTGAATAGCTTTGAAATAGATGTTGAATTCAGAGCAAATCACGCCCATTTAGAATAAAAATATTTGGAATTGTGTACGAAATCGTGTATATACCACACCTGTTGGGTTACTACCTATCTAGACTAATAGCGTACGATCTTGTTGCAAAGTTACTACCATTGTTTTCAAATTGCCAATAGCTGCAATGAAGGAATTTATCGTTTATTGTGAATTTCAGTTATTTACGATCGATTGTTGAATTTTGTTATCCAATCGATTATATCACGATTATTGTGATAATGCATCAGATGGTCTAATTACTGGTTATTGGACAATTGGACATTTAAACTTTTTACACATTCTTCATATCAGAAATATTTTCTCAATAGATGAAGAAGTAATGATTTTAGCTTGTACTTGCGCTTACCCACAGGAAGAAAAAACAAAAATGAGTAGAATTTTCTTTGCTTCATTATTGGATATGAGTCATGTCAAGTTCTAATTCAATCTTCCATGACACACTCATCATAAAAATGTTGTAAAACAGGGAGAAACAAAGTTTGAATGCTATAAAATTTCAATTGTATCAGCTAGTTTAATATACTCGAGTTTATAGATGAATAATTCTGGTGTGTTATAATTAATTTATAATATAAATAATAATAATAACTACAAAAATACGGAGGAGTATTGAATGAATTCCCCTCTAAATATAATTATTTTAATGGAGAAATACAACAAAACAGTTTTGCCAGTTGTAATTCTACAAACTACATTATTTGAAGCAATAATTTAAAATACATAATTCAAAAACAAAAGAGTAGAAGAGAGCGTATATATATAGATTTCCTTAGAGGTATGTGTAAATATTCCTAATAAAGAGCTGAAGAGAAATGGCCTTGATGTGTGCGACATGTCAATTCGAATTCCTGATCTGCTGAAATTGAACAACGGCTGTACGTTGATTGATATGTCCATGTTTGGTGTTACGTCAAATGAGAAAGTTTTCGAGTACATATGGAAATGAACTGGATTTGTTTTATATTGAATTATAATAATTACTCGATAAATCAATCATTATAAGTTCTCATGTAATTAATATACAGGGTGAATCATGAGGAACTGTACATACTTCTACCGCGAATAGAGTCCCTTGAGGGTAATACCTAATGACCATCAGAAAGTGTCTTCTTCACTTCTTTTCCATTATATAGGGTGAATTATGACATTTTGGCAAACACATCTTTTGGTCATAACTTTCCAACAGATCTTTCGATTCGTCTGAATTTTTTATGGATTATTCCCTTACTGCTCTCTAATCGACTGACTTATTCAGAATCGGGAAAATCCAGGACCCTCCTCGTGGTAGGAGTATAACAGTTCCTCATGACTAATCCTAATATATATATATATATATTTATTTCGATCACTAGGTAGTTCCAGTGGATATGCATTTCTTGAAACCATTCATATTTGTGAATGTTCATGAATTTAATATGAACATTGTTTGTAGGATTAAATATATTGAATATTTTTGCAATACAAATGAATGAGGCTGCAAAAAGTCGTTATGATCTTCATAGATTCAGAAAATGAAGAAGCAATAGAATTTTAATTTACTCAGCCAAATTCATTGCGTGAATACTACTTGATCTGATAATAGCCATCTTGACCTCAGCAAAAACCTCATGATTGTCGGGATAGACAAATTGGCACCTTTGCGTATGAAGAATCACATTGGCGTTTTAGAGTAGTCAAATTCAATAAGCAATAATTATTGGTGATGCACATCATCACTCCGTATTCAAAGCTGTGTGATTATTTATAACAATATTGAAAGAATAAACAAACAAATTATATATGAATCGTCAGATTTTCTTAAATGTTTATTGAGTCAGTATCGATATGAAACAATCCATCAAACATAAATCTCCAAGTCGCTGCGCTTTTTTAAGACACTCTATATAAATGAATCTTAAATCATTGAAAAGATCGAATGAAATCCTACAACTTATGCATTGAACATTCTTTTGTTGTTGTTGTGAAGAAGTTACGAGGTGGGGGGGCAACGGACTTTGAGTCCTCACTGTTTATCAGCACGGACCCTAGTTCCTAGTGTTTTTTGTATGTCAACAACATTTGGAATAGTTAATTATTGTGTTTATTATAAACTTTTCAACAATTTCATTGTGAACTATAATTGCTTACAAAATGGAAAATTCCGGGTGATTTTCGGCCACCTGGCATCTTACGCATTCCGGTTGTCTCCTGAGGTGCTTAAGGTGGGCACATTAATAATCATTCGATTTTCAACCAGATTCATCATCCTGACACTGGTGGCTTTTACAAAAGGCTGTCATGAGTGAGTGATTTACGATTAAAAAAAATAAACGTTTAACCCGATGTCACGGCCTTAATGAACGACGTTGCAAAATTCCTTATTTTCGACGTGCAATTCGTATTGTTGTGAAGTCGGCCGGGTATTGTTCGGAAACCGAGGACGTGAACACGAGATGTAATGATGAAAAAATAACAACATTCAGATCTGCTTCGAACAAAGACGCGTATGACATTGTCGACGAATTTTCCCAGGACAAGAGCCGAGCTCTAGATTACTGTGTTTTGTAAGTTGGTAAACAATAGATGGTTGATTTGATTTTTTTCCTTGGGTGGTCTAGAATGTTGGTCGATTTTGGTCCCCCCTCATTAAGGATCAATACGATGCAGTTTCAACCACCTATTAAATGAAAAAATAATTAGGTTCATTTTGATAATCTTTCGAGCTGTCGCCGGTCTGACCCAAATACGTCGAAGAGTCGGAAGAATGTAGAAAAAGCGTCGACTGAACGTCGAAAGAACGTCAATGAAAAGACGAAAGTACGACAGAGTGTCAGACTGATTTGGAGAAACCGTATATAGACTGAACATCTAAAAAAGATAACGAAGAATACTCTAATGCGTCGAAGATCGAAGAAGCGTTTATAAACTTCATGTAAACGACTCGATACTGTTAAAGCTTTGGAAAAACGTGGGGAAAGCATAGACTGGACGTTGGCAAAACGTAAAAAACGTCATGAAAAATAGTCTGAACATCGACAATACATCGAAAAAACTTAACGAAGAAGAGTAATGCGTCGAAGAAGCGTTTATAAACTCCAAGTAAACGACTAGCAACTGTTAAAGCTTTGGAAAAACGTAGGAAAAGCATAGAATGGACGTTGACAAAACGTCGAAAAACGTCATGAAAAATAGTCGAGTACGCCAAGGTCGAAGAAACGATGAAACAAGTCACGCAAACGACCCGCATTTTTTTATCTTTATTTCTTGGAACGCCCAAAAGAATATTCCTTTAATGTTCGTGGAACTTCGTGCGTACCTAGGGAGAATAGGGAGAGGAGGTATGTGTTGGAATTTCCATTGCTTCGGCGTTCTATAGTCGAAAGAGTTCTGGTAGAGCGTTGCTCGACATATTTCAAGGTTAACGACGAAAGGATGTTCGGACTAGGCCTGTCGAGTTCGTATGACTGATATTGCTAGTGATGGAATTATAGCAGAGATTTCCGAGGAACATCTTCCGTGGAAGTATCTATAGAAAAATGAAAGGTTGCCGACTTTTCTACGGTGTTCTAATTCGGTCAGAGAGTTAGTGAGTGTGGCGAAGGGCTCTTCTCTGGATGGAATCTAAGAGCATCAGCTTATGTTTGGGTGCTGAACCCCATGCATACGTATCTGTGCATTGTAGATCATGAGGTTTAAAGTCGATTTTCGCACGGAACAATAATCCGTTTTTTTATGCAATAAATCGTTGACTGAAGTAGTAACAATTTGGGTGCCAAAATTGTATTTTTGTGGAACGCATGCGTCCAAACGTCAGAAAAACATAGAAAAACGTCTATAAATCTCCGAACAACGTCACGTTTTCGTCAAAGATAAAAAACGTTGAATGACTTTACGTATACGACTCGCATGCGTCAAAACGTTGGAAAAAAACTTGGGTAAAGCGTCGTCTAAACGTCGGTAAAACGTCGAAAAAGCGTCAGGAAAATGTATCTTAGTGTCTCGTAAACGACTACCTCGAAACTAACTTGAATGTGTCGGAAGATCGAAAAAAACGTTTCAAAACGTCAAGTAAACGGCTGTCATGCGTCAAAACGTTAGAAACATGCTATGAAAACGACGCGCCTGTGTCGAAGCGATATTTTTTATAAAAATTAACACATGCTCGTCGTTTCATTGACGTTTTACTGTTTTTTGGATTGACGTAATCTAGTCTTTCTTTCATCATTTCACTGTATATTTCAGGAAGATTCTCATAAAAATCGTTTACATAATCTAAATCTAATTTAAAAATAATTCTCACACTTATACAGTTGAGAGATTGTCCACAATTCTCCGAATACCGATGGAATTATAACCATTTTTGGAATCGTCTCGGTCGGCGTTACACTTGAAAATCCATAGAAATTGGAAAAACTTCAAAAACGATAGGATTTCCATACCTCTTGTCTGTTGTCGAATTTTACGCTTCAAAATTCATATTTTATACCAATAGAACCATAACTAATATGTGATATTATAAAAACGGTTACCACACATCAAAGACTCGTTGTGTATAATTATTAGGCTTCGCATCTTCATCATTTACCTAATTATGAATAATAGTTCATGAATTATTGAACAGTTCACAGCTCATCAATACCGAAACCTTCGCTCGTGTTTCATCTTTATATTGCAGTTTTTCCACGTCTCATCTGAATTGTGATGTGTGAGCATCGCCCTGAATATTGTTACTCGCACATGCTTTTCTAATTATGATTTTTCCATAATGGATCGACCTACTTCTTCAAACATTGTCTTCGTGTGAAACTATAATATGGAGAAATCAATTCGAATGCATTTTCATTTGGTTATTGTTGATGGTATTTTACACCTTTATAGTAAACCTGATAAATTTTTAGAAATTTTCTATACAGTTACTCAAAATGTTTGGGATTCTCTCTCTTCGTCTCTATAAGTGAAAATATTAGTAATATTTCGATATACTTGTAGTTAGGTTTGATCCGAAAAGCATCTTCAGGAGAGAGATTGAAAATAGTCAGTTATAATCTTCTCCTGAAGATGCTAACATAGTTAGCGAAACACGTGTCGAGGCGTTAAAAATATCAGTTTGGTTAGTGGTGAAAAGTGTAGTGTGATTATCGTGCCAAAGGTTCCAGTGTTCGATATATGAATGGATCGTGTGAAAAGTATTCAATAAAAAATTGCGATATTCAATGACAAGAAACATGTTCGTTGCATATTCGATTCGATGATACATCATGTCCAAATTTATAGTTAAAATCTTTGAGATTTCAGAATTAGCTGATACACATATTTTAAATGTTGGATTATTATATAACACTATATAGAAAGCATTGCAATGTGTTGCCATTGCAAATTGTTTATTTATATTGGTTAAACAAAATAATTCGTTAAAGTGATCCACTTTCCTTTGTAGAGTGTTTCATTCCATTTTTATGTAATGGACAGAATGGACTATTGGTATGGGAATGAGCTAGCATTATTGGAGAGATAGATAAACCTATTCATTGACGGATTCCTGTCACTTTCAGTTTTAGAATGATGGAATGCGATATATTTATGTTTGCTTGAAAGTTGAAGTATGATTATGCTATGATAATACGTTTGAATAATTGAACGTCATTCGAAATTCTGATCTTATCATTAATAAATGCGGTCATCAATTATTACTAAGTTATCAAGACTTCTGTGAATCTGAAATGCAAATATAATCAAATACCTTGTGAAATACATATGGCTTGTGCTAGATTTCAGTTATATAAACTGTGTTTTAATGAAAAAATTGTTCTAAAATTGTTGTTCTAAAATTGTTCTATCCGTCATTCGGAAGGAAGAACATTTTTTGAAAATCATGTTTTATTTTTAATTTTCTTGTTCATTCACAAAATGTAATTAACCATCAATATTATACAATATTTTACAAAAACTGAAACATGCCTCTTCAAAACAATCGAAATAATTGAAATCCGCCAACAACATTGTATAACAATTTGTCGGATTCGATAGCATTTATATCTCAGCCTTTTCAGGTTTGAAATTTTATGTATTTAACCGCACCCTATATCTTTATAGATATTTTGGGTTTATTTCTGACATTTTTTTAGTGCTATAGTGTTTGTTTCTATCAGATGTGTTCAAAATTTCATGGGCATTTTTTCTTCAATTAAAATAACAAATAGTTAACAAGCCTTATACATAGTCCGCTCGCTTCGAAGTAGGAAAATATTTGGCATGCCAACATACGAATCCCACCTTGGAAATTTTGTATATAATCATGCTAATAGGACTATAAACAAATCTTGATATTCTCATACGACCTTGTTATCGAATTTCTTTTATCATTCAAAAAACCCTGGCACAATAAAAAATATCCTCAATTGGCGACTGACTAGTTGTTTGAAAAATATTTATTGAGTAGACAATTCCAAATTCCAATCTCTGCGATTCATTTTGAAATCGAATAAATATACAGTCGACCCATTCGTTCGAGTCACCCTGTAAAATATTTCCTTATTAATTGGTGTGTGTAAATTGTAAAGGTCATTTAACTGTGTGTAAATTGTGAAACTCCATGAACTGTATTTCTCACTTCAATTTTTAAAAAGATTTCAAAAATCCATATAGGCGTTTTGAAATCATTTTTTAATAGGTACAACAGAAACAACAGTGGCGAAATGTTGAGGTCTATTTCGTCGTGAAGTACAAATTTTGAGTTCGTTGAATTGAATAGTGCGGTCAGCTATTCGATAATATATATATATAGGGCGTTCGATTTGGTTTTGGTCAAATTCTCAATTTTACTCCAAAGATCATCTCGTGGGAATTCGAAAGATTCCATTTCGAAAATTTTGAAGATATATAATAAGCATTTTTATGAACATAGTAGTGCCTACTCGAAATGATTTATCTAAAAATTATAAATTCCGATTCAACATTGAAATTGTGTAATGATCAATAGGTCAGTATTTATAATAGTTTCGATAAATACATATAATACAAAAATCTATACCTACTTCACATAATATTATATCGTTTTGTGTTGCTCAAGTAAAATGATAATAACGTAATTGTACGATAATTTCGCACTAAACCATGGATCACGTAAAGACAACGAGGTGTGTTTTATATCTGATTCCAATTTGGACTGTGACATTTCAGAAATAGCTAAATACCAATAAACCTCGTCTAGATCGGCGTTGAACTTAACATACATCCGAGGATTTATGTGAATGTCGTGGTATTCAACGATTTCATTGTAATTTTGAAAATGCATACTTTAGGTATACAGGGATTTCGCCTTGAGAGATGATTCGATAGTCGTTGATCAAGAGGTTATCGAGGAAATCAGTATTCTCAAATTATATTAATTCATCTGTGATGCAAATTGTTTTCCTCGCAATACCTATATTATACACGGTGTTTCAGATGTTTGTGTGCATTGATTCCGAGAGGTGAACGAGAAACTCAAACTTGGTTGTTTTCTTCATGAACATACCTCCAAAAATGCATCTTTATGTACTAGCGGGCGGTAAAGTGCACTTTACCATCCAGTTTTGCAGGCGTAAAGTTGTACTTTAGCGCCTGCGGGCTCAATATGGCCCACGGTCCGTAAATTGCACTTCCCGCCCGCTATTATCAAATTCCTTATTTCCACATAGCGAAATACCTATATTTGAATCTTCTGTGGTAGTCCATACTCAAACTAGAGTGGAGTGGTCAAAAAAGAAAACTCGAAGTCAATAAGGTTATTACCTTATTGAAGCAGGATTGACTACATCTTTTCTTCATAAAACTTGTGGAGACGACTTCGAATTTTCTTTCTTGACCTATATTTGAAATCTCAGCTGATTCATATATTTCACGCGGTTTACAGGTTCTTCTTCTTCCGATTCCATAATATCTTCGCTATCACTTCACTAACGCAATTTTTTGAATAATTGCTTTCTCGCTTTCTGAAGTTTAAGTCCAAAGCATGACAATCAAGCTTGTTTGACAACGTCGAAACCAGATTATAATGGGTACTTTTTTTTATGTTCTGGTTCTCACGAAAAGGGATATCCTGTAATGTTCAGAGAACATCGTGAGAATCAAGGGACATAAGGTAGAAATTGCGCAGGGGACTGCCAAGGGAGGAACAATTGTTGATATTTCAGAAGAGCATCGTCCATGGAAATATCTATGAAATAGAGCCAGATCGCCAAATTATCTACGGTGTTCCAGAGAAGTGAGTGAGTTTGTGAGCGAGGCATCACCCACGAGACGAATTGCCCTTTTTTGGACAGAATCCAACAGTTTCGGGGTATGTTTGGGTGCTGCACTCCAAATATGAAAACAGTATTCCAAGACAGGTCGGATCTGTGCCTTATAGATCATAAGCATAGATTTTTAACGTTTCTGAAACGATTTTAATCGCTATTTTCTAGCAAAAGGAATTCATTTTCCATGTTGATTATTTCGACAAATGTCAAATGTGACGGAAGTTCGTTTTCAATCGGCGTCTCGGAGTAGGAATGTAGAGGGTAGTTGGCTTCATTCTGACAGTTTATGAATGTGGTAGTTCTACGTTGCGTTCTCCAGAAACGTCTAATATACCATTTACCGTGAATCAGCCTGTATTTATATTGCAAATACATTTATAAAACATAATGATGATGCGATCTTTAAAATCTATTGGTAACTACACCATTGTAATCTTGGCACTTCAAATTTATTGAACTCTCAATCACTCATTGATTGATTTATGGGCCATTCACTTTCAATTCAAGTTTATATTCCAGATACGCAAGAAGTAATCATCTCGGCGATATAGTTAGGAAGTATTACAACAAAAATGATTGAATTTCGGTTTATGGTATATGAACTAGTTTAGTATATAGTTGATTTGTTATATTTCACAATATTGATTCTTTAGATGGATTCTCGAATTGTATGATACTTTCGAAGGTAATTAATTCCATCAAAAAATCATAAATTCCGACTCCAAAAATCCCCTGATACCAAATTTGAATAATATAATCGGATCATAATTACATTAAAATTAAAACTCGTACGCCATATTGGATCCGTCATCTTGAATTTTCCAATTTGGAAAAAATGATTATAATCTGTGAACCCGAAAATCCCCAGATACCGATTTTGAATAGAATCGGATCATAATTACAAAACTCGTCTTGCCATCTTGAATTTCCAATTGAAATAATAGCGTACGATCCAAATATGAACAAGAATTTTCATAAAAATCGGCCAAGCTTTTTGGGAGGAGTTTTGCAACAAACACCGTGACACGAGAGTTTTGTATATCATTAGATGATTTTCAATTTCGACTATTTGTATGTTTGTATTCGCTATAGAAAATAACACGTCGCTCCACCTGACGGCAACAACTTGAACCCATCTGAACGGTTCGTTTTGATGATATGACCAATAAGCACAAACAAAAAACAAATTAATGTGAACCAATGAAAACAAAGTAAGTAGGCCGTTTTGACAGCTTTCAAGAACTCCGATAGGTGGCGTAAGCTTATTTTTTATCACGAATAAAGGATAAGTACATTTTATACCCTTTAATAATGGACGACATGAATGATTAGAAATGTATTACTTGAAAGAATGAGAATAAAATTTCACATGTCTTGAATGATATGGAAAAGCTTTTTTGGAATTTTCTCCTCGTTTCTATAATTGAAAATATGAGTATTATTTCAATATACAGTGTGACCCATTTGAAAGCAGGGCACGTCAAAAAAATTCGTATTCATTCACTGATTTGGACGATTTTTTTCTCTGATTATTGTGGAACTTGAAAAACTGTTCCTTAGGACGAAACTTTTTTTTTTCTGCAATAATCAAAGCCGAATGCGTATATTTTCAGAGAAATCATATTAGCAATTTTTTTAAGACAAAATTGAGATCACCATTGAATTCAGCACCACATCAAATGGCTGTATACCAAGTTTTATAAAAAATATTCGATATTAATAATTTTGTAGCCCAATCAAAATTCACATTCTGGTAATAGAATAGCTGAATAATACTCATGGAAATTGGTGGATTGGTCGGGATAGTCCTTAATTCGATGGTCGCCAAGATCCTCATACCCGAACCACTGGATTATTTCGTTGGGGTATTGGGAAGCAAAAGTATACATGTACAGACCATAGTCAGTAGAAGAACCATCATCAGCGTAATCATTGAATTGAGTGCAGTATGACAAATCAAATGATCTGCCCCAAAATTTCACTCGGATATTGTGAAAACTGTGTTCGGGACTGGAAATATATTAAGATAAATTCTTACTCAATCAGGGCCAACAAATATAAGGAACAATCATCAAATAATTGTATTTACAGTATACCTTGTGTTCTTTGAAAATATTATACAGGTGAACTAAAGAGACAACTCTGAGTAAGATCGAATAGGAATAGGGACAATATGGAGAAAAGACATAAAGACAAATCTGAATTATCCTCACTGAAAATGAGTGAAATAATTTTGGAATCATAGGGAAATAAGAAAAATCGAAGAATACGCTTGCATTCTTCTGAACGGAGACAGTAATATTGCTTCCTCTATAGATAAAACATGGTATTCACTCTTGAAATCTAACTATGACAATGATGAATTCAATATCAATTAATAAAAACATCCTGTAACACACTTGTTTGTATGAACTTCTGCAACTGAAAGTGTTAATATAAATAATTCCGAAGACAATTTGCCACGAATAATTTTTCTATCTTCATGATCAGAAAAAAGGAAGATTTATTTCCTGATATGTTACCTTATATAGACAGCTAACTGCTCACACGACCACACATTTCCACAAAATGTGAACAATCATCTCTCTGAAATTCGTATAATGTCTAATTGTTGTGTAATTTCATTTGTTGCTATTTGTTTGTCGTTGGCGGTTTTTAGTTCAATCCAGAATAAATAATTAATTCGAGTATTCATCATTCGATTTTATTAATGTTCTCATCAAGCTTTATTTTGAAAGGTGATATAATTTTACTGGAATTAGAAATTAATCATGTTTAATTACTGCTATCTACTTCGCCAGATTTATTCAGGATTCTTTAATTGATATGGTTGATACAAAAAAAAAATTATCGATTCGTGATGATCACATTATTTTTATACAAAAAATAGGCATCTAAAAAGTGCAATTTGCAAATGAATGATTGTCAACTCAGGAACGACGACCTATATAAAAAAGAATATTTATCTTGTTTTTCTTTCGAACCATCGTTGTTTACCTACCTGTACGTTTTAAAATTCGCTGTTAATTTGAAGATTTACTGTCAGTTCTTCAGAAAGTTTAGGAAGCGAAATATCATTTTCGGATTTTTTTCATATTTGCAGGATTTTCGTCAACATGTGCAGGTTTTTCGTAGATCCATGTGATTTTATCAGGAATTCACTTACGTTGGTCAGCAACTTAACATAACTATTATAGCAGTCGGCCACGTTTATACCGGGTTTTGGTAGCTGGCTTATGACTATATTTTAACTAAATCCTCTTGACCAGTGTGGTATAAACTGTACACTTGGTAAAGTTACCAGCTTGGTTTGAACGGGAATTGAATCGGGAATTATTGGTTACCAAATGTTTACAGTAAAGTTGTCATACGTTCTCAGAAACACAAAGCATTGGCTGAGCCAGTTTTACACAACTAGAACTAGGATAATGAAAACCTCTCTTTTTAATACTTGAACGCTTTTTTATTGAATACGACTGTTCATTGTGTTTGTGTTCCATTCCTTGGAGCCATGATGGACAATCCTTTGCACTATTTCCGATATCTCTTTCAATCATAGCAAGTGAAGAAGATTTCCGGAAATATTCCTTCTGGCATAAATAGTCAGTGACATTATTTTGGGAATATCTATCATTATTCAGGTTCGGAATGATCTAACCGATTGAATAACCTTAATCTGTTTCTTGATGTCAAATGTCAACTGAACCTAATTGTGACCACAGACGATGATTTGTGAAAATTTTTGGCGAAACTGTGTGGGACCGAGACCATCGCCGTTCGATTTTTATGTTGAAGAGTATCTACTTGACTTGATTGATTCAATACAATTTATACTATTCCTTACTTTTTCAAAGTACAAGGGGTGTGTTTTAATCCTTCAAGCAGCAATACGGAATCCTTCGCACACTGTCACAGCAGCACCGGCAGAACCGAACTCGGCTTCTCTAAGCATACTCCGAAAACTTATCAGTATTTTCTCTATGAATCAACTTCTATAGAAATGACTATCTGACATTTTTTTATTTTTAAAAAAAGGGTAAATCCTTTTGAAACTTTCTACCGATCATTATGTGATTATATCTCGGATAATATCTCGGTTAATATTTATCCTAATCCATTTTTTTTAAATACAGGGCGTGTTCTAATCCTTTAAGCAATAATACAACTCTCTCACAGTAGCATCGACAGAAGCGAGTTCGGCGAATGTTGAACTAACATTATCTCTGCCCTTGTCTCTTAGGAACATTTTTACAACAACATTGGACAAGACGAACAGAAGTTCAGAAATCATTCAAGCACTTGGGACTGTTTTTATAAATCGAATCATAGCAAGTGAACAAGATTTCCAGAAATATTCTTTCCGGCATAAGTACTGACAGTGAAATTATATTGGGAATGTCTATCATTTTACAGGTTTGGAATCAACTTGCCGAATATATACCTAATCTTGAAAATTTTTCTAGTGTTGAATAAACATAATTCAGTCCACAAAAGATTTTTTGGGAAGATTGTTGACGAGACTTTTAGACTGCCGACGTTTCAATAATATGTTGAAGGATCTTCACTTGACTTGATTAACTCAATAAAATTTATCCTATTCCTTACTTTTTCAAAGTACAGGGTGTGTGTTTTAATCCTTCAAGCAACAATACGGAATCCTTCGCACACTGTCACAGCAGCACCGGCAGAACCGAACTCGGCTTCTCTAAGCATATTCCGACAACTTCTCCTCAATTTTTCTCTCGGCGATTTTCGTTCACTGATAACTCTCGATGACCCTGTGCAGCGAGATTATCACCCGGCATGACCACCGCACTGACTCTGCTTGCATTTCAGACTCGGTGCTTGGTACCCTGCGTGCACGTTCTTCGACGCTATGCGGTTTGGTTCCTCATGGTGGGGTTTTCCTCTTTACCACACTCTTGGTTATGGTTCGGTCACAGAATAGATCACGATGTTCGCGGTGTTTGAGTTGGGGAGCTGAGTTTCAAATGCCACTCATATGCGAGAACAAAACCCACTATTAACGAATTCAAGTTCCTGCCACTCCAAATCGGTCCTATTTTGTTAAAACTCTGGCTGCCTGGACCACAGATTTCTCTCTCTCTATTACAGGCTTTGTCAGTCATATTATGTGACCGACTTCCGACTTGTAAGAAACGGTGCTTGGCAGTGATTTTTAACCGACAGCAGAAGTTTCAGTTCGAGCCGTGTCATGCGAAAACGACCGACGATGCATTCAAATCTCCATTAGATCTGAATTCGCGGCGCTCAAATAAACGTTTGTGCCCCAAAAACGTTTATTGTATGAAATGTGAAAAAAGTCATGAACATATCTAAATCTAATTATTGTTGGAATGGGTTTTCACAAGACATTAAATGCACATAGAAGGCATCTCTTGGTAGCCTTCTCAATGCGTCCGCACTCTCTTCACCTCATTTTTAGCCCCCTTTCTTGTACATTTTGTTTCACGAGATATTTGTAACAAATCAAACAATTTTCTAGCTTTCGATTTTTTATCCTTTAGCTGTTATAGCAAGGGTTCCAACCCCTGTAAGTTTAACGACAATTAATAACTAATAGGAACATATCATGCACTTTTACTTATACAGGGTCGCTGATATGTATGGAAACAGGTGAATATCTCGGCAATCTGTTGTTAGATTTTTTCGAATTTATGTTCAGTGTGATTTCGAAACGTGGCGGATTCGAAAATGTTATAGCCTCTGTTGCCACTTTTTCAGTTATTCCGGATTTTTAGTAGCTTCCTTATTTTGAATGAAACACCCTGTACTTTATTGGATTTCCAGATTCTCCTTGAAGAGCTGATTCCATCGATCTATCACACTTGGGGTCGAGCGGGAATGATTACATAGGTATAGGGTGTTTAAAATCTAGGTTTTTCAACTTTAGGATTTTTTTATGTAGAAACTATCCATTATCGATCAAAACCGCTCCAATGTTCCTATCTTCACTTTTGATTTACTATCTACTGACTATTTAATTGGAACAGATACAGAGGGTGATCAGAATTCTGAATCTTGAACCACCCTGTATTTGTTTCAATTAAATGTCAGTAGATAGTAAATCAAAAGTGGAGATGGGAACATTGGAGCGGTTTTGATCGATAGTGAATAGTTTCGACACAAAAAATCCTAAAGTTGAAAAATCTAGATTTTAAACACCCTATACCTATGTATTCATTCCCGCTAGACCCCAAGTGTGATAGATCGATGGAATTAGCTCTTCAAGGAGAATCTGAAAATCCAATAAATTACAGGGTGTTCTATTCAAAATAAGGAAGTTTATGAAAAATCCGGTATAACTGAAACAGTGGCAACATTGGCTATAACATTTTCAAATCTGCCACGTTTTGAAATCACACAGTACATAAATTCAAAAAAATCCAACAACAGGTTACCGAGATATTCACCTGTTTCCATACATATCAGCGACCCTGTATACATTGAAAAAAATTGCCTTGTCTGGCCGCACCGGTCGATTTTAGCTGACATCCTTTTATGCCGTTTTCTACACCAGAACGACTTTACAATTTCTGAGCAGCAATATGCTGATCACTTCGATGCCCCTACTCTGACAACTTCGCGTGGCCTGACGCGTTTGAAAATGAAAATGCATCGGTTCAGCACGAGATCAAGCTGTCGGTCAAAAATGACTGATATGGCAGTCAGAGTGATAATAAACAATGATCAATCTGAAGTTGTAGTTTAAAATGGCAATTTCCCCGTTTTTTTGCTCAATTTCAAGAGATTTATCTCCACTTTTTCTCATTAAAATTCATGCCAAATTTGAAGCTTGTGCGAACTGGTCGAATTTCAAAGATATTTTTCTTGAGATAAGGGTTGGCAGAACGGTTTCAGATCATTTCAAGCTGGTAGAATGATATTCCAGAACTTCGTTTAACATAACAAACTCGGATTTACCACTTGTGCAGATTGGTCAAAATTTTGCCTCAATTTTTCTGTAGAAAAACCCTTGGCAGAACGATTTTCCCATACCATTCAGACTTGGTAGAATTTTTCGATGTTCCTTTTTTGGGTGATACAGATTTATGGGCCTGTGCAGATTGGTCAAAATTATTGGTCCGTTTTTACACAACGGTTTTTTTTAATAACAATACGGATATGTTCCGTTTATCAACCGAGGCTACCAATGCTTTCAGGGCTGATACTAACAATTTTGACAATGGTTATCCACTGGTGACTACGGTTGTGGTTTATTTCTGAAATGCCATTCATTTGTCAAATCATATTTTTGATCGTTTTTTAAAAATTCATGCTCTGCCAGTATTTGATTTTCAATTATGGCATCCAAACGTCCTTAATTCTTGTGCAAAGTAAGCACAAGCAAAGGATGTATTGTACTCAAAGGATGTAGTGTCCTGAAATAAATAAAAAAAACGTCTTGCTGAAAATATAGAGAATATTATTGAGTTGCCTCAGTTAACGAATTCATCGGAACTTAAGGCAATAATTTCAATTAGAAAATTGATTTTTGTTGTAATTTGTGAATCGAGGAATCAAGGCGAAAACTATAACATGTCAACGTCAACTCAAACTTACTGAACTTACCAGAGAAAATCCACGGTCGTTCTGGTGACAGCGAATCTTCCGCTTTTTCAGCAACCGTTCCGTAAATAACCTTTTTTTTTAGGAACCAACCGAACATTTTATATTTACGGAACGGGAAACTACTAACCGAAATAACCAAGTTTATTTACGGAACATACCCTACATATGGACCAGCCTTTAAGGTGGCAGAAAAGCATATTTCGATTATATTGTGGCGTATACTATAATATGAGTGGAGTTCAAAACTTGTGCAGATCGGTAGACTTTCCTGACATCAGCTCCCTTACTATTTGCTCTCTCTCTCTCGCGAATGCGGCAGTGATTATATCAGTCGGAACAGCGTGGTTTGCGTTGTTGTTATTGCGGTTTGCTCAACGACTCACCGCTCTTTAAATATTATATTATTGAATACCACAGGACATGAGTATGCCTTTCTGTAGTAAATAGTTGCGTT
This sequence comes from Phaedon cochleariae, assembly GCA_918026855.4. NCBI lineage: Eukaryota > Metazoa > Arthropoda > Insecta > Coleoptera > Chrysomelidae > Phaedon > Phaedon cochleariae. The sequence continues at coordinate 14,835,765 of OU896709.1, read as the reverse complement.
TTATTTGGTCCATTTTGGTAGCGGTGGTGGGAACAGAATGACGTTTACAAATAAAACGAGTAACATCATGATATCCTTTTTTCATGACCTTGCATGATAGAATTGACGTAATATATTATATAATTATAGATGATAGAGGATATATTTATATATTGGGGTTCCAAATCCTAATACTGGAGTTGAGAATCTAGAAAATGAATCAACGAATAGTTGGGGCAGTGATTGTGGTGATGGGAGAAACTTCTCTGAGATCGAGAGAACTCATTTTATCTGGGAATGAACATAATATGAAACCTGACTTGAAAGAATCATTAAATTGTGAACCTCACGACAGAAATGTCTTCTAAATGTCTTCTATCTTCAAAAAGTTTCGTTTTTCGTCAATCTAATTTGATTTTTTGACACCTGTCGACAGTCATTCCGCGTCATTCCTTGTAATGAAAGGGAATGAAAAGTAGCTACCGGAATCGGAGAAGTTGCAAATAAAACGATACATTGAAGTGATTCTGATGGCGGAATCGGACAAATAAAACACAACTTATGGTATAACCCATATTTAGTCCTACGAGTAACGGAGAGATTGTGCCAGATGATAGCTCTTCAACTCAAGGGATTAAAACTTTGCGGCACGCCATTTCATCATTATTTCTAGTAGTTGCACAGAAAACTTCATTGCAAAAATTCTTAAATCTTTTCAATTATCTTGTTTGATATTATTATTTACTATGTTTTGAGTGATACAGTTTCAGAAATCTCCATTTCCAGAATGACAAAATTGGGTGGTTCAAGTTTCGAACCACTGTGCACTAACTGGAATGACTTTTTGTGAATATTCTGATTCTGGATCATTGGGTATTGGTTCAATTCCATTTGAGTCTCGAAGAATTTCAACAAGTGTTATGCCAACCAGTTTGAAATCTCTAGATCCTGGGCTATCGTTTCTGTAACAATTTTGATAATTTGGGGAATGTCTCCTTGTTGCACAGTAGTCTAATCATCATTGAACGATAGGTACGGGTACGAATGCATCATAATCGAGAACTACAAATATTGAAGACCTTTAGTTTTCTAAACATGTTCGTCGTAAATATTCTTCGAGATTTTCATAATTGAATATTGGAGTTATTTTGCCACTCCATCATTTAAGGTACTTCACTTTGAGATACCATCGACTTCTATGATAAATTATTCAATATCACATTATTTCTGTTTCATTATGCTTTCATAAAAAATGGTTAGCAAACATTGCGTTTTCGCCAGTCACTTAATAACTCACTTATCATGAATAGTTGGTATTGTTCTATTTGCCACGTTAGATTTATGTAGACCAAAAAGGAATAGATTTTAATGGTAAATGGCATCCGCCCACTATTTTGTCATGATTTTCCTATATCATAAATCTGAAGTCGAGCAAGGTCAGAGAAGCGAAGGTCAGATGTTGGTTCGTTATTTTTTATTGAATCGTGAACGATAATCGTGCAATCTTTGTTCAGAATACGAAATCAAAAAAAATAGTGGTGATATTCAGAATCCAATATACCGGTTGTCTAAGAAACGAAATTGAACTCATCACGAAAATAATCGAACATTCTAAATAGGCCACGTTTATACTGAATGGATATTTGGTATGCTTACCAAGGTGATCTGACCAAACTGAGACCAAATGTCACAGTTAAAGCATTTTTACACCATTTATCTTTATATTTATAGGAAAGTTACCGTTGGTGTTCCACAAGGAACAGTTTCGGGTCCAGTGTTATTCCCAGTTTACATAAACAGTATCAGCGAAATTAACGATTTCAAGGGACAGCTTATATCCTATGCAGATGACTCAGCTATCATCTTATCAGGAGACTCTTGGGTAAATGTGTATACGAACGCCGAAAAAGCATTGAAAGATATACAGTTATGGCTGAACAATAACTTATTGAGTTTGAATAATAAAAAAACAAAATTTATAACATTCACTTCACAACAAGGTGATCAGCCAAAAGAAGAATCTCTGAGGATACATCGAGTAGGGTGTACCTCACAAAACTGTGCATGCCCTCTGATAGAAAGATTAAAAAGTATTAAATACTTTGGTGTGATGATAGATCAGCATTTCAGATGGGATGTTCACTGTGATTACTTAGTGAAACGACTCCGAATGTTGACAAGGAGTTTTTATGACCTGAGAGATATTTTAGACAGAAAAAAATCTATTCATTATCTATAATTCACTAGCAGAATCTGTCATTAAATACTGTATAACTGTTTGGGGCGGAATGTACAACAGCACACTCTACCGGCTTCAATCTACACAACATTCCATTCTGAAGATCATTTCCAAAAATTCTAGGATTTTTTCTACAGAACAACTATACAAAGATACAAAGCTCCTGAATATTTTTTTTTTATCGATTGGAGCGCACGAAAGGGAATCCCTATAATGTTCAAAGAGGTTTGTATTCATATGAATGTCTTTTGTGGATATTTGATAACAAGAATAAGTTTGAAAAAGGCGCGACATTGACACGATTGGAGAAGAATCTATCCATCAAAATTTGTAATTTCAAAAAGAGTCGTACGCAAAGGTTTATTTTTCATTATGGGCCTGAACTGAACAATATGGAAAAATTACCAGTTACAAATTAAAAACCAAAGTTTATGCCACTGAGACTCCGACATACTTCGTATCAATTCGTTTTTCCTATTCATTCCATTGTTTCTATTTCCGATTCCGAATTCAATCCTATTGATTTCATATTACAACCTAGTAGGTGAAATGTGAGCTACAGTCTTCTCAAAATAATAATTATCATTATATTTATTCCCACACTGAAGCATAGAACATCACGACACAAGCATTCACTTGCTCAGGTGGGTTCTGTCCTTCCGGTGGGGGTGTAATGGTATAATCTTATAATCTACATACATTGTATCACACATATTATTATGAATAAATCAAATCAAGAGTTGACTAACTTTACCAACTTCGTTTCGATTTGATTATCATTCTGAGGTTAGGTTGTGGAACTCCACTAGAATACGTAATGAATAATTCGTGTTAGCAAGATTCAAAATGGGGAAGACCACTGAGATAAGAAATCCGTGCAAACCTCTTTTAATCGACGAATCATGAGTTACGTTTGATGTACAATCAATATTATGAGTTGAAGTTGAAGGGAATCGAATCTATATCGTTTTGAAATCAGCATATTTCATTCGATATTTCAAACAGCCAAATATGATGGTGGAGCCGTGACGTATTAGTCCCAACCTGTAGCTATCTCTCTCTGATACCTCTTCATTCTGCAGTATTGCAGTGTGATTGGTCAGTTCAAGGACGATAGGCGTGTTGGGACTAAGACGTCGCACCAGTCACACCAATGAATTGACAAAATTTCAAATGCGCAGGAATTGTGTGCTTTCGAATGGATATATTCTAATTTATTGTTTTCATCGTCTTAGCATGAATAACAAAATTAAAAATTAATTCGCTGGTAGTATTTTAGTATAGAGTACACGATAATGTCGTTTTAAAATATCAGTGGTCTCCCCCATTACCTGAAATTGAATGAAATGAATTGTATTGAAGAATCATAAAACAACTGACATTTGCACTCAACTCAAGTCAAGATTATAAAAAAGTAGACGTGAAATTTCGGTACCAAACCAAACTGGTACCAAGTGTACAGTTTATATCACACAGCACACAGCGGCGGTTCAGGGGGAGGGGCACCAGGGGCAAAGGCCTTCCCCCGAGATTGAGTAAGGCAGACGTTTGTGCCTATATTTTTTTTTCGAAAATTGCAGTTATTCTCATGAACGCTTTATGTACCACAGGTTTCATTATAGCCTCAAGTCCCATAACAGATATATCGAAAATCACTTTACCCTTGAGCTTCCTATTAAAAAACCTACATCGGATTCAAAAACAGGATCTAACGCAGTGAATGACAATTTATCGTTACTGCACTGGTGGAAGAAAACATTATGATAGATATTTTTATGTAGTATAAAACAGCCATATCTGCTGCTTCTGATATACAGATTGATCTAAAACTGACACTTCGAAGTCAGCCTAAGCAAAAGGCAAATTCATAGAAAAATTAAGGACTAATAAGTTCGACAAAAAAAACGACACCATATAAAATCTGATGCCCCCCTCCCCCCGAAGAAGCCTGCTGAATCCGCCGGTGATACCACACTGACCAAGAGTATTTAGTTGAAATTCACTCTTTGTAAGAAGTCCATAGTTTCTCAAAGTGGAGTGAAGTAGTAACTAGTAAATAATACTCGAAGTCATCTAGACGACATTTTAATATGATCAACAGATTACTTAGTACATGTTTCGGGCATTATTTTTCCATCCTCAGCCTAATTAAATTACTACATCTATGTCGTGGGAGAAGTAGAATCATCTTGAGTGATATACACTGCCCGCCAGCAGCCTTGTAACTACTGAAGCTGCTGGCGAGCAGTGTCTCTATATCACTGATGATATCATTTGGTCAGCGATTGTTATCACAGAATTCTAAAATGATAGTTTACCGTTCCAATTTGAAAGACAAATGGACATTCTTTCAGGCGGGTTTCATGACTTATAACAACACGCGAATAATGCGGTTCTAGAATGATATAGTAATGGATATGAGGAACTGAAATGCCAAGGTTATTGTTGTGTTTCAATTTTATAAAATCATCTTAGTTTGTATAGTACTTGTAAATGTAGTTTCTTTCTGTCTTTTTTCTTTTTAGAACAATTTTGCTTCTTCAAGTGATAAACATTTGATGAGTGTGAGAATATAATATGTTCCATCTTTGTTCTCACCTCGTTGCTTGCTTATTCTTTGATATCAATTCGCATAATAATTTACTGAGATTCAACCGAATATAGTTCTGGCATCAATTATCATAGATACTTTCTTCAATCTTGGTTGTACAATGTTTGCCAACAACACCTGTTTATGTGATTGACAAGGAATGTGAATGTTGAATGACCCCGTATATGCGTATTACAGTCAGAACGGTGGCGGAAGATATCAATGATTTTTACACGTAATCATGAAAATTGCATAAGCGTCAGCCATGGGTTAAACGGTAATGATTATTTAAAATAATTGTTATTAATCAGAGCAATAATTTTTACACAACATACGTATGAGGATGAGCGTTATTGCTAGTTATTGCGAATCACATAATATTTTATATAATATTCTGTCTGTAGATAATTCATTAACTAGGTACAGGAAGGTAATTTTCTGTTTCTGATCCTAATGTTACTTAGAAACATTCCTTCCCCCTATATACTAAATACTTTATATTTTTCGATAATGTTGCGTCAGGAAAACATAATCTGGCTAAAAACTAAGTACCTATTCGACATAGCTAAAATAATACAGTCATTAGAAAATTTAGTATGCCCTAACTATTTATAGCTAGTTATTCTGATGGGTATATTTGATATTTGAGACTGGCCAGATTGATTTCTTTCTTCGAAAGTTTGTTTCAAATCAGAAGAAGCAAATTGGAAGACTAATTGTTTTTTCTGCAACCGACACAAAAGTCGTCTATTTTAATACCAAAATTAGCTCTGAATTGACTTTTCTATTACTGCCATACAAACAAAGGTATGTTGCTATATTTTTAGGCAGATTTGGCATATCATTCCCATGCTGGAGATATAAATCAACCTTATTATAGTTGAGTATTTTTGTTTTGGTCAGGAAAGCCTTCAAGATTCACATACTTGCTTGATGTGTATTTCATTCATTCTCGGGATCTGATTGATTAGATAACTTGTTTTTGAGTGATCACGGCCAGCAATACTTTTTGTCTCACACAACGATATTGTTTTCACCTTCATTTAATTACCGAGTCAAACACAGTGTAGTATGGAGAGGAATAAATAATCGCTATTATTATTGTTGATATGCTTACTAACCTAACATTTCATACTTCTTTTTCCTATATTCTCATCACACGGATTATTTGTTGCAATGCATTCATATGGCACGGCAACCACGTTTCGGGTATACTATTAAATTCGGGCCGTCAGTATCTGATGATGCATGTCAACACAAATTGTAACAAAGTAAAGTCATCGTCCACCAATATTCCAATATAAAGTAGTCTGAGGTCTTGCTTCTATCTACTTACCTTTATTATTCAAATTAAGGTATTATAATAATCTGTCAAGTAATGGGCTTATATCACAAAAAAATTATTTTATAATTTGATAGAACTCACCCAAACTAGCTCACCACCGCAAACCGTTTCTTGCTGTGAGCTCCCAACGTTTTATAAAAAATTATTGAAATCCCCGATTTTTCGGACCTGTGAAAACGAGGCGATGATGTGACGTCAAAACCCTAATACTGAAACAAAAATATTCCAGGCAGAGATGAACGATACATGATTTCTGACAGAGTGAATTAGCCCGAAATCACAGTTGAAAGAATTAATATATCAGTTGCCTCAGTCTCCGTGGGGCGTTTGGTATTTATGGCAAGATGAGGTTTCTACGTCATAAGAGGGTCCGTTTTCAGAAGGTACTATTATTTATGTCCAGAAATAAAACATTCCAGTTAATTTTTCGATCCAATTGGACCAATTGTGTCGTCAATCATTATTCATGTATAAAAGAATCATTATGAATATGGTTCGAGTTAAAAGTTCTAGTAAGGTGTACACGCCCATTCACATTGTTGGTGACTTCACATATTCATTCTAGTTAATTATTTCGGTTGCAGAAAACAAAGCATATTTTAATCGGATCAAAAGTGACACTTTGATTGAATCGCAAATTTTGCTTTCGCTCGGCTTCGCTATAGACGCTCGCAATTGCAAAATTCGCTTGTCAAACAAGTGTCACTTTTGTTCCTAATGAAATAATCTACTATTGTTCAATTACCTTCAAGATGACATTTGAGCATAAGTGCAAAGACCGTAGCTATCATTTCCATTCCAATTGCCCTCATCATAGTTTATATAGGTACATAGTATGGGAAAATATCACCTTCGAGAAAGTTGTTTATTCACAAGTAACAGAAAGTCACATTGAAAAAAATATATGGGTATGTCATTATTGCAAATAAAATCGCATCAGCAGAGGAGGAATGGTATAGGTAAGTATTGAGATATACCGGATGGCGGATATCCTGTACCTTAATGGGACATTTATGCATATTGCTTTATCATTGATTTGTTCTTGGTGTCGATTCATGTCAACTTTCATCCAACCCTACTTTGATAAAACAAGAAGAAAAAGTATACAATCATGTTTGACTTTTATTATTTTGGAACATTAAAGTTGGTTATCTAATATCAATTGTATTCCAGAATAGTCAATTGAATTTCAGAAGGCGTCATTTGTATTTCAGAATAATCAATAGAATTTCAGAAAGTATCAATTGTATTTCTGAAAAGTCAATGGAATTCCAGAAAGCCTCCATTGTAACTCAACTGATATTTTCTGAAATACAAATGACACTTTATCTAAATACAGAGTGGGCCTTTGAAAACGAAACAGAGGCTCTGTAGGTCGCCAAAACCGGATTATGAAAAGAATCTGAAACACGTCAACTACGTTTTCGAGGGGGACATCGTCCTACAATATTTTCAGTCCTGCGGCGTTGCCGCTGCTAACGAAAAGAAGCAACAACTTTGTTATTTCAAATGGAACACCTTGTATTTCATTGCATTTTTAGATTCTCCCCGAAGAGCTGATTTCATCAATGCATCACACTTGGGGTCTAGCTGTAATGGTTTCAGGGATATAAAGTGTTCAAAATCGAGATTTTTCAACTTTGACATTTTTTTGTGTCGAAACTATTCATTATTGGTCGAAACGGCTCTCATGTCCCTATCTCAACTTGTGATTTACTATCTACTGACATTTAATTGGAACAGATACAGGGTGATCAGAATTCTGAATCTTGAACCACCCTGTATTTGTTTCAAATAAATGTCAGTAGATAGTAAATCACAAGTTGAGATCGGGACATGAGAGCCGTTTTGACCAATAATGAATAGTTTCGACACAAAAAAATGTTAAAGTTGAAAAATCTCGATTTTGAACACTTTATATCCCTGAAACCATTACAGCTAGACCCTAAGTGTGATGCATTGATGGAATCAGCTCTTCGGGGAGAATCTAAAAATGCAATAAAATACAAGGTGTTCCATTTGAAATAACAAAGTTGTTGCTTCTTTTCTTCAGAAGCGGCAACGCCGCAGGGCTGAAAATATTTTAGACAGATGTCCCCCTCGAAAATGTAGTTGACATGTTTCAGTTTTTTTTTTATAATCCGGTTTTGGCGACCTACAGAGCCTCTGTTTCGTTTTCAAAGGCCCACTCTGTATATTGTTACTGATATATCAGAGGTAAGGGGTAAGGTAAGAAAAGTATCTTTGACACTTCTCAGTTCGCATTTACAATTGGTGACGTTGTTAATCAAATGAGTTACAGGATGTTTTCATCAATAAATCTTGAATTTACCATTTTTGTTTTCAGATTTCAGTAGTGAATACCATGTTCTATTTATATCAACTGAACAGGAAACAATGTTATTGTCTTCGTTCAGAAGAATGCAAGCAGATTTCTTGATTTTTCTCTTCTGGTTGTTATCTTTTTTCCCATGATTTTAATATAATTCCACTCTGCCATATGTTGTCCATCTTCAGTAAGAATATGTTCAGCTAGTTTCGATTTGTCGATGTGTCTCTTCTTTATATTGTATTTATGTTCCTTCGTCCTTACTGAGAGAGGTCTCTTGGTTTTACTATGTATAAAACTTTCCACAAACACAAGGTATACTGTAGATAAATTTTTTTGACGATTGTCCTTCATTTTTCGATCTTGTTTGAGTTAGAATTGATCTCATTGTATTTTCAGAAGAGGAAAATTAAGGAATCTGCTTGTATTCTTCTAAACGGAGACAATAGCATTGCTTCCTGTTCAGTTGATATAGATAGAACATGGTATTCTCTACTGAAATCTGAAAATGAAAATGGTAAATCCAAGATTTATTGATGAAAACATCCTGTAACTCATTTGATTACCAACGTCACAAATTGTCACTGAGAACTGAAAAGTGACAAGACAAATATGAATTTACCATACAAAAAATACATTTTTTATGTTGAAAACGGGAGCAGATTCGTTCCCGGAACGTCCAAAGACAAGTGACAATTTGATATTTTTTCTATATACCTTTATTTCTCCTCTCCAAACCTTTTTCAATACAAATTGACACTTACAAGCTAGTGAATTTCTCCTTTAGGCTTTCTGATAGGAACATTTTTTGAACGCAGTGACATTTTGGGGCAAATTATCTGATTTGTCCTCACTACACGTATATATTGAAATAGTATTCATATTTTTATTTTATTACCTCGATTAACCTACAGACAGTATTCAATCATTATATTGTTGAGAAAATTATTTTTATTGAAGAGAAATGACTATTTTAGTAAACTACAAACTGAAAATATCAGTGAATGATCCATTTCTTGACGACGGAGCATAAATTTTTTTGCGCGAAACTCAACTTTTTATACATCATCCGCATCATCCGCTGCGCGTCGGGAGACAACAGAATCTGGAGCTAAAATCTAATACTTTTTTCCCTTGAATAATAATAGTTATTTATTATACAAGGGAAAAAAGTAGTAGATTTTAGCTCCAGGTTGCGTTGCCGACGCGTAGCGGAGGGAGACAAAAAACCGTGAGCTAAAATCTAATATTTTTCCCGTGTACATCGCATATACGCTGTTGACGGCTTTTGTTATGCTATGGTTCCGAAAAATAACCAAACAACCACTAAATTCGCAATTTATTGAAATCAAATCACAGAATCAGACTGACAGATATTTGATTACATCAAAAGAATGATTAAGATACCTGCAACGCAGGTGTCATAACTATTAAAGACTTTCACGTCGATAATTTTCTGATTTTAATATAATGTAATATCATCTTCTCAGTATTGATTAGTCCTTTTTCCAGAAAAAAATAGTGTATTATACCCGGGAAAAATATTCGATTTTAGCTCAGATTTTAGCTCACGGTGTTTTGTCTCCCTCCGCTACGCGTATATAATTAAAAGGTAACTATTTTGTAACTAGTGCCGCCGAGTTAGTATACAAAATTATTATAACATATTATCGAGTTTCCACATGGTGTTTGTAATTCGGTTAATAATACTGTGTGAATTCCATCAAATGGCTGAAAATATAACTATTAGCCATTTTTGTTGAGTCATGACATTTCACTGCCTATTCAACGTACGCAATGTTAACTTTTGCCACAACAAATTTCGGTGACTATTATATTTCATTTTAATGGATACCATTATTATGTACCAGTATTTTAATGATAAAAAATGCTTTTCTGATGACAACATAAATAGCTCCAACGCCCGTTCTGAATATTTCGACATTCACGTGTTCAAAGCTGACTTCACGTTCATACATACATATTTTATATTACAATGGTCACCAAAACGTGACTGAACGTACAACGATTTTTTCAGATATGTGACCATGGTTTGTAGCTTTTGTAGTGTAAAACAGTCGATTGAGTTTTCCGTAATCCTCTGCAGGCATGCACTGTATTATAATTCAATTTTTGACTAGAAACATAATTTCATATATTCAGGGTGTTGCGAAATTCGACCGACAACGCTCGATAGGTGATAGATCTCGTGATTTCATAATCACTGAGATAGGGACATACGTTCTTCAAGTGTTCAGTTCTCGAGATACAGGGCGTTGAATTTGAGAAATTAAAATAGTTTTTTCGCAATATCTCAAGAAAAATTGAATATAATGCATTCAAATTCAGTATATGGTTTCATCTTCCAATGGTTAATTTTTTGACCAGAAAGACATTCCGAGAATTTTATCCAGAGGTGCGCTACAGAGGGTTGTGATAACTTTTCCTCCCATATTTTATACGCCACTGATGAAATTTCAATTATTTCCAATTTCTCGAATTCATTGTTCAATTATGTTGAAAAAATGGCATCACTTTCAACTGAGCTAAAATGAACAGTTATCGAGATATTGGATCCAAAATAGAAAAAATTTTGTTTTCTCTTTATGCGTGGAATAATAATTTCTGTTCAGCTATAGAATGAGATCTGAATAGTATCTAATCGACTCAACACCAGAAAATAGTAATTTTCCTAACAAGTGCGGAAAGTGATTCTTTCCCGCACGTGACTGCCGTTGACACGAACGACGCGAAGCGGAGTTCGGGCAAGCAGTCGAGTGCGGGAAAGAAACTTTCCGCATGAGTTAGGAACAATATTTTTTCTACAAGCGTATAGGGAATTGATTGAATCGTTTAATTAATTATTCAAGCAAATAGGAACAACTAACAAGAGATATATATTCATTATTTATTAATTAATAGCTATTGTGAACTTACAATTTGACGCATTATGTTGGTTCATTGCGGAAGCCAGCAGGCCCATTAGGAGTTTGGTCTCTAGGTTCCAGACACTTCTATGAAATGAGCCAAAAACACCTATTCTTCATTCGGTTTTTTCATTTTTTTATTGTTGCACCATTCAATAAAACGCGTGTATAGCTTCTCATACCTTTCCTAAGACTTCGTTGGTGATAACGCATCTGTATCAAATCCCTATAGCTAGAAGTTTTTGATCACATTGTGGCATTTCCACTGAATCGAAAATGACAGTAACGCTGTGTCTGTCACTTCGACAATTTCAAACTTATTTGAGGTTTGATTGGCATGACAAATTGACGTTTCCCGTCAGATCAATCCAAATCTATAGGGGGATTTTTATAATAATCAATTTTTATTTCTCAATATTTCTTTATTTTTACAATAAATAGTGCAATTTGGTGGATGATTCTGAACATACATACTTAATACTGCAACAAACAAACTCAAACTTTTATATTCCATCACCAACCACTTATATTACTAGCGATTTTATCATAATCTTTGTTTTCCCGCACTAGTGTGGGAAAATTTTCCCGCAATGTTGCCGGAAAATGACACTTCCCAAACTAAATTGCGTGCGGGTATAGGGTGAATCACGCACGCTTGTAGAAAAATAGTTTTACAATTTTCTACTACTGAAAATGATGAAATATTACTATGCAATCTTCTATTCTGGGTCGAATATCTCGAAAACTGTTAATTTCAGCTCAGTTGAAGGTGATGCATTTTCTGAACAAAATGAAAAATGCATTAGAGGAATTGGAAATAATCGAAATTTAATCAGTGGCGTAGAAAATATGGGAGGAAAAGTTGCCACAACGCCCTGTAGGGATAAAATGTCCGGAATGGCTTCCTGGTCAAAAATGACCCATTCAAAGATGAATCCCTATACCGAAGTTGAATGCATTATATTCAATTATTCTTGAGATATTGCGAAACAACTATTTCTCTTTCTTAACTTTAACGCCCTGTATCTCGAGAACTGAACACTTGAAGACCGTATGTCCCTATCTCAGTGATTATGAAATCACGAGGGCTATCACCTGTCAAGCGTTGTCGGTAGAATTTCGCAACACCCTGTATAAAAATATGTAAAATATAATTTGAATACTTTCAAATTTAACATAATTCTCAGTTTCTTCAATTTCTATTCACGAAAAAAGAAGAAATCATCATTCTGTAATTACTTTTTGACATAAACTTTGGCGTCATATTTTTTTGCACCGAAATCAAAGTACGTCCTCTAGGCCGTCTAGACAAGGACTAGAGTGATCAATTTGTTTCCTCGGAACTAAAGTAAAAAACTAGTCAATATGTCGAATGGAATTGTAACATCGACAGGTTACCTGATTTTGGTGATTATTTACAATATAAAAATTTCATACAAACACCTGATATATAGCTAGAAGCTGTGGTTCAGTTTTTCCTAAGATTTGTCATTTTTGATTTGTTCCTTATTGATTAGCTTCAATGCCAGACTAAGCAGGTGCGTAACTTCCATTTTCAAGTTTACAGAAAGGTACCAAAAATATATTATTTTGTCTAGTATTATAGTAATATATTTTCGTATATTGTCAGAAACATAAATACATATTTCTGATATAATATATAAAAACGGGATAGTTGAAGGAGTGTTAAAAATGGAAAAATAGAGATTTAACAGTTGTTCATCTTGAGATATTGAAGATGCAATGTATTATTTATGTCTGTCCAATCAATATCTCAGATACCATAGCAGAATGGGGGAGACCACTGATTTTTTGATATGACATTATTGTGAACTCTATACTGAAAAACTACCAGCGAATTAATTTAGAATTTTGTCATTCATGCTAAGACGATGGAACAAATAAATTAGAATAATTATGTCCATTTCAAAACACACAATTCCTGCGCCATTTGAAATTTTGTCAATTCATTGGTGTGACTTGTGCGACGTCTTATTCCCAACACGCCTATTGTCCTTGAACTGACCAATCACACTGCAACACTGCAGAATGACGAGGTATCAGAGAGAGATAACTACAGTTCGGGACTAATACGTCACGACTCCACCATCATATTTGGCTGTTTGAAATATCGAATGGAATATGCTGATTTCAAAGCGATATAGATTCGATTCCCTTCAACTTTAACTCATAATATTGATTGTACATCAAGAGTAAATCATGTTTTGTCGATTGAAAGGGGTTTGAACGGATTTCTTCTCTCAGTGGTCTTCCCCATTATTGTCCGACATTGTCTCAAAAAATGAGGTTTTGAACGTTGGAATACAATGAGTTTTCAAAAAACCACTTACTGAGATGGTTTAATACTAAACAACATCATTCGTCCCATGAATACTTGTGGTACAACTATTGATATATCAGAACCACAGATCAGAACGATTTGAATTTACAATCCATTTAAGAAACTGCTGACTTCTCCATATTTTCAACAATATGATACCAGAAATCAACATTGGCCACTGAGTAGAACAGAAAAAAAAAAATGAATTTCTTGATAGACATTTTTTACTGTGCAAGTTAGTCAGAAGTTATACCCAACCAGATTTGATATTTTTTGTCATTTTCTTCTGGTAGGTAGACAACCATGTAACAACTATGCAGCAATTGATTTATAACGAATGTCATTGCTCATTCACAAAGGCTTGTCCTTAATTTGTCTTGCTGTTCGATTGAAATCAGCAGAAACCAATATTTACTCTAGAATAGCGGACCTTGAACTTAGAGTTCTGCATGTGGAATTGCGTGATCAGTTGTCCTTTTTCTCACAGTTGATTATGCGTACAATCAGGTTTTGTGGAATATGTATCGAAGCAGTCAATAAAAAGGATCGACAATGCAAATGATGGGTTATATAACAAAAGCCTTATAAGAATTCAGTGACTAGGAAAACGTTCATTACTTCATCCGCATATTGATGTATCTTCGAACTAGGTACAACATGCATCTTTGGAAAAGCATTGTCAATTGCACGTAATATTCCCATAATCTGACTGTGAATACTTGATCAGAATACTAAGTTTTCAATGAAAGCAGAGCATTCATTGAACCAAATACGTGTATATAGGATTCTCATTGATAGAGACGCATTCAAATGACATTGTAATCTAACCACCATTGGTAAGCAGAATTAATAGTTGTATCAATGAAAATCTGAATGACCAGTTCTATTGCGAGGCATCTGATGAACAAGATACATCAATCACTACAAGCGAGACTACAAGCTACTTTGATAGGAAGCGTATTCACTCAATATTCCTTGAAGTACTAAGTGCGGTCTTTCGTGTCCTAGCTGAAATATGGTAAATCATACCGATAACTAACCTACCACCTATACAGGGTGATTCATCATTGGAAAGGAACAGTCTCAGATATATTATTTATGAACACAAAAACATGGATATTTATATATAAAGAAATACATTGAGAATTCGCGTTCTTCATGTGATGAAAATATTAATTCTTTCTCGGTTTATTCAACAGAAAACAACTACTTTCCTGCGAATTTTCAATGTATTTCTTTATATATATATATCCATTTTTTTGTGTTCATAATTATATCTGAGAATGTTCCTTTTCAATACGTTCACCAAATCAAGGGGTTCAAACTTGAACGGTGGAAGCTCGTTATTTTTATAGACCTCAATCGCAGATTCGTGAGTAGGTTTTCTTACAAACTGAAATGGGTGATAAGATATCATCATTCAAATCGAAAAATTGTGTATAAATATGTGTCCGATCTCGATCAGTAAGGGGGTCTAAGTTTAAATATGTTTTTCTATCAATTGAAATATCTCGCTCACTTCTGAAGATATCAATTTGGTGTGTTCACAACTTTCTAGAAGATCATCAAATGAAGCATTTCGAAGATATTTAAAATCCACAGGGTGATACGTTTTTGAGAGTAGAGGGTTATTTATTCCCCTCAAACTTTTTCGTAGTAGTAGATTTTCTGCTATCAATTTTTTTACGAGGAGAGCACCGTGCATGTTAATTTCGCCTATTATGATTCGCTTAATGCAATAAAATGTACTGAAATTACAATGTTTTTGAGCATGTGTCCAATCTGAATCAGCGGCAGGGATACAGAGGGTAGAAGATCAGGTTGCTTTTAACCGACCATTCTACCGACGACGCGGAAAATTCGTGTTAAGCCACTGGTTAAGCCCCATCCAGTTGTATCCATAATATTCTCATCCAATTTCTTTTTCAATATGAATTGAAAAACTTGAAAAATAATATAGCATTTAACTTGTCGGTAAGAATCTTCTTGCGGAATGAAAATATTGTTAGCTAATTTTGTCTGAAAATAAAATTCAACAAAAAATATATTAACATGCTTCAGAACGGATATGCTTATTTATCTAGGAAAGGGATCGTTTGTCGGAAAAAATTTAGAAGCAAAAAAGCCTCTAAATTGAACGATCCATCCTATTTGTTAACTGGGAAATGTCGAGGCATGTTTGTGGGGGGATAAACAACTTAAACAAGCCTATACCCCCGCAAACGTATCTTCAGAATGCTTATAATGATGAATTCCTAGAAAGTATTAACTACACCAAAGTTCGAATTGATGTCTGCAAAAGAAAGCGATATATTTTTATTAATAGAAAGAAATAATTAAACTTCAGACTCATGTTTATATGAACTTTTTCAATTGAAATGATGAAATCTATTACCATTTCAGTCTGTACTTTAAAACCTGAATCACCCTGTAGATAAATGGATCTCCGAAACGAATTTCATATAAACAGTTTATTTTGAGTGAATCGAAATAGTGAAAATTGCAAGAAATATAGTTTCTTTCATATAATGATAATTTAAACTAAAACTGACCGTTTTTGGTGTTCTAAATCTGAAAATGAATCCATTTTCCGATATTGATAACCACATGAACTCGCGTGGTACTGAATCGAGTGGATCAGAAGTTGAGTTTTCCTGCGTCACAATTTCCGAACGCTTGGTGATTCAAAAATTAAAGAAGGTAATTTTTCAACTAGGAAAAAGCCAGGTGGTGTTCGGCGTTCGCGTTCATTTCACGGACGTTGAACGCCTCGTAGGGTATAAATGCTGAGATGCGTTCACGTTGGGTCAGGTTCGCACCAGATAGCGGTCATGAAGCTATTTGGGACAGCCCTGTACTGATGAGAGCCAACAGCTCGAGACCGGTCTGCAGATAGTCACGCGTTCCTGAACCACTTAGGCGCAGCTCGGCGTTTAGGAAGGAAACACTTGCGATTTTATTCGTCTATATGTAATCCAATGCGTGGCATATAGCCAGGAAAGTAGTTGTTTCTCTCTCGTTATCTACCATTTTCGTTCATTTTATGAACTATTGTGGTAATGATCGAGTTTCTCTCTCTTTGTGAAGGTAATTTTTGTTGAACCACGGATTCTAAATGTTATGAAATACCTTATGATAGCACCTAATACTTTTTTTTGGCTCTGTCATTACTTGATGGAAAAATCCATAGTAAATGAAAATTCGGTGTGAAGAATCGACTAGAAAAGAGTGATGCAAATAATATCTTCGAAGAAGCCAAATTCGAAAGGTCTAATTAGACGGCGTTTTACAAAAATCTGCCAACCCTCGATAGTGACAAACTGAGCTCTCAAGTTTTCATCAATTCCAAAAATATGAAGGACGTTCCGTTCGGTTTAGAGATAGATTTTTTAATATCTCATTTTTCTTTAGAATATAAAATAATGGTGAAAATGACGACTTCTTGTGGGTTGGTTGGTATCTGCATTTTGCATTTTACAAAGCGGGCAATTAACGCAGATGTATTAGTATAATACGAAGTGGGTTGGTAGGTTTCTGCATTCTGCAAAGCGGGCAATTAAAGAAATAAAATAAATATAATACCAAGTGGGTTGGTAGGTTTCTGCAAATCAAAAGTTTGGAATAAAATAAATGTGTGGGTTAGCATTTAATAGTTTTATGGGGTATTTAATTGATTGAGGCTTGGTGGGTTTATATTTACCGAAAAATGCACCCAACCTTCGAAGACCCAACCCAATATTTGGTATATTGTGAGTTGGTAGCTTTCTGCATAACGCGGTCCAATTGATCGTTCAGTAAATAATTAATTAATAATGTTAGAACCTGAAATCATATAACAATTTCAAATATCAACAATTGTTCCTCCCTGGGAGACTGCCCGCGAGATTTACCCGTCGAGCTGAGGCTTCGCACCCCTTCGTGGTCACTTTGGAGACCTGCAGAACATCTCTTTCCAAAGACTCGTTCATCCAACGAGCAGCGAGGCTCTGGAACACATTGCCAAAGGAGGTGTTCCCCGAGGCATATAACCTTCAGAAATTTAAGAAAAACACGAATTCCTACCTCATTTCTCTTGGTTCTCACGATGTTCTCTGAACATTACAGGATATCCCTTTTCGTGGGAACCAGAATATAAAAAAAATCGATTTTCGTGCTTCATCACCCCTTCTATTTCACTTTGAGACAACAGGGGCTAGTAAAAATTTTTCACCAGCAATAACAAATTTTGCCATTACGTAATGTGTAAGTTTACGTGATCATAATCTTCCCCAATGTGTACATACATTCATGGAACACCCTGTGAATAAAAACATGATATTATTTCGCTACTTTCGTGATAATTTAAGGATAGATAAACTAGTAGGTGAATAGACGATTCATTTGTTATTAATATAATATTTCGTGATTCTTGCACACTGCACCTTCTTCATTATTTTCATGTGAAAGTATACGGTATGATCGAGTACAAGGTAAGCATTCTTCGCCTATAGGTTGGGGATCATTTTTTTGTACACAAACCTTATCTGAAGTTGACGAAAATTGTCAAGCACTATACAGGATGTTTCAAATTGAGCTGCCAAATTGATAGTGCAGAATAACAGATTGGGCATCGGAAATAAAAACACCCGTACTTTTTTATTCAGTTGAATTGTTTTTTCATGGCGGGGGTCTATTAAGGAAGATGAAAAACCTATGATTTATAAATACAAATTGCGATATCTTTATTTTTCATAATATCTCTTCCAAGCATTTATTATTTTTTTATTTTGTGCTTCTTAAATCATTATACTCTCCATTGGGATATGAAGTCTGATTGGATAACTTAGATCCCTTTCCTGATGCTGTATGTTTCAATACTACTCTCAAATTGTCTAGTTCTTCGAAGACAATCTCAACATAAAAAATAGGTTTGTCTGAACTCAGGTCAACTTCACCGAATTTTTTTCAGTATAGTCGCGAGAGTTTTGGTGTTTTTTAGTGCTTTGCTATGGAAAACAGCAATTTTCCAAACATACATTTTATTCTCGAAAATATAAGAGACAATAGTTATTTTTCTACAAACGTCAAAAAATGACAAGGTTCGCGCATTGATAACAAATTGCGAAGTGACACTTTTTTCAGTTTCCTACGTTACCATGATACCTTGCACATAACAATGCGCGAAGTAAAACAGTGCGCGAAGTACCTACTTCGCGCATTGTTATGTAAAATATATGAGATATTTTTATTCCAACTCAATGGTCCTCAATCGAGCAAACATCCACGAAATCATTCATTTCTGAATGTTCAACCATAACTTTGTTTTATCTCTTGGAGCGCACGAAAGGAAATTCCTAATATGTTCGTGGAACATCGTGCGTACCTAGGGAGGATAGGGGGAGGCTTTGTAAGCCAGTTCAACACTATTTTTTATATCAAGCTAAACATATTTTTACTTTAGAACTATATTTAGTAGTAGTATGTAGAAAAAATGTTGTTTGCAACTCGAGCGCGAAATACTTTGGTCATCTCGACTATATTTTTAACTCGGCTACGCCTCGTTAAAAAAATCAGATCTCGATCACCAAAGTAGCATTTCGCGCTCTAGATACAAAAATAACTATTTTGTATCTAGAGCGCGAAATGCTACTTTGGTGATGGAGATCTGATTTTTTTAACGAGGCGTAGCCGAGTTGAAAAAATAGTCGAGATGACCAAAGTATTTCGCGCTCGAGTTGCAAACAAAATTTTTTCTACAAACGTCAAAAAATATAGTTCTAAAGTAAAAATATGCTTAGCTTGATATAAAAAATAGTGTTGAACTGGCCTTAAAAGCCTCCCCCTATCCTCCCTAGGTACGCACGATGTTCCATGAACATTAATAGGAATTTTCTTTCGTGCGCTCCAAGAGATAAAACAAAGGTATGGTTGAACATTCAGTAATAAATGATTTCGTGGATGTTTGCTCGATTGTGGATCATTAAGTTGAAATATAAATATCTCTTATATTTTACATAACAGTGCGCGAAGTAGGTACTTCGCGCATTGTTTTGTGCAAGGAATCATTGTAACGTAGGAAACTGAAAAAAAGTGTCACTTCGCAATTTGTTATCAATGTGCGAACCTTGTCATTTTTTGACGTTTGTAGAAAAAGTCTATTTCACGAACCATTCTAGAATAGACTACTTTGGAAATGCGTTTTTGGAGGACTGGTAAACTTTTATTCCACTTATGAATGCGTTTTTGCAAACAGATCGATTGATTCTTGTGATTTTTTTATATATCTAACGATGAAAGGGTCTAAAAATAATAATTGGTTAATTGTATAATAAATAAAATTGAAGATAACGCAGTTACATTTTAATTTTACATTCCATATTATATGATCATAATCAACCTTATACAGTGTGACCCACTTCTAATGGAACCACCCCTGTATCTTACGTAATCGTTGGGTAAGGATCCTGAAATTTGCTGGAGCGAGAGATATACCAAAAATGCACTCTATGACCAAGTGGGGTCATCTTCAGTGATATACACTGCTCGCCAACAGCCATGAAACCACCCCAATTTTCTGACGTAATTATTGAGGTAGGGTTCTGAAATTTGCCGGAGGAAGAGAAAGTCCAAAGATAAAGTCAATTACGTGAGATACGGGGGTGCTTCCATAAAAAATGCGACAAAATTTCATTTTTCCGAACTGAAAATTTTCCAGGAAAACTTTGAATAGTTAGTAAATTGGGCGTCCTGATTCCAAATCTGATGTGATTTTCGACTTATTTTGACTCCTAATATCATCTTCCGGAAATTGGGGTAGTTTCATGGCTGTTGGCGAGCAGTGTATATCACTGATGATGACCCAACTTGGTCATAGAGTGCATTTTTGGTATATCTCTCGCTCCAGCGAATTTCAGGATCCTTACCCAACGATTACGTAAGATACAGGGGTGGTTCCATTAGAAGTGGGTTACACTGTATAATAAACTTTGTGAATCATTTATTTCAAACTCATAGTTTGACTACTGACCAGGAGTTGAAACCAGACGATTTTTACTATTGACAAAAATCTCTTCAGTAAGTCTTCTCCCAAGTCTAAGTAGCCTCGTTTTCTTATCGAATGATCTAGAAAATAATCTCACACTATCTCAGTATACGACAAAATACAATGGCCACTCAACAAATTGATATTCGACTTGTCAAACGACGTTATTTGGATATGATTAATTCAGAAAATCATTAATTGTTTGATGATGGTGGAAAACAAACAAAAATAAACAGAAACTCGTATTTATCAATTATGTTCAATTACTATTTCTTGATTATTCCTCAATATAATGGACAATTTGAATGATGAAATATTCAATTATCTTCTATGTATCTACATGCTTACTGGAAAACAAAAATGTACCCAAATAAAGGCTTCGATAATAGGTAAATGAGATTTGTAATCAGCTGATTATTTTTTATTCATTCTTGTTGATATATCGACCCAATAATTGTAACCATGAACGGTACACCAGAGGCAACATGAAATGTGTGTTATTTGATAACCCTAATGACCGTTGTACGCTGCAAGCCATATTCACAATAAATTCTGAGTATGCCTTCCGCCTTGTCCATGACACATTTCGCTGAATAAAAATTGCCACTTAGAGGTCATCCTAAGCATTTTCTTTTCTCTCTCTCCGGGCAATTTTGTTTCTAATACAAAACGAATGCCCTTCGGAATTGTGTTTCATATACTTACTTTTACCTAGGGTGTGGTCTTTTACCGAGCTATCGTGAATCTATTATTTTCGCTTGTCCACAGATGTGAATGTACCTACTGCTTTATTATAATTTTCTATTGAAATTATCGTTTTTTGTATTCGATAGAAAAGCCTGAAGTCTTAGGGTATTATTGGTCAGATAAATAGAACGTTCAACCACTGTGTTCAATGAAAGATTATGAGATGTTACGAATGTTACGACTGTGGATAATACTTGCACATAAATGTAGATTTGTAGATTGTAGGTGGAGGCGGTAGTATAGGTTGGAAGACCTCTAGATCACTGCGACCTAGAAGACCTATTGTGATTACTCTTATCTAATTTTAGTCGTCTTACCTCAGACTCCTAATGAAGCCTAGCATTTTCCTGACGGTTGAACTTTCCACCGCAGGAGGCGTCAGATATTCGCGGGCGCTCGGTTTTCATCGTTCCATGTCAAAGCCACGTCAAAACTGGGGGAAAACAAACTCAATCCTCACTCAATCCCATTAGTGCCATTAGCTAGCCAGGTAACCATGCGGACAGAGTGTCAATATTCTAATCCGCATTCGCTTGCCGGTCGTGGGTTCGATTCCCATCGACTGCAGAAATTTTTCTGATGGCCCAAGAAAGTGTTTGGGATCACACGTCAAAAGGTAAGGCCCCCGTCATTCCTTGCTCGCACAAGTCTCTCGAAGACTTCTGAGGGATGCTCGTAAGGAGGCAACCGAATGAGGGATAGAACAATTTTTAGCTTGTGTACTGTGTCCTGATAAGAGTGATAACACTTTATGTCATTGACAAGTTTGACAAATACAGCTACAGCAAGATGTATGCAATGTATTCTATGCACTTTATCCATAGACAATAGTTTGTTTTTCTCTAGTTTGAAGTTCGTATTATGTAACCTAGATGTCGCCCACTTCGTGAATCTCGCGAATAGGCCATGACTAGGCATGTTTTAGGTGGTTCAACCTTTGACGAACATTACATGAGCAAATTATGTGTTTTGCGGTTTCGGTCGTGTTGTTGCAAAAGCGGCAACGGTCAGTCTCTGCTAGACCAATCCTTTTGGGGTGATACTTAAGAAGGCAGTGTTCTGTGAGAAATCCTGTTTTTTATCGCTTGGAGCGCATGAAAGGGAATCCCTATCATTTTGGAAGGACATCGTGCGTACCTAGGGAGGATAGGGAGAAGAGGTAGGTGTTGGATTTTTTAAAACTTTTTGAGATTAGAGGTTCTTGAAAATACTTTCTTAGACAATGAATTCCAGACATATTTAGAGGTTGACAACGAAAAAATTGCTTACCGGATTTGTCGAGTTCGTGTGACTGGTATTGCTAGTGATGGAATGAGAGCAGAGATTTCTGAAGAACATTTCCCGTGGAAGAATGATGTAATGACGTCGAAAAGTTATATAGTCAGTATGGCATCAGCTTTAGCTTTGGTTGGCTGAGGCTGAGTAGCTCTTTGGCTCGGTATTGCGAATGGTGATGAACTTGTTCGCTTGTTGTTGACCAGGATTTGCTATTCAGTAGAAGATCTTTCAGGTCTCTTCCATTTCCTGAACTCTGCTATTAGGTAACATTTGCTTGTCCGACAGAAAGGCTCAGAACCAAAACAATACAGACTCAGTAACTTGTTTAGCAAGGCGATCAGCTTTCTCATTCTCTTCGATTTCTCCATGCCCTGGAAACCACATAAGTTGATGGCATGCATTCCAGCCTGGAAGATGGTGAGGGAGTGACTATACCACTAAATATACCAGTACAATACCCCTTCTTCCAATTTTGAAGCATCAGGGACCCTCTGTACAGCCGACGCTCAGCGGAGCCCTAATTATCGGGCTTTTTATACTACAAATATGTAATAGTTTGTTTTTTGAAATTTCCACCTATAAATAACATTTGGTACATGTGTGTAAAACGATGTCCTGAATCGAACAATTTTATGAATTTCTACCTAGTTTAGATTAGAATCAATAATCGATGTCGTTAACAAGATTACATCAACAAATGGAAATATCACATTTCCCAAATTGTTGGATTCAAAATTCCAATTCTCGAACAAAGTATCACATCGGCAACGTGTCCACCGATAGAAAAAACATGTCAGTGGCAGACGACGATAAAACTGCTCGAAGGTAAAACGATTCAAGCCAAACTTTGATACCTCATCATCTTAGTCAGAAGAAATCACGTGACACATTATGGACGCATGCGCATTCGCTTGCAGAAATACTAAGTATTATTGATAGGAAGAAGGAAGGAAACATATCCTTCAGTCGAAAGCCCAAATTAGTATGCTAATGAACAGTGGTCTGACTCCTGACTCCATACTATCAGGAGCACAACTCCCTTTCCTCCACTGTTTTCTTTTTTCACAAAATACTCATCGAATAACACGAATCTTAACATACCGGGTGTAACAGGATCATGGTACACCCCCTTTTTCTCTTTTAGTTTTGGAGGTGATTGGAATTTGGAATGACCCATCAATTTGATAAACGTCATGTTTTGACAATGAACATGTTGCATTTTTCACTTCCGGATTCACAAGAAGTGGTAATAACTCCAAATAAAATATCCTGTATATCCAATGACACTACAAAAATGACATTTCAAACTTCAATTTTGATTTTAATTCAGTTTTTGATTTTCCATCAGATTGTGCCTTGACTATTCTGATTGAATCTGATGTACTCATATCGACTGGTGTAACGCTAAAAAAAAATGAATTCTGTCAAAAATTTCAAGTTTAGCACCGAATTAAGTTTATCAAAATGGTTTGGTGTACCATGATCATGTTACACCCGGTATATCTTGTGATTGGAATTCTACTTCGTAAGAATTAGGCTCTTGTCTATCCCTCTATCGAAAATATTTGTTTCAAATTGCAATCATTTGTTTCATATTTCGATAATTCATTTGTTCGGATGTGGTGAGCAGGTATGTCATTTCTTGGTGTTATTTTCCATCTTCTTATCTTTACTTTCCATCTTCCATTAAGTATGTTAAATATATAACAATGATAAGATTTTACATGAGATCTTTTTCAATGCAGAATTGTATAGTCAATTATTATATTCTTACTTTATTTGTATACAGACCACAACTGACCCAATTTTTTCACCTGATGAATATCTTGTTTATATATATATATACATGTTATTATTTTGTACGGGTAGGTAGGTACACCATACAACTTTCTCGAATTAGAGATAATAAATATAATGTTATGCTAAATGAACAAAAGGATACTAGGTAATCAGAAAGTGCAAGTTAGGTGTTGATTGTTACCGCTGAATGATTGTCCTTATGATTTTCACTGAATAATTATCAGAGGTAATTTCTCGTAATACTATCGATAGTAATTCTCTTAGAAAACATCAAGACTCAATTGTTGAATTTTTGAATTGACTCGGCCGTTACTTGATGGAAACCCATAGCAAATGTAAAAAATTTCAATTATCAGAGGTAATGTCTCGTAATACTATCGATAGTAATTCTCTTCTCGATATGATCTCCACTTTCTTGATCACACGACATGTTTCGCTAACACAGTAGCTTCATCAGATGAAATACAGGTGCAATGAAATAAACTAACCTTGGTTTGCCTAGTAGTAGTAGCAGTAGTAGGTGGGGAGGCTGTAGCCAAGCAAGTAGGCCCCGATGGGCCCTTTTTGCTAACCCCTGCTCTTCACATATCTACGCTTCCTTCACCTAGATTTCCTTTACGAATCTCCCCGACCTTCTGATGAAGGCCAGTATGTCCGTTTACTCTAATATAATCAAGTCCTCCTGTTGGAGTTTGTCTACTCCGTACGACTCGCACTCACCGAAGACATGAAGTGACGTTTCCTCGTCTTCCCCGCATCTGCGGCAAGTGGTTGTCCTCTATTCCCATAAGTGATAGGTGTCTGCCCAGCCTTTTGTGTCCTGTGAGTACTCCTAGGAGGAGGCGGAGTACTTGGCGGTCTCTGCGCCAAGCAGCCACTCCTTCCTTGATTTGCTTGCACCGGCCATGAATTCCTTGGCCTACCTACAACCTGTGATATTCCTCCAGTATTCTCCTAGTGCCTTGTCCGCCCATTCATCAAGAGCTGACGTAATTTGGCTCCTTGCTATACCTAGTAGAGGCTCCGGTCCCAGAAACGGCTCCGCGGATCCGTCTGCTGTTTCGTTTCCGGGCACCCCACTGTGACCCGGGACCCATATCAGTTCAACTTCCTTTGTTTCGGCTAATATGTCAAGGGCTTTTCCACATTCCTGTACTTATGCTGAGCTTGGTCTGGTATGACAGATAACCATGAGTGCTGCCTGACTATCCGAACAGATGTAGATCTTCTGCTCTGGTCCCTCTTTCTGGTTTGCCTAACTTATATATTATCCTACTTTCCCAACCTGAAGGATTAGAATTACCTGTAGAAAGGTTCGATAAACCTTCATTTTCGGAAAATAGGCACAATATCTACATTAAAATACGGTGTACCGGATTAACTTGAAAGGGTTGATAGCAAATACATATTATTGACTACTTAGAAAACAAATTCAACAGTGGTCTAGATCATCGTTAGGTAAAATGTCATGAACGACAAATTGTGAAATCCTACTCATTGAGCAGTAGCGTTTTCAGGCGACCAATATGGATGAGCTTTTCGGGTTGCTGAGACATCACATAATTATAGCGGTCTAGATAGTAGGCATGTCCAGTGTTGCCGATTGGCGCAGAATTCTCCGCTTTTCGGAGAATTTCGAGGTGTGCGGAGAATGGCATTCGACGGAGAATTTGCGGAGAAGATTACACCATCTAGTCATCATACTTCAAGGGTATAGCGAGAGTGGTATGTGCCACAGATAGAGAATCGGAGACATTTTCGTCGTTATCAGGGTATCTCCCCCGCGTTGACCCCGCTTGTCTTTTTCTGTGACATAGGTATATAAAGAGAGAAATATATATAATACCTCAGTGCGTATACTAGTTTCACCAATGGAAACCGCTATGACTTAAGAAACCCAACAAGTTTTATTTGGAACATGGTTAACTGTTTAGGATCATTTATAAGGGTGGAAATTCGATTCTCAAAATTGTGTTACAGCAGGACTACAATTTTCTGTGATGTCTGATGGACGGAGAATTTCGGAGCGATGCCACTTCGTGGTGGAGAATTTTAGATTGCCTCATTGGCAACACTGGTCTTGTCAATGATTAAAATGCATACTAGAAGAATGTACCCCTTGAGATGTTGACCTTTAGCATTCAGCTATTATTGTTTATTGAAAAAATCGACTATTCGTGGAATTGGACTCAATATTGACACCATCCCAGACTCTCATCTAGATGGTATTGTTACGTAATTCGGGTGCAGAAGCGAACACGTCATCATTTATTTTCCAACTGATTTATTTTAACTGAAAAAACACTAATTCATATCGAACATATAACTACTATTTATGTAAAACAATTTATATCACGCGGTATATGACTGTCTCTCTGACACTCGCTGCTTGACTGACTGACGGCAGCTGTCCGGCCGCCCTTGAATAAATATCAGATCCCTTGGCAAGGTTTGCTTCTCGAGTGTTCTCGGATGTTCTTACGTACCCTTCTTTTGTTCTTAAAGCCTCTATAGAACAATATCTCTCTCTAATTGTTCCATCAATTGTTTCGAGATGATTCCAGATTCTTCTGTCAGGTTATGTGTCGCCGTGACACATATTGGGTGTTCGGAAATACGCTGGTATATGTAAGCTTCATTGGGATGTTCGAGAGTGATCCGAGACGCGTGTTACTGGGTGATCGTTGTACCCCTGCCTTCCTGTTGATGTTCTATAGCCCTTTCGAGGTGAATATCATTACAGTATTTATGTCAGTGGATACTCCTGATAGACCTGATAGTCCTCATTATTCTGTGCACTCTTCCGGATATCGGAGATTCTGTTGCATAACCTCAATTTCCTAGTGGCATGGTCAGATGCGTCGGCGGAGACATACTTTTCTCGTCACGCCGAACGTGTTGTGTAATGATATTATAATTCAATGATCATATATCTTCTGCAAAAGATGGTAGCATCGTTAGCCCGCAGGCCACCATCTCGTAGAGATAATTTCAGCGCTGAGTCTCGGTCACGATGCTACTGGTGGACGACCCGAAATAACCTTTGCAAGAAAAATTTCAAGTTCACCGTCGACGATGGCGATGGAATCCCCCAGATCATCTATCATGGTGATCGTGATGTCTTGTAAATAAATAAATAGATGAGATGCACTTTTGCTCTTTCTCTTCGTGATCCGGCCACTCCACGTCAGTAGGTACGCTCTCAAGGTTGCGATGAGCCACTCTCGATTGTCTTGTACAGGATGAGTATCAGATCAACACTCTTCGTTGATCTCAGAGATGAATCAATTTTTGTAACAATATTGGTATTGCAAACATATGCTACATCCCAAATAGAGTGTCGATTTTCCACTTTGAAAAAATTTTGAATTTTTTTTTATAATATCGAATCAAATCAAACTACTGTATTGTCGAACATGAAATCTGCAAATTTTAAGATGAAATTTTACGAATTTAATCAACAAACATCAAACATATTAGTTGATACAGTCACACAGTTCGAATTGTACATACTAAAACAGAAAGAATAAAAATCAGTTATTTATAGAGTTGACATTTCAGTTTGAGAATAATTCGTCTAACGAATAATAGGCATTTGATAACAGAAGCCTTTTCACCTCGTTTTTCACGGACTTTCTAGTTTTAGCGGAACATGGTTTACCTTTATTCTCAATTGGCGAATGATTAATAGATCGAGGTTGTGTTGTCTCGAGACGAAAAACCGTGAACTAAAATCCAATATTTTCCCCCTGTATAATACACTATTTTTTTCCGAGACAGGAAAAAGGACGAATCAATATTGAGAAAACATTACATTATATCAAAATCAGCGTTGCACGCATCTTTTTGCAAGCATCCTCATCATTCTCTTATATCTGTCAGTCTAATTATGTGAGGCTAATTTAGGATATTGCGAACTAGCACAACAAAAGTCATCAACAGTGTAGATGAAATGTCAATCTTTTTTCCCGTCAAAGAATAGTTATTTGTTTAACTAGGCAGCAAAGTAGTAGATTGACTGCCGAGGCTGAATTCATAGCCGAGCGTAGCGAATATCGGTATATTTAAATTATTATATAATGAACAGTGATAGCGACCTGGAAGTACTTACACCCCCAGAAATAAGGGAGGTGGCAAAACATATAGACAATTTGTTGCCGGAGAAGTCTCGGATGAAATATGAAGGAAATTATAAACGATTTATGGATTATTAATTTTGCTGATACATATCAATCAGCAAAGTAACCACTTTGCTGCCTAGGCAGGAAAAGTAATACTTTGCTGATCGATATGTGTCAGCAAAATTAATATTTGCTGCCAATCGCAGAAAAAAAATATTGTTTTTCCATTATATATAGAAGACCTCTCAATTTTTCATATTGGGATCGGTAAATTTATATTGAGCTTATTTTTCGTATTTCGCCGAGGTGAACTGAAATTTCACTTTTATATATTTTCTGCATTAGGCATACCATTTCCAAGATATGTATGGAAGGCAAGGTCAAGATATTATGTCTTATGGATAGAGGTCGACAGGAATTCCTGAAACCAGCTCTACTCTGCTCTACACATGTTTCTAACTCTTTTTTGTTGTACAAATAACCTATAAAACAAATATTGGGAACACGTTCCCCAAAAACAGATACCGCGTAACTCAAACGGGAATCAATGAGAAACAAAGTACACATTTTTTACCCAGTTGGTGCCCTGTTCATTTGCTGATACTCTGACTGATGCAAAGCATTTTTTTACATAGGTTATATAATATATGTGGCATTCACAATCCAGATGTTTATCTATTTGTAATCCCAAAAACTTAGCTGACATTTTGTTTTCTTTCAATTGAGTATCCAAGTAAGTATCCATTATGATACACTTGAGTGTGATGATGCTAGTTTTTAAGATATTGAATGATGTGCGGTTCGCATCGCACCATGAGTCTGTTGTCTGTTGTTTTTATAATATCCTTGCTAATCAATTTATATAATTCCTTCTCCTTCTCGCAATACCAAAATAATGTAGTGTCGTCCGCGAATTGGATTATTGTTCCATGCATATCAATGAGGGCTAGATCATTACTATACATATAAGAAGCAGAGAATCGGGCCAAGAACTGGAACTTTTCGCATTCGTTCTGATAAATATGATCTGAACCACCTCAGGGAGTCATCTTTACAGCCGTATACTTCAAGTTTTTGCAACAGAACACTATGATTCAAGCAATCGAAGGCTTTAAAAAGGTCGCGAAAACTACTGCTGCTGCCATTTCGCTGTTATTTAATTTTTTTGCCAAATTTGTATATCGCTACTTCAAAGTTGGGAACCAACTCCCCAGAAGTCGAAACTTGTGCGGGGTTCGGAAGAGCGGGACCTACAGCTTATAGTGAAATCTGAACCACTAGTAGGGCATCGAGTTATACCTTTTCTAGTAGATGAAACATAGCATCTTCCGTGTTTTTTGAACTCTGGAACTCAAACTGACAGCAATTTTTTATTTAATGCTAATTCAAGAATGTTCTAATTCTTTGTTTTGCGAGTTTTCCTATAATTTTAGCCAGGGTAGGTAGCATAGAAATGAGCTAAAGTTAGCAGGGTTGTTGATGTCCCTTTTTTTGTGTATGTGGGAATCACAATGGCTGTTTTTAAACATGCCGGGAATTCCCCCGTTATAAATCTTGCGTATATAGCTTCCACCATGTATTAAAAATATTTTTTTAGATTTCATCAAGTCTAGTCAGGATTGACGAACAAATGAATCAACAGTTGTTTCGACAATGTTTTTTATACTAACCAATAGTTTGTCACTGCTTTAATGAAGACCGTTTTTTTGCTCGGTGATAAAAAATGCATTCTTTTATCTCTTGAGAAGAAAAGTCGAAACGCCACGATAACAAATTATCTGTATACACGTGTGGCAAGAATAATTGTCCTATAGAGAAACCGTCTGCATGGGCATTTAAATAAAACGACATTGCCATACGCTTCGTATCGCGCTATTCGCTCCTTCGAGCGATTCCATTTTTCGGCCCGATCTGAGGCCACAGGTGCCATTCTCGAGTAGGTGGGACAACGACGCTTTTGTCCTCTCTTTGTTGAATACTCATGAATTGATATGCATATTCAATCATACGGTTTCTCTATAGGAAAAGTATTCTTGCCAGACGTGTATAGGGATTGCAATTTTATCGTCCAATGCGAGATGCGTGATGAAATAATTTGAAAATGTCATTCAGGGGCGTATAGGTTGGCCTCGATATACAATTATTATATATTCAATAATTGTAAGGTAACATAGATACTTGAAGACAACATGTATAATTTATTGTGTATGTGTGAAATTTTGCACGAATCATCGAATTTTCAGGAAACACAATTTTATTTTGATTACCTTCGTAACAAATCATCAAATCAAAGAACGCTACATATACACACATACATCCTGTATGTGGAGCATCAAGAACAATGCGGTTCTTCAAAGGGAATGTCTTTATTATAATATCGATGTTTCGTAACACGAACGAAAGGAGTCGTTGATTAAATTCAATCGATTTTATTGGATAGTATACAGGGTGTGATGAGGAGAAGATGATTGAATAGAAGTGTAATTTACATGGATCGTACATCCTGTATGTGGAGCATCAAGAACAATGCGGTTCTTCAAAGGGAATGTCTTTATTATAATATCGATGTTTCGTAACACGAACGAAAGGAGTCGTTGATTAAATTCAATCGATTTTATTGGATAGTATACAGGGTGTGATGAGGAGAAGATGATTGAATAGAAGTGTAATTTACATGGATCTTGAATAGCTGCTAAAAAAATCTGAAAATTTCCAATATTTTCTTTTAACTTTATTCTTCTTGCAGGTTGTGTTATCTCGAGACAAAACACCGCGAGCTAAAATCTAATATTTTTTCTGTGAATAATACACTCTTTCTTCTCTGTGACTGGAAAAAGGACGAATCAATATTGAGAAGATCACGTTATAAGCTGAAACTATATCGTTATTGAATCTTATAACGTTCTCGGCACTTCGGCACAAATTGTTCTGGAGTATTTCATGTTCAAAACGATTGAAGTATTACCGAAGGTCGTCATTCATTAGTTATCTCAAGAAAAACTAAACTATTCACCTCTCTATGTATAGAAGCAGACACAACGAACACAAAATACTATGATGATATTATTGATGTTTGTGGAAAAAAAATCTCGTAAAAAGTTGTAGTTCTCGTATTTTTTTTATTCTACAATGGTGAAAATTGTTTTCAACCCAATATTGAGAACAAAAAACACAAAAAAGCTTAATTTTGTAAGAAAATTAATTTTGTTCAAGACTACTTGGACTTGTTGAAGATACTTATT
Source organism: Phaedon cochleariae (assembly GCA_918026855.4). NCBI lineage: Eukaryota > Metazoa > Arthropoda > Insecta > Coleoptera > Chrysomelidae > Phaedon > Phaedon cochleariae. Next base: position 14,803,806 of record OU896709.1, on the reverse strand, counting down.
TTTTTGCTCGATCACTTGTTGAAGTTGAAGTGTACTAATTAATATTCTTTTAGTTCTTCTTCAGAACTACAAATATTCAACAGTTTTCTTAGTTTTCCTATACTTCTTAGATTACTTTGATTACTTAGAGTGAACTCAGCCCTGTATGAGCACCTAATTTATCGTTTCGGCAAAAAACTTAAATTCACTGGTATATGTACTGTTCTTTTTGGCATAGAAAATACAAGACAGACTACAGCCCAAAATGTAAGGATCCTATACATATTTCACCTTTAGCTGTCTCCGATAAGTATTTGTCTAATCGAGTCTGATTTAGTCTCAATATGGTACCTTATTACGGCCTATAAGTAATACATGGGAACTTCTAGGAAAGATGAGGGGGCGGCGCGAATGAAGTTGCCCATACTCATGAAAAGTATAAATCCGGCACTGGATCTATAACATCTTATTTGATACAGTTGGCAACCGGGCATACCGGAAAATCTACTGGTGTTTCTTCGCAGGTTTCAGTTTGTACATTTACTGGGATTACAACGAAATTTTGCAGGCAATTTCTAAGTTGCTAGACTAATACACGTTTTTTCTTGCGCTCGCAAATGGATCACCTGTTTGAATTTATATTCCTGAATTGAAGTAATGTGTAGTTAGGATAAATTGGGCATGACAGATAATACGAATAATGTGCTGGTTAATGTTCAATTCAAGATTTCCGTGATATCTGCTGCACAATATTATGTGTAAGATTAAGAGAACGATCACCCATTTATTCAAAAGAATTGTGTTAATAGCTTTATTATGAAAACAAAACTAATTTCATTATTTCAAGGCCATTATAAATATTCCACATTTTATCCGATTAAATTAATTTCAGGAAGCTTGATTGGCAACTTATGATATGATGAAAATTTAGGCCGCAGGGAAAATTATTCAGACTTTCACCTGCTGTCGGTGTATTGTATAATTTGTTTATACTTATTTTTCTATATTGTTCATGAATGTAATGATGTGAAAATTTCTCGGTCATTGTGGAGATGCGGCAATGGCAATGAACTTGGGATTCGAGAAGAGTTCACTTAATATGAAAGTTTATCTGCCTTTTTTTTCGAACCATGATTAACACGTGTGTATTCATTATCTTGTTCTTCAGGTTCAGGTATATTGTGGACAACACCATAGCATTATTGTCTGACTTGAAAATTGCGTTACTGTTATGTTGGATATTTGTAGTCCCAGTAAGTTTACAAATTTCCATATTCGATTCATCAAACGCATTTGTAGTAAACTATTTCTTAAATACTGTCTGTAGGTTAATCAAGGAGGTGGTACATTCATTATTCCAATTTTTTTGGGATTTTCTCTCCTCGCTTTGGACGTTTCGGGACCGATTCTGCTCCCGTTTTCAACATAAGAAATGATTATGTTGATAGCAAAGTCGTATCTCGACTTTTTCAATAAACAGATTCCGATCTCCTTCTTGGATATCCACAGAACTTGTGTTGTGTTTGTGTGATTCATCTGATATTCATTGTCGATACCCACCTCTAGCAAACATAACTCGTCCTAAAAATGAAATAAAATATATGTTGATCCCTCGGGTGTAGGATTTCATCATGATATACCTCAGTGATATCGAATATTCCAAAAAAGCAGCCAATGGACTGAAACAGAATGTGTACAAACTTCCCCAATCTTACCACAGTTATGGGCCTTTCCAGTATCGTAAAATTTGTCCCCATTTCGCTATAATATCATCAAGGGAAGTCAAAAACGTCCTCCCTACTACATATTTATCAAAAATACCGAACAACGATTGAATTTTTTTTTCTGTTAAATATCCAGAATGATATTATCCATATCTTTATATGAAGGAGAATGCAAATTCTCTACTTCAGAAGATTTTGTTTTCAATAGATGCAATTCAATATTCGTCGTGGCATATAGCCAGGAAAGTAGTTGCTTTCTGTTGAATAAAGCGAGAAAGAATTAATATTTTCATCACATGGATAATCCGCATTCTCATTGTATTTCTTTATTTATATAAATATCCATTTTTTTTTGTGTTCATAAATATATCTGAGAATATTCCTTTTGACAATTTGGTGTAATATTTATACCTAGTATGAATAGATTATACAAAGTGGTTAAAAAATTATGACCAGATGATGACTTTGTCAGAATCAAGATAACGTCCTGTATTTCAGTTATAAAAGACGGTAGACACATCAATTGGGAGTGATTTGGAACAATCAAAGTGTCTTCTATCTGCACGTATCGTAATATGTACATTTAAATCTGTTTTTCCAATTTCTGGTCCATCCAGCTTCTTTCATTATGTGCCATATTTATCACATATCATAATACGGACGCACTGTAAACTTGAATAAATATGATTATAATAACCATTAATATTTATATTAGTGTTGCAAATATTCTGTAGAAGCGCCAGAGGACCTTGATAGTATAGAAATATCGCAATTCAGAGAATTTGTTTCATTCTGATCGAGATCTTTTTGGCGTTCCACTCATGCTCAAGGACACTGAAATCAGTTTATGATATTTAGTACCGTGAATAAAAAACCATGTTTGCCACTTATGGGTTAATTAAATTCAATGAAAATAACTTGAAAATTGAAATATTATTCTACCTAGAAAATGCTAATGACATTTTGTCATCTAATTTCGAGACACCTTGTTGATGGAAATGGCATTAATAATAATAATAATAATAATAATAATAATATGTATTGTGAAAGGAATATTCTCAGATATATTTATAAACAAAAAAAATAGATATATATATATATATATAAAGAAATACATTGAGAATTCGCATGCTCTCGGTTTATCCAACAAAAAACAACTACTTTCCTGGCTATATGCCACGACGAATATTGAATTACATCTATTGAACACACACACACACGATAAGAATTTGAAAACAAAATCTTCTGAAGTAGATAATAAGCATTCTGCTTCATATAAACTAATATAAAGATATGCACATATCATTCTGAATATTCAACAGAAAACAACTACTTTCCTGGCTATTTGCCACGTCGAACATTGAATTATATCTGTTGAATATCCAAAAGAGAAGCATGAAACCACTTTGCTGCCTAGGCAGGAAAAGTAATACTTTGCTGATTGATATGTGTCAGCAAAATTAATATTTGCTGCCAATCGGAGGAAAAAATATAACTCACCAATATGTTCAGTATTGAAATGAAAATTGAAATGTATAGGAGAAGTTTACTTGTATTAACTCTGATCTTGTGAGCTTGGAACTTCCAAATAATCATTCGTATCAGTGATATGGGAATTATATCTCTCACAAACAGGTTATATGACTTCACTCGAGTAAAACTCATTTCGGATATCAGATCCTCATCAGTAACCTGAAGTATTTCAACACATGGCAACTGTGCTATGATCTGCCTCTACTCACGAAATCTTTGCGTCAGTTTTTACTGGCGGTAAATTTCTGTCCGTTTGAAAATTACCGTGTTATTATTGATGATTTTGGCACCTAAAAATCGACCGAAAAATTCTTAAAAAATATTGAATTGAAAGGTATTTGAGGGATGATTCGATATGAGGAATAAAAAAAATAGTACACTCGCCTATTGTGATTAATGATTATTTATCTTGCAAGTTTGGAAGGAAAATCAAAATATCAAAAAGAGGATAGTATAGTCTGAATATAGAACGAAGACTTGAATACATATGTTTACAGCGTGTCTCACTTTAAACGGCCCCCTCTCTATATCTCAGTTATTAGTCATGCGAATCCAACCAAATTTGGTGTGGTATGAATAACCATCAATATGATCAGTCTTACAGAGATGCACATTATTTTTGACAGTGCCGTGCGTTTTTATTGAACTAAAAAGGGGTCGATTTTTTATAAAATCATATTAGGCATTTTTTTACAAGAAATCTAACCTCATATTATTGTTCCTCATGCTTTCGAACCCCCATATGCAAAAAATCACCTAACTCCGAATCAACAGGATTGGCTTCATTTTTTTCATTTTCAGTCTCGAATAAATAGTTTCAAATCAACTACGAATTTTGGAATGTTCAATGGCTCCGGTAGATGGAAAATCATGATTTGGAAGGAAAAAAGAGTTATACTTTTTTATGTTGAAGTCACCGTTTCCGAGTAAATAATTATTACGTTCGCAAAAATGCTGTTTAGATGTGCCTGTTTTTCTAAAACCTTTCATAGGCATCTCATGAAACTCCACGTATGGGGGTTTGAAACAATGAAGAACAATATTATCAGGTCAGTTTTCCTGTGAAAAAATGCCTAATATGATTTAATAAAAAACTGACCCCTATTCATTGCAATAAAAATGCACGGCACTGTCTAAAATGATGTTTCTCTCTGAAGAACTGGTCATATCGATGATAATTCATACCGATGCAAATTTGGTGAAGATCGCACGACTAATAGCTGAGATATATAGAGGGGGCCGTTTGAAATGAGACACGCTGTATAATGAACGAATAAAAACTTCTGAAAAAATCTCTTGTGGCCATCGCCCCAATCAGCTAATCGGATCAATCAGATGACAACAATTCAAAGAACGCGGAAGTCAAGATAATTTACTGCTTGTCCTTGGAATCCGTCTCACCGTCTTCGGACGCTTGTTATTCCATTTCTCTCTTATAAATCTCGACACTTATTATTTCACTATATGAACATTGTTATTATACACGACACCACACGACAGTAATTGAAAATCTTATTTTTCTGCAACCGACATAGAAGTCGTCCATTTTTTGATACCAAAATTACCTGACACAAAAATAGGTATGTTGCGAGGCAACATATTTAGTTCTTAGAAGCTAAAGTTAAACTTTAGTTCCTAGGAACTGAATAGGATGTACGTCATCAAGAATAAACAACATTGTTATGGTTGGTTATTTGGGTTGGAACGCATACCTAATTTTGTTTCCGATTTCGGCAGATTTGGCATCTCATATCCATGCTGGAGATATAAATACACCTTATTTGGAGTTATAAACATATCAGTTGAGTATTTTTGTTTTGATCAGGGAAGCCTTCAATATTCAAATACTTGCTTGATCTGTATGTCATTCGTTATTCTCGGGAAGGATAACTTGTTTTTGAATAATTACGGCAGCAATACTTTTTTGTCTCAAACAACGATATTGCTCACCTTCATTTGATTATCAAGTCAAACACAGTATAGTATGGAGAGGAATAAATAATCGCTATTATCATTGTTGATATGCTCACTAACCTAACATTTTCCACGTCTTGTTCCTATACCTGGCCCTGGGCGGTATTTGCCATTAAAGCACCTGGTCCATACACAAATTTGTCACTCTGTTGTTGTATTTATATTGAAACTACTACATGCAGGTAGAATATTCTCACCACACGGATTATTTGTCAATATTTGTTGCATTGCATAATATGGCACGGCATTGGTGGTTACTTGATATATTTATTTGAGTTGATTGTTTCGGTTGCAGGAAAAATAGCATGTTTCAGTCGGATCAAAAGTGACTTTGCTTGACTCGCAAACTTTGCTTTCGTTTGGCTTCGCTAAACGCTTCGCCTCGCAAATGCAAGAATGCAAATTCGCTTGTCAAACAAAGTGTCACTTTTGATCCTAATAAAACAATCTACCATTTTGCGTTAGTTCTAACGTCAAAATTTCATATCTAAATACTGAAGTTGCCAACTATTCTATAACGTTTTCACCACGAATAAAAGTTGTTACTAGACAACGTTACTATCTCCGTTGACAGCCGGACCAAAATAGTACATTGTTTCATACATAAAAACATCAACCATTGGAAAATAATATGAACATCGCGCTCACAAAGTAAATTTATCATGGACGTATAAACAAATTATAGTTCTTCCCCGTATTGTGTACTAAGTACACGGTAGATCCATCTGATATTCAACAGATGTAAAATAGGTATATTGAAATTCATTAACATCTATTTAGTATGTATAGGATTTCAAAAAGGACTAAGGAGTGTGTATTTCTACATCGAGATTTTTTAACTTGCGATAATTATAGAGGAATGTGTACCTACTCGCAACCATTAAGTCGATTATTCATGATTCAGATTTGAAATGATATGTTTAGATATTCATGTACAATCCATTTTGATTATTTTGTATTATGTATGTCTACACTAATCGTTATAAAAGATAGTATCATATTTTGACTGTCTCTTTTGTGTACACCTACACGTCAATGTTTCAGAGTTGAAGCTCGCCAGTTAAAGTCACACTTGAATCCACAAAAATACCATTGCACCCGTCTAATTTCTGATGACTTTGGATTACTATATCTGAATTTATTTGGTCTAATTAGAAATGAAGGCTTTTCGAAAGCTCGACAAATAAAACGAAGGAATCTAACTGATATTGGTCACAACGAATGCATCCCACTAATATTTCCCCTAATATACATATACATACATACATACATACATACATACATACATACATACATACATACATACATACATACATACATACATACATACATACATACATACATACATACATATACGTACATCTGCACAGTAGCAAACGTCAACTCCGTAGAAATTTCGTGTGGTGGGATTCACTATTTCAATTATTTCAAAGTGGTGTACTGATTTCATTTTATTTCCTATTCATTTTTTTTTAAGATGAAATTTCTCACTTACATTTTGGGTTCCACTAAGGAACCATACGCTAAAACGGTATCCTCAGACATACGCATAATACGCAACTTATATCTCTCTGCCTCAATACCAATACAGCTGACAACAGAATTACAAGCTGCAATATGGTATACTGCTGCATACTTCACAAAAATCATTATCAGAAACTGGAAAGAGTGGAAAGGAATAACTTTCTCATAGGTAAGGAGATTCTATCATTTTTATAATTCCATGGGTTGAACTAGCATCAATTTTAATTGTTTTCAACCCCTTTTTGAAACTAATATTAATTATGTGATTCATGAAATGTATTATGCATATTTATAGTTGTGAATTCAGTGCTGCTGAGTCACCTATTGGATTTCGAAATTACCGCCTTATTCAACAGTGAAATGCCGACATGCGCAGTATCGATCTTGGCCTCTGAGAGATGCAGATATATTGCCCTCTTCGTCATTTGATATTTGAGTGAAGCGATATCCTGAATTGTTTGATTAAAGTGATATCTTATATCGCTCGTGTGATTTTTAGTTCACATAACTTATCAACTGAAAGAAAATTGCGAAAAATAATAATTATGTTGACATATATGGCGGATATAATGTTCCAATACCAAAGACGCCAATACCTACTTACTAAGGTATAATAATTATTATGTTCGTATATTATGTGTGAATGTTGACCATATGGAAAATGGAATTGATTGCCCCATAAAATAATCCAGTACAAAGTTAATCCATTCATACACGGATATAACATAAAAAAGTTGCCTTTAATTCATGCTGTGAAAATGTAGATTTATTGTCTAAATATCTTATTTAATGGTTTGATAACAATTATAATATCTTGATGTTTATAGCAGGAAAGGATTAATTTGTTCTCAGGCGGTCTATTACTGCGTTGATTTATAATATTTAGTACAAATTGTTTCTATTGAATGATAATAATACAAATAGTTTATGAGAGTTTACTCGATCTTTACACTTATAGTTATGTTTACTTACCAACCTATATATCTATATTCAAGGTGATCTAGGTATGTAAGGGTAATGCGGAAAAAAGTAGCATAGGTCTGCCATCTGAGAAAGTGCCTACAAAGTATAATTCTTGATTTTTTCGAATTTTATATCAGTTGAATTTGAATTTATTTGACCTTCATTTGGACGGACAACCCACTGACTAATTATACGCATTCTATATATACAGGGTGTCCCAAAATTACTGCGACACAGAGCTACCACGTGTTATACAGGTCAAAACAAGTGGATTGGACCCAATTTATTTATATAACAAAATGTACCGTTTGTCCGTGAGACGAGTTCAAAAATGAGTAAAAAAATTGGATGAAATTTGACAAAAGTGCATTTTAGAGGATTACCCTTCTTTCCGTGGTTTTAACCCTTTTACAATATCTTCCGGGTTTCTTTGATTTCTGAAAGAAGGAATGTCCACTAAAATGCACTTTTGTCAAATTTCATACAATTTGTTTCACTCATTTTTGATCAGCGTACAAACATGTGTTTTTCCATGTAAACTTTGAACTCGTCTCACGGACGAAAGGTACATTTTTTATATAAATAAGTTGGGTCCATTCAACTTATTTTGAACTGTATTACACGTGGTAGCTCTGTGCCCCAGCAATTTTCGGACAACCTGTATATATTATTACAATGTTCACGTTTATTCCATGACTGTTTCCTATATATCTTCGAAATTATGATGTTAGTTGATTGGTTTAAAAAATTAGTAAAATTCGGATATGAAAATTACGTCATAAAATATTTTAGATCGAAATATTTCCCATTTCAAGGCTCTACTCAGGTCCTGCGTTCTGCTAAAATTAATTTTGTTTATTGGGAATGTTTCGTCCCATTCTTAAGTAATCGCTTTACCTACCTTTCGTCATTTTATCTCGTCTAGACTTCAAGCTGTAATTACAATTTTGGATGGGATTGGAAAACCACATTTTTTCTTCACATTTCATTCACAGACGATTTATAATATTGACATTTAAGGCTTTCAAACAATGTATTAATATGTTTTCAATCGTTTGACGATTTTACCTGAATGTGAATCTTGAAATTATTTTCAAATGCACATTCTTCCATTCAACTTAATGGTGTATTTCTGTTTAAAACGGTGGCAGTGAATACTATGCCTATTTTGGCCCTGAATTTGCCATCAGTGTATTATCTTAGCAAGGACGTCCCGATGTCAAATATATAGGGTGTTCTAAAATTGTCTTCAGAAGTGTTTCTGTGACAATTTTTTTATGTTCTGGTTCCCAAGAAAAGGGTTATCCTGTTATGTTCAGAGAACATCGTGAACCAAGGTAAATAAGGAAGCAATTGGTGTTCTTCTTAAATTTCTGGAGGTTATATGGCTCGGGGAACTCCCTTCTCAATGTGTTCCAAAGCCTCGCTGTTCGTTGGATGAAGGGTATTTGGAAAGAGATGTTCTGCAGGTCTTCAAAGTGACCACGAAGGGGTGCGAAGCCTCAACTCGACGGGTAAATCTCGCGGGGACTGCCAAGGGAGGAACAATTGTTGATATTTCAGAAGATCATCGTCCATGGAAATATCTATAAAATATAGCCAGATCGACAACTTTTCTACGGTGTTCCAGAGAAGTGAGTGAGTTTGTGAGAAATACTGAAACGACATTTGTAATGAGTATTAGTTTTTCTGCTACATGAAATTCATATTTCGAAAGTATATAGATAGGCCATCTGGACGCATCCTATCAGTCAGGGTCGCACAATTTTTTTCATTTCAAATTATGATTGAATAAAAATTCCTGATGAGTTTTAATTGAGAGAAAATGAAAACTCTGAAATTTAAATGATATTTATTCTATAAAAATTGTAAAACCACTGTATCTGAATAATGTTTATTTCAGTAAATTGTGTTTGTACAAATAACTTCTGCAGCTTTTTTCGTTCCTAATTAATCTCTGAGTTTGGAATAGAGTTACCTAATGTTGATAAAATTTTCTCGAATAATTCGAAATAAGCAACAGCACGAAGTCATATTCTATAATTATAAAGAACTCTTTTTCAATATTGGATATATTTACTTGATGCGACTTCTACCAATCTGCGAGTTTTTCATACTGAAGAAATTCATCACGGAATTATATCAGTGATAGGTTTGGATCGAGGTTTGGATAGTATAATATCTTCATCGTTTCAAATTCTGTAAAAATAACATTTTTCTACAAACGTCAAAAAATGACAAGATTCGCGCATTGATAACAAATTGCGAAGTGACACTTTTTTACAGTTTCCTACGTTACCATGATACCTTGCACAAAACAATGCGCGAAGTACCTACTTCGCGCATTGTTATGTAAAATATATGAGATATTAATATTTCAACTTTAAGGTCCTCAATCGAGCAAACATCTACGAAATCATTTATTTCTGAATGTTCAACAATTACTTTGTTTTATCTCTTGGAGCGCACGAAAGGAAATTCCTATTATGTTTATGGAACATCGTGCGTACCTAGGGAGGATAGGGGGAGGCCTTTTAAGTCATTCGACACTATTTTTCATATCAAGCTAAGCATATTTATACTTTAAAACTATATTTTTTGACGTTTGTAGAAATGTTGTTTGCATTTGTAGCATTTCGCGCTCTAGATACAAAAATAACTATTTTCTATGAGAATATTTGGAAATAATTTCAAAATAAACGAGTAAAATACTAACCATAACCTTGAAAATACCACTCGAGTTTGAGGATGCGTTTAAATGGTCTATCTATTTTCGAAACATGAATTTGATATTGCAGAAAAACGAATATTCATTTAAAAATTTCCATTCGTGCTCTCCAAGAGATTGAAAATAGTTAACGGAAAGCCAACATCACCCTGCATGAAAATTATTTGGGAAGGTTATAGGATAAAATGCACCACCATTTAATGAGTCAAAAACTTGTTGAAAATAGCGTCTTGGTTATAGGAAAAAATTCAAAATAAATGGATTTTTCGTGATTTCTGATGTTTTGATCTTTTTTCAACTCAGATATGTGTTTCTTCGAGGTCTAATTATTGTGGTAGGTGAAAATGTTGGCGTCGTTTTATCAGTTTCGTTGGGAATTATTAAAATACGTCCAGGAACTATCAATCACCGCCCGAATTTTCAACGATCAACCTCCTCTCTTCTTTCTTATTTAATTATCATCGTTCTTTGAACATGATGCATTGTTTTCCAATTATTATGTTGATGCCAACAAGCCATAAACTCAATAATGATATACCTACCTCTACGCCAAACTTGCCTAATATGGCCAGCTGACTTGTTTAATAATATCCAGTAACGTTATCATCATTTCACCTTCACTCTTCACTGACCAGGATGTGCGTTTGAAATACCATTTTTTTTCTTCGGGTAGTCCATTGAATCAGATCGTGTGGGTAACCACAGAATTTTGTGATCCACACCATCATTCAGGGACGTAGCAAGTCAAAACAGGGCCCTGGTGCGAGATCACAGCAGGACCCCTTCATCATAACACGAAATAGCTTAAATAAAAATTATATTGCACAAAAAAATGCATGGTCGTTCCTATAATAATTGTAGGAGGTTACACATGTACATAATAACTAACTTTGAAATGTAACCAATAACTGATCTTACGAAAATACAAAACTATTGCTAATCGAACTATTTATGCTGAAAAAAGTCTACTTTTCTTGCCTTGCGATTCGCAAACAATGGAATCATTCTATTTATACATCATATATATAAAGTCCTGGCTGTCTCATTTTGTATTGAAAAAATCACCAAGCAAGAAACCCTGCTTTGCGACATTTTACTTCTCGAATTTTCATTCAATCGTAAGATTCTCTCCGAACTTGCTACAAAGACATAAATTGTTAAAAAAATAATGAAAGCACAGCATATTTCTTTAAATGAGCTAGAGATCATTCTTGATTGCAAAAAACTAATATCTCCAAGTAATCAATCGAATTGTTTGAACTGTCTTGATCTGATCTTCATAAATGCACCTGAATGACAAAATTTCTTCTGATAGCAAATCCGAATAATCATTGGGATGGAACCTAATCAATTTCTCAGAGAGGAGTATCGACTCAGCATCACAGTGTTCTCTTGTGACCGAAAAGTACTTCAAATCTTTGAACTTCGCTGTTCAACCCCTTTGAATCGATTGTTTAGTCGTCCGGTACACGACAACTCGTTTTTTTTTCAATTTCAACTTCAGGAATTCTTTGATTCTCAAAACTTGAATTAATACCCCAACAAAAAGCTGAATCAGCTCTTTCACTTACAACTCCCTCGAGGTTTGCCCTGATGTCTACAATATCTTTTGAAGCAGTTTCTGCAAGCATTGACACAAAGCTTCCGCCTTGCGCTCGAGAAAGTGAAGTGTTTTTTGGCTATGCACTCCGAAACGAAGTGTATTTACCCCCGATAAATCCAGAAGAGCTTTTTTTATCGGATAAATTTCCCTTCTTCACGAAAAACATTCCCCCATCAGAGAAAAACTGACATGAAAAAATCGCGAGACCGTATAGATTGAGCGGTAGACATTTTTTTATATGAAGTATGTACTAAGATTATTTTTACTCACTCTATACGTCCTATCATTTACGACATGACCTTTCCGGACACCTTGTATATGTATAGAATCCAAGCTTTCAGAAACAATAAATTCATAGGTCTCATCTATCTTGAAACTTCACCCTCTATTGCATTGTATGTGTGCAGAATATCAACTTGAAATTCGGTATGACGGATTACTTGTTGTAACGGCCGAGTCAGTATAATAAAGTAGTATTTCTCAATTTACATCATGCATTGCTATTATACTTTATTTATATGATTAACTGAGAAATGCATTCGAAAACAAAGTATTGAAAAGGTATATTTCAAACATGCATTAGACTAACAAGCATTCAATTTTTAACATTCTTCATAACAATTAAAATAATTACTAAATATGGTTTGAAGGTAACATAAACAGTCGATAATGTCTTTGGATAATAAAACTTCAATATAAGTCTACTTTATAGAAAAAAAAACAATTTATGGCAGTTCATAGAATTGCTGACATGATCGTGATACACGAACTATTTACTTTATGAATCACAATCTGTGCACATTCTGCAGACATATTAGAACCTACGCTTTTCATGAAAGCAAAGTATACTCTAGGTAAACCTAGTGACTCTGTATTATGCCAAATTTGCTGAACAAATGTTGTTCTCTTATCTCTATCACTAAGAATTTATCCAAAAAACTATACAAATACCCAAAAAGTTCAGAGTGCTTTGCTGGAAAGGATCCATCTCCAAATTTTTCCATTTCCACGAAATCTTCACAACGCATTTGGGAACCCTCAAGGACATACTGAAGCTTACTTATGTGAAGACCATAGATATTCCATACTCCTACCGTAAAAATGCAGTAATCTCACAGGCGAAACGGCAGTCATACAGCATACTAGAATCACTTGAAATACACAGGGGAGATTCCAGAAATAACGGAATGAAATAGCTATATTCATCTTATCCAATTCCACCATCAGTTAAAGAAAAATTCACCAACTACAGAATGAAAAAAGAAGTATTGTATTTTTACGGGGATTATGGAAAATATAACCTGCAAAGCTGTTTCGGATGAGAATACACATCTTCAAAATAAACCACCCATCATCAATTAGAAAATTCATCATTATCCAGGCAATCAACTTGGACTGAAGCAACAACTAAAATCAAAGAAATCAACGAACTAGTAGATTGAAAAGTATCTCTACCTACGAAAAGGAGATACTAGGTCATCATCAATCTCCTACGTCTGTGTCTAGGACATACACTCCTCATACAGCCCTCAGAAAGCGCTATGTTTCTTGGGAGCCATTCACATTTATTGTGAAATCTGATTCATAATCAATTTGTTTTCGTTTCTCCTTGCAAATGACTGATAGCAATAGATGCGAGGTTATTTTGGTAGAAATAAAAAAAAAACATAACATAAACATAACTCCCGCGTGGCGGCACTACTGTGGTTTGGGACTCATCTGTCATCTACATGACATGGAATGCTTCAACACCACAATATAAATCAGAAGTGAGGTTACTATGTACCTGAATTTTCTTGCTATTTCAATCGTTTTCGAGCACACAAAGACGCGACAATACAACGCTGAAGCATATTTTTAAAAATTTCGTTACTGCGAATGAATAAAGGAAGATTGACAGCTGACATGACCATTGATTCTACCAGTGCAATCTGCTTCGAGCTTTCCAGAGACCTGCTATTCGTGACTACAGAAGTATTGGCGTCACCTGGTGGTGGAATTGTGAACCTACCTAGTAAGTAATCGGTAATGGATGCATCATATGATTTAATTACTCATTTCCCAATATAATTATCTCACAAAACTAAGAAACGAATGAACCACACCGATTCACAGTACAAAACAAGAAACATTATTTACAATCCTCCATTATTGATTACCTATCGAAGCTCCCTCATCGATGCTCGGTTTGTCCATCAGCAATATTCTTTCATGGGAGAATCATGTCCGATCCATCGCGAAAGCTCCTTCACTAAAACTCGGATTTTTATTCCGTGCGAAAATCTACTTTACACCTCAACAGCTTCTCATGATCTACAAAGCACAGATACAGCTAGTTCTATAGCTTTGTCCTCGCATATGGGGTTCAGCATCCAAACATATTGTAATGCTCTTAGAATCCATCCAGAGAAGAACCATCCGCCTAGTGAGTGATGTCACACTCACTAATACTTCGACTTCATTAGAACACCGTATAGAAAAGTCGGCGACCTTCCACTTTTGTATAGATACTTCCACGGGAAACGTTCTCATAATCTTCTGCTATCATTCCATTACTAGCAATACCACAGGCGAACTCGAAAGACCCAGTCAGCACATTCTTTCGCTGTCAACCTCGAAATATGTCGAGCAACACTTAATCAAAACTCTTTCGTCGATATAGAACCGCAAAGCTTTGGAATTCTATGCCAATGGAAGTATTCCCAAGAACTAATAACCTCCAAAAGATGAAAAAAAATCCAATACTCCTCTCCCTATTCTCCCTAGTTCTTCGAACATCATGGAAATTTCCTTTCGTGCGCTCCAAGAGATACATATCTTTGAACAATGGTGATTGACTGAAGATACACCAATTATTTCAGGCACCATAGTCGTCAGTCTGATATGTCTACTTCCCTATTTCACGAAGTACCTCATTTGGGTTCGTCACATTTGAGTTCATTGATTATTATGCTTACAATATCATAATGTTGTTACACTAATTTCATAATGAAATATGAAAGTAACTCTATTTTTATTGTTCTTGCTGAGGCGTCGTGCTTGAGGTACTATAAAGCTCGTTTTTCTTTCATCATCAATGTTTTTTTACAGGATACCGTGCCATCACGATACACCAAGCTATATACATAGTGCGTCCTCTATCATAAATTGAATTTGCTGCCATATACCTACCAAATGATTTGAATATAAATTGCTACATCTATTGCATATGGATAACACATTTTCAACAGTCGAATTGTTGGGGTTTCAACAGTCGAATTGTTGGTGTTTTAATTATCTATTTTTCAGGTTTATTCACTCAAATACCTTCAAATAGGTACTTATCATCAAGTTAAGTAAGATTAAGTTAGGTTAGATTCATTGTGAGCGTGACGAATACCGTCCCTCCACCGTGACCCCAGATGGATCTAGTTGTTGATCTAGGGTTGCATGAGGTTAGATTTTTCCTGAAGTCGGTAGGTTCTAAATTAATGAAACCAAATAATAACTCAGTCTCTCTAAAGTATATAAGCATCAAGAGCATGATAATATGTGTTCAGCCGATTTGTCTTCCACACAGCAGAGACGACAGTCTGTTTGTTGGTTCAGTCCCAACTCGCATCCTTTCTAGGTGTTATCTTAGACTACAGTGTCCCGTAGTCAGAACCTTGGAACTCTTGACTATGGGCATTGACAGTTCAAGGAATAGTAGCATTATAATAAAATCATTTTTCCAACTCCAAGTAAGTTTAGCATAAAATAGGTAATCCTTTCACTTCAATATCAGTTGTTTTTGTATTGTAGACCTTTCAATTAGGCTGAAGATGGTCTTTTATAAGACCTAAACATGTCCCTCATGATTTAGTCAGAATATCATTAAAATTTGTGGAGATGACTTCGAGCATTCCTTCCTTCCTGTGAGTTCTATATTAGTAATCGAAATATCGCACCTTATTAATCAACACTGAGAACACAAGTCCGCGCATTCCTACTATCAGTGCGAAAACCTACCTATTATCAGTGTGCTTGATCAAGGTAGGGACAATCAGCATCAGGTACGATATACTGACAATTGCCTGAAACCACGCTTATCCGCTTTCATCTTGATTTCACCCAGATATTGTACAATTCCTCTTATAATCCTGAAATTCAGTGCTTTACACCGCGTGTGCATTGTTTTATATGTGTATTCACTTGAGGTTACTTGAGTAACAGCAAAGACTTTTCTGGCAACAACAGAGCTCCGAAAGGGCCCTTCCAGCACCTAGTCACGGAGTGGACCTAGCCTACAGATCATCATTGATAAGTCTCTTAGTGCTAATCGTTCTTATTGCTTGCTCATTCACACAACAACTTAACTGAAAGTACCAGGGTTATCAGTTCATTTTTTTCTCTCTTTTCTCTCGTTTCTCCCCTCAACAGGGGCTCGCAAACTATGTGGGGAATGTGGGCAAAAGCCACGGGCGACAAAATCCAAACGCGATAATTCGGCTAAACAAACCGTAACTAATGACCTCTTTTTCGCCGCGCTACGGCTCCAATTCAAAGGTCTTTTTCAAAATTAAAAGTAATAATTTTTTTTAGGATGTAACACAAGAGAGACTAAGTAATTTGGCAGATATGTCTTTATATCTATACTGGTCAAGATCATCTAACATCTGAATTCTAAATGTTATGGGGATGAGTAGTCAGATACCATGCTGATTGTAATCAGTACACTTTTTCCATTTGAGCTTTCAGCAATAAGCATTTGTTTTATCCTTTATCTCACTTTGTTGTAATTGATTTTAAAATGATCTGAAAATGAGGACAATGAGAAGAGCAAGTGAAAAGTATTTTAATAGTTACTGTCTATAACCGAGCAGGAGGATGTCCCCCCAGATGTGTTGTAATTTTCTCTCATAGTTTCATTACCTGGCTAAATCGAAATCCATAGGCATTCAGGAAAGAATCACTTGTATCAGTATTCGTTTATACGAGTCGATGAATAGATTTCGGGAGGATGTAATTCAATGTTCTGCGTGGCATTAGCCAGGAAAGTAGTTGTTTTTCTCCCGAAATCTACCATTGTTGTTCATTTCATGAACATTGTGTGGAAATGACTTCGAGCTTTTTGTATTTGTTTAATTACAGTGTGTCCCAACTAAAACTTGTCACCTCCAAATCTCCGATGTCGTTAAAAACATTGGAAATCGCTCGAACAGGTCGATTTCAATTTGGCGGGGGATACATTTTTCTGCCATTATCATATTCCAAAGTTGAAATCTCGAAGCGTAACTCTGTATATACCCAATCAAAACTTTAATATGCAGGGTATCTAAACTACTCACCAGATGAAGTGGGACAGCCAAAAAATTGACTAATTTTGATAAGCTATAACTCGACCATTTCTTGGCCGATCTTGGATTTCCAACCAAAGGTAGAAAGCGTCATCCTTGGGCTATGCGTCATTGGCGTCAGGTTTTCATTTTTGCGATTCGTTCTCTTTGTACAGAGTGTGAATTAAGAGTCGGAAAAATTACAAATTTTTGACCAATAATTTGGGAAATGTGAGGGATCCTAGAATTATTTTTTAGATGTTGGGTGAATGGTTGGTCCGATACCTCGAGACATCTTCGAAATTTTTTTGATAAATTGCGTTGCTATGGAAAAATCACCATTTTATGCAATTTCGATTTTATTTCAAAATGTGACCTCTTTTAGTTGAACAATAATAGCCAACATCTAAACTGCAACAAAGGATATTTCTACTGAAGATAATCAACACTAGTGACGCGCAAAAAGGGGTTTATGATATTTAGAAACGAAAAATTAGTTTTTATTGAAAAAATCCAACAGTTTTATTGATACTTACAGTTAAAGAGGTGTCATACCCTCAATTAGCATATGTTGTCAAATTCAGAGGCGTCCAGAAAAGGGGCATATGATATTTAGAAACAAAAAACAGTTTTTATTGAGAAAAATCAACAGTTTTATTGATCGTTACAGTTAAAAAATTGCCATACATTTAATTAGCATGATGTTGACAAATTCAGAGGCGTGCAAAAGATGATCCTGTAATGTAGACAGATTAAAATTCCACTTTCATAATTCATTTCATTTCCATTTATTCACAATGAGGTGCATACATGTAATTATTTCTCTTCTAATGAATCCATCGGCGTACAAAAAAAAACCATATGCTCACGTACGTTAGAGAACGTTATTCAAGAAACTGAAAAAAAAAACACAAATAAATGATTATTCATGAAAAAATAATCTGAATATCATTTTAGTAACGCGTTGGCCCCACTCTAGCCTGAATAACTGCCTCTGGCACCGACATGGCATGCTTGAAATTATTTCGTTTATTAGTTCTATAGGAACTGCATCCCAGATGTCCTTTTGAGATCGTCAAGAGTTTCTGTCTGACGTTTCCTTCGGGAAAATTCCAACTTCATCTAACTCCAGATGTGCTCAATGGGATTCAAGTCTGGGAGGCAATTCACTACGATTTATATTTTGGTCTTGCAGATACCTCTTTACTAATATTACCCGATGAGGCCGAGCAATGCACAATTGATAAAATATAGAAGTTAACGAAAGTACCCAGTACTGCTTACTGACACTAGCAGTAGGCCCATACTTGGTCAGGGTTATTTTTTTTACTTTTTCACTCATTCGAGATGAGCATCCATTAATACAAGGCGATTCAAAAGTTTTACATCATATGGAACCGTTTTTAATAATTTTGCTAAGTGTTGTTCTCTGTTCGCCCAGTGAAAAATTCCTTGATCGTGGGTATTTTTGATGAGCCTCGTATCCCTGGCCATGTATGGGCCTGCTGAATTTTATTTCAGGGGGTCTGTGTGGTGAGAATGAGAAAAATATTTATCTAAAAAAAAAATGCTTCATCAGAAAGAGGACTAGGAAATTATTGAAGAAATAATACTTTTATTTTTTGGGGGGGCAAAAGTTGAAGATTTTTTTGAAATTTTTTCAGACAAAATTATCGAATTGCACGGCTCGACAAACATCAGGAGCCAGAGTTACGTTCCTGAATATTCATTCATGAATAATGATACAAGAAAATTTTCACTGTTCGCCCAGTGAAAAATTCCTTGATCGTGGGTATTTTTGATGAGCCTCGTATCCCTGGCCATGTATGGGCCTGCTGAATTTTATTTCAGGGGGTCTGTGTGGTGAGAATGAGAAAAATATTTATCTAAAAAAAAAATGCTTCATCAGAAAGAGGACTAGGAAATTATTGAAGAAATAATACTTTTATTTTTTGGGGGGGGCAAAAGTTGAAGATTTTTTTGAAATTTTTTCAGACAAAATTATCGAATTGCACGGCTCGACAAACATCAGGAGCCAGAGTTACGTTCCTGAATATTCATTCATGAATAATGATACAAGAAAATTTTCACTGGGCGAACAAAGAACAACTCTCGATAAAATTATTGAAAATATTTCCATATCAAACTTTTTGAATTGCCTTGAATGATGGATCCTCTTTAAAACGCCAAAGGATAACTTCGATGCTCACCTTGAATAAGTGGAAAACATTGATAATGAGAATAGCATTTCAATTTGTCCACATTACAGAATCACCATTTGCACGCCTCTGGATTTGTATACATCATGCTAATTGAATATATGGCAAATTTCTAACCGTAACAACCAATGAAACTGTTGAATTTCTTCAATAAAAACGAATTTGTCGTTTCTGAATATCATAAACCCCTTTTTACACGCCACTGGTGTTAATTATCTTTAGTACAATTATCACTTGTAGCCGTTTAGATGTTGGCTGTTATTGTTTCACTAAAAGAGGCCACATTTTGAAATGAAAATGGAATTTCATAAAATGGCGATATTTCCGTAGCAACGCAATTTATCAAAAAAATTCCAAAGACGTCTCGAGGTATCGGACCAACCATTCACCCAACATCTGAAAAATAATTCTAGGGTCCCTCACATTTCCCAAATTATTGGTCAAAATTTCGAAATTTTTCCGGCTCTTAATTCACACTCCGTACAAAGAGAACGAATCGCAAAAATAAAAACCCGACGCCAATGACGCATAGCCCAAGGATGACGCTTTCTACCTTTGGTTGGAAATCCAAGATCGGCCAAGAAATGGTCGAGTTATAGCTTATCAAAATTAGTCAATTTTTTGGCTGTCCCACTTCATCTGGTAAGTAGTTTATATAAAAGGTCTGTACAATATGCTAGCTCAGAATGTAAGTCATGTTTGATTTATGAGTTATAATCGCACAATACATATACATAGATCATGATGTTAGAAGGGTCAAATTGGTGTTCGTTCACTTTCAAATTGGTTTGAAGTATCGTCAATTTATCCATGGTATACTACACCTTCGTGACACATGTTGATTTGCATAAATCGAGAGATAGGCCGCCAGAAGCACAATAATTCAAAGAATCACGTATATACGCTTAATGTGCCATTGGCAAAGAATCCCAAAGCTTTGCCGTTCTATAGACGAACTAGTTTTGGTAAAGTGTTGTTCGACATATTTCGAAGTTGGCAATCAAAAGATGTGCTGACTGGGCCTGTTGAGTTCGTCTGACTAGTATTGCTAGTGAAGGAATTATTATAGCAGATATTTCTGAAGAAAATTCCTCGTGGAAATATCTATAGAAAAGTGAAAGGTTGCCGACTTTTTTACGGTGTTCTCATGAGGTCAAAGGATCAGTGAGTGTGGCATCAACCTCCATGCGAATGGATCTTCTCTGGATGGTATCTAAGAGCATCAGCGTATGTTTGGGTGCTGAACGCCATATGTGAGAACATTATTCTAAAACTAGCTGTATCTGTGCTTTGTAGATCATGAGAAGCTGTTGAGGTGTAAAGTAGATTTTCGGACGGAATAAATTCCGAGTTTTTATGAAGTAACTCTCGCGATGGATCGGACATGAGTCACTTGAAAGAGTATTGCTGATGGAAATTGTGGTACCAGACATTGTTGTATATAATGCATACTAAGTTCCGCCTTTCTAGAGAAAATACATGCTTGAGTTTTGGTGGCGTTGAATTGAACGACGTTGTTGGTTTCCCAGGCTGAAATTTCAGCAAGATCCACATTGACTGCGTTGACATGCCTTCGTCGTAAGTTCCTATAGTTTCCTGGGAATACATGGAAATTCTAGTGGAGAACGCAGTATTGAGAGTTCTATCGTCTGCAAAGCTGTGGATATGACAAGTGGTTGCTCCCAACTGATCATTGACATGAAGTGGGAACAATGTTGGTGCCAAAATTAATCCTTGTGGAATGCCGGAATTGATGGCAATGGTAGCAAAGCTGAGGTAGTAAGACTTATGATGGATACTTATGTTGCATTTTCTACCTGTTTTGGTTCAAGTGATTGTTGTGGCCATATGATTTGTTTTGATAGTTATGATACATCATTTCACGCTAATACATCGTTTTTGTATAATTTTTTATTTTGACGGAAATATAAATCTGGCCACTCGTCGAAAAACGACATAATTTCTTGAACAAGAAAATTGCGCTCTTCTCCGCCTAGGTTGTTTGGTTATTTCTGCCAGTCCGCCCCTGTTTCTGATTGGTAAAAAACATTTTCTTGACTATTATATTCTTAAGATCGGAATTCGGAAATTCAAGTTACACTTTCTGAATAACAATCGAAAAAGGTGTTTCTTTGATTATTATTTTTTACTCTAGAAACAACAAAATACTATTAGTGATGCTCTGCTGCTCACTGGACTATGTTATTGCAAGTTAAATTGGAATCGTGAACGAAAAGGCACGCGTTTTATACAATATCTACAGTTCACTTCTCGGGTTTACTATAGTATATAATCGTTCTTTTCCAGCCGATTTCGTGACTAGAGCAAGGTCGCCAAATGCCGAAACTGTCTATTTCATTATCTTGTCGTTATTTGGGTGGTCGGAATTCGAAATTATATTTTTCTATTTTGCGTCTTTAATGAAGTCATTAGGACACTCAAATGCGTATCGAAACAGCTTCTATTAGGATACATTGTTTCCAAGTTGGTAACGTCCAAGGATTATTAACTCAACAGGATAGTTCATCCGGCGATGACCAATCAGAAAGATTAACGGCATGACGTCACGCCTGTCAGAGATAGTTGCTGTTTTATGAAGAATCTCAAGGAATCCTAAAAATCCTAACTAACCTCAAATTTTGCTTTTACGAATGTTGAATGAAGAGGATTTATTATCGAAAGATTCATACTTTTAAATATAGGTAATTGATTGATTTCTACAGTAAGGAAGAAAGTGTTTCGAAAGTCGTTCGGAAATGGCTGGAGAAGGAAAGGGAACTCCATTTGATTTCGGTAGGTTTGTATTCCTTATAACTGATGAAAAATACTTCAATAGATAATATATTTTCCACAGAAACATCATATAATGTGATTGTGGATACTATATAAGCTGATTGTGATGAAATGGTAATTATTTTTCAGGTTGACTTAATGATTCCCCAATAATTGTGAACTGTGAGAATAGGTCAATCTGGAGGATTATTTAACTATTATTGGAGCTAACTTTTGAATAGGTATAGCAGTGCTGTGGAATATTGTCAAGAACCTGCTGATCCTGCTAGACATATCTCAAATTTTGATTTTGGATATTTCAAATCTAGGAGCTATTTTTTCAACAACTATGTAAAATTATACCTATGACTATTCAGATTCAAAAGGTAAATGAATATGGAATGCTCAGATAGAAATCTATAAGTATTTTTTACAGAAATTACACTTATCAACATTTAATTAGATGATGGAATTGAATCTGGAGAATTACCTTCATATAGAAGCCTATCATTGGATGGAGATAGTGAAAGTGTGGTAATGGCATTGCTGAACCCTAAATCAATAAGTCTATCACATGATATGGGTCTTGGATATGGCTTGGAGCTTGCAATTGAAATGTTAATACAATACACAATAGGTTATAACTTGAGTTGTGCATGCACTCAAAATTGATACATACAGACCTGCAAGAGGCAACCAGATCATAAAGAATTTCCCCACAATTTCTAAGTTCACTTTCTCCTGAAGGGTTTATATAATTTTGATATTTACTCTAGGAATTTGTTAGGACTGCAAAGATTAATCAATCATAGAAAACTCCATATTAGGGGATTTGAAGTGATAGATATGCCTATGGAACAATAGATTCTGTTCAGTGTACTCAACTTTCAAATTGCTGTATGAAAACTTGTAAAATTTTAATTTATGTGCTATCAGAATATCACAATGAACATATCAATAATTTCATGAGATTATTGATTGGTAGAATAAGCAATAAACCTAAAATCTTTGATATTAGAAAAATGTCTGTTGTAGAAATGATATCCTTGTATATTCTTCCACATTTATAATTAAATACCTACTAACCTCTAATTATTATTGGCATTTTTTATTTTATTTTGAAACTGGATAATATGTAATGTCACACATTTTTCAACTTTCCCTGATTTGCAAGGACTTTGTGAACATCAAGAAGGTTTTAATTGAATTTGCTATCAAATATTGTTTAGAGAAATCAGTTTAGCTAGATTGTAGATGGCCAGGTCCAATGAATTGTTTCAAATTTTCAAATCCTTTTAATACAAAAAATATGGAAACAGAATGACTTCAGTTTTATGTAACAATCTTCTTGATTTTTTTGCTAACTCTACTGCTTTCACACCTACTGTTCTCCATGCTTTTCCTTTTTTTGTTTGTTTTTGGTAATGAATGTATCAGTTTTTCCACATATTTGAATCCATTTGCCACTTATTATTTTGTCTTTCGGAAAGACATGGTATACGATGCCTTCCGTTTTTGTGCTATAATTCTTACATGAAGAAATTGCACAACAACGTCCACCACCTTTCCCCATTTTCTAAAATTCAAGAAATAATAAGGGTGAGTTGAGTATATGAAATACTACCATACAGTATACTTACTTATTATTAGATATTTATCTATGATAGATCAATCTCTTCCACAAGAATATAAATCTCTTTAGGTAAGTAGTATAGGATTATTCCAGCCACCAAAAGTTTTCGAATCAATTTTAAATTCAAATATTCAAAAATGGCACATAACAGAAAACACAAAACTGAAAACCGTATTTCTGTCAAACATAAAACACTTTATTTACGCCGTGCACCGATGAGCGATTATGGTGGTGAACGACGTGACGTCATATATATGAACCATATATTGACGTATAGGGGATAAACCATCCTGTTGAGTTAATAATCCTTGGGTAACGTCAACGTCAAACTGTCACACACTAGCGTCTAGAGACAGAACGTAACAAATACCTATAACATGACAGGTACCGTGGCATTTATCACCTTTCAAATTTGCTGGTATGTTTTATTGGGCTGCTTTTGGGACAAAATGAAATAATGCTCATTAGTCTGAATATTTAAGTTATTGTTAGATGCATCAGAATGTGAAGTAGAAGGCTGAGAAGAAAACATTTGAGCTACCTACCTCGATTTTTATCTTCACAGAAACTTAATAATAGGCCTGTTCGTTTGTGTTTGCTCTAATTGCTAAACTCGATTTTTTGCTACGACTTCTTCTGTTCACACTATGCCATGAACAGAGACAACTATGGGAACAAAATCGATTTTAGCAAGTTCAGCAAGTAAACCGAACAGACCTAAGATGTAACCTTCAGCAACTGCTGAGGATTCCACCGCCTCTATTTGCTAAATGGGACACATTAGAACTCCGAAAACAATGTCCTGTAAAAATCTCAGGATTTGGTAATTTGAGATAAATTATAAATTCAACAATGATTCTTGGCAATTTTTCAGTTGTGTTAATTCTATTTATATAGTTACCATTGTGGTATATAACAAGAAGTGTTTACATTACATATACTCGAAAATTGTGGAATTCTTTTTCATAAGATGGATGAGGTTTCTTGGGCAACAAATCATTTATAGACGTTTGGACAAATTCCCTCAGTTCAGGAGGGGTGCAACTTAAGCAGCATCTATTATACAAGTTTCATTGGTCGATGGTCGTAAACCACAGAACTCTCACGACTAGAATATCGTATCCAATATGGCGGACGAACAAATCATGCATCAGCTGCAACCCTGTATATAAGTGAACCATAAACAGTAGCGGCGTTTTTAATTCGTGCCGAAAAGTAAATGAACGCCACTGGCGTACCTCGAAGATGAGATGAAAGTATTATTTAATGAATTTTCGAAAAATCAGAAGATGACTAGAATTCCAATCGGAAATTTGGATGAAATAAGTAAATTAATATGCTGCTCATTTTTTCATGAAGTTATAAATATTATGAGTTCTGTAGCGTACACTTATCACTATTGAAAATAGTGACACGGGCTCTTGGTCTCATACTTGCAGGATGTTTTGATGATGTTCTCTTCATTTTAAATTGGTGGTCTTGTTAGTCCTACTTCGATATATTTCTCGTTCCTTTCTAAATGATTCATCAATTCGGCTGATGGTGATTGATAATATCATTCTTGGCTTGCCACACCAAGCGTCACCTGCCGTAATGGAACCATATTTCAGGTGTATATGTCTATAAGGAGCGACATTTTGCAATCTTATTCCGATCGATAATAGATTTTCTTAATATACAATCTAAAATCATTATCTAGACGAGAGGTTGAATTGAAAGTACGTTCGGGTACGACCTGCGAGATATTGCCCCGGTACCACCGGTGAATGCATATTTACCAAGATAGGCCAGTCGTCAGAGCTTCAAAATGTATCAAGTAGTAATATTAATTTAGAAAAATTTCATTTAGGGGTCAAAAGTGAGGTTCCCCTTTTGTTCTATCTTAGATGACAACCTAGTTAGGTAGTTAGTAAACCAGAGCTATTATTACCTCCTCGCACTAGGTCGTCTACTGGATTTTCATTTAGATCGACAATGGTTCTATCAATCTGGCATAATCATTATATAATCATTTCCCGACATACAGGGTGTTGAAAATTCTACCTGACAGTTCCTTGCAAGGAACAATACTGCATTTGAGTTTTGTTTCGAATTTGGTTTAGAAAAAATACATTTTTCTCGGTGCTAGGTGACTAGAAATCAACGTGTGGAAATGCAATAACTCGGTTTCTTATCCGTTTCTTACATATCGTTAATGCACAATTAAATTTTCAAGTTAACAGGCATAGAGAAGTCAAGGTTTCTAATGTAATTTTGTTAATTTGTCATTTTATTATTCTCTATAATGTAATTTTGTTCTTTTATATATTGTAATTTTGTATTTCAACCAAATTATCGTGTAATTTTATTTATTCATTCATATTCTATTTTTTTGTTAGTTTTATTCATTCTGATATATACAACATGAGTTTTTAACATTTTAACATGTTCGACATGAATTACTTAGATATTGAGATTTTAAAATGTTCAAACTCTTACAGTAGAGTACCACGTAAAAGCTGACCATTCAAATCAGCTTCTGTGGAAATGAACAGTTTATTTGCACACTCAAGAACACTCTGATGTATATGCATGAATTTGTTCTGCGAATAAACATATATTATTATTATATACAATATACATTTTGTACGAATCATTATTTTTCAATTCCATCGGTTATGGTATTATATAAGACAAATATACATATATATGAGCTTCTCACATTTTATGTAGATTCATAGATTATAGTTGATACACTTACAAGATTGAAAATTTATTTAGCTACGGATAAAAATATACAAAGGATATAGGTGTGCCTTGGTCGAGGTTTCAAGTGCATTTTTGTTGAAAGGTTTATGGTTGGCGTGTATAAACACATTGGCGTAACATGGAAGTAGAACTCAACCTGTCCATCTCTCTGATACATTTCATTAATGTGAAATTACTCGATTTGCATGTACTACATATTAGTTGATTCACCGGATACTATTGTTATTCATTATACAGGATGTTTCACAGGTGAAGAGAAATATTTCAGAGGTAGAGGTGGTTCTGAAAATACCATATTTGATGAGTCTTACAGTTTTTATAACAGATATACAGGGTGATTAATCTTCTGAGAATAATTATTCACCATAAGTATTGAACTACCAGAATATTTTTCTATCGGCCTGAATGGAAATCCTGGTTTGGATTCAGAAAAAATGTTATTTATTCGAAATATAAAAAACACAATGTATTTAGTAACTCATAAAGTTCATCAAAATAATCATGAAGAGGAGAAAAAACTAAATTGGATTTGATACTTTTTGTTTTCACATCGTAACACTCATAAACAGAAAATTGAAAGTATGTCAATTCAAAGAGTTTTAAAATTCTGAAACCAGTTTTAATGATAATTGATATCTACTAGTTGAATAATCGTTCTAAAAAACTTACTTAGATTAAATACTTATCGTATAAAGGTTTGTGAAGAGATATAGAACTCTGAAATCAAATGGAACACATGAAAATCGTGGTCATGACCGTCGTATTAGCTTTATTAAAAGGACAATTTCATGCCAATAGTTCTTAAAATAATTTGTAGCTACGGCTGGCTCGAATTAAGCGCAATCTTGAGGTTCCATTTTTGAGCAGCTGAGGCTCAATATATCGGCAATTACCTGCAATAACGCTGGTTATATTGACTTCCAAGTGGTCCAAATCCTGTGCATTATTAGCATAGACTTGCAAGTTGACATATTCCCACAAAAAATAATCTAGGGGTGTGATTTCACGCGATCTTAGAGGGAAATGCACAGGTCACAGGAGGAACCAAAAAAATCGGTTATCATACATAGCGCTCTTCATTGACTGTAGTTCTACCTAGAGTCACTGGATGGTATTAGTTAGATGAACTAGTTCTACCCACCATCATTATTGAAGAAATATGGGCGAATGATTCCACTAATTCATTACACACAACAAATGTTGGTTTTTGTGGGTGTAACGCACGTGTAACGACGTCTAAACAGTAGCTTCTGGATTTTCGACACTCCAGATACGGAAATTTTGCTGAATAAATTGTGAGGGATATTTCATTCACATTACCCGCCGTTAAACCCGGTTAGAGTATTTACGTCATAATGACGTCAACATTAACTATTTTTGAATTCCTATTTCTTTCACTTTACCCACTTCCACAGTTTACCCTTGTATCTCTTACAACGACATCCACTCCATTCATTTTCAATCCGAATGTTCCCATATTTTCCAAATGAATCATTTGTAAAAAAATATTCAAGGTTACCTTTAACCACCTTTACCAACTATGGAGTTGGTACACCCAATGGCAGGTAGGGGAGGTGTACCCAAACGGAAATGACGTCACGGTTAAACACAATGAAATAGGATTATCAGCTTGAACCATGGCGGGTAATGTGAATGATGTAAATGAGGAACTGAACTATGATTTTATTAGTAAATTTGCAAATTTCTAAGCGCTGTTCCTAAGTCAGTACATTCATATTGGCAAATTATAATGAGCAATATTTATCCGTCAACTCTGTCAAATTGAATTCCACTAGACACAGTATTATTGATTTGAAAAACTATAACCTCTGAAAAAACACCCGTTATTAATAAAATAATTAGGTTTCTTAATATTGATTGCTCCTCGCTATCTTCGAGATACTACTGAAGCTATGTTGAATAGTCTGTCCATCTTGGCTTGAGCTGAGATTTTCGCACGCCCATGGGTTTCTGCATAACGAGTATGTTGCACAAGAATATCTCGACCACTTCCCTTTTCCGACACATTGATAATCAAGAGCAACTTGATATTTTATTTTCTAATTATGGACACAATACCACTAAGATAGTACTTTGCCGACGGAGTGACCGGTGATTTTTCTAATATCGATGAAAATATCTAGGAAATATGCCTTCGAGTATGAATCAGTGTTATTAGCAATTCATTAAAAACTCGCTTAGAGATAGTTATAGTTAGATTAATTCCTGGTGTTTTGAATGATGTGAAGAATAATACGCGAATTGAAAATGTCTTCAATAATATTTATTTATCTACTCTCTTCATCGAAAGTAAGCGTTTGCTCCCTCATTAAAGGACAAACCTGTCAATTCACTCCCACGGGATGAAAAAAAGATTACCTTCCGTAAAGGAAATGGATACCTTTGCTCCTTAGATATATAAATAGCTATTATTAAACCTGTATATCATGATGTATACAGGGTGGTCCAGGTTGAACGTCATTGAATTTGATAGGCGATAGAAAAACGGGAAAGAAGTAGACTTTAAAGAAAAAACTCTGGTTGAAAATGCTTCCTAACAGAGATACAGGGTGTACAGAGTTTTGACATCTCGATTGAGTTCTCGACGGGCCGCGTTAGGTTTGGAATCATCAGAATCAACACTGTAATGTGTACTTCATAAGGATTATTGAAAGCCATACTAGTCACAGCCTGTGCAGAACCTCAAATATTTAGACTTTTTGCAACCCTTAAAATTTGAATGAGTATCTTGAAAACGAAGCCATTAATAAAAAATTTGCAGAGGTATTATGATTCTTTAAATTCAACAAGGAATCAAAAAATCGAATCTTGTAAAATATCCAGTGAAACTGAAGATTAGGAGAGGGAGAAGGAGATGTCGACCCCCATTACCTACGCCACTGAAGAATTTCTTCAAATGACCTCAATCATAACTCAGAGATGTAATATATTAGTCTGTGTGCGAAATTCGATCTAAGTCGGTCGGGTGGTTTGGAAGTTATGATGATAAATCCGATGTTTGCCCAAATCTTTGAGACCCTGTATCTTTGTTAGGAAGAATTCTTAACCAAAGTTTTTTCATGAAAGTCTACTTCCATAGGATAATCAGCGTTGCCGTCTCAATTAACTCATAGGTAGTGGAAATATTCAAACAATCATTCGTTTTCCGGCTATCAAACCTACAGATTTCAACAATAATTGAACGATGTCATGGATGCACTTGGCGTCAAACAGACAGGTTGAAATCTGTTCTCCTTTCATTTCATATAAGATATTAGTGGCTAGTAGTCGAATAAATTCAATTTGAAAACATAATATGTGATATTTCATTCATATTCCCATGTCACAGCATAAAGCATTGAGAAAACTATGCATATACCGGGTAGCAAAGAGAACCGGGTCGCCCCTGTACCTTTTGATTCGTTCGAGATGACATTTTGAAATTTGAAGGGTTCATATAACATCATATTTCACATTCACTGATATGATTATGCTTTTCGAGTTACTACCGGTGCGGCCGGAAATTTATTCAACTTTTGATTTTCAACTGAGACCCTGTATATTTTTCACATTCTTGGAGTCAGGAGATCATTTGTTGAATGTTCGTGCGAAAATTTTCTTAGCGTCGGTGTTTTATCTGATTTTTGGAATCGTATCTCCGTGGCTGTTACTGCCATGAATTGTTTTTTGTTTCAGTTCTATTTCAGTGGAAAAATTCAAATCATACTATTCCACAACTGTCTTGCCTATAATCGGCTCTCCGAGTGATCATAAGTGATTTTTCTAGAATAACTTTGCTTTTTCAAATGGAATGATGGTGTAAGAATATTCTTCAACTCATTAATTGATACCACATTTGTCAATATCCCATTGATAATCGAAACACAAAATTGTTGAAATCAAAATAAATTTCAAAAGAAAGAGATTATGATGAGTCTAGTTGGCTATGATGTCTTCCTGAAAAAATCATATAACAATATGTAAAATGATCTTCTAAATTCACAAATGTGAAAATATACATTTTTTTGAATATCTAAAGTTGCGGTTCTTTTTGCTGACACCGGAAGTATTTCATAATGTGTTATTGTATCAGTGAATGTGAAGTAAGATTTTTTTTGAACCCTCCAAATTTCATAATTCTACCCTTATAAAAGTTATAGTTTTCAACCTATTTCTCTTTTTTTCTTGTTTCAATAGAAAGAGAATCTGAAGATCTACGATTACACAAATTCGCAAAATTAATGTTGTAGAACTTTGTTGCCAATCTCGCTGAATCCTGTCCAGGGTCGATATTTTTGAAAACAAAAATCGCTAATGATAAATCTCTGGTAGTAGTCCATGCTCAAATTGGAGGTGATGAGACAATTAAGAGAACAAACTCAAAGTCTCGCTCCAAGTAAATTTTAATAAAATCATATGTGCTACATGTTTCGACTCCTAGGAGTCATCATCAGGCTTGCTAGGTAGGAGGAGAAAGGAAACTATAAAATTGATGACATAGTTCGTAGATTATTTGGGGCCTAAGCCCCTTACGAACTATGTCATCAATTTTATAGTTTCCTTTCGAAGGACCAATTCTCTGTTGAATATTGGAAGGTATTTTCTTCCTTTTGTATTAATATATGAATTCAATGATTGAAGTTTTATTATATTTTTGATTGACGTTCTTTATTAAACAAAATTATTGACATCGCAACATTATATAAATTGAAATATATATAGAGTAGTGAAACCCCAACACATAGTATGCCCTGAAAATTGGAATTATATTTTGCTAATTTGTGGTTATGTAGATATTTCGATACTCTTTTTGCTGAAACAAAAGAACAAGAGATCGGTTGAAGGGTGCTTCGGTCTTGAGTGGGCCACACTACTATATTTCAGTTACTTATCACATTCGGACTGAACTCGTGTTTTGGTGTGATATATCCATTGTAATTTATGTAATGTTGATTGTTCCAGAAAACCTGGCTCCGTCGGAACTGAAGAAACTGCGCAACAAACAGAGGAAAGCGCGACGGAAGGCGGAACAGGAGAGCCTCCAACAGAAGGAGGCGCAAGTGAAGAGGGACCAGCACCACAAGTCGCGGCAGCAAGGCGATGTGGAGGCCGATGCGCCGCAGCTGGACGAATTAGTACCTGACAAATTGGCAAGGGTGAGTTCAACCAGGGCCTTAGAGAGGGGTCACACGAGGGTTTAAATGACGGACGTTGTAACGCGCGTTGTAGCGGACGTTGTAGAATAACACCAGCGTGATATGCGTCGGTCACACCACCAACGCGCGCTCAACTCGTCGCGCGTTATTCATTGTCAACGCTCAGCACCTCTAGTACGCCCACAGCGCGCGTTCTTGTTCAACACATGGTCAGATATACGTAGCCACACGATATTCAATTTAACGCGCGTCTATCTGACGATTATACGTAACTGGCAGTATTTTTGTGATCTGGCAACAGCTGTCGGTTGAGTTGTAAGTATCGTAGACTATCGTTGACATCGTAGACTATCGTAGACGTTGTTATCGTATGTTTTGGACTTGTTTTTGATTCATTATATCAAACATGGATGTAGAAGTGTTAATAAATGAGGTCCAAAAACGTCCCGTTCTTTGGGATACTTCTAATGAAGAGTACAAGGACCGGAATAAAAAAACTACAGCTTGAGAGGATAGAGAGTATAAAATGATCCACTTAAGAACCTTTCACTGTTTATGGGATAAACCCACCATTTACGTTTTTTCGTAGCCTGCTTTTTTTACGTAGATCTAGGTATAAAATCAGAAATGCGGCAACATCCTGCGGACCTTCCATGACTGTCACATGTATACTCAACAAACTGACGCTCGAATCTGAACGCTCGTGTGGCCGCAAGATTTGTCGCGCGTTCCAAAATAACGTCCGTTTTAACGTGAGTTGCATAAACGCTCGTGTGGCCCCTCTCTTTCTATCTCACCGGGCCGGAGCATCGCTTTCGTGACGTCACACTAGTAGGGACAAAATCTAGGCGCTGGAAATTGCTTTTCCCAATTCATTGATGTCCAGGCTAGACTTTTTCAAGAGATGAATCAATATTCACTGATTTACGATTAATTGTTCAAGACATATAGCATATCAAAATCAATTGACTACATTCATAATTGTCGTTTTTTAAACAGCTGCTAGAATTTCAATATTCAATTCACAGAAATGATTCAACCATGCAAAGGCTTCTCATAGTATCTAGATTGACTGTAATTTATTTCAAAATTCCCAATAGCCAATAACAAACCAATATTTCAATTCAAGTAAAATGGTGATTCAGATGATTATTACAGACTAGTTCAAAAAGTTTAGACGGCCCCCATGCGAAGCCTTTTAGTTGTGGATATATGCTGTCACTGACTTTTTTGTAGTAAATTTCATTGCCTACAAATCGATGTAATACACTTTTACTGTATCTCAGAGGATTTTAGCAGCGTTAATGTCTAAAGATAATATGGACACACTTTTATGACGTTAGAAATTATATACTCACCTGAGTAGAAGCTATTACGCAAAAATCCTGGCAGCGAATTAATTGTTTTCCGCTATGGAGTATATGATGATGATGATGATTCTTTTTTTCTTATTACTTATTTGACTGAATCCTGCTATATACAGGGTGTTTCTCAAGTATGTGTAGAAACTTCAGGAGCATGTTGCTGACGTCAAAATAAGAAGAAAAATACGTATAAATATGTGTCCGAAAGTTATTCGTTTCTGAGATACAGAGTGTGAAAGTTGAATTCGTATTTTTGTTTTTTGTTAATAAATATCAAAATTATTGTGATATTTTCGCAAAAAATAGTATTCCCTAGTACAACGTACTGATTTTCATCAAAATTGGATTTCTTTACAACATCATAAATCGGTACTCGGTACTGGTTCATCCTAATGCATTAATTTTTTTACCGAAAGTTGGGTAGTTCGTCAGGGATCCATTCGTCTCGATTGAGTGTGCTTCTAATTTCTAAAGTAAATGAGCTATATCCTTTCAATTACGAACGCACCGACCTGAAATGATGTGATCCTTCTCGAGGTGTGAAGTGTGTTTTTACTACCAATGTAGCTTTCGTCATTTTATAAACAACTTAATTAAATTATATACAGAGTGGGCCTTTGAAAACGAAACAGAGGCTCTGTAGGTCGCCAAAACCGGATTATGAAAAGAATCTGAAACACGTCATCTACATTTTCGAGGGGGACATCGTCCTACAATATTTTCAGCCCTGCGGCGTTGCCGCTGCTAACGAAAAGAAGCAACAACTTTGTTATTTCAAATGGAACACCTTGTATTTTATTGCATTTTTAGATTCTCCCCGAAAATCTGATTTCATCAATGCATCACACTTGGGGTCTAGCTGTAATGGTTTCAGGGATATAAAGTGTTCAAAATCGTGATTTTTCAACTTTAACATTTTTTTGTGTCGAAACTAATCATTATTGGTCAAAACGACTCCCATGTCCCTATCTCAACTTGTGATTCACTATCTACTAACATTTAATTGGAACAGATACAGGGTGATCAGAATTTTGAATCTTGAACCACCCTGTATTTGTTTCAAATAAATGTCAGTAGATAGTAAATCACAAGTTGAGATAGGGACGTGAGAGCCGTTTTGACCAATAATGAATAGTTTCGACACAAAAAAATTTTAAAGTTGAAAAATCTCGATTTTGAACACTTTATATCCCTGAAACCATTACAGCTAGACCCCAAGTGTGATGCATTGATGAATTCAGCTCTTTGGAGAGAATCTAAGAATGCAATGAAATACAAGGTGTTCCATTTGAAATAACAAAGTTGTTGCTTCTTTTCTTTAGAAGCGGCAATGCCGCAGGGCTGAAAATGTTTTAGAAAGATGTCCCCCTCGAAAATGTAGTTGACGTGTTTCAGTTTTTTTTTGATAATCCGGTTTTGGCGACCTATAGAGCCTCTGTTTCGTTTTCAAAGGCCCACTCTGTATAATACATGTTAATTAGAACAGTTTCTCCTTTGATCAAACCCTTTGAGTTTATGAAAACGACACCTGATCATGTAGTTGAATTCGAAAACTGTATTGATTAATTTTTTTTTATAGGTTCGTGACCCCTTGGAAGAAGCCATTAAATTCCTCCAACCCCTACAAACTTTAGCCAAAGACCGAATGGAAACCCATCTGATGGCATTCGAAGTATATTATCGAAAAAGTAAGCACTTATAACTGAGTTTTTTTTCCTTTTTTAGAACATCCAGTTCTCTTGATTTTGCCTCAGAAAATAAGTCTCTAAAGTAATTTTTTCTTTCTTCATCATTATCGTAGTGTTACTGGTCGTTATCAAGAAAATGTACCTAATTCATTCAAGATTCAGCTAACATAATTTGAAATTGCCTTTCTATTTTATTTTGAAAAATACAGAAGGTATTTCCAATGATTTGGAAGTTGACATTGTGTTCTATTTAAAATTCGTACACTTCGTCTCCAAGCAGTCTGGTTGTGTATGGTGATTTTAGAAACATATGAACATGAAAATAACCCAAATGATAAGAGTCACGACTTTATTAAGAGTTTGTTATAGTTTAGGATAGTTTTGCCACAGATAAAGATGTTCGCTTGGTAATATAAAATTATCTGGCAAAATTTTTAGAATGAGTTATACTTCCATGGTCATATGTCTCTAACGGTGATGTGACCTGTGTTGTATATATTTGCATTGACTGCAAGCGAAACGCGCTTCTTTCAATCTCTTCTATTATGTTCGAAGAACATCATGCCTACCTAGGGAGGATAGGGAGAGGAGGTAGGTGTTGGAATTGTTTTTAAATTCTTGGAGGTTATAAATTCTTGGACATACCTCTATTGGAAGATAATTTCAAAACTTTGCCGTTCTATAGACAAACGACTTCTGGTGAAGTGTTGTTCGACATATTTCAAGGTTATGAGTGTTTATCAGGAAATAATGCGTTCGTATGAAAAAGTAATTTGAAATATTTCAGGAACCACTGCATTTTTTTGGATTTTTTTTCAACTTTTGTCTGATTTGATCAATTAAGTATCCGTGTCATTTCAGAAATATCAATACTGTCCCTATTCACCCAATAGCGCGCAAATCTATTCGAAAATTGAAAATTTGCGATCATATGGTGGTGTTAAGTTTCGCATTATTGGTCTATTTTGCCCCTTAAGAGACAGAAGTCGGTGTCCTTCTCGGGACATCTAGTATTCACGCTCTCGCATTACAGGGAAAGTCCTCCTCATGCTGCAATCCATCAAGCGCGCCCAACAAATCGACCCGAAGAACCCGAAACTCCACAGCTGTCTGGTGCGCTTCTTCGAGCACATCGCCGAGGTGCGCTCCGATTGGGAGCCGTGCATAGAGGAGGTCGTCTCCAGAGAGACGGAGTCGTACTTCGCCGGCAAAGGGGCGCATGCGCTGAACGAGGACTTCCTCGAGCGCAATTCGCACAGCTTGTGGGCGGTGTTGGAGGGGGCGAAGATGATGTACCATTTGGACAACAAGTGTCAGAGTCGAGCCATCGAGTTGGTCACTAGTCTGGACAATAAGTATCAAGATGTAAATATTGAAGTGAGTATTGCTATGAACAAAGATCTGTTGATATTAAACTAACTGTAGTATATACTATTGGAAGGCGTAGTAAAGAAATTCGCCCATAATGGGCGTACCACGCTGCTTTGGCTTGATCTAAAAGAAATCGGAAACCATTCGTCGTCTAGAGCGAAAAGGTCGAAAACTATTTGCCGGTTTGTCGGCACTTTAAAATAGCTTATATTTCGTTATGTTAAGACCTGTTGGAAGTATTGTTTCCAGTTGCATTCGAAGTGTCATTGGAATAAGATTGCTGTCAATAGGGAAGCTTTTCTCGATTATTCTGGTGTTATGCAACATTCGAAATGTTCTGCCTTGAGTGTTGATGAAAAAACAAGCTTCCTCAATGTATCTAATCGTCTACGAAAAGATAAGGTACTTGAAGTTCAGTGGATAATGTTAACACTAATATGTTCTAATATGACAGACGTGAGTGAAACAACAGTATCTATTCGAAATATAGGAAGAAAATGAACGAACAGGAATGTTGTCTGCTGCGGCAAAGCATATCGGGAGGAGAGAAATCAAGCTTGATGAATATGAGACAAATGGGTTTCATAGAATTATGCATTCTTTCTTCTTCAGAAATGAACTGCCCACTTTCAACAAAGGTTTAGGCGGCTATTCATCAAGATCTGAACCAACATCACATCACCAAATTGTAAGAGTTTTCTCACTGACAAGGAGCAAATAATTTTTTGGCCCTGAAACTATTTAGCAGTATAAAAGCTACAAGATAGAGAGAATAAAATATTCTCTAAATTGTTAAAATATACCTCGGAATGTAGTCAAAATGATTGAAAAACAAAATCAGGCTTCAAAAGAGAATGTACGATTCTTAGAAGAGGTCGTCTCCAGAGACACCGTGTCGAACTTCGCGGTTAAAGAGGCGCATGCGCTGAACGAGGACTTCCTCGAACGCAATTCGCACAGCTTGTGGGTGATGTTTGGAGGGGGCGAATATGATGTACCGATTCGATAACAAGTGTCAGAGTCTAGTCATCGAGTTAATAGTACTTGTAGTTCCCTAATGAATATTACATGTGGCGTTTCACAAGGTCAGTTTTGGACCAGTTCTATTTTTGATTTAAATAAATTCAATAATATCTCAACTTCGGCATTGAAAGGTGAACTGAAGTTCTTCGCAGATGATTAATCTATACCTTGAAGGATCTTCATGGCATTATTTTAGATATGATGATATAAAAAGTGATTTGAAAAAAATGATTATCTTATTGGCTTGAAATTCATTAACTAACTCTGAGCCCAAATAAATCTTCATATATGTTTATGTAAAAGAACACCCGAAGTATCAAACAAAACACTATGTTCCGACAATAGAACCATTGAATATACAGATGTTACAAGATGTTTGGGTCTCCATATTGTCGCGAGAGCGCCCTCCTAGGCGGAACACCCTATATCCATACATGCTTCCACCTTCACTCAACCAACGGCGGTGTGATGTCCTGAGTCAGCAGGATTCTCATCGTGCGGGGCACGGAGGGAGTACATGCAGCTGAAGCCCACGTCAATTATTTTATTGCAATGTGAATTCATTTGGTATTATTAACAATTCAGTTGTACTGCTACCACATAACTTGTAACATCTATCAGTCTACTCCCCAATACACCGTTTTTGCCGAAACTGCTCTAGTTATTGAACTTCCATAGCTACGACCCCATACCCCTACGTCACAATATCAATGAAGGGTTATAGTTTGGAAAAAACTCAATCCTATCACTGGTATTTTATTCAGAATTTGATGCCGGTTAGATACTTGAGGAGTATGTATTTTTGATTAATTCACTCAATTTGCAATATTATGGATTTGGAGAAATAGGAATATTCGTTTGAGAACTTCCTCGACCGCATATCGCATAGCTTCTTATGATGATGATGTACTATTTGGATAACAAGGTTCAGAGTCGGGCCAACGAGTTGGTCACTAGCGTGAACATTAAGAACAAGATGTAAATATTGAAGTGATTATTGCTGTGAACGAAGATGTGATGATATTAAACTACTAGCACAGGTTGCCCACTATACAGCTCTGCAAACCTCTTGCCTCTTGCCCACTTCTTGGGGTAAAAGACTACTATTTGTGCTCTCAATATTATTGGGTTCTTTGTTGATCTCAGATATTATTCATTCAGAAGTCAAAGATTTGGTTTTAAATACTGAAATGAGACATAAGTGACACAAATATCGAGACACTGTAATGCCAAACTGTAACGGTAAAACGGTAACGATGTATCTCGTGGAAAAAAGTCAAGTCCTTCGTTGCTCTATGGTTTCAGATGTTTTTGGAGGGTGCTGAATCTGAAGTTTGCGAACGAAATTTCCTGGACCGTCCCGAGATATTCGCAAAAAACAGTGAAATTTTCGCTTTTTTCAACCAAGACCAGCTCATTAAAAGTTGAAATTTTCTATTTACAATTATCCTTGTTCATGAATGTTGGACTAACAGGTGGAGAGCTAGAGCAAGACAAAAATAGGCAAAATCTGAACTAGACCTTTTTAGCAAAATTCCCTCAAGTCAAACGTAATTTATAGACTTGCCTTAATTTCACATCATACAATAAATAATTTCCACTCCT
This sequence comes from Phaedon cochleariae, assembly GCA_918026855.4. NCBI lineage: Eukaryota > Metazoa > Arthropoda > Insecta > Coleoptera > Chrysomelidae > Phaedon > Phaedon cochleariae. Next base: position 14,764,902 of record OU896709.1, on the reverse strand, counting down.
AGTGATGGACGTTGAATTTAAAAAATATTTCTAGCAATTTTTCTTCTCCATTTTCTCTGAACAAAGAATGGCAATTTCAAAAATATATAAACAAAATCAATCAATCAACTTTATTATTCCCAAGAAACAACATTTGTTTATAGCAGGGAACTAGTGAATACATAAATATATTTGACAAAATAAAATGATTATATGGGGAAATCTGTGACAACACTTACTTTGCATGATGAGCGAGAATAGCGCTTGTAAGCGATCGGTCTCGTATTAATAGAACTGCATGAAATAAAAACTAATGACTTCCTTACCTTGATTTCCTCACAGAACATAGGTTGAAATGAGAGAAATAGAATAAGACAGATCAATCTCTACTTACAGCATAGAAATCGATATGATGCAAAATATTCTAAACAGACCAAATTGAATATTTGATTCTCTGTAGCTCGAAACTTTTCATCGGGGTCCTTTACTACTCAAAAATACGACATGGCATGTAGTGTCATTAGGTTCATCAAAACATTAATTCATTTTACTCTTGACTTTGAGATAATAACCAAATGAACCTTTTAAAACATCTGAACCTGAATTGTTAATACTGAAGATCTGAAGATTATCCTCAAATTTCCGCAGGATCCGCATGATATGGTAAGGTTAGAACGGTGAATGGGTTTTACTCCTTCTCATTTTATAGTTTTATGATCCATGTATTGTATGTATCACAAATGATGGAAATTACGTATTTTTACGTATTGAAAACTCAAGAAAGATCACTGAACCGCTTACTATGTCGGCACGAGGCGTTGAATCTACTTTTTCCCCTTAGATGGTGATGCTGCTATTGCTGCTGACACGAGTGTCACGAGTGAAAATAAAATGGAAACGACATTTTAGGTACGTGGGAAATACGTGAAAGTGGGTTTATTTCACTCGAAATTCGAAAAATCTGCGGCAATTTCAAAATTGACAAATGTCATAATTGTGCAATGTCGCCATCTATTAGAAGATCGCCGAAATCGTTGCTTATTTCCATCATTGTATCACAGTACACCCCTATGGTTTGTTGTTGCAGTGATGGTAATCCATTGGGATAATAAATAGATAGATTGTTGGGTGGTCCATCATTATGGGGAATGTTTCGGTAGTGTTATGTGCCTAGACAGCGTGATAAATTCGATTTGAGAAAAGATCAATCGGAACCAAATCGGAACGTTCTCCGAAACTCAGAGCGGATGATTTTTCATTTCTATGATTTTTATCATCTATGGTTTGTGATGTCATTAGAGAATTGGTATGAAATTGTAGCTTCCTTCTGGGCTCGTCTTTTCAAGGATGCGAGAGTGAGATAAAAATTATTCACTCGAAAACGACAGGACACTGCACTGGAAGCACTAACAGATTTGAGTGCAATTGTTGCGTTTCATGTTGTTTTCAATGTAGAAAATGTTTAGGACCCGTGTAGGGAAAATGATTATAAAAAGTTACCTTCACTGGTGAATGGGTTGTTGAGGAGTCACTATTGGTAGTCGCGTTCGGTATTCACATCAGACTGCTCCGATGAATCTGAATCGTTCGTTTATGACATCTAGATGTAGGGGAAGTAGATCTCATCCGTTCGGCAATTGAAATAGGAGCGAACTGACAAAGATCTTGATGCTCGGAGAATTTTGACGGAGCAAAGCGATTGATCTGAATTTGTGAGATTAATGTTCAAATGTTTATGTATGACTGGCCGTTGTGCTCGTATTCGTATTTTCAAAATAACGTTTTCATAATGAAAAAAATACAACTTTTTGATTCTGAGCAAGACAAAACACACACCTTTATGGTGTCAGATGAGAATTATGAAGAAATTGTCACAATTTTTTATATATTTTTTTATAGATTTGACTCTGGCTGCGATTCTTTTGGAAAAAGAACAAGAAAAAGAAAATTTCTGGTATACTAATATGAAATGGAAGTAAATGAAATAAATAAATGAGGTTAGGTTAGGTTACCGCCACACTGTCAACAAAATGTCCACTTCGTTCGTTTATTGCCGATTGCTCCGATCTATCTGTGACCACGTGACTAGAATCTGCGATGTAAATACCGAACGTGACTGGTGCTTACCGGTGTATCATGTCACCATTCAAGAGCTATCGTTTTTATCAACTGCCGATAATAATTATTGTTGAGAAAAGGATAATGTGATGATTTTAAATAATGAATGATTGGCATCAAATACTAATTTATCTTGACACTATGGAGTCTAGATTCATATTTACTCGTAATTTATTGCTCCTTCTTTATTCCAGATCTGTACAGATGTGTTAACTTCCTTAAGAAATGGCAACTTTGGAAGTTGCGAAGCTCAATTAGAAGAATTCATTAAGAAATGCAATTCGTTATTTCCCTACACGGCAGCGTTCAAGCCGCCATCGGAGCAAGTATCGCCTAGTGAATCCAATCATATTTGTCAAGAACAAGACAGTTATAACAGCAACTGATGATAAATTAATACGCCTCAGGTGAGTCGACTGCTGAACGTGTTGCAGGGAAAAGTGGTGTCTTATCTGTGAGAGTGTGGACATTAACCAATGATGTTTTTTTTATAAAATTGATCAATAAGTTATTTTCGGTATCTGGCATACCTTAGGACTCGATTAAAATAAATAATCAACAGATTATTTATATTACCAATCAATTATTTCTTTTTTAATTTGTACATTTTGTTGTAAATTATTATATCGATTTACAAGGTACTTTGAATGGTGATTTGTAGCATACTTGTAATCAACATTCTCAAAATACACTTAATGTGAAGTCGAATTACTTCACCTAGCGAAATCACTCGATTCTTGAATAATAGAAGCTTTTTACTTATATTTTGGAGTTTTCGAGAATTTTATATAAAATTGCGGTAAGTGAAATTGTTTTATTGAATGATAAACGAGTTTGAATGAACAATATCTCTTCAAATTGGAAGTAGTTATGTAAAAGGAAACCAAGAGATAAACATTTACTGAGTGGAAGCATGCCATATGTCACATTTTTTAAGTCACATATTTAGGTAGTTATTTTCATATTTTCACAAATAACTTGGGCTATACTTGAATTTCCATGTTTTTATACTAAACATAGAATTGTGAAACTTTTCATTGTATATAAATCCATCCTCTTGATTTCGTCATATGAGTTCATTTTATAACTACTTCCTATTGTGTTCAAAAAGTCCTCGGTGGTCTATACTGTACATAGTTTCTATGAATGATTGTAAAATCGTACTTGGAATCTTTTCTTGCCTTCCACTTATGGAAAATCTGACGTTCGTATATGATCATCTGACTTTCATTACTGTCATAGTTGGATTCTCCATAGATGGAAGGTGGCACATGGAATGAAATTTCAACTGTCACTACTATGTTACTATCATAGAAACCCTGTAGATTGTTGAATGGTGGTCAAGTGGTCAGTACTTTCTTGACTGATATGTATAATGAATTATGGTGTTTGAGATTGTATGCATCGAGGACCGACATACAGAGTGACCCATTTGAATTTTTTATTTATGGAGCGATTTTCACGAATCTTTTTTTGAAAGGAAAGGTTTACTTTGGAAGTCAAGCGGCGTCCATTTCTTCAAAAAACCAAGGCCTACTAGATCACGTTCAGAGGCTGGAAAATCCAGTATCCACATTAGTGAATTTTTAAGAAAAATTCCGCGCACACCACTGGGATAGAACTGTACCAAGTTTCATGTGAAAATTTTCATCATCAAAGAATCTACAGCGTGTCTCATTTTCCTACGGCCCCCTTGCATATCTCACCTATTAGTAGTGCGATCTTTATCAAATTTGGACTGGTATGAATGACCATCAATAGGATCGGGTTTTCAGCAAATAATAAATTGAAAATGGTCAATTTTTTATGAAATCATATTGGGATTTTTCTTACAGGAAAACTGGCCTCATAATATTGCTCTTCATGGTTTCCAACCCCCATTATGCAAATTTTCATATTCCTATAAAGAGTTTGAAGAGAAACAGGCACATCTGCACAGCATTTTTGCGAACGTAATTACTTACTCGAAAACGGTGCATGAGTTCAACATAGTATTTCTTGTTTTTTCTTTCAAATCACGATTTTCTACCTACCGGAACTTATTGAACGTTCCAAAATTTGCAGTTAATTTCAATTAATTATTTTCCGGGCCTGAAAATGAAAAAATTGAAGCCAATTCTGACAATTTGAGATGGAGTGGTATTTTGCATATGGAGGTTCAAAAACATGACGAACAATGACATGAAGTTAGTTTTCTTGCAAAGAATTCCTAATATGATCTCATAAAAATCGACCCCCTTTAATTTCAATAAAAAAGCATGACACAGTCCAATTGGATGTTAGTCTCTGAAAAACTGATCATATTGATTGATTCATACCAGTCCAAATTTGGTAAAGATCGAACGACTAATAGCTGACATATAGGGTTGCCGTTTGGAATGAGACGCTGTAGATTCGTTAATGTTGAATATTTTTTCATGAAACTTGGTATAGATCTATTTCCGAGGACGCCGATTCCAGTGGTGTACGCAGATTTTTTCTAAAAAATCGCTATTATGGATTCTGGATTTTTCATCCTCTGAATGTGATCTAGGAAGTAGGCCGTGGTTTGTTTTAAGTGGACACCACTTAGCTCCAAAATACACTTTTCCACCCTCTACATTTCAAAAAAAAAATTCGTGTAATGGGTCACTCAGTGTATTAGCAATCTGTAGCGCTACTTGGAGACTGTGAACACTTTGAGATGACTGATGAATACTTCGATTTTGCTGACACCTCAACTATTCTGTCATATCAACATATTACTCCCTGAATTTTACCCATTCTGGGCTGTTACAATGGTTGTTAGATATACTTAATTCAAGTTACCGTTCTTGGCGTGCACGTGAAAACGACGAGAATACCGGATACGGGACTGATATCAGGCGGGCGTACAGGTTATCTATAAATGATCGTAGCATCGTAGTGACCGTAGAAATATTTTATTGATTTGCCGCTTTCTACTTATGGAGATCGAACAATAACACAGTCGCTCGTTTCATTGTCTGCAAACAACATGAGCAGAGAGCAGCAGTATTTCAACGGCCACCACGATGCTACGATAATTTATGGAGACCCTGTATAACAGACCCCGTATAACGCTGGCCGTTTACTTAGTTCGCATGATGATAACGAAGTCGGCGCAAAGAAGGGTGACATGAACTATTGGGAAATTTGTTCTCGATGAAAATGTAGAATTGATTATACCATTATGTATCTCTAGTCATGAGCTTCATTAACACTAGAATGGGTATTATGGATCCTCCAATTTCTCATCGTACATAAAACAATTACGTTTCGTATGTATCTCTCCCAAACACTAGTCTATGTTTAAGGGATGTCAATAGGAAGGAATATACGAGGGATCGGAAATATGTACTAATATCACAATAAATACTCCAAGATAGAGGCCATTATTGCTGGAAGAAGTGGAAAATCATTTTTCCTAATTTCAGATCGATTGAATTCTTGAAAATTGATACACAGGTTATCCCATTTAACACCTGCAACTCTCGTGAAAATTGACATTATATAGGTACTGTGATATGTATAATTTAAAAGAAGAAATTAATCAAAGCATCTTTCTAAGAAACATACATATTAGAGATATAATGTCAATATTTCAATAATAAATCGCTTCATTTTCGTAAATAAATCCACTGTTGACCACAGCCACAGCAAGACCATTTAAATTATCAATGTATTGTTGAAACCAAGTTCCTATTTGGAAATGTTCAAGCAGTGAAGGTGGCTCAACATTGTCAAAAGTCGTATTCATATTGAACGATATCCACCAAGTGTAAAAATCGACTTCTCATGAAATTTTTGTAGAATATTCCTCATCCAGGTCATTTTGGGTGTTTGTTTTCAAATCGGACGCTAACTGATTGCTCTACTTCATTCGGATTGATTTAAGAGAGTCGGGGATGATATCAATATTGAATCCAGTTCACGGATAGTGGACTCTCTCGAACAATAGCTGAATGCCAAAAGTATAGGTTATACAATATAAGAGGTTTATAAAGTGTCAGAATTTCAAGAGGGGCATTTTTCTAGTAAGCTAGACCGCTATACGTATTATCCCATGAACCCGAAAATTTTGGTCAAATTGCTCACCTGCTCAATGCCCAGGAATTCCAAAATTTATTCATGACATCGAGTCATGTCTCTTGGTATTCGGAAACAGTGAGTAAGTATTCATGACAGTTCTTGAATACACAGGTGTCATTGAACTATGTTTAATCTCGTAAATGAATCATTCGTATGGTATAAGCGGTCAAGTTAGTAATTTATGTCGGTGATTTCAATACCAGGTCGATCAAATTATCTTTGTGAAAGATTGGAGCAGGTATCAATGCATGACAACTAATTTCTGTATTCTGTATGTGGCCAACCCAACTATAGTGGAGCTATGTCATTAGAAAACAATAGTTGGTATCACTCATCATATAAACTCGCCCGTAAAAAACCGGCCACCTACAAAATTAGCAAAATGTATCTTCCGATTTTGCTGAAATTCCGACCAAATCGTAGATTTATGTTTCGAACTATTAACGTGAATTTGAAAGCTGATGGGTTGATCATACAGGGCAAAACAAATGTTTCTATTTGACGCTTAATTCCTTAACGCCCTGCGACAAAAGTGAGTGATCATCATGTTTTGGATTGATGTGTAATCACTTCTCAGCACAATGGTATTTGATTCAAGCCAATATCTTCTTCTTTTGAGAAAAAGAGAAGATACATGTGTTGAGAGAGTATGGATTTTTTGAATTTGAAGAAAGTAAAAATTGACTTATCTCCACCTCGTATCTTGGGCATCCACCAGCAAAGCTAAACCTCAATTACCAAAGGCAAACGAAAAGCATACCTCCTAGATGTAGTCAATAATGGGTATGCCTTCCTCGAGCGGTCAACCGCCGTGGCATCGGGTTGATCAGATTTCTCAAGCAGTCTTGAGGAATTGCCTCAAATTCGAATCTTAGCTCTTGAAGAGTCTATGACAAGGCCGGACGAAGGCAATTGAGCCTCTGGAGTTCATCTCAAAGATGCTTTATATTTATATTGTCTGTAGAAATTAAAAAATTACATACTTCCTCAAAACACTTGTACATTCTGTTTAAAAAAATATATTGACGTGAATCAGAAACCATTGTGTTAAGAAGAGAGGAAGCACACTTCAATCCAAAACATGAGGATGCAGGAGGTGGAGAATGATTCTGAATTATTGATAGTCAATTAAAATATTCCATATTGCCTTAAAACACTTATTTCTTCTCTCAAAGAGTAGATATTGACGTGAATCAGAAATCATTGTTTTAAGAAAGGATCGTACTTCAATCCAAAACACGATGAAGCTAAGTTTAACCACTCACCTTTGCCACAGGACGTTGAGAAGTTAAGGGTGAAACAGTTAACTTCTGTTTTTCCCTGCATAATGACCAAGCCATTAGCTTTTTTCAAGAATCAAAAACTCCAAAACACAAATCTACGATTTCGTCAAAATTTCACCAAAAGGACAAGAACTAAAAATGTTACAGGGTGAGCAATTTGTCAAGATTTTTCACTGGCCGTGTGTATACAAGTATACAAGGTGCAGGTGTGTATACAAGGGTGGCCCACATTTTGTTGTTACACTATTGCTATCTCTGAAACGGTTAGAGATAAAAAGTTGGTTAAATGGAATAAAAGTTACACATTTTAGAGGACATAAGAATTATGTGAAGAAATCAAATATATCATGAACCGTTCCAGAGATTGTTGCAAAAAAAAACAAAATTGACGATTTTCCTTTTAAGAACCCTTGCCCTTTCATTTCGGCAAATAGAAAAACTACACAGACAAGAACTATGGATGTGATACATGTCTGTATACAGAATTGAAAGGCCAAATTATTTTTGTGAAAAACATATCAGGTCCGTATTTATAAAAAAATATTGAGGGTGGCCCTGGCTGAACGAAATGTTGTATCGAGAATCTGATATTACCAGATTGAAAAACATACATAATAGAAGAAAACATTTTTGTGAAGTTTTTTATTACTTCCTGAAATAAATGAGCCGCCTGAAAACGAAAATTGATAATTTTGTTTTTTCTCAATTATCTCCGGAACGGCTCATGATATCTTCGATTTCTTCACATAATCATCATGTCCCCCGAAATGTACAACTTGTGTTCTATTTAACCAACTTTCCATCTCTAACTGTTTCACATATAGCAAGAGAGGGACAACGGAATGTGGGCCACCCTGTTTATCACGTGAATTTGGTTGTTTGATTCCATGAACAAATTAAGTTACAAGTGTTTCACTTTTTATACACACACTGGCACAATTAGGGGAACGGGCAAAATTTACACTAAGTTTGACATCAGTTTTCTCTCGAACCGATCGCTCGATTGAATTTTTTTTCTCACAAATTGTGGCTTTATTTTTCACGAATATATCTGAGAAATAACCACATCCAAACGATTCGTCTTTATATCATATAATTACGAAATTACGAATTTTTCGGTATTTTTCAAGACATCCTGTGGAGTGCACCAATGATAATTGAAACGGTTTCTCAACATCAAATTGTAGTCCAATCTATTCCGAATATTCTCGTTCATTATTCATTTTGATATCTCAATTATTCAAGAAAATACAGAGTTTCAAAGGAAAGGTGGATATTGGTATTAATTTTTCCCACCTCGAAACTCGAACTGGGGATAAAAACGTGTCGTTTTTCAACTTGTTTCTGTGAGGATTTTTACTGTTTGAACACACATATACGAATACTCTAATGAATATGCGTGGGTGATGGAATAGATTGGGCTACAATTTGATGTTGAGAAACCATTTCAATCATCAATGGTTCACTCCACAGAATGTCTTGAAAAATACAGAAAAATTCGTACTTTGTTTACACCCCTGTATATGATATAAAGACGAATCGTTTGAGGTGGTTATTTCTCAGATGTATTCGTGAAGAATCAACCTACAATTCGTGGAAAAAAAATTAAAATCGAGCGATTGGTTGGAGAGAAAATTGATGTCAAACTTGGTGTAAATTTTGCCCGTTCCCCTAATTCTGCCAGTGTGTATATATACAGGGTATTTCAAAATCAAAATCAAGCCTCTCGAGGGCATTCCTATTGTAGAAAATATGAAAATATTTTTTTATGATTGATGATTGCTGATAGGTTATAATTTTCCTAAAAATCTTGTGATTTGCCTTATAGAATAAGGAATTCAATTCCTGTGGTCGGCTTGATGATTGAGAGTAACTAGAAATATGATGGTTTTATTAAAATATTTCAAATCTAACAGATTTATACTATGAGATGTCAGCAAAATTGTATGTGATATCCAATTTTCTTCATACTAGTTTTCGAATGTGTAGATAATCAATCATAATCGTACTGATATTTTTTTTCAGTACCTAATCAACATTGTACATTTTGGTTAATAAAAAATGAACAATTACACTAGTTTTGATCGACATTCAGCCTCCGCCCTATAATTTATTAAATTGAAACACATCATTCTTTAAAAAATTCTAATTTGAATAGTCACACAATATGAGTATTAAGTAATTTTTGTTATAAAGATACTTTGGAATGTTTATACAATAATTAAATAAATACATCTTACTGGATATAATATTGTGGAAGCCACAGAAATTTTACTATTATGTATAAGATATTTACAAATTACAATATATTCCATATCTAAATACTGAACCTTGTTATAATTAAAAGTACATCATGGCCACAATCACCTATACAGGGTGTTTCAGAGAAGTGGTGACAAAATTTAGGGGAGATTCCTCTCTAAAAATATGGAAAAAAGTTCATATGAACATAGGTCCGAAAATGCTTCGTTCCCGAGATATAGGGATATAACTTGAAAAAAGAAGTCATCAATATAAAAATTTCTCACAACATTTGAAAATTCTATACATTTTAGAGAGGTTATTCACTCACTTTTTTTAAATTTCGACACCCTGTTACTCGGAAACGAAGCATTTCATATGAACTTTGTTTCATAACTTGTTGAGAGGAATCTATCCTAGGCTTTTGTCACCACAGCTCTGAAAGACCCAGTACAGAAAAATCTTTAAGATATTTGGGTGGGTCATACATGAATAATATATTTCCAAAAATATCCCAGAGAATTGGATATTATTATGAAAGGAATAGTAGCCACCATATTTAAGTACATTGGGATGGTTAATTGATGATGAAATGGTAAAAAACGTGTGGAATGTACAGTATATTTTTCATAATGTAAAAATGTATGTTGTAAACCAATCCTATCCTGCTAATAAATACTACAGGGTTTTTTCAAAATGACTGTTGGTGAACAACGCTATGGATCATCAAAATGAAAGCAATCAAGTAAGGTAAAAATTATTGAAATTGCCAATTCAGAAGAGAGTATACAAAGTGACTAGAATAATAAAAATATAATTTCAGTTTAAAACTATCAACATGACAGTATCAAACAATACTCCTTTTATTATTTCCCCATTAAATTTTGTTAGGACTCCGAATTATTGTATCATTGTTCAACTGTATCATTGTCCAACTCGGCCTCACGGCCTCGTCGGACAATTTCACGTCGAGTGCAATAAACATTCACTTTTTGCACTTGTTGCATAAATAACTATTAGAAGATACAGACTTCACATTGCAATTACTCTGAATGTATTATTCAATATTCACTAGAACTACTCTAAATATAAATCAATCCAATTTCAATTGACCCAGTTCTATAAAGTGGAATAATTTACCAAAAAATGATGAAAAGTTTGCCATCAGAAATGTATTATTGTATGTTACACTTTTGGAAATGTAATTGCTATGTAATTTTATAAACAAATATCGGATACCTGTGCATGGGGAATTATCTTATCATACCATGTCAGTCAATATACCATTCAGTATGATCTAGTATTCTAGATAATAAATGAGCAAGCTAATGGAGAATTATTTTGATCACTGAATACATTGAATTTTATACATGGAGAGGAAGAACCCGGAGTCCACATTTACTGAAATTATGATGAAGTTTGGGGTAAATAAAAATAAAATTCGATAAAATTATGAGCTTTCTAGAATCATGCATTATAAAATTGCACGTTAATGACTATTTTAAAGTTATAATATCACTTGTACATAAGCTGCACACAATCGCACAGGCACTATGGATTGTATATTTTACAATTCAGTTGCAAGTTTCGACAAAAAATGATAAGGAAAATTGAGCATATTCTAATAGAAACTACAAACCAGTGGCCTGGAATAAAATATCAAATTACTTATTTTATAAGAAACTTTGTCTCAAATAATAGGTTTCAGTCCAGCCAGATGGCGTTACTAGACCTTGAGGTCGATGTCAAAGTACTAGAATTCTGAGGCATAGCCAGCCTTGGAGGCTGTGGCCTGTTTTATGGAAAATATTCTGGAATATTGATGTGGCCTATGTAAACAAATAGAAAAACTCAAGTTATTGTAAGACTTAAGCAAACTCGCGTTTATATCTACTCCCAATGTGTAACTTGACGCGCAATTCTTACATCAACAGAGAAGAAGAGAAAAAGTATACCTATCAGTTTCACCAACTCTGACCTCATGTCTCAGTGGCGCGATCTGGTGGAAAATAAATAATGTTAGCTCTCATTCTATTAGCCTGAATTATATTTCATTGTGTAGGTTAATCAAAAAGTGGGAATTTTTTATTAATTTCTCTTTTTTTTGTGATTTTCTCGTCATTATAAATGAAAATATCAGTATTATTTCTTTCAAGAAAAAGCCAAAGATAATTTGAGACATATCCATTTTTTTATTGGAAACTGGAGCAGATAACAAACAAAGATTTTATATTCTATTATTATTTAATGAGGTTATACTGACTATTAAATGCCCGTTTTATAGTTCATATAATGATTTTATGAGAGCAGTGACATTTTGGGGCAAATCATGTGATTTGTCCTTACTAAAAGTAGATTTAAATGATGATTAAAAGAAGGCCACATGGTTTATAAGTTACTTTCAAGTCATAAATGCGAAAAGAGGTTACTCGTTTAAAATCAAAACCTCTCTATGAACCAAGACTTACAATACACATGAATTAGTAAAAAAAATATGTTAAAAACCAATAATACAATGACAAAATCCATTCCAACTAAATATATGAAAAATTAGACTAGTATTAATCAATTTATCGTTATCACATAACATGAAGAGATTTTATTCTGGTGTTTCATTATGAAAGTTATAAAGTATAAACCACTAAAAATAAATAATATATAATTCATGAGGAACAAGGGAATGTTATCCATTAAAAAATGAAAAAATATAAAAAAAAAACGGAACACATACTACTGGACGCCACAAATGTTCTGGACAAATTTCACGACACTGAAATTTGGGTTCAATTCATGCCTTGAAATATTTATCTTCCACCACATTATGCAATCACGATAAAAGAAAATGAAATATTGCTTTTCATACTTTCCATGCCCACTAATAGGACACTTCAGTAAAATAAATTGCCTTCAAATACCTACATATACTTACTTAACACAATCAATGAAGGTTATGACAACAAGTCCTTCTCGATTTCGGCCAATGACGGCCTTTGCCTCGTTCTCCTAGCTTGCAAAGGAATCGTCGGATCTTGGTGCTGCCCGGGAACCGGCAAGTCTATCAGGGTGGTCGGCGAAAACCTAACCCTACTTACGCTGCTGTTGCTCTCCTTAGCAGACACATAAGAGCTGTCATCGCTAGTAAGGCTATCTGGTGGAGTGGGGTTCGTGGGCGTGTTGCCCCCGGAATGACCTTGTGTCGCTTGATAATTACTTCGTTTGAGACTAGAGCGCAACTTCGTGTAACCTGAAGTTTCCAGAGTTGTGGGCCTTTCGAAATTGGAATCGTGCGAGTTTTGCCTCGAATATGTAGAATTGTTGTAGTCGTATTCGTATTGTGGTCGCCTAGGTAAGTAATGTGTATGAGGGTAATCTTCTTCTAGCCGGAAACTAGGGTTTACATTACTACCACTCGTCGTGGTCGAGCTGGCATTGGAAACATTCGAAGGTGTCCGCTTGTGGGTTTTGAGAGGCAACCTTTGAGGCGTCCTCGAACCACTATGACTACTAATACTGCTAGGGTTATCATAAGCGTAGTCGGTTCCATAACCGTACAATGTCGTTGAACCGCTATACTCCGAACTATACCCTGGATAGGTGGCGTCTGGATACTGTCCGTAGGCATAAGTGGGATCCTGTTTGACACAACCCACACAATGTCCAGTGTCGATCTGGCAACGGTGGTAATCTCCGGGAATGTATATTGTGGCACTTCGTTCGTAAGGTCCATAGAGTTCTGAACCGTCATTACTTGTTGAGCTGGATTTTCTTCTAGGTGAGGGATTTGGAGGATGATGCTGGGGTGAGTCAGTGAATCTTAGCGGCTTCATCTCTTCGTTTTGTACATTTATCAGTTGTGATCCAGTAAGCATCGGGCGACAATGCTTTGTTGGTCCGTGGTATGTATTGTGGTTATAGCCTGATGTCGTCGAGTATTCGTAGTCGGTGTTTTCGACGGGACGCCATGCAGGCAGTTCATTTACATCTAACCTGAAAATTCAAATTGTTCATCACCAAACCAATTCAAAACCTCAGAGAATCAATTCCATACAGGAGTGGTTTATCGGTAGCATTTCTAACTGTAACTGTCCGATTACAAAAGAGCCATATCTATTCATCGGGGCGCTTCAACGTGTAGGCATATTTGCTATTTCGCGTGTATATTTATCGGGCCTCCCCGTCGCTTAGGCACAGTTGCTATTTATCGGTGCGTAATGCATCATGGTTGTGATGCAATAGTCACCTAAAAGAACTACATAAGAAGGTAAATAATATTCTTTCTGCATAAGTAAAGGGACTACTTCTTCTAAATTCTAAACAATCTAACCTAACTCGGCCTAAATGAACTTTCTACATAGAAAATATATTTTTCGAAAAATTACTTGAGGGAACAAAAGAGACCACTTTCTTCGTAGAAAATATAATCAGAAAATAACTTGAGAACAAAATTAATAAAAAAAAGTTATCCCTCGCAAAGACTCCGGTCCGCAGGAATGGAACGTAGACGGTTGGCTCAACGTGCTGCCACTTGATAATTTACGTTTGAAAATAGTTATTTATGTATTGAAGTAATTATAAGGGCCTTGATTACCGAGGGCCTCTGGCCCGAGGGACAGCAATTGCCTGAGGTTATTACGGCTCATTAATTCCCGTGATACATAGATAATTTTATTTCAGATCGATTTCAGGTACCCTGAAGCCTCAGGATATAATCTTGATCTCTGGGTAATAATGATGTTCTTCACTACCTTGGTGTATATCTTTAATTCACGAACGCATATATCTGAGAGCGGCGTTCTTAAAATTGTGCTTCAAGTGGTCTATCTCTTGAGTCTCGATCCAAATCAATGTGTTACATCATCTAAGGTATTTGAATCTGAACGAAAATCAATTTGAAAGTTAACACTTATGTAACAATGAATTTGTTTATTGCATTTTATTTTTAAAGTTTCGATTGAGTAAGTTTGGAATATGAGGAAGTGTTTGAGATCATTGGAGTTCATAAATGAAATTGTTATTTGTTTTATAGTAGTGATGGGGACACTGATCAGGTACTTGGGTAGCACAGATCTCACACGTATACCTATCTCTATCAAGGAAGAAAGCTGAAGTGAATTTATTTCACCTCCCACGGGAGGTAATTTTAGTTCTGTGACACTGAAATATGAACCTATTGTTACTGTCGCATAGGAACAGTGAATTCGGGTTAGTTATGACAGAGGTGGCTACTGGTTCATAAATAAATGACGAAAACTACCTTGGTAGTAAAAACACACTTCACGCCTTGAAAAGAAGTAAATAATGGTAGGTTTTATAGCTAGTTGTGGAAAAAATCATATATATATCTTGGGAACAAAGGTTCATTCCCTTCCATGTGTGGGGCACCAAACTTCACACGCGGGAGAACAGCACTTTATCAAGACTCCTTCATCCATAGAACGGCTAGGCTCTGGAATTCATTGCCTGTGGAAGTATTCCCAACAACATATAATCTCCAAGAGTTCAAAAAAATTCCAATACCTACCTCCTGTCCCTATCCTCCCTAGGAACGCACGATGTCCTTTGAACATTATAGGGATTTCCTTTCGTGCGCTCCAAGCGATAAAAAAAACGGATATCTTTGCTCCCTCGATAAATAAATAGCTATTAATCTCAATAGGAGTGGAATACAACCAAGCGTGCATCACGCCCCGATGGATAGCAAATGTACATACCTATATATGCAGGGCCGCCCCGATGAATAGATACGGTTTTACAAAAGTCGACACTATGAACAACACTTTCAAATATCGACCAGCTATTCGCAATTTTTTATCATGTAATTACTGTGATCAAAAATATCGCTACAGTTGACAGTTGGTAATATAGAATGATAATATAATATACACTCACCGGCAAAAAAAACCGGCCACCCGAAAAATCAAGTTGTTCGCCCTGTAACTTTTTTAATTCTTGTCCGATTTTGTTTCAGAATGTTGGCCTGAATATTAGTACCTTAGAGAAGCCGATGTCTTAAGGTGAGTTCCCAATGCATCGTTTTTGCTTTTCGCGTCACGCGTCACGCATTCTGATTGGTGAAGCGGAATTCGAGTATAATTTGAAGCGATGAAGTTAAAATATTTCAACTTTCTGGCGTTGCTGCTAGGTGATATGTCATTTATATTCGATTTTGGGCTGTTGTTTGCGGTTGAATTGAGGTTATGTCTTGAAAAACTTTCAATAGTTTCAAATTATTGAAGTAAATACAGGTATGAACTATGGATAATGAGGTCGTTCTAAGTGTAAGTTCATTCTTATTGTTGAGAATGGTCTAATGATTGTTAAATAATTACAGTATCACTGTGGAATGTGCACTGAAATCATCAACTGTAATGGTAGGTCTGACCCAGCATGATCTTATTTTTCCCTGTCTTCTTCGTCTTCTCAGTAGATAAGCTAATAGCAGCAATTTTCTCAATCTATTTTTGTTTCTTGCTTCCATTTTATTAGATTATTTTCATCTACTTTGACATTTTCCTGACAATAACGACATAGCTAAACATCATTCATTGGGAACTAAACAATAATCAAAAAAGCGGTACAGCAATTCCGAATTACGCGTCACCAATCAGAGTGCGTGACGCGTGACGCGAAAAGCAAAAACGATGCATTGGGAACTCACCTTTAATCATTACACAGGGAAAAACAAAAGATTCTCTTTCACCCTCAACTTCTAAACACCCTGTGGGAAAGGCGAGTGGTTAAACTTGTATGTTTTGGATTGAAGTATGATCCCTTCTTAACACAATAGTTCTTGATTCACGTTGATAACGACTTTTTAAGAGAAGATACAAAGGTTTTAAGATAGTATGGATATTTCGATCTTTATTAACAAAAATTCAGAACCATTCTTCAACCTTCATCATGTTATGAATTGAGGTGTGATCCTATTTCGTCCCTTCTTAACACTCCAGTAAATCCCGAAATCCCCGCTTGGGGATTTCAATAGTTCTAGATTCACGTCAATATCATATTTTCAAGAGAAGTGTTTCAGCATGGTATGGAATTCTGAACCAATGGAGAATCTTAGGGATGAGCTCCAAAGGCTCAATCGTCTTCGTCCGGCCTTGTCAGAGACTCTTCAAGAGCTATAATTCGCCCTTCAGGAAAAAATTAGGCAATTTTCTCGGCAATTCTTCATGACCACTTGAGAAATTTGATCAACTCGATGCCACGTCAACCGCCGTGCCAAAATTCAAACTCGAGGAGGGCATAGTCGTTATTGACTACAGGTCTGCTGTTTGTTTATTGAAATTGAGTTTTTTTTCTGGTGAGTTATAAACAAATGGGGTAGAAATGAGTTATATTAATTTCTTCAGTTGTTAATCAATAACTAATAGGTTCTCATTATTGTTAACAAGAATTTGAAAATTACATACTTTTTCAAAACACTCATATATTCTCTCAAAAATAAGATCATGACGTGAATCAAAAACTATCGTGTCAAGAAAGGATCACACACACAACATTATGGAGCCAAGTTCAACCACTCAATTTCCACAGGGCGTTAAGAAGTAAAGGGCGAAAGAGTAACTTTGGTTTTTCCCTGTATAATGATCAAGTCATCAGCTTTTCATTGAAACTCTAACATTCCAGAACATGAAGGGACATGATCTGATCGAAATTTCACAAAATCGGACAGGTATTAAAGAAGTTATAGGGTGATCAATTTGGGCAATTCTTTTATTTTTTTTGCCGGTGAGTGTAGAACAATTTGATCATTGAGAAACTAGTTGAAGACACCATTTGCAGCTTACAACAATCAAACCTTATGACGTCCTGGTTCCTTTACAGAATTGACACTCATATTGCTTTTAGGTTAGGCTATGAGGCAACACTGCTTGATAACTGTTGGTGGTTAGTAATCAAGTTTGTATGTACATAATTAAATAAACGAACTGTCTTTTTATGATACATTGCTGGCTATCCTGAGATGATTGCATACAGGAATGGTGTGCTTAACTTGCGTTTCTATTAAAGATCATATAACTTTATGATCTTGATATTATGGTGTCTTGAATTCACGATAGGCTAAATATTAGTATTATTATAGAACACGTGCAAGTAAAGACAACAGATATGTTTTTACAATTAAAGAAGCTTTTTCTGAAAGAACTCAATTGATAATATCTGAAAAACCTTTTTGTGCAACATTTGTTTTCTTTCCGATTTCTTTTATCCTGCTCGAATAACTGATTATGATTTGAGCAAGTATGAAATGTTCAAAAATTGTAATCACATTTCTCAAAATGCAAATTTGTAGTGTACATAACATAACATGACTTGTGTAAATGTAAAAACTTCACAAACGATAAGATTTCTACAAAATTGTATGACATACTTTTTTGATGTTCTGGTTCCCACGAAAAGGGATATCCTGTAATGTTCAGAGATCATCGTGAGAACCAAGGGAAATGAGGTAGGAATTGGTGTTTTTCTTAAATTTCGGGGAACACGCAATGTGATCCAGAGCCTCGCTGTTCGATGGATGAATGAGTCTTTGGAAAGAGATGTTCTGCCGGTCTTCAAAGTTACCACGAAGGGGTGCGACACCTCAACTCGACGGGTTAATCCCGCCGGGTCTGCCAAGGGAGGAACAATTATTGAAATTTCAGAAGAGCATCGTCCATGAAAATATCTATAAAATAGAACCAAATCGCCAACTTTTCAACGGTGTTCCAGAGAAGTGAGTGAGTTTGTGAGCGAGGCATCACCCACGAGACAAATTGCCCTTATTTGGACAGAATCCAACAGTTTCAGGGTATGTTTGGGTGCTACACTCCAAATATATGAACATTATTCCAGGACAAGTCGGATGTGTGCCTTATAGATCATAATCAGCTGACTGGAAGTGAAATAGCTCCTGGTCCGAAACAGAAAACCAAGTTTTTGGATGCACTTTTAGCAATTGATGTCACGTGGTTTTCCCAAGAAAGGTTATTGCTGGTAGTATTACCAAGCATTAAAATGGGTGTCTTCAAAGGTATGGTCACTCCTGTCAAGCTTATGTTGGGCACAGTGAGATCGGCTTTTCTAGAGAAAAGGCATACTTGTGTTTTGTTGCATTGAAATCTACCAAGTTATCCCCATCGAGAATTGTTGCCAAGTCCATATTTATGTTGTCAACATTTCTCCCTCGTTCGTTTCTGAATTGCCTGGCTCGTATTGGAGCCCTGGAAGAGGAGGCGGTATGGAGGGTATTATCATCCGCGAAGCTGTGTACTGGCACAATTGTACCAGTATTTCACCTGACGAAGCTACCGTTAGCGAAACATGTCGTGTGTTTGTGAATTCTGTGGAAATCTCATCGTTTGTGAACTTTTTACATTCGCCATGGATTTCCATCAAGAAACAGCCGAGTCAATTAAAAAAAAACTCTTGTGTACTTGTACTGTTGAACATTTTTTCGTAATCCCATACTGTTATTTTGATTTAACGGTATTGAAAAGTTAATATTAACAGCCTCCGTTCATTGAGATTCTTTCACGGCCGGCGGCCGTTGACTGTTCCATGATAACACGATGTTGATATTACAAAGTATGTGATTTGTCCTTTCCTCGGAATCAAAATATATTTTTTCAGCGGGATTACGAAAAGTCTTGAACGACACACGGTCGATACGCAAATAACGAATTCGGTTATTATAATACAATATTCGACCGCATAAATTATTAGCAACGTATCGGTTTTGTAACACAAATAACTATAGTATTACGGTTCAACAGGTTGAACCGAATTCGTTGAACGTGGTAGAACGTCTGGATAAAGATCGTCAAAACTGGATGGAAAACGTAATATCGCAAAACTTTGAGGAAGGTTTTCATAACATTCTATACAGGATGTGCCTGAAAGGTCTGTACAAAATGATACCATAGACTCCTCCGACCAAAGTGGGATGATTGAAACAAACTTATCTCTATGGAATTTTCATGTTTCATTTTTATATGACACCCTGTCTTTTGAATTCTTGGAGAAGTGTGTGCCACATATTGAATATCATTGACATAATCCAATAATTTTGGAGAGTATCGCCAGGTATACATCAAATTGAATTTGTTCCATTGACTTGCAAACCAATAGAAATATCACAAACTTTCAAGGGTGCTGAAAGTTGGGTATTGAATAAGGGAATAGGAAACACTGAGACCTGTTCAGTGGCGTACTCAGAAAAAGTTCTATCAATTTTTCGATCAACAGTACTCCGCATAATGTAACATCGTGTGTCAATCAAAATGGTATGGAATGTTTTTTATGCAGAAGAGTTCTTTCAGTGTGCCTTCAAAATTTCAAAACGATATCTATAGACAATATTGGAGTATATGAAAAAATAATATTCAAATCCGACGCCCTGTAGCGCCTAAATGGAGTGTTGGAGGTAAGTTTGGTGCAATCATCTCAATTTGGTCTCAGCTCGAGTCTATGGTATCATTTGGTACAGACCTTTCAGGGGCACCTTGTATAAACAAATTGTGCTGATGATGAGCATTTTCGATGTTGTGTATAAGCAGCTTCAAACTTGACACCTATACACATTATACTCACAATCTAACCTAACACCAATATTGCGTAGGTATCCATTTACAGGAAAGGATTTTTTCCAATTTTAACTTTAACAAAATGTATTCACATTGTGTTGAGTTTGGAACTGTATTCATCGTCATTGAAAAAAATGCTCCACGTTTGTAAACACCGTGTATCTGAGGGCCATTTTTTGTATTTGGTCAGATGGTGATAAAGTCTATCAACAAGAAATATTATAAATATTGGAGACCTATTGCATAGCTTTTGGGCACCATTCATTCATATTACATAAACAGGCAAAAACATGTTTAGTACCTAACATTTTTCATACATTCTGCCGGCTAAAAACTTTTTAATTTGTATTTGCGATTTCAAATGTATTTGAGGGCGCAGCAAAATGTAAACAAATATGGAGGACTGTGAGTAAAATTTTTCCAGAGATTCAGTGGGTTTCTCAAATTTATGTTTAAGATTATTGTGGGGGTCTCGTTGTTTTATTGGTTGTTCATGAGATTTACGAAAACTTGTTTTGAGTTACTGAAAGTGAATTGATGTGAATTACCTAACTGCGACAGTAAATCAATGATATTCAGGAATTCATAATTAACTTTGACGACCTGATTATGAATTTTGATATCTTCAACAATTATCTAGTATCTACATCTGCAGTTAGATATAAGATACAATTTCATACAATAATCAGCATAAGTTCAGAGTAAGGATCTGAGATTCAAGGTCAATTATCTTTTGGATAATTGGTGGACATATATGAAGGGTATCAGGAGAAAACAGGGAGACCTTTTTTTGTTCAAAACCAGTTAGTGATGCCATTCAACCCAAATCACGAGAAAACGTGGAGCGTCATGTTCTCCAACATTGCTTTAAAATGCAATGTACGGAGAAAACAGGGAATGTCAGAACTACTTATTTTGCACATGAATTCGGAACGTTTTGCGAGTGCAGAAGGCTCAAGTGTATGGAGAAAGTTAATCCGAGTGACAGACAAACTATTCTCAATTATTTTAATTCACTGGATTCACACAATACCCGAAATTCTTATCTGTGCTAGTCGCTATATCACTAGTCACCATACAAAGGCGAAGGCCAAGGGCACCAGAAAATTTAGCAGAGTTTCATGACAGTAGCTACAAATATCAGGTGAGAATTAAAACAGTAAACATTATGAAAAAAGTGAAAGTATGCGAAACATTTTTTGAGGCAGTTTATGGGATTTTTGAAAGCAAAGTTGAGTACCTACAGAGGTATTCGAAAAAGTTTGGTGCTGCTCCAACAGATGAGCGCGGAGGAAAAAATTATAAAAAAATGAGCAGCGACACTTTAGAATGTATTACATCGCACATTGCTTCATATTTGCCAGAAGATCTTAACATTAGAAAGATGTACAGAATGTTCAAAGATCTCCACCCAAATCAAAAAGTATGTTATCAATCCTATAGGATGGAATTTAAGAAAGAATTTAAGATAGGATTTGGATATCCTTGATCCGATACTTGCAGCCAGTGCGACCAGTTCTCGTTGAAAATGAATGCTGCTGAGAAAGGCCTTGCGAGCGATAATATGGTAATGAGTAAGCTGAATATTGCGAAAGGCGCAAACTTTTAACGATCGAAAAAGAGCTGCTCGCAAGAGAGCTCAACAATAAGATAAAGCATCTGAAGCCATAGCAAATACCAAATATATCTACCAATGATGTATATTACAAGCGTCAACTCTCCAACGTTCATGGCTAGATGTTAATCGTGCAGGTTCCTCCAACAAACAGGATGAAATTGGTTCAAGAATGAAGGGTACAAATCCGAGACGTGAAGCTACACCTAAGAAAACTACCACCAAGTACAGCGATCGGAAAATTCCTCAAAATTCTTAGGTGAGAAACGAAACAAAAAAAAACTCTTTTTCCAGGTTGGAATTCAAAAAATAAATTAAGATAGGATTTGGATATCCTTGATCCGATACTTGCAGTCAGTGCGACCAGTTCTCGGTGAAAATTACTGCTGCTGAGAAAGGCCTTGCGAGCGATAATATGGTAATGAGAGCTGAATATTGAAAGAGAGCTTCACTTGCGAAAGGCGCAAACTTTTAATGATCGAAAAAGAGCTGCTCGCAAGAGATCTCAACAATAAGATAAAGCATCTGAAACTTATTAATTTGTATTTGCGATTTCAACTGTATTTGAGGGCACAGCAAAATGTAATTGAATATGGAGGACTGTGAGTAAATTTTCTCCAGAGATTCAGTGGGTTGCTCAAAGGACCCCGCACATTTAGTACGTAAAATGGCTTTCGGCTAAATTTTCTGAAAATTTGATATGTTTAAGACATTATCGTCCTTATCACACAGTCCAATTTACAGATCGATCCTATGACCAGTTTTCGAGCTACAGGGTGTCAAACATTAGATTTTGGCTGTTAGGAATATTTAAGATAGGATTTGGATATCCTTGATCCGATACTTGCAGCCAGTGCGACCAGTTCTCGTTGAAAATGAATGCTGCTGAGAAAGGCCTTGCGAGCGATAATATGGTAATGAGTAAGCTGAATATTGCGAAAGGCGCAAACTTTTAACGATCGAAAAAGAGCTGCTCGCAAGAGAGCTCAACAATAAGATAAAGCATCTGAAGCCATAGCAAATACCAAATATATCTACCAATGATGTATATCACAAGCGTCAACTCTCCAACGTTCATGGCTAGATGTTAATCGTGCAGGTTCCTCCAACAAACAGGATGAAATTGGTTCAAGAATGAAGGGTACAAATCCGAGACGTGAAGCTACACCTAAGAAAACTACCACCAAGTACAGCGATCGGAAAATTCCTCAAAATTCTTAGGTGAGAAACGAAACAAAAAAAAACTCTTTTTCCAGGTTGGAATTCAAAAAATAAATTAAGATAGGATTTGGATATCCTTGATCCGATACTTGCAGTCAGTGCGACCAGTTCTCGGTGAAAATTACTGCTGCTGAGAAAGGCCTTGCGA
This sequence comes from Phaedon cochleariae, assembly GCA_918026855.4. Lineage (NCBI taxonomy): Eukaryota > Metazoa > Arthropoda > Insecta > Coleoptera > Chrysomelidae > Phaedon > Phaedon cochleariae. The sequence goes on along the minus strand of OU896709.1, from coordinate 14,741,637 downwards.
GCGATAATATGGTAATGAGAGCTGAATATTGAAAGAGAGCTTCACTTGCGAAAGGCGCAAACTTTTAATGATCGAAAAAGAGCTGCTCACAAGAGAGCTCAACAATAAGATAAAGCATCTGAAACCATAGCAAAAAAACATATCTCTACCAATGATGTATATTACAAGCGTCAGCTCTCCAACGTTCAAGGCTAGATTTTAATCGTGCAGGTTCCTCCAACAAACAGGATGAAATTGGTTCAAGAATGAAGGGTACAAATCCGAGACGTGATGCTACACCTAAGAAAACTACCACCAAGTACATCGATCGGAAAATTCCTCAAAATTCTTAGGTGAGAAACGAAACAAAAAAAAACTCTTTTTCTTGAGATATGTTCCTTGTTATAGGTACATACGACAGAACATATTACTGCTATTTTTGACAGAACTTCCACTCCTATGTTCAATTTGAATATTATTTTTGTTGTTCAATAAATAAGGTGTTCTTGAAATGGAATGACTTTCATTACATGAAAAACAATTCAGCTGTGATGTTTCAATCCTTAAAATCACATAATCTCTAACATTTGTCCCAAGGACATTCCCTGTTTTCACCTATTTGTCATGATATAGTGATGAAAGAGAAATACTCACAAAATAAGTCATTAAATATGATCAATCAGATTATCAGTATATTTCAAATTCACTACATTGAGGCGGAATTTAATAGTAGATTGTTTTATTAGGATCAAAAGTGACACTTTGTTTGACAAGCGAATTTTGCATTTGCGAGGCGGAGCGTTTAGCGAAGCCGAGCGAAAGCAAAATTTGCGAGTCGAACAAAGTCACTTTTGATCCGAATGAAACATGCTCTTTTTTCTGCAACCGAAACAATTAACTCAAATAAATATGTGAAATAACCAACAATGCCGTGCCATATGTATGCAATGCAGCAAATAATCCGTGTGGTGAGAATATTCTACCTGCATAAACAGCAGGTTTATTCAATATTCAAGGATGTTCGAATTGTAGTTTCAACATAAATACAACCACATAGTGACATATTTGTGTATGAACCAGGTGCTCTAATGGCAAATACCGCGCCAATGCCAGGTATAGGAACAAGAAGTGGAAAATGTTAGGTTAGTGAGCATATCAACAATGATAATTGTGATTATTTATTCCTCTCCATACTACACTGCGTTTGACTTGATAATCAAATGGAGCTAAACAATATCGTTGTTTGAGACAAAAAACTATTGCTTGCCGTGATTTTTCAAAAACAAGTTATCCATCCCGAGAATAACGAATGAAATACAGATCAAGCAAGTATTTGAATCTTGAAGGCTTGCCTGATCAAACAAAAATACTTAGCTGAGATGTTTATAATTCCAACACTGAACTATAATAAGGTGTATTTATATCTCCAGCATGAGTATGAAATGCAAAATCTGCTGAAATCGAAAACAAATCAGGTATGCGTCTCAACCCAAATAACCAACCGTCACAATGTTGTTTATTCTTGATGACGTCCAGTACATCCTTTTTAGTTCCTAGGAGCTAAAGTCGAACTTTAGCTCCTAGGAACTGAAATTCAACTTTAGCTCCTAGGAACTAAATATGTTGCCTAGCAACATACCTATTTTTGTGTCAGTAATAGAAACGTCAAATTAAGAGCTAATTTTGGTATCAAAATGGACGACTTTTGTGTCGGTTGCAGAAAAAAATATTTATACAATTCCGACGTTATATCTACTTATGGTAGTCATTGACATAAATATTTGGCAGCTTTTTGTCCTACCCGAATCACACGAATTATAATAACAAACAAGGGGGGTGTAGACGTATATGTCGGGTCTCACCAATGATTTGTTGCGAAACGAAACGTTCGTTATATGAGTGTGATATTTACCTATTTGGTTGCAGTCTTGGGTGTAAAGGCGAAACATTAGATAACCTAACGTCATATCCAGAGGCAACGCCCGCTAACATGGCAGCTATATTATACAGTACTAATTCCACTATACTGAACTTTGGCTTCATTCGTTGTCCTGGAAAAAACAAACCATAATCCAAACATTGGGATTTTTCAAAATAATGAAATCGCCGTAAAATAGCTTCCCGAGTTTTGTTATATTTTGAAGGGAGAAGGAATTACGAAGTAAATCAAAAGCTGAAAAGTATGATACTTTCCATGCCATTAAATCTAATATGAGGCTAAGTAACACGGAAGTTGAGATATTAAATAGTAATGTCCCGGAAATATGTAGGTATCACCTACCTTATAACAGTTCTGTGTAATTTTCAACTTGATATTATATTTTCAATACCAACCTGAGTTGATTTCATTTTATATATATGACATGATATTATTCAACTAAAAGATTCCTTTCCTGTAGAGATACTATTTTGCAAAAAAATTCGTTCTCAATAATTATTGCAACAGTAGATTTTTTGTGTGAAAAATAAGAAAAAAATATTGTTGAGATATCTAGCAGAAAACTACTTTCCTGGCGAATACCAGCGAATTCTATTAAATTATATCTGTTAAGGTATCGAAAAAAACCTGATATTGAATTCTGAGAAACGTTATTATCTATAACATTTGATGAACATTAGTTGTCTATTCATCATTTCCTAATATCAATTGGAATTAAATTGATGAAAATATGTTAAATGAAAATCTTTAACCACGAAGGCATATCTAATGCACAGATCCTCTAAGTTTGTTGGTCGACGAAACATCATTTCAAACTTCTGATGAGAGACTTTCTGCATCACGGATATGATTCTTTTGAGTTTAGTCGAATATTTTTCCATTAAACAATTTTTATCATTTCAATTCCAATAAATGTGTAGAAAATAATGTTTTTCAGAATTCGATATCTAAGGTTTTTTTTGGATACTTAAAAATAGATATAATTCAATATTCTGCGTTATTTGCCTTGATTATATACACTAACCATAATAAGGCTATAATAATCGAAGGTATTCGACAGGAAAGTAGTTGTTTCTTGTTAGATATTTTAACAATGATTTTTCATTAAAAAAACTGGGAGACAGTGATTATAGATCTTCATATTGAAGATTGACAATTTATCAAAAAATATCCCACAATTAGATAATATAAAAAATTCATTTTGTATGTTATTACATCATAAGATTCAGGTACTATCTAATCCCTCATGAATGTATTTTAGAATTTTTCATTTAAATCAACAATTTCATGTATAATTTTATTTTAATACCTTCAATTTTGTCTCTTTGAATACCATTCGTATTTATCTCGATTTTTTCCATCAAATGAATAGTGTATACGTTTAAATTGTTATGTAAAACTAGATCAGTATTTTATCTACAAGGGGAGGATAACACATGCATCAATGAATATAGAAAGTAGCTTATTTGACTTGACAGTGTTAACCCTACTTGCGCATTGTTTTTCTTAGGTTAGTAGATATAGTACAGTGAATGAGTTGAATGATAAACATGTCAATGAAAGATAGATATAGGTATCTAACTTACCGTCTGCACTATACAATGTTGGTATCGGCACATTTGGTCTAATTGTTCCAGGTATTGGATATTCTGGTCCCCAATCTTCAGGTGACGCATAATCTGTTGGTGCAAATATCGATTCTAGCATTTGTTTACTGCTTCCACACCAAGATTCAATAAGTAAGAAACACTGCCTACTACATGCAGAGAACAAAAATCAACAAATCATAATTTTTGTATAACCTGATAGCATTTTGCATTACTAAATCGTCTTTGATACAAGTTACGGTTCACACACTGTAGATATGATTATCATAGATGCATAATAGAGTTAATAAAACAAAGTATTTCAACTTTAGAAACATTAGTTTTGAGTAAACAAGAACTCACTATGAGGTTTTCAAGCAGGCCAATTCTTTAATGATCGTTACAACTCAACAGTAAGCCTAATTACCGTTTCCATGGATTCAACAGTGCTTGCTTGCTTACTTCCGATGGTTCCATGTTATTTTTTCATCATTTGTCAGGTAGTTGAAAAATAGTTGCTTCAGCTGGAGGTGGAGTGACATTTTTCGTGTCATGTTTGTTAATAATAAACGAGCCACAGATACAACTTCACCTCCAAATGAAACATGCTATTTTTGTCAATCGTCCACGATATATTTTCGAATGAAAACGTATTGAAAATGAATGTTACTTTCCCTGTTACTCGTCACTAGTCAGCGAACGTGAAAAAACAATAAGATTTCTAGCAAGACTCATTTCCGGTTCACTGTACTCGACAAAATGCCATTTTCCGACATTTAGAGAAAACATGTGAACAACAATTGAGAATGCACATTATGATACCTTCACCTTATACAGTGTCAATTTAAAGCATTGAACAAATTTGATACAACATTTTTACAACTTTGTAGATGAGGAAATATTTGTGAAAAAAAAAATTATAGTCCCAGAATCATTCCAATTGCCATAAAATGGAATTTGTTCCATACTTTAGATTCACAGTTGAAAAAAAAAAATCTACCCGTTTCCGTTCCCAATCATATTGATTTCATAAAAACTTCGGAAAATCCCAGTTATGAGAAATTTCGAGCCACAAGAATAAATGGCAAGTATTTTGCCCCTTTTAGAATATGATTCGACTACACAAGCAGAACAGCCATACACCAAACAATCAAAACAACTGGAAAATTCAATGAAAATTTCCTGCTGAGTTAAATAATATTTTTAAACCAAGGTTATTTGTGTTATCTTTTTTTATATTATGTACACAGTCTTTTGGAAATACACGGCAAAATTTCACGGACGTATTCCTCTCATGAAAATGACAAAAGTTCGTAAACTACATTTTATATCTGAGACATTTCCGGTATTCTGAAATATGACACATGGCGTTATGAAAGCAACTTTATCAACACACTCCTCTCATAAGAGAGATGTAATGTATTCATATTAAATCAAAATCTGGTACCCCTGTTCAAAACATTTTTACGCTGCTTTGTTACGTTTTTTCAAAATTCCAAAAACATGGAATACGAAGGTTTTTTTTCAATAAGAATGTATGCAATATCATCGCTTTCGGTGAAGAAGGGAATCAAATCACACGTAAAAATCAGAGGGTAACAGTGAGATAAATATGAAATTTTTAATGGTAACGGCATCTGAGCTTCAGAATGAGCATAAACAATTTTCACTAGAGACCAATCAAAATATCTTCGATCAATTCCATCTTTTCCTTCAATTTGTATTCTGAAATCTTCAATCTTTTTCACATATCTTGAATTTCTTAATATTTTTTCTCTGAAGTTTCAATTACCATTTCTCAACTAAAATTTCTTTGAATGGAATTCAGTTGAGACAATAGTTGCATCGTTTCATGTTCGCTCAAAATCAATTGGTTTTCATGAGGTTATATCATTACTTTTCTTGTTCATGTTTTCTCCCCGTTACTGCATTATCGATCCATTTGATGGGTAATCAAATTCCAGTACTATGTGACTTTACATATTTAGTACTATATAAAGTACAGGTCAAACTTGTATGTTATTATTTTTCCAATTTGCATACCTTCGAGATTGTCCTGTATGTACGTTCATGTACTGTCAGTTCCTGCTTTTTTAATTTTTTCCTGACTATCAGTGCTGGTCAAGAGAGTATCTGTCTCTCTGAAGCTATCCCTAGTGCCTTTAAGGAATCTGTGGCGGTAGAATTCAGTAGAATCAGTGTATCAAGTGTGGGCAAGTCGAAATGACCGAAAATGACATGGATGAGTTGTTCCTGACAAAAAGCTATTCGATTTTGATTCAATAATTTTACATGATGTTTCAGACACGTCATCATATTTCTTCGTTTCGAGATATGGGTTATGACAGTAAGGACAATGAGTTCGTTTTCTGTTTATTATTCTTGTGTTTTATCCACAACCATGTTTCTGAAAGTAAGTCGAATTTTGAAATGAAAAAGTTCACTATTTTACTGAAATCTACTTCATTTCAATAGGCAGAAAAGATTTTGAAGCAGTAAATCCAGTCAATAAATAACTGGTTTAAATAGGGATTATAAAGATACTATAGATACTGAATTTTCATTCCCGTCTTAAATGTGTGTTATGTTAGGTTGTCATCAAATCAATGTTTATCCGACAATGGCAAATTTTGACTTGAGACACGAAATTTCGATTTTTCTTGACGGTTGAAGAGAAAGCTATAACTAACTAACTTGAATGAAGGAATTTGCATACATTAGTATTAATTGATTTTTCTTTCCGTTTTTTTAGTATTTGGTATTTCATTTCCCCTTTGTGGTTATGAACAAAAAAATCAATTTAAATATTTAGTTGAGTCTCAATTGTTTGCTAATTTTATTATCCAATGGTAGTATAATATTCAAAATTCGTCTATTAGATGATGAATTAAAATAAATGTTAGTTTCAATATAATATGGGTGTTCTCAAAATAATAGCGCCCACAAAAAATAATGCGAGATTTCTTGGCTTAAAAATATTATTTACGTATTGGAAGACAGTTATTTTTTTAGATGCTTTTCGATGTACAGGGTAATTCAAACTTCCTGCCCTTGGCTCATAACCGGAAAAGGAGAACTAGAAGTTTGGCAGAGGCAATGTGAATAGCTGTGTGTAAGGTATATTTTTTAGTTTATAAACATTATTCAACCTTCGTCAAAATGCTGGAAATGGCATCAGTAAACATATTTTTTCCAGAGTAATCTAACAGTTTCTTCACATATTCTGAAAGAACATATTCTATCTCTTCATTTGGTTGATAGCTGTGACTGTGAAGTTGGCATTTTCAAATAAATCTCAACTGACCCCATTGTAATAGAAATCAAGTCGGCCGGGAGACGAATTGTTTTGAAAACATATGAATTGGAAGACATTTGTATTGATATTAAAATTAATATTAAGGCGGGGTCCGATGAGATTTATTTAAAAATACCAACTTCAGAGTCCCATAGCTTTTAACCAAATAAATATAGAATATAACTTTTTGGATGAAAATGGTTTCAATGAATATGTTCTGAAAAAAAAAAGTCACTTTGTGAGAAAGAGGTTGAAAAATGCTTGAATATGAAAAAATATACCTTACAAATCCCCCCTGCCAAATTTGCATTTGCAGTTTTCCTTTTCTGTTATAAGCCAAGGGCGGTAAGTTTGTATTACCCTGTACATACACAAGAAGGAATATTCTAAATAGGCTTATTCACAGAAACGATTGTTAATGTGCAAATTATTCAAAGGCAAGTAAAAGCACTAGGTTATCCTGATATTACTTATCATTAGACCACAAACTGTGCAAGAACCCAATAAGGACATGCGTGTGAAAAAAAATAACAGCAATTAAAAAACATTTTAGCAATGTTTATTGAAATAAGATTACAATAAAAGTAGACCATCACCAATTAAGAAAATATGTTCGAACACATCCCAAATATTTCAAGCACTGTTCATAGAAAGAAGCAAATATGTTTGCTACAGAGATCAATAGTTTGATAATCATGTTATAATGTTATTATCAATTTTGAAATTCACTGGTGAAACATTGGAATGGATTCAAGGAAATCTACATACTTACATAAATAGCATAAAAATCTAGAATAACTACAAATAATAATTACAAAAACACTACTTAAAATATGCTAAATAAAAACAATACAATAGTTGAAAATGTCTAAGACATGCTACTGTGCTTAAAATTAAAAAAAAAGAACTTAACATCGGGAAAGGGGGACTTTGAATGACTTACACATTATGCTGGGTAGACTCTCCTGACATATGACTTTTAAGGAAAATCTAGCATTAATAAAATTACTTATGCGACGTATAAAAATTTCATAAACAGTTCTCATAATTATTATAACAAATGTTTACTTGAATGCAAATTTGGAATAGTCAATAGACCGCTTTTGAAGTTTCAAATTTGTCTATATATTTTTCGATACGTTTTTGTAATAATGAGCACTCTAACTTAGTAATGATGATATTACTTGACGGTCAGCAATCAGCAATATCCCTTCAGTACAGAATGTTTGGTGATCTGAATATTGAAAAACGCGTCGAATATAAAACTGTTATCTCTAGCTGATATTCAGATAGCTAAAAATGTTGAGTTATTTTTAGCTGCAAATTCATATCACTAAAATTATGTCAAGAAACAGAACACTTTACACCACCAGTTGGCTCTGTAGGCTTCACCTCCCTTAGTCATCACTATTTATAGTGAAGGCATATTGTAATTTAGTGACTAGTTTCTAAATAATCTAAATGCTTGTTTCAACCCAATGAAGTTCGTTTAATCGAAACCTTGTTGGATGGAAAGCATCCCAACAAAATGTAAAATCATTTGAGAATGGATAAGAGAACCAAAACTTGAAACTTCAAAACGACGGTAGCTAAATGATCCGTTGAAATAAAATATCACATCGATTCATAAAAAAAATCAGTCTCTAAATCGATTGTCTACTCGTTTCTAAGCAATCAGAGAGTATTTCATCATCAAAATTACACTACTTGACGATCGTCTTTTTGCTATTCAACAAGTACTCTTCGTCGTCTTTCTCGGTACCGACGTAATCGTTCCCGAAATCGACCGAACCGCTCGTACCCCTAGCAATGACAAAGCTATTAGTGCTGAACACGGTGTCGTAATGCGACTCGGAAATATTCCCTATCGACCTACTCAGCCGATGGTTGCGCCCCAGGCCCGATCTACCGATTAGCGAAGCGTTATTGGTGGGCAGACTATTGTTACGCGGCGCGCCGCCCAATCTGCGCCATTCGGCGAGCGGACTCAAAGCCGTTACTTTGTTTAGGATCAACTGTAACCCAGAACTTTTGCTAGTATCGGTAGGGGATGAGTTACCTATTTCGTGGGCGGGCCTCGTCCTCGTTTTGTCCAAGTTGGGGGCGCTCTTCGACCAGATGGCGCTGCGATTGGCCGCCGGTCGGATTATCTGACCTCGCTCGCGCTGATGGCACGTGCTCGGGCCCCACGTTTTGCCCTTCACTCCGTCGGCGGGCACTGAAACGAGCCCAAATGTTCGTGTCGATCGGCACTCGGGAGGGCGAAGCCGAATCGTCCTCGTGTGCGATATGTGTGTGTGTATGTGTCCCCTGATTTATAGACACCATAATGGCGCGTTCACATGCTGGCTTTTCGCCTCTTGGCTTATGGCGTTTTGTGATTCGATTGGCCGATTTGTGTGAAAGCGCGTATCAAGGTCATATACCAAAAAGTCGATTACGATCCGACTTTTTGTCTAAAAGAATCTTCGATTTCCAGGGTTTTACCTTTTCAGGTTAGTTGTTGTTGTTGTTGTTGTCAACTGTGGTGAGAAATGTCATAGTTAAATATAGCAAATAGTGAAATGCTGGTACAATCTCGAGTTATAGTTAATAACATTTCTGTAGAATTCACGGTCACCAATGAAGATTACTATGGTTAGTATTGTTTCCTATATTCTGATATATTGCTTCTTCATGTAATTTCAATCAGTTATTTATTGATTGAAGTTCAATTATTGTAGATGATGAAGTTACTTAAATATGTGAAAAACGTTATTCGAAACGGATATATTCCCGAAATTCCATGAACAATGATAATTTCATTTTCTTGTTGAATATTTTGATTTTCAAATTTGAAATTTGTGTCCTCAACTGTCGCTTTTGCCACAAGTTCATGTGAACAGAGCGCTCGGTTTATTTAAGCTTCACGCGATAAGCGAAAGCTGTCATGTGAAAGCGCCATAATGCAACTCTAAACGTTCCGCAATCAGTATCGTGAAACGATGAAATAAAATTGTCTTTTATAGACTTTCCTGAATTTGACACTCGCCATAATTGTTATATCAATATGTGTTATTATTTTTGTTCGGACTATCAAGTATCATTTTTGGAATAAGCATTGTCTCAAAGCACGAGGATCAATCTGTTCAAGTTCAAGGTATTTCAATTCTACCAATGGGTGATATGACCTGGATTATGAATATAATAGAGTTCTGTTATGTGCGGCCATAATACAAGCAATAAGAGCTTTTGTAAATCGGAAATGGCTTCAGTTCAAGATACGACATCTGAATAGGTATCTATTGAAAATCTAAAAATGTCTTCCAAGAGCTATATACCTTCATGCCTATGAGAACAATTTTTCAAATATACCCGTATGGATTTGAATCTTTGCAAGCATCTGATCCAGCTTCAAAACCTACCATACATCAAAAAGCAACAAATAGGTATCTTATCTTATGATACCTTACATGATCTCCCCAGAAGAACAGTTTAATCAGCAATAAATGAATAAATTGAAGTTACCAGATATATTTATATTCCGTACAATATCCGTGCAATCTCCTTATTCCTACTAGTCTCATTTGACTTATATAAAATGGAATAATATTCTCTATGAGGCTTTTCAGGACTCCCCAATCAATATTGTATGTAGAACAATTATATAATATCATTAATCGATTGCTACTGTAAATCAAACAATGAACCCAACCTACCTTCCATGACTTTCTGTCACCGTTCCACAACGCCAACATAGAAAGATGGAAATGGGCATCTCTCGCGTTGCAGCCACGATCAATGTTTTGCGGAACGACATTCTATAAACAGTACTGGAAAAATCCTATGTTTCATCTTCTATCGTGTAACGGAAGTACTTGCGTTACGTTATTGAATCTATAAATCAGGGGTGTGTCTTTGAGAATGAATGAGGCAATAGCTGAGGTAACTTTCTTAGTCTTCATCTGTGGAAGTATTCCCAACAACATATAATCTCCAAAAGTTCAAAAAAAATTCCAATACCTACCTCCTGTCCCTATCCTCCCTAGGAACGCACGATGTTCTTTGAACATTATAGGGATTCCCTTTCGTGCGCTCCAAGCGATAAAAAAAAACACAAAACGAAATGATTTAAACCTATTAAATAGTATCATGAAATTACTTTCTACTGATAGAATTGAGTGAAATCCTTAGGCATACAAAAAGAGGGGAGACGAAATTGTTTACATTTTGTCCCGATCCAACATCATTTTTCATCAGATATACCGACTGTGTTTGAAAACGAGGGAAGCATTAATCATACATTTATTTGAAAAATATTCTGTATGTTTTGATTCTTCATTGAAATATATGAATTATGCTATTGAAATGATTTAAATTTTCCTAATTTCATCATTAGGTACATAAAATTATAATGTATTATGGAAACAAGTGTGGCAACGCTATATTCGCGTAGTTACTACGAGTTACGCATATTTTTCTCATTCACGTATGTCAAAATCCGATGTGCCAGGGTTGTTGTGTTGTGTTTGCGACCATTCTAGGAATTTTTGTGTCTTAATTGACAAAGACAATCATTGAAAGTCTATTATGGTTCGCCAGTGCGTGGATTATGACAAAGTGCACCATACAAACCCCAAGGTTATACGATTCTTGGGCAGTGGTGTAGTTATCGAAGGTTATTCAACTCAATCATTGCTGAATGATGGATCAAAATTAGGTAAGTACCTCAGCACTATGAGTACTTGGCATTAAAATTGAAAGATTAGTCCCAAAAATTTTTAAATAGGTATAATAGTATTGTCATTGTAGTAAAATAGTCTTGCCCCTCGCTCAACCTACGCAACTGGTGAAGAATAGTAAGAACATTGACGCTCAGTTTACAGCCTTGCCATTTTTTAAAGTCATCTCTTTCTAACTTATTTGGAACTTTGAAAGTATTTATGATTGTAAACAAATATAGTTTTATGAATAAAATGTTATGTCTCCCATCTTTTCATATATCTATGGTGAAATTTCACGATGATGTTTGTCCTGACCTAAGTTTGATATTTTATCAACTTTTCTGGGACTATTAAGAAGATTCAAAAACATTGGGGCATGAGTTCAATCATAAAGTTGGAACTAAATGTTGAAAATGCAATAGCTGTAGATCAAAATAATTATGTGATAATCCTTAGCGCCAATTTATATTCAAATTAATTTTGTGTACTATACTGACATCTGTTGAGCAGATGCTCTAATGGACATGAATGAAGATATCTACAAAACTCGTGAGAATCGGATAACCAATCGTGAAAGCATCGACTATATTTAATGAAAGCCTGGCCTTGAAGGTCCAACTCAGATATAATTGCCTTTGTTTTGAAACACAAAAAGTAAATTTCGCGATCTAAGCCACAAACTCATCCAGTTAAAAATCTGATATGTGTATGTTTTGCAGAATAAGCCATTTACATAGAAACCTACTTTCAAATTGAACTGAACTGTTTTGTTTCTATTTTGTGTGTAACCATGACCACGAAAAGTCTCAACATCCTGAAGATTATCTTGTTGTGTATGGATGGTGGTAGAACTCTTGAAATAAGCATAAATAACACCATTGCACTGTACAGTTCAAGATGAAGACTATCAAGAAGAAAGTTAGACCTAACACACTGGCAGTACTTGATAACTTACTAAGTAGCTTCCCTAGAAATACAGGGTGTCTCATAAGGCATGGATCAAAAGGAGTGAGGTGGTAGGGGGGTCATTTTCAATCAAACCAACAGTATATGTAGTTTCCTATTTATTGATGGTTCAAAAGTTATTCAATATTCTTCATTTCTCCCTAAAATCATGTAGTTCTTACTAAAGAATCAAATCTGTCTTTCACTGATTTTATCCACATGAATGCACCTGTCCCAATAATTTTTTCCTAGTTTTGTTGAATGAAATAATTCAGTTGTTTTTTTAATGCCACTTGCAGATTTAAATATTATCCGACAAAGATGACCAGCATTAGAAAAAGTTGCCCATTTAATACAGATTCTGAAATTGTATAACCTATAGGGTTATTCAAAGCAGCCTTCTGTCATTGATTTTGCAAAATGGTCGCGTTTTTCAGGAAAATTGAATAACTTTTGTACCATCAAAAATTGGAATAATCAAGCAGTCAGTTTGATTTAAAATGACACGTCCTACCATCCCACTTCTTTTGATTTATGACTTATGGGACAATCTGATAAAACGTTCCCTCGAAAAAGAAACCACATCATAGTACACTGAAAAGTTGAAAAAATATTATTTAAAAAAAAAAACGAATTTTCATTTTGGGAACCCAGGGTTTGGCAGGTCACGTTGAAAATAAGTGAGTATGGTCTTTTCTAAAAAAACTGTGAATAAAAAGCCACAATACTCAAAACAAATCAAGGTTGATAAAAACATGAACAATTCCTAATGTAAGCAAGATTCTAAAAAAACACACAACTGTGACAAATCACATGCTCATCAAAAACATGCCAGATATGCTCGAAAATACAATGAGTCCCGCATTTCATTTCTATACCACTGTTTTACATTTATCAAAAATTGTAATGCTATGTACTGAAACGTAACTTAACTGACTATTCAGCGCATTCAAGTAAGAGAAGAGAAGGCGCCCCTGCAATGTCTTCAAACTCTTTAGCTATCCTTTTTGCCCAGTATCCTAAATCAGAAGTTCTTCATAGTGTATAATGTAGATATAGAATGTTATGAACTCAAGAGCAGTCATTAAACAGCAAAATTTCCAACACATCATTCCAAAAAGCCTTCTAACCTTAATTTGACAGTTGCCATGAACCATACTGAGAAAAGTAAACGGCGGCCCCTTCCTAGTTTGAATATATGATTTTTCAAATTGAGCAGGAAGGCAAAAATGATTACAGTTTGATTCAAATGTGTGAATAATCAGAAATTCGGCACTAAATACAGAATATCATTATGGGATAAGAGTATGATGAAGTCCAAGTTTCACCTTTATTGAACTGACTAATCTTCTTGAATTTTATCAAGAATGCCAAATGAGATTATTATTGAAGACATAACATAATTAATGATGATAGCTTCGAACAAAATCACTGATACTAAACAGTTTGTCATCAAAATGGAATGTATTATATGAAATTCCCATTGATTCCTAATTCATTCTACCATTATTTTCTGGAATGTTATAAATTATATCTGGCTTTTTTGCATTATTCTCCAAGTCAGACTTACAAGGCTCTTGGACACATGAAGCTATTCAGTTTTATCATGGAGTGATGTCACTATTTCCCTCTGTTTCCCGGTTAACATATAGAATCTGTGGATTTTACATATCGATACCATACTTCTACCGAGTCAGGTGTCAAATTCAATAGCAGACGCAATATTTGAGACATTGAGTTTTGATGATTGTGGAAAATATTCTCTTACATAAAAAAAGATTAAATAAATTTGGTGGTGTGAAGATGAAATAAGGGATACCCTGTAGATATTTAGTTTTTGTAAGAGTACAAATTATTTTTCATGAGCCACAAAATGACTGATGCCGTTTAGCTGAAATGCTTGTAGCTCACGAAAAATGACGAAACGGTAAATATAAAACATTCACTTACGTGCAATTGCTCTAAGCCTCGGGATTGCGGGTGAACCTGGAGGACTATTTGGGGATATGATACCCCCTATTACTTTGTGATCAGTAGTGTGCTGTACAGTTATCGTATGCCTAAAATCGGAAGGGAAACTTATACTCGTACCAGGTTCTTTTTTCAATATTTTCAACCTAGACCGTTTGAATTTCCCTGAAAAAAAAAGAAGAATACATTATTCATGATACAAAGGATTTAGACTCGACGAAAAAGTCTCTAGGAGTTATAGAGCCTAGTGCAAATCGAACATACAATTTTTAACATCATGATGTTCTGAATATTCCAGATAATTCTGTCGCTTTATTGTTCACAATTGAGTCAACGGATAGAGACATATTTATAAAAATATATTCAGAACATAGTGGAATTTCACAATGTCACAAACATAAGAAGCATATATGATAAACATAAAAAAACCATTATAACCAAAGCGACTCTTTCTGACGTCTACAGCTACAATTATTTTTTGTCAAACTGTTAAACTTTACTTTGCCATCCACGGTTACATTGTTGAAAACACTAACGCTGATAGACTCACCGAAATTGAAAAACAGTAGGCCACTGTGAAGAAACATATAAAATAATATATTTTAATAATTTGTCACTATACTCTCGGAATTTTGTTATAATAACTCATTGTGTTCCCAAAGAACACATCCTTAAGATGATAACCGACTTCTTTGATTCATTACTGCAATCTGTTCCTGAAATTGTTCATGTTTCACAGCACATTTTCAGGTAAAAAATTTTCCCAGGAATGCCTACAGAACTGTAGGGACTTTTTTAATCTCATGGAGCGCACGAATTCACAGCGAATAACTTGATTGACCGGCGTCACCGTAACAGAAAAAAGAACTTTCAGTGCTCGCATTACTGTCATATCGATCTTCGATCGTTTGTTGTTCGGAGGTATCGATAGTAATTATGTAAGAAACTAAAGAGTTCCAACTTCTTGGTAACACTATGAGTCCGCAGGACTAGTGAATGAAGGAATAGATACGTTACAGTTAGGGAGCGCGCCATTTTGTGTGACGATGGGATTTTACAGGACGAGCGAACATGAAGTTATACAAAAAGGGTTTCCTAAAGTATTATGTACAATATTTTTTCTAATTTTGATAAAATAATAATTATATTTTTTCTACACGAGTTCTACCGAATATGTACAAAATTTAATAGGCAATTCGACTTTCGTCAAATAATAATATGGTCACAAATCAGCGACGAAATTAACGAAATAGACTCATTTGATATTTTCATTAGAGGATAATGGCTAAATGGATACACAGAAGGCAGCACAAGAAGCACTCTTCTCTTCAACCATCTATATTTTCATTTCATAGCTGGTGGTGAATTGAACATTTCATCACCAGTTATGTGATATTTTGATTTACACAGCATTTCAAAACGTCCGTCAGTTTTGAAGTGTCAAATCACATATCAAAATTAGAAAAAAACAATTGTTTAATTCAATTCGAAAACGAAGCTTCTTATGACCAAGGTTAGGTTTCATGTGAGTAGGGCGAATACCGCCCCTCCTCTGCGACCTCAGATGAGTCTATTGTGGCTCACCCCTAGAGGTTACAGTTCACTGTACAATCCACATCTTTTTACAAATTCCATGGTTGTATTAGGTGAGATTTGTCTGAAATCGATAGGTTCAAAATGGGTAAAGCCAAATATGTCGAACCTCAGTCTCTCTAAGCAAGAGCATGAACATAATATGTGTCCTTCCCAGGTGGTATCTTAGACGATACTTTCAATGTAAGTATTGATCGTAGACTTCCACATTGATGTCTTTCGGTAACAATAAGGTTTTCTAGTTGTTCAAAAATTGTACATCATTTTTTCAGAATATA
This sequence comes from Phaedon cochleariae, assembly GCA_918026855.4. Lineage (NCBI taxonomy): Eukaryota > Metazoa > Arthropoda > Insecta > Coleoptera > Chrysomelidae > Phaedon > Phaedon cochleariae. The sequence goes on along the minus strand of OU896709.1, from coordinate 14,725,348 downwards.
TTCGATAAAACAGACCATAGCCTTTAGGGCTATCCAGCAAAATTTTCGAATTTTTGACTTTGACACTGGACTCACGGTTTAGTAGCGCCAACTAATGAGAGTGAAAATGTAAGCCTCCATTGATCTGATGGGACCCGTTGAAGAATCGGCAGGTGGTGTGAATCGAACTTCCTGCCACTGCGACCCCAGATGGGTCTATTGTGGGTCACTTCTATAGGTTACAGTTCACTGTACTAACCACATCTTTTTACAAAGTTCATCATGGTTGAATTAGGAGAAATTTGTCTAAAATCTATAGGTTCTAAATTGGTAAAGTCAAATATGGCGAACCTTCCACGCAGCAGAACTGACAGTCCGCTTGTTGGTTCCAACCCATCCTTGCTAGGTGGTATCTTAGACGACAGTGTCCTGTAAGCCGTCCTGTCAGAATTCGAAGGTTACTCCTGCTCCATTCTAGGATCTGCCAGGTTATATTTTTTGTTGTTTTAGGCAGAAACGCCTGCGAATGGTTTAATCCTGGTAATTCAAACCAGTACGTGAGGCTTTTCCCCTCCGCCCAGTCCGAGATAGTTGTTTTGGCCGCACTTGCGATGATCCCAAAGTATTCGCAATAGAGAATAACACGTCGACCCACCTGATTCCAGCACTTTGAACACTTCTGAGCGATTTGTTTTGATGATATGACCAATAAGCACAAACAAAAAAAATGTGAACCAATGAAAACAAAGTAAACATGCCGCTTTGACAGCTTTCAAAAACTCCGATAGGTGGCGGACGCTTATTTTCTATCGCGAATATTTCTAGTCCTATGAACACAGATCCGGTGCCCATTTTGGTGAGGATGTCGGCTTTCTCGTTGCCCTCCACCCCCTGGTGTCCAGGCACCCACAGCAAAGTATATCCGTTGTTTGCACCCACGCATTCTAGGGATTCAATACAGCTCCATACAAGCTTGAAATTTATCTTCCTTCAAGAGCAGCCTGACTGTGTGATACAATACTGATGTTTTTGTTTACTAGGGTCTATTCGTCAACTCTCTAGCACACAATTCTTACGACCAATGTCATCATATTTTTTCAGGTACTATCTGAATCGGAGATTTTTTCCTCAAATATCATTGCCATGGTGACATTAGCTACTTCCAATACAACCGAACAGACTTATTGTTTTCATTCATGGTAGTAGGAAAACTACACTTTTCAATACACCAAATTGACCACTGATAATTTGACTCTATTTCGACGACCCGTGTTCCTTTATGAATTTGGTTGATTTTTATGCTTTCAATATCAGATGCGTTTTTTTATTGACTCCAAAGAGAGCTAGAACACTGTGAAAAAGTACGCAGATTGAGACTTAGACAGGGTGTAAAGTGAAAGCATTACACTATGACATAGACTACAAAAGATGAACTGTAAGTTCATTTTTCGACTCAAGAAACCTCGCTACGTCTTTGCCGACTGCTGAATTCTGCCGATTAACGAATGCCGGGGCCTTTGAAATCGTCATCTCATTACCTGTCAACCGACCGAACCCGTTTGGAACTTTGGAAGTGAACTATCTCATCAGTAATCTTCGACTATAGTCTACATTTGCAATGCTACCGGAACTAAAGAACATGTTTAGCTCATCAAACATATCTCGCCAATAGAGCCCATTTCGAATAGCTTTAGTAGAAAGTAAAGTTCTATAAGTTTTACTTTCTAAAGCTATTCGAAACGGGCTCTATTGGGAAGATAGGAAATGAGTGAATTCTTCAGCATGGAAACAGTTTTGCCCTATATTCAGCTCGAAGAAATGCAAGACTTTTTCAGTGTTCCAGCTCTCTTTGAAGCTGATGAAATAGCACAACTAATATTGAAAGTTGCATAAAAATCATTCAATAATAAAAAAATACAGGTCGTCGAAAAAGAGTAAAATTATCTGTGGTCCATTTAGTGAGTTGAGAACTGTATTTCAAAATATACGTATTTTACAAACTTGAATTGTTCCATATCTAAAAAATACTATTGGAATAAAATCACTACCATAAGAACGTACCTTTCCTTTTGATAGGCGTCGGCGTCTGCTGTTTAATCATCAGGTGCAGTTCCCGTTCGATAAGTTCCATCTCTCTGGCGTCCAGCCATTGTTCTTTCTGTCGCAGCTGTTCTTCGTGCCTACGCTGCTGAAGCTGGGCCCTGTTCAGGTCCTCTTCTCGACACCGCAGTTCCTACAAAAATCACGATTTGAAACGTTCGGATGGATTAATAGAAGCAGTGAAATGTTTATTTACCTCCTCATAAGATTTACATTCCTGGTGTTAGTGGAAGCATAAAGAGAAAACAAAATGATGAGAAAGACAGTTGTATTTTTTCTGAATGCAGATCACAACGATATTTTTTTTATCGTTGATACTTTTGTATCTTACAAATGAATAGTGTTGAAATTATTATTTTATATAGGGAGGGTATCAAAAATACTAATAAATAATTAAGCATGTTATATTGTTATTAAGTGTCAATAATGATTTATTCCGAAATTCGACTTGGGCGTTCAGTTTTGCTTCAAACCTAATCGGCCTACTCGGTCGGAGTCACGTCATTTTCGCTAGAATCTGAAAAGTTACATTTTTCAAAATAATCGGTGAATATATGCTTATTTGTTCGAAGTTCAGAAAAGGTAAACCAAGAAAAGTGTTTTCCATTCCAATTTTACACGTTCGTCTCGAATTTGAACGTTCTATTTAGTTCTTGATATTTTTTGATTTCATCTAATAATTGTAACTTTTAACAAAACTGTCCTACAGTTTGGTTACATAATTATGTAAAGAAGTATTGAAGATATTTTGATAGATGACTCTGGCATCGTGCAAGTACTGAAAAAAATCAATTAAAATAAATTTCGCTCCTGAATGGTAGACGATACATCAACTCTGCATCAAACATAACACAAATTTGAAGCAGGGATTATTATTTTCTGTCGATAATTATTAGTGATTGAAAGTTAGTAGCATCATGAAGCTATCAGAATGAAATAGTTTAGTCCGTGTTAATTTTCTCCATATCACAGATATTTCGTGGAAATTGAAAAAATATCGAAAACTTAAAGTTGTTTTAGAACGTTCGAATTCGAGGCACATGTGTAAAATTGGAATAGAATCATTTTTTCATGGTGAACTTTCTTGAAATTCAAACCAATAAGCCTATTTTCAGCGTTTAATTTGAAAAATATAACTTGTGACGAGTAGCAAATGTCACGTGACCCCGACCGAGTAGTTCATTTTTCAAATTTTTTTGAAGCCAAGCTGCATAAGTCGAATTTCGAAATATATTATTATTAAAAGTTTTTCCCATATGATGCCGACATTATGAATGACACTGTTAAACATATTATGTAGTTATTATGTACAATCAAATATCAGTCTACTGTTACCAAAAAATTACTCTTCATCAAAAGTAGCAACAGGGCAATGATATTATTGAACATTATTTCTGTAAGTTGTATCATATAAAAATTCATTCATAATTCATAATTAATTATTGTGTTGTAAATATATATTGATGACTGCAACTTGCAGTGAGCCTGTTTTTGAAGAACCATCACAAACCTTTTTTTTTCTCAAAGCTCTCAACTCAATAGCAGTCATTGCTGCTTTCTTTGTGTAGTCTTATAGAAATGATGAAAATGAATACAAATGTACCCAAGAATATCATAAAAAACGCAGACAAGGCTTCGATTGATTTATTGTCGGAGAGATCCAGATTCTTGAATATATGACAAGGAGTATTGTACTTCCAAGAACTGGCGCAAGTAATTTTATGAACTACAGAAAAAACAATTAGCGGGCGTTATGATTCATAATGCCCTCCATAAAGACCCGGGCGTTATCGGTCTTTTGATAGCAACCGTTGCCAAGGTATTATAAAGCAGTAATGGACAAGTGAAAAATAAAAAAGTAGTGATATGTTTAGCTTGATATAAAAAATGGTGTGGAACTGGCTTAAAAGGCCATAACATTTCGACAACCTATTCGCGATAGAAAATAACACGTCGCTCCACCTGACAGCAACATCTTGAACACTTCTGAGCTGTTTGTTTTGATGATATGACCAATAATCACAAACAAAAATCAAAGGTGAACCAATAAAAACAAAGTAAACAGTCCGCTTTGACAGCTTTCAAGAACTCCGATAGATGGCGTACGCTGATTTTCTGTCGCGAATACCTTCCTATCGTAGGGCCTGTTCGTTTGTGCTTGCTCTACCCGCTAAACTTGCTTTTTTTCTATGACATTCTCTGTTTACATTATGCCATGAAGTAAGACAACTATAGGAACAAAATCAACTTTAGCAAGTTCAGCAACTCTTTTGAAGAGAAAAAAACTTGCTTGTCTTCACTTCTCTAGATTTTTGGCATTTTCTCTCTTCGACTCTATAAATAAAAATATTAGACAATTATATCAATATACACGTTGTTAGGACAAATCAAATGTCACTGCTCTCAAAATTTCCCTCTTCGAAACTCAAGTAAAATTTCAATGAAGAAGCAGGTATGCTTGTTACCTTTCTGCTAGTACTAAGTGATGTGAGTTCTCAACTCATTTGGTTTCTGATTACAGCACTTAGGAAACCGATTTTTATAGAAAAAAATCAATCACCGTTTCAATGTCAATTTAGGGAAAATTATCACATAAACATTTAACAAAATCAGAGCCTAGTTTGTTCCGGTAGATTTAGTGAGGATGGATGGGTTGTTTGGGGTTGTTTGGGGTTGGCAGAGTTCAAGAATTCATCTCAGTTTATAGAACACCCCTACGATGGAAGTGAATTCCTGTTCTAATTGGTTGATGAGAAATAATATGTCACTTTTGGTGCTCATTGGTTAATCATGTCAACAAAGAGCTACTGCTTTTGAAATGGGGTTTTTATCATTGAAAAAAGTATTAATGGGTGAAAAAAAAATGGGCCAAAATCAAACGGCACAATCTGGGAATATTTCAGTTAATAGGTATTGTTTGCGATCAAAACCTTAGCTTTTCTCTTCTTGAGAGAGTTTTAGGGACTAACGCCTCAATAAATGCCTGGTCGGTAACGTTTATAATATCCACTGTACAATGTAGATTCATGTTTTTCCGAGTCATTACATAGAACACAACTACAAAATATGCTTGCAACCGTTCATTTGGTTATTTGGGCGTTTTTGTCCACGAATGGTCGTTATATGAAAAAAAAAACACAAAATAACACTTGATTGAAAGTTTCGTCGATGTTTAGGAGAAACAATATTTTTATTATATACTGAAGACTTATCTTGATTCTAATATATTAACTACCAGAAATTTCAGAAGAATTTTCTAAGGTATATTACCGACATCAGATACGTTACCGACATAGAATAGAATTAATAAATGAAAGCAGTATACTAATGCTATTATTTATTATTTTCACTTCTTTAGAATGATAATATAATCATTGTTTGACTTATTGATACCGTCATAAGCTCAAAAATATAACAATTCTTTTATCAGTAACATGTTATTTTTGTCGGTAACGGACAATTTGATGTCATTTTGTTACCGACAAGACATTTTCTTATGAATCACCGTATCAATGTAATTTCAAGCATAAAAATTTGTTAAATTGTGGTTTGATGAATCGTTAATAGTGGATATTATTGATGTGATACTATAAGCCATTATAGTAAATTGATAACTTATTTGAACAAGTTACCGATTAGACGTTGCAAAAATATACTATTGTGCTTTTCGAGAAACAAGTCCATAGAAAGAAATCATAAGTGGAAATTGATGAGACATGCACGTTATTCTCACTATAATCACATATTGTTGAAGTAATTTTGCCAGTGCTGAGGCTCTTTTGACACTTCTAGCGAATGTTATATACACTATAAGTTCGAGTTACCGACCTTCGTAAGTTTACTAGTAGGTGATATTGATGTTTTTTCTTTTTTTTTTATCGCTTGGAGCGCACGAAAGGGAATCCCTATAGTGTTCAAAGAACATCGTGCATTCCTAGAAAGGATAGGGACAAGAGGTAGGTATTGGAATTTTTTTTGAACTTTTGAAGATTATATGTTGTTGGGAATACTTCCACAGGCAATGAATTCCACAGCCTAGCCGTTCTATGGATGAAGGAGTCTTGATAAAGTGCTGTTCGACATCTTTCGAGGTTGACAACGAAAGGATGTGCTGACTGGGCTTGTCTTGTTCGTCTGATTGGTATTGCTAGTGGAGGGATGATAGCAGAGATTTCCGAAGAACATTTCCCGTGGAAGTATCGATAGAAAAGTGAAAGGTCGCCGACCCTTCTACGGTGTTCCAATGATGTCAAAGAGTGAGTGAGTGTGGCGTCACCCACCAGGCGAATGGCTCTTCTCTGGATGGAATCTAAGAGCATCAGCGTATGTTTTGGTGCTGAACCCCATATGTGGGAACAGTATTCTAGAACAGGCCGTATCTGCGCTTTGTAGATCATGAGAAGCTGTTGAGGTGTGAAGTAGCTTTTCGCATGGAACAAGAATCCAAGTTTTTGTGAAGCAGCTTTCGCGATGGATCTGACATGATTATCCCATGAAAGAGTGTTGCTGATGGAAATACCGAGCATAGATATGGTGGGCTTGGTGGAGCCAGACATTACAATATCGGGCATACTGAGTTCCGCCTTTCTAGAGAAAATGCAGGCTTGAGTTTTGGTGGCGTTGAATTCAACTAGGTTGTTTGTTCCCCAGGCTGTGATTTCAGCAAGATCTTCATTGACAGCATTGACCTGCCTGCGCCGTGAGTTCTTAGTTTCCTGGGAAGAAATGGGAATTCTGGAAGAGAACGCAGTATGGAGGGTACTATCATCTGCAAAGCTGTGGATGGGGCAAGTTGTTACTCCCAACAGATCATTGATATGAAGCAGGAATAATGTTGGTGCCAAAATTGATCCTTGTGGAACGCCGGAATTGATGCCAATGGTATCAGACGATACACCATCCACCACCACGTGAAGCGATCTGCCTGAAAGAAAACTCGATAAGAGATGGCATAGCTGAGGTGGTAAGCCGTATGATGGTAGTTTGTGGAGGAGTCCTTCGTGCCAAACACGGTCGAATGCTTTCGATATGTCCAACGCGACAGCTAGAGATTCCCCGTGTTTTTCTATTGAAGATTGCCATAAATGGGTGACGTAGGCAAGTAGATCTCCAGTAGATCTTCGGTGGCGAAAGCCGTATTGTCTATCATTGATGATTCCTGAGCTCTCCAGATATTTGATGAGCTCAATGTTGATGGCTTTCTCCATCACTTTGGAGATTACTGATAACAGGGCAATGGGCCTGTAGTTGTTGGGCAGGTTCTTGTTCCCTTTTTTGGGGATTGGTTGGACTCTAGCTGTCTTCCAGCATGATGGAAAAATACCCGAACTGTACGAGATGGTAAACAACTTGCAGAGGATCGGTGTTAATTCTGGTGCACATTTTTTGAGGATAATGGGTGGAATTCCATCAGGACCGTTAGCCTTATTCGTTTTAAGATCAAGCAAAATTCGTCTGATAGTGCGTTGACGGAAGACGATTTCGGGCATTCGACTCTCAACGGGTGGAATGTCTGGCGGCAGTTTTCCTTGGGAATCTAAAGTAGAGTTTGCTGCGAACATCTCTGCAAAAATATTTGCTTTCTCCTGCGATGTTGTTGCTAATGTGCCGTCGGATTTGGACAGTGGTGGAAATGAACTATTAGTGAAATTTCTTCCGACCGCTTTAGCAAAGGACCAAAACGAACAGGAGCTATTGGGGCAATCTATGAGTTTCGATCTTATCTTGGCATTGTATGTTTCTTTCGAAGCATCTATTGTTTGGCTGCAGTTATTCCTGGCATCAACGTATTCTGCTCTAGTCGCGAGGTTAGGGTTTTTGCGCCAGCGATGGTAGGCTGTTTGTTTCAAGGCAACAGTTCTAGAACAGTTTTTGTTGAACCAGGGTTTCGAAGGTGATGATCTTTTCGAAAAATGCGGTATGTAAGTGTCCATTCCGAGCATGATGATCTCGGATATTTCCGCAGCACACTGTGAAGGGTCCTCAGAGTCGAAGCATACTCTATGCCAAGGAAACTCAGAAAAAAACATGCGGAGACCGTCCCAATCTCCTGAATTGTAATGCCATATAAGACGTGGGGGTGCCGGAGCAGTTGATGGAATGAAAAATGGGCAGGTTGTGGAGATGAGTGTGTGGTCAGAATTGCCAAGTGGAGCTCGTACATCTATGGTGTAGGGTGCTGAATTATTTGTGAGGAATAAGTCAAGTATGTTAGCTGAATGGTTATTGGCATCGGGAATTCGTGTGGGTTCTTTGATAAGCTGCTCTAAGCCGTGAGTGATGGCGAAAGCTTCGGCTTGTCGCCCAGCTTCATCCGTTCTGTTAGAGTGTACGAGCCAGGCAGTGTTGTGTACATTGAAATCGCCCATGATGATGATTTCTGCTGCTGGATGGTTCTGTTGAATTTGGTCAAGCTTCAAAGACAAGAATTCGAAGAGCTCTTCATAGAATGGATCATTTGGTGATAAGTAGAGACAACAAAGGTATTTGGTCTGTTTCTGGCTATCGAGTTTGAACCACATGACATCAAACTTATTTGGTTCCAAAGTTTTTTCTCGTTGACATGAGAGATTCGTTTTAGAGTAGAGGCAGAGACCTCCCTTGAATCTGAAACGTGTGTGGAGTTCGTACCCAGGACAGAGCAGATAGGTCGTATTGGTGGATGAATTGACCTGTGTCTCAGTAAGAGCCAATATGTCTGGCTTTTCAATTTGAAGGTGTCGATGGACATCGTTGATGTTCTTACTTAGACCTCGGATGTTACATAGGTCTATCTTGAGGACTTTTTCAGCCGATGGTGAACCCCCTCTAGCACCTCTCGCCCGGAAATCCGAATGGAGAGGTATTTTACTTCCGGATAATTTTACTTGAGGAGAACTCATCATCGCGTATTCTGTATAAAGAAGGGAGGTTGGCGTGGAAGGAAAAGGAAATTGGGTTGGGTTGGGTTGGCCGGAACATCAACCAGCTACTGAAACACGGGTAAGTATACCCATTTCACAGTGCCTATGGTTGATGTGGTGGTATCGCACCGGGCGATGGCGTTAACCATCTTCCACATGTGTTAAGTAACTATAATCTATAACAAGTAGGCATTATTTCCAATCAAATGGTAGATAACATGAGTATCAAATATATCCATTTCATACTCCAAACCTTCACTGAATATTTAATTTTCACGGTGGAACACGTTACCGACAAGACAATCATCCTATTTAGGATGCGATCAATGGTTCGAATTTTTAAAAAACACCTGTTTTGCTTTAATTAAAATCAAAAAGACATGCATCACGTCATTCTCAGATTTTTTCTCTTATTCATGGCGTTGGCACATGGATTGACATATTTTTTTGATTTTCACCCTTATACTGATTCTAAATAATGAATGGTCAAATAGATTTGTAGCGTTAATTCGACTAGTGTGTACATTTGCCTAACAAAATTTGGTCCATGTTCGTCACCTCACCTTTTCTTTTCTGCGCAGTTCCAGAAGAACTTCTTCGATTTCTTGCCGCCAGTCGTCTTGCATTATGTGAAAACTTTCGTGCGGCGTTTGTGTGAATGAGGAATTCACTATGTAGTCGAGATCTTCTAGGATCATATCAAAGGATGGCCGTCTGTGTGGGTCCGATTCCCAACACTCTAGAAGAAAAAATAAATATACACTAAAATTTTATACGATTCTAGGATATTCTCGGGAACTATAGTGGAGTTATATTCCAGTGAAAAAATGCATGCAACAGTTATTTATACACCAAGGTAGTAAAAAATATCAGTATCACCCAGGACCAAGTTTATATCGGACATATGAACATACCTTGGATAACGAATAAAAGTATCATCAACAAATAAAGAAGCAAATAATTTATTATGCCTTCTCTTCCTATCCTTCCAGGCACGCACGATGTTCCATGAACGTAATAGGGATTCCCTTTCGTGCGACCAAAAAAAAAATCAAGAAAAAACAAGTTCAAAACATGATTATAGAAGAAGTTATTTTTAGACTTTAGTCTCAACTACTTCTCGATGGTTGAAGATGAAACAACTATTAGATAATAAACAGAAAAATCATGAATTTGTACTTATGAATGTTTGACAGTTTTATACAAATGTTGTATGTTCCTGTATATACAGGGTGTTTCCTAACTACGGTTCCTAACTGCAGGAGGTGATTTGTTAGGTCATTTTTAGAAGAAAAGTTTCCATGAACATATGTCCGGAGTTGCTTCTTTTCTGAGATACAGGGCGTTGAAATTAAAGGAAAAAAAAAACGGTAATTATAAAATATCATGATCATCCTGGAACCGATTTGGTTTAAATTTGGTACTTCTATTTGTCAAATTCTCTAAAATTCAGCATATCAAGTGTCAATTATGTTTTTATCGGAAATAATGAAAAACTCATTTCTCCAATGCAGGTGTTCATAATATGCAATACAGTGGCTTCAATTTTTTTTCTCGGGAACGAAGCTGGATATGAAGAAAATACAAGAGACCAAAAAGTTGTATTTTGAGTTGCTCAATCTAGAAAAAATAATGATTTACCGAAAAAAGTCAGTGGCGTACTTTTTTTTCACGATATTGTTGGCTGTGGTGCCCACTGAGATGCCACTAGCCCCAATAATTTCAATCTAAATAGGGCTGAATAAGCGCCTTATTAGTTCATATGAAAGTACGAAATTTCAACCGAATCGCTTCCAAGATGTTCATGATATTTTGTAATTACCATTTTTTTTTCTTCAATTTCATCGCCCTGTATCTCAGAAACGAAGAAACTCCGGACATATGTTCATAGGAACTTTTCTTCCTGAAATGACCTAACGAATCACCACCTGCAGTTAGGAACCGTAGTTAGGAAACACCCTGTATTTCTTAAAGTTTTTTTCATCTCCATCCATTAAGTAACAATTGACTTTGAACTCTGAACATGATCTTTAGAATTTCAATTTGATTGGGTATTCCCTTCCATACTAATTTATAGTTATTATTTCTCATATACACAGGGTGATTTATAATGAATTATAAAAAGAATAGAATACTGATATCAAAATAAGATGATCGGCAATATGACCTTGGTAAAATGTTGATGGTAAGTCATTTTCGTAAGTATATGATGCGTCCCTTTGCGACATTTGGCACACTGAAGAATTCTACTGAGAAACCTAAGCAATATTATATCAAATCATACAGAAATATTCTTTCAGTTTCTTCATTAATATCTGGTCGTCCAAAATTGTCCCCTAATCTTACTATGTTTTCTCTATAGAACTATTTATGAGAATGAATGCGAAAAATATAAAATATCTGAAATATCTTTTGATAGTATTAAAATCCGAATCCATATTTCAGACTTAGATATATGCCATCTAGACAACCGTTTAAATAAAAGCAATCAAACCCTGTCTTCCACTCGAAAGGTATTTTTACTACCCCTATATTATGGTCCCAATGCATTTGTTCTGGTCGCTAACCAATGCTGTATCTTTATAAGGGGGTATGTGGGTTAATTCCCCCCTTGAAATAAAGTGGAACCCCATCAACCCTGGCAAAGGGTAAGGTGTTCTCCACTTTTTTCACTTTATTATTGTTTTTTTTTTTTCAATTGACTCGGCCGTTACTTGATGGAAAGCCATGGCAAATGTTAAAACTTCACAAACGATAACATTTCCACAAAATTCTTAAACACACAACATGTTTCGCTAACACAGTAGCTTCGTCAGGTGATATACTGGTTCATTGTTCATTGTTCATTGTTCATTGTACCAGTATATCACCTGACGAAGCTACTGTGTTAGCGAAACATGTATGTTTAAGAATTTTGAGGAAATCTTATCGTTTGTGAAGTTTTTACATTATTATTGTTATTGAAATTGTTGTTTTTGAATCTGTTTGATATTCCATTAAGAAGTCTAACTTCCCCATACGGCCCAGAAGCTAAAATATGTTATATTATTGAAACTAAAATCAGTATTTATTCAAAGTTGAATGGTAAAATTAGAATGAATTGGGTAAACAATGATAAAATGTTCTCATGTAATTCAGTACCTGATATTCTAGTCACACTAAGAGACTAAGAGACAATAAACTGCATATACCTATTTAGAAGGCTATAAAAATCAAGATCGAAATATTAGTACTGAAATAAAATAGCAAGAACATAACAGATTACTTCAGAAGATATTTTAGGAAGTGATTATAATTTCTCTCATCTACTTTAGAATATATTTATTATTATTACTGTGATATAGAGGTTCAAAAGCACATGTCACGTAACCTCACTTTGTAAAAATGGTGTTATACATCCCCAACAAATATTGTTGAAAATAATGTCTTTATTTCATAATGCTATTAGTGGAAAATAATTTTGGATATGAAAATAAACAACTTTGCGAAATATTCGTTGGTGATTGAATTTTCAAGTCTAGGCTAACATCAAAAATACTTGTTTTTTAATGATATTCATTATAATGAATTTATGAGTAGTTGCAGACGTTCACATGTCCCTGGGAAAAAACTCACGACACGTCGATTGTCTTTTTCAGATGCGCATTTGTTGGTCTACTCATATTTTTGATAATACGTTTTTGATTACATTATTATGGATAAAAGCTCTTACATATCTCCAAAAAAAAGGTTATGTAACATGAAAAAAAATGAAGTACAAATATGACGTCCTTACACAGAAAAATGCGATATTTTTGAAGGTGTTTTCAAAATAGGGTATTGCCGTTGAAAAATATGCGTAGAACAAAAAATGCGCAACTGAAAAAGAAAATCGACGTTTCTGAGCTTTCTTCCCCGTTGGCCATAATAAGCTTTTAATGAATTTGTTCCAACATTTACGTGCTCCTTATATTGATTTCATGACAGTACAACCACTAGCAGTATTTGAAGTATAAAAAAGCATAGGTGTTTATTTTTACCAAAGAACTATGCATAATATATTTCACAAATACTGATTGATGTCCCTGTTTGTGAACACAACTTAACCACCTCTATATAGTTCAGCCATAAGAAAACAAAAACATAACGATTTACTTAAAGATCCATTGTGGTATTCGCCAGTAATAGAATAATTTTTCGTGTTTAACCTTCACTTTTTCTAGAATGTCTGGATTTACAAATAACACTGTTCAACGATTTTCGCGGAATAGATAAGATACCTCACTAAAAACATAATATATGACCGATAAAATCATTACTTATCACCTATTACCAAACTTATCATAGGTGTGTGGATGGATGTATACAGTATGTTCCATCCCATCATCCTGGAAACGGAATTGAAAATGGTAAATCGTTATATCGGAGTAATATCACAAGAGAGTGAGAATAAATTCATAAATAACTTCGAAAACGTGTTGCCTATTGTCTAATGAACACAGATTTGGGAAAATATTGAGTCAAATCAATACATAACACCTATCTCAAATTATTATCGAGGGAATAATGTAAGTAGATTATTCCCACTCTAATAATATTTTGATCGGCTAAAGCATACATGAACGACTGGAATTTGAAGTATCTACTGGTTATCAGTCAAGAAATAACCTGAGCAATAAAATATTATGTAGACATTTTTTCACTATGCTTGTCTTGAAGGAGATATCGTCGCCTCAGAGCAACAGTAGGACATCAACAAAATCTTAGTTTCGAGTAAATTCGATTTTAAGTTTTCATGATAACTTCAATCCCACATTATGTCAGGATCTAGTAAACGCATCTCAGTGAAATTTTGGACACTTTCTGAACTTCCAAGTATATTCCAAATGATGATGATTCGAAATCAATAAGAACAGCTGGGAAATAATTATATCCACTTGTCTTACTGTTGCTATGGAAATGCATGAGATTCTATAGGATATCGAAATGAATTTATATCTTGACTTAGTGTTCCTCAGGAATAATCAGCATTTTGACTAGGACATGATCCTGCAAAAGTGATTAATTTCATCTTGTCCCATATTTTTCATTGATTCAATTCAAATACATTGGGGAAATTAGGGATCGACCGATATAAAAATTTTACCCGATACCGATAATCGGCCGATACCGATAATTCAAATACCGATATACCGATATATCGGTCTATCGGCCGTTAACAAGTTTTCTCTGAAGCTGGTAATATTTATGATGCAAAACGTAGCAGGCTAACTACTGATAGGGCAGAAAGCTTATGTTTTTGCATAACAACCTACCAAAACTAAATTATCAGTATTAATCTGTCATTTTTGTATTTTAGTAAGGTGAAATAATTTTACCTTACAGTTGAAATCCGCATAGGGTTTTATTTTATTAATTTTTAATTACTAGTCAAAGAATTTAGTTGATTTTACGTTACATACTTTTTATTGGTAATAAAGATATATTTTTGATGGAAGTGTATTTTTTTCATTCATTTTTCAAATTGATTTTTTTTCCCAATAAAAAAATGTATCGGTCTATCGGTTTTTGATATCGGCCGATACGATAATCGGCTAATGAGGTCGATATCACCAATAGGCCGATATAAATATCGGTATCGGTCGATCCCTAGGGGAAATGAGCTTATCACAAAAAATAATTGGTGAATAGTAGAAAAATGGTTTATTGAACGAAAAACAGACGCATACAGAATAACTTAATCAGATTCATGATCATATTTATCATTATCATTAGTTGTTGTTCCTTTCAGAGATAAAAAAACAGGTGATGCTTTTTTGGTATCAAATTCAGATCACACAAGCATCCTCTTAATATTTGGTATAGGCGGTGGGTTGTTGTAGGCTGGAATTAATGCAACTTCCCGGCGTTGTGTTCGGGTTTTTCTTTTTATGTACATGGTTTAATATTGTTCTGTCGAATAGGATGTCTTATAGAAAATTTTGTTCGGATTTTCCTTATCCATCATTACAACTTTGACTTCATTCCAGGAACTCCATTTTCATCGATGTTGTAATTTTTTCCCATGACTTCACTCACTTCTTTTCAGTCGACGAAATCTTCTGTTGACATTTCTGTAACAGAATATGGAGTTCCTTTCTTCTTGGCCGATTTTGCGATGGTGACTATCTCACTAGGAACGTAAATTAGTCCACTTTTCAGAATTCGAGTCCTTCCTTTTTCTATACAGGAGTGCATAGAATCTCCCTCATTTTCTGTATGACCCACAATCAGATATTTATGGGTGATTCGTTTCACATCGAAATTTTCAATGGCGTATAGGTACATGGACATCAAATATTTGTTCTTGCTCTGGGCCGAGCAATTATCGCTATAAAAGATCACTTTTTTACCGATGCCATATTTTTTATGTATTCGAAAATGCATGTTGCGATTTCGTTGGCTCCCCTCTTTGCTTTTCCCTCGTGTCACATGTAGCAAAACCCTGTTTCCTTAGGGATATCAAAAATTGTAAAGTTGAAAACATTCAAATTACTTTTATTATAAAATGTGGAAACATTTCCATTGGGCAGAGGAGTAACAGATTGCAAATCAAACGAGCAAAGCAATGTTGTCGTTTCATTTTTTGAAGCTTTCTCTTCATCACGGTTTTTTCTAATCGTGATAACGTCTTCTCTTGGAGATGTTTCTCAATACCTTCTTATTTTGCGATTCTCTCCTCTTCACTCAGATGACTACATATTTATTTATTTATATGGATAACTAATGCACTCGCGCGAGAATCTCAGTGCTTACAGCAGGATATATTATCATAACCTACTGTTGCATTAACTCGATATCGAAATGGGAACTTGTGTAACACAAAGTTATGTTAAAAATAAAATATATTATGACGTCATGAGGCTTGTCTTAATATTCCACTAGGTGCCGAGGTAGTTTATGATTCAAAAACTTCAATAACCCCGAAAGCCCAATTTTTTCACATGTCCTACTGTTGCTCTGAGGCGACGATATGGCGGGTTTATTTATCACGATTTTTAACACTTGTTAGTATCATGGATTTTTTACCTTAGCAAGATAGGTACGCTTTGGGATGATCGGTTATTTAGATTTTTTGAAACCCGTTAAATTTCGTAAGTAGGTATAGGAAAGGAGAACGACTCTTTATTTTGTATTTCACAAAAGATGCATTTCCTGTCAGTTTATCATAATCCGACATCGCTGAAACTGGTTAGTTAATATCTCAACATATCTAGAGTGACTGCACGATACACAACCACAAATCTTCTGTGAAAATCAAAAGATTGGGCTCTGACTGCTGTTGAGGCATAAATTTTGAATCTCTACAGAAGAAAAAGTCCAAGGAGATCTGGCTGAAAAGATTAATTTTGTATACCGTGTATTCGTGATTGGATCTATTTCGAAATGATGTAGCAGAAGTCTCTATGAATGTGTGTATAATATTATTATTCTATTCAAACTTCAATAAAAAATACTGTTTCTCACCACATATTATGTAATTCATTAATTCTATTTGCGTATAATTGTGATGTGTTATTTTTCGAGAACAAGCAAAAGCAATATTCAATGAAGTGCCTATAAATTGTTCATTCATTCAAGGTTTACTTTTCAAAGATTTTTGTTAAATTGTTGATAGGTATATTACGTTTTATCTATTTTGCGTCTTTTATGAAGTCATTATGGCACCCAAATGTGTATCAACACAGCTTCTATTAGGGCACGCTAAATTTCTTCTTTCAATGTTTCAAATGTTTTTCATTGTTACCAACATTGATGAAATAAACCTCTGGTGTACGCATTTTAATCCTTTCCTGTTTTACAATTCCTTGATTTTCGCCTACTCCGATAAACATTACATGGCGTGGGTGAATCTCGCTAAGTTTAGTCTGGTGCCATACCAAAATTACAGGCTTCAATGTGACAATTGTGACCGAATTGTGACCAATGAAGATAGGCAATACATTTTGCGATTTAGCCGCATCAAGGTTGGTAGAACTGATGTTATTATAAGTTCTAGGAATCACGCCATTTAACATTCAACATTCACATCATCGTCTGAAATTCAATTTTTTATATCAAGAGCCAGTCTGACGAAACAAATGAAGAGTGAGCGCACCAGAGGTTTATTTCATCAATTTACACATGACATAGAAAAAAGTACATTGCATAGTGCCATACAATAGAGGACACTAAAATGAGGAAAAAAGTTCCTATGAACATGGGTCCGCAAGGCCTTCGGTTAAAAGATACGGGGTGTTGAATTTTAATGGAAAAATGTATTGAAGTACAAGGGCAACAATTTGAACATCTTCTAAAAACTTCTGATCATATTTTTCATCATACCATTAAAATGTAATTGTTGAAGTATTTATCATTGTTTTTGCAAAAGTTACTTTGGCGCTATTTAAATAATATTATATTTAAATAATACTGGAACCATTGCTTCTAGTGACTTGGACAAGGTATACCTTTCTTAAGTATAAAAGGAGGGATAACAATTTTTTTCCGTCGAAAATGACATACAGTGTATAGCAAAAAAGTTACGACCGATTGAATAGGGATGGAACCCTGTATGTAGCGCCCTCTATCAGTCATCACAAAACTAAGATCATATTTGAATTCAGCACGATAAAAACCCCTGTATACCACATTTCATCCATTTCTTGTGTCTCTGGCTAAAGATATACAAAGAAAAAAAAATTAAATTCAACACTCCGTATCTTTTAACCGAAGGCCTTTCGGGCCCATGTTCATAGGAACTTTTTTTCTTATTTTAGTATCCTCTATTGTGTGGCACTATGCAATGTACTTTTTTCTATGTCACCCTGTATAACACAAGTTTCAAAAAAATGATCGCATTATTTTTTTCGTTTTCGACAAAATAGTGTCTTATACAGTATGTTGATAATGTATGGAATAAATTCATCATCTCTAACGCACATGAATTTGAAAAAAAATCCTGAGACACGTCGATTTTTATTTTCAAATTGACACCTCTTGATATACATACGGAGCTTGTAACGTGATCCGTGTAGTTGTGATGACGTCATCGACTATTTTTTTGAATGGAAACATCCCCTTCTAATTTCTTTTTAAGGTATATTCATTGTCTATCCAACCATATACTGAGATTAGCAAAATAAAGTAATACAGTGTGAGACAAAATTATTATTTATTTTATAATTACAACGGAAACAATTACAATAAATGAAAAATTCGACCTGTATACATCAGAAACAATGTATATCGTCTATCTCATTGTATCATTGCAGAAGGTATACTTGATACTTGATACTTTATTTTGCTTATTTCAGTATATGGTTGGATAGACAATGAATATACCTTCCGAAAAATAAATATAAAGGGGATGTTTCCATTTAAAAAAGTTATCGATGACGTCACCACAACTACGCGGATGACGTTACAAACTCCGTGTGTATATCAAGAGGTGTCAATTTGAAAATAAAAATCGACCTGTCTCAAGATTTTTTTTCGTATTCATATGCGTTAGAGATAATGAATTTATTCCATACATTTCCACCATACTGTATAACTTATATAATAATATACTATTCATATGATTGTATGCCTCATTGTAAGTAAAATTCTTAGTGTGTTGATAACTATATAGTTTGAAGGTAAACCATAAAAAAGTAGCTTGTTCAGAAAGATCTAGGGCTTAATGCCATACTCGGCTAATCGTTCAAGTAATAGCTCTTGAATACTGTCTGATTCTTCATGTTTTTCTAGGTTGAAACATAGATGTAGGCTGGTGAAGAAACGAATACTTATACGCAAACATTATTCTCACGAACAACATCTCGTTGATAATCTTCAATCAGGTTTTGTTAAACTATAACTCTCATTCCTACAATTTATATAAAATACAATGCTCGGTATAAGCTCATAACTACCTCTCAACGTCACATTGTCTGTGTGCTCATCTGTAAATTATAAAATAGTCATCAAATTGATGAACACCAATTCTGATCATAGATCCAGAGTAAATTTATCTTCAAGCGGGACATTCTTGAAGGGTGGATTTTTTCATTAAATGTTGTATGATTTCAAAAAGGAATTCGTAAATAAAAAAACAAATGATATGAACTAAATGAAATAGTCACATGATTCTCACAGAAACATATTCTTTGCTCAATAATTAGTAGGAACAAACACGAATCTTTGGGTATATCGACAAGAAAAAGAGGTATGGAAAATGAAGATCGTGAATAATTTCCCTCTATTTTCCAAATACTAGCTTGTTTTAGAAATACCGATTTCCGATTCCCGAGAAAGTATATTCGGTTGATATATTATGACGCTGATTATTCCACTCATTTCAAAATAAACTTTTCTGATTGGTTGAAATATCTGTGTGTTGACATGTTTTCGATTTTGTATTTCGGCAGTTGATTGATCACTGGATACTTATTATGCTGTGTTTTCAATTTAGTAATTCGCTTCCTTATTGGTATTTTGATCAAAAATAAAACAGCACTCACTTGTAATTTATATCGAGGAATTTTAGAATTTTGTATAATCGGTATTTTGATATCAACCTAATAAACTCGCTAACCTCCTAACCAAAACATAATTTCAAACCTGACGATCCTTTGACAGTTAATAGTAAAGTGAGTCGCTGTCAGTGATCACATACTAAATTCTTTAATGGATGTATGAATGTATAACACAACGACTGCATATGAAAATACGAGACAAAATTATTAATTTATCCATGGAATAATGAGTGTAATAATCTCAACAAAAACAACTCGTTTTATTGATGATTATCGGAAATTCCATCTTTTTTTTTCTCGAAACAAATCATGTTGCTTAAGTAAACCACACTCTTTGATGGATGTATGATGTATGTATGCATAACGCAACGACTGCATATGAATATATGAGATGATATTATTGTTGTAACCATAAAATAATGAGTGCAATAATCTTAACAAACACAACTCGTTTTATTGATGATTAGCTGTCCGGCCCGGCTTCGCACGGTTGGTGTACCCATTCAAAAGAAATAAGACATTAGTTGTAGTCGTTCTGAGCTATGCGCGTATCTACAGTACATATATTTTTGGTATTTTTTTAATTTTTTGTACTTTTTGTACCTATTACTACCGATATATACTTACATGCACCTATTTTCATTCTCTCAGTAGGTATCTTCTGTATTGTTCTGACCGCGTCCAATTGTATTTTTAAATCATCCAGGAAACCATCGAAATACCCATATAAAATTTCAACCCAATCGGATCAGCCGTTTAGAACTCATGAGAAAAAGATAAGTCGGAAGGATAATTCTTACTACCCTTTGTCCTATTACCCGTATTCCCGTAGGAATGAAGCATTTTGCCTCGGTAAAAAGTAGCCTATGTTCATCAGGGATAATGTCGGCTTCTAATGGTAAGCAAATTCTTTAAATCGGTCCAGTAGTTTCGGAGCCTATTCAATACAAACAAACAAACCAAGAAACAAATCTTTCCTCCACATATTGGTATGAAAAACTATTGAAATACCCAAATGAAATTTCAAACCAATCGGTTCAGCCGTTCAGAAGTTATGTGAAAAAGATAAGTCGGAAGGTTAATTCCGAGGGGTAAATCTCCTTGGAAGTCTGGTGTACACTCCGTTGGAAGTCTTTGGATGTTTTTGGATGTCTTTGGATGTATTTGGATGTCTTTGGAAGACTTTGGATGTCTTTGGAAGTCTTTGGGAGTCTTTGGGAGTCTTTGGAAGTCTTTGGGCTCGTCTTTGGGAGTCTTTGGAAGTCTTTGGTAATTGGAAGTCTGGTGTACACATTTTTCCTGGAGATTTACCCCTCGGTTAATTCTAATACCTCTTGTCCTATTACCCGTTTTTCCGTTGGAATGAAGCATTTTCTCGCCTATGTTCATCATGGATAATGCTGGCTTCTAATGGTGAGAGAATTTTTCAACTCGGCCTAGTAGTTTCGGAGCCTATTCAATACAAACAACCATCAAATCTTTCCTCTTCAGAATATTAGTACTCGCGGTCGCCAAGGTCATTATATGATATTAAAAACTACGGGAAAACATGTTTAACTTTCAATCCATGTCAGGCATTAGGATGTTTTCCCGTAGTTTTAAATGTCTTCGCAACGTCATCTAATGACCTTCGCGACCGCGAATTGATTATCAAAAATTCATTTTCTACAAACGTCAAAAAATGACAAGGTTCGCGCATTGATAACAAATTGCGAAGTGACACTTTTTTTCAGTTTCCTACGTTACCATGATACCTTGCACAAAACAATGCGCGAAGTAAAACAGTAAAATATATGAGATATTTATATTTCAACATTATGGTCCTCAATCGAGCAAACATCCACGAAATCATTTATTTCTGAATGTTCAACAATAACGTCGTTTTATCTCTTGGAGCCCACGGAATGAAATTCCTATTATGTTCGTGGAATATCATGCGTACCTAGGGAGGATAGGGGGAGGCTTTTTAAGTCAGTTCAACACTATTTTTTATATCAAGCTAAGCATATTTTCACTTTAGAACTATATTTTTTGACGTTTATAGAAAAAATTTTGTTTGCAACTCGAGCGCGAAATACTTTGGTCATCTCGACTATTTTTTTAACTCGGCTACGCTTCGTTAAAGAAATCAGATCTCGATCACCAAAGTAGCATTTCGCGCTCTAGATACAAAAATAACTATTCTCTTTTTCAAAACAAATCATGTTGCGCTCGTGTGGTTTCCAAGCAACATAATTTGTTTCTCAAAATCGAAGGGATTTGTATTTCGATAATCATCAACAAACTTATTGTATTACATACGATAATTTTATGGGACAAATGAGTGAGAAGCGGGATTTTCCTGCTAAATCGGGACGTCTGGCAACCCTGATTCTAAGGAAGTCTTTAGCATTAATTAGTTAGTTCAAGTGTGTAACTTTCTCTTCAGATGCATATTTGGCGTTCAGAAACGCCTATGCAATAACAATGAATTATTATCTCCAACACTTTGTGCCACGAAACTAATTGGTATTCCGAGTAGAAGGCGCCTGTCCGAATATGAGCATGCGAAAGAGAACAATAACCATGATCGCGTACGCCGGCACAATATGGAATTAGTTATCCGGCGGCTAGAGCATTGAGAGAAAGAAAATCAATTGGAAATCTTGCCATGCCTAGAGTGCCTGCCACATCTAACATTTGACGTAGACATTTTTGTCATGTCTTGATATACCGTCAGTAGCGGCGTTAGGGTAGGGCGCGGATGGGCTACAGCCCAGGGCGCCGCAAACACCCCTATAAATTCTCAAAATTTTTCAAATTAATGTCATTGGCGCATCTCTCTACAATCAACAGATATAGATCTCAGGAAATGCACAGAAATGTTGCGCTTTCTTCTAAGATTATAGAAATACAAACTCTAAAATCGCCATTTTAACTGCAGAGGAATTGGCTAAAGAATGTTTCATCAATTTCAGTTAATGAAAGATTTGAAGTTGAATGTGTACTACAAATCTTGGTCTTTTTGTACAATATGAAACAGATTTCGAAAAAACCCGACCTTTGACAAGTTATATGTTTTGTGATGAGCTGACCTAATCAGAATTTGGTTACGATTTTGCTATTATCAGACGACGGTTTGACCTTTTTTTTTTTATTTCAAAAAAAAATCAGTTCTCTGTTTCCTACTTAGATTTAATGAAGATAATCATCATGCCCTACTCACATTGTATTGATCTTCTCAAACTCATATTAGTTGGCTGTGATCTTGGTTTTTTTCCATGGGTTTAGAATCATTATTGATACTGCAAAATCTGACGCCACAAAATATTTAATTAGATAATTTTCCGACAAGTTACGAGGGAAATACAAAACATAATATGTTATTATAAAATCTCAATCATATGAGTAGATTGTAGATTGAAAGTATGATTGTCATATATCGTTGGGAAGTAATTTTATACTGAATAATTTCCAGAAATAAAATATACTTTGTATTTGATTGCTCCTGATATTTGCTCGGAAATCATCAGGCATCGACGATATAAATACGAAAACATATATTTTGGTACCTACAGTATTCATAAATGGAAGAAAAAAACTCCAAGTAATGTCAAATGTAATGTCAATGGTACTGTTTGTTTTTCCTGACCCATAACAGGTCTTATTTAGTCTGATGACGGCCGGTGTGTGATCTACCGACTCGGAGTATTTTCTTTCATTTATAAAAAACAACAATGAGAATTCGCCAGGAAAACTGTCTGATCGCTCTGCTAACACTGAAGAGAAAAAAAAGTAGTAGGATGCACTGAATCCGAAATTCACTTCATAAATGCAACATTACCTGTATCGGCGGATTTCAAGGCCGTCATATGACGTTGCGAATGAATGAAAGAATGAATGAATGAATGAATGCCATTTAGCAATATGCTAAACATGTTTGCCTTTCAATCAATGCCAGGACACTCACGGAGTTAGGAATGATTTTCCTGTATAGTTAGAGGACTGAAAATATCAGGTAGATCGGAAATGGTAACAGCATACCAATTTTCAAGTTTTGGCTTACGTAGATCACCCTGTATGTTGTATATATCTCAGAAGTGGAATCTTGTTCTCATTGGTTGATGAGAAATATATCACTATTGGTACTAATCGCTGACAAAGATGATCAAGAGCGAACAATTTTGTTAATGAGTTAACATAATAGGTCAAAAATCACCCACAATAACACCTTGTATAGTTCAATTCAATATCTACATGTGGCGTGCTATTTACAAAATGCAGTTGACAAGGTTATCTATATTATGGTTTCGGGAATTCCGTTATAAAATAGATATTTGCCAAAGATTAAAAAACATAATTTACAAGCAACTAAAACCTGTACCAATTACCTCTTATCATTAGGCAAATGTCTTTACACGATTGCAATATGTAAGAAAAAAAATCAAATACGAACATATATAATTTAGAAAGCATGCAATCATGTAGTCATTATTGAGTACTCATTTTTTTTAAATAGTTCATCAACCCTCACTTCAACCTCTGTAATTCTAAATCCATTGAATAATTTCAAATTTTGTGAAACAGTACAAAGAGAAAAATATTTTCTGTCCTTGAATTTTTACAGAAATGATTACTAACATGTATAAGTACAGGATGATTCACTTATTTTTTTACTGATTTCACAGGGTAATAGTTGATTTTTTTTAAATGGAACATCCGGTATTTCATTGCATTTTTAGATCTAGCGGGAATGATTACAGATATATAGGGTGTTCAAAATCAAGTTTTATCATCTTTAGGATTTTTTCTGTCGAAACTATACATTATTTGTCGAAACGGCTTCCATTGATAATTAGAACAAATACAGGGTGAGCAGAATTCTGAATCTTGAACCACCCTGTATTGTTCCAATTAATTGTCAGTAGAAAGTAAATCAGAAGTATAGATAGGAGCATGAAAGCCATCTTGGCTAATAATGGATAATTTAGACAGAAAAAAATCCGAAAGTTGAGGAAATTTCAATTTTGAACACCCTATATCTTTGTAATCATTCCCGCTAGACCAGGAGTATGATACATTGACGAAATCAGCACTTCAGGGAGAATTTGAAAATACAAAAATACAGGGTGTTCCATTTAAAAAAATCAGCTAGTACCCTGTAGATCATTTGTTCCGAGCACCCTGTAGTTCTGATGTAGGGGACAAATAATTGAAATAATTCCAGATATTTTTCCAATTTTGAAATCAGTTCAAAACTAAGTGAGCTGGAGTGAAGGGGGGACATATATGGTGAATCACCCTGTACAGTCTGACCAAGATAAGGTTGCATAACATGGGGATGTCGGAAACAGTAGGAGAAAGGAATTCGGTTAAATGGGGAAAAAGTTGCGCATTGGGAGGGTCATACCAACGGCCTCAAAATCATTTATAGTTTTTCAGATATATCGAAAAAAAAGTGAATTTTTAGAAAATATTTATTAATTTTATTTACGTTATTATTAGAGATACAGAAAAACTAAACATACTTTTC
This sequence comes from Phaedon cochleariae, assembly GCA_918026855.4. Lineage (NCBI taxonomy): Eukaryota > Metazoa > Arthropoda > Insecta > Coleoptera > Chrysomelidae > Phaedon > Phaedon cochleariae. The sequence continues at coordinate 14,700,338 of OU896709.1, read as the reverse complement.
CATGGCAGCTATTTTAACGTGGTGATATTGATATCTCTAGGCGACGTTTCATATTCATTCATCATAGAGCCATAATCCACTTTTGTTTTTAAATACGGTCTTGATAATATTTTCACAGATTCTGAAAGCTTTTATACTTTTCTCGAAATTCCACAAAAAAAACTTATCCTGGTCAGACTGTACTCAGGAAAAAAATATATATAAAATATAAAATTATACGTCCATGTGTATCCCAGTTTCTTCGATATATTTTGGATCTGGGATATTTTGAATTTATTACTTTTTTGTGATCCACACAGTTATATAGATGGAAGAAATTGAAACTCTTCCTATATTGAGTTTAAGAATACTGAGGAATATTATATAAAAAAAAATTAAAGTAGAAAAAAAACAAAATTAACATAATTTACGAAGTGATAGCTTTGTAATATGTTAAGAATGTTATTCAGCCGAGGGTGCCAGCAGCAGGGTGCAAGTGAGTGCACTTGCACCCCCCTGGCGAGAAACTCGAGAAAAAAAAAAAGAAAAGATCAAAATTTTTTCAATTGCGTTACTGTTTGAATTGAAAATTAAAGGTTCCAAATTACTATCCAAAATTGTATTCTTGAAATAACAAATATATACATATAAAATGATCTATAATTAATAGTAGTGTGTAGATGCAGATGCACCCACCTGAAAGTAATCTTGGCGGCGCCCATGTAATTCAGCTCATGACGTTGATAAAAAAACCTGGACAATTAGAGTTTGCTCTTCTTCATCTATTTATAGGTAAAATGTTGTACTTTCCGAAAAGCTAATAAATGCAATTAACATTTGGTTTAGTACCGGTGACCTTCAACAAGCACGAAATGTTGTTTTAGATAAAATTAATAGGTATGAGAAGTATATTAACAGGATATCATTACTATTTCATGATATTATATTAGTTACTTGGAATGTTTACCGCGATTTGATGCGATTTAATCTACCTATTCAGCAATAATTCATCAAAGATAAAGATTATTTATAAACAACACGTAATTTTTAGTAGAATTAATTTGTTGTTTTTCTATTTGATATTATCAGAAACAAAAAACTGTAGAGGAAAATGGACTCAAGTCGTCTCCAGTTTATTAGAATAATTAATGGAACTCATAGTGTCCACCATAAACGTAGTCACTAGTGTTTTACCGACAATGTCTGATTTCAACTTTATAGGAAACGTCAAAACCCGAAACTTGAACTACTGCTTCTTGCTACTATCGAATGGCTTTCCAAGGTACCACGTGATCCGTCATTGAATTTGAAAAAAAGTTGATGATGCCCATTTTTATGCCAAAAAGTAGTGAAAGAGGTACTTTCTTACCTGAATTTTGCCCGACCTCGCTAGCTTGTTCTGTTCAAAAGATAAAGGGGGTGAGGACTCTTCATGTCCTCATTGTATGCGTATACCACTAAAAAATAAGCCGCACCCGAGTCTGTCTCCTGAATAGTCTCTTAAAAAGCCACGTAGACCGTGAAGCGTCATAGTGACACTGATCACAGAAAAACTATGTTCGCGCCAAAATTACGTTTCTAAACATGTCTGCAGATATCAAGGTGTCAGATAATCAGGGTTGCCTTGTATTGTAGCCAAGCTAATGAAATACTGAAGTATTTCATTAGTTTCAAGATTAGTTAGGATAAAATGTAATGCAGGCATCCTACTGTAAGCAACTTTTTATATACTTAGTTGGGTTTTACTTATGTTTCGTTGACTAATTGTTATAATCTATAAATTGAACATTGTAACTATATATCATCTTGAGCACTCATTTTCAGAAAATTTGATGGTTAATATGGCAATTATGTCTACAAGATAAAGAGAAGAAGAAACTGGCGCTAAAACAATTTTGCCAAGCTAAATATACCTCATTCCCTGCATAACTTCACTGTTCTTATTTCTCAATATTATTGAAAAGAAGGCAGTGATGCTTGTGCTGGAATCTATAGTAACAGAACCAAGAAAGTTATTTAGTATTGATTGATTCAGAATTTGTTCTTTCATTCCCTATGGTAGATAGGTATAGGTAGGTAGATAGGTATAGGTAGGTAGATAAGTATAGGTAGGTAGATAGATATAGGTAGATACATAATAGGTAACTACCTTAACTTGAAAGTTCTTCACTGGAAGGATTCTGACTCTGAATGTCAGGAATATCTGCACTGTAATTCAATACAAAATGAAATTTCGAATAATTCTCCAACAGAAATCAACCAACTAATCATCAATAATCAATCAATGCAAATTCAATACCACGAATTTTCAGGTAAGTAGTTATAAGTTGAGTTATTTAACAGCATCTGTATTATTTGCTAAAATAAAAAAATCGAGGAATGAATACCCGACTGATCGTAGCTTTCTGTCCAAATCCATCATGCATTTTATTGGCACCTGCAAGAAGGTCAGGGAATTACCAATCCAATTTGCTCGCGCACTGACGTAACATGGTTCGCGGCCAGGTCTGATCATTTGAATCCGCTCGTACATTTTGGCGTTTTTGATAATTTTTCATACGATCAATTGATGAAAAAAAAATTTCAAAAAATTGTTTTAGGGTATTCAAGAGCCATATATTTCTAGACATATGTTTTCCAGAAATGATTGGAAAGGCCCATTCCCGCTATGGATGCTGACAATTGCTCGGTATGGCAGCGTCACCTTGTTCATGGCGACTGCAAGCGTGTCGATGCCCTTGTAGGGCGTCTCTGCCATCAGCATATTTACACATATCCTTCTATACGACGGCACCAGCGTGCTGAAATCTGTGAGCCTGTCATAGTCAACAGTGCCGTAAAAGCTCACCGATTTAGGCACCTTCACGTATTATGTATCCTTTCTTCATGTGATAGTTTCCAATTAGGCTTTGTGTCTTAGTTTGTAGTGTGTTCGAACGCCACGCGGGCGATCCAGGTTTGCCTTTTTTTGGTCGGAAAATATACTTTTTAGGACAAGTACTGTGGAGGCATTTACTGTTGAGGCTGATAGTGAATGAGCGAAGCTCTCGGTCGGAAAGCTTCTGTAGACTTGTGTGCCTAAATCAGTGAACTTTTGTAGCGTCACTGTTGGCTACAGACTCACAGATTTCAGCCGCTGGTGCCGTCGTATGAGAGGGTGTGTAAATATGCGTCGCTCGCCTTCGGGAAGATGCTCTTCTTAATGACCTCGGGCGCCATCCAGGCGTTTCGCGACCATTATAATTCTAGTAAAGCTCTAATATTTTCAGTATTTTCAAATAATCCTGAATGCCTTCATTTTCCAGTGATCTTTTTTCCCAAATTTCCTTGTTCAAATGTTTGGTTATCGCCAATTCACTGGCGAAGTTTAGTTTGGTGGCAAATAGTAGTTTGTCGATTCGACAGATTGTGATAAACTTGGTGATGGAAGAATTAAAAGTTTTTCAATGCGAGGATGAATAGAGTGAATGCAATTATTAAAGCCTGCATTCTTTTGACACACACCTGTTTCTGACAAGTATGTGATGACTCAGGAAGTGATTGTACATACCTTCTCTACTTTTAGCATTCTAGAAAGCCTGTTTTGAGAGACAGTGTAGTATAGTCCTACTAAAAAACTCGCACTCGAGTTTCTTAAATAGTCCTCTAAAAAGCCACTTAGTCCGTAAAGCGACATCAAGATATTCAGCTAAAAAAACCACTATTCACACGAAAAATACGCTTCTGAAAATAGAAGAATATATCTAGATGTCTAGGTGTCAAATGGTCAAGGTTGCCCTGTATTGTAGCCACGCTAAAAACGTACGAATAAATATGTCTCAGGTGTCATATATGAAAATCTAGTTGATAAAAAAAATAAACAGCTCCCGTACTCACTCTCCATCAATTCCCGCCACGGCTGCGGACAAGTGCTCGGTATGGGCAGCGTCAGCTTGTTCACGGCGACGCCATAAGCAACTGCCAGCGTGTCGATACCCTTGTAGGGCGTCTCTCCCGTGAGCAGCTCCCACAGCAGCACGCCGTAGCTCCACACGTCGCTCGCCTTCGAGAAGGTGCTGTTCTTGATGACCTCGGGTGCCATCCAGGCGTAAGTTCCCGCTTGAGACATCCTGGTCGTTTTGTAGACTTCGCGCGCGAGACCGAAATCGGTGATCTTGAGCGTCTTGAATTGTAGGTCGTCGTGTTCGATGGTTTCGCTCAACAGTACTGGAATGAGAAGAAAAAAAGTGAAAGGTGATTTTTTGAATTGAATCGGTCGTTACTTGATGGAAAGCTGTAGTAATCCATGAAAATTCGAAAAATCATGAGTACAAACTGAACTGTAGATTTTGTCAAAAGATATACATTGGTCAGACAGGTAGATTGCTTAATCAACTCATTCATGAACACCAGCTTTTTTTTGTAAAAGGAAACAAATTCAACATTCGCTAACCATATACAATCACCAGTGAAATAATCGACCCTCTGAGAGTATTACGACCCTCTCAGAGTATTACATGTTGCTCATGTTTCCTAATAGCTTTGGTGGATTCATAGAGAATCTGGTCGTCGTGTTCGCTGGTTTCGCTCAACAGTACTGGAACGATGAAGAAAGAGATGCAGGTCAATGATTTTTTTAGATTGTATCGGCAGTTACTTGATGGATATCCATAGTAATCTTGAAAATTCGAAAAATCATGAGGGCAATCTGTCACTGTGGTTTTTGTCCTAATCCTGCCGATTTCATAGGGACAGTATTGCTATTTCCTAAACGGTAAGAGATAGAAATTTGAACAAAGTTAGGTCAATTAGATATATTTATGCCATTTTGCAAACCAAAGAAATTTCAGCCGTCCTGACGAAGAGATTTGAAATTTTGCATGAAAAAGTGAAATCATTTGCAAAGAAGTTGAGATTGTCAAAAATATTGTATCTTCACTATTTACAAAGATTTATCATGCAACTTCTGTTCTTCTCGTGGGCGCGCCATATTTGTTTTTATACCATTGATGAGGCCTCACAATTCCCTTCATAGCCATCCATAACATACTATTATCTGAAATCAACTTGCCTTGGATATCAGATACCTGATGATTTAAACATTTGTAAAATAAAATCAGAAATCAAATTCAATGTTTGAGGATGAGCACATGTTTCAACAAACCCATAAAATATCAAGAACAAATCAATGAGCATTGATAAAAACATGACTAAACTGAAACACAAGTCAAGAAAAAGCCTAAAACTGAATGAAAACCTTCAACAATAGTAGTTATAGGTACTTGGTATCTTGATTATTTAACGAAAAATTTGTATTCTTGATTTTTATGTGCATTTTTCTCTTTATTGAAGAATAATGTAGCTTGTTATCCACATTCGAATTGTGGGGCAGTTCAATTTCAAGCAGTGATAACCAGCAAAAAATAATGTTACCGTTTTTTGCACCGTTACAATATCGTTATATCATCCATAGCTGCGGAGGGAAGTTTTAGCCATTTTTATTGTTATGTGCATGGTAAATCTCGACTTATAGTGAAAGTTCAGCTTGATTCGCAAAAACATCGAAAACTTTGGAAATTATTGATTACATGAACTGTCAAACAGGCTTGTAAACTCTATTTTTTATCTACATGACAACAATAAGTGATTAGATAATTAGATATTAGGCAATCCAACTCAGGTTAGTTGTTGTTGGCACTATTATATAAAATCCATGAAATGATGTTAGTAAAACAATTATTGAATAGTTACTGTCTGTGATTTTTTGCGATTATATGACTTGTCCTTCTAATACCAACAGGAATTCACGTAAAAAAACGATTTATCACACATAAATAATTGCATTTTGTTCCAACCAGCACATAGTTTGACAGGTTATTGAATTGCCTAATATTCGATATTGAAATATTAGAATCGTCACTCAGATTCCAAATATACTTCTAGCTTCATTTTCGAAGTGATAATTTCTACTTTATACCTGCAAAAAAAATTAGAAGAGTATGACATACAACATAAAAGTCTCTAAAGTACCCGTTGTGCCCTCAAACTGGAATATGATGATTCATGTAGAGGAAACTTAGTCAATATATTCAAGTTTCAAAATCACAAGAGCAAGACCTTTCAGTACTTTCATTCGAAATTCAAGAATCCATAAACTTCACAATTTTCCTTCGACTATTTTAATCAATTATGAATAGTCACGACACAAAAACTACTTAAAGTTGTGAAATTTCGATTTTTCACACCCTATACCTTTGCTATCATTCCCGCTAGATCTCAAGTGTGATAAATCGATGGAACCAGCTCTTCAGGAAGAATCTGAAAATGGAATGATATACCGGGTGTTTCATTGAAAAAATCAAAGTTGTTGCTACTTTTCAATATAAGCGGCAACATCGCAACGCTGAGAACACGCAACGCACCAACTTCTCAGAATAATCCTGAGTTGCGTTCTCCAGAAACGTCTAATGTACCATCCACCGTGAATCACCCTGTATAATGTTATAGCTTTCTTTGGACGCGAGCCGTGGCATTTAAAGGCCACATCGATTCTTATGGAATCTTGTTCTATTCGATGCATTTGGGCAGAGAAAACATCATAAATTATGGCCATTGATCGAAACTAGACATCGACTCAATATATTATTGAATGCTGATTACTGGAGTTTCACAAAAGGAATTATCCTAGTAATTGTGTGTAATAAAACGCATAACAGAAAAATCGAATGAACCCTCATTTCATACTGAGAAATTATGAAATGAAATGAACACACAGTGGAAAAAAAAACTAAAGAAACTTTTTTTTGTCAATGCTTCCATCTACCAGCATAAGATTTTTCATGTTATTCCAGTTTCTCACGGACTGAGAGTCTCCAATTATAGTGAGGATCAAAATACTAATATGGAAAAAAAACATTGTTTCATATTGAGGTGAAGTGGCACTTTCTGTGCCACGTTTACATGTGATTTTCCTTGAAACATCGAAGATATTTACGCAAGGGAAATGCATCTTACTTCCAGTGCATCTGTCAGTCGCCAGCAGAAGTGAAAAAAATTGCAAGTGCCTAGCACCCTACTTTTCTTATTTCCACTTCGCAGGGTGAACCTCATGAAAATACCCGACATTGGCATCATCATCTGAAGTTCTAAAGTACAGGGTGATTCACCATAAATGTCCCCCCCTCTAGCTCAGTTGTTTTCGGACCGATTTCAAAATTTGAAAAATCATGATTTTTCATGAATTTTTTTTCTGCCACATCAGAAAATACAGGGTGGTCAAAACAAACAATCTACAGGGTACTAGTTGATTTTTTTAAATGGAACACCCTATATTCTATTCCACAGTCAGTTGGAGATTTCGAAAATGAATCCAACAATATAGGGTATGATGGGGTTATGTCAAACGACTAAGAAGATATAGCCGATTTGCTGATATAACGTTCGATGTGGGAAGCTCAATGAGTTGGTCTCTAAAGGGTTGTGTTGTTTTTTGTTTAATAGTGTATTCTGTATTCTCTATAAATGTACTGTCAGTGTCGATCTTGGACCTGAGTATAGATATTGTTGCTCAATAATTATTGTCCAATCAATGGTGAAAATGCCTTATTATAGTGAGAATGTCAGATTGGATATACTGACTGTGTATCTCGGTAACAGAAAAGACTTTATCCTAACCTCCCCGTTCCAAGTCGGAAAACGTTCCAACGCATTTTGAATCAATTTAACGATACAAAAACATTAAAGAACAGAAAGAAATCAAAGAATCATGATGAAAATCGTGAACTTAATATTTTGTTGTATTTCTAAGAAAATCGAAAAGTTCTCTGAGGGATGTTTCAAGAGATTTAGAAATTTTATTTTATATATAGATAAAGTTGGGATAGGGACATGTGAGCCGTTTTGACCAATAATGAATAGTTTCGACAAAAAAAATTCCTAAAGTTGAAAAATGTCGATTTTTCACACCCTATATCTCTGTAATCATTTCCGCTAGACCCCAAGTGTGATACATCGATGATATCAGCTCTTCAGAGAGAATCTGAAAATGCGATAAAATACAGGGTGTTCCATTTAAAATAACAAAGTTGTTGCTACTTTTCGATAGAAGCGGCAACGCCGCAGAGCTGAAAATATTTTAGATCGATAGATCAAGAGCAATTACTTGAGTAACCAAATTGTCAGAATGATCTTATGTCCCGTTTTCCGTAAACGTCTAAGGTGCCATCGACCGAGACCCACCCTGTATATAAACGGTTATTTGCATGCAATAAAAAGTATGGAAGATATTCTGTGAGAAGTTTTCCGACTGCTCGACAGATCTTACTGACATGCATATTCGACCTGCACCCACTGAAATATGTATGTGCTTGACCTCATTGAATATTTCCTAAAGACGACAAGGGTTTGCCTGAATTCATCCCTTCTCTTTTCCATACCACGTGCCGATAGAAACTGTAATAAACTTTTCATACAGCATACAGATCAATAAGTATAGCGGGTAAATGTTTTTCAGGTTTTTTCTTGCCTGAAGTAGGTAGTATTAAATTTATACAAATAGGGTGAAGGTGAAATATTGCAAAACCGGTAAATATTTCTTTCACAATACCAATTGCGACTCAACACACCACATCACGTAAAATTTTCATTTCACTCTTTTCCCTAGTAGCTAGTCGAGTATTTAGTACCACCATTTTCAAGATTTCGTTCACTGATTTTACTTAATAAACAAAAGGTTAATTGAACTATAAAAAGGTTGCTAGGTTCGAATCCCCGGCAGAGCAGATAATTTTCAAGTATTATAAAACGAGTTATACTTTCTTATTTTCGTAGCCTCGGCCGGAGATGATTCCGCACGATTCGCTGTTGCGTTCCAATTAACTGTGCTGCTCCTAAGGTGGCGTATGGAGTAAGTAACAAAGTCTACACCGAACACACATGGGTTGAAGGACCTCACGTAAGGCCGATGGCCTGTTGGTATGTACGTTCATACCAACGAAGTACATTTATACTACTACCAAAACTATAGACAAAGATAATGAAAATCGAAATTCGAATCAAACTTGATGGAAATTGTTCAACCAAGCTAGGATTGAACGGAAGGGATAAAGAAAGCAATATACAGGGCCAAAACTATAGACAAAGATAATGAAAATCGAAATTCGAATCAAACTTGATGGAAATTGTTCAACCAAGCTAGGATTGAACGGAAGGGATAAAGAAAGCAATATACAGGGCGTTTCAAAGAATAAGCGTATAGATGAAGCATACATTCCATTAATATTCAGATAGATGAATGTTTCCGAAAATAAAAATCAAGATGAAAATGCTGACACGTGTGGATGGCCAATCATTTGATACTTGTTCCACATTCACGAGGTGAACCTTCGCGAATCTATAATTCTAGCAGCATCTCGGTACCCTAGAAGTGGTTCGTAATCCACTATCAGCTGTAGATCCCGTGCTTCTAACCCTGCACAAGTTTCGACTATTGTTGAGTTGTTTTACTTCGAAATATCGATATACAAATTTTACAAAACCGATAATAACTACAATAAAATATTCTTTCATTTTTCGTATAGGCTTTTCTTTTTTAATACTGATATCAGCACGTCCAATAAAATTTTATACTGTAATATTGCATAATGATCAATAAAATATTTCAACGTTACCACCCTGTGAATTGTTAACCGTAAATATTTCACCGAGGTGATATTTTCATGTCATGATTCTATCATAGCTCTGTGTACAATTCATTATGAATCACCCTGTGTTAACAAAAAAATAGTGTTTCCTGTACCATGAATTTGCCTCACTCTGTAGATGTTGAATGAATCTGGAAAAATGAAATAATGAAGGAAAGTATTACAAAAAATACTGGTTTTTCTTTTCACCTGATACACAATAAAGGGAAAACATGAAAAACTAATATCCCACAGAGAACTTTTCTAGCGTATTGAAAATTTTCTTCACAAAAAACAGCACGTATGTAAATTGTAAAGTGGTGTAAATCCTGAAACGGAAGCGTACCAGAATGAACAAGGAAACCGAGTGCTTATACTAAGTTTAAAAGCTCGTGCAAAATATGACAAGCCTTTAGAAAATAACCTATTCGTGCTGTGCTGTGTTATTATCATGTAGGAAATATAAAAAGAGTCACTAAAGCAGTATTACGGATTGCCAGAACAAAAGCAGGAGCTGAATGCAGCTCGAAAAATTTTAAATAAACGCTCGGCTACGCTACGAACCACCCTTTCGTGATACTTACACATGAACTCTTGTTGAACAGAGCCACTTTCAAATCAAGTAAAAAATAGTATATTTTGTAACAAGTGAGTTTTCAATAAACGAGTGTCTAGAATAGTTTATAAGTGCGTTACATATTATACTTTTTCTACGAATTCATAATTCCTCTCTTCGACAAGATCTCATAATTCTGAAAATTAGGTTATAACCTTCCTGCTAACCTACATAATAATTCGAAGGGAATGGGAATTGAGAACATAATACATAATACTATGCAACTGCATGCAATCAACAAGACACGTATACCTATTTGGACTCCTAATATCATTTTCCGGAAATTGGGGTTGTTCCATGGCTGTTGGCGAGCAGTGTATATCACTGAAGTTGATCCCACTTGGTCATTGAGTGCATTTTTGGTATATCTCTCGATCCAGAAAATTTCAGGATCCCTACCCAACGATTACGTAAGATACAGGGGTGTTTCCATTATAAGGGGGTCACACTGTATATATCTTGCGAGAAAAGGTTCATTTCCTCACATGTGTGTTAAATGCCCTCCGCTAAAAACACTGGCATACAATGGCAGATAGCAGTGGTGGCAAAAACTTGCTATGAATTGTTCAACACACAATTTGAGCAAGTTAAATATGAACTGAATTTTGAAATTAAATTTTAATTTTACGTAACCCTCATACTTAAAAAAATTGTAATTGTCCAGTACACTGGATTCCTCTTTCAACTAGCGTTCTAATGACGGGTCACAAGCCATAGCCTATGAAACATTTGAAAAAAAAAAATGTTGAAGCTGGTTCCAGCTAAAACGTTGACGTATGTCGGGAATATTTGGAAAAAATATTCACCACCCCCCCTAGCGAATTTATCCCCAGTTGAAGTCTCCACACTGTATAATCATCTATAATTACCAAAAAAGTCACAAAATAGATGCAATCTATAAAACACCACACAATAATAAAATAGTTGCAGGTTATTTTTTAGAGTTGCGGAGTTTCAAAGAGAGAATAAAAGGAACTTGAAAATGAATAATGTTAGTGACTTGGAAAAGGAAGGAAGCAACTTGGAGAGCAAAATAGGAATGCTGTTCATTTCTGTAAGGAATTGAAGAAACTCTTCAATACAAAAGGAGCATGAATTTGATTGATAGTACATGATTCCTGGGACAACATACAAATTAAACATTATTCGTAATACAGAACGATTTCAATTTATTATAAATCAACAATTTAATCCTACAATCAATGTTTCCTACCTACCTAACTGTTGTAGTTTCGATTTTTCTTTTTGTATACCTCAGGATCATCCATTTCCTATTTTTTGTTTGACGAAAACTCATTGAAACATATTCAATCAAAATCATTATAAAGATAACATCTTTATCCATCATTATAACAATTTATAATAATGAAAGAGAGTTAAGTCAGTATCAAAAATCAGCTGTGAATAAAACTGCAAACTTTTATCATTGCATAGCTAGATCAGCAGATGCTTTTTGCTTTAGCTTTCAGTGTAGTAAACTCAGAAAATAGAAGGTGAGCTACAAGTTGACTTAGCTAATAGTCAATTTGACTTACGTAGCAATTGATAAACATGCCCAAAAAAATTTAATTATGACAATCTTTGTGTCTGATATTGGCCGGTGGCAAAATCTACATTCGTTCAAATATACTTTTGTGGTGAACCAACCTTGAATTTCGTTTCCCAATATATCATTTTCCAGGAATCGGAATGATTATGGGTATCAATCCGACTTGAATACGTTATTAAATCGGTTGAAGATACACGACGACTCCCAAATGTTATCCATATAAAGGAACATTTACATTTTTAATAAACAATATTCGTCTCGGTTCTCAGGTTGATAATGATTCAAATCATCATTTGTATGAGAGTGGGCAGAAATTAATTCCCGCAGCCAACCCGTTCCCAAATTTGGCGATCTAACCCCGAGAAAGCCAGACGGTCGACGACAGGACCACAGCAAATTTAAAAAAAAACAAAAAAAAAATGTTTACCAGATTTTTTCTCGGCTGGGCGGTGACCCAGTGTTGTGAGTTCAATAGTCTCTCCATTATCGTTCTATAATAAAAACCTAGTTAGCGAACAAGAGGTACCTATCATAGATGAAAAACCCAAATTCATCTCAACAACTTTTATTGAAATGATCAGAGATCATTAAAGGTACATGTTTCGGACTTATATAAGCCCATCATCAGCCGATAATTAGTTCAGTTATGGAAATGAAAAGAGTGGAAATTCAAATAAGGTAGACAATAACTATCGATAGACGATAAGTTCTGAATTATATTTGACCAAAATTAAAAAATTCCATACTTTCTTAAAACACTTGTATCTACTTTCATGAAGGAGATATTGACGTGAATCAAGAACCATTGTCTTGAAAAAGAATGAAAAGGGATCACACCTAAATCCCAAAGATGAAGAAGCAGAAGGTTGGAGAATGGTTCTGAATTGTTGATGATGAAAATTTAAAAAATGCAGTTTCTTGAATCTCTTGTACCTTCCCATAAAGAAAGATATTGACGTGAATCAGAAATTGTTGTGTTAAGAAGGGATCGCACTAAAATCCAAAACATAAAAAAGCTAAATTTAACCTCACCTTTGTCACAAAGCGTTAAAACGATAAGGGCGAAAGAGTATATTTTTCAAGAGTTAAAATTCAGGCTAGCACAAACATAAATCTACGACTTGGTCGAAATTTGACCAAATTTGCATATTGCTAGTGGTGAAAAAATTTAATGTAGACCTTGGTAGTAAGAATATTATTACCACGGGACCTGGATAATAATGATATTCTTTTTCTACTCACATAACTAAAATGGCATTTAGCGTACATATGCCACGCTAAATGATCGATTAATCACGGATTGACGATCTGTGATTTATTCAAAATTTTGAACACGTTACCATGGCAACACGATTTCTTAAACACTTTACCATGGCAACACAGTTCATTTAACACAGCTTCAGTAATTTGAGACATGTCTGGTCTGTCCATTGCATTAATTGTCAACTGTTCTTTTCAAATTTTGTATCAGAATTATTCAAACAATATTCGTTTGTATCAAACTTCTTCATTAAAAATATATGCGAAATGTAGACGAATTGAAATCGAAGAGAATGTTCTGGTACTTGCATATTTTCAAGAAGTGTAAAAATGAAGCATCTATCTTTGAGAACAATTTATTTAGTCTGCGCTGAGCATGATGACAATAAACGTGAAACTAAGGTTAGTAAGCAATGGACTGGACACATCTACAACCAATATCACTTATACGTATCTCGCTGGTTGCATGCAGTTGCATGTATTATGTTCTCAATTCCCATTCCTTTCAAATTATTTTGTAGGTTAGCAGGAATAGCAGGTATGTAATTTTCGGAGTTCGTAGAAAAAGTATAGTATGTAACGCGTTTATAAACTCTTCTAGACACTCGCTCCGCTCTGCTCCGCTCGTGCTTAAAATACTCGTTACTAAAAGGGCGTTTAAAATACTTGTTACATAATATACTATTACTACCTAGATCAAAAATGGATATGTGCAGGGCTTTATGTTTTGTTAGTTTCATTATTGATACCTCAATTAGTTAATTAATTGAGGGCCAATAGTACAAGGAGTAAATCCTCGGGTGATTTTAAGGAGAAAATTTCATGTCAGCATATAATAATAATTGGACTTTATTCAATCACACAACAGTATATAAGACATAAATACATATATCTCAAAAAACAAAAGAAACAAAAAAGATGTGACTGAATGGGTGAAGTGTCACTGTAAAACAGTGTTTTTCAACTTAACCCTGGAAATATAATTAACGTTAAATTATGGGTGAAATATTTGATAAATGATGAAATAATATAAATTTTATCAAAGGAATTTCAATAAATAAATCGATGATTATAAGAATATCGGGTCAGTATATCAGTATATGAACCTCCATAATAAACCAGAGACATGTCATAAACCTCTTAGTTTTTGAGCTACAGGGTGTTTAAATCAGAGGCGTACAGTTTTTTTAATCAAAACATTCAATATCAGGCCTTCGTGAACATCAAAGTAAAGAATTGATCTTCGTCCCAAAACAAAATGTGGTTCAATCATGGTGGGTGCCTACTAAATTTTAACAAAAATACCAAAAACAATCTCAATGAACTGATGAAAACATATATTTTGGAAAGTAAGTCTGGGAACCAAATTTGCTCCAAAATAAATGGGGCTTTCAAAAATAATCTTGATATTCAGAAAAATTAGTTTCGTACTATTTTCTCAGAACATTTTCAGTTCAAACACCGAATGGACGTCACTGGTGAATATTTTAAAAAATCTTTCACGTCAAAAAATGCGCCTTATTGATGAGAAGGTATCTATAAAATATTATAGGAATATCTGAATGATTGGAAATTATGATAGAAATCTTAATTTTTTCTCAAAAATTCAACACCTTGTAGCTGAGAAACTAAAAGGATTGGGATATATGTTTGTATAAACTTTTCTTCTTAAAATCACCCGAGGATTCACACCTTGTAGTATCGGCACTCAATCAATTAACACTCGAAGACAGTCATACACGTATAACGAACTTTTCTAGCTTTCATGAGAAAAGTTATTGAAACCAAACTCAGTTGAAACAATGATGAATGGATATACTGTTAGATTCTGGAAAAATGCTAGAATCCCAAAATCCCGAACCAGAGTTCGCATCTTTCGTGATTTCCACAAATAATCATATAAGCCCATAATACATGAAATATGTTCTGAAACATAACGATGATGCATCTTTCTTGGTATACGATTCAAGATTATTTCCAAAGGATTGCGGAAACTGCGAGGAATCTCAAGAGTTGAAAAAAGTATTCACTAGAAAGTTCTCTCTTGAAATAATTGTGAGATGCAACATTTTGAACATTACTAAATGTATATCACGATATTTCCCTCCCAGTTAATGATCAAATTCTTTCGGGTGATCGATAAAATTTGACAATAAATTCAACAATAGGGCAGGAAGAAAATCTTACAGTCAACTGCACCAAAACTATACTTTTTTCTGTGACGGGAAAAAAGTTTGGCATTTCATCTCTGTTGGCAGGTTATAAAATTTCACTTTTCATAAATTACTTTTCCCGTGGAAAAAAGTGAGTACTTTTTTCCGGGATATATATCACATATGATTGATGGCTTTTGTTGTGCTATAGTTACGAAAAATGAGTCAATAATTCCGCCTTCGAGAAAGAACTGCAAGTCCTTTTATCATCCATTGGACTTCGCGGTTACGTATATAACTAAATAACCACTAAATTCGCAATTTTTTGAAATCAAATCACAGAATTAGAATGACAGAATCTTCATCAGATATTTGATTACTTCAAAAGAATGATAAAGATGCCTACAACGCAGGTGTCCCTACTGTTAAAAACGTCGATAATTTTCAGATTTCAAAATAATGTAATATCTTCTCAATATTGATTCGCCCTTTCTTCTGTCACAGAAAAAAATACTGTATTATATACGGGAAAAATATTAGATTTTAGCTCACGGTTTTTTGCAACACAACCTGGAGCTAAAATCTACTATTTTTTTCCCTTGTAAATAACGATTATTTAAATTGGAAACTGGGACATGTTTCGAAGCTTCAAAGCTTCATCACCAGCAAAGTTGTTACAGGAAGTACTACAATAAGAAAGACAAAAAACCACGTCAGGCAAAGTATTCGAATAATGAAAGTAAAAGAATTCTCACCTGTTCTGGGGAAAATTCACATGTTGAAAACAAAAAAATTACGGTTTAAATATTATTACAAATTAAAACATTGAAATATTTAGCAAAACAGGGACTGCAATTAACTGCGGATCACCTTCGTCAAAAAATTAAAATCATCGAGGAATTTTTTCAAAAAATGTTTTATATCAAAAGAAATCCAACATTGCTGGACAGTCCCAAACGACACAGTCTAGTAATTGAATGCCAATAATTCATTATAAGTCCACTTGCCCATTAAGGTCCTACGTCGCTGCATTTGTGACTTACAGCGATTCAAAAATGGAAAAAAAAATGTGTGCTACATTACTTGTTCATGTCTGCCTCTTGTACTCATAGTCAGAATAATCCTCAAAAGGATGGCAATCGAAGAGGCAGACATGCAGGGCTCTGTATTATCACGGGACGTAGTTGTAAATATTCAAAGGAAAAACGCTCTACTAAATCATTTGTTCATGATTCTTGTTGCGACCATTCGATTCATTTGGACCATCAGAATACAGAATAAAAAATTGGCAGACATTTTGGTCACTGATTTTGAGGTGTACCATTTTTTGAAGTTCACGCAGAATCAAAAAAAGACGGTATTACGGCTCATTATTGTTATTAATAGAATATTGTTCAATGTTTTTTTAATTCAGGTAAATAAATAATAAAATGCATTGAAGCTTCGCTTAAGAAAGACAAACTATACAGTTACTAACCTGCGGGACGAAAGGTATATATATTTATATAAATTTTTAAAATCCCTTCTCTCGGTCGCTTATATGTAACATTAATTATTTTCATTGACATTTTGTAGACGCAGCATTGTTTACCTATACAGGGTGTATCTGAATAACACCGAAACAATTCAAGCGGCGATTCCTTGTGATATTTTATGAAATAAAGTTCACATGAACATGTATCCCAACTTGCTTCGTTTTCGAGATACAAAGTATCAATATTTACATGAAAAATAGTTTTTTTTATTTTTTACTCAACTGTCTTTCCATCAATTTCAATAAAACGTTGTGGTTTTCTTAATAGTAATATGGAGCTTCTTTTGGTGCAATTAGATTCAAAATAATAATGTCAGTGGCGTCACAGTGGGTAAATTTATCGATATTATGTTAAATGTCATTGTACGCCACGGGTTTTTCATATTTTTATCAGATTGAACAATTGAAATAACAACTTTTTTATCCTTTGTGTGATTTTAGTATCTAGCTTATTGTTTGAGGAATAATAAAAATTCGATTTGACTCCAAAAACTGTAGGTGTTTTCAAGACTTTGAGATTACTCAATAACCCCAATCACAATCATTTCGAAATTTTAGGGCTTCCTCAGTCTCCAACCATACTGAATTTTGGCACCATGAAAGCTTCTACAGGAAGGTTATAAGTAGAAACAATGGATATTTTCAACTGCAACATCCTGTATCTCCTAAAAGGAGCAACATGGGAAAAACTATTGGCCAACGTAATACGAATTATTGAGCACCCAGAATTCATGCTTTGTTACCACACGACTCGTAAAATGTACAAAACTACCAAATGTTGAAAAAAAACTGAAAAAATGGATTCTCAAAGATAGGCTTATATTCACTAATGTGAAAAAAAATTACCCGACTGAGACTGTGTTATTTCAAAGATAAGACTATTCATCCCTTTTACTTACAATGTAATAATTTACCTGTATGTGTCAAAACCCCTCAATGTCT
The DNA here is from genome assembly GCA_918026855.4 of Phaedon cochleariae. Classification (NCBI taxonomy): domain Eukaryota; kingdom Metazoa; phylum Arthropoda; class Insecta; order Coleoptera; family Chrysomelidae; genus Phaedon; species Phaedon cochleariae. Next base: position 14,682,646 of record OU896709.1, on the reverse strand, counting down.
ACCCATTTATCGATGTTTTGAGATTTTTTACCAACTTTTACAGATTGTTCACCAATTTATAACGATTTTTATCAATCACCTTCGTTTATTCAAAAAACACTATTTTTAAATTTATTTGATACGATTGAGTATGAATAAACATTTATGTTCATATGAACTTTATTCTTTAGATTATCACTAGGAATCACCCCTTGATTTAGATACAACCTGTATACTCAACGACATTCAATTTTGCACACCTTTTTTCAACATTTTTGAAGCGCTGTCATTGGACAACGCAGGATTGTCATGGTGGCAGACGCGGTCTTTGATGTTTCTAATAGTACAAAAATGGGTATTAATAATGTCTGCCACATAAACAAGTCATACAGATATTACGGCACTCAGCTCCCTAACTAATTCGCCAAGTCTTTACTAGCCGTATAACAATTTAGATTGCGTCACGTGGCGGTAATCCGAGGCAATGTCCATAGTAAATTATCGTAACTTGTGTCCTTGCCGCCAGATGCTGAGTACACTGAAATTTATTCGCCCGCGATAACGGTTATAGAAATAAACAATTGAGAAAACGGTGTAATCATTTATCTTACTTCACTAGGTAATACTTGTTTTGTTGTACAGTTGCGATTGAAAATCCTAAATGGCGATGAAATAGAATAAGGTTATGTGCAAACAGTGTATCGGTTTACTGTATAATATATTTTATTATTTTATTAGTCCACTTTGAAAATCACCGTGGGAATGGGAATATCGAAATAAATCGCCAGCCATTCAATCTTTGAAGCATTATTGAACGAATTTAGGTAATTATTAATTTCAGTTTGCAACCCTTCCCAAGGTTGGGATATTTTCATCAAGAGAAAGCACTTCCAGTACGTCATATTTCTAATTTCTTTTCTTAAACACCATTTCAGAAATAGTTGAACATCCCACGTCGAATCATTTCGGAACAAACGTGATTATGATCGTGATAGAATTCATTAATAATTTTAGATACAGCACAGCACACAGTTAGTAGCTCATTACGCACGGTAAGCTAAACGCACAGTTTGAATAATACTATTTAACTTAATAGTAATACAACCTTAACAAATGAAGATATCACAATGTAACATGATTGGACACATCAAAATACTATACAAATACTATATACAGTATGTCTTGAAGAGTTGGCAACAAATGGAAAATTTGTAAATATTAATTTGATGAGAAGAACTTATTCTTCATGAAAAGTTCTGCAAGGCATAAATTCGAAATCAGTCGAATACCTCTTATAGGACTGGGAAAATTTCATATTTTCATTCTCAGTTCAGAAAAAAATTTATATCTGATATTGATAATAAAGATATATCGATATATATTTCTGCCGATATATCGATACATTGATAATTTTGCACAGATTTAGTCTACAACATTTTTTCCCGTTGCTCACTTGGCCATTGTAATTCTGGCTAATTCATGTACGAAACATCCAGTCTAATATAAGGAAGTAAAATATCCTTTTTCGTCGAACTCTACAAAAAATCACATTTTACGTTCTAATTTCCGAACGAAAAACCGAGTATTAGCGAAGGCAAGTACTTTTCGTCCGCAAACACTTTTAGTCCGCTACAGGGTTGCCAGTTCTACTGAATTGTCAGTAGATCTCCAGATTTGCATTTGATTGATTTATATATTTTGACACTGATTTATTATTATATTTAGCTATCTTCAGTTAATCACTTATAAATTACATGATATTTCAGCACGCTCTGTTCAAACTAATTTTACAAAATAAGTAATAAATGTACATATAGGTACTAATGTTATGTATAAACCAGTGATTCAGATCAAATTCAATTTTTTATACATCCCTGTCATAACAGTTTGTTTCTTACGTTTCAATTTTTTTATTTGTTTTGTACTCTTGGTTGTTCATTTTTACTATTCCTTCCTGTTTTTAATATACTCAAATCTCATAAGTACCTATGTAACTGTAATTTGTGATATTTGTGAGTATTTTTGAATTGAGAGTTAGCAAAATGATTATTATTGTATCAGAATGTGTGTTTTATTTGTTTCTATTTTGTTGGAAATGGGTTACTTTTCTGTTTACTGAAAGAACATAATGTTTTGACGTCATAGGTTTATTTCATTTTCCTTTCTTGGAATTCGTATATAGCATAAAATAGAACTTGAACAGATCTACTGAAATCAACTGTATTTTTGACATGGTATTTACTGATGGAATAATAATCGAATTAATTATTCACGAAATCTGATAGATTTTACGTGTCGGTCGACGTCAGGTCGACAAAAAAATGTAATATGCACCTGGGCGAAAAACTGTCTTATTGTCTCGCCTGATTGCTAGCCTCGGTTGAGGCCTCGGCTATCAATTTGCAGACTTGACTATAATAGACAGTGTTTCACCTTGCCACAAAACTACAGACCAATCAGTTTACTACCAGCACCCAGCAAAGTGATAGAACGTGATAGATACAAAGCAGACTAGAGGAATCCACCACCGATCTTGGCGTTTTACGAAATGAACTGTTTGGCTTTCGAAGCTAACATTCAACGAAACTCCAGGTAACCAGACTTGTCGACTACGCAGCCGTAGGCCTAAATAGAAGACTAGCCACCGGAGTCATATTCCTCGACGTAGCCAAAGCTATTGACCGTGTCTGGCAGTTCTGGCACGATGGACTAGTAGCCAAAATGATGATCCTCAATTATCCAATCCCATTTGTGAAACTGATTGACTCTTATCTACGTGGAAGATCCTTCAGAACCAACACGAGTCCAGAAGTTCCCGACAGACCAATCATAGAAGCAGGAGTGCCCCAGGGAGCAGTACTAAGTCCACATCTATATTCCATATTCACCTGACATCCCAAAAACCAATAGACATTGCACTTTACAGAAAATAAAAATTAATCCAGGAAAAAGCCAAGCCATCCTGATCAGACACATACACCAAAACCCCGTAGGAAAAGTCACCATAGGTGGCCAGAATGTGCAATGGACAAACTCAGCCAAATATCTAGAAGTAGAAATAGGCGGCTCGGTGGTAGAGAGCGTTAAGGCGCTGAGTTCGTATGGGGACTCCCGCCGAGACATAGGTTCGAATCCTAGTTAGGCCATGGATGTTTGTGTTTGTATGTAAACATAACCCCGCACAAGTTTCGACTTATGGGGCGTTTGGTCCTTGTGCTGGGACCAACCAGGTATGCAAAAAAAAATAGACAAGAAGATGACGTTCAAAACCCATGTGGAAGATCGCTTGCGATTAGCCGCTGGAGCCAGAGCTCATCTGTCTCCCCTCATAGGACGCAACAGCCAAATGAGACTGGACTTGAAACTCCCGCTAATGAAGACAGTTCTCCTGCCCATATTGACCTACGCGTCAGTAGCTTGGGGATATTTTGCTCAGTCACACCTGATAAGAGTCCAAAGATTCGAGAACACCACCCTGAGGATGATAGTCAACGCCCCCTGGTTCGTCCGGAACGATGCCATCTTCAGAGATCTTAACCACACCAAGATTCTGGACAAGATGAAAATCCATGCCGTGAAAACGTGAAAACATTCGCGGGAATGGAAAATCACGAGAATCCTCGCGTCAGGGAGGCGACAAACCACGATCCTCGATTCCGGGAAAGGCATAAACGTCCAAGAACCCAACTCTTGGACAGGTAAGCACATTACACAACACACATACACAACACAAACCCCCCCAAGAGAATAGCGGTTGATTCTGGCCCGAAACAATCACGAATTCTCACCCATTTAAATCAAACACAGGAATAGTATATATTTCACGTAATGCAAAATCTTTATGATTCCTATTTTCAAAAACCCAATAAAGCCCAAAAGTCACGGAAACCCCACTAGAAATCAGATTCTAGACGTCAGTCCCTGCGGATTGTCTTGCATTTCAAACGTTTTCACCCCCCAAACAACCGACTACTTTTAATGAACAATCTAAGCAAACTCTGTCTAAATGAACCTTTTTCTTGAGGAAGGAAAATGTCATTCCTGCATAAAAAATTAGACTGCTTTTTCCAAACAATGAACCAAGCAATGAACCTTTTTCCTAAAGAGTGTATTTTTCGAAAAACCATTTGAGCAAATTAAAAAAAAATCGACCCCTGCGTGGGATTCGCAACCACTGTTCCATCCAGATGATTGAAATTAGTAGTATGAAAAAGAAATTCAGTCCGAGCGTCGACACAAACAGTTGACCGCATAGGCCATATACGTTCCCCCACCACACGCTTTATTTCTTGCGTTCTCTCTGCATGCGCTAGTCTGACTACTAACACACTGTAGGTTGGAGGGGGCTCTGATTTTTACAAACTATCCTTATTTCATATGCAATCAGTCAAAAACCTAGTAAATATTCCATTTGATTCTATTAATACGACATGTTAATAAAACCAGTACGACTAATAAAAAATGATTGTTCTTCAATTCCTAGAAAACCACTCAAACAAAAATAAGAGATATTCTAGTGACATACTGAGTATCTGTATGTAAATGCATTCGTAATTCGTAGTATCTTTCAGCTGATATAAATACTAGTGGCGTTGTAATAAACTTCACAAAAGATAAGATTTCCACGAAATTTTTAATAACACATATTTCGCTAACACAGTATCTTCTTCAAGTGAAATACTCGTACAATAATCTGTATTTGACTTGAAAAAGTTACTGTATCTGCGAAACATGTGTTATTAAATTTGTTTCTACTCACATAACTAAAATGGCATTTAGCGTATGGATACGTACCACGCCAAATGATCGATGGATCACGGATGAAGATCTGTGATTTATTAAAAAAATTAAATACGATACCATGGCAACACAATTTCATCAACACATTACCATGACAACACAGTTCTTCAAACACACCTTCAGTCGTTTGAGTCCTGTCCGGCCTGTTAATTGTAGGAACTGTCAACTGTCATTTTCGAATTTTGTTGCAATTCGCGATAGAAAATAAGCGTACGCCACCTGTCGGAGCCGTTGAAAGCTCTCAAAGTGGCATGTTCACTTTGTATTCATTGGTTCACATTTGTTTTTTGTTTGTGCTTATTGGTCGTATCATCAGAACAAACCGCTCAGAAGTGTTCTAGTTGCTGCCGTCAGGTGGGGCGACGTGTTATTTTCTATCGCGAATTGCTGACGGTGACAATCAGAATTATTCAAACAATTTCTGTCTCTATTAGTATTCTTCATTAAAAATGTATGCGAAATGATGAAAATGAAATCGAAGATAATGTTTTAGGTACTTGCGGATTTCCAAGAACTCTGTGTAAAAATGAAGCTCTCATCTTTGTGGGCAATTTATTCTATGCTAAGCATAACATTGAACGTAAAACACAATATTTATGTGAGGAAAAAATATGCGAAGTCATCTGCATTTTGAAAGGAACGTCAGAATATGGATACAAACCTGAGAAATCGAAGACACCTCAGCAAATCGAAAAGTTTTCATCTACTACGTCGGATGAAATCTTGTTCACAAAGGTTAGTAAACAAGCCATTTTAATAGAAATTCATGTATCCTATGGACTGGACACATCTATAACCAATATAACTTATACCTGTCTCGTTGGTTGCATGCAGTTGTATGTATTATGTTCTCAATTCCCATTTTCTTCGAATTATTTTGTAGGTTAGCAGGTAGGTTAATCAAATTTTCGGAATCATGGGATCTTGTCGAAGAGAAGAATAATGAGTTCGTAATAAAAGTATAGTATTCAACGCGTTTAAAAAACTCTTCTAAACACTCGTTTATTAAGCACGAGCGCAGCAGAGCGGAGCGAGTAGATACTTGTTACTAAAATGACGTTCATAACACTCGTTACATAATTATATACAATGGGCGTGTACACCTTAGTAGAACTTTCTACTCAAACCATGTTTATAATGTTCCTTTTATACAGAAATAATGATTGACGACATAATTCGATAGAAAAATTAACTGGAATGTTTTATTTTTGGACATAAATAATAGTACCTTCTGAAAACTGACCCTCTTATGACGTAGAAACCTCATCTCGCCATAGTTAAAAGAAAATACCAAACGCCCGACGGAGACTGAGGCAACTGATATATTAATTCTTTCAATAGTCTTGTTTCAGTATTAGGGTTTTGACGTCACCTCATCGCCTCGTTTTCAGAGGTCCAAAAAATCGGGGATTTCAATAATTTTTTTAAAAACGTAGGGAGCTCACAGCAAGAAACGGTTTGCGGTGGTGAGCTAGTTTGGGTGAGTTCTATCGAATTATGAAATGAAATTTTTTTGTGATATAAGCCCATTGTGGGAATCTTACTGTTTGTGAATTTAATTACATTTACTTTGAATCTCCATGAAGTAACGGCCGAGTCAAATCAAAACCAGTTGCCTTGTTAGGGCAATATTAATGTTTACATAAACTCCCTGTATGACCTCTCGTTACGGCAAAACGTAATCTATTATGTGACTGACAGCCAACAGTGCCAACATTGCTGAATATTATCTGTTATTATACTAGTAATCTAAACGGGTGTCTTGAATGAACTATCTGATACCTGTGCTGATACGCACGAGCATATTTGGGATTACCTTTCGTGTGCTCCAAAAAATCAGGTATTAATTGGAAAATTCTTCATAGGATATGGAAGAGTGTTCAGTTTCATGGGCGAAATGAGAAATCTCTGTAGTTAGTCGAAAGATTTTCAAGTAAAAACGAAAAAAAAAAAAAATCTCTCTATACTACAAATGTTGGTGTGTAAGTAGGTATCAAAGAGTTCACTCAAGACACCCGTTATTACTGTCACATGATAGATTGAATTTTGTCGTAACGATAGCTCATACAGGGTGTTGGTAAACATAATTTTACGTTCATTTTCAATTTCAATGTCCTGTATTTCGAAACGAAGCTTCTTACAAACGTTTGTTGGAAATGTTCTTCTTCAAATACGATCTTCTAACGATTGTCAAAGTTCTGCTACTATAAAGTGGACCAAAAATCACAATCTGAAAATGCGCCGATGGCAACTTTTTTTATGATTGAGTTAATTCGTTACACAGTATTTTAATGTAGATATTGTGCCTATTTTCCGAAAATGGGGGTTTATCGAACCTTTCCACAGATAATTCTAATCTTTCAGGTTGGGAAAGTAGGATATATATATAAGTTAGGCAAGCCAAGGTTAGTTTATTTCATTGTACCAGTATTTCACTTGATGAAGCTACTGTGTTAGCAAAACATATCGTGTGGAAATCTCATCGTTTGTGAAGTTTTTACATTTGCTATGAATTTCCATCAAGTAACGACCGAGTCAATTCAAAATATATCCAAGAACTTATAACCTCAAAAAAATTTAAAAAAGGCCAACACCTACCTCCACAGGAATTTCCTTTCGTGTGCTCAAAATGATAAAAAAGCATCTTACTGAATACAATATGTCTCATGAAATTTGGTTTCTTTAATCATTCCCACTAAACTTTCCATCTTGCAAGCGGGTGGAATCTTTGAACTCAATTTTGAAGTAGAAATCTTCAACCGATTGAGCTGAAATTTTGTATACACGTTCAGTTTGGATGACAATGCACGATAAGGTGTGTCACGTTATTTTAAATCCAATATGGCAGACTATCCAAGATGGCGGATTAGCTATTTTTGATATACTTCTACAATATGGGTATCAAATGAAAAGGTTCGTTGAGAGTAACTCGAAAAATGATGTGACGTCATTCTAAATCGAATATGGCGGACCATCCAAGATGACGGAATGGTCATTTTCAATCTACTTCTACAATATGGGTATCAAATGAAAGGGCTCGTTGAGAGTAATTCGAAAAATAATGTGACGTTATTCTAAATCCAATATGGCGGACCATCCAAGATGGCGGAATAGCTATTTTTAATATACTTCTACAATATGGGTATCAAATGAAAAGGCTCGTTGAGAGTAACTCGAAAAATGATGTAACGTCATTCTAAATCCATTATGGCGGACCATCCAAGATGGCGGAATGGTCATTTTCAATATACTTCTACAATATGGGTATGGTATCAAATGAGAAGGCTCGTTGAGAGTAAATCTAAAAATCCAGCTAGCGATAACTAAAAATTAAAAAATAAATTAAAAGTAAGAAAAATCTTTTTAATAAAAAGCTTTCATTTAAACGCTCTAAAAAGAAGAAAATAAAATTTTTCTTAATACTTTTAACTATCAACTTATAACCTCATTATACACAATTTATATGATCATAAAAGATTGTCGCGATGATCAATATTTAATTAAATTGTAATTTCAAAAATTTTATCTCAGCAGATTTTACATAATTAATAAATACTAATTCATTCACACAAGTGAATTGCGCGACAAACTTTTATGATCATATAAATTGTGTATAATGAGGTAATAAGTTGAATTTTATTTTCTTCTTTTTAGAGCGTTTAAATAAAAGCTTTTTATTAAAAAGTGTTTTTTTTACTTTCCATTCATTTTCTAATTATACTTATGATTTTGGCAAAATAACTCCTCCTAAAGTTTTCAACTAAACGAACTGATGTCATTTTTGAGAAAAATGAGTACAGTACAAACGAATTTAGAGCTAATTTTTGCTCAGATTAGTTCATTTGCTTCTCCTGAAACATTCGTACATATTACATAATAGTATTATTAATGAAACAGGCGCCTGATAAACACTATTTACATAAAAGGAACATGTTGTCTAACTCTAATTACTTCTTTTGGTGTACCTAGTGATATTTTATTCAACCCACAAGGGAAATTATCCATGAACTTTGACGTTTCATTCTGTAACAAATCACGACAATCAGAACTACCAAACTGAATATCTCAATCAAAACCTTATATTTTCATGTATCAGTAAGAATTTTAGAAAATACAAACATAGCTCCCTGAAGGCCCCTCCGATAAACTCAGTGAATATCAGTGATTGTGGTTTGTACTTGCCACTTTTCTCTCATCTCAATCTCAATCTCAATTTTAATCTTTTTGGTGGTTAGTTGTTGGTTTAGTTCATTGTATCTCTGTTCAATGTGTGAGGGATACATAAAATGCTTCTCTGCAAGAACGAAACATTTCTGTTGACCTAATTAAAATTAAGTTATATTTGATAAATAATATTTGTCTCCATTCATATTGCTGGGAAGAAATCACTCAAGTCCAGAAGGGTGTGTTTTGAATAGATTTGGCATAGAAAAAAACATATTTTGCATAAACAATATCTCAGTGAAATTAACTTATTTGTTGATACGGCTCCTAAAGTGATACTGCTCTATGCTGGATCGGCACATGAAAATGAATGAAAAAAAAAATCGAGCTATACTTGAACGTTGCTATGGTTAAATCATAGAAATCATCCATTTTTCTCAAAGTGGTCCAATTGATTTTAAAGAAAAAACAATGAAAATCCCAAAGTCTGTCGACCACAAAATCATTTAATAAGCGACGTGTTACTAGTTTCGGCCACAGGCCATCATCAGACACAAAATTGATGTAATATATGAGTACCTTATAACATATTGAGAAAAAATTGTCTCAATATGTTATAAGGTACTCATATATTACATCAATTTTGTGTTTGATGATGGCCTGTGGCCGAAACTAGTAACACGTCGCTTATTAAATGATTTTGTGGTCGACAGACTTTGGGATTTTCATTGTTTTTTCTTTTTCGTTGCTATGGTTCTCTGTTTATCTAATAAGTAGAAACATGACTTTGACTCTGAAAGTAGTACGATGATACAGATTACTGAGTCGACAGGTGGATTTGTTTGGACGTATCTATCAATATGAAGTGAATCTATTCATACCGAAATAACTTGACGAAAAGTATGCGAAAAGCGCAGACGATATAATTGCCAAAACGTGGATACGATGGTATGCCATTCATGTCGGGAAGCACGCAAGCAATGCAGCAATACTCCAGGCATTTTAGAAAAAAATCAGTACGGCACAGAATAATAATTATATATGCTGGCATATTGGTCTCATTAATTTTCCAGTTTTGTATGCTTAGTAACTAAAGAAAATCTGTTAAAAATGCGAAATTCCCCTGAACTTGGAAAATAACATTAGTAAAGTATTCAAATTATGAGAGAATCAGTCTCATATGATTGATACATTGGGAAACCTATTATATTTCTGGCATATCTTGGAATGAATACAGCAAACAAACACTTTCAACCTTTAATGGATCATTATTCAAAATTGTTTTCAAATAAATACGAAAATTGCGAAAATATTCCGTGAGGACACTGCCATTAGATTAGAAGCCTTTATCGTTGGAATGTTATCGAGTCATTAGAACAAAAATGTATTGATGAATAAACAAGGTCCGTTAAGGTTGAGATACCTTCTGACATTCATGAATGAAAATGTGAAAGCATCAGTCATCGGTCATCAGAAAAACAACCGAAGACAAAAAAATGCGCAGAATGCCCATTCACATACATTCTTAGCTACATAATATGAGTTATTGATTATAGGTTCAGTTCAGGTTTCAATACTTGCGAAATATTGTTGAATCATGAATTTATTGGTATGATGGGAGCAGAATTTATAGATTCCAAACTAGCATCCTATCAGTCTATGTGGTGAGTGCTGTCACTCACTTGGAAGGATGTAGACAGATGTGTCTAAATGTTTCCACCACTATGTTGTCTTTCATCCAAGTGATTCCAACCAACCTTCAGACAATGGGCGTGTACACCTCAGTAGAACTTTTAACTCAAACCATGTTGATAATGATTCTTTTATACATAAATAATGATTTACGACATAATTCGATCGAAAAATTTACTGGGAATATTTTATTTTTGGTCATAAATAATAGTACCTTCTGTCAATGCGATATATAATGGACTGTAATTTGTGTCTTTAAGCGGCAATACAGGATAGGCACTTATCACTCACCGTTTGATTCCTCGTTTCTTTTACTTCCAAATGGTGTAGCAGGACTGGCGGCGGTACCGCCTGATGAAGCTCCTTGCTTATCTTGTGGGTATAATGTTTATCACAGGTGAACACTATGATTGTATCACTCAATTCACTGTAATAGGGGGTGAAGTTATAAGTAAATTTTAATTGAATTATTTTCGAGATTATTCTGGAGCAGGTCACACTCGTTTTTTCCCGAGTACCGAGATGATCGAGACCACACACTTTTCGTGACTCTCTCGTCACATGACCACGTCAGGAGCGACAGTACACTATCCTGTGATTGGTCACGCGCAATATTGGAGGTAATTTTCAATATTAAGTGAACTCTCTGGCAGGATTTACTCGACAGGAATTCATATATAGATCGGGACGAAACATTCCGCCCATCTAAAATTTAGAGAAATTTTACAAAAAAAAAAAAAAACCTAGATTATTTTGAATTATGGACAAGCACGAACAATAATCATTAACAATGAATTTACATTGGCAATGGGCATAATTTTGTAACAGGGCGTTTCAATGTTCCCTTGGCGGTTTTAACAGTTACCACTCTGATAATTGAATCTGCGCCAGGATGGACCTCTAAAACGCGCCCCAAATGCCACTTCAGTGGAGGGGAAAGTTCATCTTTCAATAAAACGAGAGTACCCTGTTCAATGGGAACAGAAGGATCGGTCCATTTGGATCTCTGTAAAAGGGTATGGAGATACTCTCGGTGCCACCTCGCCCAGAAATCTTGATGTAATCTCTGGACGAGCTGCCACCGAGATAGCCTAGACAACTTGATGTCGGTCAAATCTGGTTCCGGCAATGAGTTGAGCGGTGCTAAGGTCAAGAAATGACCAGGGGTCAAGGCTGTACAATCATTGGGGTCTGAGCTGATTGGCCCGATGGGTCTAGAATTCAGAACTGACTCTATTTGAGACAGTGTGGTTGAAAACTCTTCATAAGTCATGAGTTGGTCTCCAGATATACGAAGAAGGTGAGACTTCACGGACTTTATTCCCGCTTCCCACAAACCACCCCAATTTGGTGATAGTGGAGGAATTCTGTGAAAAGTAATTGCTTCAGTTTCAGCAGCCTGCTGCATTGCTAGAGAGACCTGAGTAGACGCCCCAACAAAGTTCGTTCCTTGATCACTATATAAATGTTGACATTGTCCCCGCCGTGCAATAAAACGACGTAGGGCACCAAGAAATGTATCCGTTGTAAGGTCAGAAGCGAGCTCTAGGTGAATTGCCTTGGTGGACATACACACAAAAAGACATATATATGCCTTTTGCACCTTGGCACCACGGGTGCGACCTAGTGTGATAGAAAAGGGTCCACCATAGTCAACACCAGTTCGAAAAAAGGGTTTTACTTGAGAGACGCGTATTTCTGGGAGATTGCCCATCGGTGGTTGGCGAATAGGAGGGTTTATACGAAAACACTTGAGACAATGAGATATTACCTTGCGAATTGTTCGTTTGGGTGCTAGAATCCAGTATCGTTGGATAAGGAGATGATGCAAGGTTTGAAAACCGGGATGTAAGAATTTTTTATGGGTATACTCGATCACGAGCTGAGTGAAGCGATGTGAACTGGGAAGAAGAGCAGGGTGCTTCTGTTCGAAAGATAGTTTTGAGTAGACCAACCGTCCACCCACCCTCAGAACACCCTCTTCGTCAATGAAGGGGCTGAGTTTTCGAAAATATTTGGGAAGAAGTCCTTTGTTTTGAATCAGATTGATCTCATGAGAAAAGGACTCACCTTGAGTATATTTCAGTAGAGCTGATCTAGCCTGTTCGAGATCAGACTGATTCAATGGACCCGTTAGAGAAAGATGATTCTTGTGGTTACGGCTATTATAGATGAAACGGAGAACATAGCAAAGAATTCGTTCAATCTTGAGTAATGCAGAGAAACGGTTCAATAAATATTCCATGGGATTAATTTCCTGAGTGGTGACACAAACGACCTTCCGATGTTCTTCATCTGTGAAGAAAATATTTTCCGAAGCATTGTGAAATGATGGAGGCCAGTTATCATAAGGAAGTCGTAGCCAGGTTGGCCCCGCCCACCATAAAGAGTTTGCGATAAGCTCAGAAGGAAGAAGACCCCTCGATGCGGGGTCAGCAGGGTTGTCTTCAGATGAGACGTGATACCAAAGAGATGGAGGAACCCTTTCTTGAATCGTAGTCACCCTATTCGAAACAAAACAATTCAAAGTATGAGGGCTGCTACGTATCCACGCCAACACTGTCGTAGAGTCTGAAAAAACCATGATTTTATCAATTTGGAGTTTTCCTTCGAAGATATCGGAAACATATGATATTAATTCTGATAGTAACAGAGCGCCGCATAATTCCAATCGGGGTATCGAAATGGTTTTCAGAGGTGCTACTCTAGATTTAGCACAGATTAGATGAGAAGTTATAATTTGATTAGAATGTACTACTCGGAGATACGTGACTGCAGCATATCCCACTTGACTGGCATCAGAAAATCCAATCAGTTGACAGGAAATTGTTGTCTTTGAAACAATGAGACGGGGTACCTGAATTGAGGAAAGGTGACGAAATTCAGATTTGAGCTTAGACCAACGTTGTATTATACTAGTGGGAGGTTGACTATCCCAGTCAATTCCCAGGGTCCACAGATCTTGCATTAAATGTTTAATATATAAAACCAGGGGGGTGAGGAGGCCAATTGGGTCGTAAATGCGTGCCAGCTCAGATAGAATTGACCGTTTAGTGCACGGTTTATCCAGAGGATTAACGTGATACGAAAAGACATCAGTTGAGGGATTCCATTGAAGACCTAAAATTTTTATAGTAGAATCAGCTACATCATCAAGAAGGAGTGGTCGAGTTTGGAGAGAGGAGAGTGGTAAATGTGATAACAGTTGCGGATTGTTGCTTGCCCACTTACGTAGTTCGAAGCCCCCTCGGCTAAGAACCTCAACCAAATTCTTCTGGATTTCAAGCGCGCTCTCAACAGAACTCGACCCTGAAACTACGTCATCAACAAATACGTCATGAGAAAGAATGTGTGAAATAACCGGAAAGTGAGATTCATTATCTTGAGATAGCTGATGAATTGTTCTAATTGCTAAATATGGACTACAACTAAGTCCATAGGTGACTGTGTTTAAGCAATATGTTTGGATGGGATCTGATTCAGAAAAGCGCCAAAGAATCCTTTGATAATTTTGGTGTTGGTTAGCGACGAGAATTTGCCTATACATTTGTTTTATGTCGGCAGTAAAACAAACAAGATGGAGTCGGAATCTGGTTAAAATATTCACAAGATCAGGTTGCAACTTCCTACCAGGCAAAAGACAATCATTCAAAGAGAGGTTGTTTGAACATTTTGAAGATCCATCAAATACCACCCTCAATTTGGTGGTGGAGCTGTCGGGTTTTAACACACAATGGTGGGGTATATAATAGGAGAATGGGGTATAAAAATCATCATCATAAATCTTAGTCATGTGACCAGCAGTGAGATAGTCGTTCATAAAGTCACGGTATTGTTCATATAAGGGGCGATTCCTCATCAAACGGCGTTCTAGGGAATTGAAACGACGTAAAGCAATTTGTTTAGAGTCTTCAAAGGTGGGTTCTTCATTACGAAACGGGAGAGTTACTACGAACCTGCCAGACGAAGTGCGAGTTACTGTATCATCATAAATTTGATCAGCGATGAGTTCGTCGGGGGATGAGATAATTGTTGAGGGGATTTGTTCGAGTTCCCAGAATTTTTTCACCAAATTTTCCAAGTGGGAAGTCGAACAGGAGGTCAGGAAACTATGTGTTTCCAACTGTGATGGGGTACCAACTTTACCCATTATGATCCAACCGAAAATTGTTTCGAGTGCCACCGGTTCATCCAATGAAATAGGTGGACTACCTCCCTTAATTATGTACGCAAAAATGTCAGCTCCTAATAACATTTCGACAGGGCTAGAGATGTTGAAATTGGGGTCAGCTAATTTGAGGTTAGAATATTTAGAAAACTTATCTATGGATATATTAGAGCAAGGCATATCAGAACAGATTTGTGGTAAAATAATCAAGTCAATATCCAAAACAGGGTCAATACTTCCCTTTGGCTTGATACTACATGAGACTCCTTGATTTGCATGAGAGGTTATTTGCCCAACACCCCGTATTTTGATCGATAAGTCCATTCTAGACAATCCCAATTTATCGCAACATCTTGAACTTATGAATGAACACTGGCTAGCACTATCTAAGAGTGCTCGTACAGGCTGATATTTTCCACGAGAATCCAAAACCTCAATCATGGCCGTGGAGAGCAATATTGTACTCTGAATATTAGAAAACATACTAACAGGAGCATTATTAGAAGCGTTTTGAGAATTTATGTGACCTTCACATTGATTAGGATTATGGGGGGAGGAAACTCCTGAAGTACTTGGAGAAGTGTCATGACGAGGGTCTGGATTCACACTATTATCAAAATGTAATAATGAGTGATGAGGTAACGAGCATTTTTTGCATAAAAAACTTGATGAACAAGTAGAGGCTGTATGCTTTGACCCCAAACAATTTGTACACCATTTTTTTGTTTTTACTAAAGCATACCGATCTTTTGGTGAACGAGATAAAAATGAATTACAATTATAAATGTGGTGTGTTTTATTACATAACTGGCAATTATTAGTCGATGGAACCGAGTTAACCACAAACGAAGAACTTGGTTTAAATTTCAAAGATTTATTCGTGTTATAAGAGAATGACTGTTTGAATTTAGAATTATCGGGTTTATATTTTGAAGTACTCGGGCTCGACAAAGCCACATTATCCATTGCACTGCACTGTCTCTCAAGAAACTCCATGAGAATGTTGAAGTAACCGGGAGAACCTAATTTGGAGGAACATTCAAATTCAAATCGAGTTTGTGTATCTGAGTCGATTCTATCGAACAACATGTTAAACAAAATGAAATCCCATTGTTTTACTGGAAATGCTAGATTTTCTAATACTGCCAAATTTTCATTGAATGTATCTAAAATGTGACGCAATGCTTCAAGATTATCAGTTACATTAATTTTTCTTGTACCTTCAATTGAGTGCCAGTGTGTTGATGCTATCAATCTGACGTTTTCATACTTTTTTTTCAATGCGTTATAAGCAATCATATAATTTGATCCAGTTAGTGGTGTGCATTTCACGATAGATAAGGGATGACCCTTTAGAGAGGCTAATAAATAATTAAATTTGTCTATATGGGCTAGTGAATCATTATTATGAATGGTAGAATTAAACATGTCAATGAAAGTTTGCCATTCCTTCATATTACCATCAAAAACAGGGAGCTCAAGTTTAGGGAGTTTAATATTATTTTTAGTAACGGTGTTCGTGTCAGGTGGAGGGTTTTCATCAAACATTTGAGAATAAATTGCTTGAATGTGATAAAAATCTTTATCAAAGGTAGAAAAAAGTTCATGATGCGGTGCTAAATCAGGATTATCCTGAGTTGAAATTAATGTGATGATACCCTCATGAATTACCTCAAATTTTGAAGCAATACTATTTATATACTTATAGCGACATTTGAAATTGGTATGAACATTTGCATCAGTCAAAGACAATTCTGCAATTCGTTTCAATTCAGCCATTTTTATCAATTCTGTTTCTCTTTGAGCAAGATACCCTTTCAGTCTACGCTGTTCTTGAGTCATTATGAAAAGTGAACGCGCAACCAAGGCGACTGACTGATGAAATTTTACGAAAAATCAAATGTGAAGTGTGTAGGTAAATACCTCGGTTAATACCTAATTACTCTAGTTATTGATAAACTTGATGAAATTGAGAATAATAATTCGCAAAGACGCATGAACGGAATGATAATTAATATATTATGGGTTACTTCATTACCTAAATCGGCGAAGTACAGAATTTTGAGAATATATCGAGAGCGAATCCGAAATCAAAACAAACAAATCGAATTCATAGACCCGGCTAATATTGACGGTCCAAGAAAGAGAGAGACGACGCGATTCATGTGACTTGTGCGAATTCGAAATCCACCGTGGCGCGAGATACCTTTGCGATGATACCTGAATGGAAGTGCGCTAATTATATGCGCGCACGGTACTAACAGGAATACCGTACCGAGATTAATGGCTGCCAAAGAGTTGACCTATTAAAAATTTAAATAATTGAAAATAACACGAAAATTTACTGTACTCTGAAACATTGAAAATTGATTCAAAAAAATCCGGCTCGAAGGACCAAATGTCAATGCGATATATAATGGACTGTAATTTGTGTCTTTAAGCGGCAATACAGGATAGGCACTTATCACTCACCGTTTGATTCCTCGTTTCTTTTACTTCCAAATGGTGTAGCAGGACTGGCGGCGGTACCGCCTGATGAAGCTCCTTGCTTATCTTGTGGGTATAATGTTTATCACAGGTGAACACTATGATTGTATCACTCAATTCACTGTAATAGGGGGTGAAGTTATAAGTAAATTTTAATTGAATTATTTTCGAGATTATTCTGGAGCAGGTCACACTCGTTTTTTCCCGAGTACCGAGATGATCGAGACCACACACTTTTCGTGACTCTCTCGTCACATGACCACGTCAGGAGCGACAGTACACTATTCTGTGATTGGTCACGCGCAATATTGGAGGTAATTTTCAATATTAAGTGAACTCTCTGGCAGGATTTACTCGACAGGAATTCATATATAGATCGGGACGAAACACCTTCTGAAAAGAGACCCTCTTATGACGTAGAAACCTCATCTCGCCATAGTTAAAAGACAATACCAAACGCCCGACGGATACTGAGGCAACTGATATATTAATTCTTTCAACTGTGATCTCGCGCTAATTCACTCTGTCAGAAATCATGTATGATTCATCTCTGTCTGGAATAGTCTTGTTTCAGTATTAGGGTTGTGACGTCATATCATCGCCTCGTTTTCAGACGTCCGAAAAATCGGGGATTTAAATAATTTTTTATGAAACGTAGGGAGCTCACAGCAAGAAACGGTTTGCGGTGGTGAGCTAGTTTGGGTGAGTTCTATCGAATTATCAAATAAAAATGTTTTGTGATATAAGCCCATTACCTTAGGGCCATACTGGTGAAGACATATGCATACTAGAGTGTCTCAAACATGAGAGGTAAATCACGCCAATATCGGGTACACCAGACTTCCTTTGTCGAAAGAATTCCCGGGATTCCTGGAACTACCCAAGGAATTCCTTGGACTACTCAAAGAATTCCCGGACTTCCTGAAAAATACCCGGAATTCCCAAAGACTATCTGGACCACCCAAGGAATTCCCGAAACTCCCAAGGAATTCCCGGACTTCCCAAAGAATTCCCACACTTCCCAAAGAAGTTCCAGACTTCCCAAAGAAGTTCCAGGCTTCCCAAAGAACTTCCGGACCTCCCAAAGAATACCCGGACTTCCCCAGGAATTAAAAAATTTTCTAAAATTTGTTCTATCCGTCATTCGGTTGCCCCCTTACGAGCAACCCTCAAAAGTCTTCGAAAGTCTTGTGCGAGCAAGGAATGACGGAATGAGGATATTAACTTCCGTGGGTCTTAGTGACCTTCGCTACGCATCGGGCATCAAACTTTACACGCGGTAGAAAGTAGATAATTTTGATCCCTTGATATACAGGGTGTCCGGAATGGTAATTTCGTAAATGATAGGGCTGATAGAGTGAGCCAAAATAATATAAGTACTTCATGTAAAAAAAATATCTATTGCATTTTGTTAGGAAGTTATTGACCTTGTATGCAAGTCCGTACATATGCATACTCATAATGACTAAGCTCATTCATGGTTTTACCTACCAAAGAATTAAATACTATCATATTATATATATATACATATCATATTAAGCATCATTACAGAAACTATGGGTTCCACAGTCCTCTAACAAGAATGGTAAGGAAGGCAAATGATGTAGATTTGAACTACTTCGACATACCCTTATCTACTTTCAGACTTGAACTAAAAAAATACTTGGCTCGGTGATACTAGACGTTTGTATGTGATTGATCTCTCATCATAATAAGAGTTTTTATAATTTTGTGTAGTACCTATAATATGTATTTTTTTTTTCTTATAATATTTGTAGAACCACTGTTTTTAAGTAGGAGTGTTAATGTCCCTTTAGTGAGTTAGCATTTGTAGGAATATTTTAAAGACTGCAAATATTATTTATCGTTTCAAGATTTTACTTACAGTGATGAAATGGATATTCCCGTGAATAAATGAATAAATAAATACTCACCGTTAGAGCTCTTCAGGTCCCGATGTATCAACGAAATGGGCGCCCGGCAATGCAGATAGTCCATGCCCCGCGCTATCTGTATGGCCCAATCGACCAGCACGTCGGGCCTGATATTCCTGCCCGCCAATACCCTGTTCAACGAGCCGCCCCTGCAGTATTCGAGCACGAGATACAAGTTCGACTCCTGCAGGCACACCCCCTCCAGTGACTCTTTGACGACAAATAGAGGCTTATGCCAAATCTTCAGCAGTCCCAACTGATCAATTTCAATAATTCGCCAAAAGATGACTTACCCTCAATCATAGTGAACAACCAAACTATCAGATGTTCAACAACAGCAAAAATCTTGGTGTCCATCTAGATAATGAACTCAACTTCAAACATCACACTAAAAGTATTAAGAGAAAATGCATAAAAAGAGCAGAACATTTGAAAAAACTGATCACCAAGAAAAAACGAATCAATGTGAAAACCACAGCTATATCTACAAAATGAGTTGTTTGTTGTCTCATTTTAGAATAGGCTCATCCTACATATACCAACTACAGAAGACCATCATTGAGGAACTTGGAAATTGCGGAAACGTCAAGTCTTTGAAACTATTATAAAAATCAGGCACGCCAGATACCCACTTCAAAATCCTTTGAACAAGTTCTTATAGGAACTGACAAGCACACAACACATCTCAGGAACTATATCCCGTCTCACAAAAGAGTTCGCCCACAAACAATGTAACATGGAGTTGAGAGCTCCAATAGTACTTAGAAGGTACCTATACCATCAACGAACATACTACCTAGCTCGAACCGTTTATCAGTGCTTGACCGACTTGTAAGAGGACTGAAGAATGAGGACTCCATACAAGAAGTTTCCAATCAATGATTTTGTATTTTCCTCAATGCATCCTAATTGATAACCCTCGTATCTTGATATGCAATAATCATATCCCATAATACCATTTCAATTTATTGGGAAGAAGGAATTTGGTTGGTAGCCTTCTAAACATTTTGTATTTCTGCTTTTCATTTTGCTTTCATAGATGGTAGTAGGAAAAAAGCTATCAGGTACTCACCGTTAGAGCTCTTCAGGTCCCGATGTATCAACGAAATAGGCGCCCGGCAATGCAGATAGTCCATGCCGCGCGCTATCTGTATGGCCCAATCGACCAGCACGTCGGGCCTGATCTTCCTGCCCGCCAACACCCTGTTCAACGAGCCGCCCCTGCAGTACTCGAGCACAAGACACAGGTTCGGCTCCTGCAGGCACACCCCCTCCAATGACACGATGTTCTCGTGGCACAGCAGGCAGAAGAGTTTCGCCTCTTTGACGACGTTGTCGAGCGTGACGGAGACGTCGAGGTCAGGGTCCTGGCGCGCCGCTTTCACCGCCACCTCGCGGCTGCGCCACACGCCGCGGTACACCTTCGAATTTATAATTGGAAAAATGTTCAGATCATTGTCTGCTGACTATGGAGAGAAAAAAACTAGTGAGATGTAGTATCTGGTCTGCTCAAACAAGGAAAATCACCTACAGGTTCCTGTGGCCGACACAGTAGTGCCGCCATACGGTCAACTAGAGGAAACACTTATTTCAATTGTTTTCCTGTCAAACCTACATAACCTTGAAAATCGTAAACGAGTTGAGCAACTCCCTCAGCGATGCTCTCGGCAGTCTCGGCCGGCGGCGCAGTATGTTCAGTGACTTTTGAGTTCAGTATCAGGACATAGTCACTCAGTAACTCGAAAATTAAAAAAATCATTCCTTCTCAAAATGGTTGCTACAGACACTACAATAGTCCCCAATTTCGTAATGTTCAACACCTAAATTAAATGAAAGGTAGAATTAGTAGTATGGATTATTAGCTTTTGATCAGGGCTCTGATTATCTTACTTGTAATGAACCTGTAACACTCAATACAGAATGTATCGACATATGTCGCAAAGAAATATCACTTGGAAATATATTAATAGAGACGGTTTCACACTTTCTGGTAGGAACAACTCAACTGAGCTATAGAGCAGACCAGTAGTTACAGCTCACTAGATTTTTTTCTCCATATTTAGCAGACAATGGTTCAGATATATCACATTCACTAATCCAAACGCTTGTATTTATACAGCGCATCTCACGGTCAATGGTACCTTGACGGGTCATTGGATTATTCATGTCAAAATGGGACATTTCCTTTGTTTCAACCAATATCAATGTTTAATTCTAGACAATCATTTGGTATCATACTGATAATTTGTTATTAGCAAATTACAGCAATAAGTTTTTCACATTTGGATCTTTGTTTATTAAGGGTCCATAGACTGCGTTCTTGGTAGGCTGTTTTGTTAGACAAAAAAGTCTGTTGGAACAATATGCTATTAGACAATTGAGGTTAACTTTCAATAAGACTCAACTTTTAAATGTTCACTTTGCTGCTGTATATCCCGATATTTCTTAAAATATTGCCATTTGGGGATGTTCGTCAAAACAAAGCAAAATATTTGTCTAGCAGAAAAGGGTCATACGGCTCATATATGGAATAGACTACAGATGACCTTGTAGGCAAATAATTATTATTCCATCTGAGGTAGGCACTCAACGAGATGGGGAAGAATTTGACAAAAGCGATATTGGTATATCCTCAGGTATACATTGAGAAGTTGAAATTCCGTGTTCCTCAGATGATGGAATTCCTTCATCTGAAGTAGCTGCTAGAAGTCAAGGAGTCATGGATAGCGACAATAGCAACAGCCTTGACGACAACGTGCCGCTTTCAGTACTTTTTCTCAAGAAACCAATAACTTTAAAAAATTAAGGAATTAGAAAAATTGGAGAAGTCCAAGTAGACAAGGCCAAGGAATTACATGGATATCAGTAATAAGTATGACAGGCAGAACCTAGGGTTAGGAGAGATTACAAAAAATGGTAGTGGATGTAAAGAACGATAGTGTAGTTCAGACCTTGGAGAGATTGTTTGATGAAAACGTTGAGTAATCAAACCCTTATGCCTCACAAAAAAATAACCATAGTTTTGTGGTAACCGAGGCCGATATAAAAATCAGGATAGAAATACTGCTGCTTGTTGGCAGTTACCCGCGAGAACCCATGCACCGTCAACGCTTCAGGTGAAGTTTCGGTACCATTAGTTGCTTCCAGTATGTCTACAAATGAATTTCAAGAAATAAAGAGTTACATTCTCTTCTCTGACAATACCCAACTGGATTGTGATGCAATTTCAAAATATCAAACACTTTTTTGTAGCATTAAAAATTTTGAGTTTTTTTCTATGCACCCTCCCATCGTACTCATTTGAATACACCAATTTTTCTCAAGACCCTGCCAGAAATATTTCTTCTCAATATTTTTCCAGTGTTTGTGTTACTAGGAAGGGCTAGTTATTAGAAAATACCTATGAATATAAGAAAAACATATCCGTGGGAGGTAATGGGTTAATTCATATGAATTAATTCATACCAAACATGTTTTTCTCTCACCTTGCCGAAGCCGCCGACGCCGATGACCTCTTCGAGTTCCAGCTCGGCAAAGTCGATGCGCACCGGATCAATGTCGGCTATCACGGAATTGACGTGGTCCGTGAAGGGGTGTTGATGCGCGACGAAGTTCGACGGGAAGATGCCGACCTGGAAGAGAAACAGTCGCCGTGAGCGGTCGCCGGCAGTGTTGTCATATTTTATTAAGCAATATATCTTTAATCAGGATTTGATTACAATGTGACATAAATTTAATAATCTATACATTGCATAGCCCCAATTCAAGAAAACCCCTAAGCAGTATAGAATACTGGTATCGGGGAATATAACTAATAAGTAACACATTCTGTCCTATATGTACAATGGATATATCATATACAGGGTGTCCCTCCTGGAACTGCATCGATCAATATATAGAAAACCATAGGTGGGCCGAATTTGAAAATTTGGTAGTTCACTATTGTTGATAAGGGCTATCCGGCTAAAATATTTTGAAGATTGTGGCACTTCCGGTTGTACCAGAAGTGGACCCCAATTCGTTATTTCAAATGGAACACCCTGTATTTTATTGCATTTTTAGATTCAAGAGCTGATTTTATCAATGCATCACACTTGGGATCTAGCGACATTCAATAATTGGAACAGATACAGGGTGATCAGAATTCTGAATCTTGAAGCACCCTGTATTTTTTCCAATTAAATTCCAGTAGATAGTGAATCAAAAGTTAAGATGAGGACATGTAAGCCGTTTTGATCGATAATGAATAGTTTTGATACAAAAAAAATTCCGAAATTGAAAAATCTCGATTTTGAACAACCTATATCTCTGTAATCGTTCCTGTTAGACCCCAAGTGTGATGAATTTTCATTTGGTATTTCCTCAAATGCTTGTGGTATTGAATTATATACATGTATACACCTGTTTATAGGATTATTTAGTGAAACATTTGTTCGAATATTTGGAAGGTATATGTTATTTTGATTTCTTATGTTATAGTAATGTATTTCATTGAGGTTCAAGGAATTTATATTTGTTTTATGTTTGTGATTCACTATTTTGTATGTGTGTTTACATTGCTCCAAACTCAAGATTCCATTCAGTTTGTTTAATTTTGTTGTTTCATATTAAGTATTCGTTGGTGTTAAGTAGTTGATAGAGAATAATATTTTAATAACCTTGTTTAGCAATCTTTGCATTTCTTGAAATGTCGTTTTATTACATGTCCCCCATATCACGATCAGATACCTGAAGATCGACAGAAGGTATGAGTTGTAGATCATGTATTTCACTTCAGAGCTCAGATATTCCCTGTATCTATAAAGTGCTCCAACCATGGGTATAATTTTTTTTAGTCATGTGATCTATGAGCTTCCAGCTCAAATTTTCATACAATATGAGACCTAAATATTTGAAATTGTTAACCTTTTCAACCAGTTTTCCACCTATTTTTATTTCAACGCCACCAATGCTCACATTTTTTTGTTTGAAAATAATGAATTTTGTTTTCTTCATATTGAGTTATAGTTTATTGTTATGTATGAGCCAGTTTTTATATCTTTTAATATCTTCGATTACAAGTTTGATGAGTTCTTCTATATCTGTGCCAGTATATGTCAAGACCGTGTCGTCAGCAATTGTAAAGTAGCGAGTATTTAATTGCGCAGATTTTAGACTGAGCACGAGTCAAGAATAAAAGAGCAGACCCAAGACGGAACCTTGAGGCACGCCATTTTTTATTTCACGTATGCTGCTTGCATGATTGTCCATGTAAACATGCTGTCTTCAACCCTTTAGAGATTTCCGTTTTCGTGGGAATTCCTGAACGTTGAGGGAAAAAGGTTTTTTCTTGAAAAAAGCCGTTCAGGAGGGAGATTTTGATATCGCCAGGTTCTGAATTCTGAGGAAAACAACGATAGTTGACGTTCGACAAGTCATTATTTTGTGACAGAACACATAATGTTAGACTTTTTATTGTTTTGTGATTTGACTGTTTAGGCAGAGGTGTTAAGGCAATGAGGAGAACCCAACTTGGGTCTACTTCCGATCAAACAGGTGGTTGAAGAAAATTGTCATTGGGTTCAAGGGAAGCGCCATCATCGATAAAATAACCCTTCTGGATTTCAAATTTGTATCTCTTCAAATGAACAAACTACAGGCTGTTACATGTCTCCTGTGTCACCCAGTATATTATATACAGGGTGATGCACGGTGGATGGCCGATTAGAAGTATCTGGAGAACGAAAAGACATATCATTCTGAAAATTGTTGTGATGCTTTGATAATTGAACATTCTCTACCCGTCTAAAATATCTTCATCGATACAGTGTTGCCACTTCTATCAGAAACAACTAGCAACTTTGTTATTTCAAATGAAACACCCTGTATTTTATTGCATTTTTAGATTCTTCCTGAAGAGCTGATTTCATCAATGCATCACACTTGGGGTCTAACAGGAACGATTACAGAGATATAGGGTGTTCAAAATCGAGATTTTTCAATTTCGGAATTTTTTTTGTGTCAAAACTATTCAGTATCGATCAAAACGGCTTACATGTCCCTATCTTAACTTTTGATTCACTATCTACTGGAATTTAATTGGAAAAAATACTAGGTGCTTCAAGATTCAGAATTCCGATCACCCTGTATCTGTTCCAATTAAATGACAGTAGATAGTGAAACGAAAGTCAAGATAGGTACATGTAAGCCGTTTTGATCGATAATGAATAGTTTCAACACAAAAAAATACTAAAATTGAGAAATCTCGATTTTGAACACCCTATATCTCTGTAATCATTTCTGCTAGACCTCAAGTGTGATACATTGATGAAATTAGCTCTCCAGGAAGAATCTGAAAATGCAATAAAATACAGGGTGCTCCGTTCAAAATAACGAAGTTGCTAGTTGTTTCTGATAGAAGTGGCAACACTGTATCGATGAAAATATTTCAGACGGATAGAGAATGTTTAATTATCAAAGCATCCTAATTTTCAGAATGTTCTGTCTTTTCGTTCTCCAGATAATTCTAATAGGCCATCCACCGTGGATCACCCTGTATATACAGCGTGTCTCACTTTCCACGGCCCCCTCTCTATATAATCAGTGGATGGGGTATCTGTGAAAATGTTGATGGCCATCGCAATAGATAATCTAATGATCTCAATTCACAGTATTATCTATTCGATTTGTATTATTCAGTTAATTTGATCACTTATTTTCCGTACTAGAATTATTATCCGCCTATGTCAGTATAGCTTTCGAAAAGTAATTGTGAATAAACCTTTATTTTCTGTTCGACTATATTGAATTATTTGAATCGATGACCATTGACATCTAAACAGATACCTCATCCACTGATTCGAACAAGATCTACAGGGTGATTATTACCCTCATATTACCCTCCACAAAAAATGAAATGACCAAATCCAGGCCTGGTATAAAAGAACATGTTGATTTCCATTGGAAATGTGAGCCATACACTTTTAGTTGTGAAATTTATGCGTTACGAAGTAATTATTTTCGATTGAAACTTTCGTTTTTGCTTAAAATTTATCGTTTTTTGAAAAATTCAGTGAAACTGTGAAGAAAATTTTGAATATTTCATTTTTGATGCTTGTTTATTTGCTTTCAAAATTCCCTGTTACAGTTTACAAAAACCATATACAGGATAAACTTTTTGATCAAAACTGAACAATCAAAATTTTTCAAAAACGGTCCTGGATTTTATCTATTCGTGGTAGGTGTATGTACAGCAGGGTTGCAATAAGTCATGACATTTATAAAGAAGTCATCACAGTCCGACTTTTTGAATCAAGTCAGACATTTTTGAACTAATTCATTTGAAGAAAAAAAGAACAAAAAAACTATGTTTTTATTTCCTTCAGAAATCTTGTAGAATAACATCATAATATAACATGTCATTTTTTCAAAACAAAATTAGAAGTGATGATAGAATACGAAATAATAGATACCTATAGATCCAGTATCATCCATTAAGTTCGTAACACATGGAGAAAAAGTTTATTAGTAGAACCTCGAAACATTTTTTCTCAGGGATCTATTATGCATGTCTGACTACTTAAAAGTCGATTTTGACACATGTCACTTGATCAATGGTATGGCGGTAAATTCAAAAAATTACGATGCTATTTTCAGTTTTCTCAAATAATAGCTGTAAACTTCATATGTGAGCATGAAATTGACTTCTATTCAACTTGTACAACATCACTACTGTCAGAAAAAAAAGAGGATTGTAACAAAATTGAAGAGTATTCAAGAAAATATAGCTATACCCAATTCTCCTCCAAAAATTGCTCGAAACTGAATGTGGAATAGCAACTTAATAAGAAATGTTTATGGATATTTTGTTATGTGACTCCACTTTTCGTCGCCTTTATAGTATTATTTTATTTTATCACCATACCAGTGATCACGTGACATGTGTCAAAATCGATTGATACTGTATATATCTGTTATTAAAAATCTCTGTCATGCTTGAAATAAGAAAGTCTTGCCAAAATACGATCGAATTTTTCAGTTTAAACTAGTTAAAATCAAAGGTAATAGTGCAAATTGTCTCATTTTTTAAAATTTGAATGAATTCATGACTTTTTCGAAAAAAGTCAATGGAATTAATTCACGAATTAAATCACTGATTTAATTCATATGAATTAATTCATGCCAACCCTGATGTACAGTTCCTCATGACTCACCCTGTGTAAGACCTGTTGAAACATGAATGTAATTTACAATATCCCATCATTGAGTGAAACTCCGAAAATTCAAGGATTCCAGGATCTGATTATTATTCAATTATGTCTCCACTGCCCAAAATATCAGAAAAAATATCTTTCACAACTTGACTAATCACAAACCTAACAACACATTGCATGATGTTTTTACAGTGCCAACGTACCCTTTACTTTCAAAATCACCGGTTTTTTGAATGCTTTTACACATACCATATTCATGATAAGTGGAGTTGACAGTTTGGGAGCAAAGAATCTCATCCATGACTATGTAAAAAACAATAAGGATTTTGCTAGAGCAACACAGTGCTCGCAAGTCTTGAGAAAATCAAGTTAAGTACCATAATTTGCCTTAATTGGCAAAGAAGCTTGACTCAAAAACTCGAAAAACAACTACCCACTAGCTTATTTTCTATGAAGGAATTAATATTCTTCACCAATTAGATAGATTATTCCATAAAATCAGAGATTATCCTGAACATAATATTTCTCACACTATTTTAAATACACAGTTCCAGTTTATAAATTCTTAGAATGAATGAATTAATAAAAAATAATTGATAGTCACAGTCCAGACGTTTAATGACCACCAATGACATAACAATTAGAAAACAAAACAAACCATTATCAAGGGGGGAAATGCGGGAAAATGTTAGCAGTTATTTTAGAATTTATGCAGAAAAAATTAATGTACATCATGCCAGAAGTTAATGACACATGGTTACTATGAAGTAAATTAGGTAGGTAGGCAGGCACAATAATTAACATTCTGATGAATTTCCATGAACCTTGTTAGCAGAATTTTAAATAGATTCAGCTTACTCTTTATATGTAGTAACTAGTATTTGTAAAATTAATTAATTGTATTGTATTTTTGGAAACAAAATAAATTGACTAAGTAAAAATAAATAACAACCTTTGTCAAGATAGGAATAGATGGACAATTTATAAAATGTAAAATAATGAAAGAACAAATGACAATGAACCACCTACTGCCAAATTATACATCAAGTTAGGCTTGTAGTGCTCTATATTATGTTTACTCATGCCGCCACATTGTTGTTATGATGTCATGTTGGCAATTTTAAACTTACATTCCAAGATTCTCAAAATAAAGGAATCAATTAAGAAGCTGAGAAGAATGTGAATATCATAAATCATGTAGGCAATCATTGCTCAACATTATTTTTGTACAAATGAATCACTATTAAAATATTTTCTTGAAGCAGAGCAAAAAATCAGTTCCAGAAACATTTTTGTTAGCTTACAACGACATTTCTACTAAAAAAGCCTGCAAAATCACAACAAACATCCTCACAAACTTTTCTAGTCTCTGGAAATATTTGACAAACCTTTATCCCAATCTTGATCCTGACACATGGACCGGGAAGACTTTATGTTAGAAATTGTAATTCATGTCAAATATGATTCAAACGATCTGACGATGTTGAAGTGATAAAAGATTATTCCCGATTTTTTCAATTTGGATATCTTTCAGATAATTTGTAAATTTTATTCTGAATAATGACTGAGCTGCCGCTAATAAAAGTGTTATCAATTCGGAGGAGATTGTGAAGTATGTTGCTATATGAGATAGACATTATGCCCAGTAAAAGTAATTTTATGATATTCAATTGTTTGTGTTTGTTTAGGTTCTCAAGCATTTATATTCAATTTTATAACTTTCAATAGTTTATTATGTGATCGTAAATACACCTAAGTAGATACATTAAGAACACTCATCACCTTTAGCATGAAAATAAGCAACTTGTCAATTTTTTTCATCGCTTGGTGCGCATGAAAGGGAATCCCTATGTTTGATGAATATTTTCACAATGATTACTCTTTTCCCGAATTTTCTTGAAGAAATATTCGCAGGTAATATCCCGAGACCATGACATATAGCCGACTATTATTTTCGTCATAATTCTATCGAGAGTATCTTGTATTTTGAGACCATTATGAACATTAATAATCTGAATAACTCCCGAGAGCTTTAGCTCGAGGGAGTTATTCTATGATTAGTATATCAGTTGCCTCAGTCTCAGTCTGGCGTTTGGTATTTTCTTTCAACTATGGCGAGATGAGGTTTCTACGTCATAAGAGGGTCCGTTTTCAGAAGGTACTATTATTTATGCCCAAAAATGAAATATTCCAGTTAATTTTTCGAAAGAATTATGTATAAAAGGATCATTATAAACATGGTTTGAGTTAAAAGTTTTACTGAGGTGTACACGCCCATTCTGATATGAAATTTGAAAATAACAGTTGACAGTTACAGTTAATACAATTGACAGGCCACACATGTCTCAAATTACTGAAGCTGTGTTTAATGAACTGTGTTGCCATGGTAATGTGTTTAAGAAATCGAGTTGCCATGGTGAAATTTTTTTACAAATTTGTTGTTCTTTTTGATGATCAAAGAAAAAATAAATCGATCTCAAACGAGTGAGCACACTGCCTTCAAACTTCGTTTTTGTGCAATAATAATATGGACATCCATTGTTAAAAGTAATATCCCAAATACTCTGTTGACTTGAAATGGTATATCTATATCCTACCTTGTCTCCAATCTTCCCAGTCCACCAGCCCTCATCTCCAGATATCTTGGCATCTTCAGACAACACCTCCACAATTTGACCCTTCCTGAGGGACAATTCATCTTCGCCCTGGGCTTCATAGTCATACAAAGCCGTCCTGAGATAGGGTACCAATGACTGCTGATCTCTTCCTGCAAAAGATAACAAATTCTATTTCAGAGCTTCAGTTGAACTATAATCATTGTTCTGTAGCTCAGAAATTTTCATGGCACTCTAATCAATAAATGTAAAAACTTCACAAACATAAACAAAATGCTCATACTGGTACAGTATATCACCTGACGAAGCTACTGTGTTAGCGAAACATGTCATGTAGGTACTTGGAAATTTTGTGGAAATCTTATCATTTGTGAAGTTTTTACATTCGCCATGGATTTCCATCACGTAACAGCCGGGTCAATTAAAAAAAAACTAATCAATATAGGTTATTCAGATTATTCAAAGTATTCGAAGTTATAGTGAATAAATAGTTTTCACTAACAAAATAAGAAGATACGATTTAGGGTTTATGTATCTTTTTTTGGTTTTTCTTACTATTTTTTTCAAGTGAAAACTACTTTAGGCGCGTTGAGCACTTTTTGGGTGAACAAAAATGATGGAACTCGCGCCATCGTCACCGAACGCTTTCTCTCTACATATATTTCGATATATGTACAGGGTGGCCCTTTGAAAACGAAACAGAGGCTCTGTATTTCGCCGGAATCAATCAATCAATCAATTCATTAATCCTTTGGGACCCATAAGAGTCATAGTCAACAAAGCAGCATACAAAATAAGTATAACACATAATAATAGTAATAATGATAATAATACGTTCCTAATTAACAGCAATATTCATATATCGAAGACTGGAACCTTTGGCACGATAATACACTACACTGTTTCACCACTAACCAAACCGATTTTTTAACGCCTCGACACGTGTTTCGCAAACTATGTTAGCATCTTCAGGAGAAGATTAAAACAGTTTTAATCAGCGGAGTGATTCCCAGCCATCAGAACTCCAACCAATCAAATTTCAAGAAGAAACTGACATCACTGCTCAGTAGCGTCTTACTGTTAGATGCCTGCATCACATTTTCCCAGTTAATCTTGAAACTAACGGAATACTTTGGAGTTCAGAGTAAATTAGATCAGCAGTGAATTACCAATCAACTAATCACCTACTACATAGCTATTTTGAATCATTGAATTCCTTGCACCATCTTGCATATAGGATCAATTCAAGGATTTTATAGAGATATGGCAACAGCGGAGTGATTCCCAGCCGTCAGAACTCCAACCAATCAAATTTCAAGAAGACACTGACATCACTGCTCAGTAGCGTTCGAATTCACAGGTATTGACATTGCATTTTAAATATTAAATATATGGTCAGGATAATGATGGAAGTAAGATATGGTGTAATTACTGATGCGCTTTTGTTTCAGAAATTTGACTCGACCTCTCGAGAACAGCGAGAGCAATGGTTCCGTCGATCTTCTAATAGATGGCGACATTGCACAATTATGACATCTGTCAGTTTTGAAATTGTCGCAGATTTTTCGAATTCAGAGTTGAATAATCCCACTGTTACATATGTTCCGCGTACCTATAATGATTTTCACTCGTCACATCAGCAATAGCAGCATCACCATCTAGCGAGAAAATGTAGAATCAACGTCTCGCTCGTTGTGACGTGAAGAAATCATAGTAGGCGGTCGAGTGATTTTTCTGAAATTTTCAATACGTAATAATGGCCGAATGCGCGCACCATATCTTACTTCCATCATTGTCATGATAACGTTTTTGACTTCCCTTGTGAAAAAGGTCAAATTTTAAGATATGTTGCCAGTAAATTTCAGCAAATTCCGAGGCGAAATCGGAACAATAAAATATACCGGGCAGTAATGTTCGGGAATATCGGAACATGCTCGTTATCGAACGAGCCGAGGGCAAGGAGCGCTTAAATTCGAAGGACAAAGAGGCGGGTCTCCTCACCGTGGTTCTGCTGTTTATGCGGCGACCTGCGCATCTGCGCGGCAGCGGCGTCGGCGGCGGCATCGACGACATGGACCGT
Organism: Phaedon cochleariae; assembly: GCA_918026855.4. NCBI lineage: Eukaryota > Metazoa > Arthropoda > Insecta > Coleoptera > Chrysomelidae > Phaedon > Phaedon cochleariae. The sequence continues at coordinate 14,650,535 of OU896709.1, read as the reverse complement.
GTCCCCATCGAGCCGGCGGCTCGCTTCCATGGACGTCGGCTGCGGCTGGCAAGAGCGGTGGCGGTGGGGGTGGCGCTCCGCCAGAGGCGGCATCCGCGTGGGCCGCCGGGGCTGAAACAAACGCCGCATTGAGAGGCCATATGCCACTCGAAATTATTCGAATGTAATCAGAATGTTATCTCGGATTCCATCTATACAGTGTGTCCCACTTAGCATGCTCACCATGGGTATCTTTTAAACGGTGAGAGATACGAGGTCGGTTAAATGACACCAAATGTGGAGTTTGTCAGGGCCAACTATAATGTGAAAAAATATTTTGATAAAATCTATTCGTTTTGTTTTATACGCAAAAAACAGATTTTGATCATTTTCATGTCTCCTCCGTAACTTCTTTATTTATGAAAATATTCAGAAAGGAATTTCACATTCTCATGGCAGTTTTTCAAAGTGATTTCGAAAAAAATATGAAATGAAATTTATACCAACTCTTCTAGAATTTGAGATATCAGCACCAACTTTAGTTTTTCAAATGTAGGTCATAGCTCACTATGACTTAGTTACAAATAACTTTTTTTTCTCTTTCAGATGATATGTCGCAGTAATAGTTTTGTGTTGATAACAACGGAGTTATCGTCATTTATACAATAACAAAAAATTATTTGGAAGCCGCCATCTTGAATTTATAAATTTTAACAAAAAAATCATGATCTCCGACCTCAAAAACCCCCACTTACCAATTTTGAATGGAATCGGACCAAATCTTGTCCGCCATCTTGGAGCAGCCATTTTTTTTAATTTCAACAAAAATTCCATAACCCCGATTACCTTGAAATTCGACAGGTGTTCATAATTTCGGTGACAATACATTATGGAATTTTTGTTGAAATTAAAAAAAATGGCTGCTCCAAGATGGCGGACAAGATTTGGTCCAATTCCATTCGAAATTGGTAAGTGTGTGTTTTTGAGGTCGGAGATCATGATTTTTTGATAAAATTCATAAATTCAAGATGGCGGCTTCCAAATAATTTTTTGTTTTCGTGTAAATGACGATAACTCCGTTGTTATCAACACAAAACTATCACTGCGACATATCATCTGAAAGAGAAAAAAAAGTTATTTGTAACTAAGTCATAGTGAGCTATGACCTACATTTGAAAAACTAAAGTTGGTGCTGATATCTCAAATTCTAGAAGAGTTGGTATAAATTTCATATTTTTTTCGAAATCACTTTGAAAAACTGCCATGAGAATGTGAAATTCCTTTCTGAATATTTTCATAAATAAAGAAGTTACGGAGGAGACATGAAAATGATCAAAATCTGTTTTTTGCGTATAAAACAAAAACGAATAGATTTTATCGAAATATTTTTTCACATTATAGTTGGCCTTGACAAACTCCACATTTGGTGTCATTTAACCGACCTCGTATCTCTCACCGTTTAAAAGATACCCATGGTGAGCATGGTAAGTGGGACACCCTGTATATTCCAAATAATTATTATTATCTAGGACATTCCTCTGTGAATGGGTAAATCAGTATTTCATTCATCTTTTTCAAAATAATATGGAAAATGTAAAATGTCTAATAAATCTTGGAGTACTTTTTCGCTCATCTCATCTATTCTATAGAAATGGCGGTAAGCACCTGTGTTTTGTTGGCTCAACTTTGCACGAGTGTGAAAGCAGCAACTGTTTTTCTGGCAACTGTTTTTCAAGTTCACTTATATGGTATATGAAGGAATGACTTTTTCTATTGGTGAATTTTTTTATCAGTGTGAAACCAGCCACGAGTTCCAGCCACGACTTCGCCTAATATTCAAGGCGCGCGCCATACCACCAATGGTCGTTCATTATCAATTTATATTCATGGCTGGCCATGAAATTACTTAATCCTCAAAAATATGTCCATGGATGAAACTATTTTACATCAATGGTTTTCTCTGAGGGTCTATGATAATCTGTATATCTCACAATATTTTGTCGGGCAAGAATTAACCCCACAGGACCCTTTTTTCGGAATTTCTGAAAAAATTCATAACTTTATCAAAATACACGTGGATGGGAGTTTTTTTCTATGAATGTGTTTCTCTGATCGTACTCAATAATATGTATATCTCACAATATTTTGTCGGGCAAGAATTAACCCCATAGGCCCCCCTTTTTCGGGAATTCGAAAAAAAATCATAACTTTTTCGAAATACACGTGGATGGGAGTTTTTTCCTATGAATGTGTTCCTCTGATGATACTCAATAATATGTATATCTCACAATATTTTGTCGGGCAAGAAATAACCCCATAAGCCCCCTTTTTCGGAAATTCGAAAAAAAATCATAACTTTTTCAAAATACACGTGGATGGGAGTTTTTTTCTATGAATGTGTTTCTCTGATCGTACTCAATAATATGTATATCTCACAATATTTTGTCGGGCAACAATTAACCCCATAGGCCCCCTTTTTCGGAAATTCGAAAAAAATTCATAACTTTTTCAAAATACACGTGGATGGGAGTTTTTTTTTATGAATGTGTTCCTCTGATGGTACTCAATAATATGTATATCTCACAATATTTTGTCGGGCAAGAATTAACCCCATAGGCCCCCTTTTTCGGAAATTCGAAAAAATTCATAACTTTTTCAAAATACACGTGGATGGGAGTTTTTTTCTATGAATGTGTTCCTCTGATGGTACTCAATAATATGTTTATCTCACAATATTTTGTCGGGCAAGAATTAACCCCATAGGCCCCCTTTTTCGGAAATTCGAAAAAAAATCATAACTTTTTCAAAATACACGTGGATGGGAGTTTTTTTCTATTAATGTGTTCCTCTGATGGTACTCAATAATATGTATATCTCACAATATTTTGTCGGGCAACAATTAACCCCATAGGCCCCCTTTTTCGGAAATTCGAAAAAAATTCATAACTTTTTCAAAATACACGTGGATGGGAGTTTTTTTCTATGAATGTGTTTCTCTGATCGTACTCAATAATATGTATATCTCACAATATTTTGTCGGGCAAGAATTAACCCCATAGGCCCCCTTTTTCGGGAATTCGAAAAAAAATCATAACTTTTTCGAAATACACGTGGATGGGAGTTTTTTTCTATGAATGTGTTCCTCTGATGGTACTCAATAATATGTATATCTCACAATATTTTGTCGGGCAAGAATTAACCCCATAGGCCCCCTTTTTCGGAAATTCGAAAAAAAATCATAACTTTTTCAAAATACACGTGGATGGGAGTTTTTTTCTATGAATGTGTTCCTCTGATGGTACTCAATAATATGTATATCTCACAATATTTTGTCGGGCAAGAATTAACCCCATAGGCCCCCTTTTTCGGAAATTCGAAAAAAAATCATAACTTTTTCAAAATACACGTGGATGGGAGTTTTTTTCTATGAATGTGTTCCTCTGATGGTACTCAATAATATGTATATCTCACAATATTTTGTCGGGCAAGAATTAACCCCATAGGCCCCCTTTTTCGGAAATTCGAAAAAAATTCATAACTTTTTCAAAATACACGTGGATGGGAGTTTTTTTCTATGAATGTGTTCCTCTGATGGTACTCAATAATATGTATATCTCACAATATTTTGTCGGGCAAGAAATAACCCCATAAGCCCCCTTTTTCGGAAATTCGAAAAAAAATCATAACTTTTTCAAAATACACGTGGATGGGAGTTTTTTTCTATGAATGTGTTTCTCTGATCGTACTCAATAATATGTATATCTCACAATATTTTGTCGGGCAACAATTAACCCCATAGGCCCCCTTTTTCGGAAATTCGAAAAAAATTCATAACTTTTTCAAAATACACGTGGATGGGAGTTTTTTTTTATGAATGTGTTCCTCTGATGGTACTCAATGATATGTATATCTCACAATATTTTGTCGGGCAAGAATCAACCCCATAGGCCCCCTTTTTCGGAAATTCGAAAAAATTCATAACTTTTTCAAAATACACGTGGATGGGAGTTTTTTTCTATGAATGTGTTCCTCTGATGGTACTCAATAATATGTTCATCTCACAATATTTTGTCGGGCAAGAATTAACCCCATAGGCCCCCTTTTTCGGAAATTCGAAAAAAAATCATAACATCTTCAAAATACATGTGGATGGGAGTTTTTTTTCTATTAATGTGTTCCTCTGATGGTACTCAATAATATGTATATCTCACAATATTTTGTCGGGCAACAATTAACCCCATAGGCCCCCTTTTTCGGAAATTCGAAAAAAATTCATAACTTTTTCAAAATACACGTGGATGGGAGTTTTTTTTTATGAATGTGTTCCTCTGATGGTACTCAATGATATGTATATCTCACAATATTTTGTCGGGCAAGAATCAACCCCATAGGCCCCCTTTTTCGGAAATTCGAAAAAATTCATAACTTTTTCAAAATACACGTGGATGGGAGTTTTTTTTATGAATGTGTTCCTCTGATGGTACTCAATAATATGTATATCTCACAATATTTTGTCGGGCAACAATTAACCCCATAGGCCCCCTTTTTCGGAAATTCGAAAAAAAATCATTACTTTTTCAAAATACACGTGGATGGGAGTTTATTTCTATTAATGTGTTCCTCTGATGGTACTTAATAATATGTATATCTCACAATATTTTGTCGGGAAAAAGTTATGAATTTTTTTCGAATTTCCGAAAAAGGGGGCCTATGGGGTTAATTCTTGCCCGACAAAATATTGTGAGATATACATATTATTGAGTACCATCAGAGGAACACATTCATAGAAAAAAACTCCCATCCACGTGTATTTTGAAAAAGTTATGATTTTTTTTCGAATTTCCGAAAAAGGGGGCTTATGGTGTTAATTCTTGCCCGACAAAATATTGTGAGATATACATATTATTGAGTACCATCAGAGGAACACATTCATAAAAAAAAACTCCCATCCACGTGTATTTTGAAAAAGTTATGAATTTTTTTCGAATTTCCGAAAAAGGGGGCCTATGGGGTTAATTCTTGCCCGACAAAATATTGTGAGATATACATATTATTGAGTACGATCAGAGAAACACATTCATAGAAAAAAACTCCCATCCACGTGTATTTTGAAAAAGTTATGATTTTTTTTCGAATTTCCGAAAAAGGGGGCTTATGGGGTTATTTCTTGCCCGACAAAATATTGTGAGATATACATATCATTGAGTACCATCTGAGGAACATACTCATAGAAAAAAACTCCCATCCACGTGTATTTTGAAAAAGTTATGAATTTTTTTCGAATTTCCGAAAAAGGGGGCCTATGGGGTTAATTCTTGCCCGACAAAATATTGTGAGATATACATATTATTGATTACCATCAGAGGAACACATTCATAGAAAAAAACTCCCATCCACGTGTATTTTGAAAAAGTTATGATTTTTTTTCGAATTTCCGAAAAAGGGGGCTTATGGGGTTAATTCTTGCCCGACAAAATATTGTGAGATATACATATTATTGAGTACCATCAGAGGAACACATTCATAAAGAAAAACTCCCATCCACGTGTATTTTGAAAAAGTTATGAATTTTTTTCGAATTTCCGAAAAAGGGGGCCTATGGGGTTAATTCTTGCCCGACAAAATATTGTGAGATATACATATTATTGAGTACCATCAGAGGAACACATTCATAGAAAAAAACTCCCATCCACGTGTATTTTGAAAAAGTTATGAATTTTTTTCGAATTTCCGAAAAAGGTGGCCTATGGGGTTAATTCTTGCCCGACAAAATATTGTGAGATATACATATTATTGAGTACCATCAGAGGAACACATTCATAAAAAAAAACTCCCATCCACGTGTATTTTGAAAAAGTTATGAATTTTTTTCGAATTTCCGAAAAAGGGGGCTTATGGGGTTATTTCTTGCCCGACAAAATATTGTGAGATATACATATCATTGAGTACCATCTGAGGAACATATTCATAGAAAAAAAATCCCATCCACGTGTATTTTGAAAAAGTTATGATTTTTTTTTCGAATTTCCGAAAAAGGGGGCCTATGGGGTTAATTGTTGCCCGACAAAATATTGTGAGATATACATATTATTGAGTACCATCAGAGGAACACATTAATAGAAAAAAACTCCCATCCACGTGTATTTTGAAAAAGTAATGATTTTTTTTCGAATTTCCGAAAAAGGGGGCCTATGGGGTTAATTGTTGCCCGACAAAATATTGTGAGATATACATATTATTGAGTACGATCAGAGAAACACATTCATAGAAAAAAACTCCCATCCACGTGTATTTTGAAAAAGTTATGATTTTTTTTCGAATTTCCGAAAAAGGGGGCTTATGGGGTTATTTCTTGCCCGACAAAATATTGTGAGATATACATATTATTGAGTACCATCAGAGGAACACATTCATAGAAAAAAACTCCCATCCACGTGTATTTTGAAAAAGTTATGAATTTTTTTCGAATTTCCGAAAAAGGGGGCCTATGGGGTTAATTCTTGCCCGACAAAATATTGTGAGATATACATATTATTGAGTACCATCAGAGGAACACATTCATAGAAAAAGACTCCCATCCACGTGTATTTTGAAAAAGTTATGAATTTTTTTCGAATTTCCGAAAAAGGTGGCCTATGGGGTTAATTCTTGCCCGACAAAATATTGTGAGATATACATATTATTGAGTACCATCAGAGGAACACATTCATAAAAAAAAACTCCCATCCACGTGTATTTTGAAAAAGTTATGAATTTTTTTCGAATTTCCGAAAAAGGGGGCCTATGGGGTTAATTCTTGCCCGACAAAATATTGTGAGATATACATATTATTGAGTACCATCAGAGGAACACATTCATAGAAAAAACTCCCATCCACGTGTATTTTGAAAAAGTTATGAATTTTTTTCGAATTTCCGAAAAAGGGGGCCTATGGGGTTAATTCTTGCCCGACAAAATATTGTGAGATATACATATTATTGAGTACCATCAGAGGAACACATTCATAGAAAAAAACTCCCATCCACGTGTATTTTGAAAAAGTTATGAATTTTTTTCGAATTTCCGAAAAAGGTGGCCTATGGGGTTAACTCTTGCCCGACAAAATATTGTGAGATATACATATTATTGAGTACCATCAGAGGAACACATTCATAAAAAAAAACTCCCATCCACGTGTATTTTGAAAAAGTTATGAATTTTTTTCGAATTTCCGAAAAAGGGGGCCTATGGGGTTAATTCTTGCCCGACAAAATATTGTGAGATATACATATTATTGAGTACCATCAGAGGAACACATTCATAGGAAAAAACTCCCATCCACGTGTATTTTGAAAAAGTTATGAATTTTTTTCGAATTTCCGAAAAAGGGGGCCTATGGGGTTAATTCTTGCCCGACAAAATATTGTGAGATATACATATTATTGAGTACCATCAGAGGAACACATTCATAAATAAAAAACTCCCATCCACGTGTATTTTGAAAAAGTTATGAATTTTTTTCGAATTTCCGAAAAAGGTGGCCTATGGGGTTAATTCTTGCCCGACAAAATATTGTGAGATATACATATTATTGAGTACCATCAGAGGAACACATTCATAAAAAAAAACTCCCATCCACGTGTATTTTGAAAAAGTTATGAATTTTTTTCGAATTTCCGAAAAAGGGGGCTTATGGGGTTATTTCTTGCCCGACAAAATATTGTGAGATATACATATCATTGAGTACCATCTGAGGAACATATTCATAGAAAAAAACTCCCATCCACGTGTATTTTGAAAAAGTTATGATTTTTTTTCGAATTTCCGAAAAAGGGGGCCTATGGGGTTAATTGTTGCCCGACAAAATATTGTGAGATATACATATTATTAAGTACCATCAGAGGAACACATTAATAGAAAAAAACTCCCATCCACGTGTATTTTGAAAAAGTAATGATTTTTTTTTCGAATTTCCGAAAAAGGGGGCCTATGGGGTTAATTGTTGCCCGACAAAATATTGTGAGATATACATATTATTGAGTACGATCAGAGAAACACATTCATAGAAAAAAACTCCCATCCACGTGTATTTTGAAAAAGTTATGATTTTTTTTCGAATTTCCGAAAAAGGGGGCCTATGGGGTTAATTCTTGCCCGACAAAATATTGTGAGATAAACATATTATTGAGTACCATCAGAGGAACACATTCATAGAAAAAAACTCCCATCCACGTGTATTTTGAAAAAGTTATGAATTTTTTCGAATTTCCGAAAAAGGGGGCCTATGGGGTTAATTCTTGCCCGACAAAATATTGTGAGATATACATATTATTGAGTACCATCAGAGGAACACATTCATAAAAAAAACTCCCATCCACGTGTATTTTGAAAAAGTTATGAATTTTTTTCGAATTTCCGAAAAGGGGGGCCTATGGGGTTAATTGTTGCCCGACAAAATATTGTGAGATATACATATTATTGAGTACGATCAGAGAAACACATTCATAGAAAAAAACTCCCATCCACGTGTATTTTGAAAAAGTTATGATTTTTTTTCGAATTTCCGAAAAAGGGGGCTTATGGGGTTATTTCTTGCCCGACAAAATATTGTGAGATATACATATTATTGAGTACCATCAGAGGAACACATTCATAGGAAAAAACTCCCATCCACGTGTATTTCGAAAAAGTTATGATTTTTTTTCGAATTCCCGAAAAAGGGGGCCTATGGGGTTAATTCTTGCCCGACAAAATATTGTGAGATATACATATTATTGAGTACGATCAGAGAAACACATTCATAGAAAAAAACTCCCATCCACGTGTATTTTGATAAAGTTATGAATTTTTTTCAGAAATTCCGAAAAAAGGGTCCTGTGGGGTTAATTCTTGCCCGACAAAATATTGTGAGATATACAGATTATCATAGACCCTCAGAGAAAACCATTGATGTAAAATAGTTTCATCCATGGACATATTTTTGAGGATTAAGTAATTTCATGGCCAGCCATGAATATAAATTGATAATGAACGACCATTGGTGGTATGGCGCGCGCCTTGAATATTAGGCGAAGTCGTGGCTGGAACTCGTGGCTGGTTTCACACTGATAATTTTTTTTATGTGAGTCCACTAATCTGAAGGACTTGGAGAAGGCTCCTGACAGTAAAATAATTTGTGATTTTCAAACCACCCCATAAGTACCCCACAAAATAAAAAAGCTATTAGAGCAGGGGTACTTCAACCCTCCGGAGTACAAAAATCTAAATTCTGTTGAAATTTCCGTTGCCTGATGTTTTTTTTTATGGAGACGGATCATTCTAGACCTGCTGAATACACTCTATGGGGTGGAATAATTTGTGAACCAAAAACTACCCTTCCACAACCCACCTAAGTAGAAAATCATAAATCAGTTGAAATTCCCGTATCACGAGATTTTTATATAGACCTGCTGAATACGCTCTATGGGGTGAAATAATTTGTGAATCAAAAACTACCCCTCAACAACCCTCCGAAATAAAGAAATCATGAAACAGTTGAAATTCTGGTTGCTCAAGATCATCTCTGAAATTTTTGTAAATCTATCTCAAACAGTAAAGCTGTTATCTCACTGTGCCACACTAATAACTCACCCTGTATACAGCACACATGACATATGAGCATATTAGTTTGAATACCTACATACAATTTTTCACCATTTCTCAACCATAAGGCTTAGTCTGAAATCAAAATTCATTTATTGATAGGTACTGAATATGAACAGTCCCATTTGGTAAAACGTATTAGACTTCCAGAAAAATTTGCTCACTGCCTCACAAATATTATGCTGGAGTTGAAGAATCAAAAAATCGAAAATTATTATCATCATTTGGATATAATATGTAGAGTTGAATGAGAAATTACATGTGGAAATTACGTATGACGCCAATGTCCTCAATATAACCTAAAAAATAACAAATGTCAGAAATCTAGTTTTTCGCCTTAATGAATAAAGATGGAACTATACAGGGTGTCCGGAAATCATGCGCGAAAAATCAAGGGGGTGATTCTACATGATGAAATAAGAAATTCTTTTTATATGTACGTGGGTCCGGAAATGCATAGTTTTCAACATACAGTGTGTTAAAACTTTTAAACAAGATCGGTTTTTTATGAATATCTCAAATGTCCTTCTACCAATTTTCTTAAAATTTGGCAATGATATTCTTTGTCATGACGGGCTGATATAGCCATAATTCAATTGGAATTATAAAATCCAGGGCGTCCCGGAGGGGCAACCTACCGAATATTATTGTCAATAAAATGTGCGCCACTGATTTTTTTGAATTCTGTATCTTCATAACCAATTGACCAACTAAAAATACAAAATTTTGGTCTCTTGAAATATTTTGATAATTCGCTTCATTTCCATGGAAAAAAATAATTACCAATTTATTGCATAAATTTCTGCCAAAAAATTCCTTCGAAAACTGAGGTGAAAATAAATGCGGCATCAATGTCGATAGATAGAGAATAAGTATGAAGATTCATGTTCTTCAAATATTCCTTGATACATGTTTGACACACTCTACACTCTGTATATTCAGAACTATGTATTCTCGGTCCAGGAAGGCGTATAGTTTTCGATAATACAAAGTGTGTCAAACATTTATTATAAAATATTTGGAGAAAATGAATCTTAATTCTTATTTTACGTCTATGGACTATCCAAAGACAAGCAAAATTTGTGAGGTATGTACAGGGTGGGCCAAATTGGGTACTTTTAAAGGAAAATTCCAGTGCAAGATAGAAAAAAACTGATGTTGGCGCCTGTTGTTCAATTCACATGAACAAAAACCGGATATCGATCTCAATCTTTATTTCAAGATTAGTTATTTACAAGGTGTTTTTCAAATGAAAATTGATCCTCAGGCACTGAAATCAGTCAACTATATAAATACTTCAAAATATTCGCGTTAAACATCAATAGCTTGTTGCATAACGAGTTGCATAACTACAAAGGGTGTCTGTTTGACAGTTGAAATAACCGACCGCGAAGCGGGATGATCATTCTGTTAAACTGACACGATTTGTAATTATGCAGGAAGTTTGAGATGTATAAGCATGAATAGTTTGAAATTCGAATTATATTCGTTGCGATTATTTTTTGAGTAGTTCTGAAAGAACGTCAACATTCTAGATGCGCTTTGTTTGTATTTAACAATATGGATTGGTTACTGTAGAAATAATTCTTAATTTCTGATTGGCTTGGCGGAGTTACTTAACCAGGTATATGCGAAATTATACAAGGTAGCTTAACTCAATTGACCAGCGAGAAAGCAACCACGACTCCCCTGAAATTTTAGGACGCACTACAAAACACCAACGGTAGTCAAATATTGAAAACGTGGCTGGCCAGCCACAAAATATCTAAAGCCGTTCGATTTGCTTTTCTATGACATACAGTATGTATAAATCAGATTGAAAGAGAAAACATAATTTTATGCTGGGCATGATTTTTCTCATATTCCACCACTGAGACGATTCCAAACTTTGAAAAATCATGCCTCTCTTGGGGAAAGATATATCATTGATTTTTCTTTGAGGATAAACAGTGTGTGTGGTAGTAAATGAGACCTATATCATACAATATTTTGCCGGGCAAGATTTTTCCCGAAATCGACTACTCAAACTCGCGAAGAAATCGATAAATTCAAAACTTTGAAAAATCATAGCTCTCTTGATAGACGATATTGATATATCATTGATTTTTCTACGAGGATATACAGTGTGTATAGTAGTGAATGAGATCTACATTATGCAATATTTTGCCAGGCAAGATTTTTCCCGAAATCGACTACTCACACATGCTAAGAAAGCGATAAATTCTAAACATTCAAAAATCATAGCTCTCTTGATAGACGATATTGATATATCATTGATTTTTCTTCGAGGATACACAGTGTGTATGGTAGTGATGAGATCTACATTATGCAATATTTTGCCGGGCAAGATTTTTCCCGAAATCGACTACTCAAACTCGCGAAGAAATCGATAAATTCTAAACATTCAAAAATCATAGCTCTCTTGATAGACGATATTGATATATCATTGATTTTTCTTCGAGAATATACAGTGTGTATCGCAGTGAGTAAGATCTACATTATGCAATATTTTGCCGGGCAATTTTTCTCGAAATCGACTACTCAAACTCGTGAAGAAATCGATAAATTATAAACATTCAAAAATCATAGCTCTCTTGATAGACGATATTGATATATCATTGATTTTTCTTCGAGAATATTCAGTGTGTATCACTGTATCGTAGTGAATGAGATTTACATTATGCAATATTTTGCCGGGCAAGATTTTTCCCGAAATCAACTACTCAAAATCGTGATGAAATCGATAAATTCTGAACTTCAAAAAATTATAGCTCTCTTGATAGACGATATTGATATATCATTGATTTTTCTTCGAGGATATACAGTGCGTATGGTAGTGAATAAGATCTACATTATGCAATATTTTGCCGGGCAATTTTTCTCGAAATCGACTACTCAAACTCGTGAAGAAATCGATACTTTGAAAAATCTTAGCTCTCTTAATAGACGATATATCATAGATTTTCCTTCGGGGATATACAGTGGGAATGGTAGTGAATGAGATCTATATCATGCAATATTTTGCCTGGTAAGATTTTTCCCAAAATCGACTACTCAAACGCAAAGAGATCAATAATTTCTAAACTTTAAAAAATGATTACTCTCTTAATAGATAGTATATCATTGATTTTTCTTCAAGGATATACAGTGTGTATAGTAGTGAATAAAATCTATATTATGCAATATTTTTCCCAAAATCGACTACTCAAACTCGCGAAGAAATCTATGAACACTAAACTTTGAAAAATCATAGCTCTCTTAATAGACGATATATCATGGATTTTTTTTCGAGGATATAGTGTGTATGGTAGTGAATAAGATCTATATTATGCAAGATTTTTCCCAAAATCGACTACTCACTCTCGTGAAGAAACTTAAGGCTTTGCACTTATTGCTTAATTCATCAATGTGAAACCAGCCACCAGTTCCAGCCACCACTTCCCCAAATATTCCAGACGTGCGCCATACCACCAATGGTACTTCATTACTAATTCATATTCCTGGCTGGCCATAAAATTACTAAAACCTCCAAAATATGTCAGTGGATGAAAATATTTTCCATCATTGTATTCCTCTAAGGGTCCTTGATCTTAATAATCTGTATATATCTCTCAATATATTGTCGGGCAAGAATTAACCCCACAGGCCCCCTCTTTTGGAATTTCGAAAATAAATCATAACTATTTCAAAATACAAGTGGATGGAAGTTTTTTCTATGAATGTGTTCCTCTATTGCCACTTGATAATGTTCGTATCTAGCAATAATTTATCGGACAAGAATTAACCCCACGGGTCCCCTTTCTTGGATTTAGAGGAACACATTCATAGAAAAAACTTCCATCCACTTGTATTTTGGAAAAGTTATGATTTTAATTTCGGAATCACAAAAAAGGGGGCCTGTGGGGTTAATTCTTGACCGACAAAATATTATGAGATATACAGATCAATGGATATACACATTATCAAGTACCATCAGAGGAAAACATTTATAGAAAACCACTCCCATCCATGTGTATTTTGAAAAATTTATGATTGTTTTTGAAATTCCAAGAATGAGAGCTGGTGGGGTTAATTCTTGTAGGACAAAATATTGAGAGATATACAGATTATCAAGGCACCTTATAGGAATACATTGATGGAAAATAGTTTCATCCATGGACATATTTTGGAGGTTTTAGTAATTTTATGGCCAGCCAGGAATATGAATTAGTAATAAAGGACCATTGGAGGTATGGCACACGCCTGGAATATTTGGAGAAGTAGTGGCTGGTTTCACACTGATGGAATAAGCAATAAGATCAAAACAATGGTTTTGTGATTGAACCTTTATTTACAAAGTAATTCAGCAAGCTTAATGTGAAGCTAGCAGAACCCACGTTTTCTTGGCATAAATCAAGGAGCAATTAATTCGTCAATAGCATAATAAATTAGCTTCAAATTTGCCTTAAATTATGGCTGGAGAAAAAAATTGAAAAATCTGAAGTGGTTCTGCTAGCTTAATGGGGGGGTCCAGGTATCAGCCAAATGGAATAAATTGGATAACAAATAATCAGGGGCTGGTTAAGAAAAACTCTTAGACAAGTTGATTAATATTTTCAGAAGCAACAAAAACTTTCTATACAGGATGTGGTATGTCACATAAGTCAATACCAACTCTCAAGATAATTATCAAATATGTTGCTTGTTATTCAGTTGTCAGTTGGATTGAGGCAGAGACAAGTGCACATACTTCAAAGGAACTATAGGAAGCAACACAGTGCACAGCATATGTTTTTTGCTGAAACTGCACCACTTGTCTATGGCAAGGAAAGACCATGTCTATCTCTGATTGAAGATACCTTTAACCATTCTAGCCTATGGTTCTAGCAGTGGAAGTCAAAATTTGTTAAATTAAAAAACAGCATAAAACATCTAACTATAGCCTAAGAGCAGAACCACTTTTGGATTTGCAATAGTGTACTAATTTTTGTTTCATTATGTGCTTCCTTATACACACATACAATGGAGGCTTAATTACAAACTAGTTTCTCAATAAACTATCAAATGGAATATTTAAGTGGGAGTTTTATTGCTAGTTTTATTGGGGTGCTTTAAAATCCTTGACCTTGACCATGATTTTTACTCTCTTGTGAGTAGAGAAAGAATATAATCATCTGATCAAAAATATTATTATCAATAGTTACCCAAAGTAGCCCTTCAAAACCTCTGTGTATGCAGTATAATTAATGATTATTTATCAAGGATAATGCATTATTATACAAGGTGGTCGTTATTTGTACATTAACATGAAATTGAATCTACTTTCAAGTATGAAGCTCCCTATTAAGTTGTATTTAGCATTTAGTATTGAGTGTTTTTCTGATTCAGTGATTCACTACTTTGGCTATTCAGCCTTCCCCCAGTGGCCACACAATTAAAAAGTTTGCAAAAGACCAGGCAAAATACTAAATAGTGGAGGAAAAAAACCCACTTCCTTCTAAATATATACTCACCTACCTATAAAAATCAGTATTTTTCAGAATTTGCAAATCATTTGCAAATATTTTTATTAGAAAGTACATTCTTACCTATCTCTTGATATCAAATTGTATTAGGCAATTCATTAGTCTGATGGAAACATAATATCTCTGGAGATATCTTCAAATCTGAGCACCATCAGGCAACTAATATAATGGGGGACACCCAGACACACACACACTACTACACCCTCTATAAAATTGTGTGCATGAAATATAAGCATTATAAGGAGCATTAGATTAGCATTATTTTGAACAGGGAGTGAGATGGGCAGTAGCTAGCTAGGTGCTATGTATGGTTTACCCCTTGGTTTACCACTAGGAATGGTCAAGAAAATAGGAAGTTAGCTACCTACTTACTGGAATCTGTAATTGAGATGGTTTCAGATTTTAGAAACTAGGACAAAATTAGGAAGGTGAATAGGCATTACAAAAATTTATATACAGAAAGAACAATCCATTAAATTTTCAAGATTTGAACTCTTATTAAACATAACAGGTGTTTGGATTGAAATGGAATATAAAATATAATTGAAGCATATTATTTACCTACTTAAGGCGATAGTCCTTGAAGCGTTTGACACAATATTATAAAATTCATCATTATTTAAATGATAAGATCCGAATGACAGAACATACAGCCAGGTGGTCGGTCACCCAAATAACACTTTTTCAGTCACTCCAAACATATTTTGCACTCGAACTAGCCTTAAATCTCTGGTAGAGATATAACGGAAACGAATCTACAAACAAGAGTTCACTCAATAGACAAACACCACCATAAATTCACATTATTTTCGTAAAGCTAATTTGTTCAGTCTATTACGATCACGTATTTGCGGCCATGTTTTTCGTTCACTACTTGAATTTTTCTTTCTCTCCTCCCACCACCCCCACTACCTTCAAGGTTCACTCTTCTTCTTCTCTGTTCTTCTAGCTTTACCTTTACGAACTGAACAGTGAACGACTTTAACGCTTGCATCCTGCTTGCATCACTCTCCATGTTATGGAACATTGAACTATTGAACCATTGAGACGAGACGCTAGAGCGCTTTGCTGCTAGGTATAATTTATCTGTGAATTTATGGGGTGATTTTCCAAGGTGGCTCGCACCCGCACAAAATTTGTAAATGATAGTTCACTTGAAATTTGACCAGAAATGAATCCAAATTTCGATTTTTAAATTGGACACCCTGATTTATTTTATTCCATAATCGGTTAGAAAATATCATAATGAATTCAATGATGATGAATTTGATAGGGTTATTTTGATCACGATGCATTTGAAATTTCCAGACGACCGATGATTGTGACGGCGTAATATCGAAACTTCTTTCTCTGTCACACTCATTGAACATATACACTGTGTCCATAAAGTCACCCCCCCCCTGGTTAACTATTGAACGGATGAAATTTTTTTTTCAATTTTTTTTTGCTTCAATGGTAGTTTCAGTACTATATATTGTTCCAAAAAAAAAATATGTATCCTCCAATATGGCGCCTGGGCGCCATTTTGGAAGATTTTTTTAAATGGAGTGGGGGGTCGAAAGATACCTCGATTGGAAGGTCTTTCGATTCTCTATACAACCTCAGAATCTCAGACAAAAATATTAATCCGAAACAAAATGGCGAATGATAACGTTTGAAATCTCACACCAGAATTCTTTCGACTGGATGGCTATTAAAGTGCTCGCATGTGATCTCCAAATCTTTATTGGCGTATAGAAGAGTTCTCTATCTATGAAGATGATAGAAAGCCATTTTGAAGATAATAACATGGTAGTCACGTGGAATAAACATTGTTCTTTATTTTGAATAAATATTTCTAAAATTTTGCAGAATTTGGCAAGACAATCGAGCAAAGGTATAATTGACTACCATGTTATTCTCTTCAAAATGGCTTCCTATTGATATCTTCATGGATAGAGAACTCTTCTTTACGCCAATAGAGATTTGAAGATCACATGCGAGCACTTCAATAGCCATCTAGTCGAAAGAATTCTGGTGTGAGATTTCAAACGTTATCATCCGCCATTTTGTTCTGGATGAATATTTCCGTCTGAGATTCTGAGGTTGTATAGAGAATCGAAAGACCTTTCAATCGAGGTATCTTTCGACCCCCCACTCCATTTAAAAAAATCTTCCAAAATGGCGCCCAGGCGCCATTTTGGAGGATACATATTTTTTTTTTGGAACAATATATAGCACTGAAACTACCATTGAATAAAAAAAAATTGAAAAAAAAAATCCCATCAGTTCAATAGTTAACCAGGGGGGGGGTGACTTTATGGACACAGTGTATACAAATCTTGAATGCAAATATCTTGGTAATAGTTCGAGATAACCCTATCGAACCCGGTATCGTTGAATTCGTTATCATAATCCCTAACCGATAATGGAATAAAATACAGGGTGTCCCATTCAAAAATCGAAAGTTGGGGTCATTTCCGGTCAAACCGGAAGTACGCCAAAGCAAGTAGATATGTCAAAAAATGTCAATTGAACTATCATTCACACAATCGAATATCGTTTCACTCACGTCAATAATAATAATGTTATAGAGGTGAGCCCCTTGGAAAATCATCCGGTATCAGATTGATGTGGTATGTTGCTTTTCATCATACAAATCTATGCTTCTATTGAAACCCCTTTCATTCTTCCAGCTTGATAACTAATAGGCGACACTTCACTATATAGCAGTGATTCATATTTAAAAGAATACAAAAAGCTCAGTGATTATTTCCACACAATGTTCATAAAATGAACAACAATGGAAGATTTCGGGAGAAAAACAATTACTTTCCTGGCTGATGCCACGCAGAACATTGATTTACATCCTCCCGAACTCCATGCAGCGACTCGTATAAACGAATAATAATACAAGTGATTCTTTCCTGGATGCCTATTGATTTTGATTTAGCCAGGCCACGCTAGACACCTACAGACCGGTTTCGAGCTCTCAAGAAACCTTGTCTTTCTCATCCCTCTGAATATCTGGTTCATAACGAACATTAGAAATGTTGCCTCGTTCAATGTTCTTATCACCTTAAATACTTCCAATAATATACTTCACGACCTCACTGAATTTAATTCCATAACAATGCACACAGTTGTTCAATGAATTTATACATCCTTGAATTCATCATGGGTCTATCAAGAACAACGAGTCCGAAAGGTAATACAAAATATTCTATAAACAATATTTTGAAAACTTTCGAATTTACTTCGAAATGTGAACTTATTTCCTACAAATTTGAAAGAAAAAACACTAGGACGTCGAACTACTATCGTTCACCATCGACGCATTCTTGTTGATATAATATGTCACCCAATTATTGAAATAACTCTTTTTCTTGCGAATCCTCATCTTTTCTTCTCTCTGGAACGGACTCGGTCGTCGATGAGTAGACACTTGCCTCGCCTCACACCTATGCATCTCTCCTATGCTGACGCAACAGCGACACCTTATTTCCCCCTCGGAAAAAGTTTTTTCGCTCGTTATCGTGTCGCTATTGGACGAATCAACTCTATGCTGGATTCGATCAGGCACATTCGCAGGATTATAATGGAACCTTCGCTCGAGCGTTTCCTCGATTTTAGGGTAGTTGTTCTCGCAGAACATGTTTTCTTCATCCTCGTATCTACCGCTTTTGCCGGTCTGCAAAGGACTAACGCTCACGTGATCTTCATTCGATGGCACAAGGGGAGTGTCATGAAATTCTTGCATTCGAACTGGCAGGACTGTGTAACGTGTATTGCCCGATTCTTCTTCATCATCTGTGTCTGTCACATTCTCGTTTTCCACTTTTTCGGATGGGGGTTTGGACACGGACAATCTTTTTTTAGCATCATGGACTGTCCTTCTCATTTGGGGAATCACCTTTTGAAGATCCTCAGGATTACGAGTTGTCAGTCCGGTAATGAAAGTGGGAATACTAGCAGACATATCATCGGTGCTGCTGATTGAATTATTTATCGACGGGTTGATAAGACTCTTACTCGGAACGATGTTGTGTTCTTCGGTTATCTTTTTCCTTAGTTCTTTGAACTTTTTCACATCTTTAGGAATTTCGCCGTGGGACGTTTTGGATTTCCTTTCTCGATTTATTTCCTTTTTGTCCATCGTAGAAGTCACAGGCTCAACTACTCGGATTTGGTGTTCCTCTTCTGTGATGGAATAAGTTTTAGGATTTGAAGAATTTTCTTTTGGGTCACTTGCTTTGAGAGAAGTTTCAATACTCGACTCTTCTGTTGAGTAACTAATAGTCAAGCTGATTTTTTCGTATGATATATTATCCGAAGCTGCTGGTTCAATTTGAATAATAGATGTCTGAGAGCTGCCTTCTCTCAACTCTGGAAGGTATTCCTTTCCTTGTTTTTCCATTTCTTGAGCAACCTTGCCAGGAGGGGGGCTGAATTGGGTGGACTTCGTTGAATAAAGTCCTATATTATGTAGTTTGGAAATATTTTTGGTAGGTTGTGTTGCTGGGGCACTTTGATTTCGTGTTTGTATGTCTTTTTCTGGTTCTTCTTCCTGATTCTTCGCCTGACTATCTGGAAATGAAAATTTCAATAAGAACACTGGAAATAATAATAGAACTCATCATACCTGGTATGAATGACTTTAGAGACGATAATTTTTCTAGAGTAGAAATCTTCTTGGTGACTTTATTGGCAGAAGCCAATTGTGGATTATGACGATGAAAACCTGAAGGATTGATGTATGTTTTGTAGACTGATTCGTCCATGGTGCTTATCAAGTCTGTGGAATTGACGCTCAGGGAGCCAGGATCATGGTCGATGATGTTTTTGAAAAGTTGGAAGGACCTATAGATCAAATCTTTGTCAAGTTCCGGATTTTTTCTTGGGTCAGGTCCTGGAATTGCAATAGAATGAATATTTGATATAATATAATATAATACATACAATCAATAGTTTTCGAGATTTTATGGAAAAACGAAAATAAAAAATTTCAGGTTTTCAGAAATGAATGATCGAAGCTAGTCAAGATTTCTCGACGGATTCTGAATCACCATTGAATTTGCTTAAACTCTCGAAATTTAACCGACTCCCTATTTCTCACAGTAACCGAGATCCCAATGGTGAGGATTGAATTTGGAACACACGCACACGATATACAGCATCCATCGAGAATGTAACTCGTGTTGCTACAAAACAGTGTTTCATCATGCAAGCGTTCTATTACCTAATGTGGTGAAATTTAGGCATCCTAGAGGCGTCATCACAACAAGCAATGTGTAATCACTGAGGGCCTATTTATGCATCTTAGTTATAGTCTCAATCTTAGTCACAGTCTTTGTTTTAATCATACAATCTTAATCTTAAGTCTTAATCATAATCATGACCTTGAAAGTGAAAAACTTTCAATTTTTATGCTTACGATTGAGACCACATAAGAAATGCGCATGTGTCGACCTGTCAACATATTTGACAATCACATATGACTTTTAATTTTGTGTTTGTCACCAAAAAATCAGTGCCATTCTGTGCTGTGTCAATAATTGATTACATCATTCTGATAATTTGATCACATTTGATAAGAAATATCAAAATCCCATGAGTCTGGAAGATTCAAATATGACAGAGTAATTCCAATGAAATTCCAATGATTAAATCTCTATATCTACTTCCATTTTCGAATTCGTAAGAGATTTTTCCGAAGAAAAACAATAAACTCAAACAATCCTTAAAATTAGCTAAAAAACCTGCTCCAAAACAAAATATTAGTATTTGCAGTTGATATTATTGTCATCTCAGTTGACACTTCTGACAGATTGTCAATTGTCTCATCATAATTCTTAAGCCTAAAGACTGTGATGCATGAAGGTCCAAATATGATGAGTTAATATTCTATCCACCTTGGTCAAGACTATGATTAAGACAGTGGCTAAGACAATGATGCAAAAATAGGTCCTGAGATGCATGAGGAAGATGTCATGATACTCAAACCCGATATGAGTCTGAGAACAAGCCTGTGATTTTAGGTAGACATTCATCTATGCTATATCTCCAATTGAGGCGTCTTTATGACAAACCATAGACCATTCGTGATTGAACTGCTGAATCAAAGTGATGGAACATAATTATGTGATAAGTTTTAGTTGAGCTCATGATTTAAGTGGAGGCGGACATTCATTTATTGAATCAACGATTGGAACAAATTTGTGATAGAACATATGGGACATTTGAAATGTAGCAGTGATTAAGCTACTGTGTGTGTTTTGGTCAACTGGATTGATATAGAAGTTCTAGGGAAAAAAATGGATATTGTTAAAAACTTTCATCGATTTCTTCTGGAAGTTTTGAGATATTTGATATATTATTTTCTCTATCAACTCTCTAACATAGAGAGAAGTAGATCGAGAAGTGAAATATAGTACCTAGATAATTTCAAGGCATTGAGATTACTCATTATAGGTACCTATTGCACTATCCATAATTGCAAGATTTACAAGCTTCTTACCCTGTAGGGATGGAAAGTTTGGCAGTATGCTAAATGATTCTATTAAAATGCTTGATCTGTTTAGATTATATGAAATTTTAGATTAATTTCTTGAATTTATAATTATTATAGCGTAAGACCAATATAACTTGCTCTTTTGGTTGTATATTTCGGTAACGTAACAGGTCTGCAACAATGAGTAACACGTGACCGTTTTTAATGCGGCATCTCTTTTCCATACATATATAATTTTGGACGTGGCTTTCAACCATTAATGAAGACCCTGTATTTTTGTATAACTCCGTTTTTTTTATTGATGAAAACTGCATTACCCTATATAACAAAATCCATGAAGAGATGAAAACAGCATGATAACGTGATCAATATCCTAATGAAATGAAGTAGAAGTCTGCATTGATTCATCAATTCGTAGAGAATAATAATAGGTACTCACTTTTTGGACGCACTTCCTTTATTGTCTCATAGATATTAGGATCGCTAACAGATTTCCGGCAGTTTAAATTAGTGTGATGGTGTTTGGAATCAATCAAATTGAAAGAACTCGATTCTTTGGCATCACATAATCTACCTTTATCTGTATTTTTCATTGGAAAATTCAATCTCTCAACAGTTATGTTGCTTTCCTCGTTGCGAACTTGATCAATTAAAGGGACTTGGGGGTCTTCCCCATAAAGAACTTTCAGTTGTGGCGAAATATCGGCCTGATCGGAAGAACTGTTTATTTCTACCTGTTGTTCTTTCTGTACAACATGATTTGCCGTAATGCCAGGATTTTCCGGTAAACATTCCGAACCCGCAATTTCCTCATTTTGATTGATGAATTCATTAAGCACCATGGGATCCTTCCCGAAATCACGTTCGTCTGCATCTGCTTCTTCTGATTTCTCTTCCTGCGAAGAAGCATCTAGGGGAGTTGATAAAACATTGTGGAATCTCACGGTGCTTTGTTTGTATTGGCCTTGAGGACTTGGAATGAGTGCTGATAAAGAAGGAGATTGAAATTCGAAGTATCCGACGTTTTGGGAATCGCTCCTGTACTGAACGTGGGTTCTACCAAGCGCATCTATGGAGAAGGATAAGAGTTTTTGCGGTGCTGGACCTTTGCTGATATTCACAGGTGGCAGAAGTTGTACCATCAGTTGAGTAGTTTTGTTGAGCTGTTTCGGAGGTATTTCGTACTTCTGAGGTGTTTTGATGGTTAGATTGAGAGAATTCTCACATTGAATTGATGCCGAATTGGTGGGAGTGCCTCCGGATTTGAAATCTTTGAAAGAACAGGAAACTGAAAGAAAAAAATAGAGATGATGATACTGAAAGATGCGATACAAAAAGAGAGTCGACGTCTATATACTATCTACCGCAGTATACATACTAGGTATACATACATTATTCAGTATATCAATTATCAAAACAATGTAACAAAACCGTTATTTCCAGACACGTGTTACAATAGATGTTTTCCGAAACTTACTCTGGGTTGTTATCTCAATCCAGAGAGGTCACGTGATAAAAAACTCGGATCACACAGAATTTAATTTTTTTCTATGGGTTCGTAAATTTGAAAGACGAAATTGTTTACATTATATTCAAATACTTATTTGATATATGGTTACAAATATTTATATTTACCTGGTGATTGGTGAACTTTTCTTATATGTTGTCGCATTTTCTTGGCTCAAAAAACTCAAATGATGGAGATTAAAAGATCGGAATTTTTTTCAAAGAAACTATTTTATTATTATATTGTTGTCGTGGAGTGGTAAACACTCAAGTTTCCGAACAGAGGTAGGTGACTCGGTTTGTATAGGTAACCGAACGTTCAGGTTATAGGGATCCGATCAACCCGAGTAAGTTTCCGAAAACGCCTAAAGCGGCGTTCACAACCAAACTTTTTACGTTTTGCTTTTTACGTTTCGTATTCTGATTGGTGAAGCAAAATCTGTAATTGAAATGACGCAAAAAGCTGAAAATATTCAGCTTTTTGCGTTGCAAAAGCCATCGTCTCTGAAAATAGTAAAAATAGACGAATAATATATATGAAACATCCTGTAATAATATGGAAGGTATGATAATGTTTTCATGATTTTCTCATGAATCCACAGAATAGTAGATAGGTATACTGTTCAATTCATTATTTTCTTAGTGAAGATTGATTTTTTTCTCTTCAAGTATTGAATAAGTACCAATTTTCATCACCGCCAGTTCTATCAATTCAATATTATTAATTATCTGATCAATCTTATTGTTACGATTATTTACTTCATTTCAGGATGAAGAACAAATAACAAAACCAATAAGGCAACTGATCCATAAAAAGTCACGATTTTTTGTTGTTGTGAATGACATTTGCTATGATTTGCTCACGTTTAATTTCAGATTCTGCTTCACCAATCAGAATACGAAACGTAAAAAGCAAAACGTAAAAAGTTTGGTTGTGAACCCCGCTTAATGCTACATGGTGCATACAAATACCAAAAGTCTACCGTTACTGTGGACTAGTGTGGAAATCTATGTAGGGGGGCAGGGGATCGATCGGGTAATCACCGAAGAGATTCGTGCAGCCAGAACACAAGCGTCTAGCTAGACCAGCGAATCTTTCAACCTCAAGGTTATCAGAAGGAAAGAAGGAAATATATCTTCTACATGAAAAAGGAAAGTACTCTCCACCTAACTTGTTCTAAATGAACCTTTGTTCTGAAAAGTATCTTTTTGAAAAATTAATTGGGGGAAAAAATTTAAAAAAAGAATTGACTCCTCGCAGGGGTTGAACCCCAGTCACCACCGTGGAAGCCAGATAAACAGACTACTATGCTATCGCTTTATTTGTTGTAGTCGTAGTTTCTCATTATTAAGAAGGAAGAAATACCATGTGTTGTGGGTGACGTCACTAGATCTCGATGTTTGAGTGCAGGGAAATTTCTGCAAAGAAGCATTGGGTGTTTTCCAATGAGAAATAATAATTATTCGTTGCTATAGCAATCCAAAAATAAAAAATCTCTGATACATTGCTCGCCTGAAAACGATTCAGCCCACGCTTCTGCCTAATGCCTAGCAACCCCCAAACTGTCGTTCACGACAGCGATTCATGTTTCTAGGTGATCGAAAAGTAAGATATATGACAGGGTTTTCTAGTTCGATCTCGTGATTGGCATAGTATCTCTCTTATGGCATTAGCGTTCTAGATAGTAGTTCGTGACAGTGAGCAAGGACCGTAATTAATTCTCAATTCAGAGGATTTTCATCTTTCATGCTTTCTTTTCGGATGTTCAACAGATATAATCCAATGTGCGACGTGGCAAACAGCCAAGAAAGAAGTTGTTTTCTGTTGAATATTCAGAATGATATTATGTGCATATCTTTTATATGAAGGAGAATGAAAATTCTCTACTTTTGAAGATTTTGTTTTCAAATTCTTATCGTGTGTGTTCACTAGATATAATTCAATTGTTCGTCGTGGCATATAGCCAGCAAAGTAGTTGTTTTCTGTTTGATAAACCGAGAAAGAATTCATATTTTCATCACATAGAGAATGCGAATTCCCAATGTATTTCTTTATATATATATAATATATAAATTCATTTTATGTTCATTATAATATCTGAGAATATTCCTTTTCAATCCATGTTACTATTGACAAATCCACCATCAAGTTTTATTTGAATTGACAATTGAAACATTGATACACTGTGTATGTTTATTCGACATTTTTCATAAAATATGACAATGATTTTTTTAGAATCCCACGCTCACACACACACACACACACACAAACACACGTCCTTATATGAATAATACGATTTGCCTCATAGATTCATCAATCTTACAATAATATTTCCCAAAATAATTTCATTTTCACATGAGTTTACTCTCAATTTACCAACTTTTTTATAGGGGTAGGTATAAATAATATATGTACAGAAAGACATATTGAAACAATTGCCAATCTGAAATTGAGTTTGATTTAGTTGGTATTGGTGTATGTATAGGTGCACTCCGCATGTTTCCGATTAGCTATATGGATAATATGGAAGGAAGATATAAGAAATGATCAGTCATTACCTTCATATTCTTCCGGTGTAGGCTTAGCCTCTGACAAGGAAGATACATCACTCTCCGTTTGCTCATTAATCGTATTCAATTTTCCCTGCAAAACTTGGAATCCTGTATCAGATAGAAATTCAGCTTCTTTATCAATCTTAGGTGTATTTTGAAATCTGTCGATATCACACATTCCATCAGGTGTGCTATTGCGTCTCGTTTTTGGTCTTGACAAATCCCGTTCTTTGTCCTCATGGCTATCTAGGGTATTTATTATTATTTCAGATATATTACTTTCTTCTCGTGGTGATGTGACCGGTTCGTTGTATGGGATAACTGGTGATTTTGGCGACGGTATAATGCCCTCCTTGTCTGATATCACTTCAACCACATCTTTTTCAAGACGAAGATTTTTTTTCGGTTGGTCTGGAGTTGCTTCCTTGTCGGATTCTAATGTAGAACGGTTGGTGTCAGTGCTAGAAAAAGATTTTTCGACTTCCGTATCTGTTGTTGTGACTCGTGTAGATGGCTGACTTTTACATCTAATTTCGTTAAGAGTTTGCTGCAACTTTTGTATCAGTGTATTAGTTTGGTCGATTTTGGATCTGATGGATTCATCTGTTCCTGGATAGTTGAGGCATTCCGCAACCCTTTCTTTGGCTTTCTGAGTCAGGAATCTGAAATAAAAAATGAAAAAACTCAAGAACATGGACTCAGATAATATAGCTATTTTGAGGCTCCTGGTAATGAACATCTCAGGAAAAATAATCAAATCAGGAATAATAGTCAGATTTAATAAGGTTTTTTGATTACTCAATGAATAGGAACATTTTATATACGATAACGATAAGTAATTTGGCTTCCTACACGGGAAAACTGGGAAGTATTATACTGTAATCATACATTCAGCAACCGTCTGGATATGATGCCTAGGTATACAGGGTGTAACATAAGTACCTTGAAATATTAAAGTGCCGTATTCCTGAGACAATTTCAAGAAAAAACGTTCACATAAACATGTGTCCGAAACTGCTTAATTTCGAAGATACAGGGTGTTGAAGCACAGAAAACAAATCATTAATCGATAAAAATTTCGACGAGACTTTTACCACATACACATACTTAGTTTTTGTAATGTTCTCAGCAACTTCACTTAGCGACCTAGGAGCTAAGTAACATGCATCGATATAGAAAATTGTAAATATCTCGAAAACGATCACCTTCAGCGTTATTGTTGAGGAAGTGTACCTTTTTTACTTGGAAAACGTGTGGGAATAAGGTTTTTTAATTAAAAGTACCTAAAGATTACAGTAAAAAATTTTAGGGCAATTTGAAATAAATAATGAAAGCGTACGCAGCGCCCTGTAGATGTGTTACATGAAAATTAATACGGAATTATGATTTCCCACATCAAAAAACTTCCGGTACCAAATTTCGTACAAATAACTTATTTTTTGCAAAATATATTTGAAAATCAAACGAAGAAATTCAATTTCAACACCCTGTATCTTCGAAACGAACGATTTTCGGACACAGGTTTATATAGACTTTTTTTGTCACAGGAATACGTCACTCGAATATTTCAACGTACTCATGTTACACCATGTATATTAGACAAATTTCAAGCCGCTTTTGGAAATTGATCTCGATTTTTCCTCTGGATAGGCAGATTTGAAACAATTTCATGTCGTCTATCTGACGTTTCAGTAGGTGGAATTCAAGTTTTCAGGTAGATATACAGAGCTGGGAATTTGTATGTATCCAAAAATCCTTTAAATACCATTGAAATCCCAGTTAGCACTGAATTTCCCAGGTAACTACGAAGGCAGGCCAATGCTGTCAATGAGGATTTTGCTAAAATTACCGCCTGGGAAACCAATTCCTGGTTGGATTCAAGCCACCAACACTCAGAGCTCTAGAAAAGCCAAACTCAGTATGTCTGATGATAACAAAATCTGGTACCATCGATATCATTCCCATATAAAGTCCACCACATCGTCCATATATATTTATGCTCGGAATTTCAATCAGTAATACTATTTCATGAGACCCATTGCGAAAGCTATTTCACGAAAACTCAGCTTTTTCTTCCGAGTGCAAAGTTGCCTGCTGAACATCACAACAGATTCTTATGTGCTTATGATCTAGAAAATAAAGATCCGGCTCGATTCAGAATACGGTTCATATATCCAATCCCAAGGGGTCCACCCTTCTAAGGGCGGTGGCGTTACCATCGATGGTAAAGGCGGGGGACGGCAAAGGCCAGAGGGCCAGTGAATAGCAAGGGGGTCTGGCGAATTTTTTTTGGGTTTAAGGTCAAAGAAAAATCAGATTTCTGGAGTGATAACAACTCCATTTCATCAGTGTATACTGATGGGACGGGTCATGAAACTAAGACATTTTTGCATGGTAAAAAATGCGCCGCATCAGGCAAACATTTTTTTGTGATTCAAGGTTCAATGAATTCAAATCGAAAATTATATTTCTTCCAGAGTAACAAATTGACCACATTATTAAATTATGAATTATTCAGTTTCATCTTCTCAGTTTGTTGTATTTGATATAAAATGATCTGAAAATAAAAAACAATAAGAAGAGCTGATGAAGAGCAAGTGAAAAGTATTTCAAGTAGGTAATCTGTCTGTATGTCAACATAGCAGGTGGATGTTCTGTGATTTTCTCTCATACTTCCATTATATAAATGAAAATATCCCAATGAGGTTGAACATATAATTATGTCAACAACTAGTTGAAAGGTGATAATGATTTTTATCCAGCAAGGAGGTACTGACTAATTTCATCAATTAAGCGAAACAATTCAGAGATCACCTAATTCACTCATTTTTTTTTCAGCTCCTCCTATTCAACACTCACTCATAACATCATATGAAGTAACTCATCAGTCTATTGTTAATAATATATGTTATGCGATATTTCGTTTTCAAATTACTGAAGGTGCCAATTTTTATATTATAGAGAAGTTTGTTATTTGGTGTTCAGGTATTTTCAATGCGGTATGATCCATCAAACTGTATAGGGCAGTTCGTCCGGGTGTCCCAGCACAGGCCTGTTTATACCCTTGCGTGAGGCCAGACTATCACTCCACACAGAAAAATAACATGAAATGGGTTGCGACTCCATTGTGGTACCATCAGGTTAACTACTCATACTGTTGTTACTCTCATTCACAATGCCCCAGACTAGTTTTGTCTGTATGTGAACGTTAATATCCATTGATTCCACAAATGGACATTAATGATCATTGACTTATAAGTGGACATTATTGAATGTTTTGCTGAGCGCTAAAATGCTGATAATTTGATGTTGATGGCTAACTATAGAAGGTATTTATGTATAGTATATATTATTGGGTGGTTAAGGATCATGTGGATAGGAAAGGCAAATAAAGGAATTACAATATTCCACAGATATATTTTTATTTCATTTGACATCAACTAACGGCAGAGATTGTACAAGCTTCGAACAACTATAGTTGTTTACAAATTAACAGCTACAATATACAAATCTGACATTGTCAATACACCTCATCTGTGCATACACTATCACAAATTTTAAAACTCTCAGTTACAATTGATTACATTATGACAACATTAGGGGCTGAAATCTATAAATTATAAGGGCCTTGGGTGGGATATTTTTACATTCAAAAACCGGTCGATTTAATCTATTCAGATAGGTTTAGTATAATTATTCTTGTTGTTGTAGGTGAATTATCAAAGAAATCAACATGTTTTTACCCTATTCCTGTCCTCAAATAATCAAAATTGGAAAAAGGTACGTTTTATAGATGGAACACATGTTTTAATTCACCCAATGATCATCTACAGGATGGTGTATTTATATGAAGTGATGGAGTCCAGAGAAACAGTGGATTCCCGATATCGAACTATTATGAGTCAGCTAAACTTACATCCAAAAAGGATAAAAAAGTGTCAATGTTAAAAACAACACACAAATTGATTCGAAGATCAAATTGTATCAAATGTTAAAATGACAAAATTAACAAGACAAGACATCATGAAGTATTAAAACTTCAAAGGAAATTGAAAGTAACATTCTTACTTTGACAACCTGTAACTCTTTTCATGTCAACTTCCAGATTGGGGTAATTTTTACTAAATCATGAAATTTCAATATTTAGAAGTCACTGTCTTCTGTTTTATATTATTTACGGACTTGCGTTACAAAGTTATCATAACCCAAAATCATTTTCAGGAGGAATTTAAAAAATATATACCGGCTGACTGACAAAATTGGTCCCGTGTCATAGGGCCATCATCAACTATCCGACTACAAGGTGATACAGCGACTGTCGACTATTTTTTCAAATGGCATATTCTTAAAATTTTTTTTCTGAATACAATGAAATACGAAAAGTTGATTTTTACGCTAAATTAGTTAGTCGTGCTGCGTAGTCAAGAAATAGATCATTGATTATAATTTGTCTAGTTTGTAGTTTCTTAAGATAGTCATTTGTTTTCAATAAATCATTTTCTCAATATTATAATGTATATGTTTATAAGGAACAGATTCCACCTTGATAGAAAATTTGATGAAAAGATCTTTCTTGTCGAACGGGCCATACATGTTTTAAACAAATTTTGTCAAAAAGTCAACTTGTTATACATCATTGGATTCAGTAGAAAAAATACAATGCCATTTGAAGAAAACAGTTGACAATCGCTGTCGTTAGATTTGAAGATGGAAAAGAAATTGCTGTCACCTTGTAGTATCTGATTTATCATTTAATTTGCTTTTTTGTTTTTCAAAATCGGAAAGTTTGTCAGTCAGCCTGTATCGTGTCGAGAATTTGTGTCAACTGCCAAAAATACAGTTTATTTTGTATTCGTCGTCCAATTTTCATTTCTGACCATTCAAAACCAGGAAAGTTATTGAGGAAAAACAGTTTTACTATATGATTATTGCTTAACTGAATTATCAAAATGAATGAATTCATATCTTTTTCACTTCCAACAAACTATGTATTTCAAGATTCTTGTTGTCGTTACTCTGTGGCAAAGTTTCATTTGATGTAAATGTATATACAAGGTCTATACAATAAAGTCTGGTGTTCATTGTTTGTCAAAATCATTAGCAAAAACATTACACCTCAAACAGACTGCAAATTCCCTTCGCCAATAATTATTCCAAACTGTAATAGAACCTTCATTATTAAATATGGTCTCTAATATACAAGATGAAGAGCACATTCATCATCAATACCAACAATTTGATATAAATTTGTAGTAGTAAAGTTGATAAATGACCATTCGACAGATAGGTATTTTATCATGAAAAAATTTTAAATATCGTTCTTAAATTACCAGCGAGTTTTGTAGTTCCTATAAATGAAGTTGATTCACTTCACGTTTTGACTAGTTTACTTTCCATAAATAAAAGCAATGGCCCAAAATGTACCATGAAATAATATTCTAAGAACGGCATTTTTAAATCAGAATGATTCTTCTCATGTCGTTAAAACAACAACAGCTGATGAATATACAATATTTACAGCTTTTTCAAATAAGACCTTTAAAAGTATGAATAAATCATAATCTTCTCAATAAATATTCCAAATAAGAAACAACTAAACACCGATTATTTTTTCAAAATATTGGCGAGTGTCAGTCGCTTTCATCTGAACAAAAATATATGAACTTATTTCTTAAATAATATATTTTGTACATTCTTTAGTATGTACAATATTTACAAAAATGTCCAATACACAAAATCGAATGAAAATCCGCGGCAAATAATTGAGAAATTTGAATCTTGTATCGACTCAAGTCAAAAAATGAACTAATTTCATTTTCCTCGGGATGTTCACGATTCTACCCAATCGTCTACTGATTCGGCGATATTAGCCAAAATTATTTTGGTAGTTATAGAATCATAACATGGGGTTCATGGACCAGTTGTCCCCTTCAAAACTACTATTTCGACACAGCCATTCTTCATTCCAATATACATTCTAATCCTTCCCGGCAAACTGTTAAAAGCCAACATCTCTTTTTCAACCTTTCGCCCATTTTCTACAATTTCATCTCTCCGCCAAGAGATTCTCGAAATCAATCGAGTACAAGTTTTCGCCTCAAGAATTAGATCTCTCAGTTCTAGGTTTCTCGTTCTTTTTTCACTTTGTAATCGTCTCCCAATATCGTTGCTATTTCTCCTTGCATGAAAGCCCATGGGACATTTGAATTGGCTAACGGACATTTTTCTCCACTAGGACAGTAAACCTGTAAAAATAAAAATTGTCAACTCAACAATCAATACCAGAATTGGGAAAAGATATAATGCTTTGATTCAAACTTGCGGAGGGTATACTAGTTATTGACTACATGTCTGCTTTTTGTAATTAAGGTTTTTTTCCGGTAAGTGTTATGAAAATAAGGTACAAATCTTCAAGTTGTTGATCATAAGATTATGTAGGTTCTGATTATTGTTAGTAAAAATTGAAAAATGCCAAACTTTCTTAAAACACTTGTATCTTCTCTTAAAAATAAGATATTATTGACTTGAATCAAAAACTATTGTGTTGAGAAGGGATCACACTTCAATCCAAAGCATGATGAAGCCAAGTTACTAAAATTCGCCACAGGGCGTTCACAAGTAATGGATGAAGAAGTAACTTTGGATTTTCCCTGTATAATGATCAAGTCATCTGCTCTTAACGGAAACTAGTATTTAGGCTAACATTCCGGAGCATGAATCTACTATTTGATCGACATTTCACAAAACTCGGATAAGGATTGAAAAAGTTGCAGGGTGAAAAATTTGGGCAAATTATTTGGTGGCCGGTTTTTTTGCCGGTGAGTGTATATAAAACTAAGTCCGCACCGAAAGTCTTGGTTATTCATTGGAAGAATTGAAATTTGAAGATTGGAAATGATAACTATCATTCCGAGAACATGTGAACTTTATAATATCAAAAATGAATCATGGAATATTTTATTTGTCTAGATATTCACACAACCTCTCATTTTCTTCCAAGGAAATTGTTTACAATACCCTAATTCTTCCACACCTCAATTTTTGTTCAACAATTCTATATCTTCAGAATCAGAATGATTTTAATAGAATACAAAAATTGCAAAACAGAGCAATGCATATTATATTAGCATGTAATAAGTAGTATAAGTACACACCCATAAAAGATATGTTAAAAAGTTTGAATTGGCTGCCTATTGAGGATTATTTTGAATTTTTGGTATTGGTATTTGTTTTTGAAATACAAAGAGGTGAAGCACCAAATTATTTGGTAAATAAGCTGACTTATAATAAAGAAATGCATCATCATAACACCAGACACTTTTTTAATTTACCGAGGAGGAAACAATTGGCAGAAAATCCCGTTTTTTTTAAAGGATTGGAATAATATAATGACTTGCCATCTGACGTGAAGAACCAACTCAAACTTCTGAAGATTTTAAATTGTTTATTTAATGTCCTGTATTTTTATTGTACCTTTTGTGTTGATCTTAAGTTTGTCAATTAAGTGTCTAAATGTTCCTTGTTTGTTTGGATCTTATGACTGTTTTTATATTACATCGACTTGTATATTAGCTTTTGGTAAATAAATGAATAAATTGTTACGTGATTAAATCGGGTTCTGGCATAACAGTGGGTATGATTAGGTTTACAATAGATTCAGTTTCTCAATTAAACTCACTCCTGCTATACTATCAGCAGACACGACTATGGGTCGTTTTTATTGTAGTTGTAGTTTTTGTAAGTGGCTAGACAAAAAAAGTATCGTAGGTGCTCGGTTCTTCAAACTTCTGGTATTGAGACAGAAGGAAATTGAATTTTATAAATAATGTGAACAACAGAACTTCGATCGAAAATTCGTTAAAAACAGCCTTTCGTTGTTTTTGGAATGATGTGTTTTTGGTTTATGGTTTGACTGGACCATCATCTTACATAATTTTGGATTTGTTGTTTGGAGGGATTCTGTTTGAACGCCTTTAGATTGCATTGGGTTTATCGCTCTGAAGGTGAGTATTGTTGTTGAATGATTCACACTAGGACCCGCTGTTTTTAATGGCAATATTTCAGGCGTTTTTCATCAGGGCTGAGTATTGTTGGTAACGAAACGCACAGGAAAGAAAGACATATTAATATATTGACGAAGAAGTTTCCATTATACACATAGTTTAGTGATTTTAGTTGTTTTCTTTCAAAGGGGGTTCAATAACATTAAATCACTTGGCGCCCGCTCATCAAGTTTAAAGATTATAATTGAGTAGGTAAACAAAACCAGAATATTGTTTGATACCCATCCCCGACTCCACTGAGTTATTTAGTCGGTACATTCCCTTATTCAGGGCAAAGTATAAAAGTGATTACGTAACAAAAAAAAAATTCTCGCGTACGACTCACCTCTGACCCTGCCCCCTGCCGCTTGATGCTGCCCCTGCTGCAGGGAAAGCAGAACTTGTGATGAGGCACGGAGG
Source organism: Phaedon cochleariae (assembly GCA_918026855.4). Classification (NCBI taxonomy): domain Eukaryota; kingdom Metazoa; phylum Arthropoda; class Insecta; order Coleoptera; family Chrysomelidae; genus Phaedon; species Phaedon cochleariae. The sequence goes on along the minus strand of OU896709.1, from coordinate 14,616,420 downwards.
GGCACTGCACGAAGTGCGTGTCCTCCAGCCGCTCCTGGCACAGCGTGCACTTGAGGGTGGCGGCGGCGGCGGGGGTGGCAGCGGCGCTCTCGCAGTTGGCCAGCACCTCGTTGGCGGTCTGGCCGGGCAGAGGGCCCGCCCCCGCCTCCGTCGAGGTCACCGTGGTGGAGGAGACGTGGCGGGAGCCGGAGGACCGTCGGCCGCTCGACGAACCTGCTGAGGAAGTATTCTCGTCAAATATGGTTCGTAGGAGTCAGTCATAATTTTTGTCGGTTACTCAACCGAAAAGATACATATAATGATGAAGATGGGAAGCCCTAATTTCGAGTGACAATGGAAAAAGAAAACACTCCATGTGAGATTCGAACTCACAATCTCTGGGTTACATGCCCAACGCTACTTATGTGAAGTTGGCACCGACTTTTTTGAAAAACTAGATTTTTATCAGAGTTCTGGTTAGATACGATAGAGTTCTGGAGTTCCTGACAAAAAATTTCAATAGTTCTGGTTAATAGTAGAAAATAACCGAAAAACAAAATTGTGGTTGCTAACCTCACGCGGCGCCGATTTTTTCACAGAAAAGAATTCTGATGAGAAATTTCGACGTATTTGAAAGAGTTCTGGAGTTCCTGATATATTTCAGCGATAGTTCCGGCGAAATAACAAAGTTATTCCTATTTTTAATAGGGACATTCATACGCTCATGTAGCATCCACCACTTTCCAAAGTTCGGATCGGAGTTCTGGGTAGCACCAGTCGAGTTCTACATACTATCTTGATAACTTTTTTCTCTAAAATCAAAACTCTAGTTTTTATAAACGGAAACGAGGGACCGGTTGGAAAAAAATGTTTTGTGAACGATTTGGAATGGAGAGGCAATAGAGGAGTTCTGGGTAGAACCAGTCGAGTTCTCTGTTCCCTTTCAGGAACTCCAGAACTCTATCGTATCTACCCAGAACTCCGATAAAAATTCAGTTTTTCAAAAAAGTAGTCGCCAACTTCATATAACTAAATCGATCTGGTTCTTCTTTAATTACTCACCGGTGGAATTCGGCGAATGCTGCGACCCTCTGGACGCCGACCGAGGCGCCACGTTGGTGGGCGGACTGCCGCCCGTCGACCTCGGGCTGCCCGGCGGCAAGTTATCCGCGACCGACATGAGGGCGGCCATTGGGCTCTGCCCCGACCCGCCCGTCGACTGCTGCCCCTGCGGCTGCTGCTGCGCGGCGGCGACGGAGGCATTTCCGGCGCTGGCCTCCGGGGGGGAGCCCGTCCTGTTGAGAGGGGAGCTGGAGGTGGTGCCGTTGGTGTTGGGTGCTGAAGCGGGAGCTAAAATTAGTGCGGGTTTAGTTTTTCGGTTCGGGCAGATGGGAAGTTGATGTACTCGATATGATCTGTTGTTGCAGGATCGTCATGGAAAAGCAATTGTTGTTCACTTTGTATTATGTTTGCGAGTATTTTCGTCAGATATCAAAAAACGAAAAGTTGAAATTGTTATGAAATAGTATATTATAAAACTAGTGTGTAAAGTGACATATTCAACACGAATGATGATATTTAGCACGACGACCCGTGGCGACGAGTGCGGAAATGTAACGAGTGCATGAAATAGACTTTCCAACGAGTTATGTACACTATTTTTCCTACGACTATAAATATATAGTTTGAAAATTATTTTTAATATAATTTGTTATTATGTCTTTTATCAAAATATCTTAAAATCAACCTACCAACTTATCATTCGGTAAATAAATCATTATTTTTTTTCCGGAGAACAAAAATTGAAATTGATACGATTTGGAATTCATGTTTCATATTGAATTCGAAGTTTCCCTCGTTGTCGAGAGTTTGGTCGACAGGTCGAGACATTCGGGAGCTACCACGCACCTCGTAACCATGCAACCAGAAATACATCAGAGTGCCAAGTCACGACGGTGTATAGACCCGAGCCACACTGGTGTAGACAGCAATGACAGCATGACAGCCAGCAATGAGGTTATGTCTCGCAGATTATGACAAAATAACAAATACTAACTACAAAATCAGAGGCATGAGGACTCCTCAGACCAGGCAAACTTTCTAGAAGGAAAAGGCCAATTGAACCAAGGAGAAGAAGAAGAAGAAACTCAAACAATTATTAGTTCTCATGGGACAAAATTTAAACTCTAACGAAAATGAATGTATATACAATGATGGTATAAGCATCAAAATATGATAATTCAGTATTATAATCATTCATACATTGTACAGAAAATTTTACTCGTTGATTGAAGGTTATAAGTTGTACCTACCACTGATGACAATGACATTGAATATTGGTAATACTGAAGACTGGATCAGTCAGTGCTAGAAATGTCCGCAGATGAGAAGCTCCAAGATGATTTCAAATAAAATTTTGTCTTTAATTGCTTTGATTTTCGGGCAGCTAGATAGGAAATAAAAGAATATGCTAAGCTCTCACGCAAAGCGTGGATTATTCTTCTACCCTTCGCGACAACTAATTCATGTGGAAGGTTTTCACCATTTTAACACCTGGTGTTTGTATAAATACAACATATATAATTCGACTGAATCCTGACTCAGAATTGAGATTGAAATTGACCGAAATTACTGAATGTTTTCCAAAATGAAAATGACTATGAAAATACTAAACGTGATACAATGTCCGAAGTAGGAGAACTCATATGAAACCGATTCGATGAAAACTTTTGAATATTTATCGATATAAATTTTTCTTGCAATTACCAAAGGTGAATCCAAGCTGGCCTGTTCACCACCAATTGCTGGAGCACCAACAGTAATGGCGGGTATAATACCACTTGTTCAAATCACAGCTGACGCGTTGATGAAAAGGACCCTAAAGAATATGGATGGCAAAGAAACAACCTTGTCTTCTTGTACCGATCACCACCACAGAAAGGATTCTGTTGGTCCAAAAAATATTACATTGAAGTGCATATCAATAGTATGTTCCACTATTTGCGGTTGTGTTCATTAGATGTGTCCCCTGTGAAGATGTCCTGGATCTTTCTTACGGTAGATAGAGGAGAATAATAAGAAGAAGATATTCAGCCTTTCATCATGGACTCGATAATGGAGACCGAGGGGTAAATCACATGGGAAGTCCGGTGTACCCTAGACGGGAATTCCTTGGGAAGTCTGGGAATTCTTTGGGAAGTCCGGGAATTCTTTGGGAATTCCTTGGGAAGTCCGGGAATTCCTTGGGAAGTCCGGGAATTCCTTGGGAAGTCCAGGAATTCCTTGGGAAGTCCGGGAATTCCTTGGGAAGTCCAGGAATTCCTTGGGAAGTCCGGGAATTCTAGAGGAAGTCCGGGTATTCTTTGGGAAGTCCGAGGAATTCTTTGGGAAGTTCGAGAATTCTTTGGGTATTCTTTGTGAATAACTTGGTAGTCCCAGCAATTTTTAGAAAATTGAAGTCAAATTTCTCAACGATGTTCAGATATGAAATAGTTATTTACACTACAAGGGAGGCAAGTGATACTTACCAGTCGAGGACATTGTTTGCGCCCGAGCGATAGCGAGGGCTTGCAAAATAGTCCGAGACTGGTCAAGAACACTGCCTCCCGAGTTTTGTATTATATTTTTTCTACTCCAGTTTCCTTAGAATAAAAAAAATGTTTTTCAATTACTTATACATATAATTTGACTAATCTAACTGAAAAACCCTGTATGTATGACAGGTTTCCTAGTGTTACACATTGATCGCTATGGAATTCATATTGTTTATAATCAAACAAATGTTCTGTCAGTGTCATTTTATTAAAAAATCGAAATAATGGATATCGATGCAGTTGCGAATGCAGCTTGTGCTGCTCTATTACCTCAGAAATCGAAGGAACGGTACAATCGGTGTTACAAGGACTTCAAGGCTTGGTGCAGTAATATTGCAAGTGGTGAAAGCATTACCGAGAACTCTTTGCTGGCGTATTTTGTAGAGAAGTCACAGACCCTAAAGTCCCCTGCAAGTTTATGGAGTGAGTATTCGATGCTAAAATCGACGTTATCCATTCAAGACAATGTAGACCATTTCCAAATTTAAAATAAAGAGTTCAATTTTTAGGTTAAATTATGAAGTTTATTTAACTTGTTTCCCTAGGGAGGTAAATATTTACTTACCTCCCTAGGGAGGTAGAACGTGTTTTCCTCCCTCAAATCAGTATCAAAATGAAGTACTTACCGAGTAAGGAGTAGAAAAATGAATTTTGCGCAAAGAAAACATATATGGACTGCACAGTATTTTGCTTCAAGACCTACTTTGTTGATTTATTTTGTCCCACTTAGAATATCATATGTTAGTCAGTCGAATTTTCATTCTCTTCAAGGTTTCCCGTTGGAATCCTGTTAATTATTCGGAAAGATGAGAAGATCGAGAAAAATTAATTTTTTATTGAACATTTTGAGTTCTGTCTGGCGATCGATTTTTCGACGACTTCCCGATATCCAATCATGCTGAAATTTTACACATATCTTTGGGTCTGGTCAATATGGGTATTATCAGATTCAATACGGTTATTATAAAGTAGAATACAATTTACAACAAAGCTTGAAATCCAATATGGCCGCCGACAAAAATATTTCCTTTTTATACGAGCGTGCGGAAAAGGTACTTTACCCCACTAGTGCTGAAAAGTTACTTTTCGCCACGATTTTTGTATTGTTGAAAATGGGGATATGTAACTAAAAACTTGCTTGCTCCGCCCCGCGTCGTTCGTGCAATAGCCGTCGCATGCGGTAAAGTACTACTTTTCGCACTTGTTTGGTAAATAACTACTGAATTCGTTCACAATTCCCTCGACATGGGTACCAAATAAGAGAGAATGACAAGTAGAATACAAAAACCATATGACACACTTGAAATCCAATATGGGGCCGACACAAAATGTAAATGTTAATCAATTTCATTGAACACTTTGAAATACCATACAGGGTGTGCCTAAAAGGTCTATACAAAAAATACCACATATTCCTCAGACCACAACAATTGAATTATATCAAATCTACCTACCTATGTATAAAATTGCTCAGTTTGGGCGCCTAACGGCTCTGGAAAATTTTGTACCTACGTTGACATAGCTTTATCAAGCAATAAAACCCATATCATGATAATGATCGAAATTATGATGAATATCATTCCATGCTAGGCGTAGAATAAAAAAACTTTCGAAATCTGTGAACAGATAATCAGGGCCGTATTTGGAAAAAAAGTTGTTCGATTTCTCTACGAATACGAAACGTCGCGTGGAGAAATCAATATCACCACGTTAAATCTCATCAAGAGATGCCATGTAAAAGTATTTTTAGAGTTTTCTATATATCTAATAATAACGTAGAAAAACAAATAGATATTCCAAAAATTCACTTCCTCTATACAAGGTGTTTCTCAAGTACGTGTAGAAAATCCAGGAGCATGTTGCTGACGTCAAAATAAGAAGAAAAGTTCGTATAAATATATGTCCGAAAGTTATTTGTTTCTGAGATACAGAGTGTCAAAGTTGAATTCTTATTTTTGTTTTTTGTTAATAAATTTCAAAATAATTGTGATATTCAAATGAATTTTGGTATTTCGGGGTATTTTTCGATGACAATATCAAATTTTATGTTGGTTCATCTTTTTCGTGAGGGTGGCGGCACCTACATGTCTTTTGAGTCTTTTGAAAAGTCACAAATTTTTTGTGCGTACCTGTATCACGTTCTATAGTAGGAAAATAGTTTTCTAGAACACGTTCGTGTAAAAAACATATTCTTCTGCGAGCAACAGTTTTCGAGTTATTGGGATTTGCATGTCAACATAGGCTACCATTCAAAATTATTTCGAAACATACAGGGTGTCCCCAAAAACCATAAAACACTGAAGTTAAACTTTTTTCTATCGAACACCCTATATATTATTTCATTTTGAGATTCTCCCTTGAAAGCTGATTTCAACACTTCATCATACTTGGGGTCTAGCCGAGGGTCTAGCAGTTATAATTACTGAGGTATAGGGTGTGAGAAATAGAGATTTTCCAAGTCCAAGAATTTTTTGTGTCTAAACCATCCATAATTGGTCAAAACGGCTCACATGTCCCTATCTCAACTTTTGATCAACTATCTACTGACATTTAATTGAAACAAATACAGGGTGGTGCAGAATTCAGAATCTTGATCACCCGGTATATGTCCCAATTAAATATCAGTAGATAGTTAATCAAAAGTTGAGATAGGGACATGTAAGCCGTTTTGACCAATTATGAATAGTTTCGACACAAAAAATTCTTGAACTTGGAAAATCTCGATTTTTCACACCCTATATTTCAGTAATTATAACTGCTAGACCCCAAGTATGATGGATTGTTGAAATCAGCTCACCAGGGAGAATCTCAAAATGAAATAATATATAGGGTGTTCGATAGAAAAAAGTTTAACTTCAGTGTTTTATGGTTTTTGGGGACACCCTGTATGTTTCGAAATAATTTTAAATGGTAGCCTATGTTGACATGCAACTTCCTAGAGAGGAAGAATTCCAAGAAGATAAGTGGTTAGCCTTCTAGAGACCGAGGCGTTACTGGTGGCCCACCCTGTATTTTCAACTGTTTCATCTGAAATGAATTGGGAAAATCGACTAATGGTATTCTTCGTGAACAAAAGTGAAACACTTGTCGTAAACACAATTCTTGAATAACTGGGCAAATTAAAGAGTTCCGAACGATATGTCAAGAAGACTTCAATGAGCTGTTAAAATAATTCAAATAATAATTCATTCAAATCGGCAAAAGATTTTTTTTCAATGTGTACCGGAACTTTTTTGCAAAATCTGTAAATGGTATACATACCTACTAATTTTTTATTTAAATAGGAAGAAACCTGTATAGGCTTCTGTCACTTGAATTCAGAAACACCCAGTAGTGTTAATGATACTTATCCGAGTATTTATTACTAATCCCTACATGTTTTTTCAATGCCCAAGTTTCGTCCTAGGGTTTGAATTCAACCTACCTATCGATTGACTTTTTTTGCATTTCACGAATTGAACTCATTCGTAATCTACCTATTTTTACGCAAAATTTCGAAAACTCCTTGGGATGTATGATAAATCTTTAGGAAATCCCGGAATTCCTTGGGAAGTCCGGGTAGTCTCTGGAAATTCCTCAGGTAGTCCCAGGAATTCCAGGTAGTCTTTGGGAATTCCTAGGAATTCCTTGGGAAGTCCCAGGAATTCCGGGTAGTCTTTAGGTAGTCCCAGGAATTCCGGGTAGTCTTTGGGAATTCCTAGGAATTCCTTGGGAAGTCCCAGGAATTCCGGGTAGTCTTTAGGTAGTCCCAGGAATTCCGGGTAGTCTTTGGGAATTCTTAGGAATTCCTTGGGTAGTCCCAGGAATTCCGGGAATTCTTTCGATAAAGGAAGTCTAGTGTACCCAATTTCAGCCCGTGATTTACCCCTCGATGGAGACGTTCGAGACTTAAAGGAAGATATCCATTCATCATTTACTGAGAAGAGCAAAATCATAAGTTCTAAACTGAAGTTGAACATTTCAGCAAACCTAAACTATCTGGGATTTCGACATCAAGGTATTTGAATTGAGCTTGTTTTATGGAAAGAATGAATTTTGAAAAAACATAATTGTATTTATACTTAATATTTTGATAACTATACTTCGAGTATTTTTATGGCATTTTGTTAAGAATTATTGGAACATGGCTCGAAACACGATTTTTAGTGAATAATATTTCCTTCATTTTCGTAAAGAATAGTTTTTCTCTTAGGGTCATAGGATAAGCTGATATCGAGAGACATTGGGAAGAATTTTTCAAAATTTCGAAATTTTCGTAATTTCTGTCAGGATCCCAAGATCGCAGAATGAGTGTGCCATGAAATCAAAAAACCTTGAATAATTCACTGTGATCAAAATTACATTACAAAAATCAGGAAACTATACTACATATAGGCATCATTTTAATTTGGAATAACTGATTTGCATAGTCTCTTTGTTCATGTCTGAAATACCCCAATACGGAGTTTCATTAGGATATCATGTAATGTGGGCCAAATCAGAAACTTTTGGAGTCCAATTTTCAAACTTATGTCAGTATCTGAGGTTCAATTTTTATCATAAACTCAATTGTGAATTACAATAAGGTGTATTTTAAAATGTGTATTCTCGAAAAGTGACTAAAACTTATTGTTTTTTGATCTTTGGTAGTCCATATTGCTCATTGTTTTTTTGGTAAAAATCATGTAAAAATTCGACAGTCAAAGTATTGCAGCAGCTCGTCAGTATTCAATGGTATAAAATGGAACAGTCTTACTTCTACGGAGGTAGGTAATGTTTTTGAAAACCGATAAATAGAACGTCAAGGTTATCCTAACTTCCTTTGGAATACTGATATGTGTGAATATAGCATAGAGCGGTATAGGTATCCACGTAACGAAATACAAATTTGTGTTAAGTAATATAAGTCTTCAAATGCAATCTTATCTATCGTATGAAAGAAAATCACATCATTTATCACATGATGGATTCATGTTCATTTTCGATATGCAAACAAACAGGGTCGTTAACGTTGACAAATCGAATCAGCTGAAAAATAATAAATTAAAATAATTATCTACAATCGGTGCCACCGATCTGGCACCGGCGCATCTAGCGCTAGTGCGTGTGTGCGATGCGGCGATCAACGTATCGGCAACGCTGCTCGTGACGACGTTTCCGTTGAGAGGCACTGTTGTTAAAAATACGTAACTGGAAAAAATGCCGCGATCGCATTCTCGCTAGGCGGAGATGTACGAATCGACCCGAAACTACGATTGCGCCGAGCTACGTCACGAGACGAGATGTATATCGGAAACGAGGTCACGTGAACAGCACACGTATCACGACACGACGGCGGCGACCAAGAATTTGAGTTTGCTATGTCTGACCTCTTGGTTGGATATTCTGCTCTCCTAACTGTGCTGCTAGCCTGATATAATAGGTATTGAGAAATGCTAGTAACCCGACTTGTCTAGTTCGATGCGACATTTTTTTACAACAAAGTTCATGCATGCATGCAAACTGGATGCATACGGCATACCAGATCATCCTGTATGGTGTACCAGGTTTTAGGCATCGATTGAAAACCTATAATTATTGCGGGAATAATTCCCGATAGCTATCGATATCGAAGTACTCCTATATGTGATCATTCGATAAACAACCTGTATTATTAATTTCAAATTAAGATTATTTATAAGTAGATAGAAGCAAGTTAGAAGAATGGCAGAACTGATCTTAAATATAAAAAAAATACGTGAGTAGATTAACTCGTAAATATTTTTTCCTTTCTCCATTCTAATAGTGATCAAAATGATAATTGAATGGGAATCTACAGAAAATAGGACTCCACCGATAGATATAGGCCTTTAGTGAATACTCAATGATATCCTTGATTATATCAATGATTATATACACCATAAGTGATAAGTAAAGTGGGATCTGCAAGTTTGGAATTCTAAGTAATTTCTACGACACTAATAGGTATTTTTATGTGTTTTCCTCAGAAGAAATATCTACCGTATTGTATGAACGTGCCAGTAGCCACGGTCGTCGATGTCTGGTCCATTGTCACTCTTGTCAGCTGTCAGCTTGTCACGTAACAGTTGTTGTCACTCTCGTTAAAGCAGGATGAACAGAAGATACACTAGTAAATCTTCTGAATTAAAAGTTACATGTGTTATGTGTGCCTATATTTTGAAAAGTAATTTGTAGTTGGGCTAGGGTCTCTATCAAGTATCAAGGTATCAATATTTCTTGGAAATTTCCGAAGAAATTTCAATAGTGAAATGGAACAGTCCAACATTTTTTGCATGAAGATCGAAATGACTGATGGTCCGATGGTGAAAATACCGAGGAAAATCGAGAGGAAAACATACAAAGGAGTTTCCACAAGGTTCAATGCAAAATTTCAAGGCAACACCAGTGGACAATATAGGTAATAAGTAGGTATCGACAAGTTAGCGGCAAGAACCGTAGGCAAAATGCTGTGAATCATACTAGTGAGGAATATATTAGCGAAATGGAATTTGTTGCCCCAGTTTTATCAAATATAGTTAAGAAGGAACAGTTTTCTGTCATGGCCGTAGAAAAAGTAATTCTTTGATCACTTTATATACCTAATTGAATAGAGGAAACTTGCGCGCGTATCAAGGTTCAAATTTACCTTATAGCTTCAGCCTCTATATTATATGGTATACCTATATATAATAATATATATGGGTTAACTGCTCACTTCCCTGCTATTGAAAGGAATTCTAAGGCCTGGGACAGATGTTCCCGGTTCCTTTCTGGGCCAGCTGGCATCCCTTGAGGAAACAGATAACTACTTTGATGCAACGACAAAATAAGGGGTCAGCACCTGTGCCTTCTGCTCACAATTTTTTTCACAATATTTTTTGGATTTTCAGTAGGTTGTACGTTGTATCCTTTGGGTCAGGTGTTTTCAACCTAACGACTTAACCGACATCTCATCTAACAGATACCACCTAATTCATTATAGGGCTACACTCGACATAGTACAGTCGATAGCTCGGTCGAGAGCTCGATAGTAAAAAAGAAATGATCCCTTGTATAAAATTATGAAGTTCTTATTCTCATGCATGAGAACAATAATGAATCTACACAAAAATGAATTATCGGTAAATTATATTATTGGCGGTGTCTAGCTGCAAAAATCTTGCAATAATTATATTTCGCAGGGTTGGGCTGATTTAAATCAATTGATTTAAATCAAGATAAAAATCATGATTTAAATCAAGTGATTTTTTTTTTAAATCACAATTTAAATCAAAATAATAATTTCGGGAACATTTATTATTTATTTGAATAATAAAAAATATTATAGTGAAATAAAATAGTAAAACCCCTAAAAAAAAGGGATATTGAAACACATACATATGTATATCTCAATCATACTCTACATTATTTTATAATCATGAGTTTTCTGACATTGAAACTAACATAGAACATTTTAATTTTCATTATAATATTTAAACAAAAATACTAATTTTCCTGCCTTTTCAACCCCCAGTCTATTTCTCAAATCTGAATGTACCAGCCCAAAGGTACTGAACACTCGTTCCACTGAGGCTGAAGAAGCAATAGCACAAAGAAATTGTTTCAACACAGGTATCTGTTTCTTGATTTCTGATTCATTGTCAGCTGATAGCCACCACTGAATTCCACTGACGTTTTTTCGTAATTTCTTCAGAGAACATGATGTTTTTGAAGGGCAAAGAACGAGCATTAAATTTTATTAGTAATGGTAATAATCCACTATTACTATACATTTCTTTTATAGTTTTTAAAGCCAAATTTTTTTCACTGACAGTCAACCAGTACTTTTGCTTAGATGGGTCCATCATATAAGCTATCAAGTGGTAAGGGGTCAGTGCTTGTTCATATCGGCGCTGAAATTTTTGAAGCTGTTGAATTGATAGATTTTGATCTTCTTCAAAGATATATTCTAAGTTTTTCCATTGTTCCACGGCATTTGAAAGAGTATGTTGACATGAATGTTGACAGGTACCTATATTTATCGCGCATTAAGACCAATATAAAAAAAAAACCAAAAAAATCATGATTTTTTTATTTAAATCAATGATTTTTGATTTTTTTTTTTAAATCAAGATTTGCCCAACCCTGATATTTCGACAGTGATTTACATAAAACAGTATCTCCCTATAAGTTTCAGTAATAACCACGCCACTGTCTTGGTAGATTTAGGCAGTCAAGTCGGAAATAATATTCCTATTTTATCACCTCGTTTATCACCAAGAATTCCATGAATGTTATGTTTTTTCGTCGTACTGCAAGAAATAAATCAACTTATTCAAAACACGTTTTACTACTGAGAATACAATGACTATTCAGATAAGCCTTCGCCTTGAAAAAAAAACACTGCGTAGATCTTCAACCTAACCTTCGATAATCGGTTACAAGCAATGATTCACGGTCACGGTTAAATTGACTTTCAAAAACAATTATTATTTCTAGTCGTAAAATACCGATTGTGGAAAAATGTGCCTGATGTCATTTTTCTCATAAATTGCTTTCAAGTATAGTTACGGTCATAATTTATAATCGAAATGTGATAGTAAATTTTATTTTTAACGTTACTACAATATAACTACCTATGGTACAAAAATGAAGATACTTCATAGAAATTGGATTAGTTATGGAATCATCTTGGAAAATTTTGTAGAAAAAAGAATAATAACTAACTTCCTATAATAGGGTTGCTGAAATTCAAGCCTCATCATTGAGATCTCCTAAGGTCCTAAGTGAAAGTAGAGCAATTTGTGTCAATTTGTTAAAAGGCCATAATGTGCTCTAATTTACAATTAAGTTTGGTGGAACTATCAACCTCCATTAAGCTAGCAGAACCACTTTGAATTTTTCAATTTTTTCTTCGGCCATAATTTTAGGCTAATTTAAGGCTAATTTATTACCCTATTGCCGAATTTATTGCTCTTCGATTTATGTAAAAAAACGTGGGTTCTGCTAGCTTAACGTTAAGCTAGCAGAACCACTTCGTAAATAAAAGTTCAATCACAAAACTAATTATGCCATAATTTAAGGCTAATTTTAGGCTCCAATCCTAGCCTATTGCCAATTTTTTCGCACATTGTTTTTTTGAAAAAATCATGGGTTTTGCTAGCTTAACCGTTAAGCTAGCAGAACCAAATCTCAAATGGAAGGAATATAAGAATATCCAGTGCACCATAATTTAAGGCTAATTTTAGGCTCTTCGTTGAACCTGTTATCGATTTTTTTGAAAATCATTTTCTGCAAAAAATTTCCCAAATCCAACATGAACATGACAAACCAGTAGCAAACCAAAAAAAACTTCAATCTCAAACCTGATTATGCCATAATTTCAGACTAATTTAAGGCTCTGATCCTAGCCTATTGCCTATTTTTTCGCACACTGTTTTTTTAAAAAAATCATGGGTTTTGCTAGCTTAACCGTTAAGCTAGCAGAACCAAATCTCAAATAGAAGGAATATAAGAATATTGAGTGCACCATAATTTAAGGCTAATTTTAGGCTCTTCGTTGAACCGATTATCGATTTTTTGAAAAATCATTTTCTGCAAAAAATTTACCAAATCCAACATGAACATGACAAACCAATAGCAAACCAAAAAAAAATTCAATCGCAAAACTAATTATGCTATAATTTCAGGCTAATTTGAGGCTCTGATCCTCTGATCCTAGCCTATTGCGAATTTTTTCGCACACTGTTTTTTTAAAAAAATCATGGGTTTTGCTAGCTTAACCGTTAAGCTAGCAGAACCAAATCTCAAATAGAAGGAATATAAGAATATTGAGTGCACCATAATTTAAGGCTAATTTTAGGCTCTTCGTTGAACCTATTATCGATTTTTTGAAAAATCATTTTCTGCAAAAAATTCACCAAATCCAACATGAACATGACAAACCAATAGCAAACCAAAAAAAAATTCAATCGCAAAACTAATTATGCCATAATTTCAGGCTAATTTGAGGCTCTGATCCTAGCCTATTGCGAATTTTTTCGCACACTGTTTTTTTAAAAAAATCATGGGTTTTGCTAGCTTAACCGTTAAGCTACCAGAACCAAATCTCAAATAGAAGGAATATAAGAATATTGAGTGCACCATAATTTAAGGCTAATTTTAGGCTCTTCGTTGAACCTATTATCGATTTTTTTGAAAATCATTTTCTGCAAAAAATTTCTCAAATCCAACATGAACATGACAAACCAATAGCAAACCAAAAAACTTCAATCACAAACCTAATTATGCCATAATTTCAGGCTAATTTAAGGCTCTAATCCTAGCCTATAGCCAATTTTTTCGCACACTGTTTTTTTTAAAAAAATCATGGGTTTTGCTAGCTTAACCGTTAAGCTAGCAGAACCAAATCTCAAATAGAAGGAATATAAGAATATTGAGTGCACCATAATTTAAGGCTAATTTTAGGCTCTTCGTTGAACCTATTATCGATTTTTTTGAAAATCATTTTCTGCAAAAAATTTACCAAATCAAACATGAACATGACAAACCAATAGCAAACGAAAAAAACTTCAATCACAAACCTAATTATGCCATAATTTCAGGCTAATTTAAGGCTCTAATCCTAGCCTATTGCCAATTTTTTCGCACATTGTTTTATACTCGTTTTTTAAAAAAAATCATGGGTTTTGCTAGCTTAACCGTTAAGCTAGCAGAACCAAATCTCAAATAGAAGGAATATAAGAATACTGAGTACACCGTAATTTAAGGCTAATCTAAGGCTCTTTATTGAACCAATTATCGATTTTTTGTTAATTATTTCCTGCAAAAAAAATTTCAATTGCAACATGAACATGACAAATATTTTCTGAATATTTCCGAATCGCCATGTGATGAAATATTTCTGCATCTTACATAATAATATGCATCACATTGCATAATACATCGTAGTGGCTATACGCGCATCTATGGAATTATTTAGTGAAAATAATGTAGTTGATTTTTTTATAATGATGGCTCAGTCAATTCTGTGAGAAATACGCTCATGATTCAAGATATTAGGTATGCAAGATATTATGTTGAAAATATTCGTAGACTTTTCCATTATTGTTACCCTGTTTAAAAAAGCTTGTTGTTTGCAAATGACTGCGGATAAGCTCTAAGAATGAGTGTTTTGTTTAAGAACGTCTTGATACTCTTATAGTCTTGATGCAATTTCTTTAGATGAAAAAACCAAGGTTAGTAGGATATATAGGGATCAGTGATAAATATCCGGATATAGATCTTGATAAATATCATGATATTTATGTGACGATATTTATCCTGATATATATAATGTATCGACATTTTTTTTTCTTAAATCTTATTGATCAGTATAAAGTATAAAACCTCGATCAGTATAAAAATATGGCCACGCTGGCGCTTCACCGGCAACAGCGAATTATGCTGCGGTGATTCCCCGTCTTTCCGTGATTCCCCGTCTTTCCAAGACGTTGAAGCCAAACGCAGTTCCGCATTATATTTTATTAATTTTATCATTGAGTATTCACACTAGTGCTCTCTTATTTTGGTGAACAGTTAAAGGCAAAAATATATGATGTATTCGTAATCATAAACTTGTATTTTTTACGAGATTTTTTACCAACATTTTACATTCCTATACATTAGAGCACTGAAATTTTTAATTGTGATAAGTAACTTTCATTGAATAGAATATAATTGTAGTAATGAAAATGTATGTACAGGGTATCCCACATAACATGGGCCACTCCCTTATCTGGTAAACTATTATATATACAGAAAAAAGTTCAGAATAAAAGTTGTATGACTTCTTATGAAATTTATTTTTTAGATACTTTCATTTATACAGGATGATCCATATGTCTGTGACTTATCACACATACGTTTTTTCAAATAGAATACCCTATATTTTATCATATTTTCAGATAGTACTTCAGAAGACGAGTTCAATGATATATAATAACATGGGTCTGAGATCACCCGTTTTGGATTTATACACGATCTTCTTCAATAAATTGCCAAATTTCGAAGCCCTATAGAAACGTTGCGACTGAAGTTTTCGATTCGCAGTTTCCTTTATAAATTAACAAAGTCTGTATATTATTCTGTTCTATGGTGAAAATTTGGGAATTTTCAATTTTCCAAAAGTGATGACGTATTTTGAAAACCAATAAATATCTCGAGATTTTCTAATGGAACACCCTATATTCCATTCCAAATTTGCATAGAGCTCAGGAAGACGAGTTCAATGATATATCATAACATGTGTCTAATATCACCCGTTTCGGACTTATACTCGATCTTCTTCAATAAATTGCCCAATTTCAAAGCCCTATTGAAACGTTGTGAATGAAGTTTACGATTCGCAGTTCCCGCTATGAATTAACAAATTTTGTATGTTTTCTTGATCCATGGTAAAAGTTTATGAATTTCGCATTGGCCAAAAGTGATGATGTATTTTGAAAAACGATAATTTTTTACAAATTTTCGAATGGAACACCACCCTATTTCATTCCATCTTTGGATGAAGCTCAGAATGACGAGTTCAATGATATATTATAATATGGGTCTGAGATCACCCGTTTCGGACTTATACACGATCTTCTTGAAAAAATAATCAAATTTCAATGCCAAAATTCTGACTGTTATCTGCATATTAGATAAAATTTTTGTAATTTCTGTGAAACAATTCGTAATAAAGAGTTTTGAAAACAACGAATATTATCGAAATTTTTATGATCATTTCCTTTAGATTTTTTCTTATGGGGTGCTTTGAAAAACAAAGTTTATGAAAATCGATGTGACAACATATAACAATTAAAAGAAAATATACGTGTCGCAATCGTGAATTTGAATGAATCTTATGCAGTAGCAAATACACTGAGACATATCGCGATAAGATATACTACGTGCATAGCTGAAAATGGACGGTATATAGAAAATTTGATTTGACTACTTTGTATATTCAATTGAATACTATATCTAATTGTTACTGTTGTTATGTTTACTCGTTTTCTCAGTTACTGTTAGTTTTTTTTGTTTGACTATTCATTAAAGAAGATCGTGTATAAGTCCGAAACGGGTGATCTCAGACCCATGTTATTATAGATCATTGAACTCGTCTTCCTGAGTTCTATGCAAATATGGAATAAAATATAGGGTGTTCCATTTGAAAATCTCGAGATAATTATTGGTTTCTAAAATACGTCATCACTTTTGGCAAATTCAAGATTCCTAAATTTTCACCATAGAACAAAATAATATACAGACTTTGTCAATTTATAGCAAGAGTTGCGAATCAAAAACTTCATTCACAACGTTTCTATAGGGCTTTGAAATTAGACAATTTATTGAAGAAGATCGTGTATAAATCCGAAACGAGTGATCTCAGACCCATGTTATTATATATCATTGAACTCGTCTTCTGGAGTACTATCTAAAAATTTGATGAAATATAGGGTGTTCCATTTGAAAAAACGTATTTGTGATATGCCACAGACATATGGATCATCCTGTATAAATGACAGTATCTAAAAATCAAATATCATAAGAAGTTATACAATTTTTATCCTGATATTTTTTCTGTATATATAATAGTTTACCAGATAAGGGGGTGGCCCAAGTTATGTGGGATACCCTGTACCTAAATTTCGGTACCTATAATGTGTTTGTCATGTTCATGTTGGATTTGGGAATTTTTTTGCAGAAAATGATTTTCAAGAAAATCGATAATAGGTCCAATGTAGAGCCTAACATTAGCCTCGGATTATGGCGTACTCAATATTCTTGTATTCCTTCTCTTTGAGATTTGGTTCTGCTAGCAATGGTTAAGTTAGCAAAACCAATGACTTTTTGAAGAAACAATGTGCAAAGTAATCGGCAATAGGCTAGGATGAGAGCCTTGAATTAGCCTCAAATCATTGCTGATGAATTAATTTTGTGATTAAACTTTTTTTGGTTTGCTATTGGTTTGTCATGTTCATGTTGGATCTCGGAAATTTTTTGCAGAAAATCATTTGAAAAAAATCGATAAAAGGTTCAATGAAGAGCCTAAAATTAGCCTTAAATTATGGTGTACTCAATATTCTTATATTCCTTCTATTTGAGATTTGGTTCTGCTAGCTTAACGGTTAAGCTAGCAAAACCCATGATTGTTTTTAAAAAACGAGTAAAAAACAATGTGCGAAAAAATTGGCAATAGGCTAGGATTAGAGCCTTAAATTAGCCTGAAATTATGGCATAATTAGGTTTGTGATTGAAGTTTTTTGGTTTGCTATTGGTTTGTCATGTTCATGTTGGATTTGGTAAATTTTTTGCAGAAAATGATTTTCCAAAAAATCGATAATAGGTTCAACGAAGAGCCTAAAATTAGCCTTAAATTATGGTGCACTCAATATTCTTATATTCCTTCTATTTGAGATTTGGTTCTGCTAGCTTAACGGTTAAGCTAGCAAAACCCATGATTGTTTTAAAAAACAATGTGCGAAAAAATTGTCAATAGGCTAGGATCAGAGCCTAAAATTAGCCCTAAATTATGGCATGATTAGTTTTGTGATTGAACTTTGTTTGGTTTGCTATTGGTTTGTCATGTTCACATGTTAGCTTAACGGTTAAGCTAGGGAAACCCATGATTTTTTTTTAAATCAGTGTGCGAAAAAATTGGCAATAGGCTAGGATCAGAGCCTTAAATTAGTCTGAAATTATGGCATAATCAGGTTTGTGATTGAAGTTTTTTTTTGGTTTGCTACTGGTTTGTCATGTTCATGTTGGATTTGGGAAATTTTTTGCAGAAAATGATTTTCAAAAAAATCGATAATAGGTTCAACAAAGAGCCTAAAATTAGCCTTAAATTATGGTGCACTCAAAATTCTTATATTCCTTCTATTTGAGATTTGGTTCTGCTAGCTTAACGGTTAAGCTAGCAAAACCCATGATTTTTTAAAAAAACAGTGTGCGAAAAAATTGGCAATAGGCTAGGATCAGACCCTTAAATTAGTCTGAAATTATGGCATGATCAGGTTTGTGATTGAAGTTTTTTTTGGTTTGCTACTGGTTTGTCATGTTCATGTTGGATTTGGGAAATTTTTTGCAGAAAATGATTTTCAAAAAAATCGATAATAGGTTCAACGAAGAGCCTAAAATTAGTCTTGAATTATGGTGCACTCAATATTCTTATATTCCTTCTATTTGAGATTTGGTTCTGCTAGCTTAACGGTTAAGCTAGCAAAACCCATGATTTTTTTAAAAAAACAGTGTGCGAAAAAATTCGCAATAGGCTAGGATTAGAGCCTTAAATTAGCCTGAAATTATGGCATAATCAGGTTTGTGATTGAAGTTTTTTTTGGTTTGCTACTGGTTTGTCATGTTCATGTTGGATTTGGGAAATTTTTTGCAGAAAATGATTTTCAAAAAAATCGATAATAGGTTCAACAAAGAGCCTAAAATTAGCCTTAAATTATGGTGCACTCAATATTCTTATATTCTTTCCATTTGAGATTTGGTTTTGCTAGCTTAACGGTTAAGCTAGCAAAACCCATGATTTAAAAAAAAAACAGTGTGCGAAAAAATTTGCAATAGGCTAAAATCAGAGCCTTAAATTAGTCTGAAATTATGGCATAATCAGGTTTGTGATTGAAGTTTTTTTTGGTTTGCTACTGGTTTGTCATGTTCATGTTGGATTCGGGAAATTTTTTGCAGAAAATGATTTTCAAAAAAATCGATAATAGGTTCAACGAAGAGCCTAAAATTAGCCTTAAATTATGGTGCACTGAATATTCTTATATTCCTTCTATTTGCGATTTGGTTCTGCTAGCTTAACGGTTAAGCTAGCAAAACCCATGATTTTTTTAAAAAAACAGTGTGCGAAAAAATTCGCAATAGGCTAGGATCAGAGCCTCAAATTAGCCTGAAATTATGGCATAATTAGGTTTGTGATTGAAGTTTTTTTGGTTTGCTATTGGTTTGTCATGTTCATGTTGGATTTGGTGAATTTTTTGCCGAAAATGATTTTTCAAAAAATCGATAATAGGTTCAACGAAGAGCCTAAAATTAGCCTTAAATTATGGTGCACTCGATATTCTTATATTCCTTCTATTTGAGATTTGGTTCTGCTAGCTTAACGGTTAAGCTAGCAAAACCCATTATTTTTTTAAAAAAACAATGTGCGAAAAAATTGGCAATAGGCTAGGATTGGAGCCTAAAATTAGCCTTAAATTATGGCATAATTAGTTTTGTGATTGAACTTTTATTTACGAAGTGGTTCTGCTAGCTTAACGTTAAGCTAGCAGAACCCACGTTTTTTTACATAAATCGAAGAGCAATAAATTCGGCAATAGGGTAATAAATTAGCCTTAAATTAGCCTAAAATTATGGCCGAAGAAAAAATTGAAAAATTCAAAGTGGTTCTGCTAGCTTAATGGAGGTGAACTATCACGAAAACTATTCAGTAGTAGGTAATACCACAATAGTTGCTTTCAGAAAATATCACGAGTCCGCAGGACGAGTTGTGTTATCTAAATGTGGAAGGCCAATTGGGATTATTGGTAACGCAAAGAAACCTATCAAGATTCGAAAAAAAAACTGTAGGTAGGTATGTATGCATGAAGGTATAAAACGGTAAGTACTCAGTACCTATAAGTTGACAGTCAACCATTCATATATGAAAAAAATTAATAAAAAACTATAGGTATGTATGCATGAAGCTAAAAAGGTAAGTACTCAGTACCTATAAGTCGACTATTCATAAATAATATCAGAAAACGTTTAGTCCGACGATGTTAAGTTCTTGTGACATAGTTGAATGCTGTATCGTATCATGATCGAATAAGGCAAAAATGATCGACAAGAAAACAAAACCATAGACAATTCCCATACAAGACGACACGTAGGTACTCTCAATAATTATAATTGAATTCAATGTCAAGTTTTTGTTCCGACCAAGACCGTCCAACAAGCATTATAATGCTGCAGGCTGTTCTGGTTCTGGTATTCAGAAATCTCCGACAGATGCATCGTGTTTCTCACACAGGGTTGCATCGTGAGAAAGTTTTCAAGGTCAAACGGATGATTTCATACACTGGCTGGCTGGTTGGCTGGCTAGGTTAACGAGAATGAATGCTGCATTGTTTGCTCGTAACACCTCTTTTATTTATGGTGAGGAGTTAAGGTCTTTGCTCCAAACTAGCTTAGCTTTAGATAACAATTAGAGAGCTAGTGTTAAAACTTTCAAGATAGAATCTGGCAACATGCAGGTAGGTATATCAAGTTACTGGTCGGTCACCAATTACAGTGTATGTCGCAGATTCAAACAAAAAATGTTTCAATTGGAATCCGATCTCTATGATCAATAATTTCGTTCATTCAATCGCTCCGAATATAAAATACCTACCGATATAAGTACACTTTCAGGCATTGCTTGACTTGATACAGTATTTGATTGTATCTAGGTAGTTGGCATATCTACGAGTTGGCATGCTAAACTTGTACTTGATTTGATTCGATGGAAACATACTGAAACAGTGAATCTGCAGGAAATCATCAGTAGCTGATGCTGATTAGGTATGGTAGATACCTACTGATGTATGATAAAATGAAAGTACCAATCTATTTTCCGTTGGAAAACTCAATGAGAATTTTATATCAGATTGTTTCAATTTCCCTTAAATACACGCCTCGAGACATGTATATGCATGTCGGAAATCATTCCAAACAAAATTAATTTTATTTGCAATTATACCGCCTTGTCCTTGTTTCAAATTCCACAGTAGAATGAAGAGATTTTGTATTTCGTGTAAATTTTTTTATTATAAATCGCAAAGCGCTTTCGGCTAAAAAGCCATCATCAGTGCTATACCTGCAAGTAAGTAACATTTATGAAATTTCAAAAACAAATCTAAAAAGGTAGATTACTTACTCGTCAAGTATTAACAAAAATGTTCCCTAAAGGGTTATTGTAAAATTTTTCAAAAATACATGTTGAGATTGTTTTGTTCAAGTCCAGAGATAGCACGAGGGACCCTAACCTTATTTATTCTGGAAAATGTTTGATAATTTTTAACCTTAGTAAAATGTTGACAATGACTGAGTGTCAATGTCTATGACTTAGTTGACATGTGTATGAAGTAGACAAGTGACATAATGAAAAAAGCGCTTGGGAAAGAATTGACAAGGTGAGCAGAAAAGCTGTCTGAAAATTTTGAAACATTCTGAAAGGTAAAATAAGATGAAGTGGACTTCAATCCAGGCCAAAGAGTAAACCTTTTTTAGTAAAATTGAGAGAAAAGAGTTTCCAATCAAGACTTAAGAGTCCTAGTGTCCAAACTGGAAGTCCAAGGAGAATTCCTGTAGACGAATGCCTCATCAGAAGCAAACATACCACCAGAATACCTCCAGACCCAGAACGAAGGCCGAACTCAAGTCTCAAAAGTAAGCCGGATCCTGAATGCAATTTTGTTGTGTTGGGTGAAAATTAAAGAGCAGGACTTCCATTTCGGACTCAAAAGTCCTAGTGTTCGAGCCGAAGATCTAAGGATGCCCAACCCAAGTTGTGAATCCACAAGAGAATGACAACATCAGTTGAGCCTCCCGACCTCAAGCGTAGACCGGACTCAAGTCCGAAAAGTAAGCCAGATTCAGACTTGTTGAAGCCGAAATCCGGAACAGTGTCTTGTATGAGTTATAATGGATATCATCATGGAGAATTGCTTATTATTTCAAACGTCTATGTAAAGGAATGTAACATCTATTTAATTATTGTACTTGTGTGTTCAAACAAAGGTCATTGTTTCGTAGTTCTTTTTCGATTTCTAAATCTTCCAAAAAATCTAGTCTATTGTAATTTTTTGAATTAACCTCTTTCAGAATTTTTGAATTACGATTTGGACTGAAATTATGTTTACTGAATTTGATGTGATGGCCAAAAGCTGAAAATTCTGTTTTATTCAAATGTTCTCCTATACGAACTTTCAAAGGTCTACAAGTTCTACCTATGTATGAAGCTTCACAATCATTGCAATTTAATTTGTAAATACCAATTTTAGATAATTTATTGATTTTATCTTTAGAATTAACCAAATGTTTGCTCAAATTATTAGTGCTTTTGAAAGATATTTTGGTGTTTGTTAACTTGTTTTTGATGAAACTTGAAACTTTTTGAGAGATGTTTTCATTTGTGAAAGGTAGGGATATATATCTGTAAACTTCTTCTCTAGGATAAGTTAGATTATGTTCTCTCTTATGTTTGATTTTTTGAATTAGCTTTGGGATCAAATTTGGGTTGTAACCATTATTACATGCTATTTGTTTGATAGTATTCAGTTCTCTGTTGTATTCAGTTGATGATAATGGAATATTGAGAAGCCTGTGGATGTAGCAATAGAAAGCTGCCATTTTGTGCTGATGGGGGTGATTAGAGAAAGAAGGAATGACATGGTCAGTTTGTGTTGGCTTTCGGTATATGCTGAATTCCAGTCTGTCTGATTTTTTGTTCGTCAAGTCTAAGAAATTCAGTTTATTTTCTATTTCAAGTTCAAGAGTAAATTTTATGTTAGAATGAATTGAGTTTATTTTTTGTAAAAGGTTGTTGGCAGTGTCTGAATTTCCATTGATGAAAACCAAGCAATCATCAACATATCTATACCAATTTAAAATCTCAGAATTATTGTCAATGATTATGTGATTCACCTCTAGGTCATTCATGAATATATCTGCCAAGAAAGGAGATAAACAACTACCCATTGCTAAACCCTCAGGTTGTCTATAAACTTTTTCATTGAAAACAAAAAAATCTTAAGGCAAACATTTAGTAAAGTTAAAATTTGTGTTACCGTATCTTCAGGAACATGATTTTCCTTAAGGATATTACCTACTAAAGGTACAGTCTCTGATTTAGGAACAGAAGTGAAAAGGTTGCTGACATCAAAGGAAATCATAAGGCAATTTTCAATGGGGAAATTTAAATTTGATAATTTAGTGGTTAGATCTAAGGTATTACTCACCGAGTGCTTGGGTTTGAAGTTAGTTAGGTCCTTAATGAGGTTGTAAATGAAAGCTGCTAAAATTGAAACTGGGGTGTTAGTAAAACTTACTACTGGTCTGATAGGAATGTCGACTTTGTGTATCTTAGGCAGTCCGTATAATCGAGGAATGACCGGATTGCTAGAAATTAAATTCCACAGCTGACCGCTGATTCATATTATGTTAATTCATTTTGTTTGTTTCTTGTTCGTGAAAGGTTTCCAGGAATAAGTAACTGACGAATTGTTTCAACAATTCGACTTATTTCATATAAAATGGTTGCCCTTATGCTAGCACGATAGCATTATCAATAACATAGACTAACATGGTGAGAATCAGTAGATATGATAATACCTAATCATCATCTCAATAATTCCTTTGGTGGGAACATTTCGCACAAAAAACTAAAAAAAAAAGAAGACTGGAACTGTCGATCTATTAATTCATAACTTAGTTCTCACCAGCCAGCTGCCTAACCCGCCTCTCAAAAAGAACCCCCGCTGTTTCATTGAACCTAAACCCAAAGAGCAGGCAAAAATATCCCGCAAAAACGTAGGACAAAAGCGTCATAAGAGGTACCATAAATAAACATCCGAAATGCCATCGCTAATACACCTAGAAGAATAAATAATTCTAGAAGTAGGTAACGCAACGGTAAACAAGAAAGGGGGCCAACTTCGAGTGTATAGTGGCAGAGTTACTCGGTCGGAGCGCAGGTAACAGATAAAAAACGTTACCTTACCATGAGATTCAGAAAAAAAAAGAACCCGACCGAACCAGTTATGTCACAACGTTGTCATATCTTCTACATGAACGCTGTGAAGTTGTGGACTGTGGGAATATTTTTCGGATAATATGTTTTGACACTGGAGACTGTTGGTTAATTACCAAGTCAGGCTTCATTTTGAGTTCAGTTTCAAGGAATTGATGCATTTTTCAATGAACTTGTGGTTATTTTATGCGGAAACGTCACTATCTAGCTCACCAAGGTTTCTCTTTTACATTTTCAGAACTCACCTAGGTATAAACGAATTGATCATATACCTACTAATGTTTCAGAAATAGCTACATGATAGGAAAAAACATAAAAATAAGCCTTGACCTGATCATAAAAGTCTCAGTCTAGTCTTATTATTATAATAAGTGTTGTATTGCAATTAGGCTAGAATTTGTTCCTAATATCCGGAGAAAAAAAAAGATGAATCATGGAGGCGTTTTGTGTAAAGAACTGATTACCAAATCCGAAGAACGAGTCGGTATTGCATCTAAAGAAGCTGTAGTGTTTTTCAAATTCAGAGGTAATGGCTTCTTTACAAGTATGGAGTACCTATACTTGTGAGAGTTGTTTTCCTCTCGTATTGAGCATTCTGTCGCACACCATCATATATCTATGATTTGGTAACTAAAATTCTTCATTATACATTATGGTTCACATATTTTGATAATTCGATCTATCAGACACTTTCCAGGCCAGCCAACCAGCAACCACGATCCAAGAGAATGTGCATACTCCAGACAGTATTCATAACCGCCAGAACCAGAATTCCAAAGAGTGACGAAACATCGGCAACAATGCATGGTTGTGAAAGCTGACGCTCGTGACGTAGCAGACGTTCGAGGGCATGGTACGGAAAGATAAGTTTACTATAATAAGAACTGGTCAAGCGACTGATTTCGAAACCGGTTCCACTTTGCAGTCGGCGAAGTATTTGGCATGACAGACTTTTACGTCACGCAGCGTGCTCACCGCAAAGCAAACATTAACATGGTCGGTGCCATAACGTAGTGAAAGCTTACGGATTGCCAAATTATGTTTTCTTATATTGTATAATCGCTGCTTTGTCATCAGCACGACGTATATTTTGAGGCTGTTCATTCAACTCCTGGAACTTCAATTAATTCGAGCCGGGTCCGGTGAGAATAAATGTATTTCTTGTAACGGAACATTCAACGTGCACACAACGGGATTTTCAATCAATACATAGTTAATTAATTCTGACGAAAAAAACAAAATGCGCATACCGAATTCTTGACCAATAATTTTGTTACGGGATCAATAACATCGAATGATTGATTTATGATTATAATTACATGATTTCAATTATAGGTACAACCAGCACCTTTTCATCCAATTCCTATCCAACATGATATACCAATTTTCTGTAAGTCGAGGTGTATTGAAAATACTGTAGTGTGTACAAGGTATTTCATTACGATACGCAATAGCTCCATCGAAAACAAATTTGTGAGCTACCTAGGACCTAGATGTTCAATCCTCAATAGATCTTTCAAATCGGAATGTGAGGACACAGTTGAGAGAATATATACTTCTCTCAACTGTGGTGAGGAGCGACCGAGAAAGCGACACAACAACGGCAGACCACAGAGAAGTTCATCAACTATTCACTCAACAGACAGAGCGCTACCTACTGAAGCTAAGCTACGCGAACCAAAGTTGAAGCTGATCCGAGGTTTTCTTACAGAACACTACCATTTGGGGTACCCACCTCGGTACCCACCACAGGAAATTTGCATATCTTTCGACATGTCGCAAAGTATTAGTCCGCTAAGATTTAAACCCTCTCTGGAACAGACATTTCCAGAGCTGAAAGGATCATTCTAATAGACTTAGATTTCATCAAAAGTCTAGGATAAGACAACCATGCGAAACATGCGGGGAAACGTATATTCAACACCTGCAGGAGTGAAAAGAATATTGCAATAGTCTTCCCCAGAAGTTCAAGACATGCAAATTTATCAGACTATTCTATAATATAGGCTTCATCAGAAGTCGTTTGAACTAGACTTACAACTAATGAATGAGGACAAGCGATCATTTCGATTTGAACTGCACCTCCTGGCAATTTTTTCGGTTTTATTTGGCTGTTTCAATCCCACATCCAAAATACAACGATTTTCAGTCGATTCGCCTCGAAAGTATGTAGACAAATCCCAAGTTAGTAAGCCACTTGGTAACTGTCGACATTTTTAGTAGTTTTGATTCAGACCAATTATTATTTTTAATCGTTCATCAAAGACAGACATGTAATACACACGAAATATACCTACATAAGAAAGTCAGGAATAACTAAGATTGAAGAGAAGAGGAATAAAAATAGAATCTGAAATCTTGAGAAAATACTGCAATGGGATCCTGAATCAAGGCTTCTATTATTCAAATATAACGATGGAGGAGTCAAACAAATAAGTACTAATGATAAATTCTTTTGATGAGCTCAGCTGACTAACCAAACGACTCATTGACTTCAATTCAGTTCATTTGGTAGATAATTGTAATTCTACGACATGAATGTGTAGGCCGAATTTGTAACAAGTGAATAACAACTCGAAATTACCGCTAGCATCTCTGTATTATCGAATCGAACCCACTAGAACCCCATCCATTTAAACCAGACTTTCTGACGTCATAATATTCTAGACACGTAACGGTGACGCGCTACTCTTTGTTGTGTTCTGCGAGTATTGCTTAGTTCTGTTCGAGGTTCTGTTCTACACCGTACTCAACATGTCCTCTTTATCGTTGTGTTTATGATTTCATATTCCAAGCTTACACATCCGGCCTGGCGTTTGATAACATAACATAACGAATATGATTCACGAGGTTGGTTTATGGCTTTCCATTTCAGAGGATTGATAACGGCCAAAGAACTCCATTATTTAAATTTGTGTTGCGAGTTTGGCGGAACTTGAAGGACGTTTTTCAATGATTAGATAAGGTGGCAGTTACAGGAAATGGATGCTACTTCCTTATGGTAAACGCGCTTATCATAATGATACACTATTATGCATATTTATTCATCGTTAAAATGGCTGATTCAAATGTTTTTTATCTGAAGATTGAGATTGCTCCAATAAGCATTCCGTTTATCCGTTTAATTATTATAACTATCTCCATATTGCATAGTGCTGACACTGCTAAAATACTTTTGAATGCATAATTAAAAGTTAAGTAAATTGCATATCTACTCATGAAATTTGGAAAATGCGAGTTCCATGAAGCTCCCACTATGGAACTGATTTTATATCTACTTCGAGATCTACTCATATTATGATACAACGCCCAGTACGACCCTATCATATATGGATGTGGACATGTGGTACATGAATGATAAGAAGATATTAATTATCAATAACGAAAGACGCAAAATATTTATAGGTTCATTTCATGTAGATGGTATCAACAAAGTCAATATGTTGTTGATGTCTATAGAGAATAGCCAATAGCAAATACGTTTTGGAACTCAGTCTCATATTGTTTACACCTACCTACCTATCTACCTACCCATCTTTGACTAGGTAGGAACTAATTTTTGTGCAAAATAATAAACGGGGACATTTCCCCCAGTAGGTACTCATTTCTCACAAAATCTCACTGTTATATTCTCTTCGAGCAAAGAAAATTATTACCATCAAAAATGGTGATTTATACATGACTGGTACAAACAGTGACGCAGAGATCGCATTTACGGATAAATTTAGGTTGAGCAAATAGGTCATCATGAAATTAGTCCGCAAATCACACATATGAGTTGTTGGAGATCTTGTTGGTGTCAATCTGATCAGGTATGAATAAAATATTCGATATTCACTATCTCATTGTAATAGCCCAATCATGATATATCGCTACGTTTGAGATCATATCTTTGAAGTCTCAATATGCTTGTTACACGTGTGCATACTTATAAGATAAGATAAAGAACTATTTACTTTCATTAGTATTTCCTGCCCCTATAATTAAGAGTGCCTTAGTTCTTGTAGACTTTTACCTAGGACGTTTAATATGATGAAGTAATATATGTATGTAGTAGGTATATGTACTTCGTTGGTATGTAAACATATTGAGATTTCTCTATATGTATTTGTTGTTGGCGGAATAAGCTAGTACCGAAGACCCACTATTCATAAATAATAATCAATAAGGTAGGTAGGTTACTAGGTCTGAATATAGGAAGCTCCTGAATAACTATTCGAAGCGCATAAACTCAAGATTCAGATGAAATGCTCATCAATTTTGTCATCAAACTGCGTTCCTCTACGATTCCCCATACCTAATCCTAGCAAACTATCGTACCATTTGGTTTGAATGCTGTCCCAGCGTCGAACGAAGCAGTCCTGATGGGATGTTTCTCCTGTTTGAAAGTCCTCTCCGTGGATATAACGAACGGCTGCGCCAAAGAAACGGCCGGCAAAGATTCCCCTCTGGTCAGAGGAGGCCTAACGGAGGAGCCGTGCTCCTCCACCGACATCATTCTCTTCGCTCCGCTGACGTCCCCGTTACCGTGATGGTGACCGTGATGGTCGTCATCCTCTGTGGCCGACATGCCCCGCTTGATGCCTTGCTGGGGCAGGGCAGTGGGTCTACCGTTGGCCGAGTGATGGTGGGCGGACATCTGATGGTGAGCAGCCAAGTGTGCTGCCGTGGGCAGACGGACGGCGGTTCGCGCTGCCATCTCGTGCTCGGCAGTCGCCTCCAATTGCGGCCGGGACATCGAAGGGGTGCCCCTGGGGGGCGGCTGGGCGGCCTGGTACTCCGCCAGCATGTTCGACCGCGAATGGTGCAGCCCGTACCCGCCGGAATGGTGGGTGGCCGTCTGCTGTCTGCTCGAAGTGGCCACCACCTCGCCGTTCTGGTGCTCGTGGCCGGTGGCCGACGTACGGTGCGATTTGGTGGTGTGGCCGGATCGCTGCTCCTGGAACCCGTGGGCTCGCTTCATCTGGCGAGCCGTCTCCAGGACTATTTCTATCCGGTCGGCACCTTCGTAGTTGACGCAACCTCTGCACACGGCTTCGGTGAAGTCGTGGACCATTGCCCAGGGCATCCGCGGAAGATCGCACAGATAGCATTGCTGCCGCTTGGCCTGCTGCATTTGCATGACGGACATCTTCACCATCAATGTACGTTTTCCCACTGCGAATACGAAATTTCGATGCTGCGTTACGCGCAGATCCCCGACGCCATATCTGATTACGCGGTTGTAGCGATAGCGGTAACCGAAGTTTGTTCTACACGCCGACACTGTTCGAACGATGCGCTCTATCTAACTGAATTCTCGTTTCTCGTGTTATGCATGGGGCCCCTTTACTAGCACTGGCAGGGGGGTACGCGTCTCGCTCGGTAATCGTTATATTGGTGACGTCACGCTCTTTTGGAGACCAATAGCAGGGTACGCTACGTCACGATTTGCGCGCGCTGCAGCGGATGGTATATATGGCGCTGGCTCTTGTAGAATCGTACCATATCGTACAATCAAAATATCTAATGGTGAAATGAATTGAGCGACCGTGGCTCAACTGAACAACGGGGATTGTCCATAAGTCCATGACGTGCGGAATACGCAGGCAGAAAAACAACAATGGTATATATCCATTCCACGTTTCTCGAAATGTGCATGATATGCAGTTTGTTTCGTAAACAAAACAAACAAATTTTATGTTTTGAAATTGCGAAACTAGGTACTTCATCTTTGTAAATATGGGTATAGATATATTACTTTCATTCCATCACCTATATAAAGTAACTTGAGTAACACATAACATTATGATTTTTGCTTTACTGCGTAATAAGTATAGGTTTAGATAAGTATTATTTACGAGAGGCATCTACCTATCATCAATGTGGATTTTCTACATACCTAAATACTGGAGATTGAATTCCCTCAATTCCTAATAAATCCCCATATCATTTGTAATTAGACCAAAATTCTCATCTGAAATCCCTCTCTATTCACACCTACCTATATTTGGTCTCTTGCATGATTAGCTTTTGAACAATATATAGGGTGTCTGTATAAGTAGGTATCTTGAGTATGTTCAAAGAAAGAGCTGAATCTTATCATTACTCTCACAATGTATAGGAAAATCAGGCATTGCAGAAAACATTTTAGATACATATATCATATATATCAATCTATGAAGGTGCCCATCAATTTCAAGAGCCTGATAAATATTTATTACACATACCTAAGGCTTGAATCGTGAATTTAAATGAAAAATTATCTCAATTAAATAATTTTTACATGTTGTATAAGTGATATTCTAATTAAACAAGACGAACTTGATAAGAGTATATCGACCTACATTCCTACATAATTATATAATATTCAAGTATTAAATCAAGTCTCTCAGTCCAACATGGCATGAATCTCGGCATGAATATAGTAAATACAGACAAGATTATGAATTTTTGAGAAATTTTTCACTAACTCGTTTGCGTCATACTTAAATGAATAAGTAAATTTTGAAACGCGTTGATCAATATGAAAAAATGATAATTTTGGGATAAAGAACTTAGAAACGAGTCAACGAATCTGAAATGTTTCTTGTTTTCATGGCCTTCTAGATGTTGTTATTTTGTGGTTATATCTACCCATCTACTCTTTGTACACAACTACAAAATCATTTCTGATGTTTGTCTACTCTACTCTATCTACAGACATTATGTGAACATCTGTGGTAAGCATTCGAAAAAAGTTGCGTTATATTCCTAGTACAATATTTCGTTTTTCGATTCAATTGAATATTAAAATCACGATGATGTAATAAATCAGTAAGGACAAGGAGCGTGTTGATTGGACTTCGATTTGTATAGTTTGCGATTATTTATAAATTGTCTAGTATTTGCTTATTTCATAATAGAAATTCCAATAAACAGAATAAACTGCTTGGCAACAATACAACTGCAAGACACTCCATGCGTCGAATGTTTCGCCCATTCATCAACACTTTTTTTATATCGTACAGTATGGTGCGCTAAAAAGCTTGAATAAAAATGCTTGGTGATGGTCTATGAATACTCCTTTAGTTTATTACTTCATATTCGGATAAGAATTCAGTATCTACAAAGTATCATCGAATCGACAACAATGAAGACGATGAAGTATTGCCGTAGAAAAAGAATATTATAATATAGTGTTTCACAAGTCGAAAACATTTTTTGAGCTCGTGATCATTTCCAACATCGACTGATCTCTCGTTGAAAAAAAAAAACTCGTCTCTCGTAAAATGATATACTATTACATGCGCGATCAAACCGAGTTGACTTGTCATGAACTTCTTATCAGTA
This sequence comes from Phaedon cochleariae, assembly GCA_918026855.4. Taxonomy (NCBI): domain Eukaryota; kingdom Metazoa; phylum Arthropoda; class Insecta; order Coleoptera; family Chrysomelidae; genus Phaedon; species Phaedon cochleariae. The sequence continues at coordinate 14,584,773 of OU896709.1, read as the reverse complement.
GTAAGCTGTATATTTGATGTCATTTTCATTTGAATAATACGAGATAATATTCAAAAATATTACTTATTATTATTATAGATATTTGTTTCATTTAATGAAAATCCCAACTACATGCATGTGAAAAGTTGCTCGAGTTGAAACAAAATTAGGTACCTATATGACTTATACCTTTGGTATGGAAACAATTTCGTGAAACAATGGAGGTTGAAGTTCAATATTGATATCGATTGATAATTCGAATTGAGGTGGGCCATGATACCTACTTATACAATGTGCAACCAAACAGAATAACTGGGCTATAGTTTGTCTAGGGTATTGAAATGGACTATTGAGTATATATTTTATTGAACGAAATAGTTATTTCCTAGGCAGCAAAGTAATAGATTGACTGCCGCGGCTGATAGTTTCTACGCGAGCCTAGCGAGGCTATTAATTCAGCCAAGGCAGTCAATCTACTTTGCTGCCATGTGAAACATATAATTTTTTCTCCAGATGTTATAAAACTAATTTTGTGTAATTTTTTTATTAAAAACTCCATCAGTTTGTGTTCACCCAATAGCAGTGTCAATCCCAATCCAATGTATTGAAGGGTTCTGCGTAGGTCCAACGAGAAAAGTTCTGATGAGCTTTCAATTTCTGTGGACCTCGCATACATAGAAATTCTGAAAACGGAAGGCTTTAGAGTGGGTTACAAGTATTGGCAAGTTTTACTTAGGCTGAAGTAGTAACCAACGTAAGGAAGCTAAGGAGAGCGCCACGTCTGTGCCAATGGAGCAGGGGTCTTCGACCTCAGAGGCTTCAGCCTCAAAGACTATAGATCAGGTCCCTGTCATGGATGAGGCACCAGGCCCTAGCGGACTTTCAGGTCTGGATGAGACAAGGGCACCGAAGAAGCCCAGCCAACCAACACCAGCAGCGAGCAACAAAAAGTTTGAAAACAAAGGAGCCAAATTTCCCCCCAAGAAGTCGAACGGTTCGAACTAATAGGCTGCTAAGCACATCCGAATAGTTCTTGCATGATGAAGGTTTATTCGATGGGCTCAACGTAGCCTTTATCCAATGGATCCTTGGACCCATGGAAGTCGAATCGAAGGACTTTCAACCCAAACATGTAGTGACAATGAACATGACAATCCTAGAGCAGCAATTGCATTGCAAACACTAATTTCATTTCTATTCCAGATTTTACTAACAGAGACTAGGTATAGCAGTAGTAGCAGAAGTGCCGACACTGCCGACTGACGGAGGTGAGCAAGAGGTAATTTCAGCCTCGGTTTACTTCCCTGATGATGGAACGGAACAACCGCCTCCTGAAGAATTTGCAAGACTCAGCAACTACTGCCGCAGAAGGAACAAACCTTTTATCATCGGTGGTGACGCCAATGCGCACCATACCATTTGAGTACCAACATCAATAGAAGATGTGAGTTCCTACTTGAATGTCTTTCGTCCAAGAACATCGATATAATCAATAAAGGGAATGAAGCAACCTTCAGAAACCGTAATAGGCAAGAGGTCTTAGCGTTGACCTTGGCCAGTCCGTCTATAAACTACGAAAGTCTCAATTGGCACGTCTCCGATGAACCCTCACTGTCGGATCATAATCATATCAGATTCGACAAAGAGGCAAAGGGGACGAATACCTCAGAATATAGGAATCCGAAACTGACCGATTGAAACACATAACGTGAATACTCAAAGTCGGAATTTGAGGACCTAAACATCAGCATTGAAACCATCCAGGATATGGAGCAGGTTTCAACGCAACTCCAAAATCTCATAACAAAATCCTATGAGCAAAGCTGTCCTGTAAAACAAAAGGTTTCGAACCGGAATGTAACTTGGTGGAACAAACAGCTTGGCAAACTTAGAGCTGCAGCCAGACGACTCTTAGTCTCCAATAGGTCAAAACGTATACAGGCAACTGGGACGATCACAGGAAGGCCTTGACAGAGTACAACAAAAAATTGAAAAGATCTAAGAGGTTAACGTGGAGGAAGTTCCGTGAAGGTATTAATGAATTGGAATTGGTCTGCTTCAGAATTCGGAAGGTACCTACACGCGAAATTCAGAGGAAAGCTTGAGACTGCTAATGAACACTCACTCTCCAGGAAGCATCAGAAACGCACTTCGTCCCACCAACCGCTAAAAGATCCTCGTAGCACTTTCAAGCCCTACAAATCTCCAGGCGGTGACGACATCATACCGGCTGTCCTTCAAGAGGGTATCGAGGAGATACTGCCCGTACTGGTACGATTATTTCGAACCAGCTATTTCTTGCGCTACATTCCGCAAACATGGAGAGAGGTGAATGTGGTCTTTATTGGAAAGATGGGCAAACGTTCCAGCGACCAGCATAAATCCTATAGACCTATTAGCCTTACTTCGTTTCTTCAGAAAACAATTGAGAAGCTACTTGATCGAAACATCAGAAGCAAAATTCTGTCGAATAGTCCGTTTCACAAAAATCAATTTGCCTACCAATCAGGCAAATCTACAGATACCCCCTTACATAGTCTGGTGAAGGAGATTGAAGAGGTTTATGTAGACAAAGAAATTGCTCTGTGTGCTTTCATCGAAACCTATAGAAGGGGCGTTCGATAACACTTCCTACGAATCGATAGAGCGAGCCACAACCCTCAAGGGATTCGAGGCTCCAATAACAGGCAGGATACAATCCATGCTCAGTAGTAGAAGGATGAAAGCTACACTGGGAAGCAGCTCGATAACTGCACAGGCCACAAGAGGTTGCCCTGTCTCCTCTTTTGTGGTCCATAGTTGCCGATAACTTATTCAACAAACTAAGCACTGCTGGCCTCGATATTCGAGGCTATGCGGCTGATATCGTCATAATAATGAGAGACTAGCATGATAGGACTTTATCAACTGCCCTCAGAGGTATACCACCTCAAAAATATGGGTCTAGCGGAGACTGGCACTTGAAGCTTTTTGTTACAACGCGACCGAAACCGCGGAACATATACTTTGCTCATGTAACGAAAGTATTAGTCCGCCAAAGACGAAATCACCTACAACAGGTCTATCTAACGTCTGCTGAGGTGGAAAATTCAACCGCCAGGAAAATCCTAGGCTGAATTAACAGCTTTGTTTCCTGAAATGAGGGAGCAATCGCCTAATTTTGATTCATGTTTCCGCATATAGACGCAGAACACTTCATGACATCCTGAAGAAATCAAGCTACACGCTGTGTCAACTCGCACTTCAGAATCTTCAAGAGTACCGAAAGCGAGTCCGAAAGAACAGTTTCGTCTATTGCCGTGTCACCCAAATCGTTACCATCGAGTCACGTGGGTAACGGTAACGCCCAAATACGCCCAGAAGATATTCTTCTACGTAGTAAGCAGAAGCGCATAATATATTCTTGAAGATACCGTGTGATGATATCCACGGTCTCCTCACATGCACACTGATCTTTATACTTCCGTTATCTGTTTGCTGCCTTTACACTACTTTTACTCAACAACATGTTTGGGTTAGAAGAGATAAGAACCGTTAAAACAAGATAATTTTTCGTTTACGCAACAAGCCAACATTTTCTACTACTTTCTATAAACAAGGTTCATAGCGTTTTTTATCGAAGACAAGTTTTATCTTTGTGTACATGACGGTATATTATTATTAGAAGTTTGTACAGGGTTAGTTGAGACTGTGAAACCAGAACCATTTAACTTGAACATCTTGAATGACATCTCCTTTAGTCCAATAACATGGTATTTGCACGTAGAAAAAAATCAAGTAGTCAGTTTCTCTGCGGTTTCATAATGTTTTTGGGGGTGCTGAATCTGAATCTGAAGTTTGGAAAACAATCCTTGTTTCTGAGACTCATTCACAAAATATGGACTCCTACCATAGATCTAAATTGTATAATTGTTTTTGCTCATGAATGTAGGACTAACGGGTGAGGAGAGCTAAGCAAGTTAAAAATAGTCGTTAGCGTATTTTGCAAAAAATGGTGTTCTTTGTCGGTTCTCGTATATATAATTCATAATCTACGCTTTTCTAGAAGAAACAAACTACATTACCTAATGGAGGAGTTGTGGCCATGTGAGTTATTGCAGTTGTCAGCATGTAGCTCGATTCTTGATTTGTACAGGGTATGTCACTACGAGCTTACAATATCTTTACATCGAGAATCAGTCGGGAGAGATCCATGAAAATGTAACCTCATATTTTGATATTTTCTAAAATGCAGTGTTGACGCTTCTACTAGAAAGTAGTAGCAACATTGATATTTCAAACGGAACACCCCGTATTTTATCGTATTTTCAGATTCTTCCTGAAGAGCTGATTTTATCGATGCTTGGGGTCTATCGAAAATGATTACAGAGATATAGGGTGTTCAAAATCGAGATTTTTCAACTATAGGATTTTTTTGTGTCGAAACTTTTCATTATCGGTCAAAACGGCTCACATGTCCCTATCTCAACTTTTGGTTCCCTATTCACTGATATTTAATTGGAACAGATACAGGGTGGTTCAATATTCAGAATTCTGATCACCCTGTATCGGTTCCGATTAAATATCAGTAGATAGTAAATCAAAAGTTGAGATAGGGACATTTGTGAGTCGTTTTGGCCGATAATGAATAGTTTCGACACAAACAAATGCTAAAGTTGAAAAATCTCGATTTAGAGATAGTATAAGCTCGTCGTGACATACCCTTTACATCAACTAGGTAGAATACTCGATAGAATAATGTTTTTCACACCTGCCTCTTGTTATTCGTTAGAGGAGGGCAAAAAACAAGTTTTTCTCATACAGACATAGAGTACCCTGGAGTAAACACGTTCTTCTTTTGCACCATCACCACCTCGAGAACCGGATCCTTCAGGGTACCACACCCCCCCCCCCTCCTTCCCGCCAAACGACGTTATAGCAACGATCAGATTGTATAGGGATTATTTATTCTCATGATTTTGTCTTCTATATAACCCAATATTTCTGATGAAACCTAGGATTTTCTTGATGGTTGAATTTTCCACCTCAGCAGACGTCAGGTAGACCTGTTTTAGGTGATTCGGACTAGAACATTACATGCCTGAGCAGTAGTAGTAGAAATGGTGGGGAGGCTCAAGCCAGGCAAGTAGGCCCTCATGGGCCCTTTTTCCGACCCCGGCAATAATCTACACCTTACCTCAGTTATAGTTTATCCAATATCAATTGCAGAATATCCCGCACTGTGCGGCGTCGGCGTGTTTGAAGTTTCCTTTGAAGTGACTGCAGGTGCGGCACAATATTCTGCAATTGTGTTTGGATAAACTATACTCGGCTAGACCTTCTGATGAAATCTAGTGTGTCCGCCCTCTCTGAACCATTTCAGTTCCAAAGATGTTTAGTCTTAGTCTGCTGAAGGTTCACATTCTCCTAGGTAGTGAACATCTCTGGCATGTTGGGTTCTCTAATATACCCATTATCGAGAGGTGTCTGCTGAGTTGCATGCATTTTGTGCATGATGAGTTTGCTCCAGTAATACGTAGATTATGAATTATTTTTTGCCAAGTACGCAAATTTGGTCAATTTTCAACTTCCTCTACCTCCTTACTTGCTAGTCATACATTCACGAGCAAGAACAATAACGTATTTAATGTAATAGTCTGCCAATGACTGACTCACCTAGAACAGGTCTACCTGATGCTTGTTGAGGTGGAAAACTCAACCATCAATAAAATCGTAGGTTTCATCAGAAGTCTAGGGGTATAGATTATCATTAGAAGAAGATTATTTCTACAATGGCAGAGCTTTGGAATTCTTTGCCAATGGAAGTATTTCCAAAAGCTTATAACCTCCAAAAGTTCAGAAAAAATTCCAATACTCACCTCCTGTCCCTATCCTCTCTAGGTACGCACGATATCCTCCGAACATTAAAGGAATTTCCTTCCGTATGCTCCAAGAGATGAAAAAGACAATCTACAATCTAATCGTCGCTTTATCGTCGTTTCAAGGAGGGGGGGGGGGGCTGGTACCGTGAAGAATCCGGTTCTGTAGATGGTTGTGGTATATTCTCATCCTCCATCTGGTGGTGTATGAGAGGAACTTGAATTTTTCTCTTCGCTAACGAATAACAAGAGGCAGGTGTGAAAAACATTATTCCACCTAGTTGATGTAAATAAACTCAGTAGTAGTAGGTGGGGAGGCTGTAGCCAAGCAAGTAGGCTCCGATGGACCCTTTTTGCGAACCCCTGCTCTCCACATATCTACGCTTCCTTCACCTAGATTTCCTTTACGAATCTCCCTGACCTTCTGATCTGATGAAGTATGTCCGTCCACTCTAATATGATCAACTCCTCCTGTTGGAGTTTGTCGACTCCAGAGAATGGAGTGACGTTTCTTCGTCTTCCCCACATCTGCGGCAAGTGGGGTTGTCCTCTATTCCCACAAGCGTTAGGTGTCTACCTAGCCTGTTGTGTCCTTTGAGTACTCCTATGAGGGGTATACTCAAGTACTGTGACAAATCCAGAAACGAGTTAAACGCTGACATAAGCAATATAACTAACATGGCCAGGACTTCTCCACATCAGGCGGAGTAGTTTGTTTCTTCTAGAAATGCGTAGATCATGAATTATCTACGAGAACCGACGAAGAGCACTATTTTTTGCAAAATACGCAAATTTGGTCTATTTTTAACTTGCTCTAGCTCCTAACCCATTATCATACATTCATGACCACTAAAAATTCCATTTACTTCAAATTTTTATAGGGTGGTCTTCTGGCTAGTTTTCGAGGTATTGCTGAAAAACTGAAAAAAGTGCGAAAATTTCGCTGTTTCTTGGGAATATCTCGGAACGGAAACATAATAAAACCGCAGAGAAACCGACTACTTCAACTTTTTCCACGAAATGATCATCATCGTTATAGTTTAACTGAGCTATTTGTTGAGACTCCACAGATTCGAACAGTTTCAACACTTTTGGATTATACCTACCTACCTACACCTATATATCTACCATACTTGATACAAAACGGTTCAACATTATACAGTGTGTTTCAAATTCGATCATCATTGGGATCTCGGTAACTGTGAGAGATAGAGAGTCGATTACATTACGAAAGTTTCAGCAAATTCAATAATTGTGATTGAATGGTTTCGTCAAATTTCTGAGATATGACCTCCAACTTATTTTTTCTTCTGGAAACAATATCTGAAATCAGCATCAAATTGCCTTCCTTCGAAAGATCACCAACAGGTACTATTTGAATGTTGAAGTCTTGAATTGACTCGGCCGTTACTTGATGGAAATCGATAGCAAATGTAAAAACTTAGGTTATAATTATTACAAACAGTAAAGTGTTTTTCCTGTGATTGTTCCCCTGTGGAGTAGTGAAGGATTCAAAAGAAGGATCGTTTTCAACAGAGGCTATATTTGTATTTCCTCCGTCTGCGGTTGAAGCCACTGGGTTTGGTTTCCCCCTCAATTGACAAATGGAAAACTTTCAGCTTTTCAAATTTCCGGCAGCATCTTCCTTTGTCGTGCGATAGGCAATGCAAAGACATGGCTTCCGCTCCATCGATATCGGAAGGGGCCTTGATTAACTTAGAATGTAAGATGCATGGTCACGGCTTCGGTTTTCCCTTGAATAGTTCATTTACTCGAATAGACGATCCAATCCAATCGATACGGTTTTATTGCGCCGCTACGTTGCTATTTTGGTGGCTGCAACCTCACACTTCGAAGCCTGACTTTCTTTCGTTTACTTGCTAGTTTTTTTAGGGTAGACTCGTTAATCTATGGGTGGATGCAGATGCACTCGTTAACCGACCGGCACTGGTTCTCAACCGTTCTTGCATTAGAAAAAAAAAATTAGATCTTGTACCATTAGGATTACCTGTGTATATTTTTTTTTTCGTTTTTTTTCAATTGACTTGGCCGATACTTGATAGAAATCCATAGCAAATGTAAAAACTTCACAAACGATGAGATTTCCACAAAATTCTTAATCACGCGACATGTTTCGCTAACACAGTAGCATCATCAGGTGAAATACTGGTACAATGAAATAAACTAGCCTTGGCTTGCCTAAAATTATATATATCCTACTTTCCCAACCTGAAGGATTAGAATTACCTGTGGAAAGGTTCGATAAACCTTCATTTTAGGAAAACAAGTAGCATCTAGATCCCCTGTGTATTTTTAGGCTATAGTTTTTTTTCTCTCAAGCCTTCGCAGTGAGAAGGAATGTGTTCTGCCGTGTCCTCCTCTTCCTTGCATATAACCTGCACAGCAGTTCTTCAGCCAGACCTATCGTAGTCATGTGTTTGTTCAGCCTACAATGCCCTGTGAGAAGCCCAACCAGTATTCTAGTTGAACTTCGTTTCTGGCTCAGTAAATATTCTGTGAATATTGGCGATGGTTTTTTGATAAAGACCTTTGGCTGTCTCATTCTTGACGAGTTGTTCCACCATTCTTGAGATTTGGGGTGAATCCATGATTTGATGATTGTCTTTTGTATAGCTTTCGCAATATCACAAAGGTTCTGGAGTATGCAGAATTTAGTAGCGCCTGATCGAGCTAGTCCATCTGCCTCTTCGTTGCCCTCGTACCCTGCATGTGCTGGTATACCCATGCTAGGGTCAGTCTGTTCCCTGAATGAACTGAGCAATCACCAGTTCATTCAGGGTTTCTAAGCATATTTACCTGTCCGTTATACTTATTTTAAAACTTTCATCAAAGCGGTATTTTGGAATTATGCCATCTGTGGCATTCCCGTGATGGGATCACTTTCCAACTCTTTAGATAAAATTATTCTGAAAATTTTTGGATACTCATAGAATTGAGAAAATCATCATGTAGGTATCTCAGACAGGATGCTTCGTGGGGCACACGTTCAATATAGAACTCTACCTCAAACAGGAATTAATCTGGAAACGTTTGTCAGTCTAATTATGACATTCATATCTCATAAATTATTATGAACGACGAATACCTAATCATTAGGCACAAAAAGCATATCAGTAGATTATAAACCCAAGTTTACGTTAGGTTACGTTAGGTTCCATGTGAGTGGGGCGAATACCAACCCTCTACTGCGACCCCATCAGATGGGTATATTGTAGCTCAACCCTAGAGGTTACAGTTCACTGTACAATCCACTTATTTTTACAAAGTCCATGGTTAAATGAGGTGAGATTTGTCTAACATTAGTCTCTCTAAGTAAAAGCATGAACATAGTATGTGTTCTGCTGTTTCGTCTTCCATACAGCAGAACCGACAGTCCGCTTGTTGATTCAGATCCATCCTTCCTAGGTGGTATCTTAGACGACAGTGTCCGGTAAGCAGTCCTGTCAGAATACGCAAGTTGTTCCTGATCCATTCTTAGATCTGTCTGGCTTTTTTCTGAGGTGCCTCCGAATCCAATCCATGTAATTCAAACCAGTACGTGAGTCTTTTCCTCTTCGCCCAGTCCGAGATGTTTTGGCCGCACTTGCGGACCCAGATTCAGTTCAACTCGTTGCCCTACGCCCCCTGATCTCCAGGCACCCACAGCAAAGTAACTTTGTTGTCAGCACCCAGGTATTCTAGGAATTCAATACAGTTCCATACAAGCTCGTAATGTATCTTGCTGGAGCTCAGTGCTTCAACAACAGCCTGCACTGATATTTCTGTTTACTAGAGGTCTTCGGTTTTCTGCTGAACACACCGGCTCCAACTCCAAGTGGGGTTTTCGAACCATCTGTGTACATTACGTGGACTTTGAACAACTTTTTTACGTGTGTCTGAGTGGCCAACATGTCGGGAAAAAGTCCTAGAGTTTGATGCATTTTTATTTCACACAGTATTCCGGAGTGGTCTAGCGGTAGAAAGCTATCCTGGCTTTCCTCTCGAGGACAATGTGGAGGAAAGTGAGGTTCAGGATGCTTTCCATCGTTGTCGTTGGAGTGGAGGACTTCGTTCCTGTAATGGCCAGGCATGCCAGCCGCTGAAGACCAGTGAGCTTTGTCCTGGCTGTCTCTTGCAGACCTTTAGTCCACCAGACTACAGAGCCATTCGAGACCATTGGTTTTACCATCGTTTGTCCAGTAAATCTGTTTGGGGTTCATTCCCCTCATGATTTTCCGCATACCCTTCTGAGATTCCAGAAGGAAAATCTGGCATTGTTGAGTTTTTGCCATGTGGACGTTCCAGGTGTCTTTTATCTAGGGTGACACCTATATATTCCACCTCCGTCGCAAACGGAATGCTCTCTCCATATAGGGATATAGGAGAGGCTGACGAAGGTTATCTAGCTTTAGCCTTCTGGCACAGATTACCCTTCTGGTAAAGGGGATGATTAGAGTTTTCCGCACCAGATGCAAAGTTTGTAAAATTTGCTGATGACTGATTGAAATTAACTTTAGTGCATGGTTTATATACTATTTTATGCACTTCTGGAGTAGAAAAACTAAAAATAAAATAATCAAGAAAATACTAAAAGACAGTATTCTCGTATTAGTACCAGTACTCTAATTTCAAATTATCAGATTTGCTGACTGATGGGTGGTTATCGTTATCATAATATTAAACATTAGTATTGTTGACATCGAAAAGAGATGTACCTTGAAAGCGTTGCTATGGCGTTCGAGAAAGAATACCAGTATTCACTAAAGTGCATGAAGGAATAGTCATGTTCTATACGAGATGCAAACTCAATTTGTCAAAACATAGGCTGCGTCGATAGTTTCACTGAGTTACTATTTTATCATAAGTATTTAGGAACTATGATTTAGGTATACGGTATGATTATATAGAATAGAATATTATGTATCAGTATCAGTGGAATGTTGAATGCAAATTATAAAATCTATTGGTGGCCATAAAATCCGCACAACAGAATAACAATATTATACTGATTCGTTAAACACAACACATGGATACTCCATCATGTTGTATATTGACATAAAATAAATATGGCGTGGTTCGCAGAATGAATAAACAGTAGCTAAAAATATACCAAGCCAGCTGAGGCGTAACTCGTTTCGTTCAATTGTATGACAAGCGGTAAACGACGCCATCTTTGATCCAAATCTCTATTCAATCATGTATATGTTTCTATTGGCATCACCTACTGTTTTGAACACTCGAACCAAGTACCACATGAAATGTCCTGAATTAGAAGACTTGAGGATTGAGGAAAGCTTGGGACAATTCTATATGCTAACCAAGAGCCATCCTCAAAATGTCACCAAAATCTTCAGAGGACGTTCTATTTTCTTCATCCTGATAACGTTATTAGACTACAACAGATGCAGTATTCTTGAAATTCGAATAATACGAATCAGCATAAAAAAATCACCAAATGATTGTATATAGTACACCAATTTGGTGTTGAATAACATAAACAGATCAAACTAGCACTAGGTACTCTAGTGGAATTCATGACTGTAGATAGGAACAAATGACACCCTGTGATGGTGCAAAAAATATCAGTGTTAATTCTCACTAAAACAAGCAGGACCTCAGGGGACACCCACTGGTGTTAGCTGGTGTGAGCTGGTGTAATTTTGTTTTCACTGTGTATATTACCTACCTATCTACCTACCTATTGAAATATTGAGCTTTTGCCTATATATGTCCCATTTTCATAATCGAAATTACAATGATCTTTCAATATCTTCGGTTGACTTTTCGACTTATCTTTTATCTTATGTGAAATGTGACCACAGCCAACATGTACTCAAGACGTGAGCCAGGAAAACAAAAATAAAACGTTGTAAATCTTCCGAGCATTCTCTATTGAGATAAACGACATAAACAATCTAAAATTAGACTGGCATCAAGGCCTCTTGGTTTAATAAACCCTCCACAGGCCCCATTCACCCATCCCATCCTGTACATTTAACATTGCACTTGCAGCTATTTTCGACTGTTAAATGCACCGCAGATGCCGGCTTTTGGCATCGTCGACGTCTATATCCGTATTTTATCATCGTTCTATCGACTAAATTTAACTTTACGCGTTTACGGCTTGCTTATGATATACGCAGATGTGTGCTCGACGTTCATCGATAATTTTAGAAAAGGTTGATTTTTGAATTGACAATGTTGCCAAAGCTGCGACTGCTGCGAGTAGGGGAGAGTAATCGACTCGTGTCAGTAACAAAATATATTGTTGTCCAAAGATGCTTAGTTCACGAGTTGAAGTTCTGGAGAGACTCGAGTGAAGACGACCACCCTGTACAAGCTTTCATTCCAGTAATCTCAATGCCCTCAATTCAGTGAGTAGGTACCTACTTAATGGCATAGATCTACCTACCTACCTAGCTTGAGTGTATAAAGTTTGGTCTTGAAAAAATTGAATCATCTTGTATATTTATTATCGGTGTTCACCTGTCCACGTTAATTATATACAGGGTATGTCACGACGAGCTTTTCGATAATGCAGTGTTGCCGCTTCTACCAGAAAGTACCCTGTATTTTATCGTATTTTAAGATTCTCCCTGAAGAGCTGATTTTATCAAAACATCACACTTGAAAATGATTACAGAGATAAAGGGAGTTCAGGTGTTCAAAATCGAGATTTTTCAACATTAGGATTTTTTTGTGTCGAAACTATTCATTATCGGTCAAAACGGCTCACATGTCCCTATCTCAACTTTGGTTCACTATTTACTGATATTTAATCGGAACAAATACAGGGTGGTTCAAGATTCAGAATTCAGATCACCCTGTATCTGATCCGATTAAATATCAGCCTCACTTTTCAGGGGCGCGACATTATATAAAATCGGCCCAAGATTCTTCAATACAAATCGATATAGTTATTGCATATCACGGTTTTGTGTTGAATATGAAAATATTATGACATTCATGTCAGCCTCCTGCTTAGAAATTATTTTGTTTAATTTTTTATTGAACTACCAGTGAGGAAGTGAAATATAAAAACTGAAGGATCCAATCAACAGCCGAAATACAGAAACGAAAACTTGATTATCAACAGAAATATTCCAACCAAACAAAAACGTGCTTTTGAAATAAGTGGAATAATATCCCAAATGATACAAGAAATGATGTGGAATATATAGGTTCCATTTGAAAAAATAGAAATAAGAAGTCCAAGCGAATTTTTTTTTCAAGGGAAATGAGGTAGAAATTGGTGTTCTTCTTAAATTTCTGGAGGTTATATGCCTCGGGAAACACCTCCCTTGGCAATGTGTTCCAGAGCCTCGTTGTTTCTGAACAAAACAATTACTTGAACCAACAGAACACAATGTATGGATGGAAAAACTACAACACTAATAATACCTACTGTTTCAGATTAGGAAAAAAATATTAATTGAACAGACGTAAAGGAATTTGGGGAGGGCAGAGTGGTATCTACATCTCCCTCGTAATAATGCTATGGAACTTTCACCTATTTCAGCAGTCATTGTAGATCATAGCATTCATAACAATGACCATGACCACAGACCATAGATTAACTAAACATTGCTCAACAGAAGAGGGTAGATACGCATTGAAGCGTATAGTGATGGTCCTGGACCGGTCCACTATTATGTGGGCGGAAAACAGTATGCCGAGGAAACAGTGCCGGATCCAAATACAAAACTCCAGGGTAAATTTGACTGAAAAGATTTTTTTCTGATTTTGACCTTTTTTAAACTGACGGAAGTTTTGAAACGTCCAAACCAGTTGCGTAAAGTAAATATTACAAAACTGGTGAACTGTTCATTTCAAAACCAGTTAATTACCGTAGTTGTTATTCTAGACATTTTCAGCACTATTTCTGATAAAACGGAAAAAGTAAATGAGAATGAAATATATGCTAATCATAGTTTCTAATTGGCAACATATCATGCCATTATCATTATGTGCAAATTTGGCCTACTTGATAGAGGGGCGCGCAAACGATGATATCAGTCACTCATGTGGTGCTCGCACTACAAGTATATTCAAATCTACATTTTGAGTTTGAGACTGGTCCATCGAATATTATCTTCAGAGAGGGGGGAAATATTCTCGAAAATATTGACGCTCTGCCACTAACTTGGCTCAGTTTGAATTGCAGCACGTTTGGATATTCGCAAAGGGAACATTATCCCCTTTCATTTGCTTTTTGTTTCAACTCGTTATCACATGACGAAAGTATATCCGGAATAACGGCAGCAAATAAATTTCTGTGCCGTCGATTTGGCTCAAATCAAGAAGTGACACTGGTAGTTTAAGTCCTCTAACACTAGACTTCTCATGAATTCAAGGATTTTCCTGACGGTTGAATTTTCCACCTCAGTGGCAAGTTTTCGGGCAAGTGTCAGTCTCCGCTAGACCCATCTTTTGTGGTAGTGTGAAATATCCTGTAATAAGCTTTAGCTCCGATTTTCTGAGTTTGAGTAGCTTTTTGGGTCGGTTTTGCGAATGGTTGATGAACCGTTTCGCTTGTCGTTGACCTGGAGTTGGTCTCCAGTAGGAGGACTTTTCAATCTCTTCCCATTTTCTGAGTTCTGCCTTTAGGTAACATTTGCTTGTCTCGCAGAAAGACGCAGGACCGAAGAATGCAGACTCTGCACATTTTTTGCAAGGCGGTCAGCAGCCTCATTTCCTTTGATTCCTTCATGCACTGAAACACACATTAGTGTGACTTTGTAATCCATGAGTGTTTCGAAGCAGTCCCATGTAATCTTTGAGGTAAAAACAAATGATTTTAGGGCTTTTAGTGCGGCTTAGCTGTCTGAGCAGATATAAATGTTGGCACCAGTCACACCTTTGCTCAGACACCTTTGGGCGCATAGGTTGATGGCATGCGTTGGAAGATAGTGGAAAAGTGACCTAAGGCTTCACATAGCCTACATAATATGGGTCTATAAACACCAGCGTTTACCCCTTCCTCCATTTTCAAACCGTCGGTGTACCCTATGATGGGTTGCCGGAAATTTGATCGAAACCAATCGATCGAAAAACAAATGATCGAAAAACATTTCATCGAAAATCAATCGACCGAAAAAACAAATGATCGAAAAATCATTCGATCGAAAATCATTCGATCGAAAAATCAATGAATCGAAATTGCAATTGATCGAACTACATTTTGATCGAATGATTCACATCCCTAAGTATAGCGCTCAACATAACATGTCAGAATTGAAGTCACAGTTATACTGTCAAAAAGTTACAGCTTATATAAAAAATTTCCTTAAGAGTCAATTAGGAAAAGAAAAACTGATGTTGGATGGATATTTCTATATAAGAGAATACCAGCGCGATGATACGTCATATTGGAAATGTGAGGAATACAAGAGTTCATCTTGTAAAGCGAGAATATAGCAAAGCATGGAAATTTTGTGAAAAGAAGGGACCATACCCATACTGGAAGATCCGATAGATTGGAGACAAGGAAAGCTCTGCAAGAAATAAGAGAGATGGCCTCTACATCGAAGGAAGCACCAAAAACAATCATCTCGCATGCTTCCAGCCAGTTGAGTGAAAAATCATGCGCCCTCTTGCCTTCCATTGAAACCATGGAAAGAACAATAAGGAATATCAGGAAGAAAGAAGACATTTCGCCACCATCACCCAATTCCTTATCCGAATTGATAATTCCTGCAGAATATAAGCTCACTGATAAGGGGATACAGTTCTTAGCTCACGATTCTGGAAACGATGAAGACCGAATTTTGATATTTGTCACTCCAAAAAATTTACAGATATTAGCAGAATCACAAATATGGTTAATGGATGGTACTTTTCAGACTGTTCCACCTTTATTTTACCAGTTATATTCAATACACGCTGAATTAGATGGCACTTATATACCATGCGTTTATGCTCTTTTACCAAGTAAATCGCAGAAAATATATATAAAAATGTTACATGTGATAAAAGATTTGGTTATCAATCCAAAGGTATTATCAATCATGACAGACTTCGAAAAATCTATCGAAAATGCCATAAGTCTAGTTTTTCCGACGGTTAGTCATAAGGGATGTTACTTCCATTTCAGCCAATGCTTATATAAAAAACTCCAGTCACTTGGACTGAAAAGCAAATATGATACGGATGCAGAATTTTCATCGGTCATGAAGTTATTCAATGCTTTGGCATTTGTACCAGAAAATATGGTAACAAGAGCATTCCATCTCTTGTGCTCACGAAATATACTTCCAGACGAAATTGAAGAATTCGTTGATTACTTCAAAAAACGTGGATTGGTAAAACTACTCAGCTCAACAAATCCAAGAAGCCACTTTTTGCACCAACAATGTGGAACTGTTTCGATAGTACAAAATCGAAGAATATCCCTCTGACAAATAATTCTATCGAGGGATGGCATTCAGGGTTCCTTAAACAGATGAATGCTAGGAAACCATCATTCTGGAATTTCGTTGAAGGGCTGAAGAAAGAACAATCCTTTACTGAACTGAAAATTGTGAAACTGGCTACTGGGGATCTTGCAGCAAAGAAAAAGAAATACAAGGACCTCAAATGTCGCTTGAAAAGGATTTCAGAACATTTTCAATTAGATTGCGATGATGACGAATTATTGAATTTCGTGAAGTTTGTGTCATATATGTTATAGTGCATGTGATTATTCATTATTTCAATACTTATTGTTTCCAATTAAACACTTTCTTTTCCTAATTGACTCTTAAGGAAATACATTTTTTATATCAGCTGTAACTTTTTGACAGTATAACTGTGACTCCAATTAAACACTTTCGATCAAAATGTAGTTCGATCAATTGCAATTTCTATTCATTGATTTTTCGATCGAAAGATTTTCGATCGAATGATTTTTCGATCATTTGTTTTTTCGGTCGATTGATTTTCGATGAAATGTTTTTCGATCAAATGATTTCGATCAAATGATTTTCGATCAAATTTCCGGCAACCCCTATGATGATGCATGGCTCATCAACGTTTGCAAAGGATAAGTTTGTTCGTTTGTTTTGCTGACCTATATATACAGGGTGTATCTAAATAACACCGTAACAATTCAAGGGGTGATTCCTTGTGATCTTTTAGGAAATAAAGTTCATATAAACATGTGTCCTAACTTGCTTCGTTTTCGAGATACAGGGTAGTAGTATTTCCAAGAAAAATTTCTCAATTGTCTTTTCATCAATTTCAATAAAACGTTGGTTTTTTCACTAGTAATATGGAGCTTCTTCTCGTGCAATTATATTCGAAATAATATCTCCAGTGGCGTCACAGTGGGTGAATTTATCGATATTCATGGTGAATGTCATTGTACACCAACGGTTATTCTGAGTTTCATATTTTTATTAGATTGAACGATAGAAATAACAACATATTTATCATCTGTGTGATTTTTGTATCTAGCTTAGTTTTTGAGGAAACAATGAAAATTCGATTTGAATCCAAATTTTAATGTAGGTGTTTTCAAGACTTCCATTGAGATTACTCAATAACCCCAATTAGAATCATTTTGAAATTTTGGGGCTTTCTCAGTCTTCATCCATACTGAATTTTGGCACCATGAAAGCTTATACAGGGTGATTAAAAATAAAAACAATCAATACTTCCAACTTCAACATTCTGTATCTCGAAAACAGGGCAAGTTAGGACACATGTTTATAAAAAACTTTATTTACTAGAATGTCACAAGGAAACCCCCCTTGAATTTTTTCGTTGTTATTCAGATAAACTCTGTTTATACAGAGAAAGTGGTAGAAAAAAGATTAGCAGGTAGAGCAAACACAAACGAACAGGCCTACTGTTTCTACATTTTCGTAAATTCAATTACAGGGATTTGCTGTAAAAAAATGGGCGACTTCTAGTAGGGATATCTAAATAATATTCATGGTTATAGAAAAATAAATAATTATCGTCCACGGCAAATTATTTGTTATTTTATGGATCCAGCTACCCCAAATACCACTTTGATCATTTTCCCAATAACAATTTATAATAATTAATGATATCGTTAATGATAATTATCACTCAGAGTCTACTTTATGTAACACCACTGTAATGAAGACGAAAGCGGGGGTACCATTCGAATTACAGGGTGCAGTGAACGCTCTCTCTGCAAGTCTGCAAGCTGAACGATCGATTCAAGGCTGGCTCTTGTGATGAATAATAATATGCATGTCGAAGTCGCTCGCGCAAGCGCATAAACATCCTCAACCTCAGCTTTTGACCCTGCGAGGATAAGTGAAGAGAGTGAAATTGGCGAATATTTTCCTGTAGCGATGGAAATTATGTCATTGAAAGTTGTCGGAACTTCCAGCTTACAGCCATAGTAGACCAGTGCTATGAAAATTGTAAAAAGTACAAACAAAAATTATAGTAGGATGGAACCCATTGGAAAGGGAAGAAAATATAACAAAAATGAAAGGAAAAATAATTTACAGGTGATCTGAAGTGGAAGTGGAATGGGGTGAGCTTTCAAGGGTTAAAAAACGGATTACCTATATCGATTTCCGCCATTTCCGGCAAAACTATGAGAAAATGCTAAATGGCAAAGTTGTTGGTAGGTTAGGTTAGGTTCCATGTGAGTGGGGCGAATACCTGAATAATACCCTCCACTGCGACCCCAGATGGGTCTATTGTGGATCACCCCTAGAGGTTACAGTTCACCGTACAATCCACATCTTTTTACAAAGTTCATGGTTGAATTGGGTGAGATTTGTCTGAAATCGATAGGTTCTAAATTGGTAAAGCCAAATGTGTCGAACCTTAGAAAGTTGTTGGTAACAAAAAGATCAATATCTTTTGCTTTCATACTTTCTTCACATAACCTCAATAATTTGTGTGAACATTTCAAAAAACCAAGTTTCTGGTTTTTAATTTTAATCTTTCACAGCCATTTTTTTTTAACGAAATTTAGTGAAAACTTACCTTTTGATGTCCTTAACACAGTGTGATTTTTTTGATTTGAAATATTCATTATTTCATCTTATTTTCACTAATATCGAAAAATCACCCTTATTTTCAATCGAAAATTCTCGTGTCAAAATATTTGCTTTTCGGAGAAAATCGTTGGTCTTTTCGTTCGTTGAAATCTCTACTTTCTGATGGAGTAATAAATGAATGTTCTCAGGAAATTCAAAGGAACGAAAAAGCAGCAGTCACATTTTTTTAATGAAATCCCCTTTAAATCCTATCTTTATTATTTAGAACAACTATTTTCCCATGTATTTCGCATTCTCTATATTTTATGGATTTGAAATTTTAATGTAATGTAATGTATTTTCACTACTCTACCCAATACAGTAATCTGGATCCCAATACCAATTTGTACAGATTCTTTAACAATTGTTTCCAGTAATCTCGTAGGTCAATTTTTGATGGTTGTTCGTACAATGTGCGTCTTCTGTGGTTCGGTATTGGATGACTGATGTTTCTGCTTCCTCTTACACATAATCTTCATTGGAGGTTTCCATATACCTCCTTATCAGATTATCAAAATTAGTCTATAGACATTCAATGAGACACATTCGTAGATTCCTTGGCATTAGAGAGTCTACTCGCTACTGGCCAGGATATATTTCATCCATCTAGCAATGTTGGATGAGGTTGGTTAATATCAACTATATGTGACGAAAATAAGGTATATTTCCTAATAGACCAGGAGATGGTGAGATGTGACTTTATCCCTTTATATAATAGGCTTAAATGAACAATAGACGGGTTCCTGGCCGTGTGCACTTCACAAGGAAAAGCGCTTTTTTTGTGCTCACAACAGTTGGATGCTGTGATTCACGAAAATTGAAGCCAGGAATTATCAATTTGATGTCAAGCCAACAATTCTGTCTGTCCTCTCTAGTTGGTTGGTTGGTTCTAACTTCTAACGAGATATTGTCTGGGAAGTTGACCTTTCTATAGAGTTGTTTGATGTTTGTATGTTCATACCATAAAGACGGTGTTTGAGGCAGATTCCTCAGCTTCATCACATAATAAAGTCTTGTGTATCAGCTGTCCACCACCGAATATAATTATAGTGTTGAGGTGTTTTCTCAGGTGACACTGACCGATCTTTAAGCCAATAATTGTATTCTTGATTTTTGTGATTAGTTTTTATGTGCATCAAGCGAGGCATCAAGTCTACTCGTATAATGAGTTTCGTTAAATGGTTAACGGGTGGGTATATTCGCTATTACTAGTTTATATTATAGTGTGAATGAGATTCGATCTAACAGAACCGATATTGTTGGGTTATATTAGGCAGCCTTTCAAATCGTTGAGGAACAGAAAACTCAGACGTACAGAGTTTTTTATTATGAACGCTTGTAGCATCTTATAGTGGCCGTTGAAACATTTTTTGATTTGTAGCATTTCATTCATGAGCAGCAGGCAGGAAGCGGCAAATGGAAATAATATTTCAACGACCACGAGGATGTTACAATAATTGAAAGAAATCCTGTAGAAAACGTTATATAACAAACAGACTTAGCACACCCGTGAATTTTTTCAAACTGATTGACGAAAAATGTAATCGTTCGAATGAGTTGAGATACCGAAAAAATTTTTGAAGAATATAGACAGGTTGGTTATAGTTCAAAGTAAAAGTAGTGTAGTTTCTCTAACATCGGCCCGGCATCCTCTCATTATGTTCATATATCGGATCTTCAGCTACAATGACCAAATATGTCGAGTTTTTTTTTTATCGAGTGATTATTAAAATTCAACGGCAGGCACGGAGGCTCCTTGTTAATTTTCAAATAATCGCTTTAGGGACGTATGGACAGATAATTTCCCAAGTCATTGTCAGGATAATTCGAGGGATAATTGAAATTATAATAACCTGACGGCTGACAATATTGGTTATTACGTAAATGGATGTTTTCCAGAGAATTTAATCAACAACATTAGCAGTGAGAATTGATATAAGTATAATTATCTGAAGCATCTGGTATTGACTTTCATTTGGCAATCGAGGAAAAAATTAATGGAACCGGAATGCAAGGCTCGGTGATCGGTTTCATATGGATTGAGGATAGTAAACGAAACACCACTGACCGTTGGTTTCATAGGCCAATATCCTGAGAAGCCTTGTTTCTTCTGATTGATAGGTTCCTATAGCGACTAGTTCCGATTCAATCTTCCGACTTCTCTAACAACAACTTCTCATTATGTCGCAGCTATTTCCCAATCAATAAGTGCAATAGTACCTATTCTGAATATCAATCAATCAATCAATCAAAATATACTTTATTGTCTGAAGAATAAAATTCTCATTGACAAAGTCGAACATGCTTATATATATACATATAAAGAAATAAAGTAGAGTATAAAAATGAAACCTTACATTGTATAAATAAAACTAACACAATATAGTGAACAATATAAAACACATTAAAATTACAGAAACTGTTGAAACCAAAGAATATAGTTAAAAGTTTTAAATCAAAAACAACAGGATATCAGCAATGTGAATTATTTTAGGAATTTTTCTGAAAAGAATTCGTCTAAGGAGTAGCAAGCCTTTTCAATTAGAATACTTTTGACCGATTTTTTAAACATTTTTGGGTTATTGATACATTTTACCTCATCAGGCAAATGGTTATACAATTTTCTGCCATTGTAAATGAAAGAGTTTATTATTAATGTAGAGCTAGGTATTGGTATATTTAAATTATGTGCCCGTCTTGTATTATAGTGTGTAGTAATATGATTTTCGTTTTTATATTTTCGGTGTATGAGACATACCGTTTCCAGAATGAAAATACATGGAAGAGGTAATATTTTGTGCTCTATGAATAATGGCTTGCAAGAATCCCTGAATCCAGCTCTACACATGTATCTCACGGCTCTTTTTTGTAGGACAAAAATCACATCAAACAAAGTTTTACTACATGAACCCCAGAAACAAATTCCATATCTCAAATGTGAATCAATGAGAGCAAAGTATACACTTTTGGCCATTTCTCTACCAAGTTCCCATGATGTTGTTCTGACTGCATAACAGCCAGATGACAACTTTTTCCTTAATTTGTCAATATGGTCACTAAACTTCAATTTATTGTCAATGTGTAAACCTAGAAACTTCGTATCTGTTCTATTACTGATTACTACTACTACTATATCTGAATATATTTGAATATACGAAGTGACCTCAATGGGAGTTGCATTATAATTCTAACTAAACGGTACTATCTACGATAATGATACACACACGCGATTGCCTTCAATAATTCAGCTGATGTGATATGTGATTATACATAGCAAAAGCACCGAACATAAACAGAGACTTTTATGTTCGGTGGCAAAAGTGTGAGTCCTTCGATACTTTGGTTTCCATTGATCTCCAACAATCATTGCTTCAAGGTAGTGTGGCACGATCAAACCGAATTCGCCACAAATAAATAAGAAGGTGCAAAAACTAGCATGCCTTTGCATAACAGGAGTAATAAGATCGAACAGAGTACTAGGATCATTCTGGACCTCTCCACATCATATAGTGAGTAGAACTGTTTGGGGAGCACATCTCTGGTTGGAGAAGTACAAGTGATTCACTACCCATTGGAAGTGCACACCTCGCAGATCTCCAAACTTATGGAATTATCAGGAAGTTCAATTCTGAGATAAATTTTCGAACGGAACTACAGCATCCAAAGAGAATCCATTCAAGCACTGGGCAAAAATACCATAATGGTAAATGGACGGGTCTAAAACAACAAAGGGAACTAGACTAAGACGATTTGAGCCTCGAACTGAATATCCCCACCATTTTTCAACCGAACATTATAAAAACTTATGGAATTATCAGGAAGTTTAATTCTGAGATAAATTTTCGAACGGAACTACAGCATCCAAAGAGAATCCATCCAAGCACTGGGTAAAAATACCATAATGGTAAATGGGCGGGTCTAAAACAACAAAGGGAACTGGAGTAGGACGATTTGAGCCTCGAACTGAATATCCCCAGCATTTTTCAACCAGAAATTCACACCATTCAGTTCAGCCCCGACAGAAAATACCGGGACAAGGAAATCACTATCATCTCCGACAGTCAATAAGCAGCCATCAAAGCATTCAACTCTTCTAAAATCAACTCAAAATGGTTTGGGAATACCTAGGCAAACTCAACAACCTAGGCAGGAACAACATGGTAATCCTCTTATGGGTGCCGGGGCACTTTGGACTGGAGGGAAATGAGCATGAGAGGTCATTTTGGTACGAAAAGGATTTATCAACGCCACTGATCGGACCAAAACCATTCTGCGGCCTTGGGAATTCTCATTTTCAAGAAGAACTTGATAAAGCTGAAGAATCAATGAGAGTAACATACTGGCGAAGACTTCGAGGATTCAGTATTCAAAGAAAAAATATTCATAGGAGCTTTCCGGATCGCTTTTTTTGGAATAACCGAGGGAATAACTGCATGCATGTCTGACCTTACATTATATGTCAGGAATTCAATAAATCGATTCCACAGATAGTGATTTGGAACGTCGCGTCAGCACACACATGAATTGGTGTCGGTTTTCTGAAACGTCGATATTTTACCAGAGCCGCGGTGTTGGAATTCAAAATGAAATGGTTTCGCCTAGTCGGGCGTTTCCGCAGCAGGAAACGTCAATAAAAGGCCAGCGGCCTGTGTTCTGGATGATAAAGTCAGGCTTCGGTAGAATCCGGTTAAAATGAAAATATTTATAGTTTTAAATCGGTCGGCTGAGTCGGATTTCACCACCAGTATAACGGCATTTTTTTTTCAGTATAGTTCCTCACAGATCAATTCAGATTGGCTCCAATTCATCGAGAGGACCTCAATCCCCTTCCATTCTTTTTACTCGTTACTATTTTGATAAGGCTAATTGAATTTGATTGATTTCACCTATCCTAGTTAATTAGGAAAGCATAGAGGTGTCATCACAGTTGTTTAGGATACACAGTTTTATTTTTACTTTGTTCATTGCTGCTTCGAAGTTATAAACCACCCTCAGAGGTCGAAAATTGTGCGGGCTTAGGAAGAGAGGGATTTACAGCTTATAGTGGATTACTAACCACTTCTAGGGCGTCGATGAGAAGTGTCTGTGTGTTTTGATTTTCTCATGCCAGAAATGGGGGCCCCAAAAAATTTTGATTTGCCAGTGATGGGTTTTATTCCTACCAATGGCTGTAATACTTGATATTTCGCAAATCCAGTATGCCCTTGGTCATCTAGAAGGACAAATTTCATGATATCCTGTCCTACTGATAGCGAGTAGTTTCAATCTCCAGGGCTATTGAAGTAGCAAGACAGCAGCTTGATTATCCACGACGATTTCAAGAAGAATTCTGTTTCGGATCAATTTTTTTCCTCTCCTTTAGTGTCACTTCTCTCGACTAATTCAGCATCATTTAGTGAGCCAAGTCTGAGATAAAATGGGAGAGCAAAAAGTGTACCCACATTGAGAACTGATACCTGACTATGAAGGCAGCTAGAATTCCAAAGAAATTGCGTACACTGGAAGAAATTGTATGGGTTGAATTGATGAAAGAATGCGTTTAATCAACAACATCATTATAATTGTTGCATAAAACTACAATGATGATACATTCAATGATTAGGTGATCTTCAAAACAATTGAGGAAACATTGTACATGAACAAATTCAATGTCAACCAAAAATATTAGTTGGTTTAGATGATATTTTTGTGGTACAACTATCAATAATTTGTGAAAATTAGTCAAATCGAACTAGGAATAGTATTTCAACAACATTATAACTGTAACTGAATTATCATAATAGCTCGCTCACTGTTATATTTGGTAGACAAACGAAGAGGAAGTTATAATCAACATACATATAAAGAAAAAACAATTAAAAATCCCAAAGTCTGTCGACCACAAAATCATTTAATAAGCGACGTGTTACTAGTTTCGGCCACAGGCCATCATCAGACACAAAATTGATGTAATATAGTACCTAAAATATAATGATAGACAATGTTATGGGGTAAAAAGAGTCATACAATCATATTATACTAACCTTATAACATATTGAGAAAATTATTAAAAACGAAAAGCTAAGTCCAAAATTTCAGTTGACAGTCCAGCATATTCAAGAAGTTTTTAATCTGGAGAATGTCCAGTAAAACCAAATTAAAATTGGGTTATTGGCGAAGTACATCAGGAACTATAATTATTCAAAAATTCTCTCACGTGAGATTCATCAAGAAATGCGAAAAGCAAATGGAAGCTGAGATAGAATTCAAGGGACCAGAATCATCATAAATCACAAGGAAATCAATAGTCGAAGAATGAGTGACACATGTCAAAGTCAACCGGAACTGACATGAAACTAAAAACTGAGGTGGTGACACAGAATATGACACCGACAAGAGACGTCAATATAAATTAATTAACAATAACCATAACAAAATCAAAATTTGAAGCAATGAGACCAAGAGATTGGGAGAAGAATAACAGTAGATCCATCTGGGTTATGTTGATCATTGAAATTTCATAGTACGAAAAATGAGGTTACGTTCAAAGTTGGTTTGTTCATTAAGACATGTGAAATTGGGATTGTTTATACATTTTTGAATTTCTAGCATTTCCAATAGGTTCAACCTGGAGCCTTTATTACAAATGTGAAGGAATTCCATGTTGTCAGATATATTGAAATTATGGTTAGATTCAATTATATGGTTTGCAAAGGAGTAACTAGTGTTTAAATTATTAATGTTCCTATTCCTCCTAATCGCTCTATCATGTTCAGAGGCTCTAGTTTCAAAACTCCGCCCAGTTTGACCAACATAAGAGGAGTTGCAGTCATTGCAATTAAGTTTGTAAACTCCGGATTTTTTAGAAGTAGGGATTTTGTCTTTAGTGTTCACTAATAAGGTTTTAAGGTTGGAGTTAGTTTTAAAAGAAATATTGAAATTGAAACTTGAAAACAGTTTTTTCAATTGTATTGAGTGCCTGTCAAAGTAATGTAAAGATTTAAACACTGGTAATTCTTTCTCTTGTGCTGTTATAACATTGAATGATAATCTGAATTTTGTGAAAAATTTAAAATAAATTTTCATAATTGGATCTAGAGGAAATTGATTATTGATGGCAATTTGTTTAATTATATTAATTTCACTATTAAAAGCTGAATCAGACAGTGGCAAAGAAAAGGCTCTATGAAAAAAGCAGTTGAAAGAAGCAAATTTATGAGAATAGGGGTGGTTGGAATAGTAGGGAATGACAGTATCTGTGGCAGTAGGTTTTCTGTAAACTTGAAATTCAAATCTGGAAGTATTGATGTTTTTTGTGATGAGTAGATCAAGGAAAGGTAGTTTATGGTCACATTCTGTTTCAACAGTGAATTTAATATTAGGATGTAATGTGTTTATATAAACTAAGAAATTAGACACGTCTGAGGGGAAACCATCAAACAGTAAAAGGCAATCATCTACATATCTGTAATAAAACACTAATTTAGAATTAAAACTTGGGTTATTTAAAAATTGTTTTTCCAAATTATTCATAAAAATTTCAGCTAACAAAGGGGAAAGG
Source organism: Phaedon cochleariae (assembly GCA_918026855.4). Lineage (NCBI taxonomy): Eukaryota > Metazoa > Arthropoda > Insecta > Coleoptera > Chrysomelidae > Phaedon > Phaedon cochleariae. The sequence continues at coordinate 14,558,389 of OU896709.1, read as the reverse complement.
TTGCTACCCATTGCTAAACCTGTTGTTTGTCGATAAAATTTGGAGTTGAATTGAAAAAAATTTTGATTGAGAACAAAATCTAATAAATCACAAATATTGAGAACATGGTGTGTATCAATATTATTTTGAAACAGAAGGTCTCTCACTAGAGCAATACAATCTTCAGGTGGAATGCTAGGGAATAAATTAGTGACATCAAAAGATACTAAAACAGAGTTAGAAGGGATAGGAACATTCTTAATTTTATGTGCTAAGTCTATGGAATTCTTGACAGAAAAGACGTTGTCAAAGGCAGTAAGATCTCTGAGTAAATGATTGAGGAACGAAGCTAGTTTGGAACAAGGTGTATTAATGAATGAAACAACAGGGCGAATTGGAATATTCAGTTTATGGATCTTGGGAAGTCCATACAAAAGAGGAGTGATAGGACACATTGGATATAATTGAAATTTTGACTTGTTGAAAAACATGAGAGTGTCTGATTTATTATCAAGTTCTTTTTTCAATTTCATGAAATAATTTTTGGTTGGATCAATACCTATCAGAGTGAAAGAATCAGAATCAAGAAATTCTTCTACTTTTGAATTATAGTCTGTTCTGTCAAGGACTACTATACAATTCCCTTTATCTGCCTTTGTCAGAACCAGGTCATTGTTACTAAGTTTATTTTTTATTGAACGTATGGTATTATGATGTTGATCAGTGTGGAAAGAATTATTGGAATTAGTCATAATATTGTTGAAAGTTGTGCAAGCTTGTGCTCTGAGTAAAGGTTTGTTTTCTATGTTGGAGGAAGTGATAATTTGTTCCACATCCACAGCTAAAGTCTCAAGGTTCTTGTTTATATTTGGGGAAGTAATATTGAAATTCAATCCAGAGTGTAATAAATCAGTTTCTTTCTTAGTGAAGGTGGAAGTACTGAGATTCAAAAATCTATCATGAAATTTATGATTAGAAAAGGTAGGAACAATGTTTTGTGTTTGAATAGAGTTAAAACGGAGTCTGTGTAATTTGTTGGATAAATTAATAAATAGGGCCTTACCTGAGTCCTCCACCCAATCTCTTATGTCCCTATCAACAATGTCAAATTCTATTGCAGTTAACTTAGAAGTTAGAATGAAGAAAAGAAACTTCAATTTAATATTGATATGATGCAAACTGTTGTAGTGTGATTTGATTTCCTGGTGTATCCATATTCTTCTAGCTGCAACCATAGTGTACTGTGAAGTCCGTGAATTAATGTTAGTTCTAAGAGAAATTGATCTAGGGTAGACGTTGAACCGTAGACACTGTTGCAAGAACCAAATCCTGAGAAGACTCTTCTTTCTCCACAACATGTTGTCCTGGTACTTAAGGATGATTAAAGCTTGACTAGCATGTATCAAATCATAGAAATCATCCATTTTTTCTCAAAGTGGTCCAATTGATTTTAAAGAAAAAACAATTAAAAATCCCAAAGTCTGTCGACCACAAAATCATTTAATAAGCGACGTGTTACTAGTTTCGGCCGAAACTAGTAACACGTCGCTTATTAAATGATTTTGTGGTCGACAGACTTTGGGATTTTTAATTGTTTTTTCTTTAAAATCAATTGGACCACTTTGAGAAAAAATGGATGATTTCTATGATTTGATACATGCTAGTCAAGCTTTAATCATCCTTAAGTACCAGGACAACATGTTGTGGAGAAAGAAGAGTCTTCTCAGGATTTGGTTCTTGCAACAGTGTCTACGGTTCAACGTCTACCCTAGATCAATTTCTCTTAGAACTAACATTAATTCACGGACTTCACAGTACACTATGGTTGCAGCTAGAAGAATATGGATACACCAGGAAATCAAATCACACTACAACAGTTTGCATCATATCAATATTAAATTGAAGTTTCTTTTCTTCATTCTAACTTCTAAGTTAACTGCAATAGAATTTGACATTGTTGATAGGGACATAAGAGATTGGGTGGAGGACTCAGGTAAGGCCCTATTTATTAATTTATCCAACAAATTACACAGACTCCGTTTTAACTCTATTCAAACACAAAACATTGTTCCTACCTTTTCTAATCATAAATTTCATGATAGATTTTTGAATCTCAGTACTTCCACCTTCACTAAGAAAGAAACTGATTTATTACACTCTGGATTGAATTTCAATATTACTTCCCCAAATATAAACAAGAACCTTGAGACTTTAGCTGTGGATGTGGAACAAATTATCACTTCCTCCAACATAGAAAACAAACCTTTACTCAGAGCACAAGCTTGCACAACTTTCAACAATATTATGACTAATTCCAATAATTCTTTCCACACTGATCAACATCATAATACCATACGTTCAATAAAAAATAAACTTAGTAACAATGACCTGGTTCTGACAAAGGCAGATAAAGGGAATTGTATAGTAGTCCTTGACAGAACAGACTATAATTCAAAAGTAGAAGAATTTCTTGATTCTGATTCTTTCACTCTGATAGGTATTGATCCAACCAAAAATTATTTCATGAAATTGAAAAAAGAACTTGATAATAAATCAGACACTCTCATGTTTTTCAACAAGTCAAAATTTCAATTATATCCAATGTGTCCTATCACTCCTCTTTTGTATGGACTTCCCAAGATCCATAAACTGAATATTCCAATTCGCCCTGTTGTTTCATTCATTAATACACCTTGTTCCAAACTAGCTTCGTTCCTCAATCATTTACTCAGAGATCTTACTGCCTTTGACAACGTCTTTTCTGTCAAGAATTCCATAGACTTAGCACATAAAATTAAGAATGTTCCTATCCCTTCTAACTCTGTTTTAGTATCTTTTGATGTCACTAATTTATTCCCTAGCATTCCACCTGAAGATTGTATTGCTCTAGTGAGAGACCTTCTGTTTCAAAATAATATTGATACACACCATGTTCTCAATATTTGTGATTTATTAGATTTTGTTCTCAATCAAAATTTTTTTCAATTCAACTCCAAATTTTATCGACAAACAACAGGTTTAGCAATGGGTAGCAACCTTTCCCCTTTGTTAGCTGAAATTTTTATGAATAATTTGGAAAAACAATTTTTAAATAACCCAAGTTTTAATTCTAAATTAGTGTTTTATTACAGATATGTAGATGATTGCCTTTTACTGTTTGATGGTTTCCCCTCAGACGTGTCTAATTTCTTAGTTTATATAAACACATTACATCCTAATATTAAATTCACTGTTGAAACAGAATGTGACCATAAACTACCTTTCCTTGATCTACTCATCACAAAAAACATCAATACTTCCAGATTTGAATTTCAAGTTTACAGAAAACCTACTGCCACAGATACTGTCATTCCCTACTATTCCAACCACCCCTATTCTCATAAATTTGCTTCTTTCAACTGCTTTTTTCATAGAGCCTTTTCTTTGCCACTGTCTGATTCAGCTTTTAATAGTGAAATTAATATAATTAAACAAATTGCCATCAATAATCAATTTCCTCTAGATCCAATTATGAAAATTTATTTTAAATTTTTCACAAAATTCAGATTATCATTCAATGTTATAACAGCACAAGAGAAAGAATTACCAGTGTTTAAATCTTTACATTACTTTGACAGGCACTCAATACAATTGAAAAAACTGTTTTCAAGTTTCAATTTCAATATTTCTTTTAAAACTAACTCCAACCTTAAAACCTTATTAGTGAACACTAAAGACAAAATCCCTACTTCTAAAAAATCCGGAGTTTACAAACTTAATTGCAATGACTGCAACTCCTCTTATGTTGGTCAAACTGGGCGGAGTTTTGAAACTAGAGCCTCTGAACATGATAGAGCGATTAGGAGGAATAGGAACATTAATAATTTAAACACTAGTTACTCCTTTGCAAACCATATAATTGAATCTAACCATAATTTCAATATATCTGACAACATGGAATTCCTTCACATTTGTAATAAAGGCTCCAGGTTGAACCTATTGGAAATGCTAGAAATTCAAAAATGTATAAACAATCCCAATTTCACATGTCTTAATGAACAAACCAACTTTGAACGTAACCTCATTTTTCGTACTATGAAATTTCAATGATCAACATAACCCAGATGGATCTACTGTTATTCTTCTCCCAATCTCTTGGTCTCATTGCTTCAAATTTTGATTTTGTTATGGTTATTGTTAATTAATTTATATTGACGTCTCTTGTCGGTGTCATATTCTGTGTCACCACCTCAGTTTTTAGTTTCATGTCAGTTCCGGTTGACTTTGACATGTGTCACTCATTCTTCGACTATTGATTTCCTTGTGATTTATGATGATTCTGGTCCCTTGAATTCTATCTCAGCTTCCATTTGCTTTTCGCATTTCTTGATGAATCTCACGTGAGAGAATTTTTGAATAATTATAGTTCCTGATGTACTTCGCCAATAACCCAATTTTAATTTGGTTTTACTGGACATTCTCCAGATTAAAAACTTCTTGAATATGCTGGACTGTCAACTGAAATTTTGGACTTAGCTTTTCGTTTTTAATAATTTTCTCAATATGTTATAAGGTTAGTATAATATGATTGTATGACTCTTTTTACCCCATAACATTGTCTATCATTATATTTTAGGTACTATATTACATCAATTTTGTGTCTGATGATGGCCTGTGGCCGAAACTAGTAACACGTCGCTTATTAAATGATTTTGTGGTCGACAGACTTTGGGATTTTTAATTGTTTTTTCTTTAAAATCAATTGGACCACTTTGAGAAAAAATGGATGATTTCTATGATTCAACATACATATAACTATCTAGAATCAAACTAAAGATAGTACCTATACAAACTATATGATATAGTTGGTAATCAAATGAAAAGGAAGGTGAAATCAACCTACAACTATTTTATGTTGTATAACTAATATATTATTACAGCTCGTTCACTGTCATAGTTGGTAGACAAACGAACAGTAGGTTAAAATCAACCAACCTTCTTTGAAGGGTTGACAATGAGCTTGTGTTCTTCCCATTGTTATTTGCAGGGCGACAGCGTCCACATGAGATTTTGTTGCTGGCGTCTTATCTTTGTGTTATGGCTTTATATTATTTTGATATTATAATTTCACATTATACCTATTCAATGCAATGAAGTGATTTTGGTTAGTCGATTATGTAATCACTGTATTCAATATCGAGTTGTAATTCATTACTAAATTTGGTAATGATTCAACACACAGTATGAAATAATTGCTAAAGTTCGTCTCTTTTTCTCAGGATCATTTCTGATTTCAAAATTATGCAAGCCACATTCAACGTATTTTGCCACTCTATATACGATGGAACACATCCTAGGAAATGGATTATATTGCGTTGAAATCATCGACAACTTTAACAGAAGAAGAATTTTTTTTTTGAGAAGTGTTCAGAATTTGGTGAAATCGTCTGTTCAGTTTGATGCTGCCATAACCATATGCTATGCTAAACACGAATCCTTCATTTGGATCGATTGCTCTGCTCAATATCTCGAATTGATTTCGTGATTTTTTATATAAGGCAATCCAAGGGGGTGCAAGGAGGCCCTTCTAGATTTTTCTGACCAATTCATACAATAACGATGCTACAATGGTTTTAAGACATTCCTGAGCTGACATGGAGTCAAGAAACCTATTTATCATAAGGTTTTTCATCGCGTGATTGAAAATCAATCGGAAATAGCTATTTGTGTACTTAGAGCGCAAAGTGATAGATTGCCGCTCGACAGAGAAAGTTACCGCGCGATGCGGAGCGGAGCGCGGTAATCTTTGGAGAGCGGCAATAACACTTTGTACTCGAAATACACACAAGATTTTTTCTACTAACGCAGCTTTTGGAAATAGCTGCCCTGAAAGTATGAGCGATTGAGATATTTGAAAAAGTTCTTATCCATATTATCCCATATGTCCAAAGGAAACAAAAAAAAAGTTTCAGATACTTATTGATTCCGATATTATCTCTAACATTCAAGCATCTATATACGTACCATCGAATATATAGACCAATGAGTTGATGACTTCAAAGTCTTTGATTTTTTACCCAAATAAGCCAGTAAAACGTTTTCTGAATACATATTCACCATCTCGGAGTGGCACCAATTTATGAATGTATCATATTGTAATTCATATTTCTTCCTTGATTTCTCCGGTATAAGAGATTCAAACTCTTGCGCTTCCTGCTATATCATCAGGAGGTGTGTTTGATGATTCACTGTCACTATTTTCCATCATGAAAGAATTGGGGGTTTTTTGGGGGTTTTCAGGAATAGATAAGTATAGGTTACAGAGATGTGCAAGCGTTTTTTCAATATTTCCGCTCACGAGCGCAAATGCTGTCAAAGAATGACATTTCTGGGAAAACGTCAACTTTGTGCTGGAATTTGAAAGCGTCAAAGGCTACTTTGTTTTGCGTTTGTAGAAAAAGCCATTTTCATTGTAATCAACACTCATTTACGCAGTCAATACCACCATTCATTTTTCAAAAAGTCATGACAGTTTGAAAATTGTCTAAAATTTCAGTGGTCCACTTGTTTCTTTGAGCACTTTAATTATAAAACCTCATTTTCATATGCTCTTTTTGGTTGATTCAACCCATCAATTTCTTTGAGTGTAGGTTTTGTTGACAACGTGAGTGAATTAGAATTAGGCCTTCCGAATGGTCCTATTCTAATTTATTTTCTTTAAATTTCCCTTTTCCTGCAGTGAGTGCCACCACCAGAAAATCGTTAGCGCCAATGGAAAGACCGTGCCCGGGATGATTGTGTGTGGGTGTGCATCAGGTCACGTGCAGCAAAAACAAACCGATTTTCCGCAGACTGTACCACCCGATGTGTTGGCATTTTCGTTTTCCTGCCTGTACGGTCGGGTGACGTCATCACCAATCGATAGGCCGCCTATGAAAACTGAATCTGAACCCGACCAAAATATTTCCAAAGATTCGCATGCAGGGGCGCCATTTCAAGGGTCAAGAAATTCAGAAAAAAAATTCCTACGGTGAAAATGCGCCGCAGACGAAATTTTTTTGAGTTCAAGGTCATTGTTCCAGAAGTCGTCCACTTATCTCTCCGTCAAATTCTACAACTCACTGTTTTCCAATTGTATGCAATTTTCGAAAACAAAAATAAGAATCATCCTGAAAAAACACTTTTTGAATACTATAACATGAACTTGAAAGCCTTCTCTTGAATTTTCTTATATCTTATTTCAGCCTTTACTTACCTCGTCACATTATTTCATATAGCTACATACTTCTGTTATGAATTATTATTGTTATGTGCTACGTTTAAACATCTTCTCTTTCTTCCCATTTATCATATTAGTTTACTTCAATTGTGCATATTAGGTTAAGTGTAAGAGTAGCCTTTGCCTAAACTGCGCCTACTATGCACCTTCACCAATAAAGACGATTCATTATTATTGAATGCTTTCAAATTATAAATTAGATTCCTTCCAGAGTGATGAAAACTGCATGCAGAGATTTCGTGAGATGTATTCAATGTTCTGCGTGGCCCATAGCCAGGAAAGTAGTTGTTTTTCCCTCGTTATCTGCCGTACATTCATCAACATTGGTGGAATATACTTTGAGCTCTGAGTATTTATTCAACATTTCATTCCACTTTGAGCATTTTGACTCTTTTTCTTAGTTCAAAATCATGCCAGCCGGGTAACCAGCCACTCCCATTCCATGGAAATTTGTTTTGAAGTGTTTTCATTCTTGTGCTTCTACTCAGGTGGCCTTCATCCAACTCGCAGGTGCCCTACGCTTCTTGGGTATTAAATGCTGGGATGTGTTTGAGTTGAGTCAGGTTTGCACCAGATAGCGGTCATGAATGCTATCTGAAGACAACCCGGTACTGATGATAGCCAATAAAGCTCGAAACCGGTCTGTAGGTAGTCAAACGTTCCCGAACAATTCAAGCACAGTTCAGCATTTAGGAAGGAAATACTTGCGATTTCATTCGTTCATACGAATCATTGCATCGATTTCGGGACGATGTAATTCAATGTTCTGCGTGGCAAGTAATTATTTTTTTCTCGTTATCTACCAGTTTTGTATCACTTTGAGCTTTCTCATTTCATTGTGCACCAAGAGGGGGTCAAGAAACTTTTTTGTATGTTAAATTATTCAGTTTCATGTGCATGTTGTCTAATTTTTTTGGGATTTCCTCTCATAGTTTCACTAGATGACAATATCTCAATGAGGTTGAAGATTATGCCAATCTGATAGGAGAGTGGTGATAATGATTTTCATCAAGCAAGGGTCAAGGGATACTGACTAATCTTTTCAATTGGGCGAAATAATTCAGAGATTCCCTAATTCACTAAATTTCTTGCATCTCATCCCAATCAACAACTATCACTCATTATAGATCAGATGAGTTACTCATCACTTTATTGTATTGTATAATTTGTTACGCGTTGTTTATTATTTACTTCCTCATTCAGGTATATTTTAAGTTTTATATCTACTATTATTCTGACTGATGTTTCAAAAATGTTGAAATAATATATATTTTTCATCAATCGGCACAAGAGTCGTCCATTTTGATACCAAAATTAGCTCTTGAATTGACGTTTCTATTACTGGCATAAATATTGTTATACGGTTGGTTATTTGAGTTGGCACGCATAACTGATTTGTTTCCGATTTTGACAAATTTGGCATTTCATACCCAGTTTCATACCCATGCTGGAGATATGAATACATCCTATTATAGTTGAGTATTTTTGTTCTGATCAGAAAAACCATCAAGATTGACATACTTGCTTGATCTGTATTTCATTTGTTATTATCGGGATGGATAACTTATTTTGAGCAATCACAGCCAACAATAATTTTTTGTCTCACATCAGAACGATATTGTTTATCATCATTTGATTACTAAGCCAAACACAGTGGAGTATGGAGAGGAATAAATAATCGCTATTATCATTATTGATATTCTCACTAACCTAACATTTTCCACTTTTTTTCCTATATCTGGCGATGGCGAGGTATTTGCTATGAGGGCTGACACCTGATGGTCCATACACAAATTAGTCACTCTGTGGATGCATTTATATGGAAACTACAATTCGAGTATCCTTGAAAATTCAATAAACCTGATCTGTAAATGCAGGTAGAATATTCTCACCATACGGATCATTTGTTGCATTGCATACATATGGCACGGCATCCAAGTTTCGGGTATAGAATTGAATTCGTGCCTGTAGTATCTGACGACATGATGCATGTCAACACGAATTGTAACAAAGTAAAGTAGTTTGAGGTCTTGCTTCTATGTCTACTTGCTCATATTATAATAAAGGTATTATTAAAATCTGTCAAGTGAGTCACATATTTATTTTGGTTCATTATTTCGGTTGCAGAAAAAATAGCATGTTTTATTCGGATCAAAAGTGACTTTCTTTGACTCCCAATTATTGCATTCGCTCGGAATCGCTTTAAACGCTACGCCTCGCAAATGAAAAGTTCGCTTGTCAAACAAAGTGTCACTTTAAATCCTAATGAAACGATCTATTTCTTCAATTTATTATGAGCACTGGTGCAATACCGATATGTATATTTGTCATGTGTTTACAGGAAGTTTCTAAGTAGAATCTTTTTTTATTATAAAATCAGAGGGGGGCAATGACGCCCATGTTCGTATGATCGTATGTCGATAATTTTGCGGTGAACTGGGACAAGCATATTCATTGTGTTATCAGTGTTATCAGTGTTATCATTGTTTATATTAGAATAAAACCTTGATAAAACTGTATGACTTTTGCATAATAAAACCTATTCCAAACACCGAAATATGAAGAATTAGCTCAGCATGCCTTATAAACATGTTGATGGTTCAGGAGATATAGGGTGTTAACGATATTTTTCTTTTATTTCTCAATAACTTTGGTCGGATATTTACTTGGGAATTGTGTTTGTTGTTGGTGTTGTTAGTTATTGTCATTGTTATAATTACTGTCTTTTTTTCAATGTCACACTGTCAACATCATAATCTGAACATTAAATTTTTCAGAGTGACACACAGATCTCTTCCAGAGCTGATAAAGAAAACACCGTTAGAGTAAGAAAATTTGAAAAAAGTAATTTTTTTATGTAAAATTAAACAGGCTTTCAAATTTTCAACTCCATTCAACCATTATTCGATAAACAAAGAATATATATGATATAATTCACTGAAGTAACAGAGTAGTAGCACTCTATGTGCAATCACAAAATAAGATACAGTGGGATATTCCACACAAAGTTAATGTGATATTTTGAATCAAAATGTTCCCCTCGAACACCGTGTATCTCTTGAACCAGCAGCATTTTTATAAGGCATGTTAGATCCCCATACTTTGGTGTACTATCTGTAGTTCAGAGAATGCCAATTCTTAATTAATCACCCTGTATACTCGGGCTCCGTTTTTTTTTTCTCCAGCATGGAGATAGTGGCTATGCTACCTATGCGGTTTCGGCCAATCATTCTTGATCATTATAATTGGTTCACGGTTTTGAACCTGTCAGCATTTCGGTTACATACCTAGAAGTGGTTCGTAATCTATTATATGAGCTGTAGATCGCAGTCTCCTGAACTCTGCAGAAATTTCGATTCTTCCAGAGAAATGATTCCCAACTGAAATGTATGATACGTGTTTTGATGATCATAAGGAGCTATTGAGGTGTAAATTAGCTTTCAATACAGAATGATAATCCGAAATTTTATAAAACAGTGTTCGCGATGTATCTGACAAGTTTTTTCCATGTAAGAGTAATTATTACTGATGGTGATACCCATCATAGTGATTTTTCAAATGGAACACCCTGTATTTTATAAGCTCATTAAATTCCTTATTTTTTTCCCATCAAAATGAAATATGAAGAATATGTATAAAATTTCCAAAAATGCTCCAAAATCACTAAAACATTGAATTTTAATAGTGGGCTATGGATTTTTCAATTAAAAAAGTTCCAATTGAAGAATATTTCAATTGATTCTTCCATGGAAAGGACAAAAACAATCCCAACACTAGTTAATTGAGATAACACAAAAATTAGGTACCTGATAGCAACAAATATATGGTAATAAAAAGTTCATATTCTAGAATAAGCACCTGATTTAATATTCACTAAGACAATTGAATTTCGAAATTAATCAGTAACTTATTCATTGAATTGTTCAAATTGATATCCACTTTCCCTAACATGCTTTCTCAATACGTCTTAATGCATTCAAAATCATTAAAGGATGTGTGTGTGTTATGGAAAATGGACATCAATTTGAACAATTCAGTGAATAAGTTATTGAATAATTCCGAAATTCAATTGTATTTGTAAATATTCAATCTGGTGCTTATTCTACATTATGAAATTTTTATTACTATTTATTTATTGCTATCAGGTACATAATTTTTGTGTTTTCTTAGTTAATTAGTGTTGGTATTGTTTTTGTCCTCTTTATGGAAAAATCAAAATGAATATTTCTTCAATTGAAACTTTTTTATAAGAAAAATCCATAGCCCACAATTAAAATTCAATGTTTCAGTGATTTCAGAGCATTTTTGAAAATTTCATATACATACATTATGAATCATTTTAAAGAGAAAAAAATAAGGAATTTTATGAGCTTATAAAATACAGGGTGTTCCATTTAAAAAAACATAAGTTTGAGTCGTATCTCCAAAACCTTACCCCGAAAAAAAATTTTGAGTGCGCCATTGGATTCTGCGTAAACTTTCATATGGGATGAGATATGAATTTGACATTTTTGCTGAGAAACTTCGTAGATAAAGAGGATGTCCAAAAAGTATAAATTTTCAAAATCGCCCTGTATCTCATAAACGGAAACAGTTATGCAAAATCTGATTAGGCCATCTTGAGTTTCACAAAAAAGTGGCACATGATCGCGAAACCCGCAAGGTTCTATCTTGAAAGATAACTGAGATATCACACAAAAGCATCGAAAACTGGACACACTGTACAGGTATATAAGTAGATAGAAGCAATATGTGAGGTAACCACCAATGCCGTGCCATATGTATGCAATGCAACAAATATTGACAAATAATCCATGTGGTGAGAATATTCTACCTGCATTAACAGCAGGTTAGGTTTTCTAGGATGTTCGAATTGTAGTTTCAATATAAAAAACAACCACAGAGACATATTTGTGTATGGACCAGTTGCTCTAAAGGCAAATACCGCGCCAGTGCTATAGGAACAAGACGTGGAAAATGTTAGGTTAGTGAGCATATCAACAATGATAATAGTGATTATTTATTTCACTACATACTACACTGTGTTTGACTTGATAATCAAATGAAGCTAAACAATATCGTTGTTTGAGGCAAAAAAACTATCGCTTGCCGTGATTATTCAAAAACAAGTTATCCATCCCGAGAATAACGAATGAAATACAGATCAAGCAAGTATTTGAATCTTGAAGGCTTCCCTGATCAAAACAAAAATACTTAACTGAGATGTTTATAATTCCAATACTAAACTATAATAAGGTGTATTTATATCTCCAGCATGGGTATGAAATGCCAAATCTGCTGAAATCGGAAACAAATCAGGTATGCGTCTCAACCCAAATAACGAACCCTCACAATGTTGTTTATTCTTGATGACGCCCAGTAGATCCTTTTTAGTTCCTAGGAGCTAAAGTTCAACTTTAGCTCCTAGGAACTAAAATTCAGCTTTAGCTCCTAGGAACCAAATATGTTGCCTAGCAACATACCTATTTTTGTGTCAGTAATAGAAACGTCAATTCAAGAGCTAATTTTGGTATCAAAATGGACGACTTTTGTGTCGGTTGCAGAAAAAATGTATTGAAGGCTTGGTGGCTTGAGCTTGTCCCATGAAGATTATTGACGGATATTCAGAAGAAATAAACGAATTACTCGATCAATTTAAACAATAAATTACGAATTTTCATATTCTTCTGAAATGACTGAATAGAACTCAACAAAGGAGTGGAGGATCATTGCTATTTAAGGAGTAGGTATGTTAATATTGAATAAACCTATAATTGACATAAGTTCATCAATAATGAACCGTTGTAATGTAACGGAATTATCGACTTCTCACCAACTTGATGACACAACTAGTTTTTCAATATTTCAGCATTCCCATTGCTGATAAATTCAGAATAGACAGGATGTTAACGGCATACTGCATATTAATAATATAAAGACAGGTCACAAAAATGAGTATTTGTTTATTCTTGGTGAACTGGTTGTGTACCCATGAGAAGAGGACATTATTATTAGGTAAATGGGTGCTTTCACCACGAGAATATTTCAGACATTCAATATGGATAATAATCGCATATTGTATAGTCAAATGTATCGCACAAAGGTCGTTAGCCGGTATATGGAATTGATGAATAGGTACTTTTATTATTATCAGGTTGAAAATATAAATGAAATTCATGATATTTAACCATATGCTGTTACATACGAATGAAATGAAGTTTTATCGGCATTTTTATAGACTTCTGATATAACAACAATTCTATAAATACCGTTGTTTGCTCACAAACTTATCACATCACGATAAGATAAAACATTATTAAAATTTGTATATGTACATGGTCTTGTGACGCAAGTCTTTTGTTAGATGTTCGTCGCCATCGTTATTATCATTATCATATCTGTTAATATTTGTAGTGGTCTCAATAAATTGAAAAGGTGATAAGCGTTAACCAACAAAATACCTTATCTAGGCTTAATAGCTCATTTTGATTCGATATCAGCAGCTTGTTTTGTTGAAAATGACGGCTTATCTGACGATGACACTCACTTGAGGTATGGTGTGATTGCTATATCATTCTAGGTTCCGAGTTAATACAGGGTGGTTCCTAAGTACGTGGAGAACATTCTGGAGGCGATTGCTTCTAGTATATTATGGAAAAAAGTTCTCATATGCATATGCGGAGAAGCTCCGGAAAAGACTTTGGCAGCTATATCTGTTGTGACAATGCGATAATACTTTGTCTCTATAAGTTCTGTGCAAAACGCATCAGAAACAGAAATCTTTAACTAAGATTTGAGGATCTAGCCTAATTTAAATTTGTCCAAATCCAAAATTTTATAGTTTTCGAAACACAGGGTTTCATAGTTGTTATCTTTTTCAACTTTTGCAAATATCTATATTGATATAATAGCATGGTTTTCACGAAATTTGACAATGTGTTTTCTGTTTTATAGGATAAAAAATCGAGATCGCAGCACAGCTTCGAAGAAGTACATTCCAGAAGACGCCACCAGCGCCACATCTTCATAACTTTTTATACCTCGGTAGTCGGTATGTTGAATTCGAGGTTGAATTCCTAGTTAAAAATGTTTATCCCATGTCAAATTCAGTCCAAAAAAGATATACCGAGTAGTGTCTCCTCTAGCATCTGGTTCAGTAATAATTGAATGTAACGAAACTGTTTCATATAGAAAATATGAACTATGATACCTACTGATATAATAGTTTTTCTATTATAGCTCTGTATTTTCAGCAGTAGGTACTATCAAAGATTACTGAAATTATGAGATTGTTCACTTGATGAAGTAAGTTTGTTTATAATTATTTTTCATCTTCTTTAACGCACGGATAGGAATCCCTATAATGTTTGAGGAACATTGTGCGTACCTAGGAAGGATAGGAACAGGAGGTAGATATTGGAATTTTGCTGAAATTATATTCGATAATCGATATATTTTTTTAGTTCGAATATAAGTGAATCAAAGTTTAGATGCAAAAGTCCAAGTTGATTGCAATAACACGAATTTTTCTAATGCCCGGTATTGTTTAATTTGTGACAATGAGCTTCTACATGAATAAGGAATAATATACTGGGTGTCCCTATCCAAATACTACCGTTTAGGTGCACTTCGGTCCTTCGGTGTGACCCTGTATACATACAATTACCGTTTAGGTCAGGGTTGGCACGAATTAATTCATATGAATTAAGTCAATGATTTAAATAGTGAATTAATTCAAATGACTTTTTTCAAATAAGTCGTGAATTAATTCAAAATTCATCAAATGGGAACAAATCGCATTATTACCTTCAATTTAAACTAGTTTAAAATGAAATATTCCATGGCATCTGACAACTGACAACCGTGAAGCACCACACGCGGAAAACAAAATTTTCTAAGAGCCGCTTTACAGTTTACAATATTTCATTGCATGCAATTGATTGCTCCAATTCATATTTCCGGAAAAAATAATATGTAGGCTTTTCAACACTGAATCGGAATTACCGCCGGCTTGCAATGTCTTTTTGTCATAGATTCTGTGTATTATTACTTCTCACCGAGTTTTGAGTTGGGTAGAAGAAACCATGAGAAAGGCAAGAAAAGTAAGATTCAATGTGCATTTAATGATGCATGGAATTCCGAAAATCTAACATGTCACCACTAGAATTGCACTAGTAATACAAATTACCACAATATAAATGAATATGTCCGGACTCATTTCTTGCAATGCATGGAAAAATTGTTTAATTTAATAACTGTAAAGCGCCTCTATAATGGAGATTGTGAATGAGTAATCCAAGTTGCATAAACATCATTTTTCATTCAATCAATAGTCTCAGTTCATTTTGCAAAAATGGCATATTTCAAGTATTTGTTGTCATGCTTTGAGATTTTCAACGGAAATAAAAACTTAGTTTTTGCGATATTGTATTTTGTTCAAGTGAATAGAATTTGATTTGTTCTCAAATGAATTAATTCAAAAAAGTCCGAATTAATTCAAAAAGTCAGACTTTTTTGACTTTTTCATAAAACTCATGACTTATTCCAACCCTGGTTTAGGTGCACTTCGGTCCTTCGGTGTGACCCTGTATACATACAATTAATTCGATAGCATATTTGCAGTTAGCATCATCATATACAGTATGATGTAAATGTATGGAATGGATTCATTTCAAAACAAGACGACTTTCGAAAAAAATCGGAAAACTAGAGTTTAGAACTTTTTTAATTGATGTATTTTTCAAACTAGACGACCCTTCGATGTTCATTTCTCAGTAGCAGACCTCTGCAAGATTCAGTTAATCAAATGATAATCCATTTCAATTTCAATCATCTTCTGCAAAATTTTGACTCTTGGATAGACGATCAATAGACCTTTCCAACGAGGTGTCACATGACCCCTGTTTGTATTTGAAAAAATCGTCCATTACGTCATTACTCCAACACCGTTGACGTAATATTTCTCATATGAATATCATGAGATAAGGCCACAAAAATTAGAACTCACGTGTTTTTGGATTTTTTTCAAATTTCGCCAATTTCTGAAATAATGAATTTATTCCATACATTTGCATCATACTGTTACATATACAGGGTGTTTCATAATTGAATGCTGATCCTAAAGGGCGATGATCCTTGGATGATTTTAAAGAGAGAAGTTCATATCAACATATGTCCTGAACCTCTTAGTTTTTGAGCTACAGGGTGTTGAAATCAGAAGCTTAAACAAAACATTCAATATCAGGTCTACGAGGACATCACTGGTAAAAGTAAAAGTTTGATTATCGTCCCAAAACAAAATGTGTTTTTACTTATAGTGGGTGTCTACTGAATTACCAAAAACAATATCCAAGAACTGAAGGAACAAAATTCTTTGGTTTTTATTTTTTTACGCGAAAACGGTACGTTGTATGAAAGTAAGTCTAGGAACCAAATTTGCTCCAAAATGAATAAGAATTGGAAAAATAATCTGGTTCTTAGAAAAATCAGTGGAGTACTATTTTTTTCTTGAAAAATTGTCAGTTCAAACCCCGTACGGACGCCACTGGTGAGAATTTTCAAATATCTTCCACGTAAAAAAATGCTCCTTGATAATGAAAAGGTGTATACAAAATATCATAACAATATCTAAGAGTGATACAAAATTATGAAGAAAAACTCATTTTTTTCTTGAAATTTCATCACCCTGTAGCTCAATAACTAAGAGGTTTAGGACATATGTTGATATGAACTTTTCTCTTTGAAATCATCCAAGGATTATCACCCTCAAGGATTAGCATTCAATTATGAAACACCCTGTATACTTGGTAACCAAATTCCGAGTACCAGGGTAATTTTCAAACGGCTAGAAATTCATCGCGAGTAAAAACTGACGTCTCGATTTCGTAAGTAGGGGCAGACCATAGCACAGTTGCCATAGGTTGCAGCATTCAGCACAATGTTGCCAATACTCCAACATTCACATGATATTTTGATGAAGTATAAAGAAATATTTGGACATGCTGGTCGCTCGAAAAAGTCGAGAATGAACTATATAATATCATGGTTTCCTCCTATTATATTTTATTCAACGACAGGACTCTAACATCTTTTTGATAACTTGATTGTGATTGGTGACTTGGCAACCTCGCTTCATGAGTGAGAATGGAACATTATCTGACCAATAACGAAACAGCATAAAAGCTGGCGTCACCATTTAATCGGCGTATCGCTGAACATGACCAAATTACGTTTGAAATGAGCTCTGAAATTCAACGATTTCGATCAACGCATAGACTTATTATTTACATATAAAAAGCTCGAGAGTGTTTTAAAAATTAATTTAGGTCCCCAACGACACAGTGGAGCAACTCAATGCCAATAATTCATCATCAGTCCACTCGCAGATTATTATCGACTAGGTACCAGCTCTTTGTTCACTGTTGTTTCTTCTTGTTAATACGCAGGTTTACGACGCCGCCAGTCACTTTTCAAATTATTTTTCGCCAAGCATGCAACTGGTTTCGACACGCTATGGATGCGTGTCGCGTGACACGGGAACATTCTTCGCGTAGGTATGTTCAATGGCGTAGTTGATTCAATGCTCCGATCGGACGAAAACATACAGGATGTCCCTTCAATCTTTAATGGTAGATAAAACCTGTCTCCTCGCTGATAAAACGTAGGATTAGTAAAAAGGACCACACGCACTGAATCGACTCGGATCGGTCGGCACGGCAGCTTATACCGCGCACTGAACCAGCAGTCGGAACATTCAGTATCCAGTATGTCTTCAGCAGACGTCTAGTTAAATACATACATAGTAAACATACCCCGAAACTGTTGGATTCTGTCCAAAAAAGGGCAATAATTCGTCTCGTGGGTGATGCCTCGCTCACAAACTCACACACTTCTCTGGGATACCGTAGAAAAGTTGGCGATCTGGCTCTATTTTATAGATATTTTCATGGACGATGCTCTTCTGAAACATCAACAATTGTTCCTCCCTTGGCAGTCCCCGCGAGATTAACCCGTCGAGTAGAGGCTTCGCACCCCTTCGTGGTCACTTTGGATCATTCAGCGAACAGCGAGGCTCTGGAATACATTGCCTCCAGAAATTTAAGAACACCAATTTCTACCTTATTTCCCTTGGTTCTCACGATGTTCTCTGAATATTACAGGATATCCCTTCTCGTGGGAACCAGAACATAAAAAAAAATAAAAAAAATACAGGGTATATCTAAATAACACCGAAAAAATTCAAGGGTGATTCCTTGTGATATTCTAGGGAATGGAGTTCATACAAACATGTGTCCTAAATTGATCCGTTTTTTAGATACCGTATGTTGAATTTGGAAGTATTAATTGATTTTATTTATACCCCCCCTGTATAAGCGTTCATGGTGCCAAAATTCAGTATGGTTGGAGACAGAGGAAGTCCTGAAATTTCAAAATGATCCTGATTGGGGTTATTGAGAAATCTCAAAAGTCTTGAAAATACGCCTTCATTAAAATTTTGAGTGAAATATAATTTTTATTGTTTCCTCAAAAATTGAGCTAGATACAAAAATTGCACAAGGGATAGAAAAGTTGTTATTTCAATAGTTCAATCTGATAAAAATATGGAACTCAGAAAAACCGGAGGGGTACAATAACATTCACCATAAATATCGATAAATTTACCCACTGTGACGCCACTGGAAATATTATTTCGAATCTAATTGCACCAGAAGAAGCCTCATATTACTATTAACGAAACCACAACGTTTTATTGAAATTGATTAAAAGATAATTGAGTAATGAATAAAAAAAAATGATTTTTCATGGAAATAATAATACCATGTATCTCGAAAACGAAGCAAGTTAAGACACATGTTTAAATGAACTTTATTTCCTCAAATATCACAAGGAATCACCCCTTGAATTTTTTCGGTGTTATTTAGATACACCCTGTAAATGTAGTTTGTCTGTGGTACAAACAAATTTTGATTCAATGCGCTAGAGGTGGAAAACTTTAGATATTTTATGCTAACGATAGTTTCGATAGTATTTTCAAAAACTATCGATACTATCGATAGTATTATCGATCTGGAATTTCGTTCGAAAAATATACTTGTAATCATTTTTTGATTTATTTTTCTCCAGATGGATCAATACTGGTGAAAATAAACTCATTATAAATAACAAAGAACCATATCAATGGAGTCTATATGAATGATTCAGGACCATAACTTCAGGAACAAATAAATTTGAAATATTGAAGAGAAAAATGAATAGCAAAAAAGACATTGATGTTGACTACTTCAGGCAAGCGCGGTCCCGAAGTAAATCTCTAGGAGACTGACTAGTTTTTTTTTTCAGGAAAGTATTAGCTTTGCTGTTTCATTTTCAATGACTCTTATAAATATTTCAATATTTTTTCTGTTTGTTTCCTTGTTGATTTCATTTTCACAATTTCTTCTATGAAAAAAATTCAAAAATTGATCTGTTTCAGAATGCTCTACCCACCATAAGACTGCTCTTGACTTCAGGATTGAACATCGATCTTCTTTCACTAATTTATTTGCCTACTCTTGGAGAAAATTGTCTCTGTCAGATGTAGCTGGAACATACAATTTCTTTCTAGATAATGTTTGTTCCAACATCATGATTTCCATGTCAATCTATTCTTCTTGTTGAAATTGTATTTTCTAGATTACCTTGAAAGCTGAATTAGTCGCAGGCATTGAGCATCAACATTTGAAAGCGATTCTATATTTACTGTTGTTTGGTGACTGTGTAACTTTGGGAGTCAAAATCACTTGATCTGTACAAAATTTGGACCGATAGTTTATCGATAGTATTCAAAAACTATCGATTGATTCCATAGTGCAAAACTATCAATACTATCGATAGTGATTTCGATGGCCGATTGCTCTCAGTGCTTTTCCATTTTTTGAGCCAAGGGTATGAACAAAGCTGCATATTCGTAGCTATGCCGGATATATCATATTGTATGATCCCTGAAATAGGTACTAAACCGACAACATTTGTATAACTTTCCTCTTTTGAGATTGATGTAATGCATGAGAACCTTGGTCTCCTTTTTTCAATTTCAATCAAAATATCTTCCTTAGATTCAGATGAACTAATTTTCTCTTCGTTTTTTGGGATATGATAATCACAACACCAACAGGACCTCTATAATACGACATCTGACATTTATAAGTTTTGAAAACGTTACTCACCTTCACGACGTAACGGTGACGTCTGAAGATACCAATTTTTTGGAGTTACCAGTTCCAGGCGACCAATTGACGAAGGATTACGTTTGTATAACTTACCAATTTGGTAAAAATTGTTCAGATTCGTCACCAACATAGCCTCGATAATATAGCACATCTATGAAATATTGAAAACGTTACCTACTACTGTGACGTATCATAATTCAACGAAAGCTGCTAAGGAAAACAGCAAATATATGATCCTTGGAAGCTGATCCTGCAGATAGTTCCGGATCCATGAACCGAATCGACAAAAATCATACAAATTAGACCACCAAGCAAAGCAATTACAGGACAACCACCAATAATTCGCCAAGAATACGCCAAAGGCCATCATGTGAAACATCAGAAAACGCGACACAACCAAAATGTATGGTCCTTGAAAGCTGATTATCCATGTGTATACAAGTACAGCTGATTACGGTTCCATGAACAGACAAAAACCATACAAACTAGAGTAGACCATCAAGCGAAGCAGACCTTGCGCATGTATACCTTTCATCGTCGACGAAGCGCGAAACGAAACTTTCCCATGCCAGTTTCCGTCTCCTTGACTTTGACAATGTTGGACGACGAGCAATTGTTTCGTGACCTTACTCTTTCCTCCTCACGCTTGGCGGTTATTGTCTTTTGTTTCGTCTCAAGACATTACGATTCGCGTCTGCGTGTGTAGCCAACTACGAAAGTCTGAAGCAACGCTCGGATGAACCGGTATATGGAATGCAACTTGGTACCCTCGGTCCTTGGTAGTACCTACTTATACCTGTGCAATTTATTTCGTCTGGGGTCTAAACGATTGTTACCTACCTTGACTGTAGTAAGGCAAATGGTAAAAACGGGTTCCGAATCGAATTTTGCTTGTATTTGTGGAAATCGCTTCGATATTTATACCAAAATCGCTGTTAAAAAGACCCTGTTGACGTCGGTTGGGATCTGAGTCGATATACACATCGATTCAAATAACATTTTATTGAGATGTAGTGTTGACAAAATCACTGATCCATGATGATCTTTCATAAACATACTTGGAAAAATGATAGAAATAAGTAGATAGTGTACTTACTGATGCGCTTTTGTTTCAGAAATTCTTCTCGACTTCCTGAGAACAATGTTTTTGGCGGTTTTCGGATAGATGGCGACATTGCACAATTATGACATCTGTCAATTTTTAAATTGCCGCAGATTTTTCCAATTTAGAGTGAAATAAACAAACTTTTACATATGTTCCGCGTACTTCAAATGCCATTTGCCATTTGATTTTCACTCGTCACAGCAGCAATAGCAGCATCACCATCATCTAGCGGAAAAATGTAGATTCAACGTCTGTGACGTAGAGAAATCAGAGTAGACGGTCGAGTTATTTTTCTCAAGTTTTCAATACGTAAAAATGGCCGAGTACTCATTTCCATCATTCTTGAAAATATATCAAAGAAGATGAATATACATCACATTGTCACTCTGTTACTCAACGATGCATCTGTTCTAATAATTAATCCTTCTAGTAGTGTCAGATAAAAATATCAGATTTTAATTAATCATTCCAGAATTACGTCATTTGACAGGTTGCTGAGGGGCAAACATTGTATTTTGTCAAGATTTGTCATATAAAACCAGAATTAGTGAGATCGTTTTTCTTGGAATCCGAGTTGGAACCAGAAAGAATTTCATAACTTTGTTTGGTGAAACTGTTATTATATTGTGGATGTGGCAGGGATGGCCAGGGCTATGCTCATCAAATGTCAAAGGTAACCTAACAGATCGATTGTGTGCCCCTCAAGAATCCATGTCAAAATCACGTGTTCTAGAATGATCAATAAAAACAAATATGAACACGGATGGAAAAGGCTTCCGAAAGTGATAAAAATTAAAGCAATATGTCAATAATTCATGCTTCGGTCTTCACAAAACATGTTAGAAACAGGATTGGTCTATGTCAGCCGTTTTCTATTTCATGACCAGAACAATCTTGAGTAGCCAAAGTTAACAATACAGTTTATTCTGTAAGATCTGCAACGTTGAAACAGTCGCAAACTCTAATGAATAGATCGTCACGTGACCTCATCGGCTTGGGATATAAGCCGGAGACATTTTGAAATTCATATCAAGTATAGGTATGAGTTGACACGTACCAACACTATACTTTATTATACACAATGAGAAGTATACTTAGGATACAACACTTCCTTTCAAAACGGGAGACCAAAATGTTTCCTTTTCAACTCGTGTTTACACTGGTGCATATGTAAAGTGAGTAAATTTATTTTTACGCCGGCGGCGGTGGTAACGAAAGAGGGGCAGAAGTCTCGTATTATTTCCTAGGGAGATAATATGACATATTTTCTCCCTAGGGAGTTTATACCAACTTTACATTTTCCACATAGCTCTGCGCTTTCTTTTCGGAACACCCTTTTCTGAAGGGAGTATAAACTGCATCATACAGATTTCTAGATCTCACTGGTAGCAAGAGCAAGTTGAGAATCACTGCAGAAGCAGTATTAATAGTTTATTGGGGTTTTCCCTAGATTTCTTGTTCCATAATCGTTAACCATTTTCAAAGCTGTTTTCATAAATTTCAGTTTGATATTTGCTGTCACCATGGGTTGTCAACAAGATGCATGTTGTCAAGATAGGAACTCCACAAACTATACTACTACTTTTTGTGTTTTCGCCAGCGTAAAAATAGTGTCACAATAGGGGTATTCCCGGTCCTCGTATAATGCTTCGTATTATCGTATTTTCGTATCGTCGTATTCAGCAAACTAATCTGATTGGTCGATTAGGATACGCGGTCCTTCGTAACTTTACACTACCATTTTCTTGTGTAAGATTACAAAATTGCCGTTCTTACGAAACTGTTCTGACAGAATTTTGTCCCGTGTCCCGTGTTTCAAGTAGTGAGGTTAGGGTTATTGTTATTATTCAAAATTATGATTAACGATTTTTTATTGTTTGAGCTGCGTGGTCTGAGCATAAAGCACAATATAAATACCTCTGATTATTGTAACTAATCTCTGGTATTGAGCATTTTGATTTGGATAAAGGTATTTTAAAAATGGCAAGAATAAGAACAAAAACTATGTGTCAATCTTGGAGAAGGACTTGAATTATTGAAATTGTATTTTCAGTCATACAGTTCTAGCTCTGTTTCCAAGACAGATGATGAATTTGAATTTTTAAATTTCGCTCTGGAAGTTTCGGAATAAGCTGACAGTTTACATTGCTATCCATGGGTCGTTCCTGTGTTTGAGGTTTCGTAACAATACGTAGGCCATTTTCGTAAATATACGAAGTCAGATACACCCCTAATGTATAATGTACTAGTCGTAAAATTGATGAATTTTGAACCTAGGTCACTACTCATGAATCATGGCAGTTGCCAAACAACGAAAGTGACAATACTTTGAAGGACACATTTAGTTCATTTTCGTATGGTATACTATATTTGAGTTTCCCACCATTCCAACTACTGCTTACCGAAATAAGAAGGCAATTAGCGTACTTGGTACCTACTACTAATAACTTATTCCTTCCTAGGCGTTCCAGGTGGGAGGATCCGACTTGCTTCGATTAACATTCACTTTTATTGAATCTCGTCCAAGGGTAATTTAACAAGAACAATGTATCTTTGACAATCTTTCCCATTGTACTATTGTTTTATTATTTTCAACTGAATTTTCTCTCACGATATGATGCAATTTATATTACCGCCTTCTTATAATGCTGGCGTCTTCCTAAATGCCCGTAAATTGCGTATAGTAATATACATGAAATTTGTTTAGTCGCTCATTTTAGCAGCTTAACGAAAAATAGTTTTCATAAAGGTTGCAGAATGGAGAGTGATAGTGATATATTATAAGAGTTCAAGCTCCATGTCAATAAAAATCAGAAATTATCGGTGAAATACCTCTTATTCTACAATAAATGTTCCAATCTCATGTCCAATTCAAATTATTTGAATTATTTTTAATTGCCCTATTTGGCAACTTTTATGAAAACACTTTCTAGAAAATTTATTTCTCTTTACGTGAAAGCTGCTATAATAAATGACTCAACTCTAAGTACAGCACCTTGTATAACAGGTCTTGAATGGGATCTATTTCGATCTCGTAAATTAACGAAATTTTATCATGGTAGGTGTTAGCAGTCAAGATAGTAGGTTATGCATGTTGGTATTTTCGTCATCGTTGACGTCTTCAGATTCATCGAAAATATTGTTCACCGCAGGTATACTGGAAAGCTGATCGCTAGATGAGGAACGGGGTATACGACATTGATAGACAGGTCTTCTATACAGGGTGGCCCACATTTCGTTGTCCCACTCCCATTATTGCTATCTCTGAAACGGTTAGAGATAGAAAGTGAGTTAAATGAAACAAAAGTTGGATCATGTGAAGAAATCGAAGATATCATGAGCCGTTCCCGAGATAATTGAGAAAAAACAAAATTGGCGATTTTCATCTTCAGGCAAGTCCTTTCATTTCGGGAAATAGAAAAAACCACAGAGACATTTCTTCTTCTATTTCGTATGTTGTTCAATCTGATAATATCAAATTTTCGATACAACGTTTCGTTCATCCAGGGCCACCCTCAACTTTTTTTTGTATACGGACCTGATATTTTTTTCCCAAAAATGAATTGGCATTTTAATCCCGTATACAGACATGTATCCCACTTTGGGTATTTTTTGCGTTTCTATCCCTAAAGACCATCATCATGTACAATCGATGGACTACTTTTCATTGCAAATTTAGAAACCATAATTTATTGAGCGGTCATGAATATTGCTTCATGATAATGATGATATTTCAAATCGCCAAACAAATTTGGAATCAAACAATATGTTTATCAGGACAATCTCAGAAGAATGTTGGTCTTTGTCAAGTAGGCTTATAGTAAATAAGTCGAAACAAATGTTAATTTTTGACATCTTGTTGTTGGTCTTTGTCAAGTAGGCTTATAGTAAATAAGTCGAAACAAATGTTAATTTTTGACATCTTGTTAGTTATCAAAATGCCTCAAATGTATTCCAATGACGAAAAAAGGGATATGTATGAAATCTACATACGATGCCTCAGAAATTCAGCTGAAGCTGTCAATCAGTACATGAATTGTTATCCAGAACGACGTCAACCCAGCAAAAAAACCTGTCAACGAATTTCAATGAATATACACCGTGCATGTCCTAGCTAAAATATCCCCCCCTGTAAAAAATCAACCACGCGATCGAATGACTTGAAATTTGGTCACCCAGTATATTTGATGATGCTCACTATGCTATTGAATTAATCGTAGGTATACAGGGTCACACCGAAGTGCACCTCAACGTTTTTAATTGAATAGGGACACCCAGTATATTATTCCATATTCAAGTAGAGTTCATTAAGCCGGGTTCGATGGGATTTTTTCAGACGACTACGAAGATATGACAAAAAATAAAACGATTCAATAAAAAAATTATATGATTAGATTTCAACAATATAGCACGATTGAAATCGAATGAAAAGGAAATAATTAAAATCTAATAACCACCAGTTGTCTCGAGCAACTGGCCAGCTCGGTCGCCAGACCTCACCCCACTTGATTTTTATTTGTGGGGCTACTTGAAACAACAGGTTTATTAGTCGCCAATTGTGAATATGGAAGAAATGAAAGAGAAAAAAAAAATATGCACACGAATTGATCGCAACGTGATACATAGGTTCACAATGAACGTCATCAAAAGAGCTAGGAAATGTTTGCAGCAGAATGGACGACATATTGAGCAGTTGAGGTTTTAATTATTTTCTTTTCATTCGATTTCAATCGTGTTATATTAATAAAATCTAATCATATACATTTTTTATTGAATCGTTCTGGGTGTCCCTATTCAAATAAGATAGTTGAGGTGCACTTCGGTGTGACCCTGTATACCTATGATTTATTCAATAGCATAATTTGAGTGAGCATCATCAAATATACTGGATGACCAAATTTCAAGTCCTTCGATCGCGCGGTCGATTTTTTGCAGGAGGGGGAAGTTTTAGCTGGGACACGGTGTATATGACTAGATATGGAAGTGTTAATCGAGCAAGAACTAGATACCAGGTCCAACACACAGTAAGTGAAGTGAATATTCTTGCTCAAATTGCTTTAAACCCTGAAAATTCTTCGAGAAATATTGCTCGTTTATGCAAAACGTCAAAAACGACAATCAACCGTATTTTAAAGAAGCACAAATACCATGACTATAAATTCAAAAAGGTTCAAACTCTACATCAAGGGGATCCTGCAAGAAGAATTGCTTTTTGTGAGTGGTTCCATAGATGTTTGACTCGCAATATTGATTTACCAAAATACATTTTATGGAGCGACGAAACTACCTTCACTAATTGCTGAATATTCAACAGAAAGAATAAACACATCTATGCTCAACAAAATCCTCATTTCATTCAAGGAACGATGCCTCAGAGACGTTTTTCTATAAATTTATGGTGTGGTTTGCTGGATAATAGGATTGGACCAATATTTATTGAAAACATGTTGAACGGAGTCAAATACTTGATTTTGCTCAAAACAATCTAGAAAATGTGTTCGCCGGCAATTATGGTTCCAGCAAGATGGATGTGGAGTCCATAATTATTGTACAGGACTATTTGAACGCGCGATTTCCTAGATGGATTGGGACTAACGGTCCAGTGGAATGACCGCCTCGATCTCCTTTGGACTCCCTTGGACTATTTTCTGTGGGGTGCTTTAAAAAATATGATCAACGATAATTCCCATTACAGATTTAAGAGAGCTGAAACGAAAAATTGTTGTAGCTTTCCAGTCAATTACGCCAGAAATGGTAAGGAGAGCAACGTTACAGTTACAGATATCAACTAGAGTCAATCTATATGTACAAAATGGTGGAAGTCATTTCAAACAATTCTAATGATCCAAGGTCGGTCACGTTTTTTTTTTCATTTTTACCTATGACTGTTCGAAAAATTGTTACAAACGCATTGAAATATGTTGACTTTGTGACATTACATTTTTCAAAATTATATTAGTGGGATAAGAATCAAAGTGTGATACATGTCTGTATACAGAATAAGAAGGCCAATTCATTTGAAAAAAAAATATATCAGGTCCGTATTTCAAAAAAGAGTTGGGGGTGGCCCTGGATGAACGAAACATTGTATCACAAATCTGATATTACCAAATTGAACAACATACGAAATAGAAGAAGAAATTCCTGTGTGGTTTTTTTCTATTTCCCGAAATGAAAGGGCCATCGCCTGAAAATGAAAATCGCCAATTTAGTTTTTTCTCAATTATCTCGGGAACGGCTCATGATATCTTCGATTTCTTCACATGGTCCTGAAGTCTCCCGAAATGTGCAACTTTTGTTTAGCCAACTTTCTATCTCTAACCGATCCAGAGATAGCGATAGTGGGACAACGAAATGTGGGCCACCCTGTATACTATCGATCCTCAAAGAGATATATAATGACTGAATAGTAATCATTTTATTACCAACATCAACTTGATATCACTCTTCGAAATTTAAAAAAATAAGTCTTTCAATGGAATGAAAATATCACCTATATACCTAATAATTATCGTTAAGCCTTAGACATGAGTATAGCGTAAGTAAATAATTCTTCATTTCTCTTGAAGCTCCCTCAATTTCACGTCCAACACCATATTCACAATATCCCTCTGTATCCTGATCTGATTCACAGGGTTCAGTTTTTTCACTGTATCCGACAATCCTCTGAAGAACGAATCGATTTCGTTTTCCGTAGGCTCGACGATATTCTGGTGTTTCGACACATCCTGGTGGTTCCTCGAGAGATCCAGATGGCCTTTGGAGTGATCTAGGTCAGTCTTGATCTGGTTCTTGGAGAGATCCAAAAGTGCACCGAGAAAATGGCCGTCGTCATGGTTTTCGTGCGAAGGGTGTATGTTGAGGAAATACTGTGGCAAGGTTCCGTCATCGTGGACGTCTTCAGATTCGTCGGAAATGTCTTTGACCGGAGATACTGGAAAGCTGATGGCTAGATGGGGAGCAAGAAATGACATGGCGGAGCTGTAACGCCAGTTTTTCCTCGGCCTCAAGTCTTGTCCGCTACTGATGGCCATTTTGTGTCGGGTTTCTTTCACATAGGAGTCTCGTAGGCTTTTCCATCGCATTTTTACTGTTTTTACTGAAAAAAATGAATGGTAGTTACAAAAATTTTCTGAATGGACCACCCTGATTATTTTTGCAATTTTAGATTCTACCTGAAGAGCAGATCTCATCAATTCATCAGACTTGGGATCTAGCGAGAATGATGACAGATATAGGGTGTTAAAACCTAGATTTTTCAACTTTGGGGTTTTTTGAATCGAAACTATTCATTATTGGTCAAAACGGATTACATGTCCCTATCTCAACTTCTGAATTACTACCTACTGACATTTCAGGAACAGATACAGAGTGATCGGAATTCTGAAACCAACCCTGTATACCCACAGGGTGAGTCAGTTTTTTGTAGCAGGACCTTTCATTAACAGTATTTGGTATTTGCATATGCTACTCAGTGAATCGATGTCATTATTTTAGAAAAAGAGTGTATTAGGAGTTCTCACTGGGCTCAACATAAAAGAATATTTGATACATTTTTTTTTTGAACAAATAAGGGGTAGTAACATGCAAGGGAAAATTTCGAAGGTGTACCCCTTCTTATTGAGACATTGTAGCTAACTAAAAATATTGTAGTTTTTTGTAGCAGGACCTTTTATTAACAGTATTTGGTATTTGCATATGCTACTCAGTGAATCGATGTCATTATTTTAGAAAAAGAGTGTATTAGGAGTTCTCACTGGGCTCAACATAAAAGAATATTTGATACATTTTTTTTCTGAACAAATAAGGGGTAGTAACATGCAAGGGAAAATTTCAAAGGTGTACCCCTTCTTATTGAGACATTGTAGCTCACTAAAAATATTGGAATCAAAGCAAAAATTCGAAATTATGTTTGATGTTCTGTGTGTCTGTGACAAAAAATTACTTTCCATAATCCATTTTGTATAACTTGTTTGGTTTTTTTCGCACCTGTCGTAACCTGTATCGGTTTTGTCTATATTCATCTCCATATTCAAGATCAAAGAATATTTTACGAGTCTAACGCTTTTGTTTAAAAAAATATCAATAAATCTGGATTTTATTTTTTCGCCACATGTAATCATTTATACTATATAACTTGTTTAGTCAATTATGGAACGCATTAACACATGAGGCATTTGACCTTGAACAAAAATAAATGTTGATTTGTTTGAAACCAACCATTTTTTTCTGTCAGTCTGAGACTTCAGCCCTTCAAAAATTTGAAAACTTAGTTCCACTGCCAACCACTAGCGCCCTATTAGGAGAGCGTGGAGTGGCAACTGTTGTGTACTATTTTAATCTGAAGTAGAAGTCTATGGTATTTCAAAGTGGAGTAAATTGATGAAGAACCTAGTAGAAAAATCTCGAAAAAAACTCCCAGTCATCTCCACAATAATTATGTTGTGTAGTTTACTTTTAATTTGACTCAAGACATTTTTCTTTCAATTCAGACTTTATCCTTTGAATTCAGACCTTTTTCTTTGAATCCAGACTGTTTTCTTCAAATTCAAACTAATCCACGAATTCATATTAATTGTATGGACAGGGTGTTCCAAGAATAAACAGCACGCATTTTTTGTAGAAAAATGAAGGCTCCTACTGACAGGTTTTGCAGAGAGACCGTTCGTTTTCGTGTTATACAGGGTGCAACTTCACACCAGCGTCGACACACGTGAACAATGTCAATACAAAAATATCTCTGCAATCGAAGAATAATCATCTGGACCATGTCTTCATTGAAGCCAATACGTTCAACGACATTTATTTTGTTATCAAACAATGTATTATGTGTTTCTTGAGGGAGGGTTGAATCTACACCAGACTTCCAATGAGCAGACACTTTCAAAGACTGCTAAATACTTCCAAAGAATTATAGCGACTTCGAAAGATTTCTAGTGACTAGACTAGTTTCCACTGACTATACTAAAAAAATTCCAGAGAATTCTACAATGACTATACCAATGATTACCAGTGACTAGCAAATACTTCCAATGACTACAAAATACTTGAAATTACTACCAAAGACTTCGGTCTTTTTCAGTGACCACCAAAAACTTCCAGTAATCACCAAAGACTTCCAGTGACTACCATAGACGTCCAATTATTTTCAATGACTACCAAAAACTTCCAGCAAATACCAGTGACTTCCAATAAAGTGTACACCGGACTTCCATTCTTATAGGGAACGAAGCATCTTCATATGAGAAATGCCAGTAGGAACATTCATTTGTATGCATAGAAATACACGTAAGGTGATTTTCTGCGGTGTTTTGTTTGAACCCTGAACCCTGATGTATATGCATATGAAAAAAAGTATGAATTAAAAAAAACATTTTGGCATCAGAGAAAAAATTATGAATTCTTCATAGAAAAAAATCTGAAATCAAATAAAAAAGTATGAATTAAAAGAAAAAAGTCTGAAGTCAAAGAAAACAGCCTGAATCCAAATAAACATGCCAGAATAACTCTAGAATACATAATAGTGGCCGGAGCACCGAACATAAATGTTTGGTGGCCTGAGTGAGTCTAGTGAGTATTCGTGATCGAAAATAACACGCCGCCCTACCTGACGGCAATAACATGGAACACTTCTGAGCTATTTGTTTTGTTGGATGTGAAAATTGATGCGAATAATAAGCACAAACAAAAAAACAAATGTGAACCAATGAACAGACCGCTTTGACAGCTTCCAAAATCCCTTATAGGTGGCGTACGCTTATTTCCTGGCGCGAATTATCGTGAAAATAACACACGAGAACCGATATTATGTCTATTCTATCAATACCATCGCCAAGGCAATCTGTCGAAGAAGCGCCTGGAGAAAGGAAAACGGTAACGAAACGTAAACACTTAGCTTACCGGCATGTGCGTCGACCTGCCTCCGCAAATTGTAGGTTATGGCAGCCCAGACCTTCTTTTTCGCATCCTTGTTCTTGAAGTCCCGGTGCGCCTGGTCGTACAGCTCGGCGTGCTTCTCGATCTCCTTGATCAACCTCGTGTCGTAGTCCATCCCCGAAAGAGAGAAGAGGAGAGAGAAACAGCAAACAGGAACGAGACAGTCTGCGTGGGAATCGGAATCGGAACAAAGCACGAAAATAAGGAACGGTCGGCGTGGCGTGGATTTCGCTCCGCGCGCGCGGTACTGCCTTTGCCGCCGTCGAGCAACAAGTCGTTATCGAGCGAGTTGGGGCGTTGAAACCTTTGAAACGGCTAGGCGGCTGTGGCGGAGCGGTCGAGGCGGAGAGAGCGTTGGAAATAATTGATGGGATTTGGCCTGAAGAAGGCGCTAGCCGGTGCAGGGGGAGAGATGCGGCGTCGACGGTCGCCAGCAGGTACCGTCTCGTCGATGACGTCATGCCGATGGTACGACGGGGTAGCGTTGCTAGCTAATGGTGGATTAATGCAGCAGTTCTAAGTCTTAAGTTTGAAGTTTTTTTATCGTTTTTTTATCGTCCGTTAAGTTTTAAGTCACAAGTTCCAAGTCGTAAGGTAAGGGGAAAATGGTGATTCTACAGCAATCATAAGGACTGCTCATAAGAAAAGCACCCCTTCATTAGCTCATGTTGCTTATTGCTTATCAGGTTTATTGAATTGACATTTTTCATTATTCAGTACTTACAAATATCTGTTTTGGATTTGATTTGATTAAAACAGATGTAAACAAAACAGAGATTACAAATGGTATAGCACACGGCTCATGCGCAAAGCAAACTTCATCCAACTCTTCTCAGGACTTCTAACTTATGGCTGTTTATGACACGTGTATGATCTTTTATATTGAAAAGAAATGACAGAACTTCCTAAGACTTATAACTTATTAATACTTACGACTTTAAACTGCTGCATACATCCACCATATATCCAGTGGCGTAACTACTATACCGCGAAACCCCGCGGTTGCGGGGGGCCCGTTCCTCGGAGGGGGCCCTGTGGCCCTGGGTCCACCAACCAGAGCAAGGACTCAGCCAAATTGGTTGATACATGAATATTTTTTAATTATGAATATGCCACAGGAATATTTTTTCCATTTCTGCGAATAGTGCAGAATACAGTTGAATATTATGATGAATGTCCATCAAGTAGTAGCAGTATGATGATTGAAACAGGAATGGATGTTGACTCTGCAATTATTATGGAAGAAAAACTATTATTCCAGATTTTTTGGGATTTTTTCTCCTCGTTTCTATAAAATAAAAATATGAATATTATTTCAATATACGTGTAGTAAGGACAAATCAGATGATTTGCCCCAAAATGTCACTGCTTTTGAAGAGTTTTCCTATCCGAGAGCCTAAAAGAAAAATTCACTAGCTTGTCGTCAGTGTCAATTTGGAGAAGAGAAATAAAGGTATATTGAAAAATATCAAATTTTAACTTAGTAAATGACGAGACTTCTGCTACTACTGCATTCGAAACTTTAGGTATATACAGATGGTGTGAATATAAAAAGTATTATATCTGAAATCCACGAGGAGCCCATACGAGAACTCCTGGAGATGTATTAATTGAAGAATCATTTCCTTGCGATAAAGGCAATTTCAGTGGACGAGAATTGAGCAACACCATAGCAACACGATAAAAATGTTTATTGTTCGTAATGGCCCTTCTCAACCAGATATAAATTCTCTAAAAGAGGAATTTCTCTAATTTTTATTATTCACAGAAAAGTCATGCTGGGCAAATTATTCCAAGAAAATGGTTGTGTTACTCACCCAAAGAAAAAAAAGCTTGTTGGCTATTCAATATAACTAATAGGTCATGGAAAGAAGGGACTTGAGACTGGAAAGGTTTGTCTCGAGGGGGCCCTAAATGATTTTGGCGGGGGGCCCCAAAATATGAAGTTACGCCACTGCATATATCACAACTACAATTTGTGTAATTCGTTTCACGTTTTTGGGAAGGTGTGGACCACTACGTCAATAACTTTATTTTTTCGAAACATTTGAAAGTGTCACTTTGAACTAACAATGGGGGAAACCACCAATATGAATAGTTAGTGAATTGTGCGTCCTGATTCCGAATCTGAAGTGATTTTCGACCTATTTTGACTCCTAATATCATTTTCCGGAAATTGAAGTGGTTCCATGGCTGTTGGCGAGCAGTGTATATCACTGAAGATGACCCCACTTGGTTTTAGAGTGCATTTTTGGTATATCTCTCGCTCCAGCAAATTTCAGGATCCTCACCCGACGATCACGTGAGATACAGTAGTGTTTCCATTAGAAGTGGGTCACACTGTATATGTTATATAATATATCCGGGAAACAAGTACTCACTTTTTTCACCCGAGATTATACCCTAATATGCTCATTAAAGAACGCCTCAACGTGTAAAGTGAAAAATAATAAAACCTCATTTGAAATTAAAATTTTCAACTCCTGGTTCCGAATTCTGAGAAAGTTTTAGAAAACTAATTCGAATTCATGAAAAATGGATATGTAATGAAAAATCCGAAAATTTCCGGAATAACTTGGTGTGGTCTGATTTGAATTATAGAAAATGAAGTGTAAACATGTAATAAATTTGATTTTTAGTTTAAACGTCTTTGAAAAATCAGGAAGACTAGTTTGTACCTACCCTTAAAAGACATTCAATAGGATATCTGACGTTTCTCGCAATAACTACGGTGTTTTGATAAATTGCTTGTCTGAAAAAGTTTTTAACAAATGGAAAACTTTTATGATTTTAAGAAAAAAAGTTATACTACAGCATCATATATCATAATTTTTCAGTCGTATACGAGGTATATATATGTCAAAACATATCAATTTTGCTCAGGAGTATAAAGTACCTACCTTAATTTTCGACAATATCGACAATTATTGGAAAAGTTCACCTGAAATTATAAACTACGTTCAAATATCTATATAGATCTATCTACGATGAAAATCAGGTTCCATCATATTGACCAAAATTCATATTTTTATACACTGAAAAAATTTGTTATCTGATATTTGCATTCTCGGTTCAAGACCTTGGATTGTTGTTTTTTTTTCAACAATCTACATACCTAGCTTACTTTTCTAAACAAATACCAACATTATTCATGTCCGTCAATAACGACGCCTCAAGAGCATTATTCTGTTATTTTAATTTGAAAATCAAGATGCTGGAAGCGTTAGGTTTCGTACCAGTTGCTTTGATCTTCAGAGGCTTCGACTTGATAGTGAGAGAACATCTGTCCACGGAAGTAAATGAAGAATTTATTGATTATTTCGAAAACACATGGTCGGGAAAGATGAACAGAAGAACTAGAGCTGGACACATGTTTGATTATTCTCTTTGGAGCTGCTTTGAAAGTGTTTTTCAGCAATCACAATTGTCAATTGACCAACAACGCCGTTGAATCGTAGCATAGAGGATTTTTATCCCTTATTGACGCCCAAAAATCATCGCTCTGGAATTTCCTGGCCAAAATCAAGAAGGAACAATGCTTGACGAAACTTGAAATTGCGAAAGCCATCCCTAGAGAGGAGCCCCCACGAAAAGTATAAATCTTTGGACCAGAGACTACGCAATTTATATTTTTTGAATTGACTACTTGTTGGAAATCCATGGCAAATGTAAAAACTTCACAAACGATAAGATTTCCACAAAATGACAGTATTCTTTCTGAAAAACTTCATAATAAAGCTATTCAAGAAGGTTATCCTATCATCAACAATAATAATCAAAACTATAGAACTTTAACCTATTTCGGATCATCAACTGAAAAATTAACTTCATTTCTTTATAAACAGGACTTGAGAGAGTATAGCGTATAGAACAAATAACACGTTGGGAAGGTTTATCAAATATAATAAAGACAAAACTTCTAAATTCGAAAAATCAGTGGTATACAAACTCAACTGAGGATCTTGTCCTAAGGTATATATCGGTCAGACAGGTCGTACGTTTAATCAGCGCATTCATGAACATAAGATGAATTTTTTGAAAAAGAAAACAAATTCAACATACGCCAACCATATATTAGGAGAAGACCATAGTTCTGATGATAATTTCGAAATTCTACATGTAGAAAATAAAGGAATGAAACTCAATCATTTTGAATCATTAGAAATCAATACAAACTCAAAAATTTTTCTTATTTTACTTAACGATCAATTAGACCTCAATAGTTCACCACTGTTGAATTTGTTTTCTTAGTAGGTAATAATATTCATTTATCAACCCTTTCAAGTTAATCCGGTATACCGTAATTTAATGTAGATATTGTGCCTAATTTCCGAAAATGGAGGTTTATCGATCCTGTCCACAGGTAATTAATCCATCAAGTTGGGAAAGTATGATATATAAAAGTTAAGCAAGCCAACGTTGGTTTAGTTCATTGTATCAGTATATCACCTGACGAAGCTACTGTGTTAGCGGCGAAACATGTTGCGTGTTTAAGAATTTTGTGGAAATCTTATCGTTTGTGAAGTTTTTACATTTACGCAATACATGTTCAGCATTTGACGAAACATTTGATGATGATGAATTAATTAGTTATTTGCAGAATATTGCACATGTTTTGTAATGTTCCCTATTATGTATTATTGTGATAATTAAACGTGTTTTCGAAAAATTGTTGTTAGGAAACAACAATTGCGTTTTATTTGTTCCATTCTTGTGGTGGTGGGAACAGAATGACGTTTACAAATAAAACGGGAAACTTCATGAAGTTGCAATCCTCCAAAAGAGAAATTGACATATTATAGATGATATAAATTATATTTATATATTTGGGCTCCAAAAATTTTCAAAATCAAAATACTAGAGTGAAAAATCAAGAAAATAAAATTAACGCATATTGGGAGTAGTGATTGTGGTGTTTTGTGAGAGTTCTCTGAGATCAAGAGAATATATTTTTTCTGGGAATGAAGGTATGAAACCTGTCATACTTAAAATAATTAAAAAATGTCTTCATCTTTCAAAAAGTTTCGTTTTTCGTCAATCTAATTTTATTCTTTGACAACTGTCAACAGTCATTCACGTCATTCCTTGTAGTGAGACGGAATGAAAAGTATAGCAACCGGAACCGGAGTAATTGCAAATAAAACGACACACTAAAGTGATTCCAGTGGCGGAATCGGATAAACAAAACGCAACTTTTGTGTTTCAAAGAGTTGTTTTTCGAAAATCACTTTTCGAAAATGAGACTATTCAAAACTTTGTTCTTTCGAAGATGATTATTTCGGAGAAATTTCCGCTCAAATTTTTTTTGTCGAAAAATTCCGCGAAGAGGTTTATGGGAAAGAATTGTAAAAAGGATAGTGCGACTATTTCACCAAAACTAAGGTATCTATTCCTCACACTGTGGTATTTCTTTGTGTAGAGGAGTAACGCCCGCTGCGTATAAGTAGGTAGTTGTAGCATTAGTGTGCGAGACTGTGAGGGTATTGTTGCATAAATGCAAAAATGCACTCGAGGGATAAGATCTGAGTGCGCGGGTGGAAGACTGTGCAGGATGTATACCTACGTCATCAGTCCTTGAACTCCATTCTCGTTTCCCGAGCGGTCATAAAAATATTACTGGTTTTATTTTTTTACAACAACGGTTGGCTGCCTGCAACGTTCGCACTTGCATTCATTCTCAGTGGTTGCATACGCAAAGAATACGAGTAGATCTTACACAATGTTGCCACTTCAAAATAATGAATTTTAGCATTAGACAGTTTTCGAAGATTGTAGGTATATTGATACAGCGTACATACGATTGATATTGATACTGATAGGGTAAATGCACTGGTTCTCGACCAGTTATCCGAAATGTCAACTTTGAGAGCGGTAAATTCGTGTAAAAGCTTATAACATTGTGTGTACCGATTTCTTGATACTTTGAAAGTAATTTGTGAATAATATTATGTTTCGAGTGTTTTTTTGCATTCAACTTTTGAAATCTTGATAAAAGTATAAAATCTACAATTTCACTGTTTCTCGACCACCCCGCTGAGTTCTCGAATATTTTCATGTTGATTATCGATCACCGTCTATTCATTCAGGAAATGGGATGTTTGAAAAACACTTGACATGTAAGATTATAATGCAGAAATCATTTTATATACTCAGACAGAGTCCTAAAAACTATAGAACTAAAATATACTTATTTTCAAACATAGGAACCTAATGGTCATCGACCCTGTCATTGTTTTCGATTCCTAAAAAAGCTATGAACAATAAAAATCAACATAAATCAAATTTATGAATTTGTGCAGCTGCCATAGGTACTTCATGGTGAAATATGGTAAATATTTTATTGTGAATATCATTTTATACTTAGTCATAAGAGTGATAATCAGATATGATATGGTCGAGAACAAAAAATTTGTTCAATCTGGTTCTCGACCACAGTGGTCAAGAACTGAATATGGTCAAATTGGTTTTCGATCCTCAATAAATGAATTGCAGTAGAAATATTACTTAGGCCTTATTTGATGATCGCAAACTAATATTTAATAAGTAGATTTGTAAATAAATCGGTATTTAGAAAAAAAAATGATTTTTTTTTTAAGAAAGTATATAACAATACATAAACAATTATTCAAGATATGCTTTGGTTCTCGATCATTTTGGTCGAGAAAGAAAAAAGCAAATATTTGTAAGATGTAAGATGTAAGATGTAAGATATTAAACAAAACCAAAGACCTAATGCATTCAAAATGAAGGTTATTCACTATTTTCATCAAATGATTTTCTGTGCGAGCTCAACTTTTTTCCCATTTTGCCAGCAATTTTGTATCAAGTTAAGTGGCCAAAAACACATTTTCTAGTAAATTTTATGGTATTAGGAATATTTCTCTTTTTTTTTTCTCAAATGCCAGAACGGTATTATATGTATTTAGTACATAGTAGCATTAGTAGTAATGATATAGTGCTAAATCGAAGAAAATACGGTTTGGAAATAAGTTTCTTCTTTCGAATCAATATTATTATTATTATCATTATATTATTGATTTTTTTTTTCATTGATTAGGTATATATGCTGATCAGAATAGTTTTCGACAATTTAAACATCAGGTATATCAAGTTCTACTCATTAAATCTTTTCATCTGATATCCAAACGTCGAGGAACTCGAGGATGCTGTGAAATAGAAGAAAACCCGTAATTTTGATTATTTTTGAACCGTAAGTCCCACCACATTGAATTTGAGAGCAGTTTATGAGTTTATTGCTTAGGGCTTCCACCATATTGGTTTCAAAAGGATATTAGATCTATTTCAAAGCTCTACAAAATTTCAGCTCGAAGGGATATGGGGAAGAGTTCTATCAATCACTATAATTCCACCTTTAAACATGCCCCCCCCCCTGGAAACGCACAACGAGGATTTAGATCATAACTGTTATCAATAACAGGTATGTTTTTAAAAAATATGAAGTTCATTGTTCTTCAAGATCGTTTAGTACCCTGAGAAGACTTATTGAAACATGGCTGATAATGCTGATATCTACCATTGGAGAATCGAGGCTAACGGGATGATGCCTGCGTGAGAAAAACTTTAAAGAATTAAAAGTTTGAAATTACTGAGATAGAAACAATCAATATCTTTGGCGATAATGATATAAGAAGACTCCAATTTTTATTTTCAGAATATATTTCATTTTGCTATCCTTTGGAGCGCACGAAGAGAAATAATAATAATAATAATAATAAATCGTCTTTATTCATCACAGAAAAAAACATAAGTAGGTACTATACATCAGAAAATATACATTAGAAAATATAAAGGTAATTGTGATGAAATGATGAAGTGTCAGCTTACGTTGTTTTTAAACTCTACCAGAGAAGAACCATAGAAAGGTGTAATAAAATATCGAACGATTTTTTTTTCTCGACAAAAAGTCGTGCGGTCTTAGAGCCTATAATGAATTAAATAAATTTGTAATAAACTAATAGCCAATAATGAAACATACCCTCAATGTTATGAGGTAGTATAAGAGTAATTATGATATTTAGTTGAAACTACTGGTGTGATTCCAGAAAGAATGAGCAAAAACAAAAACAGAAACAGGACAGAAATTTCTTTTTGAAGTTGAATATAGAGTAATGGCGAAAAATCGGTTCCAGGTTGTTGTACAGTTCGCAAGCACGATACGAGAAGCTGCAAGTAAGAAATGCTGTGGAATGTTTGGGTATAATGTAGAAGTCTTTCTTTCTTGTAGACTCTATTACTTTCCGAAAGCACTCATTTGTTGAGCAAGTATGGGGGATTTTTGGTTTTCAACATTTTGTGTACGAAACAAAGAGTATGCAAGCCACGTGTTTTGTCCAATCGTAGCCAACCAATTTCTTCAATGTGTCTACTTACGCTGTCATACTTGCGCAAACCATTACAAAAACTTGCACAAGTATTCTGTATGAGTTGAAGTTTCCTTATATCAAAGTTTCACAGAGATTGATCCTTATAATGTTCGAAGAACATCGTGCGTGCCTTGAAGGATATAGGGAGAGGAGGTGGGTATCGGCATTTTTTGAACTTTTGGAGATTATAAGTTCTTGAGAATACTTCCATTGGCAAAGAATTCCAAAGCTTTGCCGTTCGATAGACAAACGAATTTTGGAAAAATGTTGTTCGACATATTTCAAGGTTGACAACGAAAGGATGTGTCGTTACTCATGTTTCACGAATGATCTCAACATTTTCTTATCCGCCCACCCTGAATTTTTTCCTGGCTGCGCCCATGGATGGAAAAAATAAACTAATTCTTATTCTTGTTTGTATATGCTCAAATTGAAATCTGAATAAGTCTATCAGCACAGCATCGGTATTTACAAATCAATCTAGTTTTGAAAAATCACCACAACTAGTTGAACGGTACGAGAGAAAAGACAAGTTTGAAATCTGTCAAATTTTTGGGGCCAGTTTTTATCAGCTGGGCAGTTTATATCGAAAAAAACCATTCATGATGAATTCGAAAACTGTAATCCCCTTCCCCATATCAACATTTTCGTATAATGACATCGATTACTACTAGTTAAATGAATAACCCTGTAAATGTATACGGTATAGCAATGTTGCTCCTATGTAGGCCTTAAGTCTGTCTCTTCAGTACCCAGTATACACAACTTTTTTACAATTTTTATTGCAGGAAAATTGCAGGAAAACTGGTTCTCCACATACCCGCAGCACTTGATTTCGCTAAGATGCGTATAAGAAATGGTGTATGCACTGTTCAAAATTAGCGACCTCCGACATGGCTTAGTGATGGACTGATAAGCATTTCATACGAGACAATCAATAAAATTAAAAATCGATACCTCAAAATGGAGAAGCTTGAAATCCTTCATGGAACAAGTACCTCTCTGGTGCAGGTGTTTCCACTCAACATTTATTTTTACTCCCTACCCCTTCTGTTTATAGGCTCGTCTGTCTACGATGTCGATTTGTGAAATGCAAACATTGGAACATTGCCACACAGAATGAACTCGTGTATTCTGTAAACTTCGAAATTGCTAGCTGAAATATTATTTTCGTGTTCTAAAATACAATGACATCAAGTGGAGGATAACACACCATTCATTTTTGCAATAAAAACAATTATTCTCCGGAAGTGTTTTTTCAAAATAAAACATACTAGCTTGGCATTTCGCAGGTAGGAATAGCTTTATGATGCAAAATCAGATTTCTATTCTTACAGTCAGTGAGTTTTTTACAAAACTTCTTCCAGAGAAACGTACATATTTCAATCTGTGACCCTATGATTTTTTCTGTTCTTTCAAGAAATCTATTTTTGGACTATGAAAATGCATCAAGTATCGTCCACTACGAGTGCGGAAATTTTTGTTCCAAA
Source organism: Phaedon cochleariae (assembly GCA_918026855.4). NCBI lineage: Eukaryota > Metazoa > Arthropoda > Insecta > Coleoptera > Chrysomelidae > Phaedon > Phaedon cochleariae. The sequence continues at coordinate 14,517,029 of OU896709.1, read as the reverse complement.
ATTAGTTCTGAATAGGTTGTATATGAAAAGTAGCTCCGAGCTGAGGGCATTCGAGGTACTATTCGATCCTAAGTCGTGGAAGAGATTTTCCATTGAAGAATTATAAAATCCATGGCTCCACTGGAGATGGTCTCGTTCACCAACAACGGAACAACTATTCTGTATTCAAATTAACAGTGCTACTCCATGCAGGAGTGAGGGGGCGTATACAAAGTTAGTAACAGAACACATATGTGCTGAAGGACAGCTTCCGAAAAAAAAAGGTGGCACATCTAAAGGTGTAGTTTAATTTCAATCATAGTATCTATATGGGCAGTAGCCTTGAGTAGAATATGTAACACGCTGAATGATCGATTAATGACGGATTGATGATCTGTGGTTTATTCAAAAAAATTAAACACGTTACCATGGCAACACACATTCCGGTCTGTCATTTGCAGGAAGTGTCAACTGTCATTTTCGAATTCTGTTGCAATCAGAATTATTCAAACGATTTCTGTTTGTATCAGAATTCTTCATCAAAAATGTATGCGAAATGTAGACTAGAGTGAAATCGGAGATTATGTTTTAGGTACTTGCATATTTCCAAGAACTCTGGTGTAAAAATGAACCTCTCATCTTTGTGGGCAATTCATTCAATGCTAAGCATGACAATAACCGTACAACACAACATTCATGTGAGCAAATTTTGCAATCAGAATATGGATACAAACCTGAGAAACCGAAAACTTTGATACCTTAGCGAATCGAAAAGTCTACTACGTCAGATGAAATCTTATTCACAACGGTCAGTAAACAAGCCATTTTAAAAGAAATTCATGTTCTATGGACTGGACGCACATATCTACAACCAAAATCTACAAACAATCACTTATATGTGTCTCGTTGGTTGCATGCAGTTGCATAGTATAATGTATTATGTGGGATTCTGTCCAAAAAAGGGCAATTCGTCTCGTGGGTGATGCGTGATGCCTCGCTCACAAACTCACTCACTTTTCTGGAACACCGTAGAAAAGTTGGCGATCTGGCTATATTTTATAGATATTTTCATGAAATATCAACAATTGTTCCTCCCTCGGCAGTCCCCGCGAGATTAACCCGACGAGTTGAGGCTTCACACCCCTTCGTGGTCACTTTAGAGATCTGCAGAACATCTCTTTCCAAAGACTGGTTCATCCAACAGCGAGGCTCTGGAACACATTGCCAATGGGGCCAGGGTAGCCGTGCGGACAGAGTGTCTATATTCTAATCCGCATTCCGCCGGTCGTGGGTTCGATTCCCATCGACAGCAGAAATTTTTCTGATGACCCAAGAAAGTGTTTGGGATCACACGTTAAAAGGTAAGGCCCCCGTCATTCCTTCCACGCACAAGACTCTCGAAGACTTCTGAGGGTTGCTCGTAAGGGGGCAACCGAATGACGGATAGAACAATTTTAGAACAACAATTGTTCCCCGACGCATATAACCTCCAGAAATTTATGGAGAACACCAATTCCTACCTTATTTCCCTTGGTTCTCACGATGTTCTCTGAATATTACAGGATATCCCATTTCGTGGGAACCAGAACATAAAAAAAAAATTCTGAATTCCCATTCCCTTCGAATAATTTTGTAGGTGGTGTATGACTGATGCACCACTCAGGGCGGCAAAATCGTCGCATGCGTATATATCCGTCATATTCGAATGAGTTAATTTCCGCGTATATGTTCGTCTTGATCAGTATAAGGGGAGGTTATAGCAGAATTACATGAGGTATTCCGAACATTTATATTGACATAAACTCATCGTTGGCATATTCTCAGAGACTTTGACGATCGTAGATTACTTGGTATGGTGATCTCTGGAACAAGGAGCTGGACAAAGTCTAGTTCTGCAATCCAAGCACCAGTATCTGGATTCTTTCCTCACTTCACTCTGTGAACATAGAACACACCGTTATGTTGGTTTTTCCATATTTGCTCTTGGAGGAATGATGGCTGGAAAGTGCCGTTCTGTAAGCCGACTAGGATTGTCTGTTCTTGAACGCATTATTGGATTACTCATAGGCTCACAGATGAATCATAATCACTATCCAATGAACTGATTGACAAAAGGCTATCGCCATCTGGCAATTCGCTGTCTTCAGAATGACTCTCTATAGTACGAAGGCGCTGAAGGGCCACCTATACTATTTTTTTTCGAATCCCGACTTTAAAGTCGGACCCCCGACTTTAAAGTCGGGGGTCCGAGATTAAAGTCGGGGGTCCGACTTTAAAGTCGGGGGTCCGAGATTAAAGTCGGGGGTCCGACTTTAAAGTCGGGGGTCCGAGATTAAAGTCGGGGGTCCGACTTTAAAGTCGGGGGTCCGAGATTAAAGTCGGGGGTCCGACTTTAAAGTCGGGGGTCCGAGATTAAAGTCGGGGGTCCGACTTTAAAGTCGGGGGTCCGAGATTAAAGTCGAGGGTCCGAGATTAAAGTCGGGGGTCCGACTTTAAAGTCGGGGGTCCGAGATTAAAGTCGGGGGTCCGACTTTAAAGTCGGGGGTCCGAGATTAAAGTCGGGGGTCCGACTTTAAAGTCGGGGGTCCGAGATTAAAGTCGGGGGTCCGACTTTAAAGTCGGGGGTCCGAGATTAAAGTCGGACTTCATGGATAAGTCCGAAACGGGTGTTCTCAGACCCATTCTATGATATCATATATCATTGAATTCGTCTTTCTTTGCTCTATCCAAGAATGAAATTGAATACATTCGAAAATTCCGAGAAGATGATCGGTTTGCAAAATACGTCATCACTTTTGTTTAATTCGAATATCCTCAATATTGACAAAATATCAATATAACATATACAGGGTGATCCACAGTGGATGTCCTATTAGAAGTATCTGGAGATCGAAAAGACAGAACATTCTGAAAATTGGGATTCTTCGATAATTGAACATTTTCTATCCGTCTAAGATATTTTCATCAATACAGTGTTGCCACTTCTATCAGAAACAACTAGCAACTTCGCTATTTTGAATGGAGCACCCTGTATTTTATTGCATTTTTAGATCCTTCATGAAGAGCTGATTTCATCGATGCATCACACTTGTGGTCTAGCAGGAATTATTACAGAGATATAGGGTGTTCAAAATCTAGAATTTTGAATTTCAGGATTTTTTTGTGTCGAAACTATTCATTATCGATCAAAACGGCTCACATGTCCCTATCTTAACTTTTGATTCACTATCTACTGACATTTAATTGGAACAGATACAGGGTGATCAGAATTCTGAATCTTGAAGCACCCTGTAGTTGTTCCAATTAAATTCCAGTACTTAGTGAATCAAAAGTTAAGATAGGGACATGTTAGTCGTTTCGATCGATAATGAATAGTTTCGACACAAAAAATCCTGAAATTAAAAAATCTCGATTTTGAACATCATATATCTCTGTATAATCATTCCTGCTAGATCCCAAGATTGATGAAATCAGCTCTTCAGGAGGAATCTAATAATGCAATAGAATACAGGGTGCTTCATTCAAAATAGCGAAGTTGCTAGTTGTTTCTTATAGAAGTGGCAACACTGTATCGATGAAAATATTCTAGTGGGATACTCCAGATACTTCTAATAGGCCATCCACCGTGGACTACCCTGTATAATCAGTTAATTCATAATGAAAACTGCGCATTGAAAACTTGATTCTCAACGTTTTCATAAGGCTTAGAAATTTGGCTATTTATTGAAGAAGATTATGAAAATAGTCCGGAAGGGGTGATCTCATACCTACAAATGTAATCATATATCATTAAACTCATCTTTCTGAGCTCTACCCAAGGACGAAATGACATTCAGGGTAGTTCATTTGTGAAAATATATGTTTTGTATTGTAATCTTTTTGCACCCTTCAAACAAACAAATGAGATTCTCAGCTATGAAGTGGAATATATACAATCACCCTATACGTACGATAATGATCGTACAGGTGTGATCCATTATTTGACATTCAGTGTACATCCAAAAGAGAGGATTTTGACTGATCCTTATGTGATGATTATCCAATGGATGTAAAATTATTGTTTGTACATAAACGTACAGGGTGTTTCTCGAGTACATGTAGAAAATTCAGGAGCATGTTGCTGACATCAAACTGATGAGTAACAATGGAAAATATTCATTTCTGTCCACATATTTAAAGAATATAATCTAGCTCCTAACTTCAGTTTCGGACTCCCGACTTTAATCTCGGACCCCCGACTTTAATCTCGGACCCCCGACTTTAAAGTCGGACCCCCGACTTTAATCTCGGACCCCCGACTTTAAAGTCGGACCCCCGACTTTAATCTCGGACCCCCGACTTTAATCTCGGACCCCCGACTTTAAAGTCGGACCCCCGACTTTAATCTCGGACCCCCGACTTTAAAGTCGGACCCCCGACTTTAATCTCGGACCCCCGACTTTAAAGTCGGACCCCCGACTTTAATCTCGGACCCCCGACTTTAATCTCGGACCCCCGACTTTAAAGTCGGACCCCCGACTTTAATCTCGGACCCCCGACTTTAAAGTCGGACCCCCGACTTTAATCTCGGACCCCCGACTTTAAAGTCGGACCCCCGACTTTAATCTCGGACCCCCGACTTTAAAGTCGGGGGTCCGACTTTAAAGTCGGGATTCGAAAAAAAAAAGTATAGGTGGCCCTTCAGCGCCTTCGTACTATAGCTATATTATCTTTCTCTCAGACATCTTAACATCTTAATGCACCTACCGAACGTTTACTGCTGACTGTTCAAACAAAAATGAATCAGAAAAATGAGTTGGTTACACCAAATTCTTCAGTGAAGAGTGGGGATTCCCGTGATTCATCGCTAGCGAACTTATACGTGTTATCCATGGAGAGGACCAGAAAAAATCCGTCGGCGAATATATTCGTCATACTCGTAGTGCAACGATTACTAGCTAGCGGATATAATCGTCTTATTCGCTCAAGAGGTTAATCGTTACTAAAATGACGTTTATAACACTCGTTATATGATATACCATTGTTCATCTATAACTCACAATATACGGATACATTCCGATTTCATCTCCAGCGACTCCAGTCTCTCGGTCTCTCATTTAAAGACGTTTCGAACCTCATCACGTATTGGTCTATCCCAACGAGCGCTGGCAGGTTTTACCAGTTTCCAGTTTGGTTGTGGCTGGGAGAAAAAAATCGCCCGTGATCCTTGTGTAAAGTACCGTTAGGCACGTTTCTCTCGTGCACGACGAAATAAACATTAATGTCGAACTGAAAGTCTAATGTTGCTGGCAGTCGCAGGATGCGTGTGACTAGAATATACATTCCTCCACTTGGGTATAGAAAGTAGCACTTGAAAACAACGGCGCCTCGAGTTTTGCTGAAAACTTGCTGAAAATAGTGACGATGGCGTTAATAAAGGGTCAAGAAAACGGTTGAAATGCCAGTGATAATTATTACGAGAACCATTAACTGTCTGTAGCTAGGAGAACGTTCCACAAACGTAATTCGACAATGTGTATACACATTGTGATTTGAAGCTATTTTTCATTTAAATTTGGCCTATCTTTACGGGATACTAACGTTTATCCGAAACGTGAACTCTTGGAATGAATGTTTCTTCCACCATATTCGCTATCTCGAAGTACACTCACAAACAAAAAAAAAACAGATCAGAAAAAAGTTCAGCCACATTGATGGCTAACTTTCTTAATTCTTGACCAAACCACTGATATTCATGTTTTGAAATATTAGCCCGAATTTTAGTTTCCTAGAAAAGCTGGTGGATTGATATATACAGAGGAAAAGAGAAGTCTTTCACCCTTAACTTCTGAACGCTCTGTGTTGAAAGTTAGCTTCATTATATTTTGAATTGAAGTGTGATCCCTTTTTAACAGAATGGTTTTCGATTCATGTCAATATCTCCTGTTCAAGAGTAATAAAAATGTTTTTCCACCACTAGCTATGAAACCATTATTTACTCATTTTCTAGTAAAGTGTGTTTTTACTACCAAGGTATAGGTTTCGTCATTATATGAACCATTATGAACCATTAATTAAGTGTAATTAACCTGAATTCACTGTTCTAATGCGATATTCGCTGGAATGGCACTCGAATCTAGTAAATATTTATCAGTAACGACTTGTAGATATGCTGTCATGGTCATGGCTACTAGCTTTTAATTAGAATGATTGAAATGTATTGCTATACACAGCTGGAGCCTCGGGATATAATCTTGGTATCTGAGTAATACTGATATTCTTTACTATACCTTGTTGTATAAATAACTATATCTTAGCACTAACCGGCGAATAAAAACATTAATCACACAAAACAAACAAAAAGCAAACCTCCTAGATGTAGCCAATAACGAATATACCCTCCTCGAACTTGAATTACAGAATTCAACTTACGTGGCATCGAGTTGATCAAACTCAAGCAGTCTTGAGGAATTGCCCGAAATGCTTCTTGAAGGTCGAATCGTAGCTCTTGAAGAGTCTGGAGTTCATCCCGAAGATACTTTATATAGGTTCTGAATTATTGTGTATGTCAAACCGTTGGTGAAAAATAAAGGTCTTACAACGCGAATAAAACATTGTTATTAAACTATCCGACAATGAAATCAACGTTTATGAAATACCTTTTACAAACCATCAGTTTCAAACCACTTGGCAACGTTTTTTTAACGTGCCCATTGGGTGCCTACTAGTCCTAGACCTCTGATAAGGTCTAGAATTTTCCTGATTGTTGTTTTTCTCACTTCTTCAGGTGGTTGAAACCTTCGGAGTTAATGGACTAGAATGACTAGATACTCGACATGTACAATGAATAATTGTTTCTATATTCATTGACAAGAGGTTTTTCATCTAGAAATCAATTTATAATAGAAAATATCACTCGAAACAAACTCCACCACCTATCCACATCCAACCAAAATAGTAACCTACGAGGTAAAAATGCATTGAAAGAGCATCGTTAAAGGATGCTCAGGCAACTGTCTCGCTGATGCCGAAGGCAAAGCATGAAAAGCGCCTAAAAGGCTGCAACCTTGCAAGTCCAGTAACTCCTGTAAAGGCAGGCGTATATACGAATGAATTACTTATTCAGCATCCCAGTATCTCCTATATTCCATGTCGATTGAGAGAATCGATTGTCAAAACAATTCGTGATAGTTGTTCATGTATCAAGATCGTAAAATAGGCTTTTATGGACCGTATCGTGTAACACGCCCAAGTCCATAAAAACAAAGTTGCCCCCGAAATACATACGACATTTTATGCACGAACGATATATTTGATTTTTCATTGTGAATACCACTTTATCTCTCAAGCACGATAGAAATACATCATGATTGCAGTGAGGAATATCATTTGATGGAATCAACGTTACCATGGCAACTGTGTAAATTTTTTGAAATAGGAGTAGATATTATCATTTGCTATCAATTTATGTCATCACAGATAACTTATTTTCGATTCAATCATATCATTCTGCATGTCAGGAATGTAAAGAGTATAGTGATATTAGAGAATGAACCTTCATAACTAAAACATGCTAAAACATAGATGTCCTGAACTATACAGGAATGTTAATTATGAGTTACCTATACGACAGGCGGTAATATAAGGTACTTTACACCCGGTCGCGCATAAATAAACGTTCCGTTCAAAGACGTTCAAACAACGTTAATTTTTTCTTTTATTTCACTCAATCTAGAAGGTCACCTTGGCACAGCATCAATATCATTCATTCATCAGGTGGGTATCGAGGGGGTGACTACTAGTAAAAAAGTGTTTCTAGTTTCCTCATTTCATGAATTTGGTAAGCATTTCATCCATTTCGTATAAGTATTTCATCCATTTCGGTGGGATTTCATGTATTTCATCCATTTCGAAATGCATTTCCATACGTGAATGGTATAGGCATCTGAAGAATTTTATTCTGACGTTTCATTACATTTCAAACGATTCAAATGCATTTCAATCCATTTTGTGATATTTCAAGCATTCCATTCAAATTCATGACTTCAAAGGTATTTCGAAGCATTCCAAGGACATTTCGGACAATTTGTTTATTTATAGCATTTTATTTTATTTCATGTCATTTCAATGCATTTCAAGGTATTTAATGCATTTCAAGGAATTTCATGGCATTTCATGAAATTTCAATGTATTTCAAGGAATTTCAATGTGAGTTTCAATGTATTTCAAGGATTTTAAGGCATTTCATGCTATTTTAGAAATGGCTTTACATTTAATTTCATGGCATTTCAAGGTATTTCATGGCATTTCGAAGTATTGCATAGCATTTCAAGAAATTTCAAAATATTTTAAGGATTTCAAGGCATTTCAGAAATGGCATACCTATCATTTTATTTCATGTCATTTCAAAATATTCCAAGGCATTTCAAGGCATTTCATGGCATTTCAAGGTGTTTTATTGCATGTCAAGGAATTTCAAAGCCTTTCAAAGATTTCAAGGCATTTCTTGTTATTTCAGAAATGGCATTTCGCGACCTGTTCCACGCATTTCCTTAGTGGTAACCCCCTCGGTAGGTATATAAAATGTAAAGCTCTGTTGAGAAGCCTCTTAATATCCTCTGCTGAGGTTTCAGAATTAAAAATACATTAGGATCAATTCAACAAAGTGAATTTCAGAAAGGAAAACAGGGAACAATGAAGAGAACCGCAGGACCACTTTCCAAGCGACTCGGATTTTCAGATCAATAGCGAAACATAGTGGAGCGTATCGAGATGGTTAACGAAACTGAAACATCAGAAATGATGAAAATAATAGTTATTTATTATATAAGGGAAACAGCAGTAGATTTTAGCACCAGGTTGTGTTGTCTCCCGACGAGTAGTGTTGAAATATTTTTTCAGAACTTCTTGAATGTGCGTAGGAATCTCAGCCCTTGGCCCTTGGGATGTCACATCGCAGACGTTCACATGATATCAGAAAAAAGCTATTCGAATACTAGCAAATTTAGGGTATCGAGATCATTGCCATGAACACTTCATCAAACTAGGTATCATGCCAATGCCAACTTTATATATATATACAGTTTTGTTAGAGATTCAACGAAATGTCAGCAACTTTAGTAGACATTCAAATTTCCACAGATACAATACAAGATCAGCTGATTTACTGATTATTCCACTTCATAGATTAACTGTTAGCTGAAAAAACTCTCTGAATATCAATTTATACAATACTCTCCACTCATCTGTCAGGGTATTGGAGTTCAAACAATTCAAATCTGTGATAAAAATGTTTCTCCTGAATAACTGTTTTTATGATATTGACAGTTACAACTCACTAAAGCTCTAATCATTTTTTATGCCATGCTTATTTTTATTATTTTTTTACCATACTTTTCAAGGATGTGATATGAATTTTAATCTGCCTGTTCTGTACTCTAGAATCTAGGTATCCTCACAAATTTTACCTTTTAACTTTTTCAATATTAATTATTTTTCTTTATTTGATTATTTACTTGGTATTTTACTTTTTCAATACTTAATATTGTTCTTCAGAAACATGTTCTTAATTGTGACTTGCCATAGATATATTTGTATGTATATAACATGGTCAAATAAACTACTCTACTCTACTCCGAGCTCTACTCTACTCATAACCATAAAATACAGAAATCCGAAAGATATATATTCTCATAGAATACAACTTTATGGTCTTTATGAGTGGTTCCTCAATACAAATGAATAACTTTTGAATTGAACACAATTGAGAAAGAACATAGAATGCGCCACCAGGGGCGCTTGTTTCGTCCTGCGAGAGTGATATTCACATCTCTACTTTTATTATGAAGAGGAAAGATTTGATCGTTTGTTTGTTTGTATTGAATAGGCTCCGAAACTATCAGACCGACTTGAAAAGGTTTTTCCGAGGGTTTTTCACGATTAGAAGCAGACATTATCCCTGATGAACATAGGCTAGTTTTCGCCGCGAAAGAATGCTTCATTGCTACGGAAAAACGGGTAATAGCATACGGCTGATGCATTCTCGTGGGAAATCACTATCATTCCGTGCTCGTTAAACAATATACTATTTTGGTCTTATGGGATTATTCCCAATTCTTCAATAATAATTGTATTCCGACGCCTTGTTTAACCACTAACCCAACCGATTTTTTACGCCGACACGTGTTTCGCTAACCATGTTAGCATCTTCAGGAAAAGATTAATACTAAATACCTAGTACTAGGTATATGTCCACCCAACCGTGAGAGACACTAACCGCCAAGTTATTGCTAGTCATGGTTGAGTTCATATGTTAAACTTGGTCTTATATCACCAAATTATACAAAGGGCTGAATGGGATAGGTCCATTATCCTTATTCATGCATTACTCTATTACTATTCTTAAATATCTCTAAGCTTCCATATGCATCTAATTTCCTAATATCATTAATTTGCTCAACTAATTTGAGGTTATTGATGATGTATGTTATGATTGTGACTAAACATGATGTGTTCGACTACACACGAATTATCTAACCTACCATATTTCAAATGTGCTAGGTGTTCTTTGAACCGTGTTTTTATGGGTCGTCTGGTTTTTTCTATATATGAATCATCACAATCATTACAACTGAATTCGTATATTCCTGACTTTTCAAGTGTGCCCACCTTATCTTTTGGATTACCTAATATATTGCCTAAATTTGACCCAGACTGATAAACGCTTTCAATTCTAATTCTTCGAAAACCTTATCAAGTCCTTTCGTGTACTAGGGTATGAACGGGATTAGGATTCTTCTCCTCCTCAAGAAGAAAATAATGAATTGAATAGTGTAACCATATCTACTATTCCGTGGATTCACGAAAAAATCATGAGCAAAATCATTATCATATAACTACAATACATTGAACTCAATGTAAACAACTATAGAATGTTCAATACATGTATTGTTCGATTCAAATCAGACAGTAGTATTTTCCATTGTATAACACAATATCGTTTGTCTTTTTTTACTCTTTCACAGACGATTGCTTCTTGCAACGCAAAAAGCTGAATATTTTCAGCTTTCTGCGTCATTTTAATTACAGATTCTGCTTCACAATCAGAATACGAAACGTAAAAAGTTTGGTTGAGAACGCGGCACAATTATTGAATACGTTGCCTTTCGAAGAGTATATCTGGGTCGTCTCATATGGATGCAGCTGTAGTCATAATATTTTGAATCAGTGTATATCTCTGGTTTGAAGTTTATTCGAATACGTGAAATCAATTGCTAAAAGTGCATCCAAAAAACTTGGTTTTCTGTTTCAGGTCAGGAGCTATTTCACTTCCAGTCAGCTGTTTATGATCTACAAGGCACAGATCCGACCTGTCCTGGAATACTGCAGCACCCAAACATACCCTGAAACTGTTGGATTCTGTCAAAAAAAGGGCAATTCGTCTCGTGGATGATGCCTCGCTCACAAACTCACTCACTCCTCTGGAACACCGTAGAAAAGTTGTCGATCTGGCTCCATTTTATAGATATTTTCATGGACGATGCTCTTCTGAAATATCGACAATTGTTCCTCTCTTGGAAGTCCCCGCGAGATTAACCCGTCGAGTTGAGGCTTCGCAGCCCTTCGTGAACACACATCTCTTTCCAAAGACTCGTTAATCCAACGAACAGCGAGGCTCTGGAACACATTGCCAAGGGAGGTGTTCCCCGAGGCATATAACCTCCAGAAATTCAAGAATAACACAAATTCCTACCTTATTTCCCTTGGTTCTCACGATGTTCTCTGAACATTACAGGATATCCCTTTTCGTGGGAACCAGAACATGAAAAACACTAAATTTTTCCCCAAAAGATGATAGGTAGTGGTCAGGTGACCTTGGTGGCCAAAGAACCGGATCACCTCTAGCAATCTACTATTGAGTTCAAGACAAAAGTGTATATGGTACTTTCGACTTCAAATTCTTCAAGAAATATGCCCTCAAGCAATGGCGATCGAGTCACGGGACACCTTGCATTATTTTCTTGATTTCCATCCGCTCCACTAAACGGCTCAGATTCTTTGCTCGACTCGCCAGGCCCAGTGCACGTCTATTGATTCTCTCGAGGCGTTCGTAACAAGACGACTTAGACCTCATGGACCTACCCCTACTTTCTACGTTACCAAATCGATACATCGGGGTCCTCGCCTTTTCTTTCCCGTTTCCCCCTTCATTTCGATTCAAGTCGATTTCAATGAAATTGACGCCAGGGAGTCGTGCTCTTGCCCTCTGGCCCCGCCGAAAGGTGAATGGCAGAATGGCGGATTTGACGTGATGTCTTCTATATGCCTATACGCAATAAGTCTGAATCTGAATGTGTATTACAGCCTCGCATACAGCAATTTGACCTAAAACATTGTCTTATATACTTATGAGGTCAGTCTGTAGAGAGACAAACAATATTTGTTGGCAAAAAAAAATTATAAGGAATATTTTCTACATGCATCCACAACATGATTCTTGCAAACATAACCTCATGTCATTTCCATGAATCTACAATTCTATATACCTATACACTCATGCACCGGCAAAAAAAACCGGCCACCAAAAAATTTGCCCAAATTGTTCATCCTGTAACTTTTTTAATCCTTGTCCAATTTTTGTGAAATTTGGATCAAACCGTAGATTCATTTTCTGGAATGTTGACCTAAATATTAGTTTTCGTGAAAAACTGATGATTTGATCATTATACAGTCTTAACGCCTTGTGGCGAAATTGAGTGATTTAACTTGGCTTCGGATAAGAGTGTGATCCCTTCGTAAGACGATATTTTTTGTTTCACGTCAATATCTAATTTTTTTGTGTTTCAAGAAATTATGGCATCTTTCAATTTCCATCAACAATTATCAGAACCTAGATAAACTCATCGATTAACAACTTGAAGAATGAATGTTACTCATTTATACCTTCTTTTTTACCACTTACCCCGGAAGAATCTTTATTTACAAAAAACAAACAAAGCAGACCTGTATAGTCAATAACGAGTATGTCCTCCTCGAGTTTGATTTACAAGTTTAACAACATTCAGCCGACGTAGCATAGAGTTGAAAAAATTTCTCAAGTGGTCTTGAAGAATTGCTTGAAATTATCCTTGAAGGGCGAATCGTAGCTCTTGAAGTGTCTTGACAAGGCCGGACGAACGCGAATGAGCCTCTAGACTCTAGAGTTCATCCGTAAGATGCTCTGTAGGTTCTGAATTATGGTAAATAAACATTTTAAAAAAGCCATACTTTCTTGAACCACTTGTATATTCTCTTAAAAAGAAGATATGGACGTGAATCTATAACCATTGTGTTCAGAAGGGACGAAAAAGGATCACAATTCAATTCACAATCAACAAAATGAAGCGGAAGGTTGGAGAATGGTTCTGAATTATTTTCAATAAAAATAATAAAAAACCATACTTTCTTAAAACACTTGTATCTTCTTTTAAAAAGTGATTATCGACGTGAATCAAGAACCATTGATCACACTTCGATCCAAAACCTAATGAAGCTAAGTTTATCGACGTACGTTTTCCACAAGGCGTTAGGAAGTTGAGGGTGAAAAAGTAGCTTTTGTTTTTCCCTGTGTAATGGTAAATTCAAGATTAATTAATTTGCCCACGTCACCAACTGTCACTGAGAACTGAGAAGGGTCAAGAAAAATTCGAATTACAAAAATCCATTTCTTATGTTGAAAACGGGAGCAGATTCGTTCCCGAAACGTCCAAAGATAAGTGAAAAGTTGATATTTTTTCTATATAACTCAATTTCTCTTCTCCTAACCTTTTACAATACAAAATGTCAGTGACAAGCTAGTGAATTTTTCTTTAAGCTCTCTGATAGGAAAATTCTCCAAACGCAGTGATATTTTGGGGCAAATCATCTGATTTGTTCTTACTACATGTATATTGAAATAATATTGATATTATAATTATTTTATTCCATAGAGACGAGGAGATAAAATTCCAAATAATCTGGAATAATGAATAAGTATACAATTACCGATATTCATTGTGTCGAATCTGGGAAATTGCTCGCATTTTCTGGGAATATTTAGGAAATCCGCGAGAACTTGATAATATCCTGAAAATTTCTGGAATACTCCACATCGACATTGATCCAGTTCGGGTGTGTATATGGGGATGGGGCCGAGAGCCGAGAGCAGATTGCAGTATCGACTCAATCGAAAGTGTCTGGGAATACTCGCAGAACGCATGCGCAGTGGAAAATGGACCGCAGGAGCGCAGATGAGGCGTATATCCGATAAAGAGGAACTTTTTTTTCAGGGAGAGAACCTGAACCTGATGGGAATCCATTAAAACTAGAGTGAACAGTGGCGAACTCACAGGCGGGAGGGGACATTTGAAGGAGGAGGGCAGGGACGAACCGAAAGAAATTTTGGGGACGGGTGTGATAAGTGCATTTTGCCAAATCATTTCAAAATTTTTCAAATTTCGAACTTCCGAGTTTGAACTGAGGATACAAGAAATTTAATTATCTACTTATGAGCTATACGAGTTGGAAATTAAGGGTACGTATACAGTTGGAAATTCTGGGTTTGTACAGAGTATTTCATTTCCAGATTGAAAACCTGTTGTTGTTATTGGGGATTTTTTATTCTCCGGATTGAAACTTGATATTTCCAACTCAAAATACCGGAATTGAATTTTTTCGACTTTAAGATTTGAATTCTCTACTTATCAGACGGAAAGTTCGAGTTTGCAGTTGGAAGTTCCTAGACTGAACTGGAAATGTATATAGTTTTCCCTCATGTTCAAACTCGAAAATTCTGACTACAAAATCGAAATTTTTAGTTTCTGAAGTTGGAAATTCCTAGTTTGAAGTAGAAAATCCCTATTATAGTTCGAAGTCAGAAACAAACAAATATTTGCCAAGAAACGTTGTTTTTTGGGGAACTTTCCCAAACTCAATTTGCCAACTAGCCTAAAATAGAGTGAACAGTGGCGAACTCTCAGACGGGAGGGGACATTTGAAGGAGGGAGGGGGCGGGGACGAACCGAAAGAAAATTTGGGGGGGGGGGGGGGGCGATAAGTGAATTTTGCCAACTCATTTTAAGATTTTCCAAATTACGAAATTCCAAGTTTTTAGTTGGAATACTAGGATACAAGAAATTTCATTACCTATATATATATATATGAGCTACGAATTGAAAATTCAGAGTACGCAGTTGGACATTCTAGATTTGTACAGAATATTTTATTTTCAGATCGAAAACCTGCTGTTACAAGGAATTTCATTTTCCGGATTGAAACTTGATATTTCCGACTCAAAATACCGGAAGTGAATTTTTTCGACTTCTAGCAAAATTCTCTACTTATCAGACGGAAAGTTCGAGTTTGCAGTTGGAAGTTCCTATAGACTGAACTGGAAATGTATAGTTTTCTCTCATGTCCAAATCTAAAAATGTTGACTACAAAAACGAAATTTTATGTTTCTGAGGTTGGAAATTCCTAGTTTGAAGTAGGAAATCACTATTATTGTTCGAAGTAAGAAAAAACAAATATTTGCCATGAAACGTTTTTTTGTAACTTTCCCAAACTCCATTTACCAACTCGTCTGAGATTGAGTGGGGAGGGAGGCAAAAAGTTAATTTACGTTTTCCGCCACTTCGTATTGATAAGTTTGACTAATTTTCAGGGTGGCCGGAATTCGAGCCTCATCCTTGGGATCTTGTAAAGCGCGTAAGAGATACATTAGGGTCGGTTAGATTATGGCAAAGTTTCGTAATTTTATTGCTAACAAAACGAGTAACAAAATGCCGTTTCATATTGATAATTTCGGAAAATGTCGAATGTGGTGTCAGTGACAAGTTGACTTGCATGGCTACTATAGGTGAGTTAGTATTCGCCTACATTAATACACTAGTTGGTTAAATACCTATCAACGTTTGAACGATTAGTTTCATGAACATCAACATTCCAAGGGTGCTTATACATCTCTTGTTTTGCTTGCTTTCTAAGGAACAATATCATTGAAGCCTAAATCAATACGTCAATACACAGAGTAACTTACGGGGTCGAACATTCGATTTTTGACAGGAAGAAATAAAGAAACGATACTTGTTAAGGATTTTGTGTAGTTGATCGTTGTGAGAGACTATTGAGAAACTATAGAAAAAACCGTATCTACTTTGGAACGCATTAAAATCTATTTATAAGGATATCACCCAATGAGGTTTGATCGATATGCCATGCGTTGAGAGGAAGTCATATCTGTTGAACAAATAATAATTGATGACATTGCTCTCAAACCAAGGTGCTTAGATTTCATCCTGAAACGCTGAAAATTATTGTGGTAATCAATTAACCCCATTATCAATGAAAATATTCTTCAAAAGATACACTTCTGGATACTTCACTGTGAAATTAGGCTCCCCTTTGTAGGACGGGAACTCAAGAAAGGAAATTTTGACTCGATATATACGAATCAGTTGATAACAAAAATACGCAAAAATATTAGGTCAAATATAGAGTGAATCATGAGGAACTGAACATAGAGAACCACTTATAGAGGCGAATATTACATGACTAGCAGAAAATGTTATCTCCTCTTCTTTGATAACTTACATGGGGTGTATTACCAGTGAGACATTTATTAATTTTTCCACAAAGAGAGAGTGAGTTACAAAAAGAATTCAAGGGACTAATAAGGGACTTACGCGTTGCATTTCGAATTTCTCGATCTAAAACAAATATAGTCAAGTGAGCTAATGAAATAATGAAACAAATTGAAAAAAAAAACAGTATTTGAACTTTTGGGTGCATGATAAATTGACATTCATCATACAGGGCGTGGAAAGAAATTCTAAATTGAGACTCTATCACGAATCTGCCATTAAAGGTCTATAAAAATCACAAGTTTCCATCATTGAATATTCAGAATGATGGGTGCATATACATATTTTTGTCTGAAGGAGAACGCAAATTCTCAATTTCAGAAGTTTTCATATTTTATTTTCAAACTCTTATCGTGTGTGTTCAATAGATATAATTCAATGTTCGTCGTGGCATATAGCCAGGAAAGTAGTTGTTTTCTATTGAATCAACTGAAAAAGAGAAAATATTCTCATCACATAGAGAATGCGAATTCTCAATGTATTGCTTTATATAAATATATATCCATTTTTGTATGTTCATAATTTATCTGAGAATATTCCTATTTAACAGTATTTGAACATTGAGATATTTTCAAAACCTGTAATTGGAAACCTATGAGTCCATGGAAATTCGTAAATTGTTTCAAGCGAGGTTTCAAGCAACAGTGGTCAGATAACCTGATAACAAAATATAAATAGCCACCGACCAGCACGGAACCAGAGATTACGAAACCTTATAATCCGTGACGAAAACGTATACAAGATTAGAAAAGAAATGCATTCCCAAGATTCAAATCGAACATGCACACTCGCGTATATCATGAATGAAAGTACTAATTGGGTTCTTCAGCCAACAAGCAATTATTAATAATATTAGATACGTAGTTGAATCCAGGGTGAGATTTCGGAATCAAATCATCAAATTCACTTGACATAATGTAGATACTTATAAGAAATATTATGATTTTTTTGTGACAGGAAAAAGTGTGATCTCTGTTGACATGTTATAAAATGTAACTTTCCATGAATTACGTTTTTCCCACGGGAAAAAAGTGCGTACTTTTTTCCCGGAATTATACAGGGTACCCTGTAATTTTTTTTATCGCTTGGAGCGCACTTAAGGAGATCCCTATAATGTTCAAGGAACATCGTGCGTTCCTAGGGAGGATAGGGACAGGAGGTAGGTATGTAATGGAATTTTTTTTGAACTTCTGGAGATTATATGTTGTTGGGAATACTTCTTCAAGCAATGAATTCCAGAGCCTAGCCGTTCTATGGATGAAGGAGTTTTGATAAAGTGCTGTTCGACATCTTTCGAGGTTGACAACGAAAGGATGTGCTGACTGGGCTTGTCTAGTCCGTCTGACTGGTCTTGCTGGTGAAGGGATGATAGCAGAGATTTTTGAGGAACACACTGTGTTAGGATATCGAAATCTTGTACATGTATATTACTTTTCATGCCCGATTTGGAAATGTTAACAATTTTCCGGAATTTTGATCAGGTGCGTGGAAAGTATGTGGAACTACGGGCATGTCTTCCCCAATTTTTTTTCTATGCAATTTCAGGCAGTTTGGCCAGGAATTATGAAAATATCATCATTTTTACTTAAAAATGATACTCTTGTTCAGATTCAATAGCAGTCACCATTCTCGAGATAAATCGACTTCAAAAGTCTGCTGCGTAACAAAAATAGTGCTTTTTCCTAATAATAGGCTACCAAATTTTCCCAAAAATTATTTGTCATTTCATAATCTGCCAACAGAGATAATATAATATGGCAAACTTTTTTCCCGCCTGGACTTTCCACAAATGAAATTGATTTTGTAACTTGATGGATGAATAAATCTTATCTTATCTCATTGAATGCAACTATCATTTATTAATAGGTACGCGCGATGTTCCACGAACATTATAGGAATTTCCTTTCGTGCGCTCCAAGAGATATAAAAAACATGACCGAAGCAAACACAATATTTTCGACAGCCAATAAATAACAATATAAAAACACGACCTCAAAATAAACTTACAGCCGAAAGGTTTTTGAAAAAGATTGAATATCCTTTGTAATTCTCCATAGTCCATGAATTAATTGCCTGAGCAATTTGTTATAAATTATTTTTGATTTCGCTGGAAGTAAAATTTCATATTTCCCTACGACTTCGAATATGAAAGGGATCACAAGTTTTCGCTGGGACACACGGTATACGTAATTATGTACATAATAAAATATAATGAAATTGAGCATCAACAACAAAAATTATGTAATCACATCAAAATATAAAATAAGTATTCTTCACCTATGCCATATTATTCTGACGTTTTTATCATTACCTATATTATTATCATCACCATCATCATTGATTCTAGGTTTCATTCAGATAGTAAAAAAGGGCGCTGAATAAAAAAAAAGTTCCTGCCTCCTGTGAGGTTTGAACTCACGACCCCTGGTTTACGAGACCAGTGCTCTACCACTGAGCTAAAGAGGCTTATATGAAAGTTGTGCTGTGAAACAGTATCCAAGTTTCTATGTTCACCAATGGGAAGCAGTGTTCAAAAATTATCTTATGGAAATCTATTTGATTTGTCTGATGACACAACAAATTTCGCCATGCGGAGCTCAAAATTCGTTGGTAATTTTTTACGTGGTCGACACTTTGAACTACATAATGTTTACCTCAAAAAGGCATACCTAATAATATAAGTATTTTTGTTTTGTCGGAATCATCATTTCGCCCGATTTGATAATTTGAAAAATCTTATATTATGTATAGGTAAACATGATTCTTGAATCGACTGAATTCGATGTTATTGGTGAGTAAAAAGAAAACTTTCATTGAATCATGGCAATGCGCTTTCAATTTCCAGTCGCTCTCACCGTTATACAACCAACAAAACACTGAACCTATTAAAGTTGTTACCTTGAACATAAACTTTTTATTTCCCATACAAACGCTCAGACTTGGATATTCAAGTAAACAGGGTGGTCCACAAATTATTTACGACAATCAACTTGACAACTTCATATTTTCAAATGGAATGTATTCTGCATCGGATGAAGTACCTACCATAATATATGTCATCTCACCTCAGAATTTGTATAAAATTCAAGTACATCTTATTGAAAAACAAGTTTATTGATAATAACCTTGATCATATAGTGTGAATTAATACTCAATGATAATAGATAGATATGTATGACCATAGATGGGGGGGTTGTACAAGGTGGGCTTGTACAATATGGGGATCTCAGAAAGTCAGAAATTGTACAATTAAGTATGAAAAAGTTGCATATTCAGAGGCAGGGGCGGCGAGTTTTGTTTTGCCCAATGGGTGCCAAAATGGAGGGGTTAGGGCAAGCCAAGAAAAAATGCGCCGCAGGCGAAAATTTTTTATTGCCCAAGGTCAAATGCCTTCAAATTTGAAGATAGCTTGATGCAATATTGATTCTGCATTACGTGTGAAACACCCCTACTAGAATATAATGTTTTTTGACTAATCGGGTTTCGGGTCTGTTGTTAATATCAACATAAACAAAGGTACATCTTCGTTTCGGCCAATGGGTGCATTGCACCCATACCTATGGTCTACATGGGTGCATTGGCCCCGATGCCCCCATGCACTCGCCGCCCCTGTTCAGAGGGTCATTCCAGCAACCTTCGAAACATTTCAAAATTATTTCAGTCGTATAAAAAAAAATGAATTTTTTGGAAAATCTTTGTCTAATTACGGTCTTTTTGAATCCAGAATACAACCAATAGAAAAAAGGTTGATTGTGTTTCGATCTTGATGATTTAGCCATCATCAATGTTTTTTCGAAATTTGGAAGAAAAAATATTATCCATTTCACTTATTTCTGATCAATCAGTATCAAATATTGATAGACTAGTTATTTTATTTTTGGTAAATAATATTTTTATCTGATGGCATGTCATAATGACAACGTTATGTCACTCAATTTTGATGACATAAGGAAGCTCATTATGGTACTAAGTACCATAATGAAATTCTATAAGGAAAACATGTAATGTTTTGAGCAAAAAAGTTTATTCAAAATGCATAACTATGTACAAAACTATTTATTATAAATGGTAAAAGAACAATTACTACAATTTGTAATATTAATATAATGGCAAAGCACAGCTCACTCACCTACTAATATTTGAAACTACACAATACTTACTCCTTTAAAAATAGTTGTCATTGTGACATGTCGAAAATGCAGTTTTTAATTTTTCGAAAATGTATTGATATAAATGCAATCAGATAAAATTTTGTATGTAATACGAATCATAAACAATCATTATGGCACACGCCGTGTTATCGGACTCGGCTACGCCTCGCCCGATAACATTCACGACTTGTACCATAATGATCGTCTTTATGATCCTTATTACATAAATAACTATTATATCATAATACATCATATTATTTCTATTCGATTTGAGAGATATGTATAATGTCAATTCTCAATTTTCAGAGGATTTTGATCTTCCATGCTCTCTTTATGGATATTCAACAGATATAATTCAATGTTCGACGTGGCAAATAGCCAGGAAAGTAATTGTTTTCTGTTGAATATTCATAATGATATTATATGCATATCTTTATATGAAGGAGAATGCAAATTCTCTACTTCAGAAGATTTTGTTTTCAAATTCTTATCGTGTGTGTTCAATAGATGTAATTCAATATTCGTCGTGGCATATAGCCAAGAAAGTAGTTGTTTTCTGTTGAATAAACCGAGAAGGATTTTCATCACATGGAAAATGCGAATTCTCAATGTATTTCTTTATACAGGGTGTTCCCTGATCATATAAACGTATGTCCTGAAAGTCTTAACTTTTGAGATACAGGGTGATGAAGTTTTGAAAAATATTCAGTTTTTTGATAACAACTGAGATAATAATATTGTAAACATCTTCATGAAATTTGGTACACGTCTTTTAATGCATCAAGGTGCATTTTCTGATGTACCCAAATTTTCATTTTCTCTACCAGTGGCACCGGCACGGGTATATTATTGTTTATATTTCACTCAGAAGTGAGTTTCGAGGAAAAACGGAGGAACGAGACCAGACTTCAAATTTTGATTTCTGAGTAGGTACTCCATTCAGGACATCCATTACTGGATAACCACAGTATGTGACATTTTTAAATTTGTATATCGATTCAGTCACATAGCAGACTGAATTTTGCTTACACGAAAAACAGGGTGGACAAAAAAATAATCTATGCATATTGTCAACATTGACACCCTGTTTCTCAAAAGTGAGGACGTTTACGACATACGTTCATATGAAGTTTTATTCTTGAAATGGGTCGAAGAATTGGCCCCTTGAATATTAGCACATCAATAAGGAACATCCTGTATATATATTCATTTTTTTGTGCTCATAAATATATCTGAGAATATTCTTTTTCAATGGTTATTTTAAACTGAAAAGTGAAAAAAAAAGTTCACCAGTGCACCGTTTCAAATTGTTTCATGTCAATGGATATTTTCACCTAAACTACTTCACCGCCCGGCGGGCGATAAAGTCATTGAGCTGGTGATAAAGCCAATCTCACTGTCATATCGATAGGAATCTAGATTCCAATGGTTTCAATTAATGCAAAATGATTGGGAAAATAGATCTGAATTATACAGGAGTGCTCATTTGAATATTAAAGTTTTCTTTATATTTCTGTAATGCAAAATTATATGATCAAACCCAAAACTTTATTAACAATAATAAAACGAATCAATTAACATAAATAACGAGTTATAACTTAATATTTATAATACAATCAGAACAGTTAGTTATGGATATATTTGGATTTGTTGTCTTCTGCTGTTGCAGGTAGCTGATTCCAACTGATTGACAGTTAATTTGGCTACTGGCCTATTAATTCCTATTTCGAAAAATTGACTGAGTTGCCATGTTAACGTTGATTCCATACTTATTGATTAGGTAATTGTATTTGTGATATGGATACAATAATTGGCTAGTTGGGAAATCAAAAATAAAACCCATATCATGATGAATATCATTCCATGGCGCAGAACTTGATTTTTTCAGTAAATAAACATCTGAAACTTCTACGCCTATGGCAAGAAACGGGTTTTATTGCTTACCATACTAAGTATAAAACAGGTACCCTTGATGAAATTCGATTATTCTCATGATTTCATAAATAACTCTGTATAATGTATTGGATTTTTCTATTTTTTTTGCAACATGGATCAACATGCATCAAAAATGCGGATGCCAATACCCATCGGAAAACCCAGTTTTCGATTTCATCCGAGTTACCTTTCACAGTACACAAACTGTCTACACCGATTCTGTGCCTGCGCTTGGTTCACCGAGTTTGCTTTTGTTTGCGTTGTGTTGGTAACGTGACGTGTTGACGTACTAGTACGTAGTCAGTTGAAAACCCGCGTACGGGTAGTGGTACGGGTAGATACAGGAACATGAAACAGCTAGAAAGCCGTACTGAGTGAACTGAAGATTGATTGCTAATTGTTATTGAAAACTACCTATTTTCTATTAATGTTATTGGTCAAGCTGGCAGCGATGGCAGACAAATTCACCAAGGAAGAATACCTGACATTCATCGAAGCTGTCAAGCAGTGCGAACATTTATATAATCCACAACATCCGAACTACAAAACAAATGCAGTGCGGGAACAATCATGGGAGGAGATTTCTGGAATCATGAGAAAACCAGGTAGATACCTAATGCAAAAATGAAATGGATGATGCACAAACACAACCATTCAAAAAATGTGAAAGTATAGGTAAATAAGTACGGCACGGTGCAGGAAAAAGTAATACTTGGTACCTTAGATCATGTAGGCGTGAGGCGTGTTGTAAGTAGAGAGAAGATGGAGATAGGCATAGGCGTTACGAGTTTAAACAACTGCCAGTCGCCAGTGCCAGCGCAGCTCGCACTTTCTGAGCAGTTAGGGTTTAAACGTGGTTTAAACGAATCCAAGGTGTTCGATGAGATCTCGAGAACCCGTGTAGCAACAGCGGCGAGTATGCGGACAAGTACTGAATCAGTTTCTTACCGGTCGGCAGCAGTGTTGAAATTATTCATTCTGATACACACGATCAGAATCACGTTAGTTCCGATACAATTCGTGGAACGTTCAATTCCTTGAATAGTGTTAGAGAAATATATTATAAGGACAGCAAACAACCACCAATACTCATCGTTGTTTAGTGAAATACTTCAGTTTACTGTCCGTTTAGTCGTGAAGGCGTTTTCAATTTGGTCTTTGAAAATTTCATTAGGTAAAAAAGCAGTAACATTGACTCACAATGACGTCATGGAAGCAGAACTAATGGAATTTTAGTTTTGGAGCACACCAATTACTCCCTATTTGACGTTTTTGAGAATAAAATTAAACTAGTCTCTGGCGTATCTGGATATGATATGACCGTAATATGCTAGGTAATATGATATCGAGGGGTGGCTCACTTGCCTAAATTTTGTACACCATATGACCAAATCAGGTAATATCAGTAATATTTAGGGGATATTACCAAATATTACCAAATATCACAAAATAAGACCACATATTACCAAATATTACCGATTATTACCAAATATCACCAGATATTACCAAATACTACCGAATATTAAAAATGTTACTTGAATTCCTCGGATAACACCGCACTGCCAATAGTACCAACAAGGTACCAACACCAACAATCGCCTCAGACCTCACAACTGCAACTCAGCCCTCGAAAATACAATTTAACAAAGGTTGACAGCGAGGGGTAAACCGCGGTCAAAATTGTGTACACGATACCTCAATTTCACAAGTATTCCAAGAAGCTTCAGTTTCTACTCCAGAATTTTACTTTACACAATGAATTCCAAGAAACTCCAAGGAATTCCAGGGAATTCCAAGGAAATCCAAGGAATTTCAAGGAAATCCAAGGAATTCCAATGATTTCCAGGGAATTCCAGTTGTTTGAACACCAGAATTCCAACGCGGTTTACCCCTCGGTTGACATTGAGGGACAGTTTTAATTTGTGACGTATTCGTATACAAATTTTCGAGATATCACAAATGGATTGATAAGTCTACTTGACGATAGTTGTAGATAGAATACAGATTCCCATAAATACGATATAAAATGTTCGATGGAAAGACATGAATGATCACTTCCCGTCACCGTGCTCTTTGATCGAAACAATTCTCTATATGCGAATAATCATCAGCTTCAACAACCTTGATTATATCTACATCCCAGTATACTGCATGATGAAATGATCTAAGGTTAATAATACTGGATTCTTATTATTAGGAGTTTTATTGGAGTAGGCGAGTGAATACATCGTACATGTGAATACGTGTGATTTGAAATAAACACGGAACGGAACGTGGAGTACGAAGCGTGTAGATTGAAATTGAAATCGGCGCATTGGAGTACAGTATAGTAAAAAAAATATAATCATTTGAACGTTATCTCTGGTTATACTATTATGAGACTCAGAAAGCGCAAATGAGAAAATGCGATAATGGGAACTCGAAAATGTGAATAAATTATGAGGTGATGTGAATTAATTAAAATGTACTCTAGCTGTTACGTGACAGCTCATTAAGTGGTAGATATTATTTAAGTGATGATTATCTTGAAACGAAAATGAATGCAAAGTGGATTCAAACAACATTTTGTATTTTTATAACAACTACCATGTTTTCAAGTCGAATGAGCGTTACCGCGATAAATACACCTATTCTGTATCTCTGTCATAGTAAGTATAGATCCAGCCAAAAAGGAAAAGTTGATTGGATTTTTTTCGAAAATAATATCGTTACATCTTGACAATATGATATCTCATTTTGACACTAAGTGTGCATCATATACGTATTAATAATCAATACGGATAATCTCTATCTGTTTCCATAGCGAAACATGAAGCCAATTTTTGAAGACAAATGACTATCCATAAGAAAAAGTTTTGAAACGATCAGACACATACTGCTTTGATTGATAAAAAAAAAAAACGTCAATGTCCACCGAAACGCATGTCTTTGATGACTACTATAATAGCGCATGGCGCATGCGTATCATGCCACCAAATCCTTATGGATATTCATTTGTTTCATATTTTTGGCTTCATCCTGGCACCCGTTATGATCCGTATTGTTTATTAATACGTATATGGTGTGCATACGACGCTGCATTTATCATGAAGCTGATGTTGCCTGGTAACAGTATTGTCTCACTGTTGATCAGACAATTGAGGCAACTCTATTAATTCTAGATTCATTGGCAATGAGATCTAGCTCTTAAGCTTCATCATATTAATATCGACATTGAAATTGTGAACAAAAAGTCGTTATGTTGCAAAAATGATAGTCTTTAAGTCTTTCAATTGGGGAGCAGCTCCAGCACGAAATATATGATATTTCTAGCGATATTATCGCTGTCTAACGTTTTTATAGTGAAGGTCAATGCCAAGTTTCAACTCGAAGTATCGAAAATTCAGAGTTTCCTATACTTAGTGTTTGACTATTTTTTTTTGTAACCTAATATGTCGGAATTCTAATTGATGAACATGTTTTTTTCGGTTTTTAGTTCATGAATGCAGAAAGAAATGGAGGCATATCAGAGATCATTACATGAGAGGACATTATAAAAGCAAGGAACGCCACCGAAATTGGATTTACTACAAACCACTGTCATTCCTGTCCTTTTTGAAACAGGAACGGAATAATCACA
Source organism: Phaedon cochleariae (assembly GCA_918026855.4). Taxonomy (NCBI): domain Eukaryota; kingdom Metazoa; phylum Arthropoda; class Insecta; order Coleoptera; family Chrysomelidae; genus Phaedon; species Phaedon cochleariae. The sequence goes on along the minus strand of OU896709.1, from coordinate 14,490,708 downwards.
CACAGCATCAGTCTGATGAGTAAGCATTCTGAAAAGATATTATTTATATGATAGTCATATTGTATGCCAACAGTAGCATATTGTAAAAAAATAAGCTTTGAAATAAGCTTCATTGGCAGGAATGACGTAGGTACCTAACATATCAAACACATTTGTTCAAATTGTTGGAGACTGCTCGAGACACAATTTCAGAAAACTATTTTTATTCCATTCGACAATCAAAAGAAGAAAAGTGCTGAATATGAACAGTAGTACTAGGTGAACATATAATTATTTCCGAAAATGGAATATCAGGCTTTTAAAGTGCAATAAGTCGTTAGGAAGTTGAGATAAATTCCAATTGGTTTATGGTGTATGATGAATGTTCAGTCAATATTTTCAGAGCACCCCTGATATGTGGAAAGCGCAACTGAAAAATGTGTTTCTATGTAGATTTGTAAACAATACCACAAAGTACTTTTTATATTTCTCAATATGTGATAATGATTCTGTCAGAATTCTTCATGAAATGTGTGAATAAGTGGAACAGTAGGTTTGACTGATTATAGGTGAAATAGTGTCTATCTTAGATTTAGATATACAGGGTGATTCAAAATTTGATGTGAATATTTCAAGGACATATTGTTGGGATCAAAATGAGACTTTTTTTCAAATCAACATGTGTTCTAAAAAAACCCCTCCGAGCTACATCTACTGTAAGTTAGGCAAACAATAAGATTATCTAAAATTGTGACTTGAATAAAGAACCCAATCTTCTGAAAATTGGCATGCCCCTGTCTTTTTAGACACTTAATTTCTTTCTTACTCCACAAAGGATGTAAATCCAGTTTTGGGGGAGTTGGAGGGGAGTCCACACTTTTCTCGACCAAAATTTTATGTTTAAAAGTAGAAACTCTGACTTTGGGTAACATGATCTCGTGGGCCATAAAAAACTTGAGAATTCGGTCTCCTGCACTTTTTTCATATAACTAACCGTTTGCCAGAAAATCGTAATCAACGAGTCACGACATCGTTTTCGAACGCATGTTGAACACTTGCATACGCAGGTGATCTTATGTCGGAACGCGTTTGAGACTGCTATTTCAGAGGCGTACTGGAATACTTGCACTTGATCCGTTACTATGATCATAACTTCAGATATTCTCTTTTAATTTAGCCAACTTACATGCAGTGGCTGTAGGAAGGAAGGAGGTAGATTTTAGGACACATGTTTATGAAGTAAAAGTTTTATTTTGATCACAACAATACGGAATTAAAATATCTACATCGAATTTTTAATCACCCTGTATAGATATATACTGATATTTTGTATCCTCCTTTAGAGGGATGTATATCTCTCAATATTCATGTTTGAAAATGAGTTCACATAGAATAGTACTTTAGTTTTTGGGTGTGCTAACGTAAAAAGGGATATCGGAAGATAATTTTGATTCTGAACCATCGTATAGTAAAATATACATACATATTATGAAATACTTGATTTCGAATTTCGAAATACCTATTGATATAAGAATCGCGATGGATAGGAATAGACATTCATTTCTTAGATTACTATTTTCTAGATGTACAGGAGAAGAAGATATAAGAAAAGGCGACGATGATGAAGAGGACGATGTGTTTTCTGAATCGGAAGATACCGAATCCAAGGAACCTAAAACCTACCATGAAATGACACCATGCACTGATCCGTTACCGATATCATTGCCGGGATCGATTGTAGAAGACAATGAAGACAGTGCCGTAGATATAGACACGTTTTTGAACAACATCGGCACCAGGTTGAAAAGACTGCCACAACAGTCTATCGACCTGATGAAGATGAACATATTGGCTCAGGTTGCAGAACTTGAATTGGAATATTCCTGGACTCTTTCTGGAGAAGATCCTGATTTATGATAACATTGTGATTATTAGTTTGTTATGTTTTATAAATATATTTTTAATATCATAATATCTCTAATCTTGGAGAATATATTCATTGGCTAATAGCTATAGACAATATAACGCGAGATGCAAATATATGAATTGATCAGAAACAGGAATTGAATGACAAGGTGAGTTTAATAATCCAACTTTCCTGTATTGCCTGTAACCATATTTGATCCCGTGACCTACAAGGTATTCGAACCTATATATGGACATAATGACTGATATATGGTAATCAATTTAAATAACAACTATTGACTATTTATTGAGATCATAAAATGCCATCCCAACATCAGCTGACATGTGTGGAGGAGGAAGGAAGAAATATAATACGATGATTATTTAGGGCAAATAGAGAAAAAGTTTCGAACCTATTTCTAAACTAATCAGAATACCACAAACAGCTTAGTAGCTGAGAACATTGCCTGATGAGGTTGGCTGCCATCAAACCTGGCTGTGAAAGTTCGTTGGGAACTGTAAGGAACATTCCAGAAACCTGATTGACCAGTAGATATTCGACGAAGAGTAGCTGTAACAGCGTTGAGAAAATGAGATTCTGGATTCAAAAATAATATATTATGGAATATATAAAATTTCAGATATTTTCGAGTGATTGTTCAAAAACTGAAATTAAATGATTATGAATTATTGTTTTATCCAAATTTCTACAGTCATGCTTGCGGTTTTAAGACGATTAGGTTTTCAACAATCAACAAAAGACATTGCGATGATGAAATAGATATTTACGATAAGAATATCGTACAACATTTTACCTATACTACCAAAAACGCTAATTATTCGATCGAAAATAGTTGATATTCCTTGAATTAACGATTCATTAGGAATATGTAACAAGCGAGGGAACCAGAACATAAAAAAGGGGTGGGTATATACTTGTGAATCTATTGTTTTCGGTTGTCACTCATTCTGCGAACTGTCAACTTTGACGCGTTCATTTCAATTTGAGATAAAAAAATGACAACGTGATTCAGATATAGAAATTGCGACGAATGAAGCAATTTGAACTTGAGTACCCGGTATATGTATGATCAATTGGGTCTTATTTCTTTTTTATTTGAGTAAACTTGAAAGTATTTTTTCTTACTAGTGCGGTAAAGTATCTCATTACGAAACCAAAATTAGGGTCGTAATGTTTCACATTACATATTGGTAGTAGGTAAAAAATATAATATACACCTCACTAGTGAAGACTATCACGGGACTTCACATACTTATCCCTCGGTTGGAGCCACGGGAAATAATTTTAGTTCCTTGGTAATTATGATATTCTTCACTACATATATACATATACCATGATGTATAAATAACTCTCTATCTAGTGTGTACTTCTCGATAAGAAAATTTTTAGTAACCAATCTCGAACTACTGCTATCTAGTTTCTCACGTGTTCCTCGTGCACTGTTCCAATATCCCAGAATTTATCGCGATTTTTATAACTTTGACATTATGATTTCAATATGAGGAGATCTAATAGTCCATAGTTATTTTTCAAAATTGGTCCTGAACATTGATAGCATAGCTCTCGTTTGGAAAGCAGAAACAGAGTTAGATCAGAACTCAGAGCAATAAAGGAATAATCAGACTCAAATAATGCAAAATAGGTTAGCGGCTTTTGCAGCACATATCCTTAGTTATCTAGGAATAACGTGAATCCCTCGGCGAAAAACTGTCTCGCCTAGTCCTCGGCTATCAATTTGCAGGCTCGACAGTTTTTCGTCTTTGGTACATGAAAAACTGTATTGGGTAGAGCATTCACGTGGTTGCACATTACGAATAACTGTCAATTTGTCTCATGATTTCCTAACATAACTTGCTGTGATTTTAATTTGCAAGTGACATAATTTTTATTCTGATCTGTTTGAAAGACTCATTGACGTGTCAGCAAACAGTTAACATCAGCAAACAGTTAACATCAGCAATCAGCATGAATTTTCCAGAAATATGCAGTTTGTTGTTTGTTGAACCCCCCTCGTAGTTTCTTGCTGTTTCCATCATGAATAAATAAGTCCAAAGGAAGGGAGCCATTCAAACTAACGCAAACCAGGCCACAGAACAATTAATATATGACAATGAGGGTAACAACAATAAAATATACAAGCAGACGTGAAAAAATGCTCTGAAAGATATAATGATCATCATGCCAGAACATCAGAACCCTCAGCATAATATCAGCAAAAGCATAGCCATCTTAGAGCTGGCTGTGGCAAAAGTGAATTTTCTAGAAATATCCAGTTTGGTTGTATCATTAAGTTTGTGAAGCTACAATTTCGCGAGCTGATAAGATATTTGCATGTGCATCCTAATAGCTTAATTTCAGTTCTTTATCTATCGTCTGCCGTCGTTATTTCAGTATTTTTCCAGTTCGGGTGCGAGTGACGGGTGCGTAAAGTGCTCTGGGGTGTATTACACCCCACCTTATTACCACTTGTTACAATTGATTTCTCAATAAATATGTGAAATCTGCATTATATCTTAATGAGTAGCTAATCAGTGTTGGTCCACATCAGAATCGTAAATGCCTATGAAAAAGAACAACGATTTTTTTAAATAGCGATGGATTACCAAGCAACTGATTCACAGTAATAACAATCAACATTTGCCAAGGGAGTTACATGTAAAAATTTCGGAAATGGCTGGAAAATCTGAAATACCAAATGGTCAAACGTCCTAAAGCAACTGGACAGTGTTTGTGTCTGCTCGGGAAGTCGAGACCGAGAAACCAAACACTCTTGTGGTCAATGCGCTTTTTACTTATGCCTGGAACATGTGAACATTTTCTGTATAAAAATGTTTCTATTTCGAGGAACAATGACATTTATAGACGAATATGGTGATACAAATCATTTGCTTGAAAACATTTCAAATTCTCTAGTGAGTATTTTCCATATTAATGTTCAATGTATATCTAACAAGCTTGAAGTCATAGAACTATTTGTAGAAAAATTTAATTTCAATGTCCTATGCATATCCGAACACTGGCTCAAAATTTCAGACTTACAAAATATTCAGATTCCTGGATATCAATTGATCAGTAGTTTTTGTAGAAGTAGTAACCTACATGGCGGTGTTGCAATGTTTACTAAAAGAACAGTAAAATATGAAATCTTGAACTTAGAAGAATTCAATGAGGAAATCCATTCAGAATTTTGTGGCATTAAATTAGCTCGCATAAATACTTTGTCATCACCACGTACAGATCATGTTGTGGAAATGCTGATACATTTTTGTGTAACTTGGAGCGACTATACTTACGAAACACACAAAACCTTTTATGCATATGATCGTTTTGGGTGATTTCAATATAAATTTCAAAGTTAACTCTAGTATTCTCAGTAGTTTGACAAATTTAATGCAATGTTTTGGACTTGTAGCAACTATCTCTGATTTTACTAGGATAAGTGCAAACGCAGCAAGCTGTATTGACAATATACTGACTGACATAAACACTGACTCCATCATGACAGGTGTCCTGGATCCATGTATTGCTGACCATCTGGGACAGTACATTATATATGGAAGCCATGAACCTGCTTATGTGGGATCTCATGAATACAGGCCATTCACAAATAGCGGCATAAAAAAATTCAGGAAGGCATTACAGGATATAAATTGGACCATTTACGATGATTTAACCTGTGTAGAATATCTGGCATCCCATTTGACAACAACATACAACAATCTAATCCAAAAATATTTTCCACTGAAACGGTTTAGTGAAACTCACAAGAAACCACCGATAAGATGGTATAATGAAAACTTGAAATCAGCTCGAGAAACACTCTCCATAATCAAACACATAAGTAATGTGAGTAATGATCCTGATGCAGAGTCTGCGTACAAGGCGTTAAAAAAAGACTACAATAAACAGTTAAAACTAACAAAAAAAGCATCATATGGAAGTTATATTACCCAATCTGAAAATAAATCAAAAGCCAGTTGGCAAATCATAAATTATGAAACAAACAAGATCAAAAAAACGCCACCCACTAATAATATAACAGTAGATGAATTCAATGATTATTTCGTCACTATAGCTGAAACGGTCATAAAATCATTACCCAACTTGCAAAACCAAGATTTTCTCAACTCAAACTATTTTCCAGATCCCTGTAGCTAATTCTTTTTACCGCCTGTGACAGTTTACGATGTCAGACAAGCCATAGAAGCATTGAAAAACTCAAATGCTGTTGACTGTTTTGAACTTAGCAGTCGTATAATAAAAGAAACCTCTGATATATTGGTGAAACCGTTCTCTACTCTGATAAATCTGATATTTTCAACAGGCGTTTTTCCTGATGTGTTTAAATACTCCAGGGTTATACCTGTTTTCAAAAAGGGTCAATCTTCTAGTTTAGATAACTATCGACCCATCTCCATAATTTGTATTTTTGGCAAAATAATTGAAATAATACTAAAGAGAAGAATCACTGTATATTTTGAGGATAATAATTTCTTGAGTGACAGCCAGTTTGGTTTCAGAGCGGGTCGCTCAACAATACACGCTCTACAAGATACTATTGGGAACATAATCGAAGGACTTGAGCAGGAAAAAATCACTGCACTCACTTTATGTGACCTAACCAAGGCCTTCGATTGTGTCTCCCATGATATCCTCTTAGAAAAGTTAAATTTCTATGGAATTAGGGGGATCGCCCACTCTCTCATAGAGTCCTATCTGAGAAACCGTCAACAATGTGTCAGTTTGAATCATGTCAAGTCTAACTACAAAATGATTAATTATGGGGTACCTCAAGGCTCAGTACTTGGGCCTCTATTATTCGTCATTTATGTGAATGATATCTGTAAGTACTTGAATCACAGCAAATGCACTTTGTTTGCAGACGATACATCATTCATAACCTCAGAAAACACAATAACAAAGTTGTCAACCTCAATAGCAGAATTAGAAAACAGGGCTGAAGGATGGTTCTCAGCAAATAATTTGAAAATAAACAGAAATAAAACACAGAAATTACTTTTCTCAACGAAAAAAACTCCAGGTATTTGCTATGAACCAGAAAATGATGCAAAGTTATTAGGAATAACAATAGATGACAAATTGAGTTGGAAAAGTCATATTGAAAATCTGAGCAGCAGACTATCTAGCACAATATTCCTGTTGAGGCAATTGAAAACCATCACCAATTTATCTACAGTTAAAACTGTATATGTTTCCATGTTTCACTCTAGAATGAGCTATGGAATCATTCTTTGGGGCAACTCATCTTATGCCATTAATATTTTTCGACTTCAAAAAAAGGCATTGCGGATAATTGCAAACGCTGATTATCGCGAACATTGCAAACCACTCTTTATCAAATACGGAATATTGTCCCTCCCTTCACTGTACATTTATCAAACGCTCATTGAGATACACAAAAATGTTGACAGCTTCACCCGTCAGTCAGATATACATAAGTATCACACGAGGCATGCTAACCATATTCAAACACCACGGTATAGATTAGTAAAATCCCAAAAAAATTGTATGAATATCCAATTATACAATGCACTACCGACCACAATAAAATCTACGGGAAATCGTAAGTTCAAATCAATAATGAGAAAATATTTCCTGCAAAAATGTTTTTATTCCATCGAAGAATATTTGCAAACAATTTGTGATGACATGAGTTTTTTTTCTTTTAAAATCTCTGAGTTCTGATAGCTCCTGTTTTTGATTGTGAGTCTTTGAAATTATATACCTATTTATTTATGCTTTCAAAATTTGGTATGTGTCTATATACTATATACTTAATTTTATTTATACTTGTAAATGTTTGGAGGTATTTAGCCTATCTTGACTTGCTACCAATATATGTTATATATATAATGTAGTTAAATAAAGCTCTATCTATCTATCTATCTATCTATAGATTTATTTTTCTTGTGATCGTCCTTACTTTCCTATTTTCATTGATACCATATCTCTCAATATCGATAGGTTACTCTCTTGTAAACTATGAATGTGATTTTTTTCCAATATTATATCTCATCAAATATATGCATTCGCGAAGAAGCATTATTATCTGATATTTTTTCATATATAATACCACAAGTGATAATATTTTGCCGGTGATTGTTACGACAGCTTGTTGCCTAGTAATTTCGTGAATGACATTGTTATTAAAACTACGAGCCGTAGGCGAGTAGTTTTGGATCAATGTCATGAGCGAAATTAGAGCAGCAAGCTGGAGTATGTCAATCGACGAATATTTCCAGGAAAAATAGTATCACGAGTTGTATTCGTATGACTATTTCATGATTGAATGAGACAATATATATATAAGAAATAGGAAACATAATTTAAGTATATTCCAACTCGAACTGCGAAGAAGAACATAATGATAGTAATGAAATACAGAATTTACTTTTTTAGTTATTAACTACCCTACTTATAGTTATTCACAAAGTGGAATGTACAATTTTGATAAACAGTATTTTCTTTATTATCTTGGAGATGGTTGCTCTCAAAAGAGTGTATACATTTGCTATCCAATTCGAACAAAATAAATTGAATTTATGTGACATGAAATAATTAAAAAAAAAATTATTGTCGCCGACGGGCTTGAACCACCGACCTTCGTATCACCGCGCAACAACCCTATCAGTTGAGCCACATCACCTGGATTTTATTGGTCACAATAACTTGAGTGACTGAAGAAGATTACTTCAAATGGGAATTTAAATTCTAGTATTGTTGTCAGACCGTCAACAAATATGCAAACTTATTAAATTACACATGAAACGTCCAGCCAGAATGAAATTGTCTCGCCTTTCGTACAAAATGTCTCACTAACGCGAATTATAAGTAAATAAAATGAAGTAGATACTTAGGTTATTGTCTCTTGTGTCAGATTTGAATACAAAGCAATCTTGACCAGACACGATGTCAAAATTTTATCGCTGATAAACGAGGTTTGTTGGTCACGTGTGGGTCAATTCGGCTTCTGTATTGGTAGAGCAAGTCCGATAAAATTTAATAAACAAAAAATATCGCTAGAATACAGAAGAAACCGTGAAAATGGTCGATTCTGATTGGTTCTCGGGATCAAGAGTGGAATAGTCTTTAGTAAATATTTTTGAAGTCTCATTGTTTTTTTTTCTTTCAGGCAATACCGTATCTACCATAAACATAATATTTGAAGCCGAAATGAAGAGCGGGTTAAAAAGGATCGGTCCAAGAACTGACGAACTCACCTTGAAAACTCCCCGTGTAGTTTTTTATTGACTTCATTTCATTATGAATAAAGAGACATTCGCCATCCAAATTATTCCAAACCGGGCCGCGGAACCAATATGACAAGGGGACAACAATAAAATATACCAAGCAGACGTGAAAAAATGCTATGAAAGGGATAAGACATTGCGTCACCAAAGACGCGTATGGGTACACCTTTCGCCCGCTGGCACACCTTTCCTTAGTTTCCTTCCCTTCACCTACCATCACGTATAACCCCCGATCACGTGTGCGAGTTCCGTTTTCTTTTCTTTTCGGTTCCCTCGAATTTCGCAGATGTTCGAAGAGAGGGGCTTTTCTTGGAGCAGCTGGCCCCCGTTACAGAAACGTCTTTGTCCAAACGACGGTCTTGCTCGCGTGCCTTCCTCCACATGCCCATTGTTATGGAAACCTTTTTATATTTACTTTGCTCATATCTTATTATGCAGAAAGAACGTCGTATAGTGTATAGTAATGGTGGATTTTTTTTTAGATCGGATGGTCGTAAACGCTAACTGAGAGGGGTAGGGGACCGAACAAAACAACAGTGTGGGTCAGCGGAATTGAGTTAAATGTACCTACAATGCACAGGGTGTTCAGAAAATAGTGGAGCAATGCTTGATTCTCCACTAGTCCCCTGGTCTCTTGGTCAAATCAAATCGTTCAATTCCGAATTCGACTGTCACTAGTCAGTGATTCTGAAATCTTACATTACTGGCGGATTCCGAGGTAAAACATCTGACGTTGCTACGACGTTTAGCCAGGGGCGTCATTTCAGTGAATACCAGGGGGGTAAAAAACTCAGAAATAAATGTCGTGCGGTGGAAACGCGCTGCAGGCGAATTTTTTTGTTTCAAGGTCAAATTCCATCAGATTTCAAATTAGAATTCTTCCAGAGTAACAACAATTCCATCACATTATTATAAATCATTCAGTTTCATGTTTTCAGTTTGTTGTAACTGATGTCAAATGATCTGAAAATAATAAGAACTATGTGAAAATCAAGTGAAAAATATTTTTTCCACCAATAGCTCTAGAACCTACTATTATGCACTCCTTTTGAAGGCGTAGAGTTTGTTTTCACTACCAAGGTAGTTTTCGTCATCTTATAAACCATTAGTCAATAAAGACATGATATGATTTGTCACTGTTATTATGCGAGATTCGCAAAAAAACAGAATGCTCGCAAAAGATGCCTCTTTCGTATAGGGTGTAAGCACTTTCTATGCTTAACACACAGAGTGAGTCAAAAATTAAGAATAAATCATGGTTCGAGTTATTCCACCGCCATCAAGGAGGCTTTGAAAAAATGTTCACTCCTTTATTTTTTTTAAAGACAAATGCATTACCTACCAACAAATAAAAAAGAAATAAAAATTGGCCTACAATTTTTTTTTTTTAAGAAGATAGGTCAAATATCAAGTGCGTCACTGTTTTTGGAATTGAGTGTAGTGTCCAAAATAATAAAGAACAAGAACTAATAGGTTGGTACTTACTTCGAGGTTGTGTTGTCAGGTTGTTATAATATTCCAAGTTGTCACCTCGTTTGTCACTAGCACTAGAAACACTCCAGCAAATGGAAACTGTCTCTTCAGTTTCACGATCTTTTTCCGAATGCGCATATTTATACAGGGTGTCCCATAAGTCATTGATAAGGAGTGGGATGTTAAGGAATCATTTCCAATCAAACTAAACGTATATGTGGTTATCCAATTATTGCTGGTTCTGAAGTTTTTTTTCATTTCTATAAAAAATAAATTACAATAAAACTATGCCACATTTGTGATTTTTTCTTTCACAAATTTCATCCGCATGGATGCACCATTTCCCAGAAATAATTTTTATATGGTCTGTGTTTTACTTCCTATCAATTGAGGAAAATGTTGTTTTTCTTATGTTTTGTTGAATAAAATATTTGATTCAGTTGATTTTTTAATGCCGCTGGCAGATTTAAAAACTACCCCACAAAGATAACCAACAATGAGAAAAAGTTGCCCATTTAATAAAGATTCCGAAAACGGGGTTGTTTAGAACAGCCTTTTTGTGATATTTTTTTCAAATGGGTCGTGTTTTTCAGAATCAATTAAATAACTTCTGAACCATCAACAGTTGGATAACCACATATACGGTGAGTTTGATACGAGGTTTGATTGCAAATGAACCCCTATACCACTCCACTTCTTTTGATCCACGACTTATGGGACCACCCTGTTCATCTCAATAGCCATTTTTTTCCAAGAAAGTCCAAAACCAAGGCCAGAAATTCATAATTTGCATTACTTATTTTAGCAACACACTTCCTATACATGATTTAGGGGCAACAGACGATTGCGCGCAGTAGTTAGATGAAACCAGCGTACATACATGAAACATAGATCTAAATGAGATCTATGGATGAATAGAACCTAATAAACCTAGCAGAACCATTTCAATATATGAGATATTTGAGATTTGCAATAGTGCTATACTAATTTATTTCCATATATGTGAATCTGATACCCTTCATTTACGAAAAAAAAAACCAACAGCTCTGCTAGCATTAGGTATTATGTGAATTTAGTAGAAACCTAGCTCAACATAATTTTTTTTCAACTTCAAATATACTATAACTTGGTAATATTTCATTACTAACCTATTACTATAATCACGAATTTTTTACTCATCATTATATGAAAAAATAAACGCCGATTTTTCAATCTCGATCTGGACCTAGCAGAACCATAACTCGAAACACATATTTTTTGAAATTCCATTGAGTCTTCCATAACTTACTGATTCATTATCAATGTATTACCACATTGACAAATTCGCAAATTCATAACCCTACATTCAACAGAAAAAACCAACGGCTCTGCTAGCTTTCTGTCAACTTAGCGGAATAATATTGGTTTTAGTTTTTTGAAAACTTGAAATATAGTACATTACTATCCTATAACTAATTCATCATAGTCTTTGCTGTCACTTGATGGGACAAATTCACAGTATTTCCACGTTTGTTAAGATGTTTTGACGAAAAAGATAATTATTTTACAACATACTTCGGATTTAAGATAAGAAGTGAACGAACTGAATGGAATTTCCAGATATACGTCATTCGAGTTCTGGATGCTAAGTTGAGATAAACAAACATAGACAAATTGTGATTTTTTTCTTGGAATGAGAAATGGCAGATTCATGATTGTGGCAAAAAATAAGTAATTAAATAGTAATAAATCATGAACTGAATGGAATTTCCAAAAACATGTTATCCGAGTATTATTGGCTCTGCTAGGTTGATATAGAAATTGACGAATTGGCGATTTAATTCTCCAAATGGAAAGTGGCAGATTCGTTATAGTCGTAAAGTCTTTACAGAATCACTTGAGACAGCTTGATCAGAACACGTCCACTGGTCTTATTGAATAGTTCAAACGTGCTGCCGGTGATGTGTTAAGTTGAACCAAGTGACTTTGCAAAGACTATAATAAATTAGTTATGGTATATTTCATGTTTTCAAAAAACTAAATCCAATGCTATGAATCCGCTAAGCTGACATAAAGCTCGAAGAGCCGTGGGTTTTTTTCTGTTGAATGTAGGGTTATGAATTTTTTGCGAATGTGGTAATAAATTAGTAATGAATTAGTAAGTTATTGAGGACCCAATGGAATTTCAAAAAAACATGTGTTTCGAGCTCGGTTCCAAGTTTTAGTTCTGCTAGGTTGAGATCGACGACAAATCGACGATTTAGTAATGAAATAGTACTAAATTATGATATATTTAAAGTTAAAAAACAACATAATTCTGAGCTACGGTTCTGCTAGGTTGACATAAAGCTAGCAGAGCCGATGGCTTTTTCTGTTAAATGAAGGGTATTCAATTCGGGAATATGGTAATATATTAGTACTAAATTATTAACAAATTAGAGCAGTATTGCAAATCTTGAATATTGAAATGGTTCTGCTAGGTTCACTGGGGTAATGAATAGGGCAATTGCGTGCAAGTTACCTTCGGTCTTATGTACATATGAAACGTTCTTAACAAAATCGGGAGGAAGGATATCTTAGAAGTAGAAAGGATACTACTTTTTCTAAACAATCTAACCTCACTTGGCCTAAATGAACCTTCTTCATAGAAAGTATATTTTCCGAAAGACCACTGTTTCTAAACAATCTAACCTCACTCGACCTTAATGAACATTCTTCCTATAAAGTATATGAAGGAGACTACATTTTCCTCGACATTTTCCGAGACTTTTTCTGAACAATCTAACCTTACTCGGCCGTAATGCTCCTTCTTCCAAGATAGTATTTTTCGGATAATAAAACTTCAGAACAAAATGAAAAAATAATCGATCCTAGCATGGATTGTACATTGTACCCGACCTTGTTTGCACGCAATGGACCTTTCCATTTTCGGTTCATTTTTAACTGGTAAATATTAAATTGACCGCGGTGCGCATTGACCTTAAGCCAGATTTAGACCCTAGATTATTACACTGAGTAGTCAACTCTGACACAGTGTAGGTAGGCAAATTAAAATAACATTATGGTTTTCTGAATTTGAATTCTAGAAGTAGAGAAGGCATACTCCATCAGGCATATCTATACTTTGAATATCTATATTCCCTCACCCCAAAAATAAATGGCAGGAAAAGACAGTGCAATTTATTTTCTCTATTGCTAAATTGGTTATGAACATATTTATACTAGTTATTGATATAGATACCCACTGATTCTTCAGCAATCTCATTTTAGCCATAAAATGTTTTAGCTTCCTTTTAGCAAATAAACAAGAGGATCCTACCCTGAATGTATGCAACACATCTTTCAGACTGATGTTGGTTATAATGCATTTTCAATGAGTAATCATGTCTTGCAGTTTGCAATGAATGATGTAAAACTGCCAAATGTATTCGTGAAACCTTCTATAGTCCCGAAAAAAAATCGGTCTACTGATGTTTAAAATTAGTAATACTCATCCATTCCATTTGTCATTGATATTCTACTAGAAAATCTATGTTTACTACTGTGTGAAATGGAGAGAAGTAAAACAGATAATGTATTATTTTTATCAAATAACATAAGTAAGAAAAACCCTGTTTTATATTATACATTATCAAACAATGTCTTTTAGCTGGACTTTTAGGTACTTATTATACATATATCCAATTTGGATTCATCTCATAGGACAATTTGCATCCCTTGTGCCTGAAAGATACTCATTCTTATTCTACAATAATTCATATAAATAGCCGAGTAAATAGCCTATTCTTCATTGTGGATTATTTTGTTGAAAATCAACATTGATTTTAATAGCAAGTTGAATACTAACAATTATGAAAATCAAGAAAGACAAAATCAGATTAATATCTCAATATTATGAGTTCTCTCTTGAGTTCAATTGTTCAGCAGAGTCAGATATGCACTGTTCAAATAAATGTCAAGATATTTAAATGAAATACACTTACCCTTTGCCCTCTTCTTGGCCAATTGCTCCTGAAACAAAACCTGTGAAAGAACAACTTTCAAGACTGCCCTAGGCATAGGATCATCAAGTACTATGCTATGTTTCAATAAATAATCAATTTTCTAATTACTCATTTATGGTGAGAAAATAATTAGAGAATTTGAAATACAATGAAGTGCTTTATATAAGGTTTATTTCTTACTTGTATTGGAACTATTCTGAGATTTTGATTTTCCTTTGATATTCCCATGACATGATTGTAATGCTTTGCTACATCTCATCTGGTGATTATCCTTGATCACTTCTCTTTCACTGGAACTATCCTGGGAACTATTCATGTAATTATCATTGGAAGTTATATTTCCAATACTTTCATGGCTATTAGATTTGTATTCATTATTTCCAATGTTAACATTATAGACTAGAACATCTCCTGATGACTTACGAAAATTAGATATTTCTGCCTTGATTTCAGCTAGATGTTTTCTTTTATCAAACAGGTTAGTATTAATTAGATTTTTTATTTCATCCCTAAGATGTTCCACAGTTCCACTTCTAGGGTTGATAGCATTATTTGGTTTTAGATGAGGAGTACCTGGGTGTCTTGATTGATTTTCAGTTATTTCCTTCTTCAAATCTGAGATGAGATTTCTGCTTAAATTCAAGCTACTGATGGGAGAAATCTTATTTTCATATTTGTCCTTCAAACTGTCCATACTGATATTGCTTTTTTTCTTGTTGATAACTGAACATGTTTTGGCTTTCTTTGATTGATAGTGTTTTTGTTTGAAGTTACTATTTGCTCTACTTGATGCTCCCATAGAAGTCATAGATGACCTCATAGATGATCTATCATAAGGTATTTTTAAAGAATTGACAGAAGTAATATTTTTCAATATAGTAGTATTGAATTCTTTACTGGAAGAAGAACCACTAGTAATGCATAATTTGTTCTTTGATAATACTGATTGGGTTATATAATTATTAGTACCAATTTTTTTGACAAATCTATTTTCTTCATCATTGATGTTTGCAATTCTTTGAGTTTTATTACTTGAATTTGCTGTTCTTATGGAGAGTCTCTTTTTCTTTATTTTAGAAAAGTTTTCTTTGGTATCAACTGTGGTATCAACATCTGCATTAATTTCTGGTAATTCACAATTCACGTGATACCTGTTGAAACGAACATTGGGTTGAAAATGTTTTATAATATTCACATTCCTCTGAGACTTTTCTGGGCATCTGGCTAATCTTTTCTGCATAGGTTTATGTTTATTTGCCATGTTTGTAAACAAACTTTAAGGTTAACTTGTGATTCTGTACAAACATTGATGATTTCACTCGAGATTTTGCTACAAGTCTTCGTGGAATACAAACACATTTTAGATGAGATGTAGCGATGATTAGTCTCTAACACTTTTTCATGTTGAAAGTAAAACGCAACGATTTTATGAATTTTGTAGAATTTAAAATGATCCGATACGCGGGTGAAACTGAATTTTGAACACAAAACCACGAAACAGATTAAAATGAAAACATGTGAACAACGTTGAGAGCGAACAGATGTCACAGATGACACTATTGACAGGTGTCAGATTTGAGACGCAGCACTGACCAGGCTGGAAACTCAGTGGACAGTTCATTGGGTGACCATTGCCTACATTGCTATGGCTGTAAATGTTAAGCACACTCAATATATTTACGTAATAATAGGAAGAATACCTAACCTAACCTTTCAAGTCTGATTCGATCAGTTATCAGCTCATGAGTTAATAAAAATTAATAAATTTATCACGAACTCTACGAATTAATCAGAACTATAATATTGTCAAACAGAAGGAAACGAAATGAGTGTCCCTCTACCACCTGGTGCAACTGGCTTGGAAAATATAGATCCAGATCAAATCAAAACTGTAAGATTATATTTGTCCAATTTATACTGAAGGAGGAGCTGAAGGAATTATCCCAGTTTCTTTTTTAGTTCAAAGATTTTTTAATCTCCTACAACAAACTAACAGAACTCTGTTTTACTGATTGTATATCGGATTTCACTTCAAGGAGTATCAAAGGAAAGGAAGTAAGTTGTATTTGGTAATATGAAACATTGGTCATTTGAGCACCCATTGAATTATAGGAAAAATGTGCTCTTAATTGTCTTGAAAAGTTCCTGAAAGTTAACCAAAGGATATCCCAACGATTCCAAGAATTCCAAGTACTAGCTAATGAAAGTGCAATAGCTGCTGCACAGAAGATGGGAGGTAGCTGAATGAATAGAATGTAAACAAAATCATTTTATTAACATTTTGATAGTTGTAGTAAATATGTGTTATTTAATAATCCAGGTGAAATATTCTGGTTGTTTTGTTTGAGATTCTACCAAGTAACCAGAGAGATAAGAGTAAATTTATAAATTTGAACACATCAACAGGTGAATCAGAAT
Organism: Phaedon cochleariae; assembly: GCA_918026855.4. NCBI lineage: Eukaryota > Metazoa > Arthropoda > Insecta > Coleoptera > Chrysomelidae > Phaedon > Phaedon cochleariae. The sequence goes on along the minus strand of OU896709.1, from coordinate 14,473,657 downwards.
TCAGTAGTATGGCAGTCAAACAGGAATAATGAATTGAAAAGTTATGTGGTAAAAATTGATTCAAACATATAATCCAGCATGAAATTGCCTGGGGAAATTGCATAACATAAATCATTTTGAAAAATATCAAATTGATGGTATTTGTCAGTATGAGATGTTCAATAGGTAAATGCATGATTTTTGCTTGGAGATCATAATATTTTAGTTTGGAACTGAAAATTTCATCAATTTCTGTAGTGAAATTGCAAGTGAAAGTGAGCATTGTTTGATACACTTCAAGTGGTTGACCACTATGTCCAATATATGTATACCAGTGTATACAAGGTGTATAATCCTGTTTTAATATGTCTAATCCCAGGGCTTGATATTCCTGATCTCACAAAGCAAATGTCCGATCTCATATTAATAATACCTATTCCATACAATCTGTGTTTGTTTTTGGGAGAGTGGATTACTGCTCAATACACTCCCTAACAAAAATTTCAAATGTCACTTATATACAATTAATATTCATGAAAATCCACCTTATTCTTACTTCAGACATAGAATGTACTACCAAAGTATCACACACTAATCATGGAACATCTGTATTACAGAATATTGAGTACTTATCATTAGCTTACATTTGTGATTCTTTAATTCTATATTTATTTCCTGATGCTTTAAGAATACAAAATGATTTAATTGAGTCAAGATTAAATATTCTGAGGAATGTTAAGAAATTGTTAAAATCTAGTCAGCTTCATTTTTACTCAGATGAAATAGTGCTTGTTTGGGAGTACATTCCAGGTATATACATTTTTTCATATTCTAATATTCTTGTGTGTTGAAAATCACAACACATAATAAAGATTACTGTACAGAGGAAATTTGCAACAAAATTCACAGGAATTCATATATTAAAAATTTTACTAGTTCAAAGATAACTAAATTGTACTAAATTACTTGACTGAAGATTGACAAACTTCTTTGATTTCTGTTATCCTCAGGTACATACTGTATATAGTGATAATACCGCCCAAAAGAGATTCTATTGGGTATTCCATTTGTTTATGAAATTGACTGAATAGCTACCACAAATTGATTGAGGTATATAATTGAAGATTCTTGGATTCCTATGCAATTTGAGTTCCTTACCCTTCTCAAATGAGTATTGTAGGTATCTACAAAAAAAGACCTAGCACACCAAAGTGTTGTACATGTTGACTACATAATTTTTTTATAGAATATACATATTGTTGGATAACAAAGGTGATTCATTCAGCTCTGGATATGAGGTTTTTCATTAAGGAACCAGATCCTTTGATATATTATGAATTTTAGCAACATTTTCTTCCTTCTTGTGTGTTGTTTAGAGTATTGTCACTTAATCGAATTGGTTCCTCAGTTATTAATGAACATTGTAAGCCATAATGATTTTTCACTGCTGCATTTGTTAATCTGATCATGACTTCATCTGAAAATCATAAGCGAGATCATAAGTTCTCATTAGTTGTCTCAATTTTATTTGATTTTCATGTGGCTCAACACATGGAAAACCATATCACTGACCAGGGCTCAATTGATTCCCATTGAAATTTTCCTGGAAATTGCATTAATTCCTCATCAAATTCTTTCATTTTATAACCCAATTACAGCAATACAAAATTGAAGGATAATATTTTCCTCAGCAAGATTACTAGACTTGATATTATCCTTCATTATTGTTCACTCATATTTGTTTGTTTCAATTTTCTTTATTCAATTAATACTCATTAATATTCAATGTCTCATAATAAATAAATAATAGGATCATAAATCTTACCAATATTCATATTATTTTTTGCTGATGTGATATACCATGCTAAAATATTGTTCAGTTTACAATATTCATCAATTTCTTGTGGCACTGTTTTGACTATTATGTCACCCTTGTTTGCTAAAATGACCACAGGTATTGCTTGTCCATCAGGTGCCTGAATTTTTCTTCTTAAATCTATAAGCCACTGCAGAAAACATGATTGAGTGCTATAATAGTTATTGTAAATATAGTAACAAACCTTGTCCACAGATTTAAAAGTGTCTGGTCGAGTCAAATCAAAAACAATAGCAGCAGCAACCCTGGAAAATTATTTGAAATAAGGACTAGGTGAAAAACAAGTATTCTGGTTGTTAATTTGGGTTTCTGAATCATTTAGAAAATAATCCAAGGAAAATTACATTGATGAAAATTAAGTCATCTTCCACAAATGTGTTTTGAAATTAAATTGACATTTTTGTGACACCACATAGGCAATACATCTTGCTTATATTTTCAATGGCTGAGCAAAAATAACATTTCACGGTTAAACTTATTAGTTCCTAGGCTCAAAACGGCTCTAAAGTACTTTTTTATATACACATAACTGATCTCTGGAAGAAATACATAATAACTCAAAGTGGAATGGTGTTGTTCCTGGATGAAAACGAAAACCCAACGTCATCTCCACAAATTTTATTTAGAGTGATGAAGATACATGTTTCGGGCGTATACATGCCCATCATCAGCCAATTACAATTCATACCTATAGTTATTGAAATGAAAATAGATATCGAAGAAGATGGAATGGAATGGCGGCTCGGTGGTCGAGAGCGTTAAGGCGCTGAGTTCGTATGGGGACTCCCACCGAGACCTAGGTTCGAATCCTAGTTAGGCCATGGATGTTTGTGTTTGTATGTATACCTAACCCCGCACAAGTTTCGACTTATGGGGCGTTTGGTCCCAGTGCTGGGACTAACGAGGTATGCAATTGCGAAAAAAAAAAAAAAAAAAAAAAAAAAAGAAAGAAAAAAAAAAAAATGTACAAAAAAATGGAGGCATATGCTCCATCATCGTCAATATCATAATAAATCACGTGACAAATTAAGCCTGAATATATCAATGAGGTGACAAAATTGAACTATTATTATTTGGAACATGTGTAGTGAGAATGAAAACTTGACGATCTATGCTTAAGGTTATTAATAATGTGTTGTGAGAATGAAAACTCGAGCTATAAAATAATAATTCGATCATCAACTCATGTATTCTTAAAAAAACAAGATTTATTATGATAATATAACAGTGTCATTCATAAAGTCGGCATCATATGGGAAAAACTTTTATTGATGACTTATTTTGAAATTCGAGTTGGACGTTAAGTTTTGCTTCGAAAAAGATGAAAAATGGCCTACTCAATCGGGGTCACGTGACTTTCGTTACATGTCAAAAGTAAATTTTTTTCAAATTAATCGCTGAAAGTAGGCTTATTTGTTCGAATATCGGAAAAGTTTACTTGAAAAAGTTGTTTCTATTTAAATTTCACATATGTGACTCGGATTTTATCTTTCTATTACATTTTTAAGATTTCGATATTTTTTAAAAATTTTCGAAATTTCTGTAATATAAAAAAAATTGTAAATTCGATAAAACTACTTCATACCAGTAGTTTCATCATGCTACTAACTTTCAATCACTAGTTATCACTAATTATCGACAAAAATATGATTTTCTTCAGAAAATGATAATCTCCGCTTCAAAATTCTGTTATGTTTGATGCAAACATAACATCAAAATTCTGTTATGTTTGAGTCGAGCATTCAGAAAGGAAATTCATTCAGATTTATTTTTTCAGTACTGAAAAGATCAGTTTGAATGAATTTTGTTTTTAAATGCTTGACGATATATCAACTTTGCATCAAACATAACAGAATTTGGAAGCGGGTTATTATCATTTTCTAAAGATAATCATATTTCTGTCCATAATCAGTGATAATAAGTAATGGAAAGTAAGTAGCATGAAAAAGCTACTGGCATGAAGTAGTTTCGTGGAATTAACAATTCTCCAAATATTACAGAAATTTCGAAAAATTAAAAGAAAAATCAAAATCTAAAAGTTGCAATAGATAGATCAAATTCGAAAAGCATGTGTAAAATTGTAATAGAAACAACTTTTTCAAGTGAACTTTTTCGATATTCGAACAAATAAGCTTACTTTCAGCGATTAATTTGAAAAAATGTCACTTTTGACATGTAACGAAAGTCACGTGACCCCGATTGAGTAGGCCATTCTCCATCTTTTTTGGAGCAAAACTCAACGTCCAACTCGAATTCCAGAATAAGTCATTAATAAAAGTTTTTCCCATATGATCCCGACTTTATGAATGACACTGTATAGGTGATGAGCATGTCTCAGTTTTGTCAATTTTTGTGACATTATTCGAATTTAATCTTTTTTCATTTCCATAACTACTATTATAATGGGCGAGTGGACTTTTAATGTATTGGCATTCAATTACTCGCCACTGTGTCGTTAAGGAACTAAATTAATTTTTGCAACATTTCTCATGTTTTTTTTTTATGTAAATAATGAGTCTATGCCTTATTCAATAATGTTGAATTTGGCGATACACGAATAAATGGTGACGTCAGTTTTTATCCTGTTCGGTTTTGGTCAGGTATTCTTTCATTTCCACTCATGAAGCAAGGTTGTCAAGTTACCAATTATAATCGAGTTATCAAAAAGATGTCAGAGTCCTGTCGTTGAATAAAACATAATAGGAGGAACCCATGATGTTATAGTTCATTCTCGACTTTTTCGAGCAACCAGCATGTCCAAATATGTCTTATTCTCCATAACAAAATATCATGTGAATGTTGGAGACTTGGCAACATTGTGCTGAATGCTGAGAACTGACAAGACCACTCCCCACAAGTCGTGCGCCGTGATTGTCACGTTCACCAATACAAATGTCCTCTTGTGTGAATTAATGTTATTATAATTCACACAAATTCATTGTAAGCAATAAGCCACAAATCATAAGGAAACATTTTGAAACAATTGAACTTTTATTGCTAATTAGGAGTATTACCAATACCGTAGAATTGGTTGACAGGGGCGATTTTAAGATTCAATTGACCGTAGTTGAAAAACTTTAAAACTTTGAAAAATACTGTATCATGCCAAATACTTGGGACTACAAGTTAGGATGGAATTTGGTGCAAAAAAATCAACCCGTTTTGGTATAGAAAAAACATGCTGTCCCAAGTCACCCATAACACTTGGATCACGTCATTATTTCGCATGTTTTTCGTCAAGAAACGTTTCATCAAGGTGTCTTGGGACGCAAAAAAGATTAAAAAAATATATTTTCAAATTGGAACAAAATTGAATGTTTTTTGGGGATTCTAGGATGATTTGATGATAGGGCACAATAATATAACTGTGAATTCAATATATCATTCAAATGAACTGAACGAAGGCGTCTGTTGAATGCGAAAAACAAAAAATAAACTCAATTTATTACCAAAAACTAAATATTATAGTGATTAGAAAACATTTTTTTAGAGCGATTCAATTAAAAACCATGCCTCTTTTCCTTAATCTTTGTGGAGGTGACAATTTCATTATGAACTCTGACCAACTTTCGCAAGGGTCTGACGTAATAAACTGGGGAACATGTCCTTTTTTACCAACCGATAGATGGTAAAACATGATTTATAATATTATGTAATTTGTCCTAATTCACACCAATGTCCCAAGCAACCCAATTCCACAGTACTCAATTAAGATTTTATGAATTATCGAATAACTAATATTTCTGTTCCCAATCGTATATCAGTTTGACAGATGAATAATCCGACCGCGAAGTGGCAGGAATATTATGTTAAACTGACACGATTTGTAATTGTGCAGGAAGTTTGAGGTGCATATCTTATCGATTTAATGAGAGGAACAAGGAATCGTGATCGTGATTCTAGTGTACTAGATAGTAGAAGAGAGTCAAACTTACGCATGTCTAAAAAATACACTTAGTAAACTTCCAAATCTTTCATGGCCTGCAATGTCCCATACGTGCAAATTTATTCTTGTGCCTTCATCCCATTCAATAGTCTTGATGGCAAAATCTGCTCCAATTGTAATTCTATAATCCGTGGAGAATTCTCCTGAAAAGTAGACCTTATTATAAGAATAAAAGTCAACATAAAACATGATGTTCAAAGTACATTCAATGGTGTCCAATTATCCAAAAGATATAGACACAACATTTATATTAGAATGATCAAAGATTAATCGTAAAGGAACATGTTTCGGGCTCATATAAGCTCAGCCAATAGAACCCTAACAACACAGGGATGTCCTAGGTACGTCCCTTTTTTGTCCAGCGGTACGAGGACATGATTGGGGCATCCAGGGGATGTCCCGCAGTGGTTGTCCAGTGGACATCCTGCCCGGTACATCCCTAGGTTATCCTATTTGTGTCTCTGGAATATCTGAAATCCATTCACATCAGAGTCATTGAATTTCATCAAAATATTGAATTGAATTTTTTTGAAAATGTTTGTTTTTCTTCCGGAAAATAATTGTAATGAAAATGAAGAATATATAGTCTCAGAACTACAGAAATCGTAAATGCATAATGCCCCTTATTTTTAAACACCCAAGAATGATAATAATTATAGCCAAATCCTAAAATAAAGTTGTATTTATTCAGGTTTCTGTAGTTTAGTCCTGTTTATAAATCTGTTTGGTTCATTAATCTTCAGAAGGCATATTAGCCAATGGAGTAAGGTGCGTGCCTGATAAGATAAAGGTCCCGGGTTCAATCCCTACTCGACCTACATTTTTTGCATTTTGTCGAAGGGGTGTCCCTGGAATATCCTTGGGACGTCCTAGGGATATCCTTTCTTCGTACTTGGTATATCCCAGAGACGTACCAGAAGGACATTCCTTATTGGATGATCATAGTACGAGAAAAATTGGCATTGACTTAGGATATAGATGCAAGAATTACTTAGTATCTTATCTAGTTCATTCTACCTACTTTAAAAATGCATTGTTGGTACCTATTCTTGAAGCGGAATGTACGCTGGCGGAACACAGTATAAAAAATGTACCTCACAGGCAGGAAAAATGTCGCGGTATAAAATGCGAATAATATTGATGCGTCCAATATAACTGAGTATAATTTTTATGGTCAAGAAAGAAGAAGAAATATATGGCTAATTTCACTGAAAAAATATAAAACAAGTCTACCTTTCCGATAACCCTGTACGGAGGTCAAGGTTCGACTAGGAACAGCTTACTTTTCCTACCAGGAAATTCCAATGGGTCCATTCCCCTTTTCTTTTACTAACCTATATATTGATTAGTTCTACTAAACTATTCCAAGAATGTGCAATTTATCGATTTTCTAGGAAACAAACTTATTCGACTTAGAATGATGTAGGTACTCATCTACTCATCAGGTGATAATCTCTGACGAAATATAAATCCAAATTCAATTTCATTTGTGACTAAAATATTGAATGGTTGTTAAGGAAATTTTCCGCAAAGAGTTAAATTATCACCAATCTACTAGGTACTTATTTTACTAATAACTTAAAACAATTATTTCCCAGGTATAATATGTTGGCAATAATCTAACTCTGATCAATTACCATATTTTTCGAGGTTGATCTCGTTTCTTTAATCATAACTATAGTATATTCAATAATATTTATCAGTACCTATTTCATGAAGTTTGCTGAGACATTGCGATACACTTTTATGCATTTATTGAAATATAATCTTACCTTCAGTGTATCTTCTTATGATAGACGTTTTTCCTGCAATAAATTGAAAATTAGGTACCTATACTTGATTTCTGAAATATCATAATATGAAGTATCTGTATATATATTCGGGATCATATGATACCTATATATATTCAAATTTATAATTCACATTTTTGATCTATGATTCCATGGAGAAATATCAAATAAATCTATTGTTCTTTTCATAAATGAATACTTACCAACTCCATAGTCACCGATAACAATGATTTTGAAATTCAGTTCTTGTTTGTACAACTTATTATTTTTTATTGTTTCTTGGATTTTTATCAACTCTCCTCTTGTGAAAACATTATTCATATTCATCATAATCACAGACACACAAAAAAGGCCACGAAACTCATTGATGAATGAGATACACAACAGTACAATCGAATTTATTATGCGGAATAACTTTACAAAATCTAATCACGAGATAATCAAGATTATCTTTGTTATATACTTTTTACCTTCGCCGGTGAAACTGACGATTTCGGATTTCCGTGAGGGAATTGATACTGGTTCAAAATTTTACTACTGCTGCCATCTACGTGTGAAATTTATAACATGTCATTCATAGATTTATAGTTAGATTTCTTTCTGACACAAACATCCTGGCTGCATACCTTAGATCATCATCTAAGGAGCATACAATTTTATTCACGACTGTGTATGAAGGAGATCTCTGCTGCACCATGCACATACTTGTACGGTATGCCGTTTGTTTGGTAGCAGGATGTTGAAAGCTTAGTCAAATAATTTTAAGAGGGCGCCACCATGTTCTCATTCCAAGATTTCTTATTCAACGAATTCGAATGTTTCCCGCTAATTTTACCAAAAATAGGCTGGGCTTCGATCACGATCCAACTGAATTTGATTCGTTTAGGTGAAACTTTCGGCTCGTTTATTCCTGCATTAACTTTTATGTATAACAATAAAATGTATTGGAATGTGTATTAATTCTCATATATACCGTGCTTTCACGTTTATCCCCCACATAAGACATAACTCGTGCGATATCGTTATTGATGAGAGGGAGAATAAAGCGAGCCATGCCTCTTCACGCACTCATTCTACGTAGCTGCTAGCCCCGACCACGACCGAATACTTTTCCTACGTAGTGTTTTTCAATGAAAGCACGGTATAGCGAAGGCAACTGTATCTATGGACAGTGCTAATTTTTTACCTGATATTCTGGAATGAGAATTATATATGCTCCCGAAATCTACGTAATGGTTTGTATAAACGAATACCCTACTGAATACTGATTGCAAGTGTTCCTTGTTCATTTACGTATGCCTGAATGCCAGATTTTGAGGTGAAAGCGAATGGGTTTCACGCATCAAATAAGCAGGTATTTTTCCCTGGTCTGAAACCAATGAAACTGGAATTGTCTGAATTTACACTCAAGATTAATATTGTTCTTCACAATAACCACATGCATGTATTGTGATGAGTATGGGTGACAATCCATTGTAACAGAAGACTAGGTACAACGAATGAAAAATACTATTCCTTTTCAAATCAGAAATGGATAATATGGTATTCAAGTTTTTATATCCAATAGTATCATTAGTATTCAATGCTTGGTATTACTATCAGCAATAACCTTTCTTGAAAAAATCACGTGAGATCAATTTTGCTAAAAGTGCATAAAAACTTGGTTTCCTATTTCGGGCCAGGAGCTATTCCACTTCCAGTCAGCTACTTCATGATCTATGAGGCACAGATCCCACCTGTCCTGGAATACTGTTTCCATATTTGGAGTGCAGCACCCAAACATACCCTGAAACTGTTGGATTCTGTCCAAAACAGGGCAATTCGTCTCGGGGGTGATGCCTCGCTCACTAACTCACTTACTTCTCTGGAAAAGTTGGCGACCTGGCTCTATTTTATTGATATTTTCATGGACGATGCTCTTCTGAAATATCAACAATTGTTCCTCCCTTGGCAGTCCCCGCGAGATTAATCCGTCGAGTTGAGGCTTCGCACCCCTTCGTGGTCACTCTGGAAACCTGCAGAACATCTCTTCCCAAACACGACTCGTTCATCCAACGAATGGAGGTGTTCCCCGAGGCATATAACCTTCAGAAATTCAAGAGGAACACCAATTCCTACCTCATTTTCCTTAGTTCTCACGATGTTCACTAAACATTACAGGATATTGTATTGTATTGTATTGTCATCTATATAGTATGATGCAGAAAAATCGTTTCAGTATAGAAGTATGTGAAATATTTATTTCAGAAGATTTTACTCAGCGATAGGCGTAAGAGTGAATACAAATAGACGGGTACAAGGAAAACAACGAATGGATTATTAAAACCAGAACACTATTATTATTTATTTTGCACACATGTCGGAAACATTTCAAAATCCATTCAAATGAAACATTTATTGAATCTCTGTTAACTTTCCTTCGTATCGTTATTATGTTTTCCTCAACTACTGCCTGATGCACTGATCTATATATTCGATGGCACCTCTCAATATTCTCTTCTCGATCGCCCTCATTCGTATTCCCAATACTTTGTTAGCGCCCAACTCTTTATCCTGCAGCAGTTCCAGATCCTCTTCTAAAGTGGTCTTGTAAATGCCCAACAGCAATTTGAGCCTCGCCTGCAAGAAAGTCCACGATTTCTTTTCCAAAGTCGTATCGAGGGCGCATTCTAAGTATCGCAAATCGTCGCTTCGGTCGCTTTCCAACCAATGCAGGAGTTGTTCTGTTAGGAAAAAAAAAATGCGTATTGAAATGGATATTGAGATAGTTATCCATGTACTAAGGACGAAAAACTGTCTATTGAAGTTGAGTCTGCAAATTGATAGCCGAGGCCCTAGTCGAGGCTAGCAATCAGACGCGGCATTAGACAGTTTTTCGCCACTTATATCCACATCACGGTCCTATTCACACGTGAAATCTATCGGATTTCCTGAATAATCAATTTGACAACAGCAAATGACAGTTGTTGTCAACTCACTCTCCGCGCGGACCAGAGTTGCCAGTTCGAGTTTTATTTCATCAGTAAATATCTTGTCGAAAATTCAGATGCTATATGAATTCCAAGAAAAGATAATGAAATAAACCTATGAAGTCGAAACTTTATGTACTTTTAGTAAACAGAAAAGTAACGACCTATTTCCAACAAAATAGAAACAAACAAAACGAACATTGTCATGAAGAAATAATCATATTCCTAATTTTTTATTTGAAAATACTCACAAATATCACAAATTACAGTTACATAGGTACTTTCAAGATTTGAGTATATAAAAAACAGAAACGGATAGTAGAAATGAACAACAAAAATACAAAACAAATAAAAAAAATCAGACGTAAGACACAAACTGATATAACAGAGGCATATAAAGAATTGAATTTGATCTGAATCACATAATGTATTGTCCTTTTTTGGTTTATACATATCATTAGTACCTATATATGTAAATATATTACTAGTTTGGAAAAATCAATTACAGAGCAATTAATAAGTGTATGTGAATAACTAGAGATAAATGATGATATAGGTAATTACTATAATAAATAAGTGTCAAAGTATGTTTCAGTAGGTTATTATGAAATGTTTCAGTAGCTCAGTAGATCAATATGCAAATCAGGAGATCTACTGAAAATTCTGAAGAACTGGCAACCCTGCAGCGGATTAAAAGTGTTTGGGGACGAGAAGCTAGTTTCTGCGGACGAAAAGTACTTTCCTTCGTTAATAGTCGTTTTTTCGTTCGGAAATTAGAACCGTAAAATGTGACTAGAGGTCAACGAAAAAATATTCTTCCTACGACCACCTATGAAAGCATGATATAGCACACTGTGTAGTAGCTTCGAAAGTATTTCATATCACCAAAGCAATGCGAAAGTAAAAATGAGCAGTGTGGCAATATTCCCGCACGCTCACGTGTTCTTTGTTTGGTCCACATGATGTATGGATGATTATAATACTCAAATATTATTATAATAATACTTGCTATCGATGTATATACATTCATTTTCGTTGGTCTCACACACAGTACTAAATATTCAGTTAATGTTGAGCTAATGGTAGGTTAATGTGCCCTAATTTTTTGATTGGTGCCATATTCGAAAGTATACGTCGAGCTTCCTCAGGATTCGAAATATATATTTATTTGCACTTATTTCGATGCCACCCTGTATTAGATTCAATTAAAATTGTGAAATAGAACCGCACTTTGGTGAAAATGTAAACCCACCTTCGTCCATGTTGAAAATTCTCAAGAACGCCAATAATGTTCCGTCTACTGGATCAGACCCTTTCTTGATGAAGAAGTCGCCAGAAGTAGCTATGCCTAATCTGTTGAGCAGGTCAGTCCTTTTTTCTTGGAGTGGATCCTGTTTACTGATACCAAGTCTTATCCAAATGCCATCGTGAGTATTCTCGTCATAAATGAATCTGTATTAAGACATTTGAGATAATAAGATGTACTGGGTGTTTGAAAACTCAACCCTTTGGAGGACTGTGAAACTCCAGCTCATGACTGACCAGAACATCACGATATGACCTTGGTATCTAGTGAAATATTGATAATTTTGGAGATTTTGGCACTTTTATGAATTTCGTGAAAATCGAAACCTTTGATCAATATTTCGAGTTCGCAAAGGTACAAAACTTCATAGTTTAAGATTCTATTTCTTGTGATGCAACCCTTCAATTGATAACAATCCGAAATACAAATATTGCCATACCTTTGAAGAAAAAAACGTGTTTGTTCGACTCTTCATACTGTAAAGAAAATCACCATGTGAGTTATTTCAAGAAATTGGAGAATACTTTGTTTTACTAGGCAGAAAAGCACAAGATTTAATGCCGGGTCTGGCGTTTCATAGCCAAAAAAAGGCGTAGCCGAGGCTAGGAAACCAGCCAAGGCAGAAAACCTGCTTGTCTGTCATGTGAAACATATAATTTTTTCTCCAAATTCGTTCCAATTTCACGCAAAGTCAAAATAATTCATCATTTCGTGTTCACCCAAAGTCATTTTCAATTTTGATTACCAATTTTATTAAAATTTTTACTTGGAACGTTGCATAGCAACAACCATTTTTTGCTTAGGCAGAGAAAATACACTTGTTTTGTCTATTGAGTGTCATAGAGAAGCCACTTTCTATGTTTTGTTTCATCTCTTAGAGCGCACGAAAAGAAATTCCTATCTTCGAAAAAAGATAATGCTATATAGGTTCGATTTTCACGAAATTCGTGAAAGTGTCAATATCTCCAAAACTATCAAAATTTTACTAATGTCATATTGTGATATTCGGGTCAGTCATGAGCTGGACTATCAGCTCTGCAAAGGATGTCGTTGTGTTTTGAGACACCCTAATACTAAATGCAAAAACTAACAAACAAACAAATATTAGGAGAATCTCAGCATTTGTGGAGTTTTAATATTTATTATATATATATATATAAATTTTTGGCGGAAATCTATTCGAAAAGGACCAGCGGCAGAAAAAACATGAAATAGCAGATGATGGGTAGTAATACTCATTCCCAAATTCAATTTTCCTTCATTATACGAAATATAAGATGGATATGGGGGTATGCTTGTTCTAAGTTCGACTACACGCCGAACACTGATGAACCAGCACTAGCACATGTCTGTGATAGACAGCTAGTGACGTAAGTACATTCCACTGAGCAGTAGCGTATCTAATTGCTAGACGCCAACACAATCATTCTGAGATTAGGACGCTCTCGGCCGAACAAGCTCGGTTTAATCCTGACTAGATTTCAAGTCCTCCAGAGCTCGCTCGATCTCGCCAGAGAGCACAATTGTTAACCCACCTGAGCCAGAAGGCCTAGGTGCAAACCCACCTAGCCACCATGTCTAGGTGTCAACCCACCCCGCCAGAAAGCCTAGGTGTCAACTCACCTTTAACCAGACCTAGGTGTCAACCCACCTTAGCTTATGATTACATTTCAATAAACACGAGCATTTTATCACGAAATAGGTATAAGATGGACATGGAGTATGCTTGTTCTAAGTTCGACTATATACACGCCGAACACTGATTAACCAGCACTTGCACTTGTCTGTGATAGCCAGCTTCTGATGTGAGTACATTTCACTGAGCAGTAGCGTATCTGATTGCTAGACGCCAACAGGTGCGATTTGAAATAATTGAGTTTTCGGCAATTTTATTAATGTGACATTCTGACATTTGAAAAGCGCCTGCGCCCATCAAGCACAAAATTGGACCATCAGGAGTTAACCAGGACTTCTAGCTAACTGCCCTACAAATTTAGTAGTTTAATTCTGAATGGTTCGCTATAGATACAAAAAATGTTGGAACCGTGTGAAAAAATGTAGGTTTATATTTGAAATAAGAAAGTAGGTGCCGACTTTTGGCACACTCTGTATAGCTGGAGGACTGAAAATATTTCAGGTAGATTAGAAATGGTCGATTAAAATAGCATGGAGTTGCGAAAATTCTAATGTGTGGCCTGCATAAACCATCCTGTATATCTTTATTATCTCTGGGCACTGCGGATTTTATAATCCTACAATAATTAGGGAGGATCGGGGGTGATGGTGTTTCAAATTTTTGCATGCTATTAATATCTACAAGAACAATTTCCCGAAATCATAATATTTGATGAATTTATTGTCTTACCCATTATGTATGAAGAGATCAGCATTGGTACGTGCTCCATAAAATATGAAAAACTGTTCACCTGGTTTGAAGTCCTTCAAAGCGAGACATTCGCTGCGTTGTAACTCTGGGTTATAGTCCGTTGATATCTGAATATAATCAAGTAGATATTTTTTTCGCTTTTGAAAAATTGGTTTGATAATAAAGTTGGAATTTCTAGTTGAAGGTTATGTGAGATTTACTCTTGCTTACCGTTCCATTAGTATGATTACACATATCCCAAAGCGGTATGAGAGCATTTATCATATTTTCCCCATCCTCTGAAGGTATGGTGTTCTGTCTCGTCATAACAGTCGATACAGCCCAGCTGAAAAATGCATAAATCTCTAAAATTCCATCCACACTTTTATACTTGTAGCACATTGAAATTCACGAAGCGACGATTGTTATTCGAAAAACATGTAATTCGCATCAGTCTATTCAAATTCAGATAACATAAGACGAAATCCATATATTAGTCGATCGACAATTAGAAATCAATAATTATAATTCTGAGAATGTCATTTGTAATTCAGCATATAAGTACGTGAATTGTGGTTCATCTATGATTCAGATTGCATCAATGGGTTGAGTCAGAACATTTTAGAATCATCATGTTTCAAATTCAACCATGTTTCACATTTATACGAGATGTTTTTGAAATAAGTAGATATGTTCAGCACAGTCCAACGAGTATTCCCATGATATCAGATTTTTTCTAATCCTTTTAATTAACGATAAATTTCATCCCGAAAATTGAACAAAAAAGAGAAAAAATATCAAGTATTCCCGCGACTTTGAAACAATTGAAATGATTGTACTCCGCGTTGAATTTGAACAGAGGTGACGTCAGAATTGCTACAGTGTAGAACTTTGGGTGGTCTAACGCCAAATTTTATTTTGATCCCTATAGATTATTGTTATTGGTGCCATTCGATAGTATTCGTCGAGCTTTCTCTGGGTTTGAAATATTTGCACTTATTTCAATGCCACCCTGTATAGGAACCATCTGATTGAAAAAAAAACTTCAGAACAATTCGAAATATGTAAACTACAGAATTATCACAAAAATAGATTAAATTACAAAATACAAGAACCTATTCTACTGTATAACGATTATAAATATTTTTCATACTTATATATACTTTCTGAATTTTATTCGGTCAATCTGAATTGTAATTGACGCTTTGATAATTAATCACACATGATAATTTCTGACAGTTGGAAAAAGTGTACTCATAGTGTTTTTGAAAAGCCGATTAATTTGTTAAACAAATGCAAATTTGTTTAATTCAATTATATTTAACTATTGAGAATGAAGTGATGGTAGAATCGAACTGTTTTCAAGATATACTTTTATTATGGAATTTTATTCCATCATAGTTTTCCACACTGTATATAGAAAAACAATAGAACAATATAACTAGTGATAACTCGACATCTTCATTAGCGTTCTAATTCTAACTTAATTTCTTTTTTAATAATACACTGTTAGTGCCACCAACTAACAGGGAAAGTGAATAGTTTCAATTGTTTTGTATTTATTAAAAATGTTGGAATATTTCGTGTTTAGCATGAAAGCATGAGAAATTATTTAAACGACACGAAATCTGAGAAATCATTTTAGTCCAAGAGCCGCTTGCAAATTTCGACCGTCATCTGATAACGAAATGAAATATATCCCAAAGGCATTATTATATTAATTTCACTAACAAGTGCAAAAAAGTCACTTTACGCAGGTGTAAGCTACACTAATTTTCCTATTATCCTTTTTTTCGCACTCACTTGAGCGTTGAAAGTTTTTCCGCACTAGTACGGAAAAGTGACTCTAAAACACTAAAATGAGTGCATAAAATTTGAGTTTTCCGCACGCTAGTAGAAATCATTGTATTTCATCGAACGGCACCTGTGCCAATCAATATCCTGAGCAGAATAATTGAAAACTATCACTTTTTCCTGTGCAATAATTTGCACTTGATCACGAGATTTGATAACGAAATAAGAAATTTTATATCTCAAACACTACCTGAACTACGACTCCTTGATCAAATCGAGTTGAAACAAAAAGCAAATGAAAGAGGATAATTCCAAACGTGCCAGGAGTCAAACTGATTTAAGTTAGTGGCAGAGCGTGAATATTTCCGAGAATATTTCGCTCCCTGTCGAAAGATAATATCCGATGGACCAGTGTAAAACTCAACATGTTCATTTGAATACTTGTAGTGCGATCACAACATGAGTTTTACACTGTTCCATCGGATATTATCTTTCGACAGGGGCGAAACATTCTTGGCAATATTGGCGTTCTGCTATTAACTTAGATCAGTTTGAATCGCGGCACGTTTGGATATACACAAAAGGAACATTAGCCTCTTTTATTTGCTTTTTGTTTCAACTTTTTATCACATGAAGAGAGCCTGTCTGGAATAATGGCAGCAACTGAGTGGCACAGAAAGTTTTATCATTCGATTGGAATCACGAAATTGAGTGCGAATTACCGCACAAAGAAGTTCAATTTTTCAAACAATTTGCTCAGGATAGTGATTTGCAGCCGGCTCTCCTACCATTTACTTATCACGCGATTTGTAAAGTGAATTAGATATTTAGATATTCATTATCACAAAGATTCTATCAGAGAATTTCATTGATAATGATGACTGTTTCACTCATCACATAATCTGACCAATCACAAGCCAGATACAACGTGTGCTTATCCCGAAAACATTAGCTGTCTTTCAATTCTGATCGGTCTATTAGCGTTGATTTTTTCAACGATGTAACCATGGATAGCGAAGAAAAATCTGGATGAAATAATGGATAGCCATTGTCGATCTAAATGAAAACTTAGTAAGCGACCTAGTGCGAGGAGGTAGGTATAGCTCTCGCCAACTAACAACCTAACTAGGTTGTCATCTAGAACGACAATGGAATAGCGAAGCAAATTCTGTCAGTTTGGTATAAAATAGTTATGGCTGTACTTGTCAGAATGAATCACTCATTCATGATAGATGCTTTTTTATACTTCGTGAACGTGAAATAGTCTAGCAAACTACCACTCTCATTATTCTGTATTTCATTGTTAAGTCAATTTTGTGAACAATGAAGCGACAGAATTATCTCGAATATTCAGAACATCGTGATTACTTATGATGATAATATAAATAATAAAAATATAATTTGCTCATTTTCACAGATTTGAGCATTTAGAATACGGTTTCTCTGTAAGGCGAGAGGTCAGTACAAAACGTTGACACAAAATACTGAAGCTAGAATACTGGGTGACACAGGTTATCGGGCCACCTCTGTAACTCCTGCATTCCTAGACGGATTTTTCTGACATTTGGTACAGTTGTATCTATATCTGTACCAAATTTCAGAAGAATCTACGATTGAAGAAGTTTCATGAGTGGTTTGATACCCTGTGTTGCCCGGTATAAAAATTGAGCCCAATTTACCTCATTCCAAAAGTTGATAGTTCTGAGATAACAGATGTTGGAATCGTGAAACCCATAACTCTTTCATGCTTTGGTATATTGAATTTCTTATTTCCCTTCATATTTCATCATTTTGTCAAAAAAGGCATATTTAGTGGGTGACCTACCAGCAGCTAGGAAGAGAAGATAAAAAAAGAAAAATATAGAATCAGCTTGCATTCTTCTGAACGGAGGTAGTAACATTGTTTCCTATTCAGTTGAGATGTTGATATAGATGTGACATGGAACATAGTGTTCACTCCTAGAATCTGAATATGAAAATGGTAAATTGGAAATCAATTAAATCAACACCCTGTAACTCACATCTTAATCTGAATATTTTTTGTCTCTGGGAAGCGTCTAAGTAAAGAAAAAATCATTCTCGAGAATCATTTCGCATTTTCATGTTGAAAAAAGAAAAGTTCAATGATAAGTACATTTTTATATTTTCTCAATAGGTACTCCTTCATAGATGGCTGCAAATTTCGATAACGAAAATGATATATGTCCCAAATGCATGCAAAAACATTGTATTTTATCGAGCTGCACCTGGCAGAACGTATATTTCCGAGAATATTTCGCCCCTCTCTAAGATAATATCCGATGGACCAGTGTGAAACTGTCCATCGGATATTACCTTTCGCCAGGGCGGAATATTCTCGGAAATGATGACGCTCTGCCACTAACTTAGATCAGTTTTAGTCGTCCAGGGGCGCAACTAGCTCGGACATTTCGGGGGGGGGCTACTGCCCCATGTTATCAGAAGGAATGATTTAGTGAGTCTGAAATATCACAAGGAACTACTACAGAATAATAATTTTGATAAACCAAAGATAGCTTAATATAATCAACAAACTATATAAAAATGAAATGATTAATTACTAAAACTAACCTAACTAACGTGACAAATTTATTTTTCTTTCTTTTGCCGCATATCTATCCACTGCAGTATTAAGATCAATATAGATGTCTTTTTCTATAAATAATAGACCAAGTGACGAGAATCTTTCTTGGCCCATTGAAAATCGTAACCAATTCAAAATTAACCTCATTATGGAGAATGACCTTCCACACGTTGCCGAAGATATTGGCATTGTTATTGCTACTTGAAAAAGCACATAAAATGATGGAAATACTTCTACCTGAGTTCATTTTTGAGAGTGTCATATTGTGCATCCTGACCTTTTTTTCTAAACTATTTTTCAGAACTGTCATTTCAGCCGAAACTTCAGTCCACTACTTGACCTGTCAGGCTGATCAAATTCACAATAGCTGCGTTCGTTATTTTTTCAGAAGCATTATCAGGCAACCAATAAAACTTGAAATACAATTTAGGAATGAAATACGATATATCGAAGACTGGAACATTTGGCACGATAATACACTACACTGTTTTACCACTAACCAAACCGATTTTTTTTTAAACGCCTCGACACGTGTTTCGCTAACTATGTTAGCATCTTCAGGAGAAGATTAAAACTCAGTGAAATACGAATAAAAGGTAAATAAAGAACTAGGGTAGATATGTAGATATCGTTAGTTAATGATTTAGTGATTTATTCTGGGAGGGGGGGGCGAATTAACGGGGGCTTAGTCCCCCCTAATTGCGCCACTGGTCACGACACGTTTGAATATTCGCAAAGGAGATATTTTCCTTTTTCATTAGCTTCTTGTTTCAACTCGTTATCACATGACGAAAGTATATGCGGGATGCATTTAAACATTCCGGTATAGGATTCGGCACCTGCTTAAATTCTATTGGCGGATTTTGATTTGTCTGACCAATTAAAGGCGAAGTGCCGAAATCCGTACCAGAATGTTGAGCGGTGCTGAAAAGCAGGTCGGAATGTTGCCCTGCATTTTGCGCGGTTTTTGTTTACATTTACCCTCGCATTTACCTAACCTGCGTATTTTTTGATCATACCGTCGTTCCCACATGCTAACAACAAACCTGCAATCTTGTTATTATAGTTAAGTGCAATCATCAATTAGTGAAGTATGCCATAAATCACTAATTATGGAAAGATTAATAAAAGTTTCAGAAAATTTGTATAGGGGCAATATGAAGAATGAAACAGAGAAGTTGTGCAATGGATGAATGATTATGAAGCTCAGTCGTTTACATCATGGCGTTTCAAATCAGGCCCTACAAATATTAAAAGATTCTTGTACAGGTAACAATTTTATGTTTTTTAAATATTTTTTTATTTGCTCATGAAATGTATTCGAAGAAGACGCAGTTTGGCAGGTAACGTGGCGAGAAATCAACCAAACGCTAAGTCCCATCCCATGGAATAGGACATAAACAGACATTAAGTGTTCTAATGATTGTTATTTCGAATTTATTATCTCATTTTATTACATATAATCATTCATTTTAAACTTTTATACCAAATAATCATCATGAATATAAATGAAAATTTCTAAAGTTATTGAAAAATGCGTTGATTACACCTTATCTCGAGCTTTCATTTCATCAACATTCCGGCCTGTGTTTCAGCACCGCTCAACATTCTGGTACGAATTTTGGCATTCCGCGTTCAATTGGTCAGATAAATCAAAATCGGCCAATAGAATTTAAGCAGGTGCCGAATCCTATACCGGAATGTTTAAATGCGTCCGGAATAATGGAAACAAATAAATCGCTGTGCCGTGTGAGGATGTGGCTCAGAGATCTACCATTGTATTGGAATCGGATGGCACAATGATCATCTCGTTATCAAATCGCGAAATTGAGTGCAAATTACCGCACAGGAAAGTGCAATTTTTCTATCATTTAGGTCGGGATAGTGATTGACACAGGTGCCGTTCCATAAAATACTATGTTTTTACATGCCTTTGAAACATATAACATTTCGTTACACAAGCACTGGAAGTATCAATGACTTTTGCAATGTTGCCGGACGATCAATAATAGTAGTATGTAGTAGTATGGTGGAAGTGCAATTTGTTTTGAAAATGTTCAAAACAATGTGTTATCGTGTCATTATGTCTCATAGAAACACCCTGTATATCAACCTCAATTCTGTTTCAGCGTTTTGTACTGACGACCTTTTCGAGATTTTGAAAATATTATGTTATAATATTCAACAATAACCTTTACATCAATCAAGCAGAGACAAAACATCGGATTATCAAGTAGGTATATCGAATACACCTATCCACAAACGGTAAGTACTTATAACACTACATAAGGATAATAACATTTCATGACTGTCTCATCTCATGAATAAATTCGCACATGAAATCTCCAATGAAAAAGAAAGTCCTCACGAAAGTGAAATTCATTGTTTATTCCGAAAGAAACGGTGGATGTGTAAGGCCGTCTGCTGTTATTGTAATTCAAATAAGCTCTTTTACATATTAACACATTCATTCCGAAAATACTTTTAGAATAGAGAAGAGAAAGATTATGAAATTGTACAAAATATCCAATTTAGCAATTACCAATTGCTCGAAGCTCCACTCAGGCACTGGTGGAGCTAGAGGCATCTCGGCCCCGCAAAAATAAAAAATAGGCCTTTCAGATAAAACTCATGTAGGTATTTGGATTGTATTAAAATTAAAGAAATAAAGAAAACATTCATAATTTCCTACCGACTTCATAACAATATTGCAGGACTATGATAATATAAGTGTCGAATTGATATATTACATTACTCGTGGGGAAATTGACATATTTCGCACGAGTGATATTATTACAAAATGTAACGAGTGCATGGAATACACTTTTCAACGAGTTTGTACACTATTTTTCCTACAAACATAAATATATAAATAATATGAAACACAAAATACAAATTTCCAACAATTAATCGTTTTTAATACAACTTATTATTCGGTGTACTATATAAAGTAACAAGTGTTATAAACGTCATTTTGGTAACGAGTATTTTGTAATTTTGTGCACGAGCGGAGCGAGGTTTGGAGAAATTCATTTTACTAGACAGCAAAGTATTAGATTGACTGCCGTGTGAAAGATAATATATAATTTTTCCTCTAGATGTTTTAAAACCAATTTTGTGTATTTTTTCACTGAAAACTCCATCATTTTGTGTTCACCCAATGTCAGTTTCAACTTTGCTTATATCAATTTCATTCTGGAACCTTGCAAAGCAACACACTTTTCCTGCCTAGGCAGAGAAAGTACACCTTACCTGCCTGCTGTCAGAGAAAACCCACTTTCTATGCCGCATGGAGAAAAAAAATGACATGTCTCACATGGCAGAAAAGAAGATTGAATGCCCTGGCTGGTTTCTATGCCTTGGCTATGAAAAGCCAACCGAGGCATTAAATCTTGTGCTTTTCTGCCTCGTAAAACAATAAAACAAATAACTATAGTTGTCTTGTCAAAAAATATTGATTGAAAGTATTCCCAAGAACTTCCAAAAGTTCAAAAAACAATCCAATACCTACCTCCTCTCCTTATCTTCCCTAGGTACGTACGATGTTCTTCGAACATTATAGGAATTTCCTATTCTGCACTCTAACAGATAAAAAAATATCTAATTCGAGTATTCACTCGAATTTGCTGTGCATTTCTCTACAGAATCCTTTAGAAGGATCCACACAGTTAGATTGTAACAAAAATAGTAGATGTGGGCGTAATTAATTTTTGAAAGCATGAACATTGGTTATGCAAATGAACTTCAATACTTTCGATTTTATTCCATCTGACCATCTGATGAAACAATAAATCAGTTATCAGCTATACAACATTCATGAATAAAAATGTGAAACAGTGAAAAGTAGGTACATATCTACCATCTACAAGACTTCATGACACACCATATGTTCAATGAAGGAGAATTTTTATTTATCCTTTGGAGACAATTTATCGATGCTAATTTATTGATAGTATTTAGAGTATTTATGATCATTATAATCATCAACAAATAGTCCATGGGCACTGTGGGCAGCAGCAAATAATAAAGCTGGAACCAAACGTTATATTTCAATTTAATTCCTTCTAAAAATTTCATTTTTTCTCAAACGATATATATTATAATTGTTCGCAAATTCAGGACTTTGGTAGAAATACTTTAATATTGGTATATGACAACTATGAAATATTGTCATAATAACATTACCTATAGATTTAAAAATATACAGTTTTGTGTATGAGATGAGTTTCGGACCTCGACTCTGCGGTTCTTTCATTTACTAGCAACTGGCCTTCAGCGATTTACTGAGGAATTTTTTTAAATATCAATATCAACACAGTTGTTCTATGAGAAAATCGTTCCAAATAGCAGAATGAGTGAATTTTGTGACGGTGCCACAGAATTTTCACAGGATGCCGCCAACGCCAACACTGCACTCAACTCATACAGCTGATGATGTATTGGTCCAAATTGTTGAAACGGTCCTTGGACTGCGCAGAATCAGGTGCGCATCAAATTCATTCCGAAACAAGTCTGCGATAGTTTTGAAACCAGATAAACGAAAACGATCTTCACGTGAATCGAGGGCAAATCTAGGTTGGGGTTATGTTGATGTTATCATAAAATGAGGCACATGAGAAAGCTTAGAGGCACAGACCACAGAGGTTGATGCATACACGCATGCGCATCCAAAACTATCCACGACAGTCATGGGCAGTTCTAGCCCAGAGGCTCGTACTGCTTTGTACCGATTCGAAACTATTCCAAATTAGTTCGTATGAAACTAAAACACATGATCGGTGGAATATGAAACAGTCCTTACCACTGCGCATGCTTCTGATGGTTTCGGACTGTGAATTTTGTGAACACGAACAAAGCTAATATGTCAGAAGATACATTTCCCAGAACCCTGAACGAACGAACATTCGAATTGTTGACAGGATGCAGAATTATAACAATATATCTGATGTACAAACATACAAACTTACATACCTACTACCTAGCTAATAAAAGCATGGTAATAATGAGAAGTTTTGGGATAATTCCATCATAATAATCGTGGAGGGCACCGAAACGTGAATATTTAACAATTGAACATGAAACACGACTATTTTGCGAGAAATTATAAATATGTTGATTGAGATAGGTATGAAGCAATTGGATACAAGTCGATAAATTCGCGGAAGAAACTCGATACTCATTAAAGAGAAATTCTATTGTATTGCATAGTCAAACAACGACCTCCAAGAAGCATTAGCGATGTCCTTTGAAGCGAACGCATCCCTTGGCCCAAAAAGGTACAATTATTATTGTTTTCCTATAAAGGAGATCGTTATCGCCCCAGTCTGAAGTCGGATTATGTTTCGCACTCAATAAGAAAAAGGCAAGGCTGGAATGCATATTATAGTTAATAATCGATTCATTTATCTTTTTTCTGGACATTTCAAGATTTGAATTCCCTTTTTATCATCTGATGAAACTTCTCACCCTCAATATCTTCCTTTCAGTAAATACTATGAAAAATCGAAAAGGCAGGTCGATTTTCTTTTCAGGGGGGACACTCAAAATTATTTGTTCTAGCTCTTCTGGTTCCACCTCCTAGGAGGGGTAGATGGTACCCTTAGGATCTCAAATGGCACATCATTTTGAAGGGCGTTTAATTCTATTCCCAATTTTTGATGAGCAGTTTTCGAAAAATAACTGAACTTAAAGAAATAAATAGAACTAGCCTGCAGTGAGATATATGGTTTCCAGGCATGTTAGAATTATTTCTGTCTAGAACGGCATTTTTCGTAAATTGCTCATCAAAAAATAAAAAAAAGGGTACTGTTGGAAAGAGAATTGAACGCCTTTCAAAATAATGTGCATATTGACCCCCCCTTTTTCATATCATATGATGTTCTAAGAGTTACATCCACCCCTTCTAGGGGGTTGAACCAAAAGGACTGAAGATTCATTTTAATTGTCTTCCTTGAAAATGAAATTGACGTGTTTTTTCGATATTTCATATAATTTACTGGGAGGAAAATATCAAGGGTGGAAAGTTGTCCAATTGATATGACATTTTTCGGAAAATGTTCAACATGCAATGATAAACTAGGGTGCCATTGGAAAAAGAATTGAACGCCCTTCAAAATGGTGTGTCATTTGACCCCCTCTTCCCATTTGAGATTCTGAGGGTAACATCTACCCCTCCTAGGGGGTTGAACCAAGAGGGCTAAAACTTATCATTTCAAGTGTCCTCTGTGAAAATAAAATCGACCTTTTTTCCATTGTTTATATCATTCACTGGAAGTTGGAACTAAATCAAAATCTCGTTTCAAGCCCATTGACTACTTTATTGCAGCAGCCCAGCAGCGGCAGATAAAGTGAAAGTATGGTAGTAAAAATATCACCGCGAACGACATTTTCAATATGTTGATTCTCCATTGGGGTCGTCGATTTTCGATGTATTGTAAATGTGTGATATTATTGATAGATAAATAAATTTCATTTTCGTTGAAACGGGAACACTAGGGTTCAATACGAAATGGTTATCAATTCGATCTATGTAATATGATAATCAGAAAATGTAATTTTCGAAACACAACAGAAGCAGGAACTGAGGTGAAAAATCCATGTAGAATTTGCTTCGAGATTGAAATCTACAAATCCAAGTCTACTTATATTTTGTCTTGGCGTGTATATGCCGTTCCTGTAATTCCAGTAATGGAGTTTGTGAGAATCGTTATAGTAAAGGGTGTCTTTACAAGAGTGCCGCATTCAAATTTGCCGCCATTTTTTTAATACGAATTGTACGGTGATATTTTTCGACAGTTGTCACGTACCGACCACGCGATTTATGCATATAGAGAAGTATTCAAATGAACAACGTTTAATTATAATAAAAACACATTTACAAAAATGGTGAAAGTTTTGCGAAAACAGTCCTCCAATTACGTCAAGTTTTCGGTCGCAATATAAGGCGCCAAATGAATCGATAGTGAGTTGAATTACAAAATTTGAGACTAAATTCACGCTGCTGGACTCAGAGTTTGTAATTAAACGCCTCAGTGTCGATTAATTTGGCACATTATTGCGACCGAAAACTTAGCATTATTGGCGAACTGTATTTGCAAAAAGCTCACCAATTTTGTAATGTGTTTTTAGAATAATTAAACGTTGTTTGTTCGAATAGTTCTCCATATCCTCAGAACACGTGGTTTGTACGTGACAACTGTAAAAAAATCACCGTACCGTAGGAATTAACAAAATGGCGGCAAATATAAACCCGGCGCTCTTTTTGGGACGCCGTATATTATATAGTGTATCACATTGATGCATGATGCATCATTCGACATATCTTGTAAAACGCATATTACGCACGGAGTGAAGAATAGTATATTACATAATATCGAGGTGAGGAGTGATTCATTCTTGTCGTGAGATTGGTAAAAAAATTTAATCTTGTCAAAAATTTCAAATTTCTTGATTTATTTTCAAATTAACTTCATCAAAATGGTTTGGTGTACCATGATAATGTTTGATCCGGTATACCCATCGTAATAAACCTTTTTATACAAATCTTTACGAGAATACGCCATTTTCTAATATAATACCTTCAGCAAAAATGCGATTTCCCTTGCTAGATATTGATCAGAATTCTGAATCTTGAACCACCCTGTATCTGTTCCGATTAAATATCAGTAAATAGTGAATCAGAAGTTGAGATTGGGACATGTGAGCCGTTTTGACCGATCTCGATTTTGAACACCCTATATCTCTGTAGTATTTTTCGATGGACTTCCGAGTGTGATATATCGATAAAATCAGCTCTTCAAGGAGAATCTAAAAATGCGATAAAACACAGGTTGTTCCATTTGAAATACCAATGTTGCTACTACTTTCTAGTAGAAGCGGCAACACTGCATTGTCGAAAATATTTTAAATAAAGAGAGCGTATTCTAAAATATAAGCATGCACATTTTTATGAATTTCTCTCGACTGAATCTCCATATATAGTGTCAGCTCGTCTTGACAAACCCTGTATAGTACTGCTACTACTACTCAACAATTGAATTTTTTTGTGCCAAGCACCGGTTAAAGGGTCAGTTTATTGTAAAAATACCGAAAAATGGTGGAGTCAAATAATATTCAAAAACAGATATAACCTACATCATCAGATGATGTACGCTTTCACAAGGCACAGGACCCTTCACAATATAACCGGTGCTTCGCACAGAAATGTATTCAATAATTTTTCTATTATGTTTATTTCATTCTCACGACTTTTGGTTTGTAAGGATTATAGCCTGATGATGGACACATGACTGTTCGAAACATGTTTCCCCTGAATAAACCCTTCCATCAATACACTCCACTCAGAGAAAAGTATGGACTTCCACATAAGATATATTATTCTATCAGTTCTCGAATTAAATAATGAAAAGTTGATCCGTTTTTCATACCACCGGGTAATTAATGAGCGTATCGATTTGATTTAAAAGTCGAAAGTGATAATAATTATTCGAGATATTTTGTGATATTGTGTGGTACTTCGAATTCGATGTTATATAATGATTCTGTCATGGTCTTATGAAATTTGGACTGCATCCAATTGTTTTTAGACGGGTAGGTATTCGCTGAGCGTGACCATACTATTCAAATTATTTAATTACCTACTTATTGGTTTTGTTGTATAATAATGTATTGTTCAATTAATTTCATGCACTTCAGGGCAAATACATTTTTAACGGAAACAGGAAAAATAAACTAAGAAACTGGTACGCAGCAAGAGGTGGAGCATGTAGCCAAATACATTTTTTGGCACAAAAATAACATGTTTTATTGATTTGGAGTTGAAAAACATTTTGTGGCTTGCTTTTGTTTGTCGATCTCCATCCGCTCCTCTGATTACCATGCATACAAAAATTAATATAACCCTTCAACGCCAATCGTTGCTTGTTATAATAATATAGGTTTTTGATGCAAATATGGATCACCGATTTCCAATGTTTTCTGGGAGTGTTACTTGGGAAAGAAAATAATACATTCTGATTATTTGAATATTACTCAACAGTCCGGAAATGTGGAAATTTAATTTTCACTATCCTCCAGAATAGAATTATTCCAACAAGAAACAGATGAACGCAGAAACCCAGTAAATTTTCTTGTTGGGGTGCATATGAGCCAATAGGCTACATTTCACAAAAAAAAAAAACATCGTGAACAAAGTAAATAGCCCAGCGGTTCGAGTTGGATGATGAACAAATTTGTGGCTTTCTACTCATTTTTTGCTGCCGGCTCTCAATTTTTTTGAACTCATAATTCCATATACAAGATTGCCGAGAACGTCGTGCATGTCTTACCTTATCCCATTGATTATTTTACACAACCACAGAAATTTGAACAATAGTAATTCACGTAACAAGTCCGGAAAATACTGAATGTTACCCTCCGGGCGTTAGCATCTATATAACGCACTTGGTACATAATAGTTATTTACGTGACAAGTGGGATATAGACATTATTAACGCACGCATGTGAGGATTGCACGACGAAGCCGACGTGTTCATATCTTCATAGATCTAATTACACAATTAGATTTATGATATCTTTAAATGTACCTCATTTATATTCCACTTCGGGGACCGGTCAGTTGGACCACGGGTACCTGCATTAATCCTTTTTTGAAAAAGGTCCAGTTAAGCCCACCCTGCAGTTCGACCAGGTTAACATTTTATTTTCTTCTTTCAGTAACGTTCAAACGTTCTAGTAAGCATAATTATCCTTAATAAGTATCTAGTTGATTTAGTTTTTCTACAAACGTCAAAAAATGACAAGGTTCGCGCATTGATAACAAATTGCGATGTGACACTTTTTTGTACGAAATTTTTTCTACAATTATTCACTGTTCATGCTTTTAAAAATGGCTATTATATACCTGTTGCATTTTGCTTGTTACCAAACAAGAACAGCTCAAGTTATTTAAAATTATTTCAACTGTTATTCGAAATTTTGGCTTAGTCACAGAATATCGGTACAAAAACTAGTCAATTTTCTTAAATTATTTTTTTTGGTTCCATTTTCAGACCCTAATGTCGTAGGAAACTTTTTTTTGAAGAAATGCATTCAATAAAGCCTAGTAATCCAAGTCATCGAAATTTTGCAATTATATCGTAGAAACTTATATCTATGAAGGAAGTAGTTGGGCTTGACGAACTACAGATAGTATGTACAGGACCACAAACGCATGTGAATCATTTCATTCTCATTATAATTCTAATTTTTATAGTTCTCACCCAAGTTTATTCAATTTTGTAAATATCTTAATAAACTTTCAAGCAGAAACATATATTAAAATAAATTCCGTAAAATGTTCCACCAAAAAACTAAACAGTGCAACACAGAAAAAAAAGATTTTATTATAGCTAAGATATCAGAATATAGATATGGCCTTTAATCACAAAAAGATTTTGTAAAAATTATGTCTTATTATAATTCACCTCAATAATAAATAATATATGTTAAAAAAATAGTCATTGTTTTAATTCTCGAAGAGCGGTCGTGGTCCAACTGATCGGTGTACTTAAAACAGGTACCTGGCCCGTGGACGAACTGTCCGACTCCCTCCACTTCGACGTACCTACTCATGACAGTTTTCTGATAATTGAAAATACAAGTTGCCTGCGATCATTTTTGTAACCGTAGCAACGGTAAGTATAAACAAAGCCGTTTATAGATGTTAAATTGAATTGTCCGAAAGATATCCAGCAACATCATTAGGTTTCTTGAGTGAAAATGTCTTCAAGTGAAGATGATCTACCCTCCGATATTGAAAATGCGACGACAAGTGTTATTTGAATTTTCTTTGTATTCATTCAATAAACGTTTTATTTTGTTTGAAATTTATTCCTTATCTCATAACCGCACTAGTGCGGTAATAGATTCAAAAAAGAACTAGTACGGTAATTAACGTCATTATGACATTCAAAAAAGTGTCAAATCATAATCATTACTTGACAGTTGTAGATAAGTAACTATTATGAACTTTCAGCATAATATGATAGGCTGTTGGCCATCTTCAAATAACATATTTTTTGTCGAAAAAAGTTTTTTGCGAGAAAAAATAATGAAATTTGGAAACGACCATAGCTCCCTTATCATATGATGATGAGCTTGCGAAATGGTGAACATGGACAATGTGGTCGGTAACTCAACACAAATGAGGTAGAAATGTCTAAAATATGATAGGTAATCCTGACATTATAAACAATAGTACGGCGAGAAGCACCAAAAGGTATTTTGTTAGATATCTGAAAAACTAAGAGGAATTAGAAAAAAAAACTGTAGCTAGAAAACATAGTGATAATTGATTTTGTCGTTCATTGAAATATCGAAATATGGCCAGTGGTGTACTCCAAAAAAGTTACATCAATTTTCAACATAGAGAATGTGAAATATCTATCTTCCTGTATATTACGAATAGGAATACGAATTTTATAGGATTTCGAAATATTCCAGAAAATCTGTAAATAAAATCATTCCTCATCACCCTGTCACAGCTCAACCGTTCGTTTTCCTATAGACTGCTATAGGTAAGTTGATTTCAATCAGTCTATTATGATGTCTAGTTCACCCGGTTGAATTCATGGTACGTTGTTCTGGGACACCTTGTATAACAGCTAAGTGTATTAATGAGGGCGATTAATGATCGAGATATTTAATGTTCGAGATTTTCAATATAAATTATGATGAGTTATACTAATACGTTATATTATCTCTTTGAGAGAAAACTTTGTAATGTTGTTTCTAGATTGATAATTTTTGATTTCAATTCAATAAGGTATTACGTATTAATTCCGACTTGAATTCTCTGTTTGATATATCATGTGCTCACAATCTAAAACTCAACCCTAAGAAATCTATAATAATATTATTTGGGCCTATACATATAAGAAAATTAGAGCTTCTGTTAATAATCTACTGCAAATAAAATAAAAATAAATGAGAACATTCTTCCCATCTTGAATGAGAGCAAAAATCTTGGACTTTGGTTGGATTCAGATATATGAGATTTACAAAACATAATATATCAGCTATTTATGCCAATCATAATATAATGTATTGAGGCAATTATATCCAAACCGAGATATCCTCTCTAAAAATCTAAAGCTTAAACTTTGCGAATCTTTAATCTTCTCTAAACTATCATATTGCGACAGTATGGACCTGCTTTATTACAAAGTGATTCATTTCGCTTACAACGAATTCAAAATTCTTGTCTGAGGTTTTCATACGGAGTACGAAAATATGAGCACATAGGTATCTGCTAAGATGCATGTCTCTGGATGGTTACGGTTAGAACAATCAAGGTATTTGCATTTGTTAACCGAATTTCCAGTCGCAATAAAACCACTCTTGTTATCCCAAAACATAATTCATCTTTCTTCAAACGCAGTTTCTCTTATTCAGCTAGCAAATATTATAATTCACTTCCCATGGAACTTATTAGATCTTTCACTCTCCGTAACTTTGAAGAGATTAAAGCTTGATCTTTCAGCCAGGTAGGTCTAATTATAATCAAAAATCTAGCAATGCCTTTTTGATAATCCTTTGTTTATTCAATTCTCAATATTATGCATTTTTTTATTTTGATTTTTCAATTCTTTCTTTCTATTGTATACTTATAATATATTATATCTAGGTGTTTCTTCGAGGAAATAACGCATCTACATTGTTTCTACACCTTTTAAGATTTAGATTTTAATGAATTACCTTGTTGTTCTTCTTGTTTTATTTTTGCGGTTGAGTTGAGTAACAGCTTTTTGCTGATACTCCCTCTATTCACCATTGCAGATAGGTATAAGGTTTGGCAAAATAATGTATAATATATTTATATATAATAATAATAATAAATGTTTTTTGTGCGATTTTTTTTTCTTCTGCAAATGATGACTAAAGACGATTTATTATTATCATCATTATTATTATTATCTACCTACCTACCTACCTACTTACTCTATGAACCCTAATCTGTTTTGAGAAATGTCCAGTGTTTTGCTACTTCGAAGGAAAACCCATAAATCCCATAAGGAATATAAGGATCTTTCTCTATTTCCTTAGAATTTCCGTAAATGACCATTAAAACAGAATAACCTTCGGAGAAAGCTTTTGTTGACCAGCCGGCTTGCAATAATAATAAGAATCTGCCTGACTTGCCCCTACCATTACTAGTGAAAGGATCAACGCACATTGTTGTAAACAAATCCTTAATCATTCACAGATAGTTCTTCACAATTGCTGATTGGGTTTGACACAACATTCCATAGATGCACGAGTTTGAGAAACTTCATGTTTTCAGAAACAGTTTCAGGGGGTAGTTGAGTGATCGCTGAACATCAGCATGGAGTGGCTGCACTTTGTGACGGTTTTGATAATTTTTGGTGTAGTTTGGTGTGAGGATATGAAAAATGATGATTCAGTGGAAGATGATATTCGAGAAACCAGGCAGTATAATCAAGAGGTAAGTTTTATATACCGGGTGGCTACGGAAGTATTGCCTACGGAATATTTCAGTTACCTATTGTATGAAGTAGGTTTGTGGAATTTGGGGCGTCGATATAATGACATAAGAGCTAGAATTTGAGCATATTGACATGTCGAAGTTAAGTTCCGGTCTGACCGGAAGTAACATCAACTTTATTATTTTGAATGGAAACCCTATTTTTTTTTCTTTTCATTTTATTCAGAATTCAATTCCCTTTCTAATGACATATCACAAGTTGGTATCTAACGAGAAACTAGATCAGAAAAAAATTATTATTGAAATTCACCGAGTAGGCCGTGGAAGCAAAATGAAAGCCAAAAATTGAAAAGTTGGCTATGGAAACCATACGTCACTTGATAACAGTTGCTACTACTGTGATATTTTATTTTCATTCGTCGGCGTTATAAAAAGCCGCCAAGAAAAATATTGGAAAAATTGGGAAAAAACAATACTCTGTAGGTCTATATTTTAAATAGGATCATACAACTTTTTCTTGCCTGTACTATTCAGCATAACCATTCCTTCCTATTAATATAATAGAAAGTCATTTTTTGAAATGAAATACCAAAAAATCCAATTATTATTCTTCAAATAACAAAAAAACAGATTTATCGAAAGAAAAATCGAGATACCATTTTGTGATATGTCATTAGAAAGGGAATTGAATGCTGAATAAAGCAAAAAGGAAAAAAAATAGGGTTTCCATTTAAAATAAGAAAGTTGATGTTACTTCCGGTCAGACCGGAAGGTAACTTCGACATGTCAATATGCTCAAATTCTAGCTCTTATGTCATTATATCGACGCTTCAAATTTCACAAACCTACTTCATACGATAACTGAGATATTCCGTACGCAATACTTCCGTAGCCACCCGGTATACACACGGAACGATATTCGGAATACCTTCTCGCAAGAGTGTAGTTTTTCAATCGTTTCATTAATTCAATTTCAATTTTTCAATTTTGTTTATGAATATTTACCTTTTTTGCTTTTCCCGATTTAATTATTATCACACCCTTTTCTCTTGGAGCACACGCAAGGATATTCCTGTAATGTTCGTGGAACATAATTTTTTAACCTTGACAAAGATTAATTCCACTAGAATTTTATTATTTCAATTATTCAATACCTGTAGCACGGACAAATCAGATGATTGGCTCCAAAATGTCACTCTCAAAATTTCCCTATAAGAAACCTAACAAAAAAATTCAATCGATAGTGACCTTGTTTGAAAATTGTTTGAAGAAGAACAATATTGATGTATTGAGAACGTATAAAATCTCACACATCTTTAGATGTTTCTAGGATGAATCTGCTACCGTTTTCAACAAAGAAATTAAAAATAATTATCGATGGATCTTTTCACTTTCGTCTTCTGACACTTCTGAGAAAATGGATTTTAAGGGATATAATATACTTAGCCCTTCGAAGAAATGGATGTTAAATGTCAATTTCACAATAAGTAATAAGCCATTATTTTGAGGAAAACTTTAATTGGTTTATACAGGGTGATTTTTTGAGGTAAATGGTTAGTAGCATAAAACATGGGAGACTTTAATTGAATGAATTTATAGACATTCTCATGATCTACAAGGTGAAGCTATTCGAATTTGGAGTTTCTCTTCTCCCTCCAACTCCCCCAAAACACATAATTTTTGGAGTAAGAAATAAATAGACTGCCGCGTTATGATGGAAGGTTATCGGTTTTTCAAGTAACTCACAATGTCTGTTATTCGGAGGGATTCAAGACACATGATTATTTTGAAAACAATGGGATTATTTTGATCCCAATACGTCCTTCAAATCTAAATCGAATTATGAATCACCCGGTATACTCATTTGGAAAATGTGTTTCCGTACACGTTGATTTGTAAACATAAATTATTCGAATACTGCATCGACCGCAATGCTCGGAAATTGAAAAAGTTTTGGCTGAGCTCGGTTGAAATACATCAGTAAATAGTGGAAACCGAGGTGGAAACTATCCCGTGTAAATACCTCTCGAGTAGAGCAGAAGGTTTGACTGATAGTACCTAATATACGTAGACGGGTGTGCATATGGACCTGGAAGTAATTCGACTTTTTGATATACTGTATACAGGGTGTCCCGAAATTAGCCTGCCAAACCTCACCAGCGGCTTTCACGACCAAAAATAGAAAGGAAACTTTCAATGAACATGAGTCAAGGAATGTCTCCTAAGGGAGCTACGGTCCCCTGAAAGGGGGCTCCTGAAGATGATATTTCTTGAGTATTCTCGAAACTCCATAAGATAAAAAGATGCAATTTGGTACAAAAACTAAAATTTCAATCAGGAGTGTAAAATACAGGGTGGGACTACATTAAATATTGCTAAAAAAATTTTGTATGCATATTTTTCGACAATTTAATCTCTCATTAGCGTTGGATATTCAACCATTTCAATGGGCAGCATTTTATTATATAATTTTTTTTCTGCATACAGGGTGTAATTTAATTGATGACTGACAATACAGGATATGGTTCCTTGGCTCATTTCAAGAAAAAAAGTTCATATGAACATATACCCAAAACCTCTTAACTTTCGAGCTATAGGGTGTTTTTAAATTGAATTTATTTTCTTATCATAACTTCAATATTCTCATAGAAAAGGAATATTCCCAGATAAGTTGATAAAAGTTATAACATTTCAATTCTGAGTAATCAAATCACGCCAAATATTTTTCAATTTGTCCTGAAATTTATTCCTGAAGAAATGGATGAAACAACATGAAATTTTGAGTTTATATAACGAGATCAGATTTAAAAAAAATCTCTGGTTTGTATTATTTTACTGTTGGTTCTAAAAAATTTAGATGAAAAATGCACTTACTTGATTTGTTTTGTAATTTCATTAGTGAATCATGTGTGTTCCCCCAAATAGGAATCGAATATTGTAAATTTGAATATATGAGGCAAAAGTAGATACATTTCACGTATTTTACAGGAATAAAATTTCGAATTTTGAATAAAATGCCTATAATTTGATTTATTTTATTTCTCAAATGGTGTATGTGTTTAGTCCACAATAATTTTCTCGATAATTTTTCATCAATATAGAGACTTACAAATTTTGTTACCTCTGTATATTTAATGAATCTATTGTTGAAAGATATTGCATTATTCGAAATATTACATAATCTCTCGGAGATATACATATATGAAGATTTATTGAAATTAAGAGTCAACTTATGAATTTTCATCCAAGATGATATGTTTTTCAAATCACTTTTAATATACCGCTCGATATCATTCAACTCTCTTGATACATAAATCAATATTGTATCATATGCAAACAATTCCTTTCAATTTCAGAGTTGATATTGAATTTATATAAATTAAAAATAAAATTGGTCCCAAAACTGATCCTTGCGGTACTCCACATGTGATATTCATAAGTAAGCTACAACTGGTACAAGTATCAGTACCAAAGAAGGGAAGATTTGTATTTCGTGCAAGAAATTTATTCAAAATATTCGTAGCATCGTAGCAGAGCGCTTTCGACTGTTAAGTCATCATCAGTGCGTACTCGTCAGGTTAACAGGGAAATTCGTCCATAAAAATATCTTTTGTCCAGTTTAAAACTAACGACATTTGGGTAAAATACGTTACAAATAAATTAAAATGTGTTTCCCAAAAGGGGGTAAAATATGGATTACATCTTGTTAAGCAGCCATTCCAAGATGTAATCAATATTTTACCCCCTTTTGGGAAACACATTTCAATTTGTTTGTAACGTATTTTACTTAAAGATATTTTTATGGACGAATTCCCCTGTTAACCTGACGAGTACGCACTGAATACTGATGATGACATAACAGTCGAAAGCACTCTGCTACGAATATTTTGAATACATTTCTTGCACGAAATACAAATCTTCCCTTCTTTGGTATATATTCACGTGCACACAGCCCATCAGCAACCCTCACACAAGTATCAGTCACTTGAACATACTGCTTTCTATTCGTCAAATAATTTGTGAACCAATCATGAATTCTTCCTCTGACTTCACTTGAGTAAACATTAGACAATTATTACACATCTTACCTACAAGCTACCATATGGTGCTTAGTAGGCGCATGTCAAATTTCATGAAAATATCTAGAACAGTATTGCAGTTGCGAATCGAAAAAGATTTTTTCTTGAAATTTCAACACCCTAAAACTCGAAAGATAACAGTTAACTTTTCTTCTTAAAATGAGCTAAGAAACCAAATCCTATATATTCTTAACCAACAATTAAATAACACCCTGTATATGTATATGTACGATTCAATTCGATTCAATCTATTCCACACTTTTACGATTAACCATTCATTTCAACAAAAGGAACCCCATTTCCTGTGATGTATATTGTCGATGGTTTTAGAAAGTTGCTCCTGTATAATCTCGTACATAATGATATTCACAGTCCTCAGATGAATAACGAGATAATAGTTATTCATGCACCACCAAGGTAGTAAAGAATATCATCATTGCCCTGGACATGATAACATTCCAGTAAATAATGGTTCTATAGCTAGTAGTAAAAAAAACTTCAATCAATTCCCAATTCACGAAATGGTATCAACTATTTCAATTTGTGATTCTGAACATTACCGATTAGGAACATTCAAATTATTGAATCCTGGTTATACTGAATTTTTCACGTAATCTTCTAACGTGTATCATCTTCAGGAGCTCAAAAATGTAATGATATACTGGACACGTTGATCTCTGTTCTTTTCAAATCTCGAGACACAAACTGAAATATGTTATAATATTTCTGCATTACACAAGATCAGAATTTTTCGAGAAAAAAATGTTCTCTCCTCTTCTCCAAAGTGGTATTTGCGATATATTATGCTTACATTACTCCTTATAGGAATCAAAGTGGAATTCTTTTAGCTGATTCTGATGTTCTTTCAGAACCATCAGGTAGAATAATTTTTATTTATACACCAGGGAAAGGTGCCGCCAGACATTCCACCCGTTGAAAGTCGAATGCCCGAAAATGTCTTTCGTCAACGCACTATCAGACGCATTCTGCTCGGTCTCGAAACGAATAAGTCCTGATGGAATTCCACCCATTATTCTCAAAAAGTGTGCACCAGAATTGACACCGATTCTCTGCAAGCTATATATTTACCATCTCCTACAAGTCGAGTATTTTTCCATCTTGCTAGAAAATAGCAAGAGTCTAACCAATCCCCAATAAAGGAAACAAGAGCCTGCCTAACAACTATAGGCCAATTGCCCTGTTACGTTACCATCGGTAACACCTGTTATCGGTCATCTTCAAAATGATGGAGAAAGCCATCAACATTGAGCTCATCAAATATCTGGAAAGCTCAGGAATCATCTCTGGAATCGTTAATGATAGACAATATGGCTTTCGGCACCTAATATCAACTGGAAATTGACTTGCCTACGTCACCCATATATAACAAACATAGGGAATCGCTAGCTGCAGCGCTAGATATATCGAATGTATTCGACCGTGTTTGGCAACAAGGACTGCTCCACAAACTACCATCATACGGCTTACGACTTCAGCAATGCCATCTTGTATCGAGTTTTCTCTCAGGCAGATCGCTCCATGCATGTGGTGGTGGACAGAGTATCGCCTGATACCATTGCCATCAATTCCGGCGTTCCACAAGGATCAATCTTGGCACCAACATTGTTCCTACTTCATATCAACGATCTATTGGGAGCAACCACTTGCCCTTTTCACAGCTTTGCAGACGATAGTACTCTCCATAGATCGTTCTCATCTAGAATTCCCAATTCTTCCGAGGAAACTAAGAACTTGCGACGAAGGATGACAAACGCTGTCAATTAAGATCTTGCGGAAATTACAGCCTGGGGAACCAACCATCTAGTTGAATTCAACACCACCAAAACTAAAGCCTGTATTTTCTCTGGAAATCTGGAACTCAGTATGCCTGATATAACAATGTCTGGGTACCACCATTCCCACCAAGGCCTCTATATCTATGCTCGGTATTACCATCTGCAATACTCTCTCATGGGAAAATCATGTTCGATCCATCGTAAAAGCTGCTGCTGGTTTTTCATCAATCAAACTTATGATAATATAATTTTTATCTTTCATCAGATTTGCAATTTTTTTCCTGCTTTGGTCTCTCTTCTCATTGTTTTAGCTCGAGTGGTGCTTCTGGTCGTCAACTATTCTTTATCTACGTAGACATTTTTGTCACTGTCATATGTGTCTTGTCACAGAACTTGCGTTTTGCGTTTTGTGGATTGCTAAGAACGCCACTTGTCCTCCATCATCTGATGATGTAGGTTTGTTTTAGAGTAATTATTTGACTCCACCGTTTTTTCGGTTTTTCCAAAAATGGGTTTTGCAATTCAATCTTGGTTATGTACGTCCTCGTAGGGGCACAGGGTCCCTTTACAGTTAACCTGACCCTTAACCGGTGCTTATTTGCACAATAATTTTTCATAACGTTTTTCTCATTCCCACGTGAGTAAATTCTCAATTTCATATATTTTTCATGTTCAACTTGTATGATATTATAGGACCATTGGTTTGTAAGGATTAAGGCTGATGATGGACACATGACTGTCCGAAACATGTTCCCCTAAATAGTTGTGGAGATGATTTTGTGTTTTCTAACGGGTGATGCCTCGGGATATATCCTTGGTCCTTGGGTAATAATGATATTATTTACTACCTTGGTGTATAAATTAATAATATTATTCTTCGTGAACAAATTGTTAATTGACAAATTATGGCATTTTTTATTAATTCTTCTTGTAAAATTTGTATATTGCTTCTTCGAAGTTGGGAAGCAACTTCCCAGAAGTCGAAACTTGTGCGTGATTAGGAAGCGCACAGAAGAGTACAAAATTAGTACGATCTGAATATGGTGCGAATTATTCTTACTATTCAGAATTATTCAGAAAATTGAAAGTTATTATATCAAGTCAGATGAGCAAATCAACCTGATGATTAGCAATGCAACACATGTGCATGAAATGCCTGAATGGTAATCCAAGAAGAAATCAAATTGTATCTCATTCAGATTGAAAGAAAAGAGCACAATAACAAGAAATATTATTCATATTCAATGATTATCATTCTATTAATTTCCTCTTGATGGCCATGGATATCCTACGAACTTCCTTCATTTTCAAGTATCTTATTCATATTCCTAGTTAACAATAATACCTTCATTTTTTTCTTGTTTTGCAATTCCGGAAATGCTCATAAAGCGAATAATATACTAGTTGATCACTAGCCCCAGTATATACCTCGTTATATCTGACCACAAAACAATTCATGTAGATGATTATACAGTGTGGAGACTTTAACTGGAATAATTTCGATAGTGAGAAGGTGAATGATTTTTTTAAAAATTTGCGAGAGACGTCAACGTTTCAATATATTTACCTACATTTTTCGAAAATATGACCAATAATAGCTGTAATAAGCCCCAATATATTTTTTTTTAATTCAACCCTATATGACTTGTGCTAGTGACCCCTCACTGGGAAGCTGATGATTGAAAGAGGAATTACAGCGTTTTAATCAAATTTTTGATTGTAGTACATGTGAGGATTGCATTCAGCTATTTCCATCCAAATTTCGATTTTTGCGATTCAGTTAAGTAAGACATTTTCACCAGTTTGCAACAACACGTCTTTTCCAATCAGCCAACACATCTCATCATGACATGACATCTTTGAGATGTCGCGTTTAGGTGACAGTTCAATATTACAAACGTTCCATCGCTGCGATGTTCATAAGCAAACACATCTGCGACATTACATCTCTGAGAAGTCGCGATGGGGCAACATTGCGATATTACGAATGTTCCATCACAGCTATGTACACATGTGGACTTCGTATTTCAGAGAATTTGTCAAAAATTTTTTATTTAGATTCATGTTGGGTGAAAATTATTACTTGCATATACGCGAGGTAAAATCGCAGACATTCCTAACATTGCTATCGAACTATATTCTTGGTTTGCTTACATCTCGCCGACACACACTACAAAATTTTTTACCAGTAACTGATCTCATCCTGATGGAGATGTGTAGCTACAGTCAGATGCAATGAACATCAACTAGCAAATAGAGTTTGATATCACCTTTAGTCACTTCTGCAATATGAGCGCTAACACCATTCCACCGCGACATGTTCTTTGCATATATCTGACTGTACCAAGGATAGCGCCGCGAAAAGACGATTGGCCAAAAGACCCGAGGGATCACCAACCAGTCACAACAATGCATTATCAATATTATTAGATGTCATCAGAGGTCAGTGGTGTATTATCACAGCATGTTCGAGAAGACTTTTTTTACTTTTTACACACATCGTAGTTTAATCGCAAGAACATATCGCTTTTCCATCATAAATAAGATATCGCTATTACAATGCAAAAAAGATATCCCTGTTATATCGCAGAGAACTTATCGCAGCGACGGCGCATGGCTGAAACTTAAGTGGGACAAAATAACATACGTCTGACATCGTAGCGATGTCTTTCCGACATAAAATGCGATATAGCAGGTCACAATTGTTACATCGCTGCGATATCTCTGTGATGAAACTGTGTTTGCTAGGGTAGAAGTGTGAATAGGAAATACAAAATCAAGTTGATTTTTGCGGCTGTGTAAAAACACTGGCATAAAACAGCAGATATCAGTTGTGCCAAAGAATTGTTATGAATTGTTCAACACATATTTTGAGCAAGTGTTCCATTGAGAATAAATTCAATGTTTAAATCATATTTTGATTTTATAGACGATTTTATGCAACCCTCAAACGTGCTAAAAACT
This sequence comes from Phaedon cochleariae, assembly GCA_918026855.4. NCBI lineage: Eukaryota > Metazoa > Arthropoda > Insecta > Coleoptera > Chrysomelidae > Phaedon > Phaedon cochleariae. The sequence continues at coordinate 14,432,708 of OU896709.1, read as the reverse complement.
CTCTTTTACCTGCTTTCTTAAGAGGGGTCACAAGCGATAGGGTTGCATTTGAAAAAAACATGTTGAGGGTGGTTTCAGCTATATAGCTTGTGAAATGTAGGTGAATAACGTTGACGTATGAAAAAATATTTACCTCTCCGCAAGCGTTTTTATTCCAGTTAAAGACTCCACTCTGTATTATACAATTCTTTCAATATGCATCAAGATGCCAATGTTGATACTAAATAGTTTACTTATGGTTATTGAATACTTGGAATGCTATATTTACAGTATTTACACTCATTGTTTTCAAGAGATTATCCGAATGAATATATTACACGGCCTTGCCACATATATAAATAATTCCAAGATCATGCATTATTTTTGTAGTAAACTCGATAAGATGAGTTAAAATTACGTAAAGATTACCAATATAGAATTGTTCAACTCTGCAAATTAATTTGAATAATATTAGTAGTCATTGGAATTGAAAACAAAATCCCGACTAACACCTCCTTATTGTTTTTGGATGTATGATAAATTGATATTCATCATAACAGGACGTGGAAAAAATTCTGAATTGAGAAAACCTGATCATGAATCTGCGATTGAGGTCTATAAAAATAACAAGTTTCCATCGTTCAAGTTTGAACCCCTTGATTGGGTGAAAGTATTGAGAAGGAATATTCTCAGATATATTTATGAACACAAAAAATGGATATATACAGGGTGGGCCACCAGTAACGCCTCGGTCTCTAGAAGGCTAACCACTTATCTTCTTGGAATTCTTCCTCTCTAGGAAGTTGCATGTCAACATAGGCTACCATTTGAAATTATTTCGAAACATACAGGATGTCCCCAAAAATCACAAAACACTGAAGTTGAACTTTTTTCAAGCGAACACCCTATATATTATTTCATTTTGAGATTCTCCCTGGTGAGCTGATTTCAACAATCCATCATACTTGGGGTCTAGCAGTTATAATTACTGAGATATAGGGTGTGAGAAATCGAGATTTTCCAAGTTCAAGAATTTTTTGTGTCGAAACTATTCATAATTGGTCAAAACGGCTTACATGTCCCTATCTAAACTTTTGATTAACTATCTACTGATATTTAATTGGGACATATAACGGGTGATCAAGATTCGGAATTCTGCACCACCCTGTATTTGTTTCAATTAAATGTCAGTAGATAGTTGATCAAAAGTTGAGATAGGGACATGTGAGCCGTTTTGACCAATTATGAATGGTTTAGACACAAAAAATTCTTAAACTTGGAAAATCTCGATTTCTCACACCCTATATCTCAGTAATTATAACTGCTAGACCCCAAGTATGATGGATTGTTGAAATCAGCTCACCAGGGAGAATCTCAAAATGAAATAATATATAGGGTGTTCGCTTGAAAAAAGTTCAACTTCAGTGTTTTGTGATTTTTGGGGACATCCTGTATGTTTCAAAATAATTTCAAATGGTTGTCTATGTTGACATGCAACTTCCTAGAGAGGAAGAATTCCAAGAAGATAAGTGGTTAGCCTTCTATAGACCGAGGCGTTACTGGTGGCCCACCCTGTATATATAGAAAGAAATACATTGAGAATTCGCATTCTCCATGTGATGAAAATAATAATTCTTCCTCGAATTATTCATATCCAAAAAGAGAACATATTGGTAAGTTATATTTTTATATCATAATACATCATATAATTTTATTCGATTTGAGAGATAATGTCAATTCTCAATTTCAGGGGATTTTGAGTTTTCATGCTCTCTTTTTAGATATTCAACAGATATAATAATTCAATGTTCGACGTGGCAAATAGCCATGAAAGTAGTTGTTTTCTGTTGAATATTCAGAATGATATCATATGCATACTTTATATGAAGAAGAATGCAAATTCTCTACTTCAGAAGATGTTGTTTTCAAATTCTTGTCTTGTGTGTTCAATAGATATAATTCAATATTCGTCGTGGCATATAGCCAGGAAAGTAGTTGTTTTCTGGAGGAAGAATTAATATTTTCATATATATCCATTATTTTGTGTTCATATAAATATATCCGAGAATATCCCTTTTCAACCTCCTTATTGGCTACTAATAGATCACGAGATACATTTTTGTGGCATGCGCGTGTCATTGCAGACCGAGTTACAGACTTTTATAATAATCATTTTGTGTCTCTTGAAAACATATTATGAAAATTAAAATGAATGTTTCAGTGCTTCCAAAAAAAAATCCAAGTAACCCAATCTTGGTGAACAATTTTCGTTGGGTCACCTTGTTTTAGTTTAGTCTCTGACTTTCGAGGGTTGCTTTGCAACTAAGCTGGCGGTTAAAAACACTTTTAAAACACTTTTAAAACCTTGTATACCAATAAAGAATGGCCACGAGCGATGCAAATTTTAGACTGATTTTGAATACGATTTCATATTTATGACATGAGTAGGTATATTGTTGAAGTTTGTAGTCCCATGATGAAAAAAGTGCCACTTCCGCGGAAACATAAGAAATAATGAGAGAAAAAAGGTGTGAGCATATTCTTATGTTAATTTTCAGAATACCTCAAGATTCCTAGACATTTATGCTTATGCTTTGATCGAAGTGAAAATATCGATAAGATTGTAAATTATAGAAAACAGGCTAATCCATTGCTTTGAGTTTCTATGTCAGTGTAATAAAACTCTAATATAGCGAGAATATACGTGACAACAGAATAAAAAACTATGATAGTCTATAGTCTATAATACCATATGTCAGAATATCGAAATCAATGAATTTGAACGAAAGTAGCTGAGATGCAGTTTCCTCTTTAATACAGAGTGAGACCTAAAACTGCAAAATTATCTTGTTACTATACAGGGTATGTCACGACGAACTTACACTATCTTTATATCGAGAATCATCGGGAGAAATCTGTGAAGATGTGCTTGCTGATATTTCAGAATATGCTCGGTTCATTTAAAATAGTTTCGACAATGCAGTGTTGCCGCTTCTACTAGAAAGTAGTAGCAACATTGATATTTCAAATGGAGCACCCTAGCTGTATTTTATCGCATTTTTAGATTCTCCCTCCCTCAAGCAGAGCTGATTTCATCAATACATCACACTTTGGATCTATCAAAAATGATTACAGAGATATAGGGTGTTCAAAATCGAATATTTTTCAATTTTAGAACTTTTTATGTCGAAACTATTCATTATCGGTCGAAATGGCTCACATGTCCCGTTTGATTCACTATTTACCGATATTTAATCGGAACAGATACAGGGAGGTTCAAGATTGAGAATTCTGATCACCCTGTATCTGTTCCGATTAAATATCAGTAAATGGTAAATCAAAAATTGAGACAGGGACATGTGATCCGTTTTGGCCGATAATGAATAGTTTCGACAGAAATACAAATCCTAAAGTTGAAAAATCTGTAATCATTTCCGATAGACCCCAAGTATGATGTATATCTATGAAATCAGCTCTTCAGGGAGAATCTAAAAATGTAATAAAATACAGGGTATTCTATTTGAAATAACAAAGTTGTTGCTACTTTTTGATAGGAACGGCCCCACTGCATTGCTGAAAATATTCTACAATGCACAAAATGCGTATTACCAAATAGATCACATTTCACATTCAACAATTACCCTGTGTTGTTACAAATCGAATTATCATACCATTTAAATCAGTTTTTATTGCAAATGATGAGCCAATGCGCTGTTCAGTAAAGTTGTTGACAATAATTACTATACTGAATGATTCGAACAGACAGTGCCAGCCCACTAACTGAATTTGGAAATTGTCGTACATATTATTCGAAATATTCCTAGTAGTATAAACTAGTCGACTTTTGAACGGAATGCACATTTCCATTCCATGGAAGAATAACATGGCAATAATAATAATAAGTTTTATTCATCATCTCATATAGTAACAAAAAGAAGTAAATACATATTCATTGAAATTATAGAGTTATTATATTATTATAAAGAAAAAAAAAGGTAATAGAATGAAATGAAAATATAGGTCGGTACCTACTTGATGAATAAAGCATTGCCAACCCCAAGGAAATTAATCCGCGAGGGGTTATCGGCTGGTTGTCTAATGTCTATACAATACAATAGCGATCTATGAATTCTTTCATACAGAGCAATTATGAATATTTGAAAAACTAGAAAATTAATAATATGATATAAATTCAATAGGTAAGGTAATGACATATTTCTCAGTTGTTTTTTAGATCTATCAATTCGTGTATTTTCATTCTGGATTGGGTGGATATCCATTTCTTGATTTTGGCTCTCCATAACATGAATGAGTTAATTTTTTTAATCTCGATTGGTAAGTGGTTGAATATTCTCGAGCCCAAAAAGCAATAACTCCTTTTTCCTACTGTTTTGTTCGCTCTTGGTACAATCATCGATGCTTGTCTGTATCTTGTTTCATAATTATGGGGAATTTCCAGTCTGTTCCCATCTCTGAAGTACTGTGTCAATATGGCTTGGCAGTATAACTGTATCATTACATCATTTTATGAGTAACTAATATCGGCGAGAGACCTAAATATGTGCTATGTGAACTATATCCGCTAAATTTCCGGAAGCTGCTTCACAAAAACTCGGATTTTTATTCCGTGCGAAAATCTACTTACTTCACATCTCAACAGCTTCTCATCATGTATGATCAAAGCACAGATACTGATGCCTGTTTTGGGAAGAGTCATTCGCCTGGTGGGTGATACCACACTCACTAATTCTTCGACATCATTGGATCGCCGTAGAAAATTCGTCGACCTTTCACTTTTCTATAAATATATACTTCCACGGAAAATTTTCTCCAGAAATCTCTGCTATAATTCCATCATCAGCAATACCAGTCAGACGAACTCGGCAAGCCTATAGTCAGCACATCGGTTTGTTGTCAACCTTGAAATATGTCGAACAACACTTCATCAAAACTCGTTTGTCTACGAACGACAAATCTCTGTAATTCTTTGCCAATGGAAGTATTTCCGAGAACTTATTACCTCAAAAAATACCTACCTCCTCTCCACATCCTTCATAGGTATGCACGGTGTTCTTCGAACAGTATAGGGATCCCCTTTCGTGCGCACCAAGGGATGAAAAATTCCGTTGGTGACTCGGCAACTACGCTCACAAGATGCGAACAGATGTAGCCACACGTACCACACTGAATTTCCTTTGGTGTGAATTATTAAATATAAAGAAAATATATAATGCAATTAATGATGATCTATGAATGTTTATAGCAAGACAATTCGCGTTATGTCCGGAAATAGTTTGATGTCTGACAACTATGTGATTCACTCACTGAGTCGTGACGTCGATATATAAGTGGAAAATTTCGATCGTTTGAATGAGACTATGGCTCCATTTGTGAATTTGTTACCTTGAAACCAGTCAGGAAAATTTTGCAAAATGATAAAATTTGTGGCATTTTAGTGATTTAGATTGAGAATAAAGAGTAATCAGTCCACTAGCTCATTATTGACCAAACTGTTTCTTTCAGGGTTGGCGAGTAGCCGAGAAGTTTCACAAAGGAAGTGCTGGTTGGATACCTCGAGAAGAACCTCCAGAGTCATTAGACCTAAAACTGAAGAGACGACGCATCAGAAAACGAAAGAGGAAACCACAGCAGACGGAAGAATCCAGCGACGATGGAGAAAGGTACATCAAGAGATTCCACCCCCACAGACTAGACCAGGGACGACAACCCTGGGAAGAAATTAATGAAGAAGCCATGAGAAGTCCAACCATAAGAAGAAGAATAACTCCTGTCTACTATAGTCCTCAAAATATCAATAAACACACTGTTAATTCCATTTCAACCACCACTGATTCGTCAACTAAAAATAGGACGGAACCAATGTCTTCAACATCGTCCATAATGGTTGAAGATCAAGAAATTCAAAGGATGACTGAACCCAAAATTGATCATTTAGCAGGATTGAAGAGCCTATTGAAAAAGTCAAGGGGCAATATAAGTCTCAGTGAAATTCTACAACAGAAAAATCTATCACTCTCCGAACTACTGAAAGGTGGTGAACATGCAATATCGGCCCTAACCGAGAAACCAGTGACCACAACCCTTCCAACCAAATCAGTATATTCCACCGAAACAGAACCAAGTACAAAGTACAAGAGGTTGCCACCTTCAATTGCTTTGACGAAAACGACAGATAGAAATTACGTTCTGGAAGATCAATCCTTCGAAACACTGACAGATCAAGAAACCGTTGAAGCTCAGAGAAAGCGGCTCGCTTTATTACAACCCAAAGAGAATAAACTGTTTTCATCTCTAAATGAAATGGAGGTTGTGACTGAACCCACAACTGAAAGAAGAATATTCGTTACTTCTTACCCAAAATCCGATCAACTCAAAATTTCACTTTCATCTAAATCTACTGCAAAATCTACTCCTAGTACCGCTACTACCCCTAAAATTGATATAACTATCGCTACAGAAAGTCCCAAAACCGAGCCCATCGAAATGCAAGTCATTAATAGAGAGAAAACACATTTACCCACAACGAATGCAAAGCTGAGGTCGACAACGAAGAAAATCAATGTGAATAAGGAAATTATCAATCCTTTCGCTTTTGGGTTCCCTGAACCTATGAAAATAAGTATAAACGAAATCTTAGGCTTTGGAGATGATAAAATTAAGGAGGATAACAATGATGCACCTATGAGAGTTTCCATAGATATAGAAGAGCTCATAGAGAAAAACAAAGAAACGTCCTTTACCGAAGCGCCAACTACAAAAGTTGTGACAGAAAACCAGACCTATGTGACAGCGAGAAGAGAGATCATGGAAATAATGAAGGATCCAGTCAGCAGAGATAACCTATCACGTATACTAGAGAACAGAAATATGACCTTGAACGAGTTAGTGGAGCAACGTGAACGAGGTTACAGTCAACGCCATTTGGCAGATATATTCCACAATAGTACTAGGGAACCCGAGCCTAAAGAAGAACCATTTATTGGTCATATCTTAGCTGATTCATTTCCAAGTTTCCCCTCGCTTACTAGGCAACCAAAAAGTCGTACTTTTGAAGAAGACATACCTAGCAAAATCCTTACCACTGCTAAAACTACAGAAGCACCAGAACTGATTACTAGCAGACCTGAAACTGCCTCCACTACGTTTGGAAACGAGATTAAGACTGATTTGAGTGCTCAAGATATACAGCCTTTTCCTTGGAAACAACTATATCCAGACCTCTTTGCCGATTCTGTAGAAACAGATTCCAAATTCACAGAAAATGACTCGGAAGAGGAAACACGAAGTTCAGAAAGATTAGACGGCAGCTTGTCCAATGAACAATTGAAACCAGACGAATATGATCTCTTCTTTCAGATACCACCAGGTGTGAAGTCTGCTTTATTTGTTAGTTTAGCCATAATAGGATTGTCACTAGTTGTCTTCTTGACGATACTGGTAGTATTTAGGTGGCTGCAGAAAAAGAACAGAGCAATTAACTATTGCAGTAGCTTATCTTCTAAAATTCGATCTCCTATTATAATTCAGGGACGTCCTTCGAACGCCATCAGAACATTCGTGAACGAAACGGTCAGGAGAAAAAAGAACTATTTCAAGTCAAACATGCAAAGTATGTCTGACGAAATTTGGGAAAGTAGCCGTGACAGAAAACCATCTTTTTGATTTGGTTAAATTTGAGACTGTATACTATACGTTGTAAATTATTTATTGTTTTTATTTCAGTATGTGATCATTTCAGTGCAATAATCACTAAATGTTCAGTAAGATAAGTGTTCATCCTATAAGATTATTTCTTGGTGCCAGGACTATTTCACTGGAGGTAATCACCTTAATGCGTTTTAATTTTCTAAGAATGAAGTAATTTATTTTAATAATAAGTCATGTAAAACTATTGATCAATTGTATGAAAAGAATCTGTATGAATGTGAAAGTATTGAGAATAAATATCTTTTGTTGTTAATGATTTTTATACGTGATTATTTTCATCATATCGGAACTTTCTTCCAGAACAGTGGCGCTTCGAGGTTAGGTCATAATTAATCAGTGGAGAAATGCCAACAAACCAGCAGCATTGGCGCTATAATTACATGAAATGACCAGTTTTCAACCATAGCTCTTTCAATTTTCAATGACATTAAGAAGTTATTTATTAGGCATCCAGCTCACAATATCGTTGGAATAAAAATGGATCAGATACATTGTGGTGTTTTGTGTTTGAACTCCAATAATTAATAATTCCTGAAGACATCATCAGAAATGCATTCCGGCATCCTAATAACAAATCATATTTTTGTTTATTCCATGTTTTTTTGGATTATCTTCAGTATTTTATATATGCTCATAAGATAAGGTCCAGTCGAAAATCGTGTCGAAACTCGAGTCGAAATTAATAAACCAGAAGTGACTCGACTTTTTTCCTCATTCTCACGGATTCATAATAAAGAAATCATTCAACATTGTTGAATGTCACAGGTGACATGTATTTATACAGGGTATTTCCGAAAATGGGGCAATAAATAAATGTTTTGAACATTTTTCTATGTATTATTGAATGTTCGGCTGGCGACAATATTGCAAAAGTCATTGATAGCAAGCAAACGCTTGGAATGGCCTATTAACCTCTGATCAATGATTTAGAAAAGTTTCAGGTAGTTTGAAGCTCAATATCTTTCAAAATATTTATTTGTAAAAATGTATTTTTCATTTCGTTTTGTTTTTTCGTCTTCTATTATCCATTTCATTTATTGCCCTAATTTCGAAAACACCCTGTATGTATACCTGATTATAATTTTCAAGGGCATGTCACAATTGCCTGGAATTAACATTGAATTAAAATTCAACACGAAAAATATATTTTTTTCCAAAATGCATAAACGGTGTACTTTTGCTGCCTTGATAGAAAAAGTTTTGTTGCTTTGCAAACGTTCCAAGTAATACTTTGATTCAAATTGGTTATTAAAATTGACAATGTCTTGAATGAACACCAAATGATAGATTATTTGGTTTTGAAATTGGAACGAATCTGATGAAAACATTATACACTGTGTCCGTAAAGTATGGAACAAATTCGATATTTCCTAAACTAAAAGCCTTTTCAAAAAAATCAGAAATACGTCAATTTTTGATTTTGATGTTCTACATTTTACCACGAAATCTCATTCAACACAAAGGTGAGGACGCCATCGACAATTTTTTTCTATGTAACACCCTATATTTTGTGACATTTTTAGATCAGTGAAAATGAGCTGATTCCAAAAAGGTATTATACTTGGGGACGAAAAATAGAGGATCTTACATTTGATAAAATTGCCGATGCCGTCATCACGTTAATGTACTATGTATCACACTGTGAAATGAAATTTAGTGTTGAAATGTAGAACATCAAAATCAAAAATTGACGTGTTTCAGATATTTTTGAAAAGGCTTTTAGTTTAGGAAATATCAAATTTGTTTTATACTTTACGGACACAGAATATGTTTCACATGGCAGAAAAGCAGATTTCATGTCTTGGCTGTTTTCTAAGCCTCGGCTACGCCTTTTGGCTATGAATCGCTGTACTTTTCTGCCAAGTAAAACAAATAAGTATTCTTGAATTCCAAAAGAAATACTGAATGTTCCAGTTGAAAAAATGTTATCGATTTTTATGATGCATGTAATTGAACAAAAATAATTAATCAATCTAGGAATGTCCGTGCCTCATTCTTCACCAAATCAATAGGACTATATCACCCTCGATATCACCTGTGAATCATTGTTCAAATTTCGTAACACACTGGTATACATATATATGAGACGATAAAAAACTACAATAGTGAATATTTGTGAAGAATCTGGTGGATATATGAAAACATGGATTGTACTCGACCACAACTCGACCTAATTTGTAGAAAGACTAACCAGCGAGGCAGCGAAGCAACTACTTATATAATATCCAAGAATTCACTGTGTTTACTTACTGAAGATCCAAAACATTCCGTTTTTCGCCATCTAAATTTCGATCATATAAGTTCAAAATCTTTGTAATAAGATTGTTCGCGAGAAAATTAAAAGAATTGATAGGACCTCGAAAAGAACACTGTTTCTACGTTTCGTGTTCCTTTCAAATTTGAAGCGAATTTGGAATATTCGGTGATATCACCGTGATATCACCTGTATATACCGGCTGCTGTTTTGGTCAAACAGCAATTTATATATTCTTTCTCAGTCTGAATCTGGATTTTTTACTGACTAGTACGTGTTGCTCGTGATGAGGTATTTCCGACGGTATTTCCGTTTCCTAATGAAACACCCTGTAAACTGAATATGAGATCCGGAGATGTCCGGTTTTCGTGCCTCTGTTTTCTGTTAAAGGAAATGAGAGAGCATTTTGCTAAAAATGGCGAGATGACAATTTCCAATCTCATTACTAGGTTCATTACGTATCGGCAGATTTTCACTACCGGGCAATCATTATTCGAATTCCGAAGCAATTGATCTGAATTCTGAATAATTCTCGTTTATACGCTCTTTCTCTCTACAACGTTAGAAATTTTCTCGGGAATCTGGACCAACCTCAGATCGACAACAAGGAACCAACTGTTATCACAGCAACATGTGATATTGCTGCAACGCTACATTATCAAACTTCACCTTTGCAATATTGCTGAACGTCCGTTTCAAATATTGCTTCAACATTCCATCAACATAGCTTTCAAGTTTTCTTAGTGGGTAGGAGCTATAGAGATAAGCCTCGAAATGAGCCTACTCTTTCCTGGCTATATTTTGGGATAGGTAATTCAGTAGACGTGTTTGCTCTTTTTATTATTATACAGGGTGTTTTAGGTTTCAATCAGAAACATTTGATAAACGATAAAATTCGCAAAAATAATCTTTCAAATATGTTTTGGAATTTCATTTTAGGTTTGCAGTTTGAAATATAAAATATTTTATTCACAGTGGGAAACCCGAGGGTAAACCTCTTTAGCTGATGAGGTGCTGAGGTTCGTAGAATTTTCCCACTTCGGGACCTCTCTCAGAAAAAAGTTGAAATTCGGTATACTATTCTGATTTGATCAATGTATTCACATGATGAAGTTTTAATTTTTTCAATTTCGTTAAGCAGTGGCAGTGGTGTTACTGTCGTATGTCACCACATTTTCCTTCAATTATGTGGTGGGTGGTGATTGGGTAAAATGAATAGGTGACATAATAACTCTATTTCTTCTACTCCTGTTAGGCGTCCTTATTATTAACGAAAGCATCTGTAGGCAGATGATTCATTTTTAATATACAAATTATTACTATCGAGATTACTATACAGGGTGGTCTGGTTTGTAATACAAAATATTCAACAGTGTGTTGTACTCGTTGAAATAATAAAAAAAGTTCATATAGGTAGACATATATAATTTTTAACGCGTCGTTATCGAGATATAGGGTGTTGAAAGTACGAGTCTGAATATTGTTACCTGATGAAAAGTTCGAAACGGTTTGTAATATAAAAAATTCAACAGTATGTTGTATTCGTTCAAATAATGAAAAAAGTTAACATAAACATATACTTTTGAACGCGTCGTTTTCGAGATATAGGGTGTTGAAAATACGAGTCTGCATATTGTTTTTGGATGAAGAGTTCCAAGGGACTTGAAATAAATCAACAAAATTTCGCGTATATATTCTAAACTTTTTACGCTCTATAAAATGAAATAAAAATTATTCCATAAAGTAATTCATTGGCATAGCAGATTCTAGGGGTAGTGAAGTTTCATTGTGTTTGTCCAGTAATTATTTTTTGTACCTTAGATTTCTCATATTGTTAATCCGGTTCAATTCGAAAACGTTGTAACGCATTGAAAAAATACAACATAACTATTATACGCAGAAATATATCAGTTTTCACATTTTGTACTCGAAGATGAGTAATTGAATGCACATATAAAAATTGGAGTGATTTTTTCCTTCACCACTCCCAGATTCAGCGTTTCGAACTTTTCGTCCAAAAACATTATTCAAACTCGTATTTTCAACACCCTATATCTTGAAAACGACGTGTTCAAAAGTATATGTTTGTAAAAACTTTTTTCATTATTTCAACGAGTACAACATACTGTTGAATTCTTTGTATTACAAACCGGACCACCCTGTATATTATGTTGTTTACATAATGGCATTGCATGAAGCTTAGTTTTCTGCTAGGCAATTTTGGCTTTGGCGATGGTAGCGATGAAACGTGTGATATCATCGGTCAATGTAGCTAACCAATTCGAACTAACCAATAATTTCATTGCTAGCATCGCCAAGCAGAAAACAAGCAGAAAACCGACAGAAAACCGAGGGGCAAATCTCCAGGAAAAATGTGTACACCAGACTTCCAATTAACATAGACATCCAAAGACTTCCAAATACTTCCAAAGACTCCCAAAGACTTCCGAAGAGTTCCAGAGACATCCAAAGACTACCAAAGACTTCCAAAGACATCCAAAGACTCCCAAAGACTTCCAAAGACATCCAAAGAATTCCAAAGACTTCCAACGGAGTGTACACTAGACTTCCAAGGAGATTTACCCCTCGCAGAAAACTATGAGCTTGAAAGGGACGTGTTATAGCTCTATCTCCATAAGTGGAAAGCGGCACATCAAAAAAATATTTCAATGGTCAGTAGAAGTAGGATAGGATCAGAGAATATATTATAGCTCACAATGTTAAGATCAGAATATTTATAGAGACCCTATATCATATCTACCCGTAGGTATCTACCGAGGTATCTACCCTGGTCTCTACCTCAGTAGCTACTTAGTACTCTATTCATTAACTCATTACTCATATATTTTATGGTACTTACCAGTATTCCCAGTATGTGAATTTGTCCTTCATCAACCTACTAATAGGATCCTCCGATGTATTGAACAATTTGTAAAAATAAGCATATTGCCTAGCAATACTTTTTATTTGTCTTAAAGCTATCTCTAATGTAGGACTTCCAGTTAGCTCTTCCAGCTCTTCAGGAGTGAAATATAAAACAGTGCTATAATTCAATGGAAGAATATTGATATATGGCATCCAAAATGAATCTGTCTTGAATTTTTCATACAATAAAAAAATTGATAAGGCCACATTAGGCATATTACTTAGAATCTGATCAGTCTCCATGATATTTTTCAGGTCAGTTTTTCTGGCAGTTTCCAAACTCATCATTAGATTTCTGGGAACTGCAATGACTAGCGAAGAGAATGGTATTTCAGTGGTAACTCTCAATCCCAAATCGAATCCATCAAATTGAGCGATTTCGCATCCTTTGATTTCCGCGCCATTCTCGATAACCCACTTCGTGAAATTCTCGATGGTGGCAGCACCTGTCCGTTTGCCAATCGCATGTTTACTTCTATTTGCTTGCAATTTATTTATTCTCTCCGTTAGAGAATTAATTTCTCTCTGGGCTTCCAAAGCCTTCAGTGGGTTAGTTTGTTGTGGGGTCGTGCTAATTCTTAATAGCTTGTCAACATAATCGTTTATCTCTTTGTCCTTCTTGCTGATTTTTTCGTTCTTGGTGATGATGGTGTTTTTTGATCTTTGGCCTTGTCCTTTTCTAGTCATGTTCACCTCTTAAGCGAATTATGATATTCGTGATTAGATATAGTGAAATTTTGTTTTAATTAAATCCAGAGCACAACACGTGAAACTGATAAACACACACATGATCGAGTATCGAGTTTCAAGTCTCAATTTATTTATAAACATTCGACATTCCTCCATCTGCCGTAATTGATCGGTGGTTTGATTACTGATTTCTGTCGCATCGCATCTACCCAGAGCAGTACAGTTTGTCTACTGATAACTAGATGGCAGCTTGATATGCGAACCTTGTGCGGTAGCATTTAATTCAAAACGAAATAAACAAGACATACAATTTTCAAAAAAATTGAAGAAATCACAATAAGAATTCGATTTGACTCCAAATTTTAATGAAGGGGGGGGGCATAGAGTTATTTGAAAGTCAGGTATCAAGTTATGAAAGACAATAAAAATAATTGAACCAGAGATTGAACTGATTACTTGGGAAGCAACATTTTCCGATAAACGGTTCTGCAGATAGAGCTATCGAGTTTGGGACACCCTGTATTAAATATACAAACACATACCGAACTATATAAAAACATGACGTTGACACGTTGTCCCTGCAACGTCATGGAACTAACGTAATATTTCACCTATCCAAGTGATGTTCAAATAACGTCGTAATGATGATGTGATTATCACGTCATAGAGAGTACGTCACAGTGACGTCAGAAATTGATGTGTGACGTCTCTGACAAAAGAATCACCATTAGTCATCTGGTTGCCTGAGAATTACCTCTCAACAACTCTCGAAGATCTGATACAGGGTGAGTCATGAGGAACTGTACAGGGTGGGCCAAATTCGACACTTTTAAAGGGAAAGCCTTATTCCCGTTCAAGAAAGAAAAAAACTGATGTTGGTGCCTGGTGATCAATTCACATGACGAACTCAAAGGTGAAAACCGCATATCGATATCTATCTTTATTTCAGAGCTACAAGGTGTTTTTCAAAAATGTGAGTTTTTGAAAAGTGGCTAAAACTCTTTCTTTACTAAATATTCGTGTTCGAGAAAAAATTCCTGGATATTAATTGAAGTTAAAGTGGTATTCGGTGAGAGAATTCACACTGAAATATTATTAAAAATTTATTCACCGAATTTGTTTGGAAATATCAAATATCAATTGCTTCTGGTGTGTGAAAAATATGGAGCTCTTCGTGGATTACAGCAGGATAAGATTGTTTCCAAGTACTACATATATTTCATGAAACATAGACATTTTATACGTTCTAGTGAATGTTGAAAGAAGACGTAGCTAAGGAATTTCAACAACACTTAGATGTTTAGTTTAGTTTAGTTTAGTTTATTTATTGGCAAAGTATTACACTAAAGTGCTTTTACAAGTCAGATATAAGAAAATGAGAGAGAAAAAAAAAATGTTACAAATAGTACATAAACAGTATAAAACATGTCACTAGTATGATACAGCTTGTCAGATACGAATCTAATAGGTAGCAATACATAGGAAGACAAACATCAAAATATAGTAAGGAATACATTTACATATTAAAGTCACTTTCTAGATACTCTTCGATGGAATAGAAGGCATTTTTCAAGAGATACGTTTTGACTTTGTTTTTAAAATAGTTAAAATTTAGGTTTTTGACCTCTATTGGAAGAGCATTAAAAAATTTTATGCCGTAGTAATCAGCGCCCCTTCTTGTACGTTGCAACCTGTGGTAGCTGAGTACTAAATTGTCTTTATTTCTTGTTGGATATGAGTGAATATCACTATGTGATCTGAAGTTAGCTAGGTTCTGCTTTATGTAGGTTAGGCAGTGAAAAATAAAAGTACATGGAAGTGTAAGGAGTCTCAGTTCTGCAAAACTATTTCTACAACACTCTCGATACTTCAAACCTGCGATAATTCTAACACAACGTCTCTGTAATTTAAAAATTTGAACAGTATTGGGGGAATGACCCCAGTTTAAGATAGCATAGGATAAATTGGAATTAAAGTATCCATGGTAAGCCGAAAGTAGGGTGTCCCTGGATACATTTTTTGAAAGACTTCTTATTAGGAAAGTTATTTTAGACAGCTTGGAGCTTAGATGATTTATATGAACGTTCCATGTCAACCCTGGATCCAAGTAGACCCCCAAAAATTTAACTGATGCCTGACTTTCCAGGTTTGTTGCAGAAGTTTGCAAAGTGAAGTTCATATTATGTGTCTTGTCAGCATTTAGACTTAGTTTGTTAGCCAAAAACCAATTCTTAATCTGGTCATCTTTATTTTTGGTCCACTGAAGTATTGGGTCTGAGGGGTGGTAACGCATCAATGTAGTGGTATCGTCGGCAAATAAGATTATAAGCAGAGATGTGATATTGGTGAAGTTAGGCAAGTCGTTTATGTAAATGAGGAAAAGCAGAGGACCCAGCACAGAGCCCTGAGGAACTCCATGCTGAATCCTCTGCTTTTTTGATTCCACATTATTGAAGAAAACATATTGCTCCCTCTCCTCCAGATAGGACTTGACAAGAGCTACACTGCTTTGGTGAAAATTGTAGTGAATTAGTTTTTTATAGATGATTTCGAAAGAGATGCAATCGAACGCTTTTGTCAAATCTAGGAAGGTAGCATAAGTGTTCTGTTTGTTATCAAGGCCTTCAGCTACAAACTCAATTAGTCGATCTATAGCTAAAGTAGTACTTCTTTTACTGCGAAAACCAAACTGGTTTGGTGAAAAAATGCCATTTTGTTCAAAATATTCATTCATTTGGTCTTTTAACAGTGATTCAAAAATTTTTGCTATTATTGGCAACAATGATATTGGCCTGTAGTTGGTTAGATCTTCGGGATCACCCTTGTTCTTAAAGATGGGTATAACTTTTGCTAGCTTGAAGTGAGATGGGAATTTACTAACACGAATGCAGTGATTAAGCATGTCCGTCAAAGGTTTGCATAATATATACTTAAGATGTTTGATAATTTTAGAGTTAATGTCATAGCAGTCTTTGCTATTACTGTTTTTGAGGCATGAGATTTTATTTAGAACCATTTCTTGACTGACTTCTCGAAACACAAAGCTATGACCTGTATATTGGTTTGTTAAATAATCATTGTAGGAGCAATTTGTAGTGGCAAGGTTTTTGATTATTTCGTCAGCTATTGAGATGAAAAAATTATTAAAGACATGAGCATTAAGCCCAGTACCCTCAGGGGTAGAGGGAGAGTTCCTATGAGAATTAATGATGTGCCACATTGCTTGAGATTTATTGGCTGCATTGTTAATAAAGTTATCATGGGCGGTTTTTTTGGAGTTGGTTATCTCTCTCCTATATTGAAGTTTATAGCTACTGACCATGTTTTTGGGGACCAGAGTTGGATTTTGTTTGTGCAGGAGACTTAGTGTTTGTAGCCTACCCCTCATATTCCTAAGATTGTCATTAAACCAGTTTACTTTACAAAAACGCTGATTTTTTTTAACCATCCTGGATTGAAGTGGTAGGTTTTTGTCTATTGCATTGGTTAAGACGCTAAGAAAATTGCATAATTGGGCCTCGACATCACAATCGGCTTGTGTTATAGAAGACCAATTAAAAACTTTTAGCTGATTGTATATAGACTCAAGACCTTCATTCGTAATCGGTCTGTAATTGATCCTAGTGCTATGATTGTAAGCAAATTGTATAGGTGTATTAAAAACTATTCCAGAGTGATCTGAGATACCTTCCAAAGCAATAGGGGAGATATCGAGATTTGAAGTATTAAAATTGACGTAAACATTATCTAGGGTAGCTTGCCCCCTAGTTTTAAAATTAACAGTTGGAAACAGGTCATATGAGTTAAAAAATAGGTTAAGATACTCAGCCTCCTTACAGCTCGGCTGTTCGTAATGCACATTAAAATCACCAAATAAAATAGTATTACCTGTGAGGTCTAATTTATCCAGAACCTGAGACATAACTTCAAAATATGTATTTAGTTCACCCTTAGGAGATCTGTAAACTGTTAAAATGTTGGTATTGATAGAGGAAATGTGAATCCCCGCTACCTCACACTGTAGTTCCCTGGAAAGGTTTGGTAGATTAAGTTCTTGACAGTCCAAACCTTCTTTAAGATAGATGCCAACACCTCCATGTGCTTTATTAGTTCTACAAAAACTGGAAATGGCCACGAAGCCTTTTATTTTTATTTGTGAGAACTCATCAGTATGAAGCCAATGCTCATTAGTACAAAAGCAATCAGCCTTCGATTCCTTGAGAAGTATTTCAAAATCAGAAATTTTATCCCTAATACCTTGTACATTAGCGTAAAAGACTTTAAAGTTTTTACTTAATAGACCCTTGCGACTTCTTCCTTCCTTTGACAGCTTCTTCCTTCCTCTGACGGCTTTTGCAAATGTTGTATGTTTGGTAAGCTGGCTTTTCGGAGAAATAATTGAATTACTTGGGTTTTCACAATTGGTTTGAGTTTTTATAATTACATCTTTCGAGTAATCACTTTCAACTGGGCAGATTTTCAGATCCCCTTTCATTAAAAATTTTCTGTATTGTCACTAGCGTCATTGATGACATCTCTGATGTTAAAAACTTCATAGTATTTTTTTGTTTTTTTTTTTTTTTTTTTTTTTTTTTTTTTTTTTTTTTTTTTTTTTTTTAGATGATTTAGTTGAAAAGGGTGGTTGTTTGTGATGAAATGTAAGAACTAAACGTATAGTAACAATATGGGTGGGTGAAAATTGCGAATGCGCAAGTATACCTACATAATATTATATGGTAAACTGTTGATAAATGATTTTTATTTATTGACTTATAGAATGAGCTCGAAATAATATGAAGTTGAATGTAAATGTCATTTAACCTATTAACGTCAAAAAATTTCCAGTGCAATTTCATGCTCCCCCAAGGAGGAGGAAGACATTTCCAATGAATTTGTTTAGTTGCTATGGTAACGATACGAAATACAGGCTTTAAATTGATCGAAAATGTTTGATGTGAAATTTTCGATAAAACAGCCCACCAACCTTTAGGGCTACTCAGCAAAATTTTGGGATTTTTGACTTTGACTTTAAAACCCCACGTTTTAGTAGCGTCAACTGGTGAGACTGAAAATGATAGCCCTCATTGACGGGAATCATGGGGCCTCAGCAAATCATTTTGTTGTCATGCGTCATCCCCGATGCTGAAATCTGTAAGAAGAAATCTCAGTTCACAGTTTGCAATTCCGCTCGGCTCCAGAAATCCAGACTCCGGGAGTCCTTTGTTCGAGTCCTCGAATCATTTTGCGCGGGAATCCTCAATTCTGAATGACTTACATTGCACATAGGTAGTTAAAGTTTCAGGATAATGTGTTCTGTGTCAAATTATTAGTGTGGACATAGATTAAGGGTTTGTTCAAATTATGGTGTGGATGATGCTCGTCTAAATCTGAACTTTGATAACTTTCTTGTATCCTAATTTGAAATGTGGGACGAAGTCAAACATTTGTGCTTCTTATTTTTACTTTTTAAAGGTGAGTTTGAGAACAGAAAGAATCATAAACGGATATCTTTATGTTTTTGTTTCTCTGCGTAAGCTAAAATTAGACGAGATATTATTATTATTAATACTTATACAGGGTGATTCATTGGAAATGCGCATACAAGGGTTGATGGAGGACACCGAGGTGTTTCTGAATAATCCATATTTCATGGGTCTATCATTCTTTTTAACCGAGATACAGGTTGATTTATTGATTTTTCCCATAATTTCAATTAATTATAACTTCTGAACTAGCCTATACAGTTTTTTAAAATTTGGTTTGTATATTCTTTGTTCCCAGTGATGACGAATGATGAATTCATGAATCATTTTACTATAATATTTTCTAAATGGCGGTGACTTGTATTTGGAAATGAATTATACCTGAAAACCATAAAAACTGGTATCAGTAATTAATTTAGATTATATAATCTATTATTACAACATATATTTCGATTCAAATAATAAGAAAACCTGAATTTGAAAACATAAATTCCAACAAATAATACATTCATATACAGGGTGTCCCAAAATCAGCTTGCCAAACTCTACCACCGGCTTCTATGACCAAAAATTGGAAGGAAACATGAGTCAAAAAACGTCTCCTAAGGGAGCTACGGCCGCATGAAGATGATATTTCTTGAATATCTCCGAAACACCATCTGATAAAATGATGCAATTCGTTATAAGAATTGAACTCCCCATGCTAAATGCAGTGAAAATAAAATCATTCAAGAATTTCATTCAGGAGTGTATAATACAGAGTGGGACTACAGTAAATATTGCTCATACTTTTTTGTGTGCACATTTTTCGACGGATTATGAAAATCCGCACCGCGTTACAGTAAAAGTTACCTCTGTTCCGTATCAATCAGATGAACCATTTTCGCGAGTAAAATCGATCTAAAGATATTGTTACGTCTGCCATTCTATCCATAACGTTGCCAATTTTAAAATCATTGTGGGTGTTCATTGGAATATTTCTACCTATTTTTGGTCGTAGAAATCGTCGGTGAAGTATGGCAGGCTGATTTCGGGACACCCAGTAGTTCTTCTTTTTCACTAACCTGGATTTTATGAAAGAATTACTCGATTTATTTGGGGGTTTCGTAATCAGATGAGAGTTTCGTAATCAGATGAGATATATTCAATCGTTAACTAACTAATGTAGAGTACGAATTAGCAAAATTGAACTTACAGAGTGTAAAGGGGTCAAAGTAGAACCAATATAGGTACAGTATGGGTTTTCAAACTTGAGTCGGCACTTTTGTTAACTTGGTTGTCATTGGAAGATACAAATTCGGTTAAATTGACAAACTAGTAGTATTATTATCGCTCGTCACGATGATGAAATCGAAACTAAAATCTAACATCGCGTTCACGAGTTATTTATGTCAAAAATTTAAATTTTTTTATTCAGGACACCCAGCATACAATATTTTCAATCGATAGGAAACTCGATTCTAAAAAGAAACTGTCTCATAAACTTTTATCGTGAATTCAGAAATGACTAAGTTATCGACGATTCAAGCATCGAACAACAATAACTTTCAGATTAATATACTTCGACCATTCTCGCTTTGACAAATTTGAAAAACCCTGGATAGCTTAGTCATTTCTGAATTCACGATGAAATATTATGAGACATTTTTTGTTCAGAATCGAATTTCCTATCAATCAAGAATATTGTACACTGGGTGTCCCATTTAACAAAAATACCGAAGACATAACTCGTGAACGGGATGTGCATTTTTTCCGATATCATCATCGTAATCAGCAGAAAAATTGATACTGATTGGTCCTTTCGGGGGATAGGGCTTTGTAGCTTCAATAATAACAAAGTTAGCAATATGACCGAAAACCAAATGCAATTCTGTCTGTGTCTAGCCTTGAGAATTTTTTTCCTGGTGAAATGTTAGTCACAATATTACATTGGGATTTCAGTCAGAGTTTTTTTCTTATTCACTATTTCATGAAAAATAATGTTTTTCATTTCTCTAGATTTCTGGGATTTTCACTCCTCGTCTCTATGAGTGAAAATTAATATTGTTTCAATGACTCGGTTATCAAAGATAATAAGATAATTTTGCCCTAATGGAAACTGAAGAGAAAAATTCGATCGCTGGTCAATGATACCTTGTTTGGATCAATGACTCAAGGAGGAAAATATAGGTGTTTTGAAAAAGTATGAAATTTCTTCGATCGTTTCGGGAATGAATCTGCCCTCTTTTTCATCAGATGAATAAAACATAGTTCTTGACTGATGTTTTTGCTTTCGTCTTCTGACATTCCTCAGTGACAGAAGTTGTCAGGATAAACTGTGAGTTACAAGGTGTTTCTTCTAACTGATCTTGAATTCATCATTTCCATACACAGATTTCAGAAGTGAATACCATGTTCTATCTGGAATCGATAGATCAACTGAACAAAAAGCAAATTCATTATATTCGTTTGGAGGAATCTTCTCTGTCTTTGATATTTTAACATCACAAAAAAAAGTTTTGTTGCATTAACAAAATTATTTTTGTAATTTTTTTCTTTGTTAAACTGAGAAAAACTTGTGGAATAAACAAAATATATATTCATGATACCCTGTGGAGTGTAACAGTTACGTTATCAAGTTGATATATTGAGAATACACTTTATCCTTATCTCTTTTCAACATCCACTCCATTATCTCTCCTATTTCTCCATCAGAAACACAATTTCATAGCACACGATTTAATTGGATTCAATTGGCATCATAAACAGGGAAGTAGCAGACTATGGTCTGGGGAGAACTTGTGATCAGAAATGGAAGCCTTACAGTTGACAGGTACAACAAATCGGTGATTTTAGAAGCACATATTATAGTGTGAGGATTTTTGTTGATGCAAGATAATGCAAGGCGACAAGTCGCTCGAGTTGTGTGAAATTATCTAGAGGAAGTCTGTATCGCTACCATGACACGGCCAGCTCTGGTACATTCTTGTGACAAGATTACAAGAGGAACGTTACTTGAATACTTTGGAAAACGCAGGGCAGAGACTAAAATGGCTACAAGGACTGGTGATTCGACTCTTCAATTGTTTCTAGAGCAAACGTGACGACCGTTTTGGAGTAATAAGAATAGTTCTCTACTCATTTATAGATGGCGTAAAGAACGTGGTCGGTAACAAGGATTCCGTTGTCAACTTTGACATGTTTCAACTCTGATAGGTGTCCACTTTGATAGGTGGCAACTTTAACAGGACGAATATTTTCTTCAGATTCCGATAGTCGTGCGAAAATCTTCCAGATTTTGATTCTATTGTCGTTGACCAGTTATTTTCTCATTTAGTGCTATTTGTTGTGTATTTCATTGTTCGATATATCCAGTGTTCTCCAGTAAATTATTCGTGTTATTATTTGTTGTCTTTTCTTTCCATTTCTCGTTGTTCGATTGTTCGATTTTATAGTGTTAGAGATCCTTTTGATGATGTTCATTGTAGCCATTTCATCATCAGAGACTGACGATTCAAATTTGGGAAGACTTGGATTGACATGACATTAGGTCTCTTATTTTGGGTATAGCCGCTTTGCCAAGAAGTTTTTCGTGTCCGCGGCACTACTGACCCTCTCGTTCAACTTCACATACTGTTTCGTTTTTTCGTTATTAAATTCGGATATTAATTTTCCATTAAATCATGATATACTATGAAATGCTATAAAATGGCGTTTCTCGAGGTGTTCAAAGATGAAAAACCCAAAGTCATCTCCATAACGTTTATTTGTGCAGGTATATGTTTCGTGCTTATAATTATAAGCACAGCCGAATGTAAGATTATTAATACGTTTTAATAGAATCTCGAATCTTATATCCACATATTAATTCATGAAATACTAATGCACTCTCATCAGCAGATTCTATATGATTTTCAATGGTAGATATATTGATATATTATATATTACGCTATCATTTCACTAATACACTTCTTTGATGAATTGCTTCCTTGCTGTAATGCTGTCTGAAGTTTTAAGCCAACGCGGATACCGCGGATGACCATTCAACTTGTTTATTGTATGTTTTGCCAGACCATTATATGTCTCGCCTACTACCCAGCGAGCACAAAAACATCTCAGAGATGTTAAAAGTACGAGATTTCGAGACATTGAACCCCCACTGCGATGTTCTGTTCACACATGAATAGAACTATTATAGAACAGCCAATGTCCGCCGCAGGCGGCAATTATCGAGATGTCCTTGATATGTCACAAAACTACCTTCTCCCTAGTTCTTTTCAAATCCTTTTCATGGACACAACAAAACATTTTCAACGCGTCTTGCGAACATTAAATCGCTGTAAAAAAACCATTTTCGAGGTACTTTTCTGAAGCCTTTTGTCAAAATGAACTTTTGCATTAGGATTCCATTTCCCTTGAATGAAAAAATGCATTGAAAATAGATTGAATATAAAAATATTTTCTTGATATGAAATTACCTTAATCGGTTTCTGAGTAGTGCTTACTACACACAGACATATAATTGGAAATAGGTTTGCCAATTTTTGAAATGTTCTACACAATGCATAATTTTGCAAATGCGGAGAAGCTGTGTATTGATAAATTCGTACTTTTATATATTGATTACACTGAGGCACCGAACAACACATTTTGCATCTGATGGTCATTATTACAAACTAAATAGGTAAGTCTTCTAACACAATAAACTTCACCAAATTCCTTTCTATTCGTTAGCAGCGTGATGTAAGCGTAACACGCTGCAAACGCGAATGCCAATTGCGAACAAAAAGAACAAAATCGAAAACAAATCAGAATTCATGGTATTGTGACGTAAGCATGAGACGTTGTGGTGGGGCAAACAAAGAAAGGGCACAAAAGAACAAAAACAATACTTTCAATATCTTTCTAAGACCTCTTTGGGAAGTGCATATTACGCCTCAAAAAAACATCCTCATACCTACATTTCTAAAACATCCCAAAACATCCCAGGGATACCTCTCAGTAGGCAAACAAAGAAATGCCACAGAAGAACAAAAACAATACTTCAATATCCTTCAAAGACCTCTTTGGTCAGTGCATATTATACGTCTCAAAATAACATCTTCATGCCAACATTTTCAAAACATCCCAAAACATCCCAGGGATGTTTGTGCTCGCTGGGTAACTACCTAACTACGTTGACATTTTGAACGACAATAACTAGACCAACCAAATATTTCCACTATTTATGTCCTATGTAGGCAGTAAACAGAAAAGCACGGTATATTAATATATTCACCAGGTTACGTAGGTGTTGAATAGTTTAATACCTCAATTCAATTCGAAATGTAGAACTTCATCTTCCGAAGAGATATTCGCTACAACTGGAACACTTCACTGAATTGATTTATTTTTCATCTTCATGGGAACTGAGCATATTGTATAAAATGATACAGAGCCTAGAGGCATCTCTGTTCGCTCAGGCATAAAATCCCGCGTTATATGAAATATAATTTTATCCTTTTAGAGCAAGTACAACATTTCTATAAGCTGATCCTTTTTATCAGTTTTTGTATAAGGAATTCCGTGTTTTCGAAAGTTTTGTGCCTTATTATTTTTCATCCCTTTGTGAAGTCACTATTGAAGGAAATTGGCAACTTGCATCACGAGATAATTGATTCCAGCGTTGCCAAATCTACGCGAAACGATTTACTTTGAAATTTTAGCGGAACTAATTTCAATTTTGAAAATTTCTTGAATGTATCGAATATAGAAATTGAAGTTAATGTCGATGTGAAGAAAACGAACAAAAATAGTTCATTATAGGAAATTGAATTTCACACTTTTTTGTTTATGCACTTTATCGTCTGGTTGAGTATGATGCTTGCGAAAAGTAGCAGTAGTAGCGCTCGAGGGAGATAAAGTGGTACAGCGGACGTTAAAGAGTTAAAAGTCCTGCGAGTGTAAATTGTGTACACTCCAAAGCACAGTTAATAGTTATTTACACTACAAGGGAGGCAAGTGATACTTACCAGTCGAGGACATTGTTTGCGCCCGAGCGATAGCGAGGGCTTGCAAAATAGTCCGAGACTGGTCAAGAACACTGCCTCCCGAGTTTTGTATTATATTTTTTCTACTCCAGTTCCCTTAGATTAAAAAAAATGTTTTTCTACTCCTTACTCGGTAAGTACTTCATTTTGATACTGATTTGAGGGAGGAAAACACGTTCTACCTCCCTAGGGAGGTAAGTAAATATTTACCTCCCTAGGGAGGTAGAACGTGTTTTCCTCCCTCAAATCAGTATCAAAATGAAGTACTTACCGAGTAAGGAGTAGAAAAAAGAATATACAATAATATATATTGTATATTCTTTTAACTGTGTCCAAAGTATTTCACAAGAATTGCATAGCATGCTCAAATTGGAGGTGATGAGATAATTAAGAGAACAAACTCAAAGTCTCGCTCCAAGTAAATTATAATCAAATCATATATGCTACATTTTATTGCATAGCTGACTATATATAATCTACATACAGGGGTTGGGCATATGTGCGAAAACATATAATTTTTGACAAAAACATAAGTTTTGTTTCAAGACTAATTTAATTTTTTTTGTCGACTTCTACAAAAAATCATATATTACGTTCTAAATTCCGAACGGAAAACCGACTATTTCCGAAGGCGAGTAATTTCCATCCGCTGCAGGGTTGCATAGCCTACTGAAAATCTCCTGACACACTTTTTTTATTACAATTACCTATATTATTATTAATCTTCAGTTAATCTCATACACTTATTTAGGTACGCTTTGTTTAAATTGATTCAACAAATAATTAATAAATGTGCACATAGGTATACTAAATAATGATATGTAAAAAACCAAAGAAGGATACTATTTCATCTGATTCAGATCAAATTCAATACATATACCTCTGTCATATGCGGGATTTTTGGGGCGAGAAATCATGATTGTTTCTTAAACATTGAGAAATTCAAAATGGCAGATTCAATTTCCATGATCCGATTTCATCAAAAATTTGTATCTGGAGGTTTTCGGCGTCGGAGATGAAAAGAAGTAGAAAATAATAAATTAATATTAGTTCGAAAAATTGAGAAAACACACTTCTATGATTAGTCAGACTGAAAAGAATCAGAGAATAGAATAATAAAACTGTCTTGTTGAATATTTAACTGAAGAAAAGTATTTTCTAAAAACGTTTGCCAGGTCAACTAGTATAAATAAAATAATTTCATAATTACCTGAGCTCGAATTTCAGTTGAAAGCCATCAAAAAATACCACAGAAATGAATATCATTTGTTAATTGGGAGTCCTAGAAAACTGAAGTCAATTAGAAGAAAATGAGCGAAAATTCATGCCTGATGCTAATTTCGTTTTAATCGGTTGACTACCATTTAGGTAGCACAAAAGGGTTAATAGGCACCAAAAATAACGATGAAAGACATGCGGTTTCTTCGAGATCGTAGAGAATTATATGAATTGAAAACGAAGTGATGCACAAAATAGCAGCAAATTTATTAATATTATTTTGAGATATTATTATGATGTTGCATTTTTTGCCCATGGAATTGGAATTAATCTAAATGATTTCCTATATTTATATTATATTTTCAAAACACATGGGAAATCGAAAGTATGCTTTCTTTTTAATATACCGGGTGATTTTCCAAGTTGGCTCACCTCTATAATGTTTGTATTATTGAAGCAAGTGAAACGATATTTGGGGGTTGCATATGATATTTCAATTGACATCTCTTAAAATATATACATGCATTTCCGTACTTGCAGTTAGACCGGATTTGACCTCTATTTTCGATATTATTTAATTGCATGGATTATGGATCATGGAATTAAATTCATTTGAAAATTGAAGTTGGACACATTTATAGTCAAACAGGAAGTACGTTAAAGCAAGTAGATATGTCAAAAAATGTCAATTGAACTATCATTCACAGCCCCCAAATTTTGTTTCACTACCTTCAATATTAGAAAAGTTATAGGGAAATCACCAGGTATGGTTAGCGTAGGTAGACGTGGTTTTCATTTAAAAAAACTCATAAAATGTTCGTGAATTCAGTGGTTGAAGTTACTATTCATTTTCATCGGGGGTCGTTCCAGGCGTAAAAAAAATAAAATAGACTACAATGGAGGAAGAAATATATCGAATATATTAATATTAGATGAAATAATAACAATAATAAATGCTTCCATTGAGAGGTTATATACAAAGTGCAGATAACCTAACAAAATCCAGGATTCAATATCTGCGCATGAAAAATTCATAACAGAGCTTCAACCTTCAATATATTCATGATCATACCTAATTTTGAAACAATCATGATGGATAGTGAGAAAAAATAATTTCACTATACTACTAAGAGCCATAATACTATAAATGAGCATAGCATAAAATATCACTGGATGCAGGAAATTCGCACTTTTTGTACTATTTTTGTAGGTACCCATAGAATCTTGAAATAAGGGTGTGCTAATTCAATATGATTCACAATAATTCGCGGGATCCTAATGAAAATGGCTCCCCCTCTACCGTATATAAATCAGATCCTAAATGTAACGAAGGATGCGGTTGAACGAACATTTAATTTTATTGTACCAACCTCTTCAGTATTCCTACTTTGTCTCTATAATGTTTTTGTATTTCGTTGAATGTCCCAAAGTCCCGAATTTTTGCGAAACACGTATTTTCTTAAATCAATAGGACGCGAAAGTCTGAGGCGAGGACATTCTTTCAATTCACCATCGGTTTTTTGAGGCATCTCGCTGAAGCCTATTAAGAGCCAACCCCCGCTTTCATAACAAGCATCTTATTGCTCCGTTGACACTTTGTTATACGAAAATATAATATCTCATTAAATATCGATATGCCAGCTTTCCGATCCTGAAAAATAGAGTGTCATTGGGCATTGTTCCGTGATGAATTCAGAAGATATTTCAAAGAAAATAGCTCAACTTCAATATTAGAGAATGGAAGCAGAGAGAAGACATGCTTGGCTAATGTGTTTTTATGCACTTCAGGAAATAAAAGGTACTTTCAATGTGTCATTTGAGGGACCAAAGTGTCACCGTGAGCAGTAGTTACTTTGCATATATATTTTCGCACATTTCTCATCATAATAACTTTTGTATTTATCAACAATGTGCAATCGGTAGAAATTATATTTTTTTCTGTGACGGGAAAAAAGTTTGAAATTTTATGTCTGTTGTCAGATCATGAAATATCACTCTTCATAAATTATTTTTTCACCACGGAAAAAAAGTGAGTACTTTTTTTCTGGATGTATATCACTACACTGTTGATGGCTTTTCTTGAGCTATATAGTTCCGGAAAATAAGCCAATAAGACCGTCTCCGAGAAAGAACTGCAAGTCCTTTCATCTTCCATTCGACTTCGCGATTACGTAAATTACTATACAAAACCAAATTTGCAATTTATTGAAATCAAATCACAGAATCAGACTGACAGATATTTGATTACTTCAAAAGAATGATATAAAGGTGCGTGCAACGCAGGTGTCATTACTGTTGAAAACTTGTGATTTCAGTATAATGTGCTATCTTCTCAATATTGATTCGTCCGTTCTTCATTCATAGAAAAAAAATGTGTATTATACACGAAGAATATGAGATTTAAGCTCACGGTTTTTTGTTTTCCACCGCTACGCGTCGGGAGACAACTCAACCTGGACCTATAATCTACTACTTTTTTTCCCTTGTATACTAAATGACTATTATTCTCATTTTTCAGCTACTTGCTAGCTAAATCAGAATCGAAAAAGGACTGCAAAATATTTTTATTTATTTTTTGAAATTTTGTCAAAGCCACCACAAAAAGGGGTTTCTTTGCCAATACAGCAACAAAACGTATTTGAAATCAATATATACCCTCTAAATGGACGACTTCGCTACCATTACATTTTTTTAAAAATAATTCATCCATTGAAATAATGAAAATATTATAGGTATTTACAATAGGAATTATAGAGAATAGAACCCTGAAACAACAATGTGCTTCTGGAGGAAGTGATGGAATGAAATACAAGTAGTAGCCAACTGGCATTGATATTCTACATGTTCTTGTATCATCAATTCTTGAAAAAGCATATGTCTCGATGGCAAAGTCGTCCCGAATTGTTTGGATTCGTGAAAAAAATATACTTAATTTTTTTAAATGTTGAGAAAAATTGACTGATTTGGCAACATCCTCTCATATTAACTGATTTTGCCTCATATATGCCCAATTACCACCACAACATCAGGATATCCCTACCCAGCTCTTGACGCATGGAATCTAGCTACGTGATATTTGTTTACCTATATATTATGTTATGCTGCAGTAATTAACAATATCCACAGGTGAAATATCGTAGCTATCTCGAATGTGAAAAAATAAAAACAGTTTTTATGCAAAGTCACCTTGTATAGCAAAGTATCCCCTGTTTTTCTAATTTTGACATGTACCTACATAATGTGACACTTTTCAAAACTGACCGACGTTTTGAAACGTCTTACCGCGTCTTACTTTACGTAACTATAGTTGTGTAAAGTTGAAGATTACATAACTGGTAATGTAATGCTCATTTCAACACCAGTTATCTAATAAAATTATGGATGGACGAATAGAATAGTTCATTTTATGCTGCTTCCTTGATATCACTTGGGAATTCTGAATCATGAATCAGCCAGTATCCACTAATGAGTGAATCAATCAAGTCTATTTCGAGAATTTCGTAGCTGATTTGTGACCGGACCGGATTCATTGTTTGACTGATAGTTCAAAGTGACGGGCGAAGACAACTTGCCTACTAAATTAATTTTTTTCATGATCGGTAGAACTCACGTAGAACTGGTCATTATTTCTGATGAAATGAAATTTTCCATGAAAATTTTGAAATTGTAATCGTCCAACTTAACTTAACTGGTTTGCTAACTAGTTACGTGAATGAGAGTTGAAGTAATCACTGTACATAGACCTCCACGTAGACGTTAACGTATGGAAAATAACGTTTATCTACTCACTGAGTCGAAAGTACTGAAAGTAGGCGTTTGCTCCCTCATTTAAGGAAACAAAGTGGCCAATTTACTTCTACGGGAGGAAAAATATTAGCTCCCGTGGGAGGTAAAATGAATTGGCTTCAGCATGCACCCTTTGGCGTCGATATACCTGTGAAATCTGTGCTATCCAATTAATCAGTCTCTTTATCACTAATATAAAACAAATAACAATAATATCCTGTTTGAATCACAATGATATCATACGCTTCTTCATATTCCGAACCTACTTCTAATCATAACTTTCAAATAGGGCGACACAATATACAAATCAATCAATTCATGATGACAGAAGTGTCAAATGAATTGGCTTCAGCATGCACCCTTTGGCGTCGATATACCTGTGAAATCTGTGCTATCCAATTAATCAGTCTCTTTATCACTAATATAAAACAAATAACAATAATATCCTGTTTGAATCACAATGATATCATACGCTTCTTCATATTCCGAACCTACTTCTAATCATAACTTTCAAATAGGGCGACACAATATACAAATCAATCAATTCATGATGACAGAAGTGTCAAATTGACATTGTCCGTGGTATGCTATACCTTTGTAATGCATAATGATTTGGATTAAGAGATAGACCGCCTGATGCACAATTCAAAGAAAAAGTGCCTACCTTTTCTCCCTTGATATATAAATAGCTATTATCTATTATCTTTAAATTGAGGTGAAGTCGTAACGTAATAATGAATTATGTTTACTCAATGGTATTGGTCACTTTTTGTAGTGTTATGGAACGACTTCTCGATGCAGAACTCCTTGGAGATCCCGAATTTCATAATTTTGACTTATCGGGATGCGCACTCCAACTAGAGTACCGCTACTCCCTTTCAAGCAATCATAACTTTCAAGAGATATAGGATATTGGTTTTCATTCTTGCAATATTAGCCAAAATTAAATGAATTGATGGATTGCAAAATTCATTAATTCTCTGAGAGAGATAGTTTTGTCCGAGTAGATATTGCAATACCATACTTTATTGAGAGAGCTAGGATGCATGGTCCATAATATTTTCCACTTAATGGGACTGTTAGGTATTATAGCTTCTTTATCTTTTCAATTTGTATGGTGAATAAATGGCGATGGACTAGTTTCTCCAGAGTTTATAATCATGACCAAAATCATCAGATTAAGCACGGTAGACTTGACAATCTGAATGGAATCATTTATTAACAAAGAAAACCCCACATGTGTAAATATCTAGCATATAACGTGAGCAAACATTTCGCAAAACGCATCTCGGTCCAGTCAAAGCTTTCATAATATACAGGGTCAACCAACGAATACTTGCCTCCCTCTGGAAAAAGGTAGGAAACCAATTTTTGTCAATTTTCGTTCTTGAGGTGAGCATTTTCGATATATACCTAGCCAATGCCACTTGATATTATGTGCATCGTCTTAACCACTACCAACTCCAACTTCGAATTGTTGAAAGGATTATTTTCAACACATAATTTTCAAGCTCTTTTTAACTAAGGCGCTGAATGGTCATGATGCGAAAATAGTTGTTTATGTATCAAGGGTGGCGTTTATGGCCTGGGCGCATAATATGGCCTGATGGCGCCAGCCGAGGGCCATTACACGCTCCTACAAAAACAGAAATTTACAAGTTTTAGGTAAAACGAATGTCATATTCCAAAAGGAACACAGCTTTTGCTGATGGATAATAATTCGACAGCGAATAAGGCGATGACACATTGGCAGATCTGCATCGTCTTTGATGAGTCATAACCATCTTAGATGAGCCTAATATCTAAATCGACATCAGGTACCTCAGGGAGTAATGTGAAGATGGACCTCATACAGGCGATCACTTCTCAAAATATACTTAGCTGAATTTGAGTTTTGTGGAGTGATTATGAAGAAGAAGAAGAAGGAAACGGAAGGAATGTGTACATGACAACAAGATAATTACAATTGTTCATCAGCATTCTACCAAGCAAGGCAAATCTTACAATTAATTAATTAATTGTCAGAATAATCTTGCAATTAAAATTTCCAACGAAAATAAGTTTGTTTCCACTTTCGCCACTGCACTATACTGGTGCACTTCACAAACCAGCTTTGATTATCTTATTTTAGGGGGAGAGGATGACGAAGTTTCTGAAGGAAGACCTTGATGATAGTCTATAGTCTATTCAATACATATAAATATTCACGATATCAATACAAAATCAGACAACAATAATTCAGGCTATATCTGCTGGCTGTTCTTTCGGCAGCTAGAATAAAGTGTCTCTCGCCAAACGTGAGTGTGCATATGTGGTTCTCCTTAGAGATGGGATTCTCCAGATTGTGCCTTTTTCATCTGTTTGCATTAGAAACATTACCAAGACAAAATGTGTGCATAAACTCGTATATTCCCTCACGAGAAAGGACGTAGAATGGACCAATGATACCCAATGGCACTGCGGCCACTATTCTGCTGAGATTAAAATTTTGAGTAATGTGAAAAAAAACTATCAACCCTAATGAATGTGATATTTCGAACAATCTGTTTGAGTCTATGAAATACCTGGAGAGTCATCAGATTCACCTTAATCCTTCAATGATTCGAGCATTTTTAATATTAAGTGTGAACCAACTTCCCAAGAGTTATAATTCATTTAGTATTGAAAAGGGCGAAGCCTAGAGCCTATTGTGAGATTTGAACCACTCTTGGCAAGAATTAATACTTTTATTGACAATTCACTCCTTGCACGCAAGTTACAGCAACCACATCAGGAAATTTTTTTTGTTATGTTCTGGTTCCCACGAAAAGGGATATCCTGTAATGTTCAGAGAACATCGTGAGAACCAAGGGAAATAAGGTAGGAATTTGTGTTCTTCTTGAATTTCGCGAGGTTATATGCCTCGGGGAACACCTCCCTTGGCCCTGTTCCAGAGCCTCACTGTTCGTTGGATGAACGAGTGTTTGGAGAGAGATGTTCTGCAGGTCTCCAAAGTCACCACGAAGGGGTGCGAATCCTCAACTCGACTGGTTAATCTCGCGGGGACTGCTAAGGGAGGAAGAATTGTTGATATTTCAGAAGAGCATCGTCCACGAAAATATCTATGGAATAGAGCCAGATCGCCAACTTTTCTACGGTATTCCAGAGAAGTGAGTGAGTTTGTGAGCGAGGCATCACCCACGAGACGAATTGTCCTTTTTTGGACAGTTTCAGGGTATGTTTGGGTGCTGCACTCCAAATATGAGAGCAGTATTCCAGGACAGGTCGGATCTGTGCCTTATAGATCATAAGCATCTGACTGAAAGTGAAATAGCTCCTGGCCCGAAACAAAAACCCAAGTTTTTGGGATGCACTTTCAACAATTGATCTCACGTGATTTTCCCAAGAAAGGTTATTGCTGATATTGTAATACCAAGCATCGAAATGGATGTCTTCAAAGGTATGGTTGTTGAGGTTTTAATATGCAGGCAGAAACAGATAACAAGGTTTTACAAAAGATGGAATGATCTTTTTATTATTTTATTTATATTGTATAACATATGAACTACTTAACAACATAACATTCTAGATATATTATATCACATTCATGACACACACAATCACTGACAATTCAGAGTTCAATTCCATATTATACAGAATGATATTATTCAAATGATTATTATCAACAATGGTTTCTCCTGACAAGCTTATGTTGGGCCGTTGATTGATATATTACGCGTAAGCGTAATATATCAATCAACGCCACGGAGTAGGAACCCAACTGAGTGAGAGATCATAATATGTTCTCCTCTCTTCCGCAAGGAACCGAGGGAAAAATCAATACTGTCCACGGGATTCACCGACCGTAGCAAACATTTTTTTATCGGAACCGGTCGGGCGGGTCGGGTCTCATCGTAGAAGACAAGGATAAACAAAAATTTCTGAAGCGATAGCACGCGGTGGGATGGGATCTGTAATTCTGTACAAGAGTGTAGTAATCTGTACAATTAGTTCAGACATGTTCTGTGTGCCTAGTGGAGTCGCTACCTCACAGTGGCTAAACGATAGGCGAGGGGATGAGCGGTGCATCGACTCGCAAATAACACAGGTTGGGCATCTTCCCAGCGTAAGCGTAATATATCAATCAACGGTTGGGCACAGAGAGATCGGCTTTTCTAGAGAAAAGGCATGCTAGTGTTTTGTTTGCATTGAAATCTACCAAGCTATTGGATCCCCATTCGAGAATTGTTGCCAAGTCCATATTTATGTTGTCAACATTTTCTCTCTCGTTCTTTTCTGATTTGCCTGGCTGGTATTGGAGCCCTGGAAGAGAAGGGGAGACCACTGATTTTTTAAAATGACATTATCGTGAACTCTATACTGGAAAACTACCAGTGAATTAATTTTGAATTTTGTCATGCATGCTAAGACGATGAAAATAATAAATTAGAATATGTCCATTTCAAAACACACAATTCCTGCACTATTTGAAAGTTTGTCAATTCATTGGTGTGACTGGTGCGACGTCTTATTCCCAACACGCCTACTGTCCTTGAACTGACCAATCACACTGCAACACTGCAGAATGACGAGGTATCAGAGAGAGATAGCTACAGTTCGGGACTAATACGTCACGACTCCACCATCATATTTGGCTGTTTGAAATATCGAATGAAATATGCTGATTTGAAAACGATATTGATTCGATTCCCTTCGACTTTAACTCATAATATTGATTGTACATCAAACGTAAATCATGATTCGTCGATTGAAAGAGGTTTGCACGGATTTCTTCTCTCAGTGGTCTTCCCCATTCTCCTGTGGGTTGAACGATTGTCTGATAATGATAGTGTTGTATCGGAAGATTATAAAGAATGAGGATGATGGTGTCATCAAAAAAATTAATACTGAATAAGTGGTATGTTATTGATCCAATGTTTTTATGACTGATTCGTATCTACAAGAAGACATAATGTTCCACTTTTTCAATAATGCACCCCTTATAAGGATTTGACCGCTATAATATCTAAGTATGTCTTTCACCTTTCACCTAACCCAAGCTATACTATAACTGATTCTCTGGTATCCTCCCTAGTCTTACATTTATCCATTATTTTTTCAAATTAGTGTAAAAAAAGTAACCAAGTGCTGATTTTTTTCCTTATATTCTCACGTGAAGTCATTTTATATGATGTTATCCATAATTGAATATAAAATTCTTGTTTGCTTGTTGCAGGTTTAGGAAGATGCCAAGCCGACGAGAATGAAGTAAGACTAATGAGATATCTTATGACAGATTACGATGCGGCTGTCAGACCAGCACAAAATTCTTCCTTGCCACTCACTGTTATATTCGGAATATCTCTACATCACATAATTGATGTGGTAAGTCTCCTCTTAGATGTTTATTAGAAGAACTGATGCGCTTGTTTTATTCCAATTGAACTCGAAGACAAAACAGTAGAAATCGGCAATCGTTGCTCAATGAGATTTTAGTTTCATCGTTGACAGATAAATGAAAATCCTATAGGACAATTAGATATTGAAATTATAATCTCCAACTTTATACTAGCGAACCTGCGGATTCTGTATCAACTTAAATCTTGGAAGAGATAAAGAAATTCAACCATGACAACTAGCAGTTTTTAGATTTTTGTAATATTAGTATCATTTCAATATACCTGGTGACGAGTAGTAAATTTGGAATGATCGAAAGCTTTCATAAGGTGTATCAATCGAGATCTTTGGCAAAATTTCATAAAAAAATTTCAAAACCTTGAAACCCATAGTATATCGGAAACGAATCTCTCACGTTTTCATAAGATTTGCATCTTAAAAAAATGTTTTCTTGAAGCAGTTCAAAAACTGACTCATTCTGTGTTTGTTGGTATTGATGGTTGTTCATGTTGTATACGAAGGTGTTGAAGGGCCACCGCAATTATTTTACATAATTTCGATTTATTATCTCGGAATTTTCCATTTCCGACTTATCATGTAGGAATTCCGACTCAGTATCTTGGAATATTTAGTCGGAATTCCGACATATTAAGACGGAATTGAATAATTCCGAAATAAAAAGTCGGAATTCCATGATGTTTTCCCCATTGATATGTTAATTGACGGCGTGTTTCGCCAAAGTTTCATTGTGTCATCAGTTGAAGAAATATTGAGTAATGCTCGTTTTCAAATTGTCACCCTGTATGTAGTCCAACTGAATTCATCATGAATGACTATTTTCTGTGTTAATATCCTACATCGGACCGTAGGAGATACATGTACATGATGCAAGGACCGCATTCTTAAAAAAATCAGATTTCAACTTTATACTTTAATATTCCACAATCTATTTTATCCATCTTCATACAAATCTTGTGGATCGGTGATTGAAAAACTTTGCATTTTCAGGATGATAACCGACCGTCTATATCGAAGAGTTTTTCTACTTTCACGATTTTCAATAAACCTATATATAGAAGTTGTAACAGTTATCAAATAGATTTTCTTGACAACATTCCAGTGGAAAAGACCCCCTGAATGGAGAATGCAAAACTTTCAATATCTTTTATATCGGAGAAGGAACCGTGTCCAATAATAACGGGTGGAAATTGCAATATATATATATATATATATATATATATACAGAGAAGTGCACAAAAAACGGCCAGGACTGTAACTTTTGAATTATTCGAGATGGGGTTTTGAAAATTGGTGGGCAGCTAGTAGGTATTTATACCAAATTGCTCATTAATTGACGAAACAATTTTTGTTTTATCACTTCCGGATTAACTGGAAACGACCCCAACTTTTGATTTTTGAATGGGACACCCTGTATTGTGTTCCATAAACGGTTAGGAATTGTCAAAACGAATTTATTGATGCCGGGTTTGATAGGGTTATTTCAAACGATTACGCAGATATTCACGTTCTAAGTTTCCATATGCTCAATGAGTGTGACGGAGAAAGAGGTTTTGTTATTGCGAAGTCACACCCATTGAGCTTATCGAAATTTCGAACGCTAATATCTATATGTAATCATTTGAAATAACCCTATCACTTAAGTTTTAAAGATTACATCAGAAGATGAATGTCCTCCAGAAGCGATGCGAAGCAATTTCTAAAGTTTTCAGCCGCATTTTAGAACAACAATTCGAACAAAAAACCGACTATTTCGTCCGCAAACACTTCTCGTCTGCTGCAGGGCTGCCAGTTCTACTGAATTTTCAGTAGATCTGATCTATACTGGAACATTCCATAATTTACTGAAAAACATTTTGACACTTATTATTATAATTACCTATATTATTATTGATCTTTATTTGATCACATACACTCATAAATTGCATGATATTTCGGCACCCTCTGTTTAAATTGATTTTACAAAATAAATAATAAATATACATATGGGTAATTATGATATGTATAAACCAAAAAAGGATAATACTTCATCTGATTCAGATCAGATTAAATTTTTTATATACCTAACCTAACCGTTTGTTTCTTTCGTTTAATTTTGTTATTTGTTTTTGAATTTTGTTATATTATTTATGAATATTTTTGAATTAAGAAATAGCAATATGATTATTTTTATACGAGAATGTTTGTTTTGTTTGTTTCTATTTTGTTGAAAATGCGTTACATTTGTGTTTACTAAAAGTACATAATGTTTTGACGTCATAGGTTAATCTATGACGTGGAATAATCATTAAATCAGCTGATCTTGTAATTCTTGTATTGTATCTGTGGAAATTTGATTGTTTACTAAAGTTGCTAACATTTCGTTGAATCTCTAACAAAACCATATATGAAGTTGGCATTGGCATGATACATTGGCATGAGTTGAAAACGACATTCAAAGCAGAATTTTCTTTTTTTTTCTGGTGACATCAAAACGAATAAATGAGCATCGGAAAATGCGAGAAAATGACAGTAGTTTGAATTTGTTCATATTGGTAACACTGTAGGTATATGAGGGTCCAGATATATCTACAGGGTGGTCTACGTTAAACGTCAGTGATTTCGATAGGCGATATAGCAAAGGGAAAGAACTAGACTTTCATGAAAAAACTTTGGTTTGAAATGCTTCCTAACAAAGATACAGGGTGTCGAAGTTTTGTGTAAAAATTGGTTACCTCATCATACCTTTCGAACCACCCAACCAATTTCGATCAAATTTTGCACTAGCCTAATGTATTAGATCTCTGAGTGATGACTGGAATCATTTGAGGAAATTCTCCAGTGGCGAAGATAATGCAGGTCGGCAGCTTCTTTTACCATAACCTTATTCACGAAAAATATTCAATTCTTGGGTTCCTTGTTCAATTTCAAGAACAAAAATATTTCTGATAATCTGTGATTTTCCTTTAATTTGAATTTGAAGGGTTATAAAAGAGGCTGGAACTGACGAGGTTGTGTACAAGCAGTGAATAGTATATGGTTTCCAATGATCTTTATAACGTACACATTACAGTGTTGATTTCGATGTTTCCAAACCTGACGCGGCGCGTCAAGAACTCAATCGAGGTATCAAAATTCTGACACCATGTATGTTTCTTAGGAAGCATTTCTAACAAAAGTTTATTCATGAAAGTCTACTTCTTCCCTGTTGTTCACCTATCAGAATTGATGACGTTCAACCCGGACCACCCTGTATAATGATTTAGAATATTCAGATGAGATATTATTGATGTTCCATCCTCTGTATCGGTATCCTCTGATCCTTTAGATATAGATTGACCGGCTATCTTCAGTGAAAACAGCGAGAATTTTTTTTCAGGACGAGAAGAACCAAATCCTCACAACAAATTGCTGGATTACCCAAATCTGGGTCGATCATCATCTCAGATGGAATGTCTCCGAATTCGCTGGAATCAAAGTGATAAGGATACCCTACAACAGAGTTTGGAGGCCAGATTTGATTCTGTATAATAAGTAAGTGTTAGACAGCCTAATTGGTGCTATGCAAGTGCTGCCCTTCGAATCCTAATTTTGATGCTCAGGGTACAGAGTTAATCAACCCGCATCACACGATGAGGGTCGACATGACATGATATTGCACTGGTCAGAATAATAATAATAATAATCACCAAGGATCAAAAGACAAAGTCGTCTCCACAATTTTAATGGTGATCAGATCACTCAATTAGATCATCATAGATGTTTCGAGCCCATAGAGCATGCTCATCTTCTGCGAGAATTGAAAATTTTACAAGATTATACAGGGTGATCCACGGTGGATGGCCTATTAGAAGTATCTGGAGAACGAAAAGACAGAACATTCTGAAAATTGGGATGCTCGCTGATAATTATAGACATTCTCTATCCGTCTAAAATAGTTTCATCGATACAGTGTTGCCACTTCTATCAGAAACAACTAGCAACTTCGTCATTTTAGCACCCTGTATTTTATTGCATTTTCAGATTCTTCCTAAGGAGCTGATGTCATCAATGCATCACACTTGGGGTCTAGCAGGAATGATTACAGAGATATAGGGTGTTCAAAATCGAGATTTTTCAATTTTAGGGTTTTCTTTGTCGAAACTATTCATTATCGGTCAAAACGGCTCACATGACCCTATCTCAACTTTCTATTCACTAACTACTGGAATTTTAATGAAAAAAATACAGGGTGCTTCAAGATTCAGAATTCTGATCACCCTGTATCTGTTCCAATTAAATGTCAGTAGATAGTAAATCGAAAGTTAAGATAGGGATATGTGGGCCGTTTTGATCAATAATGAATAGTTTCGACACAAAAAAATCCTAAAATTGAAAAATCTCGATGGATCACCCTGTATAAACTCAAAATTATTCAATACTTCAAAGTATAGTTATATTCACATGGAGAAGGAAGAGAAAAAAATGTAATTGAATGTCTATATGGCTAAGTGAATGAAATGTTATGGCAGATAATAATTTGATTTTTGAATTTCTTTTTACTGTTGTTGAAGGGGTTCTTGAGCCCCGAAAGGTGGCAAAAGTACTTTAACATGCTCACAGAAATGCACGTGGCAATGAAAGTATGAAACCTTTAGGTCAACAAGTGACACCTCAATAATAACCTTTGAACAGAGATGTATAGAAATTTAACTGGTGCGCTTGCTCCCTATCATAGATTAAAAAAACAATGAAGGTGGTTTGCAAGTTTCTCGATGGCGCCTACTCTGATAAACCTTTTATAAACATACTTGACGTGGGTAAATCTCGCTAAGCTCATCCTAGTTACAATCCATATTTACAGGAAACATATTACCGACCGATAAATATTTGGATACGTATATGATTTGGATCAGAGCAGTGAACTGATTCCTGATCAAACGATCGAAACGTCAATATGTCAAAAATATTCTTGAGCTGAAAAAATGGTTATTTCTGGGGTCAAGTGTTCGTTAGGGACGTGTTCCGTAGTTTCTAAATTTTGTGTATAATACCTAATCCACCATAAAAAAAAAGAAAATCTCTGTTCTACAACAGTATTTCAGTGATTTGAAATATTAGCGTGACCTGGTGTGGATAATTTCTAAGGTAAGTACCAGTAGCAGATATGCCTATTATGATTTTCGATATTGGTCTATTTCAATAGTTGATACATTCTTTGCTCTGGTTCTTCAAAGAGGAAATTCATCAGATTTCATGCTTTAAATAGGTCATGTCATGAAAGAAGTGAAGCTTATTAAAATCGGCTACAAAAAAGACTTCTTGCTTCTATTTCAAATTGAAATTTGAATGTAAATGTTGAGCACAGTATTTATTCGACCACAGAACAATGATAGAAGTAGATTCATCCCCCACAGAACCAAGGTTTTGAACGATTTTCCGATTATGGCGCCTCTATCGCAAATACCTGAACCCCACGTCCAAAACTCGCTTGCAATTGTTCCATATCGAGAGTAAGTCTGACGAAACAATTGAAGAGTGAGCCCACCAGTTAAATTTCTATACATCTCTCTTTGAACCATCCATAATTGGATAACAACATATACGGTTAGTTTGATTGGAAATGACCCCTTCTTCCACCTCACTTCTTTTGATCCATGACTTATGGGACACCCTGTACAATAAAGTGCCAGAATCATCCAACAAACTCAGCTCCTCTAAATTTAAATTAGCTATCAAACAGATTCTATTGATTCACAGTTTTTTCTCGGTAGTTTGATTTCTGTCAAATGATCTAACAGAATATAATATTATACTTATAAACGCCATGATATACCGAGTGGCCCATTCAAGACTATCCACCCTCGATATCTCCCAGAATTATTATTTTACAAAAAAATGACGGATCAGGTCGATTTTAATATGGAGGGGGACAGGTTTTGACGCAAATTGAATAATCCATATTTCAACCCTCTACTCCCCAGAGCAACCCCCTCAATAATTTGAATAGAGAATAAGGGTCGTGTTATACATCATTGCATGCAGAGGTAATTCAATTCTGAAACTAGCAGTTGAAAGTTTTTTGAATTGCAACAAGTCGTTCTCGAGATATTCGAGTTCAAATGGTATGTTTTCCAATTGCGAGTAATTGAATGTACGGAACGAATTATTGAATGGTTATCCACAACAAATGTTCAAAATTATCTTCATCGACAGTGGCAGAATCTATTTGTAAATTTCTTTCGGACATTTGGAATGTTTCTCTAGTTATTGCCTGGCATTCAACCCTAATTCTTCTCAACATATCGTACAGATCATAGTAGATTCCGTTTTATAAATAACGGATTTCGGATGACCCCAAAGAAAAAAATCATTGGGTACCATGTCCGGCGAGCGTGCTGGCCATTTTAATGGCCCTTCACGACCTATCTATTTGTTTTGGGAAATTTCTGGGTAGCCATTCTCTCACCTGTGATACGGAATGAGGTGACAGATTATCTTGCTGAGAAATTAACAAGGTTTATTTTTTTTGCATATCGGTCATCGCATTTCATATAGTTCAAAATGGGGTATTTTTCTTTTTTTTTTTTTCATAATAGATATTAGTTTTTGTAATTTCTTTTCTCTATTTATTTTTATCAAGTTGAAGTTGATGAAATTAATGCAATGCTATTTTTATAAATTTTTGGTGGGAATACGTGAATGATCATATTATTCATTCATTATTATTTTGTTGGGTTTTTGTTTATGCTACACGACTGCATGATTTGTTGAAAAAATTATGATTTTTTTTTCCTGATTTACATAAATATCACTCTAACCAAATTGAATATATGCGGAAGGTTTTTTTTTTTTTTCATTTATATAACATGTTGCAAAACAGTATTGTTAGAGCAGGAATGCCACATGTGTCACGCTATTGTTGACCAATTTTTTAGGGCGATTGAGTTTTTTTTTTTTTTTTTTTTTCTTTTTTCGTTCTCTCCTTACATTTTCTATCTTCTATATAACAAGTATTTACTCTCTCTTTTTGCTTCTTTCATTTCCCTTTTTCCCCTACACTATCTTTTCAATATATTTTCAGAGTATGCTGAACGTATGTCACATAAATATTAGATCTTTACCAGCGAAATTCAATGACTTTCAAGATCACATTCTCGATGCGGATTATGATGCCATTGGAATTTCAGAAACATGGATGCATTCAGGTATAGACAGCAACAATGTAAGTCTTAATCAGTATGTTTTTTTGCGCAAGGACAGGCCTACCAGAGGTGGAGGAGTTGGCCTTTATTTGAAAAATAACTATAAATATGAAATCATTTTCAGCGAATGTAACGAGCATATAGAGTGTATATGGGTGAACATTTTCATCGAAAAAAACTGTTCCGTTGTTATAGGCGTTGTTTACAGACCACCTAACTCGAACATTTCACCATTCTTTGATATAATCGAAGAAGTTTTCACGAATATCTTCTCCAGTCACAATGATATTATTTTAATGGGTGACTTCAACATAAATATGCTGGATTTCAATTCAAATTATACAGATAGATTTTCCTCAATTTTGGAAATTTTCAATTTCAGACAAATTGTTAGTGAACCTACACGAATAACCAGTACATGTTCTTCATTATTAGACTTGATTATAACGAATTGTGAAAATATTTCCGAGGTAAATATTACAGAATGTGATTTATCTGACCATGCATTAATACAGGCAAAATTCCAAATCGGTGAGGATAGAAATTCACAAAATACCAAGGTTACATACAGAAATCTCAAACACATAGACATTGATAGATTCCGAAGCGACTTGGCAAATCTACCATGGTTTTTAATCTATGACACTGTCGATATTGATAGCAAAGTTTCTCTCGTAAATGAATTTATATTGCAAATTCTTGATCTACATGCGCCAGAAAAAAAATGCTCACCAAAAAACCTCAAGTACACCCCCTGGATTACCGACAACATTAAATTGATGCAAAAACTTAGAAATAGGGCATTAGCTAGATTCAAAAATTCGAAACTTCCACAGCATTGGACATACTATAAAGAATTGAGGAACTTGACCAACACAGCCATAAAAGTAGAAAAAAAAGCTTACTTAAACTTTAAATTGAACAACTCAGATATCAAGAGTAAATGGAAAGAACTTAAGAAATTGAGTGTTACCAAGGGTAGAAACAAAGAAATACCAGAACAACTGAAAAATGCCGAAGATATGAATAATTTTTTCTTAAGATCTTCCATGAATGAGGATGTACCAAATGAACATTAAATAAATTTTTATAATTCTAACCGAAAAGAAGGATTGAATGAATCATTCACCTTTTCATTGTTTAATGAAACTGAAATATC
The DNA here is from genome assembly GCA_918026855.4 of Phaedon cochleariae. Lineage (NCBI taxonomy): Eukaryota > Metazoa > Arthropoda > Insecta > Coleoptera > Chrysomelidae > Phaedon > Phaedon cochleariae. The sequence continues at coordinate 14,388,921 of OU896709.1, read as the reverse complement.
TAAATTAATCAATAATATAAAAACGCAAGCCTATGGTGATGATAGTATAAATATCTCAATCATCAACCTTTGTGGACCTCTCCTGGTGTCTATAACTACACATATTATAAATGAATGTATAAGTCAAAACTATTTTCCCAGTGTGTGGAAAAACGCAAGAGTAATACCCATAGCAAAAAATAGTAATCCTCAAAGTTATAATGACTTGAGATCAATAAGCATTCTACCAACATTTTCAAAGATTCTGGAAAAAGTAATGGAAAATCAAATCAGATCTTATGTCGACTCTTATAACATACTGCCAGTGAAACAATCAGGCTTCAGAAGTGACTATAGCTGTGCAACAGCAACATTAAAAATAGTGGATGACATAATTAAAGCTCTTGATGCAAGCAAAGTAACAATTTTAATATTACTGGACTACTCGAAAGCATTCGATACCATAAATCACCAAATATTACTTTCCATGTTGCATTACTTTGGATTCAGCGATGCATCAAGTGCGTTAATTTCATCTTATTTGCATAATCGAAAACAAAAGGTCGTCATAAGTGATACATGTTCTAATTGGCAGGAAATAAATTCTGGGGTACCACAAGGCAGCATTTTAGGCCCTCTGTTCTACACCATCTACACTTCCACTTTCACCAAGAGATTGAAATTTTGCAACTACCATTTATACGCAGATGACTCTCAGATATATTTCTCCTTTGACCCCCTAAACCTAGAAGACGCCGTAAATCGTATTAATAGTGACTTGGAAGCAATTCTGAAGGTATCCACAGATCACATGTTGAGAATCAATCCGAAGAAGTCAATTGCCATGATATTTGGAAACGAAAACGTTCGTGAGCAGGCCAATAACTATGAACTCAAAATCGGAGATTCCAGAATAAATTTCAAGACTCACTCTAAAAACTTAGGGCTTGTTATAGACTCCAAGCTTAAGTTCACAGAACATGTAACCTATAAACTCAAAACAGCTTACGCATCTCTGAAATTAATATACCCACAAAGGAAATTTTTGAATACGGAAGTTAAAAAAACATTGTGCGATTCATTAGTTCTGTCCCATTTCAATCATTGCGACGTGGTATATCACAAATGTTTAGATAGCAATGACACAAGGCGCATTCAAAAACTACAAAACTCTTGTATGAGACTTATTTTTGGTATAAGAACTAGGAATAGAATTTCACATAAACTGAAAGATTTGAACTGGCTTAATATGATCAACCGCAGACGTCTCCATACAGCTTGTACTTTCTTTAAAATAGTCAAGTTTAAGACTCCTCCCTACTTACATGAACATTTGAGTTATAGAACGGACGTTCACAATTTGAATCTGAGAAGGAAATTACTATTGAGTGTCCCTACTCACAAAAAAGAAGTGTATAAGCGCTCGTTCTCTTATAATATTTCTGACACATTAAATTATATTAATATTTGGAATCCTAATTGGTTTGACCTATCGATCGATAATTTCAAATACAAATTTAAAAAACATTTAATACAGTCTCAAAATGTCCCTGAATGACCGCTATGAAACATTCGCATTGAGATCGTGATTATTGTTTATCAGCTCATCGCTCGCATGCTCTATTTCCAATTCTTTTTCTCTCCATCTCTCTTTTTTCTCTTTTCCTCCTCTCTTTCTCGTGCTCTTTCACCCTATTCAGCTTTATTTTTCAGTTTACGGCTTTGGTGGAACACCAGATGCGACTTGATCGCAATCTGAACCAAAAGCCCTTTGTTCACCATATGTATATATATTGTATTTAGTTTTACTTTCTCCAATGTGAACATATTTGGTGTCCAATAAATGTATTATTATTATTATTATTAATAAATATCATCTGCCAATAGATTTCGATTACCATCATCATAGAGGTCTGTAGAGGACCAATAGAACGGACAGCAGGTCTGCCGGACTTGGCACACAATGTTTTTTTCCTATAAAACGGAACCTACTGACCACGATGATTTGGAGAGAAGAATGAGAACTGAATGCCAGGCAATATCAAGAGAAACATTCTCAAACGTACAAGAAGAATTTTCAAAAGGACTCTACCACTGTCTAGGAGTCCATGGAGGTCATTTTGAACATCTTTTGTGAATACCTGTTCAATAATCTATTATTTACATTCATTTACTCACGATCAAAAAACATACCATTCGAACTCGAATATCTCGAGAACGACGTGCTGGAATTCAAAAAACTTTCCACTGCTAGTTTCAGAATTGAATTACCTTCGCAATGATGTTTAACATGACCCTTATTCCCTATTCAAATTACCCAAGAGAAATAGAAGTGAGTGGGTCGACGAAACAAAAGAGGACCGGTATACGGCCAAAACATTTTCCTCGATTAAAGATTCATGGCAGAGTTTTAATAGCCTCATTGCATTGAATGTATATATATTTATATTGAAAAACCCATCAATGAGTATTTCTAATATTCAAGATATTTTCGCAATCATGTTGGAATTTTTCGGAATTTATACACGACTCATTGAAATTATGAAGCATAGAAGAGCCAACAATGGAATGCGTTTCAGAAATCAGACTTTTGTCGCAGTTATGACTTAAAGGTCAGAATTCTGTGATGACAAATGTTGAATTACCCACATATATTGTATAAAATGTGTTCGAATACCATTATATCATGGAAAGTTTTTGTGAATACCAGCGTCACCAGCTTGTATTTTTTCTCAGAGATACTTTTTCATTCAGATTTTGTCATTAAAAATTCAAAGGTAAAGTGTTTTTATCGACAAAACGTTGTACGGATTTCGAGCCAATAATCCAAAATTGCTTTTCCTGGTTCCATTTGCAGTGAAAATATAACGCATGTAAAAGAATATTGAAATACCTACGTTGGAGTTCAATAGGAATGCTCGCCATTACTCAATTTAAATTCGGTAGTTTATCGCCGAGGCAACTCCTTTTACATTGCCTTATGCAAAGTATTGGTAGTAGAGAGTTGAAGTAATCACTGTACGTAGACCTCCACGTAGACGTTAAGGTACGAAAAATATCGTTTACGTATTGTCGTTAAATTTTAAATTGGGTTGAAGTCGTCACTGTCATCATAACGTAATAATACATTTTGTTTTCGGTTTGTATTGGTCATTTTTGGTTGTGTGTTTAGATTCGACCATTTGTTTCTGTCAAAATGAGAGGACTCCTTTATGCAGAACTCGTTGGGGCATATTTCGAGTATAGTTTGGTTAACGTACGTTGATATTTTTTGAGGTATACGTGAAGGTACGTGAGATAACGTACACCCGTAAGCCCACTAACAACGCAAACGTGAAGAATTGGAAAATGCGCATGCGTAGCTGTCAATTTCTACGTTTACGTTAACGTTCATGACAACACTTCAACGCTCTAGTGTTTTTGTATATCGATCACGATATACCTACTACCACAACAAGCTCTGCCACAACGTACGTTCTGGCCATGTTTTGGCAATCAGCTGAGTATACCAGGTGAATCAGAATCATGGTTCACCCCACTTTTCTCCTTTGTTTTTCTAGTTATATTTCTAAAATTTGGAACACCACATGTGCATAATAACTATTGATTGACATGTATTTGGCAGTTATAGATACAAAATGAAATGGCATATACAAATAATATAAAAGTTTAGATTGAACTTATCATATATATGTACCAGGTACGAAAATCTGTCGAGTCTGTGAAAAATGATATCCTGTAATGTTCAGAGAACATCGTGAGAACCAAGGGAATTGAAGTAGGAATTGGTGTTCTTCTTGAATTTCTGGAAGTTATATGCCTCGGGGACACCTCCCTTGACAATATGTATTCCAGAGTCTTCGGAAAGAGATGTTCTGCAGGTCTCCAAAGTGACCACGAAGGGGTGCGAAGCCTCAACTCGACGGGTTAATCTCGCGGGGACTGTCAAGGGGGGAACAATTGAGGAGCAACTGAGCGAAATGCATTAATTCCAATTTTAACATTTTTCAAGTGAATATTACTGAAGTAATACATTTTGGTCAATACACAATCCATAATGTTCACTTCGAGCAAAACGCTTCAGATCCATTTGAATTTGCCATATCGAAAATGGAATGGGTTCCATTTGAAAATCGAAAGTTCGGGTCGTTTCTGGTTGAACTAGAAGTGATATAAGAAAAATTGTTTCATCAAATAATGAGCAATTTGGTATACTTGCTACTCACCAATTTTCAGAACCCTATCTGGAATAATTCAAAAGTTACAATCCTGGCCGTTGTATGTGCACTTCTCTGTATAAATTAATTACTTATTTTGTGAAATTAATTTGAACAGAGCGTGCCAAAATATCATTCAATTTATAAGTATATGTAATTAACTGAAGATTCATTAAAACATAGGTAATGATAACAATAAATGGGTGTTGAAATATTTTTCAGTAGGTTATGAAATGTTTCAGTAAATCAATAGATCAATATGCAAATCAGGAGATCTGCTGATAATTCAGTAGAGCTGGCAACCCTGCAGCGGACGAAAAGTGTTCGTAGACGAAAAGTTAGTTTCTGCGGACGAAAAGTACTTGCCTTCGGAAATGGTCGGATTCTCGTTCGGAAATTGAAATGTGATTTTTTGTCGAGGTCGACGAAAAACCATTGTATCTCAAACACAAAAACATTACATTAAAAACCTTGAAATGATTGTGTTACTCACAGTCCATGAGTATGTATTTGTATGTGCTTATTCATCATCAGTATTATTGTTCTTCATGGAGAATCTGTATCTATTCACATTGTACGGAAATATCTCTGAGTTTTTCATATCTGAATATTTTCTTCATGACAAAAGGATCTGTATCATTGTGGTTTCATCTGAATTCTCTTGTGATATAGAACATGGAAAAGCTTAGCCAAGAGAAGTTATTACGGTTTGACTGACAGAATTTGCGAACTCTTGTTTCAGGATTATAATTAATTCGTTTCTCCCAATTCCCCTTCATTGAACGACGATTTGAACATTTCCAGTTTATTTGGAAATATCAAAGAATAATTATTATCGGATAATCAAATTTTAAGATTGGCAAAATCATTTTTCTGAAATGTTATAAATTGTCGTGAAATACACGTCCCCAAAAAATGAAAGCACCACCAAAAAGTTTCCAAAAGTTTGAGATAAATTTCCACTTGTAATACCATTACAAGTCAAATTATTACCGGAAATTTTTTCGAAAAATTCGTGAGCACGAAAAAATTCCCGGGAAGTAATTTGACCTCGTGTGGTAATCGGTAAGAAAATTCAAACCAGATTGTGTTTGGAAATTAAATAATAATTGTAGAATTCATTTGTTGATTTTATTTGCATACAGGTTCATGAATTAATTTAGTTTGGGTCGCAGTTTCGGCACCAATAATATAGATTCCTGATTTATACCTATTATATTTGCATGAAAATACTAGTTCAAAATCCTATTTTATATTAACTTCGTGATACTACAAGTGATGAGAAATTATAATTTTGTCAATGAATTTTTCATAGGTGGGTGATTCACCATAAATGTCCCCCCCCCTATATCTCACTTATTTTTGAACCGATTAGAAAATTCGAAAAATAACCTAGAATGGTTTTTCAGTAATTTTTTTCCCGTTGCATCAGAAAATACAGGGTGCTCGGAACAAATGATCTAGAGAGTACTACTTGATCATTTCTAATGGAACACCCTGCATTTTTCATTGTCTTCTTAATTTCTTCCTGAAGAACTGATTCTATCAATATATCACACTTGGGGTCTAGCGGGAATGAATACACAGATATAGGGTGTTCAAAATCGAGATTTTTCAACTTCAGGATATTTTCGTGTCGAAACTATTCATTATTAGTCAAAACGGCTTCTATGTCCCCATCTCAACTTTTGATTCTACTGACATTAAATTGGAATATTTACCAGGGTGGTTCAAGATTCAGAATTCTGATCATCCTGTATACGTATCTGTTCCAATTATTGAATGTCAGTAGATAGTGAATCAAAAGTTCGGATACGGTCATGGAAATCGTTTTGACCGATAATGAATAGTTTCGTCACAAAAAAATCCAGAAGGTAAAAAATCTCGATTTTGAACACCCTATATCTCTGTAATCATTCCCGCTATACCCCAAGTGTGATGCATTGATCAAATCAGCTCTTCAGGGAGAATCTGAAAATACAATGAAAAAAAGGGTGTTCCATTTAAAAAAATCAAATAGTTTCCTGTAGATCGTTTGTTACGAGCGCCCTGTATTTTCTGATGTAGCGGAAAAAAACATAATCGAAAATCATTTAGGATGTTAATTCAAATTTCGAAATCGGTTCAAAAATAACTGAGCTAGAGGGGGTAACATTTATGGTGAATCACCCTGTATACATACTAGTAGTAGAGAAAGGGGAGGCGGTCGCCTAGCAAGTAGGCCCCAGTAAGACTTTTTGCCGACCCCTGCTGCACACGTCATGTGCACATATTATCTACTATTCCTTCTCCTATTTCTCCTTTTCGAACCTCCGACCGATGTCTGATGAAGGTCAGTCCATAGATGAAACACACCCTTTGATCCATGGTACGTCCGTCCTCCTTAGTAATTTGCTCTTCCTGTTGAAGCGTATCGGTACCAGAGATTTCGAATTTTAGCCTTCCATAACGTCTTACACTGGCCCAGGTAGTGGTATGACATTCTATATATTAGATGCAGTTAGAACATCAATGGATTCTTAGCCTATTAATTGTTGATTTCTAGTGAAAAATCACTATTTTTGAACGTCATAAAACGTCATAAAAAGGTTTCCGATTTCATACGCTGGTGGGTGCCCCCTGGGGGCGGCAAGGTCTTGAAAATTTCAAGATCTTGTCTTGATATTGTCTTGATTCTTGTCTTGCCGACCTCTAGTGCCCACGAGAAAAAAATTTCCCTAAAAACCGAGTAAACATAATTTTTTATGCAACAAATGAGAAAAGTTCTTGAAAAGCAGAAGCATGCCGATTTTGAGACGATTTGATTAGCTATCATGAACACAAATTCGGATAATCTTTTTTTTACCAAACTCACAGTGGCTGTAGTTTGGAGGGGGTGCAATTTAGAACACATGTTCATCCCAACAATAAGTCATCGAATTTTGAATCTCGTTATACAGGGTGATTCATTGAGAATGGGAAATCTCTGAACCACAGATAGTGAACACAAAAATAATGAGATTTAGCCCAATATGCCTGATGAGGATGTTGCTGGTTTAGGATATACAGGGTGTTCTAGGGGGAGATTTTATTCCAAATTTCACAATAACTTTGTTAGTTTCAACAGCATGAACATGAAATCTTGTATTTCTAGGTTTTCTGACATGAGGAATAGGAATTTGCAACTTATTTTGTGGTTGCTCATAGAGGGCGCTAGTGGCACTCTGTTACTTCGATAATTTACATCATATCTTCTATAACAATTCATTGATGATCAAAATAAGTGGAAAATCTGAAAGCTCAATCAATTTCACATGAAACATTTACTTTTCATCTAACTGTCTAGCTTCAACGGTTTTTGTGTTATTCGCACTTGAAGAGATCCATTTTCCAATTATAACATATGTTAATAATTTTATTCATTAAATTGAGAATTGAAAATCCCTGAACTACAGATAGTAAACACCCAGATATAAAGATTTAGCCCAACATGCCTCAATAAAATATTGCTGGTTTAAGAGATACAGGGTGGTTAAGCAGAAGATATTTTGAAATGAAATCTTGAACGAGGTTTCATATTTTCCACCTATTTTTATCATCAATGTATCGACATAGAAGATATGATGTAAATTATCGAAGAAACATATCATCATATTCCTCATGTCAGAAAACCTAGAAATACAAGATTTCATGTTAATGCTGTTAAAACTTACAATGTTATTGTGAAATTTTGAAATAAAATCTCCCCCTAGATCACCCTGTCTCTCCTAAACCAGCAATATTCTCATCAGGCATATTGGGCTAAATCTCATTGTTCTTGTGTTTCCTATCTGTAGTTCAGAGATTTTCCATTCTTAATGAATCACCCTGTATATAAGTATGTAATATCTATTAGAGTATGTTGAGGTAACATTATCAAGTTAGAATTGAAATTACACCTTAGCATTATCTTTTTCAAACATTTCTTTCTTGGGTTCACTTCATATTATCTTTCCTAATACCCACTCCAGAAATACTATTTCATAGCATAACATGATTTCAACTATAAGATTTCCATAAAATTCTTAAACACACATGTTTCGCTAACACAGTAGCTTCGTTAGGTGATAATATATTGGTTACAATGAACTAAACCAACCCTGGCTTGCTTTTATATATCCTACTTTCCCAACTTGAAGGATTAGTTACCTGTGAACAGGTTCCATAAACCTCCATTTTCGGAAATAAGGCACAATATCTACTTTAAAATACGGTGAATACTTATTATTACCTACTAAGAAAACAAATTCAACAGTGGTGAATCATTCAGGTCTAAGTGATCGTTAAGTTGAATGTCGAAATTTTTGAGTTAGATGATTTCTAATGATTCAAAATGATTGTGTTCATTCCTCCATTTTCTACATGTCGAATATCGAGATATTCATCTAAGCTATGGTTTTCTTCTAATATATGGTTGGCGTATGTTGAATTTGTTTTCTTTTTCAAAAATTCATTTTATGTTCATGAATGCCTGATTAAACGTACGACCTGTCTGACCGATATATACCTTGGGACAAGATCCACAGTTGAGTTTGTATACCCATGAGTTTTCGAAATTAGGAGTGTTTGTCTTTATCATTTTTCATAAACTTTCTCAAAGTGTTATTTGTTCTATACTGGGTGTCCCAGTATACCTGTTCCAATGAATTATCTCAGCCATTTCGAGGAAAAAAAAATTCGAAAATTTTATGATCTTCAATTCGTTCAAGGGAGCTTCAACTGAGCATAACAAAAATTGAAAGTCACTTCCGGTTTGACCAGAAGTGACCTAAACTTTTTTATTTCAAATAGCACTTTGTATATTTTTTTATATTTTTGATTTCTACTCAAACTTACCGTTCCAACGATGTATCACACTTCGTATTTTAAATTTGATTCGATGGAGAACACGACAATTGAAATTTCAAATTGAACGAATTGCAGTAGGCTACGATAAATTTGTAATCTCGATTTTCAAATTTTCATCTTTCGAAATGGCTGAGATAATCTATTGGAACAGGTATACTGGGACATCCGGTATACTATTTTTGAGTCTTATTTATGTAGAAATGAAGCTAATTTTTCAGTTGATGATCCGAAATAGGTTGAAGTTCTATAATTTTGCTTATTATTCTTGATGGTATAGGATCATTGTCGTTCTAGATGACAACCTATTATACCTTCTCGCACTACTAGGTTTTCATTTAGATCGACAATGGTAGGATAAACTTCTTGAATAGCTTTATCATGAAATTTTTAGAAATAATACTGTCTATATATCATTAAAAAAATCATTGAATTTGATTATTAGCTCGTAAGTAGCAGGCTATGGTCTGGAGAGGAATTCCTTTGACTGGTCATGGACACTTATGTGGGTTCCAGGGCATGAAGGAATCAAAGTAAATGGGGCAGCTGGTCGTTTGCAAAGAAAGATGCAGCATCTGCACTCTTTGGTTCTGAGCCTTTTTGTGGGATAAGCAATTATCACCTAACGGGAGAACTCAGGAAATGGGAAAAGATTGAAAAGCCCTCCTACTGGAGAGCAGCTCCAGGTCAACGACAAGCGAAAAGGTTCATCAATCAATCGCAAGACCGAACCAAAGAGCTACTCAGCCTCAGCAAACCAGAGCAACAGCTTATCACAGGATACTGCCATCTGAGTTACCACCTCAAAAAGATTGGCCTGGCAGCGCCATACCACTGTGATCGTTTTTATATAGTGATTTAGGCTTTCACGTGATTCACTGTGACCAATCTGACAATGAGATTTGGGAATGGTTTGAAAACTTTAGGCTCTCGTCACTGATTGGTCATAGCTCATTTATCACCTATTCGTGTACAAAATTTATATGTCTGACTCATAGATTGACTAAGATTCATAAACAAAATTGTTTCAGTGCGGATCCCCAATTTCAGTCTTCCGTCATCAACACCAATGTCATCGTTTCCAATACTGGAGAAGTTGTTTGGCTTAGTCACGGCATCTACAGATCATCATGCGACATCAATGTGGAGTACTTTCCATTCGATCTCCAGAGTTGCCAGATGAAATGGGCTTCTTGGACATACGACGGATACCAGGTTGAGTTCCTTTTCTTGTAAAATAATTTCCCTTCCCAAATGTCTGTGTATCTGCATGCAATCCTGTATTTAGAAACTCTTCAAATGTCTTTTATTCGTGGAAGATTCCAGATAGCCCAATAGGCTAGAGCTCTATAGGTGCCGAAAACCACCTGCCTATTTGGCGGGAGTTTTTGTGTACGTGCGACAGTTGGTTTCGTGAGTATATTCATTTCAATATATTCATAGTAGTGACCTCAACATACCTCTTATCGATATTCTTACAGGATTTCAAAACATTATATCGATAACTTAACGAATTTTTGGGGGTTGGCAAAGTTCCACGATATATTTTTTTCAATTTCGGGGTTACTTTGTCATACATTTCTGGCATGATTTGCAGTTCCGTTACCTGTCTAAGAAGTACAAAATGTACTAAGGAGTCGTTACTATGTGAATACACTCCAGAAACATTAGAACAGACTGTTAATGGCATAATGGCATTTATTCATGTAACAGAGCGTAAACAATATTCAATATACCAAGGATACAACGCAGAACCTTAGATACAATGTTCATCAAGTTGTGTGTATACTTTGCCAATTTCAAAATTCGAAATACTCTCTCCATACCTACTTCAAATTGAATCTATTGGTCGCATAAAGAAAGAGCCAAAATTGAACATACTCCTCAGGCGAATACATACCTATATCATTTACCGTTCAATAATTATTCGCAAAAACCCGAAATTTCTGGCAAAGTAACCACGTTATATGTATGTACTTAATTGGTTGTTGACTTATTCTTGCCGAATGCAATGACTAGTACTCATGAAGGCTTCTCGGGTGTTGATTGGTCACCAGATTAGTCCATTTTCATTAGCAAAATTTCAAGCTCATTTGAATTAACCAAACAAATAGTGAAAATTTACGACCTCGTGAGTACCTACTAGATTCAAACAAAGTTTCCATTCGAGAAGCTCTTTCTTCTTTGTATTTCTATTACATAAATACAAATTCTTGTCAGACATAACCTTTCCACCAGCAATTATCAAAAAAGCTTTTTATCACACTTCTTTAAAATCAACATGTTTTCATCTAAATATATTTGTAATATTGTGAGATAGGCTTTCTCGGGCTATCGCACGGAAACAGCGCACGGAAAAACCTTGAGAATAACAGGGTGTTCTCTTTGAAAAAACGAAGTTGCTGGCATTTCCAGAAAAACCGGATGTTTGCCATTTTGGATTGTAATGTGAGAAAATCCGAAATGGTTGCTCATAAAACTGTATCAACTTCCAGGAAAATCCGTTAACGAATGCAGAAGTTACAGGGGTGGCCCGATACTCTGTGTCATCCGGTATACATAATTATATTGAAAAACACCTATTTCAAAGAGTTAAATCGGTTTTTTCTCTTTTGTGTGTTGGCGTGTACACGTGGAGAAGACATATTCAATCAAGTACATAATTTGGTGGTTCCAATTAGAAATTATTCCATAATTGCCATTAGACGTGAATACGTGATTATTAGATTCTCATGATTAAGCGATTAAAATATAAATTAACTTTCATAATAGAAGTCGGGATTCAATTAAAACAAAAATCAATTTTAGATATACCTACAGGATTGATTCTATGACTAGTTCAAGAGACGATTGACGTTATACAGGGTTTTTCATTGGGAAAGGTAAATAATGCAACTACGGATAGGGGTCACTGAGGTGATTTCAAAAAACCCATGGTCAATGGGTCATCGACATCCTATAACCGAGATACGGGATGTTTCATCAAATTTGCCCATATCTTTATTGTCTCATAACTTCCCAACCAACCTGTTTTTTGAAAATTGGTAAACTTACTCAATCTATACCCTGTCGAAATTAAGTAGGCCGGCGTACCTCAGTGCTTCGATGCTTCAATATCGATTCACGTCGAGGTATCGATCGTGGGTTCGAGTCCCACGAACGCAGACTTTTTCTGATGGCCTAAGAAAGTGTTTGGGATCACACGTTAAAAGGTAAGGCTCCCGTCATTCCTTGCTCGCACAAGTCTATCGAAGACTTCTGAGGGTTGCTCGTAAGGGGGCAACCGAATGATGGATAGAACAATTTTAGAACAATTTTAGAACAAAATACCCTGTCGAATTGACCGTATCTCGGTTATAAGATGTCGAGTGTTTTGAATTCACCTCAGTGACCCCTACCCACAGTTGAATTATTTACCTTTCCCAATGAAACACCCTGTATACCAGGTGTAAAACAAGTGATTACTTTGTGTTTTAGAGTATAGAAATTGAATTGATACCACCATTTATAAAGAGCGCTAGAAATTCCGTCGCAACATTTACCTATATTGTGCTCTGGAGTCTGGGGTCATATTCTTTCCTGTGGTCGTCTTATAGAATTATGAGAGTGAGAGCCACAGAACTCGAGAAGGTGTAAAGTCCGTCGCCCCTCCCGTAAGTGCTTTATTTTATATATTATAAAAAAATGTTGAAAGCTTTCAAAAAGTTAGGATTGAAAGGTGGAATGCATTGTGTTCTATTTGTTACGGTTTTTCCACTGAACAGGTTTAGTGGTGCAAAAATAGTCACTTATAATATCAGGAGAGCTTCAATTATTTCCATAAATTTTTTCTAGAACACGAATATTCGTGTTCGAGAAAAAATCCCGGATATTAATTGGAGCTAAAGTGGTATTCGGTGAGAAAATTTACATGCTGATGGTTGTTTGTGATGAAATGTAAGAACTAACGTATAGAACGAGGTATAGAAACAACATGTGTTTCTGTAAATTCAGAACTTGCAAGTATACCTTCATAATATTATGTGGAAAACTGTTGATATAAACGTCAAAAAATTTCCAGTGTGATTTCATGCTCCTTCCCCCAAGGAAGAGGAAAAAACTTCCAAGAAATTTGTTTAGTTGCTTTGGTAACGATACGAAATACAGGCTTTAAATTGATCGAAAATGTTTGGTGTGAAATTTTCGAAATACTAATTTACAAGTATTCATAATTCTGAAACTATCAACACTTGTGATATAGTATAATGCAATTAAAAAAAATTTCTTAATTGCAGCGGTTTTTTGAGACACTTTGTATGAATGAATTTATACAAGGTGTTTCGTAATATGTGGGACGCACTACGAGAGGTAATGAAAATAAAATAGTTTCCATACACAAAAGTTCGTTTGCGAGATAAATCAGTTTCTTCATCACTAACATGAATAACGATTTTCATCAAACACGCGGTTATGAAGTAGGTATGCTACCTTGACAATTGACTTACTATTTCGAGAATTTTTTCCGAGATTTCATATAGGTCTGTATGTATTATTTCAGAAGATATCCTGTTCTTTGGATCAGTTTTGAACGAATTGGGCCACTTTGAGATGAATTCCTGTCATGAATATTTCCAGATACTTCCTGTTGGATATTATCTATACTGAATTACTAGTTTGTGGAGCAAATTTGTTGTGGTCCTGTGGGAAGACGGCAAGGTAGTGGTTGTAAACATTGTTATAATGCCCGAGGGATATTCCCGTAACTATAAGGAAAATTTAGCTTGTGGTAGCCGAATAAATGTAAAACCATTTTTTTGCGGGAGAGATGTTTATTCACAGAAAAGGGCTGTTCGTTTGTGCTTGCTCTACCTGCTGAACTCGATTTTTTTCTATGACTTTCTCTGTTTACCATGAACAGAGACAACTATGGAAAAAACTGAACTTTAGCGAGTTCAGCAATACAAACGAACATGCCTGGTTTAGTGACATGATTTTATATGATATAAATTGTATGATGTGATAGATTGATGGGTTCCACTGAATTTTAAATTTATTTCCTTCTTCATTTCATACTCATATACTTACATACATATAATGCTGATAGATAAGAAAAAGTGTTTTTTCTACAAACGTCAAAAAATGACAAGGTTCGCGCATTTATAACAAATTGCGAAGTGACACTTTTTTTCAGTTTCCTACGTTACCATGATACCTTGCATAAGACAATGCGCGAAGTAAAACAGTGCGCGAAGTACCTACTTCGCGCATTGTTATGCAAAATATATGAGATATTTATATTTCAACTTCATGGTCCTCAATCGAGCAAACATCCACGAAATCATTCATTTCTGAATGTTCAACAATTACTTCGTTCTATCTCTTGGAGCGCACGAAAGGAAATTCCTATTATGTTCGTGGAACATCGTGCGTACTTAGGGAGGATAGAGGGAGGCCTTTTAAGCCGGTTCAAGACTATTTTTTATATCAAGCTAAGCATTTTTTCACTTTAGAACTATATTTTCTGACGTTTGTAGAAAAAATTGTGTTTGCAACTCGAGCGCGAAATACTTTGGTCATCTCGACTATTTTTTCCACTCGGCTACGCCTCGTTAAAAAAATCAGATCTCGATCAAAAAAGTAGCATTTCGCGCTCTAGATACAAAAATAACTATTCACCATCTTGTGCTGTCCGTCATATTGGATTTGGTATGAAAACATTTTTTGCGTATTCTTCTGAGCTAATAACTTTTCGACTTATCACCATATCTATCGAATCGGACCTTAACCTTGGATCTCGTCCGCCATATTGAAGCCGCCATTTTCAAATCGAATCGGACCATAATCACCAATCTCGTCTGTTATCTTGAAGTCACAAGTCTGATAAATTATGAATCTCGAAAACAAATTAAAAATCTTCGACCCCGAAAATCCGCACTCACCAATTTTGAATCACATCACAACACAACCACTAATCTCGTCCGCCATCTTGGTATTGCCATTTTGATTCTCACCTGTCAAATTTCAATTCAATCCGACGACTAGAAGTAGGTTGGAATTCAAGGTTTGACCTAAACAAACAAATATCTTTGAATCAAGCTGCTATTGATGAAAGTAAATTCTGACACGCATAAGGTGAGTAAGTTTAGTTTTTGATTTCCAATTCTTGCTTTTTTATCGACCTTGCATTACAAACTAGATAGGATTGGTGAAGCATCTAGTCCTTTCACCTGGTTTACCTATTCCCTATTCCTTTGTCGTTAACACAGGGATAGTCAAAAGAGATTGAACAGGAAAGAGATGGAGTAGGCCCTGAAATGAGGCTGTACATACTAGTCGAATTTAAGCCATACATACCGAGCGTAACAGGATCATGGTACACCAAACCATTTTGATTAACTTAATTTGCTGATGAATCAAGAAATTTGACATTTTTGACCGGATTGAATTTTTTTAGCATTTCACCTGTCGATGTGAGTAGGTACATCAGACTCGATCAGAATAGTCATAGAACACTCAGATGGATGGAAGATAAAAAATGAAATTGAAATCATTATTGAACTTTGAAATGTCACTTATGTGGTATCATCGGATTCAGAAAATGATGCAGAATTCGAAATTGCGATGATATATAGGGTGTTCCGTTTGAAAATTGGAAGTTCTAACCACTTCCGGTGAAACTGGAAAATCTTATATCTCGATGACGTGACATACCGAAAAGCACTATATTAGTATACAGGGTGATCCACGGTGGATAACCTATTAGAAGTATCTGGAGAACGAAAATACAAAACATTCTGAAAATTGGGATGCTTTGATAATTGAACATTCTTTATCCGTCTAAAATATTCTCATCGATACAGTGTTGCCACTTCTATCTTCTATCAGAAACAACTAGCAACTTTGTTATTTCAAATTAAACACCCTGTATTTTATTGCATTTCTAGATTCTTCCTGAGGAACTTATTCCATCAATTTGGCACACTTGGGATCTAGCAGGAATGATTACAGAGATATAGGGTGTTCAAAATAGAGATTTTTCAATTTTAGGATTTTTTGGTGTCGAAACTATTCATTATCGATCGAAACGGCTCACATGTTCCTATTTCAACTTTTGATTCACTATCTACTGGAATTTAATCGGAAAAAATACGGGGTTCTTCAAGATTCACAATTCTGATCACCATGTATCTGTTCCAATCAAATGTCAATAGATAGTAAATCGGAAGTTAGGATAGGGACATGTTAGCCGTTTCTATCGATAATAAATAGTTTCGACACAAAAAAATTCTAAAATTGAAAAATCTCGATTTTAAACACCCTTTATCTCTGTAATCATTCTGCTAGACCCCAAGTGTGATGCATTGATGAAATCAGCTCTCTAGGAAGAATCTAAAAATACAATAAATTACAGGGTGCTCCATTTGAAATAACGAAGTTGCTAGTTGTTTCTGATAGAAGTGGCAACACTGTATCGATGAAAATATTTTAGACGAATAGAGAATGTAGTCATTCCACTTTGCTGCCTAGCTGCAAGTTTTGATTGAAAACGGCATCATTTCGTCTTCACCCTATGACAGGTTAGGTTAGGTTGATTAGCAATTCCTTTCAAATCACCTGGAACGTTGCATAGCAATACATTTTCTCTGCCTAGGCAGAGATAGTACACCTTTGCTGCCTGTTAAGTGTAATAAAAAAGTCACTTTCTATGCCGTTTGGAGAAAAAAGGGTTGACGACAGTGAACAAGTTTGGATTAGCACTTCAGAATGCTGAAATGAAATTTTACACTGAAACAGGCTTATTGGTTATTATGTAACAATCACCCTATAAGAAATCCCGATCAAAATGTTTATAGGGATTTTTTAAATATGCCGATATCGCTAATCGATGTAGAATAGTCGAACTCAAAATTCGACCTCTTCAGGGTCAATAATATGCCTTGAAAAAGGAATATTCCGAAATATTATTTGAACATATTTTTATATTTTGAAATCTGTATACGCGATTAGGCGTTGGAAAATAAAATCACTGTATACATGCATTTATATATCTGAAGAATACATTTTGAATATAGATGAAATACCTATCATTAATTCCAAATGAATTGAAAGCTCACAATTTAATCGAATTGGATTTCTTTGGTATCCATGAGCACTGTCAATATTCTCAGCAAGCATCCGCAATAATGCTTACCTTCATCCGAGAATTTACCTTCTTCCGGCTTCTATCCAATATTTTTCCTTCATTTTCAATTTGTTTATTTCATCTGTCGTCTGACATAAAATTGAATCAAAAAGTAATTTCATTGTATCAAAGACATTCGGATGTTATATTTACATGTTTGAACGGTAATGAAAATAGAAGAGGACAACTTAGAGATGGAATAAGTGTTGGCCATTGGAATAGAAGACATTTATGATTAACGTATATGTAATATCACGCTTTTTTTAAACTAAATACTGGGCTTATGTAAATAGTGAAAATTTTGACATAGCGAGGTATTACCTTCATGTTACAGTAAGTGAATTATAATTAGTTGAAAAGGAATTGTAGGTATATCAATATCCAGTCCATGAGCATGAATTATTCAGCGGTGGTGGTGAAATGAATGAGTTTCCAATTATTTTGATATTATGCCTCCTGAAGGATCTCAGCAAAAACTCCAATTCCGGACCCCATATTATCCTCAATAATACAGGCCATCATAATGGATCCCATTTCAGATGGGGGTTTTTCAACGATAACATAATATAACGAATTTTCATATTGACTGGATGGTGATGGATTGATGGAAATTCGTGGCAAATGTAAAAACTTCACAAAGGATAAGATTCACACAAAATTCTCAATCACACGACATGTTTCGCTAACACATCAGTGCCATCATCAGGTGAAATACTGGTACTGATGTGAAGAAACATTTAACAGTACATCCTTGGCCTCCAAAACTATAGAAGTCAATAGATCATCGTATATGAATATTTCGAAATTAATATTTGATATATATGTATTCTTGATGAATGCAGTGCAAATGGTGCGGCAATCTAGATATGCAATATACTTCACTACCACCTCTGGTAAACAATTCAACTACTCGATTGGTGAAAATCACAAGATCAGATTCAATAGCGGGTCATAGTATCAAATACTTCCTCTATGGTGTTTCACTAAATACAAACGTGGTAAATTTTACTAGGATGCCGTGTTGATTGATTTCAATTTTCCGCATTCAGTTTCACCACGACGCCTAGTTGCAGACAGTTCTTGGTCGTTTCAACGATTCCATGAAAAAGTAATAGGTATACCCTCATATTTCAATTATTTTCCGGATGGTGTCTGAGAAAATAAGAGCTCAAATCATTTTTTGAATCAATTTTGTCATATCTGCAATGTTTGAACACTTCACGAAGCTCAGATGTGGTATTTGACATTCACCAGAAGGTCAAATAATGTCGTATCGGACATTATTTTGAGCAAATTTGTCGTATCTACAAGAAATTTAACACTTACAACAATTTTTGAGATGGAAAAGTAATAATGACATGCATATGATATAATTCATGTTATCAAAAAAGGTCTCATGCAGATTCTTATGAGTTTCAGATTTGAATCTTGAATGATGGTATACTGATTGCAACAGAAAAACGGCAATATCTCAGAATTAAAAATTTGGCAGATACGACCTTCTTGCTTAGTACGGCAGTATATGTAGTTAAGATATTTTCCATTCTTAATTCAATAAATAGAATTATCAAAATGTTATAAATAAACAAATCTCTTCAAGAGCGAATAGCACAAGAAATGTTGAAGCTAGACAATTTGAAAAAGAGTACATTTTTATGAAAAATTTAACGTGATTTCAGAACTTTTACTTATTCTGATCATCATCGATTGGACAAGAAGATATGATGTAATTTACTGAACTAACAGAGTGCTATTACCTTCCTCTATGAGCAATCACAAAATAAATTGCAAATTCGTATTCCTCATGTCAGGAAACCTGAAACTACAAGATTTTATATTCATGATGTTGAAACTCACAAAGTTTAATGAGTAGTTTCAAAATAAAATCTTCCCCAGAACACCCTGTATCTCCTAAACCAGCAACATTATTATCAGGTATGTTAGGCTAAATCTCAGTATTTTAGTATTTACTATCTGTAGTTCAGAGATTTCCCATTATTAATGAATCATCCTGTATAAAGAAAGTGTATCAAACACTCCCTATATCTCGAATTTAGATAGCTCGAAATCAGTTCTAACTCAAAATTGAGCACAATTCAAAGAACAGCTACTGATTTTTTCCCATCTGTTCCTGCTAAGCTAAATAATCGTTAGATCCCTAAGACGAAACAAAAACATGACACTAATGTTAATTGGGACGATGTTTGAAATATTTCTACATAAGCTTGATTGTTTGAATATCTACCTTCTGCTTATACCAACCTACTTAGCCTCGAGGTATATCAGAATATTTCGGTATAAACTTTCATATAAGGAATGATTTACACAGCCTCCAAAGTTTAACATCCATCTCACATATAATATTATGATAAAGAAGGTTTAATGTGGAACGATTTCAAGAAATCTCGAACTTCAAATTTTGAACTATGAAAAAGCCAAAATGTTCAAAGAGGAATGGGATGTTGAATGAATATGAAACGCTCAAAGTTATTTCCACAAATGTTCCGGCAGATAACTGAGATAACGAGAGAAAAACAACCATTTTCCTGGCTCTATGCCACACAGGACATTGAATTACATTCTCCCGAAATCTGTTCCTTTCTTAAATGCTGAATTGTGCTTAAATTTTTCAGGAAAGCTTGACTACCTACAGACCAGTGGCATTAGAACCGCCCCATCATGCACTTTCGACCTGAATTTGTTGAAAGAATATGGCCTAAAGCTATGGGGATCGAGTCACGGGACAAAATGTATAATGAGATTACAGAGAGCTCTGATAAACTCTACGAGTATAGACATCATACGTACAGTCGTCTTCATAGATCATGTCGCACATGGACGGTGTCAGCTCTCTTAATCACCGCTGCAATAAGAGCGCTCATACCGTCCAACCGCGATATGTTAACTGAAGACGAGTGTACGTATTCTAAAAAGACTCCAAGCGCAAGTGTCTTCTGCTCGCTTGTTGTCGGTGAAAGTTATATTTGTTGGTTATAATCAGTGAGTGATATGGGTTGCGTGCAAGAACTGTCAGATGACCGACCCTGGAGGAACAACATTGAAACACAACCTCACTTTTCCTATTTGTTTACGAGTGATTGAAATAGTTTTTCACAATTATCTTGGCATACGAATCGTATTTTTCGACTATTCATTAATTCGCTCATGCCATCATATTGTGCTGTTGTACAATGCACAAAGACTGCAGCAGAAGACGAAGGAAACCTGTTGGTACATTATGATTTAAAAGTAAGTACCTACTATAGTCACTCACATATAGTTTTCATTTTTGAAATTTGGTAATTTCTCTGATTTCTCATCGGAATTCCTTCTGCAATAGGAGCAAATAGAAATACACGTGAAATTTCTAAAAAAATGCAAGAAGATTGGATTCATGCAAGTGTTGTATACATTTTCAATCTATTATAGCAGTATTAGCTTGTATTGCAGAAGTGGCAGAGGGAATTTTATTGAGGAATGACAACATTTCATATTGATAACTATGTGAGATTACTATTTACCTGAAAAATCATATTCCTTAGTCTCTCGCTGCATTTTTTGTGCATTGTACAATAGCACAATGCGAAGGCATGCTTGAATTAATGAATAGCGCAAAAAACACGATTCGTTTGCCAAAATATTGTGAAAAACTATTTCAATTCTTTGATTCCTCTGTAACCAAATAATGAAGTGAGGTTGTGTTTCAATAATTCACAGAAGAGTGAGGTTGTCTTCCAATATTTTACCTCCCGGGTCGGTCATCGTGCACGCGACCTATACATGCCTATACCACAGTTTAAGGAAATACCCATTCCTTAAATTGTGCCTATACCACAGTTTAAGGAAATACTCATTCCTTAAACTGTGACTGTGTCTCAATGCCTTTATTTCTGTATTCACAACAGCAATGATTGCGATTGAATTCTAGTAAGCAATGAATGATAAACTCGATAGTTGTCGATGAAGTGGTTCTTACGTCATTGTCTACCATAGTCATTCGAATTTCCAAACGTGCGTGGTTCTGGTTATAATTTCGATGGAAGGACCTATGCAACTTGGCACAGAACGCACAGAATGATATGTGTTTCAACGGTTTTGCACGTCCTGTAAGATACATCGCACTTCCACCTGATAACGCTATAATGTTTAAGCGATCGTTGCGAAGTATCTACTATCAATGTGGCTAATTGAAAGGCATTCGAAACAGAATATATGTCGTTTGTTGGTAATTGGCTGTTCAAAGCGGAAAGTGAAGCGAATTCGAATGTGCTCCAGTCAAGCTGGAATAAAACCGTTCTGGAAAAGATTGGATATGGAAAAAGCTGCTCTAATTCTAAATTACATAAGAGGAATCCCTACCTGTTCACTGATCTGGTCTTTCTTTATACTCCTGGATTATAGCTTGATGTACTTATTCCCGAATGGAGAGGATATAAAAGTGTGTGATTTTGACGTCAACCTTGTATGACTTCAAGAAAATTCAACTGGCATCAACAATGAACAATTTTATTGTTAATAATAATTGAATACCATTCAACTCTCTTTTATGTATAAAGAATTATTCATAGACGTTGAATAAATCCTAAATGCAGAATTTTCAAATATTTCACCAAACTTTAGTACAGGGCGAAATTCTTATAGTCTACTCCACGGAAACTATACTTCAATGTAAGGAATTCAAAGAGACATGTTTCGAAGCTTAAAAGCTTAAGGAGAATACGAATTGAATGTTTATTATGTATGAAGAGCAGATGAATTGTTCCACAGATGGTTACCAAACTCTCTTCCATTGATAACAATATACAGGACGTCCCAGTTTCAATGCGACAAATATCATATGCATGCACAGACATTTTGGTATTTAGTGAGTGAAATGTTATTTTGGTGATCGGATAACTGATTTTTTTTAACGAGGCGCAGTCGAGTTGAAAAAATAGTTGTGATGATCGAAATATTTCGCGCATGAGTTGCAAACAACATTTTTTCCACAAACGTCAAAAAACATAGTTCTGAAGTAGTTAGTGATGCTTAACTGGCTTAAAAGGCATTAATTGTTGTTGAACGTCCAGAAATAAATGATTTCTTGGATGCTTGCTCGATTGAAGACCATAAAGTTTAAATATAAAAATCTCATATAGTTTACATACAATGTGCGAAGTATGTACTTCGCACACTGCTGGCACTGCTTAAAAAGTGTCACTTCGCAAATTGTTATCAATGCGCGAACCTTGTCATTTTTTGACATTTGTAGCAAAATTGGTGTTTGTGTGTGGAAGGTCATGGAAATCCGAAGTTTTCAGGATTTTCCTCATGGTTTCTTGTGGAGCGAAATATTTGTGTTACATTTACGACAAACGTCTGAGAAGAAGTAGAATATTTTTATCTGGCATTTTCTTTGGAACTCAGATGCTGGTAGCTCCTCTCCTTTTTCTTAACTCGAGAGAGTTACTATCTAGAATATCATAACAAACGTAGAAACATTCATCCAAGATACATTTTTCGTCGACTTCTACAAAATATTTATACATTTTACGTAGATACTAATGCAGAGTATACTTAACAGTTTTTCGTCCTTTCTATACATAAATAATATCCTATTGAAATATTCATTCGAATCCATCATAAGTACACATCCAATTTTTGCATACAGAATTTGGATATCAGATTTGTCACAGGAATCCAAAAATGTTGGAATATACAGGGTGTGCAATTTTAAAAACATCAACAGGAGCTATTTCTGGGAAAACTGCACATATTCACTTATACTTACTGAATCTCATTCTGATACACCTGACATTCTAGAAGTTATGAAGTATAGTAGATTCGATGACACCCGGTTTAAGGAAACTATAAGGTCTTTGCAATATCATCCACATTGTTCGTAAGTTCTCAAATATAATTTTATTATAGGTGGCACATGTTTTTATTGGACGATAAGTACCTATCTATATGCAATTCTCCTGCTCTCCACAAATCTTTTATGACGAACATCGGTACTACTATCAGACATGTAATGGTGTGCCTTTTATATTGGAAAGTTTATGTATATAGGGGCTCTATAACAATTTGAGGAGCAATATTCTTTCAGTAAATATAAAATTCCAACATAATGATCATTAGGTATGTATCCCGCGAAATTCTCTCTATTGAAAAATGTACTGAATACAGGGTGTCCCATAAGTAATGGATCAAAAAGAGTGGGGTGGTAGAGGAAGTCATTTGCAATCAAACTAACCATATAAGTTTTCCGCAAAACACGACCCATTTGAAAAAAAAAATGGCAGCAAATGCTGTTTTGATATTTTTTGTAACTAAAGTCGGTTTTTGAATTTCATTTAGCGTAAACTTATCCTAGCATTTTTCCGAATTTTGGTGTGAATTTTCTACCAAATACCACTCTAGCTTTAATAAGAAACCGGAAATCTTTTCTCGAACACGAATATTCGTCTTCGACTCGGGAAAACTCTCAAGATATTCGTGTTCAGGAACGAATTTCCGGTTATAATTGAAGCTCTCGTGATATCATAAGTGTATATCTCAATTTGTACAGAATACTTCTCACCACCAGAAATTATTCGGACTTTCCTGAAGTTGATAAAACACCTGTCATCAATCAACGTTTACCTGCCAACAGATAACTGGGGCCGCGCAGTTTGGAATTGCGCCACCAGATGGCCAAACTAGTATAATTAAGACCGGTTTCCATGACTAGAGCATGTCGAAATTCAAATATCTATCGAAGAACCCAGTGTCAGACCTGTGCAGGCACATTTTGACCCCATTTTACGGTACTGAAAATTCAGAAAATTTCACCGAGAACCACTTTACCTATACAAAATGCAGAGTATTTCGAAGTTAAAAACGTATATCAGACTATACCTTGATTCATTTTAGCATCTCCATGTATTTTTTTTTCAGGTGGAGCTAGTGAAGCAAACAGAAGAAGGAGACGTCAGCAACTATCAAGCTAATGGCGAATTCGATTTGTTAGGTTTCTCCTCCGTCAAACACATCGAATTTTATTCGTGTTGTCCTGAACCTTATCCCGATATCACCTATACCATTCAACTGAGAAGGCGACCTCTATTCTACGTATTCAATTTGATATTACCTTGTATATTGATAAATGGAATAGGTGAGTTATTGAGAGTATAATTCGATGTATATAGTTTGTGTATACACTGCAGCACTACACTGTTCCGTTTAGAAAACGCAGGAGCATTACATCAGGAAATGACATGTAGTAAATGATAGGGCTGGCTGATAGGGTGAGCCAAATTAATGATAGTATACTTCATAATATGGAAAAATGTCTATCACACTTCGTCACGGAGGTATCGACCTTGAAAGTTTGAATAAAAAATATATGTAGTGAAAAAAAATAACACCAGTTCAGACCAGCTAACACCCTTGGGTGTCCCCTGAGGTCCTGATTACTTTGGTGAGAATTAACACTGATATTTTCAGTGTCAATTCGTTCTTACATACAGTGGAGAGCTACACTAGAGTACCTAGTGCTAATTTGATCGGTTCATGTTATTCAACACCAAAGTGGTGTACTATACGATCATTTGGTGATTATTTTGACACTGTATCTGTTGCGGTTTTGCTTTTACTGATATCATAATATGCGAATATTTTCCGGATATTTTTCTATTGTAAAAACACACTTATTGGGTGTTATCACGCTGAGAAGCGGTGCTTTCTCGACTGCATCTGAGTGTTGAACAACACGACTCTGATGTACTAATATTAGTATTCAGTGTACGAAATGATCCATTGTAGTGAGAGTTGAGACATCACAAAACATCTCTGAGCTGATACTATTTGAAGGCCGTCAAGAGACGAGCGTCGAAGGAGCGCTAGTGTCGCCATCTATCAAGATATTTACTCAATATTTTTCTGTGCAAAAAATGTATACTCTGATATTCAATTTAATGTTTCAATCTGTCTCGATATAAGTACTCTATATAGCTTTGCAATCACAAAATCATCACATAAGTATAATTGATGAATCAACTTAATATTTATTTAATGCATTATTTTCACGAAATTATCCGTTCTTATTGTCACCAGAGATTATACACTCCCCTTGTCACCTATCAATCTATATACCAGAATTAGTGGATGATGATACACCTACACAATTTTTATCAATTCTCCAATGAGTTTAGGTTTTTCAGGGGGAAATTTCAACATCAGCAACATTATTTATTTACATGGTGAATTATATTAGCCCCAAATCTCATGATTCATACACGGTTTTGATTTATTCGTGATTGGTCAGGGTGTAGCTAGGTGTTAATTTCATATCATGAGTGTATTTTTTGCGTAAACTTGAATAATACCACTATCGAAAGTAAGTACTTTTCATTCTTTTGGTGTTTCCCTTGAATGGATATTTCAGAACCCCTCTAAATTCCCACATCCGTGTATTTTTCACTATGAAGGTCTGAATTGGCACCAATGTACACGGTATTATCAAATTTCTAATAAAATTGATATAATATTGCTAATCAAGTGTTGATTCAATCGGAGTTATTTCTGAAATACACTCGATTGAAATTACACCCGAAAATATTTCACTCTGTACATGTACTACTACATTACTTGTAAACGGTTGCTATATGGTATCAATGATATTCGGGCAACTAAATTATCTCATTATACCGTTTCGATATGTAAACGGCTGTTCAGTGATTAGGTGATTAAATGGGACGAATTTCTTCGTTTAATGAAGGCAATTTTGACATTGGTGACAAATTTCACATTTCGCTTTCACCTTTGGATTCCTTCATCTTTTTTCTACAAAAA
Organism: Phaedon cochleariae; assembly: GCA_918026855.4. NCBI lineage: Eukaryota > Metazoa > Arthropoda > Insecta > Coleoptera > Chrysomelidae > Phaedon > Phaedon cochleariae. Next base: position 14,362,887 of record OU896709.1, on the reverse strand, counting down.
TAGTACACTATACCTCAATTGGTATCACGCACGGCTCTAGACAAAATCGCATTTTATATCATCCCAACCGTTTCAAAGTTGATAAAACTTATTCAATGACACCATGGTAGTGGCAGTCATTGTCAAAATTGACATAAAACTATTTTGACAGTATTATACTCTGGTAACATGGATGAGTTTAGTAATGAACTTTCAAGTGCGATATACATTTCTTTTTATATAAAAAGCAATTTCATTAAACCATGTTTAATCATTGTTGCTTCGTTTCGAACCTAACGAAGACGCTACACGGACATTACGCGAACAACATTGTTTTCTTTGTTAAACATTTTAATTGCAAAGTAATTTTGTTAATCAAGCTAATTGTAAGATTGAACTTTCAATGAGAGTGTAATTGACACTATTGACAGATATATCTGGATATATCTATCATGTAGTTTCATGATTTATCTTTCAATTAAGGTCTAGTTGATAGGTTCATCTGGCAATTTTATTGAACGGAAAATGGTATTCTTGGTTTTTCTGTGTCTTTCTCTCCTTTTAATGTTGCATGTTATACTTATGATGACTATGAATGAGTATTAGTAATAATAATACTGTAGAGTCATGGCGACTGATATTTTATTTCCCCAGTATCATGTTCTACCACAATAGATTTTTTTTTTTAAATTTTCCTCGATGTCTTCAATAGCTAAAAGCTGATTACTCACTAACAGGTACGCATTGATGATGACTGTATAGTCGAAAGCACTTTGTTACAAGCAAATTTGAACAAATTATTTTGCACGAAATACAACATTTTGTACTTTGTACTTTGGAATATCGAAATGGCTGTGATGGGAGGTTTCAGCTCGTATTTAATGGTATAAAAAACAAATATGGGCCCCTGAAAATAGTAATGATAGAATATTTCTGATAATCCCAACTTCTTCGTCATGATGATTGATTACCCGTTTACGGAAAATTTGTTTTTTTTTTCGTAATATCTCAACCAAAAAATCAATAAAAATCAATGCCAACAAGCTTCATTATAACAAATGCGTTATTTGGGTTTTGAGAACTGAAATTATGGTGAAACCCATTCCATTCAAGAATGACTGAACGACCTGAGCATTTGTATATTTGATGTTTCACAAATCTGAGAAATAAAGAAGGTTCAAATTAGCGTAATGAAAGTCCATTGGTGCATGAATATCCTCTGATTTTCTTGTTTCAGCTTTACTTGTTTTCTACGTCCCTTCAGAATCTGGAGAGAAGGTAACACTGGGGATAAGTGCTCTTCTATCGATGACCGTGTTCTTGATGACAATTAGAGAGACTCTGCCACCTACAGAAAAAACACCACTCATCAGTAAGTAAGCTACTATGGTTATGGAAAATTGAATTTTATTTCTTTAGCCTATACTTATGAGATGTAATGTATACAGGGTATCCCGACATTAGCCTGCCAAACTTCACCAGCGGCTTCTATGGCCAAAAATAGGAAGAAAAGTTTTAATGTACAGGGTGAGCCAAATTGGACACTTTCAAAGGGAAAACTAATGTCGGTGTCTGAGGGTCGATTCTCATGAAAAACTCAATGGTGAAATCCGCATATCGATATTAGAGTCCCTGTATATACCTTAGACTAGAGTCCGGACACAGCTATAGTTCTGTCCTTTTCTGTTTTCAAAAAAGGCATTGATGATTGAATGAAGGAATAAGACATATATATCGAGCTCTGTCTTTTCAATTCCCCTAGTATCAATGATTGTCAGAAACAATTTTGAGGGTTAGATTCTTAGATCATACAGGAACTAAGGTTAGATTATTTGTCAAACCGTTCATAGCCGTAGGTAGAAATGAGATATATCGAGCTCTGTCTTTTCAATTCCCCTAGTATCAATGATTGTCAGAAACAATTTCCCTAATAACACAATAACATCTGTAAGACGTCGTAGAAACAGCCATATGGGATGATAGGAACATCTCTGGAAAATCCCTATTTTCCTTGGAACATTCTTGGGATGTTGCTGGCAACACCCTTGTCAGCATTTGCGATGTCTTATAAACATCCCATCAGAATGTTTGTGGGATGATACGGGATGTACCAGAGACATTCAGGGTACTTGATTTGGAACATCTTATGATGTGAAACTTCTACGATGTTTTTTGTTTGATGACAGTAATGGATGACACGGTATGAATTATTTTCAATCTGAAATCCTGAAAATGGACGACCTATTTCCAGATATAAAGTAGATGATAACAGTTGTTTGAGGCTCATATTTGTTGGCGCTGGGCCGACGACTGTTAGTAACTCTTAGCAACGTAGTTGTACCACCATCTATCGGCTGGTATAACAAATAAATTCAGCAATAAATATGCTGGAGAGATATATTTCCATTTTGTCGTTTATTACATGGTTCATGAAGTTGAACAGGTACTTTGGTAATCCAATTGAGGAATATTTAGTATAATTCGAGGTATAATTATTATTTCAATTTGTAATAGATGAAATTACTGAAATTAGCCGTCTTTGGTATAGGTATATAAGTATATTAGTACGAATACAGTTTTGATTTTCATTTTTTACCAACTCTTCAATGTTTCAAATGACACAATTGTTTGAACTATTCAATCATGTCAATCATCATTAGCGAATATGGAACCATGATATTGTTTATAAAAAAAGATCAAATGAGATGTTTCTAGAACATCCAATGAAAACATCTGATGGATGTCCCAAGAGAAACATCTCTGGGATATCGTACCTAAGTCTGAAACATTGGGACATTTGTAGGACCTTAGCGGGATGTACCAGCAAGATCCCGTGTTGTTAGGGTTTGAGGGTTAGATTATTTGTCAAACCGTTCATAGCCGTAGGTAGAAATGAGAAATAGGGCTATTTTAACTAGAATAACTATTAGATTTTCAAATTATGAAGAACAGGGTGTTCAAATTTCGAATCGATAATTTTCATAATCAATTCCTGAGATGGCTATTGCAAATTTTCGTCATCAGATATTTCTTCACTTTATTAGATATAAGAAAGATAATTTGAGTGTTCTACGTGGTATCACATATAGCCGAGAAAATATAGTTGTTATCTGTTGGGATATGAAAAAATAGAAGATATATATATATAATTGTTTCAATATACTTTTCTCCGATTTTCTCAATTTAATATCACTCAGCAGAAATAAAAGTGACAAAATCAAAACAACAATATACCGGGTGGCTACGGAAGTATTGCCTACGGAATATCTCAGTTATTGTATGAAGTAGATTTGTGAAATTTGGAGCGTCGATATAATGACATAAGGGCTAGAATTTGAGCATATTGACATGTCTAAGTTACCTTCCGGTCTGACCGGAAGTAACATCAACTTTCTTATTTTAAATGGAAACCCTATTTTTTTCTTTTCGCTTTATTCAGCATTCAATTCCCTTTCTAATGACATATCACAAGTTGGTATCTAACCAGAAACTAGATCAGAAAAAAAGTATTATTGAAATTCACCGAGTAGGCCGTGGAAGCAAAATGAAAGCCAAAAAATGGCTTTCTATTATATGATTAGAAAGGAATGGTTATGCTGAATAGTACAGGCAAAAAAAAGTTGTATGTTCCTATTTAAGTTATGGACCTACAGAGTATTATTGTTTTTTTCCCAATTTTTCCATTATTTTTTTTGGCTGCTTTTTATAACGCCGACGAATGAAAATAAAATATCACAGTAGCAATTGTTATCAAGTGACGTATGGTTTCCATAGCCAACTTTTCAATTTTTGGCTTTCATTTTGCTTCCACGGCCTACTCGGTGAATTTCAATAATAATTTTTTTCTGATCTAGTTTCTGGTTAGATACCAACTTGTGATATGTCATTAGAAAGGGAATTGAATGCTGAATAAAGCGAAAAGAAAAAGAAAATAGGGTTTCTATTCAAAATAAGAAAGTTGATGTTACTTCCGGTCAGACCGGAAGTTAACTTCGACATGTCAATATGCTCAAATTCTAGCTCTTATGTCATTATATCGACGCTCCAAATTTCACGAACCTACTTCATACAATAACTGAGATATTCCGTACGCAATACTTCCGTAGCCACCCGGTATATACCTATATGCCTTATAATCATTGATTTTTATATTCATCTAACATTAGGGACAATGAGATGTCAAAGATCCAATTGATAAACTATTATATACACCTGATAACTATACTTATATTAAACTCATGGTACATAATACTATAATTATATTGTAGATATTGAAAATCATAATTCCCAATACGATGACGACAGAACTCTTTTTTTGAACATCTCTATTTTATAAATTGATGGAACAGCACACTCTTTCAATTTGAAATCCATCAGCTTGAAAGAATCTCTATCAAAATGGGCCTAAAATTAATCTGTTTTGAACTGTTTTTACAAGAAAATTTGAATATTTACCTCACATATTGCGGATTTCTTGAAATTAATTTTCCATTCTGGACATTTCATTGCATTCTTCCATGACATTATCTTTAAAGGATCATTCGGAAAATTGAATTACTTGAATCCCTTTTCTAATGAATTATCGCAATAATGTACGAAGCAGGACATTGAAATAATTTGAAATGCTAAATTTTGGCGGTCATAAAATTTCAAAGTGACAGTGACAGAAATTCGAAATAATTAAAAAAAGCGGGCGGGACGACTATGGTGTTTCGTCACATTGTCAGGTGGGCAAACCAAATGGAACAAAATATTAAAAACCCCAACGGCTGTCAGTTTTGTGTCCGGACTCTTGTCTTAGGTACATAGGGACTCTAATCGATATATCTGTCTTCATTTCCGAGTTACAAGGTTTTTTTCGAAAATGGGCATTTTTGAAGTGAAGTGGCTACAGATATTTTTTTGGCAATGCAATGGGTGATAGAAATTGTTCTCGAGGCACTGAAATCGGCCTTCCTATATCTAGTTCAAGAATACAGCCTGATCTTTTTGAAAGAAAAGTTCTATTTTACAACTAGGTATACGGTGACTGATTTCAATACCTGAGGATCAATTTTAATGACAAACACAATGCTTTGAACATGTTTTCATGAAAACGAAGAATTTTTTACAATAATAGAGTTTTAGCCTCTTTTCAAAAATTCACATTTTCGAACAACACCTTGTAACTCTGAAATGAAGAGAGATCGATATGCGGTTTTCACCTTTGAGTGTGTCATGTGAATTGATTAACAGGAACCGACATCAGTTTATTTCTTTCTTGAACGGGAATAGGACTTTTCCTTTGAAAGTGCCCAATTTTGCCCACCCTGTACATGTAAATGCCTCCTAAGGTAGCTGCGGCCCCCTGAAACAAAGCTCCTGAAGATGAACATTCTTGAATATTTTGTACGCTGGAAACGCCATGTGATAAAATATCGCAAATCGATACAAGAACTTCATTTTTCATGCTCAATATTAGGAAATTAAATTCATTCAAGAGTGTATAATACAGGGTGAGACTACATTGAATATTGCTCAAATTTTTTGTGTGCATATTTTTTCGACAATTCAATCTCAGATCATGAAAATCCACACCTCTTTACAAAAAAAATGTGCATTGTTCCATATCGATCAGATGTATCACTTTCTCGAAATCGATTTATTAGTATATTATGTAACAAGTCTTATGAACGTCACTTTAGTAACGAGTATTTTGAGCACGAGCACAGCAGAGCGGATTTATAAAATGAGCGTCTAGAAGAGTTTATTAACGTGTTAAATACTATACTCTTTCAACGAACTTATAATTCCTCTCTGACAAGATCCCATAATTCTGAAAATTAGATTATAACCTATTTGCTAACACACAAAATAAGGGAATGAGAATTGAGAACATATAACATAATACATGGGATAGATAAATTTCTATTGAAATGGCTTGTTCACTGACCTTTGTGAATAAGATTTCATCTGACGTAGTACTGAGATAAAAACTCTTCGATTCCCTGAGGTGTCTCAGTTTTCGATTTCTGAGGTTTGTATCCATATTCTGATTGCATAATTTTGCTCACATGAATATTGTGTTTTTCGTTTATTGTCATACTTTGAGCATAGAATGAATTACCCACAAAGATGAGAACTTCATTTTTACCAAGAGTTTTTGGAAATATGCAAGTACCTACCTAAAACATTCTCATCGATTTCACTTTCTTCATACATATCGCATACATTTTTAATGAGGAATTCTGATACAAACAGTTATTATGTGGGTTCCAGGGCATGAAGGAATCAAAGGAAATGAGGCAGCTGATCGCCTTGCAAAAAAAGGTGCAGCATCTGCACTTTTTGGTCCTGAGCCTTTTTGTGGGATAAGCAAATGTCACCTTAAGGGAGAACTCGGGAAATGGGAAGAAATTGAAAAGTCCTCCTACTGGAGAGCAACTCCAGGTCAACGATAAGCGAGAAGGTTCATCAACCATTCGCAGAACCGAGCCAAAGAGCTACTCAGCCTCAGCAAACCAGAGCTAAAGCTTATCACAGGCTTTCTCACAGGACACGGCCCTCTGAGGTACCACCTCAAAAAGATGGATCTGGCGGAGACTGACACTTGCCACTTTTGTAACAGTGCGACCGAAACCGCGGAACACATACTTTGCTCATGTGAAGTATTAGTCCGCCAAAGGCTGAACCACCTAGAACAGGTCTATCTCACCCCTGCTGAAGTGGAAAAGTCAACCGTCAGGAAAATCGTAGGCTTCATCAGAAGTCTAGGGTTAGAGGACCAAAACTAGATAGGGGTAATCACAATAGATCTTCTGGGTCGCAGTGATCGAGAGGTCTCCCAGCCTATACGACCCATCTACAATCTACATCTACATACAAACAGAAATTGACAATCTTCACGGCGTCTGGACATAAATATGTATTATTTTTCACTTCCGGTGATTATCGAATAGAACACCCTGTACATCATTGCATTTTCGAATTTTGCATCATTTTTTGTATCTAATGATACAACATAGGTTACATTTCAAACTTCTATACTGATTTTGATTCCATTTTTTATTATTAGATCAGTCTGCCATGATTCTGATTGAGTCTGATGTACTCATATCGACAGATGTAATGCTAAAAAAATGTAATCCTGTCAACAAACACTCCTACCATCAAGCGAGTCTAGAAAATTGGCCAAATTGCCATTATCAGGAACGATTTTAATCGAAAAGCTTGCATGAAAATTGATGATTTCATCTATTTTCAGATATACATGTATCTAAACTAATTACCAGATGAAGTGGGACAGCCCAAAAATTTTCAAATTTTGATAAGCTATAACTCGAACATTTCTTGGCCGATGTTGGATTTTCAACCAAAGTTAAAAAGCGTCATCCTTGAGTTATTCGCCATTGGCGTCGGGTTTTTATTTTTGCGATTCGTTCTCTTTGTACAGAGTGTGAATTAGGAGCCGGACAAATTTCAAATTTCTGACCTATAATTTGAGAAATGTGAGGAACCCTAGAATTATTTTTTAGATGTTGGGTGAATGGTTGGTCCGATACCTCGAGACGTCTTCGAATTTTTTTTGATAAATTGCGTTGCTATGGAAAAATCGATATTTTATGAAATTCCATTTTTATTTTAAAATGTGACCTCTCCTTGTTAAACAATAACAGCCAACATCTAAACTGTGGCCAGGGATATTTTTACTGAAGATAATTAACACCAGTGTTACGCAAAAAGGGGTATATGATATTTAAAAACAAAATTCGTTTTTATTGAATATAATCAACAGTTTCATTGATCGTTGCAGTTAAAATATTGCCATACAGTCAATTAGCATGATGTTGACAAATTCAGGGGCGTGCAAGAGTGGACAAATAAAAATTTCGGTCTCATTACTATTGTTCTTAACTTATTCAAGGTGAGCATCCAAGTAATCCATTGGCGTATTAAAGAGGATCCATCATTCAAGGCGATTCAAAAAGATTGATATGGAAACATTTTTAATAATTTTGCCAAGTGTTGTTCTTTGTTCGCCCAGTGAGAATTTTCTTATATCATCATCTATGAATGAAAATTCAGAGAAGTAATTCTTGTTTCTGATGATGTTTCGAGCCGTACAATTTGATAATTTTGTCAGAAAAAATTTCAAAAAATCTTGTTGATTTTTTTCAACAAAAACGTTTTTGTCGTTTCTTAATATCATAAAATCTTTTTTTGCGCGCCTCTGAATTTGTCAACATCATGCTAATTATGGATATGACACCTCTTCAACTGTAACGATCAATAAAACTGTTGAAGTTTTTCAATAAAAACGAATTTTTCGTTTCTAGATATCATAAACCCCTTTTTGCGCGCCACTGGTGTAAATTATCTTCAGTAAAAAAATCCCTTGATGCAGTTCAGATGTTGGCTGTTATTGTTCAACTAAAAGAGGCCACATTTTGAAATGGAAATAAAATTTCATAAAATGGCGATTTTTCCATAGCAACGCAATTTATCAAAAAAAATTCAAAGACGTCTCGAGGTATCGGACCAACCATTCACCCAACATCTAAAAAAGAATTCTAGGGTCCCTCACATTTCTCAAATTATAGGTCAAAAATTTGAAATTTGTCCGGCTCCTAATTCACACTCTGTACAAAGAGAACGAATCGCAAAAATAAAAACCCGACGCCAATGACGAATAGCTCAAGGATGACGCTTTCTAACTTTGATTGAAAATCCAACATGGACCAAAAAATGTTCGAGTTATAGCTTATCAAAATAAGTCAATTTTTTGGCTGTCCCACTTCATCTGGTAAGTAGTTTAGGCTGTATAGACAATTCACGAATGGACTACTGAAATAATGTGAAAAAGCAAATGAGTGGCAGCCTAGGTGCTTAATGAACATAATTGGAATGAATACGAAACTTCTATTCTAAGCTCACTCAATAATTCATCAAGAAACAGCTGCTGGTGCAAAATGTATTCATTCCATAGGAAATTCCTCACTGCGGTATATAAATACCGTTAACCGAATCCTCAACAACTTCGAGTAACTTCTATATTGAACACATTCATCTCTGTGAACAGAAAAGTGAGCTCGCTGCAAATTTCATTTCATATTACGTTACTTGTTTTCACTAATAGTGATTTTCCTACTTGCTGAGTTTTCTGTCAGAAAAGTTCACAACTTTTTCGAGTTAGGGTGTCTTTATAAAAAACTCTCAGCATTTAAGATTTAACATTTAAACATTTAAGACTTGAGAGACTTGAGTGGAGACAGAAAAATTAAGATTTTTGGGCGATACATTTCTTCTGTCATTACTGACATCTAGTTTCTGATACAGAACCAGATTTTCGAAGTTTAGTAAGTTAGAAACTGGTTGGAAATCAAAATTTCAAGTTCTGATATCATTCTATTAAGTTATATTTATATCCCTTTAATGATACCCATTATATCTCCACATCATTTCCCCATTTCAGAACAGAATTCTTCAAGCGGTCATTCTCTTACCAAATTTGTAAAGTTTACAACTCTATACTACAATAAAAAAAATGAAAGTCTTCACAAATTTAAAAGCACCTACAAAAAATATTTATTTCAGCTTCAGTGCAACAAATTGATGCCATGAAAATCTTGAATATCGGCTCCATATTATACGTATCATGTATTTCCCCCTCTTCTTAATTTCATATTAAATTCTTAAAAGTACTATTTTCAATCTTAGGTTATAGCAAACTCGATCATGCAGACATCCATATTTGAAATAATGCGGAATAAGAGACTATATAGAAGGTTAAGTGGAAGAACAATTTAGTGGTGATTCATCATCTCCACCTAAATTGAACTTCGCCTTTCACTCATTTCAATTGTTTTTCTCTTTTTTCATATACTGATGTAAGATGTGATGTGATGTGAGTAATAAAGACGTTGATTATCATTATTATTATTATTAAAGTAATCACTATTCCTTGCCTAACAGACAATGGCTTACTCCTTGGATCTTTTGCCAAATATGGAGGCAACAGAGCGACATTCTAGTGTATTTTTGAAGAACGGTTCAGTATCAATCAGAAGAAAAAGAAATATTCAGAAATAACAACACAAGATATTTTGAATTATTTTTGAATGGCGGGAAATTGACATGTCACTTTTGGATGCGCACTCCATATTCCATTTATGATCATTCATCAGCACTTCTTAAGTTGCAAGTTGGTCATCTACTTGAATCTTAAATGTTAAATCATAAGTCTTAAATGGTTTTATAACACAACCAATGATATTTCCATATGTTCCATCTGTCATAAGTGATGAGATTCGAAATAGCCTAAGTTTGACTTGACTCTTAATGTTCAATGGTACAATTGTCTACCAGTTACCAGCGTCAAAGGGTTAAATCGATATCTTGTAGAGACCGGCTGATGAGGCCTGGTGGGCCGAAACAGTACTCTCGCTCTTGCTTACAAAAAATGTGGGCAACTCTGTTCATCCTAGATCTCTTAGTTATGACATCTAGTTCAATATTCAGTAGTAGATCACTAAGACTGTAAGTCTTAGCACCCCTCACCCCAGATTTCCACATCAAAATGTTGTTCGATCATAATAATGAGACCGACGAAATAATTGCCATACCTATTCGATAATAAATGGTTGTGTTTCAGAATAGTGAAACGTATATACCTATGATAATGATGATGAAAGCAGAGAGCGAAAATTAATGCAATCTAGAACGTTTATGGTTTTGATGTCAGGATGTTACACGAATTCATCTTCCCTGATACCCTTAGCCCTTATGATATCCACCCTCACCAGATTTATACCTACTCAAGGGCGGAGACATAAGGTGTGGTTAAAGAGGATAATCACTCGTAATACCTACAGAACTGGAGAAGGAATTCAATGATTTTATTAATTTAATAGATTGATAGTGATAGTGTGGTAGTATAGGAAGAGACTGAAAGAAGAGTAGATAGGGTACCGTTTATACAAGAGCTGGGAAAAGATAATAAAAGAAACAATGGAAGTTCAAGGAAAAATGTAGATTACTGAATATCGAAAGTTTATTGAGACAATCATTAATGCAAAATAAAATTATCACAAATTTATGAGGTTTGTTGGTAGATATAGAGCTACTTCGTTCTTCAATTAACATCAACATGTCTATAATAATAATATAATTACTTATTTTTATTTACCTTTATTCCACAAATCGAAAACTATTGATGTGATTTCATCAAGTATAGGAAAGTTCTGCCTGAAATGACATACCCTAAGCATTTTGACTCGTATATTATAGAGATCAGAAACATTTTTAATAGCACACCTCTGTTCGAATCATGTCTATTTCAAAATATTGAACGTTCCCCGAACTTATGACCAAATGGAAAACAAAGTGTAACTATGTCATTTTAGGCATATACAGAGTGTTTCGAAATTCGACCGACAACGCTTGACATCAGATAGCCCTCGTGATTTCATAATCACTGAGATAGGAACATACGGTCTTCAGGTGAGTTCTAGAGATACAGGGTGTTGAAGTTGAGAAATACAAATAGATTTTTTGCAATAACTCAGGAATGATTCAATTTCCTGCATTCAAGTTTGGTATTTGGTTTCGTCTTTGAATGGGTAATTTTTTCACCAGGAAGTCATTCCGAACATTTCATCCAGTGGTGTGGTTACTTTTCCTCCGAAATTTTCCACGGAGCTGATGAAATTTCGATAATATTCGATTTATCGAATTCATCATTCAATTTATTCCAAAATATGCATCACCCTCAACTGAGCTGAATTGATCAGTTCTTGAGATAATTGACCTGAAATAGAAATTTGCATAGTAATATTTCATCATTTTCAGTAAGTATTTTAGAAAATTATAAGTATATTTTTCTGACCAGGAATAGTTATTTCATGCAGAAAGAGACAACAAACAAAATTTTGTAATTTTTTACTTCTGAAAATGATGAAAAATTGCTATATGCAAACTTCTATTTTGGGTCGAATTTCTCGTAAACTGTTCATTTCAGCCCAGTTGAAGGTGATGCATTCTTCAAACGAAATTTAACAATGAATTCGAGAAATTGAGAATATTCGAAATTTTATCAGTGACGTAGAAAATATGGAAGGAAAAGTACCCACAACCCCCTGTAGCGCACCACTGGATGAAATGTCCGGAATCAATATCTGGTCAAAAAATTACCCATTCAAAAAAGTAACCATATACCAAATTGAAAAACTACTTTTATTTCTTAACTTCAACTCCCCGAATTTCGAGAACTGAACACCTGAAGACCGTATGCCGCTATCTCAGTAAGTATATGAAATCACGAGGGCTGGGTGGCGGAAATTTGATCGAAAAACAAATGATAGAAAAACATTTGATAGAAGTCTTTGGATCGAAAATCAAAAAATAGAAAGAACTTCTCACCGAAAATACATTTGATTGAATGTTTTATGATCGAAAATACATTTGGTAGAAACATAAATGATAGAAAATACAATTGATAGAAAAAATATTTGATAGAAAATACACTTGATAGAAACAGCATATGATAGAAGATTCAACGGGGCTACGCTCAATTTAGGTCAGTTCGTTTGTAAAGATATGATCATTCCTCATATATTTGAGAAGAAGGAGCTAGAAGTTTGCGGTATCAATAAATTCATGTAAGCTTCGATTTCCATCTAGCTCCTTCATCTCAAATATATGAAGAAGAATCATATCTTCACAAACGTACTGACCTAACTTGAACGTAGCCCCGTTGAATTTTCTATCGAATGCTGTTTCTATCAAGTGTATTTTCTATCAAATATTTTTCTTATCAATTGTATTTTCTATCAATTATGTTTCTATCAAATGTATTTTCTATCATAAAACATTCGATCAAATTCATTTCTATCAAAAAACTTTCGATCAAAAGACTTCTATCAAATGTTTTTCTATCATTTGTGTTTCGATCAAATTTCCGCCACCCCACGAGGGATATCACCTGTCAAGCGTCGTCAGTCGAATTTCTATATACCCTGTATATGGGTGAAATGACATACTTGTAGATGATGAGCAAAAACATGATGAAGTTTTAGATTAATCATTTATTCGAAGAGAAAATAGGACTAATTCATTGAAATAGCTGGAAAATTAAGAAAACCGAAGATTAACGGCAAACTTCACAAATGAAGATTTTTCGCCGTGCTGGAAAATCGGCACACTCACAGTTGGTCAACTGTTTACATTTGATATTTTTCAACCATTTTTCTCTACTTCTGGATTTCCAGAATAATGAGTTAGTTACAATAGTGGCAACCTGCATCTTCATCGTCGTTACTGTCGACTTCAAATAGGTCATCTCACCCTGATGAGTTGTGTGTAATCTTACACTGAATGCATCAAATGCCAAAAACATAACATAGTTATCCAATGTAGGATAAATATTCGAATCCATCCAGAAAATGGAAAATAATGATCATCCTAGCATCAGAGACTAACACAGCTTCAAATCATCAACACGTGTTCACAAATTTTCATCTTATCTGGATTAATACACTGGATACTTACAATTCTGAACAATATTCACAACGATGGAATCATGGATATCAAGTATGTCATGTTATAGGCAGAACTCTCCTATCAACCTATTCTATATGGGCAGGAGAATCTTTGCAGTTTCGTTTGAGAGAAGTGGGAGGGTTGTTTTTCTATACATTCAACAATGTTTATTGCACCTGATTTATGACTCTTGAAATCTATACCCATGCACCACTTTATCCGAGCTGTCTAAGGCGCTAAAATTTGTTGGATAGCCTTTCACAATGCAGAGGTGATGTCACTAGTGCTATATAGGTCCAGATTTTCCTAACCCCACACAAGGTTGGTAGTATTGATGATTATATGTAGAGAAAGGTAGCCTGGATCAACAAAACGAGTTGGACATACCAAGTTTCAATTCGGAAAAATAAAATTCCCAGTTACAGGTTTTCAATCTGAAAATTAAATAGTCTGAACAAAGCCAGAATTTCCAACTGAATACTCTGAATTTGCTACTCGTAGCTCATTGAAAATAAAATTTCTTATATCCCAGAGTATTCCCAGTGAATACTCGGAATTTAGAAATTTCCTACAGATGAGAAAATACCTATCATATTGTAAATGCATGAAAAGACAACACAAGACAACCGTGTCGCCCTTCAAATTATTAATTTTTTGTCCAAAACGGAAATTGGAAAATTTAAAAATGAATTGGCAAAATGTACTTCCTGCCCTTCCCAAAATTCTCTCTCGGTTCGTCCCGCTTCTAGGGAATTGGTTCCCAACTTCAAAGTAGCGATATAAAAAAAACTATTATTTCTATTATTATATTTCATTTATGATTGCAAACGAATCCAATCTCTTTCCCTTTTTCTTTTCTTTTTCTTGAATAATGGAATTTCGAAAAATATGAATGTTATTTCACTAAATAAAAATTATAAATATATGGTGAACCCTTCTATCAATAAAATATGTTTGCAAAAGGAATGTTTCGCCTAGGTTCAAAATGTTTCCTGCGGTACATTCAATTCGTATTCTTGAATCATGAACGATCTACTCAAGATAGTTTTTGAAACCCTAAAAATATCACAACCTTTTCCCAACGGAAATCTGTATATACCCGCCATCAGTCTGGAGGGAACATTATTTGAGCCAAGAAATTCACAAATTATCAGAATGCGATCGATTTGTTAATTACCAACTGGTGAAAATTACCAAATGATCTAATATGTAATTAAACATCAATATTTATATAAATTATATATCATCAGTACATCGTAGCAAAGAATTTCCAACCTTGAAAGGAAATCACAAATAAGATACATTGAGAGCACATTATGGAAAAATACTATATACAGGGTGGGGCACGGAGTTTATATGGAATAACATTGAATATCACGGATTGTTTCCGGTTGACTGGATGTAGAATCTCTATATGCGCGATTTAAAATTATTATGAGTTCTACATGGTGTTGGGAAATATATAATTTCCTATCAAAGTTATGTTTTTTTTTAATTAAACACCCCGAATTTCCTTGTATTTTAGATTCTCCCTGGAGAGCTGATTTCATCATCTTTAGGATTGTTTTGTGTCGAAACTATTCATTTAAGGTCAAAACGGATTTCATGTCCCTGTCCTGACTTTTGAATTACTATTCACTGATATATAATTGGAACAGATACAGGGTGATCAGAATTCTGAATCTTGAACCACCGTGTATCTGTTCCAATTGAATATGAGTAGATATAGTGAATCAAAAGTTGAGATAGGGACATGTGAGCCGTTTTGACCAATAATCAATAGTTTTGACACATAAAATCCAGACTTCAAAAATCTATATTTCTGTAATCGTCACCGGTAGACCCCAAAGTGCATGTGATGTATTGATGAAATCAGCTCTTCAGGAAAAATCTGAAAATGCAATTATATGCAAGGTATCTTTTTTCCTACAACCCTGTTTAACTCATAATAATCTTAAATCGCGCATACAAATATTCTACATCCAGCCAACCGGAATATTCCATGGTTTTTCATAGAAACTATGTGTCGTATGTGCTTCCCCACCCTGTATAATTGGGAGCATTAATGTGACGATTAGGAATGAACAATGAAAAAGAACAGTCAGTGGAGTGGAGTTCTTTAGGGAAAATATCCAAACAAGAATATAATATGTTTCAGTTTCATATAATCCCCATACCTATAGGAAAATGATATATCTACGCCCTTTGATAGAACACATTATATCGTGATAATGTTCGGAACGAGAAAGCGGATATTCAAAAGGAAGCTGAAATTCGGATGGATTAGTCATCAGCTTATATAAATCGCAAATCGTTTTGTAATAAGCCTTCACCATTTTTATACTGCTTTTGAAGTTAAATGGATAACTATTCTGCCAACATTTCACCATAGGGCGTCAATAGTTTTTTTTTCTTTGGGGGGGATTAGGGGTAATGGCTTTTTGGTTCTGGTAATAAAAAAGAACATGTTAAACGGCTATAAATACTCAATATACAGGTCAGTCTTAAGTCCGTTTACCACTACTAATTTTCGAGCCATTTGGTACATCGCTCAAGTAGGAGATAAAAACCTACGACAACTCAAAGTTTGGAAATGGCGGCTGAGCGCCATTTTGAATAATTTAT
Organism: Phaedon cochleariae; assembly: GCA_918026855.4. Classification (NCBI taxonomy): domain Eukaryota; kingdom Metazoa; phylum Arthropoda; class Insecta; order Coleoptera; family Chrysomelidae; genus Phaedon; species Phaedon cochleariae. Next base: position 14,346,768 of record OU896709.1, on the reverse strand, counting down.
GTGAAAGAATAAGTGACATTTACGTCATTTCAAACGCAATAACTAAAAACTCAAATGTTGTTTACAGTACAAAGTTGCTTAGTTTGGGCGCTAGACGGCTCTGAAGTTACAATTTTCAAATCGTTTTTGCTTCATAACTTTGGAACGGTTCATGAAATTTCACTCAAATTTTATGCGTTGGCATAGCTTCATCGGGCAATAAAATCCATATCATGATTATGATGAATATCATTCCATGGGCGTAGAACTTGATTTTTTCCGTAAAAAACATCTAAAACTTCTACGCCAATGGGAAGAAACTGGTTTGTGTAAGAAATTTGGATTGCGTAACTTGTTCACTACAAAAAAGATACTCTTGATAGAATTCGATTACTGCCATAGTTTCGACAAAATTAAAATTTTATTAATTCAAAACATCAGTCAACACCTAAACGATTAACAATATTTCATAAAAAGTGTTCAAAATGTAAAAAACAACAAAAAATAGCTGATAGCACATTTCAATCTATTTCGTCGTATACGTACGTATTTCAACCGTATACGTGAAAATGATGACAATTTCGGACAATTTTTATGATATATCTGTTGAAAGTTTTGGTGCTTTGAATTACAAAAATTTGAATTTTTTCGAAATCATGAGAGTATCCGAATTTCATCAAGAGTAAATTTTCTGTAGTAAAAATGCTACGCAATCCAAATTTCATACACAAACTTTCTTTCTTTCCATTGGCGTAGAAGTTTTTGATGTTTTTTTACGGAAAAAATCAAGTTTTACGCCTATGGAATGATATTTATCATAATCATGATATGGGTTTTATTGCCCGATGAAGCAATGCCAACGTATCAAATTTGAGTGAAATTTCATGAACCGTTCCAAAGTTATGAAGCAAAAACGATTTGAAAATTGTAACTTCAGAGCCGTCTAACGCCCAAACTAAGCAACTTTGTACTGGGGTAAGTTTGTAAGAGTAAGTAAAAATTCAGTATCAAGATTTCGGAGGCTAATTTTTCAGGTCAAAATAAGACTTTTTTCTATGAACATGTGTCCGCAAAAGCTTCATTACCGATCTACAGAGCGTTGAAGTTTCAAGATTTTATTTCAGTTTTCGAGATATTCAGATCTCTGAATTACAATTGCCAGTTCAAAGTGGCAATTGTCAGTTCAAAGTGGCAATTGCCAGTTCAAAGTGGCAATTGCCAGTTCAAAGTGGCAATTGCCAGTTCAAAGTGGCAATTGCCAGTTCAAAGTGACAATTGTCACTTCAAAGTGACAATTGCCAGTTCAAAGTGACAATTGCCACTTCGAAGTGGCAATTCCATAAAAATAAAGTTGTTGGCCCTTCTACCCTTCGTAGAATAACGTTTAATTATTCATAATTATCTGTTCTGCATTGACACAAAGCTATGATATTGGAACAAATAATATAGAACGTCTGAACAACGTGTTAAATACTTGGTTGTCTGCAACTGCACGTTGTTCTCACCACTCCTACAGTTATTCAACACCTTTATTTTCAGGTATGTATTACGGAGTCAGCATTTGTTTGGTGTCTTTCGCTTCAGGCCTATCCGTGGTAACACTCAATATCTATCATAGGGGTGTTAGAGGCGATGCAGTGCCAGGGATTCTGAGGAACATCGTGTTGGAGAAACTTGCGCCTCTGGTGTTCATGAAGTTCGAAAATAATCGACTCCGAAATACACAGGTGAGTCCAAATGACGTACAGGGTGCGCATCTTAAAATGGAACTGTCTCTTGAAGTAAAACTTATGTGCAATGGCAAAACAATACAGTTCATATCGCCGCAGTAAGACGATTAAAAAATCATATTAATTGAAACAATAATTGACATCAACATCAGTGTGATGTCAACCTCACATGAATGCAATATCTTGTTGACGTATCTAATCGACGTAGATTTGATATCAAAGTCACAAGGTTACATCACAACCAGGAAAATATGTAATGTGCCAGGGACATTCATCAAACTACATCTAATCGACGTTAACTGAATAATTCACAATGAAATCCTAATAGGACATCTTTGTGACCATTTTGTGACCTGTGAGTGTGTTCCTTCAGCGTATCAGCAAATACTTGCACTAATACTTCTCTAGTGTTCGAATCCTACCTCTGATGTTAGATTCAATATTGGTGGAAAAATTACGCAAGACTATCTTTCTAACTAACTCACTGTTCCTGTCCACAAAAATGTCCTCAAGTAATCGTATAATTGGACAAAACTATCCATACTTGGTCACTAGTAGAACCAGCGTTACCAAAAATCCAGTGGTGTAGCAGTAACGCTCACATACAAAAGGTGCATCTATCATACCTACTGACCTATCAAAGCTAACAACATGGAGCTCAAGAAATACCTGAAACATTCTCAACGATAGGCAGTATGGCTTCCGTCATCAGAGATCAACTGGTGACCTGCTCGCTTACGTCTCACACATATTATCATATATGGCAGCAATCTATTGAAAAATATGGTGGCATTTCATATCTCCAAGGCATTCGATCGAGTCTGGCACCACGGACTCCTCGCCAAGCTTCCATCTTATGGCTTGCCTCCCCAGCTGTGTTCTCTGCTAGCTAGTTTTCTCTCAAACAGGTCTCTCCATGTAGTGGTCGACGGAGTTTCATCTGACTCTCTTATCATACATGCTGGTGTTCCACAAGGACCAATTCTAGCACCAACACTATTTCTACTCCATATCAAAACGATTTGTTGGAAGCAACTTCGTGTCCAGTACACAGCTTCGCGGATGATAGTACCCTCCATACCGCCTTCTCTTCCAGGGCTTCAATTCTAGCCAGGCAAATTATAAACAAACAAATGGAGAAATGTCTAGAACATGAAAATGGACTTGGCAACAATTCTCGGATGGAGATCCAATAAGTTGGATAACTTTCTCTAGAAAAGCCGATCTCCCTCTGCCCAACATAAGCTTGTCAGGAGTCCCAGTAAACACAGGATATCCGATGGACATCCATTGAAGGTCCATATTTGGTCCACATGGACATGGACTGGAAAAGGTCCAATGGACGTCCATTTTGAGGTTGGTATCATAGAGGTCCATTTATGGACATCTTATGGATATCCATGCATGTACATCAGATGGATATTCATTCATGAAGATCCAATGGATATCCCATGGATATCCGTGTATTCACGCATAATTTAATTTAGAATTCAGACACATATTTTGCGCGATTTTTGGTTGTTTGCCCTGGAAGTATGTGTTCAATAGCTATTTTAGCTTTGAAAACGAAATAACCAAATGAGGAAAAAGACCAGTCACACACGGATTCAATCTGACCTGAAATGAACCATCTAGAGACAGGACACAAAAAGGCAACAAATAGTCCGTGCGGGAACAAGTTTTCGGAAAATGTCCAGCAAATCCTGAAAAAAACATAATTGAAACAGCGAATCACTATCGGAACCAACAGTGAATGCCTTCACAGTATTATTTTTCGATTAACGATTAATCACTTCGAAGAAATGGAAAAGTAAGCAATCGTCACCACACGGATTATTTGTGGTATTGCATCCTTTATGGCACTATGCTCCGTTTCAGGTCGGATTGAATTCGTGCTCTTCAGTCAGGGCCAAATGCGGTAGGCCTCACTGATTTTCGATAGTTGGTGTCAATGGCAGTTATACGATTGACATTTGGAGGTTATTTTATTTCGGTATTTGGGTATTTCCCTTGTTATTGTTAATTGTGATTATTGTGAACTTTATTGTTAATGGCAAGCTGTGGAAAGTTTTTGCAAACTTGAGTGATGAGTATAGACAATAATAGACATTAATAGCTGGTTGTGTGATTCATTACGGTGTTCTAATAATCACCAGGTAAGCATGGAGAGGAAGGTCGCGAAAAAGATAGTTTTGCACAAAATGTACAAAAGGGCATGAAGAGACGTGCAGGCGTCATGTAATCGAGTACAGCATGTGTATCTAGTCTTGCTTTGCTTCCTCGCCAATCTGTTCCCAGTATGTTGTGTGATAATTTTGGTAGCAAGTCTGTAGAAAGCAGTGTGGATTTTTTCAATTTCAAAGTTCACAATCACAAACGAGTTTACCGTCTACCTTCATAGAAAATGAAAAATTTGTTTATTGTAATGATTCTGACTCCACATGAGAGGATGACAAAGCAGTTTCATTAGCAGCAGAGCTGACTGTTGGTATTGGGTAGTTAAGTTACAAGCCCCACTAGATTCACTCATACAATTTCATCTTCTTTGTTTCAGATATTTCAACATGTTCTTGTTGCTAACTGCACAAATATGGTATGAAATGGGGAATGAGTCCCTACATAATCCAACCTAATGACAAATATTCATTTCAGATGCTAGAACAGTTGCAACAACTCAAGAAAATGAAATATTCAGCAACAGAGAAGGATAATGAGAATATCTCCATGTCTTCAATATTCCATTTCTTTCCTATATATAATAACGATGAGCAACTCAATGATGTTGAAATTCAAAGGACTAGATGAACTTCACATCTACTGTAAGTTCATCAACAAGATACTCTCTTAATTTCAAATTGAACTTCATAATGTGCTTTATTTTATCAGATAAATGAATTGTCAAAGCTGGGAGGCAGCAATGTCTAGGATTTAGTGAGAAGATGTCTGAATTCCTAATTTCCTGATACCTATGAATATAAGTTGCGTTTTATTTATCCGATTCTGCCACCGGAATCAGTTTGATGTGTCGTTTTATTTGCAACTTTTCCGATTCCGGTTGCTACTTTCCATTCCGTCGCACTACAAGGAATGATGTGGAATGCTGTTGACAGGTGTCAAAAAATCAAATTAGATTGACGAAAAACGAACATTTTTGAAAGTAAAAGACATTTAGAAGACATTTTCAGCATGAGCTTCACTAGTTCATGATTCTTTCAAGTAAGACAGGTTTCATATGTTCATTCCCAAATAAAATAAACTCTCTCGAAGTTTCTTCAATCACCACAATCACTGCTCCAAATATTAGTTGATTCACTTTCAAGATTCTCAACATTAGTTTTATGCTTTTTGAATTATTTGGATCTCCCATATACAAATATAACCTCTTATGTAAATTCTCTCAAGCAAGGTTATGAAGTTTCTCGTTTTATTTGTAAACGTCATTCTGTTCGCACCACCGCTACCAGAATGGAACAAATAAAACGCAACTATAATTAATTTGGGATGATGAAGAAGAAAGTCTTCAGCAAACTGAAAATAGCCAAAGTACTGGTTGGTAAGGACTTCTATCTATCTCTTATAATTCTAAATTTTCAAAAGTTTGTTCTTAATGAAGAATTGAGTTACTGAAATTTTGAAGTTTCTTATTCTCTTTATGGTGTATATTTGATTTCATTTTCTTCTGTAGGGGCATGTGACAAAAGCTATTTGCAGTGTATACATAGGCCACTGAGGAAGTGATAAAGAAATGGCTGAGAAGAGCAAAGGAGAAGAGTGACCATCAACAGAAGACCAATAGTTTTTTGTCTTTGAGAATTTTATTCATATAATATCATTTGTTTTCGTGCTTTTTGTTGGACACACTTATTTTGTATATTGTCATGAATATATTTTTACATTGAATCAGTCTTATTGTTGGTCCAACTAACATCCATTTGAGATCCAGATAATATCCAATAAAAGTCCAAAATTCGTCCATGTACGTACAATTTGAGTACAAAAAATGTACACAAATCAATATCCTATGGATATCCATTATAGGTCCAGATAACGTCCATTGAAAGTCCAATGTTGGTCCATTGTGGTACAATTCACGTACAGAATACGTACATATATGATCGAAAATGGATATCCGATGGACGTCCAAGTTGGTGGACAACGGATATCCATGGGATATCCATTGGACGTCCTTTGTCCATTGAAGGACGTCCATAGGATATCCATAATGTTCGTTGAAGATATCCATTGGACATCCATTGGATGTCCTTGTGTTTACTGGGCGTATAACCATACCTTTGAAGACATCCATTTCGATGCTCGGGATCACTATCAGTAATAACCTTTCTTGGGAAAATCATGTGAGATCAATTGCTAAAAGTGCATCCCAAAAAGTTGGCTTTCTGTTTCGGGCCAGGAGCTATTCCACTTCCAGTCAGCTGCTTATGATCTATAAGGCACAGATCCGACCTGACCTGGAATACTTTTCCCATATTCAGAGTGCAGCACCCAAACATACCCTGAAACTGTTGGATTCTATCCAAAAAAAGGCCAATTCGTTTTGTGGGTGATGCCTCGCTCACAAACCCACTCACTTCTCTGGGACACCGTGGAAAAGTTATTGCTCTGGCTCTATTTTATTGATATCTTCATGGACGATGCTCTTCTGAAATATCAACAATTGTTCCTTCCTTGGCAGTTCCCGCGAGATTAATCCGTCGAGTTGAGGCTTCGCACCCCTTCGTGGTCACTTTGGTGACCTGCAGAACATCTTATTCCAAAGACTCGTTCATCCAACGAACAGGAGGCTCTGGAACACATTGCCAAGGGAGGTGCTCCCCGAGGCAAATAACCTCCAGAAATTTAAGAAGAACACTAATTCCTACCTTACTTCCCTTGGTTCTCACGATGTTCTCTGAACATTACAGGATATCCCTTTTCGTGGGAACCAGAACATAAAAAAAACACAGTTCACAATTTTACGATAAATAACAAAAACAGTACACTATCAAGAGTATACATTCTGCACAATACACTAAAAACAAACAATGTGAAAATGGTTAACGAATAACGATCTATCGATAATGAGATCTATGACTCTGAAACAGCGATCGAAGACATGAGTTATTTGACGGCACTGTACTGTGACTTAGTCACATTCTTTTCGCTGTCAAATTTCGTCAAATATTGAAGTCACCTTGGCCATCTACTAACGTGGAAAAAAAATGATGAAATGCATCTGCCTGCTTAGGATGGACTCTCGGTACTGAAATAAAATTCCTGAGAGCGTAATTTTGAATTTGCTCAAACCACGCTATGCACTCGGTTAAGCTATGGAATTTTTGCCTATTCACTAATGATAGAAATTGATAGTTGAGTGTAGTGCATAAAAATCTGAACGATTCTCCATCAATTTTGGAGCCTGGACCACTCCACTACAGCCATACGATTCTATGAAAATTAATGGAAGAATCTCCCCAACGCAATGCCAAGCCGTTAATACCTTGGGTTTGGGATGGAAAGATTCATTATGGCAACTGATGAGAAAATAGGAAACTAATTGACTATTGACTGGATTGGAAAATGCTTGAGAACACTTGATGGATTATCGAAAATTTCTTCAGACTGTTTTTCACAGGAAGGTCTTTGTGCGCCTTTGTTACTGCTTATCGTCAATTCAATTTTATCGAAAGATCTGATAAATAACTTTTCTGAACATTGAAATCTAATTTGGATTTTGTGAGTGTAATAATTAGAAAGTTGTTTTGGTGAACCATTGTCGATCTAAATGGAAACCTAGTTAGGTAGTTAGTAGGCGAGAGCATAATATTGTCTGTTCTTTGAAAAAATAAATGAAGGCGTTCAGTAGTACAGAGACATCAATGTGAACCAAGTAAACTAAGTTATTCATATTTTATTCCTAACCCATAACATTTGTCATGGTTCTGTCAAGTTTGTAAATAAAAATCTGTCATGTTGAAACCCGAAGATGAAACATTATCACGAAAGATATTATCAAGTATGAAAACCATCTACCTATACTTGAATGGAAGCAGGGAGATGTTTAGGCAATGCTGTATCAGGTTGACTTATGATGCAACTTGAATTTAAGTTGGAACTGTGGAAACTTCGAAAACTCATCAGTGCTTTTACACTTTTTCGACATGCAAGCCAAGCAGAAAGGTAGGGGCTGCTTATTTCCTTCTATATTTTTGATAAGTTACTATATAATTCATGGAATTCCGTTATTTGCAGTGAAAACATGTCTTTAGTGATGTAAACTATGTACACATCGGAATCACTATACTTGATAATATCAGGTACCTACCTACAGTGAAGAGTATCTACATGAATAGGTTTTCAGTTGAAAAACGAAAAACTATGAGTGATACAAACAAATTGATGTGGAAGAATCACATCAGGAATCATTATGTGAGTAATGTTCAGAAGAAATGTACCAGAAGGATGATGATGTTTGAGAACAGAATGGAAAATTTCCCATCTGAAATGAATATATAGAAGCAATAAGGTTAGACTCAATATGTTTATTTCATCAATGTCTTATGGATATTCTGCTCCAAACACAAAATATCAAGATGCTGGGATATTTTGAATTTTTTTTATTGGAAAATAACTTGTCTTATGTACGAATGACAATACAAATATATTTTTTAATAAATTGAATATAATTATGAAGAATTATTGCAATTTTTATTCTACTAATTTGTTCTCCTCTGATACCCTGTTTATTGTTGTACAGATGTATTGGCAGGTAAGTTTGAAAACACTATATATATTATTGTACCAAAGGTATATAGGTTAAATATATGTTTTGCTGAACAATGATTATTTTTTATAAAATCATCTTATCCACTAACTTCACTAAATATGGGAAGATGTGTCTATAATTGCCACAAATTGAACCATAGGAATATTCAATACCAATATGTATAACTTCTTAATTTATATTGAGTAATCATTTTGATTAAACTTCATTATTATTTATTATCATTCTATAATATCTGTTCAAATGCCCATTTCCTCCTCAGATTCTTCTTAATCTTCAGGTCGTGTTCCTTGAGGAAGGAGTTTCTCTTCAGCATCATATTCCAAACTACATTGATGAGTCTGAAACTATAAAAATATTTGATATCTATTTTGTCCAGTTTCAATGATCTGTACCATTCTGAAATGAATTTAATGACAATAATTGACTATGGAACAATTTTTAGAGGTCCCAAAGTCAAGTTCTTGGTAGTTTTTGTACTGAAACTAATAGTTCCAGTCAACTAGAAACTAATAAGCTGATTGCTACAAAGAGTTTGTATAGGTAGGAACTTGTTAAATATAATTTTATTTATATATACCTTCCTTTATCAATCTTGGAACCGAACCCTCCTTCCAAAACCGTTTCCAATTCTTCATTGGCAAGAAACAGTTTCCTTAGAATGTTGGAAACATACAGTATCATGTTCGCTCACTTCAAAAACTCCCATTCCTGAAATATCAATGCATCAAGTTTCAAATATTATGCGATTCAAGAAAAAAATTTCACCTTGCAATCCAATGAATATGGCATAAACTCATTGATGCCTCAGGATTTGTGGCTCAAATTCACAACAGTGAGGATAGGGGAAACCAGGTCTCGATAATTTTACACCTCCACCTCCTGGAGTGCGAAGTTTTCAGATAACATTGCAAAATAACACAGTCGCACTCACAAACCAATCAACGGTAATTTTTTACTTAGAGGGCATTGTCGAATTTTTTCAAAATTTTTGCCAGTACTTACGTATTTTGGGGTGTAGAATACGAATCTGAAAACCAAAAAGCTGGGAAACCAATACTTTTCGAGATATTTGCAAAATAAGTCATTTTGTTCATCATTTTTCAGCGTCTTTTAGCAACATTCCTCAAGCGGTATAATTCTCTATCTTCTTTCTTTCGTTGTTGATTGATGAATTATGTATTTCTCAATTCATTTTATTTGGGTATTTTAACAATGAAAGCATTTCATTTGCTATTTACCTTGTTAATTTTATGTATGTGTTTTTTTATGATTAAAAGATGCATCAAACGTGAACGTGACACTTGACAGACATGATAAATTGACAGACAATAACAAGCAATGTTGCCAGATCTTGTTTTTTCCCGTAATAGGAATAGAAAACAATATAGGGAGGGTATTCCAACCATATTCTTTCCAATGTGTGTTTGAAAAATGAGATCTACTTAACCCGAACAAACTAACCTAACTATAGAGCTCGGATTACGATAGACGTTGCGGTTACGATAGAACCGCGGTTACTATAGAGCTCGGATAACGTAACCGCAGCGTCTATCGGAACCGCAGCGTTTATCGCAACCGCAGCGTTTATCGTAACCGCAGCGTCTATCGTAACCGCAACGTCTATCGTAATCCGAGCTCTATAGTTAGGTTAGTTTGTTCGGGTTAAGTAGATCTCATTTTTCAAACACACATTGGAAAGAATATGGTTGGAATACCCTCCCTATATTGTTTTCTATTCCATTCAATGAAAGAATTTTCAATTTTTTTAATCACACTAAAACTATGTATAGAAATTAAATTTAAATTAATTTAACTTAATTTATTTCATGTTTATTTCTGAGAATCGTCTAGAAAGAAAATAAGCGTTAAACGGACGAGCTATGGCAACATTGCCATCATCTTTCTTTGTTGTTTGTTGATCAAACAATTGACATTGATTTTTTTGGTGCTGTTAGCTGTCATAGTTGTTATTTTTTTGTGAATAGGTGCTAGGAAAATAACTAACAGTATTAAGTTTTTGCAATATCCATTAATTTTTCAAAGAAAATACCCTAAATTTGGTAATTTATTTCCCATTAACATATGCACGGAGTGCGTATACACCAGACATGCCAGTACCTATTGCCAGTGATGAGCCGCCAAACAACAGCAAAACAGTGATGATAAAGATTTTGTTTTGCAAATATCTCGAAAAGTATTGGTTTCCCAGCTTTTTGGTTTTCAGATTCGTATTCTACACCCCAAAATACGTAAGTACTGGCAAAAATTTTGAAAAAATTCGACAATGCCCTCTAAGTAAAAAATTACCCAATCAACAAACTGCAATAGAAAACCAATACTAGAAGAAATAATTAGGAATAATTGTAATTTTCAAGAATACGGATTCAAAGTATAACATATTCACAAAGACGAAGTTATAAGTTAATGACAACTGTCAGAAAATAATTTTTTGATTATGACATCTCAATCTCATGAAAGAATCTTCTTCATCGCCTTTGTATCAAATATCACGTCGATGATGGAATGCACATCTGTGGTTGAGTACATATTGGAAAAAAATAGAAGAAGAGAATATCAACCTAATATGGTCTATTTTGACATGAACAAATGAGCTTTTTCCATTTTCAGGATGCCAGCGCCACTTGACAGGCAGACAGATTTTGATTCAAAGAACAGACAATATTTTACCTCCTCGCGTACTAGGTCGCCTACTAGGTTTTCATTTAGATCGACAATGGGTGAACATAATTAATCGCGAAGAAATGTACGTTTATTTCCGTGGGAAATAAAATCATTTAAAGTTCAACCCTCTGAAGAACTTTCCTATCTGTACAGCCTCCTTATATTCTGTCCCCTGCCTGCAGCTTCAACTATACGAGGTGGAAGAAAACTTCAAATATCGAAGTTTTTTTTATCGCTTGGAGCGCACGAAAGGGAATCCCTATAAGTTGTAGGGTTTGAGTCCAAATCAGTTTTTTTAAATGGAACACCCTGTCTGTTTTTAGCCCTTGTGAAATATCTCCTTGTTCTGTTCACAAATATATATATAGGGTGTCTCAGGTTTAACTCGTCTCACTTTGACAATCGATAGCAAAAATTAAAATATTATACACGTATTTTTTTGTTTTGTTGTGGAGAGACTAGTTCTCATTATACGGGGTGTTGAAGTTTGCATATTTTGTTTTTATTATTTTTGTCTCTGTTGAAACAAAACCTAGCGATCTGAAATTTAGGGAGCACCATCGGCAATATGAACAGTCCTCATCAGTAAAGGATACTTAGCTGGGTGTTATTGTTATTCTTTTCATATCCACTGATATGGAACCCTACAGATATTTTCCATTTTGGCGCTAATGGTGAATTATATAGCTGATGAAAAATGATCCCCATTTATTTATCTTGCTCTCAGCGCTTCATTTGTTCTGATCTCTTTCTTAGTGTACTTGTTATTCGAAATAATGTTATACTATGCAAAACAGTTTCTTGACCTGAATATTTATCTTACATCAAATTATCATTCGAATTGAATATTAAATGGATCACGAACAATTCATTGCAGAATTTCATACCTAGTAACCACTACATTTTTTATTGATTATTTTCAATATTCAACAATGTCCAAAGCACTCCATGATAACATTGTTCATTGATACCAATCAAGTATGATGCGGCCGAGGATGCGCCTGATTATGATTTGCTCAATAATAATTTGCGCGAACTGAGGAAGATACTGGCCACGTTTATACCGTGTCTTGGTAAGCTGACTAATGACTATATTTTAACTAAATACTCTTGGTTAGTGGTATAAACTGTAGACTTGGTAAAGTTTCCAGCTTGGTTTGGTACCGAAACTCGTTGCCCAGCGAGCACAAAAACATCTCGGAGATGTTAAAAGTACGAGATTTCGAGACATTGAACCTCCACTGCGATGTTCTGTTCACACATAAATAGAACTATTATAGAACAGTCAATGTCCGCCGCAGGCGGCAATTATCGAGATGTCCTTGATATGTCACAAAACTACCTTCTCCCTAGTTCTTTTTAAAGCCTTTTCATGGACACAACAAAACATTTCCAACGCGTCTTGCGCACATTAAATCGCTGTAAAGAAACCATTTTCTGAAGCCTTTTGTCAAAATGAACTTTTGCATTAGGATTCCATAGGTTTCCCAATTTTTGAAATGTTCTCCACAATGCATAATTTTGCAACTGCGGAGAAGCTGTGTATTGATAAATTCGTACTTTTATATATATTGATTACACTGAGGCACCGAACAACACATCTTGCATCTGATGGTCATTATTACAAACTAAATAAGTCTTCTAACACAATAAACTTCACCAAATTCCTTTCTGTTCGTTAGCAGCGTGATGTAAGCGTGACACGCTGCAAACGCGAATGCCAATTGCGAACAAAATCGAAAACAAATCAGAATTCATCGTATTGTGACGTAAGCATGAGACGTTGTGGTGGGGCAAACAAAGAAAGGGCACAAAAGAAAAAAAACAATACTTTCAATATCCTTCTAAGACCTCTTTGGGAAGTGCATATTACGCATCAAAAAAACATCTTCATGCCTACATTTCTGAAACATCCCACAACATCCCAGGGAACAAAGAAATGCCACAGAAGAACAAAAACAATACTTCAATATCCTACAAAGACCTCTTTGGTCAGTGCATATTACGTCCCATAATAACATCTTCATGCCAACATTTTCAAAACATCCCAAAACATCCCAGGGATGTTTGTGCTCGCTGGGTGCGTACCAGACTAAAAAAGTATGATGACCAAAACGGTGTTAACACTTTGGTCTACTCTTGTATAGCTTTGACTAGAGTTAAGTGCAAGTATCTGTTATTTCATGAGTCTTCATGACAATTTTCCATTCAATTTCAGCTAATTTCGAATCCTACTAAAAGTTATTATTCATAATTTTCGAATTTGAGTGGATTTCCACAACCTAACCTCAAAAATATAATCAAATCAAAACAAAGTTGGTGAAGTTAGTCAACTAAAGATACATGGTGTAAACATGCTCTAATTAAGGCAGTTGGTCTGAATTTGGTCAAATCGCCTTGGTAAGCATACCGGATATCCATACGGTATAAGCGTGGCCATTGAAACGAATGAAATATACAAAGTGAGGTGAAGAAACGGTAATGATTTTTCGTTCAATTCACTACAACGTCACAATAAAAAAATTTGATAGGTTCCATATCATATAGGGCTCGAAAAAAAAGTATAGCACCCAGTGTCCGAGTCCGCTCTATTGATACACTGATTTCAAATCGATAGGTTTCATTTCAACTCAGATAAAAAATGAAAACCAAAAATGTATGCGAACTTTAACATCCCGTATAATGAAAACTAGTTTCTCTAGGACAAAACAAAGAAATATGTATCAAATATTTCAATTTTTGCTATTGATTGTCGAAGTTAGACGAGTTCAACCTGAGAGTATGCAGTTTGCTAACTCTCCCTCAAGCCGTTTTCGACTAAATTCTTGCTACAATACCAATATTTTTGCATCATGTTGATAATATAATCTTAATATTTCGTATTTTTTCTCTTCGGAATAACTCATTTGGATTAGAGTAACAGACAGAGATATCAAAGAATGCATGTTTTGTTCCCATGGCATTATTCTGTTGTGTCCACGGCCATCTGAGTGTTAATGCCATTTTGATCAAATATTGTGAAAACAGAATAAGAGAAAAACGGCTCTAGAGAACATTAGCAAATGATATAATAGATAGATAGATCTTTATTGAAATAGGAAACCCTAATATACAACGAATAGCACTCACATAAATAACAATAATGATAATAATACGAATTATTATTAAAATGATTATATAATAATAATAAAATTATAAAAACATCAGGTACTAATAGTGATAACAATAATAATACTAAAACTAATGAAGGAGAATATGAATTGAATATATATACGTAGCTATAGAAAATTACATTGACAAATATTTTTTGAGGTTGTTTTTGAGACTAATCAAAGAAGTACTATACTTTACTTGTTCAGGTAGTTTGTTAAATTCGTGAAAACCTTTGAAGAATAATGAATTCATTGTCTTTTTATAATTTGTTCTGGGAATATGAATATTGTTGCAATTTCTTGTTATATATACGTGATTATGATCATCTCTGTTGAAAATTAAATATGCATCAAAATAAGTTGGAGCCATATTGTTCAGTATCTTGAAAACAAAAATCATAGTGAAATAATATACCCTTTGTTTAACTGAATACCATTGTAGTGTATTTTGCATCAATACAAGAGGAGTATCACGACTTGTATTCAGTATTACCCTCATACCACGATTTTGCAATTTTTGAAGTTGGTTTATTTTGTTCAAATCTAATGTAAACAACACCGACGCACAGTAATCGAAATGGGGTTGAATTATTGCATTGATATATTGTGATATTTTTATATCATCATCATATCAGAAGGAAAAGGTCTTTCACCACACTTGAAAATATCATCTGTTCGTTTAGGGAAGGCCAGAAGATAGTACAGATGAAACCCTATAAAACTTTTATATTTGAAGTTTTTTTCCAACCTCGTTCAGTTGAAGATGTAAAAGGGTCCAAAATATAAGGAGATTTGAGAATTTTGTTGATCTGAACTCTAAACTATCAATTTATTGCAGGAAATAAATCCTCAAACAGGTACAAGACTCGACTGTCCCTGGCCATTGACGGATAAACGTGCACATGGACAAGAAGATGGATATTGCCTTCAACAGCGCCAACAGAGGTCGCCAAGATTTTTACAGAGATCCAGAGACCATGATTTAGGTATAAAGCAAAGGTTAAGCCATATTTAATTTATACCCACATCAAATGAAACTAATGATCTGATATTTTAATTTTGTGGAATAGAAATAATTATATACGCTTCTTGGTCTCCGGATATTTTCAATCAATCTATCGGGTGGTCACAAAAAAATCGGAAGTTTTTATTTTCCTCGTGGTTTCATCATTTCTCAACCGAATTCGGATTTCTTGGCGTAGTTTCATAGCTAAAGGGCTATAGTATACAGTGGAATATTTGAAAATTCCATAATGAACAAAAACAAAATGGCGGATTCTACCAAAGTATTGTCATTTACAAAAACCGCTGGAGAAAAAGAAAATCAGATTTTTTCCAACCTGTGCCGATGTCATCTTAGGCTCTTCATTTCTGAAGAGAATGAGTACTCGAACATCAGAATCGAACAAATAGTTCAGTAGATACACTCATTTCCATACAATTTGTTATGGAGTGAATGTGCTTATCTCGTATAAACGATTATTATTATTTTGCTTCAGGCTTCATGAAAATTCAATCGAATTTGGATTTCTAAGAGTTATTTCTGAGATAAAGAACTGTAGTACACAATGGAACATTTGAAAATCCAATAATTAAACAAACAAAATGGTGGAGAATCCAGATTTTCAAAAATCTCTGGCGAATAAAAAAATGTTTATTCTCCCAATCAGGACCGATACAATTTTAGATCATTGATTTCTTGAAAGAATGGGCACTCGAACATCTGAATCGAAAAATTAGTCCAGGAGACACACGTTCTTTTTGGCAAAGTGGTATGGAGTGAATGTGCCAATCCCGTGATATGACTTACTTTTTCTTTGCTTCTGGCTTTATCAGAATTCGATCGAATTTGGATTTCACTCCATAACACTTTGCCAAAAAGAACGTGTGTCTCCTGGACTAATTGTTCGATTCAGATGTTCGAGTGCTCATCCTTTTCAAAAATCAATGATCCAAAATTTTATCGGTCCTGCGATTGGAAGAATGAACATTTCTTTATTCTCCAGAGATTTTTGAAAATCACAAAAATTCTGGATTGTCCACCATTTTGTTTCTTTCAATTATTGCATTTTCAAATATTCCATTATGTACTACAGTTCTTTATCTTTGAAATAACTCTAAGAGATCCAAATTCGATTGAATTTTCATGAAAGAAATTGTTGGTTATCTATCTCAAACAGCGATGCCGCTATCTCACTTCCTCGCACTAATGGTCCACCCTGTACATATCTCTCCATCTGAAGTTTCAGCTTCAAAAGAAGCCTGAGATTCCTAAAATCGGTTGACGAGGAAAACCGAAAGTATAATTTTCTGAGATAACTCTATAAATAATAGAAATAAGACAATGGGCGTGTACTCCTCAGTAAAACTTTTAACTCAAACCATGTTTATAATTATCCTTTTATACATAAATAATGATTGACGACATAATTCGATCGTAAAATTAACTGGAATGTTTTATTTTTGGACATAAATAATAGTACCTTCTGAAAACGGACCCTCTCTTATGACGTAGAAACCTCATCTCGCCATAGTTAAAAGAAAATACCAAATGCCCGACGGAGACTGAGGCAACTGATATATTAATTCCTTCAACTGTGATCTCGCGCTAATTCACTCTGTCAGAAATCATGTATCATTCGTCTCTGTCTGGAATTGTCTTGTTTCAGTGTTAGGGTTTTGACGTCACATCATCGCCTCGTTTTCAGAGGTCCGAAAAATCGGGGATTTCAATAATTTTTTATAAAACGTAGGGAGCTCACAGCAAGAAACGGTTTGCGGTGGTGAGCTAGTTTGGGCGATTTCTATCGAATTATGAAGTAAAAAAATTTTGTGATATAAGCCCATTCCAACTGTATCCCAAGGTAATGAGTTGAAAAAGTTGAAAAAAAAATTATTTCCCTTTTGGGACCCTGTCGAAAATTCCGGAATTTTGCACAGTTTTAGGTAACACCCTGTAGCGATCTTATGTGAAGAACCTCATGTTTTGAAGAAGTACGACATTATTGTAGAAGTACTCTTTAGGCTAGCCAATTCGAATTTTTCAAAGCAGAAGAAAGTTATCAACATTTTGAGATGCGACGAAATTAGTTTTGCGTAGTTTTAGAATAGCAATTCTATTATCCCCTATATAATACTGTCTCTGAGTGACACGATATTCCTTTGGTTGTCTGTATGCGCGAATAAGCTGGTGCAAATGAAATGTGAGTTCCCATTTACACAAGTGATTAATTAGAAGAGTAGTTTCACAGATGTTGATTGCAGAGAAAATGTTGACAAACATATTTGCTACACTATGTTTCCGATCAACTCGTACCTCTCGATTTGGATGAGAAATATTTATGAATAATTGAATAATCTTATAGGTAACAGCTCGGGTAACAGTGTCCTCTGCTGACACAAATACGAGATAAGAAATTCACTAGTAATCAGGTATTTCCAGGAAACTCCGAGAACACGAAGATTACGAAATATCTTTCAGGATCTGCAACACAAGTACATTGTTTTTAAAAAAAAGTGACCCGTTGCTAGGATATGTAGAACACGATACCTTCTAAATAAGTTAGATCCACTCAGTAAAACAGTTTCGTAACGGCATTTGGATTCTAGATAGGAGGTGTTGATGACAAATTTACGGAGGCGTAGAGGGGCCACCGCAATTATTTTTTATAATTCCGACTTATTATCTCGGAATTTCGACTTAGTATCTCGGAATTATATAATTCCGACTTAGTAACTTAGTATCTCGGAATTATGTAATTCCGACTTATTATGTCGGAATTCCGACTTAGTATCTCGGAATTATGTAATTCCGACTTATTATGTCGGAATTCCGACTTAGTATCTCGGAATTATATAATTCCGACTTATTATCTCAGAATTAGGACATTGCGGTGTTGTGACCATATAGTTAAGTGTTACATACCTATGTATGTACCTATACTGTAAGGACGACTCCCGAATAGCTAATTGTGAATAATCCATATACCTAATACATTTATCAATGATAATCTATATAGCGTGATGAAATTAATTCGAGAAACAACCCTGGTAGGAGCTCGAAATCAATGAAAGAATGCTATACTGTACGAATAGTATAGAATTCATTGCTCTAAATACGGTTTTCTGGTAAAACGGTGCTGTTATCTCTAGCGGCCGTGAAGTGGTTAAGCGACCGCGTCATTGATATTTCTCTAGTTTGTAACCATTGGTGATCCACAGTGATCCAGAGAGTGGTGAAGGGGGTAATAATCCCCCCTCCAAGCCTCGCCGAAATATCGATAGTTACTTTTTATGTTATTTCATATACAGAGACGTGCACAAAAATCATTCAGTCCTATATATCTTGTGAATCATTCGAGATATAGGATATTGAAATTTGGTGGGTAGCAAGTTTATCAAATTGATTATTCATTTTCTTCCTATTCCTCCCGGTTCAACCGGATGCAACCCCAACTTGATTTTTGAATTGGTCATCCTCTGTACCCATATTTTCCAATATTTGGATCCAGGGGATCGTTTTATTCGTTTTACACACATTAGAGATTTATTCATCAAAATGTCGAGATATATAGGGGAGAATTAATAGTTGGGGTAACTTCCGGTTGAACCAGAAGTGATATAATAAATAAATGTTCTGTCAATAAACGGCAATTTGATATACATGCTACCCGGTAAATTTCGAAATCCGACTTCGAATAATTCAGAAGTAACAGCACTCGCCGATTTTTGTGCATTGCTCTGGATAATTGAATATATATATTCGTATATATTATACTTTTTATATTCATCGCCTTCCTCCCCTAACCGATACCCTGGATCACAATTAGCTATTCGGGAGTCGTCCTTACAGTATAGGTACATATACATAGGTATGTAACATTTAACTATATGGTCACAACACCGCAATGTCCTTATTCCGAGATAATAAGTCGGAATTCCGACATGATAAGTCGGAATTATATAATTCCGAGATACTAAGTCGGAATTCCGACATAATAAGTCGGAATTATATATTTCCGAGATACTAAGTCGAAATTCCGTCATAATAAGTCGGAATTACATAATTCCGAGATACTAAGTCGGAATTATAAAAAATAATTGTGGTGGCCCCTCTACGCCTTCGTACAAATTTATACACATTTTTGACGATTATTCCATAACTTGCGAAATTTTAATCACATTTTGCATGAATATGTTTTGTAATCTGACACATCGCAAATTGACCAGAAACAGAAACAATGATACTATTCTAATGCTGAAATTATTGAATTATTGATTATACAATTGAGTAGAAGAAGATAATCAAGGTTTGACTAAAAAGTACTTAAGTGTTCAAAAAATGTCCTCTGTTTTTCACGAACACCCATTTCCATGTGAAGAATGCATTGATCTTCTAAACGGTGGAGAATCAACTATGAGGTCATCAAAGCGATGTTCAATTCTATCTTGCAACTCTTGACGAGGAGTGACCTCTGTTTATACACTTTTTCTTTAACATATAATCAAAACTGCATTTAGGGATCTATACCTTCGAAAGTCTGTATATAGCGCCCACAGGAAGAATTATTTTTGATATAGGAATGTTTTGCATTATGTTCAACTGCAGAATGCGACAGGTGCATGAATAAGTTGTAGTGGTCGATATTAACTCCAGAATCCATGATTTGGATTTCCTCATGCTACTTTCAGTCGAAATGTTCAATGGTTGGATACATGTTCATTATAAAATGATTATTATATTCCTGGAACCTGATTGCGAACACCTTCTCTTTTCTTGATATAAAGACACCACTATACTATACTAATTAGCGTTATACCTCAAAGTTTCCGAAAAGTTGATGAAAATATCAAATCGAGTTCAGAATAAAAGGGGCCCTCGAATCGAGTTAGGAAACCCATTAGAATTTGAATATTCCCTCCTAATTAGGAAACTTGATTCGCTTGCTACAGATTTTTGTATCACTGAATATAAATAGTTATTTTTGTATCTAGAGCGCGAAATTCAACTTTGGTGATCGAGATCCGAGTTTTTTAACGAGGCGTATAGAAATGTCAGGAAATAGTGTTCTAAAATGAGTAATATGCATAGCTCAAGGTGAGAAATAGCTTGAAGAACCTCAACTGTAAAATATTTAGAAATAAATGATTTCTTCGATTTTCTCTTGATTGACGACCATGAAGGTTAAAATTCAAAAAATCTCATATCGTTTCGACACAAAAAAATGCTTAATTTAAAAAATCCCGATTTTGAACACCCTATTGCTCTGTAATCATTGCCGCAAGATCTCAAGTGTGATGCATTGATGAAATCAGCTCTTTAGGGAGAATATAAAAATGCAAAGAAATAAAGGGTGTTCCATTTGAAATAACAAAGTTGTTGCTACTTTTCGTTAGAAGCGGCAACGCCGCAGAGCTGAAAATAATTTAGAACGATGTCCTGCTCGAGAAAGTAGTTGACGAGTTTCGGGATTTTTTATAAATATGTAGAGTAACAGAAATAATGAATGTATTCCATTTGGCTTTTACACACTGTACATAGTAACAGTATGATGCAAATGTATGGAATAAATTCATTATTTCAGGAATGGGCGACATTTGAAAAAATTCCAAAAACACGTGAGTTTCAATTTCTGAAGCCTCATCTCATGATATTCATATGAGAGATGTTACGTCACCGGTGTTGGAGTAAAGACGTAATGGACGATTTTTTCAAATACAAATAGGGGTCATGTGACACCTTGATTGAAAGGTCTACCGATCGTCTATTCAACATTCAAAATGTTGCATAAAAAGATTGAAATTAAAATGGATTATCATGTGATTAATTGTGCTACTGAGAATTGAACATCGAAGGGTCGTATAGTTGAAAAAATACGTCGAAAAAAAAGTTCTAAACTCTAGTTTTTGTTTTTTTTTTTCGAAAGTCGTCTTGTTTTGAAATGAATTTATTCCATACATTTGCATCATACTGTATATGAAGTTATAATTATATACACTCCTGAACTCACAATTATGATGTTTATTACTTCTAGAGAAGCAATAATTGTTATTTCCTTCTGGTGGTGTTGAAGTATCATTGATCCCTGATGTGTATATGTCCCCTGAATAAATGATTTTTTTTGTGATGTATTTAAAATTTATCATTGAGATATTTGAATTTTCCTTTGGAAAGTGTCAAATTCAATAACTTGTATCTCAATGGGGAACCCTTTTATAGCATATGCCCTTAGAAGGATTTAACAGAATCTCATTATAAGTTCTTTATCGATTCCTGGATTATTTGTCAATATAACTTGATGACCCTTTTGGAAAGTAGGATGTAGTTGGAAAATCCAGGAATATTAGATGCCTTTCCAGCCAGTCATTGAACACTTGTACAGTCAGATAATATACAGGTAGATTTGGAAAATTCATACTTTTTAGAATCCTTCTATAGGTATATACGATGTAATTAGAAATACTGTTGCGCTAAGAACTATAATACGTCTGAGAGGGAATATTGAGCAGAATATAGTATGGCGTATTCAAAGTTTTTTTCGGGGTATGGTTCTGGAGATACGAAATAAAGCCATATATTTTTCAATGGAACCCTGTATTTTCTTATCTGGTTGAATTCGTTATTTTTTCCAATCAAAATGATATACAGGGTGTCCTTGAAAGGTCTGTACAAAATCTCAGCACATAGTCCTGAGGTCAAAATGAGCCGATTGAAAGCAACTAACTTCAGTCCGAAATTGCCCTGTTTGCGAGATACAGGGTGGTCAAATTAAAATATAAAAATCGGCAAGCACACTCCAAAACAGTGTTTTAAGAAATCAATTTTTGCACTGCTCATTCACTGACCAAACTACATTCACCAAGATAACAGATGAAATTTTTTATAGAAAACAATTTTAATATTCCGGTGCGGCATCGAACTTTGAAACTTGAAATATCTCGAGAACGGCTCAATTTAGCAAATTTTTAAAAAATCACCTTTTTTGCTTGAAATTATTCCGAAAAACATTTCCCTGACAAAAAGTGAAAAACTACACTGAGAAAAAAGATATGACCATTCCATACCATGCGAAGTGCATTTGTAAGCGCCCTCTATTGACCCAAGGGAAAAGGTGTTGTATTCGGGTTAAGTTTTCCAAAAAGCCCCCAGCTACCAATTTTTGGAGTGATACGTTTAAAAATGTTCAAACAGTTCGACAAATTCGATTTTTATTTTTTAACGTCACCATCCTGTATCTCGGAAATGGAGCAATTTCAGACTGGGGTGAGTTACCTTCCAGGGACACCCTGTATAATACTATACAGGATGTCCCTTATTGATACGCTAATATTCAAGGGGGCGATTTTTCAACTCATTTCGAGAATTCCTTCACTTCACTTCACTTCACATGAACATATCTCGTATACGTCCTAACTTTTGAGATACAGGGTGTCAATGTCGAAAATATGCATAGATTCTGTTTTTGTCCACTCTGTATCTTTTCGTAATGGCAAAATTCAGTCTGCTATGTGACTGAATCGGTATAAAAATATCAAAATGTTACATATTGTGGTTATTCAGTAATGGATGTCCTGAATGGAGTACTCGGACATCAAAATTTGAAGTCTGGTCTCGTTTTTTCGTTTTTTCTCTGAAACGAAGTGTTCTATCGAGAATCAACAGGAGGATTTTTTTTCCTCTTCATAGTTTAGTGATATAAGATTGTGGTGAACATGTGAACTCAACCATGACAAACTTCAAGTTGGCGTTTAGTGTCTTTCACGGTTGAGTGAACATATACCTAGTATATAAGTAGCACAATAGAATCGAATATTTAGTTTCAAACTTCTAATGGAGAGAAACACGTGTCGAGGCGTATAAAAAATCGGTTTGGTTAGTGGTAAAACATTGTAGTGACTCTTGTATCTGTTAGATTAAAAAAAAGCTCAGTCCAACACAAATATTTCGAGCATAAATAATTTGTTGATGCAACAAATCCTTTTTTTTTTCGTGCAGAGATGTTCGAGAACCAGATCATGCACATCCTGAACAAGGTGCACGCCAGTATCGGAAAGAACGAGCAGCGGCTGCTGGAGCAGGACAGGCGCGAGCTAACGGAGCTCGAGTGGAAGCAGACCTCGATCGTGCTGGACAGGGTGTTGCTGGGGATCTTCCTGCTCATCACCATCATCAGCACCACGACGATACTCTGCCGCAGTCCGCAGGAGCCGACGTGAAGCGCAAGAATACGAGCGATGATAGGTGTCATAGAAAGAAGTCAAGTGTGGGCCAGTTGGCAAATTTGTGAAGGCGTTATACAGATAAAGTTATGTAGATTAAGTGATTTAATTTCACCAATGACAAGATTTCCACAGTCTATTCAATATTAAGCTACCGACATATAGAAAAGAACATTTTATCACAGGATCTTCCTTTCATTTACCTCCATCCACGTTGATTGTAGATGAAAGTCATCAAGGGGGATGTATGTATGCATGTATGTATGTACCTATGTATCATGGATGAATGTATGCTTGAGAGATGGATAGACTGCTATCTGAGAAATCAATCGTGTCCATTCTTTAATTGCCACCCACTGAGATATAAATAGATAGATATAGATAGTGTCTCCTCTTCTCTACCAAAATTGCGTTCATCTTCTTCCCCTCATCCTGGTGTTATTCCAACGGAGTTTGTTCTTGCTGAGGTTGACACATGCGTCTGACCTCAGGTGGTCCTATATCATCTCCCAGTAATATCCCAGCTTGACTACTTGTTTTTTCTAAGGTGCTTTGATTCCTGCCAAGAAGTTTCTGATCTCAACAAAGTATGTTTGAAGTCCTTTTCCAGCGAGTTTGTCCACCACCTCATTTCGCTCTACTTTGAATCACTTAGAAGGGTGACTGTGTTTCTGTTAGCTATCTCGTTCAGTTTTCTCCGGTATTTCCAAACCATTTCGGAGCTGATGATTAGGATAGACAAGCCCAAGCTGACAAAGCTCGAGTGGAAGTTGATCTCGTTCGTGCTGGATATCTTCCTGCTCATCACCATCATCAGCACCATGACGATTAGATTTTTAGATTTAGAATGGGGCCTTCGGGCTATCTGCCTCCACACCGCGACCTTTTCAGATCTATTGTGTCTGCCCTCAGAATCGATTAGAGTTCTTCGGCTAGCCCCACCTTCTCTATGAGACTCCATAGGCTAGCTTTCAGATCCCCTGTGTATCTTTGGGCTTGTGGTTCTTCCTCTCCCAGCGTAAGGAACCTTAGTATTGACAAGCCCTCACAGTGGCAAAGTATGTGTACTGCTGTTTCCTCTTCTTCCTGACAGGACTTGCACATGCAGCAGTTCTTCAGTCAGGCCTATCGTACTGATGTGTTTGTTGAGCCTACAATGCCCTGTGAGAAGTCCTACTAGTATTCTAGATGAACTTCGTTTCTGCCGATGATTTGTAAATGAACTCTTTTGCCTGTCTCATTCCTGGCGATACTATGCCGCAGTCCGCGGGAGCTGATGTGAAGCGAAAGAATACGAGCGATGATATGTGTCATGGAGAAGAGTCAAGTGTGGGCCAGTTGGCAAATTTTAAGTGATTCAATTCCAGGAATGACCAGATTTCCACAGTCTATTCAATATTTAGCTACCGACATATTGAAAAGAAAATTTCATTTCAGTATCTTCCTTTCATTAACCTCCATCCACGTTGATTGTAGGAGAAAGTAATCGAGGTGTATGTGAATGAATAATGTATGCTCGAGAGATTGATACACTGCTATCTGAAAAATCAATAGTGCCCAATATTGTATTGCCATATATACCCAGCCAATGAAGTCCCGTATTCTTATAATCTCTTAATGGTCTCTGATCTAAGAGGCAATTGGTCAATACATTGGAGGTGTTCTCAGTAGCTGGCTCAGTGTCTCCCTAGTCAGTCTAACTGTTAATTTTCTATTATGTCTGCTCACTGTGCTCCAAAGTTTTTCGCCTTTGGATATTGTAAGGTGAATAGAGATTGTCTCCTCTTCTCTACGAATATTGCGTTCATCTTCTTCCTCTTATCCCGGCTTCCTGAAAGGTGTTTTTCAAACAGAATTTTTCTTTCGTGGTTTTGAAATAATATAGTCTCCCAGTAGTACGCAAGCTTGACTTCTTGTTTCTGGTGATATAGAACGACTGCTACAAATCCTGCCAGCAAGTTTCTGATCAAGAAGGGTGCTTGAACTCTTTTCTCAGCTAGTTTATCTGCTACTCCATTTTTCCCGACTCTAGAACCCATAGAAGGGTGATTGAGTTTCTGTTGGCCAGCTCGTTTTTTTCCAGCATATTTCGAAGTCTGCTCCTAAGATTGCTAATAGCTCCTATGATCCTGCTAACTTGCCCCCAATAACTTTCCACATACACAAAGGCATTCGAGCGAGCGAAACAAAAAATTTCCTGATCCAATTATCCTCCCTCGGAATAACATACTGTTATCGGATTTTTACTCTTTTTCGAATATTTTGGAGTTGAGAGAGGCGGTAACAATTGAATTCCATCATGTATTTCTCAATTCTCCACAGACAATTTGATATTCAATTTCTAGTACATATATGAATTTTGGTGTTATAAAATTAAATAAAGACGAATTTTCAAGAGTTCAATTCTGGTATTATACGAATACTGAACTTGATACTAAGCAGATTTCAAAAATCGATATTCATATTTGTATTTATGCAGAGTGTCCCGCAATCAGTCTGCCAAACATCACCAGCGGCTTTTACGTCCAAAAATAGGAAATTTTCATGAACATGAGCCAATAAATATCTCCTAAGGGAGCTACGGCCCCCTGGGAGGGGGCTCCTGAAGATAACATTTGGTGAATATTTCGGAAAGCTTTTACTCGATAATGATATATCTGATCGTTAGGAAAAAGAAGTACCTTCTTATGTGAAGAGGTGTGGATTTCCATATTCCAAGATCGCGAATTGTCGAAAAATATACAATAAAAAAATTTTTGAGCAATATTTAATGTAGTTCCACCCTGAATGAAATTTTGAAATGATTTTATTTTCACTACATTGGGCATGAAAAGTATAGTTCTTGTACCAATTCGCATCTTTTTATCACATTGATTTTCGAAAATACTCAAGAAATATCATCTTCAGTGCCCCCTTTCAGGGGGCTGTAGCTCATCTCCATTTCTCGTCCCATGTTCATTGAAACTTTTCACCTATTTTTTATCGTAGAAGTCGCTGGTGAAGTTTGGCAGGCAAATTTCGGGCCTACAGATAATTATACAGGGTGTTTCAGAGTTGTGCTTACAGAAGCCTAGGGGAAGCGAGTATCTGATTTTATGTCTTATTTCCATAAATAATAATGTACAAAAAATGTTTGAATAATACCTATCTAAGCATTTTTAAAATTTTCCTTATGGAGTTCAAAGATATGCCAAGGTATGGTATTGTTTTTCTCGAAAACGAAGCAAGATACAAAAAAATAGTGGTAGACAGAAATGTTATACTTTTGATGAGTTCATCTGAATATTCAAGAAGAACCAAAAAAAAAGAGTGACTATTTTTTCCACAAATAAGGCCGACTTGCTCGATGGGTACGTCGTACTGCATTTTTCAGTTTACAGTATTAGAAGTATTATAGGGTTATTACCTCGGATATTACTAGCAAAAATTGATATCTCAGAAACGAAACATAAAAAATCGAAAAACTTTTTACATATGATAGTCAACATATTCAAAATAGTGTGTGTTAAATGAGAACCAAATTAACGGAACTGTTTTCGAGATATTCAATTGAAACATGTTAAATAATCTTCAACAAAATCTAACACACCCTGTATCTAAATGAAAGGCAATATTGAACAACTGAATTCGCTAGTAAGTTTCCTCAGCTTTCATTCAATCAACAGTATCAATCAATTCCTTTTTTTGTGATCAAAAACAAGCTTTCAATTGTTTTCAAAAAGGGGTATAACATAAAATTCTAAAAATTCATATTTCGAACAGAGATATTTATCAAGAATCAAAATACGTTTTCGAAGCCTACAATAAACTGAAACTATACTATCTCACCAAAATATAACTTGTTGGTTTTGGAATAGTGCTCGAATTTTTTTCCCGAAAAATGAATTTTTTGACCGTGCCTCGTATACACCCTGATTTACTATAATTTATGTGATCATAACTAGACATGTATTCGAGTTCCAATCAATACATTTTCTAGCTTATTTTGTCTTATTTATACTAAAAAAAAACAGTTTTTTTCTTCGTCAATCCTACCCCGAACCCCGATACGACGTTTTCACGAACTTTGTAGGCTTATATCCCAGAAACTAAACATACAAAACTTTTCAAACTCACATATTTTTCGAATGAGCCATCCCACAATAACATAGTTGAATTTCAGCCAATTTACCGTGTTTTCGTGCGGGGTCCTTTCAACAGAATTGGGTAGAGGAATTCGAGAAAGTTTACAAAACCAGAAGATTTCGAATTATATCGAGTTTTTGTCTCATAATCACTCGAACTCTGATAATATGTATATTTTTTAGCTGTTAGGCTAGAACTGAGTTATCAAACATCTTCTGGAAATCGTATCATTAGTGAAGTTTTGTCGAAAACTGATATGGGTTCATATCATGTGATTGCAAAAATAATAAAAAAAAAGAATATTCACGTTTTTTCATTCCAAATAATTTACCCATGATGAATGACATAGTTATCATTATTTTGTTGGAATTCCGGAGTTCTCATAAGAATTTTATATTCTAAGCACCTACATTATAACATTGCGAATATCCACAACTATAGTTGATAATTTATCCGTCATT
This sequence comes from Phaedon cochleariae, assembly GCA_918026855.4. Classification (NCBI taxonomy): domain Eukaryota; kingdom Metazoa; phylum Arthropoda; class Insecta; order Coleoptera; family Chrysomelidae; genus Phaedon; species Phaedon cochleariae. The sequence goes on along the minus strand of OU896709.1, from coordinate 14,318,636 downwards.
ATCACTGCCATTCAAATTCCATACCCACAAATCCACGAAATCCACAATAACAAAGCATGTCTTCATAGGAATTCTCATTGTCGAAAATTCCTCATCGAATTTTGTTTAAATAAGGAGTTTTCCACGTCGCGTTGTGGGTATAAATTTCGGCCGATAACCGAATTCGACAATAGACAAGAACACAAATGTTTCAATTCAATTCAAATTTTAATATAACTGAAATATGAAAGTGAAAGAACATGGCTACATCAATTTTTTTATGAAATATGCTGCAATAGGTACTCTAAAAAACACCATTTCCGCTGCCATCTAGTCTACAGTACTGACATCATAATCCTTTTTCCTGTGTTGTCAGCTGTTTCATTAAAAGGAAATACCACGTGAATATTTCTGAATCTTCGAATCGATCCAACTATCAACTGTTGAGATGATTCATCTATTTTCATTGATGTAGTAAATGTCACCAATATAGGTTTGACTCTCATTGCCGAGCTCATTGCCAATTCGACTTGTTTATATGCCCTAATAACACACTTATGTCTCATGGATATCCTTAGGACGTCCTGTCGGGACATTCAGGACGTCCATAGGACGTTCGAATTTGGTACCGTGAACGTCCATTGGACGTCTGTGGGACGCACAAATGTCCCACTTGGGGACCAACTAGGGACGTCCATGAGGAATGTCCCTGGGACAACTATCGAATACCTAAATCCTACAGTATACTTCATCGAGCACTACAGAGGACATCCTTAGGACATCCATAGGACAACCTATCAGCAACGCTTGGATGTCCATAGGATGTCCCAGGAAAGTACAAATTATTCTTGAATTTGAATCTTTCTGGGTCCCTCTAGGACCAGATCCTGCATAACTGATCAGGACATCTAGTTGAGTTGATGGTCCGTAGAAGGTCACCAAAAAGTTTCCCACGGATGTCCAATGGACTTACGTAAAGGACATTGACGAGGAGTACTCATAGCCTACGAGCAATCATTTGTCGGCGGGGTGTAAGTAAACGTCCTCGCAGGGACAAAATATTGAAAGTAGCGACTGGGACGTCCATAGGACGTTATTTCTAGGACTTTGGAAGAGTACAGTTCATGTACCAATTGGGACATCCGAAGGATATCCCTAAGGGACATTCGAAGGATGTCCCTAAGGGACATTTCGATTGTTTTACGATCCTGGAAATATTAAGGGCTGTGCAGAGATATTTGAAGAAATGTACCATCAGGGGCATTTCATGGTTGTCTAGAAGGGACATTATATAAGATCTGAAGCCATGCCAGAATATGTACTACTCGGGACATCTGATGGATGTTCCTAAAGGAACGTTTAAAATCATATCCCATCAGGGACTTGCCAAGGACGTCCTTGCATGGATTCTACAATATGTACCACGTGGGACGTCTTAGGGATGCTATTTCTAGGACATTTGAAATGATGTACCAGCTGGGACATTCCGTGGACGTCCTTGCTTGGACATTGCATGAGATGTACGGGATGGGACGTCCCAAGGACACTTATTTTTGGTTCGGGACATTCGAGTAGGTTGATTCCTCAATTAACGTTCACACCAAAGAACTCATAATCTTTATATCTGACGACTGATATGCCTATCCAATATGGCGGACGAACAAATGATACATCAGCTGCAACACTGTAAACGAACCATTTTTGTCATAGTTCATGATTTCACTGTATCAAATCACTAAGTTCATTTCAAAAGATTTTCCCTACTACAAATAGAGACTGAAAAGATTCGCCAATATAAACTTATATATTATTATAATTTAACTGACTATAGAATTCACATTTCAATAACCATATTTCACTTCATTTTTCATTGTACTGGAATCTGAAGAGGAATGTTTCATTGGGCTGAAAAATATACGGAAGTTACAACAAATCACTCATAGAGATTAACATACAATTATACCCCAAATCGAATGGCCTCTTCCTGAGGCTGCTCTCATGAAAACTTCTCGAAGAGCTTCTAGAATCAATTTCTGATGGATCAAAAAGGAACTATTCATCATCTAATGGTATCCCAAAATAATGTGAATTACTAATTTCGATAAAGTCAATAAAAGTGGAAAATCATAATATTCGTAAAAAACCCAGCTGAATTTCTTCTTCTTTATAAGTGCCAAAATAGCGTGACAACGCGTTTTCGAGCACCTGATTTTCATACATTTCCCAGACCGATAAAGGGCCCTTCTACAGGTTTCAGCTGAGGGCATCAAATGGTCCCTGTACAATGGTATTGGCAACATTGCCATTGGGTGTATAGCATACGACAAATGACTGACGTATGACAAATGATATGACGTTAGTTTATAGTTTGGAAATAAGTGAAGTAGTTATCAATCATAAAAGTAACTTGATATCATATACGTATTAATAAACAATACGGATCATAACGGGTGTCAGGATGAAGCCAAAAATATGAAACAAATGAATATCCATGAGGATTTGGTGGCATGATACGCATGCGCCATGCGCTATTATAGTAGTCATCAAAGACATGCGTTTCGGTGGACAATGACGTTTACTAGCCTTTCAATCAAAGCAGTATGTGTGTGATCGTTTCAAAACTTTTCCTTATGGATAGTCATTTGTCTTCAAAAATCGGCTTCATGTTTCGCTATGGAAACAGATAGAGATTATCCGTTTTGATTATTAATACGTATATGCTTGATATACCCAAGCTCAAATTCAATATACAGGGTGTCTGTAAAAAATTGGGACATGGCTCGGCTGTGGACTCCTAGAATAAAAACAAGTTGATTTAGGCCGACTTATCGACATCCAGAATCATCTCGTTGAGTTGGTACAAGGCGTTAAAGTTTTTTCGGGAATAAATAATTTTGCTCATAAAAGGAGTAGGCTGAGATCGATTTTCATAATTTTTGGCATGGCATGTTCTGTGATTGTAAGTCATGTTTTGAGATGTCTTTGATCATCATCAATGACCTGCAAGTGTTTTAAACAACCATGTTGCCGTACAAATTAGGTGATAAGAAAGATATTCCCTTCAGAAATATTTTTTGTATCGTGTTAAGTCTCGAGGTTCATTTGCAAATGAATAATTCTTGATCTGAGGCATCTTATGCATTTTTTAGAAAAATGATCTGGTTGGGATATGGCTTGAATGTAGACACCTGGGCTTAAAATAAGTTGATTTTTGCCAACTTACATATATCCGAAATCGTTTCGTTGAGTTGGTACAAGGCGTTAAAGTGCTCACCTTAGGTACTGAATAGTTATCGCTAGATTTGTAACGCGAGAGTTCTTGTAAAGCCCGCGAGGACCAGCAACATATCAGTTTGCTTACAATAAGAATACATTGTAGCCATGTTCAATAAACAGTCCGACTAATCAGATTAATTTTCAAAAATGCGCAGGATGCATAAAATCAGAAATTATTTATTTGCAAATGAACCTGATGGAGACTTTTCAAAAATCAACACGACACAAGAAATATTTCTGAAGGGGATATCTTACTGGAAAAAAAACTGCAAGTTTCCAGTCTGACCTCTGAAAAGTTATCACCAAATTTGTACGGCAACATGGTTGTTTGAAACACTTGCAAGTCACTGATGATGATCAAAAACATCTCAAAACGTGACTTACAGTCACAGAACATGCCATGCCAAAAATTATGAAAATCGATCTCAGCCTACTCTTTTTATGAGCAAAATCATTTTTTTCCAAAAAAACTTCAACGCCTTGTACCAACTCTATAAGACGATTTTGGATATCTGTAAGTTGGCCTAAATCGACTTGTTTTTATCTCAGGAGTCCACAGCCGAGCCATGTCCCAACTTTTTACAGACACCCTGTATAAACATCCAGAACAGTCCCAGTCTGGGCCTGAACGTCATAGTATTTGTTCTAGAAACTAGTGTCCCTGCCTATCCTGTATAACATGTTCATGAATAACGAGCTCAGTCCTTCCTTCTTAACCTGTTGCTGCTCTTCTCCATCGAGCTGATCCAGTCCTGGAACTCCGCGGGAGGCTCAGGGCGGTACGAAACGTCCCTGCCGGTCAGCTTGGCCATGACCTGGGGCACATCCATGCCGATGGTGCCCTGCTTGCTCAGCACCACGGCCCTCACGAACCCGTCGCTGAGGGTCACGAACTGGTGTTCGATATACAGAGCCTTTTCCTCCCAGTAGATGACCTGGAATAGTTATTTAACCAACATGTCTCATCAGAAGTGTGGAAAATGTTTGAGAAAGCATGTACACAATTTCGACTGACATTTTGATCAAAATTTGAGTTGTTGATGGAACTAATCGTACATTTTTATTTTGACGAGAATCTTCACTAAATGGAATTTTATACACAGAGTTATTTTCGAAAAACCGGCAACAGATTAAAAAAAAACGTTTATTAAGTTTACTGGACAAGGTATAAGGTCAAGATCGTTAAAAAAATGAATTACACATGTATTTATGATGTCGGTTGATCTTAAGAGACGAAATAAGAATATCCTGAACTCGCTGCTTTCCGGGAAACGGAATTTACCTAGAAGGATTAGGCATAATTTGTAATTTGTAATTTGTTCTATCCGTCATTCGGTTGCCCCCTTACGAGCAACCCTCAAAAGTCTTCGAAAGTCTTGTGCGAGCAAGGAATGGCGGGGGCCTTACCTTTTAACGTGTGATCCCAAACACTTTCTTGGGCCATCAGAAAAATTTCTGCAGTCGACGGGGATCGAACCCACGACCGGCAAGCGAATGCGAATTAGAATATAGACACTCTGTCCGCACGGCTACCTGGCCACATAAGGGAGAGCTACGCTCTTGGAAAGTATACCACAGTTTTCCAGGCCGAGGTCTTTGCCATTCTGGCAGTAGCGGAGAGGCATGAGGTGAAAGAGGGACCAGAGCAGAAGATTTACATCTGCTCGGATAGTCAGGCGGCTCTCAGGGCTGTCTGCCATCCTAAACCAAGCTCAGCTTTGGTGCAGGAATGTGGCGATGCTCTTGAAACTAGCTGAACAGAAGGAAGTCGAACTAGTATGGGTTCCGGGGCACAGGGGGGTGCCCGGGAACGAGGTGGCCGACGAGCTGGCTAGAATCGGATCCGCGACACCGTTCTGGGGACCGGAGCCTGCACTGGGCATAACAAGAAGCCAAACTCCGTCTACCCTTAACAAATGGGCGGACGAGGCACTAGAAGTATATTGGAGGCGTATAGGCGGCTGCAGGCAATCGAGAGACCTGGTGGCTGGTCCAAGCAAGCCAAGGACGGCTTGGTTACTGGGCAGGGATCGCCAAGTTCTGCGCCTTCTTATAGGGATACTGACAGGGCACAACAGGTTACGCAGACACCTATCACTCATAGGTGTGGAAGATAGTCCCACTTGCCGTGAATGCGGAGAAGATGAGGAGACATCACTTCACTTCCTCGGAGAGTGTGAGGCGTATGGAAGGATGAGATTCGAAATCTTTGGAGTAGATAAACTACAACAGGAAGATTTGGTCGAATTAGAGTGGACGGACATCCTGACCTTCATCAGAAGGACGGGAAGGTTCGAGAAGGACAACTAAAAGAGGGATGTGTAGATATGTGGAGAGCAGGGGTTGGCAAAAAGGGCCCATGGGGGCCTACTTGCCTGGCTACAGCCTCCCCACAAAACTACTACTTTTACTTCCGGGAAACGGCTCGGGAAGGGTTTTACCTAGTTCGGTACCATGGTACCTCTTAATGTAAAACTATCGTGTACGAGTTGGTTACAATTTTTTTCCGTCTACTATACGTGTGACCAAGATAAGGTTGCACAGCATGGGGGATCTCGGAAATGGATATACGAAATCGGTTAAATGGTAAAAAAGTTGCGAGTCTTACCGACGGTCTTCGAAAATTTTCAAGTTTTTCGACAATTTCGAAAATAGTGAATTTTTGGAGAATCTATCTCATTTTTTGCTACACTATTATTGGAGATACAGAAAAACTGAAAATAATTTTTTATAGCGACTATTGATGAGATCGATAACATTGATTCCTCTCCGCGACCATTCCTATAAGTGGAACCATCAACTTTTTTTGGGAATACGGTCCTGATTATGTGTTCAAAGATTCTGGAATCTCATTTCATTCTGAATTCAACCATTTGATTGTATTTCGATTCAGCTTTAGCCATCATCAATATTTTTCGAAATTCCAAAGGGGAAATATTATCAGTTCCACTTATTTCTGATCATTCGGTGTTAAACAGTGACGTCGATATTTAATACTGAAGAGTATCAAAAAATATTTCATTTTCAATGCAAATTTCGTTAACACGAGTTATCGTGAAAATAGTTCATTAGTCTGATGATCGTTGATTCTGTACCTTTGTTGTAATTTTGTAAGTGCTGAACATGGGGATTGGCTTTCTGTATCGGATGTTGGTAGCGGATTGTAGCACGTGGGCATTGATTTTCCTGAATTCGTCGTAGAGTCCGGTCCTGTCGTAGAAGTGGAACCTTGCAAAATCCAGTTCTCTGATGTACCGAGCGTTGCTCAAGTTCCTTATGAAAATGTCCATGTCTTGGGTTGTAGCGATACCTGAGAAAAATTGATGATAATGTGATATACTTATGCACAGGGTTAGACAATTGTGTGTCAGAGTCTGATTCTTCGAGTGCTATGGTAGCTATATATAGAAACAATAATTATTATTGCCGGGTGTAAATTTGAAAACTACCAATGCGGATATCTCGCAAAAGTTAGTAATTCGTCGTTTGGCAAGAATTCTAAAGATGAGTTAGGGGGAACTAGAACCACCATATTTCAGTGAAGGGATGTTTATTTTCCTTTCTGAATTATGTTTCTAGCTATCATAGGACTCGAGCAATCGATATCTGACGCAATATTAGACCAATGAATCTTGTAACTCCATCGATTTTTCCTTACAAACAAATTAATTTTTTAAATTTTCTATAGTAATTTTGGACTCATCATGCATGTAATGGTTTTTTTTTTCAAAAAAAGTTTTTGTTACCTACGTATTTTTATCTGTAAAACACGAAATCGATAATGAAAAAAGGAACAAACCACTATACTTACCGAGATATTTGATGAAAAATTCGGAATTTCGCCTTCTTTTTCCCTGTTTTGGTTGCATTTACAGCTACTTGCTCTTCTTATTTTGTCATTAGACACTTTATATACATATGATGTACTTCAATGACATATTTTCAAATATAAACGAAATATGTTTTTTATGGCGAGTTCTTCATATATACCAGATGACGCTCATTTAATCAATAATTAATTATTATTTTAAATTATATTCTTCCTTCTTTTCATTAAATTGATAGATCACAAGGAAATCATATTTCTAGTTTACTTTCATATATCAATAAAAAATGTGTCATTGGAGTACATTGTGATATATAAATTGTCTAATGATGAAAAGAGGAGGGCAAATAAATTGTTCTAAATGCGATCCATCAAGAGACAGACGAAAAAAAAAAGGCGAAATTTGTGACTTCATATTGAAATATCTCAATGAATAATGGTTTGTTCACATTTTCATTATCAGATTCGTGTTTTTCAAACAAAAATACGTAGGTATCAAAAAAAATTTTCGGAGAAAATCTTTAAAAGTGCAAAATTACCTTTCCTATTTCTTTTCTTTGATTCTTTACCATGAAGTATTTTGTATTAGGTAGTTTTATTCTAGCTCGCCGATATCAGAAACATTATTACGGAAACTCTGTTGAGATCAATTATAACAAATTATGAATTTGAGAATGTGTTATTCGCATATCCGGTGATTGTACTCGATGCAATGAATGTCGTAGTTATTGTTCAAATACTGAATGTCAATTTGAATGTCAAAGGAATGAGTCAAAGATCGTTTCGGCTATTTTGATAAACAGGTTTAACTGCAATAATAAAATAGTCGATTGAACCATTGTCGTTCTAGATGACAACCTAGTTATAGGTAGTTGGTAGGCAAGAGTTTCTTACGAAAAACAAATCAATAGGAACTTTTATTCTCCGAATATAATCTTTCATCGATTGTCAAAGTTCTGCTACTATGAAGTGGACCACCCTGTATATCTCAAGCATTTATCTGTCGCTCCTTACCATAAATTTCTGTACTTTCATCAAATGTCTTCCTTTTCTCGAATAGTCTTCCCCATCCAATGGTGAATGCGAGCCTCAGAAAATGATTTACATCGAAAAATACGTATAGTAGGACAATAATGGTCATCAAAACTGCCCACACCGAATGGCAAGTTGCCAAAGGGTTGCTCTCTTCACCCATTATATTTTTCACTAAGTATATGAACTAAGTACCATTGACTACCAGGGAATAGAAATTACCACGAAATGTAAGTAGTTCGCACGGCGTTTCGACTACCTAGTACCTACCTACTGAAGTTTTGTTACTTGAAATGTAAAAATGCTGCTTTCACCTATACCACTTTAATGACCATTTATACTCTACCAATGGCTACATTTACACATTCATGTAAGACGGTCTACCTACTTTGATAGTCAATGAAGAGAGCTAGTGAAATGATTTTGTTTCATTCTTAAACTTCACACTAATGCTTTAATTTCCATTATTTTTCTGAATGCTGTTAATGTCTCAAAATCATGCACAAATGAAGTCACAGTTTCATTAAAACTGTCGAAACTGTCACACATAGTATACTGACGTCACGACTCGATAGTGAATCACATGGTTGCTAAATGCCAAAATACATCCGGAAATAATAACAATTGTCTGGCTATATGAACAATCATAAATCATGATTTACTTATTGCTCTACTAATATATGAGGAAAGATTTCTATACTTGTTGAAAAAAGTTGTTATTTTTCATTTTCGCTATTCCAAACCATGATTCTAGTAATTCTGAACCAAATAACAGAAAGAATATAGTTTTGCAATTATGATAATAATATTATTCACCCACGACTGTTTTTTCAGAACAGTGAATTTATAGCAGTGAATATTGGCCTAGAGACGATTTCACCAAATTCTGAACATTTCTCAAAAAAAAAATGTTTTTTCTTCTGCTGATGTTGATGATTTCAACGCAATATGAATTCATTTTCTAGGATGTGTTCCGTCGTATAGAGTGGCAAAATACGTTGAATGTGGCTTGCATAATTTTAAAATCGAAAATGATGCGATAAAAACCAAAAAATTATAAATTATCGATTTTGAACATCCTGTATGAGGAATATGGAAAATTACAAAACCGTTTCGAGATATTGGCTTAAACGTTCGAAAAAAATGATTAGTAGAGAAATAAAAAACATTCCCTGGAATACGGAGGCGTTTGAATTCTCTCATTTTTGTAATACTTTTTTCGAACACTTGGTGTACAATGACAGAAAAACTCCCGACGAGTTTTGAACGGGGAATCTTAAACAGAATGATCGCATCTTCCAAGCATTGCATTCCGATTGGAAATCCCTTCATTTTCTAAAGAAATATGGCAGTTTGAAAATTGTCAAATATTTGAGTGGTCCACTTGTTTCTTTGAGCACTTTATATGCTTGTTGAATAATATCCTATTAGTGAGGGTTGGGGGTTGCTGGGCTGTGTGCACGTGAATATATACCAAAGAAGGGAAGATTTGTATTTCGTGCAAAATAATTTATTCAATATTTGTAGCAGAGCGCTTTCGACTGTTAAGTCATCATCAGTGCGTACCTGTAAGTAAGTAAACTGCTTTTAGCTATTCGAAAGAAATTGAAAATTCGAAAAAAAATTTGAAAAATATTTTGGAAAAATTTTTGGAAATTTGCTTAATATTGAAAAGTGAAATTTAAAAAAAATAATAATAAATAATAAATATGCTGTATTGTCGGACAGAGCCATCATTCTCGATCTCCTATAGGAATGAAATCAATGTAGGAGAAGGTGAGTTTATATAGATATACGTTGTCATACTTGTCATTAAGGATTTTCGTCATTGAAATCCTAAAAAATTAAAATTTCATGACACTCTATCTATGCAGGATGTATTTTTTCCGAACTTACAAAATTGGAATGAACTTTATCAAAATCGGTTGAGCAACTCCGAGTTAACTAACTGCATTCAATTATACCTATTATACCTATATACAGGGTGTTTCATAATTGAATGTCAATATTCGAGGAGACGATTCTTGGGCTCATTCTAAGAAGAAAGTTTCATATGAACGTATGACCTAAACGTCCCAACTTTTGAGATACAGGGTGGTAAAATTCTCGAAAATTAATATAGCCTACTACAATGAGAAGTTATAATTCGAAAATACCAAATACGAATACAAAGTTCATGAACTATGAATTGTATTTCTGAAATTTGATCTCAAAAATAAAAACTATTTCTCTGCATTGTGATATTATCATATTAACAATATTACTATAATCATGTAGTGAAAAGCTTTTTATTATTAAGCGAAAACCGTGCATCAGATTGAAAAAATTGTAGTGATCAAATTTGCTTAGAAATGATCGGGAATTTCAGGAATGATTTCAATTTGGAGATTAATCAGTGGCGTACCATCAATGTCTGCCAAAATAGGTATGTGAAATTCCATACGAACGCCACTGGTGGCAACAACAAAAAATGTGGTACGCTAACTGATGCCTCTTGATACATAGTACATGTATGCCAAATTTCATCAGAATATCTGAAGTGGTATTACAGATATTAATAAAAAACTATTAATTTTTGGGAACTTTACCACCCTGTATCTCAAAAGTTAGGATGTTTAGGTCATACGTTCATATGAAACTTTCTTCTTAGAATGGGCCCAAGAATTGCGTCCCCAAATATTGACATTCAATTATGAAACACCCTGTATACACCGTGTCCCAGATATTTTCACTCTCAATTTCTTTCAATCAGGAATGAAGAGTTGAAAATCTTCCAGATCTGTCGTCGATTCTCATTTGGAGAAGAGATAACCATTGTAAATGAGTTCACTCTGAAAATAAAATTCAGTTGGTCTCTATCGCTGGCCGATTTCCAATCAATTGATTTCAACAAATATAATATTCTCTTTGATTGGATGTATGACACATTGAGTGGAAAGAAATTCTGTATAGAATAGAAAAATAACAAGTTTCCATCGTTCAGGTTTGAACCCCGCCTGATTGGGTATGAAAGTAACGGAATATTCTCAGATATATTATGATATATTATTAGATTTCTGCATGTGTAAATGTGGTCAAGATCAAAGGTAATTAAAAATCGGAAAAATAAAATGGTACCTACTGAACTTGTACCAGACTTGTTTGTTGTACCTACTACTGAATAATATTATTTGAAGTCAAAATGGCAACGACCCTTGATACCATGACAATGTTGTCAAGTTTCATTCACTTAGGAATATTTAAATTGATTTACCGGTAATTCACTTTGGTCATAGATCTATGCTTTGGTATTCGCGCCCTGTAAATACAAGGTGAACCACGGTGGATGGCCTATTAGAAGCAGTATCTGTAGAACAAAAAGACGTACAGAACATTCTGAACATTGGGATGCTCTGATAATTGGACATTCTCTATCCGTCTAAAATATTTTCATCGATACAGGGTGTTGCCATTTTCATCAGAAACAACTATAGCAACTTTGTTATTTCAAATGAAACACCCTGTTTTTTATTGCATTTTCAGATTCTTCCTGGAGAGTTGATTTCATCAATGCATCACACTTGGGGTCTAGCAAGAATGATTACAGAGATATAGGGTGTACAAAATACGAGATTTCTCAATTTTAGGATTTTTTTGTGTCGAAACTATTCATTATCGATCAAAATGGCTTACATGTCCATATCTAAACTTTTGATTCACTATACCTACTGGAATTTAATTGACAAAAATGCAGGGTGCTTCAAGATTCAGAATTCTGATCACCCTGTATCTGATTCAATTAAATGTCAGTAGATATTGAATCGGAAGTTGAGATAGGGACATGTACGCCATTTTGATCAATAATGAATAGTTTTGACACAAAAAATTCTAAAACTGAAAAATCTCGATTTTGAACACCCTATATATCATTCCTGCTAGACCCCAAGTTAACGAAGTTGCTAACTGTTTCTGATAGAAGTGGCAACACTGTATCGATGAAAATATTTTAGAAGGATATAGAGAATGTTCAATTATCAAAGCATCCCAATTATCAGAATGTTCTGTCTTTTTGTTCTCCAAGATACTTAATAGGCCATCTACCGTGGATCACCCTGTCTATAGGTATATGTAGGTACACCCAGCCAAACACCCAGCAAACATCAATAATAAATATGGGCAATCGCTTTTTTGAAGCAATCACCCCAGAGTAAACTGTTAGGACACAGTTTAAGGAATACCCATTCCATATAAACTGTGGTTATATAGGATAAGGTACCTATATATATCTGCAGAAAATATGAGTCGTATATCAATTAACACTGATGATGGTTTTCAGCTTCGAAACGTTGAGTACTTGTGAAGGGCAATATTTCGTTGGATTCGGAATTGGAATATTAGAGTTCTGTCAAAACAAAAACATTCGTTCGACCATTTAGAAAACAATAAAATTTATATGATGTATATTGGATAGAGTGGGAAAAGTGGCACTATAATAATAAGCAATCCATTTTGTCAAATATTGTCCGAAAAAAACACGAAATCCTAGATATTTGGTTTTTCAAATATCTTTGGAAGTATTCGATATTTTCAAACATTTGAGGCGAATGAGGTGGCATTTTGATCAGCGTAAAATTGCGCCTTAATTTGAGTGAATTTGTATCTGTTATGGGAGACAACACAACCTGGAGCTAAAGTCTACTACTTTTTTCCCTTATCCCTTATATAATAAATAACTATTATTTTCATGGGTATGGGTGCGGCAAAAAGATAGGCAGGATTTCAAATAGTGGTTGCTCAGTTTGTAAAACCGGCAAAACTGTGCACGCGGTCGTGTTAGGTAGACAAAAGTATGCAATTTTCAGATATAGTTGAAGACGGCTGTGGCGGAGTGCATCGTGCTTTCGTTGTCGAGGAGTTTTAACGGGATCCTATCGTGCTATCCCGTGGGCACTTTGTTGCTAAAATGTAAAACCCATTTTTTATCATTCCTAAGACCTTTGCAATGCAAAATCACTTGGTCGTCCAAAAATCGTAGTAGGAGAGGAGTGGGGGGAGCCTTTTTTTAAAAAAAAGCCAATTTTTTTTTTCATCGGTTTTCAGATCTAAGATTTGAGATAATTCATTCCTCAAATTTGTATACCCATCCGGATATCAGAAATATTTTTTTTCAATTTATAAAAATACGTCGCAGCATTGTTGTATATGGAGCGCCTTCACACAAAACCGCTTGCCCTGCACACCCATATTTTTAAAATCATTCAACTCGCTCTACCTCGAAAAGTATTGGGTCTAGCAAAAAAAGGTTTTCGTTAAACGTTAAAGACCAAACATCAGAGAACATGTTGGGCTTTTTAGAATGTTGATTGGATAATTGGTTCACGAGAAAATTGAATAAATCGAACGGCATGTCGCGATGAACAGCGGCGACCGCAGAGACACGAGGAAGGGCGAGATTGCTATGCCTATGTCAACCGAAAATCCACTCTACTGATGGCGATGTTGGTACGGTCGATTTTACCGTGACTTCACTGTTTTCTTGTAAATTCGAATGCATTGTTCTGGTAGCGCGGATTCCACTGAGATTACTAGTGATGAGTGATAAAGTTCTTGTCTATAAATCATATCATTAAAAGCGAATAATAACTTATTGGTAAGTTAAGAGGGGTTTAACCCTATGAGCGATCATTGGGGAAACAAGGAACGGCAGAAATCAAAATACTCGAAGCTCGCTGAATAAATTTAAGATTTTTTTTTCACGGATCGTTTCTAGAAGGTTTGATCTAGGGATCTCTCGGAGTACTTTTTCGAAATTTTGAAAAAAAATACTCGAAAAAAATTCCAGAAAATTGACCAGATTCCCTATTTTTTTTCTCACTAGGTATATATTTTTTTTGAAAAGTACTTCGAGAGATCCCTCACTTATACATTTATCTTCGTTGTCAAAAAAATTCGCAAGGATCCATTCAAAATATCACCATCAAAAGTGATTTTTGCTGGACCTCTGCAGACGCAATTTTGGATCATTTTTCTTCAGGCAACTACGTATCGCTGCGTCGCGTCGCTGCTGTAACACCACTTCGGGTATTTTCGTTCAGTCGTTGGGCAAACATATTACCGATGGGGAGAGTCTTGTCTTGTCAAGTACCTCATGTCAGTGCCAACTTCACACATGTTTACCTTCTTTCGTTCTTCTTCTTTCGTTGTTTTGAAATGGTAAAATTAAATATAAATAAAAATGGACTCTCTTTACGAAAAATATCAAAAAGATATCAGAATGCCGTGTAAATACGGTGCAAAATGCTACCAGAAAAACCCTGTGCATTGTGGAAAGTACAAGCATCCTCCTACTAAGAACAAGGTTAGTCATTCTTTGAAATTAAAATTAGAATATTTGTCATTAATTGATTCATTTGTAATAATCAGCAGAGTTTTTTCTTTTTTGTATAAGGCTAGCCAAGGGGATAGACAACCTAGAAAAAAAATCAAATTACAAGTCAAAGCTCCAACTACACAAAATGATTCAGATTCTGACAGCAATGCAGAACCCAGCAATTCTAATCTGCCAGAGAAAGTTGTCAATAATGATGTATCCGAATCAGATGAAGATTCTATGAATAATTATGTGTCTGAATCTGATGAAGAAGCTATGAACAAGGATGTGTCAGATGAAGACACCAATAAGATGAATATGTTGAAATCAGATGAAGAAACTGAGAACAAATATACCTCAGAATTGAATGAAGAAAATAAAAAGAATGATGTGTCAGAATCAGATGAAGAAACTGATGAAGCATCTATGAAGACAGCACTATTAAATGATAAAAATGAGGCTACATTCATAAAGAAACACTTCTTGACAGACATGCCTCAAGATTTCTACCAGTTTTGGGATTTTTGTAGGAATATCAAACCAGAAAATCCCAGGGAAGCTCTCAAACCTATAGGGCTTTTCCTGGTTGGCCCATTTGATGTACTTGCTGGCAAGTTTTGGGATGCTGAGCCTGATAGTGATTTTCTGATCCATTGGAGGTATTTCCGAGATCCACCAGAGTTACAGACAGTACTTAAAGGAGATGCAAGTACTGGTTATCATATTGGGTATTTCAGAGATTCTCCAGATGAAAATCCTGTATTCTTAGTAAACAATCAGGCAAATAAAGATGGAATCCTGCATCAGATGGGATCCAATATTTTTGCAGCTGTGAAGTAAGTAAGATGTAACAACTATCCAGAGGATAATTATAATATGATACATTGGGAATATTCATTGACTGTCACCTCGACTGTCACCATTCCTTAGATAATTTGAAGCTGGTAATGCAACTATTTCAAGTTATTTTCCTGTTGAGGTTTGGTGTTCTTGCTATTTCAATAACTCTGGATTGATTCCTAATCCTGTTCAGAATGTACTGAATTTGATTTTTGTAGTTGATTTTATTTATTAAATCATAATTAATGAAACATGATGAAAAATTGTACCCCTTATTGCTTGATAGGCTGAGGTTCTTGAACTGTTTTACATTATTGATAATCCCCAGTACCACATGACTCATATAGAAATTTTCAAAAATTATTTTTTTAGTTTTTATCTTGAGGATTTGAAAAAATCTGGAGATCCATTCAAAAAAATGTACATAGGCAAGATTCAGTCTGCATTGAAGAGTGAAGCAGATAAATTGAAAATTGATTTGTCTAAAAAAACACCCAGTATGGTTGCCAGAGAGAAAAAGATTGTGACCAGAACTTTCAATAAGATTGGACTGGTAGTACCCTATGATAAAAAGTGAGTTTGAATCAATATAATTCAATTGCTAAAAAATATTCTCATTGTTCAGTATGATATTGGTCTGATCTGAATCATATGATTTTTATAACAATATTAATAATGATAATGATGAGTACTTATAGGTATATGGAACATTTAAAAAAATTTACTGATTATTTGAGTGTTTATATTACTTTTGGAAAATCCAATGACATCATAATGTATGTCAATTAGAGTATGTACATGTATACCAAAAGAACTGGATTCCATTTAAAAAAATGTAGTTGAGGGCTCTATAGGAAAAACTGTAAAACTGGCAACGTTGCAAATATTATTTTTAGATCCGGCACAACTGATTTCCCCCGTTTACCAAATTTCATAATTTTATGTCAAGCCGGTGCTGACATATTCGGCCGTTTCGGTTATTTTGGGGAACCCTGTATAAATATATTTATAAACACATATTTTTCATGATTATGTAGTGTTCTCTAATTAACCCTGCTGTTTTATCATTTTCGGAAATTTTGCATTTTATATCATTTTGAGCTGGTTATATGAAACAAAATCAGTGCCACCTTATACATCATAATATAGGATCATATTCTTTGTGGAATTGAATATCAAAAATGAAAACTCATTCTATGAAATCTAGGCAAACCCATTTTTCCATCAATGAATGAATAATAAGATTATTTCATGAAATTTTGTTGGCACATTCTCCTTCATTACAAACTAATCCTAGAATACTGTTCTCATGTATGGGGTTCAGCATCCAAATATATGCTGATGATGTTCTTAGATTCCATCCAGAGAAGAGCCATTTGCCTGGTGGGTGATGCTACAGTCACTCTTTGACCTCATTAGAACACCGTAGAAAAGTCGGCGACCTTTCACTTTTCCATAGATATTTCCATGGGAAATGTTCGTCAGAAATCTCTTCAATAATTTCATTACTAGCAATACTAGTCAGACGAACTCAACCGGCCCAGTGAGCACATCATTTTGTCGTTAACCTTGAGATATGTTGAACAACACTACCAAAACTCGATCGTGGATAGAACCGCAAAACTTTCGAATTATTTGCCATTGGAAGTATTCTCAAGAACTTATAAACTTCAAATGTTAAAAAAAATATACCAACACCTACCTCCTCTCCTTTTCCTTCCCAGGTAGGTACGCACGATGTTCCACGAACATTATAGGAATTTCCTTCCGTGCGCTCCAAGAGAAAAAAAAAGAGAAAAAATTGAAGATCTTACATGAGTGGTTAGCCCCCCATGTGGAAAAGAATTCGGATAATTCCATATTTACAATGACTTTGAATCAAGTGCGTAAAATGAGTGTTTTTTAATGGCACATGAAAGTGTTAAGTTCTCGCCAATCTCTCCTAAAATTCCCTCGGAATGTGCCATGAAAACAGGAATGCAACTACTTTTCGTCCACAGACACTAACTTTTCGTCCGCAACTACTTTTCACCCGCTGTCTGGTTGCCAGCTCTACTGAATTTTCAGTAGAAGTCCTGATAATCTACTGAAGAATATTTTGACACTTATTAATTATTATAATGACCTATATTATTATATCGAAGACTGGAACCTTTGGCACGATGATACACGACACTGTTTCACCACTAACCAAACCAATTTTTAATTTATTTATTTTTTATAATAAAAAATCGGTTTAGTTAGTGGTATAACAGTGTAGTGTACCTATATTATCATTAATCTTCAGTTGATCACATACACTTATAAATTGCATGATATTTCAGTACTCTCTGTTCAAATTATTTTTACAAAATGAGTAATAAATGTACATATATAGGTACGCATCCTACGCATCCTACTACCAGAGCTATAAGTCTGAAATACGTCACAATTCCTAACACATCCTTTACATCAATACAAAGATCACTTCATTATATTGCGCCAAAAATATTCAATATCATACCCCCACAATTTAAAAATAGTCCTTACAAGTATAACAAAAAAAAATTCTGGTTGCTAGATAATAAAATTTCCTACTGATTAGGTCTGCTATGATAGTATTGTATGCATTGCATTGCATTAGATTTCATAATTACATTGTTACTATTTCTTGACCTCTATTGTAAAGTGTTAATTATCATTATTATAAGTGTAGTTGATAATAAAAATCAGTTACTAATTATTAAACGTAGCACACGCACATTCTTATTAGAAAATCGTGTGATACATGTTTATATTGTTGAAAAAAATTACTATATGAAAATAAAAAACTTTTTTTATGATGATGACACATGATATTTTGACGTCATAAGTTTATTTCATGATCCTTTCTTGGAATTCGGATAGCATGAAACAGATCTTGAACATATCCATTGAAATCTACTGAATTTTTGAGAAGATATTCACTGATGGAATAAAAATCGAACTGGCAACTCTAGTCCGCGCGAAGAGTGAGTTGACAACAACTGTCATTTACTGTTGTCAAATTGATCATTCACGAAATCCGATAGATTTCACATGTGAATAGGACCGTGATGTGAATATAAGTGTTTGAGGTCGACGAAAAAATGTAGTATGCACCTCGGCGAAACACTCTGTCATTGTCTCGCCTGATTGCTAGCCTCGGTTTTCAATTTGTAGACTCGACTTTAATAGACAGGGTTTCGTCCTTCGTACATAAATAATTTCACGGTGAAAAAAGTTAACATGTAGGCATCAATGAAGATGCAGAAATGTCAAGTTTTTTTTACAGTTGTACAAAAAACTTGTTTTATCAGGTGAACAATTCCTTCTAATACTGCATCTGAAAGTTAATACATAATCTGATTCTAAGAAATACTATTAGCAAATTATTTTTTTATAGGACTGAACAAGGATATAGAGCATTAGCCTTGAACAACAAAGATTTGAACACCCTATTCACTAAACTGCAAAACTCGAAAACTGAAGAAGAAAAAGAAAAATACCTGTCTGAACTCCAACCAGTCTTAACTTATGCCAGTATAGCGACCGATGAGTGTGATTTTGGAACAGGAATTGAACTTGGATGGAATATCATAAGTCATGGAGTGGAATGTTTGAATTTCTCAGCAAGCAGATTTCTCAAATTGAACTATGAGCTGCTTAAAAGGGAGGCCTTTGGTCAAATTGCTGTAGCCCATATGAAGAATCGAAGGAAGGGAAGCAATTTGAGTATACTTTAATGTTTTACTTATGTGGTTTTTCAACACCAATTGGATTTTTAAATTTCCATCACTTTTTTTGTGGAATGAACTGCTCTGAATATATATGTTTTTTCATTTTATCAACTGAATTATTCTTAAAATATCAACACATCTACCAATTCAATGTTTTTAATGGGTTTTTATAGTTAACTGTGGGAAAAAAAGATATTAAAAAATTCACAATGAACTCATAGGACCTCTCATTCATGTTTCTGAGATACAGGTTGATTTGGAAGGTGTTTCCATTTTGAAAACATTCCCTTTAGTGTTTTTCTTATGTGATTTTTCAACACCAATTGGATTTTTAAATTTTCATCACAATTTTTGTGGAATGTATTGGTCTAATTTGGTATATATATTCATATACACATCTACCAATTCGATGTTTTTCGTGGGTTTTCCATTAATTGTGATAGAAAAAAGTATTAAAAAAATCACTATGAATGCATAGGAGCTCTTGTTTCTGTTTCTGAGAAACAGGTTGATTCAGAAGGTGGTTCTATTTTGAAAATATGCCCTTTCTTGGGCTAGTTTTCGATAAAAAATTCAGGGGCTCCTTTACTTTCCTCCATAATTATGATACAACTTTTAAGTTATCAACAAAATATATGATTCTCATGAATGCAACTCTATTGATATTATTTATGGATGACAAACATGCTCTTCATTAATGGAACTAAATAAACTATTTATTATTTTATCATCATGTTGAAATTGATAATTATAATTAATTTCCAAAATAGTAGGAACCCATATCAACAATTGATTGGTCAATTATATTTGGCCAGCAACATTCAAAATTCATATTGATCAATCAATATTTATTAAGAAATTCGAATACAATTTGGTTTAGCAAAAAAAATAACAAATCCCATCCTAGACGTCAATTATTCCTCCCGATAGTACCCCTCCGTCTGTAGAAGAGTAAATAAGGCACTTGTGTGTCCTGCGGCTTCAACACTTGCTCTTCGGTGATTGTCGTAATGGTGGCGTCATCGAAGCGCAACCAACAGCTATGTTCCATTTGGAAGGCATCGATAAAATAGTGGCCCCTAGTTGCCTTATCGCCGACGTGGTAGACTACGGCAAACAACATATAATATCTTCCTTCGGGCGTTTGTGACTTCGAAGATAACAACCTCGACTCGATTTCTAGGTTGACAGGGAATTCCAACGCCTTGATGATTTTCGTACAGCCGTCTGGCTTGAAATCGAAGAATTTCAGATGCAGAATGAGAATGACTGGCAGCACATCCAACATCAATTGCTGCCACGCCTGTACCACTTCATTTGTGTTAGGAGAAGTCCATTCTTCCAGCTCCTCTCTATTCACAAGTGTCTCCAGAGCCTCTTTGATCGTCTTCACTTTGTCGACATTCAGTTGCAGAGTCAGGAAGGGTTGAATATTCTCCGTGGAAACATCTCCAGCTCGCATGATTTTCGATCTCAACTGGCCGCCAAAAATAGCGCGTATTGGCGTCTTTTCGAAGACTGTTCTTTTTGAAACACTGCAAGATTGGAACATTTTATATTTCACTTTTAGTATTACAATAACGTTGACAGCTGACACCACTAAAACTTCTGCAATTAAGATTTGCTAGGCGATAATATGCTCAAGTGATATTGTTTTGAATTGTGAAAAAGTTATTGTCACTTTCATCTTTCTACAAAAACAATTTTATGAACTTACCCAGCAGAAATTAATAGATGGGCCATCACTTTCACAGCAATGTTACACCAGTGAACTATCATTGTCTTATTATTGGCAACTTTTAATGGTGAATCACAAAAGTTGCCCACTGGCCGACGGGGAGTCGTTAATCTATGGGCCTACTTAACGCCATTATTGGCTAAGCAGTAGTTTCATTTATTGCTGATTCATTGTTGGCTCAGTGATGACTGACTGACGTATTTTCAGTGCGTTCCCAATGGTTTATTCTTACACAAAGACATTTCAGGTGATGTAGAGAAAATATTATTTCACTAATAACAATGATGATAATAATGGTAATTAGTAAGAAACTTCTTTTATTCAGTTATATATCCACATCTGATTTGGCCAATCAGTCAAGAGTTTACGAATTTCGTTTCTGTTGGTTGATATTGTGAAGTCTGGAATGTATGGAAAATGGCCAGAACTCGACAACTCCTCTTCTTTGGTATCTGGAATGAACTATTTGTGAATTTCAAGTAACCTACAAATCACAACTGCATATTATTTAGCCTGCTGCAACAATAGTTAGATGATCCTGGATAGATGGAAACAAAGGCTCGTCAAGTTTGAGGTAGTGGTAGATTGCTTTTAAGACTGAAAATTCATGGTATATTATGGCATTACATATTATCAGGATGGATGTTCTCGAGAAAGAATATCAGTTTACAGAACTAAATTGGTTATTTCAATCTGATGAGATTTTATAATACACTCTCACAACTTTCCATCTATTCACTTGTTCACTTCACATCTTACAATAACAAATGACTCATGCGCAGAAGGATAGAATAAACCAAATGGAAGACCTATGGCAAATACATCAATTGTCCATTGTCAAAATAATGATGCCAATGAAATGCATCTGAGAGGCTACGATGGTCCATTATTGTCATCTCATTGATGACTTTTTGATATTGCGAAGAACCTATATCCTTCATTCATCGTTCAACAAGTAATGTTCTAGTGATCTTTGTGAAAAGGATTATACCCATTGCCCCATTGCCCTAAAAATAGTGTAATCTTGATTCCATAAATGAAAGTGCAAGATAGGTATTATAATATTGAAACAGCAATGAACATTTACTCTTTCATCACCGAAAAATAGTGCCAGTAGTATACCTTCGATAAGCTGCTTAGTGATTCATTCATAATGAAAAAATTTGTTCAATTGGTATTGAGTGTGGCTCATTCAAATCCAAATTTGCATATTTTTCCATCTGAAATATACATGGAACTGCACAAGTGCTGTAACTTCTGAATCATTCATGATCGGATAAGAGTGAGAGAGAGAAAGAGAGAGAGAAAGAGAGAGAAAGAAGGTAATTCTAATTTGGGAAATGTTCGAATAAGATTTCATTTGAAAATCAGGTGATCAGAATATATTTATAAAATCATCAGTATCGGAATTCAATCATATACGTATTAATAATCAATACGGATAATCTCTATCTGTTTCCATAGCGAAACATGAAGCCTATTTTTGAAGACAAATGACTATCCATAAGGAAAAGTTTTGAATCGATCAGACACATACTGCTTTGATTGAAAGGCTAGTAAACGTCATTGTCCACCGAAACGCATGTCTTTGATGACTACTATAATAGCGCATGGCGCATGCGTATCATGCTACCAAATCCTTATGGATATTCATTTGTTTCATATTTTTGGCTTCATCCTGGCACCCGTTATGATCCGTATTGTTTATTAATACGTATATGAATTCAATGAAGATATATCTCAAATAAATTTAATTTTTATGGTTTGAAATATGTTTGTAAAGTCTTTGATTTTTCTTCTACCCAATTATTTTTGAAAACCTAGTATCTTTACCTATCGACCATAAATTATAGAGATGAAAATTTTTCGAGACGGTGACAATTTTGTGCCGATGATCTTATTTCATGGTCTTTAAATCACTTAGTGGGCATGACAGGAAATAATTCTCAATATAAATACCAAATAATTGTTCATTGTTTTATAATTAATCCTTTTATTGAATGTAGGTAGTAGATATATGAAGTCGCCTCCGTAAATTATTTTATTGTGGGAATGAAAAGGAATAATCTTATGTTCAGTGTTAGACCAGAAATAGAATCCTAACGTATGTCAATTCATGTCATTCTGAATGAATTCAATATTATTTTGTGAGGGTAGCAGGAACTTTCCAAATGGCATGGATATAACCAACCAAAATCAACTATCAAATAGAAAATATAAAGTTACGCAGTTCGGGATTTTTTTGTGACAAAAAATGGAGTATGTTGTAGGTTACACAGAATTTTTCCTCATTGAAGTTGATTTTTTTCTGTAGATACAATCGAACCTTATTGCCATTTTTTGACTTGTGAAGAAAAACCAATTTTATCCAGTTTATTTACTAATATGCCGTAAATCTAGTCTGTCGAATGCTTTAGGAAAATCTATACAGATTTAGTCCATTTGAAATAGATTTTCTTGATCCTCCGCCAAATTCGTACTGATATGAAATAAGTTTGATGTTGAGCTACTGTTCGTAAAATTATGTTGGTAAATAGATCGGCTTTCCTCAAGTTGAAAGTAGCTTTTTTTGCAGAAGGATTTCAGATACCTTGCAGAAAGTACAGATGTACAGGGTATGTAACGAGCTTACACTAGTCGGGAGAAATCCATGAAAATGTGCATGCTTATATTTCAGAATACGCTCTCATTTGAAATATTTTCGACAATGCAGTGTTGCCGCTTCTACTAGAAAGTGGTAGCAACATTGATATTTCAAATGGAAAACCCTGTATTCTATCGCATTTTTAGATTCTTCCTGAAGAACTGATTTCATCGATATATATCACACTTGCGGTCTATCCAAAAAGATTTCAGAGATATAGGGTGTTCAAAATCGAGATTTTCCAACTTTAGGATTTTTTTTTCTGTCCAAAATATTCAATATCGATGAACACGGCTCACATGTCCCTATCTCAACTTCTGATTCACTATTTACAGATATTTAATCGGAACTGATACAGGGTGGTTCAAGATTCAGAATTCTGATCACCCATCAGTATCTGTTCCGATTTTAAATATCAGTAAATTGTAAATCGAAAGTTGAGATAGGGACATGTGAGCCGTTTTGGTCGATAATAAATAGTTCAGAGACAAACAAATCCTAATGTTGAAAAATCTTGATTTTGAACACCTTGTATTAATAATATAATAAAATCATTTCTGATAGACCCCAAGTATGATGTATCGATAAAATCAGCTCTTCAGGGAGAATCTGAAAATGCAATAAAATTCAGGGTATTCTATTTGAGATAACAAAGTTGGTGCTACTTTTTGATAAAGGCGGCAACACTGCATTGCTGAAGATATTTGAAAGAAGAGAGCGTATTCTAAAATATAGCTGACTGATTCTCGATATAGAGATAGTGTACGCTCATCGTGACATACCATGCATGTATTAATAGGTCTGAATGTTATGACATGTTATCGTTTTTTTTTAATTCTTTTTTTGGTCCCATCACAGAATCCAACGCCGCAAAAATCTAAACTTGTGCGGGGTTAGGTGGAGTTATTACCATCCGTCCTAATTTCCCTGGACATGTCCGGGGATCTAAGATTCTCTTGACAGCATATTACGAATTTTTCAATTCGCATCTTAGGTATGGTATTGTTTTGTGGGGAAACTCCTCATCTTCTGATAGAGTTTTCAAGCTTCAAAAGAAGCAGTTAGGATAATTGGTAATGCAGAGATTATATAGACACATGTCGTCCTATATTAAAAAATTTAGGAATAATACCCCTTCCTACTTTATATATTTACCATTGCCTCCTTGAAATCCATGAAAATAAGAATGAATTCGATAGAAATGCTCATTTCCATGATTACAGTACTCGCAATGCTAAACTAATCAGATCCTCAAGATATAGACTACATAAATCTGCATCTAACTCTCCGACCACGAAATTGTATAATATCTTACCACAAACAGTGAAAAATCTTACAGGTCGAAAATTCAAACGATACATTGAAAATGAACTTTTAGCCAAATGTTACTATAATGATATTAAGTATATAACTAGCCCACCTGCTGCAATTGATCTTAATGTAGAATGAACCGTATTCTCTATGTCTTGGCCCTATTTTACATCTATATGTTATAGTATTTTATATCTATATATTAGTGTTTTTATGTCTTTTTTTATAAAAATTTATTTACAATTTTTTTTATTAGATTCATACATTATTGTATTGTATTGATGTATTGACTTGCTACAAATGTATGTATTTTCATAACGTAGTCAAATAAACGCTATCTATCTACCTATCTAAAGGTGC
Organism: Phaedon cochleariae; assembly: GCA_918026855.4. Taxonomy (NCBI): domain Eukaryota; kingdom Metazoa; phylum Arthropoda; class Insecta; order Coleoptera; family Chrysomelidae; genus Phaedon; species Phaedon cochleariae. The sequence continues at coordinate 14,293,544 of OU896709.1, read as the reverse complement.
GTCCGGGGACGTCCGGGCAGGTTTGAAAAATGGTCCGGATTTTTCGTCAGCTCCCACCACTGACAACCTACTATCAGTGTGCTCAAAAATTGAATATTTATAGAGATTTGGTATTATTTATGTGACTTACCTAGTTTTGTTTCAAACTGTTTGAATTTTTATGCATATTTTTGAGCATATATTTTTGGAATTACAAATAATGATTGAGTTTTCAAAATTCCCACTGTCCAGATTTTGTCCCGATTCTCAACTATCCTTGTCCTGGCTATCATTATTTTGAAGCATAAAATATACCAACCCAGTACCATGTACTACTACTACTACTATGTTTATTCATTGCATTTAAATGAGGTAAATAAGTAAGTATTATTGTACTTCGTTAGTATGTATGTATATGTGTACATACCAACTGGCCATTTACCTTACGAGAGGTCCTTCAGCTCATGTGTGTTCGGTGTAGGCTTTGTTACTTACTCCATACGCCACCTTAGGAGCAGCACTGTTTTTTGGGACGCAACAGCGAATCGTGCGGAACCAACTCCGGCCGAGACGTGAATTAGGACTTGTAACTCGTTTTAGAAATGTTCTGCTCTGCCAGGAATCGAACCTAGCAAACTTTCAGCGTTCTTATTGCTAGTCGTGCGCACAACCACTGCGCTGTTCTGCCGTTTTGCATTTATGTATCATTATGAAATTCATCAAATTCGGACATAAAAAAATAGGCTGACTATAACTCGGAAAAATGGATGTTCTTCCTTGTTCATCGTTTGTATATATCTCTGTCATTTCAATAAAGGTGTAGTAGGTCCGTTAGAATATAAGTTCGATTTGTCACCAAGTGACAGCGGAGGACCGGGGTTCGAATCCCGTGGAGGACGCCTTTTTTTCAAATTGAATGTATCGGCAGACATGTAGATAGATAGATAGATTGAGCTTTATTTGACCACGATAATTTACAGATAACATTTGTAGCAAGTCCTAGGTTCCAGAGAATTAATGTTAAAATATTGAGAATAAATATACAAAAGCAGATGTTTAAGAATCATTGCAAAAATCACATTCACAAGACAATTAACACAATTGCATAGGTTCAGACTAACAGATACGACAAATATATATAAATTAATATACACATTCAGGGAGGAAAAAAAACATCACATGAATGTTATTTTGAATTCAAAAATTGTTAGGGGTGAGTATCATCGAGTCAAGATTTGAATTGATAAATTCTTCAATAGAGTAAAAACAGTGAGCCAACAGATAATTTTTTATGCATATTTTGAACTGGTTGAATCTCAATGTTTTATTTGCGCTGGTAGTTTGTTGAATAAGTATATTTGCAAGGAGTTTTGCTGAGAGACTGATAGTGTATTTGAGAGGTCTGAGTTCATTTGAAGCCCTAGTAGGATAACTGTAGATTCCAGCATTTGTTACAAGCTTTCCTATAGTAGGGTAAACCTCTAATAGAGTTTGATAGATAATGATACAGGGAATTGTCATAATTCAATATTTTTTAATAAGGGCTGGCAATGCGCACTGTAGTCGGCACCATATAGGATTCTGAGTGCCTTCTTTTGTGTTTTAAAGACTTTCAATGAGTGTGTTGAATTACCCCACAGGAGTGTGCCATAATCGAGGTGCAAATGAAACAGTGAATGATATGTACTCAATAACATTTGACGACGAATTTATTAAAGTTGTCTTAAGAGAAATAGTTGGGTGGAGAGCTTTCTGCATAATTGATCTGCATGAGCAGCCCATTTCAACCTATCTAGAACTATGTCAAGTAGACTGACTTGGTTACCAGAAGTCAAGTTATTGTTAGAGGAGACAATTTTTTCCTGGGTTTTATCTTGGTTTAGTTTTTGGTGGTTTGAAGTAAACCAAGAGTGAGCCCTATTTTCGGCTTGGAGAGCAAGATCATTAGGAGTAGTTGGGATTGAGTGTGATTCAATGAGAGTTGTGTCATCGGCAAAGCAGATACAACCAGTAGGGGACATAAAATGAAAGATATCATGAAGATAAGATGCAATCAATTTGAAGACCTTCGATAGGTCGCACATAGTGAGTTCAGTATGTTTCCCACTCTCAAGGCCTTCGACTATGTTAGAAACAATTTTGCGTACGGCCTGAATTGTAGAGCAATTAGTCCGAAAACCAAATTGACCGTCATGATGAGTGTTGTGCTTTTTAAAAAAATAATTAGACGTTCCTTCAGAATTATTTTGAAGATTTTTCCGATGATTCGAATTATTAAAATTGGTCTATAACTTGTAGTTAAGTCGGAGCCGCCTTTTTCAAAAATTGGTAGAACTTTTGTGATTTTAAGATTTTCTGGAAATATTCCTTGCAGAAAACATGTACTGGCCCTGATGACGGCCAAAGTCTCCTATTGGAACTGGCTATCAATGTCCACAGGAATTTTGCTGTTCTGGCCAATTCTGGCCAGCATAAGGCCGACCAAAATTGTTTGCTGGGTTGTATCTTCTCTTAAAAAAAGATATAGACGTGAAACAAAAACGATGGTGTAAAGATGGGATCACACTTCAATCAAAATTATGATAAAGTTGAGTTAAACCACTCACTTTTGCCACAGATCGTTGAGAAGTCATGAACAGGGCGTTAAGAAGTTTTTTATGGCCGTTTTTCTGCTCTGGTGAGTGTATTATTATTATAATATCCTCTATAACCAGTCGAATATAGAGTATGAAATACAAAAAATAAGAGCATTGAATATTGAATGCAATGAATTGAAGAGAAATTCGTTCTCCATTGTGATTCGTCCGTGGCATCGCCGTATTTGGGCGTAGACCCGTCTAGGTCAAGCAAGCTGTCGTGTGGTGTGGTGTGACTCATGAGTCTATCGCCATCCTACCTCTTTTTTTTCGCCCACCATAACTAATTGTCCCGACTTGACCCAGATGGAACCAGAAACCAGCAGAAACCCAGATCGATTGAAATCAATAAGAGAGTGCCACTTTTGCCAGAGTTGCCAGTTGGCTTTGAGTTTGGAGTTGATAATATAGGGTGTGAAATGAAATGAAAACTGAGCAAGTTATGACAAAAGTTTATACGCACTTTTTCCATTAAATATATCAAGGAATCACCCCCAAATTTTGTCTGCAATAATCCATAAATTAACTCTTTGCACGAACAAATTTGATGATGAAATCACGTATGTTATAATGATGGAATTCTAGAATTGAAAATGATATTTCTTTCATCATATTCCATGGACGTAACGTCCATGTCTTATTCACTTGAAACTTTCGTATACCCATATTAATCATAGTTTTAACTAAGTACTCCTCTTTTTCATTGTGATTGTGTCAGATAATCTGATGTTGATTTATTCGACATTACATGATATACAGTGCGTGACCTATTATAGTTTATGAGTCATCCTGTAAAATCTACTTTTGAAATGTGCGATTTAAATCTGTTTGTTTTCTTAATGAAAAACCTGCTTTGAATTGCATTGAAGTACGCAGGTACCTTCCTAATATTTCATTTGACAGTCCTGTGGTAGCTACCCCTCACTTTTTATTTTCAAACGACATCCCCTGTATATTGTCTATTTATTTATTAATAACAACAAAATCATTAACATTTTGTGAGTTCTTTACTTAAATGAAAAACTGCCTTCGTCCATGTTTTTAAAAAGTTCACAAAATAGAAGAAGATAATTTTTTGTCCCAATAAAACGATGCTTTTTATGTCAAAAAATTAATGACAATAATTCCATTTTGCTGAGTAAAACATCAATCATTTACAAACGCTACCTAGTGTAATCAATCTACTTCGATTACCTGAAGTTTTTAAAAACATGGGCAGAGGTAAAAAAAGTTACAAAAAATAAATGTTCTAGATAAAAAAATACCAAGTATGTGCTATTATTGTATTCCAAATAGAATAATATGCAATTTTTAATCGAAATTAATATATACAAGGGGGTGCGATTTGAAAATAAGAAGTGAAGGTTAGCTACCACAGAGGGCTGTCAAATAAGTAGTTATTTTTTAATTAACTTGTCAAATAAGCGAGATAACGATACGACAACTTGGGACACCCGGTATAGAGTTGAAAATATACAGGCTGTTTCATTTTGCGATTCCCATCCATCTGTTCTTTTAAGGAGTGCCAAAATATAGTACAGATGAAACCCTACAACTTTCATATTCGAAGTTTTTTTCACCTCGTATCGTTAAAGTTGTAGGTAGGGGTAAAAATAAAATATAAGAAGAAACCCTGTACATAATAGAATTTTATGCAACGATCTTGTAATGATAGCTATCAAAACACGAGCACGTGGTCAGTTATGAATTCGAGCCGAGGGCGAGTGTTGTCAATTGTGTACTTTTGGCGCGTTTTGGTGGTTCAAGATTCAGAATTCTGATCACCCTGTATTTGTTCCAATTGAATGTCAGTAGATAGCAAATCAAAATAATGATGAAATAATGAATAGTTTCGACACAAAAAAATCCTGAAGTTGAAAAAATCTCGATTTTGAACCCCCTATATCTCTGTAATCATTTCCGCTGGACAAGTGTGATGCATTGATGAAAGCAGCTCTCCAGGGAGAATATAAAAATGCAATGACATACAGGGTGCTCCATTTGAAAATCGAGAGTTGATGCCCGATACGCTTCAAGATTTCAACTTTGAATTTGATAATTGCAGAAAAATGTGTCCTCCGCCAAATTGAAATCGACCTGTCCGAGCGATTTTCAATTTTTTTAACGACATCGGAGATTAGGGGAGTGACAAGTTGTAGCTGGGACACACTGTATAAGCAGACAAATAGGTGAGTAGAAAAAATGAGAATCCAGGCATTTTCTCTTTTCTTCAGACCAATGATAATTCGATTCCTGTTATAATTTCCATAGTTTACTGCTCGAAATAACCCTACTGAGCAACAGCAAATTCGGATTCTATTGAAAATAGGAAAGTGTCCAAATTTTTTCGATTGGAATTGAGTTGCATCTTCTCAATCTGAAATTATTTCACATCTGATATTCACAAAAACATTTTGTTCGATAAATTATAAATTCATTTCGTTGTGTTAGTTCACTTCATGGAACATGAAATTAATTATGTGATTGATTTCGTTCGACTAACGGTCCAAATGCTCCACCTGTCATTTACAATCCTCTATTGGATAGGTAGAAAGACATTTTGTCGTAGGCGCTCTACAAGAATAATTAGCGATCAAATGAAAAAAAAAATCTCGAACTTTTCATACATGGTCAGGACATGCAACAAGTTTGCCTTTGATATCGGTGACGTAACGTTGGCTTGGTGGTGGGGATCGGCAGGATCGCAGGATTACCGTAGATTATTGAATTGTACAGTTTACGAAAAGCGTTTGTGCAGTGTTCTTTTGTGCAGTGTTCGCGCTATCTCCTACTAGTTTTTACGAATTTCCTTTTAATAACTAACGTAAGTCTAGTATATTCACTTAGCTGTACTTAATTATCTATTTTTTCGTTGACCTCTTCATACAATCACATTTTACGTTTTAATTTTCAAAGGCAAGTGCTTTTCGTCCGCAAAAACTTTTCGTCCTCTGCAGGGTTGCCAGTTCTACTGAATTTTCAGTAAATCTCCTGATTTGCATATTTTGATCTGCTGATCTACTGAAACATTCAATAAACAACTGAACAATATTTCGACACTTATTTATGATTATAATTACCTATATTATTATTTGTTAATCACATATATATCGGCACGCTCTGTTTCCAAAAAATACGATGCTTTATCTGATTCAGATCAAATTCTTTCATTATATACCGTTTTTATGACGGTTTGTTTCTTACGTTTGATTTTCAATTTGTTTTGTATTTTCGTTGTTCATTTTTACTATTCGTTACTGTTTTTTATATACTCAATTCTTATCAGTACCTACCTATGTAAATATCTGTATTTTGTGATATTTGTGAGTATTTTCAAATTGAGAATTAGGAATATGATCATTTTTTCATGAGAATGTTAGTTGTTCGTTTCTATTGTGTTTGAAATCGGTTACTTTTCTGTTCACTTACTGTATATAATGTTTTGACTTCATTGGTCTATTTCATTATCATTTCTTGGAAGTTAGAATGAAATAAAAATCGAACCGGCAAACCTAGTCCGCGCGGAGTGTGAGTGGACGTCAACTGTCATTTGCTGCTGTCAAATTAATTATTGATCTGGAAATAAGTGTTTGGGGTCGACGAAAAAATTTGATATGCCCTCGGCGAAATACTGTCTATTTCGAGGTCTATTGTCAATTTGCAGACTCGACTATAAAAGACAGTTTTTCGTCCTTGGTACATAAATAACTATTTAGAAACGATATTCAGAAACGATAAGCCCAGCATATAAAACGGTGCAATTTCACTAATTTTGAAGACTTCCCTATCCAATTCTTCAACTTTTATACCAAAGCCAGGAGTTTTCAGATTTATCAGGATAGTTTATTGGCTTAGAGAAAGAGCAGTAAAACATACAAAAAACATGTCAAATTCTGATCGGTTTATCACCTAGGCCGGATTTTTAATCGGTTACGCCGGAGGGTGATTTTTAAGATGCCTCCTCCTATAGTAGCATTCCATGCGAGTTAAACACTATACTTTTTCTACGGCTAGTACCGAAAATTTCGATTTCTGACATTTCATGGTAGATGAGTGGAATAATACATTTTTATCTGCATTGTGCATTACAACCTGATGAATTTCACGTGAGAGAATTCTTTGGGAATTGTGCCAATGAACTCCGTCAATAATGATATGTTAATCTGGTTTTACTGGACCTTTTCCAAATTGGAATCCATAATGAAATTACAGGAATGATAATACTTTGGATATTTGACCTATGCTAGTTATTGTTCTTAATGTGTATTGCTGAGGTACACTTCATAATAAATAAATTCATGTGGTCTACTGACTTTGTGCGATTGTATCGAGGTTTCTATCGTTTTTCTCAATAAAAGGAAAAAACCAAATAACACCAAGTCGGTCGACCACAAAAATTATATTACACAAAATGTATTGTGATTAGTTTCGGCTCAAAAAGCCATCTTCAGACAGATTAGTACACAGTACATATAAGGCCATGTGGAAATCACATTATAAAATAAAAATAGAATTAAGGAGCCGTGGTCATTCGGCAAAAAAAACAGTCCGGTAAAGAGATACTTGTATTTCGAACCGACTAAACAGCCAAAAGAACCCAACTATCATCAGGTTCAACATTGGCACAAACTTGGGAAAATTGTATTAAGTTAATTCACTTAAAGGAGTTTCATCTTCAAAAAAAAATTTTGAATACCAAAATGGAATAGGTATGAAGGGGAATGCGAAGCAATTCCCAACAACATAATTCGGAAAACAGGGTGTTTACCGTTATGTCCCTTATGAGAGCGTTAAAAATTGATTGAGCAAACAGCCAAAAAGTGTTTAAATCTAAACTAAAAGGTTAGAAACACGGAAAATCTCACGTCAACCATATGACAAATATGACAAGACAGTGACCTGAGTGAAAGTGCCGACTCACAATAACTTTGAAAATAAATGTACATCTCTTGTTAAAACAGACTACCCTCTAGGTATACATATAAGCAAAAAAATAACGGAGTGTTGTTCTGTGCTAATTATTAGAAATTCCTGTCTGAAACACCTATATATAATTACATCTACATACTTATATGGAGTTGATGGTAATTTCAGCGCTTTAGTGGTCATAATAATTTTACTTCCTTGTATGGAGTTCAATAGCAAATATTATTAAAACCATATTGAATTTATCTGAAAGTGTGTCATTAACCAGATAGGTGTTTTGTCATGCCTAAAAATAAAAAACAGGTCGAAGTGATAGGTACCACACAGGATGTTTGGCACCTCGTTATTTGAAACGAAATATCGCACACATTTCTCTACCGAGGTGAAAAATAAATACCTTATCGATGATGAAATACATGCAAGTTAATTTGTGTTATTCTGATATTTCAAGGTAAACTTACATCACCGATGGTGTATCATACGTGATTCTGAACATTTTGTGTAATAGGTACCTATCTCCTTAATTTACTCGTATGATATCTATAACAAATAGAGGGCATAGATTGAGAAGACCAAAACATATTATTCTATGGTCCTTTTACACCATTCAAATCCAAAGAAATTGAAAACATCAGTTACCATTTTCTATAAGTATTTTGTCTCATTTTATTTGATTATTTGGGATTTTCTTTCCTCGTTTCTACAAAATAAAAATATGAGTATTATTCCAATATGATTATGTGTAGTAACTGTAGTAGGACAAATCAGATGATTTGCCCCAGAATGTTACTGCGTTTAACCGTTGATTGGTATATTACGTAAGCGTATTATATCAATCAACGGTTTAACACATTTTTTTTATCAGGGAGCCCAAAAAAAGAGTCCAATAGCTTGTCAGTGTTCCTTTGTTTGCAAAAAAAGTTTGAAGAAAATAATTGATCTCAATTCTAACTCAAACAAAACCGAAGAATGAAGAACAATCATCAAAAAATTGTATTTATAGTATACCTTGTGTTTGTGGAGAGTATTATATATACAGGTGAAACTAAACTAAAATGGACAACATATGGCAGAGTGGAATACTATTAAAATCATAGGAAATATAGATAACAACCAAAACAGAAAAATCAAGGAATCAGCTTGCCTTCTTCTGAACGGAGACAATAGCATTGCTTCCTGTTCAGTTGATATAGATAGAACATGGTATTCACTACTGAAAACTGAACATGAAAATGGTAGATTCAAGATCAATTTATGAAAACATCCTGTAAATCATTTGTATACTAACATCATCACTCATCCATATGCCAACATCAGTATGACACTGAGAAGTGTCAAGCTATCAGAACATAATCCTCGAAGAAAGATATTTTGCATTTTTATGTTGTGAACGGGAGCAGGTTCGTTCCCGAAACTTCCAAAGATATAAGTAAAAATTCGATATTTTTTCAATATATCTATATTTCTTCTCTTCAAACTTTTTTCCAAACAAAGTGTAACTGACAAGCTATTGGATTTTTTTTCAGGCTCCCTGATAGAAAAAATCGTTAAACGCAGTGACATTTTGGGGCAAATCATCTGATTTGTTCTACTACACATATATTGAAATAATACTCATATTTTCATTTTGTAGAAACGAGGAGAAAATCCCAAATAATCAAATAAAATGAATGTAACACCTCCTCGATTAACCTACAGACAGTATTTATATTTTCTTAATTCAAAATATTTATTTATTTTAAAAACATTTACTCGATATGATATACAATAAGGTGACAGTTTAGGGAATATCATATTTGATGAAGGTGATTTTGAAATATCTGACTGTTCCGCACGGAAATTTGTACAGATAATTATGTCGTCCAAATTTTATGTTGATCTCTATGTGTATTCTTCAATGGTTCTATTCGATAGTATATCTTGAGTTTTCTTTCTCTCAATGTTTGAATTGAGTATATGTATTAATCTCATTGTCACTCATTATATATTATACAGGATGATTCAAAGTATGAATGTTTAGCCTAACATGCCTTGTAAAAAAAAGGAACAAACATAATTTTAAATTTCTCCATAACTATGGTCGTATATTTATTTTGAAATTATGTTTGTTGTTGGCGTTGTTGGTAATTGTCTTTTTTCCACTGTCACTTTGCTAACTTTATAATTAGTAATAATAAAAATGTAATAAATGAAACACAAATCTCTTCAAGAGCGAATAACGCAACAAGAGTACATTTTTTCATGTGAAATTGAACCGACTTTCAGATTTTTGACAATGGACAAAGAAGATATGATATAATTCACCGAAAAGTAACAGAGTGCCGTACATGAGCAATCACAGAATGAATCAAAAATTCCTATTTCTCATATAACAGAAAACCTGAAACTACAAAGTTTTATGTTCATGCTGTTGAAACTTTAATTTTTAAATAAAATCTTACCTTCGAACACCCTGTATCTCCTGAACCAGCAATAACATTCTTATCAGGCAACTCACAAAGTTATTGAAAAATTTTATAATGAAATCTTACCTTTGAACACCCTGTATATCCTAAACCAGCAACATTCTTATTAGGCAGATATCTTTAATTATGTCAGGCTATTACTTATTATTTTGGTGTTCACTATCTACAGTTCAAAGATTTTCCATTCTTAATGGATCAACCTGTATAATAACAGGTTCAATGTATTGATTTCCATTATAATGTTCACGGAATTCTTGTATAGATATCATGACATCACTGGATCGTTATAAAGTCATTACAATAAAGAATAACTGGTTTATAAACAGTTTTTATATACGTGCTCATGAAATGAATAATTACCTATATATACCTAATGCCTATATGTACCATCCAACACATTGTACCTATACAGGGTGATTCAAAAGAAATCGGCATCCTTTCAGAGGCGTATTACTTGCATGGAAATAAGGCAAAAAGTTCCTATTGATAATGGTCCGAAAATGCAAGGGAGCTATATGCCCCTTCGAGAAGGACACCTCAAAGACGATTTTATCTTTATAACCTTAAAGTCTCTCACAATAAATTTTCGAAAATTGGTATAATGTATAAAAATTTCATGGTAAATAAGACTCTGAATCAAAAATTCCAAAATTCTATTCAGGGGTGTCACATGCGGGGGATTGTAAGTGTAAAAACATCCCTTCTTCTTTTGATTTTATATCACGAATTATACTTTCTGAATTGCATTTCACTAATTTGAATTACAATTGAAATAGGTGTAGTCAGCTGTCACAGCTGACGTTTTGCTGCTACCTGAAGCTGACACCTCCTAGAATATCTTCAGCAGCTATAATAATATGTACACCCTTTGATCGGTCAGAACTTTCAGGGGAACAGATATATATATTTCAATCTAGAACCTTTCCATATTTATTTTTCGAAAAATTATGGACCATGGAAAGTGCAGATGGGGAATACTTACATGTTCTTATTGCAGTAATGCATGGTATATCCTCCACTTGATACTTCAATTTTTGTCATTCTAGTACCTATTCAAAAATATGCTGATTTCTGCGTTTCCCAAAAGCTAGATCTATATTTCGCCGTTTCTCTTTCTTAGGAGATGTTCTTGACTTCAGAGGTGGTATACTTCATAAATATCCAATAGGTTGTAGAAAAACAAGAAAACTTTTGGAATAATTGTTAATTAATTGAAATCTCTATAAACAAACGAGAACATTAAAGCTGTTGCAGAAAGTTATTTGGTGATGCATATTTTTTTATAACATGTTTGGGTTATCTTAATGAGGGTCGAGGACTTCTAAATCCAGTGGTGATGTATTTTTTTCACAAGCGAATATGTGCTAGCACAAACTTTTGAAAAGTGTTTCTGCTGGAAAATGTGAAGTTCTCACGTTCGGCATTGAGGCGAAGTTTCAAAGTTCTACACAAGAAATACCAGAGGTATAGATAATTCCAGAATAATAATTTTACTATTCATATCATCTAGATTTTCTATACAGGAAAAGCTAACTTCACTTGGAAACCTTGAGCGTGGGATATGCGAGAAGTTATGTGATCAAAATACGATCACAAATACATGTTTGTTTTGATCTAGTATAATAAAAGGCTATGTTCGTCGTTTACCTTCGAGTTAGAATTTTGATTGACTCGATATAAGTAGGTATGCGAACATTTGCATCTGATTAATGCAATATTCACTTGTAAATTGGCACTTGAAGGCAACACTTTGTAATCCATTACATGTTTATACAGGGTGACAGTATCAATATTTCAAGATACCTACCTTCATATTTGAAAATTTCGCCCTGCTAGACATGGACTTAATTCAGGATTTGCCACCCTTCCAAGAATTTCAAATGGGAATATGGGTCGAGTGATAACTCTTTCGTAAAGTATTTCCACCCCGGGGATAACTCTATGTTTTTGTATATATCGCTCGATTTGTTTTCAAGATATTTATAGCGAAAGTTTCTTCCATTTTTACCACGGTTTAATTAGCTTGGTAGGTATATAGCAACCTCCTACCTCCTCAATAATTTGAATAGGAAATGAGGGTCATGTTATACATTATTGCGAAGGTAATTTGATTCTGACAATAGCAGTATAAGGTTTTTTGAATTCTACCAAGGCGTTCTCGAGATATTCGAGTTCAACTGTTATAGGTTGTTGAATGGTCATTAAATCAATGAAGGGAATGGATTATCAAATAGATATCCACCACAAATTATCAAAATGACCTCCATTGACCTCCAGGTAATGGTTAAGTCTATGTTCAAATTTCTCTTGCCATTCGAAGATGTTCATTTTGTTATTTCATAGCATTCAATCCTTATTCTCCTTTCCAAATCTTTCAGGCCAGTATAGGTTTCCTATTATGGATGGAGGATTTCAAATTTTTAAAGAGAAATAAATCATTGGTTACCAAGTCTGGCGAGCATGCTGGCCCCAAAGGGAAAAGTAATTGTGTGCCAAGTCTGGCGAGCGTGCTGGATATTTTATTGGGTACTCCATTAATTCGGAAACTTTTGGGATTCTCTGGCCAATAATATTCATTTTCAACAAGATAGTGCGCCACCTCATTCCGTATGACAGATAAGAGAATGACTACCCTAAAATTTCTCGAACAAAGGGATAATTCGTATATAGAGCTACAATGAAATTACCACCATGCCCACCAGATATGGCACCCAATGCTTTGTTTCTTTGGGATCATTTGAAATTCGTTATTTATGAAACGGAATCTACTGATCTGGATGATTTGGAAAGAATGCCTGGCAATAACTAGAGGAACATACGAAGGCCTGGAAGGACACATAAAATAAAAAAAATAAAAACTTTCCAAAATTCCGATATATAAGTCGGAATTTTGATGTAAAATTCCGAGTTATAACTCGGAATTTCGAAATTCCGAGTTATAACTCAGAATTTTGAAGAGTTTTTATTTTTTTTATTTTATGTGTCCCTTCCAGGCCTTCGTAGTAACATGTTCAAATGTGGATGAATAATTGATAAATAGACTCTACCACTGATGTATGGGAGTCAATGGAGGTCATTTTGAACATTTGTTCTGGATAACCATTCAATTGCTTTTGGGTGTATGATAAATTGACATTCATCATACAGGGCGTGGAAAAAAATTCTGAATTGAGACTCTATCACGAATCTGCGATTAGAGGTCTATAAAATTCACAAGTTTCCATTGTTCAAGTTTGAACCCCCTGATTGGGTATTAAAGTGTTGAAAAGGAATATTCTCAGATAAATTATGAACATACAAAAATGGATATATATTTATATGAAGCAATACATTGAGAATTCGCTTTCTCTATGTGATGAAAATATCTACTCTTTTTTAGTTCATTCAATAGAAAACAACTACTTTTCTGACACACACGATAAGAGTTTGAAAATAAAATATAAAAACTTCTGAAATTGAGAATTTGCATTTTTCTTCAGACAAAATAAATATGTATATGCACACATCATTCTGAATATTCAACAGAAAACAACTACTTTCCTGGCTATTTGCCACGTCGAACATTAAATTATATCTGATGAACATTCAAAAGGAGAACATGAAAAATAAAAAATAAAATCCTCCGAAATTGAGAATTGACATTCACCTTCAAATCGGATGAATAATATGATGTATGATGATGTAGAAATATAACTTACCAATATATTCAGCATTGAAATGGAAATTGGAATGTATAGGAGAAGTAGTATATATTATACTGCCTGTATACTGGTGGAGCATCCACCAAGATTTCAAATGTTCCGTCACCAAAATTTCAAATGTATGTTCTCCTTCCTACGAATAACTTTTTACAATGCTTTTTACAACCAGTAACGCCGTGTCTTACACCAAGTACTCGTATGAATAAGGTTACATTCAGAGAGACGAGTGATTTTGTCCCACTTCAAAACTTTACTTAAATTGAAGCTTCGCACACTTACTTATATGCATGTAAGTTTGTTTGTTGGGCATTCACGTCAAGACTGCTCAACTGATTGTAATGAAATTTTGTACATCTACATATTCTCAGATGTATCAGAAGGGACATATTAATATTGAAAAAAAAATACGACGGATAAAAAAATTATTTTGGCAGACATATGGTTCATGATTGTTAGACACAAAATATTCAACAATACGTCTCTTGGAACTCGTATAAATATCGGATTATTTAGATGATGAAATGGATTTGACAAATATCTATCCTATTATCAGGTGGGCATTTTGAATGCGCAAATTCATTATTGCATGGGAGATATCCTTCAGAGATTTTTTGCTATTGAGTGACTTGAATTGACATTCGTTTCCATATCGGATGAATAATATGGTGTATAATGATATAAAAATATAACTTACTCAACTTCAAAAGATTTTATTCTCAAATTCGTATTGTGTGTGTTCAATACCATATATAGCCAGGAAAGTACTTAGTTGTTTTCTGTTGAATATACCAATAAATAATTAATATTCGTTTTATCAGATGTATCTTTTTTTTTCATGTTGAAAATATGAAACTTGAAAAAACAATGGAGTACAAATAGTACAATAATTTCTCACATGAATATCAATCAGGTAACTCTCTAGGAAGCCACTGGGATGATTACTGTGAATCTAGTTTCGGCGAAGAAATATTCATTTTCATAATACGAACAAATCTGCTAAGTTCAACCAAAATCAGTTGAGGAGTTTTTGGGGTATGAATGAAGAACTATTTTTTCATCAACACCTTTGTATCTCGAAAACGAAGGATAAAAACATGAAAGTTTATATGATCTTTTCAAGATTGCTTTCGCCCATTAAATTTTTCCGCCTACAATCTGAAACACCCTCTATAATGATTGAAGCTTCATCATGATTCTAGCTGATTCGAGTTCCCGATATTTTCCCAAGCCATTCGGTGTTGAACATGACCCATTTTGTGAAATTTCTGTAAAGCCACATCACAGTAACTTTTGTCCAATTTCAACATCGTATCCAATTCAAAGACGTATTGATGTGATGAGAATTAACACGGCATTTTGTCTATGTGCCAGGCACCAGTGGATTGTGGATTGATTTTCTATAGGAATTTCCATTTCAACTTGCGAAACTATCGCGAAACGTCTAAGGCCATACAAAATATCTCAGCGAATATATCGATTGATGAGCTGAAGTTTCGGCCAGGAATAGTCGATACTTCTGAAGGTTTGTTATTTACAGGGCGAAAATGTGAATGTTCAAAAAATGTTCACAATCTGATACGTCACCACGACGTTCGAGTAAATCCCTATTTAGCCTCTTTGCCTTCCCCTACTATAAGAGGTGAAAACACTGTGACCTGAAAAATCTATTCTTCAGAAATTTCAGGATATGAGGTGGTTCCAGGTAGGGTAGCTCCTCCTCCTCCAGTCCTCTATTATGTGTGCTATTAGGTTACTTGCCCTTGGGTTCTGTTGGGTGACGAGGGCGTTCAGGAATCTGGGACTGAGGGTAGAGTGTTTTCATTTCTGAACGCTTTGGTGTCTGAAATCCAGTGAACGAACTCCTGACCTAACCCGCCAAATAAACATGATTATGAAAAAAATGTGTACTCAACTACTCAAGTATCCAAAACATAGATGTATTTTATAGCATGCATGGCTGAATAGGAAACAAGTAGTTTTAGCTTATACCGGAAACTTAGGAACCAACGAAAAAATCTTTTCTGGAATCACAGAAAACAACATAACAAGATACATTTTGTTTGTGAGTGAAGACAGTTTGGTCTCTTGGGCGATTTTTACCCCACTCCAGCGTGGGGTGATGTGACGCACACTGGGACAAATAAGTCTATGTGAATTGAGATTTCCTCCTCTTCACCACGAATACTGCATTCATCTTCAAGTTTATAGGATCTTTTTTCCTTATTTTTGATCGAAGAATAATAGCGGGCTAATTTCGGGTATATGATTTGAAAATAGGCAACGTTATGCAGAAGATGTGGGTGTAGCAATATTCATGAATCGATTCCACTCGGAAATGATTCAAGTTTATAGGAACTTTTGTTCCTATTTTTGATCGAAGAATCTGGTAGTACGGCAGGCTAATTTTGGGTATACATACAGGCTGATTCACGGTGGAAGGCACGTACATTAGACGTTTCTGGAGAACGTATCTCAGGATTATTCTGAAAGTTTGATGCCTGGGATAATCAGTTGTGCTCTATCGACCTAAAATATTCTCAGCGCTGCGACGTTGCCTCTTATATTGAAAAGTAGCAACAACTTTGATTTTTTAAATGGAACACCCTGTATATTATCCCATTTTCAAATTCTCCCTGAAGAGCTGATTTCATTGACCCATAATACTTGGGGTCAAGCAGTGACAATTACAGAGATATAGGGTGTGAAAAATTGAGATTTTTCAACTTTGAGATTTTTTTGTGTCGAAACCATTCATAATTGGTCGAAACGGTTTCCTTGTCCCTATCTCTACTTTTCATTGGAATAGGTACACCCACCCTTTATCTATTTCAATCAGATATCAATTAAAAGTACATAAAAAGTTGAGATAGGGACATGAATACCGTTCTGACTAATTATGAATAGTTTCGACACAAGAAATTCTTGAAGTCGACAAATCTCGATTTTTCACACCCTATATCTTTGTTATCATTCCCGCTAGACCCCAAGTGTCATAGATCGATGAAATCAGCTCTTTAGGAAGAATCTGAAAATGGAATAATATATAGGATGTCTCATTCAATCAAAGATGTTGCTACTTTTCAATATAAGCGGCAACGTCGCGATGTTGAGAATATTTTAGGTGGATAGAACACAACTTATTATTATCCAAGAAAACAAATTTTCAGTATAATCTCCAGAAACGTCTTCCACCTTGAATCAGCCTGTATAGTTATTGGAAAATCGGCAACACGTTATACATAAGATTTGGGTGTAACAATATTTTTAAATAGATTGCACTCGAAAATGATACATCTGATCGGTACGGAAAAAGAGCACCTTTTTTTTTGTAAAACGGTGTGGATTTTCATAATCCGAGATTGGATTGTCGAAAAATATGCATAGGTACGAAGAAGTTGGAGGAACATAACACTCCTCAATAACATTTTTGAATAATCTCATTTTCACTGTATTGAGCGTAGAAAGTTCAGTTTCTGTACCGGATTGCCTCATTTTATCACATGGCGTTTCGGAAATATTCAGGAAATATCACCTTCAGGAGTCCCCTTCAAGGAGGCCGTGGCTATTAGGAGCCATTTTTCGACTTATGTTTATTAGATCTTTTCTTTCTATCCTGTATAAGACGCCGGATAATACATCATCAGTCATGAAATATTTTGCATTGGTTTCGAATCGGAACACCCTGTTATGTATCACTAATTTTATCAATGTCAAGATGAATTGCATCAACCACAGTAGCAATGAATTTACTTGTTGGTTAGGTAACTTCTTAAAATAGGTATAATTCTTTAATAAATCAATCTCTGTCACCAAGTAGGTGTGAACACTTCAACTTGATAAGGAATAATTATATAGGGTTAGTCGAGTTTCAAGGACCATTCAGATTATTTGTCCTATTTTAAGAATGAAGATCCTTTCATTTATATACCGGATGGCCCAACGAAAAATTTCCACCAGGATTGACATCCAAATGGGGGACGGCGTTGTGAGCGAAAAATATAGAGCGAATTTGAGTGAATCGACTTCTTTAGGGTGCAGAATTATTGGTCGCAGAACATTTTAATCAAAGACATTTATTTTGAACAAAAATGTATGGCGAATAATTTTAGCGCACTGCAGCCATTTAAAGCGAAATAAAAAATATACCACTGAAAATATGTCTTTGGCTATGGACTATGACTATAGGTTTTTGCTCCTAGACGAGTTTCACTCTCTAGAAGCACAGTTTTTTCTGCAAGAATAGTGGTACAATGTGGAAAAATGTTAACTTCAAAAAAGAACACTGTATTCCTAATATTAGTTCGTCGTCATGTTACAATACATTGAATATATATAGTATATAGAAAGGAGGGGTGATAAAACATATTGGAAATGTGTGGAATGTAAGGATAGATTATGCAATGGAAGTATACATACTAAAAATGAGAATATTATGAAAGAATCCGAGCATAGTCACCCACCGAATCCGGCAGAGATCTACGCACGAAAAGTAGTGGACGATATGAAACAACTGACTACCGAAACCAATGACAATCCAAAAAAACATTATTGTACAGTTACGTATACACTTTTGTCAATTATTTTCAACTTTTGTACCTACCCAATGAGAATGTCCTATCATTCATTGGATTTTGATGTTCCTGTACCTAGCAATGATTTGAAACTTGCAAAAATATCCAGAGTGGGCTATATAGTCAAAACCAAAGTGATCCAAATGTTACTTTGCAACTCAATTTTCTGGGTGCACTGGCTGGAAAAATTGATGCTATCTGATGGTTGGGACGGTCTTTGAGGTGTTTGTCATGACATTCATTAAATAATTCAAAAAATATATGTCTGTTGTATTTTGTTGAAAGTTTGATTATTATCAATAAAATTAATTAGCTCTTATGATTTTCTATATCATACATTCCTCAAAAGGCGTTAGTTCTCAAAGTTCCGAAATTTTTTTATTCTCTCCACAAGTAAGTGAATCGCTGTGGCTGTTTCGCTATTTAGATTGTTCGCTCTTGAGGTAGGGAGGGAAGGTATGTGTTGGATTTTTTTTAATTTTTGGAAGTTATAAGTTCTTGGGAATACTTCCATTGGCAAATAATTCCAAAGCTTCGCCGTTCTTTTGTTGTATTCATCGAGTACCTAGTAGAAAAACTCCCAGTCATCTCTACAATTATTCGATGTGAATGAAAGGACAATATCTAGGTCCATGACAAACTAATATATAACATCTATTTCTGTGCATTAGGAACGAACCGAAAGAAAATTTGGGGGGGGGAGGAGCAGAAAGAAAATTCTGCCAACTCAACTTTAAATTTTTCAATTTTCATTTTGATCAACGAATGAATAATACGATATTTATCACCCTATGTGGATTATTGAAGAACATTTTCTAAAAACTTATTATTTCTACAAACGTCAAAAAATGACAAGGTTCGCGCATCGATAACAATATGCAAAGTGACAGTTTTCTACATTTTCCTACGTTACCACGACGCCGTGTGATACTTCGCGCATTGCTGTAAACTTATATATTTTTGTATTTAACCATTATGGTCCTCAATCGAGCAAACATCCAAGAAATCATTTATTTCTGAATGTTTTTCAACTTTCGAATAATATTTTTTATCTCGATTATTTCTTAACTCCGCTGCGCCTCGTTAAAAAAATCAGTTTTCGATCACCAAAGTGGCATCTCGCGCACTAGATACAAAAATAACAATTTTCTACAAATGTCAAAAAATGACAAGGTTCGCGCATTGATAACAACATAGATGTGCGAAGTGACACTTTTTTCAGTTTCCTACGTTACCATGACACCTTGCGCGAAACAGTGTGCGAAGTAAAACAGTAGGCGAAATAGATACTTCGCGCACTGCATGTAAACAATATGGGATTTTTGTACTTTAACCTTTATGATCTTCAATCAAGCAAAAATGCACGAAATCATTTATTTCTGTAGGTTTAACACTAATTGAGACATTTCAACACTATTTTCGAACTCAGATAGCACGAATATTCTCAGAATATTCTCACAAGCTGCGAAATTGTGTTCTTGTAGAATATTCGAAAGAATATTCATGGAATGTTGCGAATATTTATGCAATGTTCCATGCGAACATTCTAATAATATTGTGAAAGTACATTCCTATAGATGCTACTGATGGAATATAATATTCCAGTAGCATAATTAGTTATTTTTGTATCTAGAGCGCGAAATGCTACTTTGGTGATCGAGATCTGATTTTTTTAAGGAGGCGTAGCCGAGTTAAAAAAATAGTCGAGATAACCAAAGTATTTCGCGCTCGAGTTGCAAACAAATTTTTTTCTACAAACCTCAAAAAATATAGTTCTAAAGTAAAAATATGCTTAGCTTGTTATAAAAATAGAGTTGAACTGGCTTAAAAGGCCTCCCCTACCCTCCCTAGATACGCACGATGTTCCACGAACATAATAGGAGTTTCCTTTCGTGCGCTCCAAGAGATAACACAAAGTGATTGTTGAACATTCAGAAATAAATGATTTTGTGGATGTTTGCTCGATTGAGGACCATAAAGTTGAAATATAAATATCTCATATATTTTACATAACAATGCGCGAAGTAGGTACTTCGCGCACTGTTTTACTTCGCGCATTGTTTTGTACAAGGTATCACGGTAACGTAGGAAACTGAAAAAAAGTGTCACTTCGCAATTTGTTATCAATGCGCGAACCTTGTCATTTTTTGACGTTGTTGAAAAAATATATTCCTTGACAATATTCTGATTCTAAGAATACTGTTTAAAATTAAATATAAAAAAAATACGTTGGGGGGATGGACACCCCCTTCCAATGGGGCCCATTGAAAGGGGGTTTTCTGTTTCTGTGTATATTTCATGAAAGTATCCATTATTTTCCTTCAGATCATGGGTGGAATGACTCAACGACCTTGGACACCCACCAAAAGACGTGGTCCCATTGCTGCCGAATTCAGGGGTCCAGGTCCGGCTTGTGTTCTGTTACAATCAACTATCGGTAAGAAAAAGATGGGTACCTGATTTTCTTGCGAGTTGGAGATTATCATGATTTTTGTAGGCAAAAAGACTTCGGAATCCAAAACAGAGAGGGCACCAGCTTTCAGTTTCGGAGCCAGGCATAATGGAAAGATGGAGAGTATAGGACCAGGGCCAGGACAATACAACGTTACTGGCCTTAGTGCGAAAGGTAGAATTTTAACTGCAAATTCAATGGCAATATATTTTATCATTTTTATTATACAGTATCGTCATTTTTGAGTAAGTAGTAGTATTCTAGGGTAGTAGTATATGTTCTTCGTTGATAGGTGTGTACAGGGTGATTGTTCATATTTTACTCAATAACTTTCTCAGTTAATATTGGTCTCACAGAAACGTTCCAAAATGAAGTTTTTATGGGCATTCAGAATTTAGTACTTTATTGTATTTTTCTAAACGGTAGAGCTCTCTCTCTCTCTTCTGATTTCGAATATATAAAGGGGGATATTTCGAGAACTCCCCACCCTCAAAATAAAAACAAGTTGATTTAGGCCAACTTACCTATATCCAAAATCGTCTGGTTGAGTTGGTACAAGGCGTTGAAGTTTTTTTGGAACAAAATAATTTTGCTCATAAAAAGAGTGGGCTGAGATCGATTTTCTTAATATTTGGCATGTCATGTTTTGTGACTGTAAACCAAGTTTTGAGATGTTTGTGATCATCATCAGTGACCTGCGAGTGTTTCAAACAACCATGTTGCCGTACAAATTTGGTGATAACTTTTCAGAGGTCAGACTGGAAACCTTTATATGTTTTTTCCAGAAAGATATTCCCTTCAAAAATATTTTTTGTATCTTGTCGATTTTTGACAAGTCTTAAGGTTCATTTGCAAATAAATGATTTCTGATCTGCTCCATCCTGCGTATTTTTGGAAATCGATCTAATTAGTCGGACTGTTTATTGATCATGGCAACACTGTATTCTTATTGTGAACAAACTGATATGTTGCTGGTCCTCGCGGGCTTTACAAGAACTCTCGCGTTACAAATTTAGTAATAACTATTCAGGACCTAAGGTGAGAACTTTAACGCCTTGTACCAACTCAACGAAACGATTTTGGATATAGGTAAGTTGGCTGAAATCAACTTATTTTCATCCCAGGAGTCTACAGTCAAGTCATGTCCCAACCAGATTATTTTTAAAAAAATGCATAAGATGCCTCAGATCAGAAATTATTTATTTGCAAATGAACCTCGAGACTTATCAAAAATTAACACGATACAAAAAATATTTTTGAAGGGAATATCTTTCTGGAAATAACATAATATATGAAGGTTTCCAGTCTGACCTCTGAAGAGTTATCACCAAATTGGTACAGCAACATGGTTGTTTGAAACACTTGCAGGTCACTGATGATGATCAAAACCATCTCAAAACGTGACTTACAGTCACAGAACATGCCATGCCAAAAATTATGAAAAACGATCTCAGCCTACTCTTCTTATGAACAAAATTATTTCTTTCCAAAAAACTTCAACGCCCTGTACCAACTCAACGAGACTATTTTGGATATAGGTAAATTGGCCTGAATCAACTTGTTCCTATCCCAGCAGTCCACAGTCGAGCCATGTCCCAACCTTTTACAGACACCCTGTATATTTGAAATCAGAAGAAAGAGTTCTACCGATTAAAAAAATAAAATGCAGAGTGTGCCATTCAAAAAATCAATTTTTTTTGAAATTTTCATGTTAACGATGTTTTTTTTTCATTTTATAGTGATAGATTTTGAATGCCCATTAAAAAGACTTCATTTTGGCCCATTTGAACGTTTCCGCAAGACCAATATTATCTGAGATAGCTATTGACTAAATATAAGCAATCACCCTGTACATACCAACTGGCCTTCAGTTCAGCCCAAAGTGTTTCAAAATGATGTCTTCTATGCAGGCTCTGTAACTAACTCAATGTTTTGACATAATATTGGAAAATAATAAGGTATCAATGAAATTGTTAATGAGTCTCTATAATCATTGAGTTCACAAATAGAAATGTCTCTTTGAAAGTCTCCAATTTGTCCCACTCTGTAGGTACATATACATGAAATCTGATTGAACTTCGTATTCGGATATATTGAAACATGAGCAAATAGAATATTTAATCAGGTTCAATATGAAATAATGCCTTATATATAGTTTACTGATCAGAATCTATAGGAATTACAAAATCGAGAAATGTTCCATGACTAAAATTTTCTTGCAGGAAAAGACACTCCTCCTTCTCTGAGCCTCCACGGTCGTCCCAAAGATCCAAAACCAGACAATTTTCCTGCTCCAGGCGACTACGATCCCGATAAGGCTGAACAAGTGATACATGAAAAAGCTCCAAAATATACCTTTGGGTTGAAAACAAATATGGAGAAACCTCTGGATACGCCTGGTATGACAATTTGACAGTGAAATATAAACGAAAGTAATCGATTGAATAATTTAATATTAATTATAATTTGCTTGGGTTTAAAAATGGTAAAATGGTATAGTAGGTCAATATATAGTTATACTAAGTATTAATTAATTTTAACACAGCTCCTAATGCTTATAAACCGTTCAGTCGCTCCAGTAGCCACAGATACTCATTTGGACGGAGGACACCCACACAAAGAATTAGTGAAACGCCTGGTTAGTTTTTGCTATTTATTTATATTTTGCTTATACCAGATTTTTGTTATTTGTTGAATTTTATTTCTTTTTTTATTATTATTTTAGCACCGAACGTTTATGATGTCCCGAAGGCCGATAAAGTACTTTTAGATAAAGCACCAAAATACAGTTTCGGAGTGAAAGCTGATCTACAAAAACCATTTGACACTCCGGGTTAGTTTATTTTTCGAACTCTTTCTTGTATCTCTTCTCCAGAATGCAATGTGCTATGAGACTATTGACATATTCGCATTTCAGCACCCAATGTATATAATGTTCCAAAATCAGATAAAGTACTTTTAGACACATCCCCAAAATACAGTTTTGGAGTCAAAGCAGAACTCCAGAAACCGTTTGATGTTCCTGGTTAGTCCTAATGTAATGAATATCAAACAATTGAAATATTCGAATTATGCACTGGTTTCTTTATTCATCTTATAATCTCGAAATCATTCTTATTACTATTATATTAACGCGCACTATTTTGCACTATGTACAGCACCAAATGTTTACAACACTACATGCGAAGTTCTACACGAAAATGCACCGAAATTCAGCTTCGGAGCCAAAGTCCAAGGGGAGAAACCCCTCAACACTCCTGGTTGGTTTGATATCTACTATCTCTACTAACCTCTCAACTGATCAGCTCAAATCTATGAATACAATATAATTAAATTTGTTTGAAAAACTCCAATCAGATGATGGCACCAACCAAATATCTCATTAAGTCAACTGATATTAACAAAAATGATCAACTTTTGATAGAAATAGCATTTTTTGACATCAAAGACTTATGCGTTGACCGCACCAAGTCATTTTATGGAGAATCGGATATATGTATCTGGCCCTCCCTCTACTGTTGCTATAGCTCCGCCCCGTAGAACATCACGTGTTCCGATGTCGAGTCGTAGTGACAGTGGTGGGGGTCATTCTTGACTGAGTTGTATCACAGGTTGTATGAATATTTCTAGCGCCTAACGTGTACAACATACCATCTGGGGTAGGGGACAAGTCAACTCCGGCTTATACGATTTCTGGAAGGAATAAAGAGCCCGTAGATGACAGAGTGAAGAATCCCGCTCCTGGACAGTACAATAATGTAGATCCCGAACATTACAAGACGCACTCTCCTGCTTACACCATGGGGAGTCGTGTGAATATCCCTAAAGAGGAGAATATCCCAGGTCCAGGGGTCTACTCACCCGAAAAGGTAAGCACATTTTTCGTTTCAGAAAATGTTTCCTACTAATACCTCACCGCAATATACAGGTTGTTCAATTTGAAACTATTTCGATTCATATTCTTAATATAATCTCCTAAAAATAAAAATTGAATAAAGACAAATACTGTCTGTAATCGAGGAAGTGGTACATTTTTTTCAATCATTTTGCTAGATTTTTCATGATTGGCCCCAAAATGTCACTGCGTTTAAACATGTTTCTATCAGAGAGCCTGAAAGAGAAATCCAATCACTTGTCAGTGACACTTTGTTTTGACAAAGCTTGTCCATATTTTTTTTCTTAAAACATGTTTCAAAACAAAGTGTCACTGACAAACAATTGGATATTTCTTTTAAATGTCCTAGTGACATTTTGCGGCTAATCATCTGAGCAAATAATCTAGCAGGATGAATAAACACACTTCTCAAATTGCATATAAGAGAAAATAGGCTATATGGAATTCGGGAATCCATGGTGTACCATGTACTAAGATTGATTAGAGTGATATACAGGGGTGTCCCTATAAGGTCTTACCACATATTCTTTAGACCAAAATAATTCGACATCCTGTATATTGATCATCAAATCTTGACCAATTTTTTTTTATCATCATTACATCATTCAATTTAGGTTGTAAACCATCTGAGACACGCTCCAAGTCATTCTTTTGGCATCAAACACTCACCTTATCTCGGTTCTCAATATTCAGGATTGCGAAGAGAAAAAACCTATCTTCTATTTTGAAAATCTTCTAACAATCTCCTACATTCTTACTAACAGAAACTAACAGCCTTCGAACCTTCAACTCCGAAAAAGGTAACCTCATGTTCATTTTGTTACTTGTTGAAGTTTAAGAATTGATGAACATACTCATTTTCCGTAATTTTTGTCTATTAACTTAATATCCTATTTTTTAGCATGACCTAGATATTCCGGAAGCACACAGTTTTGGGATTAGACATTCACAATATGCTGAACACTACTAAAGAATAACCGAGCGATATCGATGACGTTTCGACTGTGTTTCTCCTATTTATCCTCAAGAAATGCAGAAATTCATCAAGATTTTTTATAAATTGTTAGAATTTGTCTTGTTTGAACAAAATAAATTATTTCATATCGGTCGAGAAAATCCCGGAACAATTATTGTGAATTGCTTTTTTGTCAGAATATTCAGGTAGGTAGGTAGGTGGGTATAGCTATTTACTTGATGTATTGACGTTTCTGAATAATTATGCCTATATTGCCAATAACTTTTTGGGTTCATCAAGCTTATATTAATCCAAAATGCCGTTCTTTCTATAAAGCCACTTTTGGTTGATTATTAACATTTTATACCATGTTTTGAAATAAATATTTTATATTCCTTAGTGTTTTAGTAAAACTGTTCTTGTTTTCAATTCATACATTCCCGATCCTCAGTATAGTGAAGATGGTTCAGTATTTTTCTGAGAATATTCTAATAACATGCAAATGGGACGAAAATTCGCGTTTCAAGAAGATTCTCATAATATATCTCATCAGAACATCTTTTTTTATGTTCTGGTTCCCACGAAAAGGGATATTCTGTAATGTTCATAGAACATCGTGGAAACCAAGGGAAATAAAGTAGGAATTGGTGTTCTTCTTGAATATCTGGAGGTTATATGCCTCGGGAAACACCTCCCTTGGCAAAGTGTTCCAGAGCCTCGGTGTTCGTTGGATGAACGAGTCTCTGGAAAAAGATGTTCTGCAGGTCTCCAAAGTGACCACGATGCAAAGCCTCAACTCGACGGGTTAATCTCGCGGGGACTGCCAAGGGAAGAACAATTGTTGATATTTCAGAAGAGCATCTTCCATGAAAATATCTATAAAATAGAGTCAGATCGCCAACTTTTCTACGGTGTTCCAGAGGAGTGAGTCTGTGAGCGAGGCATCACCCACGAGACGAATTGCCCTTTTTTGGACAGAATCCAATTCTATGAATGATCTAGGAATATGCTCAGTTCACAGGTTATCTTCCAAAGAGCATGGAAAATATTTCAGGGATCGATATAGGACATAACTGTATGTTCCAAAGTCAATATAAGGGTGATATTTATTCAACACACTTTAAAAAAAAAATCACGCAAAAACTGTAGCAGTAAAATACCATACACAGATCATGAATACTTCACGAATATCACGATGTGTGAAAGCATATTCAGTTTCAGCGCTCCTAATGTGTGGGGAGAAAATACCGAAATCAGCGAATCGATATCTTGAATAATCGATTGGAAATTGATTTTTTCTGAAAAATTTGACACCCTCTATCTCAAAAACGAAGCAAGTCAGGACATATGTTTATAATAGGAAACAAAAATGTTTCTCTTCCTCAGAGTAACTATCTGAATGATATATTCGAACAATACATTCTATGATCATTTCTAAATAACATTAATAGAATACCATGGAATATTCTAGGAACGTTGCTAGGATATCTTAGATGGAATGTTCTATGAGTTTTCTCGTGAAACATTCTATGAACATCCACAACATTCTCATCGTATTCTATGGAGATTCTTTGGAATATGCAGATGGAAGTATATTGTGAACGTTGTGAGAACATTCCTACCCAAAAAGTGTTATATTTCCAAATGAAAATGAATTCATAATAAACTGGCGGCCATTATGAAATTATGACATCAGAGGTGTAGTGTTCAGGCAAAACTCCTCTATAATACATGATTGTGTCATCAGCTAAATGTATATGTATACATACTTCAGTCCAAATCTCATTTGCCCCCAAACTACATAAAGTCACATCACTGTCTGTGACATATCGTAATAGTCAACGTTCCTGATGATGCCCTGCTCAACTATAGGCGAAACGTTTGAACAACACAGGGATATTTGCGAATGAAGCGGATGTCATCAGTATATATGCGAGTAAGTTATTTATGTCTGAATGATTCAACTAGATTGAGCTTTATAACTTTAGCATGTGGATGTGAATTTCCATAATCTATGGAAGCTGAAATATCAAATGACTGCTGGATACAAGCAAGAGCCATTTTTCATGCCGATCATAAAATTCAGGTATAGGTATATTAAAACATTGGCGTACGGATACTCAGGATGCAATTAAATATCCTCAACCACAGGCATTGTCATCTTGGTAACATGGATAGCTGATAAGTTCTAATTATTATCATTACCTATCACATTGATGACATAATATTATACTGGATGTTCAAAATAAGCCGACCCTCTTGCTAGGGTAGGTAGAAGACTGCCAAATAAGTGGGGTTTGCTCAGTAAAATGATGTCGTGACGACATTCGTTTTAAAGATACAAGGTGTTGGAAAAAATGTTTCTTTATACATTTTTTACGATTATGTCGAAACTACTGGCAAAACTGTAATGCAATTTTGTATGAATATGGTTTGGAAGCTGACACATCGTATGAATTTGTTTTCATATCTTACCCTCATAAAGGGCTCTAGTTTCAACACAGACGGCACCTATTTTCTAATGAATATTGACATATTCCTAAACTATTTCATGAATATGCAAATAATCTAATATCCTCAAAGAATATATATGCCTGGATTATGTTTTTCGAATATTCATTAGATAGGTACTTTTTACGAATATTAGAGAAATATTGCAAAATCAGGTTGTCGGAATGCTGACCTATCCCGAATGGCCACGAGTCTCTCGGTCATCGGGTCATCGCCTTCTGTTCAACAGTCAGTGTTGCCAGTTCTACTGATTTTCCAGCAGACCTACTGATTTTCATGACATAATTGAAAATATCGATAAATCATTATCTTAGTTATGATTGGAAAGCATATATTCTATGCATATATTCAGAACCGATCCCTAACATGTCCAACCAATATCTTTTGGAAGATACACATATATTCCTGGCATCTCTGCTTCATGGTGACTTCGTATTTCCCTGGAATATGCATATCATATCTTCTGGAGGACATGGAATATCCATGGAATTTGTCAATATTTCAACGCAATATACACAGAGGATATTCATTCATAGAATATGATTGTACCGTCTGGGAACATGTTACTTTGACTGATTGAATATTAACCAACGTAGGTGATTGAATATTCTATGTTTTTAGTGAATCTTCTCTCCGTTTTCTAATTGCAAAATATGGTCTGAAAAATCTAACCTCAAAAAAGTCATGTTTGAAACTGCTCGGTACGAACCGTGTAACTATACAGCGCCCTCAATGAGAGTCAGATATCAAAACAGATTCATGCGATGTGTCAGCTTCCAGAACATATCCATACGATAATATGATGTCATTACAATTGATGATGTCTGAAGTTTCGACATAATCTTAACAAATACTTGAATAACTATTTTTCTCAACAACTTGTATCTCAAAAACAGATGCCGTTACGTCATTTCTTGACTGTACAAACCCAACTTATTTTTGCAGTGTTCTACCAACCCTAGCAAAGGGGTCACGAGTCTAAGAAAACTTCTTCATACGAACATAGTTATGTACATAACCTCTTCATTCCTAACAGTGACGTAACTTCATATTTTGCCCCCCGCCCCCGCAATAATTATTCAGGGCTCCCGAGGAGAGAGAAGTATAAAAAAATAGAAACATGCAATTTGAAAGAATGTATGTCAAATTAAAACTATTATACCTAAATAAATCTGATGTATAACCTATAGTTACGACTGAAATTGATTTCTTAGAGATTTTGCCCCTGCGAATGTGTTTATCAAATACATTTTGTTCATATTAGCACCAAAATTATAGCCTCTATACTCTACAGAGAGTTGTAACAAATTGCTCATCCTATCTTTTTCAACTATTTCTTATAGATACTTTTCGACTACTTTCAATTTCGAAGACGATCTTTGTTACGATTTCAGTGAAATTTGATGCCAAAGTATTACTTTGAATAATTAGAAAATTATCCAAATCTCGTATGTCATTCAGTTTTAATGGGACGGTAGAGTCGGCACCGGCACTTGTCATATTTTATGAATTCTATGATACAATTTTTGTACAGATGAATCATTTCACACTTGGAGTTTTAAAAGTGTCCAAAATAATAATTACTTGATGTTCTGGTTTTGGTTGGTGGACTCAGGGCCCCCTCCGAGGGACAGGCCTAGCTCGCCTCACTGATTTCTGGGTTATTTAGGATGCTCACATTTAACAAAAAACACGATTTCCACGATATATCCACAATTGTATAGGGTTTTTCAATTTTGATATTTGAAAGTGAGTTGATGATTGCAACATTTAAATTGTACTCTGGGCTCACCTCAACTCAACTCAACTTTCCGCCGGTCATCATTTAGGAGCCAGACAATAAAAATATCGAATACTAGAAACATATGAAGTGAGTGAGTGAAAACATTTGAATGATCATTTTCTAATCATACAAAACTTCGTCTCCATCGTGTCTGACAGTTTGACGTTACCATTTCCAACTTTTAAAAAAGAAAGTCAACGTATCCTAATAGAGGCTGTTTCGATATGCATTTGGGTGAAATAATGACTTCCAAATATTCCTTATATTTCATAACAAAATATCATGTAAATGTTTGAGACTTCGCAACATTGTGCTGAATGCTGAGAACTGACAAGACCACGCCCACAATTCGTGCGCTGTTGTTGTCACGTTCACCCGAGCGTTTACCGGTTCAAATGTCCTTTAGTGTGAATTAATATGATTAAAATTCACACAAATGTTTTATAATCGGAATAAAAAAAGAGGTTATGTGACCAACTTTGACATTACAAAACCCAAACAAACAAAGGTTTGTAATTTTAAAGTTGGTCACACCTCTTTTTTTATCCCTAACTACTAAAACAACTACTTTCCTGGCTATATGCCATACAGAACGTTGGATTACATCCTCCCGAAATCAATGCAATAATTCGTATAGACGAATAAAATCGCAAGTGTTTCCTTCCTAAACGCCGAGCTTTGCCTATATGTGGTTCATTATCGTTCATTTTATGAACTATTTGTTACCATTGCATTCCACTTTGAGTGTTTGGCTCTTCCCTAGTTCGAATAAATATATTCTAAATATAATGTTGTACCACCACAATGTAAGTGCAACATACCTACACATTATTTCATAGAAACAGCCATGAGCAAGTCTCAATTTTTATCACTGACAAATCGTGCCAGCAATATGCCATCGATTAAAAATAATGGGTCATTGAAACTCCTGCTATCTTGAAATTACGCCAGTCGGGCAACCAGCCACTCCCGTATGGGAATTTCAGTTTTGGAGTGATTCTTTCCTGTGTTCTACTCAGATGGCGTTACTTTCATATTGTTGATGAAATACGCCTCGGGGGGAATATAATGCCGACTTGATTTTTGTTTGGCTAGGCTTTGCTGAGTCGGCGGTCTTAGGACTGCTGGCTGGAGACTACACTGCACTGATGAGAGTCAAAGAGCTCGAAACCGGTCTGTATGTGTCTAGCTTGGCCTGGCTGAATCGAAATCAATAGGCATCCAGAGGAAAGAATCATTTGTCGTAAGTATTCGTTGATACGAGTCGATGCATAGATTTCGGGATGATATAAATCAATGTTCTGCGTGGCATTAGCCAGGAAAGTAGTTGTTTTTCTGCCGAAATCTACTAATCTGACTTTTTTTATAAATTCAACATTTTATTCCACTTTGAGCATTGTGGCTATTTCGTACTTGAAATTACGCTAGTCGGGCAACCAACCACTCCCGTATGGAAATTTCAGTGTGTTTCTTCTCTTCGTTTCTTCTCAGATGGCGTTGCTTTTATATTCTCTATGAAAGATGCCTCTGGGGGAATATAATGCCGACTTGATTTTTGTTTGGCTAGGCTACGCTTAGTCGGCGGTCTTAGGACTGCTGGCTGGAGACTGCTCTGCACTGATGAGAGTCAAAGAGCTCGAAACTGATCTGTAGGTGTCTAGCTTGGCCTGGCTGAATCGAAATCAATAGGCATCCAGGAAAGAATCATTTGTATTAGTATTCGTTTATACGAGTCGATGCATAGATTTCGGGATGATGTGATTCAATGTTCTGCGTGGCATTAGCCAGGAAAGTAGTTGTTTTTCTCCCGAAATCTACCATTGTTGTTCATTTTATGAACATTGTGTGGAGATGACTTTGAGCTTTTTGTATTTGTTTATCTTGAAATTGTTTTTGCTGGGATGGCAGTGACACCGTACACCTTGGAGACGCCGCTGGCGACCCTCGATCCCAGACGCAGGCGTCCCGACGCCCAATTTCTCAATACTAATACTGGCAGTCATGTCGGGCAGAGAGCACGATCCAGAATCGAAATTCCCGACAGAAAAATATGGTGCCGTGAAAATCAACTGTTGATTTTTTCTGGCCCGGGAATATCAACGAGTCAGGGGTGTGACTATTTTGGGGGTGCCGATTTTCAATTATTTCTCGTGAACACGTCTTGAGCTAAAAATAAACGAGTGTGACTTCTGAGAACTGCCTACTGAGGAATTGATGGAATTTTTACTGGATTTCCAATTAGGTACTCCCTGGGATGTTTTGAATGTCGTTTCGTGTACTCACCCTAGGGGATGACTGTACTTTTCTAGACTTCACATGTGTGTCAAGCACTTGTATATGCAGAGGGGTGTACGTCTGAATCTTGGCTTTTGGGTACCTGATAATATGATAGGTGAGTAGGTAGAGGTGTATCCCAATGTCATCTTTGAAATATACGATTTCTTATATAATAATTATAGTTCCTACATATAGGAACGCCTGATAGTGACAATATTTCAATAAAAAGCTCTGAAGATTTTGAGTCGAATATAAGGGAAGAAGAGGGCAGTTTCAGAATTGAGAGCTTCAGTTTTCGTCATGAGATTTTTCGATTGATATTTTTTGCAAGAAAATATATATTATATGCATGAAATAATTCGAGGATGATCAATAAAAGTACAATAATTATAACCTCACACTTTCGTATGTATATATACTGGGGTGGTGAGTACAGTCGTCTTCAGACATCATGTCGCGGTTGGACGATGTCAGCGCTCTCATTGCAGGAGTTATTAAGAATGCTATCATCGTCCATGTGCGACATGTTTTCTGAGGACGACTGTACCTTATTGAGCCTTAGTCATCGGTCATGTGACTAGAAGTACACATGAAATGATACCTGGTATATTATTACACTTTCCGAAAGTTATTTGAATATTTACGTATTCCTGAAATATTTACAATTTCACCTTCCTGTAGGGAAATTGAAGATAAACCATGACTTGAAAACCCTGCAATGGATTATAATTTTCTAAGCAAAAGGAATCAATTTAATATAGAATATATGGACTAGTGAAGGTTATTTTTCTAAACTTCAGTTTCAAGGAGGACATCTTCTGCAATTTTGCAATAATTGATCCAATTTTGGAATCGTGCTTCCTTCATTATGTACGCAGTGGTCACAATACCTGAATCATCAGATGGCTTAATAATAATAATAATAATAATACGTTTATTATTCACCAAAATGAAATTACATTAGATAGGCATAATACAAAATAAGTATTCATCTTGATGAGGCTTTATCATTGACCTCAATACCTCATTCTCCATGCAATTCGAATCATGAAAATGGAATTATTTCAGATTCTAGATATTGAATTTGAAGTTCAAATAGGTCATATCGTTTTTTATAATTCGAATAAAAAAGTAAAGAAATTTTTTGCATAAAGACTAAGAAAGACAATGTAGAACGTTCTAACAGGGTTTGATTATTGAAAAGGAATATTCTCAGATGAATTATGAATATAAAAAAGATGCATATACAGGGTGGCATTGAAATAAGTGCAAATATTTCGAACACTGAGAATGCTCGACGTGTACTATCGAATAGCGCTAATAAAAAAATTTTGGGATCAAAATAAAATTTGAGGTTATACCCCCTTTTCCACCCAAAGTTCTACACTGTAGCAAATCTGACGTCACCTCTGTTCAAATTTCCCTGCGGTAGGCACAATCACGATGAGTTCAATCATTGAAATTGTTTTAAAGTGGCGTACCTGTTTTTTTTCTCGTATTTAGTTCAATTTTTGGGACGAAATTTCTCGTTAATTGAAAGAATTAGAAAAAATCTGATATTATGGGAATATTCCTTGGACTGTAACATATATTGATGTGCTGAATATGTGCACTCATTTCAAAAACACCTTGTATATAGATATATTGAGGATTCGCATTCTCTATGTGATGAAAATATCAATTCTTTATCGGTTTATTCAACAGAAGACATCTACTTTCCTGGCTATATGCCACGACTTACATTGAATTATATCTATAATCTTTGTATCTATTGAACACACAAGACAAGAATTTGAAAACAAAATCTTATGAAGTTGAAAATTTGCATTCTCCTTCAGATACAAATATGTATCTGTATTTTGGAAAGAAAAAGGGAGAGCGCGACTAGCAGGACTTTTTTCTAGTAATTTTTCGTCTATATAAGTACATCAAGTATCAGTAAAAATCCACTAAATTATGTATATTTTTTTCACAAATAATTAGTAAATTTTTGACAACGATACTTTTTGAGCGATCTATATTCCTCAATCTAGAACCTTATCAAATAATTTTATTCTCGAAACAATCAATTCTGAATAATGACAAGAGTGGGTGGAGAATACTACTTGTTCAAAGTAATACGGTGTATACTTCAATCTTACTCTGTGGTCACCTGGTACAACGTATAGCATAAACCGATACCAATTAGTTTTCGTTTTTCTTCTTCGATAATGGTATTGCCAATTAATTGGTTAAAACGCGATAGCAATGTATATTTGGCTACTCGATTTTATTCTTAGCATTATTTTGAGGCCACTCTAGATGTAAAAATAAATAAATCGAAAGAAAACGGTTTGTGTGTTTTTCTAGTCAATTGCCATGAAATGTTTACAATCAAAACTTTGATAACACTTAATGAGATACGAAACTGTAATCGATTTTTATGCCCAATGTTTGAGCTCTATTCTCAAGGGTTTGATGAGTATCGAGTATAAATACCTATACCTATGTTATAGATATATTCTTCAGATTTTGGATATCTCTCAATGATATACACTCCCCGGCAAAATAATCGATCAACTCAAAGTATTGATAGAATTTTATCAACAATAACTTTGGTAATTCAAGTCTGATTTGTTTGATTTTTATTTCATTTCGTAGATAAATTCATAAGGAATCTCACACGAGGTTGAGATTTCAAGAAATGAGACATATCTCAAAATTATACAGAGTGACACAAAAAGTGCATTTTTACTCTAATTTTAAAACAATCTGTTGGAGTGGCTTAGCTGGTACATCAAGTAATTATTCATTCAATCATCTACCAACGTTCATCACGTGAGATTCCTATTTTTATTTGTCATGATATCTGCTTTTTTGTGAAAGTTACGAGGGTTTCAGAAGAACGTTACATTTCTACATTATAATGAGAATGAAATTTTGAAAATAAGCAATGATGATAATAACGAATGAAACCAGAAAATTGATTCAAAGATGCTAATGAAATCAGTACGACGTGTTCTCCTTACGTGCACGAATAACTGCTGCAAATCGTATTGGCATGCCATTCGTCTATTAATACTTCACTGAGTTCTTGTAAATTAGCAGAGTGTATATAATCAAGGGCAGGAGCTAGTAAACGAGATCTTACTTATCTCCCAAGAGCATCTCAAACATGTTCAATTGGGTTCAAGTCTGGGCTTGAAATCGTCTCCGATGCACTGCGCAAATGGAACAACATGTGGTTCTAAGACGTCTCTTTATATACCTATCGACTTTTATGAATCCTCTTTCCACTATGACTAAGTCCATCCAAGCTTCAAAAGTCACGCCACCCCACACCATTATCGAACCGCCTCCGTAAGTCATGCACTCATGGCTAAACATGGTTTTGGAAAAAACGTTCTCTAGTTTTCGGTAAATACTTGTACGTGGATCCGGTGATTTGAGACAAAACCTTGACTCGTCGGTGAATAGGATATTGCTCCATATTGTTCATTACCCCAATATTCTTGTTCCCTAGCATATCTGAGGCGTTGTACTCGATAATTCCTCAATAACTTTGGACCAGTTGCAGGTCTTCTTGCTCGGAGTCAAATAAAGAAATGCCTTCATCTTATTGTTCTATTACTGACTCAAACATGCTTCACCTCCTCTAATTTCTTTTTCATTTGGACAGAAGTGGGTCTTTTGTCCCTAAAAAGTTTGAGCGTTATGAAGCGATTATTTCGATCATTCGTAAATTTCTCCCGACCACAATTATCTCTTCTTGTGAATACACCAAATTCTCGAAACCGTTTTACAGCTTTGCACCTCATA
Source organism: Phaedon cochleariae (assembly GCA_918026855.4). Classification (NCBI taxonomy): domain Eukaryota; kingdom Metazoa; phylum Arthropoda; class Insecta; order Coleoptera; family Chrysomelidae; genus Phaedon; species Phaedon cochleariae. The sequence continues at coordinate 14,257,595 of OU896709.1, read as the reverse complement.
TCTTGAAACTCTCAGAGCTCTGGCAACATAATATTGTGATCTACCATCCTGCATTGAAGCAATAGCTCTCGCAGGAGTCGGTTGCAGGAAGATCCATATCTTATTCAACCATTTGATATGTCATAGCCAGCTTTGCATGAAATAATTTCTTGGGAAACTTTGTTATAACCATAGAAAAAAATAAGAAATGTAACGTTTTTCTGAAACTCTTGTAACTTTCACAAAAAACAGTGACCGTAACAAATAAAAAGATGAAACGTATACGTGTTGACCGTAGCTTGATAATTAAATGAGAAATTACATGAGGTACCAGCTTAGCCACTCCACAGATTGTTTCAAAATTGGAGTAAAAATGCACTTTTCCTGTCACTCTGTATAATTCAGAGACATGCTCGATTTATTGAAATTGAAATATAATAGAAAAATCAAACAAATCGGACTTGAATTAGCGAAGTTATTATATTGATAAAATTATTTTATGCACTAGCGGGCCGTAAAGTGCACTTTACCGCCCGGTTTTGCGGGCGTTAAGTCGCACTTTACCGCCAGCGGGCTCATTATGGCCCACGGGCCGTAAAGTACACTTTACCGCCCGCTGTTCTCAGTCAGCTTATATCCACATATCAATTTATGAAAAACCTATGATCATATTCCTAGATTCTGATATATCCAGCGGTATATCATTAACTGCTTCTCCATCCGATTCCTTTTAGTCTCGCTATTATTATTATCACTAATTTTACTTTTCAATCAAAGAATGACAATTCAGCTCGTTTATTGGATGTATTGCTATAGACAACAACCATCAGATTGGTTGACAACGTCAAAATAAGTTAGGTTTATATACTGGGTATACATATTGTAAAATTCTGAAGAATGAATCTCTTCTAGAGCTGAAAGAGATTTACTATTACGATAATTGCAATATTCGTACGATAATTTTCATATGTGAATCATCGATGAACATCACGCTTCTCTTGATTACTGAATTTATACGTAACAAATTAAATTCTGGAGAATATTAGTTTATCGAAATCTATGGTCATTACTTATGAGTCAGAAAATAAACCACTAGTGCATACAATTTTGTATGTATCTCGTGCGTGAAATGCGTTTATGGCCTTCAGCGTGTAATGGCCCTCGGCTAGCGCCATCGAGCCATTATTCACGCCACAGGCCATAAACGCCTACTTTACGCCCTTGATACATAAATTACTATTATTTTGAGTGGATCAATTATTTTGCCGGTGAGTGTATTACATATTCAATAACTTTAGAGATATTTGTGCCCAGTGTAAATTTCAATGATTCAACGAATGGGCGCCGGCAGCAGGGTACAAGGGGGTGCACTTGAAAAGGTTGAGAACTTGTTCAATTATCAAGTTACCGTTTGAATGATAACTTACAAATTCTAGATTGCTTAATGTCCAACAAGCACATTTTCGCACTGAATCCAACATTAGACTTTTTCCAAATACGGACCTGAATCTTTTCTTCTTTTAGCTGCTACTTGACCCTAATCTAACTTTTCGATCCTTGGGTGCACTTACTTATATGGTTTCAACATGATGGAGCGCATTTCCACTTATACTTATAGGGCGATAAGAACTTCTTTCACGATTTCTCAGAACAATGAAAAGAGAACACGAAATAATTGAATGACTGTTTCTCCGAGTTTTTCTTATTATTATTCAAAAGGTGAAACCTTATTTGATTCGTATATGAGGTATGTGGGGTTCAAACGTTCATTTGAGTCAAATTATTGAAATATAACAAACGTCACAAAAATTCTCTGGCTGTTGAAGATCTGCCTCTGAACTGTCGAATTCCCGTTATGCCTTGTCGGACCATTGGAAAAATCTCTATTTGAACACCCTATATCTCTGTAATCATTCACGCTAGACCCCAAAGGAATACATCGATAGAATCAGCTCTTAGGGAGAATCTAAAAATACAATGAAATACAGAGAAATCCATTTGAAATAACATAGTTGTTGCTACTTTTCGGTAGAAGCGGCAACACTGCATTGTCGAAATATATCAAACTAGGAGAGTGTTATCTCAAATTTGAACATGCACATTTTCATAAATTTCTTGCGGCTAATGTTCGAAATAAAGATATTAGAGAGTTGAAGTGTTGTCATGAACGTTAACGTAAACGTAGAAATTGACAGCTACGCATGCGCATTTTCCAATTTTTCACGTTTGCGTTGTTATAGTGGGCTTACGGGTGTACGTTATCTCACGTTCCTTCACGTATATCTTGAATATCAACGTACGTTAACCAAACTATACTCGAAATATGCCGATGAGTCAAAATTATCAAATTCGAGATCACCAACGAGTTCTGCATCAAGGAGTCCTCTAATTTTGACAGGAATAAATGTTCGAATCTAAACACACAACCAAAAATGACCAATACAAACCAAAAACAAAATGTATTATTACGTTATGATGACAGTGACGACCAAAGTGGCGACTTTAACTCAATTTAACGACAATACGTAAACGTTATTTTTCGTACGTTAACGTCGACGTGGAGGTCTACGTACAGTGATTACTTCAACTCTCTAGTGTGAGCTTGTCGTGACATACTGACATACCCTGTATACTACAAAAACCATAGAGAAATATTGTTCATAAAATCTTGGTACTCACATATTGTATAAACTGTTTCAGAACCAACTAATAGACGAAGCGACATCCTTCCAAAAATCCAAAATTCTGCCGAATATTCTCAACAGAAATCATTCGATTGATTCACGTTTCACTTAACTTCACTTTTGACCTAACTCCACTTTTCTTAACCACATCATGAAACACACACCAAAAACTCAGTTGTATTATATTATATACACTCGGAAACTGAGACAAAACCCTGTATATCAAAAGGAAAAGTAAATTCACTGTCAAATGACGATAATTATCACTACAGTCTGCACTGAAACTCACACAACACCCGGTATACAAAACGAAAAAGTATATTCACTAATTGAATTATGATAATGATTATCACGGCGTCCGCACCAACCCAAAGCCGTTCGCAAATTGATTCAACATTCAACTGATTCATATTTCTTTATCATCCCTATCAAATTTCTTGGTGAGTAATGCCATACGTTATTCATTACACAATCTATCAGTAGAATGAGGAAGCAAATAAGAATACAGGGTCGTTTTTTTCATTTGGCATTTAAAAACGGCGCCTTTTTTTAGATTTTAGATCATAGATACTAAACAGCGAGCTAAACAGGGTGTATACCGTGTGACAACAAAATCATTGGCCAGGACGTCATTCAGTTGTTTTTATGTTATAGAATTTTGACATTTGAATCGAAGATATCGTTCCTCAAAACCAAAATTTTCCTTGAAAAAACAATTGAAAATCACTTCCGGACATATCGCATTTTGTATCTAAATAGGCGACGCAAGCCCAGTTAACACAGGATCCATTTCAAGTCCTGTTCAAGGCGGGATATCCGTGGACATAAAATGTATATCCATAAGATATCCGATTGCGGATGTACTTGAGATATCCGAAACAAACGTCCTGAATACGTCCATAGGATATCCATAAGATACAGAGACAAAAGATCAATACCTAGAAATTTCAAACCGAGTATATGCAATGAATGAAATGATAAATAGTTAAAAGGAGATTCACAAAAATTAAGACTTGTGCGTGGGTCTTCCAAAAGATAGCACACATTGTGATGCACTATCTGCTATTATTATTAATTCGGTTTTCACAAACAGCGCGAGGTGGAGTAACGCCTCAAATAGTCCAAGATTGGTAGAATTAACTGATGATTATTTATAGATATATCGATTCTAACAACGTTGGAATAGTCAAATAATGTCAATTTGTTCTCATATTTGATTAATTTGAAGTGAATTTGGAAGTGTTTCCTACGAATTCGTGCAAAATTGATGATGCATAAGTACTGACAACTACATTATTCGAACGCAGTGCTTCCCAATTTTTGTGATTTTTTTCTATATCTCTTATCCATATCCATATTTGATATATTATGGATATCTTCAAGACATCCAAAAAGGTCACAATGTCACATCCTATGGACGTCTATAGGATATACCAGAGATTTTTTATGGACATCAACAATATCCATGATGAATATCCATAGTATATCCATTTACTCTAAAATCAATATGGCTACCCTGTGACGTCATTGATCGAAATTTCGTCAAACTACCTAATGAAAAGCGAATAAACTAAGCACTTCGATTAGTTTTTGATGAAACCACTGGCGTAAACTAGCCATCAGAGCTGAGGGGAGGGGGGGCAGAAAGGACATGGTCTATTATAATGAGGTGATCTAGGATATAGCCTATTTATGAATTATTTAAATGGAAATAAATCCATAATCGGGTGAGCTTTTTAAACTTACATAATATCACCTGCTTAACACGGTTCTGGATTTAAATACACCGTCCGAAAGGTATAAAATTAAATTGTAATGGGCGTGTACACCTTAGTAGAACTTTCAACTCAAACCATGTTTATAATATGAATATTATTTCAATATACGTGTAGTAAGGACAAATCAGATGATTTGCCTCAAAATGTCACTGCGTTTAAAGAATTTTCCTATCAGAGAGCCTGAAAGAAAAATTTACTAGCTTGTCAGTGACAATTTGTATTGAAAAAATTTTGGAGAAGAGAAATAAAGGTATATAGAAAAAATATCAAATTTTCACTTATCTTTGGACGTTTCGGGACTGAATGATTTGTCCTCAATACACGTATATTGAAATAATATTCATATTTTTATTTTATAGAAACGAGGAGAGAAAATTCCGGAAAATTTGGAATAATGAATGTACCACCTCCTCGATTAACCTACAGACAGTATTTAAGAGAGACTAGGTTCGATTCCCCAGCAGGGAGAAAGCTCTTTTTTAATTTTGGAATGGATTATTTGCAGCGATCAAATGTGCGAAAAACGCTTTGGAAATGTTATGTTGTGAGCATGAAAAGGCTATAAAAAAACAGTTAGGATGTATTTTTGTGACATGCCAGGGATATCTTTATGAAGGCCACCTGCGGCGGACATCGGCTGTTATATAAAAGTTCTATTCAAGTGTGAACAGAACATCGCAGTGGAGGTTCAATCACAGAATACTATTGTTGAGTAGAGTAGAGTAGAGTTTTATTGACTACTTGATGTACAGTGTGTCCAGTTTTCGATGCTTTTGCATGATATCTCAGTTATCTTTGGAGAAAGAACCTTGCGGTTTTCGCGGTCCTGTGCTACTTTTTCGTGAAACTGCAGGTGGCCTGATCGGATTTTGCAGGACTGTTACCGTTTATGAGATACAGGGCGATTTTGAAAATTTATACTTTTTGGACCCCCTCTATATCTACGAAGTTTATTAGCAAAAATGTCAGAATAAAATCCCAACCCATAGAGAATTTTATGCAGAATCCAGTGGCGCACAAAAGTTTTTTTTTCGGGGTGTGGTTTTGAAGATACGACTAAAAAAAACTCAAACTTATGATTTTTTAAATTGAACACCCTGTATTTTACAAGCTCATTAAATTCCTTATTTTTTTCCCTTCGAAATAATATATGATGTATGAATATAACATTTTTTAAAATGTTCAAAAATCACTAAAACATTGAATTTTAATAGTGGACTATGGATTTTTCGAGGGATTTTCATATAAAGAAATTAAAAATTGAAGGAATATTTCCTTTGATTGTTCCATGAAGGGGGAAGTAACAATTTCAACACTAATTAACTTGCAATACACAAAACTTAGATACCTGATATCCACAAATATATAGTAATAAAAAGTTTATAATGTAGAATAAGCACCTGATTGAATATTTACTAAAACAATTGAATTTCGAAATTATTCAGTGATTTATTCATTGAATTGTGCAAATTGATGTCCATTTTCCATCACAAACTTTCTCAATACATATTAATCATTGAAAGATGTCTTTGTAATTCCTGGAAAACTGCCTCTGTTGTTGCACAAAGTTCTTCAAGTATGTTGGGGCACTCACTGTATTAAGAAGTATTAAGAAAGTTTGTCAACTGTATGTTATGGAAAATGGATATCAATTTGAACATGTCAATGAATAAGTTACTGAATAATTCCGGAATTCAATTGTTCTAGTTAATAATTAATCAGGTGCTTATTCTACATTATACACTTTTTATTACTATTTATTTTTCGTTATCAGGTACCCAAGTTTAGTGTTTTGTTAATCAATGAGTGTTGATATTGGTTTTGACCTCTCCATGGAAAAATTTGAAGAAATATTTCTCCAATTGGAACGTTTTTTATAAGAAAAATCCATAACCAACTATCAAAATTCAATATTTTAGTGATTTTGAGCAATTTTGAAAATTTTATATTCATTCGTTATATATCATTTTGAAGACAAAAAAATTAAGAATATAATGAGCTTATGAAATACAAGGTGTTCCATTTAAAAAATCATAAGTTTGAGTCGTATCTCCAAAACCATACCCCGAAAAAAAAATTAAGTGCACCACTGGAATATGCGTGAAATTCTCTATGCGATAAGATTTTGATTTGACATTTTTGTTGAGAAACTTCGTGGATATGGAGGGGGTCCAAATAGTATAAATTTTCAAAATCGCCCTGTATCTCATAAACGGAAACAGTCTGCAAAATCTGATTAGGCCATCTTGAGTTTCACAAAAAAGTGGCACAGGACCGCGAAAATCGCAAGGTTCAATCTCCAAAGATAACTGAGATATCAGGCAAAAGCATCGAAAACTGGACACACTGTACACTCATACATTTTGTAGCAAGTCCGAAATGATTCCATTTTGGTGAAAAGAATGTAAAAAATGATAATATACAATAAAAGACAAAAAATATATAATCAAAGACGAATAATATACAATTAAAAACAAAAACAAAATACACATTCAAGTTTCCCTCAAGAGTGGATGTTCGGCAAGTGTCTTCCTTGTATCAAAATTGTGGCCACTAATGTGGGCCAGATATTCTGCAATCGAGTAAAAGCAATTTTTTTCAAAATAATCTTTCATAACTCTCTTGAAATAAAACATATTCATAGTTTCAATACTGGCAGGAAGAGCATTATATAATCTGAGATCATGAGAATTGTTTTGTGATTTGCTGAGTTTGTAACGTTGAGGTCTAATAAGATCACTGTTTCGTGTATTGTGATTATGTAAGCTGGATTGCTTAGGAAGCAGGGGAGCTTTTTTGTGAATCTCTACTATATTCGTATGAATATTTTGTGATATATGAATGAATCACGACACGAATCTCTTTGACCAATTCCAACAAGAATCCTCAGAGCCTTTTTTTGTAATATGAAAATACATTGGGCATCACTAGAATTTCCCTATAGAAGGATCTCATAAGAAATATGAGATTGAATTAGTGAGCAAAAAACTATTTTCAATGTAGTGAAATTAGTTATAGGTTTTATTTGTCGAAGTAAAAATAGAGCACTCGCTAATTTACTTTTCAAATCTAAAAGTGTTGAGTATTCTGTAGGGGTGGGCGATAATGAATTTGAAATATCGATTATCGATATTCATAATGTATCAATATCATCGATATCATCGATTTTATCGATATTATCGATATTATCGATATTATCGATATTATCGATATTATCGATATTATTATATTTTTATTCTTAACTCAATTCTCACGAACAGGTATCTGTTTTATACAGGGTGTTCCATATAAAAACAAAAATACCTATTTTTCTGATGCTCATTCATTTTGATAATTTTGATATCATCGGTTATATCGATAATTTCGATATCATCGATAATATTGATGATTCGGATAATATCGATAATATCGATAATATCGATAATATCGATAATATCGATAAAATCGATAATATCGATTGTTGAGGAAGATTATTTATTTTTTGTTATATTTTTCGTTTCTATACGCTCTGTATATTGTTAAAAAGAAGAATGATGACAGTGGCAGAATTATGATTGAATTTATGATTGTAAAAAGTCAAGAGATTAAAAAGATCCTACGATTGAAATAGATATATTTACTCTAGAGAAAGATATAGATTTTATATAAATCGATAATATTGATAATATTGATAATATCGATAATATCGATAATATCGATAATATCGATAATATCGATAATATCGATAATATCGATAATATCGATAATATCGATAAATCGATAATTTTTCTCCAAATTATTATCGATAATTTTTCCCACCCCTAGTATTCTGTGGTTCAATGTCTCGTCATCTCGTACTTTTAACATATCTGAGATGTTTTTGTGCTCGCTGGGTGAGATTAAACCTAATAGTAGTCGTAGGAAAAAATCAAAACACACCGATAACTACAAATTTATCCCCAAGGGGTCCGTACTCTACGTTTCAGCGGACCCTCGTACGTGATGGAGGCAAAGCCGCCGGATGGCCCCCACAACGCGACGACTCCGGCCCCCGCCGTGGCTGCCGCCCCCGCCGCCACCCTGCACCCCTACTACCAGACCTACGACGTGATGACGGGAGTGCGCATCGCCGCCACCCTCGGCAGCTTCTTCGGCCTGATGGTGCTGCTCGTCCTCTACAAGAGCAAGTCGAAGACAGAGAGGGCCATGGAGGATCCGGATTTCACGGCGGCTGCCTTGGCAGAGGTGATCACGGCTTTCTGAACACTATCTATGAGGCGCCGTTTGGTTCATAATTATTTTTTTCGATATAATAGTTATTTATGCAACAAGTGTTGTTGTTGTCCAACTCGGCCTAACGGCCTCGTCGGACAATTTTACGTCGAATGCAATAAACAATTTTTGCACGAGTTGCATACAACATTTTTTCTACGTTCATGCAAAAAGCAAAAAATGATTTATTGAGGTGCGGCACTAGGTACAATTCTGTTAATTGTCAGAATTAATTTTTGACTGACGTTTCTATAACCACAGTTGCATTATAGAAAATGTTTGTCATGATGACAGCACGTTGAAGTAGAATGACAGATGAGTGCAATAAAAACTTTATTGCACTAAGTGCAATAAAGAACTTCTTTTTCCACTAAATATAGTTCAATAAAGTTCTGTTTTTTGCATGAATGTAGAAAAAGAAATTTTAACGCAATATACCGGGTGTCTGTAAAAGGTTGGGACATGGATCGGCTGTGAACGCCTACGATAAAAACAAGTTGATTTAGGCCAACTTACCTATATCCAAAATCGTCTCGTTGAGTTGGTTCAAGGCGTTGAAGTTTTTTTGGAAAGTCACAGTCACACTGACCCTCTTATCATGAATGCTATGGTGTTCCGCAAGGATCAATTCTAGCACCAACACTATTTCTACTCCATATCAACGATTTGTTGGAAGCAACTTCATGTTGCTTCGCGGATGATAGTACCCTCCATACCACCTTCTCTTCCATGGCTCCAATACCAGCCAGGCAAATCAGAAACGAACGAGGAAGAAATGTTGACAACATAAACATGGACTTGGCAACAATTCTCGAATGGGGATCCAAATAACTTTGTAGATTTCAATGCAAACAAAACACAAGCATGCCTTTTCTCTAGAAAAGCCGATCTCACTGTGCCCAACATAAGCTTGTCAGGAGTAATCATACCTTTGAAGACATCCATTTCGATGCTTGGTATTACTATCAGCAATAACCTTTCTTGGGAAAATCACGTGAGATCCATTGCTAGAAGTGCATCCCAAAAACTTAGTTTTCTGTTTCCGGCCAGAAGCTGTTTTACTCCCAGTCAGCTGCTTATGATCTATAAGGCACAGAACCGACCAGTCCTAGAATACTGTTCCCATATTTGGAGTGCAGCACCCAAACATACCCTGAGATTGTTGGATTCTGTCCAAAAAAGGGCAATTCGTCTCGTGGGTGATGCCTCGCTCACAAACTCACTCACTTCTCTGGAACACCGTAGAAAAGTTGGCGATCTGGCTCTATTTTAAAGATATTTTCATTCTCTTCTGAAATATCAACAATTGTTCCTTTCTTGGCAGTCCCCGCGAGATTAACTCGTTGAGTTGAAGCTTCGTACCCCTTCGTGGTGACTTTGGAGACCTGCAGAACATCTCTTTCCAAAGACTCGTTCATCCAACAAACTGCGAGGCTCTAGAACACATTGCCAAGGGAGATGTTCCCCGAGGCATATAACCTTGAAAAATTCAAGAAGAACACCAATACCTACCTTATTTCTCTTGGTTCTCACGATGTTTTCTGAACATTACGGGATATCACTTTTCGTGGGAACCAGAACATGAAAAAACTACGGTAAAACCTGTCTAACTTTCAATCTATGCCAGGTGTGAGGATGTTTTCCCGTAGTTTTTAATGTCATCGCAACGTTATCTATTGTCCTTGGCGACAGGCAACCACGAATTTTTCATAATTTTTTCTGAATATTCTCGATAAAACAGGCCACAGCCTTCATGGCTATCCGGCGAAATTTTGGGATTTTTGACTTTGACATTCACGTTAGTAACGCCAACTGGTGGGACTGAAAATATTTTAACACTCATTTCTGATTTTTTCAGAACTTTTCTGAATTTTTATGTCATCCGTGTTCTTCCAGGTTGAAGAAGAAGAAGAACGGCAACTACAGTTGGCTTTGGAAGAAACAGTCTACTACAAGCTGAACCCTCGAAAGTCGCGCAGGTCGCTGGACACCTCCAGCGTGCCGATGGGCTGGAGCAGGAATTCCACGAGGTTCTCTTCGGTGGGCGGGTACAGCAGTCTCCTGGAACCGCCTACCAGGATGGGCTCTAGGCTGCCCAGCTTCATCGACGAAGATTCTCCGCCAGAAGAAATGGGTTCCATATACGAAGATGTATATTATACTAGGTTACTATGTGTATAACGATAATGACAATTTTCTTCATTCCTTATTGCGAAATGAAACTAATCCAGATTCCTGATAGGTCCGCATTTTATCCCCATACCTATGCAATAATGTTTGCACTACTTGCTTCAGAACTCATCATTATTTATCATGTTTGTCAACATCATCAATTTTTGTTACCGTGGGCGATAATACAATGTTGATACAAATACATAGTCATCATGATTGTGTATCCTTGCTGAAATGCTCTAAATTTGATATTCAACAATTCTTTTTGACTATTTACGATAAATTATTTTCAAAAACTTGAGGACACCAGGTAAAAATATTACTAATAATATGTGCTATATAAGGAGAAATTATAATGAACCTATTGCAAAGAAGACTTATTTCATGCACCTGGATTTCTTATTTACTTCGATGCTGGATCTCGAAAGCAATCAAATATGGTTCAGAAAAATGTGCCCTGTACTTGTATGTCAGGACTTTTCTTGATGCAGGATATATTTCTAACAATGAATTGTGCCCAACCCGAATTAATTCTATCAAAAGACAAGAAGAATGGGAATTATGTTAGTCAACTAGGTAAATTTCAAATTATAGCCATTCCATTCCACGCCATGCCGAACATACATAATAGAGGATGTCCTCAATATACGTATCACAATATCTGTGTACAAGATATGTGCTCTAAATGCATCAATAAAAACCAACGATGTTGATCCATTATTTCAAAAACATAAATTTCAATTCATCGATTCCCCACATTCATTTATTTTGCATTTCCTTCTAACTCCATCACCTCTTGGATCCTTCTCGTCCTTGAATAGCTTGGATAACTTAAAGCATTGGTAGACCCGATCATCTTCCTTCCACACACTCCCTTATTCCGGCCTCTCGCTATTTGTGGTCTACCTGTTTCTTTGACCCCGCCTACTTTAGTGACTCCTCGAACTCTATCGACTACTCTTTGTTACACTTCCTTCTAACGCCAATTTTTTATTGAATCTACCTCCTTTGTGACTCTGCGTCCAGTTCAACGAGCTCTTCGCTATTCGAAAATATAATATGGAACCGTCAGAATTGACATCGATTTCTCTGTCCGTTTGTTTATATTAATTTGGGCAGCGGTTACGGAGTAGGATTCCTCTACTACATGCCCTTTCTTGGGCCCGCCTCTCGTTGACTCTACCTACTATATCAACTCCGCCCACTGTATTGACCTTGCTCATTCATGTCACTCCCATTCCCATCAATCACCTTCGAGTCAGCCTCTTTTCAACTTTGCCTACTATAATTAATAATCATCTTCGTTCACTGTTATGACCTCGCCCATTCGTGTCACTGTCATTTCCATCTACTTCAGATGTGACTTTTTGATTGCCGACTGGTTGCGAGAACTTGGATCGCATTTCGACCACAGGTTTTTTTATTGATGATCGCATTGATCGAACTCCAAATGGTAACTTTTTTTAGAGAAGGCCAAGACCGACCCATCCAAGACCAAATACACAAAATCTGTCATGAGGATTGAGAAATTTCAATGATTCATGAAAGAAATAATTCCTACCTTTGTGTTATGTGTTGTTTTCAGTATATTACCGATTGATCAGTGAAGTTATACCTATAGTTATCAACGTTACGAGGTCGATATGTTGCAAATAACCGGCCGTGTGTCATTCAAGAATTTTCGTACTCGATTACATTTTGATTTCGAGAAAAAACAAACCAAGTACCTTGTAATTCTACAGGAAAATCCCAACATCGTGTTGTTATGGAACAGTTAACGGCAGCCGGCCGTTAAACAATCTTAACGGACGGAGGCTGTTAACATCAACTTTTCAATTGTCATCTGAATACCCTTGAATCAAAATAATAACACTATGAGATTACGAAAACCACATCTCAGGTTTTTCTATACAAGTGACCGGTCGAAACCATTCGTATTTTCCATTGTGATCAGTCAAGTATCAAGTGACACTAACGACCTGTTGGTAATCTAAAAGTCTATATTCCTGCATCAACTTTTCCCGATATTCTGCCTCCGAATATCCCGAGAGCTCTGAGCTATTCGAGAATAGAACAACAAACAGTACATGTTCATTGTACTTTCGTAGTCTTTTGGACGTGTCCCGCTGTGAGGCGTCGCGGCGCCCGTCGTCGCCCATGTCCGAGGCCTACCTCCATTTCATTCCTTTCTCTGTTTGTGCTCTACCAGTTTGTTGACCCCGCCTACTTTAGTGACTCCTCCCACTTCATCGACTCCACCCAATCGTATCTCTTACGCTTCCTTATTCTAACGCCAATCACTTACTGAATCTACGTTTTCCGTGACGCTGCGTCCAGTTCAACTATTCAAGAGCTCTTCGCTATTTGAAAATAAGATATGGAGCCGTCAGAATCGACATTGATTTCTTCGTAGTTCCTTTGTAGACATTTGGACAACATCTACGAAGTGGGGTTCCTTACTGCACGCCTCTTTTCTTCGATCCGCCTCTTATTGAAATCTCTACTATATCAACTCCACCCACTGTATTGACCTCACCCATTCGAGTCACTCCTATTACTATCTAATTCCTTCCACTCACTTTCTGCATCAACCTCCTTGTTCCTCTGCCTCTACCATTCACAAGAGCTTCGACCTATTTGATGATAGATGATTGAGGAGTTCACATTTTTGTTTGCCATTTAGGCGTCCCTCGAAGGCCGAACAACATTATCGTTCCAGGTTGCTTCTACTTGGAGTGTCACGACTGTCTACTAGACACCCTTCTTCAGGTTCACTACATTCCTTGAGCCCGACTCTGCCTTCTATATCAACTCCGCCCACTGTAATAACCCAGCCCATTCGTATCACTTCTCCACCTCCTTCGTGACTCTGCCTTTATTAGTATAGTCAAATCCAAGAGGCCAGCGTGAACAAACTGATTAACGTGTGGAACAATCTTCTATTGGTCAAAGCGCTAGGAACGCTATGTCTGTATAAGCGAGAGTAGGGGTGTACCGTTTATAAAACCGCATCAGGAATATCACTTTCTTGATGCGTGGTCATTGCCTGCTACAGTGTTGACGGCTGGCATCTTGGATTTGAGATCACAATAGTAGGTTATTTGAGAATCCAACCTTACCTGTTTGTTCCTAGCCACTTGGACGTGCCTCGACGGCCCAGCAACCTGACTTGCTCGTCCTCGGGCAGCTCCTACCTGGAGCGCCGCGACAGCGCCGTCGCTCTCGGCTTCCCCGCCACGCCCGGCCACCGCTGCAAGGCGTCGCGGCGCCCGTCGTCGCCCGTGCCCGAGACGTACGACTTTTACTACCCGATTGACATCCGGGTGACGCAGCCGACACCTGGTGGGTCGCCTTGCGGCAGCGACCGCGCGCTGTACGACAGGGCGGGGGAGGTGGCGAAGATGAGGGTGAAGTTGGCGCCACTGGCGTCGATCAGTAGCTGCAACAGTTCCTTAGGTGAGGAAGATGATAATGGCCATCCAATGATCTGAGATCAGTGTTATCAGAAGAAAAAAACTAATTGTACTGAAATCACTATGGAATTCTACTAAATCAAATGAAATGAACCAGACATGAAATTTTGAAAAAGTCCATGAGAAAACTGATGAACAATATTTTTTATTATTAATAGAAAGAGAATAAAATGAAAAAATAGCCAAAAAGATACAAAACATAAACAATGTCATCCATAAAAAATGACTTCATTATACAGGGTGAGTCATAACTATTGGGACATAGGCTGAGGGCGGATTGTTCGGACAAAAATATGGCGATTGGACCAAACATGCCTCAATAAAATATTGCTGTGAAAAGAGATACAGGGCGTTAAAGTTGTTTTTTTTTTCGTTTTTTTGTCGGTTTTTTCGTAATACTTTCACTGTATATGAAATATATTTGGAAAGTTTTGTGATTTGATATGGTTGCTTTCTGTCTAGATATTACAATTCATACCTTCTGATTGCATTCCGCATTTATTCATTCATAAAAGGTTTGTGACGAGGCATTTCAATCGAAAAAATTTTGACTATAAACTCGCACCAAAATTCATTCTCTGACAAGAAATGCCATTACCAGCAACATTATCTGACAGTTCCAATATTACGTAGAAATGATGTTAAGGTCATATTTTTTTATCAAAATCACTCAAAAGTTTCGTCAAAAAAAATAACTAGACGATTTCATCATCAGGAATCATTCACGTGGCGCCCCCTGTATCAAAATGTAGAATAGTACATGAAATAATATTTCGTGTATGAAATCATGCCTCTGTGCCAATTTTGATAACAATTGATGAATATACAGTGAAATTATTGGCAAAAAACGAATATAAAAAGTCAACTTCAACGCCCTGTATCTTTTTCCACAGCAATATTCTATATAGGCATATTAAAGTCTATCGCCATATTTAGGTCCAAACAATCCGCCCTCAGCCCATGTCCCGATAGTTATGACTTACCCTGTATAAATTAGGAGAAATCAGAAAAAAAAGTTGTATAAAAAATATCCCATCGGTGATATCCCCACTTAATAGCAAAAAAATATACAAAATCTATACAGCATCATCCATAAAAGATGATTATACAGGGTGGGCCAAAATAAACACTTTTGAAGGGAAAGTCCTATTCTCGAACCAGAAACTGATGTTGGTGCCTGAGGGTCGATTCTTATGAAAAACTCAATGGTGAAATCCGCATATCGATAGCTGTCTTCATTTCGGACTTCCCTAATAATACACTTATGTCCATGGATATCCTAAGGACGTCCTGTCGGGACATTCAGGACGTCTATGGGACGTTCGAATTTGGTACCGTGGACGTCCATTGAACGTCTGTGGGACGCACAAATGTCCCACTTGGATGGATGTCCCTAAAGAATCATTTAAAATCATATCCCATCAGGGACATGCCAAGGACGTCCTTGCATGGACATCATACAATATGTTCCACGTGGGCGTCCAAGGGATGCTATTTCTAGGACATTTGAAATGATGTACCAGCTGGGACATTCCGTGGACGTCCTTGCTCGGACATTGCATGAGATATACGGGATGAGACGTCCCAAGGACACTTATTTTTGGTTCGGGACATTCGGACGTGAATTGTACCAAATAGGGACGTCCCTAGAACGTTGTGTGCTATCAGGGTTGGTGTTTATGAAAACGATCTCATGGTTATCTTTTCCATCGCACAAGGTGAAAAGAATTAGCTGTATGTCTCCTCTAACTATCCCATCTGTTCTTCAGAAAGCATCAATTATTGTATTTCAGAACATTCACTTGAATTTCAGAGTAGTCAATTGATCTTTAAATGATATTTTCTGAAATACAATTGACTCTCTCTGAAATTCAATTGACAATTCTGAAATACAATTGATGCTTTCTGAAATACAAGTAACTATTCTCAAATGCAATTGACGTCTACTGAAATACAACTGGAAAAGGTGTAGAAGTGGTTCGAAATCCACAATAAGCTGTAGGTTCTACTCTTCCTGACCCCGCACAAGTTTCGATTTCTCGGGAGTTGGTTCGAGTAGCGATATAGATAGATAGAGTATATATATATATATATAGAACTCTAGTTCATTCCATTATTAGTAATACCAGTTTGACAAGCCCGCAATCAGCATATCCCTTCGTCGTCAACAGCGAAATATGTCAAAAACTCTTCACTTACCAAAACTTGTTTGTCTACAGAACAGCGAAACTTTGGAACTCATTGCCAAAGAAAGTATTGGTAAGGTCTTTCAATATAAAATCAAAATCGTCCAATACAACGCCTCAAGATAAAAAAAAACCACCCCGATCGAAGTACGTTACCTTTTTTTGGTTGTATGATAAACTGATATCCATCATACAGGACGTGGAAAGGAATTCTGGATTGAGAAAACCTAATCACGAATCTGCGATTGAGGTCTATAAAAATAACAACTGTCATAATTATATCTGAGAATAATCCTTTTCAAAACCTAACGTATATCATGAAACGTCATGCACATTGAATTCAGATATCTTCAGGAACAATAATTATCAGAGCGACTTATCCCAGCAAACATTTTGATATGGGGCATCAATGGCCTAATATATTTTTCCCATACCTGACATCAACGGCCCAGTGAATGGTCCCATATGCGGGACTCAATATATCAGTACACTGCGGCCGGCAGCTGGCCCCAGTGCTGGGTTCCCAGCAATCATATTCAGTTCCCCGGCAAAAGGCCAGTACAACATAATCGACACATTGAGTTTCCCTTATAGCAAGCCCAGCATAATTATACATAAATGATGGGACTGTAATGGCCAATTAACGACATTGGTTACATACTATCGAGGTAGGGGAGGGGTAGGGGTAGGGGTCCAATGGATCTGAAAGTTTTAGTACCTCTTTATTTCACAATTCAACCCTCTCATCATAAATCAGACACATACCAGAACCTCTCTGTTCTTCAACGATGAAACTTCTCGTAGTGATTGCTTACTGGTTGGTATGTGGTATCTACATCTTATTGTGTAGCATTCCTTCAAAGTTGATCCTTCGTTGTGAGGTACTTCTGAGATATAAAATGCATCATTAGTTATATATTAGTGGCCTATGAGTTGCATGAGTTTATAACTTCATGATATAGTCTGATGTCGTGATAACATGGAGCTTTTCAATTCTCATTATTTTCTTGGCACAGGTATTTCTGTAGCTGAAACCTTATTGTTATTCAGTTCTTTAATATAGAGACAGGTTCACATAACCTTTGATTGCTTTTGATAGCAACAAACGAGTTAAAAATGATAGTTGCTTTTGGAGAAGTATAGCCAACTCCAATTATTATGATCATTAGGTATATGAGGTAACGAGATACCAAACACATGCATTTAATAATGAAATTCGAAACACTACGTAGGTAGATTGATACTTACTCAATATTATCATAATTGAAGAATCCGTCTTTTATTATAATCGATTGAGAATACTCCCAGAACATCCACCAGGGGGACGAGTAGCGAACATGAAATTGGCCAGCAAAGGGTCAGATCTCGTTAGTATTCAATTACTAGTTCCAGACATCTCACCATCACAAGGCCATCATCGTATTCTTAACTGATGGTCACTTGGCATAGGAAAATCATCTGCCAATTACCAATACCCCGGCATCGTCACTTTCCCAGACTAGCCTGCACTAGGTCGGACTTCTCCCGCTAGTTCAATGTTTGCTGGGATACCTCTGAAACACCTCTGTCTCATTTCTCTAGGTGCTGACTACCCTGACTTCGAGGTGCAATCTTTCGCTAGCGACTCAGTATTCAACGAGGAAGATGAAGAAGACACCGAGAACGAGATTGACGAGTTCAGCACCGACAGCGACGTAAATAGTGACGAGGGGGCGTGTTACCGTAGCAAGCGGGCGATTGTCGATGCCACGCTCGCTGTCGAGCGACCGCCCTGCGCCCTTCCTCCCACCAAGCCTCCTGTCACGCATCTTGGCACGCAGGATGGGGCGTGCCACTGCATCCGGCGGCCAATGGCGGGGGAGGTGGACACGCCTACTGCACGGCGACCGCCCTACGAGCTTCCCGCCTCCAAGTTCTCTTCGACGATCGAGAGTGGCCATGACAGGGAGCTCAGTCAGCTGTCGGATATGCGAACGGGTGATGCTGACGGAGAACGCTCTTGGCCTCAGGAGACGCTGTTCTAAGGAAGTTTTTTTCGATCGAAGAGATAGGATCGTAAAGTGTGTTTGCATAGGCCATATTTTGAATGTGGTTATAGCATGATACAGTTCCTACTGTGGAAAAATTTTCATGAGCAGTTATTCCTCATTTAGTTCAATACTTTTCGCTACCACGTCCTGATGCGAACATACTGACTTTGTTACATGGTCGAACATTTCAATGGGAAATTGTTCATGAAATTGTGTATAACTATTCAAATCAGGAAGTTTGAAAAAATTCATGAAATTGTTTGATTGCATTATTGAGAAGGTATTTTTTATTGTTGTTTTGGATTCACCTCTATCTGAAGATTGTATAGGGATGATATGACTGAGAATCAATTTCGTAGCTAAGCCGTACCTAATATTATCTAATGGAAACTTTTTCCGCAGCTCATATATATATCTAATATAATGTATATATACAGATGTGCCATAAAATCAAAATGAATTCCACCACTTGATTTATACTAGTAATGCAGATTTTATTTTGGCATTCATTTATTAGGCGAATTCGTATATTATTTGGATAATCGGACTAATACAGGGTGATTAGAGTAGTTTGTTCAGTATTCCTATACAACTTACATATGTGTTACAGTTACACCGGATTAAGACATAAGGTGGATTCATGCAAGCAAAATTTAAAACTTAAATGAATTTTAAACTTAAACCAATAATATAAAACTATGAAATGTAATGTAGGTGCTCATGAAAAAAACTAGAAAAATAAAACTAAAATTAAAACTAAGAAAGATGGCCAACATTCAACTAAGAAATTAATTTCTTCCATAATTCACGACAACGCATGCGCCAACTAGCCGCGCTGGAAAAAGAATAAACAGCTGATGAAAGGTTATATTGCATTCGTTTAAATCTTAAATTCATTATAATTTAGTTGATGTTGCATGAATCCACCTTTACACTCATCAAAGTTTATAGAATTTGATGAAAATTCGCCGAAAAACCTATTTGAATTTTTTACAATCCTGGTGGGAGGCGGACAATGATTGACGTGAATTTGATGAAAGTTTTACTTTTGGCCTAAACAAAATGCATATATTCGAACATAAATCGATAGATATACAGTGAATACATTATTAACAATCGCTGCTGGTCGATTTTTGATTTCAATTCACCTGTTTTCACAAATAATAATCTGATATAGATACAGGGTGAATAACTTTCGTGTTCAATGGAATACTGATTTTTTCTTTCAATTTCCCGGTTTCCGTTGCTCAGCTGATTCAAAAAATATATTACTTACACGTTGCTTCCTATTGAAACAACATAGACGAGAATACGAAAGTTTTCCATGGAAATATATACACAACATTGATTTATTATGACTACCCATGTTTTTGATAACTGATACTAAGGTGAATCGTGAATGAAATATTGCATATTTTTGATTTTATCTGGAGTTTGTGGACTTCTAAATATAATCCCCCTGTTAAGTCAAACCCTGTCGGTCACACTGGAAGTTATTGAAGATGGATAATCATGGTGTCCAGTGATCCACCTGGTATAAAGGTAATTTATATTTCGAGATATATGTGAAAAAAAAATGAATTTTCTCAATTTTGGACAATATATTCTTGAAATTATGCATTATTTTATGAATCCAAATTATTATGCGTATTGCCCATTCAAGGCGGATTTTATGTACATCGCTTTTTCATTAATCTGTAATTTCACAATTATTAACGATTTCACTAATAAGTTAAAACTTGATATTCCCGTTCATTCATTAATGCACCCAAATCAAATTGTATCTTTCATTAACTATTCACTCAGAGATGACCAACTCTTATATCTTAACGACAAATACAAATAAAACTGTGACTTGCGCCGGCGCGATTCTGTCAGAAGTCAGACACACAAATTCTTCCTCTTCTTTTTCCAACATGTGGTTGAAAATTCAGAAAATTCTAGTCGTATGTTCAAATTAAACTTTGAAAACAATGTGAATGAATGATTCATATTGTAATTATGTGATCACTGAATGTTATAACACAAATATTTGCATCAGTCTAAGTACGCTGAATACCTACTATGTTTTGATCAAGAAGAAGAATTTAAAATTAAAAGAAGGTGGTGCATGAAGGTATTACAGTCCTTCAATAAAATGAAATCAATGACAGTTAATGAAAGCAACACATTAGTGAGAAAGCGGTGTACATAAATCCACGTTCACTCTCTCCAAGTTTAATTCCATTAGGGTTTCACTGCGCGATATGTTATTACGTTTTATTTCGGAAAAGAAGTAGGTATGTTGGCTACCGACCGTTTGATAGACTAGACTATAATAGACCAGATCCCTGACCAATAAATTGTAATTTAAAATACTTGAAAAACACTCTTTTATAGATAGTCAAACTAAAATAATGTAGAAAATCGAATAATGAAAGTACTTATGTTGATAAATACCCAACATAGAAAGTGCTAATATTTTCTTTGTTGTGTATTTATCAACACACTCTCATTATTTCATTTCAAACTTTTCTTCGGTTTCGCTATTCATTAAAAAGTGTTTCTTGAGTTTTTAAACTACAATTTATTTTCCATTTTTCAGTTCGGCGAACTACAAAATTAAGCGTGTGATTTTCAGTCTTTTTCTATTTTTTGTAACTATACCGCCGTGTATCAGGCTCTCTTTCCAGAAACTTCATTTCATACGAGTACTTGGTGCAAGACACTACCGTCTCTCTGGATGTAACTATTTTTATACAATACGAGTATATATATACTTGGTGTAAGACACTGCCATGTCTCTGGATGTAAAAATCGCTCATCTTGATCAGGATAATGGATCAAAGCTTGAATAATCATGCTATTGTCTTCGGTTCTTGATAATTTTGCGAAGTCCCAATTTTATTCGACGTCTCTCTGGATGTATACCTATTCATATACGAGTACTTGGTGTAAGACACTGCTGTGTGCTGTGTCTCTGAATATAAAGAAGCATTGTGAAGTTATTCGAAGGAATAAAAACGAATATTTGATATTTTGGTGGAAGAACATTACGAAATATAGGTGGCGGAAAATCATTCACAATTCTATTCGAGAAAAAAATCGCTCATTCTGAAGATCCTGATCAGGATAATTCAACAAAAATAACAAACTATGTTGTGTGCGAAGTTTCAATTCCATTGGTCGGTTTGATGTGGGTCAAAATCACGTGTGAAAATTCCGCGTTACATACAAACTAACATACCTACAAATATACAGCATACATACCAAGCTTAAGAAAGCCTGATGATGAACAACGAAAGGAAGGACATTGCCTGCTGATCGGTTAAGACACGTTATGGTTGAAGAGTCAGTAGTAGTGCGTATTTACCTATATCGTACTGGGCTGGCCAAGGGCAAATAAAAACATATAATTATCATAAATCATCGATGATAAAACAGCAAATCATTATCAAAAATGCACATTTTCCACACTACACCAAACAAAAACAACATCAACATGGCTGACGAATGATCAATACTCGAGATTACAGAAAATTTGGCTCTGATTGAATCTACAACGAGTATAGACATACGTTTTGTCAAGACTTCATCAAAATAGAGATCAAATACATGAATTTCTGACGTTGATACATACTGCCCTAGTACCATATCGACAGTGTCCTGATAGGAGTCCATGCAGTTACTATTAGGATCTTATTTTTACCAAGGTTCTGTAGCTTTTCTGGTTGTGGGTTGCCAGGAGTGTCTTCGCTTGTCTCGTACCTTGCAGATCCTGCCAGTATTTGGCTCTCTTGAGATACATTCCTTCTTCCAATTCTCCAACTAAATATATTGTTATTTTACTGATCCCGCAGAAGGGTTTGGGTCCCATGAATTAGGTTTCGGTCCCTTTCTTCGTTAGTTCATCTGCTATTTCATTGGCTTCCAATCTGGTGTGCCTGTGCCTCAGAACCGAGTGAAGGGTGACTTCATTTGCTTTACCTTACTTGGCCATCAGACATGATGATGATCTCTTGTCTGCGGTAGTGTTCTTCTCAATGTTGAGCTGTGGACATATTTTCCGATGACAAATAAGTGTTTTCGCGCCTTAGAGATACTCGGATATTTGCCCAATCTCTCCGAGTATTTGATTGCACCCTGGTTAGTCTACAGAACGTTCGGCAAACTGAACAGTGAGCAGTTCTTTCGGAAAGTCGGATGGAATATCTCGACATTTTATGTTATTTCTACTCTTCTGAAAAATCCATATTTACCAATAATTAACGCATTCATTATTGAATGAATGTCATTAACTACGAGTGCTTGTCTCAAAATCAATGCAACAATCATAGTAAAACTTATTTAAGGGTATAGATAAGGAGATTTCAAGTATTTATTTTATATAGACAATTTATATATTTTAGTAAATTGCTGTTCCGAATGTTTTGGTGATAAATCCGACCGAATTATCAACAAATTTTGACTAAATTGTATTTTTTGCAAAGTTATCACACTCCGTATACGGTTTTGTGTAATACTATAACAGTGTTCATGGCCTCATTTTTCATAAAAAATTTCAGTGATCCCCTCAAACAATTCTTTTTGCTGACTGCGAAAATAACTGTATCCAGCGCATCTATGGTACCTATGTGATATTTTCATATTCCAAAATGATTTATTTATCAATTCAATAGCAATTGAGCCTGGAAATACAATCCAAAGAATTGATAACGAATTAATAATCAAATATTATGGTAATTAAAAAGATGATGTGTAGATTATATGTGAATGTTTCTTGTACAAAGATGTATAGAAAGCCCTGTTGAAAGAGTATTTTACATGTGTAAACGCAGTGAAATAAATGTTTGATTGTTCTCATATTTAATTCAACCAACCATTTTACCTACAAGTATATATCGAAGTATAAAATATACAGATACATATATGACCTATTATCTTGATGGCATTCTGCCAAAAATTCGAAATGATAGTTCCATCGAGTTTAATATGATGGAGTCAAATTTGTTTTTCTCGTCTTTCATCTCTTCTTCTTTTTTCTAAAAAATTTGATGCTCTCTAGGTAGCATATCATATTGATCCAATGATATAACCAGATATTGGAAACACGAAATTGTGATAATAATATTGGTGAAATATTGGCTCAACCTATCCCAAATTCAGTCAAAATGAATTCTGAAGGTGAAAAGCCATTTTGTTGATAGTTTCAAGTTTGATAGCACATCGCTCAGATATTATTGTTATAAAAATATCAAAAGAGTAATATTCAACTATGAATTGTAAGTATTAATGAAGCAGATAATTGAACACAAAAATATTTCAGTTTATCTTGAATTCTTGTGAAGAATTGAACGGCAGAAGCCAATTTTCTTTCATTCCTGAAAAACGGACACTCACCAACAACCTGTTACAATTCAATATTTATAAGGGTGCGATGATTCATTTATGAATAGTGATATCAGTGTGGGTGGGAAGTGTGGTATAATCAAACACACTGTTCATAGTATAAGCACCATGAACCCTCATTCAATACCTCATATATAACTATCAGTTATAAAATATATGAGCGAAGAAACTCATCATCTACGTATCTATAATGATACAGAATTGTTTAATTAGTGGATTCTACGAATTATTCGCTCCAGGTTAACCATGAATATTTCAGCGGGTAGAGGGGACAATATGAATAAATCAAACCTTATGAAGCGGAGTATATTTTGTTAACAAATTGAAAGTCATTCTGCTTCAGACATAAAGACAAAGTAGTCTAGACTATACTTTCAGAATTTGAAGTTGATTGCTTGAATAATAATAATAATGAACTAAGTAGTTTATGTAAACCTACCCAAACCATGGATTCTTGAGCGAAATAGTTTCGAGAAAACTCATAAACCTAATGGTATGCAAAATTTTGATATATTTGCTGAAACAAAACGTTCTTTATATAGACAAGTATCCTTCCAATTTGAGGATTCTCTGCATGCGAACTGTCATTTATGGCCCTGTAGTATTTCTTGGATTGTGTACAGAAGAAAATAATTTTTCCATTGTATGTACGTTTATTGCGTTTCTCCAACCTTCTGTGTACCATGAAAGTTCGATTCGGTCTCTTGAAATGTCGAATTGGAACGAAATTAGGCATCGCTGTTTAGATATTTCATTCGATTCTCCGTATTATACTTGAAACAGAATCATGTCATGAACGACCCTGTGTTAATTTCTATTGTGCATAAATTGAATTTCTCATCACCTGCCCGTCTTTGTTTACTTGCAGGGAATTTAACCAACTACATGCGATGAAAAGGCTGACATAACTTATTAGTCATGAGGGTAATGAATCAAACATCAACTCACTCAGATTCATTGGATATTTCTAAGCGTGAGGTCGATTCAAGTGGCCTAGTTTAGTGGTTATATATTGCATATTTGTGTGTAGTGGTTTGCTGTATGAGAAATCATAATTTTTTATCATTGACATGCCAGAGGTAGAATAATTTTTTTAGAAAACTCAATTCTCAGGTTGGTGAGTGTTCTAATCGCTTCATTATGGATATAAAAGTATTCATCATGTTGAAGATATTTTTGCTCCAGTTCAAATATAACGAATTCCACACTTACCATTTTTTTACCAGTTATGGGTATGCAACAAAAAACATCCACATTTCAAACATTGAGAGGAATTTTCAAGATTGAGAGAACCTAGGGAATTTTCGTGATACGATTGTCAGCTAATCTAAGAAAGACTGTTTCGGCTTGCATATCAGACTGATTTAAAAATATTGGAATTGTATACAATGACACATAGCAAAGTTTCATGTAAAAATATAGAATTGTACAGGGTGTATCATAACAATTTTTACATAGGCTGAGGGCGGATTGTTTGAACCAAAATATGGCGATGGGACCAAATATGCCTGAATAAAATATTGGTGTGGAGAAAGATACAGTGTGCGTTGAAGTTGAATTATTTTTTCTTCGTTTTTTGCTGATGATTTCACAGTACATTTATCAATTGTTATCAAAATTGGTCTGGAGGCATAACTTTATACAAGGAATGTTATTTTTTTTTTCATTTTACAGTTTCTTAGAGGGGGCGCCACGTGAATGATTCCTGATGATGAAATCGGCTAGTAATTTCTCTGACGGAATTGTTCTGTGACTGATTAGAAAATATTACATAAACATAATTTCTACGTAATATTGCTACTCCTGTTTAAACACGATATTTTTATCCGATTTCGAAAGAGACGCAATTGAACAGTTCAAAGTCTCGGAAGGGTATTTCGAATATAAATTCGTTCATGAAGAGTCTGCTTTGGACTGTCAGATAATTGTTGCTGACATGTCTTGTCAGTGAATAAATTTTAGTGCGAGTCGATAGAAAATACTTCTTTGATTGAAACGCCTTGTATCTATTTCCACAGCGATATATTTGATAAAGGCATATTTGGTCCTATCGCCATATCCATATCCAAACGATCCACCCTCAGCCTATGTCCCAACAGCTATGACTAAGCCTGTACATAGGTGAGATGTTAAACAGAAACTCCCACGTTTCCAGAGAGGAAACATATCACAATTTGGCAAACTATTGAAAAATTTGGGAATCCCAGAGTGGAGATCTGTTATTATATTTAACACGTCCCTGTTCAGAGTTCTCACGATAATTGTACGCACTGTCCCGATTTGTATATTGCCCAGGCCGTATTGAAGTCTGGAGGCAGCGAGCCTTGCCTCCCATTGTACTAATAGATATAGAGCGGAGGTGATCCCAGAAGGGCCTCCATGGCTGCAGCGGGAGGAGTTGTTGTTGAAGGAAGTATTTATTCACAGAAGTTCTTGAGGAAACTTGTCACCTCAAAATGGAGCAAGGGATTGAAAGAGGTAAAGTAAAAAGCATCTGTATGAGATCTGGCAACATTTTATTGTATTTCATTGAGATGTGATGCTTTATACAGCTTAGTTACATAGTAACAACTGTTATTTCTACTTAACACTTAAAACTAAAAAGTCTACAGCTAAGTCAGTGTGCTCGTGAAATGATATAATAATCAATGTACAGTAGATTCAACTTTATACGGTCGACTTTTAGAAGAGATCAGGTGCCTGATAAACATGCAAAATCTTATTGAAAAATTGCGTTTCCGATCTTAAAATCAGTAATAAATTTCATTGGCAAGAATTCATAACAATATATTATTCTTAAATTATTTGTTTTCGAGAGATTCATATAGACTTATGGATTAAAAAAATATAAAGACGAATTGTACTAAGTCAGATAATAAAATAAACAGTGCACATGGGATTCAAAATTACGATCCCAAAATGAAGATGTTGGATCCATATTTTTGAATCGCCAGTCATATCCTAACAAAAAACTCGAATAAATATAAATTATTTATTTTGTAGGTACAAGAATCGATGTACCAAACAAACCATGGGAGTGAGCAGTACTGTACAATAAATTAATAATATATAAATCCACTTTCTGATAGTAACCCTATTTTCTTCGAGTTTAATAAATATGTGGCATCTACTCCTAGATTATCACAGTTATATACATATTCGAAATAATTTACCCAGGAAAAATAGATAAGTACATACATAAAATCCACCAACTGTTCCAAATGTATTCTCTCCCCATATACATAATTATGTAAATTCGCGCACGCCCGTGTCAAGGTTCAAAGAACCAATCAAAAAACTGGAAAATATAAATTTCTAGAAAGAACCTGGGTATTTTAGCGGAGTGATTCCGCGTATAAATTTTTCTTTCAGAACATAAAAATATTTGGTGTAAGAGATGACATTGAATTTTTGTGACATCTCTTTCCTACTCAAAAAATTTTAATTTTGAATTCGAATTTCAAATAGACACCCTGTAGATTCTTCATTTCATTGACTGAAGATTAAATCCTTTTAAGTTTGTGGCCTTTGTCAGTATATTATATACGCAAATATGACTTATTTTCATCTATCAAATTAATTTTATTTTTTAAGAGATGACTCATGAGTTGAAAGTTATTCAAAATTCAATTGAATGAAATATAAACGTTATAAACCAACAGAGCGAAACACTATTTACTTGATTCTCTGAATGAAACAAACACGTTTCAAAGTGTTTCGACAAATTCATTAAGCTAGGTTCTGGATGGAGTTGTGTCATGTTGAAAAAAATATCTCTTCGAACATACTCCTGAAATTTCATTTATATATATATGAAAACAAAAAAATCATAGCAGGAGTCACCACTCAGAGATACCCAGTATAATCGATTATTTTAGAAGAATATTCAACCCAAACAAAAAACGAAAAGGTCTCAATTTAGAAGAATTGAGTCGAGACTGTAATTGATTCTAATTGGTCAAAATGGTTCTTTGCCATGAGGGATCAAACGTGCATACACGAATAATTACATTATCCGAAAGAGGGAATAGAAAATTCTACCACAGGCATAAGGTTCTTACAGTAGGTATTCGAAATAGAATGATTTTATTTTCACTTTCTGTCTTGAAAATTGGAAATAATGTTTTTTCTATGACCGTGTTCGAGTATGTAAGACATACTTATATGTTACACGCATATCGAATTGGTACAAAAGTGTCACTTCCACGCACTGCAGATCGAAAGGTAGATATTGGCCAAATTATTGTTGAAGATCAAATTTAACATACTTATTTCACATGAGAGTAAATCAATCTGCTCAGTTATAGCTTAATTTTCATATTTTGTCGTATAAAACATTCATTAATACATCTATTTTTGACAACGAATGTTGAAAAATCGTGTAGTTATCGAAATGTATTCTGAAACAACACTATACATCAGAATGTCTTGTCAGATGATATTAAAACTCTGCAGTTCTCAGTGGCAATCAATGAATATATTTGTCGATATGTCAGTTAATGATTATTGTATTATTTTTGTGTCTGAACCAATTCAATATCGTGGAGAAATTGATGTTTCTAACTAAAAAACGAGAAGTGTCTTTCCAGCACTCAAAATTATAAAACTATCACGAGCGCTAATTTATATACCTTTTTAAATGTATCGGATTATGGTAGAAGTTTGTCCCTATATCTTTTGGATACACCCTCTGAAATGACCCACCGCCTTCAGTTTGTTTGGCAAACATGTATCTAGTAAATACGAAAATCCTTAAATCAAAAAGAACGGCGTACTTACTGCTCAGGTCCGCGAAACGAAGAGGGCCCTGTACATACGCGAATAGTACGTTTACAATATAACCCTAAACATCTAGTTTTACAATACAGCCTCTCATAAATGAACACCAGGATAACCACAAGGAAAAACTTGAATTTTTTTGCGAAAGCAAATCCCTTAATTTAGTCCAGAAGCCGGTTTCATATCTCGACCGTCATCTGATAACGGAATGATATATGTCCCAAAGGCATGTGAAAACATTGTACTTCGACACTTGCGCCAATCACTATTCTGAGCAAAATAATTGAAACTGTTCGATTTTTTGCACTAAATTTCGTGATGATAACGAGATGAGAGTTATGCCATCAGATTGAATGGTAGATCTCAAAAACCTATCTGTGCCACCTCTTGATCTGAGTCAAATCCACGGCGCAGCGATTTATTTGCTGCCATTTTTCCGGACACACTTCCGTCATGTGATAACGGGTTGAAACATAAAGCAAAAAAGTGGAAATAATGTCTGTCTTGCGGATAATCCAACAAGCGACGATTCAAACTGATTTAAGTTTCCGAGAATATTTCGCCCCCCTCGAAAGATAATATCCGATGGACCAGTGTGAAACTCAAAATGTGGATTTGAATACTTGTTGTGCGAGCACCACAATTTTCGAGAGGGGCCAAATATTCTCGGAAATATTGACGCTCTGCCCCTAACTTAGATCAGTTAGAATCGCGACACGATTTGATTTTCGCAGAGGGGAAATTATCCCCTTTTGCTCTTCATTTCATTTCGTTTAATCACATGACGGAAGTATGTCCGGAATAATGGCAGGAAATAAATCGCTGTGCCGTAGATTTGACACAGATTGAGGGAAGGCACAGGTAAGTTTTTGAGATCTACCATTCAATTGGTATGGGATGGCAATTATCATCTTGTTTTCAAAACGCGAAATTGAGTGCAAATAACTGCACAGGAAAGTGCAATTTTTGGCACAGTGTTCGATGAAATTAAATGTTCATTTTTACATTCCTTTGGAACATATATATATATAACATTTCGTTATCAGATGACGGTCGTAATTTGCGCCGGCTTTCCTACTATTACTTCAGTATTTGATTTACTTGAAAAATAACTCTTCTTTGAATGTATAAAACTACATTCAAGTCACTGAAATCATGTACTGAAGTATAGAATTGTTCGAACTGAAACGAACTTTGAACCCTCGAACCTATACTTATATGGAGTAACTTCCAACAACTATCAGTCTTAAGAGAAAATAAAGGAGCAGTAATTAGTAGAGAATTTACTGATTAAAATCAGAAATTACTCGACTAATTTGTTTTTGAAACAACAAAAAACAGTACCAGCTAGGTATTATTTTTACACACCATGGATAATGACCTTCAAGGTATAGCGTTCTCTGCTGGGAATATAATATTGAATCATTTTAGATCAGAACCCTGTAGACAGCAAGGAGAACAGTCATTACAAGTAACTGAGAAAAATTGAAAATATAACTGCTCGATGATGGAAATGGATATTTCCTTCTGGTTATTCCGCTGTTGGTAAAAATTTTGCCGCAGTCTGTGGGACCGCGCTAAAGCGTTATAATTTATTAGAAAGGCGGCATAGATGGCGCCCGACTATCTGAAATTCAAGATGGCGCCGACCTCAGCCGCTGTGTACACGACAAACGTCACAGGCCATTTGTATGTGGTACGTGTAGGATAGGCTCGAAGAGAAGGTACTCGAAATATCGCATTTATCACATTGACAATAGATATTTACAGATAAAACAAATTTTCGATTATTGTTGTCAAAATATAAACGATTATTTTTCATATTATAAGATATCAAAAGTAATTTTATTCATTTCTCACCAATTCGATAAAAAACAAAATTGAAATCCTTCTCCAGTTTTCCAAAAGGAAGATATCAATTTGGGTGTTGAAAATATATGATATCTCAAAAAAAAGGTACCAGAATATAATATACTGAACTAAATAAAATTATCATAGATTCTGATTTCTGCAATGCTGCAATTCAGCAACTTTTGGTCACTAATACTTCGTACAAATTTGAATATAGTAAGTTACAAATATTTGATGAATAGATAATTACTATTTTTCACCCAATAATAATGAAAATTATCCAGAATTCGATCACAATAGGCTATTCCACATATGATTTTAGACGAATTGACATTTTTCTTGCGACTTCCACTTCGAGCCTACGAATTGAGCCTCAGCTTATCATTCTACGATAGAAATACGACGTTATCCATTATAATAAGTGAATGAATGTATGTGTACTTAATCCCAATAATAATTCAATTCTAAAATGTCTCAATTTGGTTCTGTTTCATATCAATTATTACAATATTTAGAACATGTTTCGTTTTACTTTCAATGGTTAAGGTTTAAAATATATCACACTGAATTTGAGAAAAAAACTATTCCATTTTTTTCCAAGTGAAACCACTCACTCACAAACACGACGTTTCTCGGCATCCTCTCAAGCTTCGTAGGCGCAGCAGATGCCGGAAGCATATTTACAAACTGAAATCTGTGAGCCTGTGATGCCAACAGTGACTCTACAAAAGCTCACTGATTTAGGCACCTGCACGTAATACGGATAATTTCTTCATGACACAATTTTCAAGTGTAGGTCTGGTGGCATAGTGGTTAGTGTGTCCGAATGTCAATTGTTGTCAGGAGCCAGGCTCCAGGTAACATAGATTATTTGTCAGAACTCTAAACATGAAAAAAATAGCCTTCTAGCTAACACCAGCCGACTCCATACTACGTGGAGTATTGTTTTATCTATACCATTTCGAAGTGTGTTGTGTCTTTTGTAAATTGTCAATGTATTGAAAGAGTACCTTATATTGAAATAAATGTACTTATTCGAAGTGTTGGTGTTCAATTCATGCGAAGATTTTTTGAATCCCTCAAATAATTTTCCGAAAGATATACTTTCTAGAAACAGGGTTCATCTGGACCGAGTAAGGTTAAAATACTTGAAAATAGTATTCTCCTTTATTATGGAGAGCTGGCAGAAGGAATATTTTCCTTCCTCCCTATTGAAGCAGTGCCTAAATCAGTGAGCTTTTGTGGCATCACTATTGGCTACACAGACTTACAGATTTCAGCAGGCTGGTGCCGTCGTATAAAAGAGGATGTAAATATGCATCACGGAAAGGGATCGCAGGCAAGGTAGGCCTGTTGAAGCGGATGACCGGGGAGGAGCCTAGAAAAGCATAATGTCCCATCTCCTTTTTCGCGAAGCCCTCCGGGCCAACCAATAACGGAAAGAGGCGTGGCAAAGGGGACGATTGTGGGGGAGGCATATAATCCTGTTCTCAGATATTCAACAAGCACTTTCCAGTTCATGACTGCGTTTCCTGTTGGCTTGCCTCTTCCTGAACTCGTTGAATTCCTCCTTCATGGCCTGCACCCTCGCATCGATATTGTCGTACCGACTTCGGATGCCTCCCAAAACCTTCCTCTGAGGCGGTCCTGGCCCAGAGGTATCCACGTCCACATCTCGGGACCCGGTAGGAGTGGAGGGGGTAGGAGTAGGGGTGCTGGGGTCGAACTCGTAGTGTCCATCGACGCTACCCACGTCCACAGCTTTATGATGCTGATGGTGGTGATGGTCCGAAGTAGACGGGGAGGAGCTAGCGAGCTCCAACCAATGACCGACGAGCGGAGGCGGTGGCGGTGGGAGGAGCGACGCTGGTGGTGGTGGGGGCGGCCTATAAGGAGGCAGCCCCCAGCTGAAGAACGTACTGCCACTGTGCGAGCTCTGATTCTGCTGGGAGGTGTTTTTGCTACCGAAACCGCTTGAACTGGATCGGCTTTCAGGTGATCTATCCAGGTGGTCCAGTTCCGGGGCACTTCTAGCTATCCTAGCATGACGAGGAGGAAGATACCTAGAACCCCTGGGAGCTCTGTGCTGGGGCACCGCTCTGGGGCTGTCTCTGATCGGATGAACAGGGACGAAACCTTGATGTTCCTCGTGGATAGCTCTCAGAGGAGGTAGCTCTTGTGAGTAGCGTTCGTGTACCGATTTGAGCTGTGCGAAACTTGGCGGAGTGGGGAAAGATCTGTCCCCTCCAGAGCTGGTGTACCTAACCGAACTCAGGTCGCTGAAGTAAAGAGGTGTCCAAGGCGACAAGAGCAGACCGCTGGAGGTGGCAGGGCTGCTCGACATGACCCCAGGGGTGTGCGGGGTGTAAATGGTGGGTATAGGCTGCAGAGCGTGCTGCTGGATGAAATAAGCTGCTTGTCCTGATGCTGACTGCCCAGAAGCGTCCGACCTCAAGCTCAGCTCACTAGGGTATCCGATGAGAGGCTTCCGCCACGAAGCTCTGTTCCTGGCCCCCCTTTTCGGCAGGAAACCTCCGTCATCGCTGCTGGAGATGTTGGATGTGCTCTCGGCCCGGAGGCTGAGGAGGGACTCGACGAGGACGAAACGTCCGTCGGCTGCACGGGAGATGCGGGCCAACGATTTCGAAGGGGAACTCGGATGGAGGTAGTCTGGATGCCAGGTGAGGCTGGAGAGGCTGCCCGATCGACAGCGGTCTCTCGGCCAGATCCAGTTGGCGATGAAAGCGAGCGTCGTTAAACCTGGTATTCGGCCTTTTCTAAGTCTAGTGGACATAAAATCAGTTGGTATTTGAGGCTGGGCGCGGTGATTTTGATGATTTCCTCGAAGCTCTTAAGATATTGAAGTTACAATCGAATGAACTGTCGGGTGATTTCAAAATAAGCTACTGAAAAATTGACAATGTTGGATATACAAGGACCAATATTTCTTGTTTTGCTATATTCGATTCTGATATTGAAAATATATAAAGAACTTTTCACCAGCTTGTGGTGAGAATCAAAAGATAAGAGACTGTCTCATTTAAAATCACCTCATTGAATTTAACATATGTCGTTAAGAGCATCGAAAAAACCCATGAATTCTCAAAACAAACACACAAAACCATACGAAAACAAAGCAATCCAATAGTGAACATGCCATGCCAAATTATTGAATGGAACGTATTATTAACTAAAACTGAATGAAAAAGTATAGCAATAAGCTACTGTATTTTGACAGTACATTTGAGCAAGTAATTCATATTTGGCCCAAACTTATTGCATGACTATAAAGAAAATTGATATATACTCGAAAGGAATTTGAAATATTGTTGAAACTGTAATTACATACGAATGATTAGAAATGCTCATTCTTCTTAGTCAGATCAGATATAAGTTAACTTATAGATAGGCCAGAGATCAATCTCTAGATACATCAAAGTAGTTATTTTTCGACTTTCTCTAGCCTATTATGTGAATAATTGAATACTTTATATCAGCATCCAATCATAGGTACTCTACACCATGATACAAAGGATTACAAGGTGTAATCGATATATATAGCAATGTCTAGATCAATTAGTAGGATTCGTCAACCATCATATTTGGTTTCATTCTTGTATGCGTTAGCCATCTTCGTCCACCTGCACAATATCATATACCTGGTATTTCTTTATATCATGGCATTTTCTGTGCACTGCATGAGACATATCTATTATTAGCAGTAGCTTTTGAGTTAGTTTAATCGAAATTGTGAACACATAAAAACAAACCAAGCTTATATTGTAACAATTATGTCTTTCTTGACGTTTCCTCAAGAAAGTTAGTGGTACAAAAAGTGCATTCCTAAGAGTTAAAATAAGAAATAGAACTAATACATGTGAGAGTGCGAGTGGAGACGAGCTGGTAGATTCAACATCTGCGTGGATCTTCACCTTTTTTCCTCCTGCGCAGATCCAGGCGGCGGCAAATAACACACGTTTGGGATCAGAAACTGGGTGAGAAAAAATGCGAGGAAGGCGCGTTAAGTTATTGCTCACGATGGACAGTTACGACAACTATTTTTCAGAAGATCAGGATTTTTTGTTGTTCAAGTGATTTTGTTGTTTCGAAAATTTTTGTACAGTGGTAGAGGAAAGTGCCATGAAGAACATACTAAAGGTCATGGCCCGTAGGGGATGAGCCTGGCAGTAGTGGGATGTTTGAAGGTAATTGTTTCAAGTTATTTTTGAATAATTCGAAAATTACGGCTTCTAGCGATAAATCGTAGGTATACAAAATTTAACAACATGAAGTTTCCTATAAAAAAAGATTCTATCCATTTTTCGTCTAGAATAACTAGTTCCGGAGATACAGGGAATGAGAAATCGAAAAGTATCAAAAATAGAATCTAATAGCATGAATTTGATGATTAACGTGAATATCAACAGAAAACAATAATTTACTCGTCAAAAACAAGCATATTGAATATATACATACGTTCTAATAATTAACAATTGTTCATCATTTTCGTCAACATTTTCCTTATCCAGCAACGTTGAACCATTCGTGCAAGTATAATAATAATAATAATAATAATAATAATAATGTTTATTCATCATCATCGAATAAGTACAGGGAAGAACCTTGTTGCTTCTAATAAAATTGTGACTTTGTGGGAATAACATATAGGTGAGCTACATAGTTATGTGAATAAACAACAACTCCACTAAGGCATAGCCAGGGCGTGGATTGCAGACAAACACTACTAAACTCCATTTCCTACAGTTACATCGATAAAAAAGTAAATACATGAAACGAGGATAAATTACAACTGGTATCAATAATGACATTGGTGGTTTGAGGTAATGAATGATGAAATGAAAATTAAGTATTATATCAGGTTAAAAAATGATACATGTGAGATGAGGTTAAAACTAAAAAAATTAAATATCAATAAAAAGGTAGCTAGCCGAATATAGGATCAATCAATTTGTGAATGATAAATCTATCTATACTGAGTAGATGTGATTTGACTTTTTTTTTTAATGACAATATGGTATGTGCTTTCCTAAGTTCTAGTGGCAAGTAATTATAAAGTCTATTTGCTAGATAGGCGTAAGTACGTTGGATTAGTGTCTTTGAAGAATATATTGTGGTGAGTGCTGCATTGGCTTTGGATCTTGTATTATGGGTGTGATCTACATAATTTGAGGATTTTCGATTTTTGAACTGTTCGTTTACAATTTTAGTAAAATATAATTGTCTCATATCAAGCATTTTGGATTCTTCAAACAATAATTTCGATGCGTATTTGAATGGTTTGTAGAGGAGAATTCTTAGGTATTTCTTCTGCAATACATCTAGTTTTTTTAAATGGGTGGATGCTACCCCACCCCATCCAAGAATTCCATATGTTAATCGCGATTCAATAAGCGCATAATAAATAATTTTCATTTGGGTGGTGTCCAAAATATTTCTGAGATATTTGAATCTGTATAGAGTACTCCGCAATGTTTTTGTTACTTGATCGGTATGAAAATTCCACCGCAGATGTCTGTCAATAGTCACTCCTAAATATTTGACCTTTTCTGATGAACGGATAGTGATATCATTGCCATTGTTGTCGATATTTAGCGATTCATAATGAGGCAAGGTATTAATGTAGCAGGAAAACGGTAAGTAGCTAGTTTTTTCATAATTAATTGACAGAGTTTTTTGATTGAAACAATCAAACAGCTTACTCATATCCTGTTCTGCTTTTATTTTAAGTTCATCCCAAGTATCAGCGTCATACAACACAGCTGTGTCATCAGCGAAGCAGATTAGCGTTCCAGATGTATTGAATGTGAGTATATTGTTCATATAAATAGTGAAAAGAATAGGCCCTAAGACGGTTCCTTGTGGAATTCCACATTCTACAAATCGTTTTCCACTAATTATAGAGTCAATTTCAACATACTGTTCCCTTTCACTTAGGTAACTTTTCATCAAATTGAGAGTATTTCCCCGAAAGCCAAGGTCTTGCAAGGCCTCCAACAGTTGTGAGTGGTTCACAGTGTCGAAGGCCTTTGCATGGCATGGCATGGCAAATGCCACAAGTAAACACAAACATCCCTGGGATGTCGCATTCATGTCACACTAGGTAACAATGCGGATTACAAGAAAACATATTGCCAGGGGACTCTTTATTTCACAAATCATTCTCAATATTCATCACATTTTAGTGGATTTGAGAAATGTAGGTGAATTTGTGAGGCACCCTAATATCCAAGAGACTCACTGGAACCTCACGTTACTGTCTATTCATGTAACAAATGGAATCGATGAATTTTGATGTTGAATGAAGATTCACTTAATACGTACTGTGAGTTTCATTTGGCATCATAATGTGAATCATAAAATGATCAAAAGTGTCCGGAATAGCAGTCATTGAGATTTCAGTCGAACTCTCGATTCGAGTCACGGATGTGACAATTTGTCTCAACTGGGACACCATGGAGCATGGCATTCCAGATTTTTGGCACCCACATTGTCCATCACATCTAGTAGAACATCGGCAGAAGATGCTTTCCAGTATTGACCTGTCTTGTCCTTGTCCATACCTATATTGCCGTGATAATCGGGAATCGACCTACTGCTCCCCACTAGAAAAAGTCACACCTGCAAACTCCTTTAATGACGAGCAGATTCTGGCTGCTCTAGGAGACCCACCAACCCACTTTGCTGGAACAGAATCAGTTATTCCTCATCCTCGAGTCTGGCTACCTGAGCTATCAATGGAGCACATTGGAATCTTCTCTATGGTCATGTCTGACCAAACTCCTGGCCAACGTGAAGCAGTTCGATTTATGGTGAAAAAGCTCTTATCTGCAAAATCCTTGAACACATTTGGGTGGCTAGTCTTCAATGCGAGCATGTCCTGCCTCAGCTCAGCTTCAGCTACTCATTGGGAAAGTATGCCTCAGTTATTATTATGTCAGACAGTCAAGCGGCACTGAAGGTAATAGAAAGCCAGGAAGAGACATCTCGACTGGTATGGGAGTGCAATAGGGAACTGAGAACTTTTTCAGACCAGAACTGCATCAAGCTAATCTGGGTGCCAGGATATCAGTGGATCGCTGGCAATGAGAAGGCTCACGAACATGCATGAAGACGGTCGGACAACGAGCCAGATCCAGGACAGACTCTTGGAGTACCAAAAAATACAGCACGAGTGTCAGTTGAAGACTGGATTCAGGCAAAACATAAGAGCCACTGGGAAAACATACCAAGAAACAGACATGGGAAACAATACATTGAGGAACCAAGTCATAAACGAACTCATGACTCATGACTGGCCATGTGCCAGTCGGGGAGCACCTCACCAGAATGGGACTGTATAATGGCGAGTCAAGCTGCAGACTATGTGGAAAGGAACTAGAAACAGTATCACATTTACTGTGCATTAAACCTCAAAAGACAGATGATTTTTGGGTAACCAGTTGGCGAACCAGAAGCCTACAAGCGGGGTAGCGGGGTGGAATGTTTGGTGGGTTATCATAT
The DNA here is from genome assembly GCA_918026855.4 of Phaedon cochleariae. Taxonomy (NCBI): domain Eukaryota; kingdom Metazoa; phylum Arthropoda; class Insecta; order Coleoptera; family Chrysomelidae; genus Phaedon; species Phaedon cochleariae. Next base: position 14,219,503 of record OU896709.1, on the reverse strand, counting down.
GTGATGTCCATAAAGGATTTCAATGTGAGCACATTTTGCATATCGAAAGTGACCGCTTGCATGAAAAAATGTTATCATTTTCTGAATACAGGCTTATTGACCATTCAAATCATCACAGCGCTCTACATCTATGAACTTTTACATCAATGCTCTGAATTTGCTGAATTTCTATGCCCCATGGTGTGCGGCAAGTAGTGCCATATGGTTCGTATATGAATGGTGCAACGTTGCTGGATATGGAAAATGATGACGAAGATGATGATTGATTGTTAATTGTTGACACATATATATCGAAAATGTTCATTTTTAATGAGTGTTGTATTTTTAGCTGTTACCATTAACAATAAACACCAATGTCATACACTTGAACTATTTTTGATACTTCTCGATTTTTTCATCCCCTTTATCTCAGGAAATATCCATTGTAGACGAAAACTGGATGGGACCTTTTTTTATAGGAAATTTCATGTTATTTGATTTTTTAAACTAATATTTTTTCGCTACATGCCGCGGTTTTCGAATCATTCAAGAATAACTTGAGAAAATGACCTTCAACCGCTCCCCTACCGCCCTGCTCATCCCCTATGCGTCAGGAATTTCAGTATGTTGTTCATGGCACTTTATTATACCACTGTACGTGACTACACGATTTTTTTCCACTATTCGATTTTTTCCACTATTAGACCTCTTTTGGCGTTCATTGATTGCACTATTATGGTACTTCGAGTTGAGCTGGGTGAATATTTTCAAGCTGTAAGACTAGAATAATCGCAAAGAAGACACAACTTTGTAGATAATATAAAAAAATACGGCACGAGGATAGAGAATCCCGAAGAAATGTTTTCCAATAATAACATGAAAAAAGATTCTCCAAACATTTTGGATCCAACTGAAAAACATAGGATTTCCGGATTTTTTTTATGCTGTTAATATGACCCTCCTAATTCGTAGCCTTCCTTACCTTCAACTGGATTCCTATATCCTACCGTCATCATACTGAAATAAGGATTATTTATACGGACCTGAAAATTGGGGACAGTCTAAGAATATGCCCAGTAGCAAAATAGTAGCCAGTCCGGGCCTATCAAAATACTATGGAACCATATTATTTACTACCATATTTCGGTGTAAATTCTTGCACCGAAGTAACGAGTTCGTATTTGTGCCACTTCAAGTCGGGAATTTCGAACATTCGTGAAAAAAACGCTCTACTGAACGTTGGTAAACATGGGTGCATGGTTCACTCAGCTAATAAGTAATAACCTTTTGGGGCGGATCAATTTTCGAGTGGCCTTTTTGGACAAATCGCGATTTATTCAGGCTACGATAAATTTTCCGCGGAGGTCCGCTGCGGAAAAGTCGAGTGCGGAGTGGAAACGCAGAGGGGTCAGTGGAAATCGCGAAAGCCGATCATATTTTCCGCGTCGGAAAATGTGATTAATGCAGGTAATAATCCCGGCAGCGTAATCACAGCTGTAAATCCTTTCAGGCCTTTCATTCGACCACGTTTTATTCTAGAACAGTCGTTTTTATTCCCTTTAATTTGTACGAACCATATTTGAAACATAAGTTCTCGAGTGATGGAATTACCACATGCGTCACTAGGTGAAGGCTGAATAATAAAATTAATTTATGTTGAAACGATGATAACAAAATCTGAAAATGTTTTACATAGTACCTACTAGTCAGAATAAAATAAGTTATCCATGAACATTGATTTGGAAATGCGTCTTTTTGGAGAAAAATGGCATGAAACACGAAACTAGTGAGCTTTGGAATTATTTGCAGATGGAAGTCCCTGTCCCCATCTTTCCTAGGTACGCACAATGTTCTTCGAACATCATAGACATTCCCTCTCTCTCGCTCCAAGAGAAAAAAAAGGAAGTAGGTGTTTGAGGATATTGAAAATGAATATGTGCATCTCTCGAAGTTTGAATATTTTGAAGGTTTATTCAAACTCTCCATATCGATTTTGACCCATACTATATCTACTCTAAAATATTCATTACCTACTTATTTTGTAACACCTAGTACGCATAGCCTTAGTAGAAGCGCTATGAGAGTTCTACGACAAATTCTCATATGATGAATTTGGTAGGGGTTAGTATAGTAGGCGTGATCTGCTCAGAATTAGTTGATTGGTTGACCGTGAAGATCCTGAAAATATGGTGTTGGTACTTCCACATGAGGTGTAAGAAGAATTAGAGCAATATGTATTCACCATATAACCGTGCTCAAACCACGCCCTCTGTCAGTCTCTACAAGCATAAATCATATTTTTTACCAGAACTCTCATAGTTCATCTACTAGTGTTTTTTAAATAGATTCCATGTGATTCCACACAGTCGAGAAATGTTTTAATGAACTTCGAATTTTTATATAATTTCAGTATTCTAGCGAATTTCCTGATCTCCTAAAAAACCCTTGCCGAGTCATATTCAATATTGAAATATTCCATTGATGGATAACTGAACGCGAAAATAATGACGTATATCATATTTCTATAAAAATGATCTAAGTAGATATCATTCACAAAATGGTAATAGATAATGTGTTTTTCGTAAAAATCATAATTCTTTCAACTGCTATATGCTATAAACTTCTTTATCTCTGACCACATTGTGAAGAAAATTCAATGCATCTACACAGAATGAAGGACCGCTAGGTCCAATTGAACATTCCAGGAACAAATGAAGCACACACAAGTAGGAGTTAGTGGGGCATCAAATATGCGCCACTCTCCCCCGCTCTACAGGTATCTAATCTCTCGTTACCGACTGCGAATTTTATTAGAATTTTTGTTTGTGTTTTCATTTTCGCAATTTTTAACGAGTTCAACTAGCCTGATGCTTACGGTTAGTGTCTAAACTTGTCCCAGGAATGATGAAAACGCTCTCATAATCACGGTAGGACTCTGATTCCACCGTCCTATAACAACACATATTCAGCACTAACATTGATATTCAACAGGGAGTTCTTCAAGAAATTTCCATTTCTGGTCAAAAATACCTATATTTTTACATAATTATATTCATTTTATGAATTATTATTCGAGAGGAAGAAGCTTATTTGGAGGCTACTGATGCTATCTCATTGGAGAGATAAATTAATTGGATATATGGTACATATCCCGAGGAACTTTTTTGACATTAGAATTGTAACAGAAGGAAACTAAAATATCAGATTGGAACTAAATTTATCAGATCTACTCCACTGAAAAAATCATATTATTACTATTATATCTCTAGGACGATTTATTATTTTTCAAGAGAAACATGTTCTCCATTAACTATCCAACAAAGATTTCATATGATCAAGATAAAATGTTGAAATTTTATATCATTTCAGAAACAAACAAATGAGTTAGATACAAACTTCAAATCAACATCAGGTCCGGAATGAAAGCATATTTAGGTATCACCAATAATGTTGAATGATGTTGTTGAAGACTGAGGTGACAGTTTCAGAGAGCTCGTTTACCCAAATTAATGAACTTTTCATGGTTTGAATGCCTCCAATAGTCCAAGAGCCAATCGACTGCAAATCCGATGTCTATCATAATATTGTCATCTTTTTTAAAATAAATGAGTAGGTACTCTCTCAATGAGTACCTCCCTATTCAATTAATCCAGACTAGATTACAAACTGATGATAGATCCTCAAGTCTGACTATTGGAATACCTGGTGAAGTTCATATAATAGTTCATTTCATATCGCTGAGGCGTAAAGCAATACGATTAATATCTGTCAGCAACATGAATCGTGTCAAATGAAAGAAGTATCGAGCAATCTTCAGCTGTGAATAGTGATAGTATTTCTGAATGACTAATGCTTTTACTTGGGACTTCCAGAACTCCCTGCACCCATTACAAATGTGTGTTGTGTAATTTTGGCGCGGTGTATTCTGGCGATAAGTGTTGCTATTTGTTCAGCTCAACTTTCGCAATAATTCTCTTTTGCCGCTTCGGCCATTCGTCTTGCTTTTTTCAAAATGTTTACATTTCCCGGGCATGATGTACGGTGCAATACGGCTATCCAATGGAAATGTCATTTATCACGGGATTTCTAAAGATTCGGTGGTGATGCCGAGAAACCTCTTTACGTGTTAGATCGAAAGTTAGTCTGACAAATACTTGTACGGTGCCAGTCTAAAGAGTCTTGAAACCTGTTAGCTTAGTTAGGGCATCGCCCAGAAAAACATTATATTCAATATTAACCAGTAAGTTGTCGTTCTGTTCAACTAAGTTTATTCTACTCGAATTTTGAGAGCTAAACAACAGAATCTCATGAAGAGTTGCATCAAATCATAAATCATTCGCTATTGTGGGTTTCAAATTTCACAGGTTATCTTACATCTTAACGACTGTATTGAATTTCAGAATTACTGATTCATCTGGAAAAATTATTGTACCAACTCCTGGATTAACCTACAAAGAGTATATATTTATCTTGGCTTCGATTGGTAATCTGAATTTTAATTTTCTGCAGTTTCGCCAGTTTCGGCAAAATATCATTATAACATAAGTGTTAATTCATTATTAGTTCTGAGCCCAAATAAATAAGAAGCACTTTGTTGATTCCGTCCAATAAACACAAATCCTGCAATTTATCAATAAATAGAAACTTTTTGGATGATACTGGAATACACAACATTCTCTTGAAATTTTGATAATTGCTTCAATACATGAAAATGAAACGATCAACCTTGATCTAGTTATTTTTGATCTAGAATATCTATAAATATGAAGTACTATCTTCAGAACCTTAATGCCAAAGGAATCGTATAACACCTCGTTTGAAATCAATTTCAGCTTTCCATCCTGTGGCTATAATTATCTCGAAATTCCTTTGAGCTCCAGTTAAAACGATTATTATTTCATACAATTCACGATTTATGATTACTTTTGGATATCCTCATAAATAATTTCAGTTCGAAATGCACAATATTTGTTGATTTTGTTTGAGCAACATATTCACCATTCATTTCAATTGAACAAAAACAATACTGGAAGAAAGAATTACCATGAGAAAAATAATCAGGAAAGTTCTAGTCTAGAGCATGTCCATCTCAATTCCAAGAGAACAAGTGGAGATATTTTTGTATAAAAACGTTGAACAGTGATTTTGTTATTTATGTTTACGCAGCTATGTTCGCTTTGGATATCTTGTGACTATCCATGAAATATCTCGTTCATGAATATATCATGGATGTTCATCTCGAAGTCATTTAATTTTTTCCTTATTCGCATTCGAGAGCTATCAGGGTTCAGACGACTTTAGAAATGCACTGTAGATATATGAGGTGAATAAAAATATACATCAGACAGCAAAGACTCACTTTTTCAAAGGCACTTGACTGTCAGCGGCGTTACCCCCATTTCTAGAATCAGTTATTCGACAAGCCACCATGTTATACGCTGAAAAAACATGGCTATAGATAATCACATCAACTTTACATTGTTCGCGTTTTCTCACCTTTCTCCTGTTTCCGCCTTTTCCGCTTGTTGCATATCTTGACGGCACACACGGACAAGATGATGGCGACGATGAAAAACAAAATTCCTCCCACCACTCCCGCAGTGATGGCCTTGTGTTTGACACGGGCTGGTACAGAAAATTTCACCTCTTCGCTGGTCTCGTAGCTTTTGGCAGAGTAGGCTAGGATGCGGAAGTAGTACGTACGGCCACCCACCAAATTTTTCACTGAAATCAGACGTTTTCAACTTTTTTATTTCGACTGATAGGTGGATCGTGTCGCACCTCTATTTGAAGGGCTATACATTTCCAAAACAATAACACAGAGTGATGAATTCTTTGTTTGAAATGAAACATTGAAGATGCTTTGAAAATAGTATCTGATGATTAATTCATGGGATGAGATTTTGAATGCTGATCTCACTATTGATGAGTCGCTATCTATGAATTTAAAAAATATGTGAAATATCAAGATTCAATCGAAATATGTCATACACATAGGTGATGATTATTCATAAATTTACACTCATGATACTGACCTAAATATTGAGTATCTTCAGGTCGAATTTGAGCTTTGTTCAAGGTTTTCCAAGGTCCATCAGTCTTATATTTGATGACGTAGTGTTGAATCAGATCGGCCTTGTCAATCGGAGCCATCCACGTGATCAGAAATCCGTTGCTGATCTCATTCACCGTCAGATTTCTGGGAACTCCCGGTTTTGGTCCTAACAAATACATCCCTATACTTTGTTCACTTAGTAATCCATTCTCATACATCATAATCGAAGAGGATAAAGCTCACAGCATTCAAGAAAATTCGAAACAATAAAGCTATTTGGGAATGGATAGAGAGGGGTGAAATAAAATACCTTTTGGTTTTAAAACAGGCGGTAAAAGTGCAGACCCTGTAGAATCAGTGGGCATAACAACATTACTGTAATCTAAAATATCTGGAATAAAAAAAAAACAATACATGCAACATGCTTATATTATTCGCTAAATGTTTTTGCGCTGAATATTCATAGTCTGAACGAAAACAAGGCATCAGAAAAATGTTTAATTGAAAATACACAATTGGAAACAAGGCAAAAATTCAGGCCCGGATTTTCTATATAATAGATATAAAACCAATTAAATAAATACGCTGCGGGCTACAACCCTCGGTAGAAATTATTTTACTAATGCCAGTGGTCATAAAGATGACTCTTCGTCAACGTATTTTATTGTTTAGTAGAATTCTCAACATTTTGGTTTGAATTTTATGTACCAAAAATTTTATTTATTTCGAAAGCTTTTTATTCCTATTGTCTGCAACCTTAAAGAAATAGTGATTTCCAATTACACTTAACAGAGAGGAAAATTTGTTGCTAAGTCAACGTTCTAATTGATAATTTGAATCGAATTGGTTAGCAAACTTGACAATGATTTTGGGTCAACACAAAATAATTAAGAACTAACTATTGTTTTACTAGGCAGAAAATCACAAGATTCAATGTCGTGGCTGAAGTTTTACATAGCCAAGGCGTAGTCGAGGCTAGAAAACCAACCTAGGCATTGAATCTGCTTTTCCGCCATGTAAAACATATATTTTTTCCCAAAATTCGTACATGCTGGTGCATTAGTGTATTTCCTATATATGGATCAGGATTACACTATTTTTACGGTATTGGTGAATTAATGGGTATAATCGTTATCACCGATAAAACAAGGCCAGCAGACTCTGACGTAAACAGCTCGTGACGTCGCATACTCAGGCCATCTTCCAAGGCATTCGCGTCGATCGATCGTCAGTTTGTTTTTGTTTAAGAACGGTGTGTAGGTAAATCGCGGGTGTGCTCGAATTCTCTTGTTGTTTATTCATCAAAATAATTGGCGGAGAAATTACTGTTTTGTGAAATATTTCGTGTTGTGATAGGCGAAATAACAATGCCTTACAAGTGTTGTGTTCCCTTTTGTCGGGGGAATTATGTGGGTGGTCCAAAAGTTCATGCTTTCAGTTTCCCGTTGGACAAGGAACTATCGAAAAAGTGGGTACATGCAATTCACAGCAAGGATTTTACGACTCCATCTAAGTACAGTAAAGTATGTGAATTACATTTTACTAAAGATGATATTATTACTTCATCTACTGCAACCGATTCAAAAACTGGCAAAACTGTAACAATAGATTTGAAAATTCCTAGGCTCAAACGAGATGTTATTCCCACTCAATTTCCCAACTGTCCATCTTATTTATCGAAAGATGTAAAATTACGCACAAGTCGTGATGAAAAACTTGAGATACTAGAGACTAAAAATTTGGCACAAGCACTTACCAAAAGTAAAACTGATATCGAAAATTACCAAAAATCATTTTGCTACACAGAATTTCAAGAATTTCTAGTTGTATTAGTCTTTTCAGTTGCCCGAAAAGTGGTTCAAAATTATCGATTTGCAAAAAGTCACATTATTCAAATTGTCTTATTCTCCAGGGCCCGTAATAACATATTCGGTTGTGATTGATTTTGTTTTGAATGTGGAATCATTTTTGTATGACCTAGCGATACAAACATCTCTAAAAGCCAATCTGAAAACACCTTTTATCTCTAATAATATCAATCAAATCAAGGAATTACTAATTGAAATAGATAAAAACGAGATACATAATTCGGGAAAATGTCTTGATAATCAGAAAAAGAGGGTTTTGAAACATATTTCGAATGCATTGGACTCTTTGGTTTCTGACTCAATACATTCTCAAATTTCTTCCTGAAAACGGTCATTTGCCTCGTGGCAATGAATGCAGAATTCATTCCAATGATCAAATTGCAACTATTATATTAACATGTACTACAAACACTCTACTTAAAAATTACTGTTTCAAGTCTAACGACCAATTGGGTAAAAAATCCAACAACAGGAAATTGAAAACACTCACTGGCTATTTTTTTAGGTAATAGGAATTCTCCAAGATAAATATAGGTGATTAGGTATAACAAACGGCATGTCTATCAAACTAAAATACATTTTCCCCAATTTTCTTTCGATCAATCTCATGATAAGTTTATGTTCTGCGGGCCCTGTATAAGTAGATGTGAAGTTTACCTCTAATGAGATTGAATCACTACAATTTTTGCCAATATATTTGATTCGAATGGGTTGCTGTAGGTGGGTATTTGTGTTTTATTCTGGTTTTTGCTTTGAAACTTCGTTTTTCCATAATAAAATCGAATGGGATGCGAAGAAGGGCTCAGTTGACGGCTGGCATCCTCTTTCAACCGGAAGCCCTTCAAAAAAAAAGCAAAATCGGCTCAATAATGATCTAAAACTAAAATCGAAATACGCGGTCGCCTTATAGCGCTATAAGCGCTTGTCGTTTCGAGCCGCTGGTTAGGCCTGACTAAGTGACGTCACCCACGGAGCATGCAGGCCTTGTTTTATCGGTGATAACGGTATAATCCAGTTTACAAAGATCACTGGAACAGTAATGATATAGTTGAACGACAAATAAAGGATATAGGTTCCTCAATGTAATTAGGTCATCATGACAATGGACCATCAGCTTATCAGATGCATTTTATTGACAGTATTTTTTCGACAATCGACAATTGATGTGTTTTCACTAGGCCTTCCATTTTGATTTTGCTATCATTTTGCGCACGAGCCATCAATTGCTATTGTAAGATGTGAAGTGAACAAATGAATAAATGAAAAGTTGTATATTAGTGCATTATAACTCAATCTCATCAAATCGAAAAAATGAATTTAGTTGTATACAAACTGATAATCTTCTCCGAGAACATTGATAGTGATATGTTCCCATATAGAACTCGACGTTCTGGGGACGTCCATTTTAGGTCCGATTTAGGTCTGAACGTCCAGGACCTTGTCAAGACGTACTGAAAACGACCATTTCCAGAAGTACTGGGTACGTACGATTCCGATGTACTGAGTACGTCCAACTCTAGAAGTTATCGACTTTTTGTGCACGGGATTGAATAAATTGTACAATGATAATCTCTGATATTATAATACAATTCTCACAATTAATTTTTTACCTAATCACAAAACATCTATTTAGGTATTCTATGCCGTGATCATATAATTCTATAAAGTATCAATGTGAAGGGTCAATCGACATTCTGTTCTGTAGAGTAATAGGTAGTAGGTAGTAGATCCTTGGATCGATCCCCGGTATATAGGAGCGTTAATTCAGAATAAGACCTTTTCTACTCTGTCTAGATGTCTTTCTCAACTATCTGAGTGGAAAAAGGCGAATTTACGTTGATTCAGGTATTCATGGTCCTGAATGGACGTACTGGGGATGTACAAATGCACGCAGTCTGGACGTCCCCAGTACGGACGAAACGTTTTGGCCAGACGTTCTCAGTACGTTTTGGGGACGTACTGGTGCTATATGGGTAATAGAACCTCTATCATATCATTCCAGTCCTAGAACGAATCTAGGTAATTCTACCTCGATCTTGAATCTTTGTTTCCACCTGACTATTGTTGCAGCAGGGTGGGTAGTATGCAAGCAAAGCAAGAGAAGGTATTCCAGAAGTTACGATATCAATCAACAGAAATAGAATTCGTGAACTCTGAGCTGATTGACCAGATCAGATGTAGATATATAACTGAATACGAGAAGATCTATCGAGGTATAGTATATCCAATATCAATTGCAGAATATCCCGCACTGTGCGGCGTCGGCGTGTCTGAAGATTCCTTTGAAGTGATTGCAGGTGCGGCAGAAGATTCTGCAATTGTTTTTGGATAAACTATAATTATTATCATTTTCATTATTATGATCATTAGTAGAATGATATATTCTATACGTATCCTCAAATACTCTGTGTAAGAATAAAACACTCGATTTCCATTGGAAATGCACTGAAAATACGTCAGTCATCATTGCCCCAACATAATGAACAAGCAGTAAATGGGAGTACTGCATTGCCAATATTGGCATTAAGTCGACCAGTGGTCAAGTTTTGTGATTTACCATTGAAAAATGCCAACATTGAACCATTGATAATTCACTTGGGGGACATTGCTCTAAAAGTGATGGACCATGTATTAATGTTTGCTGGGATATTCTGTAACCTATATTTAATTTATGTTATTGCCTGGATTCATAAAAAAATATATGTATGTTCTTTCACAATATGGTGTGAAAAAGTAGAACCTGACCAAACATTCGTAATAGGGGGACGCAAAATATGTGTTGCTTGAAGCGTCAAAATTTCTAATTCGGGCCTGGCAAAATAACTTTCCTGAAAGTTCAATCATTCCATTTACATATTGCTATTATCCGACGAGCCGCATCATACTATTTTAAATTTTTTGACAGGTATGAATGAGTCATACCGTCCATTGTTCAAAGTTCACCCTTTCCTAACCTAGCATGAAAAGGTAAATGAACTCATTGACATTTGAATGCGCTACCCTAATGCGAACACGAAATGTCGAACCGTTAGCATCGGATGGAAATTTTAATAAAAGCAATCAGCTTTCGTGAAAAGTTATATTGCCAATTTCAAGCGAATAGATAATAAAAAGCATAAAACCAAAAAATAATCATGAAACTACGATACCTATATCCTACATTATATCTACGCAAAATTCATACGATATAGGAATACATCAAAAGTTTATAACGGCCATGGAAATAGGATGGCAAAATTGAATCATTTGGGAAATGTATTGAAACAATTCATTCGATTTTGCTGTTTTATATATAGCAGGTCAGGTATCAGTCAGCACCAGACGACTTTAAGATATACATTTTAGGTTTGATTCACGTTTTCGTCCCGGGACCTGTAAAAGACGTCTTGAAGACGGTTGCATTTGAGTCGTCTCCAAGACGTAGGGAATGTACGTCTCAGAAACGTATACATTTCAGGTTTCATGAATGTCTCCATGTGTTACTCGGAGAATCACCTAGGTCAAACAATTATATTTTCCTCTTGACTGCCTTATTTGAATAAGAAGCTTTTCTTTGAGAATGTTTTTTTAAATTATCATTTTCAACGTTTCAGTTTTTTCTTATCAACAATAAGTACATGATGTCTTCAATTTTGTTTTCTGTCCGTTATTTTGGAGCCTTCGTGTCAGGTTCTTTTGACAAATATCTCCGATCTCAAATACCCTAGATACCAATTTTGAATAAAATCGGACCATAATTACAAAACTCGTTAGCCATTTTGAAGTTGCCATCTTGAGTTTTTCATTCTCGATAAAAGAATCATAATCTTCGATCCAGAGAAACCCAAGATAACAAATATGAATCGAATCTGTCATATTGGAGTCGCCATCTTGAATCATTCAATTTCGAGAAAATAATCATAATCTTCAACCACAAAAACCCTTAGATACCAATTTTGATTCGGATCGGACCCTAATCACAAAAATCGTCCTGCCATATTGTATCCGCCATTTTGTTTTTTTCATTCAATAATAATGACGAATTGTAACCAGAACTATATAAACTTGCCAAATTTCATATCGATTGGACGATTGGAAGTGGGCCAAATTCAACTTTTGATTTGATTACAAACAGACACCAGGACATGGAAAACTAAATAAAGGCTTGTAATGTGATAAATGGAATGCACCTAAATTGAATTTTATCTGTCATTAACTATTCGCTAAATGATGACCAACTTTTATATCTTGACAACAAATACAAATAAAACTGTGACTTGCTTAGGTGAGCGATTCTGTCAGAAGAAGAGTTTAAAATTGAAAGAAGGTGGTGCATAAAGGTATCATAGTCATTAAATAAAAAAAAACTTAATGACAGTTAATGGAAGCAACTGATTCATGAAAAAGCAGTGTCCATAAATCCACCTCAACAGAAGAAATGTATACGGTACGATCACTGAATTTAAACAAATACAAGCGCGGTTACTTGGATGGGTTACCGCTTATTCTACTGGTTGCTGGAGTCGTTTATTTCTTTTTTTTTTGCTTGGCTGCACAGTTGCCTATTTCAGTAAATACAGGTAAATATCAATGGAAAATATGTGATTTTTCCGTAGGTTGAAAGATCAATTTATGTACATGTACTAAAAAGACCTAAAAAAGACCTCTTAGAGACGCACATTCCATTGGAAAATGTATACGTCTTTGAGACGTCTGATGTATAGTTACGACTCTATGACCTAGAATGTACGTCTAATAGACGTACTTACGTAGTGGCATATGCGTCTTAAAGTCGTCTCAAATATGTACTTTGGCTGATTGGGATATGACTCATCACACCCACATGGAACATGGCTTGTAATGGGGTGGGGCTCATGTGCGAAACGCTATTTCAGGTATCTACCAAATTATTCAATACAATCTCTTGAAGTTAGAAGTTATATTATAATTAATATTCGAATGAGTGATAACAGTGAGAACTGAGAGTAGCACAGAAATGGGGAAATATTTCTTCAACATAAGAAACAGTTTTCAATTATATTAAAATTTTCATAATATACAGGGTGTTTCGTGAAATGTGGGACACACTTCAAGAGGTGATAGGGTGTCTCAAGAAAATAAAAATGTTTCCATAAACAAAATTCGTAGAAGGCTTCGTTTGCGAGATTCAGGGTGATGAAGTTGAAAATATTCATAGATTTTTTCATGTGGACCCTGTATGACTAATCGTGGTGTCTTGAATGGACTATCCGACATCCTCGGACATCTACATCGAACTTATTCGGAGTTGAATTTGGTTATTCGGTTTTCCTCTGAAACAGTGTATCTAAAAGAGTTCCAAAACTTGATGCTTTTTTCTACAAAATTTCACATTTTCGAATAAAATTTCATCGCCCACCGTTTTCTGGAAAATCACACATCAATACCCCTTAAAGAGTGCCACTGGGAGTTAGATGGACTAAATAATGCAACCATTCAATCACTTCCCGGTACTGAGTTATGTACCAGAATATCAAGAATTTTTGTTCCGCGGTTATCTAGAAATTCAATGAAAATTATTTTTTATCCTCAACTTCCACACCCTGTTTATCGCAAATGAAGCGTTCTACGACTTTTGCTGGAGAGAACTTTTTATTTTCTTGAGACGCCCTTCGAAGTTCGTCCTACATATTACGAAACACCCTGCACAGGCCAGTTGAACCAACTGAATTTTCCTAATGACCATCACCTACCACATATTACTTTTTTCAGATTAGAACTGAAACATAATCAGCAGATTCAAATTCGATACAATGTGAGTTAGAAATCCACGCCCAAGATTTGGACGGGCTATGAAAGACGTCGAAACACCTCAAAATTCGAAATGTTGAGCAACATATTTTCGATAAATCAGTGCAGAAGCAGATATCGATTATCCATAAGTTATATACATCAATTTTCAAACCACGCCCCTAAGTATGCAGAAAATGGGCGTGACGAAGTGATACATACTTGGAGGAGTATACAATGTTGAACGTCGCAATACTTATTTGACTAGGTACTACTCAGGAGCATATATAATTTCAGGTATTTTGAAACCACTCAGATTCATTAATTAGACAATACAGCGTGAGCAACACATTTTGATGAATCAGAAGAGATTTGAATATGTATCTGCAGACTTCCAAACATTCAAAGCAAACGGTGTGCTTTTAAACAATGGGAATATTGAGTATCGATTATACATAGGTTATAAATCAGTGATGAGACCACGCCCCTTGAATAAAGGCAGAAAATGGGAGTGTCGAAGTGATTCACTCTTGGAGAAGTATCGAATGTCGCAATACCTATCTGATATCTACTATTCAGGAGAATAATTTCAGGTTTTTTCAATATGAAACCCATCTTATTTATCAATAACAATCAGAACTTGAAGTATTGAGCCACATATTTTGACGAATCAGAATAGATTCGAATATACATATATAGGTTTATCAATGAAGACTTCGAACACATTTGGACCAATCGATAGGCTTTCAGTGCCGATATGAATTATTTAAAGGGTATAAATCAATTTTTATGAGACCACGCCCCTCGAAGGTAGTCAGAAATGGGCGTGGCGAAGTGATACACACTTGGAGAAGTATGAATCACGAATACTGATAAATTAGAATAGATTCGAATATATCAATATGAAGATTTCAAACACATTTAGACCAATCGATAATTATGCTTTCAATGCAGTGCAGATATCGATTATTCATAGGATATATATCAATAATTATGAGACCACGCCCCTCAAAAGTAGGCAGAAAATGGGCGTGGCAAAGTGTTACAAACTTGGAGAAGTCTCACGTCGCAATACGTTTTGGCTAGCACTCATGAGAATATTTCCACTCATTTTCAGTTGGAAACTCATTGATTTCAATGTGAATTTGCGAGCAAATGAAATTTTATCACCGTATATTTGGAAACTTTCGAGACATTCGGTAGGTAGTTCTATTGTATCTTGCGATTCCTGCGGTTGAAACTTCGAAGCAGGTACATGCAAAGGCTATTTGAGCATGCAAACGTATAACATTATCAGTGACCTAATAAAATCGCAAGTGGAAATTGTGAGAATACAGCATAATATGCGGTTCGACATCCAGAAGAGACATGCGATGAATATCACATTGTGCAATAAAATAACAGTATACGCATATCCATTTATTATACACAGAGTGTTTCGAAAAAGGCGTTACAGAACACCTGTTTAAAGGACAGGGCGGGCCGTGATATTTTTGGCCCCCGCGAGCATTTTTTGCCACCTTAATTTTGTGGCGCTATAACCTCATCACTACTACGCTATGGTACATACGAAAACATTCATGAGTAGGTACACAAAATGAGAATTACAATATAACAAAATTGAATAATCCTCAATTATTTTTGTTAGTTGGACTATTCTAAGAGTTTTTATTTTTCGTCCTCCAATTAAAAAATCGATAGTTTCCGGACCAATATTCATGTAAACGTTGTCATTTCAATCATCTATCTATTCTGAAAGTTCTGTAACATTTTTTTCGAAAAACTTCATGTACACAGGAAATACAATGTGTAACTAATTACTTCTTGACTTTTTTGTCAATCAATAGAAACTTTCAATTCCAGTCATTGATATACAACAGGATGAGCGAAGCTCGATCGGTGTCTGATCAACTTGAATAGGATTGGGTGAGGTTGATTTGAAGCTGAATGCTGAATCCACATATTTTTCAATTTCTGGAAACTGAAGTAATGACGATATAGAACTTGTATTTTGGCATATTCGGGAACAAATATTGTGAAGAAAAAAATTCATTCATTTTAAGTTAAAAAGTTGTGACTAAGATTATGCCAAAAAAAACGAAAAATGTCTCGAAACTTCTCTTCGCATGTCTTTTTCCCTTTTTCTCTCTTTTTGTCGTTGTATCTCAATTTTTGTTACATAATTATAATCTTTCTCGCTTATTTAGAATTTTCATCAAATTTTGGATGTTTCAGAAATTATTATTGCTCAAAGTAGAATGAAATATTTAAAAGGAAAGAAGGAATGCTCGAAGTCATCTCCACAAATTGGAGGACTTCGAGCATCCCTTCCTTCCTTTGAGATTATTGTTCGTCTACAAAATGTTTTCTAAAGGTCAACTTCTATCACTACTTCAGTTCTCAAGTATGAAAAATGCTATTTAAGAACCTCATTTCAGATTTTTTTTATTGTCTCGAATTATGTTCACTCGCACAAATATCATTATAGTGGGAATTACATACCAACATTATTGCTGTGAAAACAATTTGAGGTATTTTGTTTCTATTGATTTGACATATCTGTCATCAATCTTCATAAACACAAGAAAATAATATAAAAACATTAACATCATAGCTCGACAAATTAGAAAATAATTGTTACTATACAGATCATTTCACAAACTTGTTGCCTGGCGAAGATCTGTCGAATTATTTTCAATTTATCTTCAGCCTCTTAATGCTATGCAGGGGCGCCCGCAAGGGGGGGGAGGGGGCTTGCTCTTCTCGGACACATTATCAATATTCAATCTCATTGTTTGTCACTCAGATAAGGCTGACAAATTATTCGCCTGTTTTCCTGAATGAATAAAATTAATGATCTAGAAATGAAAAAGTTCGAACTGAAAGTGTTCAGTCAATCACAGATTGTATAGTTTTAAAAGCAATCTTAGTGCTGGAGCAGATATTTTACACGATACTTGTGAAACAAATGATCACGAGTACCTACTACCAGTGGATGAATTTAAGTCTGGAGACAATTTTCGATTCAGAGAGTGTAATACTATTTTTCCATCATCCATAATATATTCGAAATAATTGCCAGTTTCTTTCCTACAACTCGAAACCTGTGATGATAAATGTATTTATTCAGTTGTGTAACACTAACTGAATACTGTACATTATTATTGTGATTATTTCTGCGGACGCCCTTATTGCTATCGAGGATTTTCCGGACATGTTTTATTTGCAGGACGTAAAGAGATCATTCCGAGGAAATTTCTTACCCGAATCATCATTTGGAGTATGAAAAGGGGTGGGGGTGACTTTGATCTGGTGCGGCAATCCTACATCTATCCGATTGACGAGAGCCATAGAGAAACGAAGAGAAAGCAAACAGACAAATATCGTTAGTGTACGACGCTTGGTTAGTCGGGCTTAATATTAGGAGGGTTCGCATTTCAAAATGGAAATCTAATTTTGAGGGACCGTATTTGAACTTTGAGTATAGGATTCCACTCGAGGAGTCTTGAAGATATATACGGTTGTCCAGAAGTGTTTTCTGATATTCCTGATACTGTTACTGATACATCCAAAACGAGGGTGTTTTCTATGATTCAATTTCCAGAAACGAATATTATTAATATTCGTTCGAAGGGAAATGATACATATCTGTTTTCATGCAATATCTTATTGTGACAACTTCAAATTCATATTTCGAACTCAAATATAGCCCGCATCTAGACTTCCATTTACACAGATCGTCAAACCGAGGATATATTTACGAGGTACCAGTCAGGTTTTCACGGTATTCAATCACTAATTTTTTATTTCTAGAATATTTTCGAAAAAACTCATATACGAATTGTTATTGCATAATAAAGGATAACACAGACGCCTCTTTATATCGCATTTTGATAAACCAATCCGCTCTAGAATTTTTTTTTCTACAAATCAACGGGTAATTTCATCGTTTAATCCTCCTGCATACAATAAAGAAGGGTTCCGGGAAAAATTTTACATATTAAGTGAACTCCATTCAATATTCAGAACAAATAATAGTTTATTTCTAGTTTAGATTTTCAATAAAATATCAACATTATATAGAAAATCGTTAAAAGTATTGTATCGTCTCCCATTTGATACACCAACCAATCAATTGTTTGAAATAACAAATACGTATTCTTTAGATGAAATATATAGAATTGAAACTCTTAGAATGTCATATAATATCATAAATAAAAAATTGAAGTCGAGTTTTATGTTGATACGGAATTCTGAAATTCATAATCATGAAACAAGACAATATAACTTGTTTCATCTTGACGCCGCTAGCTCCATCATCAGACACAAAAGATTCACTCATTCATCTTTAACTGAATTCAATAAACTACCTGACAATATAAAAAATTGCAGAAATATAGGTTCATTCAAAAATTAAGTGAAAAAATTGATTATTTCTGAGCGAAGTGGATAAAATTAAACATGCCATTTTTTTTCACAAATATTATTCTTTATTTGTCAATTTACAGTTGTTGATATATTTTGTATAATGATATGTTTACCAATAGGTATATAATTATGTACTTCCTTATACCAGAGCCTATTCTGTCTGGAAGTTATTTGTTCAATAAATAAATAAAAATAAAATAAAAATCAACCGAACAATAATTAGCATATCAATAGATATCAGACTTTCAGGAAACTTTCAAACTGTTGTTAACGCAATCAAAAAAAATTCAAAACATATATACCTACTACTGATTTTTGAAGAAATAGTGGGGATTTTTTTCCATATGAAAATGCGCCAGGACTAGCCTCTCATCCAAAAACATAACCAGTTGAAATTGAATAAACGTAATTTGAGAAGGTTAGAAAAGTTTACAGGGAATCCTATTGTATGCATGAAGACTTCCTATTGATCACCTCTTATATTACACCTTTGAAAGTGTGCATGGAATTTGCGATAATCACCTTGTAATAAGATACACTTGATATCAGTAGACAAGCTATGAGGCACTGAGTTCATTGGCGGAGGCGCCTTATAGGGATTGCAACGTAAAAAGCATGGAAAATCGTCATATTCTTCAAAAATGTGAGAAAGTAGAGACTGCGTGAAATAATTGTCATATAGATACATGGAGAGCGTCTATTAAAGCATCTCTGTTCTTGAACACTTTGATGCATTCATAAAGATTTTTGATACAGCATCATTATTTTGTCACGCTCTGTTCTAGATGCTACGCATTTGGTGTAAACGTTTTTATGAGAAAATCGGTCTTTTGTTTCCTTCTCCTGCGTTATCTGCGTTTTCTAATGGAGAGGGTTTTGAACGTTTTGAAAATTTTCTCAGGTGGACTTTCCAAATCGCAATGGCTTCTTATTTGCGCAAAGATAAATACATCCTATGCAATTGCAACGCATTGTTTTCACACATATCTAGCATGTGAAATATAAGAGGCACGTATGTACCATTTCTTACCTCCTATAGCGCAACTCGATACAAACTTATATTTTCGTCGGCTCGATGAACGCCCCCCCATGTTTCGGTTGAATAAAATATATTATGACTTTTCTAAGTCCCAATCTGTATAACTGGTTCACTTTAATTGAGAGGAGACATAATTGCCACAGGAGTGAAACCACAGGAAAATGTTGCTTATATGCCTTCTGTCCTCCTCGAAGAACATTTTGAAATTTGAGGTTGTGAGATGAAGTTTCAAACAAAAATCAATAATCGAAATACTTCAGTCTTAATTTCTAACACAACCGCATTGACATCAATCTGCTTAGTCAACTTGGATAGAAGATTTGATTTTCATTCGTATTCACGTATTGCTGATAAGCTGTGTTGATACAAGATTGATAATATTTATTTATTTATTCATTTATTGAACGAATAACTTCCAGACAGAATAGGCTCTGGTATAAGGAAGTACATAAATACCTATAGGTAAACATATCATCATTCAAAATACATCAACAACTGTAAATTGGCAAACAAAGCATAATATCTGTAAAAAAATGGCATGATTAATTTTATCCAGTTCGCTCAGAAAAAATCAGTTTTTTACTTCATTTTTGAATGTACCTATATTTCTGCCATTTTCAATATTGCCAGGTAGTTTTTGAATTCAGTTGAGGCTGAATGAGTGAATCTTTTTTGTCCGATTATGGAGCTAGCGGCGCCAAGATGAAACAAGTCTAGTTTCATGATTATGAATTTCAGAATTCCGTATCAAAATAATACTCGAATTCAATTTTTTATTTATGATATTATATGATATTTGAGGAGTTTCAATTCTATATATTTCATCTAAAGAAAAGGTATTTGTTATTTCATACAATTGATTGGTTAGTGTATCAAATGGGAGACGATACAATACTTTTAACGATTTTTCTATATAATTCTGATATTTTATTGAAATTATTATTTGAACAAGATCCCCAAACATTTATTAAATAGTTGAAATGACTCAGTATATGAGAGTAGAGAATCAGAATTTTTTGCAACTTTAATATCAAGTTTGGGACATCTTCTCAATGCACCAATAATTTGAGATATTTTTTTTTCAGAACATCAATATGTTTGTCCCACTTCAACCTGTCATCAAATCAAATACCAAGATATTCTATCTGGTCAGTTTATTTTAAGAGTTCATTTTTTATTTTAAGGTTGAGGTAAATTTCTTGTTTATTTTTTTGGTGAAAAATCATATATTCTGTTTTGTTAGTATTTATCGATAAAAGGTTAGAGTGGAGCCATTTTTCAAATATTTTCAAGACGGTAGGCATATCTGGGTTAATACGGATAAGAAAACCATCAATGAACAATACAAACCGGAAACAAAATGCAATGATCATGTAACGATAGTACACTGTGAAATGAACTCACCCACAGTCCTCACTGTGATAATCTTGCTCATCATCCCGTCGCCCAGCGCGTTCTTCCCGACTACCTGGAATTCGTACGTGGTGCCCGGTGCCAACCTGTTGATGGTCACCTGCGTGCTGCCCGAGGGCGTGACTGGGATGGTCGACCAATCGGCGACGCCCGCCTCGCGATACCAGATCGTGTAGTCCTGGCGGTAGTCGGGCCCGCCGCTGTAGCCGGGCAGCCAGCTGAGGGTGGCGGCAAACTCAGTGGCGGAGCCGGTCAGGTTGTAGGGCGCGTGTGGCTGGGTGCCTAAAGAACGGGAAATCGTATTTTTTTTTATTTTCTGGTTCCCACGGAAAGGGATATCCTGTAATGTTCAGAGAAAATCGTGAGAACCAAGGGAAATAAGGTAGGAATTGGTGTTCTTCTTATATTTCTGGAGGTTATATGCCTCGAGGAACACCTCCCTTGGCAATGTGTTCCAGAGCCTCGCTGTTCGTTGGATGAACAAGTCTTTGGAAAGAGATGTTCTGCAGGTATCGAAGGTGACCACGAAGGGGTGCGAAGCCTCAACTCCCGGGGACTGCCAAGGGGGGAACAATTGTTGATATTTCATAAGAGTATCGTCCATGGAAATATCTATAAAATAGAGCCAGATCACCAACTGTTCTACGGTGTTCCAGATAAGTGAGTGAGTTTGTGAGTGAGGCATCACCCACGAGACGAATTGCCCTTTTTTGGACAGAATCCAACAGTTTCAGGGTGTGTTCGGGTGTTGCAGTCCAAATATGGAATCTGTGCCTTATAGGTCATAAGCAGCTGACTGGAAGTGAAATAGCTCCTGGCCCGAAACAGAAAACCAAGTTTGTGGGATGCACTTCTAGCAATTGATCTCACGTGATTTTCCCAAGAAAGGTTATTGCTGATAGTGATACCAAGCATCGAAATGGATGTCTTCAAAGGTATGGTTAATCCTGACAAGCATATGTTGGGCACAGTGAAATCGGCTTTAATAGAGAAAAGGCATGCTTGTTTTGTTTGCATTGAAATCTACCAAGTTATTGGATCCCCATTCGAGAATTGTTGCCAAGTCCATATTTATGTTGTCAACATGTCTCCCTCGTTCGTTTCTGATTTGCCTGGCTGGTATTGGAGCCCTGGAAGAGAAGGTGGTATGGAGGGTACTATCATCCGCGAAACTCTGTGAACTGGACATGGAGTTGCTTCCAACAAATCGTTGATATGGAGTAGAAATAGTGTTAGTGCTAGAATTGATCCTTGCGGAACAGCAGCATTTATGATGATAAGAGAGTCAGATTAAACTCCGTCGACCACTACATATAGAGACTTGTTTGAGAAAACTAGGTAGCTGAAAACATAGCTGGGGAGGCAAGCCATAAGATGGAAGCTTGGCGAGGAGTCTGTGGTGCCAGACTCGATCGAATGCCTTGGAGATATCAAGTACCACGGCTGAGGTTTCACCATATTTTTCAATAGATTGCTGCCATATATGCGAGACGTAAGCGAGCAGGTCACCAATTGATCTCTGATGACGGAAGCCATATTGCCTATCCTTGAGAATACCTGAACGTTCCAGGTATTTCATGAGCTCGATGTTGATAGATTTCTTCATGGTCTATGAAATGATCGATAGCAGTGCGATCGGTCTGTAATTGCTAGGTAGGGTTTTTTGCCTTTTTTAGGAACTGGTTGTACTCTTGCAATATTCCATTTGGACGGTAATATCCCTAATTTGTAAGAGTTGTTGAACAACTTGCAGAGAACAGGTGTTAGTTCGGGAGCACATTTCTTGAGAACAATCGGCGAGATTCCGTCGGAGCCACAAGCTTTGTTCCTTATAGTACGTTGGCGAAAGGTGATCTCGGGCATATGACTGTCAATTGGTGTCATGTTTGGAGGTTGTTTTCCAGATGAACCCAGAGTGGAATTTCCAGCAAATAAATGCGCAAAAATGTTGGCTTTCTCCTGGGCAGTTGTGGTTAGTGTTCCATCTTCCTTGGTTAGAGGAGGAAACGAGCAGGAAGTGAAGTTTCTTCCTACAGTTTTGGCGAAGGACCAAAATGAACGGGATCCGTTAGGACATTCAACAAGTTTTGATCTTATTTTGGCATTATGAGCATCCTCTAGAGGGTAAATGCACTGGTTAACTGGTTTCCGATATCAGTTTCCGACATATTGACGGTTGAAATCGTGAAATATATTATCGATCACCTTGTATGTGATATTTCGATGACCATTCATGTAATTTGGGGCATGAGCAAATAAAAATTGTGATTAGGTTCCAAAATAAAGTAACGCCTAATATAGTTTTCAGATTTTTGTGATGTGATTCTGTTCACAGGAGACCATGGAATGGTAAGACAAACTCAATTCATAGACCATATCTGTAGTGTTTTTTAGTATAGTACATTCTGAAATGAAAAATATTTGAACATTCATTCTAATACAAAATACTCATATAAGTGAGCAAGGCAATCATTGTGAAATTGGTCACAAATTATGAAGAAAGTTCAGAGTTTTCCTCGGAACTCTCCTTCTAATAAAGGATGTGGAAGGAAAAGTGCGAGAAAATTGAGGGGATAATGCCTTCTGATACTTCAGGAAATGAAGTTAATATACAGGGTGAGTCGGGAGGAACGCATCAAACTCCAGATGCGTATTGTGCACGTGAAAATAATTTAAAAAAAACCATATGATGTTCTCAAACGATTTTCATTTGTTTTCATTCTGAATTCGAATAGATTTGTGGCATTTTATGAGGCTATGCATATTTTCACACTCAACCAATTAACCGAAATGTCAACTTTGAGTGGTAAATTCGTGTATAAGCTCATTAAATTGTATTTGAGTTAGTGTATACCGATTCCTTGATGACTTGAAAGTAATTTGAGAATATTTTTCAAGCGTTTTTTCGCACACAACTTTAAATATATTGATAAAAGAAAAAAAATCTACAATTTGCGATTAGAGGTCTATGAAAATTTTCTTCACATACTTATATATCAATGTTGTCATGTTTATAAATATATCTAAGAATATTCCTTTCCACTACATTTTAATGTTGATTCTTGACCACCGTCCATCAGATTGATTCACAAGGAAATTGAATGATTGAAAACACCCGACATCATGTAAAGATTATTATAATGCAAAACTCATTTCGAACTCAGGCAACTCCTGAAAACTAAATATAAAAAAAACTTATATTCAAACATAGGAACCCAATGATCATTATGAATTCGTGCAGCTGCATAGGTCTTACTTCAGGGTAAAATATGGTGAATATTTCAATGTAAAAATCATTTTATAGAGATAATCAGCTATGATATGGTCGATAACCAAAATTTAGTTCAAACTGGTTCTCGACCAGGGTGGTCGAGAACTGAATATGGTCAAATTTGTTATCGACCATCAATAAATCAGTTGCAGAAGGAATATTATTTATTCCTCTTTTGATGGTCGCAAACTAATATTTAATGCGTAGTTGGAAAAACAGATGAATATTTTTCAAAGAAAGTATGTAACTAGACATAAGTAATAAATCAAGATACGCTTTGGATAACGACCACTTTGGTCGAGACAGAAAAGATCCAATTTTTTTAAATCGGGTTGGCGACCACCGAAAATTTAACAAAAAAATAATATTTATGTCTGTTTTGTCTTATTGTCGAGCACTATTCACTGTTGCTTTCCAATCAACAGTGCTGCTCGTAAAATGGCACATGGAGTTAGCAAGATAACCTACAAAGAACACACAGAAAGAAACGATGATGATGTGGTTGTGAGCATCATAGAAGAAGTAGGACGGAGTATGTAGGTGGGTGTGGAAAAACTACCTGCTGAGCATGAGAGCGGGCTAATGCGGTTTACTGAGCCTCCTCTAACGGGGTTCAAGGTGAAATACTGGTACAGTTCATTGTACAGTGTTAGCGAAACATTTCGTGTGATTAGGAATTTCATGGGAATCTTATCGTTTGTGAAGTTTTTACATTTGCCATGTATTTCCATCAAGTAACGGCTGAGTCAATTCAAAATATTCGATATTCTCGAAAACTTTTTGATTTCCTTTTTCCGTATTATCGCAAGAGTTGAGATACTTCCCATGTGTAATTTTTTTTTCGTGTGAAATAGTGAAATCAATCTGTGATAGAAGTCTATGGCATCTCTGATTGGACCAGTTCATTGAAAAAGTCGTCTCCAAAATGTCAATAAAATGATCACCCAATCAGCCAAAGTACGTCTTAAAGGCGTCTTTAAGACGTACATGTCGGGACATAAGTACGTCTTAAAGACGTACATAGTACGCCCAAGAGACGTCTTTAAAACGTACATTTTCCACTAATATGTACGTCTTTAAGACGTCTTTTCTAGGTGTTTTTGGTCCATGACCTCAAATTGATCTTTCAAATTACGGAAAAATCACATAGTTTCAGTTGATTTTCACCTGTGCACTGAAGTTAGCAACAAGTGTAGACAAGCAAAAAAAAGGGAAATAAACGACTTCATCAAACGGTAGACACAAGCGGTCACCCATTCAAGTACTAACCGCGCTCTTTGTTGCTTGACTTCGATGATTATAATTACCATATTCACTTCTTCTGTTACTCTGTTTGTTCTATATATCACATAACAAGCTTTTACTTAGTTTAACATGTCCTTGTGTCTGTTTGTAATCAAAACGTGCAAGTTAAATTTGACTCACTTGAAATCGTCCGATTGATTTGGAATTCGGCAAGTAAATATTATTCCGGTGACAATTCGTTGTGATATTATTATTGAATGGAAAAAACAGAATGGCGGATCCAATATGGCGGACGATTTTCTCATTGATTATGTTCAGATTCGAATCAAAATTCAATATTCAAGATGGTGAATCCAATGTGGCATATGGTTTTCTGATTATGGTCTGATCTGATTCAAAATTGGCATTTGAAGGATTTCGGGATCAGAGATTATAATTCCTTTTGTAAAAATGAAAAATCCAAGATGTCGGCTTCAAAATGGCGTACGAGTTTTGTGATTATAGTCCGATTTTATTCAAAATTGATTACAATGGGACTTTTGGGGTCGGAGAATATGATTTTTTTGTAAAAATTCGAGAATCTAACACGAAGGCTCCAAAATGTCGGACGAAAAAATTCAAAAACATCACTTTTGTTGAAAATAAGAAAAAACTGAACAATTGAAAATAAAAGACGTGGAGAGAGACATTTTGTTTTTCTTCAGAAAATAACTTACATTATTGTTCTATAAGTCGAATTGACGTACTGGAATGTACGTCTTTAAGACGTCTTTTATACGACATGAAAGGAACGACGTGGATACGACCTAAAATGTACGTCTTAAAGACGTAAATTCGTGTACGTCTTTGAGATGTACATGGATTTACATCTTAAAGACGTACTTTATACGTCCCTGGACGTAAAGACGTAAGTAAGTCGTAAAATGTACGTCTTTAAGATGTCTGGTGCTGATTGGGCAGTAGTTAATTCTTATTGAAATTTCCTTACCTTCGACCACCAGTTGCGTCGCAGTTATTATGGTGGCTACTTCGTTGGTTGCAATGCACTGGTAGAATCCGAAATCTAATCTCCTCAGGCTCTCGATCGTGATGTTTCCTCCAACAATTTTCACGCGATTTTTCGGTAGCGGAGTCCCTAAATAAAAATAAAGGAAAAATGAAAAAAAAAATCTGGGTTACACTGGTTCTTGACTCACCGTCTCTTCTTTGCCATTGGATGTTCGGTTTTTGCGTTCCCTCGGCTTCCTGGGCATCACAATGCATCTCAACAGTCTCCCCCACTTTCTTCTGGTACATGGCCTCAGGTTCTATGGTGAAAACGGGGGGCTTTCGAACTAGCACCTCCATTTGACCCGAACTTCCTTGGGTGCCCTGCGCGTTGTAGGGAGTGCAAGTGTATCGACCCTGAAAGAAATAACACCCTGTACACCTGTACATCTCATAAGAGGAAAAATATTGAGGATGTTTTCGAAGAATACCTACGTTGAATAATCCGAAACTATGGAGGGGTAACTCAAGATTACTCAATAGCGTTTAAAATACATCTGATGCAAGAACCTTCAGACATCAAAAACGACTCTTCTCTAGATTAATAATTATAATCATTTCATTAAGGTGTGATTTCAAAAGATCTTCAGATAATTTCGATGTGTATAAGTTTATTAAATGATGAGATTGAACTTTGTAAACTTCAATTTCATTTTAACGTTGACCTTATCGATAAAAACATGAATTTAACAGCTCAAATGGAAATAATACGTTGAGATAACGCTAGTGTGCCATTTGGGTGAAAATGAAAGATGAAGATAGTTTCAAATGTCTGGTTGAGCAAAGAGAAAATTTTTGTAGAACACATACCTCCATAAATTGCGTAAAGGAAATATTATAGTTCTCATGTAAAAATCATTGCTTATCGGGATACATTCAATTATTTCCTTACTTGATGGTTTTCGTTGACTCTGGTGAACAAGAGCGATCCATTATTCATTATAACTATATCTTTGGTCTGGTAGGGCTCCAGCAGTCTCTTGTCTTTCGTCCACGTGACGTATTGGAGTGGGGGGTTGGCCTTGATGTAGCACTGCACCACGCCGGCCAATCGGAACGGTAGGTACTGGATGGTGGGGGTAAACGTTACTTTTGCTGGATCTGAAATATAAAAAACATTGGTAGCTAGCAACCGTGACGTTGACAACACCTCATATAGATGCCTGAATAACATATTGCTTTGCCATGCTTTCCCAAAGACTAGCTGAAGCAACCCTCAGAAGTAGCTCTAGCGAGGTCACGCCCACAGGGGGGGGGGTCCTATCTCCCTTGTAATGGATGGTCTTCTATTAAGAATAAGACGTGACGTTCGGTCGGGCTGAGTGTGAACCCTGAAAAGGCGGAACTAGTTCTCTTCACTAGGAAACGCATAGCAGGGAACCTCTCGAACGTCCAGCTTTCTGGCAGGTCCTTGCGAAACGAAGGTTCAGTCAAGTACCTTGGGGTCATCTTAGACTCCAAGCTGAACTGGAAAGAACATATCGAACATTAAGTTCGGAAAAGCACGGCAGCGTTCTGGGCATGCAGAAGAGCGTTTGGACGTTCGGAAGCACGGAGGAGTTCAGTTCCAAGATTATTTAACACGACTGTCATTCGCCAAATGATCACGTACGGATCCATCCGTATGGTGGCCAGGAACAGCATCCGACAAATCAAAAACTCAACAAGACAGAGTACAACGACTTGCCTGCCTTGCCATAACGAGTGCAATGAAGACGGCACCAACAAAGGCACTAGGAGCAGCTTGAGCACCGCCTGGCTCAAAGATGGGTGGTTCGGTAGGAACTGGAGTATATGGGCAATCTCCAAAAGCGGAATTCAGTTACGCCCTGGAGAGTTTTGCTCCAGTATTTCTGGTAGAGGTTCTTGCCATACTCGCCTGTTAGAGAAAATGTCAACAGAAGCTACCACGGCCAACTAATTACGATATGCTCCGACAGCCAGACGGCGATCAAGGCTCTCTCATCATACAGGGTCAGCTCGCTGTTGGTTATAGAGTGCATTGATGAGCTTCAAACGTTATCCACAGCCAACAAAATGAAACTTCTTTGGGTCTCAGGGCATACCGGATTACCCGGAAATTGAAAGTGCCGACTACCTGGCTAGACAAGGAGCAAATAGCTCAGCGATTGGACTAGAACCAATCTGAGGAGATTCTAGTTCCTGAAGCGCCTCAACCATGATGAATATCCTGGAAGCGAGAATCCAGGATGTATGGAGAAAGACACCTGATATGAGACAATCGAAACTCCACAGACCTTTATACCAGATGAACCAAAACTCTGCACACATTGAGCAGGAAAGAAATCAGGATAGTGGGCACTGCCATCTGAACAGGCACCTCAACATTATGAGTATCACTGATGATGCTGAATGTAGATGGTGCCTGAAGGATGAGGAGTCAGCTACTCTCATCCTCACGGAACGCCCAGCAGTAGCAGCAATACGGAAAGCGCATTTTGGGAACATCGTTCTGAACCCAGAAAGTGTGAGAAGGGTATCGGTGAGAAGGCTGGTCTCTTACGCTCGCAAAATCAGTTACCTTCATGACTGAACCAATGTCAAAATGTCAATGTCAACATATAATTGCACATCCAAAATCCTATCGTCACAACCGCAGGTAGAACGTTATATTGACCAGACCTTGGTTCACCATTACCCCAATATTCGAATATTGAATATGGAATCTGTTTATGTTTGAAAAAATGGAATCGACTCCGCGAAAAACTTGAACGGATTCAGGTCCGGAAATGATATCACTATTCTTCTCCGTGAATTTTATCATTGTCTTAATTTTCAGAAAATGCATGGTTTTCGAGTGTATATAAGAACTGCCTCAAGTTGAACTTTCATCCTCGAAAATTAAAATCGAATGAAAACATCTCAGACGATTGTAACGAAGTCAATTGAGGCAGTTTTGTAATATAGACGCAGCCAAGGGTGCTCATTATCCAAACTCTAACCATAACATAAATATACTATGTCTGTGTTCTGAGAATGTTTGCTTTGCTTTGCAAACAAGCGCCCTAATAGAGCTTATATTTCAAAACTGTTTCGATCAACTTCGTATGGGCTCTAAACTCGAGATTAGTTAGTTGAATAAGCCTTGAATACGTCACTGTGGCCAGTATGATATTGTTGGAGAAACAATTCTTATTATGGTTACCTAGGCCACTCACCTACTCGCGAAGATTTTTTTTCTGGAGTTAAGCTCAGTAATAAACTCTTTCAGCACATACAGCAGGAAGGGTCGCTGTATTGAAAAATCTTTATATTATGTGCCATATGCCACATGTGTCCAATTTGTCAAGGTATGGGCAATGATCATGGTAAGATGAATTGTTATGAGATTTGTTTCGTGTTTTGGGAAGATCTAAGAGCACTTCAACCATCTCTGATGATTGGAACATGGATCATTCAGCTTGTGGATTTATGGTGCACGTGACATTTCGTTCTTTGACAAGGATTTCAGCGGTTAAATTTCCTTCAATTCTCTCAGGCCCTGACAGTACTTCGCGATCTCGACACCATAGCCATCCATATTCTGATTGGATAATTTTTGTTTGCATAAATGTTCTTACGTTTATATATATATATTGTCATGCTTAGCATAGAATGAATTGCCCACACAGATGAAAGCTCCATTTTTACACAGAGGTCTTGAAAATATACAAGTACCTAAAACATTATCTCCGATTTCAATTCCGTCTACATTTCGCATACATTTTTAATGAATAATCCTGATTCAAACAGACATTGCTTGAATAATTCTGATTGCAAACGATTGCAAATTGCAACAAAATTCGATAATGACAGTTGACAGTTCCTACAACAATTGACAGGCCGGAGTGAAGGTGTGTCTTTAAAACTGTGTTGCCATGTTAATGTGTTCCAGAAATTGTGTTGCCATGCGTAACCTGTTTAATTTTTCGAATGAATCACAGATCGTCAATCCATGATTAATCGATCATTTAGCGAGGTACATACATATCCGTACGCTAAATGCCACTCTAGTTATGTGAGAAAAATCAATGCATACACCATAGCCGCGACTTGGCGATTATCTTTCCTCGGTCAGAAACAGTAATTCGTGGTGAGGGGGCTGATACAAAGCAAAAAAAAGCGCAGCAGGCCAAATTTCTGTGTTATTCAAGGTCAAATGCCTTCATATTAATAGTTGAAGGTTTGTCAGCGGGATTTCATGAAGGTGGAAAAAAATGTTTTTAAATTCAGTTGAAAATTTATTATTTTTAAAGACAACAAAAATCGATTTATAAATGTCAAGTTCACTTTGACCCGAAAAAACAATTTGAATATGAATACGTTAAATCACATTATTGTTGATGGTTTTTTCAATTTCTCCACTCGAAGACTTTCATTCAAATCGCGACGTTTCCGCAGATCATAGATACTTTTCTGACAACGCAAGTATGAGAAAATATAACATGAACACCATCAAAAATTTTTTCACAATTTTGGTTGTCATGCTTTCGGTTTTGTCGCTGGAAAAGTAAGGAGAAACTTTTTTCGGTTTGATAATGGCAAAATCACACCGGCTTACGAGGTTTCATAATATACATGAATTGAATAGTCATAATGATGAAGGAACTTGACGCTGCAGTTTTGACATTTTTCTGAATTTAGGAAGAAATATGAGGGGTTCAAAGCTGAAGTGAATCAAGTCCATTTTCGGTAGATATGAGATATGGATATTTGAAGTTGTTTGTCAGTGGTTGATTCCTATCTCGTTCAATCTGATGAATAAAGAAGAGAAAATCTCTACCTGAGACAAATAATTTCTATTTTTGAAATGAGACTGGCTCAATGATTTCCTTTTGCACTTTCGGTACTAAAGTATGTTCCTTACTACCTGAAATAGGGACAAGAATGTTCCCTAGGGTCTATAGTGAACCGTGTATCTCAAAGCAAACTAACAATATAGTCAATTGGTAAAAGTTGGTGCATGTTAAATCAAATCCAATAACTGATGAGTTATTATTTTAGTTTTAACTTTACCGAAGGTGTGAAAATACTTTGAAGTGATCCATTTGATCCCTATTAGAGTTGCACTGACTAAATTGAACCGTTCCCAATTTACTTCATTACCTATTTCAAATCAAAATTGAAATTAACTAACAGATGCTTGTCGATTTGAATTCTAACATTTGAAGGTTAACTAATTGATTAATAGTCTCCCAGAAAATGCATAGCTTCTGAGAAATGAACCACTCGCTTGATTGAATGAATCACTTGAGTACCGCGCAATACCTTGTTCTATAATGGCTCGATGCTCTATCTCTTCCATCATAAACCAATGCATCTTGGACTTGGTTCACTAATGCTCTGAAAGTTTCGCGAAATTATTCCCGCCACAAACACATCGGATATCTGCTCCATCTACAGCTTAAAACACTTAGTACGGACTTGGTTCATTACAGCCCGAAAAATATAAACTTTCAACAATATTATGGATGGTCTATGTCAGTACATCGCTATTATGGACTAGATTCACCTCAGCTTTGAACCCCTCATATATTAGATACTAGTTACGGGTTGAATGATATAAAATTCATTTTGGGAATCCTAATATTAATTCCGATTGAAACACTGAATTTTCTTCGATCGCCTGGGGAGGGTATTTACCACCATTATACCCCCCTCCTTGTATACGCGCCTGCGCCAAGAAGTTACTTCGCGGCCCAGGCCTACATAGCTATTTCGCGCCTAGGCCATCGTCCACCAATATTGGTGGACGATGTCTAGGCAAACAAACAACCATTATAATCTGATACTCACATTCGACGTTCAAATATGCCGAAGCAGATTGAGGCTCGCCGATCCCGTTGCTCACTTCGCATAAGTACTGCCCCGAGTCATCGGAGCTCACGGGGTTGATGACCAGGGACCCGTCCCGCTTGATGGTGACCCTGGTCTCCAGGGAAGCCAGTTCCCTGACGGGGGCCCCTTCCCTGAACCATTTGACCGTGACGTTGCCCGGCTGCGCCTTGGCCTCACAGTTGAACTGGACCTTCTCGCCCTCCAGTTTGGTCTGGTTCGTGGGGGGCACCATGATCACCGCCCCCCCGGCTATGATGACCCTGGCCGTGTGGGAGATCTGGCCCTCCCCGTTCCTGGCTATGCAGGTGTAGTCGCCGATGTCTTCGTGTCTGATGTTCGATATGCGGAGCTCCGTACCATCGTTGAATATACCTGAACAAAATTATAATAAACTCGCAGACCTCGCAAACGTTCTTTTGCTATAAACATTATTTCTATAATATATTTTTTTCTGTGACGAGAAAAAAGTTTGGCATTTCATCTCTGTTGGCAGGTTATGAAATGTCATTTTTCATAAATTACTTTTTTCCCGTGGGAAAAAAGTGAGTACTTTTTTCCCGGACATATCACATATATATATACTCTGTTAATGGCTTTTGTTGTGCTATAGTTCCGAAAAATGAGTCAATAATACCGTCTCCGAGAAAGAACTGCAAGTCCTTTTATCTTCCATTCGACTTCGCGGTTTCGTATATTACTAAACAACTACTGAATTCGCAATTTTTTAAAATCAAATCACAGAATTGAACTGACAGAAAGTGACATCAGATATTTGATTACTTCAGAAGAATGATAAAGATGCCTATAAAACGCAGGTGTCCCTACTGTTAAAAACTTGAAATTTCACGTCGATAATTTCCATATTTCGGAATAATGTAATATCTTCTCAATATCGATTCGTCCTTCCTTCTGTCACAGAAAAAATTAGTGTATTATACACGGGAAAAATATTAGATTTTAGCTCACGGTTCTTTGGACAACACAACCTGGAGCTAAAATCTAGTACTTTTTTCCCTTGTATAATAAATAACTATTTTCAGTTCAATATTCATCATGACACTATTATTATTTCATTTCGAACTTCTTTTTAGTTTCGCTATCTTTAAAAGCGTGTTTCTATAGTTTTTCAAACTACCATTTATGTCATCTTCTTTTTAGTTCACTTGAATTTTCCAATTCTGACGGAAGAATCATAATATCCGACTCCTAACCCAGATGAAAATTTTTGAATAGAATCGGAACATAATTGCAAAACCCGTCCGCAATATTGGATCTATACCAACTTGAATTCCCTAATTTTGACGAAGGAATCAAAATTTTTGATCCCGAAAACACCCACTCACAAATCTTAAATAGAATCGGTGTATAATCACAAAACTCTGGTATATTTGTTTCACGACCGTCTTGAATTTCTAAATTCCGCCCTTTCAAAATTTTGACAAAAGAATCATAATCTCCGACCCCGAAAGCACCCAGATAACAATTTTGAAGAGAGTCGGATCATAATTACAATACTCGTCCGCCACATTGGTTCCGTCATCTTGAATTTCCTAATTTTGACGAAAGAATCATGATCTTCGACCCCGAAAACCACCAGATACCAAAGTTGAATAAAATCGGATCTTAATTACAAAACCCACCATTTCGGAACCGTCATCTTGAATTTCTCAATTTTGGCGAAAGAATCATAATCCCCGATCACGAAAACCCCAAGGAACCAATTTTGAAAAGAATCGGACTATAATTACAAAACTCGTCCGCCATATTGGTTCCGTCATCTTGAACTTCTGAATTCCGCCCGAGTTTTCAGATTCTCATGAAGGAATCATAACCTCCGACCCCGAAAACCCCCAGATACCAATTTTGAATAGAATCGGACCATAATTACAAAACTCGTCCGATATATTAGATCCGCCATCTTGAATTTCCTGATGATACCGGGATAAAAAGTATCCTATAACCTTCTGCTGGTTCTAAGCTACCTCCCAACCAATTTTCAGCCAAATCGATCCAGTAGTTTCGGAGCCTATTCAATACATACAAACAAACTATCTTTCCTCTTTAAAATATTATTATAGATAGACAAGGACATAATCGCAAGAACCCAATTCGAAATGTGCGTATAACTGAAATATGTATAGTAAAGTAACGTCTAGTCAAAACCCAGACAGCACATAATGTTCTATAAATATTCTGACATCATTCAAATATACTTATTTCAGAATATTCTAGTAGGGGGTTCCCGGAATGTTCATAGAATAATCTTCTGAAGTAGTCCATACTCGAAGTAGAGGGGGATGAAAAAAACTCAAAGTCGTCTCCACAAGTTCACTGGTGAAGTGTACAGTCAATTTTGCTTCATAACTTTTGATTGAGATATGTTTCGACCATTCAAATGGGCATCATCAGTCATAGTACTAACAAAGTCAGTCTACAAAGAACAATTATTCTTACTCAACATCTAGCGAAATGGTTACACAGCTGAGTTGGAAATGACAAGTTAAACAATACAAAACTGATAATGTGAAGTGAAATATCGAAAAAACAAGTGAAATGCCATTATTATATCTATGTTTAAGCGTAATATTGATTGATAGTTTGATTATGAAAGAATAGTAATAGATATTGAAGGAACAAACATATTTAACTAATTATTTTGAAAACAAAATAGCAAAAAAGTGTGATGTAAGGAGATTGTACTCACGTGGAACTGGCAATATCATCATGAAGACGAAAAATTTTTATATATTATTATTTTATATATTAAAAGAACATGATCAATTAAAAGAACATTAGGTTAATAATATATTTTCAGGCTTACGATGCATTTTTGCATTTTCTAGTACTAGATTCTGAATACCCACAAACAGTAATTTATTTTTGCCCATTTGAACATTTCTGTAAGACCAATATCAACTGAGATAGCTATTGAGTGAAATATAAACAATCACCCTGTACTTTCATTTGTTGTTCATAGGTCAGTAGCACTGCAGTTTTTTCTTCATATATGCAAACGGGCAAATTTAATTGCGTGTAGTGTTCTAGTCTATACTGACCTATTGTGGAGGAAGCTTCTACAGGGCTGGCGTCCTTATACCATAATATTTCGGGCGTGGGCGTACCTTCCGCCTGACAATTGAGGATAATAGCGTCCCCCAGGTTGACGTAGATGACGTCTTCCGGCGTCACTACGAACCTGGGGGGAGCGTGAACGTCCAGGTGGAACCACGTGCCGTTCTTCGGCTGGTTGGGGGGACGGTTGAGAAACACCACCTTGCATTCGTACCTGGAATCAGACGTTGTACCTATAGTCAAACTCGTGAGTGGGAAAGTCGGAATCAGAAGTGGGATAGTCAAAATCAGAAGTGGGATGAACAAAATCAGAAGTGGGATAATCAAAATCAGAAGTGGGATGGTCGAAATCAGAAGTGGGATAGGCAGATACTCAAGAGATTATTTGTACTCACCATCCTTGGTCTGATTCTCTGATGTTGGTGAGATTGAGGGATGCGGCACCGTAAGGGGAGTCTGGGGATACTCTGGACACTCTGCCCTCGTACCCCTCGCCGCTGTGAGTGGGGTAACTTTCATACCAGATATAAATCGGTATGTCCTGTCCCTTTAAAAAGTACTCAATCAAGGCGTGCCCCTTCTATCAGCGAGTAGAACAGAAAAAAATGACTTTAAAGCTTCATCAACTATGAGATATTTCACAATCAAGTTTTATTTTGGATTTTATGGACTCGAAAATGTTAGAAGCGGTAGTAGCTGAATTTTTAATTGAGGATGATATAAAGATTTGTTAACTTGAAGCAATTACAGAGAATATTATTTGAGTACTCGTAAGAAAGGATACATTTCAAAGAAATCGAACATGTTTTTGCCAAATTATATTATATATAGAGGTTGTTATCAGGAACTTGGAATGGGTCATCAGAAGATTTTGATGTATCAGCTGAATTGTATTGAGTAGTTCATGATTAATACCATATTTACTGAAAATAGAAACTTTCATTAACATTTTTTATTCATCTTAACTGGTATTGTATTGTGGTGCGCTTTTTGGCACGAATTTGTTGTTGTTCAATAAACTCTATTCAAAAATTTTGAGTATTCATGAATTTCGATGCAGAAGAGTGAAAAACTATTTCGGAATGAAAAATTTTAGATAGAAAATCTAGAGATGAGTTGTATAGTGAATCTGAAGTTTTCTGAATACTCGACTATTTGAATATTTCAATAATATCTGAAAACATAGCGACATTGCACTGAAAACTACGAAGTTTACATCTTTTGAAGTCTTATATACATAACCAATAACATGACTCACTGGAAAAAGTAATCTTCGTTATGAAACAGAATTTTTCAAAAATTTCGAATGGTTCATGAATTTCAAATGGTACCACATATCATATATACCTAGTGTGTTATTGATGAAACTCTCAAATTCATAACGACTGAAAAATTATTTCTGAATGATAAATCCAATAATTATTGATACGAATAATTACTTTCGTCATGTATGTGAAATTTTCAGAAAATTGAAAATCTTCAGAGATCCATAGAACCGTGATGAATTTTTCACATCCAGATTCATCACGACAACCACTAATGAATTGATTTGAAGCAAACTATTCTACTGATTGAAATTCAGATAAATTGAATGTGCATTTGAAAGATTCAGAAAATTAGATATGTACCTATTTAACATTTTGAAATTTTCTCGAAATATATCCTTACGAAACGAGATGCTGCCAAAAGAATGAATCATGATTCATGAATCCCACAAATCATTTGTATATAACAATGATTTCCTTGGGATAACTCAAATCAGAAAATCTAGTTACTACTTATAGTATATCTATTCCAAATACCATTTTCAAATTTTCTACAATAATTATATCACCTTTCATTTCCGAGCTCGACTGGAAATAAGTAACTTTTTAAATGTAAGTAACTACAGAAAATGGAAGTATCTATTTCTCATAAATGTTTTCTTGTCATTGCGATAATACAGGGTGGCACGCGGCGGACGCATAGACTTTGAAAAATCGTGACTTTCTTCCTAACGGTCCTAATAAATTGAAGGTAGAGGTAGGTCGAAAGAGGAGGATAAGTGGTTCATGTTCCATGGGGTTTTAGTCGATGAGCAGTAGGTGTTTTTTGTGTGCAGAATTATTCATCAAATGCTCGGTAGATTGTCAGTGTACCAACTCAACGAGATGATTTTGGGTATAGGTTAGTTGGCCTAAATCGACTTGTTTTTATCCCAGGAGTCCACAGCCGAGCCATATTGCAACCTTTCACAGACACCCTGTATGTGCACTTAGGTTAAAGTGTAATAGCTCTTTGTAGCGAAACTTTCGCCTAATAAAGTCCTATTATCATCATCATTATTATATTATTAAATCGCCAGAATTCCTTTGACAATGCTTCGAAACATTCACGAAAACTTCAGGAAAAGGCTGTGTTAATGAACAATTTCATCTGTAACAGTCTGTGTTAGATTCCATTTTCAAATCCATGCGTCTGCCTCACTGCACCCTGTAAAATGTAACAATGAAGTTCAGCCCACACCGATAGAAAGATAGAAGTTATTAAAGTCATTTTGAAAGTCCCATTATACACCGCAGAGGACTAATTAACGAACAACAAATATCTACGAAGCAGAGGTATTTTGCAAGCTTTATATTGTGCACAAACAATGAAATAGCGTTTCGGACACAAAACAGTACAATAAAGGCATCGCAAAGTTGTTCGCGATATTCGCCCAGAATACACAATCAACTCATGCTCGTAGCTGAATTTCATAAATTCGTCATTAGCGAGACAAATAGTACGTCATAAGAGCGGCATTCGTAATCAGATGTAGGATTACATCTCGGACGAGATGAAATAATTCACATCGCATGTATACTTCGCTTTTATCACGATCGGAAATGGAATATCTGATATCAGAAATGGCATATTAGATATCAGAAGTGGGATATGCGATATCAGAAGTGGGATATGCGATATCAGAAGTGGGATATGCGAAATCAGATGTGGGATTACTTTTACATTAGGAATGGAATATGTGACATCAGAAGGAGGACATACAATAACTGGTCACAACAAATCGTAGAACATTGGTGAAATTAAGTTTTCCTATTGCAGTATGGAAATTAAATAATAATTCTCAAGCCTTGTGGATTTTTGCTGGTACTTGTCGATACTTTGATTCTTTGTGCAATGAAAACGGATTTATTATGATATTTTAATTACACAAAACTTGAGTTCAGAAATAGAGGATGTCGTTAGAATACACTATAATTTCTAAAATGTCATTCTCGAAAAGATTGTAAAAAAAATTGGAATTCATAAATAACTGTGAAAACAATAATACGTTGTATCGCATCATTCAAATACATATTTTTCCAAACAATTTCATTAAGGGGGTTTGTTGTTCGGAGAGAATATCTATAGGCTCACTACTTTTGGAAGTATCCACATCGGAATCAAAAATCGGCTATATTTTTCTTTCGACCTTATTTAGTGTCTCAAAGCAAGTTTTTCTCCTCTACAAAATGGCTGTCTGGATGTCTCAGGGTTGTCGTCAACCAATTTCAATGAATACGGTCCTGGATGTTTCATATATTCCCTTTGAGAGGCCCAGACCATGAGAAGCTAATGGTGTATATGGAGAAAAAGTTACAATAACAAAGTGAGATTCATTTTATACATTTCCACGTTACCTCTGAAGAGTGAATTACGTTTAGTATTTGAATATCCGATTTCAGAAGTGGGATCATGTTATAAACAGTGCTGAGATGTTTCTGAATGACACTCGATATCCATCGAAACTTTATGACTCGAGTAATCGATAGAGCTTCGTCACCCAAAGAGCCCATTATTTCGATCAGCCAAACTAGGTTCTGACTGTTCCGAGTGTGAATCCTAAATTATCACCGGACTTGGTCAAACTTGCGATCTTAATCAAGCGGACTCGGTTCTAATCGTGGGAACTGCCCTGCCCGGTCAATAACTAGGTCGAACTCTGTCCCCGGAATGTCGGGAGAAAGATTATGGAACTCTTGGGGCTTCGGAAGATTTAGGAACAATTGTTTGGGACGGTCCCGGTTAGTTGTCGCAGCAAGAAATATATTTCTTGGAACGGGCGATAGGTTGAAGTTTACAACGCTGGATACCTTTATTGCGAACATGATTCTAAATGTCAATAAAAACGCTATACTAACTTAACTACTAGCGACTACTGCAAGGTGCAATACAAAAGGGTCACAGAGAGATATAGAGAGACAGATACACATCTACACTATTAGACAAAAAACACATATGGACCATTCACTTTTTGTCGCCATAGTAAAAACTCTGTGGCTAAGAGTTTTTCTTCTCTGTTTTGTCGTGATTGGAATGTTATCTTGTAATGTCAACTTTTCTGCATTTCTGATTTTTATTCAATATCAGAACACCGAAAAAATTCGAGGGGTGATTCCTTGTGATATTTCAGGAAATATAGTGCATATAAACAAACTAACTTGCTTCTTCTTCGTTTTCGAGATACAGGGTATTGATATTTTTTCTATTTGTTTCTCAATTATCTTTACATTAATTTCAATAAAACGTTGTGGTTCTGTTGATAGTATTATGGAGTTTCTTCACGGAAAAAAGGAATTGTTGAATCAAGCAAAATTTTATTGAATGAAGCAAATAAAAGTGTCATATATGCACGACAAAATATAATCTTGAAATGAGTAAATCTATATCTTGTTTCAGAGCGAATTTGAAGTTTGAATTGAGTAAATATGTCTTAAATGAACTCAAGCACATCCATGAATTGTTCATGAAGAGATATTGAATTGGCTCAAACAATCATTTTGTTTGATTCAAAATAACAAGATATTGATTCAATCAAATATTTAGTTGATTCAATGGAATATTTGGTTGATTCAATGGAATATTTGGTTGATTCAAAGCAATATTTGGTTAATTCAATGAAATATTTTGTTGATTCAATGAAACATTTTGTTAATTCAAGAGAAATTGTATTTTCATTCGACAAATTGTTGTTGTCGAATCAAATTCAGTATCAATTCGGTTTTTTTTTTAAATTTCACATCAAAAGAATTAACTGAATTAAGAAACTAGTCAACTTCTAGCAGAGCTCTCCAGTCCCTACTTCCCTTCAGCTGATGTAAAACTATTTCGGATTGCTAACCATCCTAAGTTAGATTTATCCAGCTGATATTTCAAAGACAAAGAATCCGGCCTCACGTATATAATGAATTCGAGGCACGCATAGACGAGGCGAAATGATCGCCATCTAGAGGCGAAAATGTAACTTGATGTAGAATGAACAAAATATTTCATTGATATTACATATTTCGTTGCTCTATTCAAGCGAATGATCCGTTCGAAACGAGTTCATTGCTACTTCGGAATAAGAAAACTTGTATGTTGTTTCAAAGATATATTCTCATCAAAATGATCATTATTTCATCAAATCAAGAAAATGTTTATAGTTGAATAAACATCGACATTATTCTGGATCGACATCATTTGTTCTTGAGGAAACCATATATTTTGTTGATGGAATTGATATTATACTGTTGATTCAATTAGACTACATTCTTGATTTGAACAAGCTGCTTCCATGAAATATCATGTATCTGGTTAATTCAACAAAAAAATTGCTCAGTCCAACAAAAATATTTCAAGCATAAATAATTGGTTGATGCAACCAATCCTTTTTTCCGTGTTCTAGTGCAATTAGATTGGGAATAATACTTCCAGTGGCGTCAGAGTGGGTGAATTTATCGACATTCATGGTGAATGTACACCACCGGTTTTTCTGAGTTTCATATTTTTATTAGAGTGAACTATTGAAATAACAACTTTTATATCCTGTATGTGGTTTTTGTATCTTTGTTTTTGAGGAAACAATAAATGTTCGAGTTGGCTCCAAATTTTAATCTAGGTGTTTTCAAGACTTCCATTGAGATTACTTAATACTTTCTAAGTCTCCATCCATACTGAATTTTGGCACCATGAGAGCTCATACAGGGGGTCATAAATTAAAACAATCAATACTTCCAACTTCAAAATCCTGTATCTCAAAAACGGAGCAAGTTAGGACACAGGTTTATATAAACTTTATGTGCTAGAATGTCACAAGGAAACACCCCTTGAATTTTTTTGTGTTATTCAGTTACAACCTGTATATACGATGACTGGCCAAAGCTGTAAGCGGAAGATGGGTTGTTTTGTAGTTGATATCAAAAATCAAAACTCAATTAATAGAACATTTTCCTCCAACTGGCATAGAAAGTGGCTTTCGTATGACACTTAACAGGCAGCAAAGATGTACTTTCTCTGCCTAGGCAGAAAAAAGTTCCAAGTAATTTGAATAAAATTGGCAATGAAAATTAACACTGTCATTCGGTGAACACAAACTGATTGAGTTTTCAATAAAAAATTACACAAAATTGGTTATGAAACATTTAGACAAAAAAATTATATGTTTCACATCGCAGCAAAGTATATTGACTGCCTTGGCTGTATTTCTAGCCTCGCTACGCTTGGCAATGACCTATCAGCCGCGGCGGCAGTCAATCTACCACTTTGCTGCCTAGTTGAACAAATAACTATTATTGAATGCTACGTCTTCTGTATTTTCAATGTCTATTCGATTTTGTTTTCCATGTGTGAAGTGGCAAAAACAAACCATACATATAACAACATAAACAAATCTGAACGGTAGCTTGGGTCTTGCAGTGTAGGTAGATTAATGATTTGACAATTTGAGGTGATTTTTACTAGCGAGTCTACGAACATAGATTTAGGAAAATGAATTTCCACCCAGTTGTTACTGAGAGAATATGATGAGGTCACTGAAAGAATGGCCAATGCCCAATGTCGATTAAATTAGACTGTTTGTAATTTTCTGAGCCGTGATAATATCAGAAGAGCACCTCGTTGGTGTACGTTGTTCAAATTGATTAAAAAAAGTGAGGAGGTTGAACGAAAAATGCTGGTGGTGGTGTTTCATAAATACAGTATGCAATAAAACACATAATATACAGATTTCACTTCGAACTGATTAATAAAGCGAATGATCCATAGTTTGTGATTGTTAGTACAGTGTAGTAGATTGCGTGAGTCTATTTAAGGAAATTGTTGAGATTGAGTGCAATGTATTGATTTTGCTGAACAACATTGATAAAAAATGAATGCTTCTGATGAGTAGTTAGTTAGGTACATTTGTGTCCTTTCTCAAACTGAGCAGGTTTTCATCGGTCTAAGAGTTTCAGGTATGGAGGCAGAAAAAACACAAATGTATGATGAAAAACAATCGGATGACAATGATAATGACAAGACGCTGATCTGCTCTCCGTATCCCAGTTATCTGTGACGTATAAATACGTTCACTGCAACCAATTACTAAAATTCTGATCTGATAAAAAACAATAGAATTTAACGGGAGGTATCCGGGTGGTTACGGCACTCTTGTGACACCTCCAAATAAAAAAAACAGATAAAAAAATTATTCTTACGGTATCTCAACCCAGATGATTGCATAGTTTCTTATTCAAATATTCTAACTGAGATGTATCACTGAGATATATGGTGGTTGAGTCAGATTATAATTATTATCATTTATAGATGATCTTGTATGCATATACCGGGTGTTTGAAATTCGATCCTCACCATTAGGATCTTGGATGCTATGGGAGATACGAAGATGGTTAAATTGGGACAAATAAGAGGCTCATTTACCTACCTAACGATATGCCGTTCAGAAAGTTTCGAAATTCCAAGTATGTCCAGCCATTTCTGCCAAAAATACAGTCAGATTCAAAATAGCCGAATGTCATTAGGTGTGACAGATTGAAAGTGAAACATCAAACTAAAAGCCTTCTATGATAATTCGATTTCTCAAATATCTCCGATTTTTTCAGAAAGAGCAGTGGCGATTTGTGATACTCCATCGAAATGGGAAAAATAGTCCTACTCGAAACAGAAAGAATCCAATATGGCATCCATTGGAAAAATTGAAGTTGATGATAGTGGTCGGGAGACGAAACGGCATATTGTTAGTTAGGTGGATGCGCATTTTTGTTTGGATTCAACCATCTTCGTATCTCTAATGGTTTCCGAGATCACAATGGTGAGGATCTAAATTGAAACACCCTGTATATCTGATAGCTATTGCCTGATAGCGGACTTGATTGAGTTTAGAATTAATAATGGTCTTTATAATTGCGAGCTTTTAATGAAACTCCTCGCTTTTATCGGTATTTTTTCATTTCCCTTTGTACCACCCACCGGAAAAGCATGCCCTGGAAAATGGGAGAAATTAATTTAAAATAATTATCGGTGCCAGCGGGAAGGAAAATTAGTAGGTAGAGGATTTTCTCTTGATGGATGACAGATCTTTCCAATCTGATGGTCCATACCACAGAATATCCACGTAATAGCTCATAATTTTCATCCCACACCTGATTTTTTTCCACGAGAGAATTTATCTCTAGGCTGTTTTTTTTCAAATCTGGATTATTGTTATACCGATTATTAGACTTGTTGTTTTTTACGAATATACAGGGTGATTTCGTAATTGGAGCGATGAATTCAATAGGTAATAGAAATCCATAAAACAAAATACAATGAGAGGAAATCTATTTGTTGTGGAA
Organism: Phaedon cochleariae; assembly: GCA_918026855.4. Lineage (NCBI taxonomy): Eukaryota > Metazoa > Arthropoda > Insecta > Coleoptera > Chrysomelidae > Phaedon > Phaedon cochleariae. The sequence goes on along the minus strand of OU896709.1, from coordinate 14,175,885 downwards.
GATAGTTCTGACAATTTTTCAATTCCGTAATATTCCTTGAAATTAACAATCTTATCGAAACGTTTAATTTCGTCGCAATGTTGTAGTATATAATAGTAAAAATTGTATGTTAAGTGGAATTGTTCATTTCTTGAGGAATTCCAATTCAATTCCTGAAATCGCCAGTATACAAGGTCTTAATTAAACTTGCGGCAAAGATTCAAGGAGTTGTTCCTTGATCAATTCTAAGAATATTTTCTCCTTTCATGATTTTTGAAAACCGTTCTTTGTTTCAAAGATATGAGCAAACATTTTCTAGAAAATCATTTTTGATATTTTGGAAATTGTTAATAGTCCAAATGAAAGTACTAAACTGTGTTTTCCAACTACCTACAAATTCAGGTTGATTATAACTCAATAAGAAACATTATTTGTATCCACGACTGTTGTATACATGTACTTCCTGGAGCAAAACGATAACCATTTTCACTCCAGTGAATAATAGTGGCAAATTACCATTATTCACGGGTCTAGAAATCCTGGGGTACGCGATATATTATGTAATATCGCTATTATTCACTGGTGTGAAAAATGGCTATCGTTTTGTTTGAGAAAATACAACAGTCGTGGACAAATAATTAATATATAAAAGCTATCAATTTTTAGTGTTCTTTATGTCGAATAGATAATAATAAAATGGTTGTTAAAAATGAATATACTTATATTCAAAGACAATAGTAATCGTGGACGAAGCATAATATGGTATTCTACTCACATATACTGAGCTATTATTCACTCAGGTTGGTTTGTTGAATAATATACTATTATTTTTGGAAAACTAGAAGATACGGAATCCATAGATGGCATATAATATGAGGAGTTCATGTTACCACCAGATAAGCTTCAGTTATTAATAAAATAATTAATCATAACTATGCAACACATCTGTTAAAATACCTTGCGAAACCACGAACATAATATGAACCATTTTCGATACATGTCCCCTTGAATGAAAAAATCAAGTTGAAGAACTAATATACACACGGTAATTTTGCTCTTATCCTGCGATGAGTTTTTTTCGAATATTTTTGTCACCTATACATATTATTGTCAGAAGAACACGAATTTTATGATGAAAATGTGAACAAATTTTCGAATTGTTTCGTCACCTGTATACGTATTATTGTCAGAAGAACAAGAATTTTATGATGAAAATGTGAACAAACCATCATTTATCGAGATATTTCACGAAAAAGTTCGAAATTTAACCTTCTTTTTTCGCCTGTCTGAGATAAGCATTTCTTGCGATCTGTTCATTACTCTATTACTATCCTTAAATATGTCTAAGCTTTCATATGCATCTAATTTCCTAACATTATCAACATGCTTAACTGATTTGAGGTTATTAATATGTGTGTTTTGATTGTGATCGAACATGTGTTCGGCTACACACGATTTATCTAACCTACCATATAGGAAATTCCTATTATGTTCGTGGAACATCGTGCGTACCTAGGGAGGATAGGGGAAAGCCTTTAGGGCCAGTTGAACACTATTTTTTATATCAAGCTAAGCATATTTTTACTTTAGAACAATATTTTTTGACGTTCGTAGGAAAAATGTTGTTTGCAACTCGACCGCGAAATACTTTGGTGATCGAGATCTCATTGTAGGCGTAGCCGAGTTGAAAAAATAGTCGAGATTAGCATTTCGCGCTCTAGATACAAAAATAACTATTTCATCACCTTACTACATCAATCGATTCACAGCACTGTTGATTGGGAATATACCAACCAGATCATATGTTGGTGAACTGCAATGTTAATAATTGGGTTTCATTAATGACATAACAAACAATATTCAACTATGGAATATGATTGAAGTTATGTCATTAGTGAGTTCATCAAAATATGATTCTAGTATGTTCCATAAGAGTTGATTCTGAAACGTTTCTGTTGAAGTATCTCCAGGAGTGCATCAATCGATTCACAGCACTGTTGATTGGGAATATACCAACCAGATCATATGTTGGTGAACTGCAATGTTAATAATTGGGTTCCATTAATGGCATAACAAACTATTCAACTATGGAATATGATTGAAGTTATGTCATTGGTGAGTTCATCAAAATATGATTCTAGTAAGTTCCATAAGAGTTGATTCTGAAACGTTTCAGTTAATGTCCGAACGAGATGACTTTGAGACGTTCCTGCATGACATCGGGCATAACAATCAGATATAGCAGAGACTACATGCAATTGAAACATTTCAATGTAACATCAAACACCCTAGGTCATTTATGGTTTCGAGAATGTCTCATGAATGTTTCAGAGTGGAATGTTTCATATTTCTCAGAGTTAGTTCCAAAAACACTTCAGAAATAAGAAATGGTTTACTGGGTGGTTTGTTCACATTTTCATTCAAATACGTAGGTAACAAACAACATTTTCGAAAGACAAGTGCAAAATCACCTTCCGCACAGATGATGATGAAGAAGATGATTGTGTAACGAAATTGGTCCATGAACGTGCACCAACAACAAGGTGGTTCCGCAAGGACCAAACCCAGCGCTGTCGGGCGACCCTCAACGTATTTCCGCAGGGGTGGCCGACCACCACCATCACCCAGTAAGAGAGCAGAGGAGGGGGTGAAATCCTACCGTGTCGCCTACCTTCTTCTCCCATTGCAACACGTACGGCACGGGGTGTCCCTCAGGGAACTCCACGTGGCAGTTGAACACCACCGACTCACCGAGTATTGCTGTGATGTGGACTGCATCTTGGATACAGTGAACTACAATTACGAGAGAAGATCACAATCAACAAATCAACCTTATTTCACTGTCAGCGGTAGTCATCATGACAGCCTTCTCTGTCACTTCGAATAAGCCAATAATTTTTTCTGCGGATATAACACAAAATTGATCTTATTTCACTGTGTTCGATAGATCAATGAGGTACTTTGAATGTCATCATGACACTCCATTGTGTGATTATTAAAACAAAACTCATCGCCCATGGAATGTCAAATTTCAAGCAATGACAGCTCTGTCTAATAGATGAGCATTACTTGACAGGAAATCAGATGGCTACAAGACGAAGGAATCGAAAATGCCGCTGTTATCTATTATATCCGTAGAAAAATTGTAGTGTATAACTTGCAAGGAATGCTAATTTCCTACTCGAATGATTGCAGTATTCGCCTATGGCTCATGCTGTAAACTTAATTCTCGTAGGAAATCACTATCATTCCATGCTCGTTAAACAAAATACTATTTTCTACGGATATAACACAATATGCCTCTTGTTTTACTGTGTTCGATAAATCAATGAGGTATTTTGTATGTGATCAATTTCATTTCCGTATATCTGATATCACAATGACTCCAATGTGTTATTTGAAAAAAAAAGTCATCGCTCATGAAATGTCAAATTTTAAGCAATGACAGCTCTGTCAGATGGCTACAAAACGAAGAAATGAATAATATCGCTTCTATCTGTTACAACGGTAGAAAAATCATAGGGTAATGCTAATTTCCCACTCGAATGATAGCAGCATTCGCCTACGGCTCATACTGCAAATTTCATTCTTGTGGAAAATCACTATCATTCCGTGCTCGTTAAACAATATACTAATGTTATTCACTATTCACACTTTGATTGAAAATAGTGAAATATAAGCTAGCTAAGTTCCATAGATATATGTGCGGCAAAATGTACCCCGCACGAAAACATGGGAAATTGGCTCTCGGTCGAATTGTCTCAAATGTCACTATCTTGTTGTGGGATGGCTCATCAAAAAATTGAGTGAGTTTGAAAAGTTTTCTATGAGTATGGGTATGCAAATTAAATTTCAGACAATTTGTCCAATTTGCAATGTTTTTTTGCAGGGTTCTTTTATCTACCTACTCAGATATATCATTGGTATGGAACTTTCAGTCACTTATAAGCAAACTGCCCTCGTGGGTTGACTCAACCTTCTTCGAATGTTCACTATTCTGTGTATATAAGTGACTTATTCCAGATCGATGGTTTCCTTCTCCAATATACAGGGCTTTCATTTCAAAGCTTACCACCCTGCATATCTTTTGATCTGCGAAGATTACAGTTTTCGGAGAAAACAGGTCGATTCAGATATCGAGAGTGAACTCTTTGATAACTGGCAACATTTCACAAGTACGATCCTGGATTTTTTTCAATTCTGTAAACGTCAGTCTATTGGTGTTGGGAGTGCCTAATGTTCCATGGCAAAATGAAATGAATCATAGAAGCTGTTGGAAAATTGTGACAAAAATATTTTTTTGCTCTATCCCATAAATCACCCTGTTTATTATATATTTAAGGGGAGGAATACTCCAGATGGCCATTCGATATTCCCCTCAGGGGCCTTTGTTCGTGGTAGGAGTATGTACAGTAACTCATGACTCACCCCGGTATACGAAATAAATATTTTTTCACCTGGTTGATTTGGTCATTGATAGACCTTCAATTTTATGTATCTCAAAGTAGGGGGTGCCACTAGAGATTTCAAAGTAGGGGTGTCTAGGGGGTGAAAGGGATGAACATAGCATTCAACTGATACCACACTGATACTGGCATTTTACTTCCCCCTCGATATCTAAATCGACCTGTTTTTTGCGAAAACTGTAATCTTCGCAGATCAAAAGATATGCAGGGTGGTAAGTTTTGAAATGAAAGCCCTGTATAAGATCGCTTTGGTATCAATGTATTCCAATCGAGTTATTGACATGTTTTGAATAGATTATCTACGTCGTGACATGAAATTTGCAATAATCTTCTGAAAATATGATCATTAACTACCTACAGTTCTCAGTGCTCTCATCAGTAACCTACAAAATCCACACATTCGTTTTTTCTTTAGTGAAGTTGACTGATTGCAGCATCATCATCGCTCTAGGATTTCAAAATTCCCGCCTTATTCGCCTGGGATCTGAAAATGCTAACATGCGCAATAACCGTCCTGGCATCTCTGAGATATGTAGTTCATTTAAATCATCCACACCATGAAAACCATGCTATATCGACTACCTTTATTCTAACTGTAACATTAGTGGTTTATCAAGTACCAAAGTAGTCATGCATTCTCTCGATAGGTGGCTTTAGGGAGGAGTCAAAGTTTTGGATGTGGTGGGGGGACCGCAGCTACTCATATACCTACCGAATGAATCGAACTAATATTGCAGGGTGGAACTCCGGGGAGGATTGTTTCAAAATCTGACTCGAGGACGGTGAGTTGAATAATATAAATTATGCTGTTAGATTCTAAATCGAGGAATGAAAGATTTCTCACACTCAAACACATTCATTCAGAATAGTTTGTATATTCTATCCAAAGTCAATTGGAACATCTCTCGACGTCGGGTTGGAAGTTCCGCTCCAATTGAATTTGGATAAACTATACATCGATAACCGTTTATGAAATACAACACGATGACTGACCGAACTGTATTTTGATAATCAATCCGATGAATCGTCATCTTGAGATATGCCATTCTTGGGGGATCCATTTATAACGATGTTCTATTCTTGAATTGAATAATCAATTTTTAGTCGTGATCGTTGAAGTAATCATCTCGATACTGAGTTACTTCTATTGCTTTCGTTCATAAGCAAGTAAATACAGGACATTTTAATACAAGAACTTCATCTGATGAAAGAGCACTGGAAGATCTGAAAGAGTTTTTCCTAGCAACACCGAAATTAAATGTCAAAGAGCATATCAGGTGTGCCTGGACTTATTCGCATGTGTTGGTTTACACAAAGCTTCAAGGTCTGAGTGAGCAAATTTCGATGTTCACATCTGCAATTCTGTGGGGTAAACTTTATGACAGACCCTAACATCAAAAGCAAATGGGCTTCCACATAAAATGTACGACATATTTCAGTTGATTAACGTTGGGTTTGAACTGTGACCCTTGTCTCGTCACATCAGATACATTTGTTTATACAGGCTGAATCCGCTGGTCTGCTTCAGACATTTCATTGGAATAATTCGTTTATCATTTGCACCACAGATGCATTCGGGACGGACAAAATGTAATTGCGGACTGACGTGTTGAAGTTTCAACAATTTCAGCTGTTCCAGACCATACAATATATGCTCATACTCGAATCATTACACTTTTAGTTCCAATTATCTCAACGGTCGATTCACTTCGCCGTTTAAAAAAGCTGACCATCCCACACCTGCCACCATTATTCAATTCGGAGTTCGGTAGTGGGAATTCTGCAGCAGTGAGACGAACAAATTTCACATAATGGTTTTTTTTTCTAATCAATCTGTCCTTGTTACTTTCGCCATTTTATTTACCGAAATAGACTTCTAATGGTCTGCGAGATTAAGGAACAGGAAAAATGTAGGCGACACGAGCTGAATATTTCGCTCCAAATTGGAAAATGATGGTCTTTAAATTGCCTTTACCTCTCGGTATTGCGGACAGCCAGTCAAGGGAGATTATTAAATTTTTGAAGCCATATATCAGAACGCTGAATGCCCTTTAGTATGTTCAGTTTTTTTATTGAACGTAACGAACATTTTTATTCAGACAAGACATAAGACATACTAATAGCGAATTCCATTGGCAGGAACTGGTGGAGTGTTTCTCCTCTCAGTGTATATTCACCTCTGTTCAACACATGCGAATGAGAAGGAAAGATATACATTGAGTGCAGAAACACTCCGCCAGTTCCTGCCAATGAAATTCGCTATAAGTCATCCCCACAAATTCATTCTCAAAATTATCTGAACATGTTTTGGACTATCGTCAGTCCATCATCAGCAGTAAAAATTAACTCAGGTTATGTACTTACGTGGAAGTGATATAAGTTATTATATAAAATGTAAATATTAAAAGTGGGCAAAGTGCCAATAGCAAGAGGGATTTATGGAGGGTTCAACACTTGGTCATCCAAATAGTCAAAAATGAAATGGGGCTCATCATCATGATTACTGTGACGTGGTGGAACCACAAAGAGGGATTGACATGACATGAGATATATGAAGTATATTTCTCGATTGACAAGTGACACAAAACTATTCCGTATAGCATGAAACGAAGAATATCAGACGAATGTCAAGCAGGACCGTAATGAATCACATGTCAAATAGATAACAAAAATACAAAAATTGGAACAACAGGGCAAACTGAGAATACATTCAAGATAAGGCAACTGGCAAAGTACTAACCACTAAGAGAATATCAAAATTTGAGAGCGTTGAAAAATGTTTGGCAATCAAAATGTGTTCGTTTATTCAGGGATATTATGTTGTCATCTCTAATAATTGATTTATTTATCTGAAATATCATCAGTAAATTTAGAAGAGTGTCCTCATTGCAAATATGTGATAACTTCAAGTTAATAATTGATATCAAAGTGATGACCACAATTCAGGATATGATTGGCAAATCGATTTTTTGTATAAATCTCTAGAAGAATTTTTGTAGCTATCAATCGATTTGACATGTTCAATAACAACATGAGTTTGAATTCTCTTTCCACTCAGGGTGCAAACAAGAAATTTCATACACACCGGATCCATGTACTGGTAGATTTTAATCTTTGGTGTTGAATAACGAATGGGAAAGTCTATTTACTGTATAGAAGGAAACATTGATGTTATCATTAGAACGTTGTAAAATATTTTTCAGATCGTAGGAAATTTCACTCAGGAAAGGGATTGAGCAAAAAGGATCTCTATTATTGTGGAATGAGACCTTGATTGATGGATTGAGTATAGAATTTTTGTTAAAAATACAGAGGGTACCCATTATCGACGGCAATCTGCTTGATAATGTTCCATTCAATATTGAAGTTAGAAGTAGTTAAAGGTATATTAAATAATCTATGAATCACAGAATCAAAAGCTGCTAGTTTTTGAGAAATGGGATGGAGTGGATTTGCGGTAGATATAAAATTCAAACCTATTTTTCACAATGTTAACTGACAATTTCAAGAAAGGGAGAGAGTTATTGATAACTAATTTCATAGTAAAATTAATGGCCGGATCAAATGAAATCAACATTTTCAAGAGGAAATTTACCTCTTGTAAAGTTTCATAAAAAAAAACAAACAACATCTTCATATTGGATGTGATAATGAGGACGTACCTGTTTGCAATAAGACGAACGTCAATAAGGCAGTAAGAACAGTATATAGGGTGATGGGTCGTTGAGGCACCTGTACCGTGGCGTTGGTCAATGGACGAAACTTGCCCCCTGGGTTTGTACACATGCCCATCCCGGCGGTCCCATACTCCCAGCTAACTTGACCTCATTGCCGGTTCTTCTGAAACAAAACAAAATCGTGAATTATACAGCACTTAATTATACGCTGTTGCTCTTAGATTCCATCTGGAGAAAAGCCAATCGACTGGTGGGTGATGCCACACTCACCAACTCTTTGACACCATTACAACACCGTAGAAAAGTCGGCGACCTTTCAATTTTCTATAGATACTCCCACGAAAAATGTTTCTCAAAAATCTCTGCTATCATTCCATCACAGGCAATACCAGTCAGACGAACCCGACAGGCTCATTCAGCACATTCCTTCGTCGTTAACTTTGAAAAATGTCGAACAAAACTGTACCAAAACTCGTTCGTCTATAGAATGGCGAAGCTTAGGAGTTATTTGCCAATGATGGCCAATGGAAGTATTTCCAAGGACTCATAAACTCCAACACCTATACCTCCTTTTTTCTTTCGCTCGCTGCAAGAGATGAACAAAAGGTGTTCCATTGTCGAATGTTGATCCTAAATGGCGATGATCCTTGAATAATTCCAAGAAAAAATCTCCACATGAACATAGGTCAGCAACTGCTTTATTTCTGAAATACTGGATATTAGGATCTAACGAAACACTGACGGAGGCTTATATTTTTTGTTTTTACTCTTGTTCATTTGCTACTTTCATGCAGGATACAGTTCTGTTTCAACCTAAATAAAATCGAGTCGAGCGTACACTCGTTATTTTTTCCTCTGAAAAAATCTAGATACAGATATCTTCTGAAAAATAATCTCAGAAAACAGTGGCGTTCTATGATTTTTTATACAAAAATCAACTGCGTTAATGTTTTTATTTCTCAAAATGACCTTTTAAAGTCCGAGAAAATCCGAGATCAACTTGGTTTTATAGATATTTTAATGGAAATACGATATTTTTCCAAATTCCCTACACCCTATGTACTAAAATCGAAACACCTAACCATGTTTTTATACATGTTTGCGTCATTTTGATGAATATTATATTCTTTACATCAGGGCAGATAAAAATTCAAACATTCCTATTCCTCCCTCGTAACCTTTACCAGTGTGATTGATATAATGACATTAGTTTGATAGGTGAAAATACAGGGTAACAGTGCCTCCATCAATGCAATTATTACCGATTTTTCAAGAAGACTGTCTCCTCCCAAATCCCAATCCTCTGCTCAATTGTTGAGTGTCAAGTGATCACCAGGTAGGTTATTTTCATATACATCTGGCATAGTCGCTGCTTCTTATCATCAAACCACCTACAAAGGTTCGAATCTAATACATAGGCACCCTCACTGATTGCACTTCATATGGAAAGTTGATGGGGAAGCTAGAAATCTAGTACTGAAGAGTACTGAATAAAACATCTCAGAATGTTCTAGCATGTTCTGGAATGTCCCAGAAGGTTTTGAACCTCCAAAGGAATACTCGGTTCCGAAACATTGACAATTACAAGGTTAATTTTTGCAATTCACATCTTCTACAAGTAAGCTCACTCAGACCGAGCGTTAACTCAGGTAGTGAATGATACAAGTACAGTAAATGGAGTCATACACTTCAAGAAGTAGATGGCTACAACCTCTTGAACATTAGTAGTGCAACGATGCCGCTCTCGCGTCAGTAGTATACATATAATATATGAAGATACGAAACCATTCGCTCGCTACCTATTGAGCCTTTCATTTGGCCATATCATAACAGTCCTTTTGTAAAGTAGGTACTAAATGAATTGATCTTTAGCCAAACTATTCATCACTGAGAAATCTCCTACAACAGGTCGATTTTTATTTTCAATATGCCACATTTATAAAGATAAATGGAATATTCAGGGTGATCCACGTGTGGATTATGATGACCACGACAAGTTTTTCAAACGACACACCCTATGTATTATTGCATTTTTGAAATCTCCATGGAGAGCTGAATCCGAAAGGGTTTGTATACAGTGCTTCCGTAAAATTCAATGCTCCCGTAAAGAAGTGGATAAATTCATTTTTATCCACACTATATTTCTAAGAAATTTCCTAAAATAGGTCGATTCTCATTCTCAATTTGCCACATTCATAAGCCATAATTAAATATTTCTGGTGATCCACATTTGAGTTTTGACGTCCGCGACAAATTCTCCAAATAGAACACTGTATATTGATGAATTTTTGGAATTTTCATGGAAGGCTGAATTCACATATACAAGAATTTTTTTCATCCAACACTGGGTGCTACAAAAACATTTTCGAATAAATAAATTATTGAGTTAAAATGAAATTTTATTTGACCTGATGTTCAAAATGCACTCCATTCAGTTTTAAACAATAGTACAATGGATTTTCAGATTCCATTCTTGTTTTCGGGATGATATTCCATTTCTTTAGATGGCCAAAATGTATTCCAGTTTGAAAATCAATTATGCTATTGGTGACAACATCTGATCAAATGGAATATAATTTCAACACAATATAAATTATTTATTCGATAAGTTTCTGTGCCACCCTGTTGGCTGAAAAACAAATTCTTGTACAGGTGAATACTACTAAATGAGACTCATTCGAGATATTACGAATGAGGTAGTGCCATTTGACATTTTGAAGTTGGGGTGGTTCTAGTGGCCCTAACTCTTCAACCTTTGTGCCAAATGGCGTTTTTGTAACTTTTTTATTTCGCGAGATATTCGCATCGAAAGTTCTCAAATTTACAGCTTGTATACTGGTTTCATCTCGTTTTTGCAGTTGTTTCACTCAATATGATACGTCCATACCTCTATACATATAAAATGGTCGAGCGTCATCTCATCACGTTGAAGACCAACAAAATGTAATTTCAGAAACGAATGAATCCATTAATGATGACGCGGTTCACACGGTGACGGGTATTCCCAGTTTAATTTTCCTAAAAGGTACATAACAAAAAACTGTTTCCAAGTTTCTTACACGCCTGAAGGGCTTTTTCCCATTAAATTTGCGGCTAGTAACCTGTCAACGCTAAATCCTAATTACGAACGAAATGACGTGTTGTATCTGGTAGCCGCAAATTTTGCACACCAAGAACAGAGTCCTTCAACTCTGGAAACTAACTCTAAATCATTTGCGCGACGACGTTATATTTACGTTAGCGCGGTTCAACACTTTGTCACTTCGTTAGGAGCATAAATTAGAGGTGCGGTCTCAATAAGAGAGAGAGATTACGAGGTTTAATGCCTGTAGAATGTGACTGAAATGAAAACAAATGAGCCGGAACCGCGACATACCGATCATCCAGGCACAGCCATTTCCTTCTATAAGCGAAAATGCGAAATGGTAGCAGGTGTGGGATGATGTTCGGATTCGAGACTTCCTTTCCGATTAATGAAATATTAACAGCACATTCGTGTACGTGACAAACCTACAGTAATTTCCCGGGCATTTCATCACCTGGTGGAAACAATTCTGTTGTTTCCTAATTTCACGTTCCTCGACTTTTCCGAGCCTATTCCGAGGAAACATCGAACGTTTCTCGCTAGAACGAGTTTGAATAGTGCCGTTGCAACAGTATCGAGTGGTGCAAAGTGGAAGTATGAATACGAATCGTGCAGGAAACCAGTCAGGCTGGTTATCCCACTCACAAAACCAGGATATTTCGAATTGGAGTTCGTGGCGCCTTCAATCAGAACACGGATCAACGAAAATTGAAGTTTATTGTCACAATACATTTTCCTATATTCCGTTTGTTTGCCATCACATGGAATATTTTTGATGATCTGAATGGATATGCCTGAATTTGATTCTGTACCTGAATACAGATTGAAGCATCTTCAGTCCAGCAGTAGCATTAATGATGTCCGAATCTAAATTCAATTAGTAATCAGCTGACTATATTGTCTTTAGTAAAATACTTTCGTCATTTGAAAGTTCGGTTGTAGATGATAATGATGTACCTATGTTAGGCAGAAGCGGGTCCTGTTTTTTGTTATATATATACAGGGTATCCCGACATTAGCCTGCCACACTTCACCAGCGGCTTCTACGACCAAAAATGAACAAGAGCCGAAAAATGTCTCCTGGAAGTGGGCCCCTGAAGATAATATGTGTGCTAAAACTTATCTCCGATGTCGTTAAAAAAATTGAAAATCGCTCGGACAAGTCGATTTTAATTTGATGGGGGAAACATTTTTGAAAAGTTGAAAACTTGAAGCGTAACGGGCATCAACTCTCGATTTTCAAATGGAGCACCCTGTATTCTAGAGATCTAGAAAGAATTATTGGTGCTTTGAAAAATAAAAATAGTCCCGATGAGATTTGTGTAGAATTTCTGAAAAAGTGTTTCAATGCCATTTGTAATCCATTGTTGAACATTATCAACAGTTCTTTAGAGAGAGGTGAGGTACCAACTGAATTAAAATTATCCACTATTATACCTATACCAAAAGTGCCAAATACAAACCAAGCTATTCAATTAAGGCCAATAAACATGATTAATGCTACTGCTAAAGTATTGGAAAAGGCTGTATATGAGCAGATAGTGGATTATTTGGAGAGTAATAGGGTCCTATGTGAGTATCAATCAGGTTTTCAGAGCAAACATAGTTGTGAAACGGCGTTACAATGTGTTTTAACAGATTGGAGGAAAAGTGCGGAAAAAAATCAGTTTACTATTGCAGTATTTCTTGACCTGCAAAGGGCATTCGAAACTGTAGATAGAGGCAGACTGATTAGAAAGATTGAAAGCGTAGGTATTGATGGAATAGCACTAAACTGGATCATGAATTATTTGAGCAATAGAAAGCAAAGGTTGAAACTAGATGAAGTATATTCAGATAAAATGCAAAATGATATTGGTGTACCCCAAGGGTCTATATTGGGACCATTGTTATTCCTAATATATTTAAATGATATCGTAACCATAGCAGAAGAATGTAAAATTCACTTATTTGCCGACGACACCCTACTGTACTTTAGTAGTGATGATGTGCATGAGTGTGTTGATACTATGAACGCTGGTCTTGAAAGGGTGAATAGATATTGCTGTGCAAATCTGCTGAAGGTGAACGTAAATAAAACAAAATGGATGTTATTAGGAAAACATAAAGATCATAATAATGAAAATCTACTTCTAAGATTGAATGACAGTGATATAGAAAAGGTGAACAAATTCGTGTACTTGGGTGTTACCATTGACAATGAATTGAAATTCAAGGAACATGCTAATCAGGTCATCAAAACAGTAGCTTACAAAGTCAATTATTTGTTCCCCATATCTAAGCCAGTGGTCTAAACTATTAGTATACAACTCCATAATCCTTCCACATTTAAATTACTGCTCCACCATTCTGTTTTTTCTCAACCAGAATGAAATAAACAGACTACAAAAGATGCAGAATCGTGCTATGCGAATAATCTTACAATGTTCAAGGATAACACCGATAGCAAATATGTTGCAAACCCTACAATGGCTACCAGTGAGAAAACTCTTCGAGTATCAAACACTAATTTTCATTTTTAAAATCAAAATTGCATATTCACCTGTATATCTACAGAATAAATTATCATATGTGGCTGAAATACATGAGTATAATACAAGAAACAGAAACAATATAAAAGTTGAAAAATATAAAAAAAATAGTACACATAATTCCTTATTTTATAAAGGAGTAGATTGTTTTAATGACCTCCCACAAGAAATTAAAGAGAGTGGTTCGATAAATACATTCAAAAGACGATTGAAGGATTATTTAATGAAAAATTAGTATATAATTATTATTTTTTTAGTAGTTTTTATTTACACGTATGTATTTTTTATTCAGACTGATTGTATTTTTTCATGTTAATCTAAGTTTATTTATATGTGAATGTATTTACTATTGTGAATGAATTAGTTTTTCAACTAAATAAAGAGATATATATATTTCAATGCATTTCTAGATTCTCCCTGAAGAGCTGCTTTCATCAATGCATCACACTTGGTGTCTAGAGGGAATGATTACAGAGATATAAGGTGTTCAAAATCGATATTTTTTAACTTTATGATTTTTTTGTGTTGAATGTGTCCCCCGTCAAAATGAAATCGGCCTGTCCGAGCGATTTTCAATTTTTTCAACGACATCGGAGATTTGGAGGTGACAAGTTTCAGCTGGGACACACTATATTATGTTGAATATTACCGAAACGCCAACAGATGAGATTATGTTTTTCTGTATAAGAGCTTATGTTTCTATGCAAATGCAGTGGAAAGAGAACAATTCAAAAATTTAATTCAGGAGTGGATAATACATGGTGGGAATACATCAACTATTGTTTGTATGCATATATTTTTAGACAATTTCATCTCGGATTATAAAAATCCACACTTCTTTGAAAAGAACAAGAGTTTCCGTATCGATCAGATGTATCATTTTCGAGTGAAATCGATTTCAAAATATTGTTACATCTCACATAATAATACCATGTATAACGTCACCAATTTTCAAATCATAGTTGCTATAATAAAATCAAGTACTTTCTTTTCACCAAACAATTTCATAGAGGCACGTAAGAAAGAAATATGATGATAAAAAACTACTTCAATTTTTTTTTCTTCCTTCATCAGCATCTTTTTGCTGTTAACAGATGTGGATTTCCATAATTCGAGATTAAAGTGCCGAAAAATATGCATACAAGAAAGTTAGAGCAATTTTAGCAATTTTAATGTATTCCTACTCTGTATTACCTATACACTACTGAATGACATTTTGGAATGGTTATATTGTCACTGTATTGGGCATGGCAAGTTTAGTTCTTGCACCGAATTGCATCATTTTATCACATTTCGTTCCAGAAATATTTGGGAAATATCATCTTCAGGAGCCACTTTCAGGGGGGCTCCCTTTGGAGACATTTTTCGACTCATGTTGGAATTTGGCAGGATAATTTCTGGACACCCTGTATATTCGAATGAATCCTTACTATGAACTAGTTGGGTACTTTTCATCTATTAGTCAAATACTTCTTGACCTTTGAAACAGTTGATCCAAGTATTAATACTCAATAATAGAATACTTTCCATCTCTGGTCAGTGATGGCATGTTTTCCTTCTTCCTCAATTCATAATTACGATCGATTAACCATAGACAATTCAGGTTAGGTAAACTCGAGAGCTTTTCATTTAACTATTCGAGATTACCGCTTCAAAACTTTGTTAAACATTTATGAGATGGTGAAATATGAAATACGGAATGAGAAGAGGAACTATTGTGGGAAAAGTTTCGGAGAGAACGATTGTACGATACTTCAATATTCCTCGTTCCATTCAGGATGATATATATACACAGCTGGATGTATAAGAAGGATGTGTTGAACATTTGAAACATTTCGAAATATACAGGGTGGGGTATAGGAACCAAGTGTTTTTGGTTTGGGTAGTACTCGGCCATTAGAAAAGGGCGGGGCTCCTGTATTTTGCAGATCAAATTTCATCGCCGGGGGATAAATCACTTCGTGGATTATCCGTTGAAATTCGGCCATGATAATGCAAAAGCCACAAAACAAACTATGATAATTCCCACCACCAAAACGTAGTCACAAACTACAATCATAAAGTTATGAAATAAATAGTACATAAACACATCACAGTGTCACGCTACGGCTACTGATGCATATAGGGTGTTATATCTATGGAGTATGGAGATATTTTTCCCCACTTCTGATACCATAAGGCCAATTGGGAATTGTTGGTAAAATTGATCAGTCATTGTAAATTATGAGAAAATGCAGTAGATTTGATTGCAACATAAAACCACATAAAACATACCTGCGTGACCTGTATTGTATCATATCGAAAAAAAAAGTCTAAGAAACTTTCATTTCCAGTCTATATTTTTTTATGGCAGTAAAGAATTATCGGTAGATGCCGAGTTGACTTCTTTGAAGGAGGTTTTTATGATTCATTTTTTTTTCAAAAATCAGTAAATACCATAATAAGGTTTTAGTTTGGAATATGATGTGGCTGAAGTTAGCTTCAGATTTAAATCTGCGTTCTCGCCAATTTCTAGCAGGCCAGATGAATAGTGTCCGATAATTCATTTTGAATGAAAATTAACAGAAGAACTCAAAATACTGGTGATATCATCAATATTATTTGATATAGGGATCCATTACGATGTGTAATATAACTATACAAATAAGTACACCAATTATAAAGTTATACATAAATAACTATATAGACAATGACTTGAGGTCTGATACATAATAATATATAGTATTTGCTCATCGAGAACATTTCTGGAAAATTATTCAGAGGGTAGTGACTCCTCAAAATTGATGAAGACAAGATTAATACAAGCCAACATTGCTAACGGGGTGAAAAACCCTCACTGGAAATGATATTAAGTTTCAAGTACAGAAAAATATGACGTTGTCGAGCAATTTTGAAGGTCGTATGGTACCATCATGACCTCGATCAACCATGTCAACATAAAGATTTAGACGCGCCAACGTTCCTAACGGGGTGGCCACCCCTCACTTGAAATAATATAAAGTATCGATTACCGAAAAAACTGACGTTGTCGGGCAATTTTGAAGGTCGTATGGTATCATCATGACCTCGATCAACCATGTCAACATAGAGATTTAGACGCGCCAACGTTCCTAATGGGGTGACAACCCCTTACTTGGAATCACATCAAGTGTCGATTACCGAAAAATCTGACGTTGTCGGGCAATTTTGAAGGTCGTATGGTATCATCATGACCTCGATCAACCATGTCAACCAAGAGATTTAGACGCGCCAACGTTCCTTACGGGGTGGCCACCCCTCACTTGAAATGATATAAATAAAGTATCGATTACCGAAAAATCTGACGTTGTCAGGCAATTTTGAAGGTCGTATGGTATCATCAAGACCTTGATCAACCATGTCAACATAGAGATTTGGACGCGCCAACGTTCCTAATGGGGTGACAACCCCTTACTTGAAATCATATCAAGTGTCGATTACCGAAAAATCTGACGTTGTCGGGCAATTTTGAAGGTCGTATGGTATCATCATGACCTCGATCAACCATGTCAACCAAGAGATTTAGACGTGCCAACGTTCCTTAAGGGGTGTCCACCCCTCACTTGAAATGATATAAATAAAGTATCGATTACCGAAAAATCTGACGTTGTCGGGCAACTTTGAAGGTCGTATGGTATCATCAAGACCTCGATCAACCATGTCAACATAGAGATTTAGACGCGCCAACGTTCCTAATGGAGTGACAACCCCTTACTTAGAATCATATCAAGTGTCGATTACCGAAAAATCTGACGTTGTCGGGCAATTTTGAAGGTCGTATGGTATCATCATGATCTCGATCAACCATGTCAACCAAAAGATTCAGACGCGCCAACGTTCCTTACGGAGTGGCCACCCCTCACTTGAAATGATATAAATAAAGTACCGATTACCGAAAAATCTGACGTTGTCGGGCAATTTTGAAGGTCGTATGGTATCATCATGACCTCTATCAACCATGTCAACCAAGAGATTTAGACGCGCCAACGTTCCTAATGGGGTGACAACCCCTTACTTGGAATCATATCAAGTGTCGATTACCGAAAGATCTGACGTTGTCGGGCAATTTTGAAGGTCGTATGGTACCATCATGACCTCGATCAACCATGTCAACATACAGATTTAGACGCGCCAACGTTCCTAATGGGGTGACAACCCCTTACTTGGAATCATATCAAGTGTCGATTACCGAAAAATCTGACGTTGTCGGGCAATTTTGAAGGTCGTATGGTATCATCATGACCTCGATCAACCATGTCAACCAAGAGATTTAGACGCGCCAACGTTCCTAACGCGGTGGCCACTCCTCACTTGAAATAATATAAAGTATCGATTACCGAAAAATCTGACGTTGTCGGGCACTTTTGAAGGTCGTATGGTATCATCATGACCTCGATCAACCATGTCAACCAAGAGATTTAGACGCGCCAACGTTCCTTACGGGGTGGCCACCCCTCACTTGAAATGATATAAAGTATCGATTAAAAAATCTGACGTTGTCGGGCAATTTTGAAGGTCGTATGGTATCATCATGACCTCGATCAACCATGTCAACCAAGAGATTTAGACGCGCCAACGTTCCTAATGGGGTGACAACCCCTTACTTGGAATCATATCAAGTGTCGATTACCGAAAAATCTGACGTTGTCGGGCAATTTTGAAGGTCGTATGGTATCATCATGACCTCGATCAACCATGTCAACCAAGAGATTTAGACGCGCCAACGTTCCTAACGCGGTGGCCACCCCTCACTTGAAATAATATAAAGTATCGATTACCGAAAAATCTGACGTTGTCGGGCACTTTTGAAGGTCGTATGGTATCATCATGACCTCGATCAACCATGTCAACATAGAGATTTAGACGCGCCAACGTTCCTAATGGGGTGACAACCCCTTACTTGGAATCATATCAAGTGTCGATTATCGAAAAATCTGACGTTGTCGGGCAATTTTGAAGGTCGTATGGTATCATCATGACCTCGATCAACCATGTCAACCAGGAGATTTAGACGCGCCAACGTTCCTTACGGGGTGGCCACCCCTCACTTGAAATGATGTAAAGTATCGATTACCGAAAAATCTGACGTTGTCGGACAATTTTGAAGGTTGTATGATATTATCATCACCCCGATCAACCATGTTTTAATGGAGATTTACAACAATCTCAATCAAATAGCGCCAAGAAGTGTTTCTCTCACCGCAACTTCTGACAAAGCTCAGATTGGACCATCTCTTGAGTACTGTTTGCATGTCTGGAAATCAGCTCCAAAACATTCTCTGAAGTTGCTTGGGTCAGTTTGACTCAATTCTGACAAGATCACTGCAAACCTTACAACATCAAAGAAACGTTGCAGACCTATAATGAATTACCCTTCTATCATCATGGACGATGCTCGATGCAGCTGTTCCCCCTGGAAAGACCATTATTCGCCGAGACTGCTAAATCAAGTTTCTCACTCATATGCAGTCAAAATTTTAAACATCTAGAACATCATGTTTCAAGAACTCCCTTTTTGTAGGACATTGTCAATTTGGACTGTTTAGTGTTTTGCTCACGGATGAATTTACAGGAAACTACAACAGTTATCAGTAGAATATTCATTGCTAGAAATTTGACAATCAGTATAGCTGAGGATAGGTAGGTATGATAACTATGACGATAACACAAGTAGATCTTCGTTTTATCAGGTGAGGAATTGAAAATGAAGACATACAATGTATATTCCGTTGTTCCATGAAAAACTTTCGATTTGGAATCAAATCAGATTCTTGTGGTGGTTCATACACTGAAACCTATGAATTAGTTGGGAATATACGTCAACATTAGTGTAAACTTTAAGAAAATATTGTTTTTCCACCAATTACTTGAGAAATCACCATTATTCAAGGATATTCTCTAATGAAAAGTAATTTTTTTTTACTAAGGTAAATAATCTTTGGAAGAAGTCCATGGTAACTCAAAGTGGAGTGGTGTAGTTCATAGATGAAAAACCCGAAGTCATCTCCACAACTTTTATTGAAATGATCAAAGATCATCAATGGTACATGTTTCGGGCTTATATAAGCCCATCATCAGCCGATAAAATAGTTCAAAGTTCTAGAAAAAACCGGTATTGACTTAGGATATAAATGCAATGATTGATTACTAACATGGAAGTGAAAAAAGTTGAAATTCAAATAACGCGGACAATAACAGAGCAAACAAAGGCAACTGCTCCATGATCTGGAATACAAACAGTTAAATGGATATGTAAAGGAAGTTCAGAATCGGAAAACTTACTGTTAATGTGAATTTTTTTTTTAAATTCTTATGAAATGATCATTCAAGGGTCGGGTTCATATTTTATAAGGGCCCACGTGCCCTTAAATCACCGAAAAGTGGCGATTACCCAAGAAAATATCAAACTAATGAAAAGTATGATGTGGCTTCGGAAATAACCAGCTAAATAGGAGGAATTACATGTGCAGTGACACTTACACCACAAAATTTCAACTGTCAAATGTCAAGTCACCCAGATCATGGAACACCAAAATAGATACATGGAAATAATCTATTATCAATTCCTCACCTGATAAAACGAAGATCTACTTGTGTTATCGTCATAGTTATCATACCTACCTATCCTCAGCTATACTAATTGTCAAATATCTAGCAATGAATATTCTACTGATACATGTTGTAGTTTTCTGTAAATTCATCCGTGAGCAAAACACTAAACAGTCCAAATTGACAATGTCCCACAAAAAGGGAGTTCTTGAAACATGATGTTCCAGATGTTTAAAATGTTGACTGCATATGAGTATGAAACTTGATTTAGCAGTCTCGGCGAATAATGGTCTTTCCAGGGGAAACAGCTGCATCGAGCATCGTCCATGATGATGATAGCGTTTGATAGAAGGGTAATTAATTATAGGTCTGCAACGTTTCTTTGATGTTGTAAGGTTTGCAGTGATCTTGTCAGAATTGGGTCAAACCGACCCAAGCAACTTCAGGGAATGTTTTGGAGCTGATTTCCAGACATGCAAACAGTACTCAAGAGATGGTCGAATCTGAGCTTTGTCAACAGTTGCGGTGAGAGAAACACTTCTAGGCGCTATTTCATTGAGATTGTTGTAACATTATAACATGGTTGATCGGGGTGATGATAATACTATACAACCTTCAAAATTGCCCGACAACGTCAGATTTTTCGGTGAGCGATACTGTATATCATTTCAAGTGAGGGGTGGCCACCCCGTAAGGAACGTTGGCGCGTCTAAATCTCCTGGTTGACATGGTTGATCGAGGTCATGATGATACCATACGACCTTCAAAATTGC
This sequence comes from Phaedon cochleariae, assembly GCA_918026855.4. NCBI lineage: Eukaryota > Metazoa > Arthropoda > Insecta > Coleoptera > Chrysomelidae > Phaedon > Phaedon cochleariae. The sequence goes on along the minus strand of OU896709.1, from coordinate 14,154,807 downwards.
CCGACAACGTCAGATTTTTCAGTAATCGATACTTTATATTATTCCAAGTGAGGGGTGGCCACCCCGTAAGGAACGTTGGCGCGTCTAAATCTCTTGGTTGACATGGTTGATCGAGGTCATGATGGTACCATACGACCTTCAAAATTGCCCGACAACGTCGGATTTTTCGGTAAGCGATACTGTATATCATTTCAAGTGAGGAGTGGCCACCCCGTAAGGAACGTTGGCGCGTCTAAATCTCCTGGTTGACATGGTTGATCGAGGTCATGATGATACCATACGACCTTCAAAATTGCCCGACAACGTCAGATTTTTCGGTAATCGATACTTTATATTATTTCGAGTGAGGGGTGGCCACCCCGTAAGGAACGTTGGCGCGTCTGAATCTCCTGGTTGGCATGGTTGATCGAGGTCATGATGATACCATACGACCTTCGAAATTGCCCGACAACGTCAGATTTTTCGGTAATCGATACTTTATATTATTTCAAGTGAGGGGTGGCCACCCCGTAAGGATGGTTGGCGCGTCTAAATCTCCTGGTTGAAATGGTTGATCGAGGTCATGATGGTACCATACGACCTTCAAAATTGCCCGACAACGTCAGATTTTTCGGTAAGCGATACTGTATATCATTTCAAGTGAGGGGTGGCCACCCCGTAAGGAACGTTGGCGCGTCTAAATCTCCTGGTTGACATGGTTGATCGAGGTCATGATGATACCATACGACCTTCAAAATTGCCCGACAACGTCAGATTTTTCGGTAATCGATACTTTATATTATTTCGAGTGAGGGCTGGCCACCCCGTAAGGAACGTTCGCGCGTCTAAATCTCTTGGTTGACATGGTTGATCAAGGTCATGATGATACCATACGACCTTCAAAATTGCCCGACAACGTCAGATTTTTCGGTAATCGATACTTTATATTATTTCAAGTGAGGGGTGGCCACCCCGTAAGGAACGTTGGCGCGTCTAAATCTCCTGGTTGACATGGTTGATCGAGGTCATGATAATACCATACGACCTTCAAAATTGCCCGACAACGTCTGATTATCGGTAATCGATACTTTATATTATTTCAAGTGAGGGGTGGCCACCCCGTAAGAAACTTTGGCGCGTCTAAATCTCTATGTTGACATGGTTGATCGAGGTCATGATGGTACCATACGACCTTCAAAATTGCCCGACAACGTCAGATTTTTCGGTAAGCGATACTGTATATCATTTCAAGTGAGGGGTGGCCACCCCGTAAGGAACGTTGGCGCGTCTAAATCTCCAGGTTGACATGGTTGATCGAGGTCATGATGATACCATACGACCTTCAAAATTGCCCGACAACGTCAGATTTTTCGGTAATCGATACTTTATATTATTTCGAGTGAGGGGTGGCCACCCCGTAAGGAACGTTGGTGCGTCTAAATCTCTTGGTTGACATGGTTGATCGAGGTCATGATGATACCATACGACCTTCGAAATTGCCCGACAATGTCAGATTTTTCTGTATTTGAAACTTAATATCATTCCCAGTGAGGGTTTTTCACCCCGTTAGCAATGTTGGCTTGTATTAATCTTGTCTTCATCAAATTTGAGGAGTCCCTACCCTCTGAATAATTTTCCAGAAATGTTCTCGATGAGCAAATACTACATATTATTATGTATCAGACCTCAAGTCCATGTCTATATAGTTATTTATGTTTAAATTTATAATTGGTGAACTTATTTGTATAGTTATATTACACATCGTAATGGATCCCTATATCGAATAATATTGATCAAATGACCAGTATTTTGAGTTCTTCTGTTAATTTTCATTCAAAATGAATTATCGGACACTATTCATCTGGCCCGCTAGAAATTGGCGAGAACGCAGATTTTAATCTGAAGCTAACTTCAGCCACATTGGAATATGTTAGTTCTATCGAAAGTTCTTTTTGCCCGAACAATCCGCCCTTAGCCAATGTCGCAATAGTTATGACTCACTTTGTATTGGTACATCTACATAATATATAGATAGGTAAGTTTTTTGAAAACGTCAATACTTCGCTTTTGGGTGTATGATAAATTGACATTCATCATACAGGGCGTGGAAAGAAATTCTGAATTGAGACTCTATCACAAATCTGCGATTAGATGTCTATAAAAATCACAAGTTTCCATCGTTCAAGTTTGAACCCCCTGATTGGGTATGAAAGTGTTGAAAAGGAATATTCTCAGATAAATTATGAACATACAAAAATGGATATATATTCATATAAAGCAATACATTGAGAATTCGCATTCGTTCGAACAATGGGAAATTGTCGATACTGCTCATGAGTTAGGTACCAAATGTATATCACTTTTTTTGTCATAAATATGCGGTTTGAATATGTTTGACATCTGAAACTGAGGCCTCCAACTGGTCTAGTTCATCTACCTGCATTACATACGATACTTTTTCGGAAAAACACTCATCCAAAGTCTAGTGTACATCAATTTTTAATGGTTCATACCCTTATCCAAGTAGTGCACCAGGTCATTCTGGAACAAGGGTGATCACGCCGTGGTCTCACATACCCCAGGCTAATCGTCCGTCGTGTTCGCATGCCTATTTATACCAACTATATAGTTTTCAGAAGAAATAGTGATACACTAATTTCAAAACACATAAGTCCGCACTCAATTTGAAAATTTATTGAACATTATCTTGATCAAAAGTCTGGATATCCATAGAATGAACGTCGAATATTTATTCGAACTTCGAGCTTCTGACACAATTAGGTATTTGTGTTCGATCAGAAATGAATATATGTATATGTTTGCTATATTTCCTTGTGCCTCATTCACTAGGTTCGTATGGAGTTCCAGACGGAAGTTATTTATATTCCAGACATCATCGAGCTTCCGTAGCATTTCCTTTCCAAGAGCTGTACATCAATAAATAAGGTCAAGTTTTGCGTCATATAATGCATCTCATGACTTAAACAAGCCACTACCAGTACATAAAGCACGCTACACCGATATTTTCTGATGCTTTCTCTGAATACAGCACGTTACATGTTTCACTTGTATTTCCTGGATTTATTTCGATCGTCTGGAGTAGTCGTAATTTATTTACAGACAGCAAGCTTGTAGCTCAAGCCACACAGAACTAAATCCAAGCTCAGCTTGGCCCACTTTTTATCAAGTCTAGCGAATGGCCAAATTGAAAGACTGAGGATTCACCTGCAGTCTGCAGCTCATTTATTCAAAAACTGGCTAGTTCATTCCACAGTCTGCTACAATCGATGCAGTTCTGCAGTAGCTTCCTCTCAAGTAAGTTAAGTTGGCTACGAGGAAAAAGACGTTCGCATAAGGCAGTTGGCAGTTTCGAGAATCTATCCAGGCTAATTTGATCACTACTCATTTATTAGCACTATTCTCACTTCACAAACGTTGCTAGTTGAACAATGATGAAGCTTTAAACTTCAGTGATCGAGTTAACTCAAGAATCATACACAAGACACACTAAGGCTGTGTCAAGTCTGGTGGTTTGACCGGGCACATACGTTCAGTTTGAAGTCTGACCATCAGTCTGACCAACCAGCTGTTTGGGAATATCGGTCACGTTTCAAACCTGCCTACAAAGTTACCACGTTAACTTTTGATGGGAGTCAAACATTTACCATTCTGGTATGACCACTGTGGTTGAATGACTGACTTGACACAGCCTATGTCACCTCCACAAATTTATTTTCAGAATTATCTGAACATGTTTAGGACTATCGTTAGTCCATCATCAGCAGAAAATGGTTCAAGAAATCTCAACAAAAAAAGGGTTTTACATTGTAAGACTAAACATACCTTAGGTAGGTTTATTATACATTAATTCTGATATGAACTCACAAAATAAGGACACTTTTCCTAATAATTCATCCTAAAATACACTATTAGGTAAGTACCCTTGATTATATACACTAGTGTGAATACTCAAAGTAAGTACTCAAATACTGCCTTCCTATGTAAACCTGCGTCTATACAGTGCGTGTCAAGGAATAAATACAGGAATCCATATAGTGCCGTTACTATGGTTACAAATCCCTCTTCTAGAAAGAAAGAGCAAGCCACAGGATATATTAAGAATATCAGTAATCCGCCGATTGAAATCTGAGGAAGAAAGCATTTTTGTGAAATTTTGGCAAACTAGCCGTGTTCGATTTATGCCCATGCATGCATGACCGGATATTCTAGCCTCCAAACGGGCTGAAAAATATGATTTATAGATATTCAATACAGAACTGACATAATCAAGGTAGTTTTTCGTTCATCTTCTCATCTTTTCAGATAACCATAATGTCACTTGAAGGAAATTCTGGATATCCTGTTTAATGAAATGGAATTGTTTTCTTTTATATCGGGTTATAAATTTGAACTATAGACTACCGATCTGAATTACTTGTGATGGTTAGAGTGAGATATTATAGTTCTTGAAAGGTACCTAACTAATTGACCATCGTCTCAACTAAGCTGACTCCTAAATAAACTGATGGAAAAGAATTTAGATATTCAAAAACTGGTGAATCTGCCGAAAATTGCATGGAAAAAAAATTTGGGGGAAGAAATGCTAGGAGTCCCTACCTATTTTATTTTGTTCCTAGAATCTATGGTTGAAATCTGTCTGTGTAATTTCGGGACACTTTGTATAATATCTCATAGAGTGAAGCTACCAATTCCTACACTCACTGGCTTTTTCATACAGATGAAAAATGTCCAAAGGAAAATTTAATCGAAACTTTGAACGGGAGGAACGAAAAATTGTAAGAGATATTTGAGGTCGGGTTTCATTTCGAAGCTAATAATGCAATACAGATATTTCAATCATATTGCAGTTACTAGTTAGTATACCTGAGTTTGGAATTGAGATTTGTCTGATGTCATAATGGAGAAACCTGATTTGGTTCAACTGATTCTCTGTTTGTAACCATATCAGAGTGAGTTGACCTATGAATAGTCATTATAAAGCTGTGATTTATCTGATTACCATCAGAGACGAATTAAAATGTAACCATTTCAAGTGGTGTTTAGCAGCCTTATATAATATGGTAATTAGTATGGTCGTTTGAGTCATATACAAGGAAGAATGGTTTTTGAGACTGACTACAGCACCAAACTTGGATCAATTTCTTTTCTTCTCAAACCAACACGTGTTTTTTCATTGCTGTAGCTGTCCTTTCAATTAGATCTCCACCTAACATCCCTATATCCACTTGATACCCCCCGTTATTTTGTGACCCACAAATTGGACTAAAAGAGCAAATATTTACCATGCGCGTTTCTTCTCTGATTACTCGCACCCATGTTGCATCCCTCGCACTATCACCTGCACTCGATAGCACCACGAACCTCTCCCCTAGCTACCCCTAGCATGGATCATCGAATCGATGCACGCACAATTTCGAAAAAACGCGATAGACGGGCTCAACAGTTTTTTTGAGGGAAATTCAGAGGACCGGACGATTTTTTTAGGGGCTAACGGGTAGCTGGCTGTTCAGGGGTAGCTAGTGCGTCGTACGCCCTCTCGGATACTGTCATATTGATCGGGGGTGGAAGGATTGGCGCGGAATACTCAAACGGGCCGAGCGGAGGCGGGCGATCGCGAAAATTTGCGAGGGGTGGCCGCAGTGGCGTACAGACAATATTTTTATATTATATATATATATAATAAAAACTCTCCAAGTCGCCTCCACAACGTTTAATTTCAAATTCAAGAAGAGGTAACCATTATCAGCCAGAAAGAAATTATTCTACAAAGAACAACGAAACTCCACGGAAAAAAGGAATTGTTGAATCAAGCAAAATTTAATTGAATGGAGCAAATAAAAGTGTCATATATGCACGACAAAATATATTCTTGAAATGAGTAAATCTATATCTTGTTTGAATCAAGTAAATATGTCTTTAATGAACTCTGGATCTTCTTCAATCAAGCACATCCATGAATTGTTTATGAAGAGATATTGAATTGACTCAAACAAACATTTTGTTTGAATCAAAATAACAAGATATTAATTCAATCAAATATTTAGTTGATTCAACGAAATATTTGGTCGATTCAAAGAAATATTTGGTTGATTCAATGAAATATTTGGTTGATTCAATGAAATATTTGGTTTATTCAATGAAATATTTTGTTGATTCAAGAGAAACTATATATCCATTCGACAAATTGTTTTGTTGAACCAAATTCAATATTCGGGAATTTTCTGAAATTTCACATCAATAGAATAAACAAAACTAGGAAACTAGTCGACTCCTAGCATAGATCTTCAGTCTTTACTTCTATTTAGCTGATGGAAAACTATTTCGGATTGCTAATCATCCTAAGTTCGACTTATCTAGCTGATATATCAAACACGAAGAAGCAGGTTTCACGTTTATAATGAACTCGAGGCAGGCATAGACGAGGCGAAATGATCGCCATCTATAGAGGCGAAAATTTAAGTTGATGTAGAATGAACAAAATATCTCATTGATATTACATATTTCGTTGCTCTATTCAGGTAAATGATCTGTTCGAGACGAGTTGATTGATACATCGGAATAAGACAACTTGTATGTTGTTTCAAAGATATATTCTCATCAAAATAATCATTGTTTGGTCAAATCAACGAAATGTTTATAGTTGAATCAACATCGACATTATTTTGAATCGACATAATTTGTTTCTGAAGAAACCATATATTTTGTTGATGGAATTGATATTATACTCGATTATACTGTTAAATCAATTAGACTACATTCTTGATTTGAACAAGCTGCTTCCATGGAATGATCATGTATCTGGTTGATTCAACAAAAAATTGCTCAGTCCAACAAAAATAACTCAAGCATAAATAATTTGTTGATGCAACAAATCCTTTTTTTCCGTGTCTAAGTAGGTATATCGAGTAAAACAAATAGGTACTCACGTGGAGAAGAAGAAGGCAAAAACATGGTTATAATTAGCATGGTAAAACGGTTATTAGAACATGTTTATAGTTTTAAATAAAATTCAAAATGAAGTGAACAGGTATCATCATTCAAATTAGAGCCCTGCACCCCAGATATTTGCTCAACGACTCCGTACATTCGGATGCAGCAAGCAATCACAGAATGATTGAAAAAATCCGACAGAAACATGCTGATATTATTGATAAAAATATTGATGAAATCAATCGAGTTTTTCTATGAACATCCCATATCTTGAAGATGCCAGGCCTGCTCGTTCGTACCACTGAACCCGCCAAAGTTGATTCCCCTCCAATAGTTGTCTCTGTTCATGGCATGATGAAAACAGAGAACGTGATTTGTTTCTATTACTACTCATGATGAAATGAGAGATAATATCAATTCAATGTACTTTTTACCACCATTTCACAAACTGACATTATTGCAAGGGCGCGACTTCGTTTGCTTTTGTCAGAAAACAAAAATAAAAATTGGGAAACCACCAGATTGCCGTGTTAGCACGCGACAGGGTTGCCAGTTTTACTGAATTTTCAGGAGATCAACTGATTCGTAAATTGATATACTGATCTACTGAAACATTCATAACCTACTGAAGAAAATTGACACTAATTCAATATAATAATCGTCTATTAATATCGATCTTTGGTTAATCACATAGATTTATAATATCTTGGGTGATATTTGGGCACGCTCTGTAAATATTATTATAAATTCTAATGCGTCTAAGAGCTTGATATGTTGGTAAAAAAGTACTCACTTTTTTCGCAGGAAAAATGTAATTTTATGAAAATTGTCATTGGATAGACCTACTTATTCTCCATTAATAAATCAAATTATCAATCGGAACCAAGAGCAGGCGAGTAATATTTTTTTGACAATGATTATTTCTATTGATATTTCCCAATTTCAGTTGAAAGATGTCAAGCGATGACGCTGAGATTATTTCTACACCAATAGAAATCCTGGGAAGAGCGAAAACCACAGCAAATGAGTTGCTACCCGTGGAGTCTCGAGAAAGATACGAAGTCGCTTACAAAAAATTACTCAGAAATAATATCATGTAATTTTCAGAAAAAAATGAGTTACCTACTTTGAACAACTGCACAGAGTGACTATAAATAACCATCATAATAATTTCATATATGTTTATCGAATGTAGTGTTTTGTTATCAATAAAGTTGATAAGATATGAAAAACGGCTTCATCTAAGGTCAAATTGACAAAAATGGTTCGTTATGCACTTTACCAACAAACTAATACAAGAATTGTGATTTGTACCTTTTCATGCAGACAGCTTGAAGTGATGGGAGAAGTATTCGATGTTTGTGTCATATTTGTACTATTCTGATGGAAGTATAGTGTAGTCGTAGAAGAAGTATACTACATGACTCGCTGCTACGCGGAATCGTGTGTAATTCTCTCCACTTCGTGCGTATTATGCGTTCTACGACTCTGGATATGTAATATACTATTTTTTAACGGCTATAACACAAAATTGCTCTTGTTTTATTGTGTTCGATAAATATATGAGGTACTTTGTATATCATCAATTTATGTTCCGTATCTGATATCACAATGACTTCATTATATAATTATTTCACAAAATCTCATATTCCATGAAATGTGTAATTTCAAGCAATGACAGCTCTGTCTAATGAATCAGCATTATACTTGAGAAAAAAACAGATGACTACAAGCCGAAGACATCAGAACTAACTTAAAACTAACTAACTGTTTTTGATAAAACGATAATGTACACTGTATCTCTTCAATGTCATTTCGAGTTCAAGATTTCAAAAATGGGTACAAAACTCATTGGAAAGTGCATTTTCTGCACTCATAATACTCAATATACTATTTCTGCCACCTTAGTAGATGAATACACTGCAACCTAAAAGATCTATTGTGCCCCCTTCTTTTCTTATACCCGATATGGTTGTTCTCCATGGCTATAGCCATTTTTCTAGTCGTTCATCCCTCAGAAATGTCAGGAATAGTCAGGTCGCCTACTAGGTACTAGGTTTTCATTTAGATCGACAATGGTCTGGATAAGAGATGGTTTCAGGTAGGGTAGCTCCTCCTCTTCTTTTAGCTGTGCTCCTACGTTTCTTGCCCTTGGGTTCTGTGTAGGATGACACATTCCATAAGAGCCTGCATTCATCTTCCTCTTCTAAGCCGAGCTTCCTAAGATGTCCTTTCAACCAGCAATGCCCTGTTAGGACTCCCGTTTGTATACGAAGTTTATTGTTGCTTAGGCTGACACATGCGTAGTTTCTTAGCTTGTCTGAGGCCTTGAAGATTTTCTCAGATGTCTGACCTCTGTTCAACTTCTTCTTCCTTGATTTTACTGATATAGTATTGCTGCTGATCCCGCCAAAGAGTTCCGCCCCTTCAAAGAGTGTTTAAGCTCTTTTCCTAGCGAGTTTGTCTGCTACTTCATTTCCCTCTACTCCTGAATGTCCCGGAATCCATTGAATGGTGACTGTATTTCTGTTGGCTAGCTCAATTTTATCGAAATTCCCAAACCATTTTGAAGCTGATGACGATGAAGCCCAGCGCTGAATGGCTTCTCGACTATCGAACATAATAATGAACTCGCGTCTTGTATAGATTTAATATAGATTACCCTGTGGACATTTCACTATAGTGTGAACTACCTTTTACAAAGGCTTCCCGAGTACTTGCGGTCAGAGACTCTTTGATTTCTATTCCAATTCCATGGATTCACTGTTCCATTTTTTTTTTCAGCTCAGCCCACAAGGATGTACTTTTTCTTTATTTCATCCTGATTGGAGTTCTGAATTTGATTGCTGAGTGGGCAGGTCGGTATGTCCTTGATTACTACTTTTCTAATCATTCTATAAACGTCGTTCTGTTTGTCAGTCTCCACAACTAGAGTCTACAATTGTCTCCATTGCGGCAATGGGACACGTTCTCATTGCACCGGATATGCATACACATGCTATATAGTCTTTGAATTTTCGTGAGATTGGCCTTTGTGGTGGCTAGACTAGTTTAGTCTCCTCAGAATGCCTCAGACCACACTTCATATATGCGATATGACAGGTCTCACTATTACTGTGTATGTACATACATACATCTGAGGTTCTGAGCAGTAGATTTTCAGCTTCTTCCTGCAATGTTTCTGCATATCATCAAAGCTTTTGTGGCCTCCTCGTGTTTCTTCGAAAGAAGTTTTTGATACATAATGAGGTTCAGTTTTTAACTTCTTGCGCCCATATTTGTCACATCTATTCTGGTAGTTTTGAGATCAATTTTTCTTCATCTCCTGTTGGCTACTTTTCGACCCCTGAACATGGAAAGGGAATGTCTTCAGATGATAACTCAAAATGTCCCTGTTATTGTGCAAATGCACTAACTAGTTTTTTATAGAAGTTTTCTGCTCCTATTTATGTACTTATAGCTGATAATAATAAATAATAAGTGTTTGTATATGAAACTATACAAATATAGTCATTTTCATCACATCACATTCTACCGCTAAAGCTTGGATGTGAAATCTTCAATAACTGTCGAAAAAGTGTAATTCTCTGTTAACTTTTTGTGTGAACCAGTTTCAAACATCACAGTTTTTTCTAGGAAACAGACAATTCAACTGTGAATAACAATCATTTCATCCTGATTTGCAACTGCTGTCTGCTGAAGTTAATTTAAACATGCTTCGTTTTTGAGATACAGAATGTTGAAGTTGAAAATGAGTTGGCGACTAACGAAGTCCCAAAATTTCAAAATGTTTTTATTGAGTTTATTGAGTAATCTCAATGGGTGTACCTACATTGAAATTTGGAGACGAGTCGAAATTTTATTAGTTTCCTCAGAAACTGAGTGAGACACAAAAATAACACTAGGAATAGAAAAAATGTTATTTCAATTATTGAATCTGATGAGAATAAGGAACAGGAAGATCCAGAGGCGTACAATAATATTCACCATATCGATAAATTACACAACCACATGTTTCATTGAAATATGTGAAATGACCTGAGTAATGAATAAAAAAGATTTTCCATGGAAATATCCTAAGAGATCACAAGAAAACAGCTCCTGAAGTTTGTCGCACTTATTCAAGAACACCCTGTATATATATTTTTGGGCAGTTCGATAACATTCTCAAGTCGGCAGTCCAATTTCATATCATTCATGTATATACCGTGACTGAAAATGTGAGCAAAGCAGAGTTTGCAAATTTTAAAACCACTTTATTCTCCGAACCCCACTGATGGATTTCCATTTCGACAAAGAGTTATTCACTTCCCGAGAGAATTGGTCTGACAAAATTGAATTAAAAGTGCTGTCCAAAGGGATATCCATAGATGGTGCATGTATGGAGAATGATCCATAACACAATAGCCATGGAAATATTGGCAATAATCAACTACGAAATAGCCACAATGCTAAAATTGGAATGAAATGTTCAATAAATACAATAAGCTAAAAGTCAAGATCAATTCTGATCAATTCTGATCAATATATGTCTAAAATCTGAATACTTTCCGACAAGCTAGAAGCTATCAAAGGTATGTCCTATACATAAGAAGGGTGATAAAAATAACCTTGTGAATCATAGACCAATTTCGATTATATGCAACTTTTGCAAAGTTTTCGAAATTCTTCTGGAACGTAATCTGTAATATAGCATCAACAAAATCATTTCTCCCCATCAACATGGTTTTATGAGAGAGGTCGGTCAACGGTTACAAATCTGATAACAGTTACTCAATACATTTCTGAGAATATAGACAATCGTGCGCAAACAGACGTCATCTACACCGACTTCTCCAAAGCCTTCGACAGACTTGACCACGGAATTTGAATGAACAAACTGAAAGCATTTGGCTTATCTATCTCTCTAGTAAACTTATTCAAATCATACCTCACTAATCGTAAACAATATGTCCAGTTGAACGGCTACATCGAATATCTTGCAACATTTGGCGTACCACAAGGCTCCAATGTGGGGCCACTTCTTTTCAACATTTTCATCAACAACATTGGTAATGTTATTGACGTGAACTTTTTGTTATATGCGGACGACCTGAAATTATATATGTGCGTGAATCACATAGATGATTGTCAACAGATTGCTGACAACCTGGGCCGGGTGGTAGAATGGTGTCAAAATAACAGATTAGAACTGAATCCTGTCAAATGTAATGTCATGTCCTCCACATTGAAGTCGGACCCTATCGTTTTCAATTATTCAATTGGTGACATTTCCCTTCTGAGACCTATAACATTCAAAGATTATATTTGATCAATCTATATCGTTTAATGATCATATTGACTCAATCCTGAAATCCGCATTTCGAGCATACGGGTTCATAGTACGCAACAGTCATGATTTTAAAGAGATAGATACTCTTAAGAAATTGTACTACTGTTTAATACGTTCGAAGATTGAATATGCATCGGTTGTTTGGAGCCCATACTATCGAAAGAATACTGATCGTCTTGAAAGTCTGCAACGACGGTTTTTAAAACTGTTAAGTTACAGGTCATGCGGTACATACCCTCCAATTGGTACACCTCATGGAGAGCTTCTTGGAACTTTCCAATTCGTAAGCCTGCACGTAAGAAGACAATACTTCTCTAACCTGATCCTTTATGAGGTTGTTAACAATCTAATTGAATGTGCAGATTTGTTGAAAAAATTGAACTTTATTATCCCGAGATTATCTCTCAGAAATTGTGATACGTTCTACTTAGAGTTTCCTCGAACCAACATATACATATAAAAATTCACCTTTGTATAAGATGTGTAGTACATATAACTTGGTAGCTAGGAGTCTAGATCTGATCAGCTGTGGAATAACTCATGTCAAAACATTTTATCTTTTTTCTCCTTCATCAGTGAATAACTAGATACTTAGTCAGGATATTTTCATTTTGTCATATTGTTTCGCCTATCCATTATGCTTATGTAATATGCAATGCATGTTTTTGATTTGTCCTTTTTTTCCTGTTCTGTAAATGGGGCAACCTGGTGAACAGTGGAGGAAATGAATAAATAAAATAAATAAATAAATAAAGTCATATCCACACAATGTTCATGAAATGAACAACAATGGCAGATTTCGGGAGAAAAACAACTATTTTCCTGGCTAATGCCACGCTGAACATTGTATTACATCCTCCCGAAATCTATGCATCGACTCGTATAAACGAATACTGATACAAGTGAATCCTTCCTGAATGCCTATTGATTTCGATTCAGCCAGGCCAAGCTAGACACCTACAGACCGGTTTCGAGCTCTTTCAATGCAAACAGAACACAAGCATGCCTTTTCTCTAGAAAAGCCGATCTCAATGTGCCCAACATAAGCTTGTCAGGAGTAACCATACCTTTGAAGACATCCGTTTCGATGCTTGGTATCACTATCAGCAATAACCTTCCTTGGGAAAATCATGTGAGATCAATTGCTAAAAGTGCATTCCAAAAACTTGGTTTTCTGTTTCGGGCCAGGAGTTATTTCACTTCCAGTCAGCTGTTTATGATATCAATAAAGCACCTGTCTTGGAATAGGGTTTCCATATTTGGAGTGCAGCACCCAAACATACCCTGAAATTGTTGGATTCTGTCCAAAAAACGGCAATTCGTCTCGTGGGTGATGCATCATCGCTCACAAACTCACTCACTTCTCTGCAACACCGTAAAAAAGTTGGCGATCTGGCTCTATTTTATAGATATTTTCATGGACGATGCTCTTCTGAAATATCAACAATTGTTCCTCCCTTGGCAGTCCCCGCGAGATTAAGCCGTCGAGTTGAGACTTCGCACCCCTTCGTGGTCACTTTGGAGACCTGCAGAACATCTCTTTTCAAATACTCGTTCATCCAACGAACAGCGAGGCTCTGGAACACATTGCCAAAGGAGGTGTTCCCCGAGGCCTATAACCTCCAGAAATTCAAGAAGAACACCAATTCCTACCTTATTTCCCTTGGTTCTCACGATGTTCTCTGACCATTACAAGATATCCCTTTTCGTGGGAACCAGAACATAAAAAAAACTCTATCAGCCCTATATCCTTCCCAGACACCCTGTTTATTGAAATACCAATAATACTCATATATATAATTTGTCAAAACGAGAAGAGAAAATTCCTAATAATCAAGAGAAATTAACATACTGCGAGTCCGAAACTTTTGAAAAACAGAAAAGACCTACCTCTGTATATGGCGTGAACTGAATGATATCGTGCATTAAGGAAATACAGGGGAAAAATCTTGCTGCCAAGGCCTCTAATACCAAAACCAATACCGTAAGTGTTGAATAATGTATAGGAGACAACACTGCCTAATCCAGCCCTGTCATTCGACAATAGAGAAACAAACCCTGAAGGAAGAACACTGTGGAAACTCATCTCACATTCCCCATATAGGCATAGCCCTATTATACCTGGAATATATTCAGTAGGGCTATCCCTCTGTATTTGGTATTCAAGAGCCATCGTTCGAGATTCAAGCATATTCGTGAAAATGGGAATAATCGCCTTCAGTCAGTTATACAAAGTAAACGAAAACGCTTAATCCCTTATCAAAAGTGGGAATGATGTCATTCGATAAATGTCTCAGCTGAAAGACAAAACAATTTAAAATACCTGAGAGGAGAATATCAGATGTGACCATGAACCTCAGAATCGATAAAACAATATTGAGTGGTCTATACAGGGCGTTCCGAAATTGCATAGAAAGATTTTGACTGCAGATTCAGATTTAGATGAACAGAAAAAGTGAAATAAGGTTACATGAACATGGATCCAAAAATAGCCATCTACAGTGTAGGGTGTTCACCTTGAGGTGTAAAATCGTTATTATCTGATCAATTCCGAAAAACTTTTTATTGTTGGATAGGTACAGGGTGATTCACCATAAATGTCCCCCCCTCTAGCTCACTTATTTCTGAACCGTTTTAAAAATTTGAAAGATAATCTGAAAACATTTTTCAGAAATTTTTTTCCCGTTGCATCAGAAAATACAGGGTGCTCGGAACAAACGATCTACAGAGTACTAATTGATTTTTTAAAATGGAACACCCTGTATTTTATTGTATTTTTAGATTCTTCCTGAAGAGCTGATTTCATCAATGTATCACACTTGGGGTTTAGCGGGAATGATTACAGAGATATAGGGTGTTTAAAATCGAGATTTTCCAACTTTAGGATTTTTTTGTGCCGAAACTATTCATTATTGGTTGAAACGGCTTTCATGTTCCCATCTCAACTTTTGATTTACTATCTAGTGAAATTTAATTGGAACATATACAGAGTGGTTCAAGATTCAGTATTCTGGTCACCCAGTATCTGTTCCAATTATTAAATGTCAGTAGATAGTAAATTAAAAGTTAAGATACGGACATGAAAACCGCGTCTGATAATGAATAGTTTCGTCACAAAAAAATCCTAAAGTTAAAAATCTCGATTTTGAACACCCTATATCTCTGTAATCAGTCCGCTAGACCCCAAGTGTGATGCATTGATCAAATCAGCTCTTCAGGGAGAATCTGAAAATACAATGAGAAATAGGGTGTTTCATTTAAAAAAATTAAATAGTACCCTGTAGATCGTTTGTTCCGAGCACCCTGTATTTTCTGATCTAGCAGAAAAAAACTTTATCGAAAATCATTCAAGATGATATTTCAAATTTTAAAATCGGTTCGAAAATAACTGTGCTAGAGGGGGGGGAAATTTATGGTGAATCACCCTGTACATTTGTCATGGATTTTCATCAAGTAACGGCCGAGTCAATTCAAAACATTTGAACTGACCATCCAACAAGAGAGTGATTTCATTCTTGGACTGTTATCTTGACCAATTTTATTGACCCATACTCAAGAGAGTACTATTTGCGGTTTTTTTCACGAAAAATAAGTATAGAAAGACTTGAAACACACCTGTACCGATTTTCATCGTCATAAAACAGAATCGAAAAAAAATCGAATCGTTTTTTTTTTCAATAGGTGATCTGAAAATGTAGTACCGTAGTATTTTCGAGAAGAGCTAATGACAAATTATCATTGAGTAGTATATACAGGGTGTTCCGGTGATCATGTTACAAACTTCTAGGGTAGATAAAACACACGAAAATAAGAAAAAAAGTTCATGCGAACATGGGTCCGGAAACGCTTCTTCAGGGAGCTAGGGCGCTTCGAAAATGACCTTCAAAAACTACTTTTCGTTTTATAGCTTCGGTACTACTGCAGCTATCGCAACCAATTTTGGGACATGAAATCTAGTTCGTAGGTTCATCAATTTGAGCCTTCCGGATTTTGTCATACCTTTAACCAGGGGCTTACAAACCAGGGGGGTATTTGGGTAAATTTTCTGGAGTTCGTACATTTCTTCGAGAGCTGCAGTAGTACCGAAACTATAAAACGAGAAGTAGTTTTTGAAGGTCATCTTCGAAGGGCCCTAGCTCCCTGAAGAAGCGTTTCCGGACCCATGTTCACATTAACTTTTTTTCTTATTTTCGTGTATTTTATCTACCCTAGAAGTTTGTAACATGATCACCGGAACACCCTGTATAATAATATTGCCATCTATAGTGCAGTTCAGCTAGGGTTGAGAGAGAAAAAAATGTTTTTCCCATCTGTCCTTGTCTTCAATGTTCCAACATAAAATAATGAAAATTTCTATCAAATAATCCGTCACTGTGAGTTATGAACATCATACCGTATGTATATAATTTGTTCATAATGACCATAGCTTTATAATTCAACGATGATGAATGGAAAAAATCATAACTTACTCATCCAAACAGATAAAAACACAAAATCACAGTCTACAAGTATTTGAATAATGGCCTATAATATTTCAGAAGCGGGAAGAGTTTGTTCACGAATTAGTAATGAGCATTTCCAAACTTATATATTGTGAAGATTACTTTCTTTGACGAAATTTCAGAAATACAGTAAAAGTCGACCAGGAAAACAATCAAAGACGTCAGACGTGATGATATTAGAGAGTTGAAGTGTTGTCATGAACGTTAACGTAAACGTAGAAATTGACAGCTACGCATGCGCATTTTCCAATTCTTCACGTTTGCGTTGTTAGTGGGCTTACGGGTGTACGTTATCTCACGTTCCTTCACGTATACCTCAAATATCAACGTACGTTAACCAAACGATACTCGAAATATGCCGGTGAGTCAAAATTATCAAATTCGAGATCACCAACGAGTTCTGCATCAAGGAGTCCTCTAATTTTGACAGGAATAAATGTTCGAATCTAAACACACAACCAAAAATGACCAATACAAACCGAAAACAAAATGTATTATTACGTTATGATGACAGTGACGACCAAAGTGGCGACTTCAACTCAATTTAACGACAATACGTAAACGTTATTTTTCGTACGTTAACGTCTACGTGGAGCTCTACGTACAGTGATTACTTCAACTCTCTATTGAAGGAAATAACGTCCTTAGGGTCTTATCAGAAAACGGAAGTACTGGTTGCAATAATTACGTGTGTATCACCCGAGTTATCTCCCTATATTTGTGTACCCAAAATCCACAGAAGATGATCATCGATGCCCATTTATATTTCTGACGCTTTGTCTGGATATGTGCATTGTTATTGGCTGAAAACGTTCATGATTGTAATTAACAGAATTTAGGGGTGTTTTCAGCAAGGCCACTGTTTTTGCCTGTCAGGAACGAGGCAGCGGATATATTATGCGAGGGGATGGTTTTGGGATTTATTCGATACCTACTTACCTTTTGTTAGCATGAATTTTGATAGCTCCAATTAGTTTCACCCTAAGAAATTTAATTAATTCAAATATATAAAATTGGAATTTAACCATTAGGTGGAGGATATTTCATGCATAGGAAAATATTATTTTTGAGGGCTATCTTCTTGGTGCTATTTTCCCAATTTTTCTGCAAAAGCTCGAATTGCCTACTCCATTTTATTAACTGAAACGCAAACAATACTGTGACAATTCGAAATATTACATATTGTTAACGTTACAACTCAAAAATTTGTTGCGTTCAATTTATTATTTCATTTACTGATGAAACGTGACAGCTCAAAAAATTTCGAATTGTGTTTGAACAATATGGTGACTTGATGACTGTGGTAACATTATTTACCATGAAAATTTGCTCTAAGTCAAAATACTCACTCACTTTCTTGTTCGGCTGTAGCACCTACTTTTCCTCTATTGCTAAGTTACCAGCCATATTGGACTTATAGTCCAGTAAATAAAGGGAAAAAGTTAACATTAATTACGCACTATTTTCATCTTCCGGTTGGAAGTAGCTGTTGGTACCTCATTAAACATGAGACAAAGTTTGACTAGAAAACGCGTGCGATGGCGGAGAGAATGGCCCCAAAAGACCAGAAAAATAGGTTTTCATCCAATATCTCCTAAAATATGGCAGTTAGAGATTTTCGGTTCAGATGAAAATTGAAGTTCAGTTAATTTTCTACAAAAATAGTCCCAATCATTTTTCTCAAAAATTTGCCCGGTTTCGAGAAAAACGGCCACGAAGCGCACCTCGAATAATGAGCTTCAGAGCTTCTGTGTTGTATGCCGGAGAGCACAGTCCGTGTATTTACACATCGGCGGGAGGACAAATTATTCAATAACTTTGTTAAAAATGCATATTTTCTCATGATTCAAAGTTCATGTGAAAGAGGAATTCTGCTGCTATCATACCCTGTGAATTGAGTCACGCTTGACTCTTTTGGCCATATCGGAACATGGGTCAAACTTTCTGCCACAATATTCTAAAAGTGTAGAAAAGATCAAATTGAGTTGCCACAATATTGTTCTCAACGTGCGATATGTACTTACTCCATTTTCCTAGAAGCCCATGCAATACCATTCAATAATCTTATCTGAATCCACTATAGTGTGAGCCCTTCTCTGAAGAAAATCTTAGATACGTCACTGTCCACTGTCAGAAGCCAATAATAACACCGTCTACGAGAAAGAACTGCGAGTCCTTTATCTTCCATTTCATACTTCGCGGTTACGTAATTTATTAAACAACCACTAAGCTCGCAATTTTTCAAAATCAAATCACAGAATTAGTCTTACACATATTTGATTACTTCCGAAAAATGATAAAGATACCTGTATCGCAGGAGTAATTTCTGTTAAAAACTTTTCCTGATATTAATATAATATAATATCTTCTCAATATCGAGAATAAAAATAGTATATTATGTAACAAGTGTTATAAACGTGCTTTTAGTAACGAGTAGTTTAAGCACGAGCGGAGCAGAGCGGAGCGAGTGTTTAATAAACGAGTGTCTAGAAGACTTTATAAACGCGTTACATGCTATGATTTTTCTACGAACTCCGAAAATTACATTAACATAAATTCCTGCTTACCTACAAAATAGTTCGAAAGGAATGGGAGCTGAGAGCATAATACATGCAACTGCATGCAACCAGCGAGACACGTATAAGTGATATTGATTGTAGATGTGTCCAAGTCCAGTCCATTGCTTACTAACCTTTGTTTCACGTTGTTTATTGTCATGCTTAGCGCAGAATAAATAAATTATTCTGAAAGATGAATGCTTCATTTTTACACTTCTTGGAGATATGCAAGTACCAAAACATTCTCTTCGATTTCACTTTCGCCTACATTTCGCATATATTTTTAATGAAGAATTCTGATACAAACGAAGATTGTTTGAATAATTCTGATACGAAATTCGAAAATGACAGTTGACAGTTAATACGATTGACAGGCCAGACATGTCTCAAATTACTGAAGCTGTGTTTAATGAACTGCGTTGCCATGGTAATGTGTATAAGAAATCGTGTTGCCATGATAACGTCTTTAATATTTCGAATAAATCACAGATCGACAATCCGTGATTAATCGATCATTTAGCGTGGTAAATATCCGTACGCTAAATGCCATTTTAGTTATGTGAGTAGAAAAAATGTATTATACACGCGGGAATAATATTAGATTTTAGCTCACGGTATTTTGTCAACACAACCTCGGGCTAAGATCCACTACTTTTTCCCCTTGTATAATAAATAACTATTTTATGAGGAAATATTTTACCTCGCCCGGTGAATTGTTGTAACGAGATGTTCGCACATAAGTTCCGCCACTTAAAATCTGGACACTCGAGAGTTATACTCCGCCTGAGCAGTCAGGAGTCAGCCAGGATTCTTCGATAAGTTATGGCCTCGAGGGAAATTATGGCACTCAGGAGAACTCACTCCGACTCCCGAGCCATCATACCTGTGCTGGAGTGTCCCGGTCGAGGTTTTGATTCTTTCAAACTTCGTGTCCTTCTCGAAGGTTAGGAGGGTTCGGAACTTTCCTATTAATTTTCCAAATAGTGACAGGTCCTAATTCATCAAAAAAGTTATTAGCGATAATAACGAAAGAGCGACTTCTGCTTTCGCATTTGAGAACTGTTCCAGAATTGAACAATATCCCAGGCGACCAGATGACGTTCCAGTGACGTCTTTTTCACGTCACTTGAATGACCAAGGTGACGTCAGTAGTTGACGTCGCATTGACGTTTCAATGACGTAAATAAGTCATAGCCCAATGACGTCATATTACTCACGTCGTATTGACGTCATTTACTCACCAAACTGTGACGTCCGACTGACGTCATAATGACGATTGATGATACGTAAAAAAGATTTCTTCAACATGGTGTGATAAACACCACTAGCCTCCGATGACATTATATATTATTGATTATGCATTGTTGAGTCTGCTTGGTGGGTTCCTCCATCGCCTATTCAGCAGCGCCCTCCTTCAGTACGCATCTCCACCAGAATGCAATCAGTTACTCGTATTTGAATCAAAAATAATATAGTTTGTGTCGGCGAGATATAAGCAAACAAAGAATAGTTTGATAGCAATGGAAAGGATGTTGGCGAATTTGGCTTCACTTTCTTGAATAATGTATATTGATGCATTCTTTGTCACCCAACAAAAACAAGTTTTTTAGAAAAATGTTTTTTTACTTCTTTTCGGGTATATTGATAATTATA
This sequence comes from Phaedon cochleariae, assembly GCA_918026855.4. NCBI lineage: Eukaryota > Metazoa > Arthropoda > Insecta > Coleoptera > Chrysomelidae > Phaedon > Phaedon cochleariae. Next base: position 14,133,832 of record OU896709.1, on the reverse strand, counting down.
ATAAAACTTGCATGTTGATTTGCTTTCATGAGTTATACTTCTGTTTCACATGATAATATTTAAGTATCCATGCATGGTTTAGGAAAGATCTGGGAAAAATGGATGTCGACAGGACGTCCCTGCAACGTCATTAAACTGACGTCTTCTTTTACTCATCTAAGTGACGTTCACTCGACGTCAAAACGATGACGTGATTATCACATCATAGAAAGTACGTCATAGTGACGTCATAAATTGGTGTGTGACGTCTCTGACGAAAAATCATCAATTAGGGACGTCACAGTGGCGTGATCATTCGTCATCTGGTTGCCTGGGATGTTTCGACCGGTTTTTGGAATTATTTCATCCTTCATTGAGTGATTGCATGGGCGTCATTTTGGGGGAAGCAGAGGGAGGGCAATAAGCGAGTGGACTATCTTTTTTTTATTGCTCAAATAGAATCATCACTCAAATACTTTTTACTTTCATATTTTTTCAGATTTTTTGGTTGCTTTTTGAGCGCTAAAATCATCAATAAAGCCACGGTAAATTTCAAACAGCTAGAAATTTACCGCCAGTAAAAACTGACGCCACGATTTCCTAAGTAGGGGCAGAACATAGCACAGTTGCCATGTGTTGAAATTCGATTGGGAACTTCAGAAATATTAGTTATTCAATAATTCATAAACTCTCAATTGAGTTTTTGGATGTATGATAAATTGACATTCATCATACAGGACGTGGAAAGAAATTCTGAATTGAAAACAAATGCCCAAATGACAGGAGTATGTCAACAAATCATGATAATTCTTAGATGTCAGGTCGTTATAGTTCTAGTTATATTATAGGGAGATGAAAATTGTGCGTGTCATGAAGAATGGCTGAAAGAGTAACTGGACTTCAGGTTACTGATAAGGATTTTGATATCCGAAATGAGTTTATTCGAGTTTTTTGTTTGTGAGAGATATAATTCCAATATCACTGATATGAATGATTTTTTTGAAAGTTCAATGCTCATCAAGATCAGAGTTTATCGAGGAGTTTATACAAGTATACTTCTCCTATAGATTTCAATTTTCATTTCAATACTGAACATAAAGGTGTGTTATATTTTTATATCATAATACATCATATTATTCTTTTAATTCGATTTGAGAGATAATAACAATTCTCAATTTCAGAGGATTTTGATTTTTCATGCTCTCTTTTTGGATATTCAACAGATATAATTCAATGTTCGACGTGGCAAATAGTCAGGAAAGTAGTTGTTTCTCTTGAATATTCATAATGATATTATGAACATATCTTTAAATTAGGGAGAATGCAAATTCTCTACTTCAGAATTGTGTTGAATAGGTATAATTCAATGTTCGTCGTGGCATATAGCCAGGAACGAGGCCAGGAAAGTAGATGTTTCCTGTTGGATAGACCAAGAAAGAGTTGATATTTTCATCACATGGAGAATGCGAATTCTCAATGTATTTCTTCATAAATATATCCATGATTCATGTTCATAATTATATCTGGGAATATTCGTTTTCAATTCTCAATTGACTATTGGTAATATTCCTAATTAGCAATAAAAGTTCAATTGTCTCAAACTAATCCTTCATGATTTGTCGCTTATTGCATTGTAATGAATTTATGTAAATAAATAATTATATTAATCCAACCTAGAGAACTTCTCAATCGGTGAAGTGACAACACGGCGCACGACTTGTGGACGTGGTCTTGTCAGTTCTCAGCATTCAGCACAAAGTTGCCAAGTCTCCAACATCAACATGATATTTTGTCATGGAGAATGAGAAATATTTGGACATGCTGGTTGTTAAAAGAAGTCTAGAATGTTCTATGAACTATATTTGGTGACTTGACAACCTTGCTTCATGAGTGGAAATGGAAGATTATCTAACCAATAACGGAACAGCATGAAAACTGACGTCACTATTTATTCGAAGTATCGTGGACATATCTCCAAATGGCGGCCATGAAGGTTCGTTTGAAATGAGCTCTGAAATTCAGCAATGTTCATTATCAACATAAAAAAAGGGTTTTCTCCATTTCACGAATAACGAAACCAATATTTTCATCACAATAAGCTTTGTTCTTATCGACGAAGATTTTTCCCCTTTTATGTGAGCATTCTTATCAGAACTAGTTCAAGTATTTTTTTGTATTTAGAAGCTTAAGTCCCATCCTCATCAGACCGTTAAACTAACGTCGACAATCAACTCCTATCATAATCCAACACGTGCCAGAAAATGTTTCAGGTTAAGTGTGACGTCAGGGGTGGGGCGATGTCGTCACAGAGTATCGATTCTGGAATTCGGGATCCAGAACAGCGGGAGCACTGTTATTTTCGGTATGTGTGTTTTTGTACCTATATTGGATTCGAAACTTTGGCCTTTGATGAACATTGTGCTTTAATGCTATATCGAAATAAGCTTTTAGGCAGCAGAATGTTCGTTGTAATCGACCACTTTGCTACTATACATATCGAAATGGAAAGAAGCCCTCACAAAGAGTCAAACGCAGACACGTGTTTCGGGCTTTCGGCCGTCATCAGTACGGTGATTTGAGATTCCGTTTGCCTATCCTTTGTACTATTTTCAGCGTAGGTTGATTGGTCCACCTTTGTTTTTTGAATAACCTCACTTTTTTATATCAAATGGAATATGCTATGAATTTTGAAATCGGTTGTTATGGTCCTCAACCTGTTCGAAGACATTTCAGGCAATGAAGTAAACAATGAATAATAACATCACTATGGATTTTTTTCTACTGAATGAATGTTCAAGTATCGTTAAAAAAAATTTACATCGATTGTAACATGTACCCATATCAAATCATCTCCATATAAACCTTGATATGAAAATAAGTTGTTTCTCAGTACACAAGGTAGCTCAAATGAATGCTCCAAAGAATCAGAAATATGTGGATACTGACAATTCGAAAACAACTAAATCATCTCTTGGATCGCACGAAGAAAGACAGGCCAAAATGAACTTAACATTTTTGCAGTGATTCTTCCTTCTCTACAAGATGCTGTCATCAGATTTTTGATCTGACGTTTCGTTTCCTCGTACATCACCTGAAATGAAATCAAACATATCAAAAATCTAGCAGCCGACAGGAGGCCAATTTCCGCGGTGCAGATAAAACATCATTTTCATTAGGCAAATGCTTAAGTCACAATTTCCGAAGCTTTCAGAAAATCATGGCTATGTTTGCATCGTCGTACGTTTGCGGACAAACGTTTTCAACCATGAATATGCGAAAAAACTGCCTTCGAAGCTGGCTATAACTGACGAACACCTATACAGGGCTTTCATTTCAAAACTTACCACCCTGCATATCTTCTGATCTGCGAAGATTACAATTTTCGGAAAAAACAGGTCGATTTAGATATCGAGATGCCCTTCACCCCCAGACACCTCTACTTTGAAATCTCAAAAGGCACCCCCTACTTTGAAATACATGAAAATAAAGGTCTATCAATGATCAAATCAACCAGGTGAAAAAATATCCATTTGGTATACAGTGTGAGTCATGAGATATTGTACATACTCCTACCACGAGCAGAGACCCCTGAGGGGAATATCGAATGGCCATCTGGAGTTTTTCCTCCTCTTCTACAATGATAAACTGAGTGATTTATAGGATTGAGCGAAAACATATTTTTGTCACAACTTTCCAACAGCTTCTTTGATTCATTTCATTTTTTCATGGAACATTATGCACTCCAACACCAATAGACTATATAACGTATTCAGAATTGGAAGACATTCAGGACCGTACTTGTGAAATGTTGCCAGCTATCAAAGAGTTCATTCTATATAGTTTCAGTGAACAATGACATATTTTCTGTCAATCAGAACAAAATGTGTTGGTGCTTCATCCAGCTGAGAATGGTATACCCTACTAGTTCCTTTCAAAACCAACTAGAATGAGTTATTTTGACGAATCGTGTCTAAGAAGAATTGCAATTTTTCGGAGTGGTATTCAAAGCAATTGCTCAAAATGTGCTCCATTATTCTCAAGACAATAGTACAGTCTATTTTCGAATTCTCCACGAACTTTTTAAAACGTTTCCAGATTGATTTGTCTGCATTCTGAGATGATTCTTCTCTCGAGATCATCGATATCTTCTGGTGGAGTTTTATGAACCATTGTTTTCAATCGACCCCACCGAAAATAGTCAAGAGGTGTCAAATCTGGAGATCTTGATGGCCATTCTATGGCACCTCTTTTGCCAATCCACTGCCTAGTACATCGTTCTCACCTCTAGAAAAAATGTGGTGCAACTCCATCCTGCTGAAAGAGCAGGTTATTTTCGTCCAGCAACATATTTTCATGATCATCGATTTGCCTCTCTAAAGGGAAACTGAGTATGGTCCTGTCGAAATATGTGTCAATTTTCATAGTCCCAGAATCTACAATTATATTTATTAACAAAGCCGTTCGAATAAAACGTTGATTCATCACTGGAACACATGTGCTTGAGAAAACTGGCATCTTGTTGAATCTTCACAGACATTATCTCACAATATGCGATTCTGCGGTCATGATCGTATTCTGTTGCTGGTGAATTTGAATGCAATATGGGAAGAATTTATTCAGTTTCAGCACTTTATGTATGGAACCAACCGAAATATTCATAGTTGTCGACACTTTGGAGCCCAACACTTCGATCTGAGCAGCTTCATCAAGAACTCTTGGTTGGATAATTTTTTTATTGCAAACGGATCCAGTTTCTTAAAATTTTCTCATCAGAGCCATGATGGATTGGTGACTAATATTCTTGTCCTGATATCTTTCATTAAAAACTCTAGACGTTCTTCTAGCACAGCGATTTTCAGCTCCATAAATATATATAATTTCTATTCTCTCTTGTAATGAATGAACCATTTTGAATTTCTTCAATTTTGTATACGTCGGTCTATAGAAACGAGTGCGTATAATGTTTCATCAAAGAACTTGTTGGAAAGTTATGACGAAAATATTATTTTTTGCCAAATCCTATGGATCACTCTGTATATTATTGTAGAAGAGGAGGAAACGTTTTGGATGGCCATGCGGTTTTCCGGGGCATCTGTTTGTGATAGGAGTATGTAGTTCCTCATGACCCACCCTGTATGCAAAATAATGATTATTAATAGACCTTCAATTTTATGTATCTCGAAGTAGGGGGTGCCTTTTGAGATTTCAAAATAGGGGTGCCTGGGGGTGAAGGGTATAAACATAGAATTCAATTGATACTGGCATTTTACTTCCCCCTCGATTTCTAAATCGACCTGTTTTTTCCGAAACCTGTAATCTTCGCAGATCCAAAGATATGCAGGATGGTAAGTTTTGAAATGAAAGCCCTGTATAACTTCACTGTTGAAAGAATCATCGTCTCAGCTCGAACCAGCTTACGAGGATATCATTTGAGTAGATATCTGCTTTTATACAGGGTGAGTCATGAGGAACTGTACATGCTCCTACTACGCATAGAGGCACCTGAGGAGAATACCAAATGACCATCAGAAAGTGTATCCGCTCCTTCTAAAAAAATCTATAGGGTGATTTATGGGATATGGCCAAAACTTCTTTCAATCATAACTTAACAAAAGTTCTTGCGATTCCTTCAATTTTTTCATGGATTATGCTGTCACTCAGCAATCAACTGACGTATTCAAAATCGTAAAAATCCAGGACCGGTCTTGAGAAATTCTGCCAATTTGGTTCATATCAAAAATTTCACCCTGTATAAGGTTTTAGTGAACTGTGAGATAGAACTTTTAAAGTTGATGAACAGGCAACCAAAATGAAGTATTTCAAATTTTCCTCACACTTTCATTGAATTTCTTAGAAAATGATTAATTTATACTACACGCGAAACTTGGGCAACAAATGTATTAATTTGAAAATCAATACTTCGAAATACATGAATTTCACGAATAAAAGTAAGGATAACATTATTTCCAATTCTTCAGCTCAACAATAATCAACATTCTACTATTTCCAGGGTTGGATTCAGTAATTCTTTAGTAGAGAGTAAAAATCACCAGAAATTTCACCCTGTATATTGTATATGGTTTTAGTAACCTTTGACATGGAATTGTCAAAGTTGATGAACCGGCAACCAAAATGAAGTATTTTAAATTTTCTTCAGAGTATCATCGAATTTATTAGAGTACGATCAATTTTCACTACGCGAAACTTTGGCAACAAATGTATTGATTCGAAAATTAATACTTCGCAACGCTAGAATTTCGAGATTAAAAGAAAGAAAAACATAATTTCCTATTCTTCACTGAAAATCAACATTCTTGTATATCCAGGGTTGGATTCAGTAATTTTTTGGTAGACGGTAATAGCAGTAGTCACACTGTATGATTTTATCATAATGGTATGTGCAAATCTTGAAAATCATTGACGCAAAAATCTTTTGTAGTGTTTTTTAGAAATCAGCAATATTATGAAAATTCGAATCAAGAATTTTCCAGGCAATTTCTTTCAACAGACGGGTCATTAACTGCGAAATCTGGAATATTCAGCAATACTCAGTATCGCTACTTCGAAGTTGGAAACCAACTCCCCAGAAGAGAAAGCGGGACCTACAATTCATAGTGGAATGGGAACCACATCTAGGGCACCGAGATGCTGCCAGGATTACAACCAAGAATCACACATTTCCATGAAAAATGCTGAGCCAAGCCGGATTTGAACCGACAGCAGTCTAAACGAAATTGAGCGCCGAATTAGGGCCCTTTCCATTTGTTCCAGGCGGCCCCCCGCAGAATTTATTCTATTTTCCTGACCCCCCGTGGAAAAAGTTTGCCCACCACTGTTCTAGAACAAAATCCTCGATGCGGTACTGTTCCGGAAACGACCGTTCGACTCGCCTAACTAAAGAACCCTTGATCTTTGTTTTTTTATATGTGCTGGGGATTGCTCGCACACCTCAGATCAAAGCATCTTATCTGGTATTGTTGGCCCAACTTCGATCCGGATCCGAACAGAAGGATTACGTTCTTGTGAGCCGGTGTTTTAAAAAACCGGCTCACGTCTTGGCCAGAATAAACTTTCGCTAATGCGCCTTCCACTCACTAACTTTTCGCAAAATCGTGTTTAAAACTCGCGGAATATATCGAAAAAGTTGGCGGGATTTTTTATTTGAGGGCTTTCATAAGTTTGCCAAGAAGGGTTGGTTTTATTAGAAGGCGTCGAAATATTCTTCTTGGTGAAACGCTTTGAGTTATGATAGTTTTACCGTGTTTGCTGATCTAAAAAAATGGTGAATGATTCAATCAATCAATAGATGAAATATATCTGGAAGAAGTCCATGGTAACTCAAAGTAGAGTGGTATAGATCATACATCATCATATAGGGTGTTTTTTAAGTACGTGTAGAAAATTCAGGAGTATGTTGCTGACGTCTAAATAAGAAGAAAATTTCGTATAAACATATGTCCGAAAGTAATCCGTTTCTGACATACAGAGGGTCAAAGTTTAATTCTTATTTTTGTTTTTTCCCAATAAATTTCAAAATAATTATGATATTGAAATGAAATTTGAATTCTAGGGGTATCTTTCAATGACAATATAAAATTGTATGTTAGTTTGTCTCTTTCGTGGGGGTGGCGCCACCTACATGTCTTTTGAGTCTTCCGAAAAGTCATAACTTTTTTGTGCCACTGCCACGAAAGCGACAAACTAACATAACATTTGATATTTTCATTGAAAAATACTTCTAGACACCAAATTTCATTTCAATATCACAAATAATTTGATATTTATTAACAAAAAGCAAAAATAAGAATTCAACTTTGACACTCTGTATCTCAGAAACGAATAACTACGGACATATTTCTACACGTAATTAAGAAACAACCTGAATAAGCCCATCATCTCGGGTAATGATGACTAAAATTTCAGTTATGGAAATGAAAAAGTTGAAAATTTTGATAATTGACACAATAAAATGAGGCAAGATACAGGCGTATGTACAATGATTAGGTATAATAAAATTGGTGTTTTTTTAAAAACATCAAAAAGTTTTATTCATTTTAAGAAATGAGTTGGGTTATTAATTTTATAAGGGCCCACGTGCATTCAAATTGCCAAAGGTGAAAATCACATATTGAAAAATCAAACCAAGAAGTTTGATTATCAAAGTTGACCTGTGAAATGATAAACTCCAAGTCCAACCCATTTATTCTTGAAATGAATAAAACTTTTTGATGTTTTTATAAAAAACACCAATTTAATTATACCTAATCATGGTGCATACGTCTGTGTCATGTCCCATTTTATTGTCTGAATTATCAACTTTTTCATTTCCATAACATAACATAGTAAATCAGGGTGTATACGAGGCACGGTCAAAAAATTCATTCATCGGATAAAAAATTCTAGCACTATTCCAAAATCAACAAGTTATATTTTGGTGAGACATTATAGTTTCATTTTATTGTAGGCTTCGAGAACGTATTTTGATTCTTGATAACTATCTCTGTTTGAAAATGGTGATTTATGTACCAAGGACGAAAAACTGTCTAATATAGTCGAATCTGCAACTTGATAGCCAAGGCCTTTGCCGAGGCCTTTGCTGAGGCCTTAGCCGAGGCTAGCAATCAGGCGAGACAATAGACAGTTTTTCGCCGAGGTACATATTACATTTTTTCGTCGACCTCAAACACTTATATCAACATCACGGTCCTATTCACACGTGAAATCTATCAGATTTCGTGAATAATAAAGCAAATTACAGTTGTTGTCAGCTCACTGTCTGTGCGGACCAGGGTTGCCAGTTCGATCAGTAAATACCTGGTCAAGATTCAGATCTATTTTATGCTATACGAATTCCAAGAAAGGATAATGAAATTAACCCGAAACCTATTTCGAAAAAAATAGAAACAAACAAAACAAACATTCTCACAAAAAATACCTATTCAATAAATGGCAATTTGAATCTCTCAACAACTCTCGCGATAAACGAACTCGTGCAAATCATAAATAATGGTTTTGAAGGAGGTATGTATGTCCATGCTGATTTTCATGACTTAACTAAAGCATTCGATTGCGTTCAGCATGACTTGCTACTAAAAAAAACTGTTAAAACTAAAGCAGTATAACTTGTATAGTATCAACTCAATGTCATCTTACCTATCTGACAGGCAACAATACGTCACACATAACAGTTATGTCTCTAGTAAAGTCTGGATGAAACATGGGGTGCCACAAGGCTCAATCTTGGGACCTGTTCTTTTCCTAATATATGTAAATGATCTATCCCATCATATTATCAATGGCAAAGTCATACTTTTTGCTAACGATACCACAACAATCAGTTCATCAAATAACCTGGATACTCTTAGAGCTAATGTAAAAACCCAGAATAAGAAAATTCAAAACTGGTTTACAGCAAACAAGCTGACTTTTAACGACGACAAAACTTAATCGCTGCTTTTTACCTTACGTCACTATGAAACAACACCAGCAGATTCGGTGAAATTCTTAGGTATTTATATTTTTCGACATGGGAAACTCATGCAAACAAATTGACCAGAAACTCTCTTTCGTTATCTATATGATCAAAAATTCAAATAATAACGTATCTGTGGATATTCTCATGACAGCCTATTTCGCTTACTTCCATTCGAATATGACATATGCTCTTCTAAGCTGGGGTCACTCATGCCTTCTATCTAAGGTCTTCGGAGTTCAGAGACGTGAGAGTTATCTCAGGACTGACTTACAGAGACTGTTGTGAGTCAAAATTCAAAGAGTTGGGTATACTCACAGCTCCTTGTGCCTATATCCTCGAATGTGTTGTCTATGTAAATTTGGATGCATATAGTACAGCTGGAGATTCCTACGGCTACGACACACGTAACAGAGGTAAATTGTTACCTAAATATCATCGCCTTGAAAAGACCAGAGACGGTACTAGTTACTTCGGCCCCGAAATGTACAATGTATTTAAAAAGAGTGTCAAAATATTTTTCAGTAGGTTATGGAATTTTTCAGTAGATGAGGAGATCTACTGAACATTAAGTAGAACTGGCAACCCTGCAGCAGACGAAAAGTTTCTGTGTCTTTGGACAAAAAGTACTTGCTCTCGGAAATAGTCGGTTGTTCGTTCGGAAACTCGTTCGGAAATTATAATCTAAAATGTGATTTTTTGTAGAGGTCGACGAAAAATTATTTTTTTTCACCGTGCCTCGATATACCATAATTTATGTGATTAAAACTAGACATTTCTTTCATCATTTTATTTCATTTTGACAAATAAAGAGGAACTCAAAGTCATTACCCCAATAGTTCATGAAAATGAACGAAATTGGTAGATAACGAGAGAAAAACAACTACTTTTCTGGCTATATGCCACGCAGAATATTGGATTACATCTTCCTGAAATCTATGCAATAAGATAATATTAGATTTTAATTTTTTTTTTTTTTTTTTTTTTTCGGAGCAGTTGAATAGTCTACAATATTTCATTGTATGTATACCTTATAATATTATTGATAATGAATTTATTATGATGAGTTACTCCACTGGTTGGATGGAAGAACAATTCCTGCCATGAGCAATCATGTGCAGGCATTGAATCCTGCCTTTTGTTAGGATATAAGCTAATTGCTGTACCTACAATGAAAGCATTTATTATTATTATTTTTATTATTATTAATAATTCCTTCCTAAACGCCGAGCTGCGCTTAAACACGTGACTACCAGCAGACCGGTTTTGAGCTGTTGGCCCTCATCAGTACAGGGCTGTCCCATTTCAGGATCTTGTTTTGGAGTGTTTCTTTTCTTGCCCAGTGGCGTTAGGCGTTCGCGTTTCATTTCGCGGACGTTGAACGCCTCGTTTGGTATAAATGCTGAGATGCGTTTACATTGGGTCAGGTTCGCTCCAGAAAGCGGTCGAGAAGCTATCTGTGACAGCCCTGTATACTTACTTCAACAATCATGTTGTCATGCAGTGTTGACAACCGTACTAGAATTATAGTACACGTACTATAATTTTGATGTTTGTACTATACAATTTTAGAGTAATTATAGTACGCGAATAGTACTATAATTGAGCAAAACGTACTATAATTGTACTAGAATCGGTTCATATCATTTGATACTACTAATAGTACTAATCCATGCGATAGTTTTGTGGTTCAGAAAAAACACGACCTTAGAATTATACTGACATTGACGTACACTATGAATGATGACCACAGAACTCATTATTTATTATTATAATATAGATAAAATATGAGTTCTGAGTTCTGTGGTGATGACTGATGCTGATGACATGATGGGTTCCTAATTCCTAAACATTTCTCAACCTAACAAACACTATAACATTAAAAACCTCTAAAAACCGATCGGCTGAACTTGGACAAGACTAAAGACTTGAACTATAAATAAAAACAAATTTAGGCAAGGTAAATGATCGAAATCGAATCTGAAAAAATCATAAATAAAAGAAAATTACAGAACAATTGACAATATGGCCAGCTCTGGAGATGATGGAAGCGATGTTTCGGATTCGGAAGTTCCTGCAACACCAAAGAAGAAATCGAAGTTTCAACAGAACTATAAGAAGCGTATACTCAAGGGTTTCGAAGCGAATGGGAATCCACATTTAAATGGGTGAAAGCTGACCAAAAATCAAAAACACATTCAAAGCAGTTTTTGCATTGAATATGTCAATATTTCTGGAAATTGGGATTCATCAAATTGTACTATAATTCTTCTGATTGTACTATAATTTTGACACCATTGTACTATAATAACCTGGGTTCGAGTTGGCAATACTTGAACAAATTATTGAATTCGATGGATTATGTTTGGTGAATATTCTGTAGATGTGACAAAATATTTTGTTGATCCAACGAATCATCTCCCTCCGTGTATAGGACAGTATTATTGTTCGCACTGTATACAAACCCATTGTGTGACATATTATGGTGAATTCAGCCTTCCTTGGAGATTCCAAAAATTGGTGTTCTGTTTGAAAAAATTATCGCAGACGTCATAACTCAAACGGGGATCACCCAGTATATTCAATTTCATATTAAAAACGTCGGAAAATGAAAATAAAAATCGAGTTGTTTCAGGAGATTTCTCATAAATTAGTAATTTGACTATAAAAATGAATTTATTTTGCAACATTATTTTGTTGGTACAACAAATCTTATTTTTGTTCGAAATGGATATAAAATTATTCATACAAGCTTCAAACTCACGATTTTCTTGTGTGATTTTACAAAAAGAAATATCCCTGAGATAATTCGAATTGGCGTTTGGAGTGTGAACATTCAAATCCAGTATACTCGTTATCCAAAAATGTCTCTTCAAACACAGCGAGTCCTCACTTTTTTCCTTGAGCAAATTCACGTTTTTCATGGAAGATATACCGAGATATTTAAAGAGCAAATTGAAACATGCGACTTATTGGCTCAGCAGCGTTGTTTCACTTGGGCGCTAAAGCCTCGAACTGCTGGAAAACGTTTATTTTGCTAGGTTTGTTTGCATCTAATTGCATATTGAAATATGGAAATCGGCATTCTCTCCGGATACGATGACTCTCAGATGTTAGATGTACGACAAGAATCGCGAAAAATAGGTATAGAACAGCCGGAAACGAGATGAAACAAAATGATCCATCCATCCTAGAAGTTGTTATCAAAGATATAATAAATACCGTCTGTAGTTAATCGAGTAGGTGAAACATTCATTTTACTTGATTATTTGGGATTTTGTCTTCTCGTTTCTACAAAATAAAAATATAAGTATCATTTCAATATAAGGTAGTGGAGCCATATATGGCCAGAGAGATTATATGGCCCGCATGGAAATTTCAAGTCATTTCAAGAAAAAAAAAAAGAAGTTCGCTGCTGTGTTTGGTGGTTTGGGTAGCTTGGTATTCTCCCTTCTAACACCGCATCTTGCATTCCAGTTCGTGAGACCAACTAGTACAGTTTGATGGAGATCGTGGAGCGATAATATAGTATCATTAGCTGATTTTGGAACAAGAAGTTTCTACCATATTGTTGACATATCTCACATCTCTGTGTGCATGCACCACAACTAGGTATCCATCATACCTTATGTTTTCATTTCAGCTATATTGAGATAACATTTTGCGTCAAGATTTGGTGGAATCCGCACTATCGGCCATGAAATCATACCGGTTTTGAAATATGGACCAAGACATAGTTTTTTGGTATGAATTTTTTGGTTTTTGATATACACATATCTCAAATGTTATATAACTGTTTGTTTCTCATTAGCAAAGTTATAATGATGTTGAAGACTCTTAAACGATTATTTCGTTATTTTACCAATAAACATTAAAAACATTGAGGCCGGCCATATATGCCTCTATTACCTTATGTGTAGTAGGACAAACCAGATGATTTTCCCCAAAATGTCACTTCGTTTAACAAATGTTTCTATCAGGAAGCCTAAGAGAAAAGTCCAATAGCTTGTCAGTGACACTTAGTGCGGAAAAAGTTTGAAGAGAACAAATAAAAATATATTGAGGAAATATCGAATGTTTACTTATCTTTGGACGTTTCGGGAACGAATCTGCTCCCGTCCTCAACATAACAATGCTAGATATTTTTCTTCGAAAATTCTGTTTTATAGTTTCACACTTCTCAGTGTGATAGTGATGTTGGCATATGGATGAGTGATGTATTAGTATACAAATGAGTTACAGGATGTTTTCATAAATTGATCGTGAATCTACCATTTTTATGTTCAGTTTTCATATCCTCACTGAAAATGGATAACAAAGGGCAGAGTGGAATGATATCAAAATCATAGGAAAGGAAGATAACAACCAAAAGAGAAAAATTAAGGAATCCGCTTGCATTCTTCTGAACGGGGACAATAGCATTGCTTCCTGTTCAGTTGATATGGATAGAACATGGTATTCACTACTGAAAACTGAACATGAAAATGGTAGATTCGAGATCAATCATTGAAAACATCATGTAACTCATTTGTATAGTAACATCATCTCTTATCCATATGCCAACATCAGTATGCCACTGAGAAGTGTCAAACTAGAACAGGATTTTCGAAGAAAAATATTTCACATTTTGATGTTGAGAACGGGAGCAGATTCGTTCCCGAAACGTCCAAAGCTAAGTAAAAATTAGATAGATATTTTTTCAATATATCTATATTTCTTCTCTTCAAACTTTTTTCCGAACGAAGTGTCACTGACTAAGCTATTGGATTTTTCTCGTAGGCTTCCTGATAAAAAAATTTGTTACACGCAGTGACATATTTTGAGGCAAATCATCTGATTTGTCCTACTACACATATATTGGAATGATACTAATATTTTTATTTTGCAGAAACGAAGAGAGAAAATAATCAAGTGATATGAAAGATATAATAGTTATTTATACACCAAGGTAGTGAAAACTATCATTAATACCAAGGGACTAAGATATCCCTAGGCTTCAGCCGAGGCGTATAAGGCTCTGTAAATAAGGTCAAGTAGTAATAATATTATCTTTCTCCAAATGGCATTAAAATTGTATTTCTAATGACACTTAACAGGCAGAAAAGGTATGTACTTCCACTGCCTAGGCAGAAAAAGTTTGTTGCTATGCAACGATCCAAGTAATTTGAATCGATTTGGTAATCAAAATTGACAATGTCTTTGGGTGAACAAAAATTATTTGAACTTTGCATGAAATTGAAAATAATTTGGAGAAAAAATCATATTTTTCACATGACAGAAAAGAAAATGTAATGCCCTGGCTGGTTTCGTAGCCTCGGCTACGCCTAGGCTATGAAACGCCAGCCGCGGCATTAAATCTTGTACTTTTCTGCCTAGTAAAACAAATAACTATATTACTACAAAGGCGTGCAAAGGTGTATATTGTCATAAGCAATATCACGATGTTCTGAATATTCGAGATAATTCTGTCGCTTCATTGTTCACGAAATTGTGACAAGTACAGTCATTATTTTATGCCAAACTGACAAACTTTGCGTCGCTCTCCATGGCTATACATCCAGACTTTGCTTCACTATCCATGGTTACATCGTTGAAAACATCAACGCTGATAGTCCAATCCTCGGTCCAATCAGAATTGAAAGACAGCTAATGTTTTCGCGATAAGCACACGTTGTCTCTGGCTTGTAATTGGTCAGGACTGTCAGGAGTGAAATAGTCACTATAATTTTTTTCCAAATCTAATTGAAATCTAGTAGCCATGACTATGACAGCATAATCCTGATAATAACAAGTCGTTATTGATAAATACCCACTAGATTGGATGAGATGTTTATAATCCTGCTGGTGCGCCCACTCTTCAATTGTTATGTCAGACTAGCTCTCGATATGAACAATTGAATGGGAGTGCGGAACGTGGGGTTCTCATATTCGATGATAGATGGAGTGATTGATGGACAATTTCTTGGAACATTTTCAAAATGCGTTTCGAATGCTATTGGGAAGTTGAACTAGACTTTCAAGGATGTGATTTCCGTTTTTCGGGACCTGAAGAGTTCAGTTGATAATGCATGAATTCAATAATAAGCATAAGAAGCATCTAGAGACAGAACGCAAAAGAGACAGGGCGCAACAAATAATACGTGCGGATATCGATCTTGACATAGTATCTCTCACTAGTGTCATGTTCTTGACATATTCAAGATTTTGTTCAAATGTCAAATAGAAATATTATGAAAGAGCATTGGTAGTTTATTAAGCAGGTATTGATATATCATTAGTTGAGTGAGTGTATTGTGCTTTCATTATTATTTGAAAATCCGAACATTCGTTTTTGTTTCATTTTATGTACCAATGTGAGTGAATAGACTATTATCACAGGATTTTATTGAGTTGGAACTTTATGTCGATAATATGACGCACAGTTTCTCTACCAACAAAGTTTCTGAAATGGTAGGATATAATTATCAAACAAACTTCGTATCAACAGCTATATACAGGGTGATCTACCCTATACTAGAAGATGATGAATTTAATTTTGTGGAAAAAGTTCCGACAAACATTGGTCCGCTTCGTATTCGAGATACAGAAGACGGTATGGTTATATCACTAGAAAACCACTGAACCAAATTACGAGATTATCTGGCTGGTTTATGACATACTGGCTATCTGAAAGCAAATTCATTCATCGTATTTTCCAGGTGATACAAATAAAAATGGCATCGTTAGGGCAATATCAATATCACTTATGACGTATCAGACCCTTCAAACAACTATCACTAGTTGACTAGGTATTTTGTTCGATGACTCATTTTTGCTCATATGTAATAGACGACAGCTTGAACCTCTGATTAACGATTTTCAAAACAGAAGAGGAACCTACGACCTAAATATAAATCATTCAATTTTGATCACTTATATTATTGTATAACCCAAATCCACCAATCCAGTGTATGTTCTGAACATGATGGCCTGATCGTCATTTTTAACCGCTGGACATGCCATCTGGCGGTTTCCCACTCATCATCCAGTTATTACATCTATCGACATCCTATGGGATACAGGCACAATGCCCTAATGGACCGGTGTCATACGTAGTTCCATATAAAGTATATTTATGAAAGGCCAAACATAGGCGGCACAATACATGTTGATACAGAGGGTTTCAATAAAAGATTGACGGTATCGTAGTGGCCAGAGATTTTTTTCCATCAATCGATATCTGTTGAAGTTATCTATCTACAACTTTTGTGTTTCGTCCCCATTGTTTGTGTTTAATATCAATATTCTAGTATAATTAATAAGAATAATAAATTCATCAAGTTCAATCAATACATCATCATTGAGAATGAATATCTGTATCAATATATACAGTGTCATTCATAAAGTCGGCATCATATGGGAAAAACTTTTATTGATGACTTATTTTGAAATTCGAGTTGGACGTTAAGTTTTGCTTCAAACAAGATGAAAAATGGCCTACTCAGTCGGAGTCACGTGACTTTCGCTACATGTCAAAAAGTGACATTTTTTCAAATTAATCGCTGAAAGTAGGCTTATTTGTTCGAATATCGAAAAATTTCACTTGAAAAAGTTGTTTCCATTTGAATTTCACATATGTGACTCGGATTTTATCTTTCTATCACATTTTTTAAAATGTTAATTCGATAAAACTACTTCATACCAGTAGCTTTATCATGCTACTAACTTTCAATTACTAATTATCACTAATTATCGACAAAGACATGATTTTCTTTAGAAAATGATAACCTCCGCTTCAAAATTCTGTTATGTTTGATGCAAACATAACATCAAAATTCTGTTATGTTTGAGTCAAGCATTCAGAAACGAAATTCATTTAAATTCATTTTTTCAGTACTGAAATTACTGAAAATATCAGTTTAAATGAATTTCGTTTCTGAATGCTTGACGATATATCAATTTTGCATCGAACATAACAGAATTTGGAAGCGGGTATTATCATTTTCTGAAGAAAATCATATTTCTGTCCATAATCAGTGATAATTAGTAATTGGAAGTGAATAGCATGAAAAAGCTACTGGTATGAAGTAGTTTCGTGGAATTAACAATTCTTCAAATATTACAGATATTTCGAAAAATTAAAAAATAAATCAAAATCTAAAAGTTGCAGTAGAAAGGTCAAATTCGAGAAGCGCATGTGTAAAATTCAAATTGAAACAACTTTTTCAATTAAACTTTTTCGATATTCGAACAAATAAGCCTACTTTCAGCGATTAATTTGAAAAAATTTCACTTTTGACATGTAGCGAAAGTCACGTGACCCCGATTGAGTAGGCCGTTTTGCATCTTCTTTGAAGCAAAACTCAACGTCCAACTCGAATTCCAAAATAGGTCATTAATAAAACTGTTTCCCATATGATCCAACTTTATGAATGACAGTGTATAAATATATTGTTTATCTGTGCTTTATGGGTTGCCTATAGTGTGGTACCAATTATGAGCGTATTTATAGATTGAATAGTGAAGCTGGTGTCTGAGAAGGTTGGTGGGATAGACACGACATGGACGAAGTGGATATATACAGGGTGTTTCATAATTGAATGCTGATCCTCAAGGGCGATAATCCTAGGATGATTTCAAAGAGAAAAGTTCATATCAGCATATATCCTAAACCTCTCAGTTATTGAGCTACAGGGTGGTGAAATTTCAAGAAAAAAATGAGTTTTTCATCATAATTTTTCATCACTCTTAGATATTGTTATGATATTTTGTATACACCTTTTCATTATTGAGGAGCATTTTTTTACGTGAAAGATATTTGAAAATTTTCACCAGTAGCGTCCGTACGGGGTTTGAACTGACAATTTTTGAAGAAAAAAATAGTACGCCACTGAATTTTCTGAGAACCAGATTTTTTTTCAATTCTTATTCATTTTGGAGCAAATTTGGTTCCTAGACTTACTTTCATACAACGTAGCGTTTTCACGTTAAAAAATAAAAACCAAAGAATTTTGTTCCTCCAGTTCTTGGATATTGTTTTTGGTATTTCAGTAGACACCCACTATAAGTGAGAACACATTTTGTCTTGGGACGAAAATCAAACTTTTACTTTTACCAGTGATGTCCTCGTAGACCTGATATTGAATGTTTTGTTTAAAAAAACGCTGTACGCTTCTGATCTCAACACCCTGTAGCTCAAAAACTAAGAGGTTCAGGACATATGTTGACATGAACTTCTCTCCTCAAAAGCATCCAAGGATCATCGCCCTTTAGGATCAGCATTCAATTATGAAACACCCTGTATATCCATCGAAAGACGAGTGACCGGCATCTTTTGTGCGTAGTTCTTGCAAAACACTAGTTACTTTTGTCAACATTACGAGAGGTCCTTCAGTACATGTGTTTTTTGTAGGCTTATTACTGACTCCATACGTCACCTTAGGCCTGCACTGTTGATTGGAACGCAACAGTATGAAAATGTATAACTCGTTTTTTGAATGAAAATTCTCTGCTCTGTCGGGTTGGAACCAGAAAACTTTAGATGTCCTATTCCGCCGTCCCATTTATCAATTAATGGATGTGTAATGTAACTCTTTTTGTATCATCAAACAACGAAAAACTCAAGTTTCCAAAAATGAGCAGGAAAATTCTCATTGCCTTGGGCCCAACTGAATCAAAAATAGGCCCCGCTTTCACTGCCCGAGAGCATCCGAGAGTAAGCCGTCTCACATCTGAATTTTGTAGTCTTTGCTGAGAGTTTGAAGGCAGTCGAATAAGTGGCAGAACTGTTGAGGAATGTATCAGAAAACCTCCCAGCCTCTGACAGACACATCGAATTTGGGCTTTATTGCCGCTACTTATCGCGATATGATCTGGAGAACGGCCTTTTCATCCCGAACCTGTACATAATTCGTAAAAATATCGTATCCGTAATGGCAAACGACCACGGCTTGCTCAGTTCCCTCGAACTGAGCGCTTCGAGCTTCGGAATGCCCTAGTTGATTGCTTCCCGATACTATATGCCGTAAACCAGAGGCGCAGATAACAGATAATAAAGAAGAGAAAAAACTCCCAAAATATAGTCTACATTCAAATGATATAAACCAAACCGTTCCTTTCACGCCTCAACATGCCTGTTTTTCGTACGAAAGCAACCTGGTTTCACGCAAACTTCAATATAGTTATTTATGTACCAAGTGCGTTAAATAGATCCTAATTCATGAACGACACTAAGTCATAACTCAAGAAAAATGATACTCACTTTTGGTACATAAAATGAAACGAATGTTCGGATTTTTAAATAATCCTCACACATTTGCAGCAGTCATTCCATGATGAAAGTACAATACACGGTAAAACTGCACTTATCATGTGATGTTGTTTTTTTTTTTTCGAAAATTTTTATTCTGGTACTTACACGTATTTTTGTCTGAAAAACACGAATTTGATAATGAAAATGTGAACAAACCATTATTTATTAAGATATTTCAGAACTAGAAATGTGATTTTCTTGCGATTTATCCATATTTCAGTAAAAAGAAGGAAGAAAAGAAGGATATTCAACAGATATAATTCAATGTTCGACGTGGCAAATAGCCAGGAAAGTAGTTGTTTTGTGTTGAATATTCAGAATGACATTATATGCATATCTTTATATGAAATGAAGGAGAATGCAAATTCTGTATTTCAGAAGATTTTGTTTTCAAATTCTTATCGTGTGTGTTCAATATTCGTCGTGGCATATAGCCAGGAAAGTAGTTGTTTTCTTTTGAATAAACCTAGAAAGAATTAATATTTTCATCACATGGAGAATGCGAATTCTCGATGTTTTTCTTCATATATATATCCATTTTTTTGTGTTCATAAATATATCTGAGAATATTCCTTTTCAATCAAATCAAATCAAATCATTTATTTTCCATAACTGACAATAACATACATTGTATAGGAATAGTCAAAGATACTAAGAAACTATGAAACTTACGAACTGAAAGAGAAAAAAAAATTAAAACTTACATACTAATGAGTGTATAAAACAAATAGGAATATTACGTACATGCACAAAAACTCGTTCACAGTATAAGAAACTTTGCCAACTAAAAATATTTTGATTTGTTTTTTGAATTCTATTCCCATTTCACAGTTTTTTATTGATTCAGGTAATTTGTTGAATAATCTTGGCCCAATAAAGTTTGGCGATGAACTGGTAATATTCAATCTGGCAAAGGGTATCCGCAAGTTATTTTTTTGTCTCATATTGAAATTGTGCGTATCATAATTTTTCGGTGTAACTTCTCTATTTCTATGGACAAATAAACATAAATATCTCAAAAATGAATAATCCAGTCAGAGTTAATATGTTCAGTTTTTTGAAAAGATCTCTCTTTTCTTTTTTCGTTTTCTTGTTAAGCACCTTACAATTCGTTTTTGTGCAATGAATATGTTCTTAGAATGTATGGAATTGCCCCAGGAGTTAATTCCACATCTCAAACGAGATTCCACCTGTGCATAGTAGAAGTTCATCAATTGTTCATGAGTCAAAATAGTCTTCAAATTGTATATCAAGTAATAGAATGAGTTAATTCACAGTGTGTTTTGAAATTCAAATTCTTGTCTAGTTCAATACCCAGAAATTTCACAGTATCGCTGGTTACAAGTTGTTGACTAGATAGTTCGATAATGAAATCCCCACTGCTGTGACGTTGAGCTGTCTGAAATCTGACGATAGATGTTTTGTCTGGATTGAATGATAATTTATTCGACGAAAACCATCTCATCAAAGACTCTAATACAAATTCACATCAGCATCAGCATATAATGTGAAATGAATCCTAGGAAATATTGTACCAATTTCATTAATGTAGAGAAGAAATAGTATAGGGCCTAAGATAGAACCTTGTGGGACACCTATACATTGACTTGTGAATTAGAAGATGATGCATTTTCTAATTTATTCTGATTTTTATATTTTATGCTCACATATTGCTCGCGATTTCTCAAGAAAGATGCTAACCTTCACCCAATCAAGGGGTTCAAACTTGAACGATGGAAACTTGTTATTTTTATAGACCTCAATCGCAAATTCGTGATTGGGTTTATTCAATTCAGAATTTCATTCCACGTCCTGTATGATGAATATCAATATATCATACATCCAAAAACTTCTTAGAGAATCGGATCGTATATTTCATGATCATTTGTCGAAATGACTTGAGCGTTTTTGTATTTATTGTTCAGAGAAAATAGTCTGATTCCAGAGAAAGTAGTCTAATTTCAGAGAAAAAAGTCTGAATTCAGATATAACATAAAGTACATATTTACAACAATGGCCATTGTACGCTTTCGTACTTTTGAGCGACATTGTAGAGAATCAAAAAATTAATCGCGCTTTCAACGAGACAGCAAACCTTGCTTTTGCCGCGCCCTTCAACGGCCCTTCTCGTCGTATCGGCGTCGCAAAGTTGATAAAGTTATTTCGGATATTAATTCCTATAATTCTGCGTCGTCGAAAGGGGCTTTTGCTGAAATTTTCAGCGACACGAGGCAAGAAGAAAGTTAGTTTCGGAAAGGGAATTGACAAATAAATCCATTTATAAATAGGAGCCGAAATTAAGAGGTGAATTCAGAAAAGTTTATGATTTCAACCTCCAATACATGTTCTCCGGAAATTAATAAATGTAACTGTGCTTGAGCTAGGTATATTCATTTACACCCGATGAAATACTAATTCGGTAGAAAATGCTTTATTGTCAGTATTGTCACTATAAATAGTTCATTGTTTTTTTACTATCAAATGTGACACGCGCAAATTTTGCGAGTCAAACAGAGTCTTTTTTGATCCGAATGAAACATGCTAATTTTTCTGCAATCGAACTAATTGAAACCTAATTCATAAAATATTTGTGAAAATATCACTATTTTGAGTCACTTGAGCATGACGGTGTCAAAGCAGCTATCACATCAGCTGTCATCCGACACTATTTTAGTTTCTATAGGGTTTAAAATTCAACTTTAGCTCCTAGACACTAATAGTGTTGCCTAGCAGCATACATAAATTTATAGTGACAGTAAGAGGAACGTCAACTTCAAGAGCTGATTTTGGAACAAAAATGGACAACTTTTGAGCCGATTGCAGAAAAAAATTATCAATATAATAATATACAGCATGTTGTTGGTTCGACAGTCCGGGCGCAAGAGAGTTTTCTACCATATTTTCTGCATCATTTCAATGTGCATGTGCGCCTATTCCACATATTGCCATTTTAAATAACATCAATGATTTGAAAAACACCAGAAACTGGTCTGAGTGCATTTTTTTTTAGAACAATCGAAGCATGGGGAATATCCAAGAAATTATCAATTTATTTCAATAGCTATTCTTTCCGAATTCAACGATATATCTTTGATAATTTGGGCAACTTTTGTGGATAGAATTTTTGAAAAAAAAGCATTGACGTGAATTCAAACTAACAATAAGGGTATTTGAAAGTTGAAGTAACTAAGGATGATTCCGCTCAGCGAATTATAAAAAAAGTCCATTCAAAAGTATGTACCCGAAAATGCTTCATTTCCAATGTACAAGGTCTTGATATTCTCAAAAAAGTAGGTTTTTTATTATTAGCTCGAAAACTTTGATACAATTTTCACGGTTTATTTGAACTGTGATCAGATATCTCTGAAACAATTATATATATTTCGGATTTTTCAGAGGCGTATTCAGTGAGCAAGTTTTTTTTTTTTTTTGCTTAGAAAAATATTACCTCGAAATTTTCCTGCGTTTTTCATGAATTATTCAGATGAACTCACTAAAAACACCAAATCATTGTTCCTCATAGCTCCTCTTCTTTTTCAATTTCACTAATAAAAATATACTGTTATTAATTTTTATATAATTGCTGAGCATTTCTATTTGTCCTCTATTCAAATCCTTCTAAAAACAAGCCAGTAATGAAGGTGAGAGACAAAAATTGTGATTTTATACTGGTTCCATCTGAATGATCAATAATAAACGAGAAAAACGAGTTATATTATTTTATTGAGAAAAATATCCTAGCACCATATAACTAGTAGACAGAACATTTTCGAACTGTTGTTTACAAAATTATACATGATAATATATGAACTTTTTTTATATTTTACTGAGATGAATCTGCACTAGACTACCCCTCAAGGTTTCCTTATTTCAACTCTGAAACACTCCATATTATATAGTGTCAAAATTATCGACTTGAACCTGAAAACAAAGAAATCAGTCTGTATCTGTATAGTGTATACAGAGTGAGTCGAAAATGAATACCGAGCTTTCTGGAAGTGAAGTCAATTTAAAAATATGTATAGTATAAGTATATATTTCCAAATTTGATAAGATTCAGATTATCAGAAAGTGTATCAGAAACATGTATTTCATCAGCACACATGCATGCAGGAAATTTCTATCTGGTTGCTTTTACCGTTTAGAAGTTATGTGGGAAAATTATTTCAATTCAATCAACTATTAGTTTATTTTTCAAACTATACTTATTTTTCATTGTACTATGACTTCCAGAAAGCTCGGTACACATTTTTGACTCACCTTGTATACTTTCAATCAATAATATTGTTTTTTGTTCAAAATCGTATGAATGCCGCAGGTTATTGTAACTTGTTGTTCATGCCAAATACAATTTGAAGACAATCGAACGAAAACCAATGCATTTTTATTTGACCAAACCCATTCGTTTATCTAATAGCAACATACTATGTATGTATGATATCTTCCAAAATGCAATTGGAGCAGCCAAGCAAAAATTATCATTTTTCATGCTCAATAATCACTCCGAGATTGAAGTAGTACGAGAAGTAGTAGTAAAACTAAAATAATTGTAATTGTGCATGGAGATGACTGGGAGTTTAATTACTTCTTCATCCTTAACTCCACTTTGAGATACTATGGATACTATATAGGTAGGTACTACAGATTGATAAAATATTTTTTGAAAAATTTCCAATTTTTACGGGTTTCACATGTACGTACGTCACTGATTGAAAGATTTTCGTAGCTCCGTTCAACATTCTGAGCATAAAATCTGCGAATTTAGATTAAATTTCAATCGTCATAACTACTTCCGATTGCTACTATACCCTACCAATTTCCATCCCTTTTCAATTCCCAAATGCTCGATTCATTGGAAATCAGACCATTTGAAATAATGATATGATTTGTTACAGCACCTCGGAGTAAAAAAACCATCATCCATAGAAGATGATAGATGGAACTGAGCGAAAATTTGAACATTTTCAAAATGTTTTTCAATACTTATTTCATATGAAGCACAATTTGGAGGTTTCATAACTATCAAGTGTATGTGCTACTATACTGAGAACCCCCCCAGCAAACATTGAACTACCGGGAGGAGTCCGGCCTAGTACAGGCAAGTCTGGGAAAGTGACGATGCCGGCGTATTGGTAATGGGCCAATGATTTCCATATGCTAAAAAACCATCAGTTGAAAATACGATGATGGCCTTGTGATGGTAAGGTGTCTGGAACCAGTTGAACACCGACGAGTTGAGGCCCTTTGTTGGCCAATATCCTGTTCACTACTTGTCCCCCTGGTGGATGTTCTGGGAACGTCTACATCAACAATCAGCTGATCATCTGGGTCATTATTATAAATGTGACCTTGTGATAGCGTCTGTTTCGTTTTTCTCTGGTTTGTTGTCGAATAATTGTGCTCCTCACTTTCCCTGGTCGTTATTTATTGGCAGGAGTATTATCAATTGATAATATAGAAGATGGATTCTTCAATTATGATAATATTGAGTAAGTATCAATCTACTTATTTATAGTATTCCGAACTCCATTATAAAATGCATGTGTTTGGTATCTTATAACCTCATATATCTAGTGATCATAATAATTGGGGTGGCTCTATCTCTCAAGGAGCATAACTATCATGTAAAATTCATTCGTTGCTATCAAAAGTAATGTTAGGCTATGTAAACCTGTCTATTATAGAAGTAAATAACAAACAGATTTCAACTACAGAAATGACTGTACCAAAAAAAATGAGAATTGAAAAGATCCATAGGTTGTCACATTATCAGACTATACAGGGTGGGTCACGGTCGATGGCACCTTAGACGTTTACGGAGAACGGGACATAAGATCATTCTGGAAATTTGGTTACTCAAGTAATTGCTCTTGATCTATCGATCTAAAATATTTTCAGCTCTGCGGCGTTGCCGCTTCTATCGAAAAGTAGCAACAACTTTGATATTTTAAATAGAACACCCTGTATTTTATTCCATCTTCAGATTCTCTCTGAAGAGCTGATTTCATCGATATATCACACTTGGGGTCTAGCGGAAATGATTACAGAGATATAGGGTGTGAAAAATCGACATTTTTCAACTTAAGGAATTTTTTTTGTCGAAACTATTCATTATTGGTCAAAACGGCTTACATGTCGCTATCTCAACTTTTGATTAACTATCTACTGATATTTAATTGGGACATATACCGGGTGATCAAGAATCTGAATTCTGCACCACCCTGTATTTGTTTCAATTAAATGTTAAATATTTTCAGCTCTGCGGCGTTGCCGCTTCTATCGAAAAGTAGCAACAACTTTGATACGTTAAATGGAACACCCTGTATTTTATCGCATTTTCAGATTCTCTCTGAAGAGCTGATTTCATCGATGTATCACACTTGGGGTCTAGCGGAAATGATTACAGAGATATAGGGTGTGAAAAATCGACATTTTTCAAGTTTAGGAATTTTTTTTGTCGAAACTATTCATTATTGGTCAAAACGGCTCACATGTCCCTATCCCAACTTTTGATCAACTATCTACTGACATTTAATTGAAACAAATACAGGGTGGTGCAGAATTCAGATTCTTGATCACCCGGTATATGTCCCAATTAAATATCAGTAGATAAATAATCAAAAGTTGAGATAGCGACATGTAAGCCGTTTTGACCAATAATGAATAGTTTCGACAAAAAAAATTCCTTAAGTTGAAAAATGTCGATTTTTCACACCCTATATCTCTGTAATCATTTCCGCTAGACCCCAAGTGTGATACATCGATGAAATCAGCTCTTCAGAGAGAATCTGAAGATGAAATAAAATACAGGGTGTTCTATTTAAAATATCAAAGTTGTTGCTACTTTTCGATAGAAGCGGCAACGCCGCAGAGCTGAAAATATTTTAGATCGATAGATCAAGAGCAATTACTTGAGTAACCAAATTTTCAGAATGATCTTATGTCCCGTTCTCCGTAAACTTCTAAGGTGCCATCTACTGTGACCCACCCAGTATATTGATCAAGTTATAAACTCATGCAACAGTATTTAGTTTCTCATACTCCTATGGAGGAAGAATTCTGGGTATCAAGAAAGGCCACTGATAACTGATGAAGAATTATATATTTCTGGAGTACCTTCCTCGCAACGAAGAGTCCATTTTAAAGGAATAATGCTATCCAAGTGAGATGTAGATGTAGATACTACCTGGTGAGCAGTCACTCTGAGAAGTTTCAACATGGAAGAAGAGATAGGTTAAGAAGAAGTTTTTTCTTGAAATCTGGTATGTGTCTGTTGATATGATATGACATGATATGAGTGATATGAGTGAGTTACATTATAAAATATATATATATATATTCAGATCCATTGAACCCCTAAAACCCCTACTCCTCCCCCTACCTCGATAGTATGTAACCAATGTCGATAATTGGCCATTACAGTCCCATCATTCATATATGCGCTGGGCTTGCTATGGGACACTCAATGTGTCGATTATGTTGTACTGGCCTTTTGCCGGGGAACTGAATATGATTACTGCCAGCTGCCGGCCGCAGTGTACATACAGAGTCCCGCATGTGGGACCATTTTATGTCCCTTATCGAAATGTTTGCTTGGCCATGCTTATACATAATATACCAGGCGACACAAAGTATCGGACCACCCACCCGCATGTAATTTCTGCAATCGTGAACGGATTTTTCTGGAATTTGGTGCAGAATATAGAAAACCATTTTGGATTTGATCACATTACAATCCAATATGGAGGACTTTCGGTTTTTCTGAAAATACCAGCAGCTTTGTTTTTTGAAAAGAAACACGCTGTATATTTTCATATTTTCAAGTTCAACAGGTCAAAACATGTGCAATCTTAATGTAAAATGTCATTTTGTCGTGTCGACTCTGCGAGTAAGACGACGAGACCTCATTCCACGCATCTTCATCGAATGTCCTGCAGTGGCTCACTAGAGAAGAAAATGACTAGGCTCTGCATATTTGGAGCCTGAGCAGCTAAGGAACATCCCCCTGAGCAGAATACTGACCTCCTGCGACGGTATAGAGCTGTTCAGGGAATGACCACGGACACATGAAATGAGGATCATCCTCACCTCATCCTTTGGATTGGACTAAAAGTGGGCTCTGGTGCTGGATTTTTTTTTGTCGAGGTGGTTTAAATCCTTCATGGACACTATATGTGTCCAATCCCCCATATGATAGTGTGGGACTCCCCTGACTTTAGCCAGGGTTTACCCACTAAAAACTCCACCCCGTTTGTAGGCTCGTCTGACCATGTCTCCGGCGACACTTAGGCCTATGGTGGCCCATTGTATCTTACCTAGTGCTGGACTAGTGAGAGCTCCAGCATTCTGATAAGTGCGAGCACTGAGGTTGATTTCTGGGCTCAGGCACTGAGCCAGCACGGGCTAGAGCGCTGGACCTGGGAGCACTGAAACAGGGCCCACATGGAAACCCTTGTGCAGAACTAACAGCGGTCTGGCACCAGGCCCTGGCTGCATGGGGCTCTCCTCCGGGCTTCTGCTGATGTAATTAGGCGGGGAGGGAAACATAGAGGAGCATCATTGATGAAAGGAAATCGCCGCTTTCCTTAAGATCAAAGTGTTGGAAGTGTGGGACGAGACAACAGGGAGCTCGCCTCCTGATTCTAAAATCCAAAATCCAAATACAGTTCATTTAAGGGAAGCGAGATCCTGTATGGTTTACAGTCAAATAGAGGTAGGTATATGTGCTAAACATAAAAATATCCAACCAGGCACAATCCACTGTTCAGCAATTTATTCAAAATAACGCCGTTAAATCCACATCGACGGAAAACGTATATATCGACACTGGGCCATCAATCTTCGGACCCTAGGCAATCTGAATTTGACGGCAATTGACCGAGCAACAAATTTCCCGACGCCATTCGCTCTCGCAGTCTCTTTTGCAAATGGACGCTTTACGTCAACCGCATTGCCGTCGAGCCAACGAGGAAGACATCCCTAACATCCGGCCCCTGTTTCTTCATTTTCCACACCATGCGAAATTTATCGCACAAAATAGTTGTTCCGCCATGCACAGGCCCCTGAGAAAGTATACGGTATAAAAAGGGATGAAACTCAGTCATTTCCACAGAACGTTGAATAATTTGAACGACAATGGTATACCAAGAAAAATCAAGTCATATAACTGCAAAATAAAACATTTTTATTTACAACCAAATATGTAATGTTGTCATTACTAACGTCATTGAGTGTAGGGAAGTGTCACATTACACACCTCTACTTCCAGCCCTCACTTTTTCCCGCCTTCACTTCCCGTCCTCACTTATAGATTTGAAATATGACAAGATTATAGTTGAAAGATGGAATTTAAAAGATAATCATTCAAATCCCAAAAGATGTCATTTCACAGCATAACAAGTATCATTTAAGTTCCACCCTTCTTTCATTTACCATCTTTGTCATACTCGTTTACCACAATAAGTCTTCTCACTCACTTATGAACACTTGTTCCATCAAAACCTCATATGTAAGGACATAATTATTAGCCCGCAGCAGCTCGTTAACCCTTCTTACAGGGTGATAATTTTTTTTTTTTTTGAAAAAGTGAAGTGGTGGAAAGGTCTTCTAGAAATGTTAGGGACATATTTGTACATACACCCCCCAAGTATAGCCTTTGTTGAGTAACTACAGGAAGTTGAACTGCATCGCAAAAAGCTGTATCGCAATAATTCTTCCACTCACTATTCACTATGGTGGCAAAAGCTCAGATATACATAGTTATATCGGTGATAGATTGTATTGCGTATACAGTGTGTCCAAGAGAAGGATGTCTTCGTATACTTATCTTGGGCACGGTGCATGTGTATGTATTTATTTGATTCGTATAATTTTATTTGCTTCATCAAAATTCAAAAGAATTCTAGCCAACAATTCAACAAAAGAAATAGAGGGTTTTCATTTTCGTTTCGTAATTCGTGAACCCTCATTTACTGACGCCACAATATTAATTTTTGGCAACTATGTCAACTAATAGTCCAAGGTAGTAACAAGAAAAATAAATACTCCAAATTGGAAGCATTTTTATCGTAGGCAAATTGAGATATTGTGTACTCGCACTTTTGATGCACTTCAATGCCCTGTAGTTTCAATAAGAAATTCTACTATGCTGGCGCTTATTCAATTCAGAAATCTTTTGAAGGTTATACAGTTTCATATAAATGCTGATAGATATTTCTTTAGGAGTAGACAACAAGCAAAACAACTATTATTCTGGCTTCTGCTACGTCGACCATCTTCCAGGAATTTACCGATATGTATAAAATGCTTCATATAAACGAACATTGGTTGCTAGTGCGTAAATGTCAAATTGTGTTCGAATATAAATAAAGAGGTACATCTAACCACCTACAGACTCTCATCAGGGTAGAACAGTCACAAGAAAGAGATTCGAATATCAACTGATACCTGACCCAAGGAGAACACAATCGAGTATTTATGTTTGATCTTTGGAAGAAGTCCATGGTAACTCAAAGTGGAGTGGTGTAGTTCATAGATGAAAACTCAAAGTCATCTCCACAACAAAGTTGTGTACATCATTTAGTGTGGTACGTATCCGTATGCTAAATGCCCTTTTAGTTATGTGAGTTGAAAATCTTCATATTTGCATCGTTCTTACCTGTGTTGGGAGACACTTTCAGCTTTCAGGTTTTATGAAATAACGATGGTCTGACGTTCATGGGCTCTTATACTATAATATTTTGTAAATATATGCAGTACTGTCTATGCATGCCGATCAATCTGTTCAATCAAACATTATCATTATTGAACCTGTACATCGGTGCTCATATCTCAACTCAGTTGATTAAACCCAATCAATTAGGTCTAATCTGCTAATCGGGTTAATAATATATCAAACAGGATAACTGTATTGATTAGGTGCCAATAATTGTAGTCGTATACGGGATGGTTCGAGTGATTGTACGGATCGCTCAGAGATATTATTCTGGTAAAGCATATTGTACAGGGTGCGCCTCTTAAAATGGAACCCCCCCTTAAAAATTTTTTTCAGATATATGAAAAAATGTTGAATGAAGAAGTTTTTTGAAACGACTCAAACTTTCGTTTCGTGACAATGTTTATTAAACAGGGTCATTAGTTTTTCCGGAAAAGACATGAACTTTGATTTTTTTCAACTGAACACCCTATTTTTTTTCCGACATGTCGATAGAGAGAGTTATTGATGATCAGAGTTTACCAAAGTAGGTACCGCTTTATATCATAATAATGTAAGTTGAACATAGTGGGCTTTGAAATAATGTTTATACAGGGTAATTCATTTTGAGGCACAAACGAAAATGGGAGATAGATCTCATCATTTTAGTCAAAAAAGTTTATATAAACCTTAGTCGGATCTCGTTCAGTAGCGGAGCTACAGGGGGTCAAAGTTTAACGATTTTTTTCTATCAATTGAAATATCTTGCTTGCTTCTTGAGATATAATTTTGAAATTTGGACCCCGCACTTTTTCTATATAAAAATGGCGTTCTGTCGAATTCTCTGAATTTCTGGTATATTATAGAACTTAATGATCAAATATGATGCCGAGTCCCAATCCGATCCTATGACCAGTTTTTGAGATGCAAGTATTGATACCCCAATGAGATGAAGAATTTTCAGCTTCTTGCTATGACTAGTTTTTCATATATTGAATATAATAAAAGTGATTACCCACTTAGATTAAATACCTACTGCTTCGAAACGACAATATTACTGTTACTAAGATATTTCCATTGGAGACTTGAAAGAATAACAAAATATACAGTATATAGGGTGTCCGATAAACCTGCTGAAAATTTTGTACCGTAATAAGGAAACAACCTGTATGTCGGAAGAAGTTTCGATGAATACGAATATTGGAATTTCTATATTGATTCGTCCCTTCTAATACTTTTTCCCTTGTATAATAAATAACGATTTTAGATCTGAAACATCGATACTTTTTCATTCATTATTCACGATTCGAGTGTGTATACACCTACTAGTTTACTTTTTATTGATACACTTCCAGTGGTGTTGATGAAAATCCAAATTTCAATATGTTCTGTGCGACTATTCAGACGCATAACTTATTTATTAAATTTTCGCCTTTGAATTTTCCCTCGGATAATTCTGATATCATATAAGGTGGAAATTCCCGGCAAAGTCGGCTAGGATTCACAAGATTTGAATACAGTGAAAATGGGTAAGAAACTTCGTGCATACAAGAACCCAGCAAGCAGATAGAAGGAGGAATGAGCAAGGAGCATGATGTATAATACGTAGAATATTTATTTTCCAGAATATCGAACATTGCTATGGGGTCAAAGAAATATTGTGTATAGTGCGATTATTAAACATAAGTTACAAGAAGCTCCTTACTAATCTGTTGCATCCAATGAATTGAAGAATTATATTTTGACATATCTCATGTCTCTCAATAGTCAATGTCAGTTGTCAATATTACATTATCATTGTTCCAAGTTGAAAAAAGGGAAATTATTCTACTATACAAGGTATTCGGTAAACCATGGATCTTCATAAACTATCAGAAAACCACAATTGGACCTCAGTAAAACCTTACGGTTTTCGAGATATTGAATCACTTGAATTTATGAAAATAATTGAATTCATATTTATTATTACTAAATGGAAGTTGTAACAATGTAACTTATGGTCTACAAAATTATTGAATTATATCTGTTGAACAGCCAAAAAGAGTGCATGAAAAATGAAAGTAATCTGAAATTGAGAATTGACATTATCTCTCAAATCGGATGAAATAAAAATATAACTTACCAATATGTTCAGTATTGAAATAAAAATTGAAATGTATATGAGAAGTATACTTGTATAAACTCTGATCTTGATGAGCTTGGAACTTCCAAAAAATCATTCGTATCAGTGATATGGGAATTATTTCTCTCACAAACAGGTTATATGATTTCATTCGAATAAACTCATTTCGGATATCAAATCCTCATCAGTAATGAAGACCAGTTATTCTTTCAGCCATTCTTCATGATATACACAATTTTCATCATTTGTTTTTGGATGTATGATAAATTGATATTCAGAATTTCTTTACACGTTTTGTATGATGAATATCAATTTATCATACATCCAAAAACATATACATGATTTATTGAGAGAAGTCCTTCATTTTGCGAATCTCTATAACCTTCCGGAACAAATGAACAAAAATCCGAATCATATATGTATAACTTCGAAACATATTCTCCTGATTGCTGATCGTTGATGACAAAAAAATGAAAAACAAATAGTGTTCTATTAGCTGGCCTAAGAGCAGAGGCATTAATAGTAATTCCACGAATTTTGATGAGAATATATAAAAAACACAAGTATACATAATTCATTGAGGAAAGTCCCTTCATTTTGCGAATCTCTATAACCTTCTGAAACGAATGAACAAAAATCCGAATCACTATGTATATCTCGAAACATATTCTCCTGATTGCTTATCGTGGATGACAAAAAAATAAGAAAAATAGTGTTCTATTAGCTGGCCTAAGAGCAGAGGCATTAATAGTAATTCTACGAATTTTTATGAGAATATATAAAAAACACAATAAGTATACATAATTTATTGAGGAAAGTCCCTTCATTTTGCGAATCTCTATAACCTTCTGAAACGAATGAACAGAAATCCGAATCACTATGTATATCTCGAAACATATTCTCCTGGTTGCTGATCGTTGATGTCAAAAAAATTAGAAAAATAGTGTTCTATTAGCTGGCCTAAGAGCAGAGGCATTAATAGTAATTCTACGAATTTTTATGAGAATATATAAAAAACACAAGTATACATAATTTATTGAGGAAAGTCCCTTCATTTTGCGAATCTCTATAACCTTCTGAAACGAATGAACAAAAATCCGAATCACTATGTATATCTCGAAACATATTCTCCTGATTGCTGATCGTTGATGACAAAAAAATAAGAAAAATAGTGTTCTATTAGCTGGCCTAAGAGCAGAGGCATTAATAGTAATTCTACGAATTTTTAAGAGAATATATAAAAAACACAAGTATACATAATTTATTGAGGAAAGCACCTTTCATTTTGCGAATCTCTATAACCTTCTGAAACGAATGAACAAAAATCCGAATCACTATGTATAACTTCGAAACATATTCTCCTGATTGCTGATCGTTGATGACAAAAAAATAAGAAAAATAGTGTTCTATCAGCTGGCCTAAGAGCAGCGGCATTAATAGTAATTCTACGAATTTTTATGAGACTATATAAAAAACACAAGTATACATAATTTATTGAGGAAAGTCCCTTCATTTTGCGAATCTCTATAACCTTCTGAAACGAATGAACAAAAATCCAAATCACTACGTATATCTCGAAACATATTCTCCTGATTGCTGATCGTTGATGACAAAAAAATTAGAAAAATAGTGTTCTATTAGCTGGCCTAAGAGCAGAGGCATTAGGCATTGATAGTAATTGTAGGAATTTTGATGAGAATATATAAAAAACAAGTATACATAATTTATTGAGGAAAGTCCCTTCATTTTGCGAATCTCTATAACCTTCTGAAACGAATGAACAAAAATCCGGACCACTTTGTAAAACTTCGAAACATATTCTCCTGATTGCTGATCGTTGATCACAAAAAAAAGTTCTAATAGCTAGCCTAAGCGCAGAGGCGTTAATAGCGGTGTTCTTCAGATATGATAGCAGAAACGTCGTTCGACGTCTCGTTCCGGCGGTCTATCTGATGCCTGCTGCCTGCTGTGTTTCGACCTGCAAAATCGATAGCGCCATGCCAGTCCGCTAGAGGGTGCGTTGTGCTGCGCCAGAGGCGGACTGGCCCCATGAATCAGGCCAGGCGATGCTGAGAGTTACCAGGCCTCCTTTGCTCCTATACGCCTTATACAGGGTGGAGACTTCAACTGGCATGAATTCGCTACTAGGGGAGTGAATGATTTTTCAGAAAATTAGCGAGACACGTCAATGTTTAAATGTATTTACCTATATTTGGCGAGCTATATGGAGAATAAAACCCTTTAGGGGTAGCTGGAATCAACCCCAACATGTTTTTTTCAAATGAAACCTTATGGCTTGCGACCCCTCATTGGAACGCTGGTTGAAAGAGGAATCCAGCGTATACTGATCATATTTCAGTTTGCAGTACGTTTCGAGGTCATAAAATCAAAGTATAATTTCGGAGTTTGATATATTTTCAACGTATTTTCATCAAAATTTCAACTTTTAGTGCATTTAGGGCATTTCCACCAGTTTGCAATAACACTTCGCTTCGAGCTGTGAATACGACAAAAAACTCAATTTCTTTTTGCGGCTCTATAAAAACACTGGAATATAATAACAGATAGCAGTTGAGGCAAAAAATTGACATTGTTTATTGTTTAACACACATTTTCAACGATTGATTCATAAAAAAATTGAATTTTGAATAACATTTCAATCACTTGCAACCTTCAAACGTATGAAATACTAAAATTTTACTAGTACGCTGGATTCCTCTTTCCACCAGCTTTCAAATGAGGGGTCACAAGCCATAGGGTAACATTTGAAAAATTCATGTTGTGGGTGGTGCCAGCTACCCCTGGAAGGATATTTTCTCGATATTGCTTGCAGAAGGTTTGTAAATATATTAAATCGTTGACGTATGTCAGGAATTTTCATAAAAAATATCCACCTCCACGCTAACGAATTTATTCCAGTTAAAGTCCCCACACTGTACACCATATATGATTATTTTTCGATGTTGTATCACTTTTTACGCTCTCGGGTCCACCCTGTATATTTCTATCCAGTTCGATCCAGATTTCTCATAGCTCAGCAAAATCTTGTTTTGTTACTGTTTTGGTTCCAATTTCTAAAACGCTGCGGCTATTAGAGACACGTCGATGTACCTGTAATTCATTTCTTGAAGACACGTACATGACGTCACTACCCAGCGAATGATGTATTCGGTCTATTCAATCAACTAAATATGAAATTTTTTTCGATATGGAACAAAATTCGGGACGTTATTTCAGCCCACGATAGAAAAGAGGCAATTTTTCTTCTTTTGGCGTATGCACATAAAATTATCGAATATGAGGAAGAAACATAACCTTTCTGCATAACCATAAAATAGGAGACTACTTTTCTTAAACATTCTAACCTGAGTCGGCCTAAATGAACATTCTTCCTAAGAAGTATATTTTTCGCAAAATTACTTGAGAAAACAGTCTGAAAATAATTTGAAAAAAATGACGTGATGTACGTGCACGTAATACATATTTTGAGTGCACATCAGCGTGCCTATCAGAGGCTGCTCGTCAGAGGAGGAAACGGAGGCTGAACCTCCGCAAGAATTTTCATACATCGAATAGTTCGATATACTTGTTTGAAATATTACACCGGAATAGCGTGCTTACGTTCGTTTCATCATTATTATTCAATAATATCTAGTAGAATTTGAGAACTTGGCACCAATGCTTTCATTTGAAAGTATTCAGAGTGAAAAACACATTTGCGACTTGAAAACATCCAACGGAGAACAGCCTCAGACCAATGAAATTCGAGAGGGAGCACGTGTGACTGAGATATTTATACACAGTAAAAAAATAGAGTGAAATTTAACATTATACCTGTTCCCAGGAGGACCACTAAGCCTTAGAGTAAATGATTTAACTCTATAGTTTAGTATATTATAGTGTGATTTTTTTCAATTCAATTAGTGTAAATTTTCAATGCAAGCATATTCAAACTTACTCTATTCATTTCTTTAAATATATTTAATAAACATAACAAAAGAGTTAAAATAAACAATCTCGAAAGTGAACATTCCACTCTAGACCCAAGCTAGTGTCATCAATGTCATCACTTTAGAGTGAAATTCAATAACCGAATATTACATAGTCACAAAAGTTGAGAGTTGGAAGGGAATAGTAGGAAGTAGAATACATACTATAAACAGTGTCGATTCCACCGGAAATTGACTAAATTATTCACTCTACCTGGATGTCAAATTGCTCCTCCATTGTTAAAATTGACACTATACTATGTGTTTAGGTGCTAATGAGGAGTCACCATTTATCCATCATTTTAGATTGGTATAGAACACTAGTTGTTGAGATTTCATTCAAATTTCACATGCCACAGTATTTATAGGCCTCTGGCAGACGTTCAGCGGCGAGATCTCGGCAGTCTCGGCAGCGCCACCTTCATATAGTCGCGCAAATTGACGGATGAGAAGAAGTTTGACGTTTCAATATTTCATTCGTTCGATATTTGCAAAATGATTCGACTCCCACTAGACTAATTAGTTAAACCTATATGTTTCATAAATCGTTCGAAATTTTGTTTGTTTTGTCTGAGGTTTTGTAGTAAGTATAAGTGATTGTTGTTATTTCGTTCGATGGCCATTAAAATATGACGATATCAGCGCCTCTTCCGGATTTTCTTTAAACAAGAACCTTATAAGTGTCGTCAGTTCTTTTCGTAGAATTTTACATTCACACTTCCCATTCAGCCTCCCCTATTGAAACGAACACAAGCCGCCACTGATGCCTATAGTCACTGGGTTTCTAAAATGAGTGATCACAGAAATGAAATGACTACGCCACTGCATTATACGTAGAAAGTTATATAAGGCCCCGTTCACATCCTACCGATAAGTTGAAGAGTAACCAAGATACTGGGTTGTCCAAAAAGTGAGAATTTTCAACTTCGCCCTGTATATCTCAAAAACATGAAGGACTATGAAAATTCCTCGGAAAATTTTGTTTGCGGCATTATTCGTTTAAAAAAAAGCTCGAAAAAAAGTGAGAAGGTAATGTGTAATTCGCAACACTCTGTCTCCATAGATAACTGAGATATCGAGCAGAAGCATCAAATGCTGGACATACTGTACCGTACAGAACACAGAGTATAATGTCACAGATTAACAAGTGATAATGTGGTGCTACTGGCGTCCTAGGTCCTAAAAGACCATGAGCCTTTTTCGCTCCTAATTTTAGTCTTCTTCCTTGTTTTGCTATTATTGTCTTCATTTATTATTTGAACCATCCCCCTTCAATAACTCTTTTCATAAAAGAGCTATAACAACAAATTTGGATAAAACAGTTATTGGATTTAAATTATACAGGGTGTGAAGATATTTCAAATTACCACCTACGCCACATGTTTTTGACCCAACAACAAGGAATCAGAACTTGAATTAGTACGCCACTGGTCACTCCCTATAAACTAATATTCTTAATCAAAAACTGTCTGATGGCCTTCAAACAAGATTAGCATTCTGATGAGAAAATGCTATATTCGTAATAAATTCTCATCGATAATATATCTATAGCCTGAACCGACGAACGAAAATTGACTCTCTATTCGATTACCTATATACGAAGTAAGAAAATTAGAAATTCACCTTGAAAAACTAATCATTCTATCAATTTCTATCCATGAACTCAGTTGAGGATCAGCATATTTTTAATAAGTATGATATTTTTTATGATTTAGTTTCCCCATGTTTCCCGAATTCATTTCATGAATATATAGTTTTTGTTAAGAAAATAACGGAAAATTACGTTTCCGATTATTTGCTGTCGATCGACTATACGAAATTCAGCATTTTCACAAGGATATATAAGTTAGATTGATTCTAAAAATGTTGAAAAAAGTTTGGTTAGATAGTTATTTGTTTATTCAGAGCACAAAGTGATACATTCCGACAATTACAATTTGTGCACGATCTCAAAAAGAGCAGGAAAAATGAGAAATGCATCTACAAAGCACAGATACGGCTAGTTCTAGAATACTGTTCTCATGTTTGGGGTTCACCTGGTGGGTGATGCCACAGTCATCAGGCACCCTTTTGACCTCATCCGAGGGGCATTTCGCTGAGTTAAATTGTGTACACCAATTCCTCAATGCCAAAATAATGTCTCATAATTCAATATATTGACTAGTAATACATGATAGTTCCTCGTAATGCATCACAATTCCTCATAATTCTTGTAATTCCTCATAATTCCTCGTAATTCCTTTCAATTCCTCGGCAATTCCTCGCAATTTCTCGAAATTCCTCATATTTCTTGTGATACTTGTTGATATTCAAACAATAGAGATATTATGTTTTTATAATTGACAAAAAATATCCGATACCTACCTATCTCCTCTCCTTATCTTTCCTAAATACGCCAGATGTTCTTCGAAGCTCATAGAGATTCCTTTTCCTGCGCTCCAAGAGATAAAAAAAAAAGTTGTTCATATCCTAATCTGAGCTTAGAATACAATGTATTGTATAAGGTGTTGTATTCTAAAATAAGATACATGTAATCCAGCATTTAGTATATAATGTGTATCTTGGTGGGTATATACCGATTACCATCAGGTGATTTTCCAAGGTTTAATATGCTCAATGAGTGTGACAGAGAAAGATGATGGTATAAAATACAGGGTGTCCAATTCAAAAATCTAAAGTTATTGGGGAAATTTCCGGTGAAACCGGAAGTATGCCAAGTCGCCAAAGCAAGATGATATGTTATAGAATGTCAATGGAACTGTCATTCACAACCCCTGAATTTCGTTTCACTACCTTCAATAATAAAAAAGTTATATTAGTGAGCGAGGGGGTGAGACACCACACAGTGATTTAGAGAGTCGTTCTTTGATAACTCAAAAACCATGTTCGAGAAATACATTATTTTTTGATGTTCTGAAATTTCAACGCTACTGTTCGTTCGATAGCATAATATCATTAAATTCCGTTATTATCACAAAATTGTCTTTCAAACAATTTTTTTCTATAGGTACAGGTGATAAAAACGATACAAGGTGTGTAATTTATTTTGAATTTACCCTGTAACTAATGAAATTTCCACTTTGCTGACATAATCTGGATATTTTCCTAGGCTATATTCTTTTCCTCTGAAAACCCGATGACGTGGAATAAGAAGAGGAGATATTAATCAAGAAAAGTGCATTTTCAGAATTCCTCCCTTTCTCGTGATGGACATCCATATAGATATGGATCCGTTTTTACGGAAGATATAAAAAGAAAAAGTTCGGGGGAATCGCAATTACAGCACTGCCATTCGGAGCATTCCGCCAAGAAAAGGTTTTCCAGGTTCGACGAATTCGTATGCCTAAAGCAGATGCTTCAAAATTAGAAGACTATACAGGGTATGTCATGACGAGCTTACACTATCTTTATATCGGGAATCAGCCAATCAGAATACGCTCTCTTCATCCAAAATATTTTCGACAATGCAGTGTTGCCGCTTCTACTAGAAAAATGTAGCAACATTGATATTTCGAATGGAATCCCCTATATTTCATCGCATCTTTAGTTTCTCCCTGAAGAGCTGATTCCATCGATGTATCACACTTGGGGTCTATCAAGAATGATTACAGAGATATAGGGTGTTCAAAATCGAGAGTTTTCAACTTTCGATTTTATTGTGTCGAAACTATTCATTATCGATTAAAACGGCTCACATGTCCCTATTTAAACTTTTTATCATTTATTTACTGATATTTAATCACAGATACAGGGTGGATCAAGATTCAGATTCTGATCTGATTTGTTTGAGTCGTATCTCCAAAACCATACCCCGAATAAAAATTGAGTGCGCCACTGGATTCGGCGAAAAATTCTCTATGGGATATGATTTCGATTTGTAGATGGGAGGGTATACAAAAAGTATGAATTTTCTAAATCGCACTGTATCTCGTAAACGGAAATAGTTATATATACCGGGTGTCCCAGTATACCTGTTCCAATAGATTATCTCAAATCTACTACAATTCTAATAATTCGAAATTATTATTAAAGTCAATAATAATATCAAGATCACACTAATATCGTAGCCTACTGCAATTCGTTCAATTTGACATTTCAATTGTCATTTCCTCCATCAAATCAAATTTAAAATACGAAGTGTGATAATTCGTTGGAACGGTAACTTTGAGTAGAAATCAAAAATTTCAAAAAATATACAGGGTGCTATTCGAAATAAAAAATTAGAGAAACCGGAAGTGACTTTCAATTTTTGTTTTTCTCAGTTGAAGCTTCCTTGAACGATTTGGAGATCATGAAATTTTCGAATTTTTATTTTTCGAAATGGCTGAGATAATTCATTGCAACAGGTATACTGGGACACCCGGTATATGTATATAAATTCTAAATTATCTAAATTCAAGGCAAATACTCAGGATATCGTATAATTGTTATATATTTTTGGGAAGCGAAGAGCATCAATAATTCAAATATGGATATTGAAAGATAGCTGAAATACAGGGGGGTCCCAAAGTGCAACATTTTCAATTTCGCCCTGCATCTCAAAAACGAAGCGGGCTTTGTAGATTTTGTTCGCGGAATCGTAAGTTTCACAAAAAAGGTAGCCAACGTTCGCGATAACCGCAAATCTCTATCTTCAAGAATAAGTTAGAGGGACATAGAAAATGAGACAGCCTATACACACTCAGACTTATCCGAGAACTTACCGACAACAGGTTGTTTTTGTGAAATCGCAGTAGTTATCATTCCATTTCCTGCAACAAAAAATACCTGTAAGTATTCGTGCCATGTCACTAAGTAGTTATTTCCACTCCTCAATTGATGCAAAATCTTTAATTTATGCAAAAAATGCGGGTTCTGATGAATCACTTCGCAAAAAATGTTGAATGAAAGGTCACAAACAGAGGGTTATAGTAGGATCTTATCTATCGAATGATATTGATGTGTCATCAGGTGTTCCGTAAGGTTCACATTGTGCAACATTATTATTCAGTTTATTTGTCAATGATCTAAGTAGTTGCTTCACTCACAGTAAATATCTATGGTTCACCGATGATTCGAAAATGTATGGACATTCTTCAAAATCGTCATTACAGTTACTCGGGAAGATGAATATGCCATTGGTAGTCTCTCATCTAGATTATGCTTCTATAATCTGGTCACATTTGTATTGAATCCACAATTCACAACAAACTATGCGGATGCTGTGTATGGCCCTTGCCTGCTGAAATCAGACCGGACCCTATTCTCAAATGGTGAGATATTTTGTGGCATGCGAGATTTGTACATTGTCGAACAAAAAACGTGAGAGCTCATTCTCGAATGACGCATTCGAAAATTTTCGATAGACAAATTGTAGAGTGGTCTTAAGCAGTC
The DNA here is from genome assembly GCA_918026855.4 of Phaedon cochleariae. Classification (NCBI taxonomy): domain Eukaryota; kingdom Metazoa; phylum Arthropoda; class Insecta; order Coleoptera; family Chrysomelidae; genus Phaedon; species Phaedon cochleariae. Next base: position 14,091,913 of record OU896709.1, on the reverse strand, counting down.
GACATTTTGATGTCGAATGCGAGATTGAATATTTGACTGATTTCTTCACTTGTTTTTTTGAGAAAGGCAGCTTCATTAATAGAAATTGAATATTTGGAAAATCAAGAAAATCATCAACGGCCACGAGAGAACGAATATAGGAATGCGTTTAGATTTTTATCGGACATAAAATATATAAGAACATTAATTAGGTAAGGAATAAGTGAGAGTCCATTGCACTTCTATAGTGCTGAGTGCTAGAACCATTTGTGATACAGGGACATGGGTCTTCTGCATGTATTTTGCCAGATAAAAGTGGCTCATTCTATTTTTCTCTCATCTCCATAATAACAACAAAGAAACCACACCACATTGGCACAGAACACATTCGAGAATCGTTAATCCGATGTTGCCAGTAATGCCAGTTCATGCTATTCGACAAAATTTGTCTCATACGAGTTTAAAGTCGAAAGCAGTCGAGAATAAAACACTTAAACGTTGTGCGACAATTTCTATCGACATAAATGTCGCATACGACATATTTCGTTCGACATTCGAGAATAGGCCCCCAAGACTCCAAAATACCTGTGTGCATTTGATATGCGGCCTCTGGAAAAATGACCACGTGACTCATTCGTTGGTAGCTTTACGATGGCTCTAGTTCAAACATTTTTGCAAATCAAATGCCCTCCTTATCTTCATAATAAAATCACTTTTCGTACGGACGTTCATAATATTTATGTTCGGCATAAAACAATGCTCACACCTCATATTCATAGAACTAGTCTCTTTCGTGGATCTTTTAACGATTTCGTTGCTTGGCTAATGAATAGGATTCCCTGTGCTTATAGAAAATTGAACTCAACAAGCTTCAAGAAAAAGTTAAAGCAAGACCAAACGAACAAATATCTGTCTAGTTATTTGATAAATGTTTTCTTTGTATTAGCTGTTTCATTGGGCGAGATGACGAAATGACTAAATCTATTTTGCCATATTATTTTTTGTTAGTTTTAGTCATTTTGTTGAATTTGATATTTTTGTATTTATTGTATATATTCCCTTCATTCTGTTCTGTTTGAAATGACTAGCATTCAAATTACTGATTCGTATTCAGAATAGATTAAGCTACATGGTTGAGTGGAAGAACAAAATCTGATTTCAAACAGAATTTCGAACTCTGCCTTTTGACAAACCTTCAAAAGATTTATATTCATCATATGTTCATTTGTATCATGGTTATGTCAATAAAAGCGACATTATTATTATTATTATTATTACTATACTTTAGAACGAACACAAAATAGGTTTCTGAGATTCTGTGCTTTCGAAATTGACATTCAAATGACAATTTCTGAAATACAATTGACGCTTTCTTAAATTAAATTGACTATTCTAAAATACAATTGACTATATTCTGAAATACAATTGATGCGTCCTGAAATACAAGTGACTATTCTGAAATACAATTTATGCTTTCTGGAATTAAATTGACGCTTTCTGAAATTGAATTGACGCTTTCTGAAATACATCTGGAAAAGGTGTAGACCTGGATTTTACTGGTGAAAAATTCGCGGTCGCTTGTGCCGCTTGTTCTAGGATATAATCGGGAATTTCGGGATCTTCTTCTGAGTTCATTTTGTCAGCATAAATTAGATTGTCAGAGAATGAACAATGCTGACAATACAGTGTTTGGCATGTATGATTCGTTTCCATGGTTTTTCTCAAAGTGCGCTGTGCTGTTTCTATGCGTTAGCCCAAAAAAGCTCATGTTACAAAATTACCAAATATTAATAATATAGATGAAGATAAGGTGATTTCAAAGAAGTATAATAAAAAACACAATTATCATTATAAATGATTATAGGCTGGCTTGAAATCGTCAAACAGAAATTACAAATCAATATTGTCAACAACAACAGTACCTAGGCTCACTTCGCAACAGTCAGTGAAAAAATGCCAGGTTTGATCCATGCTTATGGGCAACTTGGGGTGAATTATGCCTGTAAAATGTGCAAGCTCAAAAACATTGAGATGAAGCGATTTATGAAGTGCATAACGAAGTTTGTAATTGATGCCAATGATGTTATATTATGTTTCCTGATCAATTCACTTTTATTTTCATTATGTGGTAAACTTCATGTCGATTAACATTCGTGTTGATTGAAAAACATTAATTTACGAATCATTCCAACAAGGAATTGAATTAAAAATAACAACCAGTTCTTTCACCCACCAGTGCAGAATGTCGCTGTTATGTAATCGTAATTTATAATGGATGGAGAAATTTGAAGCGTGGTTCCTCGCGTGGTACCTATTCATTAATGAAATTGGGGTCAAGGCTACATATCCCGAATATCGTTACAGTTATTTTTCACTTTTCTTGATGAATTCTAATTACCTATTACTTTCGTAAAAATTCATTGTATATTGCCAACAATAATGAAGTGCATGTGGACCTCGATGTTGACATATTTCAATTCATATAAGTCATCAATAAGGTTCCTATAGCGCAGTGGACAAGGTGTAAAGATTGTAAAAATTCAACCACAAGAGAGGTAGGTTCGATTCCCCAGCAGGGAAAGCTCCTTCCTAATTTTCTTCTTTCTTCTATAATATACCCACCAGAAATGGTTCATTTCAATGTGCACAGAACGCTTTGTTGTGTCCATGAAAAGGCTATAAAAAAACAGGGAGAAAGTATTTTTTTCTACGACTGCTATGAAAAGTAGCGTAATTCTCATGGCTTACTCAATTTCAAAACCACGAATTGCTCATACCTGTGAGAAATATTATTTCTCACAGCACTTTGCCAACACCACGCATAGTAGGTACCTTTTATATGGAGAATCAACTAAAATCGACAAAAACTTAGTTGGCCGCTGTTGTCACGAACAACTGTCAACAGAATTTATTTCAATTTTTGAGGTAGTTATCAATCGTGTTTCGATAAAAAATCGCAATTTCATTGAATATTAGTAAGACATAATATACATATTTGTACCAGTGATAGGTAAATAATATGGAAACTTATGAAAGCAGTGACGATTTTGACAATACTCCACCAGAAATATTGGAACAAGCGGCAAAAGTAACATTAGATTTGTTGCCGGAAATTTCCCGAAAGAAGTATGAATTGGCATATGGGAAATTCATGGAATGGAGAAGAAATACGAAAATAAAATCGTTTTCGGAAAGTGTACTTTTGGTATACTTCGAAGAAATGTCGAAAACTTTGAAGGCGTCAACACTTTGGTCACAATATTCGATGTTGAAAAGTACCATCAGTATTGAACATAACATTGATATATCCACGTATCAAAAATTACGTGCATTTTTGAAAAGAAAGTCTGACAATTACTTCCCAAAGAAATCAAACATATTAACAGCCGACCAATTGCAGAGATTTTTAAAAGAAGCTCCAAACAAGGAATATCTACTAATAAAGGTGAGTTTATTATTTAAATTGAACTATTTTTCGAATTTCTTCCGCTTTTTTCCTCGAATTAACATCTTTTTATAGTTAGTGGGTGTATTCAGTAGGTAAAAATAATTAGATAATCTTCAAAAAGTCAATTTCATATTGTGGAAGATGAGTATATGCCTATGAATAAATATTTAAATAACTACTCCGTGGTGTAGTGGTAGTGCTTCCGCTTAGGATACTAGCGGCCCGGGGTTCAATACCCGGCCAGGGATGATATATTTTTTTAATTATATAAATGATTTTACATCCTGATATTTTTATTTGTAGGTTGCAGTGGCTATTGGCGTAGCAGGGGCATGTCGTAGAGATGAACTGTGGAAATTAAAAGTCGATGATTTAGGGGATCTAAATTCGGCTTTGTTGGTGAAATTAGATAACACCAAAACAAAGAAGCCAAGAACTTTCACTGTAACGGGGGAATTTTATAATATATATAAAAAATATGCCGCTCTTCGACCGAATGATTTGGCAGAAAAACGTTTCTTCTTGAATTACCAGAACGGAAAATGTACTAGACAAGTAGTCGGCATCAACAAATTTGGTAGTATGGCAAAGAGAATTGCAATTTTTTTAAAATTGGAAAATCCCCATTTATATACAGGACACTGCTTCAGACGTTCTTCGGCAACAATTTTAGTAAATGCAGGAGGTGACATATTAACCTTAAAGCGCCATGGAGGATGGCAATCCAGTACCGTGGCAGAAGGATACGTCGGAGACTCTATTAAAAATAAAATGGAAGTTGCAAATAAAATCGTCGACTCTATTGAAAAACCAGTAGAACTATTCACTGAAATGGAGACAGAAAATGCACCACTGTACATAAATAATCAACCTTCAACTTCTACTTCTACAATTAATATAACAGAAAATTTACTCAAAAACAATGACTTTCCTGGTTTGACCATACAAAATTGTAAGAATTTCACAATTAACTATAATTTCAAATGAATAATTCAACTGTTAAGAGGTAGGAAACTTGTTATTATGTTATGTTATTTTAGTTCTGCTATAACCCATAAAAAATAAAAATTGAGTTACATTGTTCTTTGAATATGTGCAGTCGTAGAAAAAGTATAGTGTGCAACATGTGGGGAAAAGTACTTTCCTCACTCGTGTGTTTGCGGCACTCGCCTTTCAGGCTCGTGCCACAAACTTCCACACTCGTGAGAAAAGTTGAACTTTTCCCACTTGTTGCACAATATACTATTTCGATATCCCAAGGGTATCATTATTGGCTGCTCTATGAAATCAGGACTTCGCAGTCTTGCAGTGAAGGATCAATGTCTCCACATCTCGACTTTCAACAGCTCTGATGAGAGGTTTTTGAGTTTGTGTTTGTGTTTTTGTTTCACAGAACTAATAGTCGAAATATATAGCTAGTGATGAAGAAGAAATTTATATACACCTTGGTAGTAAAGAATATTATTGAGTACACGGAAAAAAAGGAATTGTTAAATTGTGAGCAAAATATAATTGAATGAAGCAAATAAAAGTGTCATTTATGCACGACCAAATATAATCTTGAAATGAGTAAATCTATATCTTATTTCAGAGCGAATTTGAGGTTTGAATTAAGTGAATATGTCTTGCAGGGACTCTTGATCTTATTCTTATTCAATTAAGCACATCCATGAATTGTTCATGAAGAAATATTGAATTGGCTCAAAAAATCATTTTGTTTGATTCAAGATAACAAGATATTGATACGATCAAATATTTTGTTGATTCAATGAAATATTTGGTTGATTCAATGAAATATTTGGTTGATTCGATGCAATATTTCGTTGATTCATTGAAATATTTCTTTGATTCAAGAGAAACTGTATTCCCATTGTCATTTTTTTTTCAAATGAAGCATCCCTTATGTTTTTGACCATGTGATGTAGAATTTGGATATTACTAAAATTTTCTATAACAATTGTCGATTTCTTATATCATTTTCGATTACCCTGAGATGCCATATGAGCTCAATTTCCAATTATTATTAATCGAATTAGTAATCATCGATATTTTTTCTATGCGACTTGCGGTCACTATGTAAATAAAATCGAGAGTAAATATTAAAGTCAGTAGTTAGTAGTATAGTATATAAGATCTAAGATGTGATGTAACAAGCAACGGTGACTTTATACACAAGGCATCGAATCCCAAACAACAGAGTTCACAGACACTTTTATACATATCACGGTAGTGGCTACTGGAACGACAGTTCTATGAATAGTTGTCTTCACGAGGTTATTCATGAAAACCGTTGGTACCTAGTCGAATTGAATAATTGAATTGGTCAACTTTTCTTAAAATTCGAAGGAATCGCCTATTGGATGAAAATATCTTCATATAAATATTAGCTGAAGAACTCTTATTTTATGAAATAATCGGAATCAATACAGTTGATTTTGAGTCCGTTTCACGTGACGTCTGACAATTTGGTCAATATAAGGTCCTTGCATGAGCAATTATTCAACATTACTTTCTGATGATTTCCACAATACAGAGAAATTCGATTTAAAAAAAGCATCAAATGCTAAAAGGAATGAGTTATAATATGTTCGATTAGGATACCTTAAATGTTTTCATAATACACCCTGCTACTAGATCGAGCTTATGAGAAGAGGAACAATTGAAATCTCGATAGAAATCAATATAAAAGGGAGAAACAACGATGCGAAATAGTTATTTATGTACCAAGGACGCCAAACTGTCTATTATAGTCGAGTCTGCAAGTTGATAGCCGAGGACTTAGCCGAGGCGAGACAATAGACAGTTTTTCGCCGAGGTGCATATTACATTTTTCCGTTGACCTCAAACACTTATATTCACATCACGGTCCTATTCATACGTGGAATCTATCGGATTTCGTGAATAATGAATTTGGCAACAGCAAATGACAGTTGTTGTCAACTCACTCTATGCGCGAACCAGGGTTGTCAGTTCGATTTTTATCACATCAGTAAATACCTTGTCAAAAATCCAGATCTATTTAATGCTATACGAATTTCAAAAACGATTAATCAAATGAACCTATTTCAGGTCGGAACATTATGTACTTATAGTGAACAGAAATAAGTAACTTATTTCCAACAAAATAAAAACGAACAAAACAAAAATTCTCATGAAAAAACGATCCAAATTCCTAACTCGCAATTTGAATATACTCACAAATATCACAAAATACATCTACATAAATACTGTCTGTAGGTTAATAGAGGAGGTGGTACATTCATTATTCCAAATTTTTTGGGATTTTCTCTCCTCGTTTCTATAAAATGAAAATATGAATATTATTTCAATATACGTGTAGTAAGGACAAATCTACGAAGGCCTGGAAGGGACACGTAAAATAAAAAAAAATCAACTCTTCAAAATTCCGAGTTATAACTCGGAATTTTAAAATTCCGACTTATATCTCGGAATTTTACATTAGAAATTCCGAGTTATAACTCAGGATTTTAAAATTCCGTGTTATAACTCGGAATTTCACATTAAAGTTCCGACTTATTGCACGGAATTTTAAAATTCCGAGATATAAGTCGGAATTTTAAAATTCTGAGTTATAACTCGGAATATTGGATGTAAAATTCCGAGTTATAACTCGGAATTTTAAAATTCTGAGTTATAACTCGGAATTTTGAATGTAAAATTCCGAGATATAAGTCGGAATTTTAAAATTCCGAGTTATAACTCAGAATCTAGAAGAGTTTTATTCTTTTAATTTTATGTGTCCCTTCCAGGGCTTCGTACAAATCAGATGATTTGCCCCAAAATGTCACTGCGTTTAAAGAATAGTGAAAATGAACAACAAAAAAAAGAAATAAAAAAAGCAATTAAACATAAGAAACAAACTGTTATAACAGAGATACCTATATAAAAAATTGAAATCGATATGAATCAGATGAAGTATTGTCCTTTTTTGCTTCATACATCATTAGTACCTATACGTAAATTTATTACTTATTTTGTAAAATTAATTCGAACAGAGCGTGGCGAAATATCATGCAATTTATAAGTGTATGTGATGAACCTCGTGATTAGCTAAAGATCAATAATATCATAGGCAATTAAAATAATGAATACGTGTCAAGATATTTTTCAGTAGGTTATGAAATGTTTCAGTAGATCAGTAAATCAATATGCAAATCAGGAGATCTACTGAAAATTCAGAAGAGCTGGCAACCCTGCAGCGGACGGAAAATTTTTGCGGACGAAAAGTTACTGTCTGCGGACGAAAAGTACTTACCTTCGGTTCAGTTAAGACTAGTTCGGTTAAAAGAAGTATTCATGCAGGAACGATATCTTCCTTCCTCATACCTCATAAACTACTGGTTCAATTCACTCAAATAATTTTTCGAAATATATACTTTTCAGTAAAAACGTTAATTTAGGCCGAGTTAGGTTAAAAGAAGACTCCTTTTTCGTGCAGGGGCGATATTTTCCTTCCTCATAATACCTTATAACCTTCTGATATCCTTGAGATTTTCCCTTGAGATATTTCGCCGCACAGCAGCATGCTACTATTTGCATATAATTTGACATTTTTCATTTTGTGACTAACACCTGACATGAAACAATAATATCATACACTGTTACCAAATGTGAGGTCTCCTTTCAGAAGGATTACTCGAGGGGGGTCTATAAAACAAGTTTTACGTCAAGTAATCCTCAGATGAGGAGTTCTCGAGCAAACGGCTATTAATATTGTAGAATATACTTAGATCTTATAACTCCGAAGTGGAATTTTCCTCGGAATTTTCAATGTGATGACATCATGAATAACCAGTTCCCCCTCAATGCTTTTTCTGATCGTGGCAACCAACTATACGAATACTCATCAATTCCACTAATCTTGAAAACGCCTCTATTATCCGATTTTTTGCGGTACGGACGGTCGTTTCAGTAGCCACTGCCTCTGGCCCGGGAGAGGAAAGTGGCCGGGCAAGATATTCCGGCTTCTTTGAACCGTTTACGTGAAAGGAATGCAGAGGCAGGCCGAACGTAGCTCCATCTTCGTTAATAACTGCATTATTTTCATAGTTGGCTCTTTCAGTTCCCCGTCTACGCCGTTTACAGAAAAGTAAGAATCCAGAATCCCTCGGAAATAACTCTCCGGATAACTCCCGGCGTCTCAGCAGAAAGGAGTTGTTAAATATGGGAAAGTTTAGTTTCTTATGCCGACGTGACATTTGCATTAGATTTAACTTCTTTTTTTGTAATGACTTGGCCGTTTCTTGTTTTTTAATGTTTAAAACTTCACGAGTGATAATATTTTCACAAAATTCTTATCCACAAGGCATGTTTCTCAAACACAGTATCTTCTTGAAATATACTGGTACAATAAACTACTGAACTTACATTGGATTGCCTAACGTTGATATGTACATACCTATCCTACTTTCCCAACCTGAAGGATTAGAATTACCTGTAGAAAGGTTCGATGAAACTTCATTTCCGGAAAGTAGTCACAGTATCTATACCAACATTAGAATAGGATGTACTTGATTAACTTGCAGGTTGATAGCAAATACACAGTATTACCACAGTTAAAAGAATATTTGTATTCTTTTAACTGTGGTATTACCTACTAAGAAAACAAATTCAACAGCGGTTAGAATTTTTGTGTTTGTTGATTTCTAATGATTCCAAAAATGATTGAGTTTTCATCGAGGTTTTATTCCGTTATTTTCTAAGTGGAGAATTTCGAAATTATCATCTAAACCATATGGTTCTCTTCTAATATATGGTTTGCGTATGTTAAATTCGTTTTCTTCTTTAAAAAGTTCATCTTATGTTCATGAATGCGGTGATTAAAAGTTCGACCTGTCTGACCGATATATACCTTATAGGACAAGATCCACAGTTGAGTTTGTATACCCCCGATTTTTCGAATGTAGAAGATTTGTCTTTATTATTAGGACCACAAAAATCCCATATAAAAGTGTACATGCAGTGCGCGAAGTATGTATGTCATCCAACACGTTTCTAGTGCTAGGAGTTAAACTCCAAATTTAGGCCCTAGATACTAAAAAGTGTTGCCTAGCAACATACATACTAATCATTTCATTGTGTCAGTAAAAGAAACGTCGACTTCAAGACCCAATTTCGGAACAAAAATGGACGACTTTTGAGACGATTACAGAAAAAATATATTCCTCCGATATGTGTCCAAGTATGTGTCACTGTAGAAAAATTTCTTTACTTAGTAAATATCGTTGTGTGTAATGTGAGCCTTGGTCTCGCCTAAGACGTGATATATTGATTTTTCTCTAGTAGATAAATTGTTCAATTCATCAACTAGGAATAGCACATAAAAATAGTAACAGATAATTATGAAAGCTATAAGCTTAGACGCATTTTTTTATAGATTATTTCCGATTATTTCACTACGTTGGTAATAACGATAATAATGCGACGATGATAATAATAATGCGAGTAGTAATGTCATATCGATCAATAGACTCGATAAACTATCAAAAACAAAATCAAATATTTGAACTATTCGAATAATAATCGTTATGTGTGAAAAATCGAAATTACAAAACTTATTGTATCTTAATATACCATTCGACAGAACTGTTATTTCTGAAAACTCGTATTTTCAGATTGTGAGTTGATACCTTCCTATCCAAATGATCGGAATGAATCGTGATGCACTTTTTTTGATGGTATAATTTGGTACAAATTAAAATGCTCATAAATGAGAATGCAATTTTGACCGATTCGACGTCGGATTCAAAGCATATTCCAATATTCCAAAAACAAAGCTGCATTCAATGCACGGGTCCCATTGTTTCTGCATACAAAATACCGTTGAATTTAAAAAATCTTGCGTGAGACAAATGATTAAAGAACAGACAGAAGTTTCGATGTAATCCAATTGATTGATTTTATTACTATATGGCCATATGGGGGATTTTAGGAGTGAATGCCAATAATGCCATATTCTAATCATCTGTATCAACTGAACAGGAAAGCCGACTGTTTGATTTTCCTCTCCTATAATAATTTCAATATCATTCTACTAATCTACTATGCCATAATATTACCACAGTTTAAGGACTGATATTATTTTGTCCATTTTCAGTGAGGATATGATCAACTAGTTTAGATTTGTCGATATGTATTTTCATCATATTAATTTTATCGAGGTTCTTATGCTCTGTTGTCCTTACTGAGAGATGTCAATCTTCAATTTTGTTACGAAGTGTTATTGCCAAATTTAGAGAATTCTTGACAACATTGAATGTTAATAACTTTTGGAAAAGTTGGATCAACGTTTACTTTCTTTCCATTTTTTGAGGCGCACGAAAGGGAATCCCTATACAGGGTGTTTCGAAATTCGACCGACAGGATACTCACTGAGATAGGACATACGGTCTTCAAGCGTTCAGTTCTCGAGATACAGGGTGTTCAAGTTGAGAAATAAAAATAGTTTCTTCGCAATAACCCAAATATGATTGAATATTTTACATTCTAATTCGGTATGTGGTTTCATCTTTCAAAGGGTGATTTTTTGACCAGAAAGTCATTCCGAACATTTCATACAATGGTGCGCAACAGGGGGTTGTGGTAACTTATCCTCCCATATTTTATACACCACGTCACTGATGAAATTTCGATTATTTTTGACTCCTCGAATTCACTGTTCAATTTTATTCAAAAAATTATGACCTTCAACTGAGCTGAAACGAACAGTTTTTGAGATCCAAAATAGAAGTTCGCGTATTAATTTTTCATCACTTCCAGTAGTAAAAATTACAAAAATAGTTTTCTAGTGGTGAGTGGATTAGATACCTTTTAAATCTCATTCTGTAGCAAAACACAAATAGTTATTTCATGCAGAGAAAAAATGAACATTTTTGTAATGGGATTGTACACACTAGTAGAATTTACGCCACAATCCTATTTCATATTGATCATTCCGAATCATAATCGAAATTTCATCAGTGGCGTAGGAAGTATGGGAGGAAGGTTAACGACAACCCCCTTCAGCGCACCACTGGATGAAATGTCTAGAATGACTTTCTGATCAAGAAATGACCCATTCGAAGATGAAACCATGAACCGAATTTGAATGCACAATATTCGATCATTCTTGAGTTTTCGCAAAAAACTATTTTTAAGTAACACATCTGCAACACCCTGTATCTCGAGAACTAAACACTTGAAGACGGTATTTCTCTCTATCTCAGTAATTATGAAATCACGAGGGCTATCTTCTGTCAAGCGTGGTCGGTCGAATTTTGAAACACCCTGTATATAATGTTCTAATTGATTATTCAATTCCTATAAACCAATATCAAGACTTACAATCAATCATATTTTTGTTCAATCTAAATAATTTTGATGGAAGGATTATTGAGGAAACCATTTTAAGTAAACAAAGGAGCAAATTATTGGACATGCTCCCATAAAGAGTTGACCACAGACACGTGTTTCGGGCTTTCGGCCCTCATCAGTACGGTGAAAATAGTGTGCAACAGATTGGCAACACTTGGTGGAAGATGAATATTTTTGCTTTTTCAATTCACCCTGTATAATATCCCAGACAGCACCAGATATTCCATGAATCTCCCTATCATATTCCTTTTGGAATATTGGAATATTCTAGAAATAATCTGGAATATTCCGGAATATCTGTGGAATATTCTCTGAATATGCGAATGGGAATTCCTCAGATATTCATAGAATATATCCTATAGAATATTCCATGTTGAATATTCCTGGAATATTCCAATAAACATATTCTAAAATAAAAAAAGTGACCCTAGTAGGGATCGAACTCGTGACCTCTAGACTATCAGACCAACGCCTTGACCACTAGGCGGCAGTAATCGAATTGAATGATGTTGTACATATCAATTTCTTGTGAGAGCGTTGTTCGAAATCGGATCATAAACACTTTTTGTTTCAAAATCCCCTTACATCTAATTTTGATGTTCGATACTCACAACTCTGAAATAATGATGGGTATTTATGTGTTGAGAAACATAGGAATATTCATGAAATATTTCATGAATATACACCACAGAATATTCAGTTGAGAATATTTCATGAATATACCGCACAGAATATTCAGTTGAGAATATTTCATGAATATACCCCACAGAACATTCAGTTGGGAATATTTCATGAATATACAAGAGAGAATATTCATTTGGGAATATTCCTGGAAAATGCATACCTGAATATTCCCTGAACATCACTTTGGAATATTCCTTCTAGATGTTCCAGAGGCATGTATATATTCTAGGAATAATCGATGGATATTCGGAATATACTCCTACTTTTTAGCATATTTAAAGAATATTCTAGGAATATCCAGTGCTGTCTGGGATATCAAAATCTAAGGAGTTGATTTAACCGGTGACGTAAGTAGTCATCCAATATTGAACGATAGGTCTCTCTAAGTCAACCAAAAATCATTATAATGAATAATATACTATACAGTTAGAGTTTAGGTTCACAATAACTCTGAAGATTCAAGAAAAACCATTTATATCACACAGTAACCAAACAGTTACTAAAAATCGTCTCGACTGACCTAGAGCTGTCAAATATAACACAAATAGAATGTCAGAGAGACATTGAATAACAATAACACCCGAGATAACACCCTGAATGAAGTATTACGATTAAATTTGGTATGGGAGTATTCCAGCTATACCGGAATCGAAAAGGCTATGTACATTTTTCCTCACATTTTTCTTAAGAGAAATTTTGGCCCCATCATCAACAAACAGTAGATAAGATACTGATAGTAGGCTGAATATTTCAGATTTATCCACATTTTCGAAGAGAGCTGAGTTTCTGGAGAATATACTATATTATTGAATTTTTGTGGAGGAGTTGAAATCGCACACACTGTATACATGTTTCTGTTTTTCTTCTTTTGTTTGTCTTATTTTTGTAATTATGAAGAACAAATTCTATTTTTCTAAAAAAATAGTTATGCAACAGGAATTCCTCATTTATCATTAAAAGGCGAATGACCTAGAAAATCCTAAAAGTTTCGGCTGCGGGAAATTCAATTTTTATTTTCAGGAACCACTAATTACCCCCCCTCTTCCCCCCAGAAACTGAAAAAGTTACAAAGTTCATTTCAATCGGTCGAACATTTCAGATGAACTCCCAGTGTATCAAATTCGTACGACCCCAGTTCGTCTTCTGACAGAAAACTCGATAAGTTGCATTTCCATATTCAAAACCCGCTTCCTTTTTACACTCTTTCCATCATTATTCGAGGACATCGAGTAGGCCCTATCATTTTCCCACGAAGCCCTTAGCACACAGGATACCGAGGCAAATAAAAAAAATGGACTTCCTGACCGCAACCCGATCACTTTACAGAAACCATTCATAGACGGAGAGAATGAGAACCATAAATAACGAAAAGGGCCATAAAGGTTACAGGACAGCCTTGTATTTATGGACAGCCCTTATATTTATCTAAGCATTTTTGACTTTTCGAGACGACACTAGTAGAACTCTAATGTATTTATACCTACTCACTATACCTCGCACTATACTAACAATGGGTATATTGCACTTGAACAATAAACATACAGAAAACGGTTAGTGCTATTATAGTTAAATTCGAGGTCGGATTTTCAAATTTGGTAGGTGGGCACACGCACTGTATGAAATTATACCGGGTGTTCATTTGAAAACTTCCCACCGCAGCAATATCTCGTTCAATATCGAGTTCAATATAGACGGTTCTAGTAAAATCGCCGAGAAAGGTAAAGAATATAATAATTATGAGGGGAACATGTTTTCACGTAAACATCTTCTTGCTCGTTTCATCCCCTTTGCTGATTCACTTCTAAACATAAATTTCACTTTAAGTAGTGTAGTGATCAAATCTTTCGCGTAAAAAATCATCAAAATATCCAGATAATGACTGATGACAAAACATGACATGACATATAGTCGCCCTGAAGATTTTGCCGCCTGGTGCTAGTATGAATAGTTATATCCAGAGAGACGGGTGATTTCGACCCACTTCAAGACGTTGAATTGAATTGATATTTGGTACACGTATCAAGGACCGATGACAGCATAATTTAACCGATCGATTCCATTAAACTGGTCAGGATGTTCAGGATGGGCAATTTTTATATCCAGAAACACGGCCGTATATTGGACCAAGTATACTCATATGGTAAGAAAATAGTAACATTGAGAGAGACGGTAATGCCTTGCACCAAGTACTCGTATAAAACATCCAAGGAAGGCAACAGACGCGAAAATTATACCCACTTTCACTGCGGAGCGGTATTTACAAAATATAGAGAAAATAAATAAAGAAACGCTTTTGTAATTAGCCGAACTAAACAATAGAAAATAAATAGTGGTTTGAAAAACTAAAAAATCACAATTTTATATGTATGTATGTACATACATATAGATAGCCAAATGAAAAAAAATTAAAATAAAATAAAAAAATTGTGTTGATAGATACCGAGATAAATACATAAAACAGAAGATATTAGCACTTCCTGAATCAGTATTTTTAAAATTTTCATTCCCTATTTCTTTTCAGTTTGGCTATCTAAAAAGCGTGTTTTTTAGTTTATTCAACTAGTATTTATTCCACCACTAACCTTAGAAATCAACATTTTTCAAGAAATACCTCTAATCTCGCCTCTAATGACAATAGATTATTCAGGTATACCTATATATTAGTGAACTAAAAAAATTTTCGAAAAAACACGAGGTTTCTGGATTTCAGGATGAAGACTACCCTGTTACGTTACTAGTCAAAGTTAGGTACCTATACCTACTTGTTCATTAGGCAGATAATAGGTATCTCGGTAGGTATGTATGTACACATAGCTATCTGATATTTGAGTCCTAAAGTAGGTCATCTTTGGAAGTTAAAAATAAACAACTGGGTATATTTGCGGCATCTCCACACGTTCGAAAAGAGGGACCTATCAATTCATTCAAAATTTATCGACATCTTCCTATACTATAATATAGATATGCGTACTACGAATTTCGTCCTTATGGATTGACCGATATTGTAAACATCATTTTAAAAATAGAATGTGAGAGTAGGTCAGCGTTGGTGGGCCGGAATGGTTATGAAAAATTAACACCAACACCTCCATTCAGTTTATTATAGGCGCCGCACGAATTTCAAATTTGTAACTAATCTAAGATATTATCAACAAACTGAAAAATATTCGGTGGAGTACTCAATCGAAAACAAGAAAACATAAAAATTTACAAAAAATTTGAAACTGAAAACGAGAATTTATCGCCTTCTATACACTGTTGATCAGTAGACGTTTAGATATCGACGGTCATCTCACGTAATGACGTATCTTAGTTTTCTTAACTTTACAGGAGTGCAATTCAAAGATTTTCAACATCTTGATTGGCTCAGAACTCAGAGGTTTCTTTTTTAAAGATCATTGTTTTCTTATTTATTAGAGGAAGAACTAGAACTAGTTGTTTTAAATGGTGAGATCTCGAAAAAGCATCGCTAAAAACGTAGGAAACGTGAAAAAACGTGAGATCATGTTTTTCAATGTGGCCTTAAATACGTCATGACTATAGAGTGAATTCGAATGAATATCAGATCCAAATATTCATTTTCATTGATAAAAAACACAGAAATTAATTCGACATGTACAATACCTTATAATACCCCTCTCAGTACCTTCAGACGTCACCCGAGATATTCTAATTCGCGCGGCAAACCGGATTATGAGATACGTCACAGTTGAAATTCTCAACGAATAATACGAATATATCTCACGTATTGACGTATCTTCCATAGTTAGGTCACTTCGTGAGATTTGGTAGTCCAATAATTTGAGATAGGCTGAGTATTCGATATTTAATTACACGAAAAACAATAAACATTGAGCTACGCCACTTTGTGAGATCATAGAGTATAAGAATATAAGTCATTTGACCGAGCATTTGACGAAGTATCTGAAATTCCGATTCATATGAGATACGTCATTACGTGAGATGACCCACGATATATATACAGGGTGTCAATTTGAAAACTTCCCACCCTTAACATCTTAAATCCGTTATTTATAAAACACAACCGACGGATATTGTTGAACTCAAAGGACGAATTACAGCAGCATGCCGCTCAATTCGTGGTGAAGTTTTCCAGAATGTTAGAGAGGAGTTCGAAAACAGACTTTATTACTGTTTAGAACAAAATGTGCAACATTTCGAACAGTTTATAAGATAGTGCGTGAATAGATGTTTGTAATTTATATCTCGCACTCTGAAAGTTATTTTTAAAAGTAATATAACAAACAAACAAAAAATCAAACGTGTAGAATAGATTTATTTCTGTTGTAATGATGCAAGTTCTAATCACTTCTGTGCGTTTCTATGAGTTTAGAACGGTATTTTTCAGAAACTGCTCATAAAAAATAGTAAAGTAAGGTACCGTTGAGAAGACAATTGAACGCCCTTCAAAATCATGTGCCACTTGACTTCACTATTTATGTTCTAAGGGTAACATCTACCCCTCCTAGGGGGTTGACCCATGAGGTTCTGAAATATTCATTCAACGTGTCCCCCCTGAAAATAAAATTGACCTGTCTTCTCGTTCTTGCATATTACTCACTTGAAGGGAATTATCAAGGGTGGGAAGTCTTATAGTAGGAGGTCTCATATCAGTAATAGCATGAAGTATTTTTTTAACGCTTGGAGCGCACGAAAGGCAAATCCCTGTAATATTTAAAAAAAAACACCCAGTAGATTTTTACAAATGTTTGTATTTTTTCTTCTCCTTGAAGCCACTAAAGATACATATTTTTTGGCTCCTGGTTTCATTTCGTATCGGGCTTCGTTTTAGAGGAAAAACCAAACCCATGCTTGTCTCGGAGCCAATGGAGAGAAGAATAAAATGTCCAAAAATATGCAAAAAAGGTTACCTACTTTTTTTGAGTTACAGTATGAATTGACAGAGAATATACGTCGAGATATGTTTCTGTTTATCACTATCGGTTAACAACCTGTATCTCGGAAACGAATCGTTTTCCGACATTTGTTTATATGAACTAACTTTTTTCTTATTTCGAAATATGACCATGAATTTTCGTGCACTATTAATGAAACACCCATTATAGGATATAAAAGCAGAGGCGAGCCCCCGCAGCATTCTATAGGTACGTCATGTGCATTTTTATCAAAACAATAAAGCTTTATTAGATAATAATCGTATTGTTGTGATGTGAATGAGAATGTGCAACATAATCAGGCCTTTGTTCATTGTATTAGTTGAATGGGATAAGTGCGCAGACAGTAAAAGTGGCTGATGAAGTAGAAAGGTGTTTTTTCTGTAATTTCCTTGTTGAAAAGGAATTAATATTCTCAGATATATTTATGAACACGAAAAAATGGACATATAAATTAACAAATATATTGAGAATTCGCATTCTCCATGTGATGAAAATATTAATTCTCTCTCGGTTTATTCAACAGAAAACAACTACTTTCCTGGCTATATGCCACCACGAATATTGAATTACATCATTACATCTATTGAACACACACGATAAGAATTTGAAAACGAAATCTTCTGAAGTGGAGAATTTGCATTCTCCTTTATATAAAGATATGCATACAATATCATTCTGAATATTCAACAGAAAACAACTACTTTCCTGGCTATTTGCCACGTCGAACATTGAATTATACCTGTTGAATATCCGAAAAGAGAGCATGAAAATTCAAAATCCTCTGAAATTAAGAATTATCATTATCTCTCAAATCGAATAGAATAATAATAGGATGTATTATGATATAAAATTATAACTTTCCAATATGTTCAGTATTGAAATGAAAATTTAAATGTATAGGAGAAGTGCACTTTTATGAACTCTGATTTTGATGAGCTTGGAACTTCCAAAAAAATCATTCGTATCAGTCGAGGTATCAGTGATATGGGAATTATATCTCTCACAAGCAGGTTATAGAACTTAACTCGAGTAAAACTCATTTCGAAATAGGCAGGTCGAAATTGAAAATTCCATTCAAACGTTTTTGTTCCAAATTTTTTCATATTATAGAACCGGTCGAAGTGTGCCGTGCGAATTGAAGGGTCTCGGGCAGTTCTTATAAATCATTTTGTCTGATCTCTCTGAATTGTATGGAATATTTCGAGAAAAGTGATCACCAAGTGAACTTTTTCCTCGAGTTTTTCGACATAACAATCAAACATTGATTTCTCACAATTTCAGATCTTGATTTTTTTTCATAATATACCATCTTGAATAGTTTCAATAAAGAATATAGTCGGTAGCTCGGTACCAAGTTATGTATACCTCCTTCGGTATTCCCGTTCTCTAGGGCTTCAACCACTGTACTAAACCTACCCAGCAAACACACATCACAGAGATATCGCAGCGATGTAACAATTGTGACCTGTGATATCGTCGCTGCGATGTCAGTGGGATGTTATTTTGTCCCCGTCAAGTTCAATGTCCTTAAGTCCTTTGCGATATAACAGCGATATATTTATTGCAATGTAATTGCGATATGGTATTTATGATGGAAAAGCGATGTGTTCTTGCGATAAAACCACGATGTGATGCGACATGACATAGTAAAATGAGAAAAAAGTTTCCTCAAACATGGTGTGATAATAGCGGTCAATAGGTACACCACTGACTTCTGATGCCATCTAATATTGATTAAGTATTGTTGTGACTGGATGATGATGGTCCTTCGGGTCTCCTGTCCATTCAATCGTCTTTTCAGCGGCGCTATCCTTGGTTCCTAAGAATTTCTATCAGATTGAGATCAGTTACTCGTATTTGTATCAAAAATTATGTAGTATGTGTCGGTGAGATGTAAGCAAATTTATATAGCCTCACTTTGTTGAGTCTCGTATATGCATGTATTGTTTTCCACCGAGTTTTTCACCGAAGAATCTAAATGACAAATTTTTGAAAAATTCTCGCTTATGAGTTTGTTTCTGTACATTGCAGCGATGCAACATTCGTAGTATCGCAGTGTTGTCTCATCGAGACATCTCAGAGATGTTATGTTGCAGATGTGTCTGCTTCTGTTTTATCCGAGGTTTTATCGCAGCGATGTAACATTCGTGATATCGCAGTATTTTCTCATTGCGACATCTGAGATATGCGAGGAGAGATGTCATGCCGCAGATGTGTTTGCTTATGAACATCGCTGCGGTGGAACGTTGGTGATATCGCAATATTACCTAAACGCGACATCTCAGAGATGTCATGTCACAGATGTGTTCTCTGGGTAGTCTCACTTACAAGTTGAAAATATTTGAGAATAAGTCCAACGTTGGCGATGTTGGTATGCTGAATCAAATGTCGACTGTTGAGACAGAAAGAACTTGCGAAATCAATTAGTTTTAAACTTATCCTTATCCTGAAGATACATATGGGGATTCGAAAGCATGACGACAATACTATGAGGCTTGTATTTCCGTAAAAAATTCCGAAAATGATTTTGCCAAGAATTGACCTATTTTCCATTCAATTTAAACGCACGACGCTGTCCAAAATAAAAAAATATGTCTTTTGAAAATATTCGTGGTTTCTGACTCGGTTTCTGATAACAGTTGCAGGTTTGTTTATAATAGTATCAGTAAAGACATTAAGATAATGAAGAACCGAGTGAAGAACTGAGATGAAGAGGGGGAGTGGTATTTATACTCGTATTTATATTTGAATTAGTCAACCTGAAAATTTGTTCAAGCAAATAGCAATATATTATATTGATAATGAGGATATACAGTACGATGCAAATGTATGGAATGAATTCATTATTTCAGAAATGAGCGACATTTGAAGAAATTCCAAAAACACGTGAGTTCTAATTCTTGAAGCCTCATCTCATGACATTCATATGAGAGATGTTACGTCACCGGTGTTGGAGTAGTGACGTAATGGACGATTTTTTCAAATACAAACAGGGGTCATGTGACACCTCGTTTGAAAGGTTTACTGATACTCTATCCAACAGTCAAGATTGCATAAGAAGATTGAAATAAAAATGGATTATCATTTGATTAACTGAATTTTGCAGAGGTCTGCTACTGAGAATTGAACATCTAGTTAAAAAAATACATCAATAAAAAAAGTTCTAAACTCTAGTTTTTGGTTTTCTTTCGAAATTCGTCTTGTTTTGAAACGAATTTATTCCATACATTTGCATCATACGTACATATATACCTAGACATATACCTTGTTGTTTGGAGGAAATATCAGACGAAAGCCGATATAACAGTCGACCATGGTCAACCCAGAATGCAATGCGATGCAATGTCTATTTTTCGAGCTATTTTTGTTATTGACAAGGCAGAATTATAACATTAAAACCTAGATCAGAACCGTTACCATACTGTAGGTGTATACCTCGGTGTATACCTAATGATCGAAGAATTTATGCATGCATATATACCGTTCCGAGCTGCATAAATATAATCGGATACAGTGGCGTGTCATGAGTTTGTTGACATGGGAAAGCTGTGATTGAAAATAACAAATATACCTACCTAGTGCACCACAGGCTAATTCCTTTTATTTTTCAGAATCGCATCGAATATTGAAAGTCAAAAGTGAGAATTCAATTATATTTGTCTCTTGAGTAAATCTGGTGGAATAATTTTTTTCATGATTTCCAATAATAAAAATCAATAGATATTTATCATACAAGGGAAAAATTATTTTCCCGTGACAGAAAAAAAAATTATTACAAGTATAAGTGGTCGAGCGTAGAGCCATCTTACCTCTGCTCGACGTCTGCAATCTGCTCACATCAGCTTCCACCTTCGTTTGTAACTTGCAGTACTTGCACTAAACATAGTGAATTTTCCATACCTATATCAAGATGGGATAAATACTCTATTTACAGTTATTATCAATTGTGAATTTATATAAAAATACCGGTAACAGAGCTACCGAATTGACAAAACCAAAAATCCAGTTTCCAATCGGGATTCGCATAGGCGTCCCCTCTGGTGTCCTTTATCGTGAAATCCGAGTGAAATCATAGCGTAATGAAATCGAACTTCTAAATCGTTTTCGTTGTCGTTTTCGATGGAAGAAGCGGTTCAGATCAGTTTGTCCACTTCCTCAAAGAGGTTGAGGTTATGATTTACTTGATTTACTATTCATACATTACAATACTCTTCCGAGAACTTTTCATTCTGGAGTATGATGAAGACTATTAAGGAATAAGGAGTGTAAAAAATATCCCATGTTGTCAATCATATTATATTCAAACGAAAATGGAATAGCTGGTGTTGCCACATATACATCATGCATTAATCCATACTCGGTTACAGATTCTCAGTACAATTCAAATGATTGCGGGTTTCATAGTAATCCGAGTAGTATATATAGAGTGGTAACCCAAGTGGTAACATTAAGCGAATTCGAAGATATTGGAAAAGCTGGTAGGTATTCAGTTTGTTCGCTTTGGTTGGCTTAGGGGTAGATCCGGGTAAATCAGTGTATAATTATGTACGTACAATTTCAATAATTTGACATACGTTTGGACCTCGGTTTGGACACACGTAGAGGGTCTAGATGCAAGTCGAGATGCAAGTATAGCTCGGCGGGGAACGTTTACTTAGTTCCTAGTAGTAGTAGATTTATAATCTCTCATTTATTAGTTTCAGATTTTTTATCAAAACTAACTCTTTGGAGGTTCACTTCGAGATTTTCTTCCTTGCTTTTTTGACATTCGAAGAAAGGAGAAATGGATGGAAGTGATTGTGGCCATCCAACGTCGATAAAGTCATCGTCTTGTAACCGTCGATTTCTAGAAGTTGGCCTTGAGCATCAACGGTCGTAGTATACGACTGGTACCACGCTACCACGGCCGTTTGACTCTCGGTTTGACTTTTGATTCAATCGAGGATTCAACGGACCCTTTGGAATTTTTTATTAGATGCTGATGCTGTATCGCCTGTATCTCTCTTGATTCCCAGAGTTATTAACGTCCGAGTTAACGTCAATCCTGTTGATTTGCGATTTTGATACGTAGATACGAGCGTAGATATGTAGGAATGTACCTATAAATAGCTGAAGTTTGAGGAGCGCCAAATTTCTTTGCACATTTACCGACGATGAATGTTGAATTTTTCAACAAAATGTCGTTGGTACATAATTATATCAATTTATATGCGAGTAGACGCCCCAGCAAATGAAAATTCATCAGAATTCTTTTCCGTAAAGTTTACTTTGGAGTATGTCTCGGCCTCACCTATAAACATATAGAAACAAAAATATTTCATATTCGCATCAATTTACATTCTCATTTTCGCCTGATTTTCACCACGATTTTCGCCTCGATTCGCAACTATTTATATTGAAGAAATCATTTTTCTTTATTAGAATGTGTCCCGAAAATCCGAGCGAAAATCCCGAGGAAAATCATTTTGCTCCGATATTCTTGAAACTCGGTGGGTTCGTTTCGGTTTGTTTCGAGGTCTGTTTACTTTTTCGGTCCAGTAAACTGGGTCCAGTGATGAGTCGGGAAAATCAGTCAGTATTTTGTGTACAAGTAAAGCCTGTCATAGTTTTTTTCATAGTATGAAGGTTTGAATTCTTATCAAAATTCTCGTCAGAAACCGAGTCAGAAACGCACTATTTTATATGATAATTCTTTTTTATATATCGCTCTTGGTAAAAAAATATATGTACATTTTCTCGGATGCCATGATTAAAATTGAAAGTACTTTGAATTTTCCGAGCAAATTTCCTGGAAATTTTTTGAAAAAAACATACAGGAACTACAGATTTCAAGATTTCACGAGTTTTCATTAAATAATAATAGCAGTTTAGACTAGAGTTTAGAGGTTTGATCGAGGGTTTGATGTTTGATCCTCAGTATCCCGTTCGGTATAGTTACTGGTCGAGAATATATGTATCTCTACCTCAATTTCTTCCCGAGTTTCTTCCATTATGTACCAAGACTTTTACCTCTGCCATAGAATAATGACTCTCCCTCGGCTTATACCAGTTTTACCTAACTGAACGATAAATAAAATGAGCAACTTTGCAAAAGTCCTTGATTTTCCTGTGCCTCTGGCCCCGCCGAAAGCCATTGTTCAGGTTCGGCTGTTAACAGCTTAACAGCTAACCGCAACTATGAAAATTCTAGGAAAACTTTGAAATTTGATTAATTCCAAAACATTCTTCCATAAAAATGTCAATATTTTAGCCAGGAGCTCGGCCAGGAGATAGTAGGAGGTGTGGCCTCTTCTCTTCCTGTATTGGCGACGTCCGAGGCGATTCCGATATTACGAATGTCCCATCGCTGCACAGAATGCGGTGTACAGAAGCAAACACATCTGCGACATGACATCTCTGAGATGTCGCGATGAGGCGACACTGCGATATCACGAATGTTCCATCGTGGCGATGTACAGAAGTAAACACATCTGCTACATGACATCTCTAAGATGCATTATCACGAATGTGGCATTGCTGCGATGTACTCATATGGACTTCCTAGTTCAGAGAATTCGTGAATAAATTCATATTCAGATTCTTGTTGGGTCAAAGAGAATATATTAATATAGGTAGGTACGTGACTCAACAAATTGAATGAGCTATAAATTCGCAAACACTCGTTACATCGCTATCAAAGTATTCTTGGTTTGCTTACATCTCGCCGACACACACTATACATAATTTTTTATACGAATACAAATAGCGCTGCTGAAAAGACGATTGAAAGAATGGACTGGAGACCCGAGAGACCACCAATCAGTCACAACAATGCATAATCCTCGGCATAATCAATATAAGTAGATGCCGAGGTAGATGCCATCAGAGGTCAGTGGTGTATTACCACACCATGTTTGAGGAAACTTGTTCACGTCAGCTCGCATCACATCGTATTTTTATCTCTCTTATATCGCAGAGAACCGAGCAGACAACTTATCGCAGCGATGTCGTATGAATGAAACAAGAGTGAGACAAAATAACATCCCTCTAACATTGCAGCGACGTCTATGAGACATAGACTGCCGAGTAGAATGCGATATCGCAGGTCATAATTGTTACATCGCTGCGATATAACTGTATGGGTAGGTATAGGTAATCGGTATAGTGTGTAACTTTCGATGGTGTGGTACAAAAACGAGCTCAAAGGTTCTCAAAGGCAGCTCACAGGTAAATAAACTTATACTTGGGCCACCCTGTATATAATCAAACACATGCAGGGTTATCCAAATTACCTTCAACCGAAACTATACAGGCAGATTGTTTGAATTAGCAAACTGGCAATAAGATTTTGAATGATGCTTTTCGAAGTGAGAGAATGAAAAAAATCTCTAAAAAAATCCCCTCGGAATCCCCCGTTTATTGCCTATACAGGGTGTATCAAGATAGCACCGAAAAAATTTGAGACGTGATTCTGTGATGAAAATGAAGGACGGTATTTGGTATGATTTTTTTATACCTCTCCCTGGAAAAGTTACACCATCCGTAGAAAAACAAAAAAAAAAGTTTTATTTATTTTTCCTGTGAATATTATTTGTCAATAAAACTACACATTTTGAAATTTTCTCAACCCTGAAATATTCAACCCGTATAAGATATTTTTTCTTACAACTTTATTTTTTTAATGAGAATTGAGAATTCGAAAATGGGTGTCTGAAAAGCCCAATTTATTTACTAACTTTTATATCTCTAAAAGTTAGTTCGGAAACTTAAGCTTTTGCCATGTTTTTTTAAAGGAAACTTTTTTGTCGGATCAAAGGAAGAAAAAATCGCTCGAGCAAGCACTCGCGATTTTTTCACTACCTTGATTCTCGCTCGATTGTTTGCCATGACAATAAAACCTCGAATAAAACTTTCATACAATCAAGTATTTTTATCGATAAAACAGAATCTCTTATGTATTTACTCCCGACAAATAATATTTATCAAGTTTCGTGTCTTTCGCTTATTAATATACAGGGGGAACTAAAAACACTCGAAAATGCACGAAAATACATTTTATTTTATTTCTAGAAGGGTGTAACATTTCCAGGAAGAGGTTTCTCTAACAAATTTATACCTAACACCTACCTTGATTTTCATCACCAAATCACCCCTTAATTTTTTTTATGTTATTCAGATACACCCAGATCTTCAAGTTTTAGACAGTTTTGTTGCTTCAATAATGAATATACCAATTGCTGCGGACTTTCGATTTGGATAACCTGTAATCTCTTTATATACAGGTGTACCTACCGTGTATATATAGCTACAGATGATTCTCATACTACTACATACCTCAGGTGCAGGTCAGGCCGTTCTGTAGAATTAATCCAAAAATCAACGAAAACAACTCAAAAACCACCACAAACACAAACAAAACCAAGTTAAACCAGAGATCAGTGAGTTCAAGCTGAAGAAATTCAACTGCAGCGTCTTTACCTCGAAAATAAAATCGAATTGCGATGCACTCTCGGTAAATAGTCATTCAAATTGAGCAGCCTATATGCTATGCTGTAGTCGGGATAGGATTAGTACGTATATGCACAGGGGGCACACAGATCGAAAGCAATCCGTTGTGAATGTATTGAAATTAGTTTCGAAAACCCAGCCAAAGCCTGCTCTGCGATGGATCTAATGCCGTACACCGGGTTCAATCTATACTACGGTCGGTTTAAATGTCCTCACGGTCTTGCGTACTACTGCAGCGAATGCGGCCCACAGACGATGGAACTTGGCGGATGGACAGGGGTGAAGAAACGAAGAATGAACACTGAAGCCTCCGAAGAGCCAGAGCTCACCTGAAGACCTGAACAGTTGGTACAAAGACCTTTTGAATGGCGATACAAATGATGCGAGGCGAAAAATTGTAGGTACCGACATTCGGGGCTAAATCTAACGATATTTTCAATCATATTATGTCTGTATTTCTATTGTTATACGGAATTAAAGCTAACATGCCATTCTATAGCAAAAGCAGCTAACCTACTGAACATTATTTACATTACATAAAAAATTTTGAAAGTTGGCACGATTTTTTTTAAACGTCGTCTGAGATAACATGGGACTTAGGGTATTATCAGACGTTTTGGATTTTCACGCTGGAAAATCACGTTTTTGAGCCTGGTATTTGATATAGCTAGGTTTGATCAAATCCCTTTATCGGACGATTTCATGTGTGAAAAAATACAGGGTACAGGGTAATGTAGAAAGAAAAATAAACTTGACATTTGATAAAAATAGAAAAAAAAAATCGGAAGTCGACTTGTATTTTATTATATCATATCCGATATCATCCCTGAAAAAAACATTTTGTGAGAATTTTTCAGGTGAAGGAAAGATGCATAATGAACTTTGATCTCAAGGAGGTGTTGATAAGGCAGAAAACAAATATTAATCCCATTGAAGTATACAGGGTAACTCACGGTCGATGGTAGAGTGGACGTTTATGGAGAATGCAACGTAGGATTGAAAATTTCGCATCTCACATTTTATCACCTGTTCTACCGATCCAAAATATTTTCGAAATTGCGTCGTGGCCGTTTCAATCAAAAAGTCCTAGCAACTTCATTTTTTACAATTGGAATACCCCGTATATTAATAAATTTTTAGAATTGCCTTCACATTACAATACTCTTCTGTTGATAAAACCCTATACCTAACCTCTATCGGTTTTCTATATAAAAAATAATTTGTGTTGAATATGATACAAAACATATCCCTAATTGAACTCAAGTAAATCAGGGCTCTCAATTCACTAAGAGTTGATATTTCAGTGGTGGTTTGGACAGGCTTGATGTATTCAATTTACACCGAGAAATCGCCTCCATATCATACAGGGCGTGCTGAAATTATTATTATATCCATTGTTCATACAAGTGGTCAAAAGTTCATTTTATCAAATGGAACCCACTGTTTTTTACTCAATAAATTGAAAGACGAAGAAAAATGCTACAAGATGACATTGCATGTCCCGAGGTATGTCCCTATATATACCTAAATCATCAAGTTTTCTTAATGAAGCCGCTTTTTGTGAAAAATATTGTCACGATATATTGATATAATAGATGATTAGTCCAAGTAGTACGAATAGGCACTAATAGTTTAGGGGTAACTGATACTACGAGACTATAATATTCAAACACAACAATTTGTATTATAACATGTAACATTGTGGGTAGCAATGACAAATATGAATAACCAACAATAAATATAAAGACATAATAACAACTTACATTATAACGACCATCACGACGAGCTCTTGTCAAGTCAAGAGTAGCCCCAGACCAGACTAACTTCGGAACCCTCATCACATCCAATATTTATATACATATCAATTTATTAGAGATTTACACGTTTCCCATGAGAGTTCCTTGGTCAGTTTTTATAATTCAATGTGAACGGATGATTTGATTAACTTTATGTTTATAAAACCCTCTACTCGTGACAATCTAATTTTATGAAGAAGTTGATTTTAGATAGCCATGGAAATATCAAACTCATGACAGTTCGGTAACATCAATGAGTAATTCAGTAATACGTATTGACTGTGTTTCGTAACATTTCCCAGAATGAACGCAAATATCGATTATTGAAACGAAGTTCTTATGAAGTTATTTATTAAACATGAACAATGTGATCAAATCATTGCCAGAACTTCCAGAAAATTCTACCAAATGTATCCTGAATTGACACCAATGAACGAGAGGAAGTTTTTAAGATTACAAAATGATTTTATCAACTATGGCAACAAAAGAGTATTGTAATGAAAAGGCATTCTGAAAATTCGTAAATATAAAAAATGTTGTTGCTAGGACTTCTTGATAGAAACGGCAACGTCGCAATTTCGAAAATATTTCAGATAGATAGAACAGGTGATAAAATGTAAGATGCGAAATTTTCAGAAAAATCCTGCGTTGCGTTCCCCATCATAAACGGCCAACCAACCATCGACCGTGAGTTACCCTGTATAGATATCATGCACAGGGTTCACAGACCAGAGGAGACTATTTTTGGCTTTCTCAATTTTAGCGCAAAATATGACTTAAATAATTATTTTTTTGTGAGCTTACCTTAAATTTCTTATCGAGCGCGACACGCTGTGTACGACTCGTGGTTTATCTGTAAGTCTAAGGATATTTTTGTTTAGTGAGTCCACTGTCACCCATCAGTTAAAGTGGGTGCAATTTGAAATATAAATATAAAAAATTCCGGATCACCCGGTATGTTCATCAAACAATAATGAGGAATGTTTGTTTAGTTCTCACCTCTACTAACCCCCAATATTTTTTTGCATTTTTTAGGAAATCCGGGCCTATATTTCTTCTTTCTACAATAAATTAATATCTTGGAAAGTATATTATTATTCTTCATCATGAGAGGCTGTCTAAAGTAGTCTAAACAAATGAATCAAGCTTTCAATGAAGCATGAACAGTTAGACGTTCGTTTCAAAAAGTGTTGATAATCAATTAAGTACAAATAATTATTCTCTTGCACATTCAGTGAGGTGAATAGCCTCTTTCTAATCGAATATCAGATATCTACCTATTTTCATTGTATATGGAAGGTGATTTTGTGATTAGTATACGTATTGAACAAATCAAAATTATACAATCTAATGAAAACATATCCCCAAGATGTAACTCTTTCAATTGACGAGAAATGTCATCTTGAAAGAGTTCATAATAACATTCATGGAAAATTATCCTCCGATTCGGATATCCTTCATGATTTTATTTATGAAACTTCGTTCGAAGTTAGTTTTGTAGACCTTAAATGATAACTACTATTCAGTGATAATATTTATCGAAAATAAGGATTTCCCGAGGGATTTTCATATGAAACGCGCTCCATATTTGTTTGAAACATATAATGAAAGAATGATCTGAGATATAGGAATTCGATATTTTTTATAAAAGTTGCAATATCTCGAAAACCATAAGGTTTTTACTGAGGCCAAGTTATTCTTTTCTGATAGGTTATGAACGGTATGATCCATGGTTCACCAACAACCTTTATATAGGGGTGAGTACTTCAATACCTACTAATTTCATGAGGTCCTATTATCTATAACTATCTATATAGTTCACAAATAGGCCTCGGACCGCAATGGAGGGTCTGCTTATTTACACCCACTCATACATTGAATCTGAATCTAAACCTCCGATATTCATCATAAATGTAGATGTAAAGACGTAGATATAAATGTAAAGGCGTTAAGGGAAGAAAGCATATAATGACAAAAACAAAATAGTGGCGAAAACCACCAAAATTTCAATGGATATACAGGGTGTGCCACGGTTGATATGGTACCTTAGACGTTTACGGAGACATACTCAGATAGCACAAGTACATCATGGATATTGTGGATGTCCATAAGATATCCGAAATAGGATGTGACAGTGTGACCTTTTTGGATGTCTTAAAGATATTCATTATGGATATCCATAAGATAACAGCTATGGATATGGATAAGAGAGAGTATACCCTATATATAGAAAAAAATCTCCAAAATTGGGAAGCACTTACGTCTCATACTGCGTTCGAATAATGTAGTTGTCAGTTCTTATTCATCATCAATTTTGGACGAATTCGTAGGAATCACTTCCAAATTCACTTCAAATTAATTAGATATGAGAACAGATTGACATTATTTGACTATTCCAAGCTTGGTAGAATCGATGATCTATAAATAATCATCAGTTCTACTAATCTTGGACTATGCAGATAGTACATCACAATGTGTGCTATCTTTTGGAAGACCCACGCACAAGTGTTACTCTTGTGAATCTCCTTTTATTTATTTATCATTTCATTCATTGTATATACTTGATTTGAAATTTCTAGGTATTGATCTTTTTTCTCTGTATCTCATGGATATCCTATGCACGTATTCAGAACGTTTGTTTTGGATATCTCAAGTACATCCACAATCATCTTATGGATATATACATTTTATGTCCACGGATATAGAACTTGAAATGGATATCCATAAGATATCCTGTGTTAACTGGGATAGGATCATTCTGAAAATTTGTTTACTCAAGTTGTTGCTCTTGGTCTATCGATCTAAAGTAATTTCCGCAATACAGCGTTGACGCTTATACCAGAAAGTAGTAGCAACTTTGATATTTCAAATAGAACACCCTGTATTTCATTGCATTTTTGATCTGATTAAAATCAATGTATCCCACTTGGGGTCTAGCGGAGAGTATTACAGAGATATGGGGTGTTCAAAATCGACATTTTTCAACTACAGGATTTTTTTGTGTCGAAACTATTCATTATCAGTCAAATAGGCTTCCATGTCCGTATCTCAACTTTTGATTCACCATTTACTGACATTCAATTTTTTTATGTCTTGGAACATCGCGCGTACAGGGTGATTCACCATAAATGCCCCCCCCCCCCCCCTCTAGCTCAGTTATTTTTGAACCGATTTCAAAATTTGACATATCATATCTTGAATGATTTTCGATAAAGTTTTTTTTCTGATACATCAGAAAATACAGAGTGCTCGGAACAAACGATCTACAGGGTACTATTTGATTTTTTTAAATGGAACACCCTTATTATTTTCATTGTATTTTCAGATTCTCCCTGAAGAGCTGAATTGATCAATGCATCACACTTGGGGTCTTTTTTCTGAAAAATCATTTCAGATTATTTTTCGAATTTTTAATTCGGTTCTAAAATAAGTGAGCTAGATGGGGAGGGACATCAATGGTGAATCACCCTGAACCTATGAAGGATAGAGGGAGAAAGTAGGTGCTGCAATTTTGTTTTGAACATTTGTAGGTTATAAATTCTTGGAAATACTTCCATTGACCAATAATTTCAATGTTTCGCTGTTCTATAGACGAACGAGTTTTTGTAGAGTGTTGTTCGATATTTTTCAAGGTTGTGCTGACTGGGCCTGTCGAGTTCGTGTGACTAGTAGTGCTAGTGATGGAAATATGGCAGAGATTTCTGGGGAACATTTCAGGTTGGTTCAAGATTCAGGATTCTAATCATCCTGTATATCAGCTATAATTCCATATATCCCATCACTAGCAATACCAGTCAGACGAACTAGACAACCCCAGTCAGCACAAACATATCCTTTCGTTGTCAACCTCGAGATACAACAACTCTCTAACAAAACTCGTTAATCTAGAGAACGGCGAAGCTTTGCATTTCATCGCAAAAGGAAGTTGTTTCGTACACACAAGGGATTCACTTCCGTGCGGTTCCAAAATAAGATAACAAAATAAATATTGAGTTCAGGTAAATAATTGTAAACTTGACAATACTGCCAATTTATTTGCACCTGTCGAAATGAACTTGAAACGTGCGTCGTGCAATCAACGAACCAAGGTGCGACGAACCAAGAACCAATAACATTGATTAAACATATTATGGTGCAGTCAGTGCATATCTGGATTTCAAAAAGTGTGGTTTACCTTGATTCTATCATTCAGCCAGACATTTATGATTATGTATTGAGTCATGATATAGCGAGACTATAGAAACATATAGCAGAAAAGGAGAAATCCGCGATTGATTTGCTGTTGTGAAAAATCATAAGCTGTCATAGACATACCTATAATAGAAAATTATTAGGAAATTAATAGGAACTTGCCTATTAACGAAAACTTGTCCCCACCCCCCTTATAACATATCTACACACACTGGCACAATTAGGGGAACGGGCAAAATTTACACAAAGTTTGAAATCAATTTTCTTTCGAACCGATCGCTCGATTCGAATTTTTTTCTTCACGAAATGTAGCTTCATTCTTCACGAATACATCTGACAAATAATTACCTTCAAACGATGAGTCTTTCCATCATATACAGGGGTGTAAAGAAAGTACGGATTTTTCGGTATTTTTTTAGACATCCTGTGGACTGAACCACTGATAATTGAAACGATTCCTCAACACCAAATTGGAGCCCAATCTATTCCGAATATTTTCGTTTTTTATTCATCTTGATATCTCAATTATTCAAGAAAATACAGAGTTTCAAAGGAAAGGTGGATATTGGTATCAATTCTACACCTCAAAACTCAAATTGGATCTGAAATTGTTCCATTTCTTGACTAACCTAACCTATCCATGACTAAACCTCTGCCATAGGAGACAGAAGCAGTAAAATCTAATTGTTCATTTTGTTCACCTCGGCGATATAGTCTTTCCCTGCCATCTATTGAATTGGTGCATATGCGGCTCTCATATGTTAAAAGAACATTGGCCCACTGGTCATTTTCAATCGATGCTACAGCTCTCGCCACATCAGTAGGAGTCAAATCTCTCATGTTGAATTTTCATTAATCAAATTCATGAATTGTGAATCGCTTGACTTTGACAATAATTAATTACATTAACAAAATAGCCAACGTTGATTAACAAAAATAGCATTTCACCAAAGGAACATTGGAGCAACTTTTATCACCCCTGCATATTCATGAGAGTATTCGTATATGTGTCTAAACAGTAAACCGATAGGTAAAACTGTGAACAATTCTCATCTTGAAGTAAAAATCCTCACAGAAACAAGTTGAAAAACGACACGTTCTCCCCAGTTCGAGTTTCGAGGTGGTATAAAATTAATACCAATATCCTTTGAAACTCTATATTCTCTTGGATAATTGGGATATCAAGATGATTAAAAAACGAAAATATTCGGGATGGATTGGGCTATAATTTGGTGTTGGAAAATCGTTTCAATTATCAGTGGTTCACTCCACAGGATGTCTTAACCCAGACAGCACTGGATATTCATAGAATATTCTCTAAATATGCTAAAAAGGAGGAGTATATTCCGAATATTCATCGATTATTCCTAGAATATATATATGCCACTGGAACATCTAAAAGGAATATTCCAAAGTGAATAGTTGGACATGTTCAGGGAATATTCAGGTATGAATCTTCCAGGAATATTCCCAACTGAATATTCTCTGTTGTATATTCATGAAATATACCCAACTGAATATTCTGTGCGGTATATTCATGAAATATACCCAACTGAATATTCTGTGCGGTATATTCATGAAATATTCTCAACTGAATATTCGGTGGTGAATATTCATGAAATATTCCATGAATATTCCTTTGTTTCTCAACACATAAATACAATTTATTATTTCAGAGATATGAGTATCGAACATCAATTAGATGTAAGGGGATTTTGAAACAAAAAGTATTTATGATCCGATTTCGAACAATGCTCTCACAAGAACTTGATATGTATAACATTATTCAATTCGATCACTGGCCTAGTGGTCAAGGCGTTGCTCGACCAAAGAACCACAATTAAAAGTAACATCCTGAAGACAGAGATAAATCAAGAAATGGAAAAGCTCATCCTAAGCATCACGATGGCCAGAGATGCCACCACGCGACTGGTCAGCATTGACTCCAACAAGGACGAACTCCCGGAGGAAGTTCTTGAACTCATAGCAGAAAAGAAGGTCCTGAGGCGTCGCTGGCAACGGCTTAAAACCCCGGAAACCAGAGGCGCCTTCAAAAGAATTTGTAATGAAATTGAAAACCAAGTTCGTGAGTTCAGGAACTCCTCCTGGAGAGCCAAGCTGGAGAGTCTGGGCCCTCGCGACAATACTCTATGGAAAATGACAAAAAGGTTAAAGAAGAAATTCACACCCATACCTACCCTGGAGTATGGGCGCGAGGAAGCGGTGTCAGATCTGGAGAAGGCGATAGTGCTTGGGAAACACTTTCAAAAAATCTCTAAAATTGACAAAAGGCCAATAGGTGCGGTCCAGGAGGACATGGTGGCAACAGCAGAGCAGATAAGATCATCGCCGGACATCCTGCTCCCGCGACAAGCCCTGGGGAAAAGCATAACATCCCCAAAAGAAATCAATGAAATCATTAGGTATATGAATATCAACAAAGCCCCAGGGCCTGATGGACTTGACGTGGTTCTCTTAAAAAACATGTCGCGCAAAGCAATTGTACAACTATATTACATTATAAACGCTATCATCAAATGCCAGCACTACCCAGAATGCCTCAAGACTGGGCTTGTGGTACCTATCCCAAAACAGGGCAAGGACCCTAAGTCCACCAATGGCTACCGCCCCATATCACTGCTTAGCGCCGTGGCCAAGGTCGTGGATAGAGTCCTCTTACGACTCATCACACACCACACTAATAAGCTGGACCTCATACCAAAGGAACAGTTCGGGTTCCGCAAGGGGCACAGCACAGTGTCCCAAGTGGCCCGAATTGTTCACGAGGTTAAAGAGGCCAGCAACAACAACAAGAACACCGTCATGGTCATGATGGACGTAGAGAAGGCACTGCATAAGGCAAGAATGCCGATTTTTATCATTAAGATTATCGATGCATATATCAGCAACAGGAAAATCCGGGTCAAGGTCAACGAAAGTATATCAGGAGATTTTCCACTCGAGGCAGGTGTTCCGCAGGGGTCGTGCCTTTCACCTCTGTTATATACCCTATACACACATGATTTCCCTGTATTCGAGCGGACGAGTACAGCATTGTATGCCGACGATACGGCAATATATGCTCACTCGGACGACTCGAATATCGCCAGGGCACAGATCCAGATTCATCTGGACAGGGGAATCATACCGTACTTTGACGAGTCAAAGATCTGCATAAACAGCGCAAAGACTGAGGTCATCAATTTCCACAAAAAAGTCAACAACTCCCGACTGAGCAGACCTTTGACCGTGAAAGGGGTTGAGGTGGCAGACACGACCACCGTGAAATACCTGGGAGTCAAATTGGACACCCGTATGAGTCTGAGAAAGAATACAAACTACCTCATCCAGAAAACCCATAATGCCATCAAAAAGATGTACCCCTTGATATCCAGGACCTCAGCTCTCTCGCAGGAGAATAAGGTCCTGGTATACAAGCAGGTCATTAGGCCAGTGATGACATACGCGTGTCCAGTGTTCTGCAGCATCTCACCTACTCATATGAATAGGTTACAGGTGCTGCAGAATAAAGTACTCCGTATTATCACTAATGGTGATAGATACTCTCGGGTGGCAGATCTCCACGAGAGATGTGGTAATTTGCCGAGAATCGACGAATACATCTTGAAAATCTCTAATAGATTTTACAAATACCACATCGCTGGAAGTGACCTTACCCGGAATATGACAACAGTCAGACAACACCATAACATCCATAAAAAACACGGACTGATATATGCATCAACCGATGTTTTTAGGGAGCCTGATAATCTATAGTCGGGAACATCCCCGGGTGCTCGGACATGTCCGAGCCACCGAGGAGACTCTAGACAGCACTATATATCTCCCAAGCACGAAAATAACATAGTGTCGTAAAAGACACTGAACTCGGTCAGAAGTGCCCATGTGGAAACGCATGCGCACAACTGCCCGAGACAACCAAGAAGGAGGTTTTTTATTTTATTTTAATTTTATTTTTCCTCCAACGACTCAGCAACCCTTTCCACTCTGATCGCGCACGAGCAGCTCCCCCACCCTATGGGTACCACCAGCGAGATTACCTGTATAAAGGGCCTAGCCCTAGGAGATAGGTCACTGCGACGAACACCTCACATATCCTCTCATATTCCTTGGCTAACACCAGCCACCTCTGCGACTGCGGAGGGACGTTCAGTCATACTCACAGATATGTCAAGCCCATTATACACAAATATGTTGATGTTATATGTGTTCTATTGTAAAAACTGTGTCAACGAATAAATGAATTTAAGTTTTTTTTTTTTTGCTCTGATAGTCTTGAGGTCACGAGTTCGATCCCTACTTGGGTAACTTTTTTTAATTTTAGAATATGTTTATTGGAATATTCCAGGAACATTCAACATAGAATATTCTTTTGGGCATATTCTATGATTATCTGAGGAATTCCCATTCGCATATTTAGAGAATATTCCACAGATATTCCGGAATATTCCAGATTATTTCTTGAATATTCCAATATACCAAAAGGAATATGATAGGGAGATTCATGGAATATCTGGTGCTGTCTGGGAAAGAATACCGAAAAATCCGTACTTTCTTTACACCCCTGTATATGATATAAAGACGAATCGTTTGAAAGTGGCTATTTCTCAGATGTATTCGTAAAGAATGAAGCTACAATTCGTGAAAAACAAATTTGAATCGAGTGATCGGTTCGAGAGGAAATTGATGTCAAACTTAGTGTAAATTTTACCCGTTCCCCTAATTGTGCCAGTGTGTGTAGATAAAGATAACCCAACCGAATCCTCTACCAGAAATCGCCAAGACCCGTCAATTTGTATATTTATCGACCGAGAGGTGAGTGACCAAAAAAATGCAGCAGTTTTCAAAAGGCTTAAATTTTGATATTATCCTTGATTATATACACTAGTGTGAATAGTGAATAGTATTTAGGGTATAGCAATAGCCTGCCGTCAGTCAGCCAGTTTCGTTAGCGATTAGGGATTAGGGCAGAAGCGGCTTCAAAGTTGTTAAAAACCCATGTATTTGTTGCAACAGTTTTTTAAAATACAAAAATCCGTTTTCTGAATAGTGAATTAGCTAAAAAATGATGTGGATACCGTCAGCATCGCGTCGCAACTCATAAAAAAATATGGCTTTGACGCGCTGCTGACGCGTCATGTTACGATATTTTGAAGCCACAATTTTTTATTCAATTCACTATTCAGAAAGAAATTTCAAATTTCACAAGACTGTTGCTACATATATATACATGTTTTTTAACAACTTTGAAGCCGCCCCTGCGATAATCACGAAAGTAGCTGACTGACGGCAGGCTACACACCCTAAATATTACATGATATCGAAATTTCAGCCTTTAGAAAACTGTTGCATTATTTTGCAACTCACCTCTCCGTCTATCATTGGGATGAGCATTTTTTACAGTTAGGCCCACTTGATGTGTTCATCCCCCTAACAGTAGATTCTGTAGCAGCTTGACATGGTGATGACTAGTGATGACAACCTCTCCTACACGCTTTGATCGCCAGTGAACTTATCAATCGGTTTCCTGCTTCGAAATTTTCTTGCTCGTCAAAACAAGATTTTTTTTGAATACTTGATGTCTTAATTGTTGTTTGAGGACCACCCTGTATATAAGAATGAGTTGATCATGCCTCATTTCAAGATTTTTGACCACCGCTTCGAACCAGATTGACAGGAACACAAAGCCAATAGGAATTAGAGCATCAAATTATGCATTATATATATATATATATATATATATATATATATATATCTTAAATAAAACATTCATATTTCAGTAACGCGTGTGAGAATTCCACAAATCTTTTCACAGTATCGAGAAAACATATGAAGCAATATGTTTTTCAATATTCCAAATTTTTTGGGATTTTCTCTCCTCGTCTCTATAAAATAGAAATATGAATATTATTTCAATATACGTGTAGTGAGGACAAATCAAATGATTTGCCCCAAAATGTCACTGCGTTTAAAGAATTTTCCTATCAGAGAGCCTAAAAGAAAATAGAAACATTTTCTTCCAAACGAGAGGCTATTTTTTTTCGCTCACCCTGTACAATGAAATATAACCCAGTTGATTTTACAATATACAATACCATACATCCAAAATACAACCATGGTGAAATAAGGTGAAAATATAGTAAGTATACAACAATGAATACACGTATGATCTCTTCGGTAAGGAGTGAAATCGAGTAGGCCATACTGTATGCAACCATCAACACTTATTCGAGAATATGAATCTTCTATGAATACAAATCTGAGCTGTGGCATTTTAGGTCACTCTGTAGATTAGTCAATGCTCTTGCTTTGCTTTTTTAATTGATGATGAATAAAGAATCATAACATACTATACAGGAAGCGATGTGATATTTCAAATTCGTATATTATCTCAAAATGTCATCTTAGTCATGATTCTTCGAAAATAATTTAATTCATGTTCAATTCAAACTTACCTCCATATTCGTACAGGAAGTTCCTCAGTGTGCCTCTGTCATTTTCAATACGTCAAATTTCATTTTTCATTTGACTTTTTCCTTTTTCATTTCATAAGTTGTGGGTACCACGTTTTATAGCATGTAAGTAGTTTTTTGAAAAATATTCTGAAATTATCTTTGAGTAAATGTGAGAAATCATCGATTACTTATACTTTTCTTCTCATGCTACTACATTCATATTGATTTGTGTTGAATTTCGACTGTATCGTCAGTTTTATTTAATGAGGTTATGTGATTTCATTTTTCTTTACAGAAAACGCCACAATGCAAATTTTCGTGAAAACCCTCACCGGTAAAACGATCACCCTCGAGGTTGAGCCCTCAGACACGATCGAAAATGTGAAAGCCAAGATCCAAGACAAGGAAGGTATTCCACCAGACCAGCAAAGGTTGATATTTGCTGGTAAACAGCTAGAAGATGGTCGTACTCTCTCAGACTACAACATTCAGAAGGAATCCACTCTCCATCTGGTGCTGAGATTGAGAGGAGGTATTATTGAACCCTCTCTTCGCATCCTTGCCCAGAAATATAACTGTGACAAGATGATCTGCCGTAAATGCTATGCCAGGCTTCATCCCAGGGCTACTAATTGTAGGAAGACCAAGTGTGGACACACCAACAACTTGCGCCCCAAGAAGAAGCTGAAGTAGAGTGGAATTGTAGAGTTTTTTTGGGATTTCTAATAATTACTATGTTTTGCTATTGATTTAACAGCTGGAGTTCAATAGAAATCTAATGAAAGTTATTTTTGTTCATCACTTCCTATTTCTGATCAATATGTCAGGATAAAAATGAGTTTTCTTTTATTCATCTGAGGTAGAACATTATGGGTAGGTACCCATATGATTTCATTGGTCAATTCATCATAGGTCAATAGAAAAGTATCATTTATCAACAGAAAAAGAGTGAAAATTGGATATCATTCATAACATTTTATACCATTTTCCATAGGATTAAAATTATAGACTCAGTGAATACCAGAAATTAGAATATCTACAATCAGTTCATTGTATCATGATTCATGAATCAGTGCGAGAAAAGTTCTAGCTCTAGCCATTGCAAGGAGGACGATGGAGATTTTTTCAAACTGTTTTTTTTTATATTTATATTTTTATCTCTTTTTATCATGTGAAACTGTTGAAAGACAGATATACAATAATTATTCACAAAGCAGGCAGATAAAAGGATAAAATAGAGTAACTTATTATCTCTCGAATTCAAACTGACCTGAAATGAGGCATCTAGAGATTGGCCGCAACAAATAAAACGTACGGAAAAATTCCGCCGAGAGCTTCGCTCACAGACCACCCACCTGGGTGGTCTTTGGTTCTACCTGCTAAACTTGATTTTTTATGACTCTCTGTTTACATCATGACATGAACAGAGACAACTATGGAAACAAAATCAACTCTAGCAATTTCAGCAACACAAACGAACAGACCTTTCGTGTCGTGCGTTGGGTTTTGGAATTGGACAAGTGACAAGTGTGTATCATTTCATGTGCGTTGATGAATCGCTAGGTGTTTTTTTCAGGTAAACTGGTTTATTCTGTTGAGTGTGTTGCCTCTGTTCATCGCACGATGTAAAATGAGATAGTCACTAGAAAAACATTAGGCCTGTTCGTTTGTGTTGCTAAACTTGCTGAAGTTGATTTTGCTTCCATAGTTATCTCTGTTCATGGCATGATGTAAACAGAGAAAGTCATAGAAGAAAATCAAGTTTAGCAGGTACAGCAAACACAAACGAACAATCCTATTAACTTCAGCAGTTGGAGCAAACACAAACGAACAGGCCTATAAAATGTAAACAATAAGCATAACCTCTGAATTGAAAGATAACAAAATATTGTTTGGAAATTTTTGGATATTGAAAATTTCTGCCTTCTCTTTGGCTCATACATTTACATTTTCGTGCAATGAATAAAACAGGAGTGATTTTCCACCCGATTATCAGTTCCATTCAGAAAATGGCTCTGTATGAAACAAAATCTGTAAGTATTGGCCCCCTTTTTACCATTTCTTTAAGACAACAGCGATTTCCCAGAAATACTATTTGGTTGGATCTAACAACACTCAAACAAGATTCCGCGTCTTGAAAATAGATAGAATGGAGGCAAAGGAATTAGAAATCTATGATGACAAAGTTGAATACACTCAGGAGGAAATTCATAATTTGATCTGTATGATAGACTCTGGCAATAGAAGAGCCACAGGAGGTGGATTTTCAAAGGTCATATCAGCTTTTGGTATAGTTGGTGGGTT
Organism: Phaedon cochleariae; assembly: GCA_918026855.4. Lineage (NCBI taxonomy): Eukaryota > Metazoa > Arthropoda > Insecta > Coleoptera > Chrysomelidae > Phaedon > Phaedon cochleariae. The sequence goes on along the minus strand of OU896709.1, from coordinate 14,051,256 downwards.
ATTAAATGGGAATGCTAGAAATATAAACATTTGCAACAGCTATTTTTTAGGTTTTATTAAATTTTTGGAAGGCTATTACATAATTCTGATAACAAAACGTTGCAAAGTTGCTGTTATAGGTCACCATGCTATTTACAAAATAGAAGACACTACCATGGTGTACATTCCCCATGAAAGTGTTAGACTATTACATCCTGATGAAACAAGATATGCCAAGATGTTCCAAAATATTGATCTAAGAAGTAATTTTTACTATAGGTTTGTAATTTCCATCTTCCATCATATTTATGAATAACAATCATGACCTAAGAGGGATAATATGTGCAAGAAAGAGTTAGATACATAATCAATTAGGTGGAATGGTGGAATAATATAAATAGAAATATGATGCAGTGTCTCAGAGTTTATCAGGAAAAAGTGTAAATGCAGGTTACTGGCTTATGTACCCACAGCAAGAACCACATAGTTGCTTCATTCTAACTAAATTGTGTCAAAGTTCAGTGAAAAAATATCTCAGAATGATGACTATAACCCTGCTGATCTATATAAATAATGGTAGTATTATTGCTGCTGTGAAATCAGGATAACTTTAAAAATGATTTTTATGGTCTTCTCTTCCTCCAATTTTTTGGATTTTTGAAATATGATAATTTCTCTCATGAATGCATGCAGCTTCCTAATCACTTCACTCAGTTTTTGTGGGAATATTACAAGAGTTCAAACCACACTCATTCACTTCAAAAATCAACCATCTTCTTTCCTCAAGGGTTATTTTCTTCATTGGTTCACAATCCCTTGGATTTGTACTTGTTTGTTTCTGTGAAAAGACTTCACATGCAAAGTGGTTTGGACAGGAACTCCTTTCAATATCCTGAAATGAAAATTTTCAATGCCTTTGAAAAACCTACTGTATATTCAGAGTTTATGTATAATTAATTGCAGATGGTTCTATGGTTCTAACCATTGTTGATCTAGATGAAAACCTAGTAGGCGACCTAGTGTGAGGTGGTATTATAGCTCCTGCCTACTAACTACCTAACTAGGTTGTCATCTAGAATAACAATGGTTCTAACTATAGTGATTGGATTCCTTTTTTTCTGAAGTTGAGGAGGTTTATTGGCAAAAAAGCAACTTTTGATACATGGTAATTGGCACTTGTAATATTCAAATTACCCTAATTATTTTTATTATTAGTATTATTATTGCCCAGCTAAATTGCAACTCTTGATACTTGATATAATAATCAATTAAACAATATGCAGGGTGACATTTTGTCAATATCTTCCTTCCAATGAATGATATGAGAACTGGAAAAAACAGGCTGATTTTATTTTCAACGGGGCCACTTTAAATCCTTAGCTTTAGCCTTCTTAAAGGAGTAGATGTTACCCCTCGTGTTACCCTTAGAATTTTAAGTGGAAAGAGGGGGTCAAGAGGCACATCTTCCAAAAAATGCCCTGTCACTTAGAAAACTTTACCTCCTTTCAGTAAATGATATGAAAAATCAAAATGACACGTCAATTTCATACTCCAAAGGAAGCCACTTAAAATGCATATTTTTAGCCCTCCTAGTTCAATCCCCTAGGAGGGGTAGATGTTATACCCTTAGAACCTCATTTGAAAAGGAGGGTCAAGATCAAGGTCAATATGCACATCATTTTGAAGGGCATTCAAGTCTTTCTCCAACAATACCCTAGTTTTTTATTTTTTGATGAGCAGTTACCGAAAAATGCCGTGAACTTACAGAAGTAATTAGAACATGCCTGCACTGAGATGCATGGTTTTCAGGTTACAATTTTTAAAGGTGCAATTATTTAAAATATCAAGTTCTACGCCTATGGAAGAAAAGGGGTTTGAGTATGAAATTTGGATTGGGTACTCATTTACTACAAAAAAGTACCATTGATAACACTCGATTTACTCTCATGGTTTTGACAAAGTTTGTATTTTAATAATTATTGTTTATGTTCTGAAATTACTAAAATGCAAATTTCGCCATGAGAGCAATGGAGTCTTATCAGGAGAACCTTTTTTAACGTGAATGAGTTGCGCAATCTAAATTTCATACTCAAACTCCTTTTTTTTTCATTGGCGTAGAATTTTTAGAGGTGCAATTATTTAAAAAATCAAGTTCTACGCCTATGTATTATTATCGTACAAAATTTTAACACCATTTTTTTGCCACATAAAACTCTATCAATAAGTATACCAAATTTCAGCAAAATCGCATGTGCCGTTTTGAATTTATATGGTAAAAACGAATTAAAAATGGTAACTTCAAGACCCTCTGGAGCCAAAACGATGCAACTTTGTAGGAAGGTAAATTTACTTAAATCGACTTATTTTGGAAGGGAATATGTGGTTTGTTTTTGTAAAGACCTTTTACAGACACCCTGTATACTCCTCCTAGGTGGTTGAACCAAGAGGCCTAATAATATTCATTTTAAGTGTCCCCCTTTGAGATAAAGTTGACCTGTCTTCTCTATTTTTTACTGGAAGGAAGATATCGATGGTGGAAAGCTTTCAAATGGTCACACTGTGTACAGGAGTTGTTGATGCGGGTCTCAGTCAAGATTAAGAAAATAAATATCTCTTCCAAGAGCTTTTTGTTATTGAGCTCTGAGTTGCTTATTAAACTTGAAGGCTTTCGACTTTTATTGGTTTGATCCTGATAATGTTTAATTATAGTTATAGCTATGATTTGACCCATACTCTTCAACACAATTTGACCAATCCGAAAAGGTTTGAGCCAAATTTAAATCCTGAAGTGAAAGATGATGATATTGATAGCATAAGCAATGATCTTTGCACTTCTGTGGTTTTATCAAATTCAGATGCTATGGATACTCAACATTTTGGTATCAGGACACAGCCACATAAAAAGTTTGTTTGGAACATACATCTACTAAGGTAAAACCTGGTAAAACATGATCAAATCTTATCGGCTGTCCCAAGTAAAAACACAGTAATTGCATCACAGCCAACATCCAAAAAAATACGTTTTTAATGTAATGTATAGTCCTACTTCCTTTATTGATGCCCAGCTTAGTACCTGGCAGGCAAAATGTTGGAAGTGCAGGAATTGATGATTCGAAAAGTAATTCGAAAACATTTATTAAATAAATGTCAGTACCGCGCCCCAAATTGAGATTATGTATGGTACTTTCGTGAAGAGTTTTGAGATAAACTCATGAAAGAACACAGTAACTGCTAGTTTTCATGATGAATATATGAAATAACAAAGTAACAATATTTAAAATATGTTGATAAAAATCTATCATAAAACTGAGTTTTAATCTTCTTCTGAAAATGCTAACATAGTTAGCAAAACACGTGTCGGAGCATTGAAAAAATCGGTTTGTTTAGTGGTAAAGCAGTGTAGTGGATTTTCGTGCCAAAGGTTCCACTCTTCAATACTCTTCCTTTCAGGTGTTTTGATCATGATATTGGTTTCTTTCTATATATATGTAGTTTTGATATGATATACTTACTACATCTAGCAAGTTGTTTTGGAGATGATCCGTTTCAGCAATCAATAATTCTTTTTTCTTAGGAGCATGCGGAAAAGTAACTTTTTCGCATGATTTTTCGTTTTGAAAGTTGTAGTTTTCCGTACGATTTTACTTTTCCGCATTATTTTTACTTTTTCGCACGATTTCGAAGAAACTGTTGGCACCAGAACGCACACATAGCAACAGTCGCTATAAACTGACAGTATACAGTGTGTCCCACTTACCATGCTCACCATGAGTATCTTTTTAACGGTGAGAGATACGAGGTCGGTTAAATGACACCAAATGTGGAGTTTGTCAAGGCCAACTATAATGTGAAAAAATATTTTGATAAAATCTATTCGTTTTTGTTTTATACGCAAAAAACAGATTTTGATCATTTTCATGTCTCCTCCGTAACTTCTTTATTTATGGAAATATTCAAATAGGAATTTTTCATTCTCATGGCAGTTTTTCAAAGTGATTTCGAAAAAAATATGAAATTTATACCAACTCTTCTAGAATTTGAGATATCAGCACCAACTTTAGTTTTTCAAATGTCGGTCATAGCATAAAATACTAACGATTCTACCACGCGGATACTTGGCCACCCATGGAAGGACATATTGATAACTCATCGATATTCTTTGAAAAAATACATTCGAATAGAAAAAAAACTATATGATTATTGTTGTCCAATGAGAATTTTACCTTGGCATCTTGTACGAAATATGGATTCATTCTTCGATGCAGCATCTTGTTCTACCACACTAAAACGAAATGAAAAAATGTTACTTGAAACTTATTGGAATAAACTACAAAAAGCAGATCTAAATCTGTTATCTCGGACCTCCTACCTCACTATTTACAAATTCCTAAAAATTAAACTTGGTTTTCAAGATTATCTACAAGCCGGAATCCCTATCCATATTACCCGAGTAATTGCACAACTTCGACTCTGCAATGACTTTATCATTAAATTAAATTTCAAAGGATTCACATACACCATATTTTACCAAGAGAAATTTGTACTGCTTGTAACCAAAACACCTTTGAAACTATTCACCACATTCTATTCGATTGCCCCATATACTGCTCCATCAAGCCACCAAATACCCCATTCCTGACCGATACAAATCAACTTATTCATTCCCTCGATAATATGACGCCCTCCATTGCTAGGTCGATATACACTCATATATGGAATATACTGAAATTACGCTCCTTCATAATAAATGAATAGGCCGTTACCTACCTGATATCAGAATATATATAATATATAATTATTTCTATTGGTTCTCTTTACACTTTCCTTATTACATAATTTGTATTATACTCTTAGTGTACCAATCGCCGGATATAGTTTGTAAGCAATACATTTTAACACTCTATTGTATGTACTCACTGATGTATCAAACTTTGGTGTTACTAACAACAATTGTACTACCAATTCTATAAACTTTTAATTAAATTACCATTTATCTTGCAAATATAATGAAACCCTTGTTATGAAACTGTAAGTTCAAGAAACAATAAATTATTGATTGATTGATTGATTGGATTCATTCTGAACAAAACATATTCAAATACCCCTAACATGATGCAGTTAATTGGTCAGAGTGAAGAAAATTCAATACGTGCTCGTCAGAATATCAGCTCTGTGACCAGTAATCACATATCCCAATGAGAAGTTGTATATACTGTGTTCTATCATGGGTTTTTTATTTTGGCGTAGGCAGTTACTGTGTTGGGGCCATAACCTGTGTTATAACTCCACCATTTATGAACCGATTATGATTTTTTACAGAGAGAAATGAATTGCATAACGGCATAACACAGTAAGGGCATTTACGCTGAAATCTCAATTTTCTGAAAAATGTCAATTACTGTGTTCTTACTTGGGACCTTCGTTATTATTTGTACTATTCTGATCATTATTATAGTGATTCTGTGAGGGCTGAGCTACACCCAGATTGGATAATCTACATAACTCATGGATTCATAGGTCAGTCGAATATTAATATTTTCGGTAGATCAATTTATGTGACCTTGATTGCTAGAAGATCTAGTAGATATGCTGGCACAAGGTTTTTGAAAAGAGGAGCCAATTTCCAAGGGGATGTGGCAAATGAGGTGGAAACAGAACAGATGGTCCATGATTCTGGAGTATCTTCATTTAGCCAGAGCCATTTCACTTCATTTGTCCAAATGAGAGGATCTATACCAGGTAAGTATGTCTATCAAATATTAGCATATTGAAACAAATCAAAAGCAAGACCATTTCATTATAAACAAAATATTTACTTCGCTCAGCCGAAAAAACTAGACACCTCTGTTGCAACAATAATAAAACTAGCGCAAGCAGGAGCAGATCCAGGGCGGACCCTCGGGCAAACCTCATGAAACACTAGAAACCAGAAAAAATCTGTGTTTGTCCTTATAGCCATCCACCAGCGACCCACATTAGATATAGATAATAACAATAATGTTGAGAGAGCTTTTGTTTTTATTTATTTTTTTATCTAATATGAAGTCGCCTCAAACCATAGCGCTGCTATAATTGATCGGATTTTTTAACAGAAGAGCAATTTAAATTACTCATTAGATAATAATAATTATGAGTAGGCTCTGATAATATTCTTTTGTTTTCAAACTAAGCAGAACGTTAAGAACGAATATACGTGGATATAATTATAATTAGAGTAACTCCGCCAGTCAGAAATTTAGAATTATTTCCATAATAACCAATTCATATTGTTACATACAAACAAAGCGCTTCGTAAAATGTTTACGTTCTTTCAGAAATACTCAAAAAATAATTGCATCCAATACAATTCAAACTCCAAACTATTCATGGTTATATATATCCGTTTAGTTAGTCATAAAAACTAATACATTGTACATAAAACAGAAATATGTCAAACAGCATCACTACATACATACTGTACAATAGAAATAAAATAAAATAGAATCAATAATGCATGTTAGAGATTACTTCCCTCCAACAAATGTTTTTTCAGAGTGATTTTGAATCAATTGAGAGAGTGTGCACTTTTTATTGCAGTTGGCAATTCGTTGAATGCTCTTAAGCCTTTGAACAATATTGAGTTTTGCATAAATCTTTTCTGGAATGGGGAATGTGAATATCTCTTCTAGATCTCGTTTCATAGTGGTGATATTCAAAATCACATTTCACTTTATCTCTCAGGTAGCCTGGTAAAGTGTCATTGCTTATTTTGTATATAAAAATGGGTGCCTATTACAATAAAAAATCTTTTACTGACAACCACTCTATTCAACATTGTTGTAATAGGAGTACGTCTATTGCACAAAAGAATTATGGTCATTGATCGCTTCTGTAGTTTTTGAAATCTATATATCTGATTTTGGTTTAGTAAATACAAAATAGTTTAGCAGTAAGTGAAGTGGGGAAGTATGATCGTGTTATATATTATCCTTTTGGTCCATTGATTGAGATATCTTGAACATCCATAAAGAAAGTTTACTTTAAAAGAAATTGTCTTTATTAGAAAATCTGCATGTTCTTTGAAAGTTGGTCTATAATTAACCATAATAACGAGGTATTTGAATTTTTCTACCCGCTCGATTATTTCATCACCAATTTTTATTTCCATTTTCTCCCCAAGAAAATTATTATTATTTATGTGACAATCTTTGTAATTATATGCAACAAGTTATCGATGTATAATATTTTATAGTATTACTACTGAATATATTTTATTTTAGTTATAGTCTTCCCAATTAATATACAGAGAGTGTTCCATTGGGAAACGGAAATATGTCAACAGAATGTCGATAAAATAATTGCTTATGAATGATGATATTTGCTTTGTTTCCGAACATGTCATCAGTTCCTTATTAGAAAAATAACATGGACATATGGTCAAAATAATTTATTTCTAGGATCGTTCAAAAATTCTTCACGAGCTGCAAACTTCATACAGCATGCAACAAACATTCATTTTTTGTACTAGTTGCACGAATAAATATTTTAGGTCATTGGAAACAAGAAATGAGCAAAATGATGGCAAAACCAGCAATCACCATTGACTTCTATGATCCTTTTGCCGAGACGGCAGGCTTACATTTTAATGAGCTGCTCAAAAGATATGGGGCTCCCATCATAATACTGAACTTAGTCAAGCAGCGGGAACGAAAGAAACAAGAGGGACTTCTCAGCGACGAATTAAGCTCTGCTGTCAAATATCTCAACCAGTTCTTGCCAGTACGTAAGAGATAACTGAGTTACATTCATTTTTATTCGATTTTTTTCCATTGACTATTCCACTCTTGGTCTCTAGAATCAATCAGAATCGGCCATTTTCACGGTTTCTTCTGTATTACAGTGATATTTTTTTGTTTACTGAACTTTATTGGACTTGCTCTACCAATACAGAAGCCGGATTGATCCACACGTGACCAACCTTCCCCGTTTATCAGCGATAACATTTTGGACGTTTAAAACGTCAATTATAATGGAAGCCATAATGATGGATGCAGTGTGCGCAACTCTCGCGAGCCGCTCGTTTATTGTCTCAATCATGGAATACTCATACGAATACAACTCTTCTTCCTGGAAATATTCATCCATTGACATAGTCTTGCTTGCTGCTTTAATTTCGCTCATGACATTGTTCCAAAATTTCTCGCATACGGCTCAAAAGTTTTTAGCGGCGAAATTATTAGGCAACAAGCTGTCGTAACAATGGCCGAATATTTCCTGCAAAATAGTATCACTTGTGGTATTACATATGCTAATAATTTGAACAAAAGTTGTGCGAACAGGACTTCAGGAGTCAACCGATCCGTTTTAATATTGCTAACGACAGGGTGTCCCGAATTTACATAAAGAGATTTCAACCACAGATTCTAGGAACAATTTACTACAATTTACTATTTTTGTTGCTAGTATCTTTGATTGAAATATTTCTATGTAATTCGGGACACCCTGTATATCGATTTGAAGTTAATCGACATGTTTCTCTTTCTCAGTTTTTGAAATAAGTTATGAAGATTGAAAATATCGTATTGATCGTTGATTCAATCGTTTGGACACCGGAATCGGAATTTTTATTATTTCTTGCTGAAAAGACCATGAACGAGACCATGAAACACCCCAAAAAACATATCAAATGTTTCACATACTGTCATTCATTTCATGTCAAGTAAAATTATGGAACCCTGTGTTTTACCAATCTTCCAAAACTTGAATTCGACCGAAAATTCCAATTGTTTTTTCGAAATTATCTTTTTTGTCAATATATTCATAGTCCTTTGTTCATAAGATTGTGATGATTTAATCCCTTATTTAATAATATGCAGGCATTCATTCATTTAAAATAGTGCATAGTGCTCCCTTATAATCTGGTAATGGCAGTCAGATATATAATATACCTGTGAAACAACTCGAAAATTTAAACTGAATTAGAAATTGTCCCAAACCATTGCACGATTTGTACTATTTCAATTACTCAAAAAGGTAATGAGGAAAAAAATCATTGCCTGTTACATTATGCTGTATTAATAATAATAATGATAATAATCGCTTTTATTGATAATAAGTATGGAAATAAATACATGGAACATATTTACATAAATAATTGTAAAATATATTTGATGAACAATGAAATTAATTATGAAGTGATTGTCATTGAGGAGTTATTGTGTCATTCGGCCGATATTCTATCATAATTTGTGGAAAACATACAGGATCTCTAGAAATGATTGTAACGTCATAGTGAGAAAATTACTTTTGAACAATAATAGTATACGGTACTTTTAATCATTTTCATAATATCAAAATGTAAAATTGTATTTTTTAATTCACAGCTAACCTAACTCCACTGTTCATCATCATGTCGTCCTTACAATAAATTGACAAAGCCCATGGCCATGGGCCAAAACGTTTTTATAAATTCCACCAATTCTTAATTTCACAAACGAATCCAAAACCCAAGAAGCCCCCAAAAAAATAATAATAGAAAACTACACCCAGCACAAATATAAAACACGTTCTTTCAAATAACACAAATCATGATTGTTGACAGACATTGGAAGTAATGCCCCCTCATCCTCATTTTATTTGCTTCTCGTATCACATTATTGTATCACAATCGGAAAAGAAATAACAACGCTATATAGCTTAGAGAGTAATTTTTGTCAGTTACCCTTTTCATCATTCTATTAGAAAATGATAGGGTGATCAGGTTAGTAATGTCCTTTAAGAATTCATACGTTCATTTTCAATATGTTTGGTCTGAATTCGAAGTTGAAAAGGTATAGAAATGTTTGACCCATCATCACACTGTATACGTACCCTTCAGGTGGAACACCAGATAATCTACAAAACATTCGATATGGCCAGAAAAAACAAGGGCACCGCCAATGTAATGGACCATCTGGCGGGTATAGCGAGAAACTCTGTCATGAGGGTCGGCATTTTCCACAACAAGCCCCAGTATTACAGCCAGAAAACCGCTACCGTGGTGGGGCAGTACAAAAACCACTTTGGTAGTCTCCAGACTGGGATTGTGAGGACGAATTGCGTGGATTGTCTCGACAGGACCAATACGGCTCAGTTTGCCATTGGAAAATGTGTTTTGGGTTAGTTATTTATTTACTTATTATTTCTTTTCATTTTCAACATCATCACTCCCATTATTTGGATACTTGATTCGATTATTTCGTCTGTGTTATAATAATTATAAATGTCAAAACATGCATATTTGATCTCGGAGGAATAAAAGATAGTAGTTGTATATTAAATACTTCATGGGTTCTTAAACCTTGGTTAAATTATCCACCGTTTGGTTTCATCGGTCGTTCCTTTTCATTCAAACCTGTTTTTTTGAATTTCATTAGTATAGGGAAGGACAGTGGCTCTTTCTTTTCTTTGATAAATAAATGGCTTTCTAGAAATTGACTGTATGATTTTCATAGCCGACTTTGATTGAACAACTGACTAAAGTCAAAAAACAAAAATTTTGGAAGTATTGAACTCTATATTTCTGAATTATTATCTGTTCCATTTGATGAATAAGAAATCAATTCATTTCTGGCGGTGAACTCTTGGTTATTATAAGAAGACGTTGACGATATTTCGACCATCCTTCATTCAAAAAAGTGTAGAAAAAGTGTGGTCAACATATGATAACCTTGGTGTTATATAGTGCATAACACCAATGGTTCAAGCTTCAAATTTCATATTAGAAAACAATATCCAATCCAGTATACATAATCACCGCATATTTATTTTTATTATCGTCAAGGATTCCAACTATGTGCTCTGGGTATCTTGGACACTCCCAACCTGGAATTCGATACAGATTGTGTGAGGATGTTGGAATCTTTATACGAAGACCACGGTGACACTCTCGCTCTCCAATATGGAGGCTCCCAACTTGTCCATCGTATAAAAACCTACAGAAAAACAGCACCATGGACCTCGCAGGGTAACGATATCATGCAAACACTGAGCAGGTACAGTTGACTGGCTTTTATTGAGGAATGTGACTAGCCACTCTCTCAGGAACAAATAGTTTTTGAATTCATAGCTGCGAAAAACATCTTATTACTCTGAAACGATGATAGTTCAGAAAAAAAACAATACATACCTTCTCTGGCTATCCTCCTTAGAAACGCACGATGTTTCACGAATATAATAGAAACGATGAAAAAAAGTGGTTTTCATCATTGAAATTGTGATAGATTCACTGTCCAGCTCAAACATCAGTTTTCTACCTAATTTCAAAATAGTTATTTTCCTTTCAAAGTGTTCAATTCCTCCCTGTACAATAACAATGAGGAAAATATAGGGTAACTCTGATGCATGTGCCTGTTTGTATTTTTTTGATATACTTGATATTATACCATAAACTTGCGAAAATCTGATCAGATATGATTCTGTGGCTTGTCACATATTCATCCAATGAACCAGCACTTAGATTAGTGAACTTTGTTTGATTGAAATGTTTGTAATTATTTTGTGCAAATTTTCATAGTAGACCTTGAACCATTCCTTTTTTTTTCAGATATTACAGTAATACATTCTCTGATGCAGAAAAACAAAATGCTATAAATTTGTTCCTCGGTCTGTTCATACCAGAAGAGGAGAAACCCCAAATCTGGGACTACACTAATGACTACTATTTCCACCACAAACCGATCATTTTCAGTCTCAAATCGATGACCCAGTGGTGGGACAATGGTGTCTTGAAATGTTTGCCGTACGCTTTCAATGATTTGACCAAGGCCTGTTCTGAATTGATACAGGTAGATTACTAAAATACTCTAGAATAAGGAATATGTATTGATATTGGCAACTGAAATTCAACATTTTAAATATTTATATTTTCATCGCCGCGACATGTTGCACATGTCTCAGAGAAAGTTATAGTTGATAAAAGATAGTGCTTCATCTGAAATTTAATAGTGAAACAGTACAGGCTGTCCTTTTTTCGATGTCCTTACGGTCTTCATCAACGTTGGCTACTCATGATATTGCAAAAATCATCTTCATGGTCCGCTTCTTTATTGAGATACAGGGCCAAATTGAAAATGTTGCATTTTGGGACTCCCTGTATCTCAGTTATCTTTCAACTTGTCAAAAAGTAAAATCTGACTCTGATCCAGTGGCGCTGTCAAATTTTTGGAATAAGCTGCTATTATTAAGGTATAACACAGTTATGTTTTTTTCAAATGGAACATCCTATTTAGTTTTTCATATTTGAAACTTTGATAATAATAATATACGTTTATTCAAAAACGTTTACAAAATATACATTGGAACATGCAGATAGGTATTTTGAATAAACTGGAAAAACCTTACAAAGTGACCCTTGTAGTGAGGATAAAAAAACAAATATACATAGGTCAATAAATATTTAACAATACTAAATTATCACAAGGGAAAAATTGTCTCATTAGGAAATGATACATCATGTATATAATTCATATACAAATATGTAGTTTACTGAGCATTTCATTCAATTCGCATAATTATTTATATATACTCTACAATTATTATTTTGCTTTCCAAAAATATATAACAGTTATAAGATATTTCAAGTCCATATCACAAATTTTCATATTCATCTGGTTGTTGATACATTGTTTCATCTCACAACTCCCACACTAATTTTAGCAACATGGAAAATTTACTTTGTATCTAGCTACTATAGAAGCTGTGGACTCAATTAGTAGATGGCTATGAAACAAAAAGCGAGGGTAGAATGATTTTCAATTCTTGTCACCTACTTTGCGATAGTTCAAGAGGATTTTTCGGATAAAACACCTTTCTAACTGAACTCGGCATAAATAGTTATTTATTTATTTATTTATATTATATATATTTATTATACAAGGGAAAAAAGTTTTGCTTAATACACTATTTTTTTTATTAAGAATAAAACAGTTGAGAAGCCAAAATAAAATTGAATATCTTGCAGAATCTGTGAGGACATTCATTGGAAGTTTTTTTTGTTCAAAATCTGAATAATATTAGGAATATATCTTGTTCATGAACGTTCTGTTATTACGGAAGGGTCAAACTCGTTTTTTGGTGAAAAAAATCTGTCATGTTACTTTTTCTTGAAAAACACCTATTTATTTTGTTAGTAGGTACTGTTATTGCTTTCAGGAAAGGGCATGCATTATTTAATATTCTATTAAATCAGAATACGTGAAATTAAATAATAATAATAAGCATTTTGGTTTTTTCAAAATTGAATATTATTAGTGTGCTCCACTTCATTCTACATTGACTTATCTACCTCATTGTGAAATTCTGTATTGAAATAAAATGAAACATCATGAATGCAAATGATGAAGGCAAAATAAACAACACCGTTTTCTCTCCTGAGAAATATCGAGACAGGCACCTTCGTTATTACAGCGGCAATTAGTTCGTTATTAAGATCACATATTTCTCATGTTCTTTTTCATGAGTTGTAAATAATGGAAATATAATAACTATATTATGCATGTTTTATTCTTGATACAAAATATCTCGTGAACGGACCTTCTATGCTAATATTCAAAATATTAAAAAATAATGTATTATTCAGATTACATTTTCATTGAACCCCGTAGCGAAGCCTCTCACTGCAATATGAGCATGACATTGCAAGTGACCCTCGTACAGACTCGAAACCAGCTGCAGGCGGCCGCTGCTTTTGTGAGCGCTACATGAAAGTCCCGCCTGAATGTGAACCTTCTAGTCTCTGTTTATGTTCGGTGATATTGTTATTCAGTCTGAGTTGTAGGTCCATTCTCGCGACGTGGAAATGATAGACTCCTACCTCGACTACTACAGGCCGTACGAGCTTGGCGTGCTCGACGACCTCTTCTCGCTCAAAATCTCGAACTCCATTCGAGACTTTATGCCCAGCTTCACCACCAGCTACAGCCCTTTTGCGCTGCGGGTGCGCCCCGTGCGCCGGCGCGAAGAAGGCTCGACGAAGGGGGCCGCCATGAAGAACCCCTCGGTGACGGGGCAGAGTTCCAGCTGTTCGACAGCTTCCAGTACAAGGTAATAATCGTGGGTTGGAGAAATCGAGACACTCATTTTCATAGACATGAAACGCTGTGATGGTTCACACTTTTCTTCACCAGTCACGTAGGTTAAGAGAGGGGCAAGACAATTTTACTAAAATGACAACGATATTATACCTATTAGAAAATATTTTGACCTAATCTTTTAATTTTAATACCAAATATTCGTAGTACCTTAGGTTGATCCATCATACAGAGGAATTTGAATAAAATGAACAAGGTTTTTTGGAACAATTATTGAGCTAAACATCCTGCGATAACTACACCACTGCTCAATTTAAAAGAAACATATAACTTTACTTACCGTCTAAATACCAAGTTAGGGTATGAATGGAGAACTTTTTCACAATCCACGCACAGGCGAACCATGATAGACTCTTCAGAATTGTCTGTATATAGTTTTATAACAAGAAATCACTGAAAATCTATGGAAACACAAAAAGTCCTAAAATGGTAACAAACACAGCACAACAACACTGTAACGTCGGATTGTGACATACGTATATGACTAAGAAAAATATGGGCAACTCGTAGTAAAACGCAAATACAGCGTTGCCATACTTATTTTCCATAATACATTATAATTTGATGAAATTAGGAACATTTAAATTATTTCAATAGCAGAATTCACATATTTCAATTAAGGAACAAACAGAATGAGAAATGTATCTTATATATAAATAATGTATGAATTTGATATACTTTCTCCCCACCAAATCTCGAAATTTGACCTCTATGTATCAGAGAACCAGTGCTGTAACTTCTGAATAATTTGAGATAGGATTTTGAAATTCGGGGGGGGGGGGGGGTATACCAAATCGCCTTTTATTGATAAAAACTATTCATTTCATCATTATCTCTTTGATACACCTGTACAATACTTCTCAGAAGCACAAGGTATACTGCATGTACATTGATGATTGCTTTTCATTTCTTGATTTTATTAGAGTATAAATTGTTCTCATTTCATTTCCAGTCTTGAACGCAGTTTCAACTCTTATATTATTATTATCCCCAACATGTTTTCGTCCTTCAGATATGCTGGTAATGTCTAGAATTATTTTGTGTTATCGTTAGTTGTCTTTGTTGTTGTGGTGTATTTTGTATTTTGTTGGTTTTCAATTTGATGGATTGTTTATAGGTAATCACTTCAATACTAGTTTCGTATGCCAGAATTTGAAAAAATATGTTTCTGTAGGCAACCAAAGTGATGAATTACATCATCGACAGCAACAACTTGATTATTTACAGTTTTACACTAACAAGATGAATCATCCTTATGAGAGCAATGCAACCAGAAATCCTATTCAATGGGAAACGGTATCTATGAATGACAAAGGTGAACTACTTATTGTTGAGTAGCGAAGAGATCGGTAATGCAGATATTCGTAGTATATTTTCAGATGTTTTATGCAAGAAGGAAGGTCGCCTTAAGTCCGGATTAAAACATTGTTATTATTTAAACGTTAACATATCAAAGTTAGTGGTTGTCCTGCTTGGAAAAGAAGGATATTCCTAGATAGTTCAGCAACTTGCAGATAGAGCTGGGTTGTTAAGGCCAAATTTAGCCTAAAAATTTTACATGGAGTGGATCATCTTCTTAGTGTAAATAATCTAGTGTGGAAGGCACCTAAGGAGAATTATGTAGACAATTATTCATGCGATATATTTCGCGATTTGACAATGACTCGAAGATAAATCTTTGCTATTAAACTGTAATCATCTTGTTAGTTCCAGTTCAGAAAATGAATCTTCTGACGATGAAGATGGTTCCTATGCTAAAGTTGCTGAAGGAACATCTTCCAAAGGAAGTATTCCAGAACCTTTTACTTTCAAACGTATGTTTCCTACAATGAAACAAGTCTACGGTACGGAATTACAGAGACCCAGTCCTGAAGACATCCTAACATATAAAAAGTGAGTTGATCTGGAATTGATGAGGAGAACCTCTCATGCGGCTTTTTTTCAGGTATGTTCTGATTGGTAAAAAAGCTAGTGGTTCTGCAAAATCCATTTTCACCTCTCCTTGTGGGGAAATGAAGACTGTGGGTGATATTCCTAGAGACACTTGCTTCAAGGTAACTCCTCCTATAGTTTCGCAGGGGTCTATACAAGTTTATAAAAAATATATTAGTGTTGGAGAAAAGGGTGGGGTTCGGCCAAGGGCAAGTGATATGGAAATTTATAGAAAATATGCTAGTTTCAAGTGAAGCCAAATACTATTATAAGTATTATTATATTCTGTGATATATTTTTCAAATGCTAATTTTGTTTAGTTCAGAAAATGTTCTATTGAATAGATATGCACATTATACAGTATTAAAAATTTTTTAATATATTCGCATGTATTTGTTGTACAAACTTGGTTGGTTTCATTTTAGCCAGTTTTATCTTCTTTTCAGAATTGTGCATATATGAACTGCAATCATCATTATTCCCAGGCCAATCTGGAAATAATACACGTATTATGTATAGTTACATCAATATACAAGGTGAATACAACTTTTTTTTTAAATTTCGAGTGTGCCTTCCTAACATCAAAATGGACGACAAAGCTAATTGGGAAATGATTTCAATCGGAACTTATTAATTTTGGGTCATAAATAAGAAATCTGAAAATTTTCACATGAAATTTTTGAACCATCATTCTTAATTGGGACCAAACCTGTATAACTGACATCATGTAACAGTGAGATTTCATTATGTTCTTGTCCCATGTAAGTTCTCTGCTCAAGGAATCCAAACAGCCTTCAGGAAAAGAGTTGCTAACATCACATGTTCCCTATAAATGACTAATGATGAGAATATTCGCCAAACTATATCATACAGGGACACCAGGGTGATTCACAACCTTTATGCATAAACTTTAAGGAAATTATATAGAGCTCAGTAATGACATGAGTGTAGCTGAAGTTATAGCATACTGAAGTATACTGAAGTTGACGTTTTCTTATCTAGATTATCTATTCTTCAGAATCCGAACATGAACAGGAGTTTTTTGAAACAAAACAAATTCATGGCTATAGAACCTCGAATAACATCTTGCATACCAAGGTATTTTTCATCAGCAGATTATTACGTAAAAATTTTTTTGGCGATGAGATGTACAGTCGTCTTCAACGAACATGTCGCGGTTGGACGGTATGAGTGCTCTTATTGCAGCGGTGATCGAGGGAGCTGACACCGTCCATGTGCGACATGATCTATGAAGACGACTGTACTTATCTTAGCCTTCATTCTCTGTAGCAGAGCAGAGACATTTTTTACTACTGTTCATTTCAGCTCAGCTTAACATTGATTATGAAATCACGAAGACTATCTCCTGTCAAGCGTTGTCGGTCGAATTTCGCAACACCCTGTATATGAAATGTAGATATATTTTTCCATGTAGTGTTGAGAAATATGGCACTATTTTGAATAATAAATTACTGTGTATCATATGTTATATTAACCTAAATATGCCTAACGTCCTTCTATAAGGACACTCCGTAAAAAGTTTTTTACTGCGTAATTTGGGTATCTACGCGGATTTCGTCATGGATGGCACCAGACTATTTGTTATAGTATTCTATCCAAGTTGGATGACTGAAATATTTCAATTATTGATTTTGTGTAGAAATGATAGTCTGTCGTAATCATATCTGTAGCCAAAAAAATGTCAATGCATTGTGGGTTTTGAAACTGTATCTCACAACCTCAAATGTTCAAATGTTCTTTGAGAAGGACAGTAGGCATATAGCAAGTTCTTTCAGTGGTTTCACTTTCTACAATCTTCAGGGGCCAGGTAGCCATGCGGACAGAGTGTCTATATTCTAATCCGCATTCGCTTGCCGGTCGTGGGTTCGATTCCCATCGACTGCAGAAATTTTTCTGATGGCCCAAGAAAGTGTTTGGGATCACAGGTTAAAAGGTGAGGCCCCCGCCCCGTAATTCCTTGCTCGAACAAGACTCTCGAAGACTTCTGATGGTTGCTCGTAAGGGGGCAACCGAATGACGGATAGAACAATTTTAGAACAAATTTTTAGATGACGAAACTAATAATGAGTAATCTGAAATATCAGTGGCAATTATGTCTCCTCTCAATTATTGTGTACTAGTTACAGATTAGGACTTGAGCGATAAAAATATAGTGTACATTAGTACGAATCAGCAACCTCATATAATTTTTTTACACAACCGAAAGATGAAGGGCGTTTATCAAGCCAAGCAAAATATAGAAGAGTTGTAATACGTGATAAGAAATGGTACATGCCTCTTGTGTGGCAATTATATAGGATGCAAGGCGGTCTCCTTGATCATTTATCTGTTGGCAAAAAATTAGCCGATACAATTTTTCAAGACAACCACAGAAAACTTTTCAAACGTTCAAAACCCTTTCCATTGGAAAACGTAGATTTCCTATAGGATCATTTGATGGAAACGCAGTAAAAGAAAACAAGTTGCCGATATTCTCATAAAAAATGTTTCCACCAAATGCGAAAAGAGCAGTGTTGCTCTCTAAGTTACTGATTTCGTGTTCATAATGGTTTTTATGTCCTCTTGTATTATATTTCGAATATTGATATAATATAAACTTCTATCCTAGGAAATGTCACTCATTTGCCTACACTGTCCTTTCAAAAGGACATGGTCTTTTTGGAAACCCCCAGCTTTCAAGAGTTACTCATTTTTGAAAACTGAACTAGTTTTATACGACAAAAATTGAATTTGAAACAAAATATTTTCAGAAAAATCTGGATTCACGATGAGCTATCACTTCCCAAGTTTATGCGTATAGGTTGCGAAACCCTGTATACGCTTACATTATTACCACAGCACGAACAAGGTATTTTCAATCCATTTTTCGACCAATCGCTTTGGTTATACACTCCGCAACATTCAAAACGTCTCTGAGTACTATCCCACGAATTTTTTGCATACCAGCTTGAATTATAACTCAGGAAAGAAGGGTATACCGACGAATTCAGGTCGTGGTTTCCTAAGGAGCTTGACAATTCTCTGTTGGGCCCCTTTTCGTACATAATACCCATAATTGAACCAGTTACAAGAAGGGCAGTTATAATTATTGTTAGTATCCACATCTACAATGATTATCGATCAACAAATCATAGCTGAAGTTTGAATTCATAAGTGTTAGTGATTGTGAGTGAGTGAGTGAGTGAATGAGTGTGACAAACGCTCAATACAGGGTGTCCCATAAATACGTGGTGACAACTCAGAGACGATGATATAGAGGTGATACTAATACCAATAAGTCAGTCCTTCATTTCGATATTCGTCCTTGAAAGTAAACATCGAAATGGGGTTTTCAGATTATTCTTCTCACATGTTACAAAATTTCACATTTTAGTGATTTCAACCAATATATATATATATATATATAGCAATTCGTGATTCTGATAGACCACTGCTGAAGCCTTTGCAAACGGTAAAAAGTGAAAAAAATTATAGTAGGATGACACCCATTGAAAAAGGTAGATAAATATAAAAAAATTAAAGGGAAAATGATTTACGGGCGCTATGATGTCGGCAAGGGGTAGGGGGTGAGTTTTCAAGGGTAAAAAATAACGGTTTATCTCGATTACTCGCAAAACTACAAGATGGAAAAAACTTAGATGGCGAAGTTGAAGGTGATAAAAAGATCTCTAACTTTTATATCTCCAATTTTTTTTACATACCTAACCTAAAAATTTATGTGAAAAATTCAAAGTTCCAAGTTTTTGGTTTTTTATTTTTAACTTTCACAAATGCATTTTTTTTCTCACGAAATTTGGTCTTCATGTCCCAAATACACTGTAATATTTATGATCAGGGTTTTCAATCGAAAATTCTTGCGTCAAAATATCTGCTTTTTCAAAAGAGTCGATGAGCTTTTTATTCCTTGAAATCTCTACTTTCTGATGGTGTGAAAAAATATATACATTACTAGGGTACATTTTCTCAGAAAATACAAATATTTATTTAGAACGACTATCTTCGCATGCAATCTTAATATTTTATGGATTTGAATTTTTTTTTCTATCAATATTTGTAACATGGAATCTTACGTTTCAGAGTGATCAGAGTTCTGAATCTTCAATCACCCTGTATCTGTTCTAATTAAATTTCAGTAGATAGTAAATCTAAAGTTCAGATGGGGACATATTATGTAAGCCCGTTTTGACCAATACTGAATAGTTTCAACACAAAATAATCCTAAAGTTGAAAATTCTCGATTTTCAACACCCCATATATCTCTGCAATCATTCACGCTAGACCCCTAGTTTGATGCATTGATGAAATAAAAGGAAATACAGGGTGTTCCATTTCAAATCTCAAAGTTGAAGATACTTCCTAGTAGTTCATGCCAATTTATGGATATACCATCAAATTGACAGATTCATCTGTTGCTTGGTTTGCCAGAAATATCTGAGTAACGCTCATCGTGAGAAACCCTGTATATCCAGTGACGGCTCGTCAGGGACGGCAGGGTCGGCCGGGCCGTACCAAATAATTTGGGTAAAATTACTGAACTATTTGATGAATACAATTATTTTCCGAAACTGTTTTCATAATTCATCGTTCATTATCCTACTGATGCCACTATTATTTCAATTTCATTCACTGGAACCTTTGAGTATGCCATCCGCATATACTCCGAAAATCACGAACTAATTCAGGACCTACGACATCTGGTAATCCCATCGTCAAAACGCCGCTTCAAGTTGAAACGCTCGCGTAGCTCATTACACTGATGCAGACGGCCGGCCGATCGGTGGTTTCTTGTCTCGACCAATCTCGACGCATCGCCTACAGATTCCCCGCTTCAAGTTTGAATTCTAGCTCGCGTATAAGCGAACGATACGCGTCATACCTTGGGTGCGGCCAAGCTCTGCTGGCCGTCCGTACGTACGTTATCAGTAGTTTGCAGTGCGCTCGCTGTGCACCGTATCCGACCATTCCGACCTAATTTTTAATATACGGATTGGCATGATTGACATTCTATTTTCATTTACATTGTAGTTATTTATAATTTTTATTCCTATACTTATTTGTAAGTTGATGTCGAAATTTGAAATGTACAAACTGAAAAAAAAAAAAAAAATTCGATGTTTTTGTTCACGCTTGCAGTAGTATTTGAATATTGTAATGTAACCTACTGTGCCTCTGCCTATGTAGGTAATATGGCAAGAAAAATGTCAGCAGTCCAAGAGCTGAGTAGGTATTGAAAGTTGAAACATCGTAAAAAAGCTCTGGTGACGAAAATGTAATAAATGTATAACTTCCAGAATATCATTTATTTTCAAAGACGCATGTGACGGTTATAAATAATATTTATGCATCCATCGCGGAAAACATTATACCAGAGATTATACACTCCTGATTATACCTACGGCGGGCTCGGCCAGCCGACTACGAAGGAGTGGGGTGGCTTGTTACCTTGTTACAGGAACGGCGTAGAGCGTAGACCGATTTAGTAATTTTTGTGCTTCTCGCGTTAGGTGAGTGGTTGTCGGTTATGTTGATTTTTTTGAGTTTACGTTACGTTTTCAACAGAATATAAATATTTTTTGTTCATGAGTTATTTTATTTTTATTTTCTTTCATTTTATTTTTTCGACTTTCTTGTTATTATTTTTTCATACCAACTATAACCCTTATCCACCTCCTTTTTCTTTCCCCATTTCCCTTGGCGAGAATGCTCTAACCTCGTGGTTCTTGCTGGATAATTTAATTTTTTGGTTATGTGTACAGGGTGAATCACCATAAATGTCCCCCCCCTCTAGCTCAGTTATTTTTAAACCGATTTCAAAATTTGAAATATCATCTCATTGAATGATTTTTGATTGAGTTTTTTTCCGCTACATCAGAAAATACAGGGTGCTCAGAACAAACGATCTACAGGGTACCATTTGATTTTTTATATGGAACACCCTATTTTTCATTGTATTTTTAGATTCTCCCTGAAAAGCTGATTTGCTCAATGTATCACACTTGTGGTCTATCGGGAATGATTACAGAGATATAGGGTGTTCAAAATCGAGATTTTTCAACTTTAGGATTTTTTTGGGACGAAACTATTCATCATCGGTCAAAACGGCTTTCATGTCCATATCTCAACTTTTGATTTACTATCTACTGACATTTAATAATTGGAACAGATACAGGGTGATCAGAATTCTGAATCTTGAACCACCCTGTAAATGTTCCAATCAAATCTCAATAGACAGTTAATCAAAAATTAGGATGGAAACATAGGAGCCGTTTCGACCAATAATGAATAGTTTCGAGACAAAAAAATCCTAAACTTGAAAAGTCTCGATTTTGAACACCCTATATCTCTGTTATCATTCCCGCTAGACCCCAAGTGTGATATGCATTGATGAAATCAGCTCTTCAGGAAGGATCTAAGAATACAATGAAATACAGGGTGTTCCATTTGAAAAAATCGAGTAGTACTCTGTAGATCATTTGTTCCGAGCACCCTGTATTTCCTGATGAAACGGAAAAAAAAATTCTGAGAAATCATTTTAGATCATCCTTCAAATTTTTAAATTGGGTCAAAAATAAAGTGAGCTAGAGGGGGGGACAATTATGGTGAATCACCCTGTACATGCTTATTTGCCATCGAACTTCACTCAAGCCGCTGACCCAACGTGTTACGTTCGCATTTTAGAGCAATATCTATACCCTGGCCGACCCAGGTTCTGAGGGCACGAGCCGTCACTGTGTATATCATATCCTTTATGGGGCACCCTGTATAAATTAGCGCCAGTATTGTTCGAATGTTGGTCAAAACTACTTTCTCACCAATGGCAAAAATTGGAACCTATTCTTGTTATTATGGATTGACGCTGCTATCCATGATCCAGGTATACAGAGAATACCTGCGGGCAGAGTAAAATATGGTATGTCCACCCTTATTTTAACCAGCTGTACATATGGAAGTTTCTTGATGATCGACCAGATAGACAGCCCAATGAGGATCAAACCGGAAGCCTAAATGAACATCATTGGTCATTTCAAACTCGGATACAGGGACATATGTCTTATTTACATTCGTTTTTAACCCATGTTCCTAGCTATCACAGAACTCGAGCAATCGCACTATTGCCACAGTTAAAAGAATTATTGTCCCAGCCTTTAATTTTGCTTCGATATATTATTTATCCGGACATAGTAAGATATTACAACAAACTTTTTTTCACGAACATTTGCCTAATTTACAGTTGCAACTATAAATTAGGCAGAAGAAACATTTTTTGAATATCGCCTAATTTACAGTTGCAACTGTAAATTAGGGAGAGAACATTTTCTTTTTCAAAACACCTAAGTTACAGTTGCAACTGTGAATTAGAACAAGAGAACTTTTTTTACACATCTCCTAATTTACAGTTGCAACTGTAAATTAGAGTCTCACAGTCTTAGTTCTCACAATTTCTCACCAGACTACCAGACATAGGCAGCTTTCATTCTTCGATAGCACGCGATGCGCTGAGACTGTGAGACTCGCAAATTAGGCAGAAGAAACCTTTTTTTTTTCAAATATCTCCTAATTTACAGTTGCAACTCTAAATTAGGAGGTGTTTTGAAAAAAAGAGGTGTCTCTGCCTAATTTACAGTTGCAATTGTAAATTAGGCGATATTTTGAAGAAAAAGATTCTTCTGCCTAATTTACAGTTGCTGTAAATTAGGCAAATGTTCGTGAGAAAAAAAAGTTTTTTTAGGATGGGCGTTCAGACGCGTCGTAATATCTGACTATGTCCGGACATAGATTGGTCCGGATAAATAATATATCGAAGCAAAATTAACAGCATGAAAAAAAATAGAAAGTATACTAGGTAAGGTATATATATATAGGTACGTAGTGTCCCTGCCAGCAGATATCTGGGTTATGTAACATTAAAAAAATTGTGAAATTCATGGGAACGAAAGCTCTCCATGCGAAGACCATGAATTCAAATCACCCCCATGTCAAACAATAATCTTCTGAAAATCACCCCCAACTTTGGTTTTTCAAATTGCACCCCCATGTTTATTTCGTGGTTCATCTTGTAGAACCTTGCATCATCAATTCAGTGATATATCGGACTAGATATTTAGCAAAGAATTCATCCTCGGGAATTTCGAATAATTTCAATAATTCGAATAAAAAAATATCGATTTCCTGAAGCTCTGGGACGCACTGTACTGAAAAATTTCGAATATTTCTTCTCAAACCCCATTGCAATCTTTCTAATTCCAAAATTCAGTTCCGGAAATCGTTTGCCTTTATATAATCAATATGGCTTGATATTTTGGTTAGTCCTTATTCCCTGTTGGTTAATTTTAATTCGACATATTTTTCGTGAAATAATGTTATTTTTTCTTACTAAAGTAATCACTGAAATAAAGCACATCAGCCAACATGTTTCATTAACATTTCTTCCACACTGACTCTGTGGTATTACTAAAGGTTTATTCTTCTTTCTTCTTGGAGACCATGAATCTAAGGAAGATGATTTTCTCATTGAGTATTTTTCGAAATTTTCAACAGTTATGTCAAAACTTGACAGTGACAGTGACTCACATGCGAATGGGCCTGTTCCAGTGAAAAACCTGACTATTTCACCCGAATCTGAAATCAAATACATATTATAAAAAATACTAGTCCGATTCTGGAACGGTTTGTTCCATGTTGTATAAGAATCTTTTGAGAACGATATGGTTTGCTTACTCTTTTCATACAGTTTGTGTTTTTATATCTACAAGGAGAAACATTGACCCATTACAAAAATGAATATTTTCAAAGTTATCCCAATCATTTGTAAAAATTTTCGGATTTTTTTCTAGGGTATATTCAGAATGAGATTATTTCGCTAGCATACTTCATTAACATGCAACATCTTTTTTTATAGAAAATTTACGTTTTTTTAATGTCCTTATATAATATCAGCTGATCTGTTCATGAAATAAGAGGGTTTTTTCATGAAATCGATACAGGGATGAATTCGTTACTTCAATTTCTTTGATATCGAGCAAATATTGATCTATTAGGGCTGATCTTCAGCTCATGAAGAGTATTTCGATACCTGAGGTTACAACATTTTTTCACGAATTTAACATTCAGAAAGGAATTAAACGGAATGATTCCATTGATTTCAATAACTTTAGGCATTACGCTGTTGCCAGTGCCATACAATAATTTGGGTTCAAATAAAATCTCGATCATCACTTGGAATACTAGAATATTGGCATTGGTGGTGAAGCATATTGCAAGTATATAAGTATTCAATAAGTGATTATTAGGGACCAGGTCGGACTATTTGTCTTCTGTGAATGTGAATACTGTTGTCATTGGTATATTAATATAATTTGTATTGATGCATTCTTCTTCACCCAACAAAAATATAAATAACAAATTATTGAAAAAAATTTCCTGAATGACAAAGCTCACCAAATTGGTACGTCACACCGACGTGATTTTTAGACGTCATAGATACGTCGTCACTGCAACGTCATAAGAGTAACGGTTTCAATATAGGTATACCTGAACAATCATTTGTATATATACATAGCTTCTTGGTTTCCGAGATAAACAGTGTGTCAAAGTTTTTTAGAAAAAAGTTTTCTCCTACTTTTCAGGTATATTGATAATTCCAATAAAATTTTCATGTTGCACGTATCGAGAGACAATGGTTGGGAGAGGTCTACTATGGAAGGTATTATTAAACCATACATAAAGTAGTGATAAATGAATGAAATATGCAGCATTCAGGTCTCATAGATTCCAATACTCAGATTTGAGAAATCTATTTTAAAAACGGCGAATTTGCATATGGTTTCAATGTCTTGGACTTGCCTGGAAGCATCAGATAGCTGTAAGGTGTGAAATAGTCTGAACATATCATTCCTGACCGGCTAAGAGCCAAAATGGTCTCCTAATAGCCTCAAACCATTACTTTCTCTTATCCTTAGGAATTCTAAAGTCATTATTGAATGAGTAAACTTTTAATCAAAAATAGATGAGCGGGTATAGCACCTCACTCCTGAATTCAAATTCTTCACAGCTGAATGATTATACAAAACGCATTATTTCATTTGATCTAAATACGACTCGCTCAACTGATAAAGGCAAATAAATAGTTATTTATTATACAAGGGAAAAAAGTAGTAGATTTTAGCTCCAGGTTGTGTTGTCTCCCGACGCGTAGCGGAGGGAGACAAAAAACCGTGAGCTAAAATCTAATATTTTTCCCGTGTATAATACACTATTTTTTTCTGTGACAGAAGGAAGGACGAATCAATATTGGGAAGATATTACATTATTTCGAAATCTGAAAATTATAGACGTGAAATTTCAAGTTTTTAACAGTAGGGACACCTGCGTTTTATAGACATCTTTATCATTCTTTTGAAGTAATCAAATATCTGATGTCACTTAATCTGTCAGTTCAATTCTGTGATTTGATTTTAAAAAATCGCTAATTCAGTAGTTGTTTAGTAATATACGAAACCGCGAAGTCGAATGGGAGATAAAAGGACTTGCAGTTCTTTCTCGGAGACGGTATTATTGACTTATTTTTCGGAACTATAGCACAACAAAAGCCATTAACAGAGTATATATATGTGATATATATCCGGGAAAGAAGTACTCACTTTTTTCCCACGGGAAAAAAGTAATTTATGAAAAGTGACAATTTATAACCTGCCAACAGAGATGAAATGCCAAACTTTTTTCCCGTCACAGAAAAAAATAATAAATTATCCATCACCCTCAAACTCACCGATGAAAATAAATACCTTCAGTTTTATTATTAATCATGGAATTCTTACAGCGAAGAACGAACCACTTCATATTTCCTAGGATTGGCGAAGATGAAAGAGAAAAAATAATATCGCCATTTAATTTTCATATTATATTATTTGTATTAAGCCGACCACTGTCATGAACGACAGCTTGGGGTTCTTGCGTGTTGAGCAGAAGCGTTTTCAGGCGAGCAGCTGACCCTACATTTTCGGGTTGCTGCGAAATGACTACCTACTAGCAGTCTGGATAGAGTTATAAGTCGGTCGTTCATCCAACAAAGACAATGCCTTTGACGTTTACTCGATTCAAATGAGTATTCTGGCATCAATTGGACATCAGTTAAATTATCAAGTGTGCTACTTTATTGAAGTTAGAATTGATTGCACTTCACAAATCAACAAAAAATATCAAATGAAATCAATCATATAGTTGAATGGAATCTAAAACTGATAATTCAAGCCCATTATTTTAAGAGTCGAAATACTATGATTGAAAAAAGAGGATTAAAATTAAAAACGCAAAAAAGTCGACGTATTTTTTACTCGACTTTTTTCCTATTTCATTCTTGTTTTTTTTAACTTGTTTATTTATATTCAATTCAATAAGTACCTATATACATTGTGAACAACATTTTTATACATTATATAGTTCTCGATCTTTATTCAGCCCCAGTTCACTAACCTATGGGAATGAGGAACAATCAGAAATATTCATACATAACTAATATTCTATGACAAATCATGTATATTTCACTCGATTCATAAATAATGATAATAATAATAACATTTATTGATCCCAAGAAACATACAATGTTTATAGAGGGAAACAAAATAAAATATAATAAATATATCAAATATGCAATACAATGAAAGATAAGAAGTTCAATCAGAATTCATTGATACAAGGAGGGAGTTAAATTGATAAAATATATTTCTTCAGTTCACACTCAAATTTTGTAACAAACCTGGAAGATTTTATTCTGTTGGGTAGACTATTATAAATATTTATTCCACAAAAATTCAATGATTTTTTCCCGAATTGTGTTTTTATTTTGACAGTTTTCAAATGTTCACTTTGTCTGGTGTGATGCTCATGGGTATCAGAATTGATTTAAAAATTACTTATTCAAACTGACTGGTATAAAACGCCCCAAGCCATAAGCGCAGCTATTAAATATCCGATATTGAAAAACCAAACAGCAAATGAGTCATCAGATACTATGAGTAGGCTCTGATAATGATTTCAATTTCTTCCTCAGCACACTTCAAAAAAACATGCGGTGTTGAAATATGTGGCAAAACACTGACATTCATTTTAGTGAAATTTACTGCCACATTTAATGATACATCTTGGATACATCTAATAATTTTCTATTACTTGACAACTGAGCATTCATTTTTTATTTCGAATAATTTTGTCTGTTTACTGTATTCATAAAAAATCTAGATAAGAAATAAAATCAAAAAACATTTGGTGCATCTTTTTAGAAAACGATTAGTTGACAGTCACTGACGTTACATTTTGAATTTGAATAAATAATGATCAGAGTCCATACTTATTTCAATTGTGCTATGGCTTATAAGGTGTGTTTTTTGTCAGTAATTGTTAGATACGATGCTCTAATCTACCTAAATGCCAAATTTGTACCTCCAGCTACTCGAAGGTTTTCGGTCGCCCGCTTATACATGCAATTTTCTGAAAAATGCGTGATTGATTTTCATGGAAAGTTGTACAAAAGTGAACCATAACGAGCATTCAAAACCAGGAATTCAGAACACATTTTGTTTGTTTGAATATCGCTTGAGCAATCATAAATACCTTCCGCCAAACGTGAAGTAAATAAAGTTAGGTTTTGAGATCAATGAAATTGCGATTGCTAAAAATACCGCTTTTCTTCGCATCAAAATCCTGCTTTTCGCCCTATATCCAACCAGTCCTGGCTTTTCCAGTCAACTTGGATCTGTTCGATGGTGAAGGACTCTTCTCCCCGCCAATTTCCGCAGGTGACAAATGCTCCACGTCAATTTTCCCGCTTTCCTCGTTATTTTTCTCGTTGACGCTCATCGAGATATCGATGGAAACGCTGTCATTTTTCCGAACCGATTGAGAGCTTGATTGAGAGCGTTCGGTTTTGTTATCTTCAGTAGAGGATTGCGAGCTTGAGCCGGGAGGTTCGGAGTCCGGGTTCTGGTCGATCGGGTTCGGGTCTGCATCGTCTGTTGGACTTTGTGGGGGGTCGAAGCGGTGGCCTATTGGAGTGGGAGAACGAGAGTTCGCTACGAAAAATAAAGGTTACTGTTAGATGAAGGGTGAGTTTATTCACATAACTCCAACGGAACAGCTTCACATGGGGACTATACAGTAATCTTTGACTATAGCATACTATAGTCATATTCAGAATTAGAATTGATAAGCAAATCCGAGAATAATAAACAGTTCCAGATCGATACGAAAATTCAAAATAATTGTGTTCATTCTTAATTTATAAATTATACTAGTGTGATGATTTTACAGTTGAATGGTACGTATGAACCTAAAGTTTGGCCTCATCAAGTTAATCACCCTAGTATAATAAAGAGGAATAAACGTTAATATTAGGAAATCATATACTAAAAGCACAATTTAATTGTGAAAACCTATTTGCTTATGTCTCGAAAAATCGTCTACTGAGTTCCATACAGGGTGTCCCATTGGGAAACGGAAAAATTTGAAGGGTGGGTAGAGCTCGGCTATGTGTATTTGTCGGATCTTACAAGTTTTAAGTCCGAGATATAGATTTTTATCATTGTTGTTCAATTCTTTGTGCGGAATAACTTACGAACCACAAACTGTATTCTACTGGAATTTGGTACACAACTCCTTCCTCTACCCTCAGTCACGGGAAAAATCCAGGTCCAGATAACGAAAATTGATCTTATTTCTGGGTCCCAAAAAGATAACCTTGTATTTTCGAATTTCCACAAGCAGCTTACATATTTGGAAGTTGCACAAAAACCTGAATCGAAATATTTACTTTTTATTTTTCCGCATGCTATTTCACTAAAGAATTCCTGATTTTGACTTTTATGCATTAGGATAGGTGAAAATGGAATGTTTCGAGTTTTCCCAATCGAACAACCAAAATGATCACGATCACTTTTGGAATGGAATTGACACCCTACAAATATGGTATATTCCCAAACTGATAAACTCTACCAACGGTTGAAGTTTTTCCGTTTCCCAATGGGACACCCTGTATAAATATTATGAATGTCATCATGTACAAGGTACCTAGTCTAAATTAAATATTCAATTTGGACAACTGATTTCTGTACCTGAGGATCAATCTTCATGAGAAACTCAAGGCTTCGGAAATGTTTTCAAGAAAATAGAGAATTTTCAGTAGTAATACTATGAGTACACGAACAGTGTCAGTTTGACAGTTGAAATAATCCGACCGCAAAGCGCGAAGATTATTCTGTTAAAACTGACACGATTCTTATTATGCAGGAAGTTTGAGATGTTCTCATAACTATTATCATAACCATGAATGGTTTGAAGTTCGAATTGTATTCGATGCGATGTATTTGCTACCAACCCTTTCAAGTTAATCCCTTACACCGTATTCTAATGTAGATATTGTGCCTTTTTTCCGAAAATGAAGGTTTCCATAAGTAATTCTAATCCTTCAGGTTGTAAAGTAGGAAATATAATATAAGTTTAGGGCCAAGGTTAGTTTATTTCATTGTACCAGTATAACACCTGACGAAGCTACTGTGTTAGCGACACTAATATGTCGTGTGAGAATTTTTTGGAAATCTCATCGTTTCTGAAGTTTTAACATTTGTTATGGATTTCCATCAAGTAACGACCAAGTCTATTGAAAAAAAAACGATGCGATAATTTTTTGAGTAGTTCTGGACGAACGTCAACATTTTACGACGCGCTTATTTGCTTGTGTGTAAAAATATCAATAGGTTACTATGGAAATAATTCAAAATTTCTGATTGGCGAAGTTACTCTATATATACCAGAACATAAAAAAATACAAGGTAGCTCAACTCAATTGAATGTTCTGATTGGTTTGAAATCATAAAAAGAAAATAATCGCCAAAATAATGAGTTTTGACCAATTTTCGGAAACTCTCATCTTCCAAAAATTCCTCGTACTCTGAAACAAGCATTGATATCGATATTCGCCGGTGTTATTATCGAATTCGTCATAAATATCGACCGGGTACCTTTATCAGTTTTCTTCTAATTTCATTATTTTTCTGTAGGTTGATCTAGGAGGTGAATTCATTTCTCTAAATTATTTGGGACTGAATTTTTTTGAGAAGAATATAAGTGAATTGAAAAATTATAGAATTCTTCTTTCCACATGTTTCGAGGACGAATCTTGGGATTGATCCCTCTGTTATTTATATAGAAGTTGTCTAAAAAATGTGTAAGTTACAGGTTGTTTTTCTAATTGATCTTGAATTTACCATGTTCATACTCATTCTAGAAGTGAATACCATATTCCATCTGTATCTATCAAATTTAACAGTATGCAATGTTATCACATATTCCTGTTCACTGTTCAGAAGAATTCAAGCGGATTCATTGATTTTTATTTGTTAGTTGTTATCTTCCATTTCTATGATTTCAATTATTATTCCATGATGCCACATGTGAGGATTTGTTCAGTTAATTTTGATTTGTCAAGTATTTTCTTCACATTTTACTTTATGTTCTTTCGTCTATACTGGGAGCTGTCTCTTGATGATACTTTCCACGAACACAAGGTATACTACCTACCTACTGTAGATACAATTCTTCGATGATTGTTCTTTATTTTTTTGTTTTGTTTGAGTAGAGTTGATCTCATTGTATTTTCAATCTTCAACACAGGTTTTACTTGAAACTTCTTCACGTTTTTTTTTTTTTGTCAGATAAGCTGGAAATGACATTTGAATCGTTCTTTCTACTCCGAAATATGAGGGTGGTTTTACTTGAAACGGGACAAACTGTATATTGTAGATTCGAATATTTCTAATTCTGATCGTTATGTGGCACGTTAATTATCATTTTTCTGCACAAAAGTCGTCCATTTTAATACCAAAATTAGCTCTTGAATTGACGTTTCTATTACTATCTATTTACAAAAATTGGTATTATGTTGGGTTGTTGTTGTTGTTAGGAGCTAAAGTTGAACTGTAGGAACTAAAAAGGATGTACTAGAGGTCATCCAGAATAAATAACATTGTTACGAATGGTTATTTGGGCTTCGTTAGACGCTCCCGCTCGCAAATGCAAAATTACCTTGTCAATTTTGATCCTGAGAAATCAATCTACTATTCTTAGAAATCCACCATTATCAATTAAAAAAGTGTCGTTGAAGAAACTCTATCTATCTATATACTATACGATCACAAAAAAAGTAGCAAAAGTAGAAATAATTTTCCAAATAATAACTTCCTACATACACGTATTCCTCTACCTAAAGGCAATCACATAACTCTTATTAGTTCATAACATATACTCACAGGGTGTTTTATCGATTTCTAGCAATGGAGACAGACAGTTTTCATGAGTATCCTGCAAAAATATGAAAGTATATAGGTACCTCAGCATGACTTACTGAAATTGTTATTCAACGGAAATTCAGATCTATTTCCACATGATTTCAAATTTCGCTGGTAAAACTGCAAGTGCAAAATTAAATGATGAAGCATAATTATTATAGCGTTCGAATCAAAAGTGTCTCAAAAGTAAAAAATTGAAAAACTTAACGAACAAAATAAAAGAGGTTATATGAAAATTGAGACGTCCACTTATTAATTCTAACATCAAGTTTTCAAGGGATAACTAAACTGTATGGAATGGCATCTAAATTCCCTTGAATATACAGGTTGTTCCATGCCTAAATATAACTACTTTCATTTTGTTCGTTCATTTCTTCAAAAGTATGTACTAGAAAATTCACACCAACTGGCGTTTGGATTTTTCATAAATCATACGCGAGCAAGTTACAGGGGAGAATTTTTGTTTTTCAGAAAATCAGATTAACCTAGAATTTGGAACCTACTATGAACCTTTACAGAAGAAGAGATTTATTATATATAGAGTCACTATATAAATTCGATATGTCAAAAGCATTCAAATTTGGCTTTCCAAATCAATGGTAATCACCACAACCATACAACTAGACAAGCATCAGATATTTCATTTTTATAGTTTTCTCGTACTATATTTTTCCAGCTGAGTCAATTAAGAATCAATTTCAGTTGACCTTAAAAAAAAAAGATGTGAATCTAATTTTACTGTCTTCCTTATTTTGTCAAATATATTAATATATTCACCATGTTCCCTGCTTTAAACAAATGTTGTTTCTTGGGAATAATAAGGTTGATTGATTGATATGAAAAAATCAGATTCGTATCTCGTCTCGATTAATTGTATTCAGGAAAAACGTTAAGCAACTCATGAATAAATCCTCTTTCTCTGGGAAAAAATTGGATATACCTACCTATATTTTATCACAAAGTTGTGGATAGATAATAGAAGCGATTTAACTCGTTTGTTCGGCATTATATAAAATAACCATTTTTGTACTGATTCAAATCGAATTCTGACTATTGCAGTAACATCCTGTGTATATATTTGGAATATGAATATAACTACGGAAAAATAAACACACTCACATGCTGCGTCGTAAATCTGTCCTCGGTGGACGATTGGCAGTCCCGATTTTGAGAATCCCGACGACTCAGATGGGACTGGATGAGAACATCAGTGGAATCTTTCGAGCAATAAAAATCATTGGTAATACTTTTCACATGGACACGATGATATCTGAATATGCCGATCAGCAATTGAACCGCATCAATAGATCAATAGTTCAAGTAGCACACATATGTTGGGACAATATCGATCGGTGCAATATTATGAAGATATCAGCAAAATATTGTGAACGTAATATTGCGAGAAACGGAAAGTGAACATTCGACGATATTGGTATAATTTAGTTTAGCTATTCGTACATTACAGACTTTTTTATGCAGTTCGATTGCATGCAATATAAGTTGCGGATTAAAAATGGAAATCGCCTTCATATACATTTGAGCCTTTTTACTGCAGTTTTCCAAGACTTTTTCGACATTGTATCAAATACACAGTTTAGATGAGGTTAGGTGGTGTCTCATCTGTGTACCTAGCTATTATTTCATACTGTGGATCGTTCCAAAATGAATATTGAAAAACAAAAAGTCACTGCTGTTCTTGCCACTTATATTAAAAGACGTATTGAAAATCGAAGGAATAGAACTTGTTGGAAAAAACCATGGTTAAATACAAACATGGAAAACTTGAGGATCATGAATGAATTCATAGATTGTAAAGATTTGAAAGCCTTCAAAAATTACCTGCGTATGGATGAGTCCACATTCAATAAGTTATTGGGAAAAATTGAGTATGGAATGAACAGTATTTTGCCAACAGAAAAGTTGATTATAACTTTGAGATATTTAGCTACTAACCAGAAATTTGCAAACTTGCATGTGAATGACCTCGAAAATTAGAATCTTTTCTAATTTTCGTCAAGCCTAAAAGTTGCATCAAAACAATCCGACAGGCATGCGCAGTTGATATTTAAAAAAGTCCAGCAATCAAATTGCATGCAATTTCTGGAAAGAGTCTGTAATGTACGAATAGCTAATTTCAAAATGTGGGTGGGATATTGAAAATCAGCAGGTTGCAATGTCGTCTTGAAAACATTGGTGAAATATGATCACACCACTATTGGCTGAATATTCGTATCACAAAATGTGAAATTAATATTGGCAAGAAAAGGAAAGTAAAAATTTGACAATATTGATGGCGAGACATTAAATATGAACATTCGGCGATATTGGCCTCGTCCTGGGAAAGCCAGTTGTTGATCACGGTTAACCCCCTACACCAGGTATGTATACATCATGATGAAAATAGACTGGTGTAACCACTTGTCAATTGTTTCTTTCCAAAACGTGTAGACCGCGAAACACCGTAGCAAGGCCGCACCGGATTGACTGTAGATGGCGTAGGGAACATCGTGCCACATATACTTCACAGATATAATGAAAATTTCACGTCTTTTTCATTAAATCAATCACTTTTTCTCAATGTTTTTGAATTACGAATTAATATACGTAAATGTAAACAACAAAACAAAACAACCATTGTGTAGCAAGATCACTTCGGGAACAGCGCCATCTAGAGTTAGTTTTGCGCGGCCTTACTACGGTGATAGAATTCGACATAATCAAGTAGGCCAGAGGTCTACAAAAATTTCTAGGGTTTTGTAAGAGGGAGCTATTTCACCATACATATATCCACCTTTGTATACATATATGCTTTTCAATCGTCTCAAGCCAATATTCATATTCTCTCGTCTGACCGGCACTGGGAGTACGTTGCCAATCATTTATAGCGCCATCTATTGACATCGGTTTGAGAGTGATATCAAATAAATATCGAAATGCCGATATCGATATGTATCTTCGAAACAATATGTTAACAATATTGCTAACATGATATAGTGAATCAGATATCAATTAATTTAGTATAATTATTACTTTTTGAATATGGCTGGAGAACTATTCAACCGATAAACAATTGAACTTGGAAATACAATATTGTTTCTCTCTTCTATGACCCATATCAAGAAAAATATTTGATTGCCGATATAGATTTTATTCTTGGAAACAATATATATAGTTAAAACGATATCAATCAATATAGGTAATCATGATCACAGTATGATCACACATATCATCACAATGGGTCAAATATATTTTCATTTGATGCATTTGGATTCCCAAAATAATGAGTAACAATAGAGGCAAGCTGCACCTTCGTCGTCGTTACTGTAGACTTCAAATAGGTCTGACATACTTTGTCATTTTATCCTGGTGAGTTGTGTGTCATTTTACCTCGAATGCATCAAATGCCAAAAACATAACGTAGTTTCGATTAAATGTAGGATGAATATTCGAATCCATCTTGAAAATGAAAAATAATGAGCATCCTAGCATCAGAGACCAACGCAGCCTCAAATCATCAACACGTGTTCACGATATTTTTATTAAATCTAATCTGAATTGATACACTGGATACTTACAATTCTAAAAAACATGGTATAAACGGAGTGCTACTATCATGAATACTGTCAGACTGGCACATTCTTAGTTTTGTGCAACGCTCCAAATTCCATAGTTATTTATTAAACAAGGGAAAAAAGTCTGTGGTTTTGTTGTTTTCCAACGCGTAGCGGATGAAGACAAAAAACCGTGAGATGAAATCTAATATTTTTTCCGTGTATCATATATACACCATAGTTTTCTCTGACAAGACAAAGAACGAAGCAATCTTGAGAAGAAATTAGATTGTTTTAAAATCAGAAAATTATCGACGTGAAATTCGAAGTTTTCAACAGGAACTACGATGCGATGCAGGCATCTTTATCATTCTTTTGGAGTAATAAAATATCTCTCAGTCTAATTCTGTGATTTAATTTTAAAAATTTGCGAACTCAGTGGTTGGTAGCCGCGAAGTGGAATGGACTTCTTTCTTGGAGACGGTGTTACTGGATTATTTTTGGGAAGTAGCCCAACAAAAGCCATCAACAGGAAAAAATAATTGTTAGTATGTATAAAGTGACATTTTATGTGCTGTCAACAGAGATGAAATGTCAAACTATTTTCCCGTCACAAAAAAAATAATTTGTATGTCATTTTACCTGAGTATGTCATTTCAGGCAGAACTCCCCCCTACGTATTGAAATGATGTCGACCATCATTTATTATAAGTAAATTTGTTGTTTAATTCATGTTTCCGTGAAAAAAATGTTTCCGGTTATTTACCGCGGTATACCAATTTGTCTATTCAATATATTTTGAAATTAATAACGTGACTGTTCTTTCTTTTCTCTTGGACGCATAAGAGATACAAATTAATGTATTATTGGTTATTGGAACTCAATGTGTCAATAAATGTTCGAAAATTCCTTGCAAACATTAATAAATGAATATTGAAATTTCCGTAACTGACTTCCAAGAGTAAGTGAGATATTTTTAAAATTAAATTATCATTCTCGTTAATATTTCTGGCCACAGCTAGCGTAAACATTGCACAAAATAGTGTGAGTATAAACTAAAATTGAGTTGCCAATACCATTAATTTCATTATTACATAATAACATATTTTGTATATCATTCATTTCGCAACGCATAAGCATCTACACAGGGACTAAGCATTTATATCTGAGGCGATTATGCTCCTCAAAATGAAATTCAACACAGTTGATCTTCCTCAAGGTTATAGCAATCGCACAGCCTTCAATAATGAATTCGCTGCAACATGGAACATCTACTTTGTTCTTAATTGAAGTCAAAAAAGAATTTCAGGAAAAGGACAAGGTATTAACGAAGGCAAACCAATTTATCCGATTTAACCTCCAACAATAAAATTTTAGATATATACAGGGTGGTCCACGGTGGATGGCCTATTAGAAGTATCTGGAGAACGGAAAGACAGAACATTCTGAAAATTGGGATGCTTTGATAATTAATCTTTCTCTATCCTACTAAAATATTTTCATCGATACAGTGTTGTCACTTCTATCAGAAACAACTAGCAACTTCGCTATTTTGAATGGAGCACCCTGTATTTTATTGCATTATTAGATTCTTCCTGAAAAGCTGACTTCATCAATGTATCACACTTGGGGTCTAGCAGGAATGATTACAGAGATATAGGGTGTTCAAAATCGAGATTATTCAATTTCAGGATTTTTTTGTGTCGAAACTATTCATTATCGATCGAAACGACTCACATGTCCCTATCTTAACTTTTGATTCACTAACTACTGGAATTTAATTGGAACAAATACAGGGTGCTTCAAGATTCAGAATTCTGATCACCCTGTATCTGTTTCAATCAAATGTCAGTAGATAGTGAATCAAAAGTTGAGATAGGGACATGTGAGCCGTTTTGACCGATAATGAATAGTTTCGACACAAAAAAATCCTAAAATTGAAAATCATCGATTTTGAACACCCTATATCTCTGTAATCATTCCTGCTAGACCACAAGTGTGATGCATTGATGAAATCAGCTCTTCAGGAAGAATCTAAAAATGCAATAAAATACAGGGTGCTCGATTTAAAATAACGAAGTTGCTAGTTGTGTCTGATAATAGAAGTGGCAACACTGTATTGATGAAAATATTTTAGACGGATAGAAAATGTTCAATTATCGAAGCATCCTAATTTTCGAAATGTTCTGTCTTTTCGTTCTCCAGATACTTCTAATAGGCCATCCACTGTGGATCACCCTGTATATTATTTCGTATTCCATTGGGAATGCACCAGTCTACATTTTGGAGAGAACTAACGTAGTGCGGGTGCAAATCTGGTGCAAAACCAGAAAACCAGTGCACCACCAGGTTTACGAATGAAATTCGCTATGCTATTACTATCTTCGATCCTATTTCCTATTTCGAACATTTGGTGAATGCATATACGCCAAAAATAAATTCGCCAAGCGCCTTCGCCATTTTGTAAAATTTGTATGTACTTTATGCGACAACTTGGATATATTTTGATATTTCCTTTATCACATACATGGCTCAATTTTGACATTGCTCAAGCTCATGAGATAAGTCTGATTCCTTATATAGTTTTGAGAAAAAAAATTGTCTTTCTTGTTTTTGGCAAGTCATAGGTGTATCTACAAAACAATTGGGGGTGTTCCGTATATGTACAAATTTCTTGAAATGTAATTTTCCTCACCTATGAAAGATACGGACGATTTACTTTTCACGCTGTCTTTGCTTCTGGATTCGTTAACATTTTGTCTGGAAATCTCCATATCTTCTTTTTTATCCGTTTCTTGGTTATAATCTACCTCAATCTTCTTACTCATGAATTTCGCGTATGCTAATCTAGCACCCCTAGGTACCTCAGAAAGTTTGGGATTATACTCTGAAAAATGAAAACAAACATTAAAAATGTTCCTCCACAGATCCAACGAGTATCTCGACGATTACCCAATCTATTCTACAATTGATTCCTTGATAGGACGAACAAATATCGATGAAAGACGGGTCTACCTAACCAAGTTCGAGAAAACTCTCTCTTAACTTTTCGTCCATACCCATCTATAACTATCAACTTCTCCTCCTAGAGCAGTACGTTGTCCTTGACATTCAGCAGGATGTGTTTCTGCAAGCTCTGCCCCTTGATTTTCAACGACTCCAGCTCCTGAGCAGATCCGATGTGGTTGCTGGTCACAAAGTCTCTCATATCCTGTTCCCAATGAGTATCTCTACGATCATCCAATCCTTTCTACAATTGATTTCACAATAGGACGAACAAATATCGATAAAAGATGGGTCTACCTAACCAAGTTCGAGAAAACTCCCTCTTAACTTTTTGTCCATACCCATCTATAACCATCAACTTCTCGTCCTCGAGCAGTAACTACTCAGCAGGATGTGCTTCCGCAAGCTCTGCCCCATGAACCCCATCGTCTCCATAGCCCATGCGCAGATCTAATGATTTCGCTGGTCACGAAGTCCTAATTCATTTCTCAATAGGCCAAACAAAGATCGACAAAAGACAGGTCTACATATAACCTAAATCGAGGAAGCTCCGACTCAACTTCTTGTCCAAACCCATCCATACCTATCAACTTCTCGTCCTCGAGCGGTGAGTTGTCCTTGACATTCAGCAGGATGTGCTTCCGCAAGCTCTGCTTCTTGAACATCAACGTCTCTGCGAGGGTCTGATGAGTTCGCTGGTCACGAAGTCTCTCATATCCTTTTCCCAACTTAGTATTATTTCTCAACAGGCCAAACAGAGGTTAATAAAAGTCAGGACTATATATAAATATGACCGAGAAAGCTACCTCTTGATTCTCTGTCCATACCCATCCATACCTATCAACTTTTCGTCCTCATATGCAGTACGTTGTTCTTGACATTCAGCAGGATGTGCTTCCGCAAGCTCTGTCTCTTGAACTTCAACGTCTCCAGCTCCTGCGCAGACCTGATGTGGTTGCTGGTCACGCAGTCTCTCATATTCTTTTCCCAACTAGTATCTCTACGATCAAACAATCCATTCAACAATTCATTTCTTAATAAGACGAACAAAGATCGATAAAAGACGTGTCTACCTAACCGAGTACGAGAAAACTCCTGCTCAAATTTTTGTCCATACCTATCTATATCTACCAACTTCTCGTTCTCGAGCAGTACGTTGTCCTTGACATTCAGCAGGAAGTGCTTCCGCAAGCTCAGACCCTTGAACCCCATCGTCTCCATAGCCCCTGTGCAGATCTAATGATTTCGCTGATCACGAAGTCCCAATTTATATCTCAATAGGCCAGAAAAAGGTCGAGAAAAGTCAGGTCTACATATAACCTAGATCGAAAAAAGTTCCAACTCAACTTCTTGTCCAAACCCATCCATACCTATCAACTTCTCGTCCTCGAGCAGTACGCTGGTCTTGACATTCAGCAGGATGTGCTTCCGCAAGCTCTGCCTTTTGAACCTCAACGACTTCATAGCCCATGCGCAGATCTAATGATTTCGCTGGTCACGAAGTCTTAATTCATTTCTCAATAGGCCGAACAAAGATCGACAAAAGACAGGTCTACATATAACCTAAATCGAGGAAGCTCCGACTCAATAGGATGTGCTTCCGCAAGCTCTGCCTCTTGAACATCAACGTCTCCATAGCCCCTGCGAGGGTCTGATGATTTCGCTGTTCACGAAGTCTCAATTTATTTGTCAACAGCCCAAACAGGGGTCAATAAAAGTCAGGACCACATATAAATATGACCGAGAAAGCTACCTCTTGATTCTCTATCCATACCTATCCATACCTATCAACTTCTAGTCCTCAAGCAGTATGTTATTCTTGACATTCAGCAGGATGTGCTCCCGCAAGCTCTGCCTCTTCCACGTCTCAAGCTCCTGCGCAGACCCGAAGGGGTTGCTGGTCACGAAATCTCTCATATCGTGTTCCCAATTATTATCTCTACGATTATCCAATCTATTCTACGATTGATTTCCTAATAGGCCGAACAGAGATCGATAAAAGACGGGTCTACCGAACCAAGATAGAGAAAACTCCCTCTTAACCTTCTGTCTACACCCATCCATCCCTATCAACTTCTCGTTCTCGAGCGGTACGTTGTCATTGACATTCAACAGGATGTGCTTCCGCAAGGTCTGCCTCATGAACCTGAACGCCTCCATAGCCCCTGCGAGGGTCTGATGAGTTCGCTGGTCACGAAGTCCCAATTTATTTCTCAATAGGCCAAATAGAGGTCAATAAAAGTCAGGGCTACATATAAATATGACTGTGGAAGCTCCCTCTCAATTCTCTGTCCATACCCATCCATACCTATGAACTTCTTGTCCTGGAGCAGGACGTTGTTCGTGACATTGACATTCAACAGGATGTGCTTCCGCAAGCTCTGCCCCTTGAACTTCATCGGAGTCCCAATTTATTTCTCAATAAGCCAAACAAAGGGCGATGAATGTCAGGTCTACATATGTACAGGGTGTTTCATTGGGAAAGGTAAATAATTCAACTGTGGATAGGGGTCACTGGGGTGATTTCAAAAAACCCATGGTTGATGGGTCTTCGACTTCTTATAACCGAGATACAGGATGTTTCATCAATTTTGTCCATATCTTCATTGTCTCATAACTTTCCAACCAACCTGTATATATTTTTAAAAATTGGTACACTTGCTCAATCTATCCTGTGGAATTGATTGAGGCAACAACAAAAGATAAAATCCAGGTCCGGCTTCACTTAAAATTCATAAATTCTTTCTGTCAGAAAACAACACCCTATACATTCGAATTTCTCATTTTTTTGCCATATCTGAAAAGAACATCAAAATTTCTATTCAGCGATGTGCTTTTTATTCGTGCACAGACGATTTTATCTATTCATATTATGTGCTCAAAATATTATTTTTGCTCATTTTGGGGTACAAAATTGGAATCAGACGAGATTTATTAATTTTATTACTTCCTATTCAGTATACGTGAGTAGATATCACATTTAGAAGGAGTATTTCATATCGTTCTTTGTTCCAGTTGCAGGTCCGTCATCAAAACTATACAGGGCTTTTCACGATTAGCGTTAATTAGATGTTTCTGGCAAACCAGGCAACGGATAAATCTGAAATTTCGATGGTATGTATAATTAACATAATCTACACTACTGAAATATTTGAAACGATCTGGCGTTGCCGCTTCTACTCGAAAGTAGCAGTAACTTTGATTTTCCAAATGGGACACCCTGGATGCTTCCTGAAGAGCTGATTTAATCGATTCACAAAGTTCTAGTCTAGTGGGACTAATAACTGAGATATTTGGAGTGAGAAAAATCGAGATGTTACAACTTTGGAATTATTTTGCGAAAATATTTATTTTTTGATCAAAACGGCTTTTATGTGCCTATCTCAACTTTGTATCTATTGACATTTAATCGAAACAAATACAGGATGGTTCATAATTCAGATTTCTGCACCACCCTGTATCTGTTTCAATTGAATATCGAATGGAAAGTTGAGATATGGACATTGAAGCCGTTTTGATCAAAAAATAAATATTTTCGCAAAATAATTCCAAAGTTGTAACATCTCGATTTTTCTCACTCCAAATATCTCAGTTATTAGTCCCACTAGACTAGAACTTTGTGAATCGATTAAATCAGCTCTTCAGGAAGCATCCAGGGTGTCCCATTTGGAAAATCAAAGTTACTGCTACTTTCGAGTAGAAGCGGCAACGCCAGATCGTTTCAAATATTTCAGTAGTGTAGATTATGTTAATTATACATACCATCGAAATTTCAGATTTATCCGTTGCCTGGTTTGCCAGAAACATCTAATTAACGCTAATCGTGAAAAGCCCTGTATAGTTTTGATGACGGACCTGCAACTGGAACAAAGAACGATATGAAATACTCCTTCTAAATGTGATATCTACTCACGTATACTGAATAGGAAGTAATAAAATTAATAAATCTCGTCTGATTCCAATTTTGTACCCCAAAATGAGCAAAAATAATATTTTGAGCACATAATATGAATAGATAAAATCGTCTGTGCACGAATAAAAAGCACATCGCTGAATAGAAATTTTGATGTTCTTTTCAGATATGGCAAAAAAAATGAGAAATTCGAATGTATAGGGTGTTGTTTTCTGACAGAAAGAATTTATGAATTTTAAGTGAAGCCGGACCTGGATTTTATCTTTTGTTGTTGCCTCAATCAATTCCACAGGATAGATTGAGCAAGTGTACCAATTTTTAAAAATATATACAGGTTGGTTGGAAAGTTATGAGACAATGAAGATATGGACAAAATTGATGAAACATCCTGTATCTCGGTTATAAGAAGTCGAAGACCCATCAACCATGGGTTTTTTGAAATCACCCCAGTGACCCCTATCCACAGTTGAATTATTTACCTTTCCCAATGAAACACCCTGTATAACCAAGATCGGGAAAGCTCTGACTCAACTTCCTGTCCATACCCATCCATACCTATCAACTTCTCGTCCTCGAGCAGTACGTTGTCCTTGACATTCAGCAGGATGTGCTTCCGCAAGCTCTGCCTTTTGAACCTCAACGACTCCAGCTCCTGCGCAGACCCGATGGGGTTGCTGGTCACCGAGTTGCGCTTGACCAACGCGTTCCAGTCCTTCTTCTTGGGCTTGAAGGTCGTCCGCCTGCCGATGACCTTCGCGATCTGGCCAAACACGTTCTTTGGCTCGTTAGGGGTCAGAGACATCTCTTGCACCAGCCCTTCCACCATGCCGATGTGGAAGTCCTTCAGTAGGCGGCGTTCCATCACTTTGCCTTTCTTTCCCGAAACTGAAATGGAAAATAATTGATGGGGTAATAGTATATTGTGTAAAGAGTGTGGAAAATTCAACTTTTCCTGTGCTGTCCGCACATGTGGCATGTGGTACACTACACTTTTTCTACAACTGCACAAATTTGGAGAATACAATAAGTTAATTTTCTGTAATATTAATTATTGTAGGAGTTAAGGGTTGATCATTCATATACGGAACATTTTCTGTCTACATTTCAATAGGCAGTTCGAGTGGTTTTTGACCTAACTTTTGCAGCATCTTCCAAGCTTTCTATAGTCGATTATTCCCAAAATATTCACTACTCTCAGTTAGTTGGGGCGTCTAGAATCAAAATTCGTCTTATCCACAGATATTTCATATTGCCATTCTCCTGAGTCCTCACAGACTGGTTCTGGTAGTGGTGATAATATGTGGCGAAACTTGCGTTGTCCCACCCTAATTGTATGGTAAAAATCTATTCTCATAGCAAAAGTTGTCTTATCCAACGCGGCCAATAGAAAATGGTGAGTATGATTCCCGTGACTGGACTATGGATATCTTGTCTTATAGTATGATCGTCAACTATGAGAAATACGCTACTTTTCATAGCCATTGTAGAAGAGATAATTTACGCGTCTTTCAAGAATTCAGAACATAATAATCAATACATTTTTCAGAGCACGAAATATTGAATAGATGAAATGATG
This sequence comes from Phaedon cochleariae, assembly GCA_918026855.4. NCBI lineage: Eukaryota > Metazoa > Arthropoda > Insecta > Coleoptera > Chrysomelidae > Phaedon > Phaedon cochleariae. The sequence goes on along the minus strand of OU896709.1, from coordinate 14,006,833 downwards.
GAATAACCTTGAACATCTTTGAAATCTATTTCCGGCGTTCTCATTCCATTCTTCCTGAGGATATCTATGAGTTCGTATCTCAGGCTAGATATATCTTGTCTTATTTCCATGACATCGTCTTCGGTGATTCCATAATCATCTCTTTTTCTTTGTTCTGCCGTCACATATCTTCTCACCAAAAGTTTCATAACCATTTCGTGTTTTGCAGTAGCCTGTTCTCTCGATTTATTCTGAAAAATACGAGTAGTATCTGACAAGATTATTAAAAACTAAAAATAATAATAACCTTCATTTTTCCATGAAACCATGTAGGGGAAAGGCGGGTAAGATGACGAAGTCGTTAAAATAAAGAATTGAGAATTTCTGCTATATAAAGCAAGATGGAGTCACGAGTTCAACCATAGGTGGAATTGTCCACCGTCCATGTGCGACATGTTCTCTGGAAACGGCTGTGCCTATCAAATTTGCCACAGGTCATGACATGGCTCGCGTACGCTATACGTTGTTATCTGGTTGTAAGTTACAATTGCACTCTCTTTGCATGATATGACATATTTGTAACATTTCAAGACTTCCACAAGAATGATGTGTTTTCAGTTGTATTCATCATAAAACTTGATAAAAAATTATTCATAATATTTCGTCAATTGTAGAAATAATAGGACGAATTACTACTGTTACTAAGTTGATGATATCTTCATCTTGGCCGCATAAATAAAATTCACTGGATGTTATTATTGTTTATAGTTCAATCATGTAAACAAACCAAGAAAAACTACAATATAATATGGGACAAGGATGTCATGAGAGAGGCAATGAGAGTCATTCAAAACGATGAAATAAGCGTTAATACAGCTTCAAAACGATTTTCTATTCCAGAAACGATTTTTGATCCGAATTTTTTTTCATTTAAGTGGATTTTGTGGCAGCCAGAAGTACAGAGAGACCCGATGAGACTCATGAAGAATTGAATCCGACGACAGGTTTGCAATCTATTGAAAAGCATCCAGATGTAGGCCCTAATAAATTTAATGAAGATCAACCATCTATGTACTTCGAAAGAATATCTAGGATCCCATGAAAAATAGCAATACTCGACACCTCCTTCTGATGAGAAGAGGACAAGCCTCCCTTCCCCAGCTGTTGTTGAATATAAAAATAAACGACAGAGAAAAAATTGCCCCTTTGAACAAATAAAAAAAAAGAGATGCGAAACTAAAGAGAGCAACCCAAAATATATAAAAAAACGAACTATGAAGCGGAAAGTAAATTTTGGTTCATCTTCGGAATTCTCGTGCAAAGTTGATATAATCAATAATGAAGATGAGATTGATGTGATCTCCGAAGATGAAAGGAACTGCATCATTCGTGACGATGCAGGAGAGAACAACGATCGAGATATGGTTCCAATAACTTGGTAGATTTCAATGCAAACAAAACACAAGCATGCCTTTTCTCTAGAAAAGCCGATCTCGCTGTGGCCAGCATAAGCTTGTCAGGGGTAACCATAACTTTGAAGACATCCATTTCGATGCTTGATATTACTATGTATCAGCAATAACATTTCTTGGGAAAATCACGTGAGATCAATTGCTAAAATAAGTGCATCCCAAAAACTTGGTTTTCTGTTTCGGGCTAGGAGCTATTTCTCTTCCTGTCAGCTGCTTATGATCTATAAGGCACAATTCCGACCTGTCCTGGAATACTGTTCCCATATTTAGAGTGCTGCACCCAAACATACCCTGAAACTGTTAGATTCTGTCCAAAGAAGGGCAATTCGTCTCGTGGGTGATGCCTCGCTCACAAACTGACTCACTTCTCTGGAACATCGTAGAAAAGTTGGCGATCTGGCTCTATTTCATAGATATTTTCATGGACGATGCTCGTTGAGTTGAGGCTTCGCACCCCTTTGTGGTCACTTTGGAGACCTGCAGAACATCTCTTTCCAAAGACTCGTTCATCCAACGAACAGCGAGGCTCTGGAACACATTGCCAATGAAGGTGTTCCCCAAGAAATATAACCTCCAAAAATTCGAGAAAAACACCAATTCCTACCTTATTTCCCTTGGTCCTCAGAATGTTCTCTGAACATTACAGGATATCCCTTTTCGTGGAAACCAGAACATAAAAAAATTGTGCCAAGTGCAAAGATTGGTAGCTTTGCGATTTTTGTCAGTCAATACCTTTTTCAATAATTTTTATGATCGAGAATCATTATTCCTCTCACGATTATACTGTTTTTTGAATAATTTCCTGAAATAGAAATGTTCTCCTTATTGTCAAGTTTTATAACAATATTATTTGATGATCGTCACCTTACCTACATATATAAGTTATCTTAGCATCTAGTGATGAGAAGTTGACGAATTTGACTTCTTTTTTTCAAATACTAATAATATTGAAATTGTTTATATTTGTTATGATCACCGTAATTTCTTGTGTTCGAAAATGATTACTATATATACTCAATAAAAAGTACTGATAATAGATTGGTTCATTTGGTAGTTATCTGACCTTGATCCAGTCGTCATATCACCCGCCTTTCCCCTACCTACATTTTGAGAACAAGAACATAAGAATAAGAAGCAAGTTAATATTATTCAATCAAATACATCGATAAATGGATGTATAAATAATATTTGAGACTATAGGAGAAGGAGATGGAGTTACCTTGAAACTCATGGTGTTTTTGTTTTGAGAACTGCATCCTAATGATCTCAAAAAAATTTTGGGAGTTGGTAAGATGTTGAAAGGTGGTGGCAGAGTGTCTCCGTCGTCAAAATAGTTCACCCAAAGTCTGCTACGCGCGAATTTCCATTCTGTGTCTGACCTTTCCTGAATGTACATCAACACATCAAAGCATTACCATTTATGTTATATTTCTTCACTTACTGATATGATTTGATAGGAATTTGACATCATGGCGATCAACATATTCAGTAGCACGATTATATTGATCACGCTGTATGATCCGAACATCAGTAAGGCCCAGAATCTCGTGAATCCCTTTATCCCTGCCAGTTCAAAAGACACCAAGTCTATTAGGCCGAAACTTGCCCAGAAAAGCGATTGAGACGTCTCGAACAAGCTGTGAAAAAAATACAAGTAAGCCCCTAATTTCAGGTATAATGCTATCTTACTTTATATAATTTCGATAAAAACTTCACAAATGATAATATTTCCACAAAATTCTTCATAACACGGGCATAATGTTTCGCTAACACACAGTAGCTTTTTCAAGTGAAATACTGTCACAAATAGGCTGATTTTCTGAAATGTCGGGCTCGACTGTCCCAGTTCTAGTTCTAGTTTTTTTTTCAATACGAGTTAGGAAAGTATAAGTTCTATTGATTGCAAGTTTGTGAAGTTGCCACTGTGTCCGAATCTTTCGAGTTTGGGCAGTATGAAAGATGTCGTTCCTCAGGCTCCCGAAAATATTAGTTCATTATTTGTACATTGGAATCTCGGTTTTTCCTCAGCCAGCGTAAGGAACCTTAGTCTTGACAAGTCCTCACAGTGACAAAGTATGTCCCACTAGTATTCTAGTTGTACTTCGTTTCTGGCCCAGTAGATATTCTGTGAATGTTGGAGATGATTTTTTAAAAAACTCCTTTGCCAGTTTAATTCCTGGCAAGTTGTTCCACCATTCTTGAGATTTGGTTTGCATCCATGATTCGATACTTGTCTTTTGTATAGCTCTCGCAATACCACAAAAGGGTTCTGGACCATTCAGAGCTTAATCTTTGGTAGAAGTCCATATCGCTCAAAGTGGAGTGAAATGTTTCCTCCTGCTCGGGCAAGTGAGTCTGCCTCTTTATTGCTCTCGTACCCTGTATGTGCTGGTACCCATGCTAGAGTCAGTCTGTACTGACTGCCCAGTTCATTCAGGGATTTTAAGCAGTCCCAGACTAGTTGTTAGTTAACTTGCATCGGGTTGACTGCTTTGATTGCCACTTGGCTATTTGAGTAGATTGCAATGGTTTGCCCTTCAAACTCTTTCCTTATCAATTCTTTCACGCAATGATGTCTTGCAATAGTTTCTGCCTGAAACCCCGTCTCGTATAAACCAAAGCACAATGAGATTCTTGTCTGTCGCTTGGCCCCATAAATACCAGCTCCTGACCCTTCCCCAGTTGTATGTCTGCATTGATAGGAGGTCCTTGCTTCCAGTGTATAATCTCTGCCCCTGGACAATCTACTCAGACTGCTCTGACTTCGCCTTCAATGTATATTTGAAGTGGTGGCAAGTTCAAGAGGTATTCTGAAGTAGCAAGCTTGTCTTTGAATGGCACTGAGCCTCCGAATCACTACAGCCTGTTGTGTCTTTGTCATCAAACTACCGACCCATTTGCTATCATGGACCTAATGACATTGACATTGAGCTATGTGGTCATTTTTGATTACAGTCCCCATTTTTTCCGCTACTGTAATTTTTTGAACAATTGTTTGTGAGTGTTGATTCCATGTTAACTTATGGTCAAAGTAGTTTGTCTCCAGGGCAAAGGAAATTTATATCCCGTTGAGTACTGGCATAGATCTAAAAGATCTATGGTACTGGTAACCTTAATCTTTCCAGTACTCTCTTTTCTGTGAAATTCACTATAACGGTTTTATGAGGTTCACTGTGAGTTCCTCCTCTTTACACCACATGTCATTTACCTTTATAGCGGTTAGTGTGAGCTCTGAGACCGTAAATGCGAATCTACCTTTAGCAATAAGCAATAACCGCCAGGTCGTCGGCGTATCCTAAGCAGTAATAACCTTTGGATGATAGTCTTTTGATCAGTTTGATCATGGCACATAGTAGCGGCGATAATACTTCTCCCTGTGGGCATTGCTTATCTGCTCTAGCTGTCAGTGTTATCTCGCCAATTTATGATATGATAATACTATTTTTCAAATTGACATTTATTCACCAGCACAGGAGTAGTGGTAATCCTTGCTAGGGCATTGATTATTGAATCTGTAGATGCGTTGTTGAAAGCACCCTATATGTCTACGAATGTTGTTTCAGCTATTTCTTTGCCCTCTATCGACTTTGCGAGTAGCCTGTTCAGATCATCAAGTGCTAAGTCAGTTGACTTGCCTGGCTGATACGCATGTTCACGTTCGTTGAGACGGTTTGTTTGTAATACCTCGTCTCTTAAGTATTTGTCCATCAGCCACTCCAGCGTTTGAGGAGGAATGACATTAAACTTATCGGGCGGTATGATTTAGGTGTTTTGTCACTCACCTTCCCTACTTTGGGTAGGTAGATGACTGTCACCTTCTGCCATACCATGAGTATATATCGTATACATACGAGCTTTGAATATACAACACAGATGTGGAATTAGTATCTACTGCCCATTTTGAAGCAGGGGATTTATAAAGTTGAAATTTATTAATATCCCACCTGATTCTGTTTGGCCTCGATATCTCTGTAGGTAGCCTTCATTCCATGGCAGTTGGCCTTTTTGGCCTGCCAATGGTGCTGTCTGCCACCATTGGGCCATTAGGAATTACTGAGGCCGGAAAGTGTGCTTCAGTGAGTATCTTCAGACTCTCCCTAAAAGTTGCTGTGTAGATATTAATATTATCATTCTTCTTCAGAAAATCTACTCAGTTTTCAGTCCCTTCTTTGGCTAGCACTTTGTGGCTCCTTGAACATGTGGGGGTTTCTGTGACCTCCTCACAGCACTTTTTCCACGATTGCCTTCTCGATTTTCTGATCTCTTTGTTGTACTGCGTGAATTTAACCTTATATGTAGTCCAATCCTGGTCGAGTTTTGCTTTGTTGATAATTCTTCGCACCAGGCCTCGTAGGGATTCGAGATGCTTGTTCCACCAGATTATCTTATTGTTTTGTTGCCTTGTTTTATCCGGACAGTTTCCTTCATAGGCGGCAACTATTGCCTTGCTTACTTGGTCTACTGACCTTTCAAGACTGTCGCTGTCCCTTATTTCAGCCGTGATTCATTGTAGAGATTCCCTGAGTGATGTTGCGTATCTTTCCTAGGGAGTTACTGTACTTTGTTAAAGTTCGAGGTGGGGTAATTATATCAAATCTTATTTGTCTATGGTCTAAACACGAAGGTTCGCCTATTTTGATGACTTCTGCATCCTGATAAAAAATGCCTCTGCTTTCAGAACAAATCAATGTTATCTTAATTTATCATTTGAGAATCTACTGTGCTAGCGAAACATCTTGTAAAATGCTATCGTTTGTAAAGATAACATTCACTATGGATTTTTAAGTAACGGCCGAGTCAATGAATCATTTGAAATTATTTTTTTCTAGTCATGAGCTCACACGAGCTTCAGGCAAAATATTGAGACTTGAATTTTCAACTTACTTGGAATACCTTCTCCAGATGGTACAAGATTTATCCTGACCTTCGAAATCTGGTAACCCAGATGGTAAATGAAAACACTTATTTTTCTCGAGCTCGGCATAATACCATAATAGCTGATTGAGACCTACGACATATACCAGGCGTTACTATATTTAATCATTCTGCCACACTATCGCATTTTTTCGCTTCAGATTGAAATTCATAGGTACTTACCACAACCAAATGCGAACAGTACCAAAGAATAAATGAAGAAGAATTTGACTATGTCTATTATCATGCGACCTAGGGATATTTGTAATGGTCCCAAATGGGGGTTCACACTGAATATGTGGACCAGCTTCAAAAAACTGAAAAAGAAACTTGGGATGTAGATACTGATGGTATTATATCGATACCTTGTATAACAAACGATGTCAAAAGCTGAATATTGAAGGAATATTCCGATAGTGTTGCTGTCCTTCTATTTAGGGGAGATCTGGATGGCTTTCGCACTTTTTTACAAACAGGACTAAGAATGCATGAGAACTAAATTGAACTATGATTTTTCTCGTGGTCGTGACCTTGATTCAAATGATATTTCGAATGCAACAGAAAATATTGTGGTATACAAATGGACGGTAAAAATATACTTTACTCCATTAACAATCAAAATTTCGTCAGATTCACTAAAACGAATTGTTTGTTATAACTTCTTTGTACTATCTTCAAAGATTACTCTGCCGTAAAGGTGATAATGTTTGGGTTTTGAAAAGGTTCTAGAATTGATTGGGAAGCTGTGAAAATTTTTTTCAGAAGTTATCTTTATTTATATCTATAATGTTTCTGACGTTGATGTTTTCTCCTATTTTGCCGACAGTGGTCACATAGACACTTTTGAAACTCATTTTTGATGTAGAAAAATCCCTTTGGCTTGTTCTGACTTCTGTATTACTTTTGTTAACGAATCTGTGAAGAAGATTTTGCAGGTCGGCCTCCATGAAAATGCACCGAATGATGGAGTTCTCTTCGTAGATGCCGACAACATCGTCAACAGCAGAACTCTCAGTGGATCCTTGCAACCCTCAGTGTCTAATGCCGAACCATCTTCTAATTGGTTCATCATCAGTTAAGATTCCCTTTCCAACGTCATTCGAAGAACTATACCTACGAAAGCAGTGGAAGAAGTCGTAGATGTTGGCAGATATATTTTGTATAGAAGTCAGTCATAATTTTTGTCGGTTACTCAGCCCAATTTCGAGTGACAATGGAAAATTAAAAAACTCCACCGCACCGTGTGAGAGTCGAACTCACAACCTCTGGGTTACATGCCCAAAACGCTCTGCCAATTGAGCTAACGGGACATCCGAACGAACGAACGGGGAAATATGGAGACTGTATAGTACCATCCTGTCAGCGATGCTTCGTATAGTGCATGCTTTCGAGAGACTTCGGGAATTGGAAGGATTCTGCCGCCTGGTGTATGATGAGAACTCGACCTCCCTGCCGATTGATTGACGGATATCCCGTTAGCTCAATTGGCAGAGCGTTGGGCATGTAACCCAGAGGTTGTGAGTTCGACTCTCACACGGGGCGATGGAGTTTTTTTATTTTCCATTGTAACTCGAAATTAGGGCTTACATTTTCATCATTATAGATATATTTTGGTCAAGATGGATTAGAGATTACTTGCCTACTGTATCTCGACCAGCCAAGTGGAATCGAGATAGCTGTTGGATATGTTGTTGTGGTTGCTGATGGTACTTTACCACGAAACTTATGGCCATTGGGAAAGATACGGTTTTCCCAGGAATAGACAACACCGTTCGAGTATTAGAAGTACGAACGTCTACTGGTTTGTACAAGCCACCGGTAACAAACATTTACCGTATGGTTAGTAGAAGGTGAAGATTCTAAGAAGAATGTTCACGGTGGGAGAATGTTATGGAATGAAGATGAAGATTGTTGAATTCTACCAAAACTCGTTCGTCTTAGAACGGCGGACCTTTGAATTTCTTTGCCAATGGAAGTATTCCCAAGGACTCCAAAAATTAAAAAAATATATATCCAACACCTACCTCCTTTCCCTATCAGGAAGCACGATGTTCCACGAACATATAGGAATTTCCTTTCGTGTGCTCTAAGAGAAAAAATATATTCATGTATTCAAATGTTATACGCACTGGATATTTTGTTTAAAAAAAGATTTTGCCAAGAAAATATAAACAAGTCAAAAAAAGCAAAGAGGGTTTTTCTATACTAAAAATAAGGTTTAACAGACAGGAAGCTTGTTGTTGTGTAAACACAGCCTCAACCCTTGCAAATTGCTTCGGTATGTGGACATAGTTTTATAGAAATTGCTGTCTGTTTGTTTCCAATTATCACTATGTCCACCACATGTTGATATTTCAATTATAGTGATCGTCACATTTCCGGTAATTTGAAAGCAAACATTCGAACTCTGTACATACTGTGTTAGTTTATTAAGCAGAGTAGTAGAGTAGATATCCTTCGATGCCATATAACTAATTGTATTTATTATACAATACACCTACATACAGAGAAACACACCCACTATCAAACTAATTAATTTACCCCATTATTTCATCCAGCCGATGACTATGTATTGGTCTAAATGAAAAACGCCAGTCCCGATATGGTATTTCAGTGCGTGCCAACTGCATCAAAGTAAGTGTCGACAAAAAAATGTGATGGATTCAGTTTATGGAAGAATGAAATTTCTCATCCATTTTCTTAATGGTATGGAACGAATCCTAATTATTATAAGATCACTGAATGGTACGGCCAAACGGGGTTAAGTGAACCATAGTGGGTAAAACTCGGGGTAAAATGAATCAGTCGAGTGTTTCAGTACAAAAGAGGGCGCTGTTCGCTCCACCTGCAAGATAGAAACGTTTCTTCGTCCCAGTCGTCTCGCCAGTACGTCTAAGAAGTAAGAAAATGAGGGTGTTTCGCCGCGCTTAAAGAAACACGAGAGGATCACAAACACACATTAGGTAGGGTTGCCACCTTTCAGAATTTGACCCGGAGTCTCCGGGTTTAAGTAGGGCTCCTACGGGCTCTGGGTGGAATACTTAATTCTCCGGGCACGATAGAAATCATAAATATATTCAAACGTACTTAGGGTTGCCACCTCTTAGAGTTTGACCCGGAGTGTCCGGGTTTCAGTAGGGCTCCTATGAGCTCCGGGTGTGATACTGAATTCTCCGGGCCAGTCCGGGCACGAAAAAATCATAAATGTATTCAAACGTACACTTTAGGCTGTAACAGAATTTGCTATTTTTACGAAACAATTCAAACGATTGATTGTGGGGGCTCCAAATGTGATTTGATAAAAATTTTGTCCAAATGTTTTCAGTTGAATTTCAGCTTTATTTTTACTTTGAAGTGGTCACTATAATGGGTAGAATGAATCATGAATATTTTGTGATTGGATATTTTTAATAATATGATTTATATTATTATTTTTGTACTTTTGTGCCGTAACTTTTCGAAAAAACGATAGAAAACGCATTTTTTATTCATTTAACCCTGTTTGGCGGTACCCAATGTCATTTATAATATTTTTCGAAGATCAAAATACGCTTTTTCGGAAATTCTCCGGAGAGTCAGTATTTTCCTTTGAGAAAACAGCACTTTTCTGGCAAAGGCTGGAAAGTACCTACCTACTTGTTCACTACATCGTTGTCGTTGTTACTCAATGAAATAACCAAAACTAGGTATGGCAGTTTTAACCAACTAGTATATTATTCGCCTTTAAATGATATAAGAGTTGGTTACAACAAATGTCCGATTACTCCTGTAATGAAGAAAAGACGAATATGCAAGTGGATTAATTTTTTTTATTTCTTGAAAAGAATCATCACTCAGATACATTTCAATTCCATTCAAGTAGGGGCAGACCATAGCACAGTTGCCATGAGTTGAAATACGATTGGGAATTTCAGAAATATTAGTTATTCAATAATTAGTGAATTCTCAATTGAGCATTGGTAATACTCCTAATTAGCAACAAAAATTGTCTCAAAATGTTCTCTCATGATTTGTGTCTTCTTATAATAAATGTGTGTAAATAATTATTATATTAATTCACACTAGAGGACATTTGAGTCGGTGAACGTGACAACCACAGCGCGCGACTTGTGGGCGTGGTCTTGTCAGCTCTCAGCATTCAGCACAATGTTGCCAAGTCTCCAACATTCACATGCTATTATGTTATGAAGAATAAGGAATATTTGGACATATTTGGTTGCTCGAAAAAGTCAAGAATGAACTATAATGTCATGAGTTCCTCCTATTATGTTTAGTGGAAATGGAAGATTATCTGACCAATAACGAAACAGCATAAAAATTGACGTCACAATCTATTCGACGTATCGCCAAATGGCGGCCATGACGTTAACTTTGGAATGATTTTATTTCACCGCATTGGGCATGGAAAGTTCAGTTTTTTTACCAATTGCATCACTGGCGTTTTGGAAATATTCAAGGAATATCATATTCAGGAGCATCCATTTAGGGAACCGTAGCTCCCTCAGGAGACATTTCTCGACTCATGTTCATTGAACATTTTCTTCCTATTTGTGGTCGTAGAAGCTGCTGGTGAAGCTTGACAGGCTAAATTCGGGACACCCTGTATAGCGAATAATTTGATGAATAATGATGGAAAGCAACAAAATAGACTGATATGAAAATATGCTAATCTTGTACAGAGGATGTGAATTTGGCTTTGTCTGTGGAACATAAATGCTCTATGCTGAGGAGTAGATAATCTTTTATTCATAGAGTGAATTATAATGTAAGCATAGCCGCACGTTCCCGAAACATCAACATGGATCGGGCATCTTAGCTTCATGTTTTGACTTCAACAACAGACATCGTGTTACATTCATACCAAGCAATTGTAACAACGTGAATCCCTTAAATATTAGCAATTGTTCGAATTACAAGATGAAAATTGATATAAACAAAGATTATATTCTACAAACGAATATAACGAGGAAACTTACTTTGCTGGTCGCCGAAGAGATATTGTACGTAACATTCCCGGAAAATGATTTTTATGAGCTTTAGAACTTCCAAGATTTACCTACGTTTCGCCCTGGATACTGTTACCTACTCTTTTCTACTCGTGAAAAAAAAACGATGTGCTGGGAAATAAACCATACATCAAAAGATGTATTCTAGAGCATTTTTGGTCAGGTTAGGTAAGGTGAATGAATTCTAGTACACTGGACCATGTGATTTTTCTCATTCTTGTGCTACGGGTCGGATAACGTTTCCAAAAATGCCAATCTACCTGAAAATCATTCCTGCTGCGAACGCTCCTTCAGCCAGTAACATTGGTTCAAAGGAGTCCCACTGTTCTCTAGGATACCAAGTATGTTTGCCTTGATTTTCGTCCCTCTACGAAAAATATAGAAAATTCAATGCAATTCAAAACGCTCGATAGTTTTCCCTCACCCATGTTATGTAAAATGAGGCTAATCTCAGAGCCAACCAAATGACATAGAAGAAGTTTGTTATGAAATCTACTATGTTCCATAAATCGGAAACGTATTCTTCCAAGCCGTCGCTCCAAAGAGATTTGATTTCGGCCCAAATCAAACCTAAAAAAAATTAAAGACAAAAACTTTTCAAGGAATCGAAATTCGAAATGAAATTTTGACAAATGACACCACACGTTTCCTACTTCCAGTTTCTGGAAAATATTATTTTTCGGCAACCGTCCGGCGCACTTCCCGGACGCTTTTTCTTTGAGAAAGCAGCATTTTTCCGGCCTAGTCCCGGAAATACGTATTTCCCGGAACTTTGGTTGCAATTATCGCAATAAACCATCGAAAGCAGCAGCTATAGTGATTTTGAAAATGTCCATACGAAAAAAGAAGAAATTGAATTCCACAAACAAATATAATATGGTAATGTGTCTCATTGGACTCATTGAAAATTTTTTGCGGACTCGCAGACTTCCAGGACTCGCCTACGGCTCAGCCTAGAATTTTGTCTACTCGTCCAAAAAACAGTATTTTCCGGACTTGTGTCGTAATTTACTATTTTCTACGAACTCAACAAAATGACAAGGTTCGCACCGCTAAAAAATGGCGAAGTGACACTTTTTTTCAGTTTCCTACGTTACCACGACACCATGTGCGAAGCAGTGCGCAAAGTGAAACGATGCGCGAAGAGCATACTTCGCGCATTGTATGTAAACTATATGAGATTTTGTATTTGAACTTTATGGTCCTCAATCGAGTATCATACGTCTCTGAAACAAATTCTGGAATTTCGAGCTCAGAATCTTATCTAGCGTTGAAAGTCCATGCAGTGTATTCCAAATTTCAATATTTCAGTGCGTTCGGTTTCGAAAACATTCAGGAAATCCCGTCTTTAGGGTGCTGATGTATTGATGCAGACAATTGTGAGTTTCTCGAAAACTACTAGTACTATTGAAACATTGGTAGTCCATTGTCCATTGGAAGTCCATTGTTGCTGGAAGATGTTTCGGGTATATGCAATGTCCATTTTCAGCTAATGCTACAATACAAGGAGATCTTCTTCTTCTTCTCTGCACAGGTGGGCGGGTGCGTAGACCCCTGCACTCAGGCCTCTTCAGTCGGGCCCATTGTGCGCCCACTTGTCCTGTGAGAGGCAGTTTTCCTCTGATGCACCAGCGCGGGGCATTCAGTGAGTATGTGTGATGATGTTTCATCATCCTCCAAGCACCATCTGCAGATGGGATCATCTTTGATCCCTATGAGTTCTAGGTGCCTGTTGAGGTGGTTGTGCCCAGTTGAGAGCCCAACTCATCTTGAGATCTCTTCTATTGAGTGACAGGATCTCTCTCGTGAGCCTTTTTGAAGGTTCCTTTATATGGAGCTCTGATTGTCTCATTCCTGGTGTGTCCCGCCATGTTTCAAGGAACTGCCTCTGTAGTATTTCCTTCATGAAGGACATAGCCGTACTATTGGGTATTCCCAATATCGGTTCTGATCCAATGGGTGTCGTTCCTGAACCGATCTTGGCTAGTCTGTCTGCCTCCTCGTTCCCGGGGATACCAGAGTGTTCTGGAACCCACATGAGGCTGACTTTCCTAGTTTTTGCCATATTTTCAAAGGCACTTTTACACTCGGACACCAATTTAGTTGTGATCCCATTGGATCTCAATGCCATAATAGCAGCTTTACTGTCCGAGCATATGGTGACTGGTCCACGTCCACTTCTGCCGAAATTTTCTTGGACACACGTCAGAATCGCAAAAACTTCGGCCTGGAACACTGAAGCGTATTTGCCAAGAGGTACTGAGATTCCTTTCCCTGTTCCTCCTTCAATACAAGGAGATACATCATGATATGAATGAACCATTTTTGAATGGATAGTACTCTCAAGGAGATAAAAAAATTTCTACATCTTGAAAGTATTTTTTGTTGTTTTTATTTCATTTTATTTCATTTCATTTTTTTCATCAATATTTTTGAAATGTAACATAACCGTTGCATTTCCATGTAAGTACTATCCATTTAAACATGTTTTATTCATATTATGATGTATCTCCTTGTATTGTAGGACTTCTCACGAAAGGCTGAAGATGTTCTCAAAATAAAAAGTCCTGGAGATGACTTTGCGATTTTCTCATTGATTATGTAGCGCTGGGCCTACTTTTCCACGTAAAACAGCTGCAAGGATAATATTTTGTATTCAGAATATGGAAAAAAGTAAAATAAAAAATGCGATTGTTCTCCTATCCAGAATGATGATGATGATGATGTACCGAATTTCAAGATTTTTGAATGAACGGTTTCGAAAATTGTGAGGAATAATCTCTTCAGGTTGATCTATTTTTAGGGTCAGAGCACCCTTAGGAAGCGTTTCTCGACAAATATTTAAGAGAACTTTTTTTATAAAAATTCCATGGGAAACACCTCCTGAAATGTTACCAATGTTTAGAAAACACCCATTATATGTTTATATAAATATTGGGATTCTGAAGCCCGTGACCCCCCCCCCGGATCCGCCCTTGATACATTGAAATGTTTATAAAACTCCTTGATGTTGTAGAAACCAGAAAATTCAGAAAATTTCACACCAAACATTTTCAATCAATTTAAAGCCTGTATTTCGTATCGTTACCATAGCAACTATACAAATTTCTTGTAAATTCTCTCCTCCACTTTGGGGGACGGAGCATGAAATTACACTGGAAATTTTTTGACGTTAAGGTTAAATGACATTTACATTCAACTTCAGATTATTTCGAGTTCATTCTATAAGTCAATGAATACAAATTTTCTTACCGATTTGAAGTTCTTATTGAGTCTAAAAAGTGGCAGTTGAGAGGGTCTATGTCTTATTTCATACGTCTCGTCTAAGCTAAGCATCAGAACAGATCAGAACTATTTTTTTGACGTTTGTAGAAAAAATGGCGTTTGCAAGTCGTGCGCGAAATACTTTGGTCTACTCGACTATTCATGTAAATTGGCTGCTCCTCGTTGAAAAATCAGTTCTCGTTCACCAAAGTAGCATTTCACGCCCTAGATACAAAATAACTATTATAACCAAATTTTTCAGAAAAAGAAATTAATCGACCTGCTTACGCATTTTATGTGAGCTGCGATACATGCATGTTTATGTTATAATGAATGTACACTCACTGATGACGTAAATGATGACCCCACATTCTGCTATACCGAATAAAGTCCCTCTTTCTTTCCTCTTCCATTCTTGGACCATATCCTGAACCCAGTCGGTGCCCACCAATTCCAAAAATAGGATTTCCAATCTTTGCGAAGCAATTCCCAATAGCACTAAAAATAATGGAGATTGTCTGATGTTCCTTACATCTGAGTAAGATGATTTGTCTTGTCTGTCCAACCTGTCAAAACTAATATCTAAAGGCATTCCAGCTGTATAAGGATATACAGGATGTAACCTAACTACGATACCAAGCATCAGGGATTGATCAGTTAGGTCGTTTCAAGAAAAAAAATCCTATGAATATATGTCCGGAGTTGCTTCGTTTCTGAGTCATAGGACGTTGAAGTTTGAAAAAACGGTATTCATGAAATATCTTGAATATCCAGTTATTTGAAGCAATGAGGTGCTAACTAGCCCTAACTAGATTGAGATTATTAGGTTCCAGTGGCGTCTCAATGGGAACCACAGCCAATAATATTGAGAGAAAACTACGACTGATTTTTTATGCTTTTTTTATTTATTACATTGAACAATTAAAAATACAACTGTTTGGTCTCTTGTATTTTCTATATATCTAGCTTCATCTTCGAGACCTAAAATGTAATATTTGATTTTTCACTAATATCGAAAAATCATCTCGCTCCTTTTTCTCAAATTTGGCTTCTACGTTCCTACTCCTTTTATTTGAAGCTAGTTATCAAATTTTACATCAAAGCAACCCTTACATATGTTCTGAAGAACTTTTTTCTTAACAACCTAAAGAAACACCCCCTGAAGTTTCATATCGTAGTTAGGAAACAACCTGATGTATAATAATTGGAAGGCGATATTCATTGATTCCAGTAGGGGTCAACTTTTTTGTTTGCCATATATTTCATTTGAGTCCTGAATTTGTAACCTTGTTCCGAAACTTACTTAGAAAAAAGGCATAGGACGTGGAATGACAGATGAATTTGACGAATGGTTTCTTCATGAAAAGCCCCATAGGAGATGTCGGAGCTAACATATAGATGGTACAGTATACGGGGAACATCATGCCGATTTTTGCCACTTGAAAGCCTTGCCCAATCATTTTTTTCCTTCTAAAACCCGGTAAACCTTCGTACCAAATGGAAGCCAGTAGTTGTTGGACATTGGGGTGCGCTATGAACTGAAAAAAAATAGAAATGCTAGAAGATATGAAAGCATTCGAACTTATTATAATATAGTTAATTATAGTATTCAGCAACAAATGGACTGTTTTTAATTCAAATCGGTTAATAACGTGTGTCCGATATGATTGTACTTTCAAAATTAAACTGAGTATCCTAGAATTTATCTAAGAATCATTCGTTTTGGCAGATGTATTCGTTATGACTAATCTTTCCAATTTTCAAGTCCTACTTACTGCTTTTTGTTTATACTTTATGGCTAATTTTAATCTTTCAAGGGTTTGTCTTTCTCCAGTAACCCATGTTTCTCCTTGTGGATCATAATTCAACATGATTTCTAGTTCCTCAGAAGTTCTAGCATGGTCTAGCAAAGATGTCGCGAAAGTTTGTACTTGATTCTTCATTTCCTGAAATTGAATTAGTATACCTACTCAATAATAAGTGGAGCTATATACTGTTTAGAATGTTTGAATATAGTTTTGGTTCATTCTGATGGTTCCAAAATAACTTAAATGATAAATTGTTTTATGCACTAGCATGCCGTAATGTGCACTTCACCGCCCAGTTTTACGGGCGTTAAGTTGCACTTTACCGCCCGCGGGCTTATTATGGCAACACAATCATGTCAGATCCATCGCAAAAGCTGCTTCACAAAAACTCGGAGTCTTGTTCCGTGCGAAAAGCTACTTTACACCTCAACAGCTTCTCATGATCTACAAAGCGCATTGCCTGTAGAAGTATTCCCAACAACATAAAATCTCCAGAAGTTCAAAAAAAATTCCAATACCTACCTTCAGTCTCTATCCTCCCTAGGAACGCACGATGTTCTTTGAACATTATAGGGATTCCCTCTCGTGCGCTCCAAGCGATAAAAAAAAATATAAAAGTAGTTGGCATTTCGTAGCGAGGTAGAAAAACCCCAAAGGGAAAAACCCAGACACTTCGGTTTATATTCAATACAGGGTTAAGAAAATGTACATAGTATAAAATCTAATACGGTCCAGCCAATATATACAAATGCGTTATATAAATACATAGGTGGGAACATTCCCCACATAGTAAATGATAAAACAGGGTGTTTTATATAGCTCCTATCTGTAATGTTATTATGTTTTTTGATTGTCAATATGGATTGAAGTTTCACTGGATAAAAGAATCCAATACATTCAGACAAAATATCGACATAATTGATACTTCAGCTTCATCTTCAACTTGAAATATCTCGAAAAATAATGACTTCATCGCTATGCAGAAAAAGTACGATATTAAGGACAAAAAATGAAATGGTAACTTTGCTAGTGGCGTAGAATTCGGGAAGGATCACCCAGTCACTTGCCCCTATCGTACGCCTCTGATAGAAGCCAGAAACGTTGAATGTAGGTTGTATTCATAGCATCTAAACTGGGACTAGCGCAGTAGAAGAGCGATGAGAAAAAATAAACGACTTTAATACGACTCACGACCGCGAGGTCGTGTGTTCGAATCCCAGTTTGGACAAGGAACTTTTTTTATGTTCAATTTACGAATTGAATATTGTAAGATTACAGAGCATTGACTGAGGATAATCCTGCACGATTCACTGTTGCGTTCCAATTAACAGTGCTGCTCCTATGGCTAATATGGGGTTAGTACCAAAGCCTACACAGGAAGAAATAATGATGTGGTTGTGAGCATCAGAGAGAGTAGGACCGTGTATGTACGTTGGTGTGGAAAACTACCAGCTGAGCGTGAGAGCGGGCCAATGCTGCTTAGTGGGCCTTCTCTAACGTGGGTTAACGAGGTAGCTGGCATCAGGCCTGATACTGCAGCATATGGTAGTGAGTACATTACTAGCCCAGAAAACAGAACGGAAAAACTCTGCTGAAAGCTGATGGACAATATACCTGGAAAATGTATTACATTGGTTCTTGCAGAAAGGTTTCACTAGGGACTAGTTGCTGACGTGCAGAAGTTCCACACTTCTACCAGTACCAGTACCAGTAGTATCCAAACTTTCCGCAATATATTACAATGATACGTTAATTGGTTCCAAAGTAGGTACTAGGCACAAAAAAATTTGGAATTTTTAAAAGACAGGGTGTTGTCTGGATATATCTAGGTGATTTGGGTTGAGGCTTCATATTTTGAGCTTATGATTCTATAGTTGGAATATTCCCAATTAGTAATGATACACCCTGTATAATAAAAGAAGCTATTGTTATTTGATTATTATTTAGCAACACCCTATATGTTTCCACATGCATTACGATGATAGAGAGAATCCATAAGAGAACCGATGACGGAGTCATTCAGAGTTCCAAAGAATATAACCTTCAAAAACAGTTTTGAGAGCTGAGTTGTCAATTTTTCAAGATGTCAACATCGGATTTTTCGAATAATGACCATCAGGGTTTCCAAAATTTGCAAGTGCGAAAATTTTTTTGCTGATTTCGAGGATAAGGCACTGGTTCAGAGAAATGTTAGGGTGTATCTTGCAGAGCAGAAAATATCAACTGCAATAACTGAAGCAAAGTTCTTGAGACGGCAAGGAACTGGAGGAAAGTCAAGAAAAATTTGCAATTTCAGGAAACCGAACATTCTGGAAAAGGACGATGCCAGCGATCCAAATGCCTTCTTTTTTGGTGTGCCCCTGCCACAATTGAACATGAACACTGTGCATCTCAAAACTGGACAAACTTTGGCGGTGCCACAGATATTGCATGAACTTTGTAATTACGTATTGCATCATGCTGAGGAGAAAGGTATTTTCAGGAAACAGGGTTCTGGAAGTAAACAAGAAGGTATGATGGTTTTTGTCTCGAGCCGTTTACATCGGCTTTGTATGTTTGGATGTTTTTTTTGTGATATGTCCCATTATTGTTCGGATTTTTCATGGATTGTATATATACAATAGACTTCAGGTTTCATCTCTGGTTGTCCATTGAAGTATCATCAAAGTATTTGTCTTCTCTGATTCAAAAGTTGATAGTGGGATACGACGTGGAAGGCAGTTTATTTGCTTTCCTGTTACATTATCAAAATATTCATTCAATTAGGGAGATTCCTAATTTCTGTCTAGTGTTGATAGATTTTAGTTTGACAGGATGTCCCTGAAAGGTCTTCACAGAAACTTACCACATATTCTTCAGACAAAAACAATGACGGCTTGAATTTTTTATTGTCCACCTGATCGCGCCACTAAGACGTGAGGTCAGAGTTGGTATAGAACTGATAAATATACCTCTTCTTCTCGAGTCTTTTGGGATCTTCCTTCAATTTCCTCTTCCCCGTCAATGTAAGAATTGCTCGTGAAGTTCCACATTGAGAGTAAAAAAGCGTAAGTTTGCTCAAGTCTTTCCATAACTCCAGGTTTTCTATTTGTTCAAATATTCTACATCATTTATTCGGCCACAGCCTTTAGGGCAAAATTTTGGGATTTTTGATTTTGAAATTGACCTCACGTTTTGATGAGACTGAAAATCCTCATTCGATACGAGCAAACTTACATCAGAAAACAATAGTTGCTTAGTTTGGAAAGCTCTGAAGTTACGATGTTCATCGTTTTTGCTTCATAACTTTAAAACTCATGAGACTTCACTCGAATTTGGTACGTTGATGGCAAAGCTTCATTTGGTAATACGACCCAAACCATGATTATGATGAATATCATTCCATGGGCGTAGAACTCATTTCATTACTCTCACTTACATTACTCAGTACATTTCAATTTTTTCCGTCGAATAAATCTTCGTATATGTGAAAATCATAAGAATGTTGAACAATTTTTATTGAATATCTGTGAATCGTTTGTGTTGAATTACTGAAATTCTAATTTTGTCGAAACTTCCTTGTAGTTACGCAATAAAAAATTTCAATAACCAAACCTCTTTTTTTCCATTACCGTTGCAGTTTTAGATGTTGACTTACTAAAAAAATCAAGTTCTAGGCCCATCTGATGATAGTCACAGCCAACGTACCAAATTTGAGTAAAATCTCATGAGCCGTTTCAAAGTTATGAAGCAGAAACGATTTGAAAATTGTAAATTCAGTGCCGTCTAGCGCCCAAACCGAGCACTTTGTACTGAGATGAGTTGGGTTGAATGGTATTTTTTGAACTGAGGCATTTGTGATATAGTATCTTCTTGTAAAGACCATTTAGAGATACCCTGTATATTCGAAAGATCGAAAGTAGGTAATAGGCAGGTACTAGGTATCTCATAAAATAGTATCATATTGACAGTCTTACTCTAGGAATATCAATGATTTGACCTGTCTACAGTTTTACTACGTTCTTTTCCATAATTCCCATTCAATCCCAGGAAACTGTATACACTCTCAACGAGACAGGTCCACGCCATTGATGGAGATCTTTCTAAACCAATAAGAACCTGTAGGAATTCGAAGACATAAAAAAACGAACTTAGTATGTCCTGTAGAAAGTCCGAGTCCATCACAATATCTTTGTTGTTAATCACTATCTGTAATTATTATCTTTCATGGTTAAATCTTATTAGGTTAGATCTAACACAAAAACTTGAATAAATTAATCGATCTCGTGATATAGGGCGTGAATAGTAGCCACGACATAAAATTGTTTCATTATTCCTGATGCCCTTGGTATATTCCACAACTGCTGATGACAATTATGATAATGTACAAAACCTATTATTTTTCAAGAGATCAAAGCGAAAATTGAGATGTCCCATACACTGCCAGACGAAAACTTCGACGTCATCGACATTGCTGTCATCATCAAGTACTTCCTCAGAAGCCTTCCCACCCCTCCGATCCCCGCGCCCTACCACGACCTCTTCCTAGCCTGCTTCGACCACCCCGACAAGGAAGACCTGTTGCTACTATCCTGCCTACTCTTGCCGGTAGACCACCTCAATCTGCTGACCTTCGTCATGCAGTTCTTCGATGAGGTGGCTGCGAAATCAGCGCAGAATAAAATGACAGCCTACAATATCGCTATCTGCGTCGCTCCTAACGTCATGCCAGTGTACAAGCAAGAACTGGTGATGAAAGCGGTGGGAATAACGAACATACTGATTGAGAGATCGGAACTGATTGGTATGGTGCCAGAGATGATGACAAGGAAGTCACTGCATTCCAATGTGCCACGCAGAACGCTCTGTCAGAAATTGAAGATATGCTTGCACTTGAAGATATAATATATTTTTATAGAAAATAATATGATAAATCAAATTTCAAATTAGATTAGCTACTTTATTCAGACAAGTCGAAGAGTCTAATTGAATATATTCTATACTTAGTCGATCACGCCTAGAGAGAGAGAGAGAGAGGGATTGAAAAGTATAACTGGAAACCAGCACGTGACAACTAGACGTTCACCAATTAAACTTGTTAACATTTCGAATCATAATGGCGCGTCTTGGTTGATCCCAGCTCATCAACAGACAACTCACCAACTCCCATTTCACCTCCTAAACGGAATGATTTCATCATCACTCAATTCATCAACGACCCAATTTATTGAAGCATCCAAATTATCAACGACCCAATTTATTAAAGCATCCAAATCATCAACGACCCAACTCCTCAACACGCCTATTACCTCAATACCCAACTCATCAATGACCAAATTCATCAACGTATCCATTTTATCAACACTCAACTGATCAACGCACCAATCTATCAACGTACAATGTCATTTACACTGCTGATGTTAGATATTTTTGAAGTAGTGGCTCCATGAATATTAGTTCAATGGGTCATTTCATACTTTTTGTTAGCAAATAATTTTGTAATTCAACTCGATAATATACCTACTCATTAGTACTATTTATTTCTGAAATACGTTTTTGTGGTATTGTGTTTCCTTCATCACTATGAAAAAGATGACCTGTTGCTACTATCCTGATGTCTGCTCCTTCCGGTAGACTACCTCAATCTGCTGACCTTCGTCATGCCAAGGAGAAGAGGAGCTACTATTCTTTGGTCATGCAGTTCTTCGATGAGGTGGCTGCAAAATCTGTTTAGAATAAAATGAAAACCTACAATATTTCTTTCTGCGCCGCTCCTAACGTCATGACGTCATGCCCGTGGTTGTTTACATTGAGTTCATTGGACTACTTCAAACATTCCGACTCCAACTGCCAGGCCTTCGCCAGGTTCGGGTGTACAAGCAAGAGGCAGAGATTGTGAGTGTATAATATCTGCAAGAGGTGATGATGAAACCGGTGGGGATAACAAACATACTGATTGAGAGATCGGAACTGATCGGTATGGTGCCAGAAATGATGACAAGGAGGTCGCGGCATTCGGATTTGCCACGCAGGACTCATTTCATCATCACCCAACTCATGAACCACCAAATTTATTGAAGCGTCCAAATCATCAACGACACAACTCTTCAACGCGCCCATTACCTCAATACCCATCTCATCAATGATCAAATTCATCAACGTATCCATTTTATCATCACTCAACTGATCAACGAACCAACTAATTAAATATGCAAATCATCAGCGACTCAATCTATCAACGTACAATTCCATTTACATTGCTGGTGTTAGATATTTTTGAAGTAGTGGCTCCATTAATATTATTTAAATGGGTCATTTTATAGGTTTTGTAAGAAAATAATTTTGTAATTCAACTCGGTTATATACCTATTCATTAGGACAATTCAGTTCCTGGAAATAGTGAATACGTATTTTGCAATTCTGAAAGTTTTTGTGGTATTGTGTTTCCTTCATCACCTTGAAATGGAAGACCTGTTGCTACTATTGTGTCTGCTCCTGCCGGTAGGTTACCTCAATCTGCTGACCTTCGTCATGACAAAGAAGAGAGGGGCGACTATTCTTTTGTCTCTTGCAAAATCTGCGCAGAACAAAATGACAACCCACAATATCGCTGTCTGCGTCGCTCCTAACGTCATGATGTCATCCCGTGTACAAGCACGAGCTGGTGATGAAAGCGGTGGGGATAGCGAACATAGGATTTTCTTATGAAAAAAAAATGTTGTCAAAGTTGATGAATCAAATTTCAAACCTCAATCAGCTCTTTTGTCGAAGATAGCGCCTAGAGAGTGAGAAATGGAAACGTAATTGGTATCCAGCACGTGAGAACTAGACGTTCACTAATGGAACTTGTTGACATTTTGAATCGTAATGTCGCCCCTTGATCGATCCAGCTCATCAACACACATTTCACCAACTCTCATTTTAACAGTACCCAACTCCTCATTGGACCCATTTTACCTACACCCAATTCATCAACCCAATTCATTAACGCATCCTAATTCTCAATGACCCAACTCTTGTCTCTTCAACTCGCTCATTACATCAATACCCAACACATCAACAACCAAATTCATCAACGTTTCATCAACTACCCAACTAATCCACGATGCAAATCATCAGCGACTCAACTCATCATCGTACTATTTCATCTAACACCTAACTCCTGAATGGCCCAGCTCATCAGCAAACCATCTCATCAACGACTCAAATCACCAACGGACAACTCATCAACGACCCAACTCTTGAACTACTCAGCTCATCAACGAACCGCAACTCAACGACGTCCCAATTCATCAACGACCCAATTATTTTGAAAAGTAGCTCTGGCATATCTTCATGTCCTAAATAAGATATTTGATTATCTATATCGCACTTCACTACTGAACTTATCACGTAAAATCAGTTGATGAGTAAAGTGTGATTAGTATGATGATTGGTGTGAATACGAATTCATGGAATTGTGAAAATTATTTCGGTTCCTTCATCATTTGTTATTGAGATAGATGAAATACAAATATCATTTATTCTTACTAAATAGTCTATTTTGAACTCCGATTCCATCTTGCTGAGCCTCCTCAAGTCCCACGAAAGCTCGAAAGCTGTCAAGAGGGGGTCGTTCGATGATAAAGAAATTAGTGACGAAGATGATAACGCCCGGTATGCGTTGATTCTAGCTTGGGAGTGTCTCAGAGAATCTGTTTTGCTTGAGACAACGCAGTCGTCACATCCACACCTGAAAATATGGATATGCAAAAAAATCGACTGTTTACTGCAGACTGTAAGTTAGTAAAATAAATATGAATTCGATGGAAAATATATAAAAAAATATATGCGGACATTGATAAATAAGATGAAAGTCAATATGTTTATAACCATGCATAGGTATACTTAAATACCAGATCCAATGTACACCAGTATTCAGTGAACATGTCGCGGTTGGACGGTATGAGCGCTCTTATTGCAGCGGAGATAGAGAGCTGACACCACCTATGTGCGACATTGCAACTTTGGAAAGATTCACTTTAACTATAACATTAAAATCGTGGTTTTTGCATTCTGCATCAGATCTACATACAAGACTTGACAGGTTGCTCATGGAACAAAGAACTGATACTTGCTGAATTTTCATCCGTGACATCAATTCAATGTACAGGGTGGGCAAAATTTGGCGTTTTCATAGGCTATCTCAGTAAGTGGAGGAGTTATCAAAAAATCGATATACATGTTACGGGTTCGATTTTAGAGAAACCTTGAATGGTACAATTGGAATGTTGATATCTTCATTCGTTTCAGAGATACAGGGGGAAATTATAAAATTGCCGATTACGTTTTTATTTTCTGAGTACTTTATGAAGAGAGATATTGAAAAATTTCAGATTTTATCCAAATAGATTTATGCGTAGAATCCATTGGCTTCATCAGAAATTGTATACAGGGTGACATCAAGAAGATACGGCAGTCAATTATTCATTTTCTAATGGATTTCTGAATTTTCTATATTTTGGCACTTTTTCTTCGACAACTTTTGGAATATTCGCAAAAATATACTCAATGTGTCAAATTTCTCATGGTTGCACATCTGTATCTTCCGTAATAGTCAATGATACACTCGAGGATCAAGTGGGGTCATCTCCAGTGATAACACTGCTCGCCAGCAGCTATGGAATCACCGACTTCTCTGGAAAATGCAATAAAGAGGCAGAATATAGGTTGAAAATGATACTCTGTATATATTAACCAAAGTAGGAGAATAAATATCATTGAAAATGTGATTCAAATATTTTATGACACTAGTGCTGGATTGTTCAATAGGCATAATGAACACCACGGGGCTGATCATAATCCTCGAAGTCATCATGATAGTAGGCAACAGGGAAGGTTTGGCTTCAGCATAAGTGTAAGGATACAGGTTGGCCTACGTTATATTCGAGAAAAATTTGAGAGTGGAAAACTATATTAGGATAGATTACCGTATATTTATTTCAGACAGGATGGATATCCATCCCTAATGCCCGTAGAGTAACAGATATTCTGAATATGAAATTTTCACAAACATGGATTGGTACATATTATGGACCGATTCAATGGCCCCCTCGTTCACCCGACTTGTCTCCATTGGATTTTTTCTTGTGGGGATTTCTAAAAAATCATATATATCGTCGAGATCATCAAAATGCTGAAGAATTTCGTGGAAGACGACATTCCAGCATTCCAAGAAGTGTGACCCATTCATCTAACCAACGCAGTGAATTCTGTGTGGAAACGATGTGAAGTTTGCTCAGGCCAAAACGGACAATTTGAACATCTTTTATGAAGCTTCATTTTTTCATGTAAACTACTCATTTCCCAATTAATAAATTATTTGTCTCATTTCTGTATTTTGGATGTATTGATAAACAATGATATCAAATCAAATAATTTCGAATTTTATTTCATACCAAATATTCATTGTATAGAAATGAAATATTTGAATCACATTTTCAATATTTATTTCCCTACTTTGGTTAATACATACAGAGTATCATTTTCAACCTATATTCTGCCTCTGTATAGCATTTTCCAGAGATGTCAGTGATTCCATAGCTGCTGGCGAGCAGTGTTATCACTGGAGATGACCCCACTTGATCCTCGAGTGTATCATTGGCATCTCTCTCACAGCTGCGAATGTCGTAATCCTACCTCAATGATTATTACGGATGATACAGAGGTGCAACCATGCGAAATGTGACACACTGAGTATATTTTTGCGAATATTTCTAAAGTTGTCGAAGAAAAAGGTAGGATGATATATATTTGAATATGGAATGTCTAGGACCATCCAACTGTGCCAAAATATACGGGGTGTTCCATTAGAATAACGTACTCAGAAACTGAAAACGAAATCGGCAATTTTGCAATTTCCCCCTGTATCTCTGAAACGAATGAATATATCAACATTCCAATTGTACCATTCGAGGTTTCTCTAAAATCGAACCTGTAAAATGTATATCGATTTTTTGATGATAACTCCTTCAGTTACTGAAATAGCCTATGAAAACGCCCAATTTTGCCCACCCTGTACAGTACAAATGGAAATCACGTGTCGTGGTTGGCTGTTATTAGCGCTTTTATTGCAAAATTGACTAGAAGTGCTATTACTGCCTGTGTGCGGCATATTCATTGCATCTGACTGTACATGTTTCGAAATATTCAATCAACAAAGAAGATACAGGGAGGAATAGATTGGATCTCAGGCACTCAAAATAGGTACATAAAAGTAAAAACCTAATAAATTGATAAGATATTTCACCTAACATCATGTGGCATGGGTAAAGTTGCTCCTCTATCAAGCAGTAGTTTGATGATTTCATAATTATTTTTGTGTGCTGCTAGAATGAGTGGAGTTATATCAGCTGTGAATGTAGCTGATGCCCTATCAACTTTCTCCCAAGTCTGAAAGCAACAACAAAAAAATAAAAACGGTAAACGAGAAGGAAAATAATCAGTACGTATTGTTCTCCTGGCTTATGATGATCCTCTTCCCAATTGAGCAGAACTTCAACAGCCTCTACGTATTCTTCTTTTATTGCATGTAGTAAACCATCCTTGAGAAACATAACACTCAGTACTCGAAAGATTTTTTAGTTCATTAAATATCAAACTTTGGACCTCAATAATTTTCTATTTAGACTAATAAAATTAAATCGAAAAAAACCGTTTTGAGGAATTAATTTCCAGCAAACTTGAAATCGTTTCAATACCTCTATTTGGTCCTAAATGCGTGTAATCTGAGTTTGCACCATGTCAGGTGGTGAGCTTAACTTTTGATAGCCAAAAAACCGCCACATTTTTGCACTTTTTTTATTTTTTTGCTTATAGCTGCAAAACGGTGCGTCAGACGGAAAATGTTATTCCATTCAATAATACAGAGGACAAAATTCTGCGTCGAATGACATCTGAAAACATCAAATTCCGTTCAGAGGTATAGCCGAAATCGAATGTTAAAAAAAAGAAAATTTCGTAGTTCGGTGCAAACTTACATTTTGCGGCTTTCCAAGACGACATTTCTTGAAAACAGATACTCCTATTGAAAAAATTCATTGAATAAAAGTTGTAGAGAATAAAATTTCATAATCATAGTTCCTAATAGTTAAGGTACAATGAAGGAACGAAAACACTTCATTGATGAACAGTTTGTGGCATAAATCAATATATAATAGGCATGCAACACAAAATGTGGCAGCATTTATGTTCGCATTTTTTTTATGTCGATGGTCCTTCATCTGAGAAGTGACCCTTTTTTTCATTGTCCTACGTTACCATGACACCGTGCGCGAAGTAGCAAAGCATTGTGCGAAATAGGCACCTATTGCGAAATAGGTATTTTGCACACTGCATGTAAACTATGTGGGATTTTTATATTTCAACCTTTATGCTTTATATTATGGTACTCAATGCAAAAAATCCATGGAATCATTTGTTTCTGAATGTTTAGGTAACAATAATTAAGGCTTTTAAACTCTTTTCAAATTGTGACAAAATTTTACACTACCTAATTTTATTTATTATTTACAATGAATTTTGTTTGGCGTTTGTAAAAAAAAAATTGTTTGCAACTCGTGCGCGAAATACTTTGGTGATTTCGACTATTTTTTAACTTGGCTGCGCCTCGTTAAAAAAATCAGCTCTCGATCACCAAAGTAGCATTTCGCGCACTAGATGAAAAATAATTATAAATTGATGCAAAATTTGGGACCTAAGCTGAACCGGGCATTCAGATATCCGGATAATTGGACAAATCAAGAAAACTTAAACATTTGGACATCTATCTATATAACGTAAAATTGTATTCTCTACAACTTTTATTTTATGGGTTTTTTCAATAGGAGTATCTGTTTTCACGATATGTCGTCTTAGAAAGCCGCAAAATGTAAGCTTGCACCGAACTACGAAATTTTCTTCTTTTTTAACATTCGATTTCGGCTATACTACTAAACGGAATTTGATGTTTTCAGATGTCATTCGACGCAGAATTTTGCCTTCTATATTATTGAATAGAATGACATTTTTCGACCGATGAACCATTTTGCAGCTATAAGCAAAAAAATAAAAAAAGTGCAAAAATGTGGCGGTTTTTTGGCTATCAAAAGTTAAGCTCAACTCCTGGAATGGTGCAAACTTAGATTACACGCATTTGGGACCGAATGAAGGTAATTAAATGATTTCCAGCTTGCTGGAAATTAATTCCTCAAAATATAATTATTTGATTGGCCTAATTGCAGATTTATACATTATGTTTCTTGATATAGGAAATACTTTTTAGTTGGATCACCTTTACTTGTATGTTTTCCTGAAGGAGCAATTTGATCAGGTCAATATTCTCATTCTCAATGGCCGATATAAGTGCAGATCGGTTTAAGGGGTCTACACAGTTAATATCGAATTCTTGTGTGTTATCCCTGTATTCTTGAATTATCCTAGAAAAGCAATACATTCAACCATCAGATAAGTGGAACATTGTCTTTTGATGATTATATAATTATATTTTAGTCGTATATAATATATGTATAATAAAGATGATATAACTCCGTTGGAAATCATTTTCCTTGAATACCTTCCAAAATTATTGATATTAATGAATACAATTTTGATATGAAGGACACTTGAACTATAGTGTCTTCCTAGCTCATCAGGTTTTTTTTAATTCCAAACACCCTGTATGATGAAGACTGAGAAACATTTGGGGATAAAAACCTAAATCCCCTAATAGATTAACTCCAACAAAATTTCAAATCTGACTAGCAACAGAAGTAACAAAAATGAATAAATACTTTTTTCTGTGACGGGAAACAAGTTTGGCATTTCATCTTTGTTGGCTTGTTATAAAATGTCACTTTTCATGAATTACTTTTTTCCCGGATATACAGGGTGTCTGTAAAAGGTCTTTTCAAAAATATACCACATATTCCTCAGGCCAAAATAAGTCGATTTAAGTGAAATTACCTCAGTACAAAGTTGCATCGTTTGGGCTCCATAGGGCCTTGAAGTTACAATTTTTAGATCGTTTTTCCCATATAAATTTGAAACGGCATATGCGATTTTGCTGAAATTTGGTATATTGATAGAGTTTCATGTGGCAAAAAAAATGGTGTCAACATTTTGTCTGATAATAATACATAGGCGTAGAAATTGATTTTTTAAATAATTGCACCTTTAAAAATTCGACGCCAATGAAAGAAAAGGAGTCTGAGTATGAAATTTAGATTGCGCAACTCATTTACTTTAAAAAAGGTATATGATAAGACTCGATTGCTCTCATGATTTTGACGAAATTTGCATTTTAGTAATTTTAGAACATTAACAATAATTATTCAAATACAAACTTTGTCACAACCATATGAGAGTAAATCGAGTATTATCAAGGGTACTTCCTTGTAGTAAAAAGGACTTGCAGTTCTTTCTCGGAGAAGGTATTATTGACTCATTTTTCAGAACTATAGCTCAACAGAAGCCATCAACAGTGTATATAAATGTGATATATATCCGGGAAAAAAGTACTCACTTTTTTCCCACGGGAAAAAAGTAATTTATGAAAAGTGACATTTTATGCTGGAAGCTATTCCAGAAAAACCGATTTCCAGCGGAGGCCTTCAAGGTTCTACCTGAAACGGAGAGATTTCCACATGTTTCCGGACACCCTGTGTGTAGCATGAGTTAATTAACTCCCATGTGAGCCTTACTTTTCCGCCACGTGTTGGGCAAAATGAGTTTTCTGAAGGTGATAGTACGTAAAAAAATAAGTGTACTTTGATAAATGAACTTATGACTCAAAATGCATATCAAGGAAGATATTGTATCCTTCCTAAGTTGATAAAATTAAAATATTTCTCTCGCATAACTGCTAAACGGTAAAAGCCACCAGATTGAAATTATCTGCAGAAATGTATGTTGTTGAAATACATATTCTGATACCCTTCTACATTTATGATATGCTATTATAAAAAGTGTTTTCAGAGAATGGGTCATGAGTCATGATTCTTCGAAGACAACTTATTTCCTAGTATTCGTTCTGGTGAAAAAGCATTTGATAAAGCGATGAAGATTACATAAAAAAAGTACTTTTATCAAAATACGAATACCGTTTTCGATGTTTTTGACTTTTGTAGTTACACATTATATCAGCAGATTAATTCATCAGTAGTATAATATCTTAGAAGGCCATGAGCCATGACCAATTTTGTTCTTAATTTTGACGTTTATGACATCGACATTGTTATTGGTAATTTCATTTTGTGTGATTTTCCTGCTTAGTAATATCATTACTACGATTTTCAACTGGGTTTTTCAGAAATGGCTGGTTATTATGCAGAGATGTTTCTCGCTCGATACATTCCAAATTCTAGAACAATTTTGAGGATTGTGCAAAGATTGCGTGAAAAAGAATATTTCAAAACGAATAATAAAGATGATGGCCGGGCCAGAAGTTCGAGGCCTCCTAAAATATGTTTACTGATGAATTTATCTGCAGATGTATTGTCAGTACAAAATCTCAAATATGTCGAAATCGGTTACATTTTTGCTTCTGTTTATATCTATTTTCAATCTACTATCACCTCCTGAAAGTTCGGTACACTTTACACTGTATAAATATCTATCATTTGTGCTTGATGGTTTGAAAATGTACCTTGTAACTGTAGCGCAATCTCCTCTCTCAGCATGCAGAAGAAACGTTTTTTCCACGGATGATAGAGGCCTATCAATTGGGTCTCCTTGGAGATTTTCGGTATTCAACTCTTCTTTACTGTCGCCAATCAGTTGCTCAAGAGAATCTGTCAACTTCATCGCTATATTTTATATAATAATGAGATCGAGCCTATCCCATTTAGCGATGAACACACTAAAAACTATTATACCGGGTGACACAGGAGACATGTAGCAGCCTGCAGTTTTTTTATTTGAAGAGATAAAATTTTGAAATTCACAGGGAGTATATAATAAATTGTAGCGCACTTTACGAACCACCCGTTCGACCGGAAGTGACTCCAACTTTTTTTTTTAAATGTCACCCTGTACATTTCTCCAGTCTATCTTATTTGCCTTGAAATTCTCTATTCAACCATGTTTCACAAAGTGGCATTTAATTATTGATTCGCTGTTGAATTGCGTTTTATTCAAAAAGAATAAGTTGGCTGTGACATGAATTCGATGATATATCTACACTTGGTAGGCTATGAAATTCAAATATCATTAGTAAACCGATATTATTCAAAATGTTTTGATATTCTGATCAATGTCTGCAGGTTGTCAATAGCTTGTTTGAGTCAAGATGAAAACCTTCGAATATAACTCATGATATTGAGGAATCTAAGATAGGAACATATTTTTTCGAATTCAGCTACTCGTACAGAAACTATCTGTCTTTCATTTTCGCCATGTACCTATCACATGATCTTCCCATTTTGAATAATAAAACTCAAATTGTTCCTCTTATACGATGATCCACAGGGCTATCAGTCTATTTTTTCATAATTATTTCACTTAGTAGGCGGTGTACCTATACACAACAAATCGACTTTTTCGTTTCTTGAATACATTTTCCGTCTCTATTGATGATATGCAATTTTAATCAACACACAAATGAAGAAGAAAAATTATTGATGCAAACGATTAACTGTCAAACACTTAAAACATTTTGTGTAGGTACACCGCCTACTAAGTGAAATAATTATGAAAAAATAGACTGATAGCCCTGTGGATCATCGTATAAGAGGAACAATTTTGGTTTTATTATTCCAAATGGGAAGATCATGTGATAGGTACATGGCGAAAATGAAAGACAGATAGTTTCTGTACGAGTAACTGAATTCGAAAAAATATGTTCCTATCTTAGATTCCTCAATATCATAAGTTATTTTCGAAGGTTTTCATCTTGACTCAAACAAGCTATTGAAAACCTGCAGACATTGATCAGAATATCAAAACATTTTGAATAATATCGGTTTACTGATGATATTCAAATTTCAAAGCCTACCAAGTGTCGATATATCATCGAATTCATGTCACAGCCAACTTATTCTTTTTGAATAAAAAGCAATTCAACAGCGAATTAAGAAATAAATGCCACTTTGTGATACATGGTTGGATAGAGAATTTCAAGGCGAATAAGATAGACTGAAGAAATGTACAGAGTGACATTCAAAAAAAAAAGTTGGGGTCACTTCCGGTCAAACAAGTGGTTGAAAAAAAATGTCGTTAAATTCGTAAGATGCGCTACCATTTATTATATACCCCCTGTCGATTTCAAAATTTTATCTCTTCAAATAGAAGAACTACAGGTTGCTACATGTCTCCTGTGTCACCCGGTATATGTATAGGGTGATGGGTGACGTTTATACATTAATTTTGAAAGGTTATAAGGAACAGGCGAAATGAGGGTATACTTTTATGATAATTTGAATACAGGACGTTCATGTTCAATTTCAAAAACATCATTATTCCACATCTATAAGGAAATACAAAAGTGATCCGTCTCAAATACGGCATAGTTCCTTCTTATGTGAATTCGAGTCTACATCAGTTCCCGTTGGAGAGTGAATTCGAGTCTACAGTTCTAGTCAAAAATAGTCACAGACAAAAGTGATCCGCTAATTTACTCATTGAACGAGGAAGGAAGCATTTTCGGAAACAGGTATTTGAAGGTTTAAAGGAGATTCCCACTATAAAAAATGTTCATATTTTCTCGAAAAATCACAAAAAAGCCATCATAAGTCCAGCAATAGATACCCTACAGTCGCATTATTTCATCAGATAAATCAATCAAATACCTCTCCTCACATTTCAATATTCATTTTAAAGCGATTTTTATCATGATAATTGATAAAATTTGATTTTCAATGTAATCTTGATACCTCCGTTATCTTACATATTTATAAAAACAAGTTTTGGCCAAACAACTGACTTTGGCGAGATATATACGCTGTTAAGTGAAAAACCTCACTTTCAGATTCATCCTGTATTTGACAGTTGTATGTGCTCAAAAGAGTGGTCATGAAGAAGTGAAGAAAGTAGAAGATATCACGCGGTATATGGGTATATATATTTGTGATCACAAAAATCTACCTGATTCCGAAAAAAATATAAAAAACAGGGTGTTCCATTTAAAAAAATAATTAGTGGTTTGTCAAGCTTCTAGAGATCATCCTGTAAAACTTCTGATTATGTTCATGTACGGTGCCCATACCCATCGAAAATCCATATACCTATTTGACCCTGAACAAAAAATGTCATATCAGGCTGTTTTGTTTCTCGAAATTTGCCCACCCCCCGTGAAAAATGCATTGATAGGACACCTCGGTGAAGATTGACTGTATTTTTCAATACAAATTCTGATAGTATCTCACTACTTGAATAAAATCGACATTCTTGGCAACTATTCAATCAATATGTATGATTCAACATTGAATAAAAAATATCATTGCGTACTTCGTACTCACCCCATTTTTATTCTGGAGATTCTCCGAATCGCAATAAAATATCACCAACACACTACACACTTGATTCGGCACAGAACAGATAAAAAATGAGGATACGAAGACCTTCAAACCCTCCAGAAATCGATCAAAGAGCTTTGATAATTGAATTAAAAACCAAGAAGAAATCATGTCGATGTCAAAGTATCGATAATCCCCAGGATTAACATTGTTTCCCTTGGGTATTGCATAACGTCCAATGGGTATTTCATAAGATGCACTTGGTGACCTCATTTTGTGCTGAGATTTTGAGCTTGAATACATCGTTGTTGTTTTTCAAAAATATGAGTTTGTTCCTTCATTTCAGGAAACAACGCTGTTTATTTAGGTACTCCTGCGGGAGATAAAAAATTTACCTTCATTCTGACAGAGCACAAGATGATTCTATGAATGTTACTAGAATGTTCTTGTGGATCATTTGAATTTTCTCAGGGTGTTTCTCACAAAATGCGCTGAGTGTTCTGGAAATATTCAAAGAGCAAGAAAATGGGACGAAAACTCTTACGTTCCCAGGAGGTGCTCAGAATATTCACCAGCATATTCGAAAACTATCCTCAGAAAACTGGTCTGAGGAAGATCTCAGTACATTCTGGAGAATATCAGAATCATCATCAGAATATTCCGAAATGAGTTTCATGAACATCTCGTCACTCAGACGACACCAGTGCGGCAGTGCATACAATAATGGATGTCCAATGATTATCCATAACCCATAATATAAAACATAAATATCCAACGGATCTTTATGAAAGCTACGGAAGCGTAGAAAGGCCATTGTTGTGTGTATTTTATTTTATTTCTTTATTCAGACTTTCAAGTCTGAATTCAGATATTTCTTTCTGAATTCAGACTTCAAAGCCTGAATTCAGACTTTTTCTGCGATTTCAGATGGTGATAAATATCAAGAAATTTCACATTTTTGACAGGATTAAATTTTTTTAGCTTAACACTTAACAATATTTGGCACACCATACTCGATCATAATAGTTATGGCACACTCAAATGGAAAATCAAAAATGAAATTAGAATCAATATTGAAGTTTGAAATGTCACTTATATGATATCATTTGATTCAGAAAATGATGCAGAATTTGAAAATGCAATGATTTACAGGGTGTTTCGTTTGAAATTTGAAAGTTATCACCACTTCCGATGGGACACCCTGTATAATCGAAATTATTTTCCTGGTATGCGACCTATGATACAACTGGAGTCTGCAAAATATCGAAATCCTGCCTCAACTGATAACTGAGCTGGACACCCTGTATAATCGAAATAATTTCCCTGGTATGCGACCAATGATGCAATTGGAGTCAGCAAAAAAACAAAATTCTGCCTCAACTGATAAGTGAGCTATAGAAGACGGGAGGTGAGATGCATGACCCTGTATAAACTATACTCTCGCTTTTTAGATAGGGTATAAATATATTTGAATAAGCATCACATCAGTCATTATAGACGTTTTGACGTACTGGCCTGCAAATAAAAATAAACTCAATCATCAACCCCATGAAAAGTAATAAATGACATATACAAAGAAGGTACTTACTTAAATCAGTTACCCTCGGTATTACCAAAGTTAACAGTTATTTTATTCTGTAAACTTTGGTATTACCTAATGTGAATGTGTATTCAATGCATCCAATGCAAACAATCTGAATTAAAAAAAAAGTATTAATTCAGACTTCAAAGTCTGAATCCAAAAAAAATTTAATTCAGAGAAAAAAGTTGGAATTCAGAGAATATACTATGAATTCAGACACGATGTCCTTTGAACATTATAGGGATTCCCTTTCGTGCGCTCCAAGCGATAAAAAAAATACAGAGAAACTGTCTGGATTCAGACTTTATTCTCTGAGATCAGATTTTCTTCTCTGAATTCAGACTGTCTTCTCTAAATTCAGACTTTTTTCTCTAAATTCAGACTTGTGAAAAGAGTGTTTGTTGAGTCTTCCTGATGTTGAGAGTCGTTTTTGGTAGTTCTATATCAATTTAGACTCTGATCGGAACGAGCTAAGAACTCAGAGCCGCTAGGATATCCAAGAAATAATTGGGTTTTGTGAGAATCTACGAAAAATAGGCTTGATCAGAATTTGAAGAAGATGGACATAGTAAGTGAATTAATTATCGCGAGATTTGGGCATCGTTAAAATTTGGACACGTTGAGAATCTTATGGCTTCTGATTTTTTTTCATGACTAGCAACACTGCGCCTCAGTGACTTGTGAATACGGGAATGGCGAACCCGCGGTAGGACAAGGGTCTTTCAAACGAACCTCTGGTACTGTGAGCGGGAGTGCTTACAGTTACTGTGAAGCTATTTGAAGTGAACCATGGTTCGTATATGGTGAAATCAATAACGGCATAGTCGTGGTAAGATACAGAAGGAATATTCAAAGATGAATATTCCATGAATATGGTTCGTATATGGTAAAATCAATAACGGCATAGTCGTGGTAAGATACAGAAGGAATATTTAAAGATGAATATTCCATGAATATTCCAGTTGGATTGTTCATCCCTGGCACGTTCTTGAATATTCCCAATATCCAAAAATGATATTCTATGAATATTCATGGAATATCTGGTGCTGTCTGTCAACTAACAAAGATTCACATATTTCTGCAATATTCACCCTGAGTTCCACCGAATATTCTACGTTATGAACATAATATTTCCTGCTGAGAAATGGCTAGTAATCGTATTAAAATGTCGAGGCCACTGTACTAATCTATTAATTTAATAAATGGAGTGAAGGCAATAGCCTCTAATAGAATTAGCCACCAAACTCTGAGAATCAAATATTTTAACATAGGTCAGTGTGAAAGAGATCTCTACTTGCAGGCATAATATATGAAGCAGTTTGAAAACATGGGGAAAAGCGTGAGCAAATATTTAATTTACAACTTTAAAATGTTGTTCATATATGATTCTAGCTGGAAATTGAAGCTCCTGTCGCCAGGAAATCCATGGTCATGCCAAAGTTACCCAACGTATTGTCCTTGGATGAGAAAAAGTATCTTCTAGCAGTCGAAAGAGGTGATTTGGCAAATGTCAGACGGTAAGCCATTAAATGTATTCATTTCTCTCGATTCGAATATGGGTAGGTACTCAAAATAACAATACTTCCTCCATCACCATCGATAAGTCTGAATGGTTTTCAATGTGTTTACCTCCAATACTCGTAAGCTAGAGCATCAAACAAATTTTTTTGCGAAGGTTTTCAATCAACATCTCCAAAAGATTTTCCTGCACATAAAATTGACGCATGTGACGCTTTGCACCGTCTTGAGGTCTGAACATCTCACAATGCATAGTATAGAATTGACATCGACGATAATGGATAATTTTTGAGATCTAAGAGCAAAAAAATCGTCTTTTTCAGTAGCTTACCTGAGTGAATAACTGCCATCTGAAATGAAAATAACTCTCAACTTAGACTATAAATTAAATAATTTGAAGATAAACAGGGGAATATTTGCATTTATTTCCATAGAACGGTGTCACCCATTTTCTACTATGTATTCGATGTTTTCAGTATGTTACAAAAAGCCCAAAGAAACAGAACCACTCTTGACATAAATTGCATGGACAGCTTAGGACGAGGTTCTCTCACAATCGCTATCGATCAAGAGAATCTAGAAATGGTGGAACTGCTGGTTGTAATGGGAGTGAGCACGCGAGATGCCTTATTACATGCTATCAACGTGGAATTCGTAGAGGCCGTAGAACTACTACTTGAACACGAAGAACTCATACACCAAGAAGGACAGCCTTACGTAAGTAATGTTTCCTACGTCTACTAACTATGTAGACACTGTAAATGGAATATTTCCTATATACAACCGACACACCGAGGAAAAATCAGTCCTCCTGACTGAACAATTACGTTTCACTATGCTAGTAACAGTAGTAACCCAGCGAGCACAAACATCCCTAGGATGTTTTGAGATGTTTTGAAAATGTTGGCATGAAGATGTTATTTTGAGACGTAATATGCACTGACCAAAGAGGTCTTTGAAGGATATTGAAGTATTGTTTTTGTTCTTTCGTGCCCTTTCTTTGTTTGCCCCACCACAACGTCTCATGCTTACGTCACAATACGATGAATTCTGATTCGTTTTCGATTTTGTTCTTCTTGTTCGCAATTGGCATTCGCGTTTGCAGCGTGTCACGCTTACATCATCACGCTGCTAACGAACAGAAAGGAATTTGGTGAAGTTTATTGTGTTAGAAGACTTATTTAGTTTGTATTAGTTTGTAATTTTTTTAAATTTTAAATTTCAAAAATTGGGAAACCTATTTCCAATTATATGTCTGTGTGTAGTAAGCACTACTCAGAAACGGATTAAGAAGGTAATTTCATATCAAGAAAATATTTTTATGTTCAATCTATTTTTAATGCATTTTTTCATTCAAGGGAAATGGAATCCTAATGCATTTTGACAAAAGGCTTCAGAAAAGTACCTCGAAAATGTTTTTTTTACAGCGATTTAATGTGCGCAAGACGCGTTGAAAATGTTTTGTTGTGTCCATGAAAAGGCTTTAAAAAGAACTAGGGAGAAGGTAGTTTTGTGACATATCAAGGACATCTCGATAATTGCCGCCTGCGGCGGACATTGGCTGTTCTATAATAGTTCTATTCATGTGTGAACAGAATATCGCAGTGGAGGTTCAATGTCTCGAAATCTCGTACTTTTGACATCTCTGAGATGTTTTTGTGCTCGCTGGGAATCTATTCGCATAATGCAATAATGCTGTTTTTATATGTAACAAATGCATATCATGATTGAAGGTGTTACGTACTTAAAATACTGAGTTTATTCCCCATTGTAATCTAAGCAAGTGGTGTCCTTATATAGTGACCACATAGAAAGGAATAAATTTCTGAACTGATTCAAATAGTTTCTGTCTAGAAGTGATCAGTGAATATACCAAGCATATTTTCGAGCACTTGTTACAATTATTGTGACTTGACATTTCGTTGCAATTGGAAGTTATTTTGGTTCTTTATTTTTTTTTAAAACGCTTGTCAATTTTAAATGGCTTGGTCGAATTGCACAAACTAAGCAGTGTTGGATAGAGAATCGGTAGCCCTTCAAAACCATTACTATGTGACCCTCCTTCACATTTGGAAAAAAATGTCGATGTGCCCTCTTGACACTAGGCCCAACCATTTTCATGCCAACAAGTAGTATATAGTTTACCTGAATTTCATCAGACCTCGCTAGCTCGTTTCCTCCAAAAGTTGAAGGGTTGGTGAGGACTTTTTCGTCCTCACTGTATGCATTGATATGCGGAGGATTCTCATCCGCCCTAGTCAACTAGCTGGACACACTCATTCCTGCCGCAAATTTCGTCGAATCCTCTGGTAACCTGGATATCCATTGCTTCTGGATCGCTGGCGTAACGTCCTCTCTGAAGGACGGCATATCCTTTTCATATCTTGTGCTCATTGATATGGTTAACTGTGACCTATAACATGCTATATTTGCGACTTACCTGAGAAGCATGGTTATACGGTTATGCTCAATGTCCTGCTGATTGTCGACTCATTTTGTTGCATTAGCAACAATGCATTCATGCATTCACCGTACTTCCATTGTATCGACCGCACCACTCAGCCGCAACTTTGATTGTTCAGATTGTCTACATGGAGGTACCGAGGTACGATAAATATTGGTTGTAATGGGTGATCTCTTGGAGACACTGAACAATCGATAGGTAAACCCCATGCACAGGAGTAGGGCGTTACTCATATATAGGAGTTATACTCATCATGAAAAACAATGCCAACTTAGTATCAGAGCCAGATGAGTCAAAACGACACTAGTTTCTTCAATGAGAAGCTGCAAGCAGAGGAGGTTTACAAAATGAAAACTGGTACAAGGACATGCAATTAGAAAAACATTGCGACTCAAAGCACATATTATTATGATGAATCACTGGCTGATGGTGAAGCCTTTAAATATTTCCGGATGCCTTGGTCCCCTAAGATCGTGCAGAGACATACAACTCTAGAGTGTACAAAGGCTATAGCCCGTCTGTCAACTGCAGCCATAGAAATCCTTCTTAATATTATTTCACCTGTTGTTATTAAGGCAGAGACAATGATAGGTGGTTAATGACAACAATTGGAATGATAGGCCAATACTCCTCTGCTCAGAAATGTATCTTTTCATGCTTTGTGCTTTCTCATAATGTATGCACTGTGCTCTGCTGCCTCTATCTGCTCTGATTCTGCCATGTGAGGTTTATAAAATACTGAGCCTATGAAAGAAATATTTGTAGAACAAAACTTGAGTTGTGATGCAGTTGTAATTGTTCCGTAGGATGTGTAAATGAAATTAACCTCGAATCGAGTTCCGGAATCCATTTTCTACAATATAAATGAAAATAAGGAACCGATCAAAGTACTCATGGAGCAGTATAACATATGAGATTCAGGTTATGATATTCCATGTTTTATTTTTGCATTTCATGTGGCGAATTATGTTTATGTCTATTCTTAACCATGTATAATGCGTTGTCGTTAATACTTAACTTAGTACAATTTAGCTCATTCGACCTTCTGTTACGCCATTCAAATAGATGGCATTCTTCTCTTTCCCCAAAGAAATCTCCCTTATTTTTGATTTGCAGAGTTGGCAGAGAGTTGATATCAGCACTGCTATGTTCACTCCAGATGTCACTCCGCTCATTCTGGCCGCTCATCGGAATAACTACGAGATCCTGAAGATTTTGCTGGACAGAGGTGCCACGGTTCCGATGCCTCACGACATCAAATGCGGTTGTGACGAATGCATACGCGATTCAGAAGAAGATTCTTTGAGACACTCGCTGTCTAGGTTGAACGAATACAAAGCCCTGGCGAGTCCGTCTCTGATAGCTCTCTCGTCGAGCGATCCACTCTTGACAGCTTTCCAACTGTCTTGGGAACTAAGAGGATTGGCATTTGCAGAGCCTGTAAGTCTTCTAAAGCGATATACAGGGTGGACCTTTGAGTATTCACACTGGACCCAATTTATTTATGTGCCAAAATGTACCGTTTGTCCGTGAGAAAGGTTTAAAGTTCACATAAAAAAACATTTAAATCCATTTATTTGAACATCTAACTTTTACAGACATACACTCAATATAAATAAAATCCTTAATATTTAACATGTATAAAATATATGGAACGCACAAAACGATACAAATAAATATACATATTGAAAGCCCTCCGGGTAGACCTCTATCGGTCCCCAGAGGTTGGCCACGAGTGGCGCAGTGGGGGGCGGACTTATTCATCAAGTGTGTTGGGGAAGATGTCCGAGCTACGTCCTAGGACATGGTCCTTTCCAATCTTTCCATAGCTGATAGGGCGAGCTGCTCAGTGCGAGCGAAAATTCGAATGTTTGGATTGCGCTATCATGAACTCTATAATTTGTCGTTAATTTGTTTGTGGAAAATTAAAGAAAAACCAAAAACCACATTCTGACAATTCGATTTGTATTTATGTCGAGGGGACTAGGGAAGGGTGAGGGTTAGGATGGGTTTTGTGGGATGAAAAGGGATCAACAGACTGAGATTTAGCACATAGATTATGCAGATAGAATCTAGGTGTATATCTGTTGGTCGGTGCCAACAGGAGTGCGCTTACTATGCCCAGCTACGGGCAATATGTGTAGACACTCGGAGGTCGTACAGTCGGACCAAAGCGTTCAGTCCTGGGGCCGACCAAACCACCTTCGAGTCGTGAAACATAAAAAAACAGATGATTACTTTGCTTATGGTAATCGAAGAAAGCTAAAAGAAAGTGTAGAAGGGTTGAAACCACTCTCACCCCCTGACATTTTTTTCAGAATTTTTTTAGGGGTCATAGTACGGTAATTGGTAAGCCTGCAAGCTCTAAAAATTTCAGAAGTAATTTTTTCAAAAGCAGTTTTTTTCGTCAAATTGCCAGGAAACAAAATTGTTATTGATGCATGTCAAGTACTTCGACAAAAAAAGCTCTCGTGTAATTATAAGTGACAATAAATCGATAAATCGGAGCTTTGTCTGCATTTTCATGATAGTCTTGGGTGAATTTGTATTCAACCATTGTTTCTTCAAGACTATACAAAGAAAGCAGCAACGACATTAGCTAAATTAAATGATTACAGCAATATTCAACAAACGTCAAAATATCAACAGATGCCATGAGAAGAAAAAGGGAAAGAAAATGCCTGGAGCAATGAACTGATTTTTGAAATCGATTCCTCATTATAATAAGATATTTTTTTCGTAAAAAATGAAATTTTATTGTATATGCACCACGAGCGTTACTAATTAGTTACTAGTTACTATACAGTCTGTCCAAGATAAGGTTGAACAGCATGGGGATCTCGAAAACGGTAAGAGATAAGAAATCGGTTAAGTGGGGAAAAAGTTGCGCATTCGGAGGCTCACATCAAGAGCCTTCGAAATTTTTGAAAATTATTTTTAGTTTTAGAGTTATATCGAAAAAAGTGAATTTTTGGAATTTCTATTTTTTTTTCTCTGTTATTATTAGAGAAACAGCAAAACTGAGAATACTTTTTCATAGCAACTTTTGATGACGGTCAACGTGGTGATACCGATTTTTTCATGCGACGTTTCGTATTCGTGGAACCATCATCAACTTTTGTTTTTTAAATACGGTCCTGATAATTTTTTCACAGATTCTGAAAGGTTTTTTTATTCTGAATTCAACCATGTATTATACAAGGTGGTTTATTTATGTTTCGACCTATTTTTGGCCATCATCAATGTTTTTTCGAAACTCCAAAGGAAAAATGCCATCAGTTCCACTTATTTTGAAGGAAAATTAATCAACTCACTAATACTTCATCAGCTGGTTTCAATCAACAACCCATTTCATTTTGCGGAAACAAAAATTCCATCCATACAAATTCAGAATATGTCAAGCGCTAAAACCAGGCGATGACGAAAGGCGCAAGACATTCTGTGAGTGGTATACCAGGAAATGTTAAAATTTTGCAGATTTCTTTCGAACAATCATCTGGACTGATGGAAGCATGGTCACTAATCATGGTAGCTTCGATAGAAAAAATACACATTATTGTTCACGAGAAAATTAACATTTATACATTACAGCGAGACACCAACACCGTTTCGGCTTTGATATGTGGGTTGCAATATTTGGTACACGAATTATTGTTCCTTCTATTTACCATGAAACACAGACTTCCGAACGTTATAGAAATTCGCTTGAGAATCATCTTGAGGAAGCTCTGGATGATTTACCGATTGCGGAAGTTCAGAACTGTTGGTTTCAACAAGATGGCGCTCCGGTACATAATTCCAGAGAAGTCCGTGCGTTTTT
This sequence comes from Phaedon cochleariae, assembly GCA_918026855.4. Lineage (NCBI taxonomy): Eukaryota > Metazoa > Arthropoda > Insecta > Coleoptera > Chrysomelidae > Phaedon > Phaedon cochleariae. The sequence continues at coordinate 13,963,559 of OU896709.1, read as the reverse complement.
ATCCCTTGGCCAGCGCGGTAGCATTCAATAGAATAACCCCAGAAATGCTTAGCAATGTCTTAGAAGCAACTGTGAGAAGAGGATATCTTTGTTCAAAAAATAATGGTCATCATTTTGATCATTTGTTATTAATGTCTCTGTAGGTATTGTCAAAGTTAAGTTGTTAAAGTAACTCGTGTAAGAATTCATCAAGAATTTTGAACGCTGCATTGATCGAATGATGTAGTGAAATATTTTTTATTCACTTTTCAGTATTGAATAACTAATCCACCGAGTTTGACACTAAATGATCAGAAATAAGTGGAACTGATGGCTTTTTTCCTTTGGAAGTTCGAAAAAACATTGATGATGGATAGAAATAGGTCGAAACACATTCGAATCACCTTGTATAGTACATGGTTGAATTTAGAATAAAAAAACATCTCAGAATCTGTGAAAATATTATCAGAACCGTATTTAAAAAACAAAAGTTGATGATGGTTCCTCGAATACGAAACGTCGCAATAAAAAATCGGTATCACCACGTTAAACCTCATCAAAAGTTGCTATGAAAAAGTATTTTCAGTTTTTCTTTATCTCTGATAATAACGGAGAAAAAAAAAAATAGAAATTACAAAATTTCACTTCTTTCGATATAACTCAAAAACTAAAAATAATTTTCAAAATTTTCGAAGGCTCTTGATATGAGCCTCCGAATGCGCAACTTTTTCCCCATTTAAGCGACTTCGTATCTTCTACCGTTTCCGAGATCCCCATGCTGTTCAACCTTATCTTGGACAGACTGTATAAGTGGTATAATGCACTTGGTACATAAATAAGTATACCACTATATCATTTCATTATTTATACGACCAGTTCATATTTGACAGATTCATACATTGATGTTATAAATTATCCTCTTGCAAATGGGCCACATGGTATATGGTCGAATGGTCGATTAAAACTCATAATTATGTTGTATTCGGAAAGATATGAAAATGAAAATGATTTTCACTTCTTTCCTATTTTATTCAGGAATGTAAGTCTGAGTATATGGAGCTTAGGAAGCAATGCCAACAGTTTGCTGTGGATTTATTGCATCAGTCGAGGAGTTCACAAGAGCTGGCTATCATTTTGAACCACGATCCAGATAATCCCCCGTATGAGGAGGGAGAACCCATGAAATTGGCTAGACTGGAGTTAGCAATTCAATATAAACAGAAAAAAGTTAGTATAATACCACGTGATAAACCTCAGTAACGAACATTGTTGTCTTCAACATATAGGATTTAGGTACAAAGTCGGTTGAATTCGAAGAAGTTATTAATTTTTTTCTTTTTGCAAATCCAGAGTAAAGGTAGATACCTATTATAGATTTTGTTAAACTTTTCAACGGCGATTCTTATTCTATGAAGAAATTATTTTCAAATTTCTGGTGTTCTCTTGGAAAATGTGTACAAATCTGAAAAATAGCTGAAATACCCCCATACAGAATTTTAATGGCAAATTCTACTATTTTTGTTCTCTCAATTCACCATGTATCAAAATCTGAGTAAATAGTTGATATAATCGGTAGAGTAGTCATTCAAAATGGAGGTACACATCAAATAGGTACTGAGATCTGAAGTTTCTTCGTTGTAGGTCATCCAAAACTTAATGAAATTGAAGTTGAAAAACGTTTTATTATGATCCATATATTTTTTCCTGATAACATAATAGTTATTTATGTAATAAGGATCATAAAGACGATCATTATGGTACAAGTCGTGGATGTTATGATAACACGGCGTGTGCCATAATGATTGTTTATGATTCGTATTACATACAAAATTTTATCTGATGGCATTTATATCAATACATTTTCGAAAAAACTGCATTTTCGACATGTCACAATGACAACTATTTTTAAAGGAGTAAGTATTGTGTAGTTTCAAATATTAGTAGGTGAGTGACCTGTGCTTTGCCATTATATTAATATTACAAATTGTAGTAATTGTTCTTTTACCATTTATAATAAATAGTTTTGTACATAGTTATGCATTTTGAATAAACTTTTTCGATCAAACCATTACATGTTTTCCTTATAGAGCTTCCTTATGTCATCAAAATTGAGTGACATAACGTTGTCATTATGACATGCCATCAGATAAACTATATTGTAACTGATTAGAGGAAATATTCTCCATACTCTAACAGTGTCTATGAAGTAACTTCAAATTTTCATTCCATTTCGTCAAATCAATAAAAACTGATTGAAAAAATGTTTGGATATTCTCAAACGCAAACGGCATAGATATTAATAGCAATAGGTACCACAGTTTTTCTAGAACCCATTATGGAATAACAGTAGTCTTTGGAAATGTATCCTTTCACATTTTTCCACATTTCCGAGGAGAGCTCGTTGAGTAATTATATTATCGAATTTTTGTTTTTGAAAATCGGTAAACGGATTCCAAATTAGGAGGGTCAATTCGAAGTTGAAATCGCACACACTGTATATTTAATATAACAAAGTTCATGAAAACTTTTTCAGTTTGTTGCACATCCAAACATTCAACAGTTACTCGCAGCAATATGGTACGAAGGAGTGCCAGGCTTTAGAAGAAAATCCTCCTGTCAAAAACTGTGGATAATCATCAAGGTAGCGTTGCTGTTTCCCCTATATTGTCTGCTGTACATGTTCGCACCTGAATGCAGAATCGGGAAACTCATGCGAAAACCCTTCATGAAATTCCTGATCCACGCATCATCATACCTCTTTTTTCTATGTAAGGAACATATTCAACTTCTTAAAACCTACCATATAAAACAATAAAATGGTGTGTAATATTCAGGGTACCTCAAGGTACAATTTTGAGGCTACTACATTACGTGATTTATGAACTGGGAGGTTGAAGCTTTAATTTCTAGTGTTGCTGATTTTGGTCTCCCTCAGAGCTGACGATTTGATTTGGGAGTATTTCGGGACAGATTCCATGAGAGCATATTTGCTAGAGAAGTACGAAAAACAGCGTGGAAACGTGCCTACGATATTAGAGTGGGTGGTTCTGATATACGTGATTGGTAAGACCAACATTTTATTATTGTTGTGCGGTAAACGTGATATCTTTCAGGATTTATTTATGAGGAAACTAAAGAGATTTTTGTGGAAGGAATCGAATCGTATCTGAGGAATCTATGGAACTTCATCGATTTCACGAGGAACGTACTGTATACGGCAGTTTTTTTCCTCAGAGTGGCTTCTTATTTTCAACAAATTGCTGAAATTCGGAGAGATCCTTCAACAGCTTACATTCGAAGAGAAAAGTGGTACGCGTTTGATCCACAGTTGATAGCCGAAGGTCTTTTTGCTGCGGCAAATATTTTCAGGTGAACATATGTTTTTAGTGTTTTTGAATAGTTATTTCTAGCTACCTCCGATGTTTTCAGTGCTCTCAAACTAGTTCATCTCTTCTCCATAAATCCTCATTTGGGGCCACTACAAATTTCTTTAGGACGCATGGTCATTGACATTGTGAAATTTTTCTTCATTTATTCGTTAGTTCTGTTTGCTTTTGCATGCGGTGAGACGACAAGAATGCTGCAAAGACAGATTTCTTAAACTTGTTTTTGCAGGACTGAACCAGCTCCTGTGGTATTTTTCTGATTTGGAGAGGCAGAGATGTTATCATTTGGGCAATGGAGAACCAGACTTCACTGGTACCGGGGATTCTTGTATGAAATGGAGAAGATTTGCTGAGTAAATAAAACAGAACACTTAAATTATTTAAATTTAATATTCATTTAATTTCAACTCAATCCCCATAAGAAATAGACTGGATCAAATATAAGTTGAATGAAATTCTATGAACGCATATGAGAAGTGAAAGGAATGCTTGAGCTCTCAAGATAAGTTGAAAATAAATATTAAATATTTTTATGAACAGACCATCAACTGCTGAACGAATGATTCGTAGCAAGCAAATTTTTGCACCAAATTGAACTCTGGAGATTCTAATTATTGTAGAATCGATCAACAACACATCAATAAAACAAATCGCTGGTAATGGCACTGCAATGAAGGATGTTTCGGAGTGGAAATACAAAACCTCAAATATTTCAAAAAAAGCATTTTTCATAATAATTGAAGTGAAAAGAGAAAACTGTGGAACTTTTTCGATCTATAAGTTTGAGCATTATAATAATATGAATTAGAAAATACCCTCATTTTCTATCATGGTAAATTCACCATATTTCTCCATCAGCTATCTAGTACTCGTTTACCTGATAGACAGGAAAAAAATGCATTCTAATATGTTTAATTATCGCGAGAATATTCAATGTGGAAATTTCAGTGCAAAAATGGGCAAAAATTGACACCGTATTTCATAACATGGAAAAGAAGATTCAAACTTCCATATCTCCTCTACGCTTTTGTCTCCACAATTTTATTATGAAACACTTTTCGTTGAGCACATCAATATGATAATCATAGTCTACGAATACTACCGAAATATTATATGTTTACATAGTTTTTCAATTAATAAGAAATTTCATCCCAAAATTGGAACAAAAAATTATAAACAAATCGAGTTGGTACTAGACTTCTGATTATATATATAATGCCTTCCGCCAAAAATATATAGGAAGGTGATTCAGAGTTGCAACACTTTAGTAGAACTTGAGAGGAAAGATGATGGGTCTTGTCCCAAATATGTTAATTCAATTCCTTTATGTTTTCAATGGTGCCAATGAAAGTATACCTTGAGCCATTTCAGAGTTTGAATTACATGTGTTTATTTCAATGTAACCCTGTGTAAAGAGGTTGAAGAGAAAGAATTTTTATAATTGCAGCCTATCAATATTGTAGTTTTGTGATTCAGAGACTACACGTATGAGTGTGATATTTTTTGGCTTCACTGGGAATGTTTAATGAATTGGTATTTTCCAGTGTTTTCGAATCGTCCCAATCATTATTTTGGGCCAGTTTCGGTCTAGTAGATCTAGACAGTTTCGAGCTGACTGGTATAAAAACGTATACGAGATTTTGGGGACTGCTGATGTACGGTTCATACAGTGTGATCAACGTTATAGTACTGCTGAATCTACTTATTGCCATGATGTCGAATTCCTATGCTATGATCGATGTGAGGGACTCATGAGGTATAGAAAATAAGTGTTGCATTTACAGTTTCTTTTTAGGAACACTCAGATACCGAGTGGAAATTTGCCAGAACAAAATTATGGATGAGTTATTTTGAGGAAACTGGAACTCTCCCACCTCCGTTCAATATTTTTCCCAAACCCAAAATGCTTTTCAAACTCTTCGGGATCAGAAAAAAAGACAAATTGAGAAGAATGTCCACTAAGGTAAAACATAATATATACATATATGTCTCAGCTATACAGGGGTGGTCGATGGCAGCTTAGACGTTTACGGAGGACGGGACATAGGATCATTCTAGAAAATCGGTAACTCCAGTAATTGCTCTTGATTTATCGATCTAAAATATTTTCCACAATGCAGCGTTGCCGCTTATACCAGAAAGTAGCAGCACCTTTGTTATTTCAAATGAGACACCCTGTATTTTTGAACTTATCATCACTTTCTGATCATTTCTGTCACATACTTTCCTATACTTATCTCTAACGGTTTCTGAGATATTGAATATTTTGAATATTATTTATCCAAAACATAGCTCGAATTGAATGTTTATTTCTGCGGTATTTGGATTCTTAGGAAGTGGCAATTTTGTGTTCAGTTCATCAAGATCATTTATATTGAATCTGTAGAGAGAAGTTTGTTCTGCGTTATACAGGGTCGTTCATAATTCATGATGCTAGATACAAACAGGGTTGAAAGTGCGTTTTTTCAATGGAATACCCATATATTATAAAATATCCTGGAAGATGACTGAATTCCCTTCGAATTGACACCTGAATAGCAAGAATTCCGAGATAGGAGCAATTTCCTAAAAACATCGAATAATTTTTCTCATATTCATCTAAGGTGGCTATTAAATGTCATTATGAAAATCTGATAATTAATGCATCAGTAATAATACATTGGTGTATTCCTCAACGGAAGTGACTCAAAAAGAATTGAAATGAAGGAAAATAACTATTCAAACGAAATTCTGATGAAATTGTTTATTCTTCATGGAAAATTCCAAACTGTTCAAAAATGCCAAACATCGAAGAATACCTCGTATCTCATAAAAGGAAACAGTTATGCAAAATCTGATTAGGCCATTGTGAGTTCCACAAAAAGTAGGCCAGGAACGTCCGCAAGCTTTATCTTTAATATCAACCGACAAACCTGGCAGTCTCAACCGAAATGGGATGCAATGTACTGGGTGGACCAAATAGGTCACTTTTGAAGACGAAGTCCTATTCTCCAACTAGATAGAAGGAAACTGATGATGTCGGTGCCTGAGGGTCGATTCTTATGCAAAACTCAATGGAGAAAACTTCTTTCGGAGTTACAAGGTGTTCTTCGAAAATGGGCATTTTTGAAAAGTGGTTACAAATATTTTTTTGGGTGAAAATTGTATATGTTCTCATGAAAATAACTGCGAAGCATTGAGTTTTTGATAACAATCATTCCAGAGGCACTGAAACCGGCCTTCCTAAATCTTGCTCAAGAATTTAACTTGTTTTTCTTGAAGGAAAAGTTCTATTTTCGAACGATCGAGGTATATGATGACTGATTTCAGCGCCTGAGGATCAATTTTCATGACAAACACATTGCTTTGGAATTTTTTTTTATGGACACGAAGAATTTTTGACAAAAAAATTAGTTTCATCCACTTTTCAAAAATTCTCGAGAAACATCTTTTAACTCTGAAACGAAGATATAGATATCAATATGCAGCTTCCACCACTTTCCCTTCAAAAGTGTCCGATTTGGCCTACTCTGTACATACATGAATTCGCAATAAAATTTCAAATCGAAAGGAAATAATGTGTATCCAACAATCAGCTGATTCCGTTGCTCTTTGAGTCTCACTCTTATGTTGCCAATTTCTCTCTCACTTGTTGAGAATACGGCCTCTGCTGACTAATCCCTCCAGTGACTCTATAGGCCTCTGGACTGTTTTTCGTTTCAGAGAAGAAATAGGGAAGAAAAGGAACGAGACTACAAATACACAGCTGTAATGCGAGCTCTAGTATGGAGATACGTATCAGCCAAGCACAGAAAATGTGAAGAAGCTCCAGTTACCGAAGATGATGTCAACGAACTGAAAAGCGATATATCGTCCTTCAGATACGAAATACTAGAAGTCTTGGGTAAAAATGGAATGGATATTTCTTCTGCTGAGAAGAAAGAAAGAGGTAAGAACACGTACAGATTGAAAAGGAATATTCACAGATAAATTATGAACATGAGAAAATGGATCTATGTGATGAAAATATCAATTCTTTCTCGGTTTATTCAACAGAAAACAACATTTTCCTGGCTACACGCCACCACGAACATTGAATTATATCTATTGAACATACACGACATCAGAGATTTAAATCTTCAAAATATCATTCAGAATGATCAACAGAAAACAACTACTTTCATGGCTATTTGCCACGCCGAACATTGGATTATATCTGTTGGACATCCAAAAGGAGAGCATCAAAAATAAAAATCCTCTGAAATTGAGAATTGACAATCTCTCAAATCTGATAAATATTATGATGTATTATGATATAAAAATATAACTTACTAATATATTCAGTATTGAAATGAAAATTGAAATCTGTAGGAGAAATATACTTATATAAACTCTGAACTTGATGAGGTTGGCGAGCTTCAAAAAAAAATCATTCGTATCAGGTATATGTGAATTTTATCTCTCACATACAGGTTATATGACTTTATTCGAATCAATGCAGAATTTCTTTCCACGTCCTGTATGATGAATATCGATTTGTCAAATAGCCAAAAATTATTTCGAATAATGATCTCTTTATTTAGTACCTGACAACACCTTGTATACACATATTCATTCATATACATATAGTATTCTTGTAGCGGTGCTTGGTAGGAAGATGAAAATCTGGGAGAGAAGATTGATGAAAGACTTCAAAGTTGCACCAATAGCCTCGGAAGACAATGATGCTCTTTTTGCTCCAGCTCCAGAAAATGAAGAAGCCTTAGCTAGGTAATACACACCAAAATATGAAATAAGATCCACTCAAAATTCCATTGAAGAATATCGTCGGCTCACTAACAAAACCTCCTAAGTCCGAATTCTAGGGAATTTAGGTTTGAACATTTTCACCATCTACGAAATTCAGCGCACCCATCACCAAATCATCGTGAGTATATGTTTTTGATAGCAACATCTCTTAGATATAATGTAAACCTCCTAACTCTACTCTGAGAGATTTTGAACTCAAAACTCGTAAGTCTGCAAGAGAGGATAGAGTTAAGTTGTGCTTGTTGAGACAGTATAAATCTCTATTGTTTGATCCATTATTTGAACTGAAATCCATTTCAGACACCAAAGTAAGTTTATGATGAACTATTTGGTCAATCTTCTCTAATATTTCTGCAGTGATGCGAAGGACAATCTTGTTTTTATTCTTCATGTGAACAGACTTACGAGGTTCTGATCTGTATGTTATCTATCTAGTAGAGGACTTAAGAGCTTTTGAGAAGATGTTATGGATATTTTCATCATTTTATTCTGTACATTCCAAATGACGACATTGATTGAAATATTTCGGTTCATCATTGTTGAACCCATATTTCTCATTGTTATCAAAACTGCCGCTGAATTGCTACATGCACTGTGAAGCAAGGCCAAGTAATTGATCAAAACCAATTCAGTCTGAATAATGTTCAATTTATTTTTGTGAATACTTTGTATGTCGTTTATTTGAACATTGAGAATATAAATCGTCCCAGAAAGTTGATCTCATTCATCAAGCAGGTACCTTTACAAAGGAGGAATAGCCTCAAAAAATGAAATTGATTCGATCGGAGTACCTAGTGGAAAACGTTTTTCCCCTCCTGAACAATTAGCTCTGAAAGACTCACGAGGTTTTGACAGTAAGCCGACGATATGTAGTTTCAAAAAAAAGTTACGACAATATTAATTTCAGAAATTTGCGTTGTTTATGTTTTTGGAATAGATCAAAGAAAGGAATCGAGTACAGTTTACCAGTTCTCACCATTAGTTGAGCTATAAACCTGCATTTTAGAATAGTTATTTACCTAACAAGTGTGGAAAGTAGTACTATTCCGCACGCGATGGCAGTTGCACGAACGACGCGGAGCAGAGTTCTGGCAAGTCGTCAAGGGCGGAAAAAAAATTTCCGCAAGAGTTAGAAACACATTATTTTCCTGCGAGTGTTTTTGTCCATATTTATAAAAAAAAGGTTTCTAATAAACAATAATTTATAATGAAGCTACAAAATGACACATAAGACATATAATAGTTACATGGATTATTTAGTTTAGTTAGACTGAATATCCATATTTCCAACAATACAAAAATCGTGCGAAAAAGTACCTTTTCAGCACTAGTGCGGTAAACTATAATTTTTCTACACGATATTTTCATGAACTGAAAAAAAAACTGAAATAGATTTTTTTCATCGATATTATAGAGGATACCTATTTGAAGAACATTTAAATAACAATAACAAGAACATTAACGATGGTAAATATTAAAATTGAAAATGCAATTTGTGTTTGTTGCATGCTGTAATATAGCAGAAGTCCAAAACATCGTGAATATCATCGTTTCTTATTTGAATCTGATTGGTTAGTGTTTGCATCAGTTATTTCCATTTAGAATTGGAATTACGTACACGGAAAAATGATGCTTGAAATGCTTATTTCTTGACTGCCACTACCACAGTTAAAAGAATATACAATATATTCTTTTAACTGTGCCACTACTGTCAGTTTATAGCGACGACTGTTGCTATGGGTACGTTCTGGTGCCAACAGTTATCACCACATGTCTCCTGGTATTTCCTTCGCAATCGTGAGAAAAATAAAAATAATGCGGAAAAGTAGAATCGTATGGAAAACTAGAATCGTACGAAAAAGTACAACTTTCCAAACGAAAAATCATGCAGAAAAAAAGTTACTTTTCCGCACGCTCGTAGGAAAAGTGAATATTGTTTTAGTGAACATTTCACAAAAACAGCAAACAGCTTTATTAGATTGAGTCGTTCTCGACATGTATAAACTTGAAATACATATTATATGCCCTGGAAAGTGAACCATTATTTTGCAAATTTTGAAAACGATCGTCAAATGTGGATTTTACAAGGGTGAAAGTGAATCACACTCAACAGATGTACTGCCACGACTAGGTTCGAACATTTGAATGTTTTTTTACAGGTTCCGAAGGGTAGCCAAACTTGCAATACAAGACTCTGGAATAGCCAAATGGAAACAAGTTGTCAGAGGTGCACAGATAGCGTGAGTCCAAAAAAAGTGATCTACATTTCTCTTTTTCTACTAATTATGGCATTTCCTAACGTTCTCTGTGTTTTTACTTCATAGATCGCAAATTGGTCGGTGTCATACTCGAGATTCCGTCAAAAAACAGAAGAACCTACAGAGAGCCATGGATGAGGCTAAAAGGTTAGCATCTAGAAGTCCTGATGTTTCAACTGTGTCTTCTCCTATAATACTGCCTGATTTGACAGGTGCAGACATTGTCGACTTAGTCAGGGGAGACTTCGAAGGTAACCATGTGTTTCAAAATTAGCGCACAATACTTTGGCAGTAGAGTAGATGGCCCCAAAGGGATCTATACAGGGTGATTCACGGTGGATGACACACTAGACGTTTCTGGAGAACGCAACTCAGGATTATTCTGAGAAGTTGATGCCTTGGATAATTAATTGTGTTCTATCGACCGTTGCGACGTTGCCGCTTATATTGAAAAGTAGCAACAACTTCGATTTTTTCAATGGAACATCCTGTATATCATTCCATTGTCAGATTCTCCCTGAAGAGCTGATTCCATCGATCCATCACACTTGGGGTCTAGCGGGAATGATAACAAAGATATAGGGTGTGAAAAATCGATATTTTTCAACTAAGAATTTTTTGTGTCGAAACTATTCATAGTTGATCAAAACGGCTTTCATATTTCTATCTTAACTTTTCATGTACTATCAATTGATATTTAATTGAAATAGATACAGGGTGATCAAAAATCTTAATTCTGAACCACCCTGTATTTATTTCAATTAAATTTTAATTGATAGTACATGGAAAGTTGAGATAGGGACATGAGAATTGTTTTGATCAATCATGAATAGTTTCGACACAAACAATTCTTAAAGGTAAAAAAAATGGAGTTTTCACACCCTCTATATCTTTGTTATCATTCCCGCTAGACCCCAAGTGTGACACATCGATGGAATCAGCTCTTCACAAAGAATCTGAAAATGGAATGATATGAACAATATACAGGGTGTTCTATTGAAAAAATCAAAGTTGTTGATACTTTCCATTATAAGCGGCAACGTCGCAACGCTGAGAATATTTAAGGTCGATAGAACACAACTAATTATCCAAGGCATCAACTTTTCAGAATAATCCTGAGTTGCGTTCTCCAGAAACGTCTAATGAGTCATCCACCGTGAATCACCCTGTTTACAGTTTCTTGGAGAGGGTATACCCTCATGAAGATGATTTTTCAATTTTTCATCATAGTTTCTGAAACAATTTGAGAGAAAATATTGTAATTTTGTATGCGACATTCAAAATTCATCTTCAGGGGTGTATCAGACAGTTCCGGATCAGTAAACATTTTTGCTAGCAGTTAATTTTGCAATATGTCACCACATAAAAAATTGAAGATTGTGATATCATCGCATGCAAAAAGTAGTGGTGATATGTTATATTTTATGTTCGATTTGATTTTCTAGAACTGAACATTTTATCGAAGACATACAAGAATAAATAGGTAGGTAATTTTTTTTTCGCTTGGAGCGCACGAAAGGGAATCCTTTTTTGACGAAATTTCGCAATGTTCAATTCCAATAATATCGTTTGCATTCTTAAATTGAGCATAAAAAGCGAATTGGATGTAAAAACTTCCATTATTTTTTCTTAAATTGTTTTGAACATAATGAAATAACAAACATATTTAGGAAATCCTCTATGAGAGGCAGAAATTTCGTTAGGAACAATTTTTTTCAACAACATGCACGTTCTTCCGAACTGTTTTTCTTATTTTTGGTTGTTGAATCTTCAGTACTTTGAACGCTAACTATCAAGCATTAATTTGTATTTCTTAAAGTAAGTAAAGGTACCTATCAATATTGTCACAACAAAATAGATGGACGAAATAAATAGAGATGGTTAGCCCATCCATATCTATATACAGGGTGATTCAAAAGTAAGCGGCATCCTTTCAGAGGCGTATTCCTTGCATGAAAATAAGGCAAAAAGTTCCTATTGATAAGGATCCGAAAATGCTTCCTAAGGGAGCTACGGCCCTTTGAATAGGACACCTCAAAGACGGTTTTTTCTCTATAACTTTAAAATCCTTCACAACAAATTTTTTAAAATTGGTGTACGGCATAAACATTCGATGGTAAATAGGACTCCGTATTCGAAATAATTTCCAAACGAAATCACAGTAACCTGAATATCCGGAGAAGAAGGGATATTTTTACACTTACCCTCTCCCGCATGTGACGCCCCTGAATGAAATTCTGAAATTTTGAATACGGAGTCCTATTTACCATCGAATGTTTATGCCGTACACCAATTTTTAAAAATTTGTTGTGAAGGATTTTAAAGTTATAGAGAAAAAACCGTCTTTGAGGTGTCCTATTCAAAGGGCCGTAGCTCCCTTAGGAAGCATTTTCGGATCCTTATCAATAGGAACTTTTTGCCTTATTTTCAAGCAAGGAATACGCCTCTGAAAGGATGCCGCTTACTTTTGAATCACCCTGTATAAGGGGTAATGCTTGGCTTAATATTTTGCGAGAGGTATAATATTCAAATAGGCACTAATAGTTCAGGGGTATAACTGAAAGTATGAGATTATATTCAAACATAACAATATTTATTGAAGCATGCATGAAACATTATGGGTAGCAATGAAAAATATGAAACAACAATGAATATAAAGACAGAATAACAACTTACATTATAACGACCATAACGACGAGCTCTTGTCAAGTCAAGAGTAGCCCCAGACCAGACTAACTTCGGAACCCTCACATCCCATATTTATATACATCATTTTATTAGATATGCAAAAAAAATCAGTTTGATTTCAGAAGGTGTGGTCCAAAAAGGACGATTCAATTCCATGCAGAATGGTAGTTTACCTAACAAGTGCGGAAAATGATGCTTTCCCGCACGCGATTGCAGCTGGCCGTACGACGCTTAGCGAAGTATATATATACTCCCCAAAAACTTTACCAATCTACTTTACCGCACCAGTGCGGAAAAAACTAAAGTTACTCTTTCAACACAGAAATGAGTGCGAAAATGGACTTTTCCGCACTCTAGTAGAAAAAACATCAATAGTTTTTCAAAATAGTATGTCGTCATTTGTATTTCGTAAATCAGTTATTCTTTGAATTTGTGAGTAAATGGAGTATGTATAAGTAATAGGTGAATACATTTCATGACGCTCAGGCGTCTTGTGCTCACAAGATAATGACTAGTTGTGAGGTGAATCATTCTGTTATAGAATTGAGGCTTTCTGAATTCGGCCCATTTTTCTAAACTTTTCGGCATTTTAATGTTCGATGCGCACTTGTAAATCGAAAAAGGACCTGAATATGTTGATGAAATTAAACATTTCAGGTAATGTAGTTAACCTTGAAGAGGCACCATCAGAGCCTACCGATATCCAGGTTTCCAAGAAACGGGATACCTCTCTACCGAAACAAGAAACGCCAGATCTGATAACCCTAGGAAGTGCCAAAAACTCCCCAGAAAAATCGACCACTGGCCAAGTTTTGGATAGCATTAAGGAAGCAACTACTGCCGAAGAAATATCTTCTTCCTCAATGATCGCCAGTCACCTTCCAGCTGAGAAATTAGATAGTCCAAGCAGATCCTCTGGACATTCTGTGGACTCGTATATCCATCCCAGCAGAAGACTTACCGAGTTGGACTTCGATAACAGTTCTGAAGATGAAACAGATAAAAAGCTTGAGGAAAAAGTTCCTGGAATGACTCTCAAATCTCCACAGAGAGTACAATTCGCATCTCACGATAATCTAGAACGTGGTAAGGGAAATATTCCAGCAGTATCCGAGAGAGTGGGGATATTGAAGGGTCCTGGAACTGGTCATGAAAGTTTCCTACCTAAGATAAAGTCTGAACTGGTATGTGTGGAAAAGACTGAGGTAGTTCAAACGGAAGAGGATAAAAAGAAAAACGTGGTGATAGAAAAGATGCCTGACAAATTGAAGCCAGAAGTAGTTCCAAAAGCAGCTTCATCTTCTTCACAGGTATTTCCTGAAGATTCGATGTATACCATTATTTGATTTCTTTTATTTGCTAGCTTCAACCAATACCACCCACCACGACAGCAGCTACTACTCCCATGTCTCAAAGAAATATACAGCGCGTGCACGTCAGAAAGGTTCAGCCTAAATATGGGTGGCTATAATTCACTTATGTATATTATTGTTCTTAATTTTCGGGATTTACTCTCCTCCTTTCTTCCAAATGTCACAATGAAATTTTAATCTCAGCGATATTTTGAGGCGAATCATCTGTTCTTCTTCGTTTCTACAAGATTATTAAAATAATACTTATATTGTCATTTATAGAAATGGGGAGAAAATTCCAAAAATTCAGATAAATAAAAAATACTCCACCTCCCCGATTAACCTACAGACAGTATCTGTTTTGTTGAATTTGGAATTATATGGAGCATACTTATTACACTGTAATTTTGTATTAGGTTTTTATAGGAGTTTGTAATTTGTTATATCATAATTATACTCTCGCCAAGTCGCCAATTCATATATAATATGCAAAGCACCTTATTTTTGAAGCTGGAATTAAAAGAATGATATAATTCTTCGAATGTTATTATTATGTATAAGGACTATAACATATTTATAAATTTAGTTTATCCACGATTGTTGCATAAAATATTCATAATACATATATACCTCCTCAACCAAAACGGTAGCTATTTTTCACACCAGTGAATAACCATAATTCACTGGTCTAGAGTTCCTAGGGAACGAGATATGACATATAAGAAACTTTAGACCAGTGAATAATGGTTATTCACCGTTATTATTCACTGGTGTGAAAAATGGCTATCGTTTTGCTTGAGGAAGTACAACAGTTGTGGATAAATAATCAATATTACAGGTATCTTCCATTTTTATTTGTATTAATGTCAAATGACTTATGATAAAACAGTTGTTAATATTTATTTGACCGACTAGTGTATTATATAATGAGGGCGATTAATGATCGAGATATTTTAACGTGCGAGCGCAGCGAGCGCGTTAATGTTCGAGATCATTAATCGCCTTTTAATATACAAG
This sequence comes from Phaedon cochleariae, assembly GCA_918026855.4. Lineage (NCBI taxonomy): Eukaryota > Metazoa > Arthropoda > Insecta > Coleoptera > Chrysomelidae > Phaedon > Phaedon cochleariae. The sequence continues at coordinate 13,948,091 of OU896709.1, read as the reverse complement.
TTGGTTACAGATTTTTTCCGTCGACTATATTTCTCATTTCTCCTGCAATGAAGAAAACTTGGTTCGCGAATTCATCATTCATCCGGAAACTGCTAAGAATCACCCAGTAGCGTTGTTACTGACATTAGTGACATTTGACATTTGTCGAAATGATCAACATAGAAAATAAATTCCTTGTGTTAGAAAACAGGGACAAAAATCGTGTCAGAAACTTGGAAAGGCGAACCTGTTAACGGAAAATCTTCGATGAAATCCATATTTTCGATTTAAATACAGATTCCGTAAGTTATAGCATTAAAATAAATGCACGTCGTGTATGTTTGGTTGCCTATAAAACAATCGTGCATTAATAGACAAAAAGTTCATTAATAGGGGTCATTAATGAACGATTTCATATACATTAAACTTTGTCGTTAATACGAGGTCGACGGAAAAAATTATTTTATATATCAACGACAATATAGTAGTCGTGGACAAAGTATAGTATCCTACTCGCATACAATGAGCCAATATTCACGAAGGAGTGGCATAATTAATCTGAGTTCATTATATATGCTTGTTGAATAATATACTATTTAGGATGTGATGGTAATTTTCGATGACTTAGAAACAAATATTTCTATTTCCACATGATGATTTTTTCATATTTTTCAAATGAAATTCTTTTCGTGAGTTTGGATTGCCTTTTATTCAATTATATGCTCATTGAAGGGTGAGAGATAGTGATGGCATAATCAAGGTCAATGGTTGACACCCTCGAAAACGACTAAAACGAGCTATCGGAGAACACGAAACAATCTGAAAAAAATATCAAAGAAGTGGCACATAGGGATGAGTATAGTAAATTTCATTAGAAACATTGTAATTAGTTAAAGAATCCAAGCAAATATGATTGACATCAGTGGCGTATTATTCTTGAAGGTATTTATGAAATTCGTCCATTGCCAAAATGAGCATCCTTCTGTATCATCAAGTGAAAAGTGATCGGAATGTTCCTATATTATTAACACACAGGTTTACTATTTACTATACCTCTACTATCGAAAACATATCAAATTTTTACTTAGCCTATTTGGACGTTTCGGAAACAAATGTGTTCCCGTTTTCAACATAAAAAATGAAAAATTTTCTTCTCGAATTCGATGAAAATGGTAAATTCAAATAAAAATAATGCAAACATTTCAGAAATGTCAATATTGAAATGAGATTAATGAGAAGAGACAATTCGAGGAAAATGATATTTTCATTTTTTCAATGTGTAGGGGGCGAAAATAGTATATTGTTTAACGAGCACGCGGAATGATAGTGATTTCCTACGAGAATGAAAGTTTGGAGCATGAGCCATAGGCGAATGCTGCAATCATTCGAGTTCGAAATTAGTATTCCGTGCAAGTTATACACTATAATTTTTCTACGGCTATAATAGATAACAGCGGTGATTTCTTCGTCTTGTAGCCATCTCTGACTTCCTGTCAAGTAATGCTCATCTATCAGACGGAGCTGTCATTGCTTGAAATTTGATATTCCATGAGCGATGAGTTTTTTTTTAAATAATAATAACACAATGGAGTCATTGCAATATCATCAGATATACGTAAATAAAATTGATGATATAAAAAGTACCTCATTAAATTCGTATATCGAACACATCAGTAAAACAAGAGCAAGCTTGTGTTATATAGCCGTAGAAAAAATATATTGTGCCCCAGGGTCGCCAAGTGGTCTTAATCCGGCCCAGCAGTGTATACATTCAACTGCCAGAAAAGACTATCCACAAAAGAAAGACTCAACAAATTGTCCCTGGTCTGAATTCATGGCCACTCCATTATGGAAGGTAATGATAAACGGCAGATTCCCTTGCAAGGGAGGGGCCGTCCGTGAAAGTGGTTTCATTGAACCAAAAAAAATTGTCATTGGCATCTCATCAAACTCATAATGGACACTTGGACTGCAAGAAACGTTTCAGACTCCTGGCAGAATCTACCAGAATTGGCTGGCTCCTATATCCTTCTACGAATTTCCCCAAACATAAACAATGGTTAGGCTACCAGCACTGATGCACTACACGCTCTCTAACAGTCCTTATTACTTACAGGTCACCGTCGTCAGATTTACATTAAATTACTTCACTGTCTTTAGAGACCTAAATTAATTTTTGCAACACTTCTAACACTTTTTTTATGTAAATAATGAGTGTATGCGTTATTCGAAATTGTTGAATTTCGGAGCTCATTTCAAACGTATACCTACCGTCTGGCCACCATTTGGCGATACGTTGAAGAAATGGTGACGTCAGCTCTAATGCTGTTTCGTTATTGGTCAGATAATCTATTCCATTCCCACTCACGAAGCAAGGTTGGCAAGTCACCAATTATAATAAAGTTATCAAAAAGATTTAAGAGTCCTGCCGTCGAATAAAACATAATTGAAGGAACCCATGATATTATAGTTCATTCTTGACTTTTTCGAGCAACCACCAAGTCCGAATATTCCTTATTCTCCATTTCAAAATATCATGTGAATGTTGGAGACTTGGCAACATTGTGCTGAATGCTGACAAGGGATGAGACGACGCCCACAAGTCGTGCGCGCCGTGTTGTCACGTTCGCCGCTTCAAATGTTCTCTAGTGTGAATTACTATAATTACTATTCACGCAAATTATATTATTATATACACAATAAGCCACAAATCATGAGGGAACATTTTGAGACAATTGATTTTGTTTTGCTAAATAGGAATATAACCAATACATAATTGAGAATTCAATAACTGATATTTCTGAAGTTCCCAATCGTATTTCAATACATGACAATTATTGTGCTATGCAATGCCCCTACCACCGAACATAAACGTTTATGTTCGGTGCCCTTACTTACGAAATCGTGACGTCAGTTTTTAATAGCGGTAAATTTCTATCCGTTTGAAAATTACCGTGGCATTATATTGATGATTTTAGCTCCTAAGAATCGACCGGAAAATTCTGAATAAATATGAAATTGAGAGGTATTCGAGTGATGATTATATTTAAGAAATAAAGAGAATAGTCCGCACTCGCCTATTATCATATAAAAAAAAAAACGAGAAGCTCAAAGTCGGTCGACCACACTTCATATATAATACAACATCAATTTTGGCCGACTTTGAGCTTCTCGTTTATAACTACGAAATAGCTCAAAGTGGAATGACATGTTATTAAAATTCAAAAATTTCAGTTATTTCCACATAATTTCGGGAGAAAAACAACTAATTCTTTCCTGGCTAATGGCACGTACGCAGAACATGAATTATATCCTCCCGAAATCTATGCATCGACTCGTATAAACGAATAGGTACTGATACAAGTGATTCTTTCCCGAATGCCTATTGATTTCTATTTAGCCAGGCCACGCTAGACACCTATACAGACCGGTTTCGAGGGCTATGACTCTCATCAGTGCAGGGCAGTCTCCAGCCAGCAATCCTAAGGCCGCCGACTGAGCTTAGCCTATAGCCGATCGATCTGTTCATTTTATGAACATTATGTGGAAATGGCTTTATGACTTTAAGCTTTTTGTATTCACTTCTCGTTTATCTTTTGAAATTACTTTGGACCACTTTGAGATATGGAGGATTTCCATGATGAATTATCATAATTATGCCAAGATTTGGACTGTTGAATGATACAGAGTGTGAGAGTGCCATGTCTGTCTTGAAGATAATGAAACAGCAGAACATATACTTTATGCCTGCCCCCGGCGACCCGAACAGGTTTCCGCTGTTTGGTCAGGTTTCATTCTTGGTCTCGGGCCTGAAAGATCATTCACCAAGTAAACAAATCGGCATCATTAAGAAGCTGAATCAACTTGGTGAGTGATCCACATCAGTATACCTTACGAGTTGCAATAGAGGACCTATTAGTCCAAGAGCCAGCTGCAAATTTCAACCGTCATGATGTGATAACGAAATATACCGGGTGTCCCAGTATACCTGTTCCAATAGATTATCTCAGTCATTTCGAAAGATGAAAATTTGAGAATTACATGATCTACTAGTTCTACTACAATTCTAATAATTTGAAATTATTATTGAAGTCAAAATCAAGATTACAAAAATTAGCCTACTGCAATTCGTTCAATATTTGTCGGTTTCTCCATCAAATCAAATTTGAAATACGAAGTGTGATACATCGTTGGAACGGTAATTTTTAGTAGAAATAAAAAATTGCGAAAAATATACAGGGTGCTATTTGTAATAAAAAGTTAGAGTCAATTTTTATTTTTCACAGTTGAAGCTTCCTTGAACGAATTGGAGATCATGAAATTTTCGAATTTTTATTTTTAGAAATGGCTGAGATAATTCATTGGAACAGGTATACTGGGGCACTCGGTATATGTTTCAAAAGCATGTAAAAACATTGTAGTTCATCGAACGGCACCTGTGTCATGCACTACCCTGAGCAAAATGATTGAAGAAGTGCACTTTCCTGTGCGAAAATATGCACTCGTTTTCGCAATTTGATAAGGAAATAATATAATTAATTATATAATTATGTCATCCGATATCAATCGAATTGTAGATTTCAAAAACCCACCTGTGCCACCCCTCAGTCTGAGCCAAATCCACGGCACAGCAATTCATTCGCTGCTATTATTCCGGACATACTTCCGTCATGCGATAACGAGTTGAAACAAGAAGCGAATAAAAGGGGATGATGTCGCGTTTGCGAATATCCAAACGTGCCGTGATACAAACTGATCCAAGTTAGTAAAGTTAGTGCCAGAGCGTCAATCCCAGACAGCACTGCATATTCATAGAATATTCTCTAAATATGCTAAAAAGGAGGAGTGTATATTCCGAATATTCATCGATTATTCCTAGAATATATGCATGCCTCTGGAACATCTAAAAGGAATATTCCAAAGTGAATAGTCGGACATGTTCAGGGAATATTCAGGTATGAATCTTCCAGGAATATTCCCAACTGAATATTCTCTGTTGTATATTCATGAAATATACCCAACTGAATATTCTGTGGGGTATATTCATGAAATATACCCAACTGAATATTCTGTGCGGTATATTCATGAAATATTCTCAACTGAATATTCTGTGGTGTATATTCATGAAATATTCCATGAATATTCCTATGTTTCTCAACACATAAATACCATTTATTATTTCAGAGATGTGAGCATCGAACATCAATTAGATGTAAGGAGATTTTGAAACAAAAAGTGTTTATGATCCGATTTCGAACAATGCTCTCACAAGAACTTGATGTGTATAAAATTATTCAATTCGATTACTGGCCTAGTGGTCAAGGCGTTGCTCTGATAGTCTTGGGGTCAGTTCGATCCCTACTTGAGTCACTTTTTTTCATTTTAGAATATGTTTATTGGAATATTCCAGGAACATTCAACATAGAATATTCTTTTGGGTATATTCTATGATTATCTGAGGAATTCCCATTCGCATATTTAGAGAATATTCCACAGATATTCCGGAATATTCCAGATTATTTCTAGAATATTCCAATATTCCGAAAGGAATATGATAGGGAGATTCATGGAATATCTGGTGCTGTCTGGGATATTTCCCAGAGTATTTAGCCTTCCTCTAAAGATAATATCCGATGGACCAGTGTAAAACTCAACATATGGATTAGAATACTTGTAGTGTGAACACCACATGAGTTTTACACTGGTCCATCGGATATTATCTTTCGACGAGGGCGAAATATTCACGGAAATATTGACGCTCTGCCGCTAACATAGATCAGTTTTAATCGCGGCACGTTTGGATATATATACGCAGAAAGGGCATGTTCTCCTTCCATTTGCTTTTTGTTTCAACTCGTTATCACATGACGGAAATATGTCCGGATTAATATTGGAGCAAATAAATCGCTGTGCAGTGGATTGGCTCAGAATTAGGGGTATTGAGATCTACCATTCAATTGGTATCAGATGGCATAATTCTTCTCTCGTTATCAAATCGCGAAATCGAGTGCCAGTTTTCGCACAGGAAAGTGCTATTTTCAATCACTTTGCTCAGGACAGTGATTGGCATAGGTGCCGTTCGATGAACTACAATGTTTTTACTCCATTGGGACATATATCATCACGTCAACAGTATATACCATATAATTCCATACGTTTCTAGCCGTCTATATTTTAGTTGATTTGTGAAACTCAACTCTGTAGCCAAATATGTATTTTTTGTAACGATATAATAAATGAAATCTATAAAGAAAATTTATTTTGAAAACACTAGCAATTCAGCAAGTACTCACCCATGTAAATTCCAAATGGTTGGTCCAATAAAGAAAACCTAGCCGTTTCCAGTTAATATTTCGCAAAATCACTCATCCGTAAACATTTGAACAAGAACGACGGCCGTTGAATGTTGTAGTTATACACATTTTTAAATTAGAAGCCTTTTTGAGAGAGGTGAATAACGTTTATTGATCAACATAAATTTCTAAAACATCATCACACAACAGTTTAACATATGGTACATTATAGTGGAACTTTCCAAAACTCTACTACCTACTTCACATCTACATTTCGTGTTAGATAAAAATGCCAACGCGACGTCAATTCGGTGTTTTCTTCCGATGCACACATTATCGAAAAAGCACAGCGAATAGCAGCCTACAAGGTTCCCCTCTCAGAAAACTTGGGAAAAACCATAGAATGCTGGGAATACATAACGGGTATGACTAGTATAGGACCCTATAGGTTTTCCGGTGGTTTCCATGGCTTTTCCTTGGTATTTTCTGGGAGGAAATCGAGTTGTTGGATTTAACCGGTTCAGAAAAATCTTCGAAACGGATTTCGCCGTGCACCCTTGGAACAAAAACCCGTACAACGAGTTTTCTAACCGGTTTGTCATGTGAAAAGGCTAAGTACTAAGTACATCTGAAGCTATATTCTCTTAAGCAGTTTAACACTTATAGGTTATTATTTTTAAAGCTATACACACAAAACACCTAGATTAGATTAAAGTAATAAGTATAAAGAACAACCATTTTTCAATATATTTTTGTTTTTTATAAAATATCTTCAATGGTAAAGCAAAAAACATGCATGAGCTCTTTATAAGATTTTTACAGTGAAGTATTTTGAAACTTAGGGCTAGAAGATGACTATTTTCCCAACTCGGCAGCCTGATTGTGAAAGAGGGTGATTGTGAAGCTAGATGATACATCAAATTGAAGTATGTAATATAGGGCAGACAGGCGTATAGTTCTCTAAGAGACTGAAGCGACACGGGCATTGGGTCCGTGCAGTAAAAAAGATCAGGCGCCGAGCTGGATTTTTTTGGTACTTTTTAGACGTCGACGACCATCTTTTTGTGGATGTCCGTGTTGCCTACGACATTGCAAAATTCCTCGAAGGAGATCTTGCCGTCTTCATCCTTGTCGGCAAACAGGATAGTTTTGTCAACAATCTGCTGGAGCTGTGTATCCTTCAAGTTGTTTCCGACCATCATTTTCAGGACCTAAATTTTCAAAATGAAATCACGATTATCGAAATAATTTCAGTGTTCTTTGAGTTTCTCATTTTCATGAAATTGTGAATGTCGATCAATTTTTTTATGAATGCCAATCACAATAATTTTCAGTCAAGAGTTTTAGTTCACGTAAATGTCTATAAGGGCGTGTCCAGATAAGTATTTTACATTTTACATAACAATGAGTGAATGAAGATGCTGCTCATTTTTCGCATCTCACATGTTCAATATTTTAATGTTATATTGTTTCGTAGTACGAAATTCACTGCAGAAATAAGGAACATAATGGAAATGTAGCAGATACAGGGTACATAGGATAGAACATTTTGTTTAAAATGATTTCAATCGTTTTTAAATTTATTACGAAATTTTGCAGTTTATCATTTTTTTCATTTGTGAAATAATTTTTCAACCATTTTTGAACTCCTGCTATTTCTCATTGTATGGATTTTCAAAACGATTGAAGGTACCACAAATTACTCATGAAAGACATACAAGTGAGTATAACCACGTCAAATCTAATAGCCTTTTCCTATGATCCCATTAAAACTTTCTGAAAGGCTTTTAGAATCACTTCCTGATGGATCATAAACAAACAATTTCTCAAGTGAAGACAATGTTATTGTGTAAAGACTTCCCCATGTATTATCTGGAAGTTCTGGGACAGTGTTTTCACACTCCAACTAAAAGCAGGAATCGAGATATGAAGTCGGTTAAGTTGGGCATCTCCCCCTAAATTCGGTCCGAACAAAAACATGCTCTGCAACATGAATGAAACAAATCTTCCATGCTCATAAACATATTTCTGGATATAAACAAGTGACAGCTACGTTTCATCAGTTTCTCATCGCTAGTGCATTACAATACATCTACGTATGTCTGAAATTAGTATGATTTGACCCCCTTTTCAATGCCCATGTTCTGGTCGGAAATTAGGGATGGAATGATAGGATCGCTCGCTCTAGTCGTGAGATATAAAGATTATGAGTTGTGGTCAAATGCTTCATACTTCTGGTCCTGATTAAGAGTGTTTGCATTACTATATGCCAATCAAAGTGATTGGTTGTCAATCCAATCTTTCAAGATTCGATTCGAATATGTTAATCTGATGTTATCAGTTAATGTTTTCATATCATCCACATGTGGATCTTGTCCTAAGGCATATATCGGTCAGACAGGTCGAACGTTCGATCACCGCATTCATGAACATAAGATGAAAACAACTTCAACATACGCGAACCATACGTAACATGAGTACGTTAAAATATTCAAGTGACATTTTTCTGAGAGAATTATAAGAAAAAAAGTATACATAAACTTGTGCCCGAAAATGTTTCATTTTGGCGATACAGGGTGTTGAAATACAGAGAACAAATCATTTTTTGATAAACATTTATAGGAAAAATGTAGTTCATTTTGACGAGACCTACCACATACTTAGTTTTGTAAAGTTCTCAGCAACTTCACTTAGCGCCCTAGGAGCTAAGTAACATGCATCGATATAGAAAATTGTAAATATTTTCAAAACGGTCATCTCCAGCGTTGTAGAGGAAGTGTACCTTTTTTACTTGGAAAAGGTGTGGTAACGTTTTTTCCATGAAAAGTACCAAAGATTTACTGTCAAAATTGTTAGGGCAATAAATAATAACAGCGTACGCAGCGCCCTCTAGATGTTACATGAATATAAATACTAAAATGTGATTTCTCACGCCAAAAAAAATTCCGGGTGCCAAATGTCGTGTTACACCCTGTATATTAGAAGAAAGCCATCGTTTTGATGATAATTTCGAAATTTTGCACGTAGAAAATAAAGGAATGAAACTCAATCATTTGGAATCATTGGAAATCAACAAACGCAAAAATGTTTACATTTTACTTTATTATCAACTAGGCGTCTATAATTCTCCGCTGAATGTAGATATTGTGCCTATATACTTGCCGAAAATGAAGGTTTATTGTACCATTACTTCACCTGAAGAAGCTACTATGTTAGCGAAACATGACGTGTGATTAAGAATTTTGTGGAAATCTAATAGTTTGTGAAGTTTTTACATGATGATTATTTGTAAAAAGTAACGTTAACTCAATCAGATAATGCGGTGAGGGCAAATGTTGGATTTATAGAAATTAATGTATGATTCTAGATTACAACTGGATCGACGAATCTACTTGAACGATAAGATTTCCACGTAATTCTCAAACACACGACAGGTTTCGTTAAAACAGTAGCTTCGTCAGGTGATATACTGGTACAAAATACGAAGCTACTGTGTTAGCGAAACATGTTGTGTGTTTGAGAATTTTGTGGAAATCTTATCGTTTGTGAAGTCTCAACATGCGCCATGGATTTTCATAAAATAACGGCAGAGTCAATTCAAAATACTTGAAGACAGTTATAGAACATAGATTTCTATAACAACGTAATGAAATTTTTGATGGAACAACATCATGAATGGCCATTGACCACTTCTCCTCACAACGTCTTCCGATCGAGACAACCTCATTTGCAAATTAACATAAGTTCTACCATTCTATTCTACGAAAATGTTTGGAACGTGATGAACGCTGACGTTCAGAATGAAAAAATTGAGAGTTAGATCCGAAATACTTACCCACCTTCATTAACGACAGGTTGATGTCACAATATAATGAATATCTCTGTACATTAGTCTCTTATAGAAATAATTTTCAGTGGAAACTATGTTCACAAATGAAAAAACGTACACGATTCAGAATAAACAGCACCGTATCTAATCGTAAACTTGAGATAATCAGAAATAATCATAGATAATCAATCGTCAAAATAACAACCGCCGCGGCATTTGATTATTGCCGAAGTAATCACTCAGCAAAGAATTGATTTTCCGATTTTCACACTTTTACTACTTTTCTTTATTTTCGTTGGCACCGTTTCGATGATTAATTGGTACTTAAAGAATGAAAACCGACTTTTAACGATTAGCTTTCTAGACACGCTTGTGACTAAGAAGTGCTCGACGTGTATTTTTAGGAAAACTTAATAGTCAAGGTAAACGGGAAATTAATGGAAAATTACGCTGTTCCGGCTTTACTGCAAGAATTAAACGTTCAAAAGCTGCAATAAAAACAATCTGCAAACGGAAAGATAAACCAGTCTCGACGCAGAAATTCAGAAAATTGTTCTTCTTGCATATACAGGCTGGACAACGGATTTTACGAGTGAAAAAATATTATGTATATTCTATCGACTATCGAATGAATCATGATAAAAATGAGTGACACCATGCTTAAGAGGGCGCATCAGTCAAAACTGCCATGCAGAGGTCAGTTTGGTACCAAATCATTAATAAACTATAAGTGTAAGCGCAAAAGTGGTTGGTACATATTAAAGACGAAGGTTGAGAATAGGATATGAAGGAATTTTCCAGCAAAATTCGATTTGTGTGAAAAAATATATGGTAATGAAAAACAATAACATTGACAACGTTTGTGTAACAGAATCGAATAAAAACCTGGCATACCCTAAGTTAGCAATTCAATGAATTTTTGATGAAATAATCAGCTTCTGGAACATTGTCGTTTGGGAATGTATTGTGCGTAAAATTAATTATGACGTTTCTGCATCTATTTTCAATATCGCCATATTGTTAGCGAGGTTTCGACAGTGGCAGAGTAGTTCAGCTATTGTCTTTCAGAGGGCTACACAGTGAAACTACCGTGCTGCGCTCCTTCAAGAACTAATTCAAACATTACAGTTCTCTTTTTATTCATTTCTTCTTTCTGGGTCTGGGGAACAGTGTTGCCAATAAGGCGCTTTTCAACTTCGTTTTGCGTCATTGCGATTTTTTGTAAATAATTGCGCTTTTTTTTCTTTTTATAGTCTATCGAGTGTATTGCATAACTGACTCTGTTGATTGATAATATCAATCTAATATATAAAATTCTCCTGTCCCTGTCACGGTGTTTGACGCCAAACTCCTCCGAACGGCTTGGCCGATTCTTATGAAGATTTTTGTGCATATTCGGTAGGTCTGAGAATCAGTCGTAAACGATTTTTCAAATTGAAAATTCACGATGGCGGATATCCAATATGGCGGACGAGTTTTGTAATCCGATTCTATTCAAAATTGGCATCTGAGGGTTTTCGGGGTCGGATATTATGATTTCTTCGTCAAAATGAGGAGATTCAGAATGGCGGATACAATATGGCAGACGAGTTGTTCAAATATGATCCGATTCTGTTCAAAATTGGTATCTAGGGGGTTTTCGGAGTCGGAGATAACAATTATTTCTTCAAAATTTGGAAATCCAAGATGGCGGATCCAATATGGCGGACAAGTTTCGAAATTATAGACCAATTGTATTCAAAATTGGTATCTGGGATTTTCGGGTCACAGATTCAGAATCTTTCGTCAAAATTGGGAAATTCAAGATGGCGGTTTCAATATGGCGGACGAGTTTTGTAATTATCTACCAATTCTATTCAAAATTGGTAGGTATTTGGGGGTTTTCGGGGTCGGAGATTATGATCATTTGGTCAAAATTGAGAAATTCTCATATCCCATATCCCAATCGTAACGTAACCACCACTTTTTTTCCAATTTATAGAAAATAGTTTTGATTATCTTGAATTCCCATTTAAAAAACTGGTATTGAAGTAAGTATACATAATCCACTCATGACAGGTAATATTCATAATTAAAAATTAGTGTAGGCATAAACAAAATATTGTCTTTTGTGATAGGCCCATATGAAACTCAAAATATAATTTTTTATGAAAGCAAGTAATCAATCCTTTCCTCCTTTTCTCATTTGCTAAGAATTAGAAATCTGGTGCTACTTAGTTTCAACCAGTGACCAGTGATGCCAGGTCTAAGGAAATGTCCCTAGTTCAAAGGACAAATTACTGAATTCATTTTTACTAGGGAAATAAGGGAAAATTCTTCGGATTTTTTCATCTCTTTCGTGACAATTATATTTAATACTTTCACACTTACCGAAATAGGATATTTCAAAAAACAAAAACAGTTTTGTTCTATAAAAATTGTATTTATAGACGGATTGACCGTTACCCACGTGAACATAAGGCCAGAAGTCTCTGACGTAACCAGCTCGTTCCCTCAGCTAACGTGACCGTAGGACCTGTGCCCGGGGCCCGGGTCGACGTCGAGTTAGTCCGTTACCTACATGAACGATTGACCCCTACTGAAACAAAAACATCAGTGTTATAATATAAAATAGCAGAACGCTGGCAGCACTGCAACTGGCGGAGCAAGCGGTGTCGCGGTATCAGCACAGGTATCAGGCAGTGTGTGTGATTCCCCGAACGATTCCAACTGGACTTCAAAGAAAAATCGATAAGTGACCAGTGTTGCCAGTATGGGCGATTTCTCGACAATTGGGCTATCTCTGAACCTATTTTGGCGACCAAAAATAGAACTTGGCGACAGGCGACTTATTGAGACGACTTGGGCTTCTTGGTATCATTCATAAAGTTGGCATCATATGGGAAAAATTTTTGATAATAATATATCATAAACATCTAATCTATTTTCATCAGGTAAATGTGTCTGAAATGTTTCAAACGCACAGAGAAAACATGTCAACAAAAACTTCAAAATCTCCGGGAAGTTCAAATGATTATAAGAACCAAAGGTACAATGATACGTATAACTTCTTCATTCTCTGGCCACAAAACTCTGAAATAAGAAGAGAAAATCCCTTTCAACGGGAACCTATATAGATCCGGATCCAATATGCAAATTGGATCCGCCATCTTCAATTTCCTAATTTTGTCAAAAGAATCATAAACTCCGATACCGAAAACCCCCAAATACCAATTTTGAATAGAATAGGGTTATAATTACGAAACTCTACCATATTGGATCCGTCATCTTCATTTTTCTGATTTTGACAAAAGAATCATATTCCCCGATACCGAAAACCCTCAGATACCCACCAATTTTGAAAATAATCGGATCATGAACAAAACTCGTCCGCCATATTGGATCCGATATCTTTATTTTTCAAATGTTGACAAAAGAATCATAAACTCCGATACCGAAAACCCCCAAATACCAATTTTGAATAGAATAGGATTATTTTTTTTATCTCTTGGAGCGCACGAGAGGAAATCCCTATAATGTTCAAAGAAATGTTCAAAGAACATCGTGCGTTCCTAGGGAGGATAGGGATAGGAGGTAGGTATTGGAATTTTTTTATAATTACAAAACTCTACCATATTGGATCCGTCATCTTTATTTTTCTGATTTTGACAAAAGAATCATATTCTCTGATACCGAAAACCCCCAGATACCAATTTTGAAAATATTCGGATCACAAGTACAAAACTCGTCCGCCATATTGGATCCACCATATTTGATTTCCTTATTCTGACGAAAGTATCATTATTTTTAATCCCGAAAACCACCCGATACAGAGATTTTGAATAGACGGATCATAATTAGAAAACTCGTCCGCCTTATTGGATCCGCCATCTTGAGTTTCCAATTTAAAAAATAGTTTACGATCGATTATCAGACCTACCAAAAATGCACAAAAATTTTCATAAGAATCGGTCAAGCCGTTTCGGAGGAGTTTGGCCACAAACACTGTGACAGAGAATCAATATATGTTAGATATAAACTATCGTATGACTTTCATTCTATGGTGAGGTCATCACAGGATGGGAATACTAGGTGGTAAATATAATAATGTGAAATATATCATTCCACTTATGAATTTCTACTACTACTAATTTGGCGACGTACTCTGATTAAATACTGGCAACACTGTAGGTGACTTTGTACCTGTTCCCTTAGTACAGCCACAAAAGAGTCACTGTAGCCACAAATATTATTCAGAGACATCTATTGATGAGGTTCCCTATTGATTGAATTAAATATATCTAAAGGATTCTGTAGAAATAATACATGAAACTATAATTATGGCGCCACTAGACGGCTGTGATATATTTATAGTTTCACTGGTGTCTGTGGGCGAACTATTTCACTGTGATGCGCGCCCTTAAAACGGGCCTGTTATTACATGTTTTATGGTGTAAAGGTATACTAATGAAAACATGAATTTACCTTTTATCAAACTTTCCCAAATCAAGGTAGGATACAGAAATTGCCTTGCCTTGCCACCAGATGGTTACAACATGACTATAACTTCACGATATACCCTGCGTCTTCGAAATGGGTGATATATCCGAAGCGTAGAGTTGTCCCAGTTGTCAGCAGACCGAGAGCGGGTGATGAGACCTGGTGGGTCGATACAGTACTGTCTCGCTCCTGCTGACAATTGGGGCAACTCTGTTCATCCTGGATCTTTTTGTTATGAGATCTAGCAGTTGAATAGGTGGTGGAAAAATTCCACTCAAATATGTCAGGTAGTGCCATCTGTCAGCAGTGGTTTACTTGTAGTACCACTCTGTAGCGTATAGACGTAGGGGTTTGTACGTGTGACTATAGATGGCAGCGCCATACAGTGTGTGTCACGATTTCTGTATCCTACCTTAGAGCTTTGCCACCAGACGGCTACAACATGACTATAATTTCATGTTATACCCTGCGTATCCGATATTAGATAAATAAACAACTAGATGCATTCTTGTCTTACCGTCCTGTAAAGAGCATTGAAATGATTGAAACCAACATAATAGACATAACCATTGTTTTCATTAGTAGTTGGTTTCCTACATCATCTGTAAGCGCGACGCTAAAATTTGAAATCTGAATACTTCTGATCGTCTATTTGTCACGTGACTTTGTGTCTTACTCTCAATTTGGGTTCAATTCCTCTCGATCTAGCCGCTATACTACAGTATTAGGAAGGAGGCTACCTACTCAAACAAACTAATCTATATTTTCAAAAATAAACAGTACTTTGACCTATGCCAAATAAGAAAGTAACAAAAAAAAAATTTTCCTGTGAAGGCAATTTGAATGGTATATTTTGTTGATTGAACAAGAGTGCTTGTATAAGGACATATTACCAAATTATGAAAATATGTCAAAGTATACCAAAGGCAACTAGGATACATCCATGCATATATCAGGTCTATGTAGGCCTTTCTTTGGTGGCACCTTATTGTTGAAATCATAAAAAAAATATCCTCATGGCTATATTGAGCTGTCATAACTTTGATATCAATGAATATTCATCCATGAAAGTTTGGTCGCACCTGTTTAGAGGTACTCTAATTTTGTCCCGAGGTAGACCTTTTAGTACTTGACATTTCAAAAAAATATATTAAAATCGGTTTACAACTTCAAATTTCAGGGGAGTATTTCTATTAAAAATGGGTCACACTGTATATCCATTTTTTTATGTTCATAATTATATCTGAGAATATTCCTTTTCAATTGAAATAGGGATCGCATCGCAGGACAGGCAGGAAGAATATTCATATTTTCATGGGGTTCTAACCATCGATATTCATTGGGATTTTTTCCATTTCCTATACTCATGTCTATTTTTTCATTATTAGAATTGTGTCCCAGATTGTTTCGGTTTTTCAGACAGCGCTGGTGAGGAGGGTCCAGGCCCCATGGACCCCCCTTAATTACGCCACTGGTATATGGCGACACCGGAAATACGGCATCAATTATATGTCAATTTTAATTCATGTCTAAATTGTCGAATATCCCTATACCAAATTTCAATTAAATCGGTTCATAAGCAAACATTTTTCAACGTATCTCTTTACATAAAAGAAATCTCACCTGGAACAGCTCGCCATTAGAGATAAATCCGTCATTGTCCATGTCATAGATGCGGAAGGCGAATCTCAGCTTTGACAGCTTGTCACCTTTGACACTGAACTGGGAGACGCCTTGAATGAATTCTGGGAAAAACAGACATAATGATATACTAATCTTAGGTATTATAATTTATTGAATGGGCGTGTACACCTTAGTAGAACTTTTAACTCAAACCATGTTCATAATTATCCTTTTATACATAAATGATGGACGACATAATTCGATCGAAAAATTAACTGGAATGTTTTATATTTGTACAAACGGACCCTCTTATGACGTAGAAACCTCATCTCCATAGTTAAAAGAAAATACCAAACGCCCGACGGAGACTGAGGCAACTGATATATTAATTCTTTCAACTGTGATCTCGCGCTAATTCACTCTGTCAGAAATCATATATCATTTCATCTCTGTCTGGAAAAGTCTTGTTTCAGTATTAGGGTTTCGACGTCACATCATCGCCTAGTTTTCAGAGGTCCGAATAATCGGGGATTTCAATAATTTTCAATAAAAATGTAGGGAGCTCACAGCAAGAAACGGTTTGCGGTGGTGAGCTAGTTTGGGTGAGCTCTATCGAATTATGCAATAAAATTTTTTTGTGATATAAGCCCATTGTCATAACTCGAACAAAAGGCCAATTTCTTGATAAAACATTACCGATGGTTATGGTGGATATAATATAGAATTCTTTGTTTAGATGTTTTCAGATGTGTTTGTAGTGGATATTTGAATGTGATAAGATTTTCTGAACTATTTCAGAAGTGCTTCAAACTGGCTACTAATACTTTTTTCAAATGGAATATCTTGACTCGCATCTTGAGATTTTCCACACGCCTATTGGATTCCAAGAATTTCGTCCTAATAATTACAAAACAGTTAGAATATTTGACTATTCAATCGAACAGCAACTTTTGAAATATCCCATTATGCACTATGCAAATAAACAAATAATTGAAGTTTAGGTCATAGCTGCAAGAGTCAAATATTCAAAAGTCAAGTTTCTATCGAGTACTTAAAAAAATTACTGAAACACTGAAAATGACCTTTATTAACGGAACATCCTGTGTAATCAATTCGGAATTCCGAAGAGTTTCACATCCAACAATGTAATTTTATTAAATTAGGTGACACGGAGTATCGAGAAGCTAGAACAGAATTTTCGAGGAAAAATATTTTACATTTTTATGTTGAGAACGGGAGCACATTCGTTCCCGAAACGTCCAAAGCTAAGTAAAAATTCGATATCTTTTCAATAAATCTATATTTCTTCTCTTCAAACTCTTTTCCAAACAAAGTGTCACTGACAAGCTATTGGATTTTTCTTTTGGGCTTCCTGATAGAAAAATTTGTTAAACGCAGTGATATTTATTACTCATATTTTTATTTTGTAGAAACGAGGAGAGAAAATCTCAGATAATCAAGTAAAATGAATGAGTTGAGAAGATAATAATAAGAATGATGAAATTAATAACCAACAAAACAAAAATTCGAAAGAACATAGGTTATGGTTATGTTTTGCTGTCAGTGTATCAGTACTGCCAAAATAGTTCCGAAATGAAATGAAAATTCAAAGCTACTGCTACTGTTTAGTGTTCCTTAATTCTAAATTGCTTACTGTAGCCATTAAGTGTGAATACTCAATGGTAATATCGGAACATGCCAATCACTCTCAACCAACTACCTCAAAAATTTCAAAATTACCCTCCCAACGGTTTTAGAAATAGTCTAATGTTAGAAACAACTAGCAGAAATTGTTCACTGTTTTGTTCATACTATTCCTAATTATCATTATGAAACAAATTAGCAGGTTGACAGTTTGAGAAAACCAAAAATAGTG
Source organism: Phaedon cochleariae (assembly GCA_918026855.4). NCBI lineage: Eukaryota > Metazoa > Arthropoda > Insecta > Coleoptera > Chrysomelidae > Phaedon > Phaedon cochleariae. The sequence goes on along the minus strand of OU896709.1, from coordinate 13,930,012 downwards.
ATTATTGGAGGCATGTACTGAATAGGAGATATTGATAGGACTTATTTTCACTAATCAAAGATCAAAAGGAAAATGAAATTTTCGCCCTAAAAATTTAATAAAAATGTTTGTCAGTGACTTAGTGAATACGAGTAAATAAATTGGTTATGAAAACGGTAGTAAGTTTCAATATTGCACAACAAACGAAATAATAATATGATATGGACATGTTGAAGTCCCCATAAGCAATGCTTACCTTTGCTTATGATACAATTTGTTGCAACAACTGTCGTCATACAGAAAAAAAATGATGGAATTTCGGAGGAATTGACTACACTACACGCGTTGTGGAGTTTTTACACAATGAACGGTTATTTTGGGAACGCGAGATACAGACGCTAGATCTACAGGATGGACAGTAACAATTTTAGAGAAAGCTAAGCATTCTTGTGAATAGCTATGTTTTCAGATTCTTCATATACATACTGCTTCCTCATTGTTTACACTATACATATACTGTATAGGGTGTCCAAATTGGACACTTTTAAAGGGAAAGTCCGTTCCCGTACTAGATTGAACAAAACTGATGTTGGTACCTGTTGATCAATTCACATGAAAAACTCAATGGTGAAAACTGCATATCGATATCTATCTTCGTTTCAGAGTTACAAGGTGTCTTTCGAGAATATGAATTTTCGGAAAGTGGCTGAAACTCATTTTTTGTCCAAAATTCTTCGTTCCCATGAAAACATTTCCAAAGCATTGTGTTTGTCATGGAAATTGATCTACAGGAATTAATAATTTGACTAAAATCACGATCAAAATTGAAAAAAAATCAGTTGATTCAAATCATGTTTTGGAAAAATTGCAAAACATTGCAAAACATTGAAAAAAGCACTCAGAATGAAGGTAAACGTGGAGTTGTAACTAAAAATCAGGATGGCTGAGAAATGTTCATTAAATGGAAATTTTTGACCACCCTGTCAGATAAACATAAATAAAATATCACAGCCAAGGTGTGCCTGGCAAACGTTACCTATTCAACTTATATCTCAACTTCTCATAATATTTACATTTACATTATTCAGAATGTTTTACCATGATACTGAATGTAGTACATTTTTCAAACAGCATACCGCTCCCAAGAAAATAATAAGATATTGAATCACTAAAACACTATACAAGGTGTTTTTGAAATAAGTGCACACATTCAGCAAATTAATATGATACAGTCTAAGGAATATTCCCATGGTATCAGATTTTTTCTGATTCTTCTAATTAACGAGAAATTTCATTCCAAAAATTGAACGAAATACGAGAAAAAAATCAACTACGCCACTTTTAAACCAATTAAAATGATTGAACTCCGCGCGATTGTGCCTACCGCATGGAAATTTGACAGAGGTGACGTCAGATTTGCTACAGTGTAGAACTTTTGTGGGAAATGAGGTATAACCTCAAATTTTATTTTGATCATCGAGCTTTCTCAGTGTTTGAAATATTTGCACTTATTTCAATGCCACCCTGTATACCTAGGTATTGGTTTTAAAATAACAAACCATTTTACTCAGAATGTGGCTCAAGTTAGAACTAATTTGGGATATCGAATCCAACTTTATTTTATTGGCAACATGAACAAAGTTTCATGCACCAAATATAAATCAGAAATTGAAATTTCATTTCTATAATATGTAGGTCAAATTCAAAAAGCTAAATTGAATATTGTTTTCATCAAGGATAATTTTATAAATACCTTCAATTGAATTTGAAGTATGTCCGTGGACAAATTGAGGTCCTATATTACAATTATTATTTTTTCATCTCTTGGAGCGCACGAGAGGACACTCCTATAATGCTCGAAGAACATCGGGCGTACATAGGGAGGATAGGGAGAGGAGGCAGGTGAATTTTTTTTGAAACTTTTCAATGTTATGAGTTCTTCGGAATACTTCCATTGGCAAAGAATCCCAAAGCTTTGCCGTTCTAAAGACGAACGAGTGTTGTTCGACATATCTCCAGGTTAACAACGAAAGGATGTGCTGACTGGGCTTGTCGAGTTTTTTCTGACTGGTAATGCTAGTGATGGAATAATAGCAGATTTCTGAGGATCATTTCACGTGGAAGTATCTATAGAAAAATAAGAGGTCGCCGACTTTTCTACGGTGTTCTAATGAGGACAAAGAACCAGTGAGTGTGGTGTAGATATGTTTACAGAAAACCCATATTCGGAAATATTTGGAACGCCTGAAATAATCTTTTTCTACAAACGCTTAACAAAGTAGCGTTTGACGCTTTCAAATTCCAGCACAAAGTTGACGTTTTCCCAGAAATGTCATTCATTGACAGCATTTGCGCTCGTGAGCGGAAATATTGAAAAAACGCTCGCACATCTATGTAACCTATACTTATCTATATATTCTTGAAAACCCCCAATTCTTTCATGATGGAAAATAGTGACAGTGAATCATCAAACACACCTCCTGATGATATAGCAGGAAACGCAAGAGTTTCAATCGGAGAAATCAAGGAAGAAATATGAATTACAATATGATACATTCATAAATTGGTGCCACTCCGAGATGGTGAATATGTATTCAGAAAACGTTTTACTGGCTTATTTTGGTAAAAAATCAAAGACTTTGAAGTCATCAACTCATTGGTCTATATATTCGATGTTACGTATACATGCTTGAATGTTAAAGGTAATATCGATCGGAATCAATAAGTATCTGAAACTTATCGCTCAAGAAACAATCTATTGGATATAAAGCGAGAAAAATCCAAAACATTCACCGCTGAAGATATATTATACAAACAAATTTCTACAAGAAGCTCCCGATGAAGCATATCTGTTGAAAACGATGATATACTTTATATTTAAACTCTTTGTTATCATCAGAAAGACAGTGTTTCTTTATTTTATTGCACTAATGAGTAATGTTCAATTTGATTACACAGTTTATCGTACTATGGCTCAGAGGTCTGGAACTCAGGTTGCCACGCTGGGGGTCCAGTTTCAATTCTCGGTAGGCCCGACATTTTTTTCTGGCTTGTCAGTCATTTCAATTTTTTTTTTTTGTTTCCTTTGGACATATGGGATAATATGGATAAGAACTTTTTCAACTATTTCAATCGCTCATACTTTCAGGGTAGTTATTTCCAATAGCTGCGTTAGTAGAAAAAATCTTGTGTGTATTTCGAGCACAAAGTGTTATTGCCGCTCTCCAAAGATTACCGCGCTCCGCTCCGCATCGCGCGGTACCTTTCTTTGTCGAGCGGCAATCTATCACTTTGCGCTCTAAATACACAAATAGCTATTTTCAACGGCTATGACACAAAACTGTGTTTTCTCACCTGATAAAACAATTGCGTTTCAGTTATGATTATCATCATACACGAAATATCAATTAATATTATTCTGATGATAGTTATGTTTATTAATAACAACAAATTTGAATTTCCTGTTATATTTGTTATAAAATAATTTAAGTAGTTTCGCGATTAAATATACACTCACTGGCAAAAAAACCGGCCACCAAAAAGTTTTGCCAAATTGTTCGCCCTGTATCGTTTTTAATTCTTGTCCGATTTTGGTGAAATTTGAAAAATGCCATACTTTCATAAAACACCCGTATGTTCTCTTTAAAATAAGATATTGACGTGAATAAAGAACTATTTTGTTGAGAAGGAATCACACTTCAATCCAAAGCATACTGGATCCAGGGTTGGAATAAGTCATGAGTTTTATAAAAAAGTCAAAAAAGTCTGACTTCTTGAATTAATTCGGACTTTTTTGAATTATTTCATTTGAGAACAAATCAAATTCTATTTACTTGAACAAAATACAAGAACATCGAAAAAACTTTTCAATAATGACCAACGGTCATAGGACATGTTTCGAAGGATTAATACTTCATCATCAGCATCAGAAGAAACAACGCTTATGTTAGTTTTCAAGTATTGATTAAAATTCTAAATGTACCTACCATTATTGGTGGAAAAAGATTACTTGAATAACATACCAGTTACTCACCTGCACTATGCGGGAGGGGGGAGGGGGGTAAAAATAGTTTTCTCATGTTATTTAAGTAATCTTTTTCCACCAAGAATGGTAGGTACATTAAGATTTTTAATCAATACTTAAAAACTAACATAAACTTGTCCTCGGTCATTATTAAATTGTTTATCTGGTAGAGTTGTGACTGTAAGTTCTTTCATCCCTCCTGAGCTTAAGCCTTCTTAGAGATAAAATTCAATGTATTTATTTTATAAGACCCTGTATTTAGGTAACTGATGGCTAAAAACGTAGGAATTCCATCAGTTGTTGATTTTTAAGGAAATATGTTGGTTGATCACTCATCCTCACCATATTCAATCACCTATACCTGCATGAAGATTTAGTTTCCTTTGAAGTGTCCAGGCTTATCTCTCTTTCCTTCATTTATAAATTCTGGTTGAAAATGTCAATATCAGTAATTTGAAATTTGATCTGAAATACTGTATATTAACCTATTTTTCATTTAATAACTCTGAACCATTCTTTTTGTGAATGCTGCCAATGCAAAAATACTGAATAATGATAACCAAAACCAATAAAGTGTAACATTTTCCTACACTAATTGTAATTTACACTGTATTGGAAAAGTGTGTTCCACACCAGTGTAGTCCATCTTCACCAGGTTTTAGGCAGATATGAAATAGGTAAACTCTATCCCAAGAATCAATAAAATAATGATGGAAGATTCAAAATACATATGGGTTATGTTTGGCATGGATAAACCTATGAAAAATCAGTTATCATTATTATATCAAATATTGCAATATTATTTCAAATTGCAATTTCCCTGTTTTATTATTTTCATTTTTTGAATGCATGAATTTCAATATTTGTTTGAATTTCATTGGTTTTGCTACAAACCATCTAGCTAAAGAGCCTAATGTGTCATATTATTATAGTGTAGTCCTAAGTGAGGAATGATGATGACCTCAAATGATATATTTTACAGGATGTTAATGAATAAATGTGAAAAAAATTTAGGAGGTGGTTTCTTGTCATATTCTGAAAAAATAAAGTTCCTGTCAACATGTCATAACATGGTTTGTTTTTGAGATATAGGATATTTAAGTTGGAAGTTTTGATTGATTTCTTCATGGTGGCAATATTCAGTCTTCTTGGTGAATGACCAAGTCTCATGATTTCAGAATGGTACTCATCAAGGTTTAGTGACCTACATCAATGTCCATTGATACCCTCTTTCTCATAGATCAAGCAAGTGAGGACAAATATTTAAATGCAGTTTTTTCATAAAATATTACAAGAAAATACCCCCTCAATTTTTTGCATGTTCTCATTCACACCCTGTATACAGAGCACACTTGTGAAGAGTAAATATTAAATGAGTTGATAACAAGTAGAATATAAACTGATCAACATTCCAAAATGGAAATAATAACTGACATGCTAGATTTTCATTCAGATTTGCAAAAAATAGTTCAACAGCAACTTTATAACTTTTACAAAATGTTATTGAAAAGGATAGGATGTGGGCATACATATTTTTTTAGTTTCATGAAAGTATTATCACATGCATAATCTTACATCAAGTCAAAAATATTACTTTCAGTTGGCTACTAACCTTTGAAGTCTACTTCTCCATTTCCATCTGCATCAAAAATATCAATAACACGCTGAACCAGTGGGTTCTGCTGTAGTTCAGGGAGTGACATGAACTCATCAATACTCAGGGCTCCAGAATTGTCCAGATCCAGTTTACGGAATCTCTTTCCAAGACGTCGTATCTCATCAGCATCGACTAGGAAACAAATATGACCATTTTAAAATATGACAAAATTTAGTAGGAGCTGAGAGCTAGGTAAACTTACAATTTGAGCATAGCTCCATGGGCAAGGAACTTTCATTACCCTAAAAAACACGATAGATTGGTGAATATACCGGTAATATCTAGGCATTCAATGATAATAAGGTAGGTCTTGAAATGGGCTTGTCCCTAAAATTAGGCTAAGGCTGGCCAGAGCATCCTACCAATGTGCGAATGTGCAAATAACTTTAACTGATGGAAACAATTTAGAGGAATGGTTAATTGGATTATTTTACGCATAATTACCATGGTACTGCTCTTCTCTGCTGATTTTTAGCTTATAATTAATATTGATACAAATCGTTGTCTAATGTCTAATGATCGCAAACCGAATAAACCAACCAAACCAGAATAAACGGATGACAAGTTGACGTGACGAGTGACGACAAATGACAACTCGACACTCGACAGGTGATTTATTAGCATATATCTACTACTCATACATGAAGCATAGCTATCCTCGAAGCGGGACCAACTTCTGTCTCTATAGGCAGAGATGTTCAGGTTAGGGATCCGAACAACCCGAGTAAGTTTCCGAAAACACCTAGTGTGACCATTTTCGTCTGTCAAATTCATGAAACCACAGAAAAATATAATATAGGTCGCGTGCACGATGACCGACCCTGGAGGCAAAATATTGAAACACAACCTCATTCTTCTGTGAATTATTGAAACACAACCTCACTTTTTTACTTGGTTACAGAGGAATCAAAGGATTGAACTAGGGTCCCTTGATGTAAATTGACGTTGAAGTCATCTCAACAGGGTACGGACAGATCATAGCTGCATTCTTTTTTAATGATCTAGAGACTTTGGATTCGTCTACTGGCATCCCTGACATTGATGGCACGTCACATCCATAGGCGCTACAGAAAATCATTCAAAATTTCAATAATAGGTATGTACAGGGTATTAACTTGTTGAGGAAGATCATATGGCGAACGAGTTTTGTAATTATGATCCGATTCTATTCAAAATTGGAAGGTATCTGGGGTTTTCTGGGGTTGGAGATAATGATTGTTTCGTCAAACTTGGAAAATTCTCTAGTGGATGCAATATATGGCTAATGAGTTTTGTAATGAAGATCCGATTCCATCAAAATTGGTATCTGGGGGTTCTCGGGGTAGGAGATGATGATTGATTCGTCAAAATTTGAAAATTCAAGATGACGGATCCAATATGGCATATACCATAAATATAAAATATGTAGGATGCAAGAGTGAAAATAAGTTATACTGCGTATAACCTACTTTTTTGTTACTTTCATCAATGAGTTATTCGAAAATAACTTCATTTAAGGGAGACGGAAAAATCATATGTATAACATGGGGGTAAAGTATATTCTATTCTTTATATTTTCCTGCACATTTTACGTAGTACTTTTTATCAGCCTACTTTTCGTCCCAGACGAAGTTTTATACATAGTGTGATATTAGTCACTCCATAAATTCTTCTCCAAATTGGATTTCCGAAAATATATTTAGCACACATGACATGAGTACCTACAGTAGTTTAGATACCCCCACATCGAGGTTTCCACCATTTCTCAATCAGAACGCTCAGTTCATTCAGCTCATAAATAAACTTCTGCTCAGTTTGAAATCAGAATGCATTTACTCAATTCAGTCAACCCTGGTATACAGTCTGAGAACAGTCTCCTTTGGTGAAATGTATTGAGCTTTCAGTACTATTTATATGTTCCCTACCTCGCAAAGATTATGCTGGAGTAGTAAACTCTAGAATTAGAGGATTGTTCATCTATATCTTGGTATAGTTGAATCAGGAATTCCATATGGAAATTAAAATTACGTATGATACACCAGTGACCTCAAGATAACCTAAAAAACAACGAATGTCAAAAATCTAGTGTTTATCCCCAGAATTGAATAAGGATGGAACTATATAACTGTTACACAAACACTTTAGAGAGAGAGTTCAATCTAGGGTCCCTTGATGGAAATTGACGTTAAAGTCATCTTAACAGGGTACGGACAGATCATAGCTGCATTCTTTTTTAATGATGTAGAGACTTTAGTTTTGTCTACTGGCATCCCTGACATTGCTGTCACGTCACATCCATGGGCGCTACAGTATCATTCAAAATTTCAATAATAGGTATGTACAGGGTGTTTACTTGTTGAAGATCATATGTCGAACGAGTTTTGTAATTATGATCCGATTCTATTCAAAATTGGAAGATATCTGGGGTTTTCCGGGGTTGGAGATAATGATTGTTTCGTCAAACTTGGAAAATTCAAGATGACCAATCCAATATACAGGATGATTCACGGTGGATGGCACATTAGACGTTTCTGGAAAACGCAACTCAGGACTATTCTGAAAAGTTGGTGCCTTGAATAATTAGTTGTGTTCTATATCGACCTGAAATATTCTCAGCGCTGCCACCGTGAATCAGCCCGTATAGCGAAAGAAATTTATTTAAGATTGGTATCTGGGGGTTTTCGGGGTCGCACTTTATGATTTTTTGTCAATGGGGTCGGAGATTATAATTAATTCGTCAAAATTGGGATTTTCATGATGGTGGATCCATTATGGTGGACGAGTTTTGTAATGGATATTCGATTCTATTCAAAATTGATATCAGGGGGTTTCCGGGGTAGGAGATAATGATCGTTTCGTCAAAATTGGAAAATTCAAGATGGCGGATTCGATATGGCGAAAGACATTAGTTTATATGATTATTACTCTACCACAAATAGAAAATATGTAGGATGCAAGAGTGAAAATAACGTGACTATAAGTTATACTGCGTATACCTACATCTTTGTTACTTTTATCAATCAATTGTTCGAAAATGACTTTTAATTTGAGGGGGACGGAAAAATCATACGTATAACATGTGGGTAAAGTATATTCTATTCTTTATTTTCCTGTATATTTTACGTATCACTTTTTATCAGCCTACTTGTCGTCCTAGACAAAGTTTTATACATGATATACGTGATATTAGTCACTCCATAAATTCCTCACCGAGCTGGATTTCCAAAAATATATTGAGCACACATGAATAAGTACAGTAGTTTCGGTTTCCATCATTTCTCAATCATAAGGCTCAGCTCATTTAGCTGATAGATAAACTTGTGCTCAGCTTGAAATCAGAATTCATTCAGTCAATTCAGTCAACCCTAGTATACAGTCTAAGAACAGTCTCTCAGTGAAATATATTAAGCTTTCAGTACAATTTATAAAGCTTCCAGTACAATTAATATGTTCCCTACCTCGCAAAGATTATGCTGGACTAGTAAACTGTAAATCTAGAGGACTGTTCATCTATATCTTGGTATAGTTGAATCGGGAATTCTATATGGAAATTACGTATGATACGCCAGTGACCTCAATATAACCTAAAAAACAACGAATGTCAAAAATCTAGTGTTTTTCCCTAGAATTGAATAAGGATGGAACTATATAACTGTTTCACAAACACTTTATAGTGAGAGGAGACGAGGATCTGTCCGTACCCTGTTAGGATGACTTTAACGTCAATTTCCATCAAGGGACCCTAGATTGAACTAGTTTTTCACAATATTTTGGCATACGAATCGTGTGTTTTGCGCTATTCATTAATTCGAGCATGCCTTCGCAGTGTGCTGTTGTACAATGCACAAAAAATGCAGCAAGAGACTAAAGAATATGATTTTTCAGGTAAATAGTAATCTCACATAGTTATCATTATGAAATGTTGTCATTCCTTATTAAAATTCCTTCTGCCTTCTGTCACTTCTGCAATACAAGCTAATACTGGCTAATACTGCTGATAGATTGAAAATGTCTACAACACACACGATCGTCAGCATGTCAGACCAGTCCTCCCGATTGATTGCATGAATCCAATTTTCTGGCATTATTTTAGAAATTTCAGATGTATTTCTATTAGCTTCTATCGCAGAAAGAATTCCGATGAGAAATCAGAGAAATTACCAAATTTCAAAAATGAAAACTATATTATGTGAGTGACTATAGTAGGTACTTACTTTTAAATCATATTGTACCAACCGGATTACTTCGTCTTCCGCTGCAGTTTTTGTGCAATTCACAACAGCATAATGTGATGGCATGAGCGAATTGATGAATAGCGGAAAAATACGATTCGTATGCCAAAATAATTGTGAGAAACTATTCCAATCACTTGTAAACAAATAAGTAAAGTGACGTTTGTGTTTCAATATTTTGCCTCCAGTGTCGGTCATCTCACAGTTCTTGCACGCAACCCATTCAGTGTTCCTAACCTGACACGTTCGTAAAAGTTGAGCACGAGCAAGAACACGAGTAGATGATCCGAGTTTTTTGTCACGTGACCTATCTGGATCGAGTAATCAACCCAGAGTAAGTTTCCGAAAACGCCTATAGTCTGACTATGGCCTGAAGTTCAGGCCCTGAACGAATTGAGACAAATTGACCATGGTCCGACCTGCCGCGTAGCCCGGGACGATCGCGAGTCAGCCGTTTGCAGCGATAGTGGACAGTGACTAATGTTTACGTTGAGTTTCTTTATTATAATATTCTACAAATAATGGTTATTAGGATTCGAATAAAGGTTTATGGTGTTTATTAGTAAACAGTGTGTTTGATTACAGTGAAGTACCACAAGCTGAGTCCAGAGCTGAGTGAAGTGTAAACATGCACCAGTATACAGATTAATACAGCGCTTTTGGTAAGTTTTTGTGCTGAGATTGTCCATTGCCATTGCAAATATATCAGTCATTGTGATAATGTGATATGCTACAGAATGTCACAGGTTTGATGAAAGGCTTCTTTGTAGCTGTAATTCTATTCGTGAGACAGTATTATGTCAACCACACACACGATTTAATGATGATTCAACAACGATTTCTGATATTTTCTGTGATAACTTCGAGAATTAGCACAATTAAGACGATTGAATAGCAGGAATAAAATGTCTGACCAATGACGGCTAAATATCTAGACTGTCTGACGGGTTATACATAACAGTCATTGGTGTGTTGTAGAAGTAGTGTACGATATTTGTACGATATAAACTTCATGCTGGAGCTGGAACAGCGAACATACCCAAAGGCGAAGGGGAAAGGAAACTGGAAAGTGGAAAGGGCTGTAACTTTTTGATACTTATTGATAGTCTTGATAGCGAGAAGCGACCTAATAAATATTAAAAAAAGCAAAACGTTAATTAATGTAGTGGGTGTATAGATAGGTACTCCTGTTTTTATCAATTAAAGCATCACTTATTTCATTAGAAATTTAATTGTGCTACAAGCAGCTAATCGCCAAAGACGTACCACAACGACCACTTCCTGTTCTGGAAAACCATTGTTTGTAGTGTCTGTTTATAAACTGTTTTATAATTTATGTGAGTAATAAATTCTTTTGAAAAAGTCACAATGGCGTGGAGATTCAAAGCCAGCAAATATAAGAATGCAGCACCCATCATTCCAAAGCCTGAAAACTATGTCCGGGACATTTGTGTGGGGTCCTACCAGACTTATGGAAACAATATTACTGCTTCTGCGAAGTTTATGGCATTCAATTGGGATCACACTGGCTCTAGTCTTGCTGTTTTACCTCTGGATGATTCTGGAAGAAAAAGCAAACTCATGCCTCTGCTCCATGGACATTCAGATACAGTCACTGATATGGACTTTTCCCCATTTCATGATGGACTTCTGGCTACAGGTTCTCAAGACTGCTTAGTCAAAATCTGGAATATACCTAAAGAAGGATTACAGGTAAAAAATCAATATATTCATTACCATACTTATACAATGAGGACCAAAAGTCTGTGGCCCTCCACATAACATTCATATTACATATTACCAAATTGCTGAATGCTGAGGTTGTAGAGTTTTATTCAATCCCATTAATGGTTTGAGTTTCATTTATACAGTGTCACAAAAAGTACAAAAGTTCATTTTTGCAAATAGGACACCCTGTATATCAATACATTATTAGATTCAATGTTGAAGATTGCACAAGTTTGATGGGTGGTTTATTTCAGAAAATGTTATAGTCTTTTAATTATGAACACTTGTGAGATATTATTTCTACTATTTTAGTGCCAGTTCAGTGAGAAAATGGTAAAGAATGTTTCACAATGTATTTTACTTTCCTATCCTAATGTTTTGACAGCTTTTTATATTTTTTGTGATAATGTTAAACAAATCAATTACTGGGGGAGGGGGTGACAGACTTAAGGTCCTCACTGTATGTATCTTGAAAAGAAGTTAAACTAACATAAAATCAACATGGAACTTCTAATCTGTCCTAATCTAATACTAATTCTTCAGGAATTTTGAATAATTTGAAAATAGATGTACACTTGAGTGTACATTTCATTTCTTCTCTGGAATCTGGAATAAATGTTATTAGTACCTACTTAGAAAATACAATATATATTTGGAATGGATTATATTTATGAATAAAATACAAAAAATCAGGTTTGCATGTGATTCAAGTATCACTAAAGTCTTTCAGTGACTTTGATTATAAACCTTCAAAAATACTTTTTGAACTGCAAAATGTTGAGAATATTCTAGCTTTAGGGTATTTCACCTCATAGACTGTATTTAGCAGCTCTAGAATAATTCATTTCCATCAAAAAACTTTGAGCAACTGGAATTTCAACTGATTTATGATTTTTCTATTTAGGTGGTTTGTTGAGGGGTAGTTCTTGGTTCACAAATCATTCAACTTCATATAGCATATAACAGGTATTTCAACTGAATTTAGATCTTTCTACTCTGTAGGGCTGTTAAGGGGTAGTTTCTGGTTCACAAATCATTTAATTGTATGGAGGGTGTTTAATTCTCCATTCACATAATAAAATTGTAATCAAGAGTTTTTCCAACTTTTCTCATGATATTTCTGTTTTGTAGGGTAGTTGTAGGGTGGTTTAGGAATCACAAATTATTTTATTGTTAGGAGCCTACTTCAATTCCTTCAGATTAGTGGACTTGCATGAAAAATCTCTAGCAATAGAACATTTTCTTCCTTCGAATTCCATAATGGAGATTGGTGGTATTTAATTTGTATATTTTTTATGGAATCATGAATTGTGGAGACCAAAATCATTTTTTAACAACATTTTGATATTTAATCAAAAGACATTTCACATCCAATTCTTAATTATTATCAGATATGTATAAACACCCTCATGATTATTAATTGTTGAATTTTTAGTTTAATTGAATCTATAAACCCAACATGAGTGATGTTGAACAACCATTCCCAGAAAAGCCATTGCTTGACACCATAAAAGAGATTAAATAAATTCAGTAGTTTTTTTTATTGAAAACATTTTTTGCAGGAGTCCCTTAGCAATGCAGAATGTACTTTTTCTCATAAACAACGCAGAGTAGAAACTGTTGGTTTTCATCCAACTGCAGATTTTCTCTTACATTCCACTTCTTTCACCACTTTAACATTGTGGGACTTGATCTCAGAACAGGAATTTTTTTCAAACACAGACCATAGTGAAGTTATACAGTCTGTCAGTTGGAAACTAGATGGAACTTTGCTGGCTACTTCTGCAAAAGATAAACAGGTAAACATAATTTACAAAATCATTTTTGTACCTAGCATTCAGTTGTGACAATTTAGATTCTTATCAAATCAATGTAAATTCTAAAAATTTAGGTACGCATTCTGGATCCAAGAATAGAACAATCCTGTACAAAAACCACAAATTCTCATCCAGGAATCAAAGATTCTCGAGTAGTTTGGCTTGGAGAACAGAACAGAATCCTCACAACAGGATTTGATGCTCAAAGACTCAGACAGATCATCATAAGAGATCTGAGAAACTTTGGAGAACCTGAAAAAACACTGGAACTTGACTGTTCTACTGGTATTCTGATCCCCTTATATGATGCTGACACAGGCATGTTATTCTTAGCAGGAAAGGGAGATACAACAATTGGTTACATGGAAGTAACTGACAAAGAACCATACCTTATAGAAGGTATTAGACATTCAGGAGAGCAAACCAAAGGGGCCTGTTTGGTACCAAAAAGAGCCCTACATGTGATGCAGGGAGAAGTGAATCGAGTTTTACAATTAACTAGTTCTTCTGTAATTCCTATTATGTACCAAGTGCCAAGAAAAACTTATAGGTATTTAATTTTACACATTTCAATGAATATCTCATTCAACACAGAAGTAGAAAAACTCTTGAATCATCTCCACAAATTCATATTATATACAGAAAATTAAGTAGTTTTGTTTTTGAGAATTTCTCATTTAGTATATGTCTAAACTTCAATTTCAATTTGAACCACATTGTATTTTTTGTCTCCCTGATGCACTTCAATGATCTATAGGTATATCATCAAAAAATCCTTATTGAGGCTAAAGATTTCACTTTATTTTATTTGGTCAAGAAGACTACACTATATGTAGATTTTGCAACTGCAAATAAACTAAATAAGTCAGTACACATTTTCTTTCCTTGAAAAATATGGTTTCAAGGAGTTTAACCACGATAATTTTTTAGGGACTTCCATGCAGATCTTTATCCAGATAGTCCTGGATGTAAAACAGAACTGACAGCTTTTATGTGGTCTAATGGGAAAAATATGACCTTGCCAAAAATCAGTCTGGACCCCTCAAAGCGTGAAGATGGAGAAGAACCTATTGTGGTGAGTCTTTCATTGAAGACTCAAAGAAATATTTATTGTGTATTTTTTTTTTAAAGATACATCATGGATCTTTGAAAGAGTTTCAAGAAGAATTCCAGAATGAAAAGAAGGATGAGCCCAAATCGGATTTTGTGCCAAAGGTTACAGAAACCTTAGCTAAAAATACATATCATCCTGTTAGAGATATTGTCAAGGATATAGAAAAGGAAAAGTCTGAGGATGAAAAACATAATCCTGGTTTTAGAACTGTTGAAATTGAGGTTGAAAAGGTGAGAATGTGTGGATTTTGATTTAACAAATGTCAAAAGATATCAATCAAATATCGAGTGTTTGCTGATGATGAAAATTTCAATTCATAGGTATTTATAATGTGTAAAAACTATCAAGTAACAAAAATGAGATAAACTCAAAGTCTCAACCACAACAGTTCATAAAATGAACTAAAATGGTAGATAACCAGAGAAAAACAACTACTCTCCTGGCAATATGCCATGCAGAACATTGAATTACATCCTTCTGAAATCTATGCATTGATTTGTATAGACAAATATAGTCTTTATTTTTTGTTACCATTTCATTCCCCTTTGAGTATTTTGGCTATTTCCTAGTTGGAAATATCAAGTGTTTGCTGATGATGAAAATTGTCAATTCATTGGTATTTGTTTTCTGGAAGGTATCTCTATATTATGATGCAATATTGCCAAAAAGTTTTCAAGCCATTCAATGCATTATAATGATAATTATTATGCATGCATATTTCCATATTCCCTAATCTAAGATAAGATGTAGAAGATTTCTTTTATGACCCTTGCTATAGAGAAGCAGAATGTCTTCATGTGAATTAAGTTTGACTGCTTGATTGACAGTTCAACAATCCGTCGTGGATTTTTTTATTGAGAAGCATTTCATCATTAAGCACTTCACACTTATCATTGTTATGTAATATTTGCACAATTCAAGCTGCTGTCATTTGTGATATATAAATGGTAAACAAAAACACTTTATTTAACTGCCCCTTATCAATAAGCAGTAGATTATTTGCAATGTGTGTACATTGTAAAATAAAAGTAACTACATTTTTATTCCTATATTTTGAACTGGAATCATTCATAAAATAAAAATAATAATAAAAGATGTTTGAAAATACAAGAGACATCTGCTGTATATTGTGATAATGATAAAATAAAAGTGACTCCTGCTGTATATTGCTTGGATAATCATCTGTGCTACTGTTATTATATTATTTTAACAATAAAATTCATTTAGTGATGCTAGCCAACTGAGTGATTTTGTATCTGGAAAGTCTTCTCTTTGGTGAAAAAAACCTGCTAGAAAAATATGAATTTTCAGCTGCTGGATCAACCTAAATATGTTTCTTTGGTTGACATTTTTCCTATCTGTTGAAGGATATCTTTTTTCAAGAAAGAGTGAAGAACTCAAAAGTCAGTTCCATGAAACAGCAGAAAAATAACTATTCTTCTAGGCTATGCAATGGCAAGCAGAATATTGAATTCATATAAACAAACACTGATTGCAACTGTTGATTCACATCAGAATTTCTTCCAAACAAACATATTTCAGGCTGTGGAATGAAAGTCCAACACTCAATAGAACAAAAGAGGCAGGATTTATTAAGCGGGCGAGAGAGAGAGAGAAAGAGAGAAATATATTTTATTGTCAAAGAAAAATACTTTCTTATGACAAAGCTTGTACAAAATTTATATGTATAAAATGAAATCCAAAACACAAATACTCAAAAACACAAATTTGAAACAAGTTCACATGTCATGTATAAAAATATAGAGAAAATCAATCTAAAACAGGATTTAACATGTGAATTTGCAAAGTTTATTGAAAAAAAAATTTCATTATCATTTGAAAATGTAAAAACAAATACACAGAATCACACCATTTGAACATAAGTTCACAAGTCATTGAATTAAAATATATTCTACAAAAATGAGACAGCACATATAGGTGTAAATGAAAACAATAGTAAAACCATGTGAAACTCTTAATCACAACAAAGCTTCATTGTAATACTCCTCAATGTTGTAGTACACTTTTGTTGTAAGGGCTATGTTGGTATGTATACTAAACTCTTGATGCAAATTTTCAAACGTGTTGTAGATTATAGTTTATTTAATAGATTTTAGAAATACAAATCAAATTTATCAAATGAACAGTTGAAGTTTGAAAAAAATGGGGTTTTCAAATCTCAAAACACCAAGACGTCAAACGCTATGTTATCTTGACCATTTCCCAAAAGGAGAAAAAAATAACTCTAAGTCGGTCGACCACAAAATTTTATAAAAACCTTCAATGTGTAACTAGTTTCGGCCACACGGCCATCTTCAGACACAAAAATTATAATGAAGTACCTGAAAATCCGAACAGTTCTTAATCTAAATAATATGGCAGCTGGGAAAGAACATACCTCTATGGAGAAAACATCACAGAGGTAATTATGTTCTTTCCCAGCTGCCATATTATTTAGATTAAGAACTGTTCGAATTTTCAGGTACTTCATTATAATTTTTGTGTCTGAAGATGGCCGTGTGGCCGAAACTAGTTACACATTGAAGGTTTTTATTAAATTTTGTGGTCGACCGACTTAGAGTTATTGTTTTTCTCCTTTTGAAAAATACTGGACCACTTTGAGAATGGATTTTTTCCATGTCTTGACCATTTCATTCATTATCGCGAAAACACTACATGTCTTTAAATTTAAAAGCAAAGTCATAAAACATTGTGAACATGATATAGTCTAGCAAAATATCACTATGTTCTGAATATCTTCTCATAATTCGGTCTTGCATTGTTAACTCAATTGTGTTGCCGGAAAGCAAATCCGTTCCTCCTGAAGGACTCATGGTATTGCTTGACCACACATTCTCGTGAAAAATGAAGCGACAGATATTAGAAATTCCACACCAGTAATGTTTACCTAACCAAATTTGGTTTCTTTGACAAATCACCATAGCAACTCATGTATTTTAGTGGATTTTTTTTTCTCCTGGAACTCATCAGCGAAATAAATCGTTGTGACGTTTTAATGACAGAATAATATTTTGACGTCCTAAACTAGTGATTTTGTGCTACTACAATGAGTAGAAAACTTCAATTAATAGGCTAAGAATCGATTGGTTATCTATTCTATTATATATTGAATGTCATACCACTACCTGGGCCAGTGTAAGCCGTATGATGGAATGCTCAGATTAAAATTTTTTGCTGCTGATAGGCTTCAACAGGAAGATCTAATTAACCTAAGGTGGGCTTACGGACATACGGACCTTTATCAGAAGGTCATGGAGGTTCAAAAAGGAGAATTAGGAGAAGGAAGAGTACATATGTGTGCAGCAGGGGTCAGCAAAATAGGCCCACGGGGGCCTACTTGCTATGAGACCGCCTCCCCTTTTACTACTACTAGTAATTTTCTAACACTTCTAGTAACCAGAAGTTGATGTAAAATGCAAGAATATAGTATGTTACATTCTGAAATGGTATTTTCATGCAACTACAGTAGGTAGAAATTAGCAATTTGTGTGCTAGGAAGCTATTATTGGTGCCGAAACTGCGACCCAAACTGAATTTATTCATGAACCTTATATGAAAATCAAATAAGTTCAAAAATTCTAAAATTATTTAATTCCCAAACACAATCTGGTGTGAATTTTCTTATCGAATACCACACGAGTGAATATTCAGAACATTGTGATATTACTTATGATAACATGTTGGGTCTAACCATAGCAACAGCGGCAAGTATGCGGATAAGTGCACAAGTTGCATCTTATCGGGCGGCAGAAGTGTTAAAGTTATTAATTCTCACGATCAGAATCACGTTCGTTTCGAAACAATTTGACGTTGCGAAATGTTGCAAATTTAAAATAGGGTAGAGAAATATTATACGACGGCATTGTACATTTCGAAAGGTTCTGGTACCTCCCAAACCTTTACCGCGGACATCCAGGACTTCTTCCATTTGTGAAACGACATTGGAAGACCCGAGTGCTCCCAAGCCTGTAGCCAGGCCACGCACCAACAGTGTGGCCCCCATTGTGACGTCTGTTAACCCCAACTCCCCAGTCGTAGGGGGATACAAGGTTATTAGATTTCTGTGTGTTTTTTTTGTTGAAGCATGCTCTTCTTGCTTTTTGTTGTTTCAGTTGAATATACTCTGGTTGTCACTGAATAGATTGTCAGGGTTTCACTCATAAAAATCATGATATTGTGTCGGTAAGTACAGGGTGGCCGAGAAAGTGAGGTTAGTTCGTATATAATAGGTCGCGTGCACAATAAGCGTCCCTGGAGGTGAAACATTGAAACACAACCTCACTTTTCTGTGAAGCATTGAAACACGACCTCACTTTTCTTATTTATTTACAAAGGAAACAAAGTATTGAAATAGTTTTTCACAATATTTTGGCAAATGAATCGTGTTTGTTTGGGCTTATCTGTCCTTGTCTACAGTGTTCCAACTTAACATAATGAAAATTTTATGTTGGCAACACTGGAAATGAGATTTTTTTATACGATGATTTGATGGAAAAATATCTTGAAAAATTATTATAAGGTATTCCAGAGCCATAATATTTCAAGATATATTTTTTCTACAAATGACTGGAAAGGCCCAATTACTCAACTTGAGAAATCATTTCTTATAATGGGTTGAGGCCGAAATCATTTGAGGATATGTTTTTAAACCGGTGGAAAATCGGTACATTCACACCCAGCCCAGGTGAGGTCTGATGTACCCGATAATTAGAAAGCCGAGGAAAAAACAACAATAGGAATATTTTCAGATTTGTATGTGAAATGAGTTTTAAGATGTTTAAACAGAAACTTTTTATAAAGTTTAATTCATGAGATATCATCAAATACATATAAATGGCGAAATTCGCACGGGAAAAACACATGATAACTTTGAAAAGCTATTTACTGCACTGTCACTATATCCACCTTGGTCACTATCTTGGTAGATAGCTGAAGATTGAATTCGCACCCGAATATCACAGAATGAATTGTTTTATGAAGCTCTAGGCATAAAATATATGAGATTTAAAATTTTTCTGACCATCTGAGACCCCACCTGGGCGACGACGGTTTAATTGAGTTTGTGCAGTATAGCTCTCATTTTTTTTACATTCTGAAAAGTACATACAATAAATAAAATTGTTAGGTGGATTATTAGGAAAACAAATTTTGCAACTTTTTTTTGAATATCAATATTGGGCTTTCAATGAAGAATCGTGTTTTTTGTAGACAGAAAACTCGACAGAAAATCATATTAATGTTCAATTTTTAGGTATAGAACGTTAATGCTGGACTATTTTGAATTCAGGATCAACATTTTGAATTCTTGTGATGTGGTTTGTAGGTTACTAGGATATTTTCTTTCTGCATCTGTAAGGATTATTTTTTATGATGAATGTGCTTTGATGCAACTTTTTGTGTGATTTTTTTTGTTCCACGTGTAGACATTATTTTCACTATTTTTTCTACATTTTCATCGATATTCTGAATAATCCTCGATTCGTTCTGACTATTTGTTTCTAATTCATATCTGCATAATCGAAATGATATTCTATTTACATTCATATTTATTGTGAAAAATATAATGGGGAAATCTTCAAAACATGGTGCGATCTGGCGAGATACATAGTCGGTCAAATCATAAAAGAATTTCTGTAAAAAAGGGAAGAAAATCCATTTCATGATAATGATCATTCCATGGGCGTAAAACTCCTACGCCAAGGAAGGAAAGGGTTTTGAATATGAAATTTGGATTGCATTAACTCGTTTACTACAAAAAAATTTGATTTTAGTAATTCAAAACATCAGTAAACATGAAACGATATATGATATACATCCTTAACTTGGATACAGTGTATAGGGTGTTCTATTTAAAATTCAATCACTTTCTGCTGTATATTTTCCCAGATAGTGAAAACATATCTTGTATCCCGAGACAGATAAAAAATCCTCTGTGAGTCTGTTTTTTTTTATTTCTCTTCTACTGTCTAAAATAACAGTTACAGTTGGTGGTTCTTCATAACGTGTGACCTGGTATATCATTAAGAAAATTTCCATATTCTCAAATAATCAGAACGACTTGATGTTTGGAACAATACGAATCTTCAAGGTAGTTTGTCTTGAAATCATCAATATTTTCTAGCCGAGATTGGGCCCCAAGCCGTTCACAGCCCCCAACTTGACCGACACCGACAACGCGTTCCACAGGGTGTTCTCGGTGCCTGCGGTGCCAGGCCAAAACGGCTTTTCCGCGGACAAGCCGTCGACCCCCTCGGAAGAAGCCCCGACGGAAAACAAGGATAAGTCTCCCCTGATCGAAGCGGCAAGTAGCATCAAATATCTCGGCATTTATTTCAAAAAAACAAGTTACAAGAACTTGATAACATGAGATAAATATGCTTTTTCTGCAGTCGACTCAAAAGTCGTCGCATTTTTGTTCCAAAATTAGCTCTTGAAGTTGACGTTTCTCTTACTGACGGAATAAAATGCTCAGTACGTATGTTGCTAGGCAACACTTTGAGTTTCTAGGAGCTAAAGTTGAAGTTCATCTCATAGGAACTGAAAGTGTGTCGGATGACAGCTGATATGATAACTGCTTTGACACTGACATGCTCAACTGAGTCAAAATAGTGGTAACTTCGCTTATATTTTATATGTTATACCAAAATATGATTGTGGCAGAGATCATAAAAAAAGGAAAAAGGAACAAAACTTCGAAATCGAAATAATTTTTCCGGGCGTCCAGGGCCGGTCTAAAAAAATATATATAGCTGAACCTAATAGGTCGCGTGCACAATGACCGACCCTAGAGTGAAACAGTGAAACACAACCTCACTTTTCTGTAAAAAATTGAAACATAACCTTACTTTCTTTATTTGTTTACAGAGGAATTATCAAAGGATTGAAATAGTTTTTCACAATATGTTGGCATACGAATCGTGTTTTTTGCGCTATTCAATAATTCAAGCATGCCTTCTTATTGTGCTGTTGTACAAAGCACAAGAAATGCAGCGAGAGGCGAAGAAATATCATTTTTCAGGTAAATAGTATTCTCACATAGTTTTCATGCTAATAGATTGAACATGTCTACAACACATACGATCATATTTCGCCAGCATGTCAGACCAGTCCTCCCGTTTGATTGGATGAATCTAATCTTCTTGCATTCTTTTAGAAATTTCACGAGTATTTTTATTAGCTTCTATCGCAGAAGGAATTCCGATGAGAAATCAGAGAGAAATTACCAAATTTCAAAATGAAAAATATATGTGAGTGACTATAGTAGGTACTTACTTTTAAATCATAATGTACCAACCGAACTCCTTCGTCTCTCGCTGCATTTTTTGTGCATTATACAACATATGGCATGCGCGAATTAATGAATAGCCAAAAAACACTAATCGTATGCCAAAATGATTGTGAAAATCGATTTCAATCATTCGTAAACAAATAATAAAAGTGAGGATTTGTTTCAATGTTTGACCTCCAGAGTTGGTTATCTCGCAGCTCTTGCACGCAACCCATTGCCAACCCAACACGAACTCTATTACGAATCTTGTAAAGAGAAGTGACCAATTTGAACAACTACATAAGAAGAACTCGCTGAGAATTTATGGAATAGTGGAACGTGATAATGAGAATACCCCCGAAACCATTGTGGAATTTATCAATAAAGAACTAGGCGTTGAATGCTCGAGACGTGATTTGGATATGGCATTTCGCCTCGACCAGATGAGTTCTGAAAAACCAAGGGCTATATTGGTGAACTTCACCTCAAATATCTTGAAAAACGATATTATGAGTGCGAAGCGTAAGCTGAAAAATTCCCCGATATCAATTTACGAAGACCTGAGCAAATCACTGTATGAACTTCTTCGTAAAGCAAAACATAAATATGGTTCCAGAAACGCGTGGGCATCTGCCGGAAAAATTTTCGTTAAGCAAGGCGAATCCAAAAAGCAAATTTCAAGTAACGCTGACCTGTAAACGCTGCCAGTGTGGATTCATCGGTGGCCGTAGATTTCAGTTACTTACTGGTTTTTGTGCTCCTGTGATTTATCTATTTTGGAATGATTATTCTTTTATTTAGCGATAAAAACACATGTAATATATTTTTGCGTTATTTTTGTTATCATCAAGTTTTTCATGGGTTCTATGTGGTGAAACTATATTTATACTGGGTGGCCCCACTTAATAACAGAAGAATCTCATCATCATATATAGGTTTTTTTCTTTTTTCATTTTTCTTTTAATAATCTCTACTGGAGTTACTTAGAAATCATTTGAAGTATATTGCGAATGACTCGCGGTGATTATTCATTGAGCTTTGCGCATTTCAATATACGATCAATGTTTACGGGTTTTGACATGTTTAAGGATCTTGTTATTAGTCAGTCATACTCAATAATTGCTTTGTCCGAAACATGGCTGGATGCAGGCGTATCAACAAGTACTTTTCATATACCAAATTATAAATTAGTCAGAGTTGATCGGTCGTCCAGAGGTGGAGGCGTTGCCTTCTACGTGCATAACTCAATAAAATTCAAAGTTATAGAATGCTCATCAGCTGACAATACTTTATTAGAATACATCTGGATAAGTGCAGTGATATCGGCAAAAGAATGTGTTTGGGATGCATTTATAGGCCGCCAAACCTGAATTTTAATCAAACAATGGACACATTGGAAAATACAATTGCTGGTTTTATGGCTGAATATGATATAATACTGTTTGGTGGGGATCTGAATATCGACATGCTGAATAAGGACAATAATAATTGTCTTCAGTTCAACAGTTTACTTCATAAGTATGATTTGCATCAAGTTATAACTGAACCCACTCGCGTTACGCCCAATACTAAAACATTGTTAGATGTGATTATTTGCTCGGTGAAAAATTTAGTTACTAAGGCTGATACGATAAATATGGAGGGTATTTCTGACCATCGCTTAGTTGATTGTACGCTGAAAATAAAAATTAACAAAATACCACACACCTTCTGTCAACTGCGAGATTTTGATAATTTTGACTACGAGTTATTTGTGAATGATTTGATGTCCATCAATTGGTCAGGTATCTACGATTTTCAGGATATAAATGATAAGATAGAATTTTGGAATACGAACATTATTCGCCTATTCGATAATCATGCACCATATAGATCTATAAGAATATCTAAAACCCCTGCTCCTTGGCTAACACAAAATTTGAAGTTGATGATGAAATTGAGAGATCAATCATTTAGAAAATATAGAAAAAATAAATCTGACGCAAACTGGAACAACTACAAGGAAATGCGCAACTTCGTTAATATGTGTCTTAAATCAGAAAAAAGGGCTTATTTACTATTCAAGTCAAAGTCAAATCCAAAACAATTTTGGAAAAGTGTAGATTACCTGAATTTAAAAAATAAAGAAAATAATGTATGTCACTCATTCGAGGACGCTGACACTTTGAACAATTATTTCGTCAATACCACCACAGAAGATCAAGGAATAACTGATAACAATATCATCTCGAAATACTCGGTTGTAAATGAACCCAGCTTCAACTTTATTCCTGTGATATCTGATGATATTCTAAATATAGTTTCATCTATTAAAACAAATGCCAAAGGCGTGGACGATATAGATATCAAAATGTTAACATTGATCCTTCCTTATCTGTCAGATATTATCACTCATATCATAAACGTCTGTTTAGCCCAGGGTGTAGTTCCAGATGTATGGAAAATATCTCATGTTACACCGATACCAAAAATCAACAATCCCACTGATATCTCCCATTTTAGACCTATAAGCCTCTTACCTACAATCTCTAAAATACTCGAGAAAGTTGTTGCAAAACAGCTAAAAGTTTACCTAGAAAATGAACGTATATTACCGCCGATACAATCGGGCTTCCGGGCTGGCTATAGTACAACCACTGCTCTAGCTCAAGTCACTGATGATATTTTCAGAGCGAATGACTCGAAACTCAACACATGTCTCGTGCTTTTAGACTTTAGCAAAGCGTTCGACACGCTCAATCATTCATTGCTTTGTAGGAAATTGAGATATTTTGGATTAAGTGATTCTGCAACTTCATTTTTTGCAAACTATCTGAATGGAAGAAAACAAAGAACTATTATTAAAAACAATTGTTCACAATTTAAAAAAATAACCAGTGGTGTCCCACAAGGAAGTATATTAGGTCCTCTGCTATTCTCCTTGTACACTGCTGACTTTCACAGAGAAATGGAATTTTGTAAAATGCACCAGTATGCAGATGATACACAGATATATCTATCCTTCAACTCAGATGACTTGGCTATTGCTTGCGAAAGAATGAATTCAGATCTGCACTATATCGCAAATATATCGAAAGCTCATTCTTTGAAACTAAATGGAACGAAAACCGAAATCGTTGTTTTCGGCAAAGACAGAAACGAAATTGCCGAAAGCCCCGACTTCAAAATCAAAATCAACGACGTTACATTAAATCCTACTAAAGTCTGCAAGAATCTTGGTGTTTTCATAGACTCTGACCTCAAGTTTGATAAACATGTCAGTCATTTAATCAAGAAGTCATACTCCAAACTAAAATTGTTATACCTCCACAAGGACATCCTGAGCACCGACGTTAAACTCAAACTTTGTGATTCCTTAGTTTTATCAGGGTTGGCATATTGTGACATTGTTTATTGGCCAGCATTGTTACATAGAGATAAAGCTAGCCTTCAAAGAATACAGAATGCATGCATTAAACTCTCATATAATCTACGCAAGTATGATCATTTCAGCAAAGAATTCAAGCAATCTGGCTGGTTGAATTTAGATGAGCGATTCAAGATCCATATTTCATGCCTGGTCTATAAAATAAATAAACAAAGTACTCCTCCATATTTGTTTAATAAACTCTTGAAGGGATCAGATATACATGACAAACCGACTCGTTCACGTGACTGCTACACAGTCCCCAAGCACAATACTGCCCAATTCCAGAAATGTTTTTCCTATGTGTCCACACACGTTTTCAATACCTTACCTGCCCACGTCAGATCTGCCCAGACTATCAACATGTTCAAATCACATGCCAAAGCCTGTATACACAATATGAGAAACACCAACTCTTGATGAGTAGATCAAACTATCAATTCGATATTTCAATTTGTTGTTCTATTATATCAATTATTCATATAATTTATATCATTATTATCATTATAATTATTATATGCTTTTTATAATTTATATAGTATATTATATAGTTTGTTTCATGCCATTTTCAACAGATTACAGGTAATTAGTTATTATTTCGATCATTATGATCACTGTTAAATGTGCCTTTCAACTTGTTGGATATTCAGGGGGTTGTATGGAAGAGCAACTCTGTTGAATACCGCCTCCTTTATGTATCGTTTGTTTATGAATGTTATTAATGAAGAATAAAGACACATTATTATTATTATTATTATTGCCAAAGTAACTAGGCTAAGGAATTTGAGTGATGATTCTATTTAAGGAACAAAATAAAATGGTCTACTCACCTATTGTGGTATTACATATGACAACGAATTATCATTATTATCATTATTATTATTATCGAATAGCCGCCCAAGACCGATCCGGAAAACGGGAAATCGGGCTCTAGCGGCGAAGACGAGAACAGTGGCGATTCGGGCTATATTCCCAGAACGCCCAGTACGGCGGAGCGCAGGAAGTTGTTCGAGACGCGGTCGAATTCCAAAGAGAACGAGTCCGAGGAGAATTTGGATTCGGTCGATTTCGAAAGGGGATCCTTGCAGAGGGCCAGTATAGCGGAAAGAAGGAAAATGTACGAGAGCAGGTATGAATAATTGAAATTTAATCATCTTTAATAACTTGAGTATATAAATTGAACATTGAATTACATCCTCCCGAAATCTATGCATCGACTCCTATAAACGAATACTGATATAGTGATGAAGTGATTCTTTTCTGAATGCCTATTGATTTCGATGTAGCCAGGTCAAAAATGAAAATTCAAATTATTATCGACAATTGACAATGCCATGTCAAGGTTAGACAGAGTTAATCAAGTCAAGTCAGTTATGTTGATCATGATATTCAGTGAGGTACTACTGATGGAACTTTGTTCATATACCAAGTTGAAATTGACAATATAACTTATTTCTTAAATTATGGAAACTTATTTGTCTGGCCTATGAAAATGATTGCTTCCAGATCTGTTTCTGTGCAAGAACAAGGTGCAGAGAAAAAAGAAGGTTCTCCAGTCATGTTACGGCGAAAAGACTCGCTCAAGAATAGGAAGAACGCCGAGGACGTCCTCAGGGAAGACAATTACAGAAAGAGCGTGCCGATTTCCAAGCAACAATCCATGGAACCGATCGGAATGAGAAAAAGCGAAGTTTCCATGCCTACGCCGAAAAGGACTTCTACAGTTTTTGGCAAGTCTGTCAGTAGCTATCCAATAAGTGATAGTTGAACTTTATTTCCTTTCACAGGTCGAGTATCAAAGTTCCGACATTTGAAAGGGACTCCTCTGCACAAGTCCTTCCACATTGAAAATGTTCGGAATTTGAGCAGACAAATCTCTGGAGAGTGTGACGGCTTCCATGGTAAGACTCGAATAATTAAACTGACGGCACAGTTTTTTACAGACATCAATTTATTCATGTTCAAACAAAGATGGCATTAATGAGTTGCAGTGGATATAACTGGCCATAACTTCATGTGCTAACAATCGGGCGATTCTGTTCGGATCTTGTTATAATATTGCTGAGATATTGTTTTGACCATAACATATAACATTATTGCTATGCAATTCTGTATTCTATTTAGACAGTATCTGCAGGATTGGTTATAAGTTGAAGTGATGGCAATATTGTTGAAAAATTGAGAATTTTTGATCTGACATTCTTTTATGGAGAAGAAGAGTTTATGATTATCTATCTTCCCAAATTAGTTTATCCTGTCACTGAAATTTTGAAAATTCCAATGTTCAAATTGACAGATTCAGATTGTTTGTATTTGGTGAATTTGATCGTCGCTGTGCAAGTAGTGCGAGTAAACAATCATGCCTCGGGCATAAGAAAACAACCAAAAGCTGGATGACAATTATGATTTCTTGAGTTTGTCTTCTTCTATTTTTTTTTCAAACAGTAATCTACCAGTCAAACACAAATATTGATAGAAGAGAGTTATATATCTAACAATTGGTACCTGATAGTCCAGTTTTGACGAGTGGTGGTTCACTGTTGATCACCTTTTTTGTATGGGGAAGTTTCCTATTTGAGGTTTTCATCTCACTGTGAAGTTTGTGAAAAATTAATATATACGTATTTTTTCTTTTTTTCCTAAGATCGCATTTCACTTCAGAAAAAGTAAATAAAATAGGAACCTGGCTCCTCCACCATTCCCAAAAATTGACTCTTTCTGAAAATCCACATTCACACAGAGTTAAAATACGAGTTCCTGTGCCAGACGTTGCCGACATCATCAATATGTCTAGATTTCCGGAAATTGTTCTTTGAATGCATAATAACTAAATCATAACAGCAATGGGATAAAATAGGTTCTGCAATCCTACTTTATCAAGAATTATGAATAATTTTCATAAATCTCATTGGCTGAAAGAAATTGATTACTAATAAAGATAAATTATGATATTTTGCGATAGTATCCATAATTTTTCACTATCGTTATATTACAATAGGTTATTCATAACTTGTCAGTAGTTTTTTTCTGATG
The DNA here is from genome assembly GCA_918026855.4 of Phaedon cochleariae. Classification (NCBI taxonomy): domain Eukaryota; kingdom Metazoa; phylum Arthropoda; class Insecta; order Coleoptera; family Chrysomelidae; genus Phaedon; species Phaedon cochleariae. Next base: position 13,901,755 of record OU896709.1, on the reverse strand, counting down.
AATTCGTTCCTTAATAAAACGGATCCATCCATTTTCTAGGAAAGTTGCAGATTATAATATCATGCAACAGCGCCTAATACTTCGAGTGCGTTCACACCACTCAAAATACTGACAGGCACAACAAGAGGAAGGAGCCATGGGTGTCGGCTTCATTCTGTTCTGACCGATGGCAGTAAATTAGAACGGATAGTATTATTGAATGTAGCCGATAGTGATTCATTGATTCAATGATATTTTCGTTTAGGATCGAGCTCAATTCGAGATATTTCAATGCATAAATAACAAAACCATAACCTGTCAGAATGAAGCCAACTACCTTCTGCATTCCTGCTCCGAGTGCATTTGTGGTTATGTATGTTTTTGTTTACCAGTTTTCTATTTTTTTCATTCGTTTTTCATTCTTTTTTCATTCGTTAGCTTTTCGCTAGCTATATTCTTCACCATCAGTTATTTTCAGACCAGATTCAGAATGTACATTCTGTACAGCCTGGACGTGAAACTGGAGAGTTCCGAACTCATTTTATGAAAATTCATCTGAAGAAAACTTCCCCATTATCTTTATCCTAATCGTGATTGTATATTTCATTAATTATTTCTTCTAGTGTTTCATTTGCTCTATTACTCAGTTGTTTTGGTATTCGTTGTTGTTGTGGTTGTATGTAAGTAAGTAATCCTATCAAGTAAGTACATTTATTCGTTTTTACTTCTTTAGCTGTTGTATTTCTATCTAGTTTAATGCTTCTAGTAGATATTATTTTTTTGCCCATTTTCAATAACTTTTATATCTAGTGCGTCTTTTAGCTTACAGGCAAATGAATTTAAGATCGCAGCGCAAATTGGCCGGTTGTGGAACTATATGCAAGTACATTGTTTTGAAATGGTTCATTTATTTTGGTTGTGTGTGATGTGATTTGAGCAAAGGAAACTGTTTATTTGTGTACTCTTGTGATTCAAGCTTTTCAGCAGATATTCTTTCAATAAAGTATGTTTCACTACTTAAAATACATGAGATTCGCAAAATATAAATGCCCCAATTTGAGGTTACGTTAGTTTGCATTTCATTCCCCTTCAGTAGTAGAATAAATATTGCAAATTAAGTGGAGTGAATATAATGTTCACAAAGTAGGTAATTGAGATGTTTGTATTGTAGTCGATTCATCTACTTACATGTGTTAATGAAAGAGAAAAAGTCCTCAAAGCTGGATGTATCTGCGTCCTGCGAATAATTGATCTACCTAGTAGGAAACATTGAACATGTGTGCTTTGTTTTTGTGGGTGGATTAATTTTTTTTCAATTTCTACTGTACCTTTTCACTTCTGGGAATAAATTACAACTGAATTCAATCTCGAAGTTGAGAGAAAACTTTCAATTATTCACATGAAATGGGCCTATTTTAGTGAAAAATTTATTTCATTACTTTGAAGTACTAACCCTAAATGGTTCCCTGTAGCAAACCGTTTTTTCCTCAGAGCTATGATATTTCTTCAAATGGTTATTGAAATTCACGATATTTCATATCATGAAAAACGCGGGAAAACGCGATCTGAATCATCCGAGAACACCATATAAGATTCTACTTACGTATCAATTCTCTATTTCTGATTGACAAGTGCAAGAATATTTCTGATTGTCATTGCATTCAGAATAGGGAATGAATTTTCTGGATTGAATACTTTCTGCAGATAACAGATAACACAACACACAATCAAAGAATCAGATTATTATTATCTTTGAATATTCACATCGTGGCAAGATGAAACAAGGATTCGACATAAACATCTCAGATTCGACGATGAAGGTGACAGCCGATATTAACGTCAGGAAACTAGGTTGACAATGTAGTTTGTCTTCTTCTTTTGTTTGTATTTCTGGGAACTTGTGCATTACACTGTTGCACGTGCCACAAAATAATTTGGGATTAATTAAAATCTTGATCATTATTAGGCATACTAGGATATTTTTATTGGTACTGAAGCATCTTGAAAGTAAATAAGTATTCAATAAGTGATCATTAGGGACTAGGTCGAACTATTGTCTTTCTGTGAATGTGAATACCTGCGTTTTTCGAAGCCGCCGAATTTAATTATTGAAAAAAATATTTGCGATGATTTTAAATAACGAATGATTGCATCAAATACTGTTTATACACGGAATGATCAATATAAAATAGGTGTGTGGCGTAAATTCGACTTCTGTGTACAACCCCATTATTATTTTCTGTGAAATACAGTGAGAAAACTTTCATGAATAACATGTGAGATGGAGCAATAATGTTTTGAGATACTCAACTGAAGAATTCAAACTCCAAATACTTTGGATAAAATGCATGGAAACAAACATTCAATGTACTTTCCATTAGTTACTTGAACATCCGCAAGAGGGCGCATCGCTTATTTTGAATCGCCTATTGAGAGTTTGTGAGTTTGATCGTGCTCTGCATAATGTCGCGTATAAATATTGTCGTGTTCCATTTTGTTCTCCTAGAGATGATGTGAAAATAACTAGACACCCCCAATGATGTAAATTTAGGGCAACAATGGGTTCAGGCATATCAAGGTGAAATATTCTGCTTGGGTCGCATATTCGAAAAAAAAAAAATGCATTAATATTTCAGGAATGAAAACATTTGAAGTTTGTGAGCATGATGATGGACGGAATTTCATGACTTATATAGTAACATCAAAAATATGAAGGGAGATAAGCATCCCCTACCTTCCTGCTTGGCTTATCCTGGTGGCACTGGCCATTCGGTCTCAGAACATCGAATGCGTGGTGGAACGTTTGGAATGTTTGACATCATAACAATTTTGTTGTAATATAAAACTTCGTAGAATAGAAATGGTAGATACCGAATAGTGAATAGATATAGGTACCTACTGATGGAAAGGATGAGCCAACAAAAGAGGAAAAATGTGCATATAACTCATGGAAATATTTAGGAGTCGATCTGAAATTGCTCTGAAAGGTCTTTGTATTGAATCTTGGTATACCAATCTCATAAACATTTTTAATTTTTTTCATTACATATTCTGAAAAAGGTCAGTATGAAACATTCATCATCCTAGGTTTGATTTTGTTTGATGTTTGATCTTATGAACACATAATTTAATGAAGAATGTCGCTATGTAGGTAACAAATATAAATTTCAATGCACTTTCCATTTCCATAATATGGTACCCACTGCATGATTCACTACAATATTCCCCATTAATATATAGGTACTATCGAAATTCCCACGTACCTAACATAAAGCCCGAACGTATATGCCAAAACCATTATTCAATATATCATCAATCCATGGATCCAAAAATTGATCTTATCTAAACTTTGAGGTTTTTTATTGATGATTATTATGTCATTTCGATTGCATGTGGTTTTCACACGGTTGTCATCACATGAATGTCTTTCTTCATTCTTTGCCGTTTTATTCGTTTCTACACAATTCTTATACCAGAGTATCACAAACAAACGCGACTATTATAATACCTCTCGCCTACTAACTAGTTTTTCCCAATTAGATCGTCTTCTAAGTGCTTTAAAACATCCTCAGAATAACCAAAGGCGCATTATACGGCCTAGTGCGGATGTGGCGAGTGAACGCCGGCGCTTGTCAATCTTGATTGCTTCCCAATGTTTCTTTCAGGGTACTTGACAAGTACCTGGTGTCTTTCTCTATGTTTACAATATAAGTCACTTTCTTTTTGATGTTTCATGCGCCTGAGCAGCCCAGTGTATGTTGCTCTTTAGCTAGTCCCAAATATAACGCATTTTAGTGAACTTTTACAAAGAACGCCACTCTGCATGAGCTCTTATTGTTTACCTTTTGGAAATATCGAAATATAGCCAATCTAAGTTGATAATTTCTGATTCTGGAGACGAGCATGTTATAATAATTCTGAGTTGAATTATCTTGAATACATGGAAATATAAAATAATCATTGGACATAACCAGAAATAGCTTGTCATTTGTACGGTGTTACCCACACAGTCAAATATAAAGTGGCTATTGTCTAAGAATGTTGAAGTTGTGTTCTCGTTTTACGAATTTACATGTCACATCCGAGAGTTTGTTCTGAATTGGTTGAACGTTCGTAATTTCATACAGGAGATTGTTTGAAGTAGTAGTTATCGTACTTTCAGCTGCCCCTGAACTATTAGTGCCTATTCGAATATAAACTATTAAGCCAAGCAAACCCGTTTTAATTGATATGGTGGAGAAACCAGCCCTTTTATCGTGACAATATAACGTCAACGTCTGAACTAAGTGCTGGTGTTCTTTATCAATTATTGTAATTATTGTTTAGTTGACTTGAGACATCTATTATGAGAGATATAAGCTGTGTCATCTGTATACTGTAGAATGCATAGGTCTTTAATAATTTTATCATTGTTTTTATCTTAGGTGAAATCCATTTTCACGATATAAATGCAGATTCTGTAAGATATAATCGTAACAGTGATTATACGATAACCATCAATCTACAGGCAGTGCTTGTTGATGCGAAGGACTCAAAAAATATGAAATTACCATGAGGGTTAAAATGAAAGAGTTGCAGAACATGATTGAAAGAGTTGCAGAACATGATACTTCATAACTGTCCGACTAAAACCACCGATATTCCAGCGAATCCTGAGCGCGTGGCGGTCCCTTTGAGCGGCCCCGGCGGCAAGATAGCCGTCTTCGAGCTGTCCAACACCGGCAAACTGCCGGACGGCGTCATCCCAGCCCTGGTGCACGGCACCAACGTGTTGGACTTCGCTTGGGACCCGTTCGACGACCGCCGGCTGGCGGTGGCGTGCGACGACGGCCTGGTGCGGCTGTGGCGCGTGCCCGCCGGCGGTCTCGTCGAGCCGACGAACGAGCCAGAGCGGGAGTTCGTCGCGCACTCGGACAAGATCTACTTCTTGAAGTTCCATCCGACGGCTCGGGACGTTCTGGCGACAGGTGGGAGAATTTCACTTCTACACCTTTTCCCATTTTTGTTCAAAAATGGTCAATTGTATTTCCTAAATGATTATTTGGATATCAAAAAGCATCATTTGTATTTCAAATTAGTCAATTTAATTTCGAAAAGTATCAAATGTATTTCAAAATTATTAATTCAATTTCAAAATGCGTCAATTGTATTTGAAAACAGTCATTTTGATTTCAAAAAACTTTAATTGTATTTTTCTACTCACATAACTAAAATGGCATTTAGCATAGGGATATGTACCACGCTAAATGATCGATTATTCACGAATTGACGACCTGTGATTTATTCAAAATATTAAACACGTTACCATGGCAACACGATTTCTTAAACACATTACCATGGCAACACAGTTCATTAAACACAGCTTCAGTAATTTTAGACATGTCTGGTCTGTCAATTGTATTAACTGACAACTGTTATTTTCAAATTTTGTATCAGATTTATTCAAACAATATTCGTTTGTATCAGAATTCTTCATTTGAAATATATGCGAAAAGTAGACGAAAGTGAAATCGAAGAGAATGTTCTGGTTTGCATATCTCCAAGAAGTGTAAAAATGAAGCATCCATCTTTGAGAACAATTTATTTATTCAGCGCTAAGCATGAGAATAAACGTGAAACAAAGGTTAGTAAGCAATGGACTGGACACATCTACAAACAATATCACTTATACGTGTCTCGCTGGTTGCATGCAGTTGCATGTATTATGTTCTCAATTCCCATTCCTTTCGAATTATTTTGTAGGTCAGCAAGAATAGCAGGTAATGTAATTTTCGGAGTTCGTAGAAAAAGCATAGTATGTAACGCGTTTATAAACTCTTCTAGACACTCGTTTATTAAACACTCGCTCCGCTCTGCTCCGCTCGTGCTTAAAATACTCGTTACTAAAAGGACGTTTATAACACTTGTTACATAATATACTATTATAGGCTTCCTTTACTTAGTTCATTATTTATTTCAGTGGAATATACAGTGTGAGCGATTTCAACCTGCAACATGTTTATTTGAAACCCGTCGAACGATTATCAAAAACAACAATTCTAATATATAGTACTCAACGAGTTCTATTCAAACATGTGGACAAATCTGGAATATTCAGATTTTCAAGGCCTACTTTTATTTGTTGAAGGGGTCAAAATTTCAATAACGACTTTCAGGCAATATTCCATCGAAACAGTGACTTGCCCATTCCATTCAGGTATAGCTGAAATATCCCAATACGAAATTTCAACGCAAAATCTCATATACGGTGTTAGTTATTCTATGTCAAATTTTGATCATTTTGCTCTTTCGATTCACCCTGTATCGAAATCTAAGGAGTTTATATAACCGATCAAGTAGTCTTTTTTTGAATTGACTCAACCGTTACTTGATGGAAATCCATGGCAAATGTAAAAACTTCACAAACGATAAGTTTTCCACAATATTTTGTGGAAATATTATTCACACACTTCATCATATGGTAACTTTGAAAATCGTCTCAATTGATGAAGAACTGTCGAATATAACACAAATTGTATGGCAGACAGAAACTCTCCAGATGCTGCAAGGAGTTATTCTGATGCTTGATGTCAGCATAATCATATACAAATTTTGGCGAAATGGAATGACATTTTGAGAGGACATTGAAAATCGTTATGTATAGAAAATATTCACTCGAATTGGTTACCATTATTTTTATTACCAGGAAAATAATGGATCATAATAAGAACATATTTCTCAACTTCAATTTCATTCATTTTTTGTTGATCTATAGAGATCTTCCTGCAAAACTTACAGCGATGAAACTTCGTATCTATATATTCCACGTGTTTCTCCATTGGATTACTATTCCACCAATTATATCAACTCCCTAGATTTCGATAAATGGTGAATCGAAAAATCAAAAATATTAAAATTTGCCATTGAATAACTAGCAACTTATATAAGATTTTGTGTTAAAATTTTGTATGGGGCTATTTCAGATATACCTGAATCAAATAGGCTAGTCACTGTTTCGATAAAAATTGTCTGATGGTCGCTTTTAAAGTTTTCACCCCTCCAACATACAAAAAGGCAGTGAAACTCTGAATATTCCAGATTTACAATATTATGGAATTTTTTTTTAAACAATCAGTCGACGGGTTCTTAATTAGGAGGGTGTTGTAGGTTGAAATCGCATACACTTTATGTATTCCAAAAGCCCATCCATTTCGGTCTTTCAGCCATAACTTCTTTATTTCTGTGTGTTATCCTACTACTGACCTACTAAATCTACTTTATATACTTTTCATAATATTTTTAAATCACTCATAGTGGAAATTTGTCAAATGAAATCTAATTCAAAGTCAATGCAGAGCCTTCTATTTGAATAAACGCCTCCCCCCTGGATTTTTTTCGGGCGGCTCCCACGGTTAACCAACGAATTATTCCTTAGGTTCCTACGATATGACCGTCAAGTTGTGGGACCTTGTCGACCTCACCGCCAAAATCACGCTGTCGGGCCACACCGATCACATGCTGAGCGCGGCGTGGTCGCCGTGCGGCTTCTATCTGGCCACCGTCAGCAAGGACAGCAAGATACGGGTGTACAGGCCACGAGACAGCGACACGCCCCTGGTAGAAGGCAAGGGGCCGGAGGGGAACAGGGGGGCTCGCATCGTGTGGGCGCTAGACGGAAGGTAATATAGACGACTAGAGTCTGGCGACTCCCCTAATCAAGTTGCTACAAAACATCCTCGTGCGCGCGTACTGAACACGGAATGGTGGTTGGTTAATCTGTGGAATGGTCTGTTTGTTTGATAGTTTGATTTTGTATTTATGGCATATGATATGACATTGACAACTATTAGGTTCGATTTGTGCACCTGGATGGTTTGTAGCACCTCGAATGGGACAGCTTCTAGACTCTAGTATATAGTCGGGACATTTTGGGAAGGCGAAGTCTACCATAAAACGTTGGTGAGACGAAATGTATATGTTCATTTCATTTCAACTTTGACTGCTTGATGGTGATAAGAATGAGTGACAGTAGTTGTCCGACCAGCTCCAATTACACAAACCGGTCTATTCAGAAAAAAGTCGTTATTTTACGAGTCCATATTTGAATATATGTGGAGGAACTGCAGGGATATAAATAATTTCCATCAAATCAATATGAACCCACAAACCCCAATATCCTGGATGAAAGGAGTGATTTGGTTCTATGATTGAATAGTTCCAGAGGCCCAATGATGGATGAAAAGCAGCATGGAGAAAAGTACCCATCTTTAACATATTGTTTAACAATTGTCTACAAGTATGTCTGATATTTCATGGATACATCTGCTTGGGACATAGCCCATGATTTGTCTCTTTCTATAGATTTTTTGTAACAACAGATGGGTACATCAGTAAGTAGGTACTTTCTGATTATATTTTCAACAACTGATGGTATATACTAGTATTCCTACTGGCCTCCTTGGGATACTGCAACATATTATGAGATAATACCCCCAAACTATAGCTCTCTGGGTAACCGACAATCCTCCCGAAAAGTTTCCTTCATAGGACTTTCGAATGGTTTACTAGCGTCCCTCAAGCGTCTATTCAAATTGTTATTCACTTGTCTGAATCGAAATAAACGGTGACTAATAACAAATATTCATATTCAACTCCTCTGAAACCCTTCTGAGAATTTAAAAAGACTGACTGGATCCATCTCCAACAGAAAACCGATGGATGAGAGGATATTATGCGTTCATTGTTTTTGTGTTCATGTTATCCTACCGATACTCTGAATAGCCATTGTTCTTTAAACGATGTTCTGATGACAGCTTGTCGTTCGTTACCGACCGTCAAATCGGTAGTGAATTCCATTCAAAAAAAAAATATCGTTATTTAACGATATGCCATCCACTAACGACACGTAACGATAACGTTATGAGATACTGAATAGGCCTGTTAGACTAATGTCTTTGAGAATACAGGTGGAGTGGCAAGATTACTATAGTGCAGGTATGTCCGTACTCAATTCTGTCTAAATGTGAATAGCCATGATCGGATTTGGAATTATTAATTAATTACCATTATTCATTAGAAGTATCTTTTTTATTTTGGAAATACTCCAAAACATTTAACACGAACTTTCTACTGTGCTCGATCAAAACTTCACACCGAGTCATTTTCAAATTCCGTATCACAAGCTGATAACAATAGAAGAAGTAACACAACACACGTCAAAGATGAACACATCCAAAATGAGGCAATTGTTAGGCCAATTTCGAGTCCATCTCTGTTAATCTACCAGGTTTTGAAAAGAAGTACCTCTAATCGGCCATCTTTCTCTGGTATAATTAATTCTTCCATAACGTTAATCATAGCTTAAGTATGGGACGTACCTGGGAGGATCTTAGGTATATTTCAAACAAGTGAGAATCGTTTGGATGTATATGTTGTGTGTCACCAATGTTTTATGGCGGATTTCGCCTACTGAAAATGTCCTGACTTGACATACTATTCGCCAACAATGCTAAACGCCAAACACGGATAAACGAATGGAAACGCGAATGATCATTCCGTGTCAGATTTGTAATTAATATTTACCCTATGAGATTCAATATAACCAATGACAACAGTATTCTAAATTTTAAAAAAGTCCTTGTTCGTCATTCAGTTGTTCCCTCACGAGCAACCCTCAGAAGTCTTCAAGAGGCTTGTGCGACCAAGGAATGACGGGGCCTGGTTTTAATTTTCTCCTGAATATGCTACCATAGAGAACCACGTGGTTAGTGGTAAAACAGTGTACTGTCCTTTATATATCATGAAAGAGAACACGAATAAATATGGTTGGATAGTGGATTCCTGTTTTTTTTTTTTTTTTTTTTTTTTTTTTTTTTTTATTTGATTGTCTTTATTACCCCAAGAAACATTATTGTTTATAATAGGGATATATACAACAAAACATACATATTATAAAACATAATAAATCGAAACAATAATAATTGCACAATTATTGTTTTTCCTAAAAAAAAAAAGAATTATAATAAAATATAAAATGAAAATATCATAATCCATTACAAGAAATCAAATTGTGAATGATTAGTACCATTAAAGTTTACTGAGCAGATATTTCTTTAATTTCATTTTAAATTTTTCTGCTTCTTCTATATTTTTCAACTCATTAGGTAAGGAGTTATACAAAATTATTCCATTATGGAATATTGATTGTTTACCAAAATTTGACTTATAATTATTTGCTATCAATAAATTGAATTGCCTTGTTTCATGGGCGTGAATCGTATTAACTTCATTAAAATTCAAATTCGATATTCAGTAATTCCACAATACATATGAATGAATTGAGACGGCAACGCTGTTTATAGAACTATGTAGACGACCGCTCACAGTTTGGTATGCCTAGTTTTATATGCAGAGTTTAATGAAGGATTGTTTGGTGGAGCAAGATGAGGTAATCGCTGGCACGGAGTTGATGAGTATTTAATTTGTAGGTTTTTGGTCGTCACCGGTTTCGATAAAGTATCAGAGAGGCAGATCAGCGCTTACAGGTCAGAAGATTTGGGAATACTCAACACAGTGGGATTGGACGTTTCGCCTGCCATTTTGATGACCTTCTACGATGAGGGTAGTTCCACCCTATTTGCTACTGGAAAGGTAAGGTTAACCTATGGATTCAAACAATTTGATGAAACCTCTACGAATATTAAAACAGTATTTTTTGCAACGATCATGTATTAGTAGCCATTCATTGAACATTATAAATGTGAGTTTGTTTGTCGGGCTTTCACGTCCAAACAACTCAACCGATTATCATGAAATTTGGTATACATCTCAGATGTATTTGAAAAGACACAGGATAATTTTTATTGAAATAAAGACAAATTTTTACGACTAAACAAATATTTTGGCAGACCTTGTTCTCATCGTTTGATGAAGAAATTCTCTAGCTAGAATAACTGTTAACCGTATAAATAGAAATTCGGCGGCACAGCGGATAGTCATTGAGTTTGTTGGGTACATATAGTGCGATACTTGTAACACACTTCCGGTATAAACGGAAGTCCTAGGAGACTAACCAACGGATTTCATGATTAGGCCTGTATAAGGCCGTTAATAAATTGTTCATACTTGGCTTAATTTTGATTTGTGGTACTAAATATGACATTGTATCGACTTCAAGGACAGCCAACAGTAATGAGAAAAATAAACATATGAAGATCGAATCAACTAAGAGATATACACAGGCGTCATTGATGAATTGTTTCGTCCCACTTTAAAATATTTCTGTCCTCGTCGCGCTGGAATCAGCTGGAACGATATACCAGTGACGTAGGCGTTTTACACAAGGACCTAAGCATAATGCAATAATATAATATACTGATTCAATTGAAAAATATCAACAAAATATTTGAGTTTTCGACTTGAATCTATTAGAAGGGTCATAACTCCTTGGGAAATTATAGATTCTCTAATTTCCTCTACCTAAAATTAAATTAGAAATGCATAGCAACATGGCAACTTCAAATCTCCTGTAATCAATGGTACCTGATTCAAATATAGTGGGAAAATAATGAATGATATCGGTCAGAAATTGAATTATCTATGCATTACAGGAATTAATGAGCCTTAATAACCTCAGGCAATTGATGTCCCTTGGGCCAGAGGCCCTCGGGAGGCAAACTGCTATCGGTAATTGAGGCCCTTTTAATTTCCTCAATACATGAATAACTATTTTTCAAATGAAAACATGAATATGTAAGTTTAAAAATTGTCCATGTACAGGGTGGGCAAGATTGGGAGTTTTCATCTCAATAATTGAAGAAGTTATCAAAAAACCGATATACATGTTACGGGTTCGATTTTAAAGAATCCTAGAATGGCACAATTGGATTTTTTATATCTTCATCAGTTTCAGAGATACAGAGGTAAACAGAAATAGCCGATTTCTTTATCCTCCGAGTTCGTTATGGTGAGAGATATTGATAAATTTCTATTTGAAATATATATATATATATCCCTACCTTTTTCTTCTATAATTTCAGAAATATTCACAAAAATAGATTCAGTGTTAGATTTCTCATGGTTACACCTCCGTATCTCCCGTAATAATCATTGAGGTTCGATACATAAATTCGCATTCATACACTCAAGAATCAACTGGGATCATTCCCATTGATAAACACTGCTTGCTAGTAGCTATGGAATCACCGACATGTCTGGAAAATACTATCAAGAGGCAGAAGTCTGTATACAGTGTTTCCGAAATTAGAGTAATACATGAAATGGATGAAATATGACGAAAAAACAAAACACAAGTTTGCCTGAAACTTTCGTAAATCATTGATCAGAGGTTAATAGACCAACCCATGCGCCTAGGACTGACTATCCAACTGTGCCGAAATATACGGGGTGGGGTGTTCCAAAAGAACAAATATAATTAGCTGCCGTGTCTTTTCAATGTCACTCTGTATAGAATGTCTAATGATGCCAATAGATTCTACGCATCATGCTATATCAATGAACGATTGAAACTTTTCAATATCTCCCACCATGAAGAACATTAGATAAAAACGAAATCAACAATTTTTTCATTTCCACTTGTACCCCTGAAACAAATGAAGATTAAAAATGCCAATAGTGCCATCTTAGGTTTCTCTAAAATCGAACCCGTAACACGTATATCGGTTTTTTTATAACTCCTTTAGTTATTGAGATAGTCCATGAAAACGCACAATTTTGCAAACCCTGTACATGTAAACTAATTAAAATAATTATCTTCTCATCAAGATCAATTTCCATAATGAATATGCATAATGTCTATAACTATAAAAATATTGCTGACACCACACTACCTTTTGGTGGTCCGTAATTCCAACAGAAATGTGAGCTGAAAATATTCAGAGTGGATGTATGTCTGCCCCGAAATCTGTCACTTTCAGTGAATTACGTTCGTTTCGGAATAGAAAATCAGCAGATTTATTACTGACAGTTGAATTCGCAACATATCAGAAATATAGTTTTTCAATAACAACACAGGACAAATTCCGAAATTTCTACGAAAAAATCTATGTAAGCTGACTTTGGTGGCTCAGTCATCCACGTCTTTTATTTCAAGGGCGATTCGACGATCTACGCTTTCGAAATCACGGAAGAGGCCCCCTACATCTGCCCTCTGAGCCACCATCGGTGCTCCAGTCTGCACCAAGGTCTGTCCTTCCTGCCCAAAAACGCCTGCGACGTGTCCAACGTGGAATTCGCCAAGGCCTTCAGGCTCACCAACAACTCCATCGAACCACTGTCTTTCACGGTACCCAGGATTAAGGTGAGATAATAATATGTACTTTTAGAGTTCTTCGGAAGGGGTTTGTTTTTAATAAGCTTATATTCGCGGTTTTCGAGAGTTAGACATGTATGCCCCCAGTTTGAACGTCATCGCAACGTCAGGTTTGTTGGTTTTCATAATCCCATACTGTTATTTTGATTTAACGGTATTTAGATGACAATTGAAAAGTTAATGGTAACAGCCCCCGTCTGTTGAGATTGTTCAACGGCCGGCGGCCGTTAACAGTTCCATAACAGCACAATGTTGAGATTTTTCTGTAGGATTACGAGGTACTTAGTTTGTTCTTTTCTCGGAATCAAAATGTAATCTTTCAGCGGGATTACGACAAGTCTTGAACGACGCACAACCGATTCGGTTGTTATTTTACAATATTCAACCTCTTCCGATATATGCTACATATCGGCCTTGTAACGTTTATAACTATTTTGAAGAAATATTCGAAAGTGATTTTGACCCACTTCAAAAAGTCAGATTGATTTGGAATTTGGCAGTTGTACATAATTCTGGTGACAATGCATCATGAAATTTTTGTCAGACGAAAAAACAAAGTGGCAGGTCGTCCAAAATGGCGGACGAGTTTTGTAATTATGATCCAATTCTATTTAAAATTGGTATCTGGGGATTTTCGGGGTCGGAGATTATGATTAATTCGGATCCAATGTGTCGGACGAGTTTTTCAATTACGATCCGGTGTTATTCAAAATGGGTGTCTGGAAGTTTTCAGGGCAGGAAATTATGATTCATTCTGAATAGGAAAAGAAGAGAAAACGAATTTTTGAGGCGAATCAAATCGGTGCAAAGTTCTGTCACAATCAACTGATTTTTGTCCACAGTAAAAACAAGGGACTTTTTTGTATCGGATACATTTCTCTTGCTAACGAAAAACATTTGCCGAGCAGTAATTTTATGAATAGTTTGCAAGACCGTAGGTCGAGCAATTTTGTATGTCAGTTTTTCGAGAGAAATTACTGATATAAGTGAGAAAATGTATCCAATTGAAAAAAAAGTTCGAGTGTTTTTTGGCATAAACAACAATGATTACCTTCATTGATGATTTCGTGTTACTGGTAGTTGGCGGAATTCGCTTATATTTTTTGTGGTTTCTTCTGACGAAATTCTCCTAAAACGGCTCATCTTGCTAATTTAGCGTGAACAAAACCCAACATCAGGCGCATACCTACTAGATGAAAGGGGGACAGGCAGTTTGACAGCGATAAAAAAAGAGCCGATGTCAAAATGACTCACGTCATCGTCAAATAGCGTATTTTGTGGAGAAGATGATTTAAGTAAAGTAATCCAGCAAACATTTTTCTCAAGAATCTCCATAGTTCGTGAAATAACCGCATCGGAATACAAATATTTACGTTCCATCAGTATACTTCCGACACTCTCTAAAATATTAGAACGAGCAATGGAGTTTTAACTGAAAGAACACTTGAATACACTCTTTTTATTAACGTCGACACACCAGATTTGTGAAATCCATAACTCACTTCCCAATGATATAAGACATGTAAAATCACAGAAATTTGAAAGAAAACTCAGGGATTATTTGTTTGACAACCAGTAATGAGATGGCCGTGCCTCCACTTCATTTTAACACTTTTTCAACACTATTCGCATATTCAGAAGATGTATCGCCTACCTTCGCCATTATGTATGTACGGTTTCTTTCAATTTTCTTGTTTATATTTATTAAAAATGCACGGTAGAGATTTTGTGAGGTTAAGTGGAAGAGCAATTTGGTGACGCTTGCGGCATCCAAATTGAACTTCGCCTTTTGTTTTCTTATTTCTAGGTACTATGTTGATTTACTTACTATAATATTGTAACTGTTGAAAACAATAAAGTCATTTATTATTATTATTATTTATTTCAATAAAATAATATGAAATAGAGAATTTTGCTTGAAAATTCAAAACAAATTTTACAAGTTGACAGTTTTTGACAAAACAACATTGAAATCGAAATTGTCGCTTAAAAATTAAAATGAATTTGCGCTTGACGGGATTATTTGTATTACCTAATTGAAGGCACCTTTTGATCCTATCAGATTTGCTTTGTTCAGTTCAAAAAATTGGTTTTCTTCTCAGACCGAATTATTCCAAGACGACCTTTTCCCACCAACAAGGGTGACCTGGAAACCTACCATGACAAGTTCCGAATGGTTTGGCGGAAAAGAGGCGCTGCCTCAGAGGATAAGTTTGCAGCCAGAAGGAATGGATGCACGTGAGTAATTTTCTATCGCGAATAATATTCGAAATCTTAAAAATATTCCATATTTTCTATAACCAAATTCTGAATATGATTTGATTTTAACTAGGGTCCCTTGATGGAAATTGACGTTAAAGTCATCTTAACAGGGTACGGACAGATCATAGCTGCATTCTTTTTTAATGATCTAGAGATTTTAGTTTCGTCTACTGGCATCCCTGACATTGCTGTCACGTCACATCCATGGGCGCAACAGAAAATCAATCAAACTTTTAATGATAGGTATGTACAGGGCATGTACGTCCATGGTACAGGGTATTTACTTGTTGAGGAAGATCATATGGCGACCGATTTTCGTAATTATGATCCGATCCTTGGTATGTGGGGTTTTCCAGGGTTGGAGATGATTGTTTTGTCAAACTTGGAAAATTCAAGATGAAGGATACAATATATAGCAAAAGAAATATGTAATTATGATCCGATTCTATTCAAGATTGGTATCTGAGAGTTTTCGGGGTCGAACTTCATGATTTTTTGTCAAAATTGGAAAATTCAAGATAGCGGATCCAATATGGCGAACGAAACTTGTAATTATGATCCGATTCTATTCAAAATATCAGAATTGGTAACTGGAGATTTCCGGGGTCGGAGATTATAATTATTTCGTCAAAATTGGGATATTCAAGATGGCGGATCCAATATGGTGGACGAGTTTTGTAATGAAGATCCAATTCTATTCAAAATTGGTATATCTGGGGGTTTTCAGGGTAGGAGATAATGATTGTTTCGTCAAAATTGAAAAATTCAAGAGGACGGATCCAATATGGCGAAAGACATTGGTTTATATAATTATTACTCTACCACAAATAGAAAAAATGTAGGATGCAAGAGTGAAAATAACGTGCCTATCAATTATACTGCGTATACTTAGCGTATACCTACTTCTTTGTTACTTTCATCAATGAATTATTCGAAAATGACTTTTCATTTAAAAGAGACGGAAAAATCATATGTATAACATGGGGGTGAAGTATATTCTATTCTTTATTTCCGTGCACATTTTACGTATCAATTTTTATCAGCCTACTTTTCGTCCTAGACAAAGTTTTATACATAGTGTGATATTAGTTACTCCATAAATTCTTCTCCGAGTTGAATTTCTGAAAATATATTTAGCACACATGACATATGAGTACAGTAGTTCAGATACCCACATCGAGGTTTCCACCATTACTCAATCATAAGGCTCAGCTCATGCAGCGCATGGATAAACTACTGCTCAGCTTGAAATCAGAATTCATTCAGTCAATTCAGTCAACCCTGGTATACAGTCTAAGAACAGTCTCTTTTGGTGAAGTATATTAAGTTTTCAGTACAATTTATACGTTCCCTAAATCGCAAAGATTATGCTGGAGTAGTAAAGTCTAAAACTAGAGAATTGTTCATCCGAGTGTTCATCTATATCTTGATATATTTGAATCAGGAAATGGAAATTACGTATGATACGCCAGTGACCTCAATATAACCTAAAAAACAACAAATGTCAAAAATCTAGTGTTTATCCCCAGAATTGAATAAGGATGGAACTATATAACTGTTTCACAAACACTTTAGAGTGAGAGGAGACGAGGATCTGTCCGTACCCTGTTAAGATGACTTTAACGTCAATTTCCATCAAGGGACCCTAATTTTAACTAACCAAACGAAGCTACCCTACCATTCTAGTGGTTATCAGAGTCGGTCATTCTGTTGAACAAAAAAGAAATCTTAGGAGAAAGCCTTACATATGTTGAATGTTATGTTTGTTGCTGCTAAAATTCTGAGATTGTACAGTTGTATTAAAAACAAGCGTACAAGTATATTAGAGAGAGAAGGGCTATCGGGAATGTTTACCAAATGTTGACAGTAAAGTTGTCATAGGTTTTCAAAAACACAAAGCATTGGCTGAGCCACTAAGCCACTTTCACACAACTAGAACTAGGATGATGTAAACCCCTCTTTTTGATACTTGTACGCTTTTTTATTGAATAACACTGTACAGCATACGTGAGTTGCTGTATATAATATATCATTTTAGAGGCACGAAATAAAAATATATCTAACATGATGTGTCATTTTTGTCTACTCAAAGAATATTATGATTGTCGAATTGATCTCCTTGAACCCATCTTATAGATATATAGTGTACTAAGTGAAAAATGCTCCTATTATTCCTCAATCCATAACAGAAATAGGATTCGAATTGATCACCTTAGTGAAAATCGTTCTGATTGGCTGTTTAAATACTTGCTTGGAGTTCGGGGCCTCATACGAAAAATACCCTTCTATCTTATTCTGGTGGGATGCATTATTATCGAGAAAAATTCATTTGGAAATGGTATCCTCGAAAAATGTCAGATTTTTATGATCAATTGCACATTTCACTGATAGTGAACCAATTTTGTTGGCCCCCTTTTGGTAAATTATGAGTGGACATTACTGTACAAAGTTTTTTTTTTGTCGAGGTGGTTTAAATCCTTTATGAACACCATATGGGTCGAGTCCCCCATATGATAGTGTGGGACTCCCCTGACCCTAGCAAGGGTTTACCCACTAAAAACTCCACCCCGTTTGTAGGCTCGTCTGACCATGTTTCCGACGACACTTAGGCCTATGGTGGCCCATTGTATCTTACCTAGTAGTTCTTTATTGTGCCCACTCCATTATCTCTGTACCTTGAACAAGTCTGTACAAATCCTTCACTGGATGTGAGTTGAATACTTCTGGTTCGCCAACTGGTTGCCCAAAGATCTTCTGTCTTCTGCGGTCCAATGCCTCACATCGGCACAGTATATGTGCTACTGTTTCTGGTTCCTTGTCACATAGTCTGCAGCTTGGGTCGCCATTGTACAGTCCCATTCTGGCGAGATGCTCCTTTACTGGCGCATGGCCAGTCATGAGTCCCTTAACAGTTTTTATCTGTGCTCTGTTCAAGTTGAACAGGTCTACAGTTCGTTTATGACTTGGTTTCTTGATGTATTGTTTCCCATGTCTGTTTCTTGGGATGTTTTCCCAGTAGCTCTCATGTTTTGCCTGAATCCAGTCTTAAACTGACACTCGTGCTGTACGTTTTGGTACTCCAAGAGTCTGTCCTGGATCTGGCTCGTTGTCCGACCCTCTTCTTGCAAGTTCGTCAGCCTTCTCATTGCCAGCGATCCCCTGATGACCTGGCACCCAGATTAGGTTGACGCAGTTCCCGTCTGCCAGAGTTCTCAGTTCCCTCTTGCAATCCTATACCAGTCGAGATGTCACTTCCTGGCTTTCTATTGCCTTAAGTGCCGCTTGACTGTCTGACATATTACGGATCTATACTGAACAAAGTTAGGTATTATAGTATTATAGGCGATGAGACTATAAATCATTCAGGTTAGTAATGGGCCTTCCACTTCCATGCCAAAAATCAGCGCGATGACTTTAAACGCGGAAAACTCTCAATTATGATATTGATTTGAGATGGATCAGAATCTTTCTGTTGTAATAATTGTCATTGTCGATTTTAGTATAATATTTGTGGTTTTCTTTAGTGTCGGAGGCTCAGGGTCAACCAAACAGCACCAGTGAAAGAACAATTAACAAATCAGCCTCCACGCCTTTCATAGGTGGCGCCTCAAAGGTCGGTTGGGACGTGGAACTTTCTGAACAAACTAAAAACAAACAGGAAGAGGTATGTTGAAATGAATCGACTTGGGAAAAAGACAAAAAGGCACTTTCCGTTTTCTACCATAATTTGAAAATTCCAAACGTTTAATTGATATATAAATAGAAATGATGCACAATACCTTTCACAAGGGGCAATTTCTCTTTTATTCATTCTTCGATTTTTTTGAAAATTAAAACTGAATATTCATATCTGTCAATTTCAAAATTGAAATTTGCAAGTTGTTTCCATTAGATGATCAGAAGTAGCATGAAATGTGGGCTTGTAATTGAATTTTTCTTCCAAAAATTATTCTAAAAACAAAAAGAATATATGCAATTTTGGAATGACTTCAAAGTATTCAATCCTTTTTATTCATTATAATCTACATTCAGATGTTTTTGCCCATTGATATCATTTGCACAGAGTAACATCAATTAACAGAGGAATATCAAACCTCTGCTAACCTCACAAAGCCTTTCTCTCATAACTCTTGTGATAACATCTCATCAAACATTATCAGAATTTCACATTATGCTCATGGCCCTAGAATATATTTTATGCTTGTTATCTGATAACATATTCAATTCTCATTAAATGATTTATTCAATACATTATATAAACACAATTCCAACTAGAGGAAGCTGATCCTTGCTGATAAAAGAAGAACATATTATTATGCTTCCTCACTAACGGGAGATTTGGACGATATTGGAGACACACGAAAATCTTTGTATTCATGGGACTCATTTGAATAGTGTGGTTGTCAAGCATAGGCTGCCTAATAGTTTTGTGGTAGGCTATAATTTGAAATGACAAAGATTGAAACCACATGGTACGATGGCGTTCAATTTGTCTGGGAACCTTTCTTCCTGCAAGAAACGTTTCAGATGAAGAACTCGGATTTCAGGAAACTTGTGGATCGAGATTTATTCAAAACATGTTCTTCCTGCTCTTGGAGCAAGTCAGTTTATTTTCTCTATCCAGACTCCAAATTGATAAACGGGTCCATGAAATCTGATGAATTGAGTTTACTCGTTCTCTGCGGTATGTGCCATGACAACTCCCAAATGGGGTCGAACGTCACAAACACCTTTCATTTCACTTTGAATTTCTTTGTAGCAAATCTGTGGAAGTCCCAGAATGAATAACGCAAAACAGGTTTTGTTAACAAAGAGTTGTCCTGGATGAAGTAGTTGTAATTATTCACGAAAATTTCTAATACTGAACAATGATAAAATCTGTATGACAAAACTATATCCCATTTCATTATGGTGGTCTTCATCAAATAATCTGATAAAATCAACTCCGCCACACTATCCATGAAGAAAATATCTTAGATTCACATAAATTTTGTGTTTGAATTCTCTTCTGATTCATCGAATGAATTCATAGATTTTTGCTTATCTTGTCCTTGTTCTTGACGGATGATAACTGTTTTTGCGTCATTGTATATGTATCAAGCTCATTATCAACTGATTACCAAACTCCATTTTTCATTTATGAGTATTCCCCGTCCTTTCCTATCATAATTATTATTTCAGATCGGGTTATCCTACCGACTGCGCCATATTTGTAACAACTTACTGAATAAAGCTGCGTTCATAAATTCTTTGGTGGGCCCAGTTTGACGTAACCACGTGTTTGCAAATCATTCCACCGATAGTGAACGACGAAATGACAAATTAAGCTCGAAAAGTGGAACATATATTGAAGGTACTTGCTGAGAAGGAAATGATAGTGGATAAATCAGTGGATGTATTGGTCAAAATAAGTCTTGAATATGAAAACAAATTATTCAGAACTGTCAGATGAACTGCTGGCACTTCTTGAAGCAAGAACTCCAAACATATTGTTCAATACATTTTCATTAATTCCGTCAAATTCTATAAGCTCTAATGAAAAAAATGTAACACAAATCAAAAACAAAACAAATCGAACGTCAGTCGTTATTCTCATATCACAAATTCTCATATGATAATCTCTGGTTTAGATGTTTTTTTTTCTACATCACTTATATAATATAACATTAATTTACAGTGGAATATTATGTTCTTGATATTCCCAATTGTTTTAGCTGAAGAAATCTGTCAGCAACAAACTGGAGGTAAACATGTCATTGGAGCAAGACGACATGGAAGGCGTAGACGAAAATGAATGGAACGAATGAAAATACCGTAGGCCTTTGGGGGCACCAGATTCCCAACCCTCTATTATCGAGTGTACTTGGTAACCCTTAGCCCCTCCGCCTTACGTTAAATGTAATTAACTCTATCCGAACGAAAGGAACATGAATCAATCAATCTGTATTGAACAAGCATTTACGGGACGCTTTTTATACGATATTTTTTTATTAATTTTTATATGTTTATACATATACTTGATTATATCGATCAGCTTTATGGTGAGGTATAATGTTTAGGTTAAGGTGACAATATTGAAGCGGAGCTTTGCAGATTCAAAAGAGGATTATGGAATCAATTATCATGGACACTTTTTTATAGAGGTTCAGAATTGATAATTTTGCTTATTTTTTATTTTCCTGCAAAATGAAAGTATGAAGTTTGAACTCCTCCTTCTCCTTGTGTAAGGTGATTTTGAGTGTTCTCCGATGTAACATACTACTCTTATATGACAGACTCTTCGCTTTATTTCCTTTCTCTACAGGGTGGTTCTGAAGTGATGCCCGTCCGTTTGATTTGAGGTGCAAATAAGAAATCAAAATATATTGAAGGATGGAACCTTTGGCACGATAATCACACTACACTGTTTAACCACTAATCATACCTATTTCGTTAATCATGCTAGCATCTTCAGCAGCACAAGTTTCTTTTTATTCCAATTCAAAGTTATACATTCATTACAGCATTTATGATGAAATCCTTCGATTTCTCTTGAAATTGGTATACAAAGATAAAACAAACGAACTTGATGAATGAATGTGAATAATTTTTTGTCATTGTATCAGTAATGTGTTGCCTATTTCGTAGGTTGAGATTAGGCTCGCTGTTCTTTTTTCTTGAATGAAGAAGGCTGAGAAATTCAAAGGAAAATATTCAAGTAATCTGTATAGTTGACCATTGAGAAAGTGACAATAAATCTAGATGTTGGTAGGGATTCCCTTACTTCTTGCGATCCAAAAGATTGCATTGTAAGCATAAGGGGTGAATTCACTGTGACCGAAAATTCCTGTTGTGCTCCCTTCTTCTCTAGTCGTATGTCCCTCAGAAGTTTCAGGATATTGAGGTAGCTCCAGGCTCCTGGTTTCTCACCCTTGGGTTCTATAGGGTGACACATTTTTTTTAACTTATGATGAAAAATGGTGTATACAAACATTAAGGATACTCGGAAATGTGATTCGAAAAGCATTAAACTTCACAAAAAACTAAGAAAAATTGCATAATAAGAAGTAATTTGAAAATTAGGTTTAGCTGGAGGGGAAATTTCACTGTTTCATTGGGATAGTACTGAAATCTCACTTGATTTGATTCGAGTGTTGTCCGATGACAATTGAAGGATTTTAGAAGCAGTTTGCCCATGCCAAAATGTTTCCAAGATTATCCTTAGTCAGTATTCGCCAATATATGTTATTTTCAAGTGATGTATATTTTCCGAAATACGGTTAATCTGAATATTTTTCGAAATTCTCAAGGTCATATCTCTTCAATATGGGTGTCCATTTGCATTTTTTGATACATGATACAAATTTTAATTCTTGGATCAGGTTGGAACTACTATAAAAAATGCACATCTATTGTAGGAATTATTCCTGTGCCATATTAATTTCCACATATTTCTTGATTCATTTTTTGGTATCTGATTTATTAATGATAGGTATATCATGTTTTTTCTTTGTTATTGTAGCGGTGCCCTCTTTTTATGTGAAATAGAAAAATGTACTTGTTCTATATCCATATAATTTGATGTCAAATATGCTTCGTGTATTCTCTTAGAGAAAAAGCAATATTTTGAACTACTAGATATAGAATTTTTATATAATTTTACGTTCGATTTTATTTGCCATCCAATCCTGGTTTGAATCTGTAGAGCTTTCTATAATACAGGGTGTTTCTGATCACAGTTCTGATTAAATGTTTGTCCAATAGTTTTTTAGAAACACCCTGTACATATTTACGATATCCGAGATCTTCAATTGACGTCTAGTCTACACGCTTTAAATAACTGATATTTTGTGATCTCGTTTTGATACTCCTCTACAATTTTTTCAGCATGACATTCCAAATTTCCGACCACTGCAACGACCTTTCTATATATTTTCTGAACTTTTTCATTCCTAGCAGCTGGTCTGTGCCAAAAAAATAGGAAATTTCAACAACAAAGACCAAATTTCAAATTTGCTCACATCTCAAATTTGTGTGTATGCTCAAAAATATACATTTGAATGTTATTTTGATACAATTTTCAGTCTCTTAGTGCTATATTTCATTAAATTAAGGATAGAGCAACTCACAAAGGTTCGTCCAGGTTGCTCTTGAAGAATATTTAAAAAAAAAATTGTTTGGTCGCCCTGTATATGGCGGTGCTAAAAGTATGAGAATTTACTTTTGTGTCGCCTTGTAATTGATATTGTATTTATTTGTATGTGTATTATTTTACTTTATTAGTGTCGTGGATGTATGATGTAGTTAGTTGATGTATGTAATAATCAAACGCAAATTTATTAATGACATAAATTATTTCTACTGATTTGACTTTAATTTCTCAAAGTCTTCCAAAATAACTAACTTAGAGCCATTCTGGAATAAACTGTTTCACGAGAGTGAAGGATATTGAAAAAATACCAATAAATTTGATTTTTAAATAAATACTAAAATCAAGTTTATTGGGAATTTTCTGTCTTGTGGAGCTGTTTGGTATTTGTTGAAATTGTTGAACGAAGTAGATGATTTTTAGTGACTGGTGGACATCTTAGGGCCTATGATGGATTTGATTTTTTTATTAAAAGAAACACAAAATCAACAGGAATGGTCATTGTTTAGTGGGCACTTGTATATAGGATGTTTTGGATGTGCTGAACCAAAAGCTGTTGCCACTTCGTCTCTTCATCTGATAGTTTCTGTGACAGGTACTTTTGAATGACATAGTCTCCAAACAGGGACTGACACTGGGCATTTTGTTTTTCATTGAAGTTAGAGAGTTGTGGTTCCAATCTGCATCAAAGCACCTCTGTGTAGTACAAAAGAAGAGAGCCTAAATCTACGAAGCTTTCTTATGGCGCAGTGGACTGGTTATCGCTGCAACACAGGTCATGCCAAGATCTGGACAGAAGCTACCTTAGCCGTTCCTGTTCTAACCATGGTGCAAGACCGCATTACGCCGCATCATGAATTTATCTCCTCTGTCAAATTCACCTTTCATGATAGAGACGAGTGGCTAACAGAACCACAAACCCTGATTCCAGGCACCGGACTCAACTGGTTCACGGATGGGTCTCGTGCTGGGAATCTCACTGGTGCTGGCGTATACGGGCAGAACCAAGACTACGAAGAGTTTCAACACCTTGGACAATTTGCCACTGTATTCCAGGCTGAGGTTTTCGCCATCCTTGCCTGCACACAAGAAATCACACGACGCCACATAAGAGGCAAGCGCATCTCCATCTGCTCCGACAGTCAGGCCGCTCTCAAAGCTCTACGAGCACCAAGAGTGGTCTCTCGGTTGGTTTTAGATTGCAAACGAAATTTTGCTGGGATAGCAAGGGAAAACCGTATCGAACTACTTTGGGTTCCGGGACATAGTGGGATAGATGGCAACGAAAGAGCCGATGCTCTAGCAAGGCAAGGTTCTTCAGCCCGTCCTGTGGGCCCAGAGCCCATCGTGAGCATTTCTCTAGGCACAGGACTGCGAAAACTTGAAGAACTTCTGACAGAGAGGTTTTGTCGGGAATGGGCTGAATCCAGGGGTATGAGGCAGGCGAAGACCTTCATTGATAGGCCTTCGATACGCCTCACCCAATCCCTCCTGAATATGCGAAGAAGCCAATGCAGAGTTGTCACTGGTTTACTAACTGGATACTGCCGCCTTAACAGACATCTAAACATTCTGGGCATCTCCGATGACCCAACGAGCCGTTTATGTCTCGAAAACGACGAAACTCCCATCCACATCATATGATTATGTGAATGTCCTGCGCTAACACAGCTCAGATGGCGGAGTTTCGGGCAAACGACTCTTCCAGCGGAAGAAGCGCCAAAGATCCCTGCTACCGACATCCTAGCCTTCGGCAGAGCTGCGGGACTCTTGTGAAGGATGCCATACTCACGGGGCGACACAATGGACCCACACTAGCGGTCTAGCTGTCTGGACTTCGACAAGTCCCCCCGATGCCAACTCAACTCATGACGCAATATGTTGATATCCGTGTTATGTGATGACATTTTTGAAAAAAAAAAATGTGAAAGCAAAGTTTGGTCGGGGAGTTGTACTCTTCAGCCCACTGTGTTCATTGGCTGACTAATTTAGGCCTGCAAGGATGTTTTCCCTTATTTTCGGGATCCTGAGGGCCCCGTTAATAATTTCAAATTTGCCTTTTTCATTATAATAATAATAATAATTTCTTTATTTGTCGTCACAAAAAAAAACAATAATACCGAGGGCAAATGGGCAAAGTCTAGTCATGACTAGACGAATCCAGTCAATTCCTACTCCTTATCTCTTGAAACGCACAAAAGGAATGCTTCTAGACGTTGGGCTATCTTCATTTCAGTTAAGAATAAAGCGAATAGGGAGTGTTTGACCCAATGACGGCTTAATATCAAGTGAGCTTTCAACGACATTCAGGCAGCTCACTTAATATTTAGCCGTCATTGTTTTGACCTTGCTTGTCATTGGTCTATCAATATTGTTATTGATGATGAACAATTTAAGTGCTTAGGTGAACGGTCGGTAGCCTACCGAACAGAATAATGCAAAAGACGAGGTGGAAATGGGCGCCGCCACTTGAGGGCAAAGGGGGGCAGTCGCCTCCCCTGAAATTATTTTAAGAACAATATTTTTATATGTATTAATATTTTTGTTACGTGCGAATGCATATATTTATTAAATAGGTAAGTGCGTATATACCTAGCTATACAGGGTGAGTAAATAGTGTGTTCTTCTTCCATATTAGCCAAACCATCAGATATATAGAAAAAATTCGAATACATTAGTTATAGAGTTTCTTGGGAACAATCCCCTAAAATTATTTTTGTATCTATAGGATGTTCGAATTCCAAGATATCGGTTGATGATGGGTGTTTTCAAATAAGACACCCTGTATATTATTATATTTTTAGATCCTCCCTTAAGAGCTGATTTCATCAATGTATCGCACTTGGGGACTAGCTAAAATTTTTATAGAGATATAGGGTGTTCAAAATCCATATTTTTCAACTTTGTGATTTTTTTGATCAAAACTATTTATTATTGGTCGAAACAGCTTACATGTCTCTCTCAACTTTTGATTCACCATCTACTGACACTTAATTGGAACAATTACAGGGTGGTCCAAAATTCAACATTTCTGATCACCCTGTATATATTCCGATTAAATTTCAGTAGACAGTAAATCAAACGTTGAGATAGGGACATGTAAGCCGTTCCGACTAATAATGAATAATTCTGAACACCCTATATTTCTGTAATCATTTCCGCTAGACCTCAAGTGTGATTCATTGATGAAATCAGCTCTTCAGGAAAAATTTAAAAATGCAGTGATATACAGGGTGTCCCATTTATGAAAACACCCATCATCAGCCGATATCTTGGAATTCGAACATCCTGTAGACATAAAAACAATTTTAGGTGATAACTCTCATAAAATTCTATAACTGTTGTATTTGAATTATTTTTATATACCTGACGGTTTGGCTAATATCGAAAGAGAACACAATATTGACTCACCCTGTATTTCAATTATGAATTTTATTTGATTCACTAAGGAGTTTCAATTTCTGTTAACAGTGCATTCTTCTAGGGTTAGGTTTGTTTGTTGAAAGGTCATCGATTTGGGGATTCAATCCATATGTTTCCTTATTTTTGCAATATATTTTTCATATAGGTAGGTGTTTTGTTTTGAATTTTTTTTAAATCTGCTGTTATATGTATACTTATCAACTGACCTACTTATCCTGTAGATTGTAGATGGGTCGTATAGGCTGGGAGACCTCTCGATCACTGCGACCTAGAAGATCTATTGTGATTACCCCTATCTAGTTTTGGTCCTCTAACCCTAGACTTCTGATGAAGCCTACGATTTTCCTGACGGTTGACTTTTCCACTTCAGCAGGGGTGAGATAGACCTGTTCTAGGTGGTTCAGCCTTTGGCGGACTAATACTTCACGTGGGCAAAGTATGTGTTCCGCGGTTTCGGTCGCATTGTTACAAAAGTGGCAAGTATCAGTCTCCGCCAGGCCCATCTTTTTGAGGTGAGTAGCTCTTTGGCTCGGTTCTGAATGGTTGATGAACCTGTTCGCTTTTTGTTGACCTGGAATTGCTCTGCAATAGGAGGACTTTTCAATTTCTTCCCATTTCCTGAGTTCTCCTTACTTAACCTACTTTATATAATAATAATAAATTTTATTAATAGGGAAGAAATGATTAATAGTAATTGACATTATTTACTGGTAGGAACAAAACCTATACAACGTACATTCCAACCAAAAGGCAGAATTCAGGTATTAACCTTGTACGGCAACACAATTGAGTCACAATGAAACATAATTATGAGAAGACCAGAGTGGTATTTTGCTAGACTAATTCACGTTCACGAAGCATAAAAAGCATTTATAAAAAATGAGTGATACATTACATCTGACAAGTATAGCTATAATTATTTTATGGCAAACTGACAGACAAACATCACTGCTGATAGACGAATCAGAATTGAAAGATAGCAAATGTTTTTGCGATAAGCAAACGTTGTCTCTGACTTGTGATTGGTCAGATTATATGATGAGTGAAGTAGTCATTGACAACTTCCTCAATCAGGACCACTTATATTTTTATTATGTTATTGACTCAACACATAATGATTTCTTGTATGCAGATGAAAACAAAATGAAACATTGGATAATAATTATATCAATTTTATTAGTATAACTGTAATTAAATGAAAAAAAAAGGCAAATGAACCACCATCTAACTTCTATCAAAGAAATATAACATCAACATTTATAACTCGGTAAAAGATCAAACAAAACTCTCGTTAGGTATACAATATAGGAATAAATGTCATAAAAAATATGTGAGCAGATTATCAGTCACTGGCACAACTTTTCTCACACAAAAGTGTACAGTGCTCAAAATATCATTTTGATAAATTCATTTTATACTTACATGTAGGTACTTATTACAGTTTTCAGCAGAATATAATTTACTAGCGATACAAATATAATAAAAAATTCAATATTTTTTTGGTATAAAAACACTCACAATATACATATTTTCATATTTATATTAAAACTGATTATTTTACAATAAATATTTCATTAAATAAATAACAAATGGGCAATATGTGATATGTTACATGTCAAACATGAAAGCAACAAGCTCGGTTACAAGTTATAAGGCACTGACAGTGACCAAAAAGGTATCACTGGAAAATGTCCCAGTTCACAAATACATAATATACCTAATTGAGTGTCCCAAAAATGTATGTTCCATTTTAGCAGCAAATATATCAGAGCTAAGACAAAATGCGATTCCTATTGAACCGTTTTTTTTTTTTTTTCAATGAAGTTTGTGGAATGAAAAACTCCATGAGACATTTTAGTATTATGATTCTATGTGAAAGTTTACTTCTTTATTTCCTCGACCTAAAAGTTTTTTGTTCCAAGTTAGAAAAATGTAGATTTTCTCAAATTGACAATACAAATCTTCTATTTATTTTACAAGTAAACTGCAACAATTTATATATTTTGTTTGATAAATCGATCTTTTATTCTCATTATATCAAAAGACACAGGCCTTTTCTTCGGAAAAATCGGCCAGTTTTAAATTTGAAATAAATCATCTATCAAATACTTGACCTGAAAAACATACACCGGGTGTCCGAGAGTGGTGGGAACCACTATAATAAACTTTGTTTTCGAAGATATAACAATGAATAGGCGAGAATAAGGAGGAGCACAAAGTGTAAGACTTGAAATTCCACGTTATTACAAATCACATAATTATGTTTTTCCAAATTCCAGTTCAACCGTAAACGACATCTTGAAACAGAAATATTTCAATGCAGGTTTGATGTATTTTCAAGATTCTCAAAACAAGTTACGATTCAAACCTAATAAATATTTGATGGTATCAAATTAAGCAAAATAAAATAATCTTATTTCCTATTAATGAGCCACACTATCATCACACAAATATAAATTTACTGACGTCACAGATTTCAATGACTGAATTCTATGATTGAAATAAAATTCACAATTCTTGAAATAGATATTTACGTTATCAGTTAGGAAAAGCGCCATTTTGTGTGATCATAAATTAACGACTCTCGGGGAAGTCGTTCGGGAAGTTGTTAATCTATGGTGTGAAACGAGGGAATTGAGATCTGGAACATACAAAATTCTTTTTAATTTGACCAACAATTTCGCTTGAACAAAAGCAGTTCTACATGAGTTCTACCGATTGTACACAAAATTTAGTAGGCAAGTAGACTTCGCCTGTCATTTTTTAATATCCGTCTAACAATAATACCAGAACTTGATCCTGACCGGAAGTCACATTTTCAATAAATAAATAAATAAGTGAAATAATACGATCACAAATCAGCGACTTAATAGATTTCTTTGATTATTTAATTAGTGGAGAACATCTGATTCAAGTTCAGATTTACCAAGTGATATCCAGGAAGCAGCACAAAATGCACTATTCATTTGTCCATTCATAACTTTCGATTTTAAAATGAAATCATTTTTTCAAATTTCATCATGGTAATCTGACACTTGCCAAAACTGACTTACTTTCTTTACACAACTGGTTACGTGAAGTAAGTTGTTGTAAGATGTTTCAAAACTTCCGTTAGTTTTGGAATGTGTCAGATTACATGTCAAAATCAGCAAAAATATTTTTAAAATCGAAATTTGTCGTTTCACGATAATCCTCAAGAACAGTTTGAAAGCTGCAAAGTTATATGGTTGATTCACTCCTCTGAAACACCCGGTATACTTGAAAAAAAACTTATAGTAAAATAAAATGTCAATAGAAACTGCTCTATATCATTCATCAGTTCCGAGATATTTGCAGTTGAAATGGTTTTAGAAACTTTTGGGGGCACCAGGTCACACCATGTATTCATGAAAATAGCCTACAATTTGAAATCAACAAGCTACATGGGAAAATTAATAGCTACTGTGCACAAACCATATAATTATAGTCTCATCTCCAATAGGCCGATTAAAAAGCATAGAAAAATCAGTACTAAGCCCATCAATTTTTTTAGGAATAATTACGTTACCACCGCAATCCCGAAACGAGGAAAAAATATATTACAATGTCATTAACAATTTCATCTCTACACGACCTCAGCGATCCGAATAAAAAAATTTCATATTGTTCCCTGGCTACTTGAAACACTGTATGCAACAGCGCGTCGACCTCATTACCTCAAGTTCCTCCCACGAGGGCCGGGTATTCTCGAGACGGGCCTGGGGATGCCCATGGGGCGAGGGAGTCCGCTAGCTCTGGGGGGGTGGGGTACCAGAAAGGTGTTGTCGCCTGCAACATGTTCCTTTTCTTTCTGCACACGCTGTACATGAAAAAAAAAAACTAAATCATGAAAATCATCATGGGAAATGGGAGGATATATCGAAAAACAAGGAGAAAGAATATCACAAGTGGGGAAAAAACACCACCCAAACAACCATGGTATAAAAAAATCAAAGGAGTCAACAGAAAAGACATTGTAACATTCAATAGAATGAGATCATCCCATTGCAGCATACCTGAACACCTATACAAAATAGGAGTTGTGGAAAGCCCTAGATGCAAGTGCGGAGAAGTAGGATCAATTCAACACATACTACTAGAATGCCCAGAGAACATACAGAACTGCAACGAGCTGTACCAGAATTCAAGTAAAAAAGAAGCAACCCCAATCAATATAGGAAGCACACCAGCCAGATATAAAGTCAAAGCGGTGAGTATTCATAAGTAAAAGTAACTCGAATGTATAATAAGTATAATAATACAAATTGATCCCAAATTCAAAAGCTAGCTCTCTTTTTAGAACAAGAAAATAAACAAGAAATAGGTTATGGCTGCTGTGTAAATACGAAGGCCACAGAAGAGAAGAAGAAAATCATCCATATCTCAAAGTGGTCCAACGTAATATCAGAAGAAAAACCAGAGGCACAAAGTCGGTCGATCACATTTTATATAAACAAAAACTTCGTCAATGGGCGAGTGGACTTATGATGAATTATTGGCATTTGATTACTCCACTGTATCGTTAGGGACGTAAATTAATTTTCGCAACACTCGTCACGCTATCTTCTGTAAATAATGAGACTATGCGTTGTTCAAAATTGTTGAAATTCAGAGCTCATTTCAGACGTACCGCCATGGCCGCCATTTAGCGATACGTCGAATAAATGACGTCAGTTTCTATGCTGTTTCGTTATTGGTCAGATAATCTTTCATTCCCACTCATGAAGCAAGGTTGCCAGATCATCAATAATAATCATGTTATCAAAAAGTTCTAAGAGTCCTGTCGTTGAATAAAACATAATAGGAGGAACCTATGTTATTATTGTTGATTCTTGACTTTTTCGAGCAACCAGCTTGTCCAAATATTTCTGATACTCCATAACAAAATATCGTGTAAATGTTGAAGACTTGGCAACTGACTGCTGAATACTGAGAACTGACAAGACCATGCCCACAATTCGTGCGCCGTTGTTATCACGTTTACCCGAGCGTCGACCTGATTTCCTATCGGTCACGTTTCTAAAAATATAGCCAACTATTGAAAAGACGTAAGGAAGCCGTCTCGACAGTTGGACTGCGAGTTGGATTGCCAGTTTGACTGACTGTTCGAGTTCTAGCTCTGTTTTTGTTATAGAGATAGGGAAGTATAAGTTGCCACTATGCCCGAATCTTCGGAGTTGAGGCAAAACAGCAGATGCCCTTCCTCACAGCAATATTAGTTCATTTGTTCATATAGGGTAAGTTAAGTTTTTATCAATTGTAAATCATAAATCAAAGAATAAATGTGTGTATGTGTTGTTTGAAAACCTTTTGAGTATTATTTTTCCATTATTCTCACCTTTGAAGTTCATTCTCTGATGGATCTAGAGCACAACTTAGGCAACCCCCGCCTTCAGTTTGTGACAGTATAGCTATGAGCTAAACTTCGCCAAAGAAAATAAAATACATCTATTATTATTATTATAATAATAAAACCCACCGCCTCTAGCCGAAAACATGCCTCTCACCTCTGAATGTTCCGTCCTTCGCTCGACATTCTGCGTAACGTTGGGATTGGTCGCTTTCGGCAACGTCGTCGTCGCGTTCATGCTGGGAAGCACGACAGGCGGCGCCACCGGCAAGTTGGCGCTGATTGGCCGCAGGCTCGTGTACGACCCCTTCAGCTTCGCCGGCATGGACTTCAGGTTCGAGGGGGCGGACGGCACTCGGATGTTGCTCGGCCTGAAATCGATGGGAATTTTTCGTTTGGGATGCTCATCCTCACGCACGAATTTGTTTTGCCCAAATGGCGATTCAGAACGATCCAAAAAGAGCTTTTGTGCTGACGAGAATTTTTGTATCTTTCGCTTCTCGCTTAGCTGCGATGAACATGAATTTCGATTTCTCTCATTCCCACGTTAGCCAAAATCATCAAAAGACTCGTTAAGAAGAGAATCTTGACTTTTTACAGGCGTGTGATATACTGAGCATCGAACAGTTTGGATTTCAGTGTAATAAGAACACAAATGATGCAATATTTTCACTGTTATATGAATGATTTATCGAATGCTTTTGACTGCGTGAATCATGAGATACTGTTGCGGAAGCTTCACCGTTACGGATTTCGAGATAAAGCACACTCATGGTTTACGACATATCTATCTGGCCGCACACAAGTAGTTAAGACAAAATCAATATCAAGTTTAGGTAATATACAATGTGGTGTTCCGCAAGGATCGGTCTTGGGTCCAATTTTGTTATTACTATATGTCAATGATCTGACGACGCTTGACATTTCAGGAAATGTCACCCTGTTCGCCGATGATACCACCATACTATGGCATAATGATAAGGAAGCTGATCTTCATCATATCATCAATTCAGACATAATAAGAGTCGAAGAGTCTTCTCTTCCTTCAACATATTAAAAACCAAGATAGTGCTTTTCAAATGTTGAATTGCTGATATTCATTTAAATCACCAAATTATTGAAAACAGTGTGTGCTCTAAATTCCTAGGACTATACATTGACAACGGTCTTAAATTCAATGAACATGTGAGAAACTTGAATAAAAAAATTGTCTTCTGGTTGTTATGCTGTGAAAATTTCAGCGAATGAACTAGGATACTCAACCGCAAAGACAGTATACTACTCATGGTAGAGTCTCATTTGCGGTACGGTATCCCATTCTGGGGAGTGTGCAGTGGAATTGTGCTCCAGTGAAAACGAGCCTTGAGATACCTCTGTAAACTAAAATTTCGCGATTCGTGCAGACTTCACTTCAAGCATCACAACATACGGTAGTTTCAATATTTATACTCGAAACAGTGTGTCTCATGAATAAACACTAACAAAATTTCATTACAGAGAGTAGGTACGTCACCCGACAAAGTAACCATCTGAAATTACAATTACCATCTTCCACTCTCATTAAGGATTCAATTATATATAGCGGCTGCAAAATGTACAATCACCTTCCAAATTATATTAAAGATATACCGTCCAACGCCAGCTTCAGAAAAGCAGAAAAAAAATTCTTTCCGATAGAGTCTATATTATAGTTTGGAAGAATATTATGGGGATAGAATTGAGTGATAAGTAGACCAAAACTATACAATGTGATATCATATACCTTATTGTTTGTTTTATTTTCAAATTTTTAATTTTTGAAGTTTTGGATTTCAAATGTATTTCATGTTTAAAAAAGTGTATATGACTGTTTACATATTTATATTTATATGCATGCAAACTTGTTATGACTAATTGTTTTGATTCACTTCAATTTTCTATGGTACTGACAATTTTTATACATTTATCGAATGATATCAATTCAATACAGACAGTATTTGAAGTGAATTTTAATCTGCCAAGGTGGCTTATAGGAGTATTTCTGTGCAAATGCTTGTGGGTTTTCTCCACTCATGAGTATGGAATACTTCATTCACTCAAAATTCCAAAACCAGACTCACCTGTAGAGATTAGATTGTGATCCAGGCAGGTTCGCATTCATTTTCATCGTTTTGAGGTTGGAATACGAGCTGCCAAAATTACTAGATATCACTTGCAGCGGTTTTTGGCTGCTCGTCGTGTACGCCGATTTACGATTGGCCTTTATTTTGGTGTCGACAGGTCGACCGATGTAGTCCAGGCTTTTGACCGCGGGTTTGGCAACATAGTTGTCTAGCGACGTTTTCGACGCGCTGGACCTGACGCTTTTGTATTCATCGTTCGAGGACACCTCGGAATCCGAATTCGGTTCGGTTAGAATGATGGGCGATATGAAGTTGTTTTCCCAGAGCTTCTTCGAACCCCCGCTTGGCTTCGGTGTGGACATGACTTGGTGCAAACCTGATAGAAAAATAGTTATACAAGGGAAAAATGTTTTCGGTTTTTTGTCAACACAACCTCGAGCTTAAATCTAATGTTTTTCCCGTGTATAATACACTTATTTTTCTATGACAGGAAAATCGACGATTCAATATTAATTTAATATCTGTCAATTTGATTTTGTGATCTGATTTTGAGAGATTGCTAACTTAGTATGATTGTTTACTAATTCACGAATGAACCGCGAAGTGGAATGGAAGATAGAAAGGATTTGCAAATCTTCCTAGAAAACGGTGTTTTTGGCTTATTTCTGGGAACTGGCACAACAACTAAAACCATCAATAGTGTATATTTATATATCCGGGAAAAAAGAACTCACTTTTTTTACATGGGAAAAAATAATTATATTGTTTATACGGACTTTCATTATGGAATAGAATTTGGCCAATGAAAACATGTACTTTTCATTATGAAATTAAAATTCGCCTTATAAAAACACGTACGTGGATATATCGAGTGACACAGGAGTCAAGTCACAGCCTGTAGGCTCCTGTGTCACCCATAGGGTTATTTCAAACGATTACAAAGATATCGAATAAGCATAAAAATGTTACTGCACTGTTGTCCTGTTATTATTCCTCATATCACTCATATTTACAATTATTGTATAGTAAATAATGTTTTTCCGTCAGTTTGGAAACAATCTAATGTTCTCCCACTTCCCAAAATCCCCAATCCGAAGGATACAAAAGATTTGAGGCCCATCAGCATACTTTGCGCCCTATCAAAAGGCTTTGAGAAAATTATAAACGAGCAACTTAGAAAGCACTTATCACTTTCCAATATTTTACCACAAAATCAATCGGGTTTTCGTCAAGGACACAGCTGTACGACTGCTCTGGTCAAAGTCACAGACGACATCTATCGCTCCATTGATGAAAATAAGTTATGCGTATTAGTGTTGCTTGATTACACGAAAGCTTTCGATAGAATCAACCACAGCCTATTGTTAGCTCTTCTTCACTACATAGGGATGTCACCAAATGTAATAAGTCTCACCGAAAATTATTTACATGATAGGACCCAGGCAGTTCTCATCCCAAATCACGATATATCACAGGCACTTCGTGTTACTTCAGGAGTGCCACAAGGCTCTATTTTAGGACCCTTATTATTCACCATATATACCTCGCAGTTTCACAAATATCTCCAACATTCCAATTCCCACTTTTATGCCGACGATACCCAGTTATATTTGTCATTTGAAGAAAGTGATGTGCAAAATGCATGTACGATACTGAACAATGATCTGCAAACACTATCAACTATGTCACATAAGTATTGCCTGAGTATTAATCCTTCAAAATCGAAAGCTATGCTGTTTGGTAGGAAAATAACACGGAATAGGGTACATAATCAAATTGCACTTCAAATTGAGAACGTGGACTTGCCTCTCAGTGAATGCGAGAAGAATCTAGGCGTTTTACTGGACACTGACATGAAATTCACCAACCATGTTTCATCAGTAATAAAAAAAGCTTTCTGTAGTTTGAAACTCATTTATAGCCATAGACAAATTCTTACCAAACAATGTAAAATAAATCTTTGCGAATCGTTGGTACTTTCGAAACTCAATTATGGTGACTGTGTATATGGACCTGCCTTATTGAAATCTGACTGCCGGCGGATTCAGTTGATTCAGAACTCGTGCATCAGGCTAATTTGTGGGTTGAGAAAGGGTGAGCATATTTCACGAGCTTTTGCGGATGTTGGATGGTTGAGGATGGAGGAAAGAAGATTGCTTCATTATTGCGTTTTTTATCATAAAATAATAACTGCCAAAAAACCTCCTTATCTCTTCAATAAACGAAGGTTTCGTTCGGATATGCATAGTATCAATATACGCAGGAAAGATGGTATATCTCTTCCCAAACATAAAACAACTGCTTTCAGAGCATCTTTCTCCTTCCATGCCGCAAAAATCTATAATTCAATTCCTGTTAATATGAAACATTTGTCTGTCAGCAATCTGAGAAAGAGAATGAAAGCAAAACTTTGGAATGAAAATGTTATCTTGTGAATATTCAGATGTTTATAGTCTATTTCCATTATTTAATTTTTTTTTTGCCACACAAGATACAGTTATTGTTTTCTCTTTCCTTAATTTTTCTTTCCTTATTGGGTTTTTTATCATGGAACATTTATATGGATGTCATTATAATTATTACTAGAACTTTATTTATTTTTTCATTCTATTATTATTTCTTAATTTTTTTTTTTGTTACTGAAGGTTGAGTGGAAGAGCGCCGCTTCTTAACTTCACAGTTGTAGAAGTGCGAACTCTGCCTTTTGCATAGATAGGTTTACACAGACACATACATATATCATAAATATAGTGGTTATAATCATGTTCATATGATATTATTACGATTATTGAGATACAAACCAACTCATTATTCGTTTAGTTATATTTACCATGTGTACCTATCTATCTGTTGCAATAAAATCATTTATTATTATTATTATTATTTGCGTTCGAAGTTTCAATATGCTCAATGGGTGTGACTTCAAAATATCAAAACTTCTTTCCCTGTTACACTTAATGAGGATATGGAAACTTAGAAGGCGAATATCTGCGTAATCGTTTGAAATGACCCTATCAAACCCGGTATCGATGAATTCTTTATGACAATTCCTATCCGATTATGGAATACAATACAAGGTGTCACATTTGAAAATCAAAAGTCGGTGTCGTTTCCAGTAAAACCGGAAGTGATAGAACAAAAATTGTTTCGTCAATTAATGAGCAATTTGGTATACTAGCTGCCCACCAATTCAAAACCATATCTCGAATAATTCAAGAGTTACAGTCCCGGCCGTGTTTTGTGTACTTCTCTGTATATTACCCACGAAGATGAACGTTGCAGTATGAGCCGAAGGCGAGTACTATAACCATCTGAATGGGTATTAGTCAATAGCCATTATGCGCGAGTAGAATACTCTATCTACAACTATTCAAATATCAAAGCAACTTTGAAAGTACTGTCTGTAGGTTAATCGAGGAGGTGGTATATTCATTTTACTTGATTCTTTGGGATTTTCTCTCCTCGTTTCTATAAAATAAAAGTATTCGTATTATTTCAATTTATTTGTAGAGGAGAGAAAATCCCAAAGAATCAAGTAAAATAAACTTTGAAACTTCTGAAATATGTCCTCGAAATACTTATTAATGTAACCGAAAACGTATTGCCTGAAATTTTAAATTTCAATGAAAAGCTTATAACTTATTTTAATAAACTTCATTGTTTATTAACAGGGAAAAAGTCGTGCCAGCGCATCAGTCAATTATATCAGGTATTATATGCCATTTCAGTATGTGAAATGAATCATAGTATTGCAGACTATTCGTAAGAACATACCTCAAAACAAATTGATCGCAACTTCAGAACTACGAAATTGCAGAATAATGATTGATGGCCCCTACACTATCCTATCACAATGTTTCATCGTTCTGATTGGTCTGTATTTATCTATTCGAATCGCCCGCACGTAATTGTGCGCCAATGAAGTGTCAAGTCCTATTCTATGATTGGGTACTTATAGGCTATATTCCGAATTCAACTGGTCAGTACTGTCATTAAATCCACTGACTGCTGAAAATTTGTGTTCCCAAATATGAAATCGAAAATACAGTGGTGTATATCGGAACACATTTTCATGGTTTTCTTCAGTAATCAACAGCAGTTGATCAGCTGGTGAAATTTGAATATCATTCTCAGCGTCAATTATTTTAATACCGGGCATTTTCTAATATTGAATATGATATTATTGAATAAGACAAGACCTTTTGTAAAAAAAAGGAAATAAATGTGACATTTCTTCCCCCTCTAAAATAATGACAGTTCACTGGAGCACACTACCTTTCGATAGTCAGCAATTTCAGCAGAGTACACAAGTATCTGCCCTGCCACTTTCAGTGATTTTTTTTTGTGAAAACTTCACAAACGATAAGATTTCCACAAAATTCTGAGTTCATTGTACCAGTATAACATCTGACGAAGCTACTGTGTTAGCGAAACATGTCGTGTGTTTGACAATTTTGTGGAAATTTTGTAGTTGTAAAGTTTTTACATTTGCCATGGATTTCCATCAAGTAACGGCCGAGACAAATCAAATAATTTTTTTTTATTTCGGAATGAAACTATACCGGGTGAGAGAAATTCGAGAAGATGCATGGGGATCTCGGAAACGGTAAGAGCCACAGAGAGGGTTGAATGAAGGCAAAGTTGCGCGATTTTACGAATAACAAAATGCCCTTTTGAAATATGAAAAACTCTGAACAAAATATATTTTCCTCAAACGTCCATGAATGTAGTAAAACATTACATATAAACCACCGACATAAGCTATTATCTAGATCGCTATATATGTAATATCCTAACAACCCGAAAATCTCACGTCACTTGGTGTTCTTAGACATGAATGATATTCTCCCGTTTTGGACCATGTGACTGAACTGATCAAAGTGGAACTAGTTGTGATGAAAATGCATTTATGAATGATTGATCCAGTTGTAATAGTATAGACGAAATAAGACTAAGATGATCAGATCAGTCTGTCCACTTCGACGAAAAGGCTAAGTTTATGATACTATTGATAAATTACATCTGTCCAATCAATTTTGTGTCTTCTAATTCATACATTCGACAGACGGACAGAATTGACAGAATTTGACAACTGAAAAATGTGTTCAAAGAAAATCTCGGTTCTTCTGCTTCACTTCCATATCACGAGGAATATCACTGAGTTAGTAAGATGTTTGACAGGTCCTAGAAGCGTATGTTCCACGGAAATCAGTTCGATCTCCTTAAAATATGAGGCATTAGCGGTATATACCGTAGCTGTCACTACTGTCACTGTATAAACAACAATTATTCTAGCAACGCTATTTTACCCTCCGCTAGTAACTATGTTATTTACATATCAAACTGACAACAATATTCTTGACTGCTAATATCACAGACAAACGACGGTATACAAATTTTTGTATTTGAGTACATTCAACCAGATCACTAGTATCACACTAGCATGCATATCATGTGAAGATCATATTTTCAAATTTTTATTGGGTTAGTTTTTACAGGATTTTGGGTATCTATTTCAAAATTAAATGTCTTCATTCTTCAGATCTAATAGTTATCATGTTCGATTGACAATCTAAAAATGAAAACAATATATTAAATTCGGACGATATTGATGGGCATCAAATTCCTAAAATAACGTCAAAAATATTGAAGAGGAAAAGAAGGTATCGCAAAAGTTGTCCATAACCATATAAAGGATATCAACTTTTTTTAAACCTTCAAGCACATGAAAAGAAATCCCAATAATGTTAGATTCATATTTATTTCCCTGGCACAATGAACATGTTTGTTTCAACACTTTATATCGTTCATATTTTTCAAGAAGAGATAATATTGTAAAAATAATGGAATTTCAGAGACGCTAGAAGACTTGAAAAATGCAGGGTTTTTGATAAATTATTATAATTTGGATCTCTATTCTCACAACTTTTTCACTTATTAATTTATTTAGAAATGCCATTACTCCGAAGATTTGTTTTTTTTTATCATCGAATTTTTATATTTATTACTATTAGAAGCCTTTAATTAATTTGTAATGTATGTTTGTTATGGTTTAGGTCAAATCTTGCTACTGAATTTTGACCAAACAGTGGTCAAATGGGAAGTTTCCTGTATTGAAGTTTTTATCTCACTGTGAAGTTTGTAGAAAATTATTATATACGTTTTTTTTTTTTTTCGTAAGATCAAATTTCACTTCAAATTTCACTGTGCAGTACGACGTTGCCGATATCATCAATATGTCTAGATTTCCGGAAATTGTTCTTTGAATGCATAATAACTATATCATAACAGCAATGGGATATAATATAATAGATCTCTCATTGACTGGATGAAGTTGATTACTAATGAAGATAAATTATGATATTTTGCGATAGTATCTATAATTTTTCACTATCGTTATATTACTTGTCAGTCATTTTTTGCTAATGAATTCTTTCCTTAATAAAACGGATCTATTTTCTAGGAAAGGTGCAGATTATATCTTGCAACAACGCCTAATACTTTCCGTCCACACCACTCAAAATACTGACAGGCACAAGCCTTGGGTGTCGGCTTCATTCTGTTCTGACCGATGGTAGGAAGTTAGGAAGGATATTATCATTGAATCTAGCCGATAGTGATTCATTGATTCAATGATATTTTCGTTTAGGATCGAGCTCTGTTCCAGATATTTCAATGCATAAACAACAAAACCATAACCCGTCAGAATGTGTTTTGTTTACCAGTTTTACTTCTTCTATTGTTTTCATTCGTTTTTCATTCTGTAGCTATTTAATTGCTATTCGCTATCTATATTCTTCACCATCAGCTATTTTCAGACTAGATTCAGAATGTACGTCACAGTTTGCTGACCCGAGAATTTGAAAATGAAAACAACTTGGACTTTATCGGTCGTACAACGTGGACATAAAACTGGAGAGTTCCGAACTCATTTTATAAGAATTCATCTGAAGGGAACTTCCCCATCCACTAGAAATGTAGCAGGCGTTCATAATTCCGGCAACAATTCATCATGGAATTTTCGTTAGAGAAAAATTTATACAAAATAGCGGCTTCAACATGGCGGATGAGATTTGGATGATTGGAATGGGCATAATTTTGGGGTCGGAGATTTGGAATTTGTTGTCGAAATTTATTACTTCAAAATGGCGGACGAGATGTGATTATGTTCCGATTCAATAGAAAATTGGTATCTCGGGGTAGGAGATTATACATTTTTTTCTCGAAATTCATGAATTTCAAATGGTGGATCAAGTTCAAGTTTATAGTCCGATTCGATTGATATGCTTTGCTGAGAGGAATATGAAGAAATAATAATAAAATGATGCCACACTAAATTCAATATGGCGGACAAAATAGTCTTATTTCTATTAAAATATAGGCAACAAATTGAATGGTTTGTTAGAGAAGAATAAAAAAATGATTTCGTTCAATATGACCAACACTGTGTAAATAAACAAAAATTAAATATGTAACTTGATATTGACATGGAGTAATTCTAAAAAAAAATGAAAAAACTCAAGCAATGAAATCTCACAGGATAATCCTGTAAAAGATTTAATATCATATAAATTTCATAATGTAATGAATTGATGGGTTGGGTTCAATTTGATGTTCTTTTTATTCTTTCAAATATTTCTTTTTTTCTTTACTATTATCATAGATATTTAGATCTATGCTATTATGGAGACTATTCATTTATTTCTTGACTTTTTAGTTCATTTTTTTGAACACTGTGGGCAGGATTTCGTACTTATTTTCATGCAAAATCTAATGAATGTCATGGAAATAATAGAGACCTACCTACATAATTATTAATATTAGCACTTTCTCAACTTTAGTATGAAAAAAACACAAATCATAAATTGATGCATTATTCAGGTAGAAAATAAATGCAACTATTTCTCTTCATCAACATATTCAGTGGCAAATTACTCACTTCTTTCTTGCATTTCAACGATGGCATCCACATCAGCCATATTGAGCATCTTGTTGGATCCTCTGCTGCTGCTAGACATGCTACTGCTCAATCGGTCAGAGCTGTCAGCCGAGCCCATGGAGCACCCTAGCGGCGAGTTGGCTAATCTGTTGATGTCGTTGTTGAACGTCAAATTTTCGTCGTCCAAATGGTAGCTCAACCGGTTCGAGTCCGTGTGGATTTCTCTAGAGGTCTGTTTCAGCATGTCTTCTACACTACTGTGACAGGAGCTTGATTTTCTGCTGTCAAAGCTTCTAATGCTACTGTTCTTTATCAAAGTTTGTGTACTGTTCATGTCTTTTTCTGGATTGTCTGGAGATTCTTGGAGTTCAAAGGGTGAACTTAAAGTAACAGTATTGAATCTGTCAGATTTTCTGAAGGTACTGGATCTGTTGGGTTTTGGTGATCGACGGTATGTACCGTTCATCTTTGCAAAGGTATGGTTGTTTTGTTCCACAGGTTCATTTTTCACCAAGCTTTCATTCATTTC
The DNA here is from genome assembly GCA_918026855.4 of Phaedon cochleariae. Lineage (NCBI taxonomy): Eukaryota > Metazoa > Arthropoda > Insecta > Coleoptera > Chrysomelidae > Phaedon > Phaedon cochleariae. Next base: position 13,858,716 of record OU896709.1, on the reverse strand, counting down.
TTTTGTTTCAGATCCTGATATAAAGTGGGAATTAACATTCAACTAATTGGCAATTAAATCAACACAATTCATGTGCCTCTGATAGGGCCATTTACTATGATTATTATTTCAGGGTCATTTTTAATGAACACATTAAAGACAGACCTATATTGTTACATGTTTTTCTTCAAAAGTTTCAATGAAACATGTTGAATTTCTGCTAAAATGAAACGAGATATGAAATTTGCCTACAATAAAATGTATTTCCTACAAAAGTTCTCAATTTCAATATGAAGTTAGTCATGCAATACACACATGAATTATATTATTCCTCAAATGAAACAGGTAAAAGGTGATTGAGAAAAGTTTCCATGAATGTTTGATTTCTTAACCTGTTTGCAGTCAAACATGTTATAGTAGTTAGTTCTCAGAACTGTCTCTATACTATTTCAGAACTGATTCAAAAGCATAAAATAATATTTATGGGTTTATTCAGAATGTATTGAATATAACAAATATAGAAGGACTCATGGAAATTCATTGATGCAATTAATTACTTTTTTAAAAATCTGATTCTTATCCTTCTATTTATATTCCATTATCCCTTTCTTTTGAAGACTTATGACAAAATAATACATGAAATAAACTGATCAAAAAAAAATTAAGGATATGTTTGAAGGCAAAGGACATAGATATTGATTGCTATACCACATTGTGTCTAGAAAAATGTTTTCATAGCAGAAAGACAGTATCCATAACTTATGCAAACTACATAAATATAATGGCAATGCCAGATTTTTTCTGGAAAATTTTCTTCACAGCAAAAATACAATATCCTTAAATTTGTTCAATCAGTTTATATAGTATGAACTGGAGTATGAATAAATAGTGCATTCAAGTTGAAATAAACCATGGTCTAAATATTTTATGTTTCCAGTTTTCAGTAATAATTCATAAATATAAGGTTTTGGAAACATTTACTACTGTAATATTCCCAAGGTCACAGGGTCGGATTAAAAAAAAAGGCTCCTAGGCTCCATCTGTGGTGCGGGCCCTGGGCTAGTGAAGCATCTGAACATTTTGAGAAATCAGGTGCAAAATGGTGATTTTCAAGGGAACTTCAACATTATTAATATATAACACAGGATATTTTCAGTGAAAATGAGCCACAAAAGTAAACAAAGCTTCAACACTTTAATGTACATGTCAACAAGAAGTACTTCTTCTACCTTCATTAGATCATAGGTATATCTTAAATAAATCTTTTTTAAATATCAAATGTACTGCAAATCATGTTCATTTCAGTCACTCTTGCTGATTAGTTTCCATCTAGGCTTCTCTATAATGAAGGTGTTTATGATATTCTCATGGTTGACTCTCAGAATGTGATGTTCTTGCTAAGCAAGCCAAAAAGTTTAGTCTGTCTTCTGACATAGAGGTCCGGAGTCTGTTCTTGATCAGCTTCAGTTCAGGGAATGATCTTTCTGCAGAGCAATTAGTAACCATCAAGGATTGGTACATTCATCATACTGCTTCTACATTAGGAAAGCAATATTTCATGTTCTTTTCCACTAAGTTGATATATCCACCTTCTATGACTAATGTGCTTTTCACTGTTCTCATATTCATTTTACTAATATATAATAATATAGTACATTCACAAATCAGAAGTTCACTAGCCCTGTTCTTCTGTACATTCACAATCATGGTATATTGTATCAAGTATGCACTAGAACAAACTATAAAACATGACCAGTGACATTATTTTGTATTTTTTTTTGGTGCAGGCCCCTATGTTGCCTATTCTTAAATCATGCTCTGCAGGTTCACTTTTTTTTAACTGGAACCCCAAGTGTACCCAAGTGTTTCTGCATTTTGAGAATCTCATAATCTCCCTCAGATTTTTTTCAATGGCAAATAAGGCATTCCCTTTTCTAATCATGCCAAACAAATAAAACTTTGGAAATATAATGAGATGGGAACAATGAGTTCAGAAAAAATGATCTCTAATTATTGCTCAGTAGGAATTTCAAAATGTTCAATAATTATTTTAATTAGGTATTCAGCAAGGTTAGAGTGATAAATAATGTGTTATTGCTACCTGATATGGTACATATTGAAGAGGAAATTTCAGTTCCAATTTAGATTCAATAGACATGGGAAAAAATAGAAATAAATCCCTTCCAGTAGAAACAGAAGTAATAAAAATCAACTGAAAAATCCACACCTACCAGAATTACAAAGTGTCATCAAATGATTTGAAATGACTAATGAAATCATTGTAGTAAACAAAAATAACTCACCTGTTGTTCTATCAATTTCAAATGTTCCATCAACCTTCAGGGGACTGCTATCACCAATCTTATCTTCAGTGATTGTTGTATCAGACTCCTTGCTAGTATTTTGCTTAAATGTACCATTGAAAGATATTTTTTTCAAAAAACTCTCAGGTGAGTCAGAATTAATACTGCTACAACTTTCTGTAATAGATTGGAACATGGGTGGTTCACAGTCTTGAAGCAAAACAGACTCAGCAATGTCTGCATCACGTATTTCTCTCAGAATAGGGTCATTGACAATGAAACTACTGTCCATTAAGTTGGCAAATGTTGAAGAACACATGGAGTTCACCAAACTAGGGGGTGACATATTTGTAAAAGATTCTGCTTCTCCTGTTTCAGCTAGAACCCTTTCAAAATAGTAAATACTAGAAGGTTGGGTTAAATCAAAGTTCACTGGATTACTTGACTCCTCATTTTCAATTACCACAAAACTGTCAGACATTTGTCTGATGCTTGATGTATTCAAATCACTTGCACTCCCATACATTTCTTCATTGTAATGTTCTATACTTGGACGTGTGAACCTCTTTTTAGGACGAGTGAATGTTCTAGAATCAAAATACTTCTGTGCATCAGAATCTCTTTTGAGTAGGCATTCATCTACATTATGTTGGTCTTGATTCTCAGGGCTACCAGTCAGCCTAAAACAGAAATTATATTGAGAACCTGATGTTGAGTTTCAAGGTGTTCCTTGTTATCTTGTCAATACTCTCTTATATTGTTATATTTCAATAGAAATGACTTCTCATCACTTACCAAGATTCAACATCATCAAAATCAATTTGACTAACATCTATGATTTCTGAATCATATTGGCAACTTGTGTCTACAGGATTTGGAGATGCAGATCTGCTACGACTTTTCAAAAACTGTAAATGGCTTTTTGAAATCGGACTATCACTTGACAAATCCATTTCTGACAAAAAAATTTTTAAACAATCAACTATCATGAAGCTTTTTACCACCTTTGTTCCAATTATGTTATAATTTACCGTGCACTTGGGGATGCTGGACTAGCCCTTCTATTTTCGAATTTTGGTAACAGAATGATTTGTAATCAAAGTAATCTTAAAAAAAATAAAAATTATTTTCCCAGGAATTTTTCACCCATTCATTGCTCTAGCAAGGGCCCAAATCCCAAAGATACTGGCTACTGCACGGTCCGACCGTTCACCAATTTAGCGTTCGGGGCCGGTCCGACCGTACAATAACATTTTGTTCGGGGCCGGTTCGACCGTACAATAACATTTTGTTGGGGGCCGGTCCGACCGTACAATAACATTTTGTTCGGGGCCGGTCCGACCGTACAATAATATATTGTTCATACTTCGTCTCGTAAGCAACTGGTTGGCTCAGTAAGCAGAGCATCGGCACGCCAAGCCGGTGGGCCGGGGTTCGAATCCGTGCGAGGTTCATCTTTTTTTTATTTTTTTCTTGTTCTCAAGTGATTTCTAATAGTAATTTTCCTAACAAGTGCGGAAAGTGATTCTTTCCCGCACGTGACTGCCGTTGACACGAACGACGCGAAGCGGAGTTCGGGCAAGCAGTCGAGTGCGGGAAAGAAACTTTCCGCATGAGTTAGGAACAATATTTTTTCTACAAGCATAGGAAATTGTTTGAATCGTTCAATTAATTATTCAAGTAAATAGGAACAACTAACAAGAGATATATATTCTCTATCTATTAATTATTAGTAATAGCTATTGTGAACTTACAGTTTGACGCATTATGTTGGTTCATTGCGGAAGCCAGCAGGCCCATTAGGAGTTTGGTCTCTAGGTTCCAGACACTTCTATGGAATGAGCCAAAAATAGCTATTCTTCATTCGGTTCTTTCATTTCTTTATTGTTGCACCATTCAATTAAACGCATGTATAGCTTCTCATACCTTTCTTAAGACTTCGTTGGTGATATTAACGCATCTGTATCAAATCCCTATAGCTAGAAGTTTTTGATCACATTATGGCATTTCCACTGAATCGAAAATGACAGTAACGCTGTGTCTGTCACTTCGACAATTTCAAACTTATTTGAGGTTTGATTGGCATGACAAATTGACGTTTCCTGTCAGATCAATCCAAATCTATAGGGGGATTTTTATAATAATCCATTTTTATTTCTCAATATTTCTTAATTTTTACAATAAATAGTGCAATTTGATGGATGATTCTGAACATACATACTTAATACTGCAACAAACAATCTTAAACTTTTATATTCCATCACCAACCACTTATATTACTAGCGATTATATCATATCTTTGTTTTCCCGCACTAGTGCGGGAAAAAATTTCCCGCACTAGTGTGGGAAAATTTTCCCGTACTGTTGCGGGAAAATGACACTTTCCAAACTAAATTGCGTGCGGGTATAGGGTGAATCACGCACGCTTGTAGAAAAAAAATATTCTCTATGGGAAATAGGTTTATTTAGGGGTTTTCTATGTTTAGGCCAGAGGTGAGGTTCGGTTAGGTTAGGTTAGAATAGAATAGAATATTTTATTTGGTGTTAATACAAGTACAGATATACTCATAAATAGTATATGTACCGCCGAAGCGAGTACATATACTAAAAATGTGGAACGCTTTACGATTTTGCGTGTCATCCTTGCGCAGGGGCCATGCTAATCTTCTCTGTATCGTTCCAATTTTTAGTATATGTACCGCCTTCTCATTTTTTAAGCAGAAACAATATTTTCCTTCCTCAAGAAAAATTCTCCTTCTTCAAGAAAAAAGGTTCATCTAGGTCGATTGATTGTTAAAAAAAAATTCAATTTTTCAATAATCTATAAACTACACACATGGCATATAGAATCGGACCGGCTCCGAACAAAATGTTATTGTACGGTCGGACCGGCCCCGAACGCTAAATTAGTGAATGGTCGGACCGTGCAGTAGCCAGTCCCAATCCCAAATACCCAAATAGGAATACGAACTAATACGAAGTACGAACGAACGAAAACGAACTGTCAACGCAGTGTTGCCAATGAGGCAGCCCAAAATTCTCGACCAGGAAGTGGCAAATTCTCGCAAATTCACAAAATTCTCCGCCCATCAGAGACATCACAGAAAATTTGAGTCCTGCTGCGACACAATTTTGAAAATTGACTTTTCACCCTTATGAATGATTTAAATGATCCTGAATAGTATCCATGTTCCCTATTAAAAAAATAGTTTAATGCTTGGTTCGATTAAGAAAATTAAACAAGTATAACATTGGTGAATTTAGTACGCACTGAGGTATGTATATATTTCTCTCTATATACGTATGTCGCAGAAAAAACAAACGGGGTCAACGCGAGGAAGATACCCCGACAACGACGATAAACTGTCTCCGATTCCCTATCCTGTGACACATACCACTTTAGCTATACCCTTGAAGTATGATGACTAGATGGTGTCAAATTCTCCGTCGACTCTTCACCTCAACATTCTCCGAAAAACGGAGAATTCTCCGCCAACTGGCAACACTGCGTCAACGTCAAGTTACCAACGGCATCAATACCAACATAAGAAAAAAGTGCAAATAAAATTCCTGTCTGGACATCTTTGTCTCTTCAATGAAGACTTTGCTGCTATCTTTGTCTGGAATATCCCAAAACTTTTATAATGTTGTTGCTCTTGCATTGTCAAAATAAAAAATACAAACAAAACACATAACCTTAATTCGAATCGTGATCATTGAAAAATGGAAATAGATTTACCAAAAATGGAAAAACATGTTCTTGTGGAATACTTGAGTAATGTTAAGTCTGTGATATGTGAAACTTTCAAATCTATGCAGCGTATAAAGGTCAGTAGACATATATAGATATTAGATGATGATAATCAGTTGGGTACATACATAATACAAAAAATGAATAGGATGAATGGAAGTATTTTTCTTTTAGCTCACCAGTTTTGATGTTTCTCCTTTTTATATAATTTTTGGGACCAGTAGTGGAGGAATTTATATTTTCAAGAGATCGCCATGCCAATTTTTAAGAATCATACCTAGCAAAGTAATTTATCAAGTTCATTCATTTCAATATTTACATTGAATACTGTTTTCAGGAGGGTTCTACTATTCAAGTTGCAATATCACCAAACGAAAAACACTTAGCTGTTGCTAGTTCCAGAGGTCTTGTAGTAATTTTGGAAAACTTTTTTGTGGATATGAGTCTCAGGCCTCTTATTCACATTGAACATGAAGGGAACACTCTGACTGTGATGAAATGGCATGGCAATGATCTTTATTGTGGAGACCATATGGGAAAGATATCTGTTTTCACAGTAGCCACATTATTGGTGTGATATTTAACTAAATCATGTTCCAGTCATGTTTAATTCTACTTTTTTGTAGACCAAGGCAATATTTCAGACACCTTCTGCTACTTTGATGCAACTGGACTCCACTATAATACAAATAGATACCTACAAACATTACTTATTGATTTCCACAAAAACTAGGACTTATTTGTGTGATACTGATAAAGAACACTTCAAGCAAATAGGCAAAAAACTGAGAGATGGGCATTTTGGTGCTTGTTTTTATCATATCAGCAATACAGCACCAAATGAGACTTACCATAGTTCCAGAGCTACCTTCAAGACTATAAAAGACAATGAACAATTTTCCAGCAGCATTAATAATGGTGATGCAAAAATTTTCTGTGCTAGGCCAGGTGCAAGGATTTGGCAAGTCAATTTTGAGGCATCTGTTTTGGCAACTTACCAGCTGCGTGATACTTTAAACCAGGGATCTTTGGATGTCATACATATTGAAGATTGTGATACTACAAGATTGAATATGAGTGGTCTAAATGGTGCAAGCATTTCAAAAAATTTCAGCTTTGGTAAGATTTATTTGTTATGCCAAAGGTTTATCTTCTCTTATGACAATGAAGGAATGTATTTTTTTGATCCTGCTGTCAGCAGTGTAGCATTTTGGAGCCCTACATTGAAAAATATCATAGATGTAAGAATTTTGAACTCTCATATCTATGTTTGGTGCAATGGACTACATCTACATATAATTTCTTTACAATCTCTAGAAAGTTTACTCATCAGTACTTTAATGAAAAAACAGTATTATTTGTGTGCAGAACTTTGTTTACATTTTGAAAAAGATGTTAAAAAGTTGCTAGAATATTCTAAGAATATTCACCTCCTAAGACATTTAAATGTCAAACTAGTAGAATTTGGGATGAATGATCTGTTTGAAAAACTAAAACCTGTTCTCAACATGCTAGAAGAGCAGTACAAGAAACAAAATTCAGAAATGAGGCTGAATAACAAAAGTGTTTTCAATGAAAATTGTGATATGTACTTACCTAGAACTGTAGAAACCTTAAATCAAAGAACTACCCTAGTAGTGAAAAATTCTGTGATGGACAGAGGAGATGATGAAGAAGGAAAGAAATATGTAATTTCTATTTACAAACAGTATTTGCTCAATAAGACACATAGAAAAGCTGAATTGACTGAGACCAGTAATATTTTCAACATGCTCAACTTAGATGATTTGTTGCCACTTCTTGAGGACTTTACTAGATATGTTGAAGAAAAAGACAATGAGTGTGCTTCAACTTGGTGTCAAGAACAGTTACTAAAACAAGCTGTCAAAGGAGAAATTGAGAGTATCCAGACAAAAACTCTTATTTGTCTAACAGAGGCATTTTTCACTGAAAATAGCAACAAAGAATTGAGTTGTCAATGCAGTTTTCCATTACCCAAGGCTCACACCCGAAAATTAGAACATTACAACTTGGCTTCTAAATTATTTGATATGTCAACAGAAAAAAATGAATTTTTAAGTAAAATTCCTCAAATACACAAACACAGGTTATCAAAATTGAGTAACTTGCATGATCTCATGCTAAATTTACCCATTCTCACTCAGTTTAGTGACAAAGAAGTATTCAAGGAACATGTGGATACTTTGACATATGATGGCTGGGAGGAAATTGTCAAGTTATACATAAAACTGAGACAAAAACTGTGCTTAAACTGTGGCAGAACTATTGATAATGAAAATGCATTATCATGGACTGAAATTGGTATGTTGATAATAGAATCAATTGGGAGTAGAAATGCAAATAGACTGATGGGGAGATATGCCCAGTGTATACCCAATGGTGAATTGGATGCAAAGTTTTATCAGAGCTGCATTTTTACCATGACATGTGAGGAACCAGGAGTTGGAATACATTTCATGGAAAATGTTGTTAATAATGATAATTTTCCAAAGGTGAAAAAAATACTTAGAAATAAAAGCAAATTACTAATTTCTTAATTTTTAGTTTGGTGATCTGATGGAAAAATTCTTGCAGAAGAAATACTTGGGCAACCAATCACATATCACTACTAAACTCAACTCAAATGACCTCTTAGAAGTATGTTCCTATTGTAAATTATCTATCAAAGGACCAGTTTTATCTGAGATTAAAAAGTGTGATAAGGGACATAACTTTCATAGTATATGTTTTCTTCATAGTAGCAATTTTTGTAATGTATGCATGTTGGCTAGCTGATTTTGTAGATTTTATTTTACTATAAAAATCACTGATATTGAAATAAAAAGGCTTGTTGATTGATTGAAGGTGTTGATTTCATTTGGTGTATAGATAGAAATAAATAAAAAAAAGCTATGTTCAAAAGATCACCTTGATCAAAATCATCTTTGGCAGAATTTTTATTTACAAATAAGTTAAAATAACAAGAAATATATAACAAACAATGCAAATTCTCCTTCTAGTACTTCACTCTAATCCCAAGAGCCAATTTATACCTTGTACCAAAAATAGTACCATTGGTTGCCATGCTACTAGCCACCTTATCCAATCTAGAAGTTGTCCAAACAGTATATGAGGCTTTTCCCATGGATTTGAGAACATTTTTTTTAGATCTACTTTCTCCTTGCAGTATGGGCAAATTTGCTTTTTACCGACAATGCACCATCCCCTTATACAAAATTCATGGAATCTAAAAAAATTATAAAACAATTTTTTATTATTCCTGAAGGTGACTTTTTCATTTATATTCCATTCAAATCATAATCTCTATTCCTCTATAATAATTGACATTCATATTTGAAACTAACAAAGCATATTCAAATAAGAAGTTGGAAAATGTTGTTTCTAACAAGTAATATGAAATTCAAGGTGGTATTACTCTTATCAAAAGATAATGAGAAACAATATTACATACTATAAATAGGAACAATATTTTCAAACATGTTACAATTATTGTTTAGAATAAAATTAATGAGCAAACATCAGTTAATTACATACTGTTTGAATTTTATTCAAATATATTTCACTGACATTCAAATTTTCTAGATCATCTGAGGTGTGAAGCATGTCTAGCAAAACCAAATTACACTTGACTATATTTCCTTTGTGAAAAATTCTTAACAAGAACAAGATTTTCACAGTTCAAAGTTTGTTTATGATGTTGATTTAAATAGTATTAATATTAATTTAGATAACATCCAGATTGTATTGTGATTCTAAGAAATAATCACACTTGATTTTGAATGGTTTCAAATTCTGGATAATCCAACATAATTGATTTTTTTTATACTCACATATGTTCACAGCTCAACTTGTAAGAATTTTCTATGACCCCTTCTTCATGTTCACTGACTAAAAGCTTGTTTCCACATACTCCACACATTGTGGGATCTAAACTTCTAGAACTAATACCATCTGGAGAATAATACTACAAAATGTTGAAATTACTTTGTAAGTTAGATATCATGTAATTTACATTATTTTACCCCTATGTGAGCAGCCATCTTATCAGCACATATTTCAGAAACATCTCTACCTAATACCCCATAATAAAGGCCATAGAACACAAATAATAATCCACAGTCCATCCATGAATTAGCTTTAGCGTTGACCACCAGGTTCAATCCAAAAAATGTGACCATCATAATCAAATAACCTATGATACCCAGCACATAGCTTAGTTTGTACAGTAAGAGGAACCATTTATAAACCAATCTAGGAGTTGTCCTTTCAATGGGTTTTTGTAATGATTTTCTGACAATAAGGCCTGTTATGATTGAGAAAAGCAACCATATAAAGATAAATCTCCACCAGTGGCTTCTAAGGCATAGTGCAATAGGAACTAACCACATCCCTAGTAAAGTGACCAACTGAAATAAAATACTGTAGGAATGGGTCAACAAAATTGGCATGAACTTACAGAATAACTTCGGTAATGTCGTTTTTTCCATTCTATCAGACAAAATTGAGCTATTATTAGTGTGATTATGAGAACAATTACCATTTCTGCATGCATAGCTTCATGGCCCTTGTGTTGTTCATGCAATCTTTGATGTTCTAACCTAAAAAAACCTAAATTTCAGAAACTATTTTCATAATCTTTCTAAACTTGCCTGTATTTTTCTTCAGAAGTGAGCTCGTCTGGGCTCTAGAAAATGGATTATAACAAAGTTATTTATATGAGAAGCATTGGATTTTGATGTATTATAATGTAATGGAGAATGAAGATATTGATTAAATTAATAAACCATACCTACCCTATTGCCCATTTCAACTGGTTGATGTAGATCCATTTTTGTTATTTTGTGGTTTCTGACTCTTGAATATAGGAAGAAGATTCAAGAAAACTACGTTTTCATTGTTTTCAACATGAATTTCATAATCCATTCAGCCACCTGCCTGTACTGTTTTCAGTGTTTTCAGCGCACGATTTTTTATTTTTCGAGTAATTTTCGAGTTACCAACCTTAGAATAATATTTATGTGCGTGAATTACTAGAACCTAAAGTTTTCGAACCATTCCTAAACCTCATTGCCAGATGAGTCACACGTGACAGTGAACCAAGAACCAACCATTTATGAACGCAGGCGCATTCGCTCGTAGAAAAACAGAATTATCAACGAGACCCCCGGGGTCTCGACTCTCGAGAGAGAGAAAGGAAAAAAACCTCGAAAGCCTAAATCACTACACAAATGTAGACTCAAATAAGGGGGTAAGTACCAAAATACAGTTTTTTATTTTTATTTTATAAAAAGGTGTTGAATACCATATCTCATGTCCCTTAGAAGGGGCTAAGTTTCAAACGAATATTTTTTTCCCGTAATCGACTACACAGATGGCGCACCTGTGTAAATGCCAAGCGTCGTTTCCAATTAAAGGGGCAAAGTGCCATCAGTATTATTTTGTTTGGCAAATAAATGAAACGTTTTTTCCTGCATCATCCATTTTGCAGTGTTTGCTCTGTCGGAAGCATTGTGTTTGTGCGTTCTTGCGTGGTATAAACAATAAAATGAATATAGGAAACGATGATGATAATAATAAAAAAAAAATATGAAACTGGAATTAAGTTTAAAGTTCAACAAAAACTCAAAGAGTCCGGTAATGAATATGTGTCTAGTACAGGAAAAAGTGTTCCAGCAAAAAACTTAATGAAGCTAAAAAGCAAAATTTACGTGCTATGATTCCATATCTTCATTCACCAGAGCACTGGGAGTTCTACCAAAAACTCACAGTATAGTTGCCGGCACTTACCTACCATGAAAATGCTAATGGTACTTTGCCCTTTTCCATTTTTTTCATTTTCTTTTGTTTGTATCAAGAACATTTTGGATTTTTTTGTGTTTTTCTCACTTTGTTAATGTTTTAAGTTTACAAATAAACAATTTTGTCAAATTACAAACATTTTTATTCATGAATGGTTGAATGAATCGGTTTTTTGAGTCTGCTGAAAGTTTTTTTTTTTGGCACTTAGCCCCTTATTCAAGTCTACTCTTCAAATGATCACAGTGCGTTTGCTGAGGAAAAATTGGAAAAATAACCTATCATTTCTTTCATATGTCATTCGATGGTATAACTGCCATTAGTGCCATTGACACCAACTATTGACAATCAGTGACGCCAACCGTATTTGGCCGTTTGGTCTAGGGACCCTAGTATGGTCATAACGGAAGAGCAAGAATGGGCGTGTACACCTTAGTAGAACTTTTAACTCAAACCATGTTTATAATGATCCTTTTATACATAAATAATGATTGACGACATAATTCGATCGAAAAATTAACTGGAATGTTTTATTTTTGGACATAAATGATAGTACCTTCTGAAAACGGAGACCCTCTTATGACGTAGAAACCCCATCTCGCCATATATATAAAAATATATATATAAACCATATATATCTACTACTGATATATGAATCATAGCTCTCCTCAAAGCGGGACCCATTTCTGTATAGGTAATGAAATCGACCAATAGGCGTTGATACCGACGTTGGGAAAAAATAATAGGAAATTTGTCAAACCAATCTGGCTGTTTCCATCCTTCACTTTTTGTTCTCATAGATTCAATCCCATTTTTGTTGAGATATCGTAAAGGCGATGCGCCATATATAGAAATAGTAGATATATGGTTGAAACTGACACTCTCCTGACACTTATTACTGTTGCCATATCATCCAAACAAAATATCCGAGAAATCGAAATCGATATTGAAATATCTTTTGATATCCACTACCACTACTGCAGAAAAATATATTCGAGTTGTCGATTGTAGGTTGAATCATTGGAGTATAAACAATCTCTAGACAACGAAATGTCTCAATCTCAAAACCATTTGCACCATTACAATTTCACAATAATGCAATATATTTCATAAACATAGCAACATTGCTTTGTTGACCCGTTTCACATGGAGCTGCAAAAAGTCAATCTAGGTTAGAATTGATTTGTCAGAAATCATGTATCATTCATCTCTATCTGGAATAGTCTTGTTTCAGTATTAGGGTTTTGACGTCACATCATCGCCTCGTTTTCAGAGGTCCGAAAAATCGGGGATTTCAATATTTTTTTATAAAACGTAGGGAGCTCACAGCAAGAAACGGTTTGCGGTGGTGAGCTAGTTTGGGTGAGTTCGATCGAATTATGAAATAAAATTTTTTTGTGATATAAGCCCATTCAATCCGACCTAAAACGAAACATCGTGCCATCTTCAATCGTGCCATATGACGTTAAAGTCATCTTAACATGACTTTAACGTCATTTTCCATCAAGGGATCTAGTGCCATAAAGTATGCGATACCACGAATAATCCGTGTGGTGATCAGAATTCTGAATTTTGAACCACTCCGTATTTGTTTCAATTAAATGTCAGTACATAAAAAAATCAAAAGTTAAGATAGGAACATGAAAACCGTTTTGGCCAATAATGAATATAGTTTCGTTACAAAAAAATCCTAAAGTTGAAAAAATCTCAATTTTTCACACCCTATATCTCTATAATCATTCCAGCTAGACCCCAACTGTGATAGATCTCTGAAGCTCTTCAGGGAGAACCTAAAAATGCAATAAATACAGGGTGTTCTACTTAAAAATTTATACATCTTGCCTATAACTTTTTCTTGAGATGTTCAATTGTTTTTCTGTTAACATATTCAAAATCTACAGGAAAAATTATGAAAGACTGGTCTTTGGAAAAAATTCGATGATGAATGAAATAGAGTTCTGTTAAGGAGGGGTTCAAAATATACGTGAAGACCCTGTACATGCATGGATATCCATAAGATGTCAATGAATGGATCTCTATGATACCAACCTCAAAATGGACATCCATTGGACGTCCTTTTCGAGTCCATGCCCATGGCCCATAGCCCATGTGGACCAAATATGGACCTTCGATGGATGTCCATCGGATATCCTGTTTTTTTTATGTTCTGGTTCCTACGAAAAGGTATATCCTGTAATGTTCAGAGAACATCGTGAGAACCAAGGGAAATAATTAATAAGGTAGGAATTGGTGTTCTTCTTGAATTTCTGGAGGTTATATGCATCGGGACCACCTCCCTTGGCAATGAGTTCCAGAGCCTCGCTGTTCGTTATTGGATGAACGAGTCTTTGGAAAGAGATGTTCTGCAGGTCTCCAAAGTGACCACGAAGGGGTGCGAAGCCTCAAGTCGACGTGTTAATCTCGCGGGGACTGCCAAGGGATTATATCGTGAAACTACCTACCTACGGATGAAGTCTGCTCCACTGTTCTTGAATGCAAATATATGTCAAATATGTAAACATCGCACTTCGTTATCCCATATTTTTATACAGCGTGTCTCACTTTGAACGGCCCCTATCTATATCTCAGCTATTAGTCATGCGATTCGTACCAAATTTGGATCAATAAGTATGAATATATGATCAGTTTTTTAGAGCCAAACATCCTCTTGGAAAGTGCCGTGCTTTTTTATTGAAATAAAAAAGGTAAATTTTTATGAAATCATATTAGGAATTTTTTTGCAAAAAACTAACTTCATATCATTGTTCCTCATGCTTTCGAACCTCCATATGCAAAAAATCACCTCATTCCGAATTAACGCAATTGGCTTAATTTTATTTCATTTTCAGCCTCAAAAAAATAGTGAATTCAAACTTATTGCAAATTTTTGAACGTGAAATAGCTCCGGTTGGTAGAAAATCGATCATTATTTGAAAGAAAAAACAAGATAGGGGAGTCGTTAATCTATGCCTTTTATGTTGAACTCATCGTTTCCGAGTAAATTATTACGTTCATGAAAATGCTGTTTAGATGTGTTGTTTTCTTCAAACCTTCGTAGGACCCATGAAAATTAACATATGGGGGTTTGAAACCATGAAAATCAGTTTTCCTATGCAAAATATCTGATATGATTCCATAAAAATTGCCCCTCTCCTATTTCAATAAAAACGAACGGATGTTTGTCTACAAAAGACAATAGGTAATAAAAGACAAATTGATAAATAGTTCTGCATTTAATAAACGAGTATATTACCGAATAAAACAAAATATATTTACATATAAAAACAATATACACAATAAATTTATATACACACATAAAATATTGGTATTAATATTTCACGAATATGGTCATCATATTTTTTCAATGCATTACTAGTGCTGACTGTTCAGAAACAGTCACACAACAATTGCACGTAATAATAATTTAAGAATAATTAAGACATATATAAGATACAAAGTATTGCTTTGTTAGTCACATTAGAAAAAATATCACCTATCCAAGTTTCTATCCCACCTCACATTCTCATCAAACGAATTCGAAAAATTCATCACTCAATTACAGTACAAAAAATTCTTAGAAAAGAGTTCATTTATCATTAAAACAGCTGTACCTAATATTCGTCTGTACTTACATCAGCTATATGGCAAACAAATAGAATTACATAAATGTATAATTGAATAGTTTCATTACTTTCTTTTCTATGATGCGATATTTATAAGTCATAGTACGCTATTCTAATGATACATGGCCCATTGAACGGTTACTGACGGCCCTGGAAAATCTATATATCGATAGATGTGGAGAAAAAGCACCAAATATAAAATTGGAAAACTTAATAAGAAATCATAAATAAATATGTACATCTATGGACTATTTATTATATGCTTCGAATATGTACCTACATTCATTGTGAATGAATAAATATATATCAGTCGAATGCTACATTATTCAATGACAAGATCGTCATAAGAAATTGCAGCATAAAAATCGGCCCTGACTAAAGTCACGTCAAATGCCTACCCCATATAAAAGATACAAGACGTTCAATAGGTGTATGAATTCTGAACTCTAAATAAAATGACTTCTGATCTATATATTGATTAGTTCTATCATGTATGAGCAGATGTATAAGGAATTGATAAAAACCGCATTCTTCTTCTGGCGTGGATTTAGCCATTGCCTAGAAAACAATCATTCCATACTCAATCATAGCAATTTCACTATTTAGTTCCATATAAAAAGCTTCTGATATTATGTACAGTTTCTCTTGTTTTGCCTTAACTAATAAAACTATGTTCAGAGAGTCTTTAGTAGGTTTTTTTTGTTACGGCGTCATTCAAACTCGGTGCTCACCGGTTTACCGCTCTTAAGGTATTTCGAAAACTTTTTAATCAGCCTGGAATTCGAACAACTCCGTACCTAAGTCCTTAGAGTAACTCGGCTACCCTGTAGGAAAACTCTTCTATTCGTTATCAAATAGGCCTTTTGATTGCTTTTACACAACACAGTCAAGAAATATTTCATTATTGGACAGTCATGGCTATGCTCGCGAAAAATAACGCCATGTGTTTAAGAAAAATATCGACTAGGATTTGATTTGAAGTCATCATGCAGTGTATGGCACATAAAAAATATCTCCTTCATTCACGAAATATCACCAGATCTTCTCGACAATCACGACTCGTGCCTGTGCAATCTAGCTCTTCTCACGCCACTCTTCCTCCTCTTTCTTTTCGTGTCGCGTTGGAAGGCAACGTTGCCAGGATCGTCTGCCAGTTGCGGGTATTTGTGTATGCTGTGTATGTCTACACCCTCGTACCCGTCCACGTCTCCGTGTGAGATAAGTTCTTCCTTTTCTTCCTCCGTCCACTCGCCTCTGCCCTGGAACCCGGCGGCCACAAGTTGTTTTTCAATCTCCCAAGCGCGTTCGACCGCGCGCTTGTGCGCATGCCTGAGTATCTTGTGCGTCTCCTGATCGGGGTCAGCCCCGTATTTGATGATAACCACCGCGTCGGGGTTATGTAACCTCAGCTCCTTGATTGGCGTCGCTGACCCGTGATCGCTAATCTCGTGGGTCGAAACGTTGAACATGCCTCCGAGCCTGTGCAACTCCTCCAAGTCGTCTCTGATTTTGAGCGCGTTATCTTTCACGAAATAAAAGACGTCTTGGTCATGGATGCTGAACTGGAGATTGAGGAAAAAGGAGTTGTTGAAGACGGAGGTGACGACATCTTGGACGACACCGTTGACACCCTCAACGACACTCACTAGGGATCTGCTGCCCACACGAGATATCAAGACGCCTTCACCGAATACAGCTCGGCGATATGCAACACGTGGTAGGAGATTCCTAGTACGGGGTTCCATCTTCAGCAACGGTTTGGGCACAAAACTGAGATCCATGAATTTCTCATTGATCTGAAATGGAAAGAAAATATTGTCAAGAGAATGAATTTTCTGCATTCATATTCAGATTCATTTTTCTTTCATCGTTATAAACTATAATGAAAAATGTTTGTTCCGGATCCGCATTCATAGTCAGATTATTATCATTGATGTTTTCTTTCATCGTATTTATCTACTTCTCGAGTTATTCCTGTTTTAGAAAGTATTTACACCTATCGATACGGTTGGAGATGAAGTAAAGTCATTATTTTTTATTTTTGAGCGGAATCTCTTCTTACCTTATCCACTATGCACTGCAATCCAGACATTATACCAAAATCAGGAGCCAATTGGGGAGCAGTGACAGTAGCTTTGGGTCGGTAGACCATGTCACCGATATACTGGGAGCCAAGCATTTTCTCCATATCGTATCCGTATAGCCTCAACCAGCTGTTGAGATTAGTCATATAGTCATTGGAAATCTTGGAGTTGATTGGATCGTTATTGTGGAATCTATATATGAAAACATCAGTAGGCGTGGTCAGTCTCGTAGCTAGACGTTCCCAAGCTGGAGTCATCCATTGCCCTACCACTGGGTCGTATAGTCGCTTGTTTGTATAAACGAGTTTGGTATTGGGGTCTAAAATACCACCGTGGAAATCCACAGGCAGGTAAAAGTCCGGGTTAGTGTCTAATAGTATGTTTCCGAAAGGTGTCCTTCTAATTTCCTTAATTAGGTTTCCATTAATGTCAAATAGCGCTAGCGGGGAGCCATTTTGATCCGAAGCCACATAGAACCTTTGTTCAGATGTTTCCACAGTTATGATTACATCCTTAGCATCATAAAGGAACCTGAAGGTCCTACCAGACTTGGGGAAGTGAACGTGAGTTACTAGATCAGGAGTGCTAGGGTTCGAGTAGAAATATTGCGTGACATTGCCTTTGTCATCGTACCAGGATACAAGCCGTTGTCTGTCGTCATAGAAGTACCAAGTCTGGAACTTGTCACGCTCGAAGGCGTGTATCAGCTGCCCTCTAGAGTTGTATCGGTATTTTTGCTCGCCACGTCTCACTACGAACCCACGGCTGTCATAACTATTGAATTCTACGTCACCGTACTGCACCACTCTATCACCGCTGTCATACCCAAGCGATATCTTCTCTTTCTCTTTAATAACTGCGATGATATTGCCGTTTTCATCATAAACATATTTCCAATTGCTCGTACCGGCTACCTCAAGGACATGCCCATCTGAATTATATGCTATCCTATCCAAGAATTGGCTACGTCCCACCATGAGCTTCTGCATCTTGATCCTATTTCTGGTATCATACTCCACCTCTAGCCTGAACACGTCGAACGACTTTATGTTGATCAGTATTGACTTGACTCTGCCATGGTCGTCATAGTCAGTGATGGTGAAGAACTGTTTGGTAGTATCTTGCATTACCGAACGGTTGAAAGTGTTTCTGTATACCCTGAGGTCGCTGATGCCTTCCAAGATACCCAAGTTCTGGTTGTACTTGAGCCTGAGTTGAGGCAACTCTTTTCCGTTGATATCAACATCTATGGTAGATATCCTTGCGTTTCCGTCGTACTGGTACTTGTAGTGTGCATTGTCCAAGCCACTCTTGCTACTGAACTTGATCTTCTCGTCTTTGAGAATCCCCGCGTGATACTTAAAGTCCTGTCGCATCTCGAAATTAGGCTCGATGATTTCTATACTCTTCACTAGATCCAGGACCTCGTGGTATACGAAATGGGTAGAGCTCATACCGGCTAGCGTGGTCTCTAGCTTACCGGCATCGTCATAGACGAAGGAAACCCTTCCAGACTGGTGTGGGTAGATTTTAGCAAGAATTTGTCCATCATCATTGTACATCACTTCGTAGGGGTGGCGATTCATCGGTGAGAAGTACTGGTATTTGAAGAAACCAAGGGAGGTCTGTAGAGAAAATGTGTGGATATGACCTCTCGGAGTTGTTAGAGATTGAAGAGCACCTGAGTCGTCGTATTGCAGGAGGTAGTCGGAACCTCGAGGTGTGCTAACCTTCAAAGGCTGAAACAGAAAATGCCATTAGTATTATTATATGATAGAAATCGTTTCGAGTACTCACTAGGCTACTGAACATATCCTTGAATGCATATACGAGCGATGATCCATCACCATATTTGATTTCGTTGAGTCTACCGGCTCTGTCAAAGCCGTAAGTCTCGCTAAGTTCTCCCCATTTCCATTTACTCAATCTGCTAAATCTGTCATACTCTAGTTCCACTTCAGTGAAAATTCCGTTTCGAGGACCCCATCGCACAGGTCTAGCTGATCTGTCATACGTTACGTTCAACAATTCAACCTTGTCGTCCATGAAAACTGACACAGAAGCAGTTTCCCTATCGTATTCCATTGTGAGCAAATTCTCTCCGTTCACTCTGAGCTTCTTGCCGACCTTGGTGATTGTTCTTGGTATGGAGTTTTTGTTGCCTTTAGAGTTGGGATTGGGACGAACAAAGTATCTCCATTCAAATCTATTCGCTAAATCTCCACCGATTTCGGTTCTTTGTTTCGCCGGGACTGGATAGCTTTCACCCAGCAAAGGTTCCTTATCTGCCAGGATATTGTAAGGTACAGTATCAGTGGTGATAGAATGTGTCCAGGATGATATACTTGTTGCGCTTCCATCGGCTAGTAGAATAATACGATTTTCTACGTCTTCGATCTTTGTGGATACGCTGGAGCCTTTTATAAGCATGGAGACAGGTTTCTTATTATTTTCGCTGACCTTCACAGTAGCTCCCTTGATGCTTAAATCGAAGGACAGACTAATTACTTTGCCGGTAGGAGTCACTGCTGAAACTAGCCGTCCAAATTCATCGTAGTTGTAAACGTAGCTACGTCCACTGCTGTCCAGCTTTGTTTTCAGTAAGCCGGTAGGTCCATGATAGTCGAAAGTAACGTTATAATTATCAGGCGTGCTTAGCTCATACAGCATCCTCATTCTTGACATACGGAGCCTGCATTTCTGTCCTTTCGTGTTTTCTATCGAGTTAACTTGACTAGAATAGTCTCGCAATAGGAACACTTTGTTGCCAGCAGCGTCAGTCACAGTGCTCAGTTTACCGTTACTTGTGTTCACGTTGTAGGTGAAAACGTAGCTGGATTCGCCTGTGAGAATGTTCTTAGTAGCGATGTGTTGTCCAAAACGGTTGAATATGTAAATCTCTTGCGTCTCAGGAGAATAGATCTCGTACTCTCGTGAAATACTAGCATCTGGTATGCTCGCCATCACGGATCGTATCCTGTAATTTGCTTGGTCTCCGATATGAACATGACCATCCGGGCTTACCGTCACTGCAGATATGGTATTGAATTTGGTGTTGGAGGCTAAGTAGTGATCGGCCTCGAAACAGTCGCAACCTCGTTCCAAACAGTTGCATTTAGACTCTGCACCAGCGTACGGGGATATTTTACCATCGGTACCAATCACCCGCACTCTGTTTATCCTCTGTGAATCGCTCTCCGCTACGTACAGATCTCCTGAAGAGCTGAACGCTATGCTTTGAGGCATTACAAGAGTTGCATGTGTAGCGATATCGATATCGTACCCAGTCAATGGCGACGCGCAATGAAGTGGTCTTCCAGCAATAACTTTTACTCTACCATCAAGGGTGAGTTGAAGAATCATGTGATCATCGATAATATGCAAAGTGTTGTCCAATGGATTGATAGCTAGCTCAGTAGGCCATCTCAAGTGGACCTCTTCGATGTTCAAAGTACCCTCGCACGGCAACGGCTTCCAGTGCGACTTGTGCATGTGGTTGCCGATCACCGTAGTCACTATACCGTCTCTATCGACCATTCTGATGTTGGTACCGTCGGCAAAGTACAAAACGTTGTCGTTAGACACCGCTACTCCTTTAGGGTAAGCAAGTTTCGCGTCCCTAGCTAAGGCACCGTCTCCACAGTGCGCTTCATCGCCAGGCAGACATCTTTCTCCCGAGCCTACTACCGTTTCCCAGTTGTGGTCCGGATCTGTGTAGTCATCATTACTACGAACTTTGATGATCTGGTGAGATTCTGGGTCAGATATGTAGAGGGTACCGTCCAGTGGGCTGAGAGACATGTGGTAGCGGTAGGAAACTCGAGTGGCGCTATAAATACAAAGGGTCAAGTGTTAAGTTCAAGTACTTAGTGGGAGAAATTGATGTATATATCTAATAATACCTATATGGACAACAAGGGAATCAAGAGCGAAGTCAGAAAACACGAAGGAAAGTCGTGGAGCTATATCGCAAGTTTTGTGTCTAAAATATTTACCTAAAGAACCTTATCTAATGAGTACCTATAATATATTGATGAAGCAAGTAATGGTGAGAAAAACAAGAGATATGGTAAGCTTACATTCTATTCTGCTCACATCTAAGAAATATAATGAAGCACTTCTTCAGGATATAACTGACACATTTCTAATTTCCCATCAACAATAACTATTTCCATGCCAAAAGATAGGAGTTAGTTGGCCATTTTTCATATGTAGAGCGAGTATCCTTCACCAAGATAGTCATGCGTTTTTCTCAATAGCGGACTCACATTTTTTTCGGAAAACAATAGACGTTATCCATATAGGTAGGTAGGTATAATTAGATTATGTGAATTTATAAGGTTTAACTTACTTGAGTCGCACGATAGTTCTCACAATACCATCAGTCTGGATCTTCCTGACTAGATTGAAATCACCGACGAAAAGAGAACCATCTGGCGCGCTTGCTAAAGCAACAGGTGCTAATAGACGCTGTCTAGTTGCCTGGCCTTCACAATCAACGCAGTCTAATGGTCTTTGGTGACCATCTCCCATAGACGTTAAAATCACTCGTGGTTTATGTTTCAGGTAGATGTTTGAACCATCGCCCTTTTGTAAGATACCTATTGATGAAAACAAATTAGCTTTCCGACGAAGAATTTGTAAGTGTATAGCGTACCTTCATGGAAATTATATCTGTGGTGTATATCTAAATTCCAGCCGCCCACTTCAGATATACTCATGTCATGTCCACTCAGTTTCGTAGTTTGGACGTCCCATATGATATCCTTGCAATCGCTATACTCGTACCCAACCTTGACTATAGCGTTTGTAACTCCGTATACTCTTTGGCGGTATACGTTCAGCCTGTTCCAAGCATAAGTAAATTTAATTACTGGATCAGCTTCGAAGATTTTTTCGAATAAGATGCCCTCGATGGTGATTCGTAAATGGATCAGCTTCAGGTCTAGAGGAATTTCTTCGGGCGTGAGTTGTAGCTGTATGGTGGAGAGATACCCAGCAGCGCGTGAGCTCTGATACACCAAGTTGAGACCGGTCCCAGGAATACGTAGGCTCTCCTGAACCACTTGGGATTCGGCCAAAATAGCACTCTTATCTGGACAAGCTCCTTGGAAACCATGCTTCCACGTCGCTAGTACCACAGGTTTCATTGTATCATAGTTGTGCCAACTGCAAGGTTGTGGAATGATACTGACGGATCTTTCCTCTCCGGTCGTCATGATAACGTTCTCGATGATGACTACTTCGTTCCACGGCACAAAGACAATTCTGCTGTGAGGGCTGAAGGGAGATCTACCGAATTGTAGGGTCACGGCTCCTCCGCCATTGACTAGGAGGTCGAACCAGCCATCGTCTCTGGTGAGAGTGAATCCTTCCAGAGGGGTGCTGGTGCTGACTCTGACTCCCATGAGACCAGTTCCCATTTGAGTAGTAACTCGGCCACGTACTACTGCAGAGCGGCTGTGGCAGAAATAATTATTTAGTCGATAACGTCAAGCTATTATGGAAACTGATAGAAAATGCGGAAAGCGGACATATTATTTATTTTCCTTGATGGAAAATAACATGAATATAGGGGTGGGCATCTTCGATGAATAACCTAGCTGAAATGCAACGATTCCATTACTTTGATTAAAATCATAGAAAAAATGCAAATCCGACCTTCGAAATTTACAGTTAGAGATGGAATCAAGTACGGGCATACTTGCACTAAACTAATCTTTCTCCGCACATGCATTCTCAAAGACGATATAAAGTTGTGGTTGGTATAACTGATTTTCATTACCAGAAGCAGATTGAGTTGAAATCAAAATGAATATGTATATATATATATAATGATTTATTGTCTATTTCGCAATACGGAATCACCTGCACTCTCATGTATACTTAGCATAAACATGAACTGAAGCCAACTGAAGAAACACGAACACAAGTGGATATAGCATTCAAAAACCAAGCAGAAATAAAATCTTAATAAGTATTGTCACAGGTTGCCGATGTAAACTATTCAGTTTTATCTACTTCTACCTATTAATTGGGGATATCAATGGCATCCCGCCTTACCTCGTATTGAAGTGGTTCCAAAATACACTGAGCAGCAAGAATGAAGAAAGCCAAAATGGGTAAATTAGTAATTAGGCAGTAATTTTTTTTGCACGATTGTTGCATCGTTTGATGCCTATTGCATTTAATTATCTAGTGAGTTGAAAACGACAGTTATAAGAAAACATGAATGGGAGTTTTGAACGTGGGGCACAACAATGCAGCTAGTAAAATCTCAACATACAACAAATATACATATAGTTGAAGTCGAAAAGTAAACAAGTTTAGAAAAATTATCAAAATCTAGCAGGACTAAATAACTCACCTTTCGTTGAAAGTTTCTTGTCTAGCATAGTTCTGTAAGCTTCCTTCGTCAATGAGGAATTTCATCCTTTCGAAAAACGAAGCCGTGACGGCGGGTGGTTGCTTTCTTAGTAAGATATCGATAGGTTTGGGTGCGGAAACGCATAACTGGCTGTTTTTGCACACCGGGTTCATACAGCACTCTGGATCTTCACAATCGACCAGTCCATCTTTGAAACAAAGAAGTATTAACTACTGACTACCATATAGTTATAAATAATTCGAAATGAAGCGTATACCTGTCCTGAGAGTGGCAACTCACGTCTCTTTATGAAGCAAAGTCGACCAATAGTCATTGAGGTCGACGTAGTGAAAACAATAATGTGAAACTTAATATTCCAATATGACTGCAAATTTTGAATTTAAGAAGCAAGTGTTTGTATTGAGAGATTCAAGTTGTTTAGTATGTATTTCTATGAGCAGTATACTTTTTCGTGTTTGTGTTTTCGTTCCTTTCCATTTCATACTATCTTTCCTGACTCATGTCTGGTAAAGAAGAATGTTGTTTTGCGAACAGAGGGATATCGACAATTAATGATCTGATAATATCAATGACTGTAGTTGCGCTCTTACTTCACCTTACTTTGAACGAAAGAATGGAAACCAACATGAGAGGAAGAAAAGGTCAATTTTTATGGCTAATTCATTTTTCCTTGTTCACGTGATTACTGTACGTTGTCTCCTCTATTTTCATTGGTTGATTTAAGTTCAATAAGTTTTTATATAGCCATGTGAGCGAGGGTCGGAGCTTGTTCTGGTCTCATACTCATGTTTTTTCAATTACTCTCTCTTCAGGTGTGATTATTAGATCCTCATTGGATAGCCAGAAATTACTCATAAGTAGGTTTGAATATTTTTCCTCAGCTATTTTCTTTATTCAACTACTTTATATCACCACTAGGTGATTTGCCATGATTTCCACATTAGTTACCCAATTCATGATAGAATAATGTCTCATTGAATTAAAATTCACTCGATTATGAACAATAATGATTATATTAATATCAATATCATTATTGAATCATTATTCACGAACTCAACCCTACTAAAAAATATGTACGTCAACCTAACTAAAATTTCCTTCAGATGACACTCGCATAGAAGTTAACGAAAGGTACCCCTCATTTCGATGCAGCTTTTTTCAAGATATATTATAGGCATGCGCCAAGTCTACTGAGAAATGTATATAATATGATGACAAGAATAAGAACTTTGAATATCACCTTTGTCGTTGTCTCTACCATCGTTGCAGTTCTGTTCGAGCAACAGGCTACAGTCTGGGCCGTCCCAACCGATGTCGCATCTGCATTCCCACATGTTTTCGGTGTTGAATCGGCACTGGCCGTGGGCAGAGCAACTGTTCGGGCATCCTTCGATTGTACAATGTTTTCCGTTCCAGCCGGTCACGCATAGACAAGTACCGTTCTTGCATTGGCCGTGGTCGTTGCATCTGGGATCGCATTGCTTCAGGTTGCAGTACTCGCCTGACCAGCCGGGATTGCATTGACAAGCTTCAGAAACACAGTGGCCGTGGGTACCGCAGTCCAGATCGCACAGTTCTGGAAAGGGGAGATTGGATCATCTCTGCCCATTTTCGTGATATTGGAAGTATACCGATGGGTGGTTCAAAAATTAAGTATAATAGTGGCACATGAGCTCGTATCAATACCATGTCGATACCGTATCGAAACCATGATACCATATCGATACCATATCGATACCATATCGATACCATATCGATACCATATCGATACCATATCGATACCATATCGATACCATATCGATACCATATCGATACCATATCGATACCATATCGATACCATATCGATACCATATCGATACCATATCGATACCATATCGATACCATATCGATACCATATCGATACCATATCGATACCATATCGATACCATATCGATACCATATCGATACCATATCGATACCATATCGATACAATATCGATACCATATCGATAACCATTCTAACAGAAAACTATGAGATCTTGTGTCTTCAGCAATTCAGTCTGGGACTGCGAACAATTCCTGACTCATGTGGCTGTCACAGGGCATTAAAAGGGAGTTGAAGGAAATGAAACTGATGATACAATTGTCAAAAAATGAGCACTGTATGGTAAGGGTGCTGAAAATGTGTGTAACTGTACGTAATTATTATTAATTTATATCTAATACAGAGGCCACTGAAGATAAGTTTGTATTGTATTCAGTTTCAGGTCATATCACATAGTTGTTGGTGACAGTTTTTTTTTTTTTTTTTTTTTTTTTTTTTTATCGCTTGGAGCGCACGAAAGGGAATCCCTATAATGTTCAAAGAAAATTACTTATTTCCAATTTCCTTGATGTTCGCAATGCAGTGAAGGAGGTTGAAAGGATGCAGCTTGGCTATCGGAAGGATATTGAAGTATTCTGTTGTAATGGCAACACTCTTCAGTCCAAATTTGAAAAAAATATGGTGTTAAAAAAAGTTACCCCGTTGTCGATATATAGGAAGTGCGATGGTATTATTTGTAAGAGAATATACCGATCAAGGTGATGGAAGGCTACATATATAGGTCGACACCAAACATCAATTTCATTTAACTTACCTCTAGAACAATCATCTCCAGACCATCTGGGTTCACAAGTGCAAGTTTGGGATTCCAGGTCGAAGGTGCCATGACCAGAGCAATCCGGAAGGCATTGAAGAGCATCTTTGTCCATTTGGGAGCAATCGAGACCCTTCCAGCCTTTCTTGCATATACAAGTTCCTTCTACACAGTATCCGTGAGTGGAACAAGTGGGATGAGGACAATCAGCTATAAATCCATCAAAGATTAGTTTGAGAAGTGAATAAGTGAACGTGTGTTAGTTTGTGCTGTTAAATCATTCCGACGAAGAAAGTTAGTTTATGGAGTTTACCTTCTTCGCAGAATTTTCCTTTATAGCCTCGAATGCAGTTGCATTTCCCATTGGCGCAGTGCCCGTGCCCGTTACAATCTGGCACTTCACATTCGTCATGCCTCAGCTGACATTCCTTGCCTTTCCAACCAGGATTACATTGACATTCTCCGTTGATGTATTCGCCGCGCTGACTACACAGCACCGGGCATACACCTAGCAGAAATTCATTCGGTCATGCAATGATCATAGCTTTACTTAGATACTGATGCACAGTCGCTATTAGTACAGTGTTTCTACGCCACCTCTTCAATGAACTTGAACTTTTGAGCGATATCTTTAATTCTATGAAGATGAAGGAATGATCTACTTTGAAGCATCCACAAGTAGTGAAAAAGGCAGACTTAATGCGATTCCAACCAGAAACATTATTGAACTGAACAAAGATTTGGACGACAAAATTTTTTTCAAGTTGTGTATGATACTTGAGTCATTCAGTATAATTATTTAAAAAGCTCATCATTGAAGATAAAAAAAAACTTCAGATACAAAAGTTGTATGGATTGTTCTGAACCTCCAGAAAATTGTACGAGGTGAAACAGATGGAAATATTCCTTCTCCGATTTCAAAAATATATGAACTGTTGATATTCGGTTGAACCGTTTATTACATATTCGAGGTCGATCATTTTAGAACTAGTTAGGGTTTAATTTTACCAAATCGCAATTGCCATGAAGAATCCAACACATATGCAGGTTACTATTAATCAAACTTTTTGTCATACTTCCTTTTGCATATGTGTTCTGATTCTTTATGACTTGATTTGTAAAACCAAATTGTTACTAAAAAATGTTCAACCTCCAATATTTTGAAAACGGCTGAACTGAATATCAAGTTAGCAAGAATAAGAATAGTAAGTTATGAATCAATTGAAGAAAATCAGAGAAGGGAAAGTATCTATTAGATGATGCCAAAACCTGATGTTAGGAAAGTGCAGAATATCGTCAATCAATTCGAATGTATACCATTGCTGAAGGATTACGCTTTTTATTTTGACAATAATTCATAACAAAACAGAAAAATAGGGAATTTCATGAAATCTTGGGAAGTTTCTTAATATATTCAATATAGCTCATATGGTACACCAGAGTGGCATCCTGACAGATGAATGAAAAATAAATCAGCCCATATCCTGAGTTAGTGAAAGTTTTAGATATACACCGATATTGCACTGACATTTGACTTCGAAAATTGACTAGCTGAATAAACTATTGCTGCATAACAAGGATGATAGTTTTGCTGAATAATAGAAGAAAAATTAAGAACATTTTCATTAAACCATGGAGAGATATCACTGGAAATTTGTGTTTGAATATAGGTACATGGAATTTGTTCATAGTGGTACCATATTTGGTAGAATAAACTCGATTTGTATAACAGTGCAGGAACTGTAGGGGAATAGAAACTGTCCAAATATCATCAAGCAACTTAGTGGTTATATCCTACGTATATTCAAAGCATCACGCTAGTTATTTAGGACTAGAAACCTTTGAATCATGCAAAGCTTCGAGTCAGGAGGTTAATGGCCAAAGTGTTCAATGAACAATCGTCATTCTTCAAACTTACTCTCGCTGCAATCATCCCCTCCGAATCCAGGGTTGCACTGACAGTGGCCCATGAGGCATTCACCTTTACCACTGCAGCCATTGGGACAGTTGTGGGTCATGTCATCAGCTACGGCCGCCACGAATGTCACTTCTTGAGGATCGCCATCGTCGTTGTACAGCGACAAGAACCAGTGGCCTTGCTCCATGTAGTGGGTCACCTCCTTCTTTACCGTAGATTGCTTGAAACGAGAACAAATAAATTGATCCGCCATGTCATACTCTTCATTTTCAGTGTTGACTAGCTGGCCCGGCTAACGTTGTTTTGCTATAATTATACATTATTTGTAGAGAATATTTTTTCAGTTAAATATCCAACAGCACACTTTTATCATTTTATTTTAAAATTCTTTTTAGCTTGACTCAACATGAAAGCGTGTCTTCTTTGTTCTTCAAACAACTATTTATTTTCTACTACTTCTTTTCAGTTCGTTAATCTATTTCTTCAGTTTTCTAAACTTCTAATTATTTTCTACCTCTATTGAGTTTGACTGTCTATAAAAGCGTGTTTCATTATTTTTTCAAAACACCATTTATTACAAAGCTTGTTCAACATATTAAATCCGACATCTTGAATTTTTTTATTATGACGGAGGAATCATAATCTGAGACCCCGAATCAGATACAAATTTTGAATAGAATCGGATCATAATATATTATTGAATACGCCATTTTGAATTCCTCAATTTTGACGAAAGAATCGTAATTTCTAACCCAGAAAATCCCCACAAATACCAATTTCAAATATAATCGGATCATAATTACAAAGTTCGACCGCCATAATTGAATCCACCATCTTGAATTCTTCAATATTGACGAGAAATTCATAATCTCCGAAACCCTGAGTTACAAGTTTTGAATAGAATCGGATCATAATTACAAAACTCGTCCGCCATATTGGATCCACCATCTAGAATTTCTTAGTTTTTTCTTTCATAAGAACCTTCTTCGGACAATAACAGAGACAAAAAAAAGATTAGTGAAATCGGTCCAGCTGTTCACGCGTGATGGCGTGACAAGGGAAATAGGGATTCATTATCATACAGGGTGTCCTAAAATTGAAGAGTTCGAAGTTTACATAAAAAAACAATTGCTGTCTGCTGTTTAGAAATAAGTGAAAAAAATTCAATTAAATTTGAGACAAAAGTGCAATGTAGCCTCAAAGAAACCCGAAAGAAATTGTTGAATGATTGAAACTACCCTCACCCCCTGACAAAACTGTCTTGAGGGTGGTAATATGGTACTCAATTTTCTTTAACGAGAAGATTAATCATCATCATGTTTTTAGTCTTGAAGAAACTCCGTACTCTCCATTTTTCCGCAGAAAAAAAGAATAACATTGTAATACAAAATTTAGTCAACAAAGGAATGAAGGCAGGACGTTTCTAATAAAAAATGTTGAATATGACCGCCACCTTCATCAATACAAACGTCAATTCGACAAAATAAAAAAATGCACCAGATTTTGTGAACTTAAAACTCTTCTCACGAACAAACGGTACATTTTGGTATTCAAATAAATGGGGTCCAATCAACTTATTTTGACCTATATTACACGTGGTAGCTCTGTGGCCTAGCAAATGTTGGGACACCCGACACCCTGAATATAGAGATGACAGATGACGATAGATTAAATTGGTCTTCAATTGGTGTCTGTATAGAGATAAAGTGTATACTTACATGTGATGCTCTTGTAGTCCTAGCCTTGAATCCGCTGAGTACCTCCAATATGTGATATTGCGTGTGAGTAGGCAAAGCATTTCTTCTGGCGTATACCCCGATGCTAGCGCCTCTAGGTATGTTGTAATCGAACTGAACGTAAGCCGCTTCAGACTGGTAGAATTGCATGTTCCAGTAGCCGTAAGGTGGTATTTCCTTCGACAATCTTTGGCCTAAGGCGATTTGGGAAAAAGTCGTACCGTCAGGCGGGAATGATTGAGCTGGAAAAGTTCGTGCACCTATACAAAGAAAAAGTTTTAGTAATAGTTTGAAGACACATACTAAGTGCTCAAGCGATAAAACGCATGCGGTGAATTAGCATCATGACGAAGCTGTGTTATGGTCAAGACAAAATACTCAAGCAATTGTTAGTGATGAAAATATGTCCCACATTATCGCAGATAACTTTTAAAGATGATGATCTCGCTGATACTTTGCTTAGCTGTTAGTTGGCTAAGCTACAGTGTCATACCTTCGAGAATGAGTATGGTAGGCGGCGGAGGCAGTTTCGTGGTTACTTCTGGACAATTAGTAGTCCAACTGTCTGAAGTAGAAGGTTCGCTTGTAGAGGTAAAAGAAGATTGTGAGGAAACTTCGGTAGTGGTTGAAACGTTCAGGTGTTTCGCTGTGGACGATTTCACCGGGATACTGTCGTAATCGTAGAAATTACGGTCTGAAAATTCATTCGATGAGTCTAAACAAGGACAGGAGCACTCACAAGCGCCACCTGACTGATCTTTTTCGAACTCAAAAACTTTCGGAGCTGCGGTAACGGTTTTATCAGAAGTTCTGAGAGAATCTGTCATTTTGACTTCTTTGGTATCTACATTTGGCTCACCACCATCACTAGGTATAGACACAGAAAGCACATATACAGATTGCACAGAGTTAATATCAGGCTCGGTGGCTATAGTTACATTCACCTGGATTTTTCTTGATGCCGGCATGCTAGAGGAGTTAGTCGTAGGAAACAAATTCATAACTTTCACTTTAGGTTGGTTAGTATCAAATTCAGCTTGGCTGTTAGAGGAAGAGTTTTTCGCGATGATTGGATCGTTGAAGTTGATTTTTTTCAGATCGGTGTTCAAATCCATAGGAAGGATGGACAAATTTGCATCTGTTAGTTCTTTCGAGGTATCTTTATTCCTAGATTCGATGTGGTAAACTGTCTTGGATTTTTGTGTTGTCGACAATAAATTTTGATCGTGCAGTTTGATGATTTGGATATCGTGATCTTTATAGGTGGAGAATATTGGCTCGTCATTTTGTACTTCTAGTGATTTATAGTCTTCGTTTGAAGAGAAAGATTCATGGGCTTTGTTGATTTCGTCATAAGCGTCTCTGTCCAATGTGAAGAGCGATGAATCGAAGAGGTCTTCTTCAGTACTACCCGAGGTACTACCCTCAACTTCTTCGTCAATTGGTTCTTCTGTAGTTTCCACAACTGCTTCATTCATGTCTTTGGGCAATGGAACACCGGATTTTGTACTAGCATCTGGTTGTTCCGTAATAGCAGCTGGTTCTTCCGTGCTAGTAGTTGGTTGTTCTGTACTGGCAATAGGTTTTTCCCTTTCAGTATCATTTTGTTCTGCACTTTCTGAGCTTGCAGAACTACTAGTTTCTATCGACATTTCGAAATGTTTTCCGGTGGTAGAACTAGATGAATTTGCTTGCTCTGTTGATTCATCTTGATTGTCGGTTGGGTTATTAGTTGTTGTGGCATCGACAAGAGAAGTTCTATCGATCAAATCATGCAAAGGTGTGTTGGTACTAGCATGCAAACTATCCTGGCCACCAGTACTAATCGAACTACTAGATTTGGAAGTGGCGTTGGCTAACACGGTGTCATGCGGGGTATCTAAAATGTGTCTACGTTTTCTAGGAGGCGCTAGGGGGCTGTATTTACCTCCTGAATTCGATGTTTTCGGTCGTGTGGATGTGGAGAGATTCGTTTCGGACGGGGCGGTTTTCGATGCGGGAATGATCTGGGTGTTGTCCCCCACTAGGACTTCGCAAGGCTTCGCATTCTGATATGACCAGTTGAGTAAACTAGATGCTGAAATGGAAAACGAATGTCTAAACAGCTGTTTCATTGTCTACGAATCAGTTTTGAATGCAAGGTATAAATCAAATTCTTTAACATGGTGTGCACTTTTAGGATTCCAAAATTAATCTTGTTCTGCGTATTGACCATCACCACTATAGTTATTTATGTACCAAGTGCATTATATAGATCCTAACGCCCGGAAGGAAACATTCACCCAAGGTGAAAATAGCCAGGAAAGTAGTTGTTTTCTGTTGAATATTCAGAATGGTATATGCATATCTTTATTATGAAGGAGAAGGCAAATTCTCTACTTCAGAAGATTTTGTTTTCAAATTCTTATCGTGTGTGTGTTCAATAGATGTAATTCAATATTCGTCGTGGCATATAGCCAGGAAAGTAGTTGTTTTCTGTCGAATAAACCGAGAAAGAGTTAATATTTTCATCACATGGAGAATGCGAATTCTCAATGTATTACTTCATTGTATAATATATATCCATTTTTTTGTGTTCATAAATATATCTGAGAATATTCCTTCTCAATACTTTCACCCAATCAAGGGTTTCAAGCTTGAACGATGGAAACTTGTTATTTATATAGACCTCAATAGCAGATTCGGAATTAGGTTTTCTCAATTCAGAATTTCTTTCCACGTCCTGTATGATGAATATCAATTTATCATACATCAAAAAAAAAAATTGCATGCTGTAATCACGCTATGTACAGAAAAATGCATTTTTTCTCTTGGAGCGAGTATTGACCACTACAGGATCTTGATTTCTGTTCATTGTTTTCCTGATGATGGTGTTTTATCACTGATTTAAGCTAAGGAAATTGAACTACTTCAGTCAATCAAACAAAGGGAGAATCGTATTAATGAATTGACTCCAGTTCTTTCCGCCTTATGCCACTGATTCGCATTTTAGGTATGTTGCCAATTTCTCGAGTGCTACTTCTTTTCGTCATAAATCAAAACGTCGACCTGGAAGCTTACCCTCTTAACTTTTAACATGGTCCGGGGGACCCTTCGTTACCGTCCTTATTAAAAATATAACTACCTACCAAATCTGATTCGGCATTGATAATCATCGGAGCGTCCCTAATCCATCGAACAGATACTTAAGAAGAATGGAAGAAAAAAGGTTCTCTTACCTGAGATGTAGGATAGAGCGGCTGTGAGGACGACGCAAAGCATGATGAAGGCAATGGCCGTGCATTTCCACGTGCATTTCGACGCCAGGCCTTTCCTGAAGTGAAACCGACTGGCCTGTGAAGGGAAACACATGTTGGGTTATTAAATTCTCCATGTCACATGTTCTGGTCCATTGACGGAAATATAGCGTTTCGGGTATTAGTTCTAAACGTTCTAGACGATAGGTCGCACGTGCAGCATCTCCGATATTACAAAAAATGTAGGATTCACTTGGTTCACTTCAACTTGACAATTTTCGAAATGTTCAGGTGTGACACTTATTCGTATCGAATGTCTTTGATTGATCCATGATTGATTTATTGACTATATCCCACTGAGGGCTGCCATTTTCACTATCACCAATCTCACCAGTTGGCGCTACTAAAACTTGAGGTCAATGTCAAAGTCAATATTCTCAAAATTTTGCCGAATA
This sequence comes from Phaedon cochleariae, assembly GCA_918026855.4. Classification (NCBI taxonomy): domain Eukaryota; kingdom Metazoa; phylum Arthropoda; class Insecta; order Coleoptera; family Chrysomelidae; genus Phaedon; species Phaedon cochleariae. The sequence continues at coordinate 13,824,809 of OU896709.1, read as the reverse complement.
ACCCTGAAGGGTTATCCGGCAAACATGATGAGATTATGTTTGACCTAACCTCATCATCTTAGTATAACCGGAATTACCATCCATACTGATCCAGCATGGGTGATGTATTTCAATACATTTCAATATTTTTTGAATTTAACATTTTAAATGTTTTTCAATTAATTGCAAATTTCATGTCTTGGCCTCTTGACTATTGTGGAGATTATTATTTCTGCTGATGGCAGATCATCGAGACGAGAAATAAACAAACTCTCGTCTCGTTGTTTTTCTCGAAGACAATGTCTCGATCTCGAAAACAAAAACTGAACGTTATCAAAAAATGCTATGTTTAGGTTATGAGGCTGCACCAAAATACAGGGTATTGAATTTTCTCTATAAAAAAATTACGTCAAAATACAGAGGCTATATGCTATGAACTATAAAAGCCACGTATAAAAAAAACCGCACAAAAATAAAGAATACTTTTAAATTTACCTAGGTACGAAAGGTGAAAGTTTAAAATTGTTTCTTCGTTCGTGAAGAATGTAACAGCAACAGCAACAAACTCATTTTTATAATCGAAACAGTCGTCTCTCGAAAAAAAATTATTGAGCATTATTAATTATTATTACGAAGTGGGAAAGAGATTTGATGCAACAAGCAATATCTTGATTCGAAAACTTGTATAAAGAAGTTTATTATGTTACTTCCAATTACGATATTCCTTCAACATCGCAGCCTCTTACTGACTATGATGTTGATGACAATAGCGACGATTTTAGTTTGCAAAGTTTATTCGAAAAAAGCAACGGCAACAGAGAGCATAACTGGAGAAAAGAAATAGATGAATATTGTTTGTCTAAGAGAGCTGAAGGGAATCAAGATATTTTAGAGTGGTGGAGAAAAAACGAGGCCATATTTGTTCTAAAATTTGTTCTATCCGTCATTCGGCTGCCCCCTTACGAGCAACCCTCAAAAGTCTTCGAAAGTCTTGTGCGAGCAAGGAATGACGGGGGCCTTACCTTTTAACGTGTGATCCCAAACACTTTCTTGGGCCATCAGAAAAATTTCTGCAGTCGACGGGGATCGAACCCACGACCGGCAAGCGAATGCGAATTAGAATATAGACACTCTGTCCGCACGGCTACCTGTCCACCCATATCCGAATTTATCAAAGATGGCTCGTGATTTTTTGAGTATTCAAGCTACTTCGGTTCCGGTAGAAAGACTGTTTTCAAGAGCAACACTTACCATCAGAAAAGAACGAAGCCGATTAACGGGAGAATCGGCTCAACTTTTACTATGTTTGAATTCTTGGCTATGTACCAGAGATATATTTACAAGTGTGTAAACAACAATTTTGTTCTCTGTTGAAAAACTCTGTGTTCAAATTTGATTTTCGTATTTGATAGTTTTTAATAGTTTAAGACGTTAAAGTTCTTAAAGACTATGAAGATATTTATTTCTACCTTTGTCCTTTTTATTTACTTTGTTTTCTTTGTTATTTTTTTATTATTTTCTGTTATTATGTTTGAAATGAATTGAAATTATTTATTCGCAAAGTTTTTTATTTTCTCATTTCTTGAGTATTTAGAGCTGTGAGTTATTGCAGCACATATATTTTTTCGAGATCGAGAAATCTCGAAATAATTTCTCGAAGTGCTTTTCTCGATCTCGTCTCGAAAAAAAGAAGTTAGTCTCGACTCGATCTCGTCTCGAAATCGAGACGAGACGAGAAATCTCGAACTTAGAGAGTCTCGTGAAACCCTCACCTTTATTATCAACTATATAAAATCGTTTCCTCGCTGATTGGTACATGCTAGATCGACAGACAGTCTTTCGATTCGATTGGTGCCGGTACCTAACAAATAGATGCACCCTTATGGTACAATGTATAATAAATTACTATAGTTGTCTTACCTGGGGAAAGTGTGAGGAATTCGGCCTCCTCAGGTTGTTCCTCACTGGCAAGCCTGGCATTTGACCGCCGAACGCCTCGTTCATCATATGACTTGTACCGCACCAATCGTGTGTAGAATTTTTCAAATCTTTCGAAGGGCTGCTACAAGACGAATTCGACTTGTAGTCGACTGTGGGGTTTTTGATGCTGTTTGGATGATCTGTAGAAAAAGGCGAGGATGTTATTCATCTCGATGGATCACTATAAGTATGCGGGACTGCGGGACTGTTCATATCAAAGATATCTCGTAAATATCATAAAGACTACAGAAGATAAACTATAAGACAGTTCACTTGTTCATCATTCGACTTCCAAGAGATCGCTGATTTCTGCCGGCTTACGACTACCGGGGTCTTTGAAATCGAACGCAATGTTGGGCTATACCGGCAAACGAATCCCAGGGACTGAAATACTTGGTAGGTATAAAAGTAACATTTTGAAATACGTCTTTAGTTTAAATCTGTGGAGGCGTTAGAAACCAATGAACTCACATACTACATGCAAACATATATACGAACATTCAACTAATTTTTCAATTTCCTATGAATACTGATCATTGAAGCAGAAGGAATGTGACATCTTGAGAGATATTCTGCCATACAAACAATAGCTATCTAGTGTGCGAAATGCTCGGCAGTGCCTCGATAAAAAAACCTCTTCTGGATCATCAAAGTATTTCGTGCACGAGTTACTGTTTTTTCCCACAAACGTCGAACAACATTTATATAAAATAAGTAGCTAGTATGCTTAGCCTCATATAAAAAAAATTGGCTTAAAATGTCTCGATTATTGTTAAGCATACTATTTCGTGCACGGTATCGTGGTAACGTTAGCAAATGAAGAAATGGTCACTTTGCATCGCATTATGTCATATTAATGTGTGAACCTTGTCGTTTTTGAGGTTTGTAGAAAAATAACTATTTCCAAAATATCGCTCGCATTTTAGCGCCTAAAAATATGAAGAAAAGAGCGCAGTATTTTCATTAATTTCTTGAATATCTATGTGTACTAAAACCATGACAATTAGTACCTTTATGCTTTATGGTACTCACTTAATATCATTCAAAATGCCCCATTTTTTTGTTCGAGATTTTAGAAATATCTTGCATCGTGATATCATTCTTAAAAAAATTATTAATGAAGGCTAGTGTGAATAGAAACCTAAAAAGAATGCTTCTTCTTTCTTTTCATTTTAAAAAGTACAACACTTTTGAATCAATAGCAGCAATAGTTGCGGAGTTATCCTCTAGAATGTTGAAAACTTTTCACGAACTATGAACGTTATTTTGAAACACATTGTATAAACCATCTCCGAAATTATTTGCATGATACAGTTCACTTTAGGAAACCTGCTGAAAGTCTTTTATCTTTGATATGAACAGGCCTGTACGTCCCGGTGGGTTGAACAGATGGTCAAGATGAAAATTGGTTTTTGGGTTCTCGAGATGATTGTTGAAGGCAGCGTCAGGTGGTAAGCGCCTGCATCATTAGGCATTGATTACTTTTGTGATTTTCTATTTTGTATCAGTTGGTTGGTTGTCAGTAAACTGGCACGTGTTACGTGTTATAACTTAAAAAACAATCTTAGATAAAAACTGACAAGATTTAGAACTAGCAATTCAATAATAATAATATTCTAGTCCCTCTAGTTAATCAGTTTTGTGTGAGTAATATTATAGTCAGACAGGATTGTTCAAATTCGAATATGAAAAGGTGTTTATGTCAAGACAGTCCATACCAATGGAAACATAATTTTTCATAATGTGAAATGTGTACATTTATTTCACGTAGTTCATGTGTCACATAGTCGATATCCAACTCACTTGATCGATTACCAATCAAGATTCAATTTAGATTCTTTGGATCTTCTTCTTCATTTTTAATGGCAGGTGAAAATGGTATTCGAATGTGAGACTGTGATTTGAAACCATATACATGAGAAATCCTGAACCGTTCCATTGTTTTTTCCCGTTGCATCTAGCTATTTTGATAAGTGATCAAATGCAATGGATTCTTCATAGCCTCGAAACTGTTAGAGTTCTTTGTTCATTTGCGTGTCTACTCCATAGGCTGATTTCTCAATTCTGCGTATGTGAAAGCTTTTGGTTTTCCTTATCCTAGCGATAGTCTTTAGTCTCGACAAGCTCTCTTCTGATAGCTACGAAATCATTCAAAGGGTTCTTTGTCTATATCTAAGATACTAGAGGCTGATTTTTACGTGGTGCATGTATCTGCGAGCTCTTGGTCAGGTTTCAGTTTCTTCCTCTTCCTCCTATTATTCTAGTTGCACTCCTTTTATGACTTAGTGGATCTTTTGTGAATGATGACATTTTTCTTTAAACTATTCGAAGAGTTATTTCACACCATTCTTGGGATTTCATTGCATCTATATGTTTTGATGCCTGTTTTCTGAAATGTCTCTGGCCCATCCATAGCCTTTTTTGCTTCTTTCCGGGCTAGAGAATCAGTTTCTTCATTGTCCTCAAACTCTGGTTGCCCAGCCTAAGATATGCCTGTTTCGACTACCAAGATCTTTAATGGCTTTTAAGCAGTCCTTAACAAGATTTGTGTAAACCACCATTGCGTTTTTGCACGGTTTCGCTCTCGGTTTTTTGCCCAGCCTAAGATAAGCCTGTTTCGACTACCAAGATCTTTCATGGCTTTCAAGCAGTCCTCAACAAGATTTGTTTGAACCACCATTGCGTTTTTGCACGGTTTCGCTCTAGGTTTTTCCCTACAAACTGTTACCTCATCACATTTCTGCATAGAATATACCGTCTCTTCCTCAGAGGGCAACGGCCTTGAAGAATGGAAAGGATGATCTAGCTTTCAGAGGATGAACTTACACTTTGATAAGTACAGCTGAATTTTAGTTCATCTCTGTCAATCTGAAGTACCTATATTTTTCAGTACTAATGTTTTTGTTTCCTCGCCCAAATTCGGATGATTGCTGAGTCACGAAAGGGTTCTATTCCGAAGGAATGTGCCATAAGGAGGCCTTTAGTTTGAGACAAGTAGTTCTAGAAATACTCTTCTGGGCTAGCCATCAACAGTTATTGCCTTATAGGTTGCCTCCTACTTTGATCAACAACGCTGGTACTCAATTATAATCGCCGCCATACCCTGATCTTTCTCAATGAGTCATCAATATCCCGATTTTTTCCAATTTACGGGCCCGGTCAGTCCACCTTCTTGTGATCCTTGTCTAGAAACGTCTGCCATGCACATTGCACATGTGCGAGATTCAACTTCGTGAATGTTTACGCCCCCTTGTAATCACGAACCACGGTTATTAACAATACCAACGGAAACGAGTTAATGCACAATGACTCCCAAACAGCATATGTTGAATTCTAGAGCATTGTTTTCGTTGATGCGAAAGATGACCTGGTGTATCTATTAAGGGTGGCACGTCAGATGGTAGGTATACGAAAAAGAGGTATAACTACGGACAGGTACCATCCTCCATTGTTTCATATCCTGGCAGCCCGAAATTTGCTTGTAGCTTTCTTTTTGGACCGGTGCATCTATGTGGTTTCAGAATGAATCTGACCCGAAGAACTCAAATTCAATTTTGTGTATAATAAGTGAATACTTATATATCGAAGACTGAAAGCTTTGAGACGATAATTACACTACACTATTTTACCACTAACCATCAATTGTTAGAGCTTTAACGATCAAAACTGAACAAGAACAGATTGCGTTTTCTCCAGATGATGCTATAACATAGATAGCGAAACAAGTATCGAAGTCTCGATCGAAGTTTTAAAAAATCGGTTGGTTTGTGGTGAAACAGAGTAGAGTGAAGTGAATACTTCATGGAATATATCTCCTTGATGGATAAAGTCGAGTGTTTTTGCGAATATTCAGTTTTTTCATTGATATATTTTATATTTATTCCAGTTGTATTTCAGAAAGCGTCAATTGTTTTTCAAAATAGTCACTCATTGTATTTCAGAATGGTCAACTTAATTTCAGAAAGCATCAATTAATCAGAATAGTCAATTGAATTTCAGAAAGTGTCATTTGTATTTCAGAAAATCATTAGAATTACACATCTGAATTTCAATTGGTTATTCTGAAATACAATTGATATAGGTACTTTCTGAAAAACGAGTGACTATTCTGGAATACAATTGGAGCTTTTTGAAATTCAATTGACGCTTTCTGAAATACTACTGGAAAAGGTGTACTAAGTACAAGTACCGCACTATACCCAAACTACTACTTCTATAGAAAATGACAGCAATATTAACAATTTTCATCAAATATCTATTTCGAGAAGAATAGGTAGGACCTACTATTTCATTAACAAATTATCATTATTATATTTGTGATTTTTAGTTATTCATATATCCCTGTGAGACATGAAAATACAATTGGGCAACCAGGAAGGTACTTTCATTATTATTATCATCATCACCATCATCATCATCATCATCATCATTATTATTTATTTGTTGGTGATTAAAGAAATATAATGAACATATCTAAGTTTATATATCCTCAACTATGGTATACACTGAGGAGTTACAGTGTGTTGAAGTACATCAGGGTACGATATCTTGATGTGAATATGTCAGAAATTCTTTAAAATTTTGATTCGAAATTATTATAATTACCGAAACTTCCACACACTGGCATTGATACGAATTTATTGTTATTTTTCTTCGTTGAATTAAAAAATTTCTTTCAGCATTCATACAAGAATTTTTGCTCAAAATTAATCAGAACAGAAGATACGCATTTAAATAAATTGAGCATGTTGCAATTACGAAGGGCAATATTATGAAAAAACTATAATGCCCTGTGTACTTCAACGCCCTGTACTCTTCAACGAACCCTAATCAAATGAGTAAATAAACTAGATGTTCGTAATATTTTTCACCCACCCCATTTTATTATGAACACATTCATTGTATAATTCATTAGATTTTATATAGGGTTTGTTGCATCAATTGTTACGTGACCTGATGCGTGACTAGGTGGCATATACTAAAAACCAATTCATCCGTTGACAAACCACTTGATTTTACCATTTAATCTATGATATTACTAAAAAATGAATTTTTAATTGTTACAAAACCGCACGGCAAGAATTGGGATTACAGTACTGTTTTTTTTATCGCTTGGAGCGCACGAAAGGGAATCCCGATAATGTTCAAAGAACATCGTGCGTTCCTAGGGAGGATAGGGATAGGAGGTAGGTATGGGAATTTTTTTTGAACTGCTGGAGATTGTATGTTGTTGGGAACACTTCTTCAGGCAATGAATTCCAGAGCCTAGCCATTCTATGGATGATGGAGTTTTGATGAAGTGCTGTTCGACATCTTTCGAGGTTGACAACGAAAGGATGTGCTGACTGGGTTTGTCTAGTTCGTCTGACTGGTATTGTTAGTGAAGGGATGATAGCAGAGATTTCCGAAGAACATTTCCCGTGGAAGTTTCGATAAAAAAGTGAAAGGTCGCCGACCTTTCTACGGTGTTCCAATGATGTCAAAGAGTGAGTGAGTGTGGCGTCACCCACCAGGCGGATGGCTCTTCTCTGGATGGAATCTAAGAGCATCAGCGTATGTTTTGGTGCTGAACCCCATATGTGGGAACAGTATTCTAGAACAGGCCGTATCTGCGCTTTGTAGATCATGAGGAGCTGTTGAGGTGTGAAGTAGCTTTTCGCACGGAACAAGAATCCGAGTTTTTGTGAAGCAGCTTTTGCGATGGACCTCACATGATTATCCCATGAAAGAATGTGGCTGATGGAAATTCCGAGCATAGATATGGTGTGCTTGGTGGGGATGGTGGTGCCAGACATTACAATGTCGGGCATACTGAGTTCCGCCTCTCTAGAGAAAATACAGGCTTGAGTTTTGGTGGCGTTGAATTCAAGTAGGTTGTTCGTTCCCCAGGCAGTGATTTCAGCAAGGTCTTCATTGACAGCATTGACCTGCCTGCGCCGTGAGTTCTTAGTTTTCTGGGAAGAAATGGGAATTCTGGAAGAGAATGCAGTATGGAGGGTACTATCATCTGCAAAGCTGTAGATGGGGCAAGTTGTTACTCCCAACAGATCATTGATATGAAGAAAGAATAATGTTGGTGCCAAAATTGATCCTTGTGGAACGCCGGAATTGATACAGTATGGAGGGTACTATCATCTGCAAAGCTGTGGATGGGGCAAGTTGTTACTCCCAACAGATCATTGATATGAAGAAGGAATAATGTTGGTGCCAAAATTGATCCTTGTGGAACGCCGGAATTGATACCAATTGTATCAGACGATACACCGTCCACCACCACATGAAGCGATCTGCCTGTTGTTAGTTCATAAATACAGACAACTATCAGTAGTGTCATTGATGGACTATTTTTCAATTCTCTAAAAGAATAACGAAAGAAAAACTATTTATGTTACACAGGCGCGTATACAGCTTTGTTCCATGGGGGCAAGGGAATAATTCGTGACGCGGAGGTGACAAAACCAAAAAAGCGCCTCAGGCGTTCTTGAATTGTTGCTGTTCTAAAATTATTGTTCTTATCCATCATTCTGTTGCCCCTTTACGAGCAACCCTCAGAAGTCTTCAAGATACTTGTGCTAGCAAGGAATGACGGGGGTCTTACCTTTTAACGTGTGATCCCAAACACTTTCTTAGGCCATCAGAAAAATTTCTGCGGTCGTGGTGGGAATCGAACCCACTACCGGTAATCCAGCGTGGATAGAACATTGACGCCTTAACCACGAGGCTACGCTGGCCACAATTGAATTGATAGATTTGTCAGGTGGAAAAAATGACTTATACTGCAGTGTGTTTTATTCACATGGAAATTTCAATTTCCTAATGCCAACAAAATTCAAGGAATACCTACGTAGATAATTATTGTTGATGGTTTTTCCAATTTCTCCACTAGAATGCTCTCCAAATCGCGACATTTCCACAGATTAGATACCTAATTTTGAGACAACGCAAGTTTGTTTATAATTTTGATTGTCATACTTTCAAATGTTAAGTTTCCGTTTTGTCGCTGGAAAAGTTAGGGCAAACTTTTTTTACTGTCAATGATGAAATCACAACGGCTCACGGGAATTTATATACATGAGTTGATTTGTCAAAATGAAAAACGAACCTACACGCTGCATAATTCAGTTCTTAGGAAGAAATGTATTATATACTAGTTACGCGTTGAATGTCATAATATTCATATTGTGAATTATTGAAGCATTGAAGTTCCTTCGATCGTTTGAGGGAAGGGGTATTTAACCCCATTACCCCCCTTGTTTATGCGCCTGATTTTCTATGAAACTCTAATATCTGGTGGAGGTGCCGGGTAATACTTCATAAGATCGAAATCAAGTAACGTTAAGTGTAATCATTAGGTACAGGTTGATTCTAGCTCACTTATTTTTGAACCGATATGAAACAGGCTCGAGTGATAAAGAATATTTGGACATTTTGTTGCCATTAATTTCTCATTATGCACCAGATTGAAATTGAAAGATTTATAGTAATGATGATGAATTTAGGAGACCTCTCAGGTTTATTTAGTTATTTATTTAGCTAATGCTGCTTCTTCTTTTGTTACCTCTACTACTTCATACTCGATATTATTCTCACCGCTTATTACTTCAATAACAGGTATATTCTGATATTGAGAATAATATTATTAACAACGGAAATGAATGTTACATTCCTTCATCCTCTAAAATAATGACAGTTCACTGAAGCCACGCTACCTTCTGATACTCAGCAATTTCAGCAGAATGTTGAGTCGAAATATTTGGAATGAATAGTATGTCTGCTCACAAGCATCTGTCACTCTCAGTGATTTTTTTTTATTTCGGAATGAAAAATCAGCAGATTCAGTACTGTCAGTTGAATTCTTAATATTGCCACTGAGTACTACTTGATTTTTTCAAATGAAACACCCTGTATTTCATTGTATTTTTAGATTCTTCCTGAAGAGCTGATTTCATCCATATATCACACTTGGGGTCTAGCGGGAATGATTACAGAGACATAGGGTGTTCAAAATCGAGATTTCTCAACTTCAGGATTTTCTTGTGCCAAAACTATTCATTATTGGTCAAAACGACGTCGATGTCCCTATCTCAACTTTTGATGATTTACTATCTACTAAAATTTTATTGGAACATTTACAGGGTGGTACAAGATTCAGAATTCTGATCACCCTGTATCTGTTCCAATTATCAAATGTCGGTAGATAGTAAATCAAAAGTTAAGATACGGACATAGAAGCCGTTTTGACCGATAATGAATAGTTTCGTCACAAAAAAATCCTAAAGTTGAAAAATCTCGATTTTGAACACCTTACATCTCTGTAATCATTCCCGCTAGACCCCAAGTGTCATGCATTGATCGAATCAGCTCTTCAGGTAGAATCTAAAAATACAATGAAAACTAGGGTGTTCCATTAAAAAAATCAAATAGTACCCTGCAGATGGTTTGTTCCGAGCACCCTGTATTTCCAGATGTAGCGGAAAAAATCTTTATCGAAGATCATTCAAGATGATATTTCAAATTTTGAAATCGGTTCAAAAATAACTGAGCTAGAGGGGGAGGGGGGACATTTATGGTGAATCATCCTGTACGTATTAATGTTACTTTTTTTATATCTGCTCCTTCCAATTTTGAGTATAGTAGCCTGAACCCAGAATTGTTAAAGCACATGATAGAAACTCTCTCCAGCAACATGGTTGACCTTTGTTTGAAAATCAATTAATTTCCTGGTTCATGTCATACAAGATTTTATAACGTCTTCTACTCGGTCTTCTACGACCCACACGACACATAGAAACAAAAACTTCGTTAAAGATTGATCGATTACCGAGCTCGTTCCTTCTGGAACAACTTCAGTCATTAACTTGTAACCAGTTTCATCTCTATTACGAAACAATAATAGACAATCTCGCGGAGGAAGCGGAGGTGTGATTTTTTAGGTTAATTATAGCTTTTCCTGAATAGGAGCGATAGTGATGGTTGGCTGGTTATCTTATAAGAGATACCGAAGCAATGTTATGTCGGTCGACATGGAATTCGATCGTTGTGAATGAAATTTTAGACGAATTTATACGTTTCGTAATGATTCGGTACACGATTTTTGATCCTACTCACGTTCGGTTATGGTTATTGTTGAAATTTTTATAAATAAAGGTAGACTTATATGCACACCGTTTTCTCATTAAGATGTGGGTAATTTCACAATCATTATTGTTTTCACTATACATGCATTGTTGACCAAGATAAGGTTCCACAGCTTGGGAGAAGGTATGGATGTGAAATTTCAATTTTGATTATTATTATGATGGTATCGATTTCCTCCACATTCAAAACCAAGATTTTGCCAAATTTGGTGAATACACCAAAGCCAAAAATGATGAGCATCCCAAGTTTTTTCAAACCTTCGCCAATTGTTGAAGTCTGTCATGAAAATAACTGAATGATATCGAAAAAGTACGTCCGATACCGATTTCCATGAAATTTCCAAGAGGCATCCTGAAAGTTGAAGATGCAATTATATGAATCGGTGTATCCATGGTAAAAGTTATGAATGAAATACAATTAGTGAAAAATGAAAAAAATCCGCGTTGTTTGAAGTCCGTTGATAGTTGGGTTAGGTTCAAAGTGGGTCTATTCGACCTCCAACTTATAACCTCATTATACACAATTTATATGATCATATAAGCTTGTCGAGATGATCAATATCTATAAAAATTGGAATTCAAAAAATTTTAACTTAGCATATTTTACAAAATTAAATTAGTACTAGTTTATTTACACATAAGTAAATCTCTGAGTTTAAATTTTTAAAATTTCAATCTAATCTAATATTGATCATTGCTACAAGATTTTATGATCGGATAAATTGTGTATGATGAGGTTACAAGTTGATAGTTAAAATTTAGCAGGAGAATGTCATTTGTTTCTTTTACTTTCAATTTATTCTCCACTTTTCATTCATCTCTGGCTAGGTTTTTTATATTTTACCCGAACAAACATACCTATATTCATACATTCATTTGCAAGTTAAATAATAGCTTTGGAAAGATCAATGAAAAACATACGATTCCATTTGAAAAAAAAGGTGACAATAATCCGAGCAATAATCACTGTAGTAAGAGTTGAAATTGGAAGCAGAAATTTTTAGTGTTACCTTGTAGTATCTGATGAGTCATTTCATTTGCTTCTTTGAACCGACTATCCAAGTATTGAAATAATATGATATGAGGAGGTCTGTTAAAGATCATAGATCATCCCTAATGCTGAAATTGCTTGAAATGAGCCAATCCTGGTAGAGTCTACCAGAAGTCTGAAACTCTTCTTGCAGTCCAGGTGTTCAGTATATATTTGGAAAAACTTGCGGCACCCATCCATGCAGAGGGATTTGCCGTTTCATCACCTCCAATGTTAGATTAGCCAGGAATCCAGTCCATCTCTGATAGTTCATTAATTTTGTTTTATCAGGATCAAAAGGAAAGTCAACTCCAAGAGCTAATTTTGGAACCAAAATGGACGACATAATATGAGTCGGATATAAATGAATCAGACGACTATTAGTCTTTTTTATTGGGTTGGAAGAATCAGTTTTACTGAAAGTCTACTCAATTGAAGTCCGCAACATTTCGAGACTGTCTACGACTTATTATATGATCTCCGATAAAATTAATGGGAATTATGAAATTCCGAGGCACAGCGCATACGCCCAGCCGATGGTTTATATCATTCTTGTGTCATGAGAACTATGCCGCAACCAGAACTTCAAAACAGATAACATCACTACAAACATTTTGAATAGATTAAAGAAAACACACTTTGCAACCAATTCATCATGGGAATTTGTTGTCGCAACTCGCATCCGTTTTCTACTTTTTCCTGCCTCCATGATCGACAAATACTTTGATTTTGTAGAGCGGATAATCAATCTGAAAGTCATCTTCACGATATTCATTAACGTGGTACGTGTTATGAAGCAGAATTCTTTTGTAGAAATGTAAAAGAGTTGCTCGACTCCATTTTGAGCACAACCTATACGTTTGCCTGATTCTACCTCGGATTTAGCTGATTTCCTCAGTGGTACTGGCGACTTATAATGACTTGCAATAACTACTACATAGAGTTTGAAGGAATTACAAGCACATCCAATAATATTGAAATATTTTCAAAGAAGGAACACCTATCGAAACATTCCAATTGTTTCCAAACAGCCCCAAAGGAGTCTGATGAGTATAGGATGATTTTGAAGATGAACATTGCCCTCAATAGCTTTATCGACTCTCATTGATATTGTAAGACACCACAATACTTGAAATGACTATCAAAGAATCCAAAAAGGATGACAAGACGAAGTTTGAGATGTCACTTATATAGTATCATTGAATTTTCAGATTCTCCCTGGAGAGCTGATTTCATCGATCTATCACAGTTGGGGTCTAGGTGAAATGATTACTGAGATATAGGGTGTGAAAAATTGAGATTTTTTCAACTTTAGGAATTTTTTGTGTCGAAACTATTCATTATTGGCCAAAAGGGTTTTCATGTCCCTATTTTGTATTGATGTATTATATATCTACTGACATAATTGAAACGAATACAGGGTGGTGAAAAATCTAGAATTCATTTTTTTTTTGCAATTGCATTACCTCGTTGGTCCCAGCACTGGGACCAAACGCCCCATAAGTCGAAACTTGTGCGGGGTTAGGTAAGCAGACAATACACAAACATCCATGGCCTAACTAAGATTCGAACCTACGTCTCGGTGGGAGTCCCCATTCGAACTCAGCGCCTTCACGCTCTCGACCACCGAGCCGCCTTTACATTGAATGTAGATAGTGGATAAAAAGTTAAGATAGGGACATGAAAACAGTTTTGGCCAATAATGAATGGTTTCGACACAAAAAATTCCTGAAGCTGAAAAAAATCTCAATTTTTCACACCCTATATCTCTGTAATCCTTTCAGCTAGACCCCAACTGTGATAGATCGATGAAATCAGCTCTCCAGGGAGAATTCAAAAATGCAATAAAATACAGGATATCCTATTGAAGAGATCATAAATATTGCCCATAAGTAATTTTTGAGATGTTCAACTGTATTTCTGTTGGCATGTATAAAATGTACAGGAAAAAATATGAAAGACCGTTCCTTGATCGAAACATTCAACAATACTGATTTCCCTTAAAGGGGTTCTAGAAACATCATCAGGAAGGCAGGAGTACATTGATCATTCTGTAACACTCATCCCAGACTGTTCTCCAACATCCCAACCCAAGAATTCCTACAAGTACCAGCCTATTTCTGAACACTCAATATATGCCGCGATGACAAATAACGTGACAAAAGAATCTGGAATGTCCTGGAAACAATCAATGGAACAATATGAGAGAGAGGTATTGTTCTAAGAAGCTTCAAGAACAACGAGAAGGATACGGAAGATCATTCGAGAACGTTCGAGAAGCAAAGCCTACCAAGGGATCTCATATAAGGACGGCCGTACAACTACAGTCAGTCAGTCAAGCAGCGGGTGTCGGAGAGACAGCCATATACCGCGTGAAATAAATTGTTTTACATAAATAGTAGTTGAAAGTTCGATATAAATTAGTGTTCCTTAAGTTGAAATAAATAAGTTCAAAAATAAATAGTGTCGTGTTCGCTGCTTCCGATAAAATTGGAACTGGTCATAAGATCAAGATCTGGACAAAACTCTCTGAAACGCCCCGGAATCAATCCGTTCTGTCAAAACAAATTTCTGACGGCGCATTTAAATGGAATCTAATTATTGTTGGGCGTAGGCGAGAGAGACTGCATACCCGATTGGGATTTTTTACTTCATTTTTCGTGAGTGGTGGGCCGCTCAAACGTCGATGGCCGCACCCGAGTTAATTTTAATCCTGCGTGTGTGTACTTTTCGACTTTCCATCGAGAGGATGTTTTTGTTTCGTGCCGCAGGGAAAATAGATGAGAATATCGAGTTAGAACGAGTGGAATCGATATTTCCCAAAGTTCTTGAGGGTCGTCAACGAGGCTCACAATTGAGTTTCTATGCTCGTACGCTTCTACGGATATTGCGATGTAAAATACCCGACATTGATAATTCCATCATGAATTTACCGTTGTTCCACTAGAGTGCGGCAAACAAAGTTCCAAAATTAATGATAATTTTTCCACTCTTGAGGTTGCTAAAGATAACTGAAAATTTTCTTATCGCCAATTCGGCTTGGGAGAAGTTATTATCCATCCACTCGAAAGTTAACTAGCAACAACAAAACATTATCTACTCGCACCAGAAATCATTCAATTAACATTCATGTGAAATTGATTACTTCAGTTGATAGAATATGCTTCGATTCAAGAGGATGGATCTTTTATATACAGGGTGTTTCAGATGTAATCAGGAAACAGTGATTATATAATCTGTTGCAGAAGTCCATGTTATATAGATTGACAATTAATCGCAGAATACCTCACAATCAGATGTTATAAACAATTCACTTTGTATATTATAATATCAATTCATCAAATATGGCCATAATAGCTGGAATCTTCTGAATTTGAGAAAGGATAATCACAAATTAGATGAAGGTATAAGTAATAGCGTATCGAATTAAATGGAACTGCATAGGGATTTGGAGATATATTTTCGTTAGTACGAAATGTCTTATGATTATCTTCATTGAAGAAACAAAAAAACCTTTCAAGAACTGTGGTTTTTTTAAACTCTTATTGAAGCACACGAACGAAAATTCCTATAATGTTCCCGGAACACCGTGCGTACCTAGGTAGGTGTTGGTTTTTGTACTTTTGGAGGTTATAAGTCCTTGAAAATACTTTCATTGTGGAAAGAATTCTAAAGTTTAGCCGTTCTATAGACGAACGGGTTGTGGTAGAGTGTTGTTCGATATATTTCAAGGTCAATGCCGGTAAGATGTGCTGACTGGGCCTGTCGAGTTCGTCTGACTGGTATTGCTAGTGATAGATTTATAGCAGAGATTTCCTCGGAGATTTCTGTGGAACATTTCCCGTGGAATCATCTATAGAAAAGTGAAAGGTCGCCGATTTTTCTACGGTGTTCTGAAGCGGTCAAAGAGATGAATTATTTGATGAACTTGTTTTGCATTTTCCGAGCATTTTCTCTATATATAGGAGTTGGGGGGTGAGCAAGTATATTATTTTGAATTAGGAATTCCTTTTTATGTGTGTACTGGAAGCTATAAAGGGAAAAAGATAAAACTGGGAATAAAACTGGAAGTTGGTATTGGCATATATGCAAAATACGCAGGGCGTTTAAAGTAGGACACGCTGTATAAAAAAGGGCGTTTTCTTCAATGTAACCGTATTCCGAAACCTTTATAGCAATACCACTGTGGCTCGAAATAACTCATTTTCCTGTGTCCCTTACGGCACCTTTTGACGGATTAGTCAGATGGTTTCTCAGAATTCATCAACTCATTCACATCTTTGGAGGGTTAAGGACGGTCCTTTTTGTTCGTGCAGGCTATTGTCAAAAGGCACAAAGAATATGTCACACGTTACAAGTTCAAAAAAGAATTAGGAATTTAATATACGGCCTATACTTGACGCACGTTATGTATCTCAAGGATAGTCAATTCATACAATTGGTATAGATGATATAATGACAGCTTATTTTCTGAAAAATATTTCCGATTCTTAGTGGCATAACTATTTTTAGATGTGAATAATTGAAACATATGATTGAGCATTGCAGGAGAAGAAACCTACTTTGAACTTGTATATAGATATTCTCGCAGATATTTATAGTGGGGAATATAATTATTGTGTACGGCAAGTGAATTGCTATATTCTCTATCGAGTTTCTGCTACGGTATATCTATATCAGATGAACTTAATTATCTCAATACCTTAAATCGGGATTGAGATTTAAAAAAACCAAGCTCTGCTCAGATCATCTTTATGATGGGATACGCAGGACCGTCTTCAACAAATTGGAGGCCCAGGGCACATTAGGATAATGGAGCCCCTTATAATCTTGACAGTGCACTATCTTGTTAGTATAGACACATTGAATGAATAGATATTATACATATCACCCACAAATTGCAGAGGTACTCTTCTAAATTTGAGATGGGCAAAATCATTAATCAATTACTTCATCAAAATATATGTTTTTGAGCAAATCACATTCTATGGACATAAGCGACTAATTGTGGATATAATCTCTGGAAGCATTGTAGTTATCATTTCATTTTTCAATTTCCTATGATCATATAATTCGTCAAATGTTTGTTGTTTGCCTTCAATTCCTGAATCTGCACCGCCATATGTTTTCTAATTGGTCGCTGGATGACAACCTTCATTTTTCAGTTCTAGTACACTTTTGATTTGACATTTTTGGACTTTTTCAACCGAAGTGTAATACTTGCTGTGGAAGTTATCTGGAATATATGCATTCTGATCTAAGCAATGAAAAAATTGAAAAAAAAAACTTCAAGTGTCTAAGAAACTGCTGGTTTCCTTGATCAAACGTCGTCATAATGTATATAACCAGATATTATAATTCGCTTCCGAGTTTACGTTCAGGCGGAAAGCTACCTGGAACCACTCACTGGTAATGAATAATAAAACATTGAAAACTTATACCTTGCGCTTGTTGCCGACCTCAAAACACGAGGGGTAATAATAAATATCAACTTTGAGAACATGATTTTTGGATAATTCTTGATGTTTTCGACTCTCTCAAGGACACTTCGTTCTATAAGTATTTTATTATGGTAAAATTACCTTCATTGGATATGAAGTTGGTGCTTATCAGGTAAAAAAAAAGTCTTACAAACTCGTTTCCCTCAATTCGCATAAAAATAGGTAGAAAAGAATATAAATTCGACTTATTTTCTCCATCTGATCATTCCCTGACTAAGAACGTTTATGGAGTTGAAATCTGGTAAATTTCAACTCCAAAGAATATCCTGAAAGGTAGAGGGCTTTGAAGTTACTTTACTAGTTAAATGGAAGTTGAAAACTACCCAAATAATAACTATATGCCCACTAGAACTATGAAGTTATGTTTGAAGTACTTTATTATTATAGTTTCCAACTTTCCAACTATGCACTTTGCCTATAAAATTGATGGTTTTATAGAAAATGTAATGGTCCAAATCATGCATTTTATATTCAGGGCATGAATAAGGCAAAATGTTCTGTCGGAAATTACTTAATTTCGACTTCTTCAAATAATGTTTCCTTTCTACTTGGTTTAATTCCCTTGAGATGTTGGTTAGGAACTAGATACGGTTATTCATTTATCAACTAAACTACGCCCTCTGTGTTCGGTTCTGCTTAAAATCCACCCTCACAATTCACACATTCAGCAATTCACTCTTTTGATATCAGATGAATTTTTGGGTAAACCAAATTCATAAAGATGCAATCAATAATTTAATATGGAGAAAACATTCCTGACTTCGTATATTAAGAGCCGGATTCGAAGAAACCTACACGAATCACCAAATTATATTGTGTAATCTAAGCCAGAAATCTTCAAACATAATTTTCTTAACCATCAACGTCGGTAGCGCGAACGAATATTTGTTTTGATTTAAACTTCGCGCTCCCCACTTTCTGAATGTTGACAAATTCTATCCTCTTCAAACCCAGTCACGATCATTAAATCTATTATCATACCGTTAGATGCCGAAAACCCACGTTTTAATTATTATTTCGGCGTATTGCTTAAGAGGTCCAGGTTAACAGCGCGTTAAAGAAACAAATTTGCATAAAGCGCACATTTCGGCATAATGGAATACGTGAAATAAAGGGAAGCAGTTGCCATCTCACAATATACGTTACTAAAGGTAGTTTTGGAAGATTAGGTGGACTCTCTTCAGAGTCGATTTCAATAAGCAAGAACAATCATTTGTAGTCAGTTTCCGTTTTTAGTACTATTGTACTTTTTTTGTACATTTTATACACATCTAGTACGTCAATACAATTAACACTAATCTAGTACAAAAACAAGAGCCCGATAGCCCCATGGGATAGCCCAAGCTATTATTGCATACATAACAATTATTTGGAGAAGATATGTTATGATTGGAATAGTAATGAAGCCCTCATTGATAAAAAGTCGATAATTTCCAATTCAACGGAGAAACAATGATGAGCTGATGTTATTGATGAATTGATTTGACTTTGAAGATCGAGTCATCTATTTTATCTTACTGATAGTATGCTAGTATTTGATCTCAATATGTAATCTGATCTGTTTCTTCTCATCTCTTATTTTGTGCTTTTATTAGTTATAATTGTTTCATGACCTACGTTCTTCAGAGGTGTTTTAATGTGCTGTAGTAGACTATTATTCAAAATTTCCATTAATGAATCTGAAGTTTTTCATCAAATGTGTAAATCGTGAATTTTGAAGTATTAATTTCTCAATTTAGTACAATATACTTGAATCTAGTTCAATTTCGGAATGAATCCTAGTACAAATTGAAATTCTGAAACGGCAACACTGTTTCTAGTAAGAATACTATGTTGTTCATCACGATGAGATAATACATGAATGAAATGAATTCAAGTTTTTTGTATAGGTGATTGCTATGGAGTTCACGGTTACAATATACTTGATATCTCGAAAATGAAGGTGTAGATATGTAGATATTGAAAAGATCGAGATGAAATATTCGATGGGACAATGTTATTTTTCTGAATGGTGATCTCCAACCTAAATTCCCTTAACCCGAATGGAGCGAGTACAAAAGCGTTTATTGTATTCTCAATGAAAACTCGAAGAAACACCTATATTCTATTGAATATTTCAAAAGATTTATTTTTTCTGATTTCAAGAATATATGATTCCCATAAATACCATTGAAGAATACCTAATAGGATGTAATGAAATATAAACATAAATTGAATTATGGTTCAGGATTATCCTTTCCAACCTAAGTTTGCTATGATCAAACCTCGGATCGAACTGACATTTTATATTAAGCTTGGATTGAATAAATGACCTTATGACCACCCGTGACCAACATAATACGTGGAAGGTATACAGGGTGTTATTTGAGTATGCTGCCAAACTTCAATGGTCGATTTTTCTAGAGATTCTATATGAGACGAAATGTTCATACCGGGTGTCCCAAGTTATCGTATACAGGTAATACCTCTGTTGGAAACTGCAGCGACGGCAGCAGCAAATAGTAATTGCAATGAAACCCTGGTCAAACTAATACAGTATATGATTATAATAATAAATAACCGAGTAAATAACATAGCATAACATAGATGATTATACGTTTCACAAGGAACTAGGCCTGACATTACTTTTGCCGTTGATACTGTGAGTCAGTTCAACGATCTCGCTTTTTTGACAAGATAGTTGAAAACTTCAAAAACTTCATTGAATGGTACTGAAGTTCCTTCCAAAGGACATATAAAAGAATTCATGATATTTGACAGTTCTCTGGCAGCTACCCCCCACATTTTATTTTCAAATGGCATATGTATATTTTCATTGGAAATTACGTGTCACTCAATTTCGAATACAACGATAGCGTATACTTGATATTTTCTTATTGATAACAAAAATACAAAAATATCAACATTGTGACTTGTTTCAAGTTACTCAATTATCTTTATAAAAATTAAATATTGCCTCCACTCAAGTTTTTTGTTTGAAGAAGCCGATGTTTACATAATATAAAATAAGTATAACCAAGTATATGCTATCGTTGTATTCCTTATAGGATGGCACGCAATTTCGAATGACAATATGTCATTTGAAAATAAAAAGTGGAGGATAGCTGCCAGAGAACTGTCAAATGAATTAAGAGGTTTTTAATCTTATGAGGAAGGTACTTCAATGCAATTTAATGCAGTTTTTGAGTTTTTCAATTATCTTGACAAATAAGCGAGAAATTGCCTGTATACGATAAGTTGGGACACCTGGTATACGACAATAGCTCTGAGAATGCATAATTTACAAGATACACTGTGTTAAACTCGAAAAATGGGATTTTCGTAAATTTAATGATAATGACTTTATTAGTACCTTACTACTACAAATCGCACTGCAATATTATATATATGCGATATTTACGGAAATGCGATTTTTTCGAAAGTTTACACGCTGTATCTCGAAAACGGTGTATCTCGCGGTGTATTTATATGTTCAAATGAACTTTTGACTTGGAATCCCTCGAAACATCCACTCTCGAAGTTTGGCTACATACTTAGATAACACTCTGTGTATTATAAATAATAAAAAATGACTCTTTCAGAATATACCATGAAATATTTAGTGTTCAGATGGAAAAAAACAACACTTCTTCCGGAATATGAAATTGAAGTTGAGAAAGGGCATCGTTCTGAAGCGAAAAAAATCCAATTTGCGATTCCATCTTTAAATTTTCAATAATCTCATTCTACATCTACACATCGCCTAATCACCGAGTTTTACCCTTCGTTATAAGTATTCCATCGATTTCGAAAAATCGAATGAAACACTACCTTCATAACGGTGTATCTATAGGACAGAACCAGGCAGAACCGTTCGTTGAATCATGTTGAATTATTTCCTAATTTATTCAAAAATTGTAGGTGGTCTGTCTGATCTCGCAAGGAAGATAATGCATTAGTCATTACTTCATTATGTATTCGAATTGCAACCACTTGACCACATCCTTTTTCTTTATCTATTGATATTTTGGTTACGAAACAACGAAACAACTCACTGTGAAACTACCTAAGAATGCAAATGTTTATTAAAATAATTATTTTGAGTGTCTAGCTTGTTTGGAATTCATCGACCTTGGCCACAGAATGAACTCATTGTTTTGAAATGATGCATAGTTGGAAACAGATGAACTAGCGTAATTTGCGAAGTAAATAATGCGTGTTGTTTCTTGGACTAGAAGTTCCTTCTTCTATTGTATCTGTCTCAAAGGTTAACAAGATGCTATTATCCCGAATATGAAAATTTTCATTCGAAAAGCAACATCCTTTCTTGATACTTCTCCGACTAAAACGATACCATTGAATTGAAAGTCATATTCAATTGATTCAATGAAACAACCGAGTGAAATTTTTCGCTCCACGGATGCAATTTTTTTCAACTTGCAAGAAAGAACCGATGATGGTAATTCGATTCCAGTTTTTCATGAACTACCTACTTAGCGATTATTTACAAGAACAACCAACCATCACGATATGCATGTCAAGCTGACATGACCCCATGAGCAAAATCAATAGGACTTTATTCCATGATTGAGTGTTTTCTTTGTTGCCAAATTTCCAGAAAAATTGTTGCTCTCCTGTCCATAAATTCTAATATGAGTATACCAAATTGTAGTGCTATAATAATGTGATATTATTGCACAGCATATATGAAATTTTTTGTATTACCAACTTTTTCTCATCAGAAACCAATTAATTTTACCTTAACATATGAAAAGCTAGGTGATATTAGATATTGCAATCTCACCAGATGTTTACAGTCGAGGGTGCGAAGCATGGATGACCAGGAGAATTACACTTGAAACCTTGCTATAAGATAGTATATTGTTTAACGATCACGGAATGATAGTGATTTCCCACGAGAATGAAGTTTGCAGCATGAGCCGTAGGCGAATTATGCAATCATTCGGGTGAGGAATTAGCATTCCGTGCGAGTTATACAATATTCTTCGCTGTTATCTGTTACAGCCCTAGAAAAATTATAGTCTATAACTAACAGGGAACACTAATTTCCTAATCGTATGATTCGCAGGTGCTCGTTACAATATACTATTTCGTTACGGTGAGAGCAACAATAGCTCTTTATATATCAAGGAAACAAAGGTATCAATTCCCTCCCGCTTATAGAGTTTGATTGAACACACAAGGGAGGAAATGACTTTATCCACGAACGCATATATTTGTGAGCGTCGTTCTTGAAATTGGGCCTTAGGCGGTCTATCTCCCTCGAGATCTCCCTAGTCTCGATCCAAATAAATGTGTTATAAAAGTGCATTATGCCATGGACAATTGACAGTACCTATTTGAATCTGAACGAAAATCAATTTGACACTTCTGTCATATTGAATTTGTTTATTGTGTTAAAGCATTTTAAAGTTTCAATTGAGTTAGTTTGGAATATGAAGAGGTGCATGAGATCATGGAAGTTCAGAAAGAAAATTGTTATTTGATATTTGAGACACTGATTAGGTACTTGGGTAGCACAAATCTTATACATACAGGGTGTTTCAAAAAAACCTGACTTCCTTACTAGGGTAGGTAGAACACTGCAAAATAAGTTGGATTCACTCAGTAAAAAAATTTCGTAACGGCATCCGTTATCAAGATACAAGGTGTTGAAAAAATGATTTTTATACACATTTTTCACGATTACGTCGAAACTACTGGCAACATTGTGATGAAATTTCGTATGGATGTTTCTTGAAATCTGACACATCGCATGCATTTGTTTTGATACCTGACTCTCATAGAGGGCGCTAGTTACACGGTTCGTACCAAGTAGTTTTGAACATTACTTTTTTGAGGTTAGATTTTTCAATCCAAATTTGATGTGAACTTGAACATCATTCAATTTCACATCAAAAAGGTACTCTTGGTGAAACTCGATACTGTGTTCCGTTTTCGAAATATTTCGATTTGAAAATGATGAAGTGATTACTGTTGCTGGTATAAAGCTATGTATTAGAGTGAGTATTATGAAAAATTATCACCTATTTATTGAAAACCGAAAACAACAATACATTTTTGATGCTAAACTTATTGATTTAACAATGAATCACGAGAATAACATCAAAACAGATTTGACTATAAACATGGATTGCACAGTTTTGTTTTATCTTGAGCAGAAAGTCTACAGCTGGTCCTCAACTGTTTAGAAGAATAATACATTCTTAAGAAAAGAATATAGAATCGTGAATTCGTCGAAACGAAGGAAATTTTAAATTTACTCTAACTGATTCAATATTTCATGTTTCTAGTCGAATATCTCTTAATTTTCTACTTATGATTCTTTGTTCCATCAATAACTTCAGCACAAGAATATTCCCATTGTTTTTGAATCTTAATTGGTAACTGAACTCAATAAAATTCATTTTATACCAGCATCATTACTACTCCATTATTTTCAAATCGAAATATTCCGAAAACGAAACATAGTATCGAGTTTCACCAAGAGTACCATATTGGTGTAAAATTGAATGATGTTGAAGTTCATATCATATTTGGATCGAAAAATCTAACCTCAAGAAAGTTATGTTCTAAACTACTCGGTACGAACCGTGTAACTAGCGCCCTCTATGAGAGTCAGATATAAAAACAAATTCATGCGATGTGTCAGATTCCCAGAAACATCCATACAAAATTTCATTACAATGTTGCCATCAGTAGTTTCGACAGAATCGTGAAAAATGAGTAAAAAAATAATTTTTTCAACACCTTGTATCATGAAAACGGATGCCGTTACGACATTTTTTCACTGAGCAAAACCAACTTATTTTGCAGTGTTCTACCTACCCTAGCAAGCGGGTCAGGTTTTTTTGAAACACCCTGTATATATATCTACCGCGAAACCGAGCGCGAAACCAAACCCACGGGAGGTAATCTCTGTTTTCTCCCGTGGGAGTGAATTATTGACATGTTCGTGTTCTTAAAGGGGGAAGCAAACGATTACTTTCAATGCGTAGATAACATTTTGTGAATGGTGAAAAACTCGGGAAGAAATGGACTTCAGGAGAGCCCCTTAACCATGACAAACATTATTTTGATTTCGTTCAGCCTAACATAGGCTGCGTCAACTCATTCGTCTGACCACAGTGGTGATACCGAATGGTCAATGGCTGACTCAACTCCCATCAGAAGTTAACGTGGTAACTGTGTGGGCAGGTCAGACTGACGGTCAGACTTCATACTGAACGTATGTGCCCAATCAAACCACAGACTTGACACAGCCATAGGCTAACATGAGCCAATACGATACATCAATAGGTACTACCTTATTCCATCCATTCGCGCCACCAATTCATTTAACACTGCACTTCACCTGACCCACCAATTTTCCCCTGGCAAATGCCAACTAAAAAGCCATCTAACAACTCACTAAGCGTTCCACTGGGTATGTACACGTTTCCTGACGGCGTCCTCACTAGGCAGGACGGCTCGAAGTCCTGCGAGGGGTCCGCAGGAGGGGCAGAGGCTAGCCTCCCGTTCAGCCGACTCATCGTGGGGTTCCGGGGAGGCACATCAGGCGGTCGGGGCACTCCGTCTAGCAGGCAACCTGGAAACGAATACGATTCCACTGTGAATAAGGGGGTGGTAGGGTGAGTTCGGGCGGTCGGATGGTGGAGGAAGGGGTAGTATCGTGTATTCTAAGTTTTGGCGGTTAGACGATTTGGCGATTTTTCGAATTGGTCCTTCGATCGAGGCGGATCATCCTAAACATTGTTGTTTGAGAAAAGGTTTGTCAGTTGTCAAATGTCAAAATTGAAGAGACTGGAAATATATGAGAGGAAACCAAGGAGGAAACGAGGGAAGAATAGAAGAACAGAAGCACAGGTTGATGAATTGATGTGAAATCATCGAAATGATAACACAATGGAAGGAAAGCTGAACGAAAGAAGGAATTCCTCAATCATATTTATACAGACTGTGGATATTATCATATAATCTAACCAGAATACGAGCTAAGACATTACAGCTTCGGTTTCAGCAATCCCGATGACAAGACTAAAAGCAACGGAAACTGACTAGAAGATCTATAGGAAATCAACGAAATATCTGTATATTTCTCCAGTCGAATTATTTCATGAGATCTGGGAGACTAATTTGCTCACGCTAACATGGTATAGGTAAAAGTGTTTGATGATAGTCGAATGGTTCTTTCGCCGTATAATCAACACAGGAATTTTCTTCTTCTTTGTTGGTGAGTATATGACGAGGTATATGATCTTTATATTAGTCTGTATATATAAGTCAGATGCGGAGCATGTTCTGAATAAATACCTACAATCCGAAGTTTAGAAGAGAAAATAAATTATCTCATTGAGTAGGTAATTATTCGCAGTGTTTCTCGAATTTTTTGCTAATTGATTAACCTGTAAGTTTTGGCGGTCAGACGTGTTGGAGTACCGCAATAATGGCGATTTTGCGAATTGGTCTCTCGATCGAGTCGCATCATCCTAAACATTGTTGTTTGAGTCAAGGATTGTCTATAAGATGAAATCGATTTAATGAACGTGGATTATGAAACAGATGGGAAATTGAAGAAACTGGAATGAATTGAAAGGAAACGAAGGAAGAAAATAAGAAGTGGAGCACAGCTAGATAAATAGATGTGAAATCAACGAAATGATAACACAATGGGAGGAAAGCTGACAATCGGAAGGAATTCCTCGGACATATTCATACAGACTGTGAATATTATCTAACCAAAATACGAGCTAAGGCATAGGAGCTTCAGTTTCAGCAATCCCGATAACGAGACTAAAGGCAACGAAAACTGACGAGTAGATCTATAGGAAATCAACGAAATATCTGTATATTTCCCCAGTCGAATTATTACATGAAATCTGGAAGACTATTTTGCTAACGCCAACATGGTATAGGTGATAGTGATATAATTAACACAGGAATTTTTTTCTTCTTTGTCGGTGAGTATATGACGAAGTATATGATCTGTATACTAGTCTGGATATACAAGTGAAATGCGAAGCATGTTTTGAATACATCGGAATAAATACCTTCAATCTGAAGTTCAATTTATTAAGTAGGTAATTATTAGCAGAGTTTCTTGAATTCTGAAGTAATTAATTAAACTGTTAGTTTTGGCGGTCAGACGTGTTGGACTACGGCAAAAATGGCGATTTTGCGGATTGGCCTTTCGATCGAGTCTGATCATCCTAAACATTGTTGTTTGAGTCAAGGTTTGTCAATAAGATGGAATCGAGATAATCGATACGAATTATAAATAAGATTGAAAATTGAGGGGACTGAAAAGAATTGAGAGGAAGCCGAGGAGGAAACGAGGGAAGAAAATGAGAACTGAAGCACAGCTTGATGAATTGATGTGAAATCAACGAAATGATAACACAATGGGAGGAAAGCGGACCGAAAGAAGGAATTCCTCGGACATATTTATACAAACTGTGAATATCATCCAACCAAAATACGAGCTGGGACATAACAGCTTTGGTTTCAGCAATCCCAATGACAAGACTAAAAGTAACTCAAACTGACTAGAAAATCTATAGGAAAGCAACGAAATATCTGGAGACTCCTTAGATGCTTTTTCTCCAGTCGAATTATTTCATGAGATCTGGGAGACTATTTTGTAAACGCTAATGATAGATTGATAGATAATCGAATGGTTCTTTCGCCGTATAATCAACACAGGCATTTTTTTCTCGTTTGTCGGTGAGTATATGACTCGGTATATGACGAGGTATATGATCTGTATACTAGTCTGTATATATAAGTGAGATGCGAAGTATGTTTTGAATAAATACCTTCAATTCGAAGCTCAGAAGAGAAAATAATTCATCTCATTGAGTAGGTGATTATTCGCAGAGTTTCTCGAATTCTGAAGTAATTGATTCAACTGTGAGTTTTGGCGGTCAGACGTGTTGGAGTACGGCAAAAATGGCGATTTTGCGAAATGGTTTTTCGAGTCTGATCATCCTAAACATTTTTGTTTGAGTCAAGGTTTGTTTATTAGATGACATCGAGATAATCGATACAAATTATAAATCAGAAGAAGAAAAAAACTGAAAAGAATTGAGGGGAAACCGAAGTGGAAACGAGGGAAGAAAATAATAGCTGAAGCACAGCTAGATAAATTAATGTGAAATCAACGAAATGATAACACAATGAAAGGAAAGCTAAGCGAAAGAAGGAATTTCTCGGGCATCTTTATACAGACTGTGAATATTATCTAACCAAAACACGAGCTAAGACATAACAGCTTCGGTTTCAGCAATTCCTATGACAAGACTAAAAGCAACTCAAACTGACTAGAAAATCTATACACTACACCGTTTTACCACTAATCAAACCGATTTTTTAATCGCCTCGACACGTGTTTCGCTAACTATGTTGAAACTGTTTTAATCTTCTCCTGAAGATGCTAACATAGTTAGCGAAACACTTGCGAGGCGTTTAAAAACGGCTTACATGTCCCTATCTTAACTTTCGATTCACTATCTACTGACATTCAATTGGAACAGATACAGGGTGATCAGAATTCTGAATCTTGAAGCACCCTGTATTTTTTCCAATCAAATTCCAGTAGATAGTCAATCAAAAGTTAAGATAGGGACATGTAAGCCGTTTTGATCGATAATGAATAGTTTCGACACAAAAAAATCCTAAAATTGAAAAATCTTGATTTTGAACACCCTATATCTCTGTAATCATTCCTGCTAGACCCCAAGTGTGATACATTTATGAAATCAGCTCTTCAGGAAGAATCTGAAAATGCAATAAAATTCAGGGTGTTCCATTTGAAATAACAAAGTTGCTAGTTGTTTCTGATAGAAGTGGCAACACTGTATCGATGAAAATATTTTAGACGGATAGAGAATGTTCAATTATCGAAGAAACCCAATTTTCAGGATGTTCTGTCTTTTCGTTCTCCAGATACTTCTAATAGGCCATCCACCGTGGATCACCCTGTATATAAGTAAGATGCGAAGTATGTTTTGAATGAATACCTACAATCCGAAGTTCAGAAGAGAAAACCAATCATCTTATTAGAAAGGTGATTATTCGCCGAGTTTCTCGAATTCTGAACTACCTAATTGATTAACCTGTAAGTTTTGGCGGTCAGTACGGCAAAAATGGCGATTTTGCGAATTGGTCTTTCGAGTCGAATCATCCGATATAAAATCGAGATAATCAATACGAATTATGAGAAGAACAATTGAAGGAACTGGAAAGAATCGGGAGGAAACCAAGGAGGAAACGAAGGAAGAAAATAAGAACTGAAGCACAGCTAGATAAATTAATGTGAAATCAGCGAGATGATAACACAATGAGAGGAAACCTGAACGAAAAAAAAAAGGATTCCTCGGACATATTTACAGACTGTGAATATTATCTAGCCAAAACACGAGCTAAAACATAACAGCTTCGATTTCAGCAATCCAAATGACTAAAATATCTATATAGGAAAGCAACAAAATTTCCTTAGATGATATTTCTCCAGTCGAAATATTTCATGAGATCTGTGAAACTATTTCGCTAACCCTAATGTGGTATACACTGAGAAAAATAGTCGGTAATGAATACCAAACGTTTAGTAAAATGGGCGCCAGTCACTACATTCATCTTACACCACTACAAAATTGTATAATACTAAACTATATCGAATATAGCCAGTACAAAATGGTTTGATACTAATAGTTTAGTATGATACAATTTTGCTGGGGTATTATTTGATGATAGTAGTGATTGGCGCCTATTTTACTAAACATTTGGTATTTACTACCGACCATTCGTCTGAGTGTAGGTGTAGGTAATAGTAACTCGAGTAGTAACTAATGATATATAATTGAATGGTTCTTTCACCGTATAATCAAAACTGATTTTTTTATTCTTTGTCGATATATGACTAGGCATATGATCTGTATACTCTATATGTATAAGTGAGATGCGAAGCATGTTTTGCATAAATACGTACAATCCGTAGCTCAAAAGAGAAAATGAATAATCTTATTGAGTACGTAATTATTCGCGGAGATTCTCGGATCCTGAAGTAAGTAATCAAACTGCAAGTTTTGGCGGTCAGACGTGTTGAAGTACGACAAAAATGGCGATTTTGCGAATTGGTCTTTCGATTGAGTCGGATCATCCTAAACATTATTGTTTGAGTCAAGGTTTGTTTGAAAGATGGAATCGCGATAATCAATGCGAATTATGAAACAGAAGGAACATTGAAGTAACTGGAAAGAATCGAGAGAGGAAAAGAAGAAAGAAAATGAGAACTCCTTGGACATATTTACAGACTGTGAATAATATCTAACCAAAACACGAGCTGAGATATAACAGCTTTGGTTTTAGCAATCCCAATAACAGGACTAAAAGCAACGGAAACTGAACAGAAAATCTATAGCAACGAAATATCCTTGTTTGATATTTCTCCAGTCGGATTATCTACAGAACTATTTTGCTAACGCTAACGTGGAAGTCAAAAGTAACCAATAATAGGTACTGTCTGTAGTTAATAATTCACACAGGAATATGTTCCTTCTTTGTCGGTATATGATTGTATAAATTATGTGTGTATATCGTATGAGTGAGGTGCGAAGCATGTTTCGAACGAGGTTTCGAATAAATACCTTAATTCCGAAGTTCATAGGAGAAGATGAGTTATCTTATCAGGTAATTATTCGTAGAGTTTCTCGAACTCTGAAGTAACTAGGTAAACTGTAATTTTTGGCAGTCAGAAGTGTTAGAATACATACGGCAAAAATGGCGATTGTCCGAATTAGTCCTTCGATCAAGGCGGTTCATCCTAAACTCCTAAACATTGTTGTCTCAGTCGAGATTGGTCTATAAGATCAAATTGAATAAATCAATATAAAACTGAAGAAGAATTGGAGAAACTGAAAATTGTTGTTTGAGTCAAAGTTTGTCTATAGTGGTTGAGGCCAAGTTGGCTTTTCGTGAATTCGAGTTTTGGGCTTGTTGACTAATGAGGGAATATAATACGAATTACTCGCTTGGCAAATTCGTACTTTTGCTAGGAAACATTTTCAGAATTGATAAAAATATTGAAGAGATGTATGGGTAAACCGGCAAATTCATGATGATTGAGAAGTGAGATTAATTCATGGGAAGAAAATGAATAAGAAGGATTAATCTCGCGTTTAATGATTTGTCACAGTAGAAGAATATTAAATTGATAGTTGTTCAAAAATTTAAAGAACACACTTCCATGGATAGCCAAACTAAACAAAAGAGTAGAGAATAAAATAATCAGAGTTTGTTGATATAAATACACAACATAGAAAATATTGATTACGGAGGTGCAAATACGATTTATATATACGTTGTGTATTTATAAATACACTTACATTATATTATTCTCTACAATTCTTTAGTTCAACTATCTACAAAAAAAGTGGTTATTACTATTTCAAACCACTATTCATCTTCTATTCCTCAGTCGGCTAACTACTAAAGCGTGTTATTTAGTTTTTTCAAATTTTCTGTAGCTACCGCCACGTAGTAAAAGTAATTTGCACGCTTGTTGCCTTTCTTGGATGTTGTGACCATTTATCAGACTCCCTTTTCGTCTTTCTGGATGTAACCATTCATATGGGAACTTGGTGCAAGACCCTGTCATATCTCTGGATATGAAAAACAGTGCAAAAAGTTATCAAAAGGAATGAAAACGTACATTTGAAATTTTGGTGAAGGTTCATTTAATCTTTTGGTGGCGGAACGTCATTCACCATTTTCTTCGACAAAAAAAATCGTTCATCATGCTGATTAGGATAATGGAACAGAACTATTGAAATGCTATCAATTGTCATATATCCGAAGTTTCAATTCAATTCGACACAGTGGGTCAAAATCACGATTACCGAAAAGATTCCGTTACATGCAAACATACAAACATACCTAGCCTACTAAAAGCGTAGTAATAAGAGAAGTGTTAACAAAATAAAAATGTCGAGAGGGATTCTAGAGGGAATTAGATGTATCTGGTGTGCAATAATTGCAAGAGTTCTGCAAAGGATACGATAGAAATAGATTAACGTTTGCAGGAGAACTCGTTGATTCAGGGATGCGTTTCTTGCCTAATATAATAATTATCAATGACAAAGTCATATAATGAATAATGTATCCCTAGTATCAAATCTTGTTCAGTTGGTTGGTTGAAAGTCGGATGTTTCCAGTTAGTATTTTCTTGCATATCTGTCAGTCTTTGGAGAGATTTGTCGAGAGATTTGTTGCCTTAAAAGCGATCTGAAGAGATTTCTAGCGCTGTCGAGCTTATGGAATAGTATGAAAATCTAGCTATACCAGCTATTAGCTAGGTCCCCAACTCTGCACACTCGAATTGCTTGCATATGAGATAGATATCGAAGATATACTGATCAATATACACTCGTGGCCTTGGGTATGAAGTAGAGTTTTAAGACGATGCAGATGGTCGTTGATATGCTACTGATTGTGGTACCTTCCAAAGAGTTTGAGTTGAGAGAACCATGATTTTTCAGAGCGGAATATTTACAGAAATTGTCCAGACTCGTGTACCTACTCGTGTACCTATATGTAAAGATGTAAATGACTCCAAACGTGTCATGTGTATTGTTACAAGCCATAGATCTAAATGTGTATTTAGATGTACAAGCTAAGAATGCTGAAGATTCATCAAAAACTTCTCAATGTACGTCTTGCAAACATAGTGACCTATTTTGTCATCTAGTACATGATTTCGAAGGAGCTTGTTTATGAGAAATGTAAACAAACACCAAGATGTCTACCATAAAACGCTGCGGTTTATAGGATAATACGATTTATTTATTACTCGAGAGAAATAAGTGGGTCTTATTTCCCACACGGAAAGTTATTTCGGTGACGGATTCAGACAGGCATGGAGTTTCTATTTCCCGGAAAATCCCAGATTTTATCACGTGTTATGACAACAGTATACACGAGAGTATACATATTCCTATTACTGGATCATTCTGTTATGGTTGACGATGAACATTACCTAATGAATAAATAACAACAGAAAAAGCATACCTATCAATTCAATGTGATATTATTCAGGATTTAGTCCTACTGAAAAGTTATTTTTAATTGATATTGTGTTGCACAAGATACTTATAATTTTGGATACAGTTGGAAGTTTACTGAAAGCAAGGCTGAGAGTTAGCTGACTCCGTCAAAAACATATCTAATGAAAGCAGATCAAGTTCACAACATCTGGATTCGGATCAGTTCTTCGGTGTTCGTGGGGTACACTAAAAGGAAGGCAGTAAATTTGGAAGGGTCCAAAGGAATTTCCTGTTTATGAAGTGAACCAAAACAGACCACTTACGTTGAATGCCCTTTTTGTGATAAAATTTAACGATCGAAGCTTGGGTCGATGGAAGTGAGACAGAAAATTATCATAGTAGACAATGTAATCCGAGGTATAATCCAATGAAAGAGTGTAATGTGATTATTTGCATCGACACGAATTCAGACGCATTACTTTCGAGTTGCAGATAGTAGCTTAAACTGAATAGTAACGACATCCATTTGATTCCGCTTCAGGATAATGATAATAGTCTTGATGACCTGTCACGTAAACTCAGTGATATAAGATGAAATAAAAGGGAATTGAGTGATTAAATATTGGAGAAATGGAAACTGACCTCCAAACTTGAAAAATAGGCATATTGTGTTAGTTTGTTAGATATCGGTTATATGTATAAGCCTATAAGGTACTCGCTTTGGTACGTCTTCATTTATTGGGTAATAAAAAAACGGTGAATCTATAAAGAGTTAAAGATGGTTAGAGGAAATATACAAAATTATGACGATTTCAGGGAAACCTCGGTTCAAACTCAAAAAAATTGGAAAGCTCAATGAAAATTACAGGAAACTTTGAATATAGAGGAATAAAAAAGTAAAAGGAGGGTTTTCCATGAGGAGAAATTGTAATTGAGAGGCTCGTTGAGAGGTAATGAGGAAAAACTGATGAAAATTAGAAGAAATAAGTGTAGGAACACTCAGGGAGGTGAGACGAATTGGTATCTATTTCGAGTCATCGAGAAGGACTTGGGATGATATAGCCTAACCAGAGATACGGAAGTACTTTGTGCAATTGAAATAGATAGGAAAATGGGTGAGAGAGAATAAAATGAGATGAAATCGAGAAGATCAATGCGAATTATAAAAAATAAGGAAAATGGAATGAAGTGAAAAGAATTGAGAAGACATGAAGGGAGAAAATGGGAATTAAAGCACAGCAATATGAATTGATGTGAAATCAACGAAATGATGGGAAAAACCGAGGGAAAACCTCGGGGAAAACTAAACGAAAGAAGCAATTCCTCGGATATATTTTCAGACTGTGAATATATCTAACCAAACACGAGCGACGACATTGCAGCTTTGATTTCAGCTATCCCAATATTCCCAATGGCAAGACTAAAAGCTAAGGAAACTGAATCGTCCTTAGATTATATTTCTCTAGTCAAATTATTTCAAATGAGCTGGAAAACTATTTTGCTAACGTAACGCGTATGTTTTCTCTGTCGGAATATGATCTGTATATAAGTGAGGTGCGAAGCCTGCTTCGAATAAATACCAACAATCCGAAGTGCATAAGAGAAAATCAATTATCATGGTAATCTTATTAAGTAATTATTCGCAGAGTTTCTCGAACTCTGAAGTAATTAAGTATACTGCATGGCAATTTATTCGATATCTTAGTGAGAATGGAATGGTAATGGATTTCAAGTGGATGACTAAGTGAATCAACCAGGAAACTCAAGAGCAAACTCAACGGAGTACGGTCATCAATTCAAAACGAAGCGAACTGTAGAGGGTCATGTTCATAATTCGAAACTAATGAATGGCTAGTTAACTGGAGATAATGTTTGAGAATGTTTGATAGCACAAGGGTAGTTGCAAGCCCGTTCAAATCCAAAGCACTGGAAACCGATGGAATTTCAACAGCAGGCAGTAAACGACCTAAGCCGAGGCAACGAGAAAGACGTTAAACTCCGATAATTCAGCAGCGTAATATCCAAGAATCCGGACCGAAGGACCACCCAAAACACGAACAAGATTCACTTTCCACCAAAAACCCCTCACTCCACCAAAACACAAACGTACATTGCGAGTAGCGCGTCGAGTAGTGTTCGTGTTCGACATCATACTGTTCCTCTTCTTCTTCTTGCTCTTTCGTTCTGTGCAGAGGTCCGCACGCGTAGGGAGTTATCATCGTACTGACGGTCGGAGTGGTCGGACGCGATTCCGACAACCATCGAGCGAGCGACAGTCGAACTCTCGAGCCCTTTCCAAAGCCTGCTCTGCCTGTACACGCCGAAAGGGCACTACACCAGACTGGGGTAATGGGACGGTAGCCGGGTCAAAATAGCATCTTTAGGAGTCGAATGCTGCAGGGGTGGGATGAAACGCAGCGGCGGTGAATTGAGTTGGGCTCACGAGGAGCAAGAATATTATCTTCTTTTACTATTTGACTAGAAAACTCCATTTTCGACCCCTCAGAGATGGGAGGACAAGGATACTTTTTCTTCCGTCGGAAGGAAAACATTTTTCTTCCTGAGAACAAGAATTTTCTTTTCTCTAAGTTTTTCAATACTTTCACATACCCAAGAGTTGGGTTGCCTCGCCTTTTTTTCATGTTCTGGTTCCCACGAAGAGGGATATCCTGTAATGTTCAGAGATCATCGTGAGAACCAAGGGAAATAAAGTAGGAATTGGTGTTCTTCTTGAATTTCTGGAGGTAATATGCCTCGGGAAACACCTCTCTTGGCGATGTGTTCCAGAACCTCGCTGTTTGTTGGATGAACGAGTCTTTGGAAAGAGATGTTCTGCAGGTCTCCAAAGTGACCACGAAGGGGTGCGAAGCCTCAA
The DNA here is from genome assembly GCA_918026855.4 of Phaedon cochleariae. Classification (NCBI taxonomy): domain Eukaryota; kingdom Metazoa; phylum Arthropoda; class Insecta; order Coleoptera; family Chrysomelidae; genus Phaedon; species Phaedon cochleariae. The sequence goes on along the minus strand of OU896709.1, from coordinate 13,789,269 downwards.
CTCGACAAGTTAATCTCGCGGGGACTGCCAAGGGAGGTACAATTGTTGATATTTCATTTTCTTATCGCTCTCCCGATTTATCAGGAAGAAGATGCATTGATATGCATTTTCTCTGCAGCGAGATCTTTTGGCCGAACTGGATCGATTTTATGTCTGATGAGGACATATTACGTATTTACTGGACTGTCAAGGTTTTATTAGCTAGTTCATCTGACAGTTTCCTTAAAAATGAACGAATTGTATCAAATTCATGACTCGGCAAATATTTATTGCATGTTGCAGACATCCTGCTATTCCTGAAGGCAGTTTGTGGAGTTTAATTTGAGAGAATATCTTGAGGAAAAGCCTCTGAAACTCATGAATGGATATGAATGAAGTCTTCTAACCTTTTGTCATCTAGATAGTCTATCTTGATGAAAATTATAGCGAACCTATAGTATTTCACGCGAATCAGATAACTGCAGTGCTACAGTAAAAAAAAATCAGTGATGAATATGTTTCAGTGCCCTTCTCGACTAGTCACATATTTTGAAATCGATTAGACTTTGTGAGAACATGGTGAATTTCTTTGTAGCAAACTGCTTCTTGAAACCATTCTTCAAACAAATTTGGAAAGAGGCTGTCAAAAAAGAAACTGATACAAGCTTTACTGAAATTAATGTGAAAAACTCTCAACAAGAATTTTCATGAAAATGGAACAATTCAAGTCGGTCCACCACACAGTGATAAGTAATGGTGGAAAGTGGGAGAATGATGATCTAAGTAATTTTGGCAGTAGCAAGTCATCTTCAAAGGCTGTATCAAATATTTTAGAAATCATTTCACAAACAATTATTAATTATGATGAGAAGAAGGCGAATCTTGTATTGTTCCAGTAGGAAATTCTCCCAAGCTATGTCATTCTTATCGAAGTGGGTGAAAGGGAAGTAGAAAAAAGTACAGTAAAAATGGTGGAATATCCTCGAAGTTACGCCACTGGCGAGGCTGCGCGCGTTGCGATTTCATTAAATCGAGCGAATTCGGTGCGTGTTTTGGTACGTTAATAATTGATGAAGGAGATGAAAACTTTTATTATTATTTATAGGACTTTTCACGTCAGATTGGATTCTGGAAAATACGTTGATCGTTTTTCGGCCGGGCCTATCGATTATGGTGAAAGCCGTTTTTGTGGATTGTCGAAGACGAAGCTATGAAGCGAGGGTCCTTATAATAGATAAAGATTTTACCAGATGGTTATCCGAAATGGATATCTAGATTGAGATGGCTTGAAATAAGTCTCAATAATCGTAAACTCTTAAGTGATTTCCTCCATAAAATGGTAAAGTACAGAGAGCCGCTGATAGATTTAAAAACAAAATTGAGATGTTTCATGAACCTTTCATCATGTTAGTTCCAGAAAAATGTGCTTATCTAAAGGTTTAAAATATGGCGGATGAACTGATATTTTTTATGTTTTTGCTGAAAGCGCTTCCTGAACAGATTTCGAATTGGGACAAAAATCCAATATGGTCTACCGAAAAAGCAGTAGACTCGTGGTTACTTTTCACGAACTTATTCATTTCTTGAGTGCCCTTTACGATGTATACCAAATTCTAATTACCTACTCATAATTGTCTCTTCTAAATGTGGAATATGTACAGTACGAGTATGCCATATTTTTTGTTCAACCACCATAAATTAAACCAATTTTCTCTTGACAAATTTCTTAACAGATATTTGACATCAAAGAATCTGTATATACAGGGTGTTCAGTTTCAATAGGAAGAACTCTCACTTTTCGATAGATAGGTCCACGGGAAATATTCTTCAAAAATCTCTGCTATCATTCCATCACTATCACTGAAAAAAATAGTCGGTAGTAAATACCAAATGTTTAGTAAAATAGGCGCCACTCACTACATTCGTCTAATAATACCACTACAAAATTGTATAATAACTATAATATATCGAATATAACCACTACAGAATAGTATGATACTTAATAGTATAAGTATGATACAATTTTGTTGTGGTATAGTATGATGAATGTAGTGACTGGCTCCTAGTTTACTAACCTTTGTTATTCACTACCAACTATGTTTGATGATCTGTTCAACTGACTTTGCATGAAATATACCTACTCCTCAAACCCAGTCAGCACATTTTTCGTCGGCAACCTCGAAATATGTCGAACAAGTCTTTACCAAAACCCGTGTGTCTATAGAACGGCAAAGCTTCGGAATTCTTCCAATCATCGTTCCTATTCCTCCCTAGGTGCGCAAAATATTCCTCGATGACTATAGGAACTTCCTTTCGTACGCTCCAAGAGATAGAAACAGAAACATCAGATTATTTTCTATCGATTCCTAGAAAAATATCTTGGGAATAATTCGAAATATTCTGGTGATTTACTAAGTAGATAATCAAATGTGAGTAGAAGAATGAAAAACAAAATTCCAATACCTACTTCCTGTCCCTATCCTCCCTAGGAACGCACGATATTCTTTGAATATTATAGGGATTCCCTCTCGTGCGCTCCAAGCGATAAAAAAGAGTAAAGTAGTATAATTTAGTAATTTAGAATAATAGTAGTGACATCATTGGAGGAGTATTGTTTTGCAAATCAAATAATGGGGGCCATAAGTATTTTCCAATTTTATTATAAATAATGTGAATTCCATGATTGATACCGCAAATGACAAAAGATTTTTTTTCAAAAGGAATATTCCCAGTAATGTCATGAATAAGAAACCAATTATGTATATAAAGAAATACGTTGAGAATTCGTCATTCTCTTTGTGATGAATATATCAACTCTTTATCGGTATATTCAACAGAAAACAACTTCTTTTCTGGCTTTATGCCACGACGAACATTGAATTATATCTATTGAATACACGATAAGAATCTGAGAATGAAATCTTCTGAAGTTGAAAATTTGCATTCTCCTTCAAATAAAAATATACATGCACATGCTATCATTCTGAATATTCAACAGGAAATTACTACTCTTCTTTCTGTTGAACACAAAAAAAACATGAAAATAAAAATCCTCTGGAATTGAGAATTCACATTCTCTTTCAAATCGGATAAATAATATAGAGAGTCGATATATTCATCACAAAGATAATGCGAATTCTCAATGTATTTCTTCATACACAACATCCATTTTTTCATATTCATAATATATCTGAGAATATTCGTTATCATATTTTCATACCCAATCAAGGTGTTCAAACTTGAATGACGAAAACTTGCTTTTTGTATAGTTTTGTCAATTCAGAATTTTTTTTCAACGCCCTGTATGATGAATATCAATTTATCATACATCCAAAACAATTCTTTTTCAATTTCTCTTCTCCTATACGAAATGAAGAGTGAACGATTTGTTTTTTTTACATTCATACAATATAGTACGAAATATGCGTTTTTGGTGGATTATTCATATAAACAAATTCTACATCGCCACCGTTTGATACGAAACACGATTCGACCTACATTGAGTAAAATAAATAAGCCTTGCCTGATTATCAGAGAGCTTGTAAATAAAAACATCAAATTAATGTTGGTGTTATGTTAAACAATATAGGCGAACCGCTCTTTGCCATAAACAGAGTTTAGTGAATACATAACAAACCAGCATCAACATTTCACTACCTATTATTCAGTATAATGCTATTGTGCACGATTTTGAATCAGTTAACATGCAATGTCATTTTTGAGAACTCTGTTGCGCTCTGTTAAGCAAATCAAGGTCAACAATGATTTGTTGTTGTAATCTTTCGATAATATCCATGAAATATCCAGCGGTTTCGATGAAACCATACTGAACGTTTTTTGCTTTATTTCATTACCGTTGGTTACTTCTTTATACATAGGATTGTGGTAGATGGTGGATTTCTTACGTCTTCGACAATTTTCAGCTCTGATTGCGAGATTCTCGAAAGAAGTTCAATGAACTTATAACCTTTTGTGATAAAAAATGAAGATTGGTGTAATAGGACAGCCTCGTAGACTATTTTCGATTATTTCTATGACAGTCAGTTGTGTTTACTATTCGCTGAGCAAAACTCATTGGTAAATTCAAAAAACAAAATTGGATTTAAAATAAGGATCTGACGCAGTCAAGGCTATTTGTGAAATGAAATTGATCAGCTCTAGAACAGTTGTAATGGGAATATTTAAGTAAGTTGAATTCTAGGTGCTTATCTAAATAACACCGAAAATATTCAGGGGATGATTCCTTGTGATATTCTATTGAAGTTCATATAAACATGTGTCCTCAGTTGCTCCGTTTTTGGGATACAGGATGTTGAAGTTGGAAGTATTGATTGTTTTTATTTATAACACCCCTGTATGAGGTTTCATGGTGCCAATATTTAGAATGGTTGGAGATTGAGGAAGCCCCAAAATTTCAAAATGATTCTAATTGGGGTTATTGAGTAATCTCAATGAAAGTCTTGAAAACACGCCTACATTTAAATTTGGAGTCAAAAAGATTTTTTATTGTTTCCTCGAAAATTACTCTAGATACAAAAACACACACAGGATGAAAAAGTTGTTATTTCAAAAGTTCAATAAATTGAAATATGAAACTCGAAAAAACCGGTGTCGTACAACGACATTCACCATAAATATCGATAAATTTACCCAATGTGACGCCACTGGAAATATTATTTCGAATCTCATTGCACCAGAAGAAACTCCATATTCATAATTAACAAAACCACAACGTTTTATTGACATTGATTGAATGACAATTGGGTAATAAATAAAAACACGATTTTCTAATGGAAATATTAATACCCTGTATCTCGAAAACGAAGCAAGTTAGGACACATGTTTATATGAACTTCATTTCCTAAAATATCGCAAGAAATCATCCCTTGAAATTTTTCACGTGTGGAGACTTCAACTGGAATAAATTCGTTAGCGGGAAGGTGAATATTTTTTCTAGAAATTCACGAAATACGTCAACGATTCAATGTATTCATCTGCCATTTGCAAGCAATATCAAGAATATATCCCTCCAGGAGTAGCTGACACCACCCTCAACATGATTTTTTCAAATGTAATCCTATGGCTTGTGACCCCTAATTGGAAAACTGGTGGAAAGAGGAATCCAGCGTACTAGTCAAATTTTAGTTTTTTATACGTTTAAAGGTTGCATGAAACGGAAATGAAAATTTAAAATTCTTTATTTTTTCAACGTATTGATCGCTCAAAATGTGACTCGAACAATTGATGGCAATTTTTTGCCTCAAGAGCTATCTGCTATGGTTTTTATAGGTTGCGGACAGGAAAATATGAGTTTTCCTTCTGGGACTTTTTGGTTTTATAAGTGTGCGTTCTCAGGGCACGGGGATCTTCATTTTCAATGAAAATCCGTTTATTCTCAACCCCTCTTTTCACCAATATAACCACGATATTATGATGATAGACATCGGCATCCAATACAAAATATTGTTTTACCTCCATGTAAGTCAACTTTCGTTTTTTCATGATATGTATATATTCACATTGCTTATAGTAATTTCTATATACGGCTGAAGATGGACTTTTATAAGTCCGAAACGTGTCCTCTTGATTGATTTACATCAGTAATAAAGTAGTGGAGATGACTTTGGGCTTTCCTTCTTCCTTTTGAAGAATTCCACTCCACTTAGAGCAAACATGGACTTCTACCAAGATCCTAGGTCTTCTTCACTTGATCAGTTCTATTCCTATTATGCCAAATCATTGGAATTATTTGAGATATTCGCCAATTGTTCGCTTTTGTTAACATATAATTCTCAAAGATTTTGATTAAACAATTTGAATTTAAATTTACATTTTTTAGTTCATCTGCGAGTACATTGTACCGGACCAAGTGAACAACTAGGAATGGCTGTCATATCTATCTTTCTTCCAACTTTGATAGTTAATATCTTCCGTTGGCAGAAAGCTATATCATGTTGCGGTTTTCGTTGGCCTGTTGAGATTTAGTTTCTCTATCACATCGTATAATGATATGCATCCCATTAGATTTATTGTATCCCAAACTTGTATCATTATTCATTGCTGAGATAGGGCCGACAGCATTTCTTAGTTGTTCACCCGGTACGAAATAACTAGTACCGTCTCTGATCTTTCAAAGGCGATATTTTGGTAACAATTTACCTCTGTTACGTGTGTCGTTGCCGTAGGAACCTCCAGCTGTACTATATGCATTCAGTTTTTCTTTGACATATATTACACTTTCGAGGATATACCGGGTGGCTACGGAAGTATTGCCTACGGAATATCTCAGTTATTGTATGAAGTAGGTTTGTGAAATTTGAAGCGTCGATATAATGATATAAGAGATAGAATTTGAGCATATTGACATGTCGAAGTAAACTTCCGGTCTGACCGGAAGTAACATCAACTTTCTTTTTTTAAATGGAAACCCTATTTTTCTTTCTTCTCGCTTTATTCAGCATTCAAATCCCTTCCTAATGACATATCACAAGTTGGTATCTAATCAGAAACTAGATGAGAAAAAAAATATTATTGAAATTCACCGAGTAGGCCGTGGAAGCAAAATAAAAGCCAAAAATTGAAAAGTTTGCTATGGAAACCATACGTCACTTGATGACAGTTGCTACAACTGTGATATTTTAATTTCATTCGTCGGCGTTATAGAAAGCCGCCAAATAAAATATTGGAAAAATTGGGGAAAAAACGATACTCTGTAGGTCCATAACTTAAATAGGAACATACAACTTTTTCTTGCCTGTACTATTCAGCATAACCATTCCTTTCTAATGATATATTAGAAAGTCATTTTTTGGCTTTCATTTTGCTTCCACGGCCTACTCGGTGAATTTCAATGATGATTTTTTTCTGATCTAGTTTCTGGTTAGATACCAACTTGTGATATGTCATTGGGAAGGGAATTGAATGCTGAATAAAGTGAAAAGAAAAAAAAATAGGGTTTCCATTTGAAATAAGAAAGTTGATGTTACTTCCGGTCAGACCGGAAGTTAACTTCGACATGTCAATATGCTAAGATCCTAACTCTTATGTCATTTTATCGACGCTCCAAATTTCACAGACCTACTTCATACAATAACTGAGATATTCTGTAGGCAACACTTCCGTAGCCACCCGGTATAAAGGCACAAGAAGCTTTTAATTTTGACTTACAACGGTCTCTGTGAGACAGTCCTGAGATAACTCACGCAGCGTCTGATCGGTCAGTGGCAAATATAAACACCAGGTTGAATTTCATCAGAAGTTGCTATACATTTTGGATTACCGGTAGGTGAGTTCGATTCCCACCACGACCGCAGAAATTTTTCTGATGGCCTTAGAAAGTGTTTTGGATCACACGTTGAAAGGTAAGACCCCTCAAAATATGGCAGGACACACCAGGAATGAGACAATAATCGAAGCTTCACATAAAGGAACCTTCGAAGAGGCTCGCAAAAGAGGTTTTATTCCTAAACAGGCGAAACCTTAAAATGTTAGTGGGGCTCCTAACGGGGCACAACCACCTCAATAGGCACCTAGAGCTTATTGGGATCAGATGGTGCCTGGAAGATGACGAAACGTCATCACATGTGTGTGTCCAGCACTGACGCATCAGAGGAGGACTGTCCTTGGCAACATAATTTTGAGGCCAGAGGACGTAAAAGAGATCCAGCTGAGGAAACTGCTGAACTTCTCCAAGGCAGTCGGCATACCCAGCTGAATGTCGTAACATGTGGGCGCACAATGGGCCCCAATAAGGAGGCCCACGTGCAGGGGGTTCACCCGCCCACCAGTGCTTCGAAGAAGAAGAAGAAGAAGAAGAAGAAGAAGACCCCTGATCCTTGCTCGCACAAGTCTCTTGAAGACTTTTCAGGGTTGCTTGTAAGAGGGCAACCGAATGATGGATAATAACAATCATCTTAGAACAATATACAATCACTGAAAAAAAATGAATAATTTGAACTAAAATTAAGGAATGACCCTCTGAATGCGCAACTTTTTACTCATTCAAATGATCGAATTATTATCTTCTATAGTTTCCAAGATCCTCATGCTGTGCAACCTTATCTTGGTCACAGCGAATAAAATAAACTGGTGAACATGACATCAGAGTATCAAGCATATGATTCTCTATATTTCTCAGCGAAACTCTACCGTTTCTGTTTGTGCCGAAATGAACTTCAATAGGCTTAGAATCATCCTCAACGAAAATTAATTTGGATAGATTTCGACAGACACCCGTGGAAGTGGAAGTAGGTACATGAAATTTGATACGTTGCCCCTATAAAAAAGTTGTTCGGATCGCTATAATGATAGGATCTTTATTCGGGGCCGGGTAATACGTTTTTTATTATATTTTTTTTTACCTTTCTCGATGTGGGAAGTCTAATTTCGAAGATGGCAGGGCGGATATGATGTTAATGTATGTGTATCTTGAATAGGAAGGCTATTTCAGATTTTTATTAACAATGTTGAAGGGATTTTGTGTTTTTTCTCACGAGTCAATTGATGTTGAGAAAGAATTATCATTATATTTTCAATCTATCTAGCGAGATTCACCCACGCCATGTTATGTTTATCGAAGTTGGCGAAAATCAAGGAATTGTAAAACAGGAAAGGATTGAAGTGCGTACACCAGAGGTTTATTCCATCAATATAATATCTAACCGATTATGGAATAAAATACAGGGTGTTCCATTTGAAAATCGAAAATTGATGTCATTTCCAGGAAAACCAGAAGATGAAAAAAAATTCCTAAACTGTGAGAAAGTGCCCTCTAGTGAGCAAATTCGAAGTTCCAAATTCCAGAAATATAGCTAGAAAAACAAAGGAGAAAAGGGAGTAAATAAATCGAGTACACATTGAATGCTTCGAATATGGTATATCGATAGAGTCACAAAAAACTGGATTTCATGTTGAATTCCTCTAGTCATATTATGTCACCATGCACTTGGATGAAATACAAACAGCCTTTATTTTCCTAGGATCATATTATTAGTTTTTAGTTGATAGAGTGACACCTTCAGTAGCAAGAAAAATCAATGCTTTGGTTATTTACAAGGTAAACTGACTCTTCTGTCAGCATACTCAATTCAGAGACGCGTGAGATGATATACGGTGTGGAGAATTTTTAAAACAAACAACATTGTTTGACAAACATCTTCAATTACATACTGGGCAGGTGTGTGCCTATGTCCCTGCGTCGTTCCCTCGGTCTAAGAGGATTAAAGGACCTTTTATTCTGCAGCTACAATAAATAACATTCTGTAAAGGGTCTAGGTATGCTATAGGACCCACTCTAAAACCCCGAAAATGCCATTATACGTGAATAGGGAATACTGTTGTTATTATTAGCATTTTCATTTTCTTCTCTTGACTCGACACAATGGTGCTTGAAAAAAACCGACATTCGACACGATGGTGAGCTTTGGATCTTTGTGCAACCTTAGGTATGTTATTTCATTCAAGAAATTCGTAGATAGTGCGTAAAGATTCGCCATATGCTCTCGACATCCTCTATAGGGGAATTAGTTACAGTTGGCTTGGATTAGAGGACCTGAACAAGTTAAGTTAAGGTATGGTGATACGTCAATATGCCCTAAATGTATCGATCGATCGACAGCTGAAAATCCTAACTACGATTTCTTCAATTTAATAGGATGAGGGCAAATAGCAAAATCAGTTTAAACAATAATGAATTGTTACAGTTCTTATTGCTCTAGAAACTATGAGCTCCTAACTTCAATATCGATCAGTGGCGGCTCGTGACTTTCATGACAGAGGAGGCTGAATGATATGAGATTTAATGTGGAAAACAACTCTCTACGACTCACCCAAATCAATAGCTTTAATGACATTCTGTTTACCAGTTAACCTAAACTTATATAATACTTGAAGATATGTGTTCCAAGTGTTCCTGTGATTTTTAGTGTCTATCCAATCCACGAGGCAAAATCTTCAAATCATTATATCCTAATCGCCCCCAATATGATGACTTATCAGTTGAAAATAATAGGCAGTACCAACAAAATAGCTTATTCCCGTCAACCAGATATATTTTTTATAATTATCAGAATAATTGAACGAACGATTTTGTTTGCTACCTGTTGCAATCAGATATTTTTATTTCGGTGTCGGACTTTTGTTTTTCACAATCAATTTATCTTCATGAGACAAAGCACTGAATTGGTTCACCAAAAAGTATTCCACTAAATCGCAATCGTTTAAAACACTCATTTTTCAGAAATTTATAGAGCCCCTAACCTTTAACCTAACATAAACATAAACAATGCACTCGCTGGATTATCCGCAATTCGCGACGCGACACGACAAATACGTGCTATTCGGGCGTATTCGGGCATTTGCATTGCGCGCGTGAGTTGCGCATTGTGAAGGAGTCTAGCCTCCTATAGATGTTGCAAAGTTGAATATTTTACGCGTGATTTGCAGACCTCAACGTGTGATGCGTGGGCAAGCACTGTTGCCAATTCAAAAATATGCACCTAAAGACAGGAAATAAAATCAAAATCCATGTATTTTGGTGTCCTTTCAATGAGAAAGTATAGATAATATCAGTTTGAGGAGAATCTTTGAGGAGGCTCAGCCTCCGCTGCCTCCTCTGAGAAGCCGCCACTAATATCGATCACGAACACCAAATAGGAAAGATGTATTGTGATAATCTATTCCAGTCACCATAATATACATACTATAATTATTATTATTGGTAGGTTAGTTTATCATGATTTCTAGAAGGAAATTCTGGTGACCCTTAGTTTCAATATTGAGGATATGCAATGATAATTGGTTGGTTATTGGCAGATTTCAACAAACAAAAAAGGATACACTTTTCAATATCAGTTTCTTGTGTGGCGGTAGTACCAACGTGAAATATTTTGATAAATTCTCTATATTTTATCAAAATTATTGATGAACCGTTGAACCTTAACTGTTCTTGATACATATCGACAGTGTTGAATTCTGTGGAAACTGAAAAAGTGTTAACTTTCTTTCCTCCAGGAAACCTAGTCGAATAGGTATGAATAAGAAAGGAACAAGTTAAACACAGCTGAACATGTATTTTGTGAAAAATGTAATAAAAAAACAGCTTTCGGGTTTAACTAACGGAGAAACCAGGTAGCCGTGCGGACATAGTGTTAGTATTCTAATCCGCATACGCTTAGAGGTAGTGGGTTCAATTCCCCGCGACTGCAGAAATTTTTCTGATGGCCCAAGAAAGTGTTTGGGATCACACGTTAAAAGGTAAGGCCCTCGTCATTCCTTGCTCGCACAAGACTTCTGAAGACTTCTGAGGGTTTCTCGTGAGGGGCAACCGAATGACGGGTAGAACAATTTTAGAATTTTTTTCAGCTGTAGTTATTCGATAGATTTTTTTATAACTTCTTTGTGAAATTGAGATTCTGGACTGCATTTTCCTCAGATTGCGCTTCGTGTTACATATCGACAGTGTTGAATTTTGAGGAACGAAAAGAAGTTTTCCTTAACTTTCTCCCCTCCCTGCAGATTCACCCAGAAACCTAGTCGAATGGGTATGAATGAGAATGGAATAAGTGAAACACAGCTGATCATGCATTTTGTGAAAATCACTTGAATAGTGATGAAAAATCAAACGTTCGGGTTTAACTAACGATGGAGCTGTATTTACTAGAAATACCTATTTTATTGATAATTCCTGTTTGACATTGAAATTCTGGAGTGCCTTTTTTTAAGATTGTGTTTCATGTTACAAAAAAGAAATGATGATTAAGTACTTTGATGCTACAACTACCTACCGGAAAATCGAAATTATTCTGCCAGGTCTAAGTAGGAGTATCAATCGATATGATAGCACTTGGAACATTCACAAAACTTTGTCACTTTCGTTGAATTAGAGGTCCTTGAAACGCAAGGACCACATGATGGATCAGAAGGTACTATAATTTGCTTATTAAATACCTTAACACTGAAGAAATATTAATGAGTTTGTATACATATAAAACTTTTCCCCTTGATTTATGGCTTGAAGAAATGATTGAACCCATTTCTAAATTCTTTATTGTATCTTCAACTTCCACGTATAGGTTGAGTATACAAGAGATCGACATTTCAAATATTTTTTGCTACCACTATTTTACTACAGACATCTGAAATAGTAATATTGAGAAATCCTAGCTATCTGGCATATCAGAATGAGAATTCGACATGATTATTGGAATTGCTTCAGCTTCGAATATCTGAAGATTTTAAATTGATTGGTTTGTATTGTAAGGTGAGTTTATTGTAATACCTTTATGTTAATCTTAAGTTTATGATACAAGTGTCACGATGTTTTTTGTTCGTATTTTTATGACTGTCTTCTTATATTGAATCACATTATGTTGCTATTGCTAAATCGATATCTATTGTTGCTGAAGATCATGATGCAGTATAATTTAATTCGGCTCGATGGACTATTTTTCTGCATTAGCGACCACCGACCAACACTTCTTGTCAGTCTTATCTCTCGTATTACAAATAATAAACATGGTGCAAAATGAAAATGCACTTCATTTCGGCTTCGGCTCTCGCCCTAATCGCTGTTTACTCGAAAAACCCCGAAGAGGAAACAAAGTAATTACAGTTATTAGAGATAAGAAAAAACCACTGGCAAAGAAAGAATGTTGTCACAGTCTCTCAGACGTCGGCTATACAACCGTCTTATCTTTTTCCCATTCCGGATGGAATTGGAAGAAACAACGGTGTATCGCCCACGAAACAAAGCGGACATTTCATTAGATATGGCACCAGGATGCATAAAAAAGTTTTATGGTGCGGTTATTGGAAACGATGTGTCACTGTACTGGCGCACGAGCTACGCACTCGAGACATGTGACCGTTTTATTAAAGATTTTTTTATTGTTTCTTAGGCTCATATCATAGGAGTCGCAAGAAGTGCTAAGATTCACGAAGAGTCATCATCAAAATGAAATATTTATTAAAATTTTTTGTTCTTACATAGAAAGAAATATAATTTGGTCTCTTGAGTCCATCAAGAGCCGTATAAAATTACATTCCAGAGAGGAGCCATCCGTTTTGTGGGTGATGTCACACTCACTAATACTTTGACTTCATTAGAACACTTTTCTACAGATACTTCAACGGGAAATTTTCCTCTGAAATATCATTTCATCACTAGCAATACCAGTCAGACGAACTCAACAAGCCCAGTCGGCACATGCTTTCGTTGTCAACTCCAAAATATGTCAAACAACACCTCACCAAAACTCGTTCGTCTAAAGAAGTTTTGGAATCCTTTGCCGATGGAAGTATTCCAAAGAAATTATAACCTCCTAAAGAGAAAAATAATGTGACACCTACCTCTTCTCCCTATACACAAGATGTTCTTCGAACATTATAGGAATTTTCATTCCTGAGCTCCAAGAGATGAACAAAAATTGAAAATTCTTGATGAATAAATAAAAACTACCAAGGCAATAGGAATAAACTACTCATATGGATATATAAGTTTATTCCGTTTCATGGAGAAAATACAAGAAACCATCTGAACATGGTCAATGAGGTGATGAACATTATAAAAATCAGTCTAGACATTGACTTCAATGATAGTGATATTCCGAACACGTCATATCATACTTAGCATAGAACAAAGAAGTCGATTAATCACAAGAAACTCTCTTCAATTACTGATTACTACTTTATTTAGTAAAGGATCACAGGGCGCTTCATAGATCTATAGGATGTTTGGAAAGTCTGTAGTTTTTCGCCTGTTCTGGAGTAGGATTACTCCTTCCAGACGTTCAAGCCTTTCGACAATCAATATCTACATTATTTCGGCATCTACTTGAGCCATTAAAATTGAACCTCGATGACACAAGAAGGCCTGTTTCATCAGCCTTCGGTCCATTCTAGTAAGAGTTCTATGTAGAAGCATTTCAGCTTTATTCGATGAGTAATCCAAACATTATTCAGCTAGCCTCTGACAAAGACTATATAGTGTTCCAATATAATCATTCTTGTTTCCCTCTTCTATAACTTGGCCTCTTGGTAAGCCACAGAAGGGTTGTAGTCCTAAGAATCTCATTATTTAGCCAGGGCGTCGGTATAGTTCAATTCATTTAATAATTTTCAAGTACATTCATAAACATGGTCCATTGGCTCTTTAAAGTTGTTTCAGATGATTGTGATTGTTGTCCCTGATCTCATGCCTTTTCTAAGATACCTTTGGACGCAGATGCTTATAACTACTTTTGCTGTTTTGCCGTTTGGACATGATCGGGGTATTTTCAAGAGCATGAGAGTACTGGAAGTTTTTGGTTCGGCTATTCACAACAAAACATAATATGTTTCATGATCCGCTGAACAAAAATTCATGAAATTTGGATGAATCACTATGAATGTAGTAGTAGAATCTTGAATCAAGGAAAATAAGATTGATTACTGTTGACTCCAAATTTTGATTTTGGTGTCGGATTGTCCATTCAGGGCATTCTCTCATTCATATAGTCTATAATAGATGATAGATACCTATATTATGGACATAATTTCATTCACAGTTTCAACTTTAACTCTCTGTATATCGCAAACAAAGCCTATTATGATATTGAAATAGGTATATGTTCCCACTAATTGCCTCAAGACATCCTATCACCTTTACAAGTATGCGTCCTACATAATATGAAACACTCTGTATTGATGTTTCTGACATATCAAAGAAAAATCTTCCGAATCTAGTGATAGGATACTCTGCCTGTGTAGATATCCTCCACAGAACTTCCCTCTATTCAATTGTTTGAAGTTGTTCTTGAATGAAATTACGAAGCTAATTTTGTTAAGTTTCGATAAAAAATTTAGGAAGTTTCAAGGCGATATCTAGCTAGCTAGCTTCCTCTCTCGTTCCGTCATGAATATAAATCATTCACATCTCTCCGAGGACGAGAGAAAATGGTGTTTTCGCCCCTCCAGTGTTATCAATTACTGCCCTCTAGCGGGAAAATCTCGTCCCTTGTTTTCAAATCTACTATCACGAAGGAAATTGCGTTACGACTCGAAAAGAAAATAAATATGCAAATGAAAAAACTAACAAACTTACGAATTTAATTATGGGAGCGCCCTCTCTGTTCCCCAATTAAAACAACAATAGAATTCTTCGGAGACGAAGGATATTTTATTAAAGTAGGTACTCCTTCAGAAACGAGAGTGGATGGAACTTGTTTTACATCGACTTCAACTTCTTGTTTCTAGTCGAGTTATAGGAAGTTTGAGCATTGAAAAAAGACGACAGAATTATCAATAATGATGGAAAATGTTTTGGTTCAATCACTTGAAGTACCTACATCAGGACAATATACAGGGTGTGACTCAATCGAGTGCAGATAATACAGGGTGTTGATCCTCGAGTGATTTTGAGAAGAAAAGGTTAAATAAACATATTTCCTAAATCTCTTAGTTTTTGAACTACAGGGAATTTCATTACTCTTTCATATTTCTACAAAATTTTGTACAGCCCTTTTCGTCAATAAGGAGCATTTTTTGACTTGAGAGATTTTCCAAAATTTCCACCACTGATGTCCGTACTGGGTTTGAACTGACAATTTTTGAAGACATTTTTCTAAAAACCAAAATTATTTTTGTTATTCCCATTTATTTTGGAGACAATTTTGCTCCTAGACTTACTTTCATAATACGTATTGTTTTCGCGTAAAAAAATTAAAACCAAAAACATTTTTCTCTTCAGTTCATATAGAAAGTTTTTGGTATTTCGTAAAAATTTAGTAGGCATTCACTATGAGCATTGTCGATCTAAATGGAAACCTAGTTAGGTAGTTAGTAGGCGAGAGCATAATATTGTCTGTTCTTTGAAAAAATAAATGAAGGCGTTCAGTAGTACAGAGACATCAATGTGAACCAAGTAAACTAAGTTATTCCTTTTTTATTCCTAACCCAAACATTTTTCATGGTCCTGTCAAGTTTGTAAATAAAAATCTGTCATGTTGAAACCCAAAAATGAAACATTATCATGAAAGATATTATCAAGTATGAAAACCATCTACCTATACTTGAATGGAAGCAGGGAGATGTTTAGGCAATGCTGTATTAGGTTGACTTATGATGCAACTTGAATTTAAGTTGGAACTGTGGAAACTTCGGAAACTCATCAGTGCTTTCACACTTTTTCGACATGCAAGCCAAGCAGAAAGGTAGGGGCTGCTTATTTCCTTCTATATTTTTGATAAGTTACTATATAATTCATGAAATTCCGTTATTTGCAGTGAAAACATGTCTTTAGTTATGTAAACTATGTACACATCGGATTCACTATACTTGAAAATTTCAGGTACCTACCTACAGCGAAGAGTACCTACATGAATAGCTTTTCAGTTGAAAAACGAAAAACTATGAGTGATACAAACAGATTGATGTGGAAGAATCGCATGAGGAATTATTATGTGAGTAATGTTTAGAAGAAATGTACCAGAAGGATGATGATGTTTGAGAACAGAATGGAAAATTTCCCATCTGAAATGAATATATAGAAGCAATAAGGTTAGACTCAATCTGTTTATTTCATCAATGTTTTATGGATATTCTGCTCCAAACTCAAAATATCAAGATGCTGGGATATTTAGAATTTTTTTTATTGGAAAATAACTTTTATATGTAGGAATGACAATACAATTATATTTTTTTAAAAAATTGAATATAATTATGAAGAATTATTGCAATTTTTATTCTACTAATTTGTTCTCCTCTGATACCCTGTTTATTGTTGTACAGATTTATTGACAGGTAAGTTTGAAAACATTATATATTGTACCAAAGGTAAGTATTTAGGTTAAATATATGTTTTGCTGAACAATGATTATTTTTTATAAAATCATCTTATTGAAGCCACTAACTTCACTAAATATGAGAAGATGTGTCTATAATTGCCACAAATTAAACCATAGGAATATTCAATACCAATATGTATAACTTTTTAATTTATATTGTCAAAATTTTGAATAAACATTATTATTATTTATTATCATTCTATAATATCTGTTCAAATGCCCGTTTCCTCCTAAGATGCTTCCTCATCTTCAGGTCGTGTTCCTTAAGGAAGGAGTTTCTCTTCAGCATCATATTCCAAACTACATTGATGAGTCTGAAACTATAAAAATATTTGATATCTATTTTGTCCCCAGTTTCAATGTTCTGTACCATTCTGAAATGAATTCAATGACAATTGACTGGAACAATTTTTAGAGGTACCAAAGTCAAGTTCTTGGTAATTTTTATACTGAAACTTATAGTTCTAGTCAACTAGAAACTAATAAGCTGATTGCTACAAAAAGTTTGTATAGGTAGGAACTTGTTAAATATCATTTTATTTATATATACCTTCCTTAAACAAACTTGGAACCGAACCCTCCTTCCAAAACCGTTTCCAATTCTTCATTGGCAAGAAACAGTTCCCTTAAAATGTTGGAAACATACAGTATCATGTTCGCTCACTTCAAAAACTCCCATTCCTGAAATATCAATGCATCAAGTTTCAAATATTATACGATTTAAGAAAAAAATTTCACCTTGCAATCCAATGAATATGGCATAAACTCATTGATGCCTCAGGATTTGAGGCTCAAATTCACAACAGTGGGGATAGGAGAAACCAGGTCTTGATAATTTTAGACCTCCACCTCCTGGAGTGCGAAGTTTTCAGATAACATTGCAAAATAACACAATCGCACTCACAAACCAATCAACAAACTGCAATAGAAAACTAATACTAGAAGAAACAATTAGGAATAATTGTAATTTTCAAGAATACGAATTCAAAGTTCAACATATTCACAAAGACGAAATTAAAAGTTAATGACAACTGTCAGAAAATAATTTTTTGATTATGACATCTCAATCTCATGAAAGAATCTTCTTCATCGCCTTTGTATCGAATATCACGTCAATGATGGAAAGCACATCTGTGGTTGATTAACATATTGGAAAAAAATAGAAGAAGACAATATCAACCTAATATGGTCTATTTTGACATAAACAAATGAGCTTTTTCCATTTTCAGGATGCCAGCGCCACTTGACAGGCAGACAGATTTTGATTCAAAGAACAGACAATATTGTACCTCCTCGCGTACTAGGTCGCCTACTAGGTTTTCATTTAGATCGACAATGCTATGAGTAATAATACATTTTGTTTTGAAATGAAAATCATGTTTCGACTTTCACCAGTGATGTTCACGTAGGCCTGATATTGGATGTTTTGAATAAAATAAAACTGTACGCCTCTGATTTTACGTTCGGTAGCTCAAAAACTGAGAGGTTTAAGACATAAATGTTGATATCAACTTTTCTCCTCACAATCACCCGAGGATTCACATCATGTATTATAGGCACTCAATCAATTAACACCCTGTATATAGTTGGTCAGTAAAAATCAGGATGATCAAATTAATTATTTCATCAGGCCGGACACTTCAGATGAATAATTGTATTTTTATACTGTTCATGAAATAATCTTCCTGAATATCACTCGACCATGACAAACAGAGACTATCATTTTCTTCAATTCATCTCGAGTACCTTGTATTTTGGGACAATCCAATCCGACCATATGAACATTAATGATCTGAATAAGTCCCGATAGCTTCAGCTCCCGAGATTCAAATTGGACAGTCGAAATTTTGACATTAAACTCGGATTTTTGAGGTTAAAGTCAAGATTTCGAGATGAAAGTAAAAATTTCTATCGACTGAAAAAACAAATAATTCGTGGCACTTCTATACGCTTCCGAAGGTTTGGATGGAATACTGACATTTATTCACCATGAAATTATCAAACTGTCCTGATTCACTCAAAACTACACCTTCCCCAATTGTATTTCAGAAAGCGTAAATTGTATATCAGAATATTCACTCGTATTTCTGGAAGCTTCAATGGGCGTGTATACCTTAGTAGAACTTTTAACTCAAACCATGTTTATAATGATCCTTTTATACATAAATAATGATTGCCGATATAATTCGATCGAAAAATTAACTGAAATGTTTTATTTTTAGACATAAATAATAGTACCTTCTGAAAACGGACACTCTTATAACGTAGAAACCTCATCTCGCCATAGTTAGAAGAAAATACCAAACGCCCGACGGAGACTCAGGCAACTGATATATTAATTCTTTCAACTGTGATCTCGCGCTAATTCACTGTCAGAAATCATGTATCATTCATCTTTGTCTGGAATAGTCTTGTCATCGCCTCGTTTTCAGAGGTACGAAAAATCGGGGATTTCAATATTTTTTTATAAAACGTAGGGAGCTCACAGCAAGAAACGGTTTGCGGTAGTGAGCTAGTTTGGGCGAGTTCTATCGAATTATGTTATAAAATTTATTTGTGATATAAGCCCATTGTATTTCAGGAAGCATCGATTGTATTTCAGAATAGTCACTTGTATTTTGAGGAGCACCATTCAGCACAACGTTGCTAAGTCTCCAACATTTACATGCTATTTCGGAGAATAAGGAATATTTGAACATGCTGGTTGCTCGAAAAAAGTCAAGAATGAACTATAATATGATGGGTTCCGCCTATTATGTTTTATTCAACGATATAACTCCAACAACTTTTTGATAACTTGATTATATTTGGTGACATGACAACCTTGCTTCATGAGTGGAAATGGAAGATCAGCTGACAAACAACGAAACAGCATGAAGCTGACGTCACCATTTATTCGACATATCGCCAAATGACAGACAAGAAGGTTCTTTTGAAATGAATTCTGAATTTCAACAATTTCGAACAGGGCATAGACTAATTAATTACATAAAAAAGCGCGAGAAGTGTTCCAAAACATAGTTTAGATTCCTATCAGTTCACTAGCCCGTTGATTGTATTTCAGAATATTCAGTCGTATTTCAGAAATGTCGTATGTCAATTGACAATTCTAAAATACAATTGACACTTTATGAAATACGAGTGAATATTCTGAAATACAATTGACTATTCTCAAATACAATTGATGCTTCCTGGAATACAAGTGACTATTCTGAAATTTAAATGACGCTTTCTGAAAGTGAACTGACTATTCTGAAATACAATTGACGCTTTCTGAAATACAGGTAAATATTCTGATATATAATTGACGCTTCCTGAAATCGAATTGACTATTCTGAAATACAATTGACTCTTTCTGAAATACAGGTGAATATTCTGATATACAATTGGGGCTTTCTGAAATTGAATTGACTATTCTGAAATACAATTGACGCTTTCTGAAATACAATTGACTATTCTGGAACACAATTGGCGTGATCTGAGATTTTACTGACTATCCTGAAATTCAATTGTACTTTCTATTCTGGAATACAACTGAATAAGGTGAAGTACGTGTATGTCTTCATCACTTGAATTATTTCAATGAGACAAAAAAACAAATCTATCTGTATATTAAATATTCTTCAGATGTTGTTGAAATAATTAGCTCAAGTAACAGTTGTTTCTGTACTTTTATGGTTCCTGTATATCAACATAAACAATCGTCAATCGTCCACTTGAAATAAGCTATTTGCCTCACTTTACAACCTAGCAATAAACCATTAATCCTAAGGGCCAATGACTGTAACAGGCCACTTGAAATGTTGCTTATCTGTTCCCAGAAAAATGTGCTTTTTTGTTTAGGTTCCCTACTTTTATTAACCCAAATAAAACCATCAGCTCATAGGCTAGTGGAGGATGTTTTGGATTCACTTCTACTAATATTTATTTAAAGAACCTTAAAGAGGGTTGAAAGAATGACGTTTCACTTTATTCTGAATTTTTATGGTTTGGGAACAATACCGAACCAGTATTTCTTTACTCATATCTTCTTTACCTATTGAGTTTCTGTATTTATTTAGAAAACGTCGCGTTGAATCGTTGAATACGGTGAATTCTTAATGAAATAATATACAACAAATTTGTGAATCACAGTGGACATTTCCAATCGCTCGAAGGAATGTCGTGGGTGGTAATATCAGAGGAAATGTGATAATGATTGTACGTAACATATTTTCATTCAATATATTATGATGCAGTTGATTCAACGTTGCAGGAATTGATATAAATAAAATAGTCTATTGATTATATTTCGTGGAGAAATCATATAGTTGAAATATTGGAGGATATATTTGATTTCAATATAGAAATAACTGATCATCAATACAGATCCCAGGCAACCAGATGACGTTTCGGGGACGTCTTTTTACGTCACTTGAATGACCAAGGTGACGTCAGGAGTTGACGTCGTATGACGTGATGAATGACGTGAATGAGTCTTCGCCCAATGACGTCATATTACTCACGTTTATTGACGTTATTCACTCACCAATCTGTGAAGTCGGGCTGACGTCGAAATGACGTCAAAATGAAGTCAAATTTGGTGATGACACGTGAAAAAGTTTCCTCGAACATGGTGTGATGATCATATAATATTGATATGCATTGTAGATTCTGCTTGGTGGTCCCTCCGGTGTCATGTCTATTCAATTGCCTATTCAGCAGCGCTATCCCTCAGAACGCATATCCATCAGAATGAAATTAGTTACTCGTATTTGTATGAATTATGTAGTTTGTGTCGGCGAGATGTAAACAAACCAAAAATAGTTTGATAGCAATGAAAAGGATTTGGCAAATTAAGCTTCATTTTGTTGAGTAACGTATAGTCCTGCATTATTTGTCACCCAACAAAAATCTGAATAGCAAATTATTGAAAAAATCTCTGAATGACGAAGCTCACGAAATTGGTAGAGTCCGACCACGATAACTTTGGGACAGCACGTGGTCGCGTATGCATTGAATATGCATATGCGTTGCGTCACATGCTGTCCCAAAGTTAACGTGGTCGGACTCTACGTCGCACCGACGTGATTTATAGACGTAAAAGGTATGTCAGTGCAACGTCATCAAAGTGACGGTTTCAATATAGGTACATATACATATATAGCTTGAAGATATACAAGGTGTCAGAGTTCAAATAAGATTTCTCTTATTTTTTGGGCATATTTAATTCCAATAAAACTTGCATGTTGATTTGTTTTGATGACTTATACTTCTATCGACGTTTGAAGAATATACATAAAATTACCAAGACGTACAAGTTTCCATATATGTGTGTTAAATCAATAAAAAAATTATTTTTTCTGAAAACTTTTCGACATTGAAAATCCCATTCCTGTATAAATAGGTACGTCACAAAGCTAACAGTTTCATAATTTAAGTAAACATGGTTTAGATATGGTCTGGGAAACATGGACGTCGATAGGACATCCCTGCAACTTCATGAAACTGACGTCTTATTTTACCCTTCTAAGTAACGTTCGCTCGACGTCGAGATGATGACGTGATTCCCACGTCATAGGAAGTACGTTATAGTGACGTCATAAATTGGTGTGTGACGTCTCTGACGAAAAATCACCAATTAGGGACGTCACAATGACGGGATCATTCGTCATATGGTTGCCTGGGATATGAGACTAGAAATTTCTTGTTTTCCCATCAATAAATGAATCTGGCATTCTATTTATGTTGTGGTTAACTTTACTGAGACTTGTTTTGAAAATTAGGTATTATGATTTCTTATTTACTATTGCTACAGATTATCACCTGTCAACCGACGAAGCACAACTTTTGGTGTAGGTATTACTGTCAGAAATATAGTTTCATGTCGCTGATTTGAAAATCTTGATCTAGCTGATCAAAATTCACAGAAGCAACGTGAGAGGACACCCATATAGGTAGTCACTCTTCATGTTCGACGCCAAAACAATGGACACCAGCTAACAAAGCCTGCTTGTAATTCAATATAGCGCAGTAGTCAACCAAACAAAGGGTTGCCAGTATTCCAAGGTAAAGAGATCATTCTCAGATATTCGTTTGATGTCAAAAGTTCTCTATATAATATACATCCATGTGAAACTATGGCAGCGTCAAAGAGTCAAAGAGTCATATTGTTTCTAACGTGTGCTCCATTTATTTTTTCTTGGCTTTGCCTGACTAAAAATCTTGACAATAAGTCCACTAAAATTAGGAGTTTCATCCAGAATAATTCATACGAAAGGTTTTAGATGGTGTGTTTTTGGGTATATATTGGTGTCCTGAATGGTTTCTCAGAAGTCTCCTACGATAGCGTGTACGCATAACATTTGAGAACGCTCTAATGGTGCTAAAATACGGGTATTCGGATTTTTATTAGTGAATTTTGATTTAACGACAATTATACTTATATACAAAATGAAAGATGAGATAATTTTACACAAAGAAGTCCCATTGTATTTTTTTCTCTAAGCAATATTTTCCATGAAAAACGTCGTTAGTATTATTGCATTGACTCTCCTTTCAGTTCATAATCTTCCAACCATTTGAACTGGAAGGACATTCAATAATATACACTGACCTGAAAACCATGCATCTGAGTGCAGTCATGATCTCATTACTGTATATTTAGATCGGTTTTTTCTGGTAACCGCTCATCAAAAAATTATGAACTATGGTAGTGTTGGAGAGAGAATTAAAGGCCCTTCAAAATAATGCACACCTTGAACCCCTTCTCAAATGAGGTTCTTAGGGTGAAATTTACCCCTCCTAGGGGGTTGAGCCATGAGGCCTGAAAATAATCATTTGAAGTATCCTGTTTGAAAACAAAATTGACCTGCTTTCCCGATTTTCTATTGAAAGGAAGATATTAAGGGTGGGAAATTTTTTAAAAGACACGGCATTTTTCGGAAAATACCCAATAAAAAATGATAAAATAGAAATTCTAAGGAGGATGAACCAAGAGGGTTGAAAATATCAATTTTGAGGGTCCCCCTCGAAAATAAAATTGACCTATCTTATCGACGTTCCAAATTATTCACTGGAGGGAAGATATTGAGGGTGGGTGTCACCCTGTATGTTCCTAACACGTATTCGTATAACGTTATTATTGGCAACGTTGAAAAATCAACGTGTAACGTATTTTTCATTTTTTATTCAATGTTGAATAAACGTTGACTCAATGTACATACATGTGCCCATTGGGTACCGACACACTCTTGAATTGATGAGTACAAATTAGACAAGACATTTCTAGGCAGTTATCACGACTTGTTTGAATCTCTCTGTTAACTAGCCTACCATCAGAAGAAGTTGTTTTCTTTCTATAAGTTGTTTTCTTTCTAGTCGATCCGTGGCACCCCACGCAGAATTCCAAATCAAGCTTTTCAATGCCGAAGCGGTTTTGCCGATCGTCGTTTTTTTACCACTGACAAGACGACTTGTTATGCTTCGAAACAGTCGCCTATCGCATTTCATGCATGCCTCGATGAGTGGGAAACCGCGAGTATGTTCTCAAAGGTAAGGCGAATTTTATATTTTCTCCCTTGCCCCGTTTCGGCGTAATACGATAATTTTTCTTCTCCTGACATAGTGAAAGAGTTGAATGTATACCTGAGGTCGTATCTTGGAATGAGATACGATGTAATTCTAATTGGATCTTGTCGAACTACTGTAGTAGATGAAATTAGCTTCAAACAAGGCAATTTACACAGGGAGATTCAGGGACTTGAATACTACGGTGGACTCAATATTGCAAAGGTTTATCATTTCGAAGATCAACTACTGGAGACTTAGTTGCCTAAGTCACCCGCATATATGGCAAGATTCATTATAAAAATATGGGGAATATCTAGCTGTGGGGTTAGATATATGTAACAGTTTGAGACCAAGGACTTCTCCACAAACTAGCTAGGCAAGCTTTTATCCAGTTTTTTTGTCAGGCAGCTCGTCCCATGTGGTGGTGGACGGAGTATCGTCTGATACCTGATAACATTGTTCCTAATATATATCAATGATTTGCTAGGAGTTACTACTTGCCACTTACCCTATCCAAGGTTTTGCAGAATAATATTGAAAAGACACAGGTAGACAAATACATTGCTCTGTGTGCTTTCATCGACATAGAAGGAGCGTTCGATAACACTCACTATGAATCGATAAAGCGAGCCACAACCATCAAGGGGTTCGAGGCCCCAAAAAAAGGCTGGATACAATCCCTGCTCAGGAGAAGTAGAATAGAAGCTACACTGGGAATCCGCTCGGTAACTGCACAGGCCACTAGAGGTTGCCCACAAGAAGGGGTATTGTCTCCACTTTTATGGTCCATAGTTGTCGATAACACACTCAACAAACTAAACACCGCTAGTTTCTATATTCAAGGCTATGCGGATGACGTCGTCATAATGATAAGAGGCAAGCATGATAAGATTTCATCAAACCTAATGCAGACTGCACTCAACATCCTGGAAGACTGGTGCATTCAGGAGGGCTTGAATGTCAAGCCAAGCAGAACAATCATCTTTTCATTCACCAGAGGAGGGAAGATCAATTTAAAGGAACCCATAATGGCTGGGACGCCTGTAAACTTCTCCGAAGAGGTCAAATATCTAAGAGTGACCCTAGACAAGAAGCTCACGTGGAACCAACACACAAAATCGTCAATAGGACAATTTCAGCTCTCTGGATATGCCGAAGGATGTTTGGTCGCACTTGGTGTCTCAAACCGAATATAATTTACTGGTCTAACCTCACGGTGGTCAGACCCTCCTCTAGTGTGGTGGACTGAAAGTGAGGAAACAACAGCACAACTTGAGCTGCAAAAAATCCAGAGACTCGCGTTACTTGGGATCATAGGGGAAATGGGTACGTGGCGTATTGCAGCTATGGAAGCTATGCTTAGTTTCGATCCTGCCTTTGAAGTGGTTATAAAAAGTCGCCCTAGGTATGTTCCTGCTGAGGCTCACCTGATGGTTCGAAAATGGAGGAAGGGGTAGGGGCGGGTGTATATGGACCCGAATGTATGCTATTGGAAGCCTTAGGTCACTCCCCCACTATCTTTCAAGCTGAAATACATGTCACCAACCTGTGCGCCCAAAGATGCCTGAGCAAATTTCTGAGGGGTGCAAATATATATCTGCTGAAAACTCTGAAATTCATAGATGAAAACCCAAAAATTATTTGTTTTTACCTCGAAGATTACATGGAACTGCTTTGAAAGACTCATGCAACTGGGAAAGGACAACGAAATCACACTTATGTGGGTTCCAGGGCATGAAGGAATCAAAGGAAATGAGGCAGCTGATTGCAAAAAAAGCTGCAGAATCTGCACTTTCGGGTCTTGAACCTTTTTGTGGGACAAACAAACCTCCTGAAGGCAGAACTCAAGAAATAGGAGGAAAATGAAAAGTCGTCCTATTGGAGGGCCACTTCAGGTCAACGACAAGTGAAAAGGTTCATCAACGATTCGCAGAACCGAGCCAAAGAGCTACTCAGCCTCAGCAAACCAGGAGTGATTTCTCACAGGACCTGCCCTTTGACCCCTCAAAAATATGGTCTGGTGGAGACTGACACTTGCCGCTTTTGCAACAATGCAATTGCAAATTCTTGGCTTCATCAGAAGTCTTAGGGTTAGGGACCACAACTAGATAAGACTAATCACATTTGATCTTCTAGGTCGCAGCATATACGACCAATATAAAATCTATACTGAAATTCGGCTGCACTGAATAATATAGTTACAGAATGCCAATCCGCAGCCCGATTATGCACAGGGTGTGTGTGTGTTTGTTCGGATCGCGTGAATGGGGGTGATATATCCAAGATGGCGGGCGACTTCGGATGGCCGGAAAGGAACAGATAGAGGCGGCGTATTCCTGATAAGAAAACTGATAAGTGTTGTGATCGCAGAGAAATATTGCGGAAGCGCGGGACGCACGCAAGCGGACACTGCTCTAAGGGCGCAGGCGCGAAGGGACGGAAGGGCTTTCAAAGGGCGCAGCAGTAGGGCTCTCGAGCACGCGATTTCGCTTTATTATGGAACGATGCGAAAATGTCACAGGATGCAACGACCTGTGAGGCGATGTGTCACCGTCGAAGCGGTACATTTTTCTTCGAGATGTTCATCGGTTTTGAAGGAAAAAGTTGAATGCCATATGGTTTATGGCTTTGCGTATATTGCGAGATCGATAGTTACCGAGGCTTGTCAAAATTATGGAAGATAATGTGGAAACTGCGGCTTCTCCATATATTTTGTTTGTTTGGGAAAGCTGTTTTCAGTATGAAAGCTCGCAACCTCATTTTACGCGGCTAATTGACCAATCATGAGTTTATTTTTCACCTGTATAAATAGGATTTGTTTGTTCGGGAGCTGTTTATACTAGAGACACGGGACGTTCTTATTCGTGGGAAACTGACCATGTTCAGTTTATATTTACACCTATAGAGGAGGTCCTGAAATTACATAGAGAAATTTCAACTACAGATTTTAAGTACAAATATTGTAAAAAAGTTCATATATCTAAACATGGGAGTTGAAGCCAGCCTCCACAGCTACGTTCTCTGCTAGCTAGTTTTCTCTCAAACAGGTTTTTCCATGTAGTTGTTGACGGAGTTTCATCTGACTCTCTTATCATGAATACTGGTGTTCCGCAAGGATCAATTCTAGCACCAACACTATTTCTACTCCATATCAATACCAGAAACGAACGAGGAAGAAATGTTGACAACATAAATATGGACTTGGCAACAATTCTCGAATGCGGATCCAATAACTTGGTAGATTTCAATGCAAACAAAACACAAGTGTGCCTTTTCCCTAGAAAAGCCGATCTCACTGTGCCCAACATAAGCTTGTCAGGAGTAACCATACATTTGAAGACATCCATTTCGAAGCTTGGTATCACTATCAACAATAACCATTTTTGGAAAAATCACGTGAGATCAATTGCTAAAAGTGCATCCCAAAAACTTGGCTCTATGTGTCGGGCCAGGAGCTATTTCACTTCCAGTCAGCTGCTGATGATCTATAAGGCACAGATCCGACCTGTCCTGAAATACTGTTTCCATATTTGGAGTGCAGCACCCAAACATACCCTAAAACTGTTGGATTCTGTCTAAAAAAGGGCAATTTGTCTAGTGAGTGATGCCTGACTCACAAACTCACTCACTTCTCTGGAACACCGTAGAAGAGTTGGCGATCTGGCTCTATTTTATAGATATTTCCATAGACGATGCTTTTCTGAAATATCAACAATTGTTCTTCCTTCGGCAGTCCCCGCGAGATTAACCCGTCGAGTTGAGGCTTCACACCCCTTCGTGGTCACTTTGGAGACCTGCAGAACATCTCTTTCCAAAGACTCGTCCATCCAACGAACAGCGTGGCTCTGGAACACATTGCCAAGGGAAGTGTTCTCCGAGGCATATAACCTCCAGAAATTCAAGAAGAACACCAATTCCTACCTTATTTCCCGTGGTTCTCACGCTTTTGTCTGAACATTACAGAATATCCCTTTTGAAATAGTCAAATTTTAAGAATTTCCCGAAAACTTTAACACAGGCGTGAAAAATACGTGGGGCTAGGGGCATGTCATCTCCCAACTCTTCTGTTTATGCAATTTTTGGCAGTTTAACCAGGTAATATGGAAATCTAAATATTTTTACCTGACAATACTACTTTTGTTTAGTTTCGATAGCATTCACCATTTCCAGATAACTCGATTTCAAAATTCTGCTGTGTGATTAAAATCGTGCGTTTTCTTAAATAGGGTAGCGTTATGGTTTGATCTTGGTGGAAAATAAATCTATAGTTTCGATGTTTGATTCGAAATATGAGCAGTGCACTAAAGAGAATGGAATGAAAAATAATAAATATGTACCCTATTGAGGAAAAGTACTATTTTTATTACGCAGCAGAATTTCAAAATCGATTTATCTCAAAAATGTGTGAGTGCTATCCAAACTGAACATTTCCTGGTGAAACTGCCAAAAATTGCATATACAAAGATTTGTAGGAGAAAGTGTCCTCCAACATTTTCAAATTGGTCATGAAAAGTTGGGTTATTTTATAACAGAGTGTTTCGAGAATATCTACAAAGAAACATCATCCCGGGCTCTCCTTCAGATAGTTATAATTCCTCACAGCGGGGCATTCCTAGAGCCCGTTCACATGAATTTTTTTCAACTATTTTTTTTCCCAGAATCTATGAAATCTTTGTATATAATTCTCGCAGACCCTATATATGTATCGTAAGTATTTCCTCATTATGCCTTATAACAGGTACGGTTATTATGAGCACACTATAGCTGTACCCTAGGGCATAATATGCGGGCATTGTAGCTCATAACCAGAGTTCACAAAATACAGGGTGTCCGGAAATTAGGCGCAAAAAATCAAGGGGGTGATTCTACATGATAAAATAAGAATTTCATTTCATATGTACGTGGATCCGGAAATGCATAGTTTTCAACATACAGTGTGTAATAACTTTTAAAAAAGTTCGGTTTTTTATGAATATCTCAAATGTCCTTCCACCGATTTTCTTGAAATTTGGCAATGATATTCCTTGTTATGAGGGACTGATATAACGATAATTCAATCGGAATTATGAAAGCCAGTGGCGTCCCAGAGGGAAACCTACCGAATATTATGTCAATAAAATGTGCGCCACTGATTTTTTTGAATTCTTCATCTTCATAACCTATTGACCAACTAAAAATACAACGTTTTGGTTTCTTGAATTGTTCTGAAAATTTGCTTCATTTCCATGGAAAACAATAAATACCAATTTATTGCATGAATTTGTGCCAAAAAATTCCTTTAAAAACTGGGGTGAAAATAAATGCGTGATCAATGTCCATAGACATAAAATAAGTATGAAGATTCATTTTCTTCAAATATTTCTTGATAAATGTTTGACACACTCTACACTCTGTATATAGAGAACTATGTATTCTCGCTCCAGGGAGGCGCAGTTTTAGATAATTCAAAGTGTGTCAAACATGTATTATAAAATATTTGAAGAAAATGAATCTTCATTCTTATTCTACGTCTATGGACATGGATCACACATTTAATTTCACCCCTGTTTTTGAAGCTTTGTTTTGCACAAATTTATACAATGAATTGGTATTCATTTTTTTCCACGGAAACGCAGCAAAATTGCAATTCAGGAGACCAAAATGTTGTATTCTTAGTTAATCATTAGGATATGACGATGTAGAATTTGAAAAAATCAGTGGCGCACATTTTATTCGGTAAGATGCCCCCGGGACGCCACTGGATTTCACAATTCCAATTCAATTATGGCTAAATCAGCCCCTCATGACAAAGAATATCATTGTCAAATTTAGAGAGAATCGGTGAAAGGATATTTGAGATATTCATAAATAACCGAATTTTTCTGAAAAGTTCGACACACTGTATCTTGAAAACTATGCATTTCCGGACCCGAGTATATATGAAATAAATCTCATGTTTTCTCATGCAGAATCACCCCCTTGATTTTTCGCGCATAATTTCCGGACACCCTGTATACTGTAGGTACACAACTTATGCTAACTCTTATGTGAAACTCCTTCTCGTACAATGACCTTGATTCAACCCGCGGTATAATGTTCTTTGGTTTCAGCTTCGATGTTATTCGTTGTACTTATTCAATTAGCTTGAGAAACATTTCTCCGGATATATTCAGAAAATTATATAATTCCATATAATTTTTTCTTTTCTTTTGTGGAGAGTTTTATCTTTGCATTTTATTTGGAATACAATGAAAAATCTGAGTAGATATCGTCGGGGAGTTCTTCGTACAACCAATGTATTTCTGGAAAGCTCCATATACCTAACTGAGATACAGGGTAGTGAAGTTGAATTTTTCAAAATATCTTCTTATTTTTGTAGGGATTTGTATGCATGAAAGTTGAATTCTTGCAGGAATTCATTGAATTAAAACAATATATAATAATGTCGTTCTTTATTTGTAATAAGTTTTTCTCAAAATTTTATGATATAGATTCATTCATTCATCAGGAAGGAAAATGATAAAGTATATTCAAAGGAGAATGTTGAATATTAAAACATCTCCATGGCTTTGTACATTTTCCATTTATGAATCTATCACTCCACTCTGAGCAATGATGGACTTCTATCATCGTTTAAAAAATCGTTTTATCATTTCGAAGAAGATTTGATAAGCCAATGAATACATCACGAAATGATGATGAAAATGAAACTATTAGAAACTTGAAAAAAACAATTGATAGTAACACCTTGTTTGAAAATATTCAAATAACGAATCTGCTCCCGTTTTCAACAATATTGTTCTTGAGATTGATCTGTTCACTTTCTTCTTTTGGAACATCTCTTGTAAGATCAATTTGAAGCACAGTTGAACAGACAGTATTTATAAAACATGTATTCAAAAATTCAGCGAGGAAGATCGTAACTGAACGAGCTTGTATAAGTATGGAGACAAAATGAAAAGTAAGAACATTCGAACAAGAATCTTGTTGAAATATCCTACTTGAGACAATATGGAATTAAGTAGTTATTGCTGAGTATTG
Source organism: Phaedon cochleariae (assembly GCA_918026855.4). Classification (NCBI taxonomy): domain Eukaryota; kingdom Metazoa; phylum Arthropoda; class Insecta; order Coleoptera; family Chrysomelidae; genus Phaedon; species Phaedon cochleariae. Next base: position 13,757,899 of record OU896709.1, on the reverse strand, counting down.
TGTACTTGTTTTATTAGATTTCCATGAATCATTCTGAAAATTGAGGAAAAATCTCGCGAACGGATCAAATTAAGACGATATAATATACACACTCTCTGTGAAAGTAATACAAAGAACCTTTGTCTTCTTTCACCGAACTATTCCTACGCTCGATCCCAAAAATAACCCCGACTCCTACCCATTCATGCTTTCACGTCGAAAAACTCTTGTCGCCGGCTTAATTTGTTTTTCTTTTTAATTGGGTTCCTTGCATGCACGGAGGGAGCGAATGTTATGTTAGGTGTGAGTTATGCGACCTTAAACCGGAGATATGTCGCTTATGACAGACAACTGACATAATAAGCATCGGGCACAAATTAGGGGGTCTGCATTACGCGCGTTTATACTTGATGATGGCCAAATGGTGGCAGGTGTGGGGCATTGGGTGGTAGGAGTTAATGAATACGACTACTTCTCAGAATAGTCCTGGGAAAACAAATTGTACAGGAAGGGTTCAAGTTTCGAGTGCTGTTATTTCGAGAGAAGTGCCGAATAGCTGGCACTTTGTGCCGTGAATTTGGAAAAAAACATTTCAATGTTCTCACATTGCAACATCTAGATGAAGAGTCATCTATTCTGCGAATAAAAATCATATATTGTATAATACTCATAGTATATTGTGTATGTATATTGTGTATATTCACAACAACTGTGCATCGACCATGGACGTATTGACCTTACGATAGGTCCTTCAGTTCTTGTGTGGGTTTTGTTACTAGCTCCATATACCACCTCAGGAGCAGCACTGTTAGTTGTAACGCCAACAGCTATTCAAAATTATCAAATGATTCATCCCATTAATAAACAGGGTGTTTGTTGAACATATTTAACCTTTTATACATCTATACTAAGTGTTATACTTTTCGAGAAATCATCGCTTAATAATTAGAAGTTAGAGAGTTAGAAGTTGAAAATCGTTTTTGAATTTTAAAGAGCCAAAATATTTTTTTATCATATTCAGATTCCATTACCTGTTCAATGTCGACGAAGTTCGTATTCAACTTTTCAAGAAAGAAAGATACAATCAGATATATTGATTGACAAAACGGTGATATGTCGAAAATCGAACACTGTATAATAGTTTATATTGTCAAAGATGTTCGAAACGTTCTTACCTACCTTCTCACCCTTCCAGATAAACGCCAGTAAACCGTACACCCTGTATATATATAAGTATTATTGATGCTCATCAGTACAATGGAATTCATGAATATGTTTCTGCTAAGTATAATTATTTAAAGTTGAAACAATGCTTCGGAAACTAAATGGGTGCAAAATTGAAATCATCAAATCCTCACAATTTGAGCATTCAAAACTGAGGGAGACGAAGACAGATACACCTCCTGCTGAAGCATCGTGATATAATCTTGGTCTCAGGGTAATAATCATATATTTACTATTTCTATATATGGCGCATCGTCTATACTATACGATATCTCAACAAAAATGGGACCAAAATGACAGGTGAACTGGTGACGTGAGGATCAGGTTTTAAGTTAGGTTATGTTCCTAAAACAATTTTTAATCATAATAAAATATTAAAAATCATCAATTGTTGATAATACCACAGTAGAATACCGTCAGAGCCATTGCATCAGGTGATAATGGAATGAGCTGCGATACCTAATGATTTCTTTCAGTTCGGTGGAATCTCGAAACTCACATCCTTTGATCCAACATTATTGCTTCAGATCATGGTATTGAATATTGAATATAGGTCAGGGTTAACCGGTTTATGTATTCTTTTTCAATGTGATGAAAGTGATCTACTCAAATCTGTTTAGCGTGATAGGACTACACTACACTACTTGTGATTTACTGATTCAAACTTGGTTTACTTTAAGGAAATTCCCATTATATTATGCTTGTTGCTGGATGATTGATAACTCCATTGATAATGTATCATGTTGAACCAACCATTACCTACAAAGCTTTGGATTTTATCAAATGTAATTATGCTTTTTTATTGATAGGTGGAATAGCCTTTATTAGTACTACATCAGCCATCAGATGAAATATTATTATCGACAGCTTTCTCCTGAATCCTTACTTCAGTTCTATGATTTTCAGTTTCAGATCTACTTACTTATTTGCAAGCACAAGATTTTGAAAATTTCAACTTACTTATGAAAAGAGGATTCCTGTCTATTCTTTCCTCCGCAAATACTGCATTTCTTTCCACTAGACATGGTTAAAAAAGTTCAGTCTATGAAAAATATACGAAAACCGAGCGAAAACACTAACATTAACTAATTGTATAGTTAAAGAAGCAAAAATTCGAATTTCATTCACAATCAATCACATAGGCGCTAAAACCAATAAAAAAATTTGAAATTAACAAGTTTCGTATTATATTTTCCCTACGTCGGCATCAACGCCTATTGGTCGATTTCGTTACCTATAGAGACAAAAGTTGGTCCCGCTTTGAGGACAGCTATGCTTTATATATCAGTAGTAGATACCTATAAGTAGGTATTTATCAATAATGACAGATTCTGTTATGGTCATAGCATATTTCAGTTTCACAGTAGTGCAGTACTTTGATGATTGGAATATATTGCTAGTGGTGAAATAAATTCAACATACACCTTGGTAGTAAACTGGGTATTAATGATATTCTTCACTACGTTGGTATAAAAATAACTATTATATGCACTGAGGAAAATTCATATTAGTCATAGTCAGAAATCGAATAACCCCAGCAAGAAACTCTAATAGCATAGGGGACAAGCGAGTTATCACCCTGTGATTATAAAGTCAACTTTGCTGATTATAACCCACCTGCGATTATTAGATATATAGAACCTTGCTGCCACTAGCGAGTGCATCTATATATTGCTATTAGACGATGTTTCTGTAGTAGGTATCTAACTTTGCTACCGCTAGTGAGTGCATCTAATAATGGGAGTATGGCAATGTTATAATCGTAGGTAGGGAACTTTGCTACTCATGATGGGTGATCATATAAATAGTTGCATGACCTTCTCGCTGTAGTTATTCAGTTATTTTCCAGGATTGTTGTCATCAAGAAAGGTGACATTTTGACTGATATCCAGTTTCACTTCCCATAATTTCCACCCTGATGTTTGGTATGAATAGCAATTTATTGATTCCTGAAGAAAATTTCGGACCAATGATCTTCGAAATTCAATAGACCAGTGGATTCATGAACTCTCAGAAAAAAGAAAAGGTTTTTGAGTAATTAATGAAATGAAGAATTCTTCTGGAACCATTGTATTTCGAAAACTAGGCAAATTATCACAGATGCGAGCAGGAAAACAAAATATTACCAGTAAAATCATTCAAATAATTTCATAACCTGAAAATTTTTGCTCACAGTTTTTAGACCACATTCTATAAAGAAAGCTCTGGAACAAATTTGACAATTCCAAAGTTTCATGGTACCAAAAAGAAGGGAATGTTGAATGTAAAATATTTGAATTTCAGTCGATCTACCTCAAGAAAACTCACCATCAATCCTGCTAATAACTGAAGCACTCAGATCGACGAAATTACTGAAAGGGACACAGAAGATAAATTATTTGTTTAAAAATGTTTCCATTTTATATTTGAATTCAGATTCAGATTTCAAATAATGAATTGAATTCAAGAGGGGAAAGTTTTTGTAACTGTCGTGTCGTCGAGATTGTCGTCCTGTACATGGGTTTGCATCAAGAGCCCAACTGTGAATGAATGATCAAGCAAGATGTCTGACAAATGCTTATATAGACGGGGACAAATCAGCAAAATATCGAATAACGATAAGTATGCGCTAAATAACCCCAAGTAGGTTCGTCAAATATTATTTTGTGGCAGACTGACAGTTAGTTGTATTATTGGTAGTGAGTGCAATTCTATGCGATGAACCTCGCAGCCATAAGCATATAACTCACTACTAGTAGTTCAGCTAGAACATTGTAAAAAAAATCATGCTGTCCCAGACTGTCCCAGACTGGCTGCCTGCCTGGCTGCGACAGCAGTATACCTTCCTGTGACAGGAAATTCACTTTCAGCAAAGTCGTTATTGCTATCATATGATTTCAAGGTGCTGCTTCTATTCGAAAATGTATAACGGTAATATGATTTCTTGTAATGATAGCAATAAATATCTCAGCAAAAACTACAATAGCACAATTTTCCTCAGTGTGATAGTGGTCAACAAAATCGAAAATCTAGCTCGCCTACAAATATCTCACGTCATGGGATTTAACAACGTGCCTTATCTCATATCATATACCTACCCCTGGAACAACAGTCACTCACTTAAGACAAGATAAAATCGTATTTGACTAGAACAGACAAGTAGACTGTACAGGGAAGGGCAAAATTAGTGGTCGACAAAGACCGACCGGCCCTAAAGGCGTCTCCTGCCGCGATAATGGTTTATTTTCCATTATATTTCGAAAATATTTGTTCATAAACAGATATTGTATCTCTGGACGTTTCCCGATAAATCATCTCGGATGGCACAGTTTGTGAATGTCGGTCGACAGTCCATTACACAAAATATAATCTCACTAGCACAATCTATCAATACTGCCACATTGGGAACGATGTTTATTTTAGAATTTCCAATGATATTGTTATACTGAAAACATGAACGTTATTTAATTAGTATAGAACGAAGTTTAATAACTCGAATATGTTGATATTTAATTTTCCAAAAAACTTTTCGAAACAGATATCTGTGCCAAAGTTCTGTGAGCATGCAGGTGGATATTTGTTTGAACTGAGTAGTATTTCAATAGTTCTCTTCCGAACATCTGTCTTGTTTTCATCAATTTGTATAAACAATACGAATCCCTGAATTTACGTTGATTTAGATATCCTTTGAAATAATTCACCTGTGACAGTCTCTTGCCAAACTTCAAGGAGGGATTATTTGGGTGATTCTAAGACGAGAATTTCATGTAATCATAGGTCCGGAAATACTTCGTTTTCAAGGTACAAGAATCGTTTTTTCATTAATCACTCAGAATTATGTTTTCCAATTTCAGTACAACTTGGATTCCGTTAACAGTATCAAGAAACTTCTTTTGGTGCGTTTAGATTCGGAAAAATGATTCCAGTGCCGTTGCACTAAGTTACCTTTTAGTTATTTATGTTCTGTTCAGTAATAAAAATTGATGGGTTGATTAAACGGCATATTTTTCAAATTTCATTCCTTTATAACTTTTTTATTGATTGACGCATTTCAACGTAATTTACATGTTACCCATTTGAAAATGTCACAAATCCAGTGGTGTAGTCAGATTTTTTCTAAAAAAATCGCTAGTAATTTTTTTAGATTTTTGACCTTGGAAAATCAGATTAGTTGGCCCTGCATGGAAATGGAGATTTATTCATGATATTTGGTGTCCTAATAGACTTTTTGAATATCTACCTAACAAAAAAAAAATCATTCCAATCGGTTGAAAAATGTAAGTTTTATAAGGGTGCTTCCATCTTAAATGGGTCACACTGTATATGCGTATATAAATAATTTTATCTAGGAATTGAGCATGATACTGATCAAGATTGTTTTCCTGAAAGGGAGGTGTTATTGAATCGTGAATGACTCTTCCGAGACAGGTTTTCATGTGACCTCTATAAAAATCACTAAATCACGCATTGTTAATGTCATATCTATGTTAATGTTGAGCTAGCTATCGCAAAAGAAATGATTATATGAGATTTAATGTTCAGCGGAATAGCGGTGGAATTCAGAATGGATATTCTATATCTCGACATTTTTCAATAAATCATAGATGAGATGATACATTAAAGACAAATGCCGCTGTTTAATACAATATACAATGGAGTTTTTAATCTTAACTATCAGGGGGTTACTTGCAGACAAGACATTAGAGGGGTGTGCATAGCCTTCTGCGTTACATCGATGAGGGTGTCTATCAGAGCATATCTGGTCGCTTTAGACATTAGATAGTGTTCGGGAACTTTGATAAGAAACAGGAGCAGTATAGAATGACACCTAATATCTTTTTCACGATTTTTACATTTTGTGAGGATGATTATAAACAGTGTCATTCATAAAGTTGGCATCATATGGGGAAAATAATAATTTATTTTGGAATTAGTGATTCACACGAGACTAACGAGACGAGACTTTCATAAAGTGTCGTCTCGTCTCGCCGATGGAATATGAAGTCTTGTCTCGAGTCTCGTCTCGCAGCCTCCAGTCTCGTCTTGTCTCGCGTCTCGTACGAGAATCTCGCAAATGTATCGCAATTTCGTCATGCATAATCTTGTTCCAGTCTAGTACGGTATATTTACCTTTACCTTCTTTCTAGGTATAATGTAGGAGTAGGAAGACAAAATTACAACAAGAATAACATTATTTATTGAGAAGTGAGTACCTAATAGGAACATACGTACGTCATACATCTAAACAAGAAAAAAAAACATTTGTTTTTCATCATCGTGCAGATTCATTATTGAGGCGATTCCGATGTTTTCTTATAGTTAACGCAGCACGTGAGAATAATCTTTCCGCCCGGACTGAAGTAGCCGGTATGCTTAAGAGATCTCGTGCCATCAAACTTAGAATGAAAAATTCAGAAGCATGAATTTTCCACCATTGCAATATATCTGTGTTTTTATTACACCGAGGCACAGATTAATATTTTTGAAGCTCCTGCATCCATACTCCCGTTAAAACAAAGTTATTCTTTATCTTAGACTATTGCCCTTATTTTCCGCCGCCATAATAGATCATGGATTGTGTTTTTAAAGTATTTATGCATGAAATGTTTTGTCTATCTGTGCTAAACAGTCTAAATTCTTTCTAAATATGTTGTGTTATGAATGAAATTCTCAATTCTGCAGTCAGCACGCAGAAATATTTGTCTGCGAGACTCTCGCACGAGACACGAGAAGTTTTGCACGAGACTCGAGACGAGACCAATGAAAGTCTCGTCTCGTTTTGTCCGCATCGAGTCTTGTCTCGAAAACGAGACGAGAACATGCGAGACTCTCGAAAACGAGACTCTCGCGGGCACCACTATTTGGAATTCGACTTGGACGGCGAGTTTTGCTTCAAAAAAGATGAAAAATGGCCTACTTGGTCGGAGTCACGTGACTTTCCTTACATGTCAAAAGTAAGATTTTTTCAAATGAATCACTGGAAATATGCTAATTTAGTCGAAATTCAAAAATATTCACTGAGAAAAGTTGTTCCTATGCCTATTTTACACATGTTTCTCGAATTTGAACGTTCTATTGCAATTTCAAGTTCTCGATATTTTTTCTAATTGTAACTTTGACAAAACAGTCCTAAACTTTGGTTAGATGGTATACGTATAGTAGTTTGATGATATTTTGAAAGATTACTTCAGCATCCTCTTAGTACTGAAAAAATCTTAAATAATTTTCGCTCCTGAATGATAGACTATACACCAATTTTGCATCAAACAAAAAAAAAGTATGGAGCAGGTATTATTATTTTCTTGATGAAATCATATTTCTGTCGATAATTAGTGATCAATTGGTGTTAGTTCCTTATATTATCACAGACAATTCCAAGAAAACTAAAGAATATAAAAAAATAAGAGCTGTTACAGAACGTTCACATTCGAGACACATATGTAAATTTAAAATGGAAACAACTATACTTTTTGAACTTTTTTCGAATTCAAATGAATAAGCCTATTTTCAGCAATTAATTTGATCAAATTTACCTTTTGACATGTAACGGAAGTCACGTGACCCGACCGACTTAACGCCCAAGTCGAATTCCGATATAAATCGTTACTAAAAGTTTTTTCCATATGATGTAGACTTTATGAATGACATTGTATATGTATATATATCAGTGACGTGTCGTTGGCTACTTATCTCTGGGGCAGCCAAAATATGAAAAAAATCGCGCCGCAGGGAAATTTTCATGATTTGTCAAAGTCTCTAATTGGCGCCCAGCACTGAATAATGAGTATTCAATCAATTAAACGAACATAAAATCATAGTAGGGATCTAGATGATAATTTCGATTTCTAGGCGTGGTTAGCTTCCTTTCAATGCCTTCACTAACTTCCATGGATGACACGCCACTGATTCGATCATCAAGGCATTATTATCCCCTATGCTACGTCATGATAATGTTGGAAGCATAACATTTAGGCGTAGGAGATAGGATGAAATCTATACTGATATTAAAAAGAGGAACGATTCCTTTGTTTGTTTGTATTGAATAGGCCCCGAAAATACTATACCGATTTGAAAAATTCTAGAAGCCGACATTACCCCTGATGAACATAGGCTACTTCTTACCGCGTGAAAATGCTTCATTCCTAAGGGAAAACGGGCAATAAATAGAATAACGGATGATCCTGGATGATTTGAAAATACAATTGGACGCAGTAAGAGGTGCTGCTGTCAGTACGTCAATTAACGGCTTGACCGATTGAGATGAAACAACAAACAAAAAAACAAGAGATAACGAGAGAATGAAAATAGATTCAAGTATACACCGAGAACAATTCAGTTATACAAGTCTCTATTCAGAAACATGCTATAACGGCTAAATGAACCATTTCAACCACGGAATGTCATCTGATGAACGTGATAAGTCAACGTTTTCAACGTGAAACAGGTCATCACTGTATTTGTTTCAAAAAGGTTACCTTATAGATTTGAAATGGAACAAGATTATAGTCAAAATATGGAATTCAGAAGATAATCATTTAAATCCTAAAATTTGTCATTTCACAGTTATACAAGTATTATTTAAGTTCCATCCTTACTTCATTTACCATCTTTGTCGAACTCGTTTACCACAATTAATGAGTCTTCTCACTCACTTATAAACACTAGTTCCATCAGAATCGTTAGTCGTCTACGGATACCTGATATGTAAGGACATATTAGCCCGCAGCAGCTCGTGAACCCTTCTTACAGGATGATAATTTTTTTTTTTCGAAAAAGTGAAGTGGTTGGTAGGTCTTCTAGAAATGTTAGGGGCATATTCGTTCATATATACTCCCCAAGTATAGGATTTGTTGAGGAACCACAGGAAGTTGAACTGCATCAGGGCGTTATAGTGTTTTCAAGATGAATCGGTAATGTATCGGCAATTCTTTCAATTTGGATAAAATTTCGTATTTTTAAACTACCTCACTATCCACTATATACTTGGATGTACATAGTTATATCGGTGATAGATTGTATTTACAGGATGTCCAAGATAATGATGTCTCGGTATACTTTTCTTGGACACGGTGTATACGTATTTATTTGATTCGTATAATTTTATTTGCTTCATCAAAATTCACAAGAATTCTAGCCAACAACTCATCAGAAGAAATAAAGGGTTTTCATTTTCGTTTGGTAATTCGTGAACCCTTATTTACTGACGCCACCATGTAGATTTTTGTCAACTATGTTAACTAATAATCCAAGGTAGTAACAAGAAAAACATATACTTCAAATTGGAAGCATTTTGATCGTAGGCAAATTGATATATTGTGTACTGAGTATCTCGCCCTTGTGATGCACTTCAATGCCCTGTAGCATCAATAAAAAACTCTACTTGGGAGTAAGTATAGTTACCAAGTAGATATGTGTTCAATATACTCGACGATCTTCAACCCACTTAATTTTTCTGGAAACAAAATGAACACCTTAATAGTGAAATTCAAATGATTCAACTGTTAAATTGTAAGCAACTTATATTGATATGAGAATTATTTGATTTTCATAAAATCACTATTTGATATTGAAATGCTAATTATTTGACACCTGAATGAGCGTCATTTTCTTCTAATATGAGTGTTGTTTCACAGTTATATGATTTTTTTTAAATCATGGACTTGATTATATACAGTGAAAAGGGAACTATGCTGGCGCCTATTCCATTCAGAAATCTTTTGAAGGTTATACAGTTTCCTATAGCTGCTAATGAATATTTCTCTCGGTGTATGATAGTAGCTATACAAGCACTCAGATCGCAGTTAGCTTCGATTCCCCAACGGGATGGAGACCATTTTCATTAATCCAACTAAATCTTTATCTCTCATAGCCAGTAGTAGATAAGATTAGCCGTTTCTGACTCTCCGCCCGAGGTCACTCTCCTCTGACCTTGGGCGGAGTGACCTCGGGCGGGAGTGACCTTGGGCGGAGTGACCTTGGGCGGAGTGACCTTGGATCAGGAGTGACCTTGGACCGGAGTGACCTCGACGCAGAAGTGGCCTTGTACGGTAGTGACCTTGAGTAGGAGTGACCTTGGGCGGGAGTGACCTCGTGTCAGAGTGACCTCGATGCAGAAGTGGCCTTGAACAGGAGTGACCTTGAGTAGGAGTTGCCTTGGACGGTAGTGACCTTGAGTAGGAGTGACCTTGGGCGGGAGTGCTCTTGGGTAGAGTTACCTCCGCATGTGCGACCTTGTGAGTGAGTGACCTCGAGTTGTAGAGAGAGAATGGCCTTGACCGTGATGGAAGGTTGCACCGTATGCGACGTTGCTTGACCTTGAGTGTGAGTGTCCTTGAGTTGTAGAGAGAGAGAGAGAGATCTCGACGGTCGAGGTCGTATTGGTAGAAGTGGGGCGATGTGTGTTACGTCATGACTCTGCCTTATATAAACCCAATAGCTGCGTCCGTGAGCGCATAGTTCTCTCTCAATACTACCATCAACATTAACCTCATTAGTTTTGTGAGTGATACATTATCTGAACAATATGTTATTCTGCAGTGTGTGCGCTAAGTCTTTCACGCGTAGTGACAATCTACGACGCCATGAAAGAGTTGCATGTGTGGGAAATTTGAACCCTCCTATCGCAAAGAAGCCTCGACTGGGAAATGGCACTCAGCAAGCAACAACTTCTGGAAATCTGCAGGCATGTACCATTTGCAATAAGATGATTCCAGCTGATAAAATGAGCGCTCATAAAAGGACATTGGAGCATCGAACAAACGCTTGCGTCAATTATAGGGATGGAGTATATGTGATTGAGAATGCGTTCAAATGCCGTATTGTAAGTTATAGATTGGAATGCAGAACTGATGTATTGGATTACAATACGTTTTTTAATGAAAATAAAGCGACCATAATATCCCTATTGGATAATATAATCTCGATTCACCACTCCATCAAAGTGAATATGGAAGTATTCGGAAGATATATTTTACAATCCCAAGATCTTCACGATATCAAATCCTTCATGACACCAAATCACATCATGGATTCATCGCTAGATTTGGAGGCCGTAGTTGACACATTCAAGGACATCTTATTGAATCAAACGACTGAATTTGAGGAACGCGATTCTGGTGAGTTGATATATTTTTCAACACTTTTGATTATCATCTGATGGTATTATTGTTATAGGTTGGGCTTTAGAAAAAATCATGTTTCTGGAAATCAACATCAACAAATACAGTCCGCTGCGTGGGTGCTCCTACATGAAGCTACCTAGCTTCATAGAGAATAAAAAGGCAGTAGTGAACATAGTGAACCAGGATGAGTGCTGTTTTGCTTGGGCTGTGACGTCTGCACTGTATCCGGCAAGGGCTAATGTTTGCGAAACCTCTTCATATCCGCACTATTCTACGGTTCTGAATTTGGTGGGTATAGAGTTCCCTGTTAAAGTGAGTAGCATCCCAAAATTCGAAATTCTCAATGATTGTTCCATAAACGTTTACGGGTTAGAAAGTGTGTTTGAAAAACATCAAGTGCAATATCAGATAGTCGGCCCACTGTATTACTCTAAGAAAAGAATGAGTAAACATGTGAATTTACTTCTGACCACAGATGATGAATCCGGAAATAGCCACTATTGCTGGATAAAGAATTTATCTAGGCTGGTATCTAGCCAGATATCTGCCAGGGGGCATAAGAAATTTTTTTGCGACGGCTGTTTGATACATTTCTCAGATGAAACAAAGTTGTTACGCCATCAGCTAAATGATTGTAACCATACATATACTACAACTCCATCCACAGAGGTCAAAGTCGATAAATTTGGAAATTCAGTACCTGAAAACATTTTGAAATTCGAGAAATTTGAGAAACAGATGAAAGTACCATTCGTTATTTATGCAGATTTCGAATCAGTTCTGAAGCCGATACATACTAGCCAGCCAGATCCGGAGAAATCCTTCACTAATAGAACATTCGCACATGAGCCTTATTCATTTGCATACCTTATCAAATGCTCTTTCGATAATTCTATCACGAAATTTGTTACATTCCGTGGGAAAGATGCTGCGAAAAAATTCGTATCCAATTTAGTCAATGACTGCAAAATAATTTACAACTTGTTTCTAAAACGTGTAGTTCCTATGAAAAAATTAACTCCGGCAGAAGAAGTTGAATTCGCTGATGCCACGGAGTGTGGCATTTGCGATAAAGCTTTCATATATGGTGACGTCAAAGTAAGAGACCACTGCCATCTAACGGGGAAAAAAAGATTCGGTGCCGCACATTCAATATGTAATTTGAACTTTAAAATTCCAAATTTCATCCCCATATTTTTTCATAATATGAGTGGCTACGATAGCCACCTTTTCATCAAACAACTATTCGATCGAGAAGAGAAAGTTGATTGTATCGCGCAAACCAAGGAAAAATATATCTCATTTACCAAACATATCTTAGTTGACGAATATTTGGGAAAAAACGGTGTGAATCAGAATGTCTTTTTGAAACTGCGATTCTTGGATAGCTACAAATTCCTTGCCCAACCTCTGCAAGCCTTAGCCGGAAATTTGAATGAATCTCAATTTGTAGAAACTGCTAGATATTTTCGTGACCCTGAAGAATTCAAATATATGACGCAGAAGGGAGTTTTTCGATATAGTTTCATAACCTCTATGGATAAATTGAATAACAAAGATTTGCCATCTAAAAATGATTTTTTCGATAATTTATCTAATAAACATATTTCAGACGAGGATTATCTAAGAGCTGAGCATGTTTGGAATTTGTTTCAATGTAAAACACTCGGTGATTACTCTGATCTCTATTTGAAATCAGATGTTTTATTGTTATGCGATGTTTTCGAGAACTTCCGGAACGTTTGTTTAAAAACGTACAAGTTAGATCCATGCCAATACTTTACAGCACCCGGTTTATCATGGGATGCTATGTTGAGATACACAAAAATCGAATTAGAATTGTTAACCGACATCGATATGATACATTTTTTCAAAAAAGGAATAAGAGGTGGGATAAGTCAATGTAGTCTGAGGAGCCATGTTGCGAATAATAAGTTCATCCCAAACTTCAATCCAAATGAACCATCAACATACATCATGTATTTAGATGCAACTAACTTGTACGGTCATAGTATGTCACAGCCGCTACCAACATCCGATTTTAGGTGGTTGAACAGCCAAGAAATTATGGAGTTGGATATCATGGGTGTTGAAGATGATAGCCCATATGGGTATGTCCTTGAAGTTGACATATTCTATCCTGAGGAATTACATGACGCACACTCAGATCTACCCTTTCTCGTGGAATCCATTGCACCACCCGGATCAAAATCTAAGCTGAAAAAACTGATTCCCAATTTGTCGAATAAGATAAAATATATTGTTCATTACAGAAATCTCAAACAGGCTATAGAAAACGGTTTGACCTTGATTAAAACCCATAGAGTACTCAAATTCAAGCAATCCCCGTGGTTGAAAAAGTATGTTGACCTTAATACAGAAATGCGTAATAAAAGTACGAATAAAGCTGATAAGAGTTTATATAAGAATATGGTAAACTCAGTTTATGGCAAAACCATGGAGAATGTTGATAAAAGGAGCGATATCAAACTCGTAACTCATTGGGAGAGTATCACAAAGAGAAAGGGTGCTAATGCATTAATAGCACTACCCAATTATAAGACCTGTAAAGTATTCCATGAAAATTTCGTAGCAATCCATATGGGAAAAGTTAGGGTGCATTATGATAAACCGTTGTATTTAGGTTTCAGCATACTAGATGTGTCAAAAGTTGTTATATATAACTTTTTGTATGAATGCATTAAGAAGAATTTCTCTGGTAAATCGTGGCTATTGTATACCGATACGGATTCATTGATACTCAAAATAGAAACAGAAAACTTTTACAATTTCATGAAGGAAAATATAAGGTATTTTGACACATCCAATTATCCCGCGGATAACAAATTTAATATTCCAATAACAAAATCAGTAGTGGGTAATATGAAGGACGAATTTCCAAATGATCCTATTGTGAGTTTTTATGGGACGGGTGCTAAAGCATATTACGTTCAATCTTCGAATGCCGAATTGAAAAAAGCAAAGGGGATTTCAAGGGCAGTTGTTAGTAGTGAATTATCGATGGATGATTATAAGAAAATCGTAGAAAATGGTGGCTTGATATTCAGAAAAATGAATACTTTTCGCAGTGATCGTCACGATATTCATACTGAAATGAAAAACAAAGTCGCCCTTTCATACCATGACGATAAACGGTTTATTATACCTAATACAGTAAAAACTTTACCTTGGGGGCATAGCGATATTGAATTTTATCAAACGAGTGCTGAACGTAATATGCTTTGGTTACAACAAGCAATATCTGCTACAATGCAAACATCTGAAAAAAAATCAAATTCGAGCGATAATTTGGACGACTTGATAAAAATGTTGATGGAACAGTCCGAACCTCATTAATAATGATAGCGAACTCTGTATCCCAACCTCAGACAGATACATTAACCGCGATTTATATATTCATATTTATTTTTTATCTAGTCCTCATGTAATATGATGTTTTATATCCTTTATCTAGTCTTCATGTACTATACATATATAAATATATATATATATATATGAATAAATTATTTCTTCAATTTCAGGAGATAGTATACGCTTATATTCAGCCGTACTTATATTCTTGCTATAATCTTTGAAGTTGTTTATATTAATTTTAATTCTGTTATTATATACATAATAAATGGACATTATTATTTCATTGAATCGTTTTTTTTTTACACCAACCAATCCTTATTAATATTCCTCACTGCAATCATTCCGGAGTAGATATTTGCATTCGGAGGAGGGAGAGTTGGAGTGGGAGAGGCGACAGTTGCATTCGGAAGAGGGAGAGTTGGAGTGGGAGAGGCGACAGGGAGAGGGCTAGTGGTGGCGGTAATGGTGAAAATGGGTGTGGCTAAGAATTGGTGGGGGTGTGAGTGGTTAAAACTGGAGGTGCACACACCGACTCCTCATTCTGTTAGCAGACATCAGCTAGTACCAGAACACACTCTTGATCAGCTTTATACAGCATCGCAGAAATATCTACCCCGGCAGCGAACTGCAGATACACGAGCCAACTTTATTCCACACGCTATACTACAACACCGAGCAGCATTTAAGTGAGTATTTTTATGGCGACTGGATCCATCTTGTTTCATTTCATCTTACTCATACTACGTGAGGATACTATATGTTATTCTATTGTTTCAGACATGTCCGACACCCAGAGCAGTTTCAATGTCGCATTCTTCGAAGGAGACGCGATGCAGGATCTTCCTATTCCGAGTAAGTATATACTTCCTACAATCATAGCTAATAAATTGTTTCATTTTCTATTCTCATTGTTACAGACATGAACATCGCCGACATCCCAGAAGACCCTGAGGACCAAACTGACAGCCAGAAGAAGTGGATCAGCCAACAAGTTAGGGAGTACCTAGAGAGTGATGAAGCCTGGCAAGACATTTTCGAATCACCCCAAGTACCTCTTACACCAGATGTCGGTGAGGTTTCGCTGCGCTCGAGCACATCATTGGGCGGTGTTGACGCCAGTAGCGATGGAGTATTCGCGAAGCCTGTCAGAGCCACTAAAGGGCGGAAAATTACTCCACCGCAACCGACGTCATCATCACCCAAGAGAGCTTGCTTGAAGAGAGGTGGGAATGGCGATGATGATGATGATGATGATGATGGTGATGATAGTGATGATGATGATTTCCAATCACCAAGGATTGGAAAAAAGCTCCACATTGTGAAGAAGAAATCGGCAGCGTCACCTTCACCGTCGTCGTCGTCGTCGTCGTCGTCATCGTCATCTTTTAAATCCAAGACAGATTATCGGGGAACTTCTGTGGAAAAGAAGAAGGGAAAGATTGGCGTCAAAGTAGAACCTTCGATTCTACACAAGTTCCTCGATAATCGTGGCAAAGCGAATCCCTATCGAGGTGGTAAGGTTTCAGAGTGGTATGCGTCCCACAAAAAAACCGCCCCCTCGAGCAGTACACAGCAACGTTCGAATCAACTGAAGCCGACATCAGCAATTAATGTGATTCGCGTAGATGTGGTGCATCCGGCTAATCGACATGAAAGTGATTCGACAAGTGTGGATGAACCACGTTTGCAAGAACAGCATCCGGTTGAGGAGAACGTTGTTGTTGCTGTAAGAGATATAATGGCCGATGATAATGCTCATATTCACGCACGCATTCCACTGCCACCGCAACATCTCATCGATAATTTGAAAAAATATGATGTCGAGTTGGAGCAGTGGAATGCGAACGTGGATACTCAGATTGCGGTTAGTGAAAGCAGGTCGCGCTCCCTCTCAGCGCAAAGAGAAGCGCTGCTTTCACGCCTCGTCGAGATGGATCGACAGCTTGAAGCTGAAGAAAAATTTCGACGGGACTGTGAAACGGGAAAAGCTCGCTTTGAGCATTATAATCGGCTGAATAGGGAGTACTTGGGTGACACGTAGTTATAGTTGTATATAATTCACTATAGGCTAGGTTATGTACATAAGTCCAATATTAAGTTAGTTTTAAGTCTATAGATTAGGTAATGTATATATATGTTCAATTATCAGTAAGTTTTTAGTGTTGTATCTTATAAAGATGAATGTACATATTAGAGTGTATGTGAATTTTTTTATTTCAATAAACCAACTGATATAAACTATGGTAGTTCCGTTCATTTCAACCCCCCACTACTTTTTCCCACCACAACCTATCCCACCACTTATTCTAACAACACGGCCAGGGATCCCACTCCGACTCACTGATATAAATTCAATCACTCCTCTCGAATCATTCAGTTTGAAATTCAACAAGCGAAATGAATCCATCAGTGACTTGTGTAGCCATCGCAGAAGCTGACAGCACCACCACCAACGACGGGGTTGCGAGACCGTCCTACCAGCGCCCGCATTCACCAGAAGGCCCATGTGATTCGACTACGGCTGATAGGAACGAGGATGGCGGCGCCTATATGACGATAAATAATATTATACGTCAACTCCGGCAGCAGGGGGAAAATAATATTATCGTCATAGACGACGACGATCAGGCCGTAGGAGATGTAGGAAGGAGGGCTGAGGAGGAGTGGATGGTCGAAGAACGTGAGAGGGAGGAAGCTGCAAGGGTCCAGCGGCGCGCAAGGCGACAGGAAAGCCGTCGCCAACGTCGTCGAATCCGCCACGAGCGTAGAAATCAATACTACGGTATCGATGAACACCTTCGGGCGGCCATGGAGTTGGACACCGATGATGAGAGGGAGATGCATCGGTTCATTGAAAATTTCTAGCGTTAGTTTTTTCAATTCATTTTTGTAAATAGTAGGATATAGTAATAAAACATTTAAATACGAATGCTTATTATTTTAACAAAGATCGAAATCACAAATCCAGATTATTGTGCGATATAGAGGCATCAAAGAGGATGAGGAAGAGATAGATAGAGAAAGAGAGAGAGAGATATGGGGGTTATCTAGTAGAAGCCGTGAAAATTCGCGTGTTCAATTCAGATCTTGTTAGTTCACGTTCAGCGGTTCTTTGTGGAAGATGTATAACGCTATCGATAAATTTGGTCGCAAGAAGAGCAAATCGCTGAGCTCCTTGCATGGTCGGCCCGGAATTGGGTTCAAACTGGACAGCAGCGGTAACTATGATATGCAGGGTAAACGATTAACAAATATCGGTAATCCGTCGAGTGGTGGAGATAGTGTACCATTGGAGTTCTATAACCAACAAATGTCTGAGATGAGGAAATCTCTGAATGATGTGAAGATGCATATCAAAGATTATCCTCAGTTTGCTCAGAAGGTTCTCATGATGGTGCCCAAGGTGAACGATTCAATCGAGAAGATGGACATCATGTCAAAAAACACCGATGAAATAATGTCGAAATATAACAACAAATTCCAGGATTTCACTGAAAGATTGTTGAAATTGGAAGTAGAGGTAGCATTTAGGAACGGGAACGTCTTCAAGCAATGATTCACCAATCGTAGAAGATGGCGAGGGAGAACATCGCTAAAAAATGGGTCACCGCTACATAACGAGAGAAGAGGTCATGAATACCATAGTCCAGAGGCGGTGTGATTCGTTAGCCAATGTCGCGATATGGCGAACGGAATTCAGCAACAGATGATGATGATGATCGACGGTGATGGAGTTGACGAAATTGTAGTGTTAGACGACGTGAGTTTCCATTCATCGAGACGTCGTGGAGGGCAAAGTCTGTGAAGAAGTGCCGTTACCCGTCATATACTACTGAAAAATCAAGAACCAAAACAAATGCAAATATAAGAGGGAGATTATGAAATATCAATATTATTATACATTATGGTAAAATCAATAAATATCATAATTTCATTTCCTATTGGTTTATACTATTGGTGGAAACTCGAGAGAGGATTGGGGCGACAATCAACACAGATGGAGTTTTAGCCGGCATTTACATTGCACCCAACTGCGCAAGCAATACTTGCACAAAAATGTTGTGCGCATGCGTTAATCAGAGAAAAAAAACACATATCGGAATTTTAATCATGGATTCGTCATATATACCCAAAAATATATATTATCCAATATACTGCGCATATTTTTCACTTTTGCGCAACCAAAAACGACCAATTATGGTCTATTTTGGCCTCAGGCTTGTTTTAGGCCTGCGCACTCGATTTTTTTCAGGATACCCCTCGTCAGAGGGTATCCTTCGGTTAACTTTCAGAGACCTTCACATTGGTGGTGTCAGATCGCTGATAGGCCTTCGCATTCACGAGATAATGCATGCGCACTATAGTTCTGGTGGGTGATATGATGCGCAATACCAAAAAATCGGTTTTTTCTCGAGACTTTTATACATATTGAAGATTGAAATTCCGACATTCGTTTATTTTCGGTAGATATCGCGTGCGCACCATATTTTGGATGGGTCAAGTCATGCGCATTTGCGTGCACAGTCAACTACAGCTTAAAATACATCTGAAGAGCCTATATTATCAACTCATTTCAGAATTTTTCAACGCCCTCTGCACATTATATCAGCGAAAAAACTCGTATCGGAATTTCCGATCGTGGATTCGTTATGAATACCCAAAAATATATATCATCCAATATACTGCGCATATTTTTCACTTTTGCGCAACCAAAAACGACCAATTATGGTCTATTTCGGCCTCAGGCTTGTTTTAGGCCTGCGCACTCGATTTTTTTCAGGATACCCCTCGTTAGAGGGTATCATTCGGTTAACTTTCAGAGACCTTCACATTGGTGGTGTCAGATCGCTGATAGGCCTTCGCATTCACGAGATAATGCATGCGCACTATAGTTTTGGTGAGTGATATTATGCGCAATACCAAAAAATCGGTTTTTTCTCGAGACTTTTATACATATTGAAGATTGAAATTCCGACATTCGTTTATTTTCGGTAGATATCGCGTGCGCACCATATTTTGGATGGGTCAAGTCATGCGCATTTGTGTGCACAGTTAACTACAGCTTGAAATACATCTGATGAGCCTATATCATCAACCCATTTTCGAATTTTCAACACTCTTTTCACATTTTCCAAACTTTATCGTTTTTTTTCTGGACATATTCTTATGACAATTTCTCATTATTTCCACCTAACCCATCCAAATCACTCAAAATGAAAATATGAATCGATATCAGTCAAAATTTTATTATTATCATTAATACATAATTTATTCAAAACTAATTCTAGAGTATGACTAAAACTACCTTATATTAACTTAAAAAATATGTAACTTTTCTTTGGCATGATTGCACGACGGGCACAAGTCCAACATGTGAATTTGGTAGAGAGGAGCAGAGCAGGCTTCGCATGTAAACTCTCTCGGAATCTCGAAAAAGCTGGATGTTAAATGCGCTGAAGAGTGTAGATATTCTCCTCTCAACGTCGGTCTCAACAAATATAGGAGGAAACACCTATTACACAGATTTTTATCCCCCTCCGCTGTGTTCAACACCACCATTGCCACTGTTGTGCAGTAGGCCATCTCCTGATGGTGTTCTCGGAGACCGACGACATCTATCATCCTCGTTCGTTCTTGAACCCTCTGCTCCCTCTCGCCGCATTCTTCGTCACCAAACCCTTCGTCTTGGTCGTTGTTGTTGTCCTGCTCCACATCGCCACCGTCGAACCCAACGTGTGCGTTTCCGAGATCCTGTGAATAATGAAAAAAATTCGTCTAGAGTACTTGAAACATGGATAAGGCCTATCGCCTTCCTAATCAGTTAACAATGATGTTGGAAATACTTACATTCAACTGATTCTCATCTATCAGCGACAGATTTGCCAGCTTCTCGACAATTCCACTAAGTTCTCCGTTCATGATGGTGTAGGAATATGGTAGTTGAGTCTTCTTCTTTTGGAGGAATGAATTCAAACTAACGTTCTCAACATAGGGCTGTGCGTTTTATTATCCTCACATCGAAAGAGGGAGGAAGGCAGTCTATGCTTCGAGTGGGGAAAAAGGCGGTTCTTACAACAATATGTGGGCGTGTCCATATTCCATTGAACTAGTGTGATCAATGCGTGAACACCGAAAAAATGGTTTCATGATGCGCAACCAACTATAGAGGGGTAGTAGGTGCGAGCATTGAAAAGCAGAGGAGGTGCGCGTTTTTCATCATAGTGTTTCTTAGACTTCTATCGATCACATCGTACCATTGAAGAACGACTAGTCTACAAACATAGATATAATCATGTCGTATCCAAAATCATGGGATTCCAAACCAATTGTGGCAGTGTACCCATCTAGGGTGAATGATTTCATACTCTGCCATAACTGTGACATTGGTTGGGCGGCCAGCGACATCAACCCCTGTACCGGTGTATGCCAACGCTGCATTGCAGCGAATAGTCGGAGATCTCCAGACCCTCCTAGACCGAGCGTGCAGTATGAGGATGGCATCAAACCAAGGTGTGTGACGTGCTCCAAGCTGCTGAAGAACACCAACATGGGTATCTGCAGAAACACATGCAGGGCGTGCAGTATGGAGAACCAGCTGCGATTCCGGAGGTGTGTCAGCTGCAGCACATATCGGAACGACTGCTGGGATGGTGTATGTGCCGGATGCTCAAATGGGGCATATTTTTGTGAGAATGTCGGCCATCCATATAGAAGTGAGGACCACCATTTCAGCGCGTGCTGGTGTTTGCCGCACGAGAGACGGGAATATCGTAGGAGCCTGAACCAACCTCCACCAGAACCATACTACGTACGGGAACAGGCCAGTTCAGATGAAGATGACCAATAGGAAGAGGGATTGGGTTCCTCATACTTATTATTATTGTAAATATATCTATATATGAATATTACGTTTCCGAATCGAATTTTTTTCAATAAATATAATTTTTAATGAAAACGTGTTTTTTCTTTGGATTGACAATGATTCAACAGGTAGAGGATGGATAGAGAAACGCATACAATTGGTTTCGGGAAAACTATATTGGGTTAGCATACATCAAATTATTGCAGACTTATCAATCCAAGAATTGTGTTGTTCAGAGAATCCGAGCCATTTGACAAATAATTTAGTTCCATTCTTCTTCAAGACTTTTTCCACCAAGTATGCCTCAGGGTTGGCGGTTTTCAATAGCTCCAATTCATAAAAGGATCCTTTGATCGGTTTGCCCTCCATATCTTCAAGTTTGTATGTTCTGGGATTCGTTAAATTCACTTCGAATATTTTGAATAGTTCCGTAGAGAAATTTGCTGTATATCCCTTCTCAAAAACCCCCTTATATTTGCTTATCCGTACTATATCACCAACTTGATATTTAGCTTTTGGTGCTATCTTCATGTGACTATAAGCTTGCAGTTTCGTAGTAGATGTGACCTCAGAGGGTTTCATACCAATTGTTCGATGCACTTTGTTATTGTACGCATTGGTTAGGCGCGGTAAAATATCATACCATTTATATTCACCTCTGGCAGAAAATTCTTTATAAATCCAATTCTTCAGTGTTCTTATCACCCGTTCAACGATCGCAGCCTTCATCGTACTATACGTAGAATAATGATTGATTCCATATTTCGCCATCAATGTGCCAAAGTGTTTGTTATAGAATTCTTTACCGAGGTCACTCTGCATATTTCTTGGCGAGTATTCAGCCCTTTTCAATACTCTCTCCATAGCATGTGTCACTTCTGATCCGGTTTTATATTTTATCGGCTCTGTCCAGATATATTTAGAATAGCAATCAATGGTGAATAATATGTATCGATAACCACTATTCTCTTTAGAATACGTTTGCATCTCAGCTAAATCTACTTGCCATAAGTCTGCGAAACCTTTTATTATAGTTCTCCTTCTATGAAACTTTCGTCTGGCAGGTTTATGCAGTTCATTGACTATTCGCCTTTTGGTTGCACTTATCTCCATAACAGCGTTATTCAAACCTATTGAAATACTTCTGAATGCTTGTGATCTCCATGAATAACGTTGATATACTAATAGGCCAGCATACATCATATCCCTCTTATGCCTTGGAGACAAATTAAAATTAATGCACAATGCCTTCTTCGCGTAATTCCTCAATTATTGACATTATTTCATTATCGTGCCCAGTGTGACCGGCTGATTTTGAACTCCACAATAGCCGAAGGCGTTCTACTAATTCTGTAGCTTTATTCCAATAGACGTACTCTTTGCGGCGTTTACTAACACTCTTTCTGGATGGTATCAATTGTAATATTCCTCCACCACCTTTAACTTTTTGCTGCTGACTCCTCATATTATGTGGAGAACCAATTAATGGTTTGATAATTTGCTGATATTTCGTTTTTGATTTCGTACTCATATTCAACCCTTCCCGTACATCGAAATTCTTATATGGCGCCTTTGTATTCTTCAGCAGGGCTGTGTATACGCTCTTATCTCGATCATTGATCGATCTCGGTATGTGTTTCATGAATATGAGGTTATATAGTTCAGACGTTGCTGGAAAAATTTTGCTCCTCTTATTGCTGCACAATAACTCAATTTGTCCGGGAGGAAAACGAATCTCCATGGCACCCATCATCGTGTTTTTCGTGGTGGGATCGATACGAACGCCATATGTGGTGTCATAATTGGGGTCATTAGACTTCAAGTTATCTAAATGTTTTCTCAATTGTCCATCTAGTGTGTTCGCTTCTGCCCCATCAGCGGGCATCATAGTATCGATTGAAATGTGTGAAGAAGATGATGTTGGTGGTGTATCCATCATTGTTCTATATTCGGGTTCTTCATCTTCTTTTTGTATGCTTGAATAATCATCGGTGAAACTACGTGATTTTACGGATTGTCTGGGTGTTTTCGTAGCACCTGGAGACGCATTGCCCGACATCGGTGTGGAATGATATGTGGGTTGTGCCATTATTGTCGTTAACTGTTTGTTAATATTCTTCGTAGTAGCTGTTGTATTTGGAGTTGCTGCTGCTGCTGCTGCTGCTGCTGAGATAACATTCAACGGTTTCATGAGTGGTTCATACACCTTTTCGAGCGCCAATTGATTTCCCATACGGTAATTTTTCAGGCTTTCGAACTTTTTTCTCACTGCTTCGGTTGCTCCAATGAGTTCACGTTTGAGGTGAATTTCTGAATTCATTTCAGTCATTTTCTCATGAGATGTGCTCATAGTCACATCTAATGGTTGAATGAATCACGCGGTGCTTAGATTTCACGGATATATGAAGTTATCGAATCCTTTTCTGTAGCGGCCCTCTTGTACTTCACTATCCTTATCGATAACTATAAATCCATATCTATCTGTCCAACTCTGCGCGCACATATCTTGAAATTGCTTGAATGTAACATCTGGAGATACGTGATCGGAAAAAATGTGGTGAAGATTCATTTCATCCTGTTTAAACATAACTATGAAGTTGGAGTTGTCGCGAATGAGCTGTTTGGGTACTCTGGAGTATGTCTGCGCCAGATAAAAGCAGTCCACATTTTTATGGCGACCCATAGAAAAATACGATCTAATCACATCTTGTTTTTCACAAATGACGTCGTCGAATATGAAAATGCTGTCAGGTTCAGCATTCGCTGGTTCTATTATATCTACATTATTATCAAAAGTGTGGAATCCCAAACCTTTGATCGGCTCCAACACCTTTCGTAGGTACTCATACTTGGGTTGATACAACGATTTTGAGTAGAGGTAGATATTCGTGAAACGTAAACCATTTTCGTTGGTGAGGAGTGATATCATCACATTCGTTTTACCACAATTCGATGGACCAATTATGAGGCCGCGAATTGTGTTGGGAAATAGTGTTCCATGTCGGCGTTCTGAGATGATGTTACTTCCCAACCCCACTTTCTCATCAAAATTGTCCACATTGAAGGTTTCTGCCTGCTGAACTATCCGCATTGTATGACGGTTGAATGATATATAAGGTAGTGCAACCCGTGTTGGGATCATTTATATTATGAAGCTGGAGCGTTGCACATCGATAAATAATAAAAGAATTAGTCGACGAAAGAGAAGCGGTAAAGGGATTGTGAATACCCTAATAAATAGAATACCATTCGAGTTACACATTCCTGGTTATCAATACTGTGGGCCTGGAACAAAACTCCAAAAACGATTAGCTCGGGGTGATCAGGGGATAAATCAACTGGATAAAGCTTGCAAGGAACACGATATAGCGTATCTGAAGTATCCAAACGATTTATCAACTAGGCATTCAGCTGATAAGAAATTGGAAGAAGCTGCCTGGGAGCGGGTAAAATCGAAAGACGCTAACGTAGGGGAAAGGACCGCTTCTTGGTTAGTCACCAATATAATGAAGGGGAAGAGGCGCTTCGGAATGGGATGTAGTGGACGTAGTGGAATGAAAAAACGTCGCATTACAAGAAAAAAGAATAAATCGAAGCGTGTGAGCAAAATTGCTTTCGGCTCTGGCGTAGTCCACAAGGTTCGAAATGTCATACGGCAAATGGGTAAGAAGAGTGATGTCGTCAGAAATTTAGCCAAAACATCCCTTATGGCGATCGGAGCTGCCCGAAAATTTGTCAAGATGGCAGGTGGGAAAAAGAATATACGGACACCTAGGATAATACCGATACCTAAAGTTGGCGGAATTCTCCCACTAATACCCATTTTCGCGGGCTTATCGGCTTTAGGCAGTTTGGCTGCAGGAAGTGCTGGTATAGCTCGTGCCATTCGTTCAGCGAAAGAGAGTAGGGAGCAGCTTTCGGAAGCAAGTCGACACAATAGGCATATGGAGGCGATCGCTCTTGGAAAAGTTGGTAAAGGAGTTTATTTGAAACCATATCGAAAGGGGTTAGGCATCTATCTGAAACCTCAAAATTCAAAAAACTGAATGAACTACCTCGAAGGGCCTTAACAGACATTGATCTATTGAATTATGTAGATAAAATGAAAGTACCGCACTTTCGAGGTATATTTATGAGGGACAAGCTACCTCGTTCCGGCCCACATCGCATAGAAGCAGCTATTCTGAATTTAGATAGCAATCGAGGCAATGGTACGCACTGGGTTGCATATAAAAAACGTAATAGAGAAGTGGAATATTATGATAGCTATGGAGATTTGCCACCTCCTCAGGAGTTGATGGAATATCTGCAGAGAGGGCCAAAATCGTTGAACACTATCAAAATCACATATAACTACGAGCGCCATCAGGATTTCAACACAGTCTGGTGTGGTCATTTGTGCTTAAAATTTCTCTCGGCAAACAACGGACGCAAAAAAAGTCTTCAATATGGATAGAGAAAGCATCAAACGAATGGGGCACTCATTACTGGCTTACTCAAGATTGCGTTCCCTGCTGAAAATGAGTGAAAAGCAGCTCGCAGACATGCCGAAAGAAGTCGTTATCGGTTGCGCCCCACATGAAATTGCTCTAGCGTGGGATAAACTTCCTCAGCAATTACGTAACGATCCGGACGTATCAAAATACCAATTTTGTGAAGAACATCATCATGAAGAAGATGGCAAACATGGCGCTGCTGATGTGAATGATGGACCAACACCGAGAAGAATATTTTGCTGTTTTTGTCAGATCAAAGATGTGAATGTGGCAAATGAATGTATTAATACTTCACCTCGTGAAAACGGCGGCATTCATCATTGTTGTAGGCAGCAATAAGGTTGTCACCTTTCCATCACGGTTGCGCATATATTTCAACATTTATCACAGTTTCGCCGTCTTCTTCCTCTGAGAAGTCATGTCACAAACTTTCACCATATCTGGGGACCGCAGTGTTTTGAGCGCCGACTTCTACCCACCTATTGAACTCGATACAAAAAAATCCTATGGTTTGGGATTGCATGGTTTCTACTCATATAACTCCATACTCAATATAGATGAGAAAAATAACCGATTGGACTTTTGGGCTGTGTTAGGAGCTAAAACCACCCACAAAATAGTCCACATACCACCTGGCGCCTATGAAATAGAGGAAATCAATAAAGCTCTACAAAAGGCTATAGCGTGCACAATACCGCTCGATGGGCGAAATATTGATGATATATTTTTTCTCCATGCTAATAATAACACCCTAAAATGTGAAATGAAATGTGTGTACAAGGTGGATTTCACACCTGCGACTTCCATAGCCGGAGTGTTGGGATTTGAAGCCAAGAAATACCCACCTAATATATTGCATGAATCCACGTTGCCTGTGAATATAATAAAGGTTCGTCTCTTGAGGGTGGACTGCAATATTACCACAGGAGCATTCTTCAATGGTGAGGAGGTTCATACACTATATGAGTTCGATGTTGATGTGGAGCCTGGGTATAAGCTATCAAAAGAGCCGCAAAATATCATATATTTACCCATCAGCCCGACTGGGCGTCAGTTCATCGACAACATTACACTGAGAATATTGGATGATAACGGTCTTTTAGTCGATTTTCGAGGAGAAAAAATCATCGTTAAGCTAGAACTGAAACAACTCGCTCATTAGGCAGACACCATCAAAGGAATGAAATGGGGTTTTGTTTTGGGAACCAATCAAAACGCATGCAACCGACTAGCTCCGATACCATTCAGCGGAATATCAATAAGAAGGAGAGAAAACGTGGTAGTGGATTCATTCGAGCAGAACTTCCCGAACGTGAAAGACATAGATTGTCTGCGAGCGACAAATATTTTTTGAAGTCAATTGGTCTGAAGTTACGATAACCAGCTGCAAGATGGTTGCAACAGCCTCTACTAGCCCCCAATTGGACGTGTTTGATGAACCAATTTTAGATCATTCACTGATGAGCCTACATGAGCACACATACAAACCATATGGGTCACCCTCATTCAAGAATTCTGATGAAATAAGGATCGCCGTCAACTTTCAAGATCTGATTCTTGATATTTCTGAAAGTTACATCTATATTGAGGGAAAATTCACACCAAACGATGCCACTAAAACCTGCTATCTATCTAATAATGCTCTAGCATTCTTATTCGATGAAATACGCTATGAAATGGGTGGCGAACAAGTATGCATGGTACGAAAACCAGGCATCACTACTACCATGAAGAGTATGATTTCTTATGGAGAGAGTAATATGAAATTCCTAGAGACAATTGGATGGGGCCTTGATGGTGGCAAGCAGGTGCTTCTAGATAAAGCTAGCAACGTTTTTAGCGGCAAACTACCCCTTAAATATCTTATGGGGTTTGCCGAAGATTATTGTAGAGGTATTTTGAATATCAAACAGGAGCTAATACTCATCATAGCTCGCTCATTCAAGAACTCATATATTGGGGAAGTGGACGCCGATGTGGAGATTAACAAAATTGAGTGGAAGATAAGACATGTGATGCCATCAGATAAGCAGAAATTGAAGCTATTGACCCGTTTGAATAGAAGTTCTACGGCAAAAGTGAAAATTGCATACAGGATGTGGGATCTGTATGAGTTACCGACTATTCGTGAAACAGCATCTGACATTTGGGCCGTTAAAACTACCAATAGCCTTGAGCGGCCTCGATATATCATCATTGGATTCCAAAACACTGATAACACTGATAATAGATCTGAGGATATCACACAATTCACCCATGCAGGAGTGAGCAATATTCGCCTGTATTTGAATTCCGAAGTTTATCCATACGAGCGATGGAATTTGGATTTCGATAAGAAATTAGATGCAGTAGCCTATTATGCATATGACAACTTCCAACGTAGTTACTACGGCAAAGACATGAGCGAACCAATGATGAGCATCGAGGAATTCCGAAAAAACCCACTATTCATCATTGACTGCAACCACCAACCCGATGCGATGAAATCCTCCACTGTCGACATCAAGTTGGAATTTGAAACACGAAAAACGAAGTTTCCATCGCACACCAAAGTTTACGCACTTATTCTTCATGATGCATATTTAACTTATAGTGCACTGGATGGTTCCATACAGATGGGTGCTTTATAGACATTGAATGTATCATGTTCATGTTAATAATAACGGCCATTTCGAGATTGATTTATATATTTGATATCATAGTTATTGTTCTAGAATCCGTTGTTGTTATACTGAATAAAACGAATATGTACCATATTTATTGTTTTATTTCTATACATATACATTAACAATTATAGTACCCATACATCTTATAAGTATTCAGAGGTTGAAGTAGCCGTTGTGTGGAGATTTAATGCAGAATTATAAGCTTTTTTCTTCTTCTTGTCCTTCTTCTTCTTCTTCTAAATCAGACACCTCTGGAGTTATTCCAATGCTATATTTCCGGACGAGATGATTCGGCAAAAAATCGGAAATTTCATACAGGAATTGCACTAAGTCCTCTTCAACCATGGCTTCAACAAATTCCTCTACATTGATGTTATTATACTCGAAACGGGCGCAGAGTAGGAACCCCAATTTGTATTGCTCAGCTTGCTTGCAGAGGTTCTGAACCTGTTTTTGATCAAAGCACACACTCGTGTCATAATTAGCTGCATGCATTGCGTCCTGCTCTAAATCGGCAAACTGACATTTCAGCCTCCTCACACTCGACTTGATATCTTCCGCTACCGGCCAAGATTGACTGGAATAATGCATCCACATATTGCACATCTATTGAGGTGAATTATCCTGCAACATAAATGGAAAAAATACTTAGGTCACGAGTGAATGAGTTAAAGAATTGATCATTAATCGAATTATATATCTGTAGCACCACTCACCTATACAAATTCAACCTTCATCAGAGTGTGATATAATAGGTTATATATAATATGTAAGGATTATCATAAAGTATTCAAACCCATTTACACTACACTAAACGTGGCTGATGCATCCCTATGATTAAATTAATTTTCCTATATACTATGAAATGATCTTTACATTTTTTTCACATCGAATTTCATGAGAGCTCTCGTCTTTGCACCCGCGAATAGAGGCTCACTCTGTCCCAAGTATGTTAAAGTGTAAAGACCGTTGGAAGAATTTATCTCATCAATATCGCTCTCCATAAATTTGTCAACAACTCTTTTTGGTAACCAAGTTTTCAAACTCACTTCGGTCTCTTCATCATATAAAATTACAGTACCACTCCTACCGAATCTGGTTCCGCATAATGAGATTTTCTTGATAATATAGCTTTTATTGAGGGGTAGTGATGATATCAAAATTTGCTTTAAAATTTCATTCTCCTCATTAATTTTATCATTAATTGAAGCTAAATCGATTTTGGGGGCAGCCATTATTTTCGTCCAAGTGAAAGGGGTGTGAATAATATATGAATAAGCGTACTTACATAAAACAGATAACCTTTTATCACACTCAAACTTTCCCAACTTAATTGAGCAGAAGCAATGTTCAATGTTATTGCAAGAACTATGCTTGTGCATGTGGCGGATTTCGTATTTATAGAAACGCAAACAACCCCCACTATAGCGATGTGATGCGCGAAAGTGTCTTCAACTTCGAACACGCTTTCAAGGCCTCACTCTCTCTACAACTCAATGTCACTCACTCTCAAGGTCGCACATGCGGAGGTTCACTCCCACCCAAGGTCGCTTCCGCCCAATGCCACTCTTGCCTCAAGGCAACTCTTGCCCCAAGGTCACTCCGCCCAAGGTCACTTCCTCCCAAGACCACTCCTGTTCCAAGGTCACTTCCGTCCAAGGCCACTTCTGCATCAAGGTCACTCCTACTCAAGGTCACTACCGCCCAAGGTCACTCCTGCTCCAAGGTCACTCCTGCTCCAAGGTCACTCCGCCCAAGGTCACTCCCGCCCGAGGTCACTCCGCCCAAGGTCAGAGGAGAGTGACCTCGGGCGGAGAGTCAGAAACGGCTAATCTTATCTACTGCCAGTGATATACCAACAGCCAAATCGAAATATCGCTCCTTCTATTCTAGACAAAATAATATGTTTTCTGTCAATTATTTTTAAGTGGCACAAGCGTGCTTGAATGAAATTCTCAGTTGGAGTAGTTCAATTCAAGCAGTTTTTTCCAGATCCTAAATCAAGATCAACCCACTGGAACAAGCAGATCTCATTCCTCGTTAAAATGTAGCCTATTTGTTCGGAACAATACCAACAAAGACTTGACAATGGTCACCAGCCACACCTATTGTTTTTATCTCGATTGAAATTTACATAAAAATATTGTCCGACTGGCATTGGAGCGTGTCTGCAGACCTCTAGATGTCCAGAAGAACCCATTAAGATATGTTAAATAGAAGAAGAAAACGTGTGTGATATTTTGTGGTATAAGAATTGACCACCCACAGAAGATAGGCGATTTCAATTAGACGCAATGGAGCAAGACCAGTGAAAGAGGTTTCAATAAGAAACGTGATCATATAGAGGATAATAAATTTGATCTCGGTCTACTTGGTAATAAACCATAGAAAATCACCGCTTGATAGTGGTGTATCTTGGAAATGGCGAATTGAGAGAAATTGAGAGACTTTGAATTTGATTTTTCAAGATTCTCCAATTACACTAGGTGCTTTAGGAATATTATTGGTAATGCTATCGGTTAATGGTGATGAATAGGCTGCGAGCTGATTAGATTTCGTGCCCCATTATGTCCTGCCTCATTTTCGAAGAGCTTAGCAGCCGCTTGTAGATTGATATTAGGAATTTTAGGAATCTGTAAGTATAGGGTTGCCAAAAAAAAACGGAATTTAGTATTTGCATAATAACGTCTTCATTATTGAAGCTTTTTATTTGATATGGGACTTGTTTGGAAGATAATTGAACGAGACAAAACGTCAACTTCAAAATTCTTCCAGGAAACAAAATGGCGGACACGCCTAAACTTGATCAAACTTTGAAACTTGCTGGAGCTTTTTTGAGTCTTACTGTATATTTGCGCGTATATAATGTAGAACAGAAAGAAACAAATCCGTTGGTAATTACCTGATATATGACAGGATAATTACAGGTGCATGTGTTTTCAAATCTGGATTCCAATTTTCTTGCATTCAATGGATTTTTTGTATTTTTTGTTAAAAAAATAACGAATAACTTCATTTACTCCAACGTACACCAAAGGAGAAAAAGATTAAAAACAAAAAACAAATAAAAAAAATCATATGGTCCCCATGAGCTTCAACTACCATTTCCCCATTTCCACACGTCGTCGCCAACGGTCAATGGCTTTTTTAATGTGGTCTTGACTCGTTTCACCCCAACATTGAAGAGCTCTTCGACGTTTTCGAATGTTCTTCCATTTCTGTGTACCCTGGCCTCCAAATCACCGCACAGAAAATAGTCGCAAGGATTCAAATCAGGACTATTTGGAAGCCATTCTTGAGGTTGGGAAATCGGTACTGTTCGCTGTCAAGTTCGCTCTTAAGTAATTGAGGGTATACGCAATCGTGTGACATATTGCGCTATCCTAAAAACATGTTTTCAATGATTGAAATGATCAAGATGTAGGAAGATACACATATACCTGCATAAAAATGCAGAGTTAGATCCCCAATTTGTGGAAGCATTTGTGATGAAATGGTGTCGCCATAACTTTGGGAAATCAACCTGACCCCTTGCTCAATGAAAATCAAATCAACTTGTCTCTTTCCCTAAATAAACGGTTCAACGGTGTCTGCCGTTTCCGTTGGTGGAAAGGGATACACAATCTATCCTTTTGCGCATTTTTCAAGCGATTTATTGTGAATATCTTCTCATCAGTGAACCAAATTTTTGCGATATCTCTTCTGGCTCTAAATTTATTCACAAGACTTCTGCATCTCAGCAATATTTTGTCTTTGAGTTCAGCAGTGAGTTTGAATGAATACTCTCTCTTCACAAATTTGTACCCCAAATCAATTTTTATCATTCTGTTGACAGAACTACGAGGAATTTCACATCTTCTGGCAATTTGCGGGACGCTTATGCTGGTTCCAGGAGCTCTTTCAGGGCTGACTGCCATATTCAAAACTCGCAGAATATTTTCCTACAATAGTTTTAGGTGAATCATATAAGACATTTAAATTGACAACAGCTCACTCACCTCTGTTCTAACACTTCTTGGGCGCCCATTTCCATCGCGTCTTGCAATGGATGGCGTCAATTTAAACTATTAGAATAAAAAACCACAATGGTTTTTTTAAACCGCATGGCAGGAAATTATTGTAGAATCTCATGAACCTTGTACCTTCTGAAAATCAAAGTTTTGATACAAATTTTATCTTCATTGGAAAGCACCATCTTGAATTTAGACCCTTCGAAAAATTAACTCACGTTTCTCACGTACAAAATACCAATAATTCAGGAGATAGGCGATGTTTATTATATTTTGTGGTCACTCACCAACTTAATTTTGCTAGATTGCGAAGAAAATAGGAATCAAAATGAAAGAACACATCTGTCTTTATCCTGTAATACATCAGGTAATTTCCAACGGATTTGTATCTTTGACCCCTTGTTATATTCACAAAAGTCCACGCTTTCAGAATATCAATCGCAAAAATATACAGTGCGACTCGAAAAAGTTCCAGCAAGTTCAAAAGTTTGATCAAGTTTGGGCGTGTCCACCATTTTGCTTCCTGGAAGAATTTGAAGAATATGAAGTTGACGTTTTGTCTCGTTCAATTATCCCCCAAACAAGACAAAAATTGAAGAAATCGGTGCAATAATAAAAGAGTTATTATTCAAAAACAAAATTCGGTTTTTTTTTTATAATAACCCTATTTATATAATAATAATGATAATAAATTGACTTTATTTGACAAATGTACATGTATTTGGCCTGAAAAGGCGAAAATTAGCTAAATAGCTACTCTTGAACTCTTAACCTTTTCAGTTTACATAATAAATAAAAAACTAAAATGAAAGTATTATACAATGGTATCAATATGGTATTTGTATAGATAAAAGAGAATAGATAAAATGCCTCGATCTGAAAAATGTTATATATGCATAGATAGAAAAAATAAGAAGTTAATCTGAGAAAGTAACAATGTGACTAGTCTTGTTGGTTCAGCAGTTCATTTTTAACGAATTTTCTGAATTTATTCAATGGTGTTGTTAATTCTGGTTTTGAAGAATTGAAAAGTTACAGCATTATAGGTGAAACTGCGTTCAAACAGAGCAGTCGAATGGTTTGGCATGTTGAGTACCTGCATAGGTACCTGTGAGTCTGGTGTTAAGATTATGTAAATTATTTCTAAAGACCAGTTTATGAGAAAGGTATGGCGGGCTTTGAGTATTTAATAGTACATGCAGAAAAATAAGGAAATGGTATTTAAATACATCAGAAACTCTAAGCCATTTCAACTGCAGGGTATATCGAGAAATGTGATCATATTTCCTCATGTCCTATATGTCTGGTATTTTTGTCATGCAGAATCTGCAAATATGTACTTTTCTGAGCACATCTGCCTCCTTATAGGTCTTTTTTGAGTATACCAAATGACATGTTCATTTTTTGACAATTTTGAATGACTTTTATCGTTCGTGAAGTTTAATTTATTACTATAGATTTCCATCAAGTAACGGCCGAGTCTATTCATTGCGTTCATTTGAAATTATGGCAATCACGGCTTTCCGTTGACAGGGCATCTACATATGATTTGATGGTGGCATCAGGCGTTAACATAATTTATTAGCTGAAGTTGGGATACGTTTAATGGCAGGGCCGCCCGTTCGATATATCATTAGGTATTCAAGTGACCCGTCGAAATTAGTGCTCTTCATTCGCACATAAATCGTCACTAGCCCTCGTCACTTTCATTACTATCCCGAATATGGCGGCCATCATCAAAAGTGATTTATGACGGTGGTCCCTGCTTCCTGAACACGCATTAGTCTGCCTTTCCGAACTTATTCTTCGACAAGCTCTAAACGAATGTTAATCAAACAGGTTTGATTAATTGAAATCATCCAACCCCTTACATTTTAACCCCGACACGGTTACTGAAAATTAACATATTTTCTGTAGCTAGAGCAAAAGTGTCTGCATTTACATTCTGGAGCATAATGTATGGGCTCATATCGTCTGATAACGCACGAATTTCCATATAAAAGCAGACTGCCCTGAAACAATTAGAAACTGGGGGTGCGAGCGCCATTATTCAGTGAACGCGAGGGCTCTTGTATGTGCCAGATATGGTTATATCTTCTTCTAGTCCTGCCGTCATGGCATTCGTTCAATTCAAAATAACTTCTCGAAATGAAATACCTAACAAATTTCTCAAATAAATAAAAAAAAGTCACAACTACGCCACAATGCTCAGAGTGGAATGAAATGTTGAATAAATTCAAGAAGCTCGAAGTAATTTCCACACAATGTTCCAACAACAATGGTAGATTTCAATTGAAAAACAACTACTTTCCTGGCTAATGCCACGCATCAGAACATTGAATTACATATTACCGAAATCTATGCATCGACTCGTATAAACGAAACGAATATTGATAAAGGTGATTCTTTCCTGAATGCCTATTGATTTCGATTTGGCCAGGCCATGCTGGAGACTGCCCTGCACCATAGCCTGCAAGAAGAGCTCGAAACCGGTCTGTAGGTGTCTAGCGTGGCCTGGCCGAATCGACATCAATAGGCATTCATGAAAGAATCACTTGATCAGTATTCGTTTATACGAGTCGATGCATAGATTTCGTGAGGATGTAATTCATTGTTCTGCGTCGCTCTAGCCAGGAAAGTAGTTGTTTTTATGCTGAAATCTACCATTGCGTGGAAATGACTTTGAGCTTTTTGTATTTATTTAACATTCCATTCCACTTTGAGCATTGTGGCTATTTCGTAGTAGAAATTACTTCAGTCGGGCAACCAGCCACTATTTCTGGTTTTGGAGTGTGTCTTTCCTTCTCTATCACTCAGATGGCGTTGCTTCCATATTGTCTGTAGATGCCGCCTCTGAGGGTACATATACTCCCCGACAATAAATTCCGGACAGTAAAATTTTTAGCAAAATTGTTCGCCCTGTAGCTTTCGTAATTCTCTTCCGATTTCGATGAAATTTCAACCAAAGCGTGAAATTACGTTTCACAAAATCAGCCTGATATTTTGTTCCGAAAAACATCTATTGTCCTAATCATTATACAGGAAAAAACATAGTAACTTTTTTATCCTCAACTTCTCAACGCCCTGTGGCAAAAGTGAGCAATTAAAATCAGTTTCATTATGTTCAGTATTCAAATGTGATTCCTTTTTAACAAAATGGTTCATGAATCACGTCGATATCTTCTCTTGAAGAGAAGATGCAAGTGTTTCAAGAAAATATGGCATTTTTTATATTCATCAACATCAATATCGCGTATTGCCACCGCGTTTTCTTAGTACTTTCTCTATGCGACGAGGCATACTCTCAATGCAGTTGTCGATGGCCTCTTGCGGAATATTTCCCTGTTCTTCTAGGAGGGCTGTCTGCAAATCCAGTAATGTTTTTGGGTGGCGATTGCGAACACGTCTACCCAGCATGTCCCAAACGTGTTCAATAGGATTCAAGTCGGGACTACGCGTGGGCCACTATAATCGCCGGATATTTACCTCGCAATGATACTCCTACCCATAATGCTGTTAGATTGATGAGATGGTCATCACGTTGATTGGTAACACGTGGTCTACCTGATCCCCTACGTCGTATGTACTCACCAGTCTGACAAAACCGACTAATCGCATCTTGTACAGTACTTTTTACTGTGCCTAAGTATTCTGCGATATATCTTATATACTATGACCATCATCATTCAAGGCAACAGCACGTGCAACGTCCTCGGGTCTCATTTTCAACACACACAAAAAAAACAGTTTATTATGGAATGGCAGAATACTGACACTACGCAACCAAAGACCAGTGTGATGAATGAGTTCAAGTAGGTCGTGGAATATTGTTGATAAAAATCAAATATGCCATACTTTCTTGAAACCTTTGTATCTTGTCTCGAAAAGAAGATATTGACGTGAATCAAAGAACAGATATATTGAGAAGGAATCCCATTTCAATAGTGTACATAATGAAACTGATTTTAATTGCTCACTTTTGCCACAGAGCGTTAAGAAGTTGATGGTAGAAAATTTACTTCTGTTTTTTCCTGTATAATGATAAGGACAATAGATGTTTTTCGGAAAAAAATATCAGGCTGATTTTGCGAAACATGATTCTACGCTTTGGTCGTAATTTCATCGAAATCGGAAGAGGATTACGAAAGTTACAGGGCGAAAAATTTTGCTAAAAATTTCACTGTCCGGAATTTATTGTCGGGGAGTGTAAAATGCCGACTTGATTTTTGTTTGGCTAGGCTACGCTTAGTCGGCGGTCTTTGGACTGCTGGCTGGAGACTGCCCTGCACTGATGAGAGTCAAAGAGCTCGAAACCGGTATGAAGGTGTCTAGCGTGGCCTGAGCAGATCGAAATCAATAGGCATTCAGGAAACGTTCATATGAGTCGATGCAAAGATTTGATGGGGATGTAATTCAATGTTCTGCGTGGCATTAGCCAAGAAAGTATAGTTGTTTTTCTCCTGAAATCTACCATTGTTGTTCATTTTATGAATGTTGTGTGGAAATGACTTACAGCTTCTGTATTTATTTAAAAAAGTCAAATTATGTTAGCAATTCGTTGCGATACTGGACTAAGTAATATATTGAAGGGGTCACATCCTTCTCGGAGTGTGAATGTAATGGAGTCATTCTTTCAAGTTTTCAAAGGTAAATTATCGTGGAATATTGTTGACAGGCAGTGAACAGTTGTAGTGATCGAGTTATAAGTGAAAGTGTATACGAAATCCACCAAAAATAGTTTTTGAATTGAGGTTATGTTTTAAGTTTTCTTATTTTTGGAAATAATAATAGGTAATTCCAACGTTTCATATAAGAAGATGCCAAATCATTGTTGTGTGACAGAATGTAGGTCAAATTACGTTTCGAAAATTGATTATATTTCGATTTTTTCAAATTTTAAAGAGGAAGAACTGAAAAAGTGGATATCACCATTTCGCACTGTGTTGAAACATATATTATTAAATATGATACATTTTCTCTCCAGATGGAACAATTTATATCTTGATAACCATATATCTACTTATATTTTCTTCATTGAAATAAATCACAGATTCTCGATAGTTCAACGATTTGAACATTGATCCTCGTTTTTCATATTGCTCTAATGAAATCTCTTCCGGCTATTCAATACTGAAATTTTATTCAGTTAGAAAAAAGGATCAATTCGCGTGTGAAATAGATATAAAAACTTTTTCGACCGCATCCTGTGCATATAACATTCCATTTGGAAATAGTTCTCAAAATTTAATTCTATGTAGAGCCATGTCCCATGAGACACTTAGTCATTAATGAATTTCCATCATCAGTGAATCATAGCATTCATACCCAACCACAATGGCATGCAAATATATGCGCTTGACAGCGCCTTCATGGAAATTTAATTTCCATCTAGAATTACCCATACCATATTGTGTGGTAATTGACAATCACAATCATAATCACACATCAGTGATGCTAACGAAATAAAAACGGCTTACCGACCTGTCTGCACGAGAACTATCAGGAGTAGGACTCTAGATGGCTGCATATAATTCGTCAGAACGTATTCTATCAACACCGTATTATATCAAAATATATTCGATCAAAATGGTAATTCAACAGAACCGTAATTTAACGGAGCACTAATTCATCGGCATGCAAAACATCATAATGTAATCTATCATGTTGTAAAATGAAGGAATGTACTTCATAAGAACGTAAAACATCATACCGTACTTTATGGAAATGGTAATTCATCATAACCGTATTCCATCAGAATGGTATTTCATCAGAATCGTATTCTGACAGCACGGTGAATCAACAAAACCGTATTAAATAAGAAAGGCAATTCATCAGAACCGTATTTCGTCGCTTCAGTAATTTGTCAGAATCGTATTCTGTCGCAATGGTGATATATCATAATGGTAAATCGTCATGATGGTAAATTATCAGAACTGTAATCCGTCGGAATATTATTTTGTCAGCAGTGTATAGTATCGGTACTGTAAAACATCATAACCGTATTTTAACAGAACTGTAAATCATCAGAACTGTGTTTCATAATAACCGTAATTCATCGCTTCCGTATTTCATCAGCATATCAATGTATCATAATCGTATTCTATCAGAACGCTAATCCATCATAACCGTATTTCATCAAAACCGTATCCCATCAGAACCGTATTGTATCAGCACGGTATTTCGTCAGAATGGTAATCCATCGTAGGTACAGTGCCCTATCGGGAATGGAGTATCGATTTTCTGTCCGCTATTCAGGTATGCTATGCGATGGCGCTGGTGAATGCATGTAAGATAAAAGAAGTATCAGATCAGAATAACTATTCTAACATGAAATATGTTATTCTGAATGAGATCTCGATAGAATTTCACCTCAAGAATCTTTGTAAGCTTCTCAATATAGCTTCTCAATGTGAGATCGTATATTTTTTATATTCTTATTGTCGGTGTTTGATAAGTGTATAGAGAGGCAGTTAGTTTCAACTGCCTGCGTGCGGTATCAATTATCAGGAATTCAGTTGTACCTACGTAAATTAGATTGAAAAAAAAAACCTTATTCAATTTAGAATTTCCTTACACTCTGTAGATATACATCTTATCGAAATGTTATATCTATACAAGAATATATAGAGAAACAAGGTGCTTTCAGAGTCAGAATGAGATGAACCGATGAAAAATTTCATGCGTATACAGGGTGAGTCACAATAATTTGAGCCCGTGACGAATTTCAAGATCATCAGATGAATAACCTAATTTTGAAGTTGAAAGTTCGTATCACCGTATATCCTGAACTCAATCCGTTCTGTGATAAGGTGTCAGGAATTGGATTACGATTTGAAATTTCATTAGGCTATCGACTGCTGAATTAGTTATTGGTAATCATTTATTTAGATTTTTTTGACCCATGGAGTACTTACGGTCGCATATGACCACATTATTCTTCATATCACCATTTTTAGACATCAGAATTATCAACATTAGTTGGGCTGTTTACATCACACATATTTCATGAACCTGAACTCTCAAGTTACCGGGATGAATGCAGAAAACTAAATATTTCACATCCCCATTCAGAATAATGAATATATGTCAGTTGTCACTTTGCAAGCAGTGAGATATAAAAAATGGAATCACTTTTTTTGATAAGGTTCGGATGGAATGTTTTATATTTCTACCTGATTCTTTGTTCATTGTTCGATGACTATTTTCATATTGTATCCACACTTCCCAAATTATTTGTTCTTCAACACTTTAACTGTCGCAATCACAGTCTTTTGAGTTCTCATGAGCTTGGACCACACCATGCACATATTCGTTGCATACGTCAACAATTCAATGCATTTACCCACATCTTGCAAGCAATATCAAGGATATATTTCTTCAGGGGTAGCTGGACCACACTCAACATGTTGTTTTCAAATGCAACTCTATGGCATGTGACCACTCATTGGAAATCAGGTGGAAAGAGGAATCTAGCAAACGGACAAAAGTTTAGGTTTTTTCAAAAATGATTTTTCAAATTTCTGACGGATTTTTAGTTACTTCGAAAGAACACAGAATTCAACGAACGCACTGTATACAAATTCTATGTGTGATATATCTTCGAATCCAGCTTCCCATGGATATTTCAGCAATTGAATAATATTTAGGATGTACCATTTGAAAAAATCATCGAGGACGTCATGAATCAGACGTGAATCACCCTGTATATTTGATGTCTGCCTACAAATGCGACCTGCTTCAATAGATTCCTCAAAAATGAATAGTTTGGCCTTAACATGAATATATCCACTACTACTATACGAGAATCCTGCTCGATGTGACGTATTTGCTGCTAAACAACCCTCTATGTGTGATATATGTTTGAATTCAGTTTTCCATAAAGATTTCAAAAATTGAATAATATATAGAAGAAATTCACGCGGACATAATAATTCCAACTTGAATCTCCCTCTATATTTAATTTTCCTGTATGAATCTGGCGAATTTAAATTGAAATTCGAATTATTCCAAGAATTTGAAGAAAAGTTATCGAAAAAATAAACGAAATATAGATTGACCGACAAAAACGCCCCAAGCCAAACAAGCACCGTTAGTTATTATTCGACTTCTATGAACAAAAAATAGTAGGAAATGCGAGGAAATGGCTCATCAGATACTAGGAGGAACATATTTTTTATAATTCAAACTCCCCTAACAACACAGGGATGTCCTAGGTACGTCCGTTCATTGTCCCGCGCTACAAGGACATGGCATCCCGCCCGGTACATCCCTAGGTTATCCTATTCGTGTCCCTGGAATATCTGATATCGATTCACAGTCATTGAATTTCATCAAACTATCGAGTCACATTTTTTTGAAAATGTCTGTTTTTCTTCTGGAAAATAATTGTGATGAATATAAAGAATAAAGTATCAGAACTTCTTAAGAAATTACCATTTTTCGCAAACAGAAATCGTAAATGCATAATGCCCCTCATTTTTAAACAAAAATGTATTTATTCAGGTTTCTGATGTTTAGTCCTGTTCATAAATTTGTTCAGTACATGAATCTTCAGAAGGCATATTAGCTAATGGAGTAAGGTGCGTGCATTATAAGCTGAAGGTCCCGGGTTCAATCCCTACTCGACCTACATTTTTTTTCCTTTTGTCGAAGGGATGTCCCTGGAATATCCTTGGGACGTCCTAGGTATATCCTTCCTTCGTACTTGGTACATCCCATGGACGTACCAGAAGGACATCCCTTGAATGCCTTTTTTGGCGGCCAGCGGATGTCCCTTGGACATCCCTAGTATTAAATCTGGGACGTCCCTGGGAATGTACTAGTATCAGCGATAGTAATTTCTTTTCAAATAGTATCAACCTTTTTTTTTTTAATTGATTCTAACTTTTACGTAAAATTATTCGACGATAAACCTTGAAAATGCTCTTCATTATCGTACTGACAATTTGATTCATATGTATGAAAAATCTCGTAAGACGCTGTGATTTTGTCATTATGACAACAAAAATCATTGCTCTGAGTTTTCCAGCGACAAACCGCAACTTGATATTTGAAACCATGACAACCAAAATTATTGTAAACGAATACTTTTTGAGAGCGTTCATGTCAATTTTTCTCAATCATGCGTTGTCACAAAAGTATCTTATCTGTGAAAAATCTATCGACAATAATGTGATAAGCAATCATAAAATTGTTGAATTGTCTTACCGAATAACACTCAAGAATCGTTCTGTAGGAAGGTTCAGAAAATACAAAATCATCTCCACAACGTTTGAGAATGGTAGAAGTTTCAACGATGAAACTTAGTATTCGATGTGGTCCCCTACTAATCGCTGGTTATGTCAACTCCTCAGATTTTGATACAGGGTGAAATGATGAAGCAAAAATATCAAAATTTGCTATTGAATAACTACAGAGATATTGTCGTTGAAATTCTGGTTGGGGGTATTCCAGCTATATCCACTTTTTCTGAATGAAGTTGCCTGATAGTCTACTTTGAAATTTCGACCCATTCAACAAACAATATGAAGTAGGTATTAGGCCTTGACAATCTGTTTATATTCCAGATGTCCATATTTTCGAAAAGAGCTCGTTGTATACTACATAATGGAATTTTTATTCTGAAGAACATGTTCCAAATTGAAAGGGTGTTGCGAGCTGATTTCGCACATACTGTTGTAGGTTTATGAATGAATCGCAATAATATGTAAGTTGAGAATAAATTAACTATGTCCAAGAGCCGGCTGCAAATATCGCTGTCATCAGATAATGAAATGATATATGTCCCAAAGTCATGTGGAAACATTATTGTATTTTATCGAACGGCACCTGTGTCAATCACTATCCTGAGCAGAATGATGAAGAAATTGCACTTTCCTGTGCGGAAATTTGCACTCGATTCCGCCATATGATAACAAAATAAGAATTATGACATCTGATCATCCTATCATTCTGCTCAGGATAGTGATTGGCACAGGTGCCGTTCGATGAACTACAATGTTTTCTCAATCCTTCGGGCAGCCAGCTCTCCTTACTATAATGAGATTTATTCTCTCGACGTATAATACAGAATAATATTGAAAGAATGAACCAACGTTATTTTTGTTGATCTTGTATTGATTTTTTTTTATTTTTGCATCTCTTGGACCGCACGAAAGGAAATTCCCATAATGTTTTGAGAACATCGTTCGTACCTAGGAAGTACAGAAAGAGGAGGTAGGTGTTGAATTCTTCTTCCAACTTCTGGATAATAAGTTTTTGGGAATACTTCCATTGGGGAAGAATTCCCATGCTTTGTCGTTATATAGACGACGATAATGTCGATAATACTGATAATATCGATGATACCGAAAAAAAAACGATTATATCGATTATATCGATTATAGCGATTATATCGATTGTATCGATTATATCGATTATATCGATAGTATCGATTATATCGATATATCGATTATATCGATTATATAGATTATATCGATTATATCGATTTTATCGATTATATTATCAGTTAAGTAGATGTTCTGTTCTTCATCAAAGTGCGGCTCACAAGAGTAATGTATGAACTTTCTTATAGGAAATCCATCAGCCCGTTTTATTGATCGAATTACTGACTTTACCATTTTCGATGTCCTTATGGTATATCTTACTCATTTTCAAAGAAAGAGATCTGCGGATTTCGCGAATGTTGACTACTTTCTTGTGAAACTCATGATACCATAAACACAATTTGTCATAGTTCGCTTCGTTTCATAGATACAGTGCAAAATTCAAAATGTTGCCTCTTAGGACCACCTGTATCTGAACGTATAGAAAAAGTAGAAGTTGTCTCTTGTTTACATTCTCCACGGAGGATCCAGTGGCATACTTAGTCAGATTTTCGAAACGAACTTTTCAGATAGATGCTTTGCGCTTTTCAAAACACATAACATTAAACTTATAATATTTATAGTATTTGCCTTGTATTTTGATAATTTCCAGTTTTTTCAGTAGGTATATCTCATTGATGGGCCTTGGCAACATTTTCACAAATGTTAATATTTACCTTGTTGCTGACAGTATTTTCTCACATACTAGTTTCAATATTATATTGATATACCACATAC
This sequence comes from Phaedon cochleariae, assembly GCA_918026855.4. NCBI lineage: Eukaryota > Metazoa > Arthropoda > Insecta > Coleoptera > Chrysomelidae > Phaedon > Phaedon cochleariae. Next base: position 13,714,085 of record OU896709.1, on the reverse strand, counting down.
ACCAATATTCACCACAATTTATTGACTATAAAAGCTGTGATTCTAATTAGTATGTGGCAATGAAAAAAAGTGAGTGCAGAATGTTTTGAAATTTTTGTCAACTGACTACCTGTCGTTAGAATCAGTAATATGGTTGATGATATTGATGGTTGGTTATCATTCGCCATTGTATGAAACAATTTGTAAACTTTGACAGGTAGTCAGGTGGAAAGAATTATAAAACATTCTGCACTCGCTTAGTGTGTGACGAAACAATGTGTCAACAACAAGGTGAATATGAAAGTGTGAAATTATCTGAAACTAAAAATTATCTATATACAAGGCTAATACCCAAAATGTCGTACTAATATATAACTGTATTGTGTTTTTGAAAAGCACAAAATATCATTATTCCAATTATTTTGGGATTTTCTCTCCTCGTCTCTATAAAATAAAAATATGAATATTATTTCGATATACGTGTAGTAAGGACAAATCAGATGATTTGCCCCAAAATGTCACTGCGTTTGAAGAGTTTTCCTATCAGAGAGCCTAAAAGAAAAAATTCACTAGGCTCTCTGATAGGAAAATTCTTTAAACGCAGTGACATCTTGAGGCAAATCATCTAATTTGTCCTTACTACACGTATATTGGAATAATATTCATATTTTTATTTTATAGAAACGAGGAGAGAAAATCCCAAAAAATTTGGAATAATGAATGTATCACCTCCTCGATTAACCTACAGGCAGTATTTCACAAAATATCAATTTATAAATATAAAAAATATAATGTGTTCTATTTGAAGAAATATAAATTCAGTTATATCTGAATAATGAATAACAGGAGCCAAAATTAATATTTTTTGACATACCCCGTATAAGACTGAAAAACTTTGATATCTAATATTTGGGTCAACGATTTCAAGCCTGGCAAAGCTTTTCACGACGAATAACATGTTTTCCTGAAATTAATAAAGAACAAGTTTTGAATTTGTTGCCAACTGTTCCAGACTAAGGTTACGTTTCTTATATGATTATCAAATATACAGAGAAGTGCACGAAAAACGGACACAACTGTAACTTCTGAATCATTCGATTTCGGAATTTGAAAATATACTGAATTTCTCATCAATTGACAAGACAATTTTAGTTCGATCACTTCTTGTTTCAGCAGAAACGAACCCAACTTTGTATCTTCAAATTGGACACACTGCGTTATAGTCCATAATAGTTTAGGTATTATTATGACGAATTCAGTGATACCAGGTTTGATAGGGTTATTTCAAATGATCACGAAGGTATTTGATTTCGATTTTTCCATAAATGCTCAATGGGTGTAACTTCGTAATATCTGTACTTCTCTGTCACACTCATTGGGCATATGGAAGCTAAGAACGCCATTATCTTCGTATTCGTTTGAAATAATCCTGTCAAGTCCGCTATCCTAGAACTCGTTATGATAATCCTTATTGCCAAATCATGGAATAATAAACATTAAAAAATCAGCAGTTGGGATAATTTCCGGTAAAACTGGAAGTGACAGAACTGATATTTTGTCAATTGATCAGGATCTGATCCCGAATGAATCAGAAATAACAGCACTGGCCGTTTGTTGTGCACATCTCTGTACATATTGAAAGTATTCTGATTTTTCCAATCATATGGAGGTAGAATTCTCAAATTTCAAGAAAATAGAAAGCTTTCAAAGATACATTCCATGATCGAATGCGATTATTATCAGTGGAATACACTGCTCACCGGTAGCAATGGATTCACTGATATTTCCAAAAGGAGTTTCAGTTCTTAAAAATGTATTCCTCGCCTTACTTCTCATGAAGGCACAAGATTGCCTTCACATTCGATAATCAGGATGATAAAATTTGCTGAAGCGATAAATTGAAGCTATGGAAGGTAAAATCATTTCCCAGATTTTTTTATATCTCTCTCTGTTCATATCTATAGATAAAAATCATCAGCAACATGCCTTCTCAGTATGACACTTCTCAAGACAATTTGAAAGAATTACTTTTTCCATTTTTTATGGGATCAGATTCGTTACCGAAATATCAAAGTATAAATTTTCAAGTAATGTGATTCCATATTTTTTCAATATTACTCTTCTTCAACAATTTTCAAAACTGAGTGGCACTGACAACCGAATGAATTTTTCTCTTAGGCTCTCTGATAGAAAATTCTTTGAACGCAGTGATATTATGGGACGAGTCCTGACTACATGAAATGGCTCATATTTTAATTTTGCCTATGTTTCGCTTAAATATTTTATTCTTTGACAAAATTCGTTGAGAATGCAATGAAATGTACTCACTAGAATTGAAATCACGAGTCCAATCTGGATCAGTAACGAGGATACGGAGGGAATAAAGTCAAGTTTTTTTTTCAGTTCTCTAAAGTTGCCGTAAAAAAAATTCTACTATTTTGAAAAATTTTAAAACCGTACCATCCTGAAGTTAGGTAAACTATCAATACAAATATCTGTTTTTTTTTTAATTTATAAATTTACTTCATGATTTCCATCTTAAACATTAACATAATAAAGCATTGTACTAACATGTTTTAGAACGTATATGCATATTTATCTCAAAAACGGTTCGTTTATCGAAAAAAACTAAAGAGCAAAAAAAGCCTCTAAATTGAACGATCTATACAATTTGATCACTGAAAGATGCCAGAGGCGCACTACGAAGAAGTTTGGAGGGGGTAAAAAGCCTCTACCTCCAAAAACGTATCACCCTGTAGATTTTGAAAATCTTCAAAATGCTTGAAATGATGATCTTCTAGGGAGTATTGACTACACTAAATTTCAATATGATATCTTGAAAAGTAAGCGAGATATTTCAATTGATAAAAAAAATAATCAAACTTTGACCCCCTGTAGCTCCGCTACTGAACGAGATCGGACTGATGTTTGTATGAACTTTTGTGATTAATATGACAGAAGTAAAACACTATTACAAACAGCAAAAGAAAATTCACAACAATTTGGTAAGTTCAACAAAAAAACAGTATTATCAAGATAGAATTATCAACTCTGAGAATCCAACTAAATCGGCTTGGAGAGTTATATCTGAAATTGGGAACAAAAATAAAGTATTCTCAAATATGTCAATTAAAAATGAGTCTGATACCCTGGTCCATGATCCTGTATATATAAGCAATTATTTTAATCTTTACTTCAAAAATGCCCCACTGATAAATACTTTCGGTAAATCACGTAGCACTTATGTAACAACTTCTTTTGACCTGAACAAGAATGATGGCCATTATCTTGCAGAAAAAACATTTTCATTAGTACCTTATACCCAACAAGAATTATTCGAGATTGTCTCAAAAAAATTGAAAAATACCTTTTCCTCAGGATTTGATGATGTCCCTTCTTTTTTGATTAAAAGAATTTTGAATTCTATTCTCTCACCTCTTACCCATTTGATTAATATATCATTTTGCAATGGAGTGTTCCCTGAGTATATTAAAAAGGGTAAAGTAATCCCTGTTTTTAAAAAAGGAGATCATCAAAATGTTAAGAATTATCGACCTATCACTGTACCTTCAGTTTTCTCGAAAATATTCGAATACTGTTATCTGCAGAGGTTGAACGTCTATCTTACTAAAAATAACATAATTTCGAAAAATCAATATGGTTTCCAGACTTCCAGATGTGCAACTGATGCAGTTCAGTCTTTCTATAGCACTCTTATTAATATGATCAGCATAGGCGAGTGTCCTGTAGGCATCTTTTGTGACCTCAGCAAGGCATTCGACTGTGTTGTTCATGTTAAACTTTTGAGTAAATTACATGACATTGGGATACAAAATAAAGCACTGGATTGGTTGAAAACATACATATTTGTGAGGAAGCAATATGTAAGTATAAATAATATTTCTGGAAATTGTACAAGAAGCTATGCCTCTAATTTTGTAGATATTGATGTGGGTGTCCCCCAGGGGTCAGTTCTAGGCCCGATCTTGTTTTTACTATATGTGAATAATATTGATTCAATTTCTCCAGAAGTTTTCTTTACGCTATACGCTGATGATACTTCGCTCATTATATCTGATAAATCTGATGAATCTTTAGTGAAAAAATGTAATAAAGTGTTACATGATCTCAACGCTTGGTTTACGGAGAACTCATTGCACCTAAATTCTGAGAAAACCCACTGCATACGCTTCCATAATAGACAGAAAAATATTGAAAATCTGGACTTGAAGATGAATAATGATTTAATTACATCTCGACCATCTGTAAAATTCTTAGGTATTTATATCGATGAAAATTTAACATGGAAGACTCAGTGTGAGACAGTAGTTTCTAAATTGAATTCCTTAAATTATATGTTTAAGAATATCCGTTCAATTTTGAATGAAAATCAGTTGATAATGTTATATCATGCTCAAGTCGAGTCACGCTTACGTTATGGGGTTGTCATATGGGGAGGATCTTCTTCATCCAAAGATGTATTCATCGCCCAGAAGAAATTAATTAGAATCATTGCTGGTGTGTCTCGTACTACAAGCTGTAGAGACATTTTTCGAAAATTGTCAATATTGACATTACCTGGTTTATACATATTAGAATTATGTGCATATGCATTTGCTAACCAAGATGGATTTTTGAAAAATGAAAATATTCATTCTTTGAATACTAGACAGAAAATGGATTTTCACATACCTTATTGCAAAAATATGTTATCTTATAATTCACCCACTTCAACAGCCCTTCGTATGTTCAATGTATTGCCCATGGAATTGAAAAGTTGTAAAACCTTAGTAATATTCAGAAATAAGTTGAAATTGTTTTTATTAGAGAAATCTATTTACTGTGTACAGGAATTTTATAAAATGTGATATGTGATTACTAAAGTTTTTACCAAGAGTTTTTACTTTAAATTTTAATTTTAATTTTAGATTTAGTATTTTTTTCATCTGATGTCTGACTAGTCCTATACAATTGTGATTGTCTAAAGGGATAATAAAATTTATTATTATTATTATTATTATTATCTATCTCCCATTTCAGTTTGTGCCTTAAAACCTGAATCACCCTGTATATTCTTTAGCGTTATAGGAATATAACTGGAAAACTTCCCAAACATTTTTCGTCAAATGGGAAGCATGGGGAATTCTTCGATATTTTCTAGATTCATGATAGTGAAATATTCATTTTCAGAATGAAAACACGGCAGCAGAATATGTTGAATCATCGCGAAGATATTCAATGTTCCATTTAGTAAAAAAATGTGCTTGTTGCGTTTGTTTCAATCAGTAGTTTGATTCATCAAACAATCGAAAATCATCCCAAACAAAACCTGAACAGCATCTATATGCATTCGGCGGTACTAACACAAATATTCTGTGCATCTAACTGTGATGAAGTTATCTGTAATAATTGGATATTTAGTGTATTCACAGAATGCTGTACTGATGAAATACGATTCTGATAGAATACGGTTTTGACGAAATACGGTTTTGACGAAATACGGAACTGACGAAATACGGTTCTGACGAAATACGGTTCTGACGAAATACGGTGATGATGGAATACGGTTCTGATGAAATACAGTTTTGATGAAATATGTTTCTGATAGAATACAGTTCCGATGGAATAAGGTTCCGATGAATTACTGAAACTATAAAATACAGTGCCGATGAATTGATGTGACGATGGAATACAGTTCCTATACGATACGATTTTGATGAATTACGATTCTGATGTTTTACTGAAGCGACGAATTACGGTACTGATAATTTACTGAAGCTATGGAATAAGGTTCTGTTGGAATAGCATTCCTATGTAGTACGGTTCTGATAGAATACCCTAACGATAGAATTAGATTATGATAAATTACCGTGATGATGAAATACTGTTCTGATGAATTACTGTTATGATCAAATACGGTTATTATCGAATACCATTCTGATGGATTACATTTTGACGAATCACGTTTTGTTATAATACATACCTACAAATTACGGAGCTATGTTTTACAAAGCGATGAAAAACGTGCTTACAGAATACAGTAACTATCAATTACGGTACCTACGAATTACCATTCTGATGAAATATATTCTTATAAATTATATTTTGATACATTATATTCTGACGTTTTGGGTGTTCCCCTCTAGATCGATGTCTATTTACAACTCCATTTCACACTCCCGCGTGTATAAATCTGATACCAAATGAAACCAAATTCGCATGCAGAATTGGGAACAAAATCATAAATCACTAGAGACTCTCTTGAGCGATTTTGAAAATTACCTAACGCCTCAATCGCAAGATCTCTTGTCCAGAAATAGATCACTTTTCCACATTATTAACAGCAAAAAAGTTTTGTTCAATATCTTCCCAATTCAATTAACCTGTTTGCCTCCGTTCATAACGACAAGTGTATGATCAGCAAAACATCTGTCAATGTGTGCTGTCTAGCCATAGCATCACTATACGGTAAATATTACCACGGTGGCAAGTCAAGAGCGTATAAAATTGTTTTTCTGCAACCGACACAAAAGTCGTCCACTTTGATACCAAAATCAGCTCCTGAATTACTGTCACAAAAATAGGCATATTGATAGGCAACCTATTTAGGTCCTAGGAGCTGAAGTTGAACTTCAGTTCCTAAACATGAACGACAGTTTGGGAGTTCCTGCGCACTAAGCAGGAGCGTTATGTCAGTGGAACTAACCAACCTGCCATGTGAGCAAACAATCGATAAATATCTGTTAGTAACTCGGCAACTGCGCTATGCGCTGTCAAAGTATCACTCTCAACAATAACCTTTCTTGGGAAAATCACGTGAGATCCATTGCTACAAGTGGATCCCAAAAACTTGGTTTTTTGTTTCGGGCCAGGAGCTATTTCACTTCCGGTCAGCTGCTTATGATCTATAAGGCACAGATCCGACCTGTCCTGGAATACTGTTCGCATATTTGGAGTGCAGCACTTAAACATACCCTAAAACTGTTGAATTCTGTCCAAAAAAAGAGCAGTTCGTCTCGTGGGTGATGCCTCATTCACAAACTCACTCACTTCTCTGGAACACCGTAGAAAAGTCGGCTATCTTGCTTCATTCTATAGATATTTTCATGGACGATGCTCTTCTGAAATATCAACGATTGTTTTTCCCTTGGCAGTCCCCGAGAGATTAACCCGTCGAGTTGAGGCCTCGCACCCCTTCGTCGTCACTTTGGAGACAGAACATCTCTTTTCAAAGAATCGATCATCCAACGAACAGCGAGGCTCTGGAACACATTGCCAAGGGAGGTGTTCCCCGAGGCATATAACTTCCCGAAATTTAAGAAGAACACCAATTCCTACCTAATTAACCTTGGTTCTCACGATGTTCTCTGAACATTACAGGATATTCCTTTTCGTGGGAACCAGAACATAAAAAAAAATGTCAACTATGTTTGTAACTCACTCTGAGTCGTGACGTTATGAGTGGTAAATTTGGACCTTTTGAATGAGACTGTCACTTCATTCGTGATGAAATGAAATGTTTGAATGAACTAATGAAATTAAACCATTAATGTGGAGATTGAAAATGGAAAATAAAAATAAATTCAGTTCATGCACTATTAGCCTATTCTAGTTAAGCTGTTATATTGACAGACATCAAACGCTGAATAACTACAGGCGACTTTTACTTCGACTAGTGGATATCCCACGGCATCTTTGACGCAGATAGAGGGTAATGACTCATCAATTGCCTGTCGGTTTTACGCGTCTCGAATGGGGAATTAGGCACATTGTGTCGAAGGGCCACCCAGGCTTCCCAGGAAATGTCGTCTACGAAATTCAATGGGTCGGGCCGGTCGATTGTTGATTGAATTGAGAATCGACGCGTGCCCACGTATCATTTTTTTTACATGAGGTCTCGGCGGTCTGTGGGAAATGAAGACAATGGCAAAGACACTGAATGAGTATGTTGCAGAAGAAAAACTTTATCATTCGATACATTTTTTGGACGAGATAGACAAGATTCCAGAACGAACCGTAGGTGAGTCAGCTAGGGAAGTCTGAAGTCTGAGAGTTCACAAAAATTCCGGGCGTGTTGCGTTCAATATTTTTCGCCAACCAACACAGCAAGTTCATAAAGAATATATCATTAGTAGAACAAATTTATGAACAATCTTATTCTGGTCGATATAAAATTCATCTCATGATTCGAATAGTCCTCAACAGTCAACAGAGCTGACATGAACAGTTTTCGAGATATTCGATCCAAAATAGAAGCTTTATTTTCAGTAGAAGTTTATTACAAAATATTTCTATGGTGGAGTGTAGATCATATACTTTTGGATTCTCATTCTATAGCTACACAGAAATAAGTATAGTGTGAGCGACGATGTTCAAATCACCCCGTAATGGGAGAGACCACTGATTTTTTGAAATGACATTAGCGCGAACTCTACACTGAAAAACTACCAGTGAATTGATTTTGAATTTTTTCATTCATCCTAAGACGATGAAAAAAATAAATTAGAATATGCCCATTTCAAAACACACAATTCCTGTGCCATTTGAAATTTTGTCAATTCATTGGTGTGACTGGTGCGACGTCTTAGTCCCAACCCGCCTATCGTCCTTGAACTCACCAATCACACTGCAACACTACAGAATGACGAGGTATCAGAGAGAGAGATAGCTACAGTGCGGGACTAATACGTCACGGCTCCACCATCATATTTACCTTTTCGAAATAACGAATAAAATATGCTGATTCCAAAACGATATAGATTCGATTCCCTTCAACTTCAACTCATAATATTGATTGTAGACCAAACGTAAATCATGATTCGTCGATTGAAAGATGTTTGCACTAATTTCTTTCCTCAGTGGTCTTCCCCATTGAGGAGAACGCCTAAGGAATGCCTTATCACAAGCGACCTCGACGACTCATCCGTATTCGTAATCATCGTGTGATCGATGATTGAAGCAGGTTTAGTCATTAGCATCGTAGCATCAGGACGAATCACTTGTCGATGTTGTATTTTCATAAACGTTCATCTTTGTACAAGCCTTCCTGAGTGAATAAAAATGTGTTTGAGTGTTGAAATTTTGTCTATCTACGATGCCTCCATTGAGGATCTTATAATATTCATTTTATGCTGAACTAACAAACAAACAATTGGAATTTTGTATATAGATACTACTGAAAATGATGATGGAAAGATACTATGAATACAAACTACTGTTTTGTGTCAGATATCTAAGGAACTGTTCATTTTAACTCCCTTGAAGATGGTGCACTTTTTGAACAAAATTGAACAATCAGTGGCGTAGAAAATATGGAAGAAAAATTACCACAGGCAATTTGAATGCAAAATATTCAACTATTTTTGAGTTATTGTAAAAACACAATTTTTATTTATCAACTGCAATAGTTAAAGACAATATGTCCCTATAAATTCCTTAGCACACTATAATTGAAAAATCACGAGGTATTTTAGCTGTCGGTTGAATTTGAAATACCCTGTATAATAAAAAACAGATAACATATTACAAAAAAACATCAATGACATGGAAAAATCAGTCAGGTATCAATGTGTTGGAAACAATAGAAATAATGGAGTTCGACATTTTTCGAGTTAGAATTTCAGTTTGAGTTTACAAATTTCGAGATTGCACTTTGATTATTTCATCAGGCATTTGTACTGTTTAATTATCAATCAGATAAACAAAAATTTCTAGCCAATATCACAACAGAGTCTCATTGCAGTCAATACAACATTTCTGAATACCCAAACATAATATTAGTTGATGTGTTGAAATGTCAGCTCACAATGAGCAGAATGTAGAAGGGGTTCAGGAATTTAGACAGTACCATTATTCCCTAATTTCGGAAGAAGTGGCACTTTGAGTCCCTAGGGATTTACAGTAAATTTCTTTGCAATGAGAGCTGCATTCTGGAATGCATTTTCAAAATGTATGTCGCAATTGTGGCTTTCATCATCGAAAATACGCTCCACAATGACGATGCTTCGAGATTTTTGATTTTTTCAATAAATAAGCTAGCAGTACCTTTTCTTCTGTACATTTTTCTACGTTCCGTTCTCTGTACTATTGTTCTCCAGATTTTCTTGGCCATCACCTTCTTGAGCTGCCTTTTCGATTTGTTCCATCGATCGCGATCAGCGTCTTTCAATCGGTTATTCATGTTTTACTTAGTTACTTGTCAAAAACAAGATTTTCAGTTGCCGATGATATGGTAAAAATCTTTTTCCTTATTGTTTCTTTAACGTTTCACCTATCCTGGAGTGCATAATTAGTATATACACTTCGGAACTGAAGTGTTCTTGAATCCCTAGACAAAAACTGTTTAGCCCGACCAACGGGAGGGCTATAATTTGTCGGAAATACCATTTTTTCCCTAGGTGTATAATGTACTATTATTTCCAGAGTGAAATCTGAGCCTATGGAAAATAAAAACAAAAATCTGAATATGGTTAACCTTATTCTCATTCTGCTAGATGGAATAAATCCAAAGAAATTCAATGGTAGGCAGAAGTTTATTCATGAGTTGATATAAAAAAACAAATTATATTCATGAAAAGCATATTGCTTCCCAAATATTAGTGTTATTCGAAAATGTTTGCCAATCACCATCGCTTCTATATCAACCAATGCGCCTGAAACCAACCCAAAATGATAGGAGGTCTCTCTCGAACATGCATCAACATATTTCATTAAAACATCAGTGAACATTTCATTACCACTCTGATATTTATTATTCCTGACACAATAAAAACGCTTCTGTTCATACAATATGGAGCACATGATGTATCGCCACATATTTCATTGAATACACTGACTACAAATATGGAAAACGTTAAATCCAACCCTAAATATTTACTCGTTGAACAGGAAGAATCAATTAACGCAATATATTGTTGTCACTTTTGGAATCAGGGACAAAATATAAGGGTTTATAGGGTGTTTCAAAATTCAGTATCAAGATTTTAGGGGCGTATTTTTCAGGTCAAAATAAGACGTTTTTGTCCATAAACATGTGTCCGCAAACGCTTCGTTACCGATCTACAGAGCGTTAAAGTTTCAAGATTTTTTTATTTTTTTCTTCATAGCTCTTTCAATTTTTGAGATATTAAGATCAAATTCGGAATGTAGGTTACGTTCTAGGGCTTACATCATCCAGCATGCCGAGTGATTGTGAGAATCTACAGGGAGATATTTTTTTCAGGGGTCAAGCCCTTTTTTACCCCATAAACTTTTTTGTGGTGCGCCGCTGGTGAATTCTGAGATACGAAATGAATTCTTTGTTTTGTTTATAAATTTGTTTGTCTCTTGTAATTTTCACGCATCTGCGATCGTTATCGAGAAAAAAGTAAAATCAATTTTTGTGATTCGCTACATTTAATTAAAATTTTCAACGGAACAATGAAAAAGCGAATTAGTGGGCTTTGACTGCTATTTTCATTTTGACGTTTAGGTTTGTTTTGAAGCATTTGACATTATTTGAAAGTTGGTGGATGTCTCATCGTGTATTTGTTTAACTTTAACGCTCTGTAGATCGGTAACGAAGCGTTTGCGGACACATGTTTATGGACAAAAACGTCTTATTTTGACCTGAAAAATACGCCCCTAAAATCTTGATACTGAATTTTGAAACACCCTGTATAGCGCACTTGAAATCATGTGCGAATATGTGATAGTTATTGTATCAAGGGCGTGAAATAGGCTTTTATGGACCGTAGCGTGAAAGTAAGATCCAGATAAAAGCAAGTTACGCTCGAAATATATATTTTTATGCACGACCTCTATATTTGATTTTCCATCGTGAAAAAACCTCTTCACCTCTCAAGAACGATAGGGGCCGAAAAAGTGCCACTTTACACCCGCGAAACCGGGCGGTAAAGTGCTACTTTATGTCCGGTCGTGCATAACGCAAACAATAATCTTTTTCTACTCACATGCATAACTAAAATGGCATTTAGCGTACGGATATGTACCACGCTAAATGATCGATTAATCACGGATTGTCGATCTGTGATATATTCAAAATATTAAACACGTTACCATGGCAACACGATTTCTTAAACACAGTACCATGGCAACACAGTTCATTAAACACAGCTTCAATAATTTGAGACATGTTTGGTCTGTCAATTGTATTAACTGTCAACTGTTATTTTCAAATTTTGTATCAGAATTATTCAAACAATATTCGTTTGTATCAGAATTCTTCATTCAGAATATGTGCTAAATGTAGACGAAAGTGAAATCGAAGAGAATGTTCTGGTACTTGCATATCTCCAAGAAGTTTAAAAATGAAGCGTCCATCTTTGAGGACAATTTATTTATTATGCGTTAAACATGACATTGAACGTGAAACAAAGGTTAGTAAGCAATGGACTGGACACATCTACAACCAATATCACTTATACGTGTCTCGCTGGTTGCATGCAGTTGCACGTATTATGTTCTCAATTCCCATTCCTTTCGAATTATTTCGTAGGTTAGCAGGAATAGCAGGTATGTTAATGTAATTTTCGGAGTTCGTAGAAAAAGCATAGTATGTAACGCGTTTATAAACTTTTCTAGACACTCGTTTAACACTCGCTCAGCTCTGCTCCGTTCGTGCTTAAAATACTCGTTACTAAAAGGACGTTTATAACACTTGTTACATAATATACTATTAGATATTCAATAAGCTACATTTTTTGAAAATTCTTTACAAACAATAAGATTTCCACATGATTATTTTAGCGATTTCCAGGTCGTATTGTTGGAGAATTTTATGGCCATCTCACCATTTGTGATGTTTTTCACTATTGATTCATGTTCACAGATTGGTCTGAACATGAATGTTGAAGTGATGTTCAAAGTACAAAAACAACTCCATGCAATGTGTCACCCGTTAGTGTTATCCAGTTGGTAACGGTTTTTTCGGCTGCATATGAAATTTTATAGCATTCCTTTTTCTTGCCATATTAATTTTCAAGTCGTTCGTCACGAAAATGTGTTCTTTATTAAACAAGACACATTTGGTGCGAGAATCCACTAATGCAGCTATCGGTATGCATACCGAATCCTCCTAATGTGAAATTTAGTACCTATTACTAGCAGGAAATGACTGACAGAGTTTCTAGGAAACGGGAAACCAGTACAAAGGGCAATATTATTAGAATAGAGGTTCCATTCACTTTATGTCGAGCTTGAGATGCATACTTATTGCATCGAAATAGAGAACCGTTTTGAGCTTGAAAAAGCATTATAGATCCAATAATAGATTTATCGTATACTTCAGGACGGGAGTTTGAATTTCCAATAGGTTCAAATTAAAGTGGAATTGAAACAATAGTGTGATGCATAGCGGATGCTTTAAGAAATAGAGAATATCTTGGAGAAAGGTGGTCATAAAATGAAAGAACAATTGACATACAGCTCTGATATTCATTCTGAAGTCCATGACCATCTTTGACCTTTCACTCACTGAAGGTGTAACTTATTGGAAGCAATAGTAGCACTAGTAGTAGTAAGTTTACAATAATATAGTTACAACATAAATTGAATAAATAACATTCACAAACTTGTGTGACACATTCGTCAATGGAATAAAAACCGTTTTCAATGAGAAAATATTTCACCTTTGACGCGATAATGTTGTAACTACCCGAATTTCCTTATAGGTTCTGGTAGTTTTATGCAGTAAAAAATTGGATTCTTTAGAAAGTTGAAGTAGGTAGGTATACTATTTCAGTGATATAGAAAGTAGACAACCTTTTCTGACTTTTGTCGGAGCCATAGTGGACAGTTCATGATTATATATTTCTTCAATTTCAACGTTCTTCAACGATTATGATGAAATCTATTCGCCTTTTCTGATAAAACCGCACTAGCTTTCATACTGTCAACCCCTCTGTAACTGGTAGAGTTGAAGATTACTATAATATTTTGTATATTATATATATGTATACCTACTTCAAATGAGATGTCAATGACTGGTAAACAAATAGTCATTTGTGTTGTTTGTATCGTTTTGTTTGTTGATTCTGAATATTTATGACCACAAAACGACATTAACCTTCGATTTGAAAATTATACCCTCCACCATTTTTCGAAATTAGGTACCTACATGGTGAATAGAAATTACTATAAATGCAGGTATAGTGCAAATTGGAAATATACCGATGATATAGGGAGAGGTGGTACTCAGTTTATCCGAATTTGTCAATTGAAAAGCGGTGACAAAATACAAATACGTCATTTGCACTAGTAACTGGATGAAATTGGTGTTGTACGATGATCTTTTATAATAACATCTCGACCTATATCTTCTGAACAACTATATAATGTGATTCGACGTTGAATTCAACATGATTATTTTTCTTGCTTATTTTTTGACGTAATCAGTCTGTCATGTTTATCCAAAGAGAAAACGCAGTTGATTTTTGTATGGAAACTGATTACTATTGGAGTATTTTGAAGATTGTACTCAGTAATTAACAAGGTACTTCCTTAATCTCATCAATTCATTTCATATCACACAATATATTTAATGCCAAAAATTGAAATTATTTGCATGCTCAGTATGCTTTTTAGGGCCTCTCTAATACTAGAAATTGAGAGCGTTCTGCGTGTTCTAGAAAACAGGGCTGTTTCAATGGGGAATATGATTTTGATATTTTAAAGTAATAACCCAAACTCGTTCACTGTCATAAACCGTTTTCTCCTCAGATTTCTGTGCTTTTACAAATAACTATTGACGACATAATATACCGCGATCAATCCAATAGCCCCAACAGTATAAAAAAACAATTCGATTACTAAAAACAGAAGAATTCAAACGAATAAGAAATCAGTGGCCTGGAATACATTTTATTAAAAAAAATCATCTGATACGTTTTCTAAACTACGAATCAAATTTATTACATCGAGATATGTATTTTATTACTGAAAACAAATCAACCACGTTCAATGAAGATCAGAATACACGGCAAAAAAATTGAGTTGATTTGAACTCCAGGATGCTTCAGGTTAATTTGTGTCAATCCAGTTCTACACCGGATTGCATATAGCTTATACCCTTTGTATTATACTGACACAAAATGTTATTTCATAACTTTCGAGAATTGAATACAATTTTGACTACAATTCACCAACATTTGAGTTTTTCATGGAACCAATTTGTGCATTTCGTCTTGAACGAAAAGCCCCACTCAATAGAATTTTTTACCGTGTATGGAATTTCAACATCCAATATCAGTTGTAAAATTATCAGAGGAGGCAAATCACAATAAAAAGGTTTTTGTTTCATCTTATTCTTATAGATTTCGCAGTAAGAATTCACTTTGGAATGGAAATATCAACTCAATTATTAGAATTTTATTTTAAACACTATCAAAAATGTAGCTATTTACACGGATGTTCTATGAACAATAACCTTATAAGTGTCATCAGTTTATTTCCGAGTATTTCACATTCACACTTTCCATTCAGTCTCCCCTGTTGAAAGGTGCACGAGCCGCCACTGCTTCATAGCGCATAGCTTCTCTTTATTTTGAAATGTCCATACTAGAATCTTCTGTTTTGCAGATATAAATTGAATTCTTGTGAATAGGTTCAATTTCGTGAATAATCATTGAGGATTCCTGATTTGTCGCGATTAAATTTTCACACAGAAGATGACCAACCATCAGGTGCTCCAGAAGACCTTGATCCGCAACTGTTTACAGTGTCCTTTGTCCTTTGTTAGAATCTCCCGTGCATTTGGAACATCTGTAGGTGTTAAATCTTATCATGCATCTCATCTCGAATGCACGTTATAAGAGGTTGTAATCCCGGAGTGCATATTAAATAATACGAAATGTTCTATCTTTCTCGAGGGCAGTCAAATTACATCGAAGTGGGATACAGCGGATTCTG
Source organism: Phaedon cochleariae (assembly GCA_918026855.4). Lineage (NCBI taxonomy): Eukaryota > Metazoa > Arthropoda > Insecta > Coleoptera > Chrysomelidae > Phaedon > Phaedon cochleariae. The sequence goes on along the minus strand of OU896709.1, from coordinate 13,698,200 downwards.
TTATCGTCCCCGAGAAATTGCGATATCATGCTTCTGGCGGTCGTAATGATGGTTTTCCACAAGAACTCCGTGTTTCCTTATAAATCACAATATTATACAGAGTGCGGTTGAACTTTGTTTTAACATTCAAGAGCAGCCCCAGAGTGACATTCTAGGGGCGTTATGACATTTTGTTTTCGGGTTCCTTCTCCTCTAGTTCCCATTGACTATTCCAATCTTGATTCCGGGAACCAATCAGAATCGACCAACTAAACAAATTTCCGGAAATATTTGTTTCTTTTTTGGGTAAGGTCACCTTGAGGAGAGACTATATAAAGGTGGATTTTTCATTAATCTGTTTCTTTTATTAACTGTCATTGAAGTTTATTTTCATTTAAGGATTATGATACCTTTATGCACCACTCTTCTTCTCGATCAAACCATAGTCCTCAGCGTACTTAGCCCGATGAAAATACGCGTGTTATATCATTCAGTGATCAAATAATTACGATGAGAATCATCCATTCATATTAATTTCAGAGTCTAATTTGTATTTACGACTTGAATTCTCAGAATTTACAACCACAATTTGGAAAAAGAAGAGGAAGAAAGTGTTTGAATGACTTATGACAGAATCGCGTCTGCGCAAGTCACAGTTTTATTTGTATTTGTTGTTAAGAGAAAAAATTTGGCCATCATTTAGCAAATAGTTAATAATAGTTATTTTTTCTGTGACGGGAAAAAAGTTTGGCATTTCATCTCTGTTGGCAGGTTATAAAATGTCACTTTCCATAAATTACTTTTTTCCCGTGGGAAAAAAGTGAGTACTTCTTTCCCGGATATATATCACATATATATACTCAGTTAATGGCTTTTGTTGTGCTATAGTTCCGAAAAATGAGTCAATAATACCGTCTCCGAGAAAGAACTGCAAGTCCTTTTATCTTCCATTCGACTTCGCGGTTTCGTATATTACTAAACAACTACTGAATTCGCAATTTTTCAAAATAAAATCACAGAATTGAACTGACAGAAGTGACATCAGATATTTGATTACTTCAAAAGAATGATAAAGATGTCTATAAAACGCAGGTGTCCCTACTGTTAAAAACTTGAAATTTCACGTCGATAATTTTCAGATTTCGAAATAATGTAATATCTTCTCAATATTGATTCGTCCTTCCTCCTGTCACAGAAAAAAATAGTGTATTATACACGGGAAAAATATTAGATTTTAGCTCACGGTTTTTTGTCTCCCTCCGCTACGCGTCGGGAGACAACACAACCTGGAGCTAAAATCTACTACTTTTTTCCCTTGTATAATAAATAACTATTTTTCTGTGACAGAAGGAAGGACGAATCAATATTGAGAAGATATTACATTATCGAAATCTGAAAACTATCGGCGTGAAATTTTAAGTTTTTAACAATAGGGGCACCTGCGTAGTAGGCATCTTTATCATTCTTTTGGAGTAATCAAATATTTGATGTCACTTCTGTCAGTCTAATTCTATGATTTGATTTCAAAAAATTGCGAATTTAGTGGTTGTTAAGTAATATACGTAACCGCGAAGTCGAATGGAAGATAAAAGGACTTGCAGTTTTTTCTCGGAGACGGTATTATTGACTCATTTTTCGGAACTATAGCACAACAAAAGCTATATACAGTATGATGCAAATGTATGGAATAAATTCATTATTTCAGAAATAAGCGACATTTGAAGAAATTGCAAAAACGCGAGTTTTAATTTTTGAAACCTCATCTCATGACATTCATATGAGAGATGTTACGTCACCGGTGTTGGAGTAATGACGTAATGGACGGTTTTTTCAAATACAAACAGGGGTCATGTGAGACCTCGTTTGAAAGGTCTACTGATCGTCTATCCAATAGTCAAAATTTTGATGCAAATGTATGGAATAAATTCATTTTAGAACAAGACGACTTTCGAAAAAAATCCAAAAACTAGACTTCAGAACTTCATTAATTGATGTATTTTTTTAAATAGACGACCCTTCGTTGTTCAATTCTCAGTAGCAGACCTCTGCGAGATTCAGTTAATCAAATGATAATCCATTTTGATTTCAATTTTCTAATGCAAAATCTTGACTGTTGAATAGACGATCAGTAGACCTTTCAAACGAGGTGTCACATGACCCCTGTTTGTATTTGAAAAAATTGTCCATTACGTCATTACTCCAACACCGGTGACGTAACATCTCTCATATGAATATCATGAGATGAAGCTTCAAAAATGAAAACTCACGTGTTTTTGGAATTTTTTCAAATGTCGCCCATTTCTGAAATAATGAATTTATTCCATACATTTGCATCATACTGTATATGTGCGATATATGTCCGGGAAAAAAGTACTCACTTTTCTCCCACGGGAAGAAAGTAATTTATGGAAAGTGACATTTTATAACCTGCCAACAGAAATGAGATGCCAAACTTTTTTTCCGTCACAGAAAAAAAGATAAAATTCAATTTAGGTGTATAAATAATGAATGAACGGGAACTACCAAGTATTAACTTATCAGTGAAATCGTTAATTATTGTGAAATTACAGATTAATGAAAAAGCATTGTGCATAAAACCACCTCAAATACGGGCAAGTTTCTTGCATGAAAATATATTTCTACCAACTTTGGCTAAATGAATTTTGTAACAAACTGAGTGATTGAGCTACTATAGACTTATTATTTCTCATTATTTCATTCAACTACAAACGTTTAATTATATACATTTTATAACAAATGATGATATATTATTACGTGAGCAAATTTCATTGATAGGTAGTAAATAGTACTTCGAGTTTCTTGTAGGAACTACCAACTTTACTGAAATAAATTTGTGAAAACTGAGAGATTGAGCTACTATCGAATTATTTTTTATTATTTTGTGTTACTAAAATCGTTGAATTGTATTTTATTCAGCGTATTCTTTTCCTAGAATTTTTCAAATAATAATTCGGTGTGAAAGTTCCTTACCGAATACCACTCTAGTTCAATTGAAAACAGAAACTATTTTCTCGAACACGAACATTTAGAAAATTTCCGGTGGTAATTGAATCCTAACGCAGTGTATGGGCTCCTTCTCAAACGAAGATTCAAACCCGAAAAAAATATCGCTGTAATTTGCTACTAACAAATTATCAGTATAATAACAAACGATTGATATTAGTTGAAACAACGAAAACGTCACATTTTGACATGTTAAAACAATAATCATGATAAAAAATATTGCTTACTCATTCTTTTTCATATATTTTTCTCATACACTTTTATATTTGAATGATATACAGATATTTTTGACGTAATCTGATCAGGTTTCTGGAAAAAGAATGATAATTCGTTTTTTTTTATATGTTTCAAGTCATCCTGATTCAGAATCCATCATTGTTTTTATATGGAAAAAATCCCGGATACCACTTTCTGAAATATGTATCGATAATATTGGTCGCAGTTGGCCATGATAAGAGTCCAAGAATCAAACCACCACAAATTGTTGAATGAACATGTCGAATACCTAACCCAACAAAAAAAAAATCTCGAAATCGATCAGATAATAGCGAATAACTCTTCAAGGTGGACACACTGTATGTATGATTGATGTGAAAGAAGTACGGTTTTAGAATGAACTAGGTTTTTCTGCAGGTCCAGCACACTGTATAAGACCGTGGCCTTCTATAGTTGCATATAACTGGAACTACAGCCTCAAGCCTGATGGTCGAATGCAGTTCAATGTTTTTTCTCCTATTCTGTCATTATCTTCATTATAGTTGATGTCGATGTAATAAGTAAGTGTGAAAATGGTCTCTAATAACACCTCTGATCTTGATGTTTGTAATATATTCATTTTATGATTTTTAAAGTAAACATTGTGTTATTAGATTCAGGGTTGGTTTGTGATATTTTGTGCCCCAAGGAAAAGTAAACATAGCCACCCTCATCCACGAAACTAATTATGAGGGACTGTTATCGATCTGACGATTTGGTGATTATTCCATCTCAAACACAAATAACTACTCATAAAAAATAATATTAGGGTTGCCAGTGCTGCCACATCTTTTTCGTACTAGTCGACTTTGAGCCACAAATGTTCATTTTTCTCGATAATGAAAATAGAAATTTCACATTTCATTAAATTCATGAGAAAAAAAAGTAATGCACTTTGTGAAAATACTAAAGCGATGTTATAAACATCATGGACCAACTGTTGTTTCCCAATTATAATTTTGAGAAGAATGATGGATATATGATATATATTATGTGAATGGTACCTTGGATTTAAAACTGACGTAAGTATTTCGGAAGAATAAATGACTGAAAAATATGTTAATTGGCTTTACAAACGCAGATTTAATAATAAAATTTCAATTCGTTTTTGAAATTGCATAATCACATGAAACAGTAGATGACAACATGTTATTGCAATGTATTGTCAAAAAAGCCAAAATATAGCACTCTTTGAGTAAGTTAAAGAAGCTATATGGCTCAAAAATTGGACTAGTAAATGAATCTAAATCTAGCAGAAACCCTCCATAACATTTAAAGAAAAGACTGGTTGAAAAAGATCACCTTATGACGCATTATAAAAGGTCAAGGCATATTGATAATATCATGTATCATCTCACTATATATTTCATATATAGAAGAAATGAATAAGATATCATTCAAATATATATTCTACAACAGGTGACCAGTTAGTTTTCTCAAGGCGGAAAGTGCTTTGAAGTTAATGAACATAAAGCATTATTTATGAAATTTTCGTCTACTATACTATATGTATTATATTCTATTATTATATCATATCTATGAATGTATAGATGATCATGTCGAAAGGAAGTGTTGGATTTCAATAGAAATATCCAAAAAGTGAATCAAAGAAGTGACGCCACTGCTATGGTGTGTATGAATATGATTCTGTTTTGGCTTTTACGTTATGCTAAACTGTCCGATGCTCACTCTTCAGATATCTATCAATAAAACAAGTAGTTCGAATCGTCTGACGTTGTTTTTATTAAGTACCCACCGAAATGTCCCAATAACTTTAATAGTACCAATGAACAATGGAAGAATAAACATCGTGTCTCACTTTAAACGGCCCTCTTATTATTATCAGCTATTAGTCGTGCGATTCATACCAAAATATTTGGACCGGTATGAATATAATGAGTTTTTCAGAGACGATCATCATTTTGGACTGTGCGGTGCGTTTTTGTTAAGATTAATTAGGGTCGATTGTTTGATGAAATCATATTAGGATTTAACTTTATAATATTGTTCCTCATGCTTTCGAACCTCCATCGGCAAAAAACTCCCCTCATTCTGAATTAACAGGATGGGCTTCATTTTTTCTCATTTTCTGCCTCGAATAGTGAATTCAAATTAACTGCAAATTCTGGAAAGTTCAATAGCTCTGGAAGGTAGAAAACTATGGTTTGAAAGAATAATATGAATGTTGAACTCAACCCTTCATAGAAATCATATGAAAATTCACATAATGGGGTTGAAACCATGAAGAACAATATTATGAGGTCGGTTTTATTGTAAAAAAGCGACCCCTTTCCATTTCAATAAAACACACGGTACTGTCCAATATGATATATAGAAATAAGAATTCAGTTCCACATTAGCAGTGTACTGAGACACACACATTACAATAAGTCGGTTGCTTTGAATTGATCGCAGTATGATATAGACCGCGTTCATCAAGTATTCAAATATGAAATTCAATAATTATTTGAGATGTGTACAAAGCTCTGATAAGAAAACGGTTTCTGACAGTGAACCAAGTAGTTTGAGTTACTTCTTCAAAATACTAGAAAAGAATGCTTCACTTAAACATGTCTCTTAGGTTGATTTGATATTCACAATGAGGACGAGCACACTTTAAATTCAGAACATTCCATGAACTATACAAAGAATACAAGTATTAATGGAAGAAACTACCGAAACACTCACTTCAATTCGAAAATATTCAGTTTGCATTATTAGGAATGATGAAAATCACCCTCTCCAATCTTTGTTCTTGACTTCCTTTTCGCTTGTTACTTTTATAGATTTCGCCAGTGCTCCTGGACAGTCGTTTACTTACTTTTCTACAAATTATATTATTTTTGTGTTGATTCGGTCCTGACAAGATTCATCACTCATGTATCGAAGGATGCATCAAAGTAGGAACAGTCTAATTGTCATTGTTAATATAGATGGCATGATATCTACTATATTGTAATATAGCCTTTCATTATTTCATTCCAGATATAATTATCTACTGGTTTGAGTTCATAATCGTACATTGTATAAAAAGGGATTATTCTCATTATGTTTTGTGCTATTCAAGCTATTCAGAATAGTCCTATTCAGTTTCATTGTTCAAAATATTTAGTATCTATAAATATCCAAACGATTTTGATGATGTTGAATTATGAAATTAAAAATCAATGGGAGGAATTTTATTCCCTGAATAGTGTCGATATTTTGAATTGAAATAGCAAATAATTAAGTTATGTGCTGAAAATATTTCATTTGTTATATTCATGGGTATCGATGCGATATTTTTCTAACCTAAGTTGCAAAATTATATTCAGGGTGATTCATGAGGAGTCTCACATAGCCAAATGGTGAGTAGGGAAAATCAAGGGGAGTTGTTGTATACAGGGTGTACCAAAATAACACCGAAAAAAGGGGCAATTCCTTGTGATATTCTAGCAAATAAAGTTCACCAACATGTGACCTAACTTACTCAGTTCTTGGGATACAGGATGTTGAAGTTGGAATTATCAATTGGTTGTATTCATAAATCCCCTGTATGGTTGGAGACTGAGAAAGCACTGAAATTTCAGAATGATTTTAATTGAGGTTATTGAGTGATCTATATGGAAGTCTTGAAAACGTCTACAAATTTGAAATTGATGAAAAGACTATAGAGTATTGATTGAAAAAACATTTTTCCTGGAAATATTAATACCTACCCTGTATCTCGAAAACGAAGCAAGTTAGGACACATGTTCATTTGAACTTTTTTTCCTATTAATTCCGAACGATTTTGTTCATTATTTTATTATTGAAGCGGTCGGAGTGTGCCGTGCAAATTGAAGAGCAGTTCTCATGGCATTTTGTGAATCTGGTGAAATTTGTCGACAAAAACTATCACAAAGTGAACTTTTTCGACTAAACAATAAAACATGAATCTTTCCCACGTCCGGATCTGGATTTTTTCTCTTAATATACCACCTGGAATAGTTTCAGTAGAGATACGTCGTTGCCAAATTCCAACAAATTACGATGAATCATTCCTGAAGTATCAGCCATCAAAATTAAGACAAAATTATACTCTGTGTATCTTTGTTATGGATGGCCAAAAACATTTTTCATTTATATATATTTTAACTCGATTTTATTGCCCCAAATGACCATTTGGCTATGAGAGTCTCCTCATGAATTAACCTATATTAGTATACCTACTTATAAAACTATGTAAAATATCTGAATGTGAAAAAAAAGAACGCTAAATGTAGATGAAGCAATGTTTTTGATATTATATTATTCATATACAGGGTGTTGTCGAAACTCGGTCGATACATGAATTATGTGAAAGGAAACGAAAACATAAATCGAGATGCGAGAATACATCTTCGAAAAAAGAATATCTTGAGAAATTTTGATCTTCAAAGTTTGACTGTAATTTCCGAACCCAAGCGTTTGCTTTCGGTGGGGTTAGAAGCACCAGAAGTAGCAATGCTTTCTGAAATGTTGCCGGACGTTCAATTATGGGTTGTCAAAGTGTCAATTCCAAATGGTTTGGAAAAAGATAGAGCTGCTGGCCCTACGTATGAGAATGATGACTATAAGTTTGTTGACGTTGACGTCATTACCTCTTTGAATATTTGAGATGCCACTTATATTGACAGTAACTTAGAGCAATTGAATGGGACTTCTGAATAAAATTAATAATAATTGTGAATATAATACGGTATATAGGTACCTATATATTTATTTGAATACACGATTATGGGATACCCATTCGTCGTGAATCGTAATTTATAAACTCGATAACAGCAGGTGGCTGCAAAAAGCTGCAGATACCAAATCGTTTCGCAGCGGGATATATCAGGAATATAAATGATGAAGTGTACTTGCAGCATACAAGACTATGACGCGAAATTGCGAACTGATCAAGACGGATGATATTGAGCTTGCGACGTTATTCGATTTCATCTAAAGGCGAACGGTTTTGCATTTTATAGCGCCGTTTAGCTCAACATATGCCAATAGCAAAATGTCATTCAGTAGACCTGTGTTCATTTTGTGTTTTTGTTATTTAGATTTACTTCACTGTCTGCTCACTTCGCAACAGCAAGGGATACAATACGAAAGCTCATATTATATTGCTCATGGATCTAAGGATTTATGCTCAAAAATGTTGTTACTGCGATGTGATGATTAAATGGAATACTATTTTTCTCTGTTACATATTTTGAAGTTAACTTGGCCAATTGTTAGGTTAGGTTTCATGTAAGTGGGCCGACTACAACCCCTCCACTGCGACCCCGGATGCATATTCTTATGTTACCGACACAACTGTCGGTAACTTATGCCTAGATCAAGCAACGCTGTACATTTTATTATTTATTCATTAATATAGTTTTTTTTGCGAATATAAGGAAGGTAAATATCCTTTCTGCACGAGACCTAATTCGGCCGAAATGAACCGTCTTCCTAAAACAGTACATTATACATCAAGGGACAGAAATGCAAGATTTTTTCCAAGATACAAAGCACCGAGGGAAAAATTGCATTTTGTCCTGAGGTGGATACACTATTTTTTACGCTGGCGAAAATATAGAAATTATGAAAGAATAAAAATTTGTTCAAAGTGTTTTGTCATAATTAGTAGTAGTATAGTTTGTGGAAATCATATCTTGACAACATGCATGTTGTTGACTTGACAACCCATGGTGACAGCAAATATCAAACTGGATATTATGAAAACAGCTTTGAAAATGGTTAACGGTTATGGAACAAGAAATCGAGGGAAAATCCCAAGAAACTATTGATACTGCTTCTGCAGTGATTCTCAACTGGCTACCAGTGAGATCTAGAAATCTGTATGATGCAGCATATACTCGCTTCAGAGAAGGGTGTTTCGAAAAGAAAGCGCAGAGCTATGCCGAAAATGTGAAGTTGGTATAAACTCCCTAGGGAGAAATTATGTCACCTTATCACCAGAAAAACTTACTTCTACCCCTGCCGGCGTAAAAGTATATTTTTCGGACAATTTCTATTATAGAGAACAAAGGAGACCGCTTTTTCAAATAGTTTAACTTAACAAGGCCTAAGTGAACCTCCCTTCTATAAAATATATACAAGGTGATTCTAAAATAGGTGGTCAAACTTTGGGAGTATATAGAGTAAGTGACATAATCACGAAAACCTCGGTAACATTTTCTTCTGAAGTGCCCCCCAAGAAAGATACAGCCCCTCAAACGGGGGCCTCGGAGAATGATTTTGTACTATTGTCTCCAACACCTTGTATGACGGAAATCTAAAATTTTGTTTATCCACTAACTATTCAGTGCCGGTTCGAATGGAGTAAAAAACACCTTGCAATTGAATACAGGGGTGTGTCAAAACAGGGAGGTAGGGGGTAAAAATAACCCCAACTTTTTTGTTCATCGCAATTTCAGTTTTTTTACATGAAATTATGAAATCTCAGGGCTATTAACATAGAAAAGGAGCTCTTTTTGAATCTCGATTAACTGAACCATTAGCGAATGAAATTTATTTTTCCAAAATATCATTTAAATTGCAAAGTTTAATTATCTAGTTCAAATCTTGCAACTGAATTTTTACCTACTTCTAATCCTCTGATGAACTTGGAATCTGTCAGATGACCGTTGACAACGCGTTGAGGACTTTTCGATAGAAAAAAATATGGCGGCTCCAATGTGGCTGACCAGATTTGTGATTATGGTTCGATTCGATTCAAAATTGGTTTGTAAGGGTTTTTGTGGTTGGAAATTTCGAATTCGTTGTCGGAATCAATTAATTAAAAATGGACGACCAGTTTCGTGATTATGGTCTGATCCTATTGAAAATACTAAAATAAAAAATATTTTTAAAAACAAGCTTTTTTTAAATTTTATTCACCAATAGTTCATATTATCGAGATGCAACAAGAGCACCTTTTCTATGTAAATAGCCCTGAGATTTCATAATTTCATGTCAAAAAACTGGAATTGCGATGAACAAAAAAGTTGGGGTAATTTTCACCTCCTACCTCCCTATTTTGACACATTCCTGTATTTTATTTTGAGGTGATTTCAAGTCTATTCGAACCGGTATTGAACAGTAAGTGGATATATGAAATTTCAGATTTTCATTATACAAGGTGTTGGAGATAATGATACAAAATCATTCTCCGAGGCCCCCCTTTAAGGGGCTGTATCTTTCTTGGGGGTCACTTTAGAAAAAAAATTTACAGAGGATTTCGTTACTATTTCACCCACTCTATATGCTCCCAAAAGTTTGACCACCTATTTTAGAATCACCTTGTATAACGAAAAATTTCTTGAATAAAAAAAAACTCAATCTCGCGAGGACTGAACTCGAGTCCTTTAGTTGTGGCAGAGGGACGCTTAGCTCACTGTGACACGGCCTCACTTATGCATTTCGCCCACTGCCAGCAAACAGCGACAGGCTCGTTACCAATCGTTAAGTTACAGACATGAATTGAAAATTACTTCGCTAACTCATTATTACTGTTCGTCTTCGCTCGGCAATCCGATTGTCGTTTTGTGTCTGTAACATATGAATATGCACCCCGGATGGGTCTATTATGGCTCCAGAAGCAGACTGCCTGGAAAGTGGGTCTGTAGAAGAATATCTAACGTTTTGCGAGTCCGAAAAAGAGCCATCCGGTCTTTTATTTATCGACCCGATCTCTTGGGTCTGGCGAGAGCCTTGTCTCATGCTGGCAACTATATAGATATACTCTGACAGAACCTCCGCCAAGAAACTCTTTTGGCTCTCCTTATTCCTTTGTTATAAGCATGCAGTTACGCGGTAAGTGTCTCTTTCTCTAGCTCTATTGAAGATACGTCGAATTTCTTGTTTTGTTCCAGGCTCTTGCTCCACCAAGGTTAACCTCTGTGGTCTTTCTTATCCTTCAATGAGCAGTTTTCCTGATAGGCTGTTGAAATGGCGGTTGCTACAAGCTCATTCACCACTTCTATTTCTGCTCTATTTGTAATGGTACTGATTACGAAATCTAGGTGCTTCTGGAGAGATTCACAGTACCCATTTCAGTCATTGCCCTGAGGATCACGTAATTGGTCGGTCTCCTGGTCTCATATCAAATTGTATATGCATGAGGGCTCTGTGAATACTTGCCAGTTAACGATCTTTGTACTCACAAACTGTGAAGAACGAATTGACGTTTTTTTTTTTTTTTTTTTTTTTTTTTTTATCGATTGGAGCGCACGAAAGGGAATCCCTATAATGTTCAAAGAACATCGTGCGTTCCTAGGGAGGATAGGGACAGGAGGTAGGTATTGGAATTTTTTTTGAATTTTTGGAGATTATATGTTGTTGGGAATACTTCCACAGGCAATGAATTCCAGAGCTTAGCCGTTCTATGAATGAAGGAGTCTTGATAAAGAGCTGTTCGACATCTTTCGAGGTTGACAACGAAAGGATGTGCTGACTGGGCTTGTCTAGTTCGTCTGATTGGTATTGCTAGTGAAGGGATGATTGCAGAGATTTCCGAAGAACATTTCCCGTGGAAGTATCGATAGAAAAGTGAAAGGTCGCCGACCTTTCTACGGTGTTCCAATGATGTTAAAGAGTGAGTGAGTGTGGCGTCACCCACTAGGCGAATGGCTCTTCTCTGGATGGAATCTAAGAGCATCAGCGTATGTTTTGGTGCTGAACCCCATATGTGGGAACAGTATTCTAGAACAGGCCGTATCTGCGCTTTGTAGATCATAAGAAGCTGTTGAGGTGTAAAGTAGCTCTTCGCACGGAACAAGAATCCGAGTTTTTGTGAAGCAGCTTTTGCGATGGATCTGACATGATTATCCCATGAAAGAGTGTTGCTGATGGAAATACCGAGCATAGATATGGTGGGCTTGGTGGGGATGGTGGAGCCAGACATTACAATATCGGGCATACTGAGTTCCGCCTTTCTAGAGAAAATGCAGGCTTGAGTTTTGGTGGCGTTGAATTCAACTAGGTTGTTCGTTCCCCAGGCTGTGATTTCAGCAAGATCTTCATTGACAGCATTGACCTGCCTGCGCCGTGAGTTCTTAGTTTCCTGGTAAGAAATGGGAATTCTGGAAGAGAACGCAGTATGGAGGGTACTATCATCTGCAAAGCTGTGGATGGGACAAGTTGTTACTCCCAACAGATCATTGATATGAAGCAGGAATAATGTTGGTGCCAAAATTGATCCTTGTGGAACGCCGGAATTGATGCCAATGGTATCGGACGATACACCGTCCACCACCACGTGAAGCGATCTGCCTGAAAGAAAACTCGATAAGAAATGGCATAGCTGAGGTGGTAAGCCGTATGATGGTAGTTTGTGGAGGAGTCCTTCGTGCCAAACACGGTCGAATGCTTTCGATATGTCCAACGCGACAGCTAGAGATTCTCCGTGTTTTTCAATTGAAGATTGCCATAAATGGGTGACGTAGGCAAGTAGATCTCCAGTAGATCTTCGGTGGCGAAAGCCGTATTGTCTATCATTGATGATTCCTGAGCTCTCCAGATATTTGATAAGCTCAATATTGATGGCTTTCTCCATCACTTTGGAGATTACTGATAACAGGGCAATGGGCCTGTAGTTGTTGGGAAGGTTCTTGTTTCCTTTTTTGGGGATTGGTTGGACTCTAGCTGTCTTCCAGCATGATGGGAAAATACCCGACCTGTACGAGATGGTAAACAACTTGCAGAGAATCGGTGTTAATTCTGGTGCACATTTTTTGAGGATAATGGGTGGAATTCCATCAGGACCGTTAGCCTTATTCGTTTTGAGACCAAGCAAAATTCGTCTGATAGTGCGTTGATGGAAGACGATTTCGGGCATTCGACTCTCAACGGGTGGAATGTCTGGCGGCAGTTTTCCTTGGGAATCTAAAGTAGAGTTTGCTGCGAACATCTCTGCAAAAATATTCGCTTTCTCCTGCGATGTTGTTGCTAATGTGCCGTCGGATTTGGACAGTGGTGGAAATGAACTATTAGTGAAATTTCTTCCGACCGCTTTAGCAAGGGACCAAAACGAACGGGAGCCATTGGGGCAATCTATGAGTTTCGATCGTATCTTGGCATTGTATGTTTCTTTCGAAGCATCTATTGTTTGGCTGCAGTTATTCCTGGCATCAACGTATTCTGCTCTAGTCGCGTGGTTGGGGTTTTTGCGCCAGCGATGATAGGCTGTTTGTTTCAAGGCAACAGTTCTAGAACAGTTTTTGTTGAACCAGGGTTTCGAAGGTGATGATCTTTTCGAAAAATGAGGTATGTATGTGTCCATTCCGAGCATGATGATCTCGGCTATTTCCGCAGCACACTGTGAAGGGTCCTCAGAGTCAAAGCATACTCTATGCCAAGGAAACTCGGAGAAAAACATGCGGAGACCGTCCCAATCTCCTGAATTGTAATGCCATATAAGCCGTGGGGGTGCCGGAGCAGTTGATGGAATGAAAAATGGGCAGGTTGTGGAGATGAGTGTGTGGTCAGAATTGCCAAGTGGAGCTCGTACATCTATGGTGTAGGGTGCTGAATTATTAGTGAGGAATAAGTCGAGTATGTTAGCTGAATGGTTATTGGCATCGGGAATTCGTGTGGGTTCTTTGATGAGCTGCTCTAAGCCGTGAGTGATGGCGAAAGCTTCGGCTTGTCGCCCAGCTTCATCCGTTCTGTTAGAGTGCACGAGCCAAGCAGTGTTGTGCACATTGAAATCGCCCATGATGATGATTTCTGCTGCTGGATGGTTCTGTTGAATTTGGTCAAGCTTCAGAGACAAGAATTCGAAGAGCTCTTCATAGGATGGATCATTTGGTGATAAGTAGAGACAACAAAGGTATTCGTTGGCATGAGAGATTCGTTTTAGAGTAGAGGCAGAGACCTCCCTTGAATCTGAAACGTGTGTGGAGTTCGTACCCAGGACAGAGCAGATAGGTCGTATTGGTGGATGAATTGACCTGTGTCTCAGTAAGAGCCAATATGTCTGGATTTTCAATTTGAAGGTGTCGATGGACATCGTTGATGTTCTTACTTAGACCTCGGATGTTGCATAGGTCTATCTTGAGGACTTTTTGAGCCGATGGTGAACCCCCTCTAGCACCTCTCGCCCGGAAATCCGAATGGAGAGGTATTTTACTTCCGGATAATTTCACTTGAGGAGAACTCATCATCGCGTATTCTGTATAAAGAAGGGAGGTTGGCGTGGAAGGAAAAGGAAATTGGGTTGGGTTGGGTTGGCCGGAACATCAACCAGCTACTGAAACACGGGTAAGTATACCCATTTCACAGTGCCTATGGTTGATGTGGTGGTATCGCACCGGGCGATGGCGTTAACCATCTTCCACCTATTGGCGTCCTTTTAGTCGCCTTCTACGACAGGCAGGACTTACCGTGGGGTTATTCTAATCCACACCACAGTTCATAAAACTTGGGAGATACCAAATTTTCAGATAGAAATTGGATGTGTCCTAGATCTGGAATGAATCACTTGTACTCAGGAGAAAATTAAGGAGACTCTAAATTTTGTGACTGTCTCTTGTTATACCCGATGACGTTGTTTTCCGTAGATAAAGCATTCTCTCTATTCCAATAACCCATAGAAATGTCAGGAAATGAGGTGGTTCCAAATAGAGTAGCTCATGCGCGTCTATTATTCGTTATGACATGATTTGCATTCATCTTCCTCTTCCAAGCCGACGTTCCTAAGCTGTCCTGTCAACCGGCTGTGCCCTGTAAGAACTCCCGTTAGTGAACGACGTTCATTTTTGCTTTGGCTGACATATTGACATATTATGCGTTCGCTTTTTTGTGGTTATACGTGCCCAGTAGTATCTTAGCCTGTCTCAGACCTTGAAGATTTCCTCAGATGAATAATCTCTGTTCAGCTTCAGGGTTTTGGCCCCACGATGATTGTGTGAGGTCCGTTATACTAGCGAGTTTATCCACCATTTTGTTTCCTTCTACTGCAGAATATTCCAAGACTGAAACAACGGTGACTGTATTTCTGTTGGCTAGCTTGTTCAGTTTGTTCCGGCATTCCCGAACCATTTTAGAGCTCAGCGCGCGAATGGCTGCTTGACTATCGGACATGATAATGATATCTTGTCTTTCAAAGCTTTCTTATAGATACACATTCTCCAATAGCGTGAACATCTGCCTGGAATATGCTTGATAATTTGCCAAGGGTTTCGAATGACTACGTTCAAAGCTCGTACACCAAATGGTCCAGTGCTATCGTAGCCATATTATGTGTTCCAATATATGGATCTTTTCTTTTTCGCAGCTCAGCCTCGGAATCAAGAGCTGAACTTCTTCTTCAATTAGTCCTGAAGTTATCCCTGGATTTGCTGGTTGGCCTAGCATGGAAAGTAACACAGCATATGAAATACGTTGAGAACGGTGAAAAAATAATGAAATGAGGGTAAGGAATTCCAAACTACTGAAGAGAAATTTCTAGTCTGTACCAAAATGTATTTAAGGGAACCTTCAGATAACCGACATAGGAATAGAAGAATAGATAATGCCACATTCCGAAGTCGACTGACCCTATCACACAAAAAACATCCTTTTTTTTCAGTTGTGAATTGCGAAAAACCCAATAACGAATCTGTGATTAGAGGTCTGCAAAAACAAATTTCCATCGTTCAAGATTGAGCTCCCTGATTAGGTATGACAGCTTTGAAAACGAATAGTCTCAGATATATTGAGAACTCCTCATGTTCATGATATATCAGAGAGTATTCCTCTTCATTTTCACACCATAATACTGAACAAATCATTGTTCACTAAAAGGAACTACTTCATTATTAATTGTTATTATGGTCTACGAATCAGACGTAACATGATCGCCAGTGGCATATACTACAGAAGATAATTCAGTAAACTTTGACTACAGTCTAGTCGAATTGTTCAGTTTGTGTGTGTTTTCCTGTGCATTAGTGAAACAATGAGATTAGTTCACGATGATATTTATTGCTTTGCTTTTAGGATCAGGATCAATTTCATCGGTAATGAATCTTTGACAGCTTTTGGTGGTGAAATGTTTATTTTGACGAGTTTCACATCTTGTTAAGAATGGTGTCTCTTTTGTGAGAACCCCTGTATAAAATTTGAATTCAAGTTCAATGATTCACCGATAAAAATGACCGTGTTACGGATCTGACACATAAACATAAGCATAAACATATTTTTCTACTCACATAACTAAAATGGCATTTAGCGTATACGGATATGTACCACGCTGAATGATCGATTAATCACGGATTGCCGATCTGTGATTTATTCAAAATATTAAACACGTTACCATGGCAACACGATTTCTT
The DNA here is from genome assembly GCA_918026855.4 of Phaedon cochleariae. Lineage (NCBI taxonomy): Eukaryota > Metazoa > Arthropoda > Insecta > Coleoptera > Chrysomelidae > Phaedon > Phaedon cochleariae. The sequence continues at coordinate 13,681,650 of OU896709.1, read as the reverse complement.
AAACACGTTACCATATCAACACAGTTCATTAAACACAGCTTCAGTAATTTGAGACATGTCTGGCCTGTCAGTTGTATTAACTGTCAACTGTTATTTTCGAATTTTGTATCAGAATTATTCAAACAATATTCGTTTGTATCAGAATTCTTCATTAAAAATATATGCGAAAAGTAGACGAGAGTCAAATCGAAGAGAATGTTCTGGTACTTGCATATCTCCAAGAAGTGTGAAAATGAAGCATCCATCTTTGAGAACAATTTATTTATTCTGCGCTAAGCATGACAATTAACGTGAAACAAAGGTTAGTAAGCAATGGACTGGACACAAATACAACCAATATCACTTATACGTGTCTTGCTGGTTGCATGCAGTTGCATGTATTATGTTCTCAATTCCCATTCCTTTCGAATTATTTTGTAGGTTAGCAGGAATTGCAGGTATGTTAATGTAATTTTCGGAGTTAGTAGAAAAATCATAGTATGTAACGCGTTTATAAACTCTTCTAGACACTCGTTTATTAAACACCCGCTCCGCTCTGCTCTGCTCGTGCTTAAACTACTTGTTACTAAAAGGACGTTTATAACACTTGCTACATAATATACTATTATTCAACGTTGTCATTGCTCGTTTTTTGTGCTGTTAAAAACGATGCCCTAACTTCAAAAATAACCTGTATATTTTCAAAACAGTATCTAGGGAATTGTATTGATGATTTATTCGAGTTTTATTTTATCATTATTCGTGAGCTTTCCTGCATTGGCATGGAAGAGTGAAACCGGGGAATTGTATCTTTCGAATCATATATGGGATAGAGAATCTGTATATCCTTATACGATCGGTTCAATTTGCTCTCAATCATGTGGGAGTTTTCATCTTTCAAACAACGCTCACTTGATTCGATGTGGAGAAGATCGCTTTATCGTTTTCAATAAAATTCCCAGTACTCGCAATAATACTTATACGAAACTTGAAGTCGGAAAGTTCTTCACAAAGGCTGTAAATTCTAAATTTATTGATATTGAATATGGGTATTCTGGTAGTAAGAGGTAGTATAAGTTTAACGATGTTTATGTAAGTATTACCTCTCCGATATTATGTTGATGAAATGAGGTTCTCTGATATAACGTATACACTAGACTTCCAACTAATCAACGTGGTTTTTTTGAGTGCTATCTAGCATCTTCCGTAAAATTTGACTGAACCTTGAAACTTCCGAAAAATGATGTAATTGATTGATGGAGATAATTTATTCGACCAAACTCATCAAAAACATAAATTTGCGGCAGATACTTTTCTCATTAATTTATCATTTCGAGAAATATGACTTTGAAAAAATCATTAAGATTTTGTGTAAAAACCCATAAAAAACACTCATCTTTGCATCGGAAAAATCTAAAATTCATGTTTAATAATAAGAGATCATTCAGGAAAAGTTGTTTCGGCTAATAATCCAAATAAATCGAAGATATTAAACATTATATATTATAAATACATATACTGTCTGTAGGTTGATCGAGGAGGAGGTTAATTTTACTTGATTTTTTGGGATTTTTCCTCCTTGTTCCTATGAAATGAAAGTATTCGTATCATTCCAATATATTTGTAGAGGGACAAATCAGATGATTTGCCCCAAAATGTCACTGCGTTTAACAAATTTTTCTATCAGGGAGTCTGAAAGAAAAATCCAACAGCTTGTCAGTGACAATTTGTTTGAAAAAATGTTTTGAGGAAAGAAATATAGATATATTGAAAAAATATCGAATTTTTACTTATCTTTGGACATTTCGGGACCGATTCTGCTCCCGTTCTCAACATGTCAATGCAAAATAGGTTTCTTTGAAAGTTGTGCTGCTTATAGTTTGACACTTTTCAGTGTCATATTGATGTTGGCATATGAATGAGTGACTTAAGTCTACAAATGAGTTACAGGATGTTATCATTAATTGATCTACCATTTTCATGTTCAGCTTTCAGTAGTGTAAACCATGTTCTATCTATATCAACTGAACAGGAAGCTATGAATGCTATTGTCTCCGTTTAGAAGAATGCAAGGATTCCTTGATTTTTCTTTTTTGGTTGTTATCTTCCTTTCCTATGATTTTGATATTATTCCACTCTGCCATATGTTGTCCATCTTCAGTAAGGATATGTTCAGTTTGCTTCGATTTATCGATATTTCTTTTTAATGATTCATTTTACAACTGAAAAGTGAAATAGCATATAATACCTGGTGAATTGATTTCACGACTTTTTTCCTGTTGATAAAAGTTAGATCCAACATTGTTTGTCATATTTTCACAATCAAAATTATTGAAATAAGTTATAAGCTGTGTGTTGATTGTCAATCAAGTTTTCGATGAAATTAATTCAATATTTTCAAAGATATATTTATGAACTCTCAGAGTTGCTTTGATATTTGAATAGTTGTAGATGAAGTATAGTATTCTACTCGCACATAATGACTATCACCCACTCAGAAGATTACAGCACTCGCCTTCGGCTCGTACTACAACTTTCATCTTCGTGGGTAATAGCCATCATTATGCGCTCGTTGAATAATATACTATTACGGTATACATCTGCAGATAAAATTACTTGGAACATTATGATCATTCTCATGAAAATATTGTAGCAATGACACGTAGAAGAAGAAGTTATAAGAAAATGTCAATTTCATTTATTTGTTTATTCAAAGTATTGAAACTCGTTGAATCCTACTGTCAGACAAATTTGGTCAATAACGTCACTCCACCAGTTAGTGAAGTCACTGTGACGTTTTTGAAGGACATAATAATCACGACGTGATATATGAGCATAAAAAATCTTACTTCTATGATGCCGCAGTGATGTATCGGGGACGCCTAAACATCAGGCCAGTTAATGGTGAATTATTATCTATCATACGTCATTATGCTTTTACGTCTCATAACCAAATTTAGACGTCATTTACATGCAATTCAGACGTTATTTGGAGGTCATTCCGACGTCACCTACTACCTGGGATGAGTTATGGTACTAAGTACGTGATAATCACGTTATTACTATTACTACTATATGGCGTTATTGGGCTGTCACTAATACCATTTTATATTGGATATAATTTACTGATTATAAAAAAGCCGATGAAACGTCTTCTCGTCGTCTGGAGCTGTGTGGAAATGAAATTATAACGGTTGTTTGTTTGCTCCATTACTCATTGAAAATGGCCCTTTCTTAACATCTGGTGATTGCAATCAAGTCTGAATTCTGAAGTAAAAGTAGCGAGGTACCTATTCAGAGCTCTGCTTCTTCTCTATACCATCAGAGATTCAACAATGCCGATTGTGGAAGTTGTGTAACAATGATCATTGTTAGCAGCAGACTCGCTCTCTATATTCAGTAATATCTTTTAAAATGTAATATCACCAAATACGAATGTTCGAAGGATGTCACCACAATCACAATGCAGCGAAGATGTTCAGATGTTTCGTTAGGTGGAGGCGAACATATGAGATATGACACATGTTGAAATGGATTTCACATGCCACAGTAGGGACTATTTTACTCTCATACAGTCAATAATTCTCATCGATGCAGTCTCGGGTGGCTATATACCCAATATCAAAATACCCCCCACAATGGGCGAGTTAACTGATTTTTTTATTTCTATTCATAACCCCTTGATTGATGCTTACAATTTTATTATTTCGAACAGAAATTTTTTATGGTTTCGAGGTCGTGAAAATACTAAACCGTCTTATGTAAACTTTCAAATATTTCCCGATGAATTTATTACATTTTCAAGTATGTGGATCTGAAATTTTGTGCACATTCAACATCAATAAACTGCGCTCTCCAAATATGTGGACAGATTCATAGGTCCCGTGGTAATACTACCAAGGTGTATATTAAATTCTTTTCATCACTAGCAATACATTTCAATCATTCTATCATTGTGAAACTGAACTATGGACGTATTGTCACTGTGGAAGCACTTCTCTTCAATTATAATCAAGATCAATAGTGGTCATCACAATGACAGCATATGAAAAGTTGTTATTTACTATAGATTCGAGTGCCATTCCGGCGAATATCGTATCAGAACAATGAATTTAGTTTAATTACAACAGAGGCAGTTATGTCTTTATTGACTAGTGGTTCATAAAATGGCGAAAACTACCTTGGTAGTAAACCGAGAAGGAAAAAATATTGGTATGTTTTGTAGGAAGTGGTGGAAAAAATGAATGATTTGTGCCAAAAGATTTCTTCGGATATAATCCCATATTATTATAATGACGAAAAATATACTCTCGGATATCATGGGATGATAATTTAATATCGCTGTGTACACACAAAAAAGAGCATGTGCTGACCACCACTTTTTTCTCACAGCGCACCATCCTCAAAGCGAAGATATCACCTTCCCACACGGAAAAACCCTTCTCGATTCGACCCTGAGGCGTGAGGCATCAGCTGCACCTACGACACACTATTATTAAAATTTACCCTCGCACCACCCCGCGCAGCCCTATATTGTCCTACCTTTCGATGCTTTCGGCGTGCGAAAAAAACTCCTTTTCCTCCAAACCATTTTATCGCGCTTTCAGACCGATCCGCCGGGAAGTAGCAGTGGGTACAACACCGTCGGGTCAAACCCACACACAAGAATACACTGAGGAAGATCAAAATAATGATGGAAATAAGCAAGGTTGGTAGAACTGATGACTATTTTGTAGAGGAAGGTTGCCTCGATCGCACCCCGCGAGTAACCTTGAGTAACTCATGACGCAATAGGCCCTTTCTTTTGCACGAAAAGTGTAGCACTCTCGTACACTTCGTGTATGATATGTACGCCGGCGATTGGCCGGCGCATGTATTGAGTTGACAGTTGTCAGTATTTTCGAATATTTGAACCATTTTGAACTTGAAAATGTAAAAATGATAATTTGTTCGGTCACTTCTTGTTAAAATTCGTACAAGTGTAATGAGACTAGTGAATTTAGTTTGTGTTTCCATTAATTTCCATAAGATGAGTCTATTCGTGAAAAATGGATTCAATTTTGTGGACGTAATTTTAATTCATTTAATACCAAAACTTGGCGAATATGTTCTGCCCATTTCGATGCCGAGGATTTTGAACGGCACAAGCAGAATTGCTAAATCACACACCAAAGAGAAGAAAATTCAAGGTAGGAATCCCATCAATAATACCAAATACAACAAGAGAAACACCATAAGTATGGAAGTTTGGAAAAATGATCAGAACCAGACCAGTTGTGAATGTTGAGATTCTTGCTGAACGGGTAAAATGGACATCAGAAGATATCACACGTGTTTTCAAGTTGAGATATTTGAGCAAGAGTACGTTACCCAACGAAGAGGAGCTATGTTTATTTGAGAGATTCCTTGAACTATCCTTTATTATAGGTTCACTTATAATAGTAGTGTTATTTTTCATTAATTTTGTTCAGAATCATATTTTGTTATTTTTTTATGCTCAAATACTTCGATCAATTGCTCTGTTTTTGACTACAATATAATCAAACAATGAAACACTATTTCCTCTTGTATTTTCTATAGGTATCTAGGAAAGTTTGTTAATTTTTCAGAATACAGAGTTATATTGATAAAATAAGTGATCTGTTGTGTACGAATATATTGGTCCACTGCTACTACTTCTGGATCATCAGTTGATTATTCTTATATTTTCTGTAGGTTCTTGTTCACATTATCTGATTTGCAGGATATTTATAGGATGAGTAGGTTCATAATCAATGCATAAGTAATCACTAGCTCCATAATTATGCTCCATACCTCAAAACACACATACCTGGTACCACGACCTGGTAAATAGCCCCTGGAACAAAATTTCGGATAGGTATTCCTCTTTGTACTACTGATCCATCCAAAATTGCCTTCTCATTTCGAAGATTGAAGGTATTATACAGAAGTTTATGTAAATATCCATATTTTATAATGGTACTTACTTATAATTATATACGATAAATTAATATAAATATGCTGAGCAGACCAAAAAGTTTGTATCATGTTTGTATACTCTACTTGGTAAACATTTCATGACATGTCGCTTTAAGGTTGACAACTTGTCGTCTTACTGCCTGTGACGTCACGAGTGACCGTTTTCCCCCTTGCCGCACTATCGATCGAGGCAACCTTCCTATACAAATTATAATCAGTTCTACCAACCTTGGAAATAAGTAGATGGTGTACTTACTGATGCGCTCTTGTTTCAGAAATTCTTCCCGACCTCTCGTTTCGGCGATCTTCAAATAGACGGCGACATTGCACACTTATGACATCTGTCAATTCTGAAATTGCCGCAGATTCATCGAATTGAATTGAACCAAGTTTTACATATGCTCTGCGTAACCAAACTGCCATTTAGCGAAAAAAATTACATTTAACGTCTCGCTCGATGTGACGTAGAGATATCAAAGTAAGCGTCGAGTGATTTTCATTAAGTTTTCAATACGTAAAAATGGCCGGGCACCATCTATTTATTTCAATCATTATCAAGATATAAGTTTTGATTCAAACAAATCTCATAAGTGCTGATTGAAACATATTAAACACAAAATATTATCTGAAGAACGTAAAAAGTTGATGTTTTTAACGTGAACAGGTTCCGTTTCGGAACACTCATTTTGCTCTTCAAAGATTACCTTTCAGATTTGATGAAAAACAAGATTATAGAAGATGGAAATTGATACTGATATCAATCAGTATCTCTTCATCAGATTTTTATTGATTTTTTCAAAGATGAACTTGATCATACTGAGAAGGGGACTATGCTAGCGCCGATTCAATTTAGAAATCCTCTGAAGATGCACTTTTTTTTACTATTCAAGTTCCTACAAACTATGGGTGAAATCTTTCTATGTTATTTTGGGACACCCTGTATATATTTTTCTCAACGCATGATGAAAAATAGAGCCTGTGAGTATAAGTGATGCGATTATATCAGACAGAGATACCAATGATCCGCTTCGAGTCTAGAACTCATCAGTTGTACTTCGTTTCTGACGGAGATACTCTAAAGTCTAAAGTCTTTATAATAATATGCTTGTTGTGAGATTGAAAACTCCATGTATTGAGATGGAGAGATCAGACTAGTGCGTTTTTATCACGCTTTTTGCAAAAGTGGACCTAAATGCAACAAGTTTCTGCTCTACCTGCCACTCCAGGAACGTACAGGGTGAGTCACCATAACTGTTCCCCCTCTAGCTCCGTTATCTTTGAACCGATCCCACAAATTGAAGAATGATTTGTAATGATTTTTGATATTTTCTACATCAGAAAATACAAGGTAGGTACTCGGAACAAATGACCTATAGGGTACTAGTTGATTGTTTCTAATGAAACACTCTGTAATTCATTCATTTACGCTAGATCCCAAGTGTGATAAATTGATGAAATCAGCTTTTCAGGAAAAATCTAAAACTGTGATGAAATACAGGATGTTCCATTTGAAAAAATCAACTAGTACCCTGTAGATCGTTTATATTTTCTGATGTAGCGGAAAAAAATCTGGTAAAGCATCTTAGATATTTCGCAGATTTCGCCATCGGTTCAAAAATAAGTGAGCTAGAGGATGAATATTTATGTTGAATCTCCCTGCACATTCAGAACTGTATAAACATCAAATCTTTCTGAATTTTGCCAAGAAGTAATGACATACTCTAACAAAACTTATCAGTGGATATTAGGTCCCATCTACATCGTTGATATGGTCAATAATTTGCTTAGCAATTGTGGTTCAATGAACACGTTAGCTATTTTTTTCAATTCTCAAATGGTGTTTTTGAACTCATTCTTCAGATATTTTTTTCATAACATCCTCTATTCTGGATGATAAAACTAATGTAGACAAAAAGGAGGTTCTGCTTGCCTTCTAGGTAATGAATTTATTCAATAAGTTCTAGGTTATTTGATCGATATTATTAGTGAATCCTGACAGGAATGTTACGAAGTAAATAGAATTAGAAGTACTCACATGCCATATAGTGAAGTGGTCGATGAAGTCTTCATAAATAAAAATAAATGAGGCAATGGTATGCATGAAGTTCAATTTGAATAAAGAAGGTGTGCCATCTAATGATTATGTGGACTGAATTCAAGAACATTGCTGGAATAACGGCTGGACCAGAATTCTTGTGATGAAATGTATTCTGGTTATCGAAAGTAGAGTTTAATAAGATCATGATAGATCATTTATCATCTCTTCTCAACAGCTATGGGGAATTGCAGAAATAGAAAAGTACCACAACGTGAATTCTGGCAAAGGAGGAAAAGATGTCAATAGAGTCAATAGAGTTTTTATTGGTTGTTGTCATGAAAATGTACGTTCTGATTGAATGGTAGTCACCGCCGGAAAAAAATGCTTTTTCCGTTAGGCGAGTAGAAATGGTCCAGGCGGAAAATCGATCGCCTCTGGCACGGATGTGTGCCCAAGAAAATGTTTCACCGATACTGATTCCAGGTAAATATGTAGAGATTTGTCGAGATAACGTTCCCGGATTTCGGTTTCAGGTCCGTCTGACGACGAATAATGAATGCGTTTATACCTACGTTCAAGAAGAGTTGGTTTTATAATGCACTAATTCGTGAGATCCACGATGCCATTACAGTGATGAAATATGAAATAAACCTCTGGTGCGCTCATTCTTCATTTTTTTCGTCAGACTGGTTTTTGAAATGATATAAACAATTGAATTTCAGACGATGACGTAGGTTTCACATATCGAATGTTAGATGGCGTGATTCCTAGAAAGTATAATCAACATCAGTTCTACACAATTCGGTCACAATTCTCGTATAGATGCTTGTAATTTTGGTACAGCACCAGACTGAACTTAACGAGATTCACCTACGCCATGTTATGTTCATCGGAGTAGCCGAAAATCAAAGAATCGTAAAACAGGAAAGGATTGAAATGCGTACACCAGAGGTTTATTTCATCGATGTCATAACAATAATCTTTTTTCATTTTCATAATATATTTATCTGACAATATTCATATGTAGTTGTAGCAAATAAATGAATCCGAGTAGATCGAACCCAAATTTGATGTTTTTTGGATTTCCATATACCCAATGATCCTTTGGAACATCTTGGCATGTGCCTGCATTTCATATTCAGGTAGGTTAAACATTTCTATAGTATTTTATGATATTTTCTCGACCTTTCAGGGTTTCAGGTCACGTGTTACTCATACCTACTTTTCTTTACTTATTTGTATAATTGCATCAGCTTCAATATTAAGTGATACACTGTGTAATTTTGGTCGAGAACAGAAACGCCCTGTGCAATAACCTACTCGCGAATCCTGTTGTGATAGTAACTTATCTCTTATCTGAGACACCCTAATACATCTAATAATATATCTTCGTCGATTCACCCCTGCATGGCACACCAGGACCGGCTCAGGTGGTCCATCGATCCTGGCGAATCCATTAAATAAGTAAACCATCAAAATGTCCACGGGACACACAGGAAGGCTGCGGGTGGTCTCTCACGCACTCTGCTAACTACAAATTGACTAGGAGGACAATGTATCTCTTTGTTGTAATATTCGATATAAGCCGTTATTAATAGAGGTAGTATATATTTGGCGGGCGTACTTTCGATCTAGAAGATTCGATACGGTAAGGGGTGAAACGATATTTCCATGAAATCGCGATGAAAGTGATGAGGGAGCAACAATACATCGCATATATTTTTAGTGTGGGCTTTTCAGATGCAGAAATCTCATCGTTAATCATGCGAACACGGCGTATAGAGAAAATTACTGCGCGAAGTTTGTGAACAGAACGTGACGCGATTTCATTGCAATACGAGCCACCCGTGGATATCTTCTATTCTGGGAAATTACGAATATTTGTCAATCAAAACAATATGAGCTCTCTCAAGAATTGAATTTATCAATACTTTCGGTATATATGGATGCATTTTTAGACCAATAAGAACGATTTTTACAATAGCGCTCAATTCAAACTTGTTTACATCCTTGAGATTATATAAATTTTCCTACGAGCGGAAAAGATCTTTCTTCTACAAGCGTGCGTGATTCACTCTATACCCGCCCGCAATTTGGTTTGGGAAGTGTCATTTTTCCTCAGTAGTGCGGGAAAAGTTTTCCCACACTAGTGCGGAAAAAACATTTATATAATATTCTCGCAAAATATGAGTGGTGAGTGACACAATATGAAAATTTGTACAAAATCATCCATCAAATTGCACTATTTATTGTGAAAATTAAGTAATATCGAAAAATAATAAGTGATTGTTATATAAATGCCCCTATAGCCTTTAGTTGATCTGATGTGGAAAACAATGGGCGTGTAAACCTTAGTAGAACTTTTAACTCAAACCATGTTTATAATGATCCTTTTATACATAAATAATGATTGACGACATAATTCTATCGAAAAATTAACTGGAATGTTTTATTTTTGAACATAAATAATGGTACCTTCTGAAAACGGACCCTCTTATGACGTAGAAACCTCAAATCGCCATAGTTTAAAGAAAATACCACATGCCCGACGGAGACTGCGGCAACTGATATATTAATTCTTTCAACTGTGATCTCGCGCTGATTAACTCTGTCAGAAATCATGTATCATTAATCTCTGTCTGGAATAGTCTTGTTTCAGTATTAGGGTTTTGACGTCACATCGTCGCCTCGTTTTCATAGGTTCGAAAAATCGGGGATTTCAATTACGTAGGGAGCTCACAGCAAGAAACGGTTCGCGGTGGTGAGCTAGTTTGGGTGAGTTCTATCGAATCATGGAATGAAAGTTTTTTGTGATATAAGCCAATTGAAACACAAATTAGTTAGTGTAATTCTCAGATTGACAGACAGAGCGTTACTATCATTTTCGATTCAGTGGAATTGCGATGAAAAACTATTGAATGGTGCAATAGTAAAAAAGTAAAAACACCAAATAAAGGAGAAGAAGTATTTTTGGCTCATTCCGGTACACACAATAGATATATAATGGATTATTAGAAGATAGAGAATATATCACTATTGTTAGTTGTTCCTATTTGCAGGAATAATTGATTGAACAAATCAATCAATTTCCTACACATGAAGAAAACATATTGTTACTAACTCATGCGGAAAATGTCTTTCCCGCACACGACTGCTTGCTCGAACTCCGCTTCGCGTCGTTCGGGTCAACGGCATTCGCTTCCGGAAGTTCCGGAAGAGGATCTCTTTTCGCACTTGTTAGCACAATTACTATTAACCTACTATATACCAATATGTAATGTGAAACATTACGATACTGATTTCGTAATGTAAACCGCACTAGTGCGGTGATGTAAACAAAATAGTTTAAAATCTCAGTTTTTTACCAAAAATAAAAATAAGAACCAAAGTTTGAATTGCTTAATTTTCCGCAATTTTTATACCTGAATCTTCACTTTTCGTGACCTGGATGTTGATGAATTTTTTTCTCAGATTGAAATGAACGCGTCAAAGTTGACAACTCACCAGAATGAGTGACAACCGAGAACACCACAGATTTATAAAACCAGTATAATCCTAACCATAACTATTTGTGATTTAATTATTAGCGATTTTGGTAGTAGGTAGAATTTTATACTATATTCGTATCGTACATTCATATAATGATAACCGACGTTATCAAACTCGGTTTCGGCCTCCTTTGACAAATTTCCCATCTCATATGGTAATTTGGGTCTTCTCGAAACTTGTATCGTAAATATTTAATATGACACTCTAAACTCTTTTTTACGTGTTTTCGAGTTCTGTGATTTTTTTCAAGATTACCACATACGCTATACTCGTATACATTCGGCTTTTCATTGCAAATCTGAGAAGCAAATTATTTTGCTCGAATTTCGAAATTTTCAAATATATTCAGAAGAAGCTATCGTTCAAAGATTGAGAAATGTTGATTAACCCTGATATGAGTTTACTTTTTCTTCAACTTGGTATTTAATTGATACTTCCTTATGAACCTCATTTGTCTTGGTTCCTGACATGCACATATAAACGTTATACCACATAACATATCTATTTTTAGTAGTTTGTGTAATTATGTCGACACGAAATTAATCTTTGATGTTATGGTTAGTTCGATTGAAATTTCTTGAGCCGTTAATAGACTAGTGGCCCCATATCCAATCATCTGGTTGCATTGTGCACAAAGCTTAATATCAGTGACGGCTTGATATCATCCTCGCATCGTCCTCATCAATTATTTTTTCATCAATAGAATCGAAAGAGTTCAGAAATTTCGATTAAGACTGCTAATGAATTGATTCTTGGTACAAAGAATTCGGATTGAGAGACGATCATTTGTCAAGATCACGATATAATGAAGTAGATATATATATCTGCCCCTATATTTATGTATGTAGATACAGTGTGTTTCGGTATGAGTCGGACAAGTTTCGAATATTTTTTCCTCAGGAAATAGTAGGTGAATACTTCCTACCAGAGACGTAATTTTGTAATTTTAGGAGGAGCAATAGCTTATTGAAAGCTCAAGTGAATTTTCTTCAAGGCTTCAAATTCTAATGCCTTCAAATTAACAATATTCCTTGCGAACATATTGGTATGTTGAGAAAAGAATTCGATGGGGTCATTAAATCAATTTCTAATCATGGAAAGCCATGCCGATTTCGCTTGAAATATACTTTACTAAAAACCAATAAATCTTTTCTAAACTTTAAGTTTTACTATTTTCACATATCCTGTAGGTATACAGTGCATCCAATTTTGGAAACTGACATGTGTTTCTGATACTTATGTATAACCCTTCGATCCATAATTGTCTCAGGAATCAAATGTTACATAATATACAAAGTTTTCCATTCAATAGTTCAAAACCGGAAATGGAAAAATACTCCCATATACCATTTTGATAAACAACTGATATTCTAGATTTCATATGACTCGTCTAATAGAATCCGTTGATTCAAAATATTCAATGGTTTTAATGCACTCTTATGAACGAAAGTGACTAAAAAATTTCAACATATGGATTATCAGTGTCACCTGTAAATTTCGATTGAGTATCTTTTGACAGCGGTAGATCAAGCAAGCTTTTTCGGAGGAGGGGATCAATTTTATTCTTATCAATGATCTAATAGGTGCTACCACTTGCCCCTACCCACATCTCTGCAGACGATAGTACTCCCCATACTGCGTTCTCCTCTAGGATCCCCATATCTTCCAAGAAATCTATGAACTTACGACGAAGGCAGGTCAACGCTGTCAATGGCAATCTTGCTGAAATTACTGCCTGGGGAACGAACAACCTAGTTGAAATCAACGTCACCAAAATTCAAGCTTGTAATTTCTCTAGAAAAGGCGGAACTCATTATGCCTGATATAACAATGTCTGGAACCACCATTCTCCCCAAGACCCCTATATCGATAATTGATATTTCCATCAGCAATACTCCCTCATTAGAAAATCATGTACAATCTATCGAAAGAACTGCTTCAAAAAAACTCTAATTTACTCCCCAACAGCATCTCATGCTTTACAGAGCAGAGATAAGGCCAGTTTCAGAATACAGTTCTCACATATGGAGTTCAGGACCCAAACATACGCTGAAGCTCTAAGATTCCATCCAGAAAAGAGCCATCCGCCTGACGGGTGATGCCACACTCACTAATACTTCAACGTCATTAAAGCACCTTTGATAAGCCGACAACCTTTCGCTTTTTTATGGATACGTCCTCGGGAAATGCTCGTCAGAAATTTCAGCAATATCACTCAGACGAACTCGACAGGACCGAACAGCCCATCCATTCGTTGTTGTCCTTGAAATGTGACGAATAAGACTTTATCAAAACCCGTTTTGTCTATAGAACGGCGAAGCTTCGGAATTCTTTGCCAATGGAAGAATTTCCAAGATCTTATTACCTCCAAAAGTTCGAGGAAGATATCCCTCCATATCCTCCATAGGTAAGCACGATGCTCTTCGAACAAAATAGGACTTATCTTTGGTGCGCTTCGAGAGATAAAAAGAACGTCAACTGGTGATCTAGTGAATTGAAGAGGAAGTAGATTTTTTTCAATGTTCTGGTTCTCACGAGCGATATCCTGTAATGTTCAGAGAACATCGTGTGAACCAAGGAAAATAAGGTAGGAATTGGTGTTCTTCTTGAATTTCTGAAGGTTATATGCCTCGGGGAACACCTTCCTTGGCAATGTGTTCCAGAGCCTCGCTGTTCGTTGGATGAACGAGTCTTTGGAAAGAGATGTTGGGGTTCTATGGAAGGGGGATTGTATGGAAGAGCAACCTTGTTGAATGCCGCCTTCTCCTTATAATACTCCTATGCATTTTGTTCATGAATGGAAAATAAAGACACATTATTATTATTATTATTATAGACGTTCTGCAGGTCTCCAAAGTGACCACGAAGGGGTGCAAAGCCTCAACTCGACGGATTAATCTCGCGGGGACTGCCAAGGGAAGAACGATTGTTGATATTTCAGAAGAGCATCGTCTATGAAAATATCCAACTTTTCAACAGTGTTCAAGAAAAGGGTATGTTTGGATGCTGCACTCCAAATATGGAAACAGTATTCCAGGACAGGTCGGATCTGTGCCTTATAGATCATAAGCAGCTGACTGGAAGTGAAATAGCTCCTGGCCCGAAACAGAAAACCAAGTTCACCTACACCAAGAAAACTAACAATCAATAATAAATAATGTTATACCATTATATGCCTGGCATAGCTGGAAGAATCAAATTCGAAATGAAAACTGTGCATGAGACTTAAAACATAATATTCCTGTTCATTCGTTATTGATAGAACACGGTGTTCACTGTTATGAGAAGTTTAAGCTTTCAGAATTTCATACGTGGAATAATACAGTGCAACTTCGAAAAAGTTCCATCAGCGAAATATGAGGAATATGATGGAAAAGGTCTGTCTCCTCTCGGACGAGAACAAAACCAATATGAAATCGTCAGATAAACGAAAAAGTTATCATTCGAAAACAAAAGTCCGGTTTTCTTTGGCAGCCTAGTGTCTGCGGCTGAGGAGTACTTGGCTTCAATATTATTCGATTTTTCGTTAGTACAAAAATGTAATTCGTCGTAGAGGTCGAAAATAAACACTTTTTCTCTTTGTTTTCTCGTCATAGGAATTTCTGTTCGTGCGCTCCAAGAGATAAAAGAAATAACCGAACGACATCCGTGTTCTGAAGTATTTCGTTATTTTCCCCTGCCGAATCGGAATACAATTTTCACTCCGCCGAAGGAAATCTGCCGGAAAAGCAAGGAAAATTCCTCGGGGCGACATTCGCATCTACATTAATGTCCTCGGAAAACTTCTCTATCATCACACAAATGATATATAGTCACAGAATACTCAACAATCAGAAGCGCTTCTCTGGTCGGCGCCTTTGATATTTCAGGACCCGTTTTCTGTGATCCGCCATGTTGTTGGGTTAGCAAGCAGGGCCGTTCTAAGGAAAAAGACAGGAATGTACTAACTGAACTTATTGATACCAAAATGTATTCTTACAAAATTACACTTACACTTAATTCAATGAAAAATAGTTCACAAAAGCAAATTTATTTTCAGTAGGACAGGTTTAAACACGAACATTGCTGAAAATTTAAAATGATTGATTTGACTCAGATTAGTTTTTCAAGTTGTTTTTTAAAAAACATTTTTTTTTCACAATTGTAGTTCTGCTTGGTCAATATAGGTAGGTATACAGGGTATATCCATTCAACTGACTCTCCAATGATGGATAAAACAAATTTGAAACAATAAAACTTCATTGCTATACTATTGATCATTCGGAATTTTCATTCATATATATTACTGCATATAAAATCAGATTAGGTTGAATCTTACAATTATACAATTTTCTACTTCTAATGCTTTTTATGCACTTCAGGAAAATGGAAAATAGATGATACTTTTAATCCCTATTTTCAAGGAAAAAAGTGGTACTTTAAATCCCTAGGAATTCAAAGTACATTTTAAATCCCTAGGGATTTGAGGTACCACTTATTTTTCCCGAAATCTAGAACAACATAGTAAGTAAGTAAGAAAGTATGTCTACAATTACAGATCAAGCTAATAAAGAATCTATAATTGGCTTCTTATCCACAACCAAATTAGGTAGGCACCAAAACTTATTCAAACAGTACAACCCAAACAATAACACAACAGAGAAAAAATAAAATATGCACTTGAATATCTGAATATGTCACACGATCATAACACAACACAGAAATCGATAAACATGTAAACAAGTAACCCAGGAAGATGGCCGACAACCTGCGCCGTTCGAATGCGCGAACCCACTCCCGCGCCGAGAGATGCTATTCTGATTGTTGAGTATTCTGTGATATAGTCTCATCTTCGGAAATAAGAACCGAAGAGATATTTATGGCTTCAAGTTGAAGGAAAATAGGGAAAGTTTTTCAATACGAATGAAATATACGTACCTATTCACAAAAGAAAAAAACAATATTTATTTGTTTTTGCATCGTTTGGTCATTATATAGCGCGGAATTTGTAGCGTACCTGAGTACATAAAACTGAAGAAAATTCAGAAATATGGGCATTTGTCGTAATGACGGATTTATTGATACATATGAGTTATAGAATGATAGTCCACTGATATTAGTGAATAAATATGCCTTGATACGTAACTATTATTTTTGCCTACCTTATATGAATTATATCAACCCTCAAATGTGACTTAATAGTTTATAACGTAAAATGTGTTGTAAGATGCATATTACGCACGAATGGAAAAGTGATTCCATGAGTGCATAATTGCTTTACAACACGCATTACGTACTATACTTCACCTACTGCCATATAGTACAGGGTGGCCAACTAAGACTCCAGAGTTCGATTTCTCTGTTGTCATGAGAGATACAGAAATAAGTCATGTATCAAAATTGAAGTAATAATCGAGCTTCACATTTCAAAATTTCTTTGAAATACACAGGGTGTTCCGTAAGGTCACAGCACATCAATGCTATGTTTTTTCCATTGGAACACCCTATATTTTATTTCATTTTTGAATTCTCCCTGAAGATCTGATTTCAACGACCCATCATACTTAGGGTCTAGCAGTGAAAGTTACTGACATATAGGGTGTGCAAAATCGAGATTTCCCAAGTTCAGAATTTTTTTCTGTCGAAACTGTTCATTATTTTTCAAAACGGTTTACATGTCCCAATCTCAACTTTTCACTCACTATCAATTGGTGTTCAATTGAAATTGATACAAGGTGGTCAAAAAGTCTTAATTTATAAATTATTTCAATTAAATGTCAATTGAACACCAATTGATAGTTAGTGAAAAGTTGAGATAGGGACATGTAAACCGTTTTGACGAATAATGAACAGTTTCGACAGAAAAAATCCTGAACTTGGAAAATCTCGATTTTGCACAGCCTATATGTCAGTAACTTTCACTGCTAGACCCTAAGTATGATACGTCGTCGAAACCAGATCTTCAGGGAGAATTCAAAAATGAAATAAAATATAGGGTGTTCCAATGAAAAAAACATAGCTTTGATGTGCTGTGACCTTACGGAACACCCTGTGTATTTCGAAGAAATTTTGAAATGTGAAGCTCGGTTATCACTTTAATTTGAATGCAAAACTTTTTTTTTGTATCTCTCGAGACAACAGAGGTATGGAACTCTGGATTCTTAGTTGGCCACCCTGTACATCAAAAAATTTAATTTTTTACTACTTTGTTGTTCAAAATCGGATCGTTAAAAGTGGTGCGAGGGCTTGGGACGTTTTCATTCAGTCAGCCCGTATATATGCATGATATACTGTTTATGATGAATTAATCCATGTTTTCCATGGCTGATGAAATATCAAAACTATAATATAATTTCGTTGATTTGTGACACCCAAAAACACCTTGTGCAATGAAATCGCACCTATTCCAATAATTTTTGCAATATGTTTGCACAATAATCAGATAGTGGTAGTATAGTAATAAAAATATACGATTCATGTGCATTACACCCAAGTTGAGTATTTCACATCTGGAAACAAAAATAGATTATATCGTTGTTCAGCATACTATCAGAAGGGCGTTTCCCAATTTATTATTTCAATATTATTTCAGGAAATCTTGTTCTGTTCTTGTTCGATCGGAACGAAAATACAGTCAACCGAAAAAGTGTGCTTCTACTCATAGGTTCCCAGTTCATTGGAATTGACATATACTCAAAGAACTTCACCATTCGAGGCAAGCCATCAAAAGGAAAGGCATACTTTTAAATGTTGATTTGACTTTGACATTTGACATGACAGTTCTGACAATTTCGAAGTCAGAATGAAAACCATACATAAAAAAAGGAGTAGAATCAAAGAAAACAGTATTGAAGATAAAACTAGTTAAATTGAAGTTATTCAATTATTCAATGCAAAAAAAAACATCATCATTGATGATAGAGAGATAGGCGAAATGATCTTAAGGAAAACATATATGATTGAAGGAAGAAGTTAAGGGAGACAGAGCCGGCTCTAACATATGGTCCAATTTACATAATGGAAAAATTATGGAAACTGTAAACTGCGAAAAATAATACCAATCGTGGACCTTTTTCACAAACCTGAATTATATCCATATTGGCATTAACATTAAAACTCTGGTTATATATGTATATACAATTCTTCCATATTATGTAAATTAGACCATGCCATATCATGTTGGAAAAAACAGGAAATAGTTATTTGTTTTACTAAGCAGCAAAGTAGTAGAAATTTGATAGTTTTTCATAATATAAAAATAATTGTACAGCTTCAATGAAATCCTTGAAAACTGGAAATACAGTATTACAAAATACCTCAACATAACATATCATCGTGTATCTATATAGTGATAAAGATAAAAAATGTAGATAGATTATATTGATTTTAGGAGGTGAGTAACTACTATATAATATATTTATATGCTTTCAGAATATGTTTAGTTTTGTAGTAGTTACCTGTATAGTCACCTAAGATACACATCCAAAGAAAACATGAAGATTCTTTTCGTGATATGTGCTTTCGTTCTGCTAGAAGCCGAATTGCAGGTAATGTTTGCTGTTGAGATAATTAACATAATAGAGCTTGGGCCGATTTTTTCACCTTCAACCTTCAGACGATTCAAAAATTTTCTAAAGGGTCCTGCCGGTTTCATTCCTGCCGACTAGAAAAACTCACTATTCCGCATTAGATTCTGCCCAAAACGGCACAGTGGCGCTACATTGTGTAGAAAAAAACGTGATTTCTATGTCTTCACAAAACAAAATGTTTTTCTCCGGCTATAACATCGTCCACCAATATTCTAATATTGGTGGACGATGGCTATAACACAAAATTGCTCTTGTTTCACTGTGTTCCATGAATCAATGAGGTACTTTGTATGTCTTCAATTCCAATTCCGCATCTGATATGACAATGTCAAAATTTCATTAGCATTATACTCAAGAGAAAATCAGATGGATTCAAGCCATAGAAATAAAACATTTGTTGCTATCTGTTTTGTTTTCATCTTTTGGAGCGCACGAAAGGAAATTCCTATAATGTTCACGGAACATCGTGCGTACCTAGGGAGGATAGGAAGAGGAGGTAGGTTTTGGATTCTTTTTTGAACTTTCGAAGGAAAGAAGTTCTTGGGAATACTTCCGATGGTAAATAATTCCAAAGCTTCGCCGTTATTCAGACGAACGAGTTTTGGTAGAGTGTTGTTCAATATTTTTCAAGGTTAACGACTGAGGGAGGTGCTGACTGGCTTGTCGCGGTCGTCTGACTGGTATTACTAGTGAGAAAGTATAGTGTATTACTCAAACGGAATAGTCATTTCCCACTCGTATCTCGTATGGCTCATGCTTCAAACTTCATTCTGGTGAGAAATCACTATCATTTCGTGCTCGTTGAACAATAGTACTTATACTATAACGTAATTTGTAGGTAAGGGATAGAGCCAATAGAGGAACACAAAAAAACTATGCCGACTTTGATGTTGCAGGATACCC
Source organism: Phaedon cochleariae (assembly GCA_918026855.4). NCBI lineage: Eukaryota > Metazoa > Arthropoda > Insecta > Coleoptera > Chrysomelidae > Phaedon > Phaedon cochleariae. The sequence continues at coordinate 13,661,634 of OU896709.1, read as the reverse complement.
CTGACGGAGTGGGGCGAATCAACAAGTGCTCCTAGCAATTTTTTGTATCACTTTGCTTATGTACACTCGTCTTCAGTGAATATGTCGCGGTTGGACGATATGAGCGCTCTTATTGCAGCGGTTATCAAGGGAGCTGACACCGTCCATGTGCGACTTGATCACTGAAGACGAGTGTACCTTTACTCGAGTAAACCGATATTTGTTTACAGGAATCAAATCGTTCATCAACTTTCCGTGTTATCCGAAGCAAATCCACCGTACACAAATTTTGATAATCAATTTCCTCAACTTCTGTGTCTATTGATTCATATTATATAAATCTGCCATTTTCCTTACATAAAACTGTTGTATATAATCTCTGTGTATACGAAACTATTGCCAATGATTGAATTTTGAAATCTGGAGTGCATCGGATTTTCTGTGTTGTTGTGTGTATACAGGGCAATCCATCGAGGATGGCCGCTTCTACGTCTTTCATCAGAAATTTTACAGGGTGATCCCTGGGAGTTTGACAATCTGTAAATTCATTTTTTCAAATGCATGGAACACCTCTTTTTCATAATCAGATTTTTCGAAATTAGTGTTTTTGTGCTACAAAAATATATATATTGAGTGACTGAGTGTCCCTTGATTGAACTGTCAACTTTCACCAGTGGCTTTCACTAGCAGAGAGAAAAAAGGAAAGTTTGATTAAACATGGTTCGAAAATTGGCCATTTAGGGCCAATAATGTTAACGAAATTTGAAATTTTGATTCAATAATATATCAAGCAGGGCTGGCTTGGTATACTGGATTTCAGCAAAGGGTTCAAACATTGTTTATTTATTCAATGAAAAGGTGGTATTCTCGTTCGACTTCGATGGAATGCTCGGTTATAGACTGAAATCATAATTCGGACATGAGATAACACGCCAAAAAAATCGGAAGAAATATAAAAAAGGGCAATCATTGGATTTTGTGGTTCATTCTGATGCTGATACCATCACTTGAATTATATATAGAAGCATGCCGAAAATAGCATTTCAATATCATGCATGATTCACTATGTTCGAATCGATTTCATTCCAAAACTATGCGCATCTCACCAACGTCGAACAATAGTTTTTACTTTTTTGTATGATACAAGCTACTAGTTATCAGAAACTCTGTATATATTTCTTCATAGAAACTAATCGCAGTTATCAAAATAAGATAAAAAGAGAATGTTCCATGCCTAAGAAAAATAGTATACTTTAATGTCCCTCCTTTTATTTTTTGAACGGGTCGACTGAAAAAATCGAAACTTAAGGCTGTGGAATTGATGCATGAATAATTTATATTTTGGAGAAAAATTGATCGATGTAAATTCAAGACGGGTACTGCAGGAGGACTTCTGATACATCCTTTTGAAGCTTCTGAAGAATACCTCACAAACCTAGAACATGAAGTCAATATCTTCACCTATACTACATAAGGGCGAAACATTCAATAATTGTCTGAATACATCGACTTTTATTTCATAATTTGAGGAAATAAGCTGAGTTCAGTACAGAAGATGTTCGCAATGGTTGCCTTGAACTTCTTGACATAAGAACAGCCTATCTGATATCTTACTCCGAACACTTTAAAACCCAGTTATGTCGATATTTCTAACTAGTCTGGAGTAATGTGGTATTTTTATTCAGGCAAATATTGATTGTTCCGCCATTTTGTAGTAGATGAAGATATTAAGTTGATATTCTCTGGTTGAGAAGTATTCGTCAGGAGCTGCAAAAAGATATATCACAAGACTTCCTTACCATTTACCTATTCTTCCCCAGATGACGCCCAATCGACATCTCAAAATTTCCATCAGTCAATTTTGCTTCAAAACATAGTATATCCATGCATCAATTCCATTATCTCAAGTAATTTTTTCAGCTGACCCGTTCAAAAAATGAAGGGAAAGAACTCACCGAAGAAAAGCACTGTATATTGTTCAACGAGCAGGGAATGATGTCATTCTCCAAGGCGAATGCTGCAAATCATACGCGTGGGAAGTAAATGAAAACCTGAGAAATTGTCATTCGGAACAAAATGAGTCTATTTGAATACCTTAGCACAAAGTTGCCAATTACTCACATGATTTCAGTTTTGAAATATCAAGTTCGATCAGGACATTGTGTGGATTTTACATGAATACTTCGGAAGAATCAAATCATGGGACAGGGCGATATTCATACTATACGGTCTACTCCACCAAAACTATCAAACTATATTCAATGCTTCATCATCAGCATTGAGTTACAGTACATACAGTACAAGCTTGGCAAGCCACCAGCATGTTCAACAAAATGTCTCCATTGGATTTCAGTTTGATGATTAACAAAGGTGATCCGCATTTTGCGGTTTCATTTTAATAATTTCAATAATCTATCAGTAATTTTCAATTTTGTTTCCATGTAACTTACTGCTGATGATGGAGTTTTGGAGCTTCGAAACATGTCCCTATAAATTGCTTAAATTAATGTATAGTTTTGGTGGAGTAGACTGTATGGATTTTGCCCTGTCCTATTTTTTTTTTTTTTTTTTTTTATCGATTGGAGCGCACGAAAGGGAATCCCTATAATGTTCAAAGAACATCGTGCGTTCCTAGGGAGGATAGGGACAGGAGGTAGGTATTGGAATTTTTTTTGAATTTTTGGAGATTATATGTTGTTGGGAATACTTCCACAGGCAATGAATTCCAGAGCCTAGCCGTTCTATGGATGAAGGAGTCTTGATAAAGTAAGATGGATTGCCTCAGATGGTTAATCAAATTATGCTTTACTCTTCACCCGAACAAAACCTAACGAAGCGATCTACAACTGTTCGAAATCTATCACGATTTGTATTAGGTCAAAGTTTCGAAACGATGGCTAAAACTGAGTCAAAATTGATGAATTCACATATTTATAACGACATTTTTGTTCTGTCATTTCAAATATGGAGCAGTTTATTTGATGCTACAACATAACATTCAAATTATTTCATTTGGCTTGATAGTCGGACAAAACGAATGACAATCGACATTTCGTAAGTTAGAAATTTCATCTTGGATTCTCGATACAATTTTGCAAAATACAACTCATTTTAGGAAATCGGTTTGGGAGACAATGTCCCTATAGAATTCTTTCTCAATTTGAGCCCGAAACTGATCAGGATAAAGCCCAGTATGATAGGGGGCGCTGACTTGTCGCCTCATCCTTACCCTTTTATGGCATTCCTGGTCATCTACGAGATAGACGGTGAAGGCAGATGCGGTGGTACCCTCATAAACCCAAGATGGATACTCACCGCAGCTCATTGCGTTGGAAGGTAATAGCTATTTGTATTACTAGGGAGGAAAGTGCCACTTTTCCTCCCGCAGGATGTAGTTTGGCAGTAAACATCCAAGGGAGGAAAAGGCACTTTACTCCCATGTGATACATATGATTTTTCCTCCTACCCACCTTTTTTTAAAAATTTATTCACGACACAAACACACAAGAATTATTTATTAAACAAATTCATCAATTTATGCTATACAATTAAGTACATAGTATTGTTTAACTATATTTTAGAATTATTTATGTTAATATTGAATGTGCAGTTTTGAGCAGTACTTATATGAACACCATTGGAAGAAGATAGAGTTTGAACAGGAGCTTTAGTATTTGAAATATTTTCGCTTAGCACATTGTAATGGTGGTAACTTCTAGAAGTGCTTGGCTGATTTTGATCAAGTTCAGGTTCTACATTATTTCCCATAATTTGGTCAGAAATTTTTATTTTTTTGTGTGAGATTGTTCTACATAACCTTCTGCGATATTGGTTGATTTCCAACCGCCATGCTGTTTTAGAGCTGAAATATCCCCACCAGCGTTAACTAACAGAGTTGCTAAAGTTATTCTGAAACTGTGCCCTGTGTAATGTTCGGCATTTGGAAGATTGAGATATTGTGCAATTTTTTGTGGTATTTTGGATATACTATTCTTGCCAACCACTTGATTCATACATTTGTCTGCTCTAAAGCATACCAACAATCGTTTATGCTCAGTTTTAGGACGTTTTAACGATTTGAACAAAATTTGAGCCGTTACCTGTTGTAGTATTGATAACGAAAGTTCGTTGTTTATACGTTTTTGAAGTGGGGATATTTATGACTAATAGATTGTCTTTGTCTTCAGTATCATCCATAGTCATTTTAAAAAGCTCATCACATCGACATGCTCCAGAAATTCCAATAACAAGGACTACCTATGGATATTTTATATCAAAAATTAAATTATTTGCATGGATTTCATTTCTTACCTTCATTATTAAAAAAACATCACCGGGGCTTTCATTAGGAATGTATTTATTTCTTCTCTTGTAAAAGTTTTAGCTTTATTTGGTTTGTATCCGGCATTTTGACGTTTTAGAAATGCAATCAACTTTGGATATTCAATATCGACATTGTCCTTCATTTGTATCATTGTGCGTAGCATTGAATATATTTAGACCAAAGTGTTGAACCTTTTAATGATTTTCCTTGTTGTGAAAAATATGCCAGTAAAACATTCTCTGAATATTTATGTATCTTGTTGTCTTCAGCCCATTGCTTATATTGTGCATATTGTTTTTCATACCTGTCTTTAGATTTTTGTGGTAGTAAGGTTAATGACGCTATAGGTCGCGTGCAAGAACTGTCAGATGACCGACCCTGGAGGCAAAACATATTTGTTTACAAGTGATCGAAATAGTTTTCCACAATTATTTTGGCATATGAATCGTATTTTTCCGCTATTCATCAATTCGCTAATGCCATCACATTGTGCTGTTGTAAAATGCACAAAAACTGCAGCGGAAGATGAAGGAATCCGGATGGTACATTATGATTCAAAAGTAAGTAACTACTATAGTCACTCACATAGTTTTCATTTTTGAAATTTGGTTGTTTCTCTGATTTCTCATCGGAATTCCTTCTGCAATAGGATCAGCTAATAGAAATATACCTGAAATTTCTAGAATAATGCAAGAAGATTGGATTCATGCAATCAATCGGTAGGACTGGTCTGACATGCTGACGATCGTGTGTGTTGTAGATATTTTCAATCTATTAGCAGCATTAGCTTGTATTGCAGAAGTGGCAGAAGGCAGAAGGAATTTCAATAAGGAATGATAACATTTCATAATGCTAACTATGTGAGATTACTATTTACCTGAAAAATCATATTCCCTAGTCTCTTGCTGCATTTTTTGTGCATTGTACAACAGCACAATGCGAAGGCATGCTTGAATCAATGAATAACGCAAGAAACACGATTCGTATGCCAAAATATTGTGAAAAACTATTTCAACCTTTTGATTCCTCTATAACCAAATAAAAAAGTGAGGTTGTGTTTCAATAATTCACAGAAGAATGAGGTTGTGTTTCAATATTTTGCCTCCAAGGTCGGTCATTGTGCACGCGACCTATGTTGGCTTGTTCCTTAATATTAGGTGGTGTATTTGGAAATTCAAAATCACTTGAATTGCTCTCCATTTTTCAAAAATTCAACTAAGTTTAATGAATGTAGCGACTTTGCACCTTAAAAGTCAATCGCCGTGTTTACTGTCAGTGAGCCACAGCATACTATGCTTTTCTTATTCTGAACTCAAAAAACGTATATCTAAGATTCCTGAAGTTGAAATTTGTATTGAAGAACTACGTTGAAGTAACATTAATGTTTGATTTTTACCAAAAAACAGGATATACAGGATGTTCTAGAAATTATGGAAACAATATGAATATAATGAATTCACAAGTTTCATCGTCTACAACTTACTTGAAATGAGGGGGAGGAAAAGTATGACTTTCCTCTCTGATTTGAGGGAGGAAAGTGTGTACTTTCTATAGGGGTAGGAGGAAAAAGTTATTTTTCATTTCTTCATAAATACGAAATCTATTCTAAATATGAATCAGGGATTCAAGAGATGTAATGACTGCAACATGACATACCAGGGTGTAACATAAGTACTTACGAAATCGTGGCGTCAATTTTCACTGACAGTAAATTGCCAGCCGTTTGAAGATTACCGTGGCATTATGAATGATTTTAACACCCAAAAATCGACCAAAAAATTCTGAAAAATTCCTGAAACATGAAGGTGTTTGAGTGATGATTCTATTTATAGGAAATTAGAATAAATTTAGTCCATTCGCCTATTGATAAAAAAGATGTCGCATATGCAAATATTCCAACAAATTATGGGGACAGTATTATATGATAGGGTGTTTCGAAATTCAGTATCCCGATTTTATAGACTTATTTTCCAGGTCACCGGAAAACTCTCTCTATGTAGGTATTTGCTGATAAAAAAAGTGAAAAAGTCGAGAAAGTGGTGGCATCGTATTTTTTTCTAATGTTGGAAACGACAGTGGTGAATGCATTCGTGATTCATTTATTATATCAACTCACAGATGGTGAGAAATTTCGCTGTCGCTAGAGGTCTCATCAATATTCCTCACAGGGAAAAAGGAGGCCAAAAGTCAACTGGGAGAATGAATTACTTCAAAATGATATTTCTCATGAAATCAGATACTCCAAAGAGGAACATGTTGACAATGATAAGTTCCTCAAGAAGATGTTTTTTTCTGTTCATCCAGAGCCTAAGTACTCCGCTCCAAATGGGCATATGTTCCATTTGCAAAGTAGCATTGTGTCTTAAGAAGCCCAATATAATTTGATCTTCAGAAATTTCTGCTATCCAGCTGGACGTACTTGACCAGCCCAGTCAGAACATCCTTTTGTCGTCAATCTCTAAATATGTTGAACAACTCTCCACTAGAACTCGTTCGTCCGTAGAACGGCAAAGCTTTGTAATATTTCGCCAAAGGAAGTATTTCCAAGAACTCATAATCTCCAGGAGTTCCAAACACCTTCCAATACCTATCTTTGCTCCATATCCTTCCTAGGAACGCAAGATGTTCTTTATACATTATAGGGATTTCCTTTCGTACGCCTCGAAAGGTAAAAAAAAAATTTGTTCTTCAAAGTTCCACAAAAAAAGGAGAACTTTTTTCATCACCCTATGTTGATAATATCATTCAATAATGGCATAGTGACCTAAATGCATAACCACACACACCCCCATTAGTAAAACTAGATGAAAAAAATTGAGAACAAATTTTAATCACATTCTAGAGTAAAATTGTACACTATTCTGTAAAAAAAATAGTCTTTCTTGGAATGCTTCATAATTCGTGCTTCAAAAAGTCACTTACTGTATGATGTGAATTCAATCTGAATATCTCTAAAGCTAAGACGCTTTGTAGAGTATCGAAGGATTTGCGGCCACATCATATTTATATGAAAAAAATCTTATTCTGATCTAGAAAATGAGCCCCATAAATGTTGATTCTGAATTTTGAAACACTCTTCAAATTATTCTTTAAACGAATATTCCCAATGAGTCACATCACATCGGGCTAAGAGGGGTCAAACCATTGAGGTAGGTAAGTCTTAAACCACTAATCAAGTGACGATCGTTTTGCAGCAATCCCAGATACATTGACATCTATCTAGGAGTACATAAGTTCACAAATATGAAATCAAAATCAATTCAAAGATTTCGATCGACATCATACGTAAAGCACGCCGAATACAATGAAAGGTCTTTGGTGAATGACATAGCCCTAGTCAGACTGCCTAGAAGCGCAATTTTAAACGAATATGTCAACGTTGTTCCTATACCAGTTGAAACGAACACGTATTCTGGAGAAAATGGAAGTATTCTGGGATGGGGCATAACAGATGAAGGAGCAGTTTCCGAAACGCTCAACAGCGTCACTGTAGAAGTAATATCGAACGAAGCTTGCATCAAGAAGATGAAACAATCAATGATATATCAGGAAGTGAGACCTCGAGACAACTGTGGCCAATAGTTGATTCCATTTTTTTTAGATAATCCAGAGTCATGTTTGCGCATCAGGAGGAGAAGGTCCTGCAAATGGCAGCTGTTTGGGAGATTCGGGGGGGCCGTTATTAGTAAACGGCATCCAAATAGGCGTGGTGTCTTGGGGCCATTGCTGCTGCAGCTTGGGTTTGCCATCTGTTTTCACCAGGATGAACCAATATAACGGTTGGATCGCAGAGAACGTATATTCTGATCCAACCAGTATTACAAATACTTTACTAGGAATCACAATCGGTATTGCTTCCTTTGCGCTGTTGTTTATGTTCAGATCGAATAAACTGGTCGAATAAAATGGAGGTTACTTTTCAACACAAACGACATAGGTTAATAGCTTTTACACATTACAGGGATTCCCGTTCGTGCGCTCCAAGAGATTGAACGAATAAATGTGTTTCCAGCAGAAAGATAATATCTTTAACTCAGTATCAGTAGACACTACGATTGCAGAATCGTCGTGAATAACTGATTTAATTGTTGTTCACTTTGTATAATAATTATATGCGTGAAATAAAATAGTTGAATTTGTCTGGATAACATAATATTAGGTCAAGTCTATTAATAATAAATAAGGGAAGAGTCAAACAAGAATTTTGATGAAAAATAATTGAAAATCAGTAAGAATAGGCATTTCACATGTGTCCCACATATTTCCCAGTCAAGTATATTCATTGAAAATGTACCAGAATCATATTTTTGGTCGATAAATAATTTTCTCGTGCTCAGTTATAAAATTGCAAAATATACAGTGGCCCACGGTCGATGGTACCTTAGACGTATACGGAAAACGGTACATTGGATTATTCTGAAAATTTGGTTACTCTAATGAGCGTTTGTGATCTAACGATTCAAAATATTTTCAGTGATGCAGCGTTGCCACTTTTACCAAAAAGTAGCATCATCTTTGTTATTTCAAATGGAACACCCTGGTCCATAGGACGTACATCTGGGACGTAGAAGACGTCCAGTGTCGGTCGTGATACGTCCATAGGACGTACTGGGGACGTCCGATGTTACAAGATAGAACGTCCCAGGGACGTCCATATTAGGCCCAAGTTTGGTATTTCATCGTCATGAATAACACAATGAACGTAGATTCGTCTTTTCTTATACCTAGATAGATGAAAAAGAAATCTATACTGAAAGAAATCACATTTTGATTACAAAATAAAAAAGAATCCTTCCTTCCAGCACCTCTGTTCAGAACATGCAAAAAAGAAGAAAACATAATACACATTGAGTCCAGAAACATTCCACCAAATGATGGAATTTGCTATGAATCAGAGTGAATGTTCTGATTGATCACATATAGGGCAGGACATAGAATGTGCATATGAATTCATCTTTAAATCCTTCGAAATTGGCATATCCATATTATTCAGGGTAATTATGTGCCAACATTGCGAAAATAAATCCAACTTCTCCACATTAATCAGTAAAAATCACCTATGGATTCATTCTATTTGATCACATTGAAAAATATAATGACTATGGAGTGAAAAAAACGTACGTTCTGTACGTCCCGAAGGCGTACGGGATGGTACGTTCTGAGGACGTCCATATTAGGTACTGGGACGTGCGGACTCGAATCGGACGTAATATCTACGTCCTCAGGACGTCGTGTGCTGTCTGGGGAAGTGACTGTAGATGCCTTGCAACGCTTGCCTGTTACTTATTCTTAATAAATTGTTGATCCAAGGAATGTCAACTAATTTTGATCGAATAATTCAGCGTGTTTGGTAGTAGGTAAAATATTGTACGATATTGGTATCATAAATTCATATTACGGTATCGACGGGTTACCATACCCATCTCATATGGTAATATGAATTTTTAGGATACTGTATACTTCCTATGACCATTAACAAACACGTGGCGAGGATCATAAATAAGATTCGACCTATTCGCCCAATACACAATCATAATTTTTTAATAACAGTAATAGCCCACCCGACGAAGAATGGGGTGCAATGTTCGAATAAACAAATGCCCCTATGCAGGGCTGTATATGCGCGTGCTGAAAAGCTATTAGACTCATAACCTAAATTCGTAGCATTCGTCCGGTTCTCTTCAATCAAATTTAATAAAAAAGCGATGATGTTGAAGAGAACCATGTGCATTTCCGCAGCATTGATCCCTATTGAAAAGGGAGTGTATACGTGCAAGGGCGGACTGTGTAGAAAAAACCTGAAAGGCTGTGTGGATCAGAAGGTGCAAGATCAAATAACTATATAGAATATAACGACAGTTCGGCGTGCACATACTATTTTTGTATATGGTTCATAACAAGCTGAATATATCTTTTCATTACAAACAGATACATTTCATGGAATGAATTATTCTCCAATATACACAGTATGTCTGACCAAATTGGAACCATATTTTATCGAAAACAGATTTTTTATTATTCATTTTAGAAAAAAATATTCTTCATTAAAAGTTCTGAATGTTCTGGAATCTAGGATGCAATAATCAGATATCACCTCTTTTCAGTCGAATACGTGTGTCAAAAAATGTGAATTGCACTCAAGAGTAAAGTACCTTTATATTTGACACACCGCGTATACGACTGACTGACTGAAATTTGATATCTGATGAAGAAGAATATTAAGAATTTGGTGAGACATATTGAATACTCATGGCATGACAAGGTTCTTATTGAAATGACTACGAATGTGAAAAACTATAGTTTTAAAAATTGTCTGATATCTGAATCATGCGTCATCGAATTCGGTTCTGGACCTATATACGCGTATATATACTGAGTAGAGTCCTATTATACCAGATTAACTTTGGTACAGCACATGGTCACTTATGCATTGAATATGTATATGCATAAAATCACGTGGTGATCCACAATTAACCTGGTCGTTCTCTAGTTTTTCTGTAATTTTTTGCTCACCAGCAGAATCTAATTCAAGTACCATAACCACAATACGTTGTTACGTTGAAGGCAAACCAACACAATCCACAATAATCAAAGAAGTATGAAGTTTTGTGATAACCAGGTTTTTCCTCCCTCAATGATAAGTGAACACTGAGTGTTCGTAATTTGTAGTGGCTTGAAGTTTATTCATCTACAAAATTATGATATATAGTTTGGAATTCTCGATAGTGCAGAGGATTTTGGTCTCCATGTATACCATCTAGAAATTTCACTGGCAATTTCCATGGTCCTTCCGATATAATTGTAAATTTAGAACTGTTGGAAAAATTATGTTTCGTTAGAATGGAAGCTGAAAGAGGCATCATTTTAGAAAATGATATATTCCATAATAATGGTCGAGTGAGGTATCATTTTGCGAAAAAAAAAAGTTATGAAATAATAACCTATGACTCCATGTGAATCTTTCCAACTCTCCAATATTCAATAATGTATCACACTTCGAATAAATATGGAATTTGAAATAAAAAACTTTGGTCGTGATGGAGTCCCTACCCATAAAATTTGTGTTGTTTGGAATGATCTATTCCGTTATATGCTTACCCAGGTTTGATTTTTAAAGTACGTTAACATAGAGGGTAACCCAACTAACTATAACTCATCTCCTCTGATTGCTACAAAAATCAGGAAAAATGCTCGAGTATAATTTAGATTGACATGATTTTCCATTGGTTTTTTATACGAACGATATGAGTGACTAATCACAAAATTGTTGAAAAATTACAGAGGAGTAATTTGAAACAAATTGCTAGCTGTTAGAATGACTTTTATTCATTGTATAGATATATGTCTTATCCAAATACTGTCTGGTACAGGTTGATGGAGGAGGTGGATAATTCATTTGTCTTGTTTTTGTGATTTTCTCGACACTACGTTTCTCACGAATAAATCAGATTTTCTAGAAATTTCAAATATAAGTTAAATTCTGATAGGTACTGTTCCGATTCCTAATATACCTTATCTGAAGAAATTAATACCTCTTCCAATTGAGATCTATCGAGATAATCTATTTTCAGCTGTTTCTGAGGATTCATATTTTTAATGATATCGGTATGTTAGAGGCCTGGTACTGATTCAATTTCTGGTAAGAAGTCCATGGTCCCAATGTGGTTTATTGTGGTGACAATGAAGATACGAAATGGACTTTTATCCACTGTTACTGATGTAATCATTCTTAACGATATTATTCCGATTGACAAATTGAAAAAATCTTCCCAGAATAAAACGAAGGGATGTGAATAAAATTTTGGATCTGGATTCCCTGGTACTTGTATACTGTGTTTTCAACCAGGAAAATATAACATAGTCAACCGAATGAGTTATAATTCTGTTCGAGATATATCGCAACAGAGGTTGCCATCAACAGAAAAAAAACCGTTTGGTCGTCACAGTAGGCATCTCTTGATCGGAAAGGAGCCTGGAAGAGGATCCGACCCTAAATCATAGTTGTTGGGGGGTGTCACTTTATAGGTTTCCCGATTTACGTCAAGGCAAGATGACGGCTACGGTTAGACGTTAGACTACGAAGGGGGGGAATCACCGGGGGGATTTTTCATGAATGCCTGCTATGTGCAGGGAATATCGAATCGGAAAACTGAGGAACTCTGAAAAGATTGTGAAAAGTACGATTCAGGAATTTGTACGAGATGATAAACAATTTGCGTACTTGCCAGACTTTGGAGTAAGTATCTTCAAATCACATAGTGAGCGTTATGATTCAAAAATTCATGAAATTCAATTGTTCTGTCGATATATGACCAAATTCCAAGTTGCTTCATTCTGATTGAATATAGGATTCCTGAAAAGACATTCGGACAAATTGATGACGAAGTTTGTTTTGTATTAGGAGAATTCACACTTAAATCTGAAATTGTCGTGATATTCAATTTTTCGCCAACCATATATGAAAAAGAATCATATCAACAATAAAAATGTGACCGTGAAGATATAGCCGCGGACTGCTAGAGCTTATATTTTATGCTCTATACTTCTTTAACAAGACAAGGACATGTAATTTGTTTAACAAAACCAAATTCTAATGGGTGAAGAAGTTATAAAGGCCTACGTCATAGTGGTTGGTTAGAAAAAATCTCAAATACTGATAATTCTGAGACGTTTTCTACCTACATCTCCATGTACTCATTCTCACTCTATACAGTAGTGTTCATGTATACCGTTTTCTGAATAGAAGGCAACAACTTTCGATAATAATTCAATATTAAAGTCGACTTGGGCGTTTAGTTTTGCTTCAAAAAAGATGAAGAATGGCCTACTCAATTGGAGTCACCTGACTTTCACTACATGTCAAAAGTAACCTTTTGCCAAAATAATCGCTGAAAGTAGTCTTATTTGTTCAAATTATTTTCCAATTGTACACACGTGTCCCGAATTTGAAAGTTCTATTGTAACTTTCACTTCTCACATTTTTTTATTTCAAACTTTGGTTAGATACTTAATGTTGTTTTATGGTATTTTGATAGATGACTTGGGCATCATTTTAGTATTGAAAAAATCAATTTAAATAAATTTCGCTTCTGAATGATTGACGATACATCAACTCCGCATGAAACATAAGAGACAATCGATGCGTGGATAGTTATTTTCTGAATAAAATCATATTTTATCATGAAATAGTTTTGTCGGTGTTAATTTATTTTTATATTACATTTCGTAGAAATTGAAAGAATATCAAAAAGTAAAAGTTATTATGGAAGTTATACAAATTCGAGACACATTATATGAAATGGGAATAGAAACAACCTTTTTCAGTGAACTTTCTTGAAATTCAAGCAAATGAGCCTATTTTCAGCGATCAATTTGAAAATAAGTTACTTTTGACATGTAACGAAGGTCACGTGACCCCTACCGAGTAGTCTATTTTTCATATTTTTTGAAGCAAAACTTATGGCCCAAGTCGAATCTCGGAATACATTTTTATCGATAGTTTTCCCCATATGATGCCGACTTCATGAATGGCACTGAACATTGTTTTTCATTGTTTTGCAATTAAATTTTCTATCGATTGTCATATATCCTCTGTAAACATGAATTCTACAACTCGCAAGTACGTCACACTATATTTCAGAATTTTTTTTATTTCTATCCTTTCTGCTTCTTCTTCTTTTATTTAGGGAAAATAAAGACAGACGGACTCAATATCTAGTTGGACTCATTGAAGGATGATAGAAAGTCAAGTGATTATATTTCAATTACTTCGGAGAAGTCTATTTCTCACTGACAAAGTTACGAAACAAGAACTGTAAAGGGTGTGTAGTTGTTATATTGATGAATGGATTGATTATCGTTCATTATGGTTCTTCGATCATGACTGTAGTTGCAGTGCGAGACTTTAGTCGCTTTTGTCGTAAAAACATTTTACTAGAACCATACGCCATAATCCCAGCTGCACTGTCACCAAAACAGCATCATTAAAAAAGTGATATAACTTTGAATTTGAATGAAAAAAAAAAAGTTCCTAGTATAGAGTCTGAGACTGTTGAACGGTTGTATCCTTCATCGATGCAGGAGCTATTTCTGTTCATTCCGGCAACACTGTCAATGCTGCGATAGAGAAACACTTGCACTCCCTGAAGAAATCCAATTCTCAGTTCCTGTCGATATTGTCTCCTTCCCCTACCCCAGGTTAATTCCCGAGGGATGATCCAAAACAGCAGTTAATGACATCTTTCTCTCAGAGATTTGCACCATTTAAATTTTTACAGCCTCCGAAGTCGAGGGGCGACACAAATTTGAATATCATTTTCGCGAAATTCGATAGGCTGTTTATCCCAGGATCAGAGAGAGGTATCAATATTGCCATCATCGATGGGGATACATAATAATTGACAAAAAACACATCTTCATCATTTTTGAATTGATTTCAATATCGAATCAATATTTTCACTTATAATATCACGAGAGCTTCAATTATTTTGAATTGACTCGGCCGTTACTTGATGGAAAACGATAAGATTTCCACAAAATTCTCAAGCACACGACATGTTTCGAAAACACAGTAGCTTCGTCATGTGATAATTATACTGCTACATGTTTTGTGTTTCACCTATTCTTCACATAATCTATCAATCTGATGTGTGTGATACTGATGACTGGTAATCGAACGAGAGCTTTCGTATATCTACTTCGTATATCTACTTCGTATATCTACTTCGCATACCAGAGGACAGCTAATTAAGCTGTGACCAGAGTACCAACCAAGGAATATTTATGAAACAAGTCCACAGAAAAATGATGATGATGAGATGAAGTTCTCCACAATTCATATGAACTTTCTTTTGGCATTCCGTTTATTCATTCGATTTGTGCTCAATTTTGTCTTGATATTCGACCATTGCTTGATGTCTCCCAATTTCAACGTTAAAATTATTCATGTATCATGATGATTGTTGCGTATGTATATTTTCTAGGTGGATATCTGTAGAAATTACCTATTCAGTATGAAATATTATACAAGGTTTTCGAACTTAAGTCGTCACTATTGCTAATTTGGTTTGTATTGGAGCTATAATATCAGGTAGAATATACTACATCGCCTACATCAGCAGAAGTCTAAGGGAACAAATGATTTTCGCAGACCAAAAAACATTTTCATCAGCAAGTTACTGCCCAGATGAAATATTCTAATTTAACATTCAACTCTGTATGCTCTAATTGTTGTTGATGTACGAATCACTCTATATTCATCAAAGATACGAAATTCTAATCCTCATATAATGATGTTCCAAACAAACAATAAATTGGCGCGCTTTTAGAGGAATTCTGTTAGTCAAAGACATTTTCACGTTCGGGTACGTTTTCCTTCTCAGGAGGTGCTAGCCCTAGACTCTAGTAGGATAGAGGCCCCATGGTCATTCCCTGAAAAGCTCTTGTCTTTATTTTATGTTCTGGTTCCCATGAAAAGGGATATCCTGTAATGTTCAGATAACATCGTGAGAACCAAGGGAAATAAGGTAGGAATTGGTGTTCTTAAATTTGTGGTGGTTATATGCCTCGGGGAACACCTCCCTTGGCAATGTGATCCAGAGCCTAGCTGTTCGTTGGATGAACCAGTCTTTGGAAAGATATGTTCTGCAAATTTCCAAGGTGAGCACGAAGGGGTGCGAAGCCTCAACTCGACGGGTTAATCTTGCGGGGACTGCCAAGGAAGAGACAATTGTTGATATTTCAGAAGAGCATCGTCCATGGAAATATCTATAAAATAGAGCCAGATTGCTTACTTTTTTACGATGTTCCAGAGAAGTGAGTGAGTATTTGTGAGCGAGGCATCACCCACGAGACGAATTGCCCTTTTTTGAACAGAAACCAATAGTTTCAGGGTATGTTTGGGTGCTGCACTCCAAATATGGAAACACTATTGCAGGACAAGTCGGATCTGTGCCTTATAGATCGTAAGCAGCTGACTAGAAGTGAAATAGCTCCTGACCCGAAACAGAAAACCAAGTTTTTAAGATGCACTTTTAGCAATTGATCTTACGTGATTTTCCCAAGGAAGGTTATTGCTGATAGTAATCCAAAGCATCGAAATGGATGTCTTCGAAAGTATCGTTACTCCTGACAAGCTTATGTTGATAGTGCCCAAATATGCAGAATGCACATATTCGCTGACATATTGTGAATGAAATTCATTCTCCTAATCGTGTGTTTGAGTTTTCCAAAGCTGATATATGTTTCACGACCGTGCGGTAGGCAATCCATTAACGAAATCTAGTTGTAATTGACCGAGGACGATGGTAAAACAAACAGAGTGGCGGGACTAAACGCAAACACATAACCAGATATTATGCAAACCTCGATTCGGACAACAATGTCCTCGCTCTCACTTGAGGACAAAATCATCAAACAGTGCATTTGGCACTTTGTTTGCCGAACGCTTCATGAATCCCATAACATATACGCGCCAGACTGTCCCATACGAAAAGTGATTGCGAATCAATGACGAAATGATTTCCACTGGGTGTTTGCTATTGAACACGAAAACATAGTCACAATGATATACCGGGTGTCCCAGTATACCTGTTCTAATGAATTATCTCAGCCATTTCGAAAAATAAAAATTCGAATATTTGATGATCTCCAATTCATTCAAGTTTGACCGGAAGTGGCTCTAACTTTTTTATTTCGAGTAGCACCCTGTATATTTTTTGCAATTTTTTATTTCTACCCAAAATTACCGTGCCAACGCCCAAGTTTTCCAGTTTCAATAGATTATCTCAGCCATTTCGAAATATGAAAATTTTAAAATTACATGATCTACTAGATTTCTAATAATTTGAAATTATTATTGAAGTCGAAATCAACACTGAGAAAACTCGGCCAAGTAAATTGTTTTCTTGGAATAAAGTCGATTGTGACAAGAACATTTTCACCAACGGTAGGAAAATATGGTACTTGCAGTAGGCAAAACTATATTTCTGGAACGAAGTTTCTGCTGAAAGTGATCAGAACACTTGTTGGTATCAACCAAGTCGATATGTTCGCTAATTCTAAGTGAACACTAAACTAGTGCTAGGTTAACGAATACTCACTATTATTAAATTATTTTTCTGATATAAGATCACTTGCTCTGAGCGAACTCATCAATAAAGACAATCCATCAAGTCGATTGTTGCAGGTGACAGCTCACCTGTAGTTATAGATCTCTTTTCCGTTCGGACATCTCCGATATTATTCGAGTACCCACGCCTCGACCCACGCCCAACGCGATCACTGTCCAGTGTCACTAGAGTCTAGCCATAGCACCAGTGCGAGAATATTGCGCCTGGTGCGCAGGTCGCTGGGCGCGAGAAACAGAAAATTTCGTTGCTTGCTCGCTCGCTCGCCGAGCGCGAGAAGCGAGGCGAGAAGGGTTGCGGCCGTGCGGCGCGGGACAAATATTGGAGCGAAAGAATAAAGATCATCATTGGTAAAAGAATACCCAATACCCTTAATTGGCGGCGAATCATGTATCACGGGAAGGAGATTTGTTGGTTGCCATTCGAACTGTTTCCAGAATATGTACTCATTTATCGTTTGACCTCCAAGTCTAGCGTTTCACACTCGGTTTCACACTTTAAAAATTCAATCGAACTGTTGTGCAGAATGTTCGAAAACATTCAGTTCTTTTCAAAATCTCAGTTTTATTTTTTGTTGTTCGAAATTTCATTTTTATAATTATTGTTCCTATTTCGAACACACTTTATATTTTAGGAATATTTTGAGTTTGTTTTTGTTTATCAAATATACCTAAATTTTAAACTGTGTATCTTTTACCATTTTCAATATATTTAATTTAGATCGCTGCGATATTATTTTTGCAAGGGAAGGGGGAATTTTTGTGGAATTATATAATTATATATGTATATACCCAGATAGCACACACAAGTACCTTCTCAGAATATTATACGAATATTTTCTAGGAACGGCCGTCTATGGATATACAAAGAGGGCTGTTCTAGATATTCTGAGAATGTACTGGTAGGTATATTTATAGTAATAAAATTTAAAAAAGCTTGCTCCGGTGCGGGCTTGCGAACCTATACATAGTTATTTACCTCTCACCTTAACCACTGAGCTACAGACCTTTTTAATGAATGATATGAATGGGAAGATCTCAACACTTAGTGGCATACAACCATTATAATAATGGGTTTGGTAAGGGGAACACTTTGTATATCAATACATGAATAATAACATCAATTTCATAATTTGATACGATTCTGTATATTCTCAGAATATTCGAAAAGAATATTCTTGTGTATCTATGTCAAATTGAATGTTCATAGAATATTCGTTGCAGGATGAAAATATTTTATGATCATTTTAAGGACATTATGTTAGAATATTCTGAAATAAGTATATTTGAACATTGTCATTCTAGAATATTCCATTTCAGAAGCTCATTGGAACATATTTTCAGAATATCATTAGTATATTCGCAAAGTATTCCATGAATGTTCACAATATTCTGAAAATATTATTTAATGAACATTCTGGAATATTATATCCCAGGAGCTTCTAGGAATGTACTTTCATGTAATACTATCAGAATATTCGCATGGAACATTCCATAAATATTCGCAACATACTGAGAACTTTCTATGCATATTCTTCAGAATATTATTCTAGAAGATGAAATTTTCGCAGCTTGTAAGAATATTCTGAGAATATTCGTGCTATCTGATGGGGATATATATATGTAATAATTATGAACAGTACAGTGTTAATTCAATTTGAATAAATTGATTTGAGGTGTGTCACGATTCTAGGGATCACCCTGTAACATGGTATCAACTAGGAAAGCAGTTGTCTAATGTATCATTTCACAACAATGACTTATTTGTTTTTGTTTCGCTGCAATTTCTCGCGCCCAGCAAGCAGCGAGCGACGCGCAATATCATTTCACAATGACTTATTTTTATTTATTTTTGTTTCCCTGCAATTTCTCGCGCCCAGCGACCTGCGCACCAGGCGCAATATTCTCGCACTGGTGCTATGGCTAGACTCTAGTTCCAGTGTCATTAGCGTCTGCGGACAGGTGCAAGTAATAACTCCGTGGTGGGAGAACGTTATAGTGGGCAGTAGATGCGACTGGCGTTATGCGGCGCCGACTGAATGACTTCATCATACTTCGTCTCGTAAGCAACTGGTTGGCTCAGTAGGCAGAGCATCGGCATGCCAAGCCGGCAGGCCGGGGTTCGAATCCGTGCAAGGCTCTCATCTATTTTTCATTTTTTTCTTGTTCTCAAGTGATTTCTGAAAAATATTCTCTATGGGAAATAGGTTCATTTAGGGGTTTTCTATGTTTAGGCCAGAGGTGAGGTTCGGTTAGGTTAGGTTAGAATAGAATAGAATATTTTATTTGGTGTTAATACAAGTACAGATATACTCATAAATAGTATATGTACCGCCGAAGCGAGTACATATACTAAAAATGTGGAACGCTTTACGATTTTGCGTGTCATCCTTGCGCAGGGGCCATGCTAATCTTCTCTGTATCGTTCCAATTTTTAGTATATGTACCGCCTTCTCATTTTTTGTGCAGAAACAATATTTTCCTTCCTCAAGAAAAATTCTCCTTCTTCAAGAAAAAAGGTTCATCTAGGTCGATTGATTGTTAAAAAAAATACCTTCCTTATATTAGACTCGACACAAGTTAACTAACTTTCCCCTACCACGGAGTTATTACTTGCACCTGTCCGCAGACGCTAGTTTCCAGTGTCCACGAGTCCACGGCGTCATTTCGATCTTAGCATTCGTGAAGTTAGTATACTTGCGTTCCCGCTAGTAACATTGAAATTCCAAGTCATGCAAGTGCCCTTTCGAACAACTACTATATCATATTCGTATGAGAATTCTCTGTTTGTGAACCGTGCTCTGTGGCCGTGCTCTGAGCTGTGGGGTGTTGAGTTCTTGATCTGTTCTCTTGAAGGAGATAATGAAATACAAAACTCTTCTAGAACAGTACATAATTGTTTCTACATGTACAGGATTTTTTTCCACTCCCTATGATACTCGAAGTGGAAGGAAGTGACGTTTAAAAAGTATGAAAGTTGATTCATCTTCAATGCTGGAAGGAAAAAGATAGTGAACCAGAGTGCAGTGCAGTGAGTGAGAGTACCGTTTTTCTCGGTGCATGATGCTGATATACGCGGTATCTAGTATCTCAATATTTGTCGTCAGCCTTACCTTTTTTGTATTTTCTGGATTCATCATACCTATAT
Source organism: Phaedon cochleariae (assembly GCA_918026855.4). Lineage (NCBI taxonomy): Eukaryota > Metazoa > Arthropoda > Insecta > Coleoptera > Chrysomelidae > Phaedon > Phaedon cochleariae. The sequence continues at coordinate 13,641,057 of OU896709.1, read as the reverse complement.
AATAAAATGTTTTGAATGCATGTGTTTTTGTCTTATTACCAAGATTTTATCATTTTTCAGAGAACAATGGAGGTATTTTTTCATACTAGCTAATGACAAGTGAATAAGTCACTATTGGCAAGTAAATAAGTCACTGATGACTAGTAGATAAATCACTAATGACATGTAATTAGGCCACTAATGACTAGTGATTTTAAGTCACTAATGACTAGTGAACAAGTCACTAATGACTAGTGAACAAGTCACTAATGACTAGTGAACAAGTCACTAATGACTAGTGAACAAGTCACTAATGACTAGTGAACAAGTCACTGATGAAAAGTGAATGAGTCACTAATGACAATTGAATAGGTCACTGATGACAAGTGATGTGTTCACTAACCGTTATCACTCTGAAATTTAATGAAACAGGTCAATAGTGGTAGGTGTACATTTTCAGGAACACGAATATTCTTGTGGTTATTAACTTGTTTCCTTGTCCCATATAGTATACACGTTTTTACTTGCCACTATTAAATATTCACTTAGGGTTAGTGATTTTTTTTCTCCGTGAAGATAACAGAAATATCGTAGCCTACTGCAATTCGTTCAATTTGAAATTTCACTCGTCGTTTTCTCCATCAAATCAAATTTGAAATACGAGGTTATGCAATGTTGGAACGGTGATTTTGAGTAGAAACGAAAAATTGCAAAAAAATACAGGGTATTTGGTATTTGAAATAAAAAAGTTGGATTCACTTCTGGTCAATCCGGAAGTGACTTTCAATTTTTGTTTTTCTCAGTTGAAGCTTCGAATTTTCATTTTTTGAAATCGCTGAGATAATTCATTGGAACAGGTATACTGGGATACCCGGTATATTATCTTGTCAATTTTTTTGTCAAAAAACAAGATATATTATAATTTGAATTAAATATAACAATTTTCACAAAATATAAGATTTTCACAAATTCCCACGACTCGTTTTGTTGAAATAGTAGTCCTTTTTTTATATCTTGGAGTTCGTCTGACTGGTATTGCTAGTGATCGAATTATAGCAGAGATATCTGAGAAACATTTGCCGTGTGGAAGTATCTTAGAAAAGTGAAAGTCGCCGGCTTTTCTACGGTGTTCCGATGAGTCAAAGAGTTAGTGATTGTGGTATTACCCACCAGGCGAATGGTTCTCTGGATAGAATCTAAGAGCATCAGCGTATGTTTGGGTGCTGAACCCCATTCATGAGAACAGTATTCTGAAACTGGCCGTATCTGTAATTTGTAGAACATGTTGAGGTGTGAAATATATTCACGCAAGGAACAAGAATCCTAGTTTCTGTGAAGCAGCTTTTGCGATGGATTGGACATGATTTTCTCATGAGAGAATATTGAAGATGGTATTACCGAGCAAATATATAGTGGTCTAGGGTGGAATAGTGCTACCAGACATTGTCATATCAGGCATATTGAGTTCCACCTTCCTAGAGAAAATACAGGCTTGCATTTTGGTGGCGTTGAATTTCAACAAGGTTGTTAGTTCCCTGGGCTGTTAATACCGCAAGATCTTCATTGAATGCGTTGGCATACCTTCATCGTTAGTTTCCTGGGAAGAAATGGGAATTCTAGGAGAGAAAGCAGTATGAAGATTGGAGAGTATAGATCGTCTGGAATGCTGTGGATGAGTGAAATACCCGTATTAGTATATTATTCAACGAGCGCATAATGATGGCTATAACCCACGAAGATAAAAGTTGCAGTACGAGCTAAAGGCGAGTGCTGTAATCATCTGAGTGGGTAATAGTCATTATGTGCGAGTAGAATACTATACTTTATCTACAACTATTCAAATATCAAAGCAACTCTGAGAGTTCAGAAATATATCTTTGATAATGAAGGTTAATATATATTGCAAAATCACTATATCTGATTTGAAATACCTACTCATTAATTTCATCGAAAACTTATTGACAAAAATTTCAATCAACGAACAGCTTAAAACTTATTTCAATAATTTTGATTGTGAAAATATGATAAACAATGTTGGATCTAACTTTTATTAACAGGAAAAAAGTTGTACAATCACCTTCACAATCAGTCAATCTTACCAGGTATTATATGCCATTTCACTTTTCAGTTGTAAAATGAATCATACTACTTATTGCAGATTATTCATTACCTTGCTTCCGCTGTTGCATTCTCCCACTGCTATAATTAATTGTAGTAACCTGTCTCTAGACGCTAATTATCAACAATGAAATTCCTTTGGTTCTGATTGGTCTGTACTAATCTATTCGAATAGCCCACACATAAGTGTGAGCCAATCTGCAACTGTCAAGTGTCAAGTCCTATTTTATGGTTATGGTTACTCATGATGGTAGTCACTGTTGAGAATGAAAAACAGTGAATTCTCATTTTTTCGTGTATTCGTAGAATTTAGGGTGATTAAAACTATGAGAACCATGTAAGGTGAGTCTTCTGAATTTGCGTGTATTTCACAAACAGTTGTATAGTGGTGTGCTTTAGTAGAACTATAGTAGAACGAATACCTACCTAGTTGAATTTGACAGGACGCTGCGATGTCAGATTATTACGCCATCCTACTGTCATTATTACTCTTATTACTCGATTCATCACAATAATGTCTGTCATTAAATGTTGACAATGGAGTTACCAATGTATGAATTACTCCATAGTTGTAGATAAAATAATATCCCTTGTTGGTGTGCGCCACTGTTGCCAATACCTATATACCTTTGACGGTTCCGGATCAGTGCGACGTTGACGAATGTCCCGCATAAATCGTAAAAACGGTAAAACCAATGGTGTAATCAAAAACAAAATGGGGTGCGGCACGTGGAAAGGAAAAATCCGTTTCACGGAAGATGTAGATTAACACGGGCGATTTATAAAGACGACGACTTATCTTTTGCGGTTTCGTGATAAGGGGAAGAAATTTTGTAGTATATCAACGAAAAAAGTTATTCTGTATGAGGGTGGTGGCCTCATTTGTTTGATACATTTTTCGATAACAACAGGGTTCCGATAGCGTTTTAATCAGTTGGTGATCAAATGGAAGTAATTGCATCATGAAAGAAATATTTCAAAATCCTTCAATCATGTCTAATTATCTCGATCTGTTTGATAAATTAACATCTACAAATAGTCATCTTTGAAATTGTGCGTGCCATATTTGAATAGGATGACAAGAAACGAACTATTTGTGGTAATCCTTACCGTTCCTGATTCAATGGTGTACACTATACAGGGTGATTCATGAAAAGTGTTACTTAACCAAATGGTTGATAGAGAAGATCAACATGAGTTGATGTATTAGCTCATTATGTAAAATTAACATATGATTTGGATACCGACATTAGAGATATAATTGGTGGTACTTGAAACATTGCAGCGACGTAATTTTTCTTGATACTATTCAGGATTACCCACAACAAAAAAACAGAGCCGAACTTGTAATAAATTCAGTTTTCATTTTTGATAATAATCATTCTCGAGAAATTCAGAGAGATCAGTTGAAACGATGTGAGAACTATTTTAAAAATCTTTCGGAGCGCACGAAAGGGAATTCTCATACTGTTCAAAAAACATTTTGCTTACCAAGGGAGGATAGGAAAAGAAGGTAGGTATTGGAATTTCATTTAACTTCCGAATATTATGGTTTCTTGGGAATACTTCATATGGCAACGAATTCCAAAGCGTTGTTGTTTCTATATGGGCAAATGAGTTCTGGTATAGAGTTGCTCGATATATTTCAAGGTTGACAATGCAAGGATGTGCTGACTGGGATTGTCGAGTTCATCTGACTTTAATTCAAAGTTAATGAGAATTCCTCTCAAATTATACCCTAATGTATATGCGTTATATGGATAGCTTAAAATATATATTATTCCTCTCTCCACAATTTGACTCTCAGTTTGTCCCATGAATGATCCTGTATTTATTGCTGCAAGACATTGTATAACAATGAAAAATATCCTCGACTGTGCAATTTCGGTCACCAATTTTCTAAATGCTCTAGGCCATCGCTGTACTCCATTCAGTATCGAACGTACTATCTTAGCGTAATTCTTAGTTTCTTTTGGATAAAATCCTTTCAGCCATTTCTTGAGTGCTGCACGATCTATAATTCACCTATAAAGTTTGAGGCATCGACATCCATCTCAAAACTCTGTTTATACTTATAGAATGTTTGATCACGTGAAAAAACGGATGTTTCATACTCTTCACCTGAATGGCCGATATACAGTGTGAGAAGTGTTTTTGGTTGACAGTATTTATCACAGACCTATAGATCTATGGTATTTATCATCGGGTTAGCACTTTTTCAATTTATTTCTTGCAAGGTAGGAACAATATATTCATATTATGGAGCAACTCACCACAGCTTTAGCACCCTTAGAATATTCAAGTGTGTTAAAAACAATATAACTACAACATTCAGCATCAGTTGGGCACTTCCTGATATCAATATTCTTAAAGCTACTTTACACCTCAACAGCTTCTCATGATCTACGAAGCGCAGATACGGCCTGTTCTAGAATACTGTTCCCACATATGGGGTTCAGCTCCAAAACATACGCTAATGTTCTTAGATTCCATCCAGAGAAGAGCCATTCGCCTGGTGAGTGACGCCACACTCACTCACTCTTTGACATCATTGGAACACCGTAGAAAGGTCGGCGACCTTTCACTTTTCTATCGATACTTCCACGAGAAATGTTCTTCGGAAATCTCTGTTATCATCCCTTCACTAGCAATACCAATCAGACGAACTAGACAAGCCCAGTCAGCACATCCTTTCGTTGTCAACCTCGAAAGATGTCGAACAGCACTTTATCAAGACTCCTTCATCCATAGAACGGCTAGGTTCTAGAATTCATTACCTGTGGAAGTATTCCCAACAACATATAATCTCCAGAACTTCAAAAAAAACTCCAATACCTACCTCCTGTCCCTATCCTCCCTAGGAACGCACGATGTTCTTTGAACATTATAGGGATTCCCTTTCGTGCGCTCCAAGCTATAAAAAAAAGTGACTGCCAGAGGAGGTTGGAGTTGCTGATGAAACTGCACTATCTACGGTAGAACCGTCTTTTAGTGATAGTGAAACAGTCTAACGCGCGGTTGTCAATTTTGGGACAAAAATAAAATTCAGCTTTGACTTCTTTCGACACTCATTTCCACCCACTTGTTTCACCCATTTGAAATATCATCAACTCAGTCAGGACCTGTATGTATACCTTAAGGATTATTGATTGATATGACTCATGATTTCGTAATTCAATTATTGCTTGATGAGTTATTCAGGGTTTATCGTCTTTGATAGACCACAGTAGTAGATATATATTGAGAGAATCATTACCGGCATCACGGCATCAGGCAACCAATCACAGCGCTCGATATATATTGAGAGAATCATTACAGCTTCAATTGATATTTATTAATGTTAATTGATGACCGGGCAAAGGTCATCAGACTAATTTATATTGATTAACGAAATGCTCCATCAGATGAATTAATCAATGGATTCATCAGACTAATTATCTTCAATTGTGTGATAATTTTCAAATTGAACACTCCCTTCTAGTTTGGCTATAAATACTCTGGTGTAGTCTTGATTTCATTAGTGAACATGCAAGATAGAGACTTATTGGATATATTTATACAAAGTGGTGATTATCGTGTGGTCGAAACAAAACAGTGTTGTGTTTGCAAAAAAATTATCAATCGAACATATCTATCAAGTGGTTGTTGGTTGAGCAGACCAAAATTGACAATTGAATTGTGCAAACGTCTTTGCAAGCAAACGAGGCCAATAAAAGTCGTCAGATCTTACGCGAAGGATCCTTCATTAGTACTGCTGTCCCCCAACCATGAACATTTCTGAAAAAACGGAGAAAATTGAAGAGAACTGGGATAATGATGATTATTCCACTTATGTACCGAATGTCGAGGACAAAGACATTATCAGATGTCCACCACCTGGCAAGAGCAGAAGGGAAAAACGGAAATTCCGAATGGATGAGAGAATACGGCATAGTCAAATTAAAAATATGCTGACCCTAGAAGAACAGCAAGTCTGGGATGAAAAAGTATTTCAGAATCAGCATAGATTTTCTAATGTAACGGGAAAATGAGACTTTGATAAATGAAATGAATATCCTGTATCTTACCAGTTTCAATAAATATGACTTGAAAGTAGATGATGATTTCAGTTTATCAGAAGTTGTGACCATGATCACACCACAATGTTTAGTTTTACAAGTGATTCTTCAAGGCTTTCTCTATATCGCAAAACCTTATAATATAAGAGAAGTATTCATATGTTTCGATAGTGATGGTACACGAAATGAAAGTTGGCCTTCTAAATGGGCAAGAATGGAATCAACTACAATAAATAATGTTTCAACTCTCAAATCACTCATACCCAGCAATAGCACTATGTACAAGTTGCGATTGCGAAAGGGCAGTGGCTCCACCATTGATTCTGACTGGTGTGAACTAAATCCCTCCCCCCCACTACACCATGATACAACTATAATGAAGGATGATGCGGAATTCAGAATAGTCGATTGGGTTACGTACTACACAGCAGTGTGTGCATCATTGTTGCTGTTCAACCTCATTGTTACAACATGTCTAAAGATTGCCCTAACTGTTTATTGACCGAACTCGTGAATAAACACCGAAACCGAAATAAAAAATTGTACGATTTTACCGAAGAAGAGCTCCAGAATTTTCCACTACATTATCTTATTAAAAATGTAGGTCCGATGGAACTTCTCTATGCATGGGACAAACTGCCATCAAAATATACAGAGAATTTTGAACTTCGTATCCAGCTACCATGCTTTGTCCACTTCAATCGCCCTGAATGGAGAGATCATGTAGACGGCCTTCCTCAAGCACAATCAAGCTGTCATGTTTGTAGATGGGGCCTCGAGCGATGTGGATAATATTAATATTTTGTATTGAATAAATGTAATAAAACAAATTCACTCGATAATGATTTTTATTTCATATGTCACAAATACTACATATTATAATCCATAATTACAATATACAAATGAAAATCACATCAAAACTATTGGTCAGAGTCTTCCTCGTCAATCAAATCTTGAGCTATTTCCAAAAACTCATCTAAAGTTCCAGTGATAGCTCCTGGTGTTATAAGGAAATGACCCCAAGCCAAAGTTTTCACATCAGAAGGAATTTTATAACGCTTATCATCAGCAGATGACAAAGCGACTTTATTTCTTAATTCCGTATGAATGGTGTGGAGAGAAGAAGTGAACATATACATCTTACGTAATATTGTTCCACCATTTTCTACAATATTCACATAGTCTGAAAACTGAATTTGGTTTTTGACCACGTTTTTTGAGACACCTTTGGCTTTTTTCATCACATCACCTGCTTTTACACAGTATGCTTTCGCACCAGTACCATAGAAAGATTCAATAGGTCTTGCGGCATATTCATCTTTCATGCGTCCTATAACAGATTTCGATTTGGGGATTTGGTGTATATTGTCTATGGGATAATTTGACGTATCGAAAAATTGGATATTTTCTTTCATATCATTATAGAAATTTTCTGTGAATATTTCTAGAATTAATGAATCCGTATCGGTGTAGCATAATGTTGCTTTATCACCATATTTTGCTTTGATATATCCATAGAAAAAATCGTAAATGACAGTTTTCGAAATATCCAATACCGAAAATCCAACATACATCGGTTTATCATAACATACACTAGTCTTTTCCAACTGAATTGCAACCAAGTTCTCACTGAATTCTGTACTGCATTTGAAATGTGGTTTGGCTATCAAAGCCCTTGCCCCCAGAGAATTTGTCTTATTTTCCCAGCGTGAGCAAAGTTGCAAGTCAATTCTTTTGTCGACATTTTCCATGGTTTTTCCAAATATTGAATTTATCAATAATTTGAAGAGTTCTCGTTCAAATTCGTTTACTGCGGAATTCCGGAGGTGCGTGTTCAGGTCAATATATGGCCTCAACCACGCCGATTGGGAGAATTCTAAGATTCTATGGATTTTCTCTAGTTTCAAACCATATATCAAACACTGCTTCAAATTTCGGTAATGTATAATGTATTTGCATTTGTTTCGTAAATTGGGGATCAGTTTGGCACTCTTACTCTTTGGCGGGATCATTTGTTCTGGGCAAAATGGTAAATCGTTGTGATCATGGTGTAGGTTGGCTGGATATTCCAAGTCCACTTCTAAAACGTATCCTTTTGATGAGTCGTCCTCGATCGCGTGACAGTCAAAGTTTTCGATATCCTCAGACTCGACCCACTTAAAATCACCTGTTGGAAGATGACTTGCCATACTTGCTCCATATAAATTTGTTGCATCCAAATACATGATGTATGATGTTGGTTTCTGAGAATCAAAGTTTGGTAGGAATTTGTTATTTGCCACAGCTCTTCTTTTGCTACATTGTGCCACCCCTCCTCGAATACCCTTCTTGAAAAAATGTATCATATCTATATCAGTCAAGAGCTGAAGTTCAATTTGTGTATAACGTAACATAGCATCCCAGCTCAGTGCAGGTGCTGTCAGATAGTGGGCAGGATCTAGCTTGTATTGTTGCATGCAGCATTTTCTGAAATTCTCAAAAACGTCCGCTAGCAGCAGACAATCGGATTTCAAATAAACATCGGCGTAATCTCCCAATGTTTTACATTCGAAGGTATTCCACACATCTATAGCTCTATTATAATCCATGTCTGAAAGTGATTCGCCGGTTAATTCATTATAGAACTTTTCTTTCGGCGGTAGTTGAGTTTCTTTCAATTTTTCCAAGCAGTCCACATAGTTGTAAGGAAAAACTCCTTTTTGTCTTATTAGATCAAATTGTTTGTTATCTTGGAAGTATTTCCGAACCTCGTTACACTGCTGCACCTCTAAATTTTTGCTGAGTTTGTCGAGAGATTTTGGTAAAAATCGAAAGGAGTCTACAAATCTCAACTGAATATATTCATCAAATACTCTTGACACTTCAGATTTATTAACCAATACTGACTTGGAGAACGAAATATACTTTTCTTTAGTTTGGGCTATCACTGATATTCTTTCTCCTTTCGTTGCTAATTTCTTGATGAAAAGATGAGAATCATAATTTGTGAGGTTGTGGAAGAATACTGGAATAGTCTTTGAGGTCTTGTAGTTCAAATTACAAACACTATGGGCAGCTGCACGAAATTTTCCAGTGTGGTGGCAGTGATCACGAACTTTGATATCTGTTGGCTTGAATGGCTTTCCACAAATATGGCACGTAGTACTATTTTGGAAACCTTGCTTCTCTATCTCAGTAAGTGGATGCATTTCACGAACATCCTTCATGTGATTCATGTATAAATCTTGAACGGTTTCATCCAACTTTCTCACAAAAACGTCAGCAGCATCTGCACCGCGATAAAGTACATACCTTGAGTAACGGTCATCAAAACTACATTTTACATAAAACGCGAACGAATATGGTTCATGTTCACATACTTTAACTGAAAATGATTTATCGTCACAGGGTTCATTGTGTTGTATTGGTTTGAGTAAACTTTCAAAGTCAGCATAAATCACAAACGGTGGTGACAGTTGTTTTTCAAAGTTAGTGAATTTGAGGATGTTTTCAGGCACTGATTCACCATATTTATTGATTTTCAAATTGGTAGTGGGTATCTTTGTGCTCGTATGATTACAGTCATTTTCCTCATGACTTCCCAACTGCGCCAGTGTTGCGAACGATTGTAGGCATCCATCGCAAATATATATTTTACCATTGTGATTCGATTTTTGTTTCCCAACTAATTTGCCTAGGTCTTTTATTAGGCAATAATGTGTGTTGCCAACCTTATCGGCCACAAGTAGCAAATTCACATGTGTTGCTTGACGACACGATGTAAAATGTAGAGGTCCAATTATTTCACTTATCATCTTTCCATCATTGAAAGACGATTCGAGACCGAACACATTAACTGAGATATTGTTGAGTCGCTCGAACTTTGGGATAGCCTTCAATTTCATGGGAAAGACAAGCCCTTGAAAATTCAACAGGGTATTGTAATGTGGATATGATGACGTTCTAATTGGATTACCGTCTGCAGGAAAGATCGCAGCAATGATGGACCATGCAAAGCAGGCTCTATCCTTGTTTTTAATATTCAGAACAGCTAGTCTCGATTCAATGGCTTTGGGCAGCTTGATGTATGAGGAGGCCGAAATCGATGAGAATTTATTAATGTTCACATCCAAAAACATTGCATGTTTTAATATCCACCCAGAATCACGTTCTTGAAATTCTGACGCCTTCACAATCATTTCTTCCTTGAAGTCATCATAATCGTGGTCAATGTTCGATGATTTTGTTAAAGTTTTATTTCTGGTGTTGAATGACTTTATATCAGATAGTTCTTTTTCTGGTATGACATACAACCCAAAAAGTTCGAGATTCATCTTCAAGCTGTGATGAGTCCCCAAATATTCAGTCAGGACTGCCAGAACTTTTGGTTCCACTTCTTGCAAGAATTCGAGAAGATCGGTGTGGGTTTTATCACTGGAAAATCGATAGGTGGCTATCCTGTTCATGAGAGCACAACGGAGTTTCACTATCCCATTCCCCAAATTATTTTCAACAGGTCGATCTACTCTCTTTCGTTTTTCAGCACCCTGAGTATTATGCTCATGTATAGGAAAATAGTTGAACAATGTGTTGGTCGAAGTAGATGCTTGCTGATTCTCCGCACTATTATACTTCATCTTTTTGACCGGTGGTCCATTCACATCTCTATTATTCCTGCAATTCTTGCGTACATGCCGAAATAAAGAGCTCGTTGAAGAAAATTCATTGCCACAATACCCGCACTTCATTATCACAATGTGTGTTGAAACGTGGTGAAAACAGAAATAACAGAGTCAATTGTATTGCTCTCAATTTATAAATAATGTTTGGTGGGATGCTCACATTCTTTTGCGCAATTACCTCGTTCATTAAAAACAAACATCTGTCGCGATTGCATCATGCCTGCATTTATAGTAATTGAACATCTGCCACCCAGATGTTTGCGAAAACAAACATCTGGTACCCGCATTTGCAAATGCGTCACGGCTGCATTGAAGACCAGATGTTCAGACAATTTATTATACAATTAATGTAACAAAACAAATTCATTTTGATATTATACTTTATTGCATAAAAAATTTTTCATACAAATAAAAAACATTTGTTAATGCACACATACAATTTGAATTCATATGATAAAAACATTTTGGTTCAGACTGTTGTAAAATAGGTTGCTCATCGAATTCCACTACTGGAACAGAAGTGAACCGTCGAATATATTCAGCTTTCTCCTTTCCTTTGATATGTATTAGATCGACTCCATCACTCAGACTTTTCAAGATATTTCCGAACTGATGCAATGGTGTAAATCCATCCTTCCATTCCAGGCAGTGAAAATTACGAACCAGCCAATTAGCCTGCTTTTGTAGATTCGGAGGTAGAAAATTGAGTGGAAATGGTGGTTTGAAAATATAATGGCAAATTTTCACCCCATCGAAGGCTGCAAACTCTTTGACAATAAATTTGTTGTTTTCTATCTTGAATCCTTGCATATCCATGATTATACTCATATTGTGATATTTGAGAAATTTTTGAAAACTGATTGCTTGGTAGAGTACAATTCTATCACCCTTTTTAGGATCTTAATGTTTTCTTGATGTTTTCTCAGGCGTAATTTATAGCTGGATAACATTATATCTACTGAATAAAAAATAATGGGTACCCCAATATATGACAAATTCTGATCATGCGCATCAAAGCTGCTTTACGATTTTCGTTAGAGGGTTATAGGAATATTCTTTTTCATGTAGAATGAGACAAAAAGCAGTGGTTTCTTTTTGAGTATTACTACCAGTTTCGAATTCAATCCGCATAACTATTGATCCTGTTTGGATGACTTCTTTCTGTCGTGAACAATCAATGTGAACAATTGGTGCTTTATCTTTGAACTCTTTCGGGGTCAATATTGGCTCGTTATTTTTCAGATGATAGTAGTTTTCTTGAAAGTTTGAGTACATCTCATACAGTGTAGCATACTTGTTGTTTTTGAAATCTAGATGTAAATCATTGTATGGATATCTTTCAGAATTAAGGAACACTCTGATATTGGTGAGGTCGATATGATCAAACTTACTCATATCACTCGTTATTTTCCCTTTTCTACTAGTCTGAAATGCTATAATTACATGTCTAGGCGTTTCGACCTTGGTAGTGGCCTTCACTGGCCACGTATGTCTATTTGATTCACTCAAAGATGGATACTCAATCAACTCCCAGCTCCTGAACCTAATTGGAAGTTCTATACTTTTATTAGTAATTTTCGTGATTCGAAGTTGTTCTTGAATGCTTGGGGTTATGTGAGGAACTCTCCAAAATACTTTTGTAAGCTCCACTTTGGGTTTTTCTGAATCATCTATGCTAGTTACTGCATCTAAATCATTACTAGATCTTATTAAGACTAATTCTTGCCTCATATTAACTATTATTCTCCTAAAGTCTTCAAAAAACCCAGCAAACATTTTTAAAGGAACACACACGTTGAATTGACCGTTAGTACCAATTAGAATTTTTTCTTGGTTCGATATTTTTGGGAACCACCCAGCATTTTGCATAGAGACGCTTTCGTTTTCATTTAACGATAAATAATTTTTCAATGTTGATGTCAATCCCAAATTTCTCACTGAATCAATCACAATACCGTTCAATTCATATCGAAGTTCTCGGAAAAGGAATGCTATTGCATTATTAATGAATTTCAGTTTGGTTGGAACGGCATTTTTTTCATCTAGGAGAGTACCTTCTATGTATAAATAACTGTTACAAGGCAAAGTGAATGATTCAAGGTCAGCAATTGGCACTCTTATCTCGTCGTTATAATTGAGGTTTCCAGCGATGTAAGGCTGATATGTATGAAACTGATAGTCTTCAATTGTAGTGTCGCTGAAAGGTTGACCAGTGATATTCAATAATTCCATTATTTCAAAACTTCAAATCCAAGAGATATCAAAAACTGACGATTTTCTGATGTTAATATTCCGGAGGTCTTCTTCATACTAGCACGTTTCTTTTCATTGTCATGTCTTTTATAGTATTGTTCAGGGGAGTAAAACGGTGTTGGATGGATGAATCTCCACACCATGATCAAAGATCCTTCTTTCGAAGGTGAAGTCGAACGGTGATTTCTTCTTCACGGAAATCTATAATATTTCCTGATTGATCAATAATTTTCACAGTTATATTGTTGATAGTCTTCACGGAAACTGGATAATACAGGATCGTAACAGGTGATTCGATGATCTTGTATCCGGTGGGGACTTTGGCATTGAACTGATGAATTAAATGAACTGGTTCACCATTTAAATAGCTTCCGATGGCCAAGTTACAATCTACACAGATGGTATTGACGTTAAGAATCTTGACCTGGTGGTCCGAAACACTTTTTTCATCCGCATTCAACATTCGTTTTCTGAATCCTAGTAGTGATCCAATTGTGTTGTCCACTCCAAAATTGATTCGACGATTAGTTTTTATAGTCACCTTGGAAGTATTCAAATCAGGTGTAATTCGAAGAACTGCTTGGTTATCTTTATCATTCATAGCATTTTGAATAACGTTTGCTAGATCATCAATTTCATATGATCCAGTAGGAATTTCAAATCTATATCTATCGTTCTCACCCCAAACGAAGATATTATTGGTATTATCAATATTTGGTATTGAGTTGAAACTGTCAAAATTAGCTAACCCAATTTCATATTCGTTTTCATCATTCAAATATATTGGAGGATTGAAATCGTAAGTAAGAATCGATGAACAGCCACTTAAAGTAAAAGTCAAAGACATATTGTTTCACTGAAAGTTTAATTTCAAATGACGCTCCATTTTACAAATTCTGGTTATATAAAAAAAGTAAACAATGTTGCCCACATTGATATGAATTGAATGATTGTACTGAATCATAATTATACATAATATAATTGTTGCCACCGTCGCTTGAAAAATATTGAATCAGTTCTAAAGGTGGAGATAAATCTCCATAACTATTGAAATAAACTATTTCATTATCGCGCTTGATATAAGCAGTCCAATGTGTTCCTTCACCTACATTCGAATCTAGATTCAAGATTCCAGACTCGTTCTTTCTTATTTTTTCAGGAAGGGTATCTCTCATGAAAATTCCCCTAAAGTATGGTATTTTGAGAATTTTCACATATTTGCGCAAGTCAATATTAGTCAGTGGTCGGCGAGGTAGCTTTATCGGGAGTTTTTTGCGTATGGCTTCAAATACATGCCATAGCCCTTATATGGTCTCAAATATAGCCCTTTTCCAGTAGCTGCCTTCTCCATTTCTCGATTATGTCGCTGTTCTTCAGCTAGTCGTTCCCGATCAGCTTTCGCATCATTAACCGCTTTGGCGATACCCGCGGCACCTCCACCTACTGCTCCAAGTGCTCCTAGAAGTGGGAGTAAAAATGGTAGAAATCCTCCAATTTTAGGCGCTGGAATGATTCTTTGTTTTTTAGTTTTCTTCGTAGGTCGCTTGGCCAATAGATTCAAAGCACCACCTTTTTTCTTCCGTGATACCTTCTTTTTCCGTTTCAGCCCCATACCCATCTTGCTCTTTAATTTCATAGCTCCCGTAACCCCTAATGCTGCGATTTTCTCACCCACACCAGCATCAGATGCCTTGAAACGCTGTGCAGCTACTTCGGCCAGACGCCTATCAGCAATATTTCTAGTTTGTATGTCTTTGAAATTCGAATAAGCTATATCGTGTTGTTTGCAAGCCTCATCTAGTTCGTTAACACCTTTATCGCCTCTTAGTAGTCTTTTTTCAAGTTTAGTCCCAGGTCCACAATAATTATATCCTGGCACATGAAGTTCTATTGGAAGCTTATTAATTAGAGTATTGAGGAGTCCTCGACCTTTCCGTTTTACGCTTCGACAACGACTGACTGAGTTATTCCTTCGTTTCATTTTATAATGTTCAGAACACTGTCGGTTGAATAATAACTGATTTGCTATATGAATTCCTTTATATATAGAACTAAAACATGTTCGGTAGTGTCAGTTCCATGGATGTGCCTGTATAATGAAGATTCAAAAGCAGACATTCTCTCTACCAATCACAAATCATGATGAAATCGCTCACGAGAGTAAATTTAGGAAACACGGAATTTTGTTCGGTGGCCAGTCAAAAAGAGGTTTACTAGTAGGATCTAGCGGATCGGGGAAAACGAATGTAATGATATCCTTAATTGAACATCCAAATGGTCTCCGTTTCGAAAATATTTATTTGTATTCTAAATCACTCCATCAGCCAAAATATTCATATCTGAGGACATTATTGACACCGTTGAAAGAAATAGGCTACATGGAATATAGTGACAAAGATGATATAATTGCACCAGAGAATATTCGAGATAATTCCATTATAATATTTGACGATGTTCCTAGCTGTGACCAAGATTTGATGAAAAGTTACTTTTGCTTTGGACGACATAGAAACACAGATTGTTTCTATTTGTGTCAAACTTATTCTGCCGTTTGCAAACAATTTATCCGAGATAATTCGAACTTGATTATTGTCTTTCAACAAGACATGACCAATTTGAAACACATTTATGATGACCATGTGAATATTGATATGTCCTTTCAACAATTTAAAGAGCTTTGCGCACTCTGCTGGGGCGAAAAATTCGGATTTCTTGTTATCGATAAAGATTCTCCATTGAGCTCAGGTAGATACCGCAAAGGGTTCGATGAGTTCATTCATATATAAATGGAATCATTTTCAAATCATGTTTATTCATGATGAATAACCGCACGGTAGCGGAGCTATTGAAAACACGGAAGGCTTTGAAAAAAAAATATAGAACCTTGAAAGGCGATATTGTGAAATCTCAATCTGATTTAGAGAAAACCTATCAGCCTATTACGCAACCTCTCAAAGAATTACTCGCAACCATTGGCAAATCTGATCAAGGAACGTTTGTAAAACATGAGCCGAAACGTGAATTTAAAGAAGAGTATTACCATACGACACCAACTATGGATTTGGAAGATGAAGAAACATTTCTACACGACCCCTCATTAGTAAGACCAGAATATGGGGAAAGTTTCTTTGAGGAAACAATACCACCTGGATTGGATTCAATGGCGCAACATGAGAGATATTTAGAACAATTCAATTCTCCACTACCTAGGGCATATATTGACGATAAAATACTGGATACTGAAAATGCTTTTGATGATACTTTTGGTGTTTATTTCGATCCGTTCACAAAGAAATATGCTATTGGTGATTCTACAATAGATTTTGACGGTCCTGATTTCATTATAAATGGTACTTTGAAATATAAGGGTACTCCTGGATTATATGAGCTCATGTTTAAAAAATATCCTACTGGTATGAAAAACAGTGATATAGATCAGTATATTGATATAGTTCGAAGAACTAACACACATTATTTAGGCTATAATCCTGTGAAAGGGCTATCTACATCAAATTCGCAAAAATTCATTGACATTATCAAACCAAGAATCACTACGCTACATTCCATGAATTTGGAGAAAACTGTAAAAAACAAGACCCCTAAGCCCACATCAATACCTTCAGTTGTTCGAGGGCAACCAACGAGACCAAGAAGTGGTTCCACTCCTTCAATCATAACGACAAGAAGCCGAACAAAACAGGGAGGAAAATTGACCTTGATGCAACTGAACAAAAAACCTGCGGAATATAAATATTTTAACGACTTTAATGAATTAGTAGATAGACTAAGGCTTCTAATTGCTTCTGAATCGGCTGGTGATACTGGTCACAATAATGAGATTATTTCTATTATTGAAGAGCTGAGGGAAGGCAAGATCATAAAATAGATTGAAAGTTATTATTTTGAGTCATTCTGATTATAGCACTGTAACGATGCCGATCGATAAGTTTGGAAGACATCTTTTCAACAAAAACCGAAATCCTAGCACATCTCCAGAAGAACCATTATTGGCATCAACGCAGCCTATACAGTTACAATCACCTTTCTATATCTGTCAACCAATATCTTACCATAGTAAATGTATAATTACTATTCGTGGATCGGGTTCAGGTCAACAAGTTCCAGGAATGGTGAAAAAAAACTGGGTCTTCTTACAAGAAAACAACAGTGGATCATATGTCTTTCCGGTATCTGGAAAGATTGAGAAAATTGATGTTTTACCAAAGGATACAACAATTATGTTGGGGGATAATAACATACAGGTGAAAGAATTGATAGAAAAAGAGATAAATAAAGGTGACACGATCTCATTTGCCTCTATCAAAAGAGATCGATTGGGTTTATTGTATGCTCAAATAGTGCTCCAGTGCCCATTAACTAAAAATGAGTAGTGTCAAAGAATCAGTCGTAAACGAATTACATAAGCCTGCTAGGAAAACATTTAGAAGACGTCGAGTGATAGTGAAAGGTTTGAATGACTTGTATCAGGCTGATCTAGTTGAAATGATACCCTACGCAAAAATTAATAAAGGATACCGCTACATATTGGTTGTAATCAATGTTTTTAGTAAATTGGTATGGTTAAGACCGGTAAAACGTAAAAACGCAAAAGATGTCACAGAAGCAATGAGAGATATCCTTGATAATGTTGAAATTAAACCTAAAAATATTCAAACAGATATGGGGAAAGAATTCTACAACAAAGATTTCAGATCGTTGATGGAATCTCTCAACATAAATCACTATAGTACATTTTCAAATTTGAAAGCTAGTGTGGTTGAGCGGGTGAATCGCACTTTGAAGAATTCAATGTGGAAGAAATTTAGTTTGCAGGGTACTTATAAGTGGTTGAATATCCTGAAGGAAATAGAAGATGTATATAATAACACAAAACACAGCACAATTGGAATGAAACCTAAAGATGTGAATTCTGGGAATGAAAATACATTACTGAAAACTGTATATAGTCATTTGAAAACAATTGATCCTAGAAAGAATAAATTCAAAGTAGGTGACTTTGTGAGAATAAGCAAGTTCAGAGAAGCATTTTCAAAATCGTATCAGCCTTCTTGGTCAAATGAAGTCTTCAGAATTCGACAAGTCAAATTGTCAAACCCAACTACTTACTTGCTAGAAGATCAGAATCAAGAAGAAATTCGGGGAGGTTTCTACAGCGAAGAGCTTCAGAAAGTGAAATATCCCAACATCTACTTGGTTGAAAAAGTTTTACAGCGACGTGGAAACAAAATTCGTGTCAAGTGGCTAGGCTTAGATGATTCTCATGATTCATGGATTGATAAAAAGGAACTTTTGTGAAATACATTTATATTTTTTGGAATAAAACAATTATTCAGATGATTTTAATTTTTTTATTACGTAATTCCTAGTGGGTACAACTATTCGTATGATAATTTCTATTGTACATTATTCAGGTCTTCAGAAAAAACGTCAGGGTATATGTGGATGAATTCTAATACTAAACTGATATTTTCACTACTTGGGTTCTCCTGTGGCCTGACAAGATTAAGTGCATTGTTCACTACATCTCCATCTTGATTTTGAAGAGCTCTCTGCAAAACTGTGAGGTAATTCGTAAACTGCAGTCTCCCCATCATTTCCATTTGATATTTGATGAGTGGCAATAGAGTCCACAACTTGCAAAGGGATTCATAACCCAAGAAAATATAAAAGTTATTTTTCTGAATCTTAACAACACTCGTTTCCGAAATTTTCATGAAGTATATCTGGAAGGATTCACCATCTAACGATTTTGGATGGTCACTAGGATAGAAATAATTTGTAATGATTTCTTGATATTTGAGAAAATCCATCCACTCACGATCATTGAAAGTGATTGCATCATTCTTGAGTCCTGATATCTGGATGCAAGGCCTAAAGCCAAATTCATAGCATAATCCTATGGAAACGTACTTGCTTCTTGATTTATTCAAAGGCAATCTCTTCTCTCCCAACAATATTGATTTATGTTTATTCTCATGATGTTCTTTCAGATTATATCTAACTCCCGAGTCACTGGTAGGAACACTTGATGTATAGTAGCCCTGCCCACTTGAATTCACAGTTGATTTCGACAAGTCCATTTCAGAATAATATGTGTTTCACAACTAGAATTCGAAAACTGAGTGAAGGATCTCATTGTGATAAGTTATATACCTTTGAATTTGAGAAGTGGGGGTATGATTAACGAATCATCACATTGATCATTATGAATCATGTTGCACACATGTTCCCAATTGCTCAATCATCGAAATTAATGAGTTCGTTGATTAATATAAATTAGTCTGATGAATCATGTTCCACATGTTCATAATTGCTCAGTCATCAAAATCAATGAGTTCGTTGATTAATATCAATTGATCTGATGAATCATTATGGACCAATGTACTTGATTGTTTTGATGAATGAGTTGATTTATTGATTATTCTACACTTTCCCATGTTGATTGACCAAATGATGAATTAATTGATGCATTGTTTTGTTAATCTACAATTCGTATGTCCACTTTTTGTTTCAATGGATACAATTATAATCATATTCCCGTGGGGGTATTCCCTATATATATAAATTCATTCTCAGTTTATATTCCATATATGTGTTCGAAATGAATGTGGACGATGCATTGAATGTTGACGATGAATTCTCGGAATCAGATGAGATAGAGTTGGATGGAGAACAAGTGATCCGAATCCAATATAGTGTCGACAGTTTGCAGTTTCTCAACGGGTGGTCACAAGACTATGTCTGCCTTATTCAACATTATTATCGAATAACCATGTTGGAAGAAGAAAAATTTTGTACGAGCTGTTACTTCGACACAGTGGCAGAATACCCAGAAACCAATATTGACAGTAAACAAGAGTCTTTACATATAACAAATTTTCCAGTACACCTGGTAGCATATAGGGATACTTGCTACATTTGTAGTGTTCCGATATATATATATTGTTTAACTAGATTTTGTCTATTGTGCAATAGCTGAAAGATTGATTTCCAATAAGATATATTTTCATTTGATACCATTTTTATGTTCCATCTGTGTCTAAGAGAGAATAATACAATTGAATTGTTATTTTTAATACTCGAAATTCCAATAAAATTTATTCTCAGTCATATTTTTCCATTCATTATAGTCTCCAACATACAGTATATTTTGTATGGTGTAAATATCACAATTATCGTTTGTCTTACTGAATAATCAATATACAGGGTGTACCTAAATAACACCGGAAAAATTCGAGATAGGTTTCCTTGTGACATTCTAGCAAATAAAGTTTATATAAACATGTGTCCCAACTTTCTACGTTTTTGAGATATAGGATGTTGAAGTTGGAAGTATTAATTGTTTTTATTTATAACCCCCCTGTATAAGCTTTCATGGTGCCAAAATTCAGTATAGATGGGGACAGAAAAAGTCCCAAAATTTCAAAATGATTCTAAATGGGATTATTGAGTAATCTCAATGGAAGTCTCGAAAACACCTACATTTAAATTTGGAGTGACAACGAATTCTTATTGTTTCCTCAAAAACCAAGCTAGATACAAAAATCACACAGAGAATGAAAAAGTTGTTATTTCGATAGTTCAATCTGATAAAAATATGAAACTCACAAAAACCGGTGGCGTACAATGACATTCACCATGAATATCGATAAATTTAACCTGTGTCACGCCACTGGCAAAATTATTTCGAATCCAATTGCATTAGAAGAAGCTCCATATTACTATTAACAAAACCACAACTTTTTATTGAAATTGATGATAAGACAATTGAGAAATGAATAGAAAAAAGATTTTTCATGAAAATATCAATACCCTGTATCTAGAAAACGAAGCCACTTAAGACACATGTTTATATGAACTTTATTTCCTGAAATATCACGAGGAATCACCCCTTGAATTTTTCCGGTGTTATTTAGGTACACCCTGTATAGTAGCTGGTGTCACCTCTTTTGAAAATAACCAAGCCTACAAAATTGTACAACTCACTCCCTCTGTTATAGAAACACTCGAATTGAACCAAACAAAAAGCCGCTCCCAACTTTGTTACAGAGATCATGAATAATTAACTATTAATTGGAGACATCTGGCCATGCATCTCTGGGTCAGTTAATTCAGTCAGTTTTCCGGTCGGCGATCGTAACATGAAATCATGTTTTTTTCGTATTGTTTCCATGAAAGAATTATTTCAGTATATCGAAATGTGAGAGAAAAGTGATGTTTTGTATTTCTTATGTGAATGAAAAAAAGTGTAATAGTTCTTTGTATCAAGATGGATTTGAAAGGATGTACCTATCGAAAGTGATAGAAAAGTGAGTATTTGAATATGTTCATACATCACACAGTTTATTTCTTCGAAACGTTCATTTACCAAATTCTACTAGTTAAGTAATGATTTTCAATCTCAAACACTTTGATTCAAAATAATTCCAGTAATGCAAAGTCATTTGTATTATAATTTTATTTGGTGAAAATACGAGTCATTCTAGTACCGTTCAGAGATCGCATACCAAAAAAACTAAAGTTTCAACAAATTCAGAAAGTATCAATCATAAAACATTTGAAAAATACAAATTACATGTTTTAGTTAAAATTTCCCTTATAATATCAACAAACTAATTACATTACTTTTCTGAGTTTTGTAGAAACAATTACAACTTCATCTAAATCTTTTATAACTTCACAAATCTTTCTAAGTTTTTTTTGATATTTCTTCTTCTTCTTCTCAAGCTTTTTCCTTATTTCTAGTTTCCTTTTCACTAATTCATCCATATCCCTCTGATTTTCTTTTCGTATATCAGCAAGGAAATCCGCGGTAGTATTGAGATCCCCATCTTGTATAGTATATTCTGAATCTTCGTTATCTGTTTCATTTTCCGCTTCAGACTTTTCTTCATCTCGTTCTTCAATTATTGAATTTCCACTTTCTGCTTTTTTCTTTTCACGGTCATCACCTTCCTTTTTAATGAAATTTGCATCCGTTTCTTCATCTCCTCCGTCATCTTGAACTTCTTCGTCATCCGACGAAACATCTGAGATGTCTTCAAATTCTGGCTGCACTAACACTTTTCCACGTCGAGGGGTTGATTCTGCTAATGGCCGAAACGGCATTGCTTTGTGATCACTAAATGAGCCGCTTACGAATTCGACACTCTGGTTTAATTGTGGTGAAATATTTCGAAACGTATCTGAGTTTTTGTCACGTTTGAGATACTGTAAAATATCAATTTTTTTCCTCTGAATTGGTACGGTCAAAACTTTTGTCTTCATTTTTTCAGTATCTGAGTTTTTTTTAAATTTGTTGAAACTTTAGTTTTCTTGGTATGCGATCTCTGAACGGTACTAGAATGACTTTGACTGCTTGTGCGAGTACTATTTATTTGTTCAGGGCTAATCCCCCATCAAGATCAAAACATTTACCAAACAACTCGCATCTTGCAGATTTACTGCACCATATGGGTACAATTACATATTCATTGTTTCAATTTTCCTATCAGTACGATTAATTTTTCGCTTCAAAAATTAAATCAACTGTAATGAGATAAAAAGGAATACATGACCTATCTTAACTGAAACTAAATGGGTCTAATTAACCATGAATAAAACATTCATTACTACCAATTCACCAAACTCGCATCTTGCAAATTTATTTCACCCCATTTTGATATCAGCGCGATTAATTTTTTTCGCCTACATATGTTGAACATCAGTTAAGACATGACCTATCCTAACTGAAACTGAATTGGACTAATTAACCATCTGCTGGTATATTAAAGATGATTATTCCACATGGCACAATTGTCTCATATTTGCGAAACTCGTTTCAATTTACCTTTTCGTTATACTCTCGCTAATAAGAATCACCATCACTTGCTGAATAATTTGCGAATTAAATCCTATTTGAAAATATTAACCCACTTTAAGCCATCTGTTGAAAAATAATTATTTCAATGAACGTCATGAACGTCTCATGAAAAGCCTTCGCGTTAGTTATTTGTGGAAAGAATAAATATTTCTGCTTTCTTATGAAAAGTTGAATAGGTAGATGCAATATTGAAGATTTTTTTCTTGGGGCGTACAAAAGTAATCCCTATAATATTCGAAGAACATCGTGCTAGGGAAAGGAGGTAGGTATTGTGATTTTTTAGCTTTTGGAAGTTCTTGGCAAATTATTGCCTATAGATAAACGAGTTTTGGTAGAGTGTTGTTCGACATATTTGAATGGAAGGATGCGCTGACTGGGTTTGTCGGTCCTGGCTGTTATTGATAGTGATGAAATGATAGCAAAGATATCCCGCGGAATATTGAAGAGTGATTAGTCTTAAATGAATTATATAACTCATTCTCGTATTTTCACGTACTTAATGATTAATTGAATGAAATGCTGTGATTGGCTGCCTGATGCCGTGATGCCGGTAATGATTCTCTCAATATATATCGAGCGCTGTGATTGGTTGCCTGATGCCGTGATGCCGGTAATGATTCTCTCAATATATATCTACTCACAGTCATACTACTTGGTCTTCCAAAACTAGATATTGAGGTATTCTGGCTGGTGAGGATATAGAAAGTACTTCATCTAAGGATATCAATGATGATTCCTCCATTGATAAAATGAATATCATTTCGAAAACAAACAAAAAAACTAAATATGTATGTATATTGGTGTTTCATTAGTAGTGTTAGGCTGTTAGAATGAATTGAACATTTAGTGTCCTGATAGGAAGTGGAGGCAGCTTTGTGATATGAAACAACGTAGGTGATGTGGAACATAAAAAGCGAATTGATATCTCCATGGGAATTGAAGTTATACGCTGAAAATTTGAAATGGCGGCAATCTAATCAATTTTTGTGAACGTTCCAAGAGCCCCTTTCGGAAAACGAGGTCATTCATAGGAATCTGTACTCATATAAGAAGATTTGCACGATTTCCTGCGTGAGACATGCAACCCACTAATCCTGTTATAGAACTCTCAGCTAGAATTCTTAACAGAACATGCACCTAACTTGGGAAAGGTTAGGTTGTTCGATAGCATTTTGTCGACGGGAGGCAAAATATGTGGAAAATGTCCGGTTGTAACGGTTTATTTTCTGCATAATGTCCAGATTAAGACTGGAATCGTGCTAAATCACATAAAGACTTCACGTGATGAATGCCATCAAGTACTCAGAGTTTTATGAGGGTAAGTTATATGACGATTTAAAGTATAGGAAATGAAGTGATTGCACGAAAGTCAATCGTGAACAGATTGCCACAACGTATACCTAAGCAAATAGCCCACTATAGAAAGATAGATATTCAAATTGGATTTTGGATTCAATATCCGTTCAAGCATCATGTAGGAAAACATTACGTACATTCTATCATTAGTATTAGTGAGATGAAGAAGCCGTCGACCTATCATTTGGACTTTGAATCATTCGAGTGATAGTTTATTGGTAACCAATTCACATTGAACAATAATTCCCGTGGAAGTATCTGGAGAAAAGTGAAAAGACCCCGACTTTCCTACGGTGTTCTAATGATGTGGATGGCTCTTCTCTAGATGGAATTCAAGAGCATCAGCGTTTGTTTGGAGGTTGAATCCCATTATTGTATAAATGGTATTCTCAAACTGTAAGTATCTGTGCTTTGTAGATCACGTGAAGCTGCTGACGTGTGAAGTAGATTTTTGCACGGAATAAAAATCCGAGTTTTTGTGAAGCAGCTTTCGCGATGGATTGGACATCACTTTCTCTCTTCTTCGAATATGTCAGTGCTGATATCATGAATTAATCGATGCCTATTAGATCCTGGTACGTCAAGATATGTTGAGAAGCTAAAGGTTTGGGTTCAGAATAAAACAAACAAGTGTGGAATAATTCCAAGCCATGCTACACACAATCATATCTCTGCACTCACACTTTATCATCACTGCTCGAATATGTACAGCTCGTAATATCTGAGATTGTGCAAGTCAAATCGTCTTCGTGGCAGAAGCTCAGAGCAGTGGGACTGGGGGCACTCGTTATCTGCCGTTATTAGCGTCGGCTCGGACGTGATGCCAAATGCATGATGCACCTCCGGAAGCCAATCACCGGAGGATGTGCCAATGCCAACTCGACTGCTCTCTGTGTGATATCTCGTCGAGCATCTCTAGGAGTCCTCTCACGAGAGAAAAGGGTCCCCGGAGGGCAATGGCAAGTGATTACCTGGCCGACAGACGAGCAGAGTCGGCTTCGTGATAGACCAATAACAAGAACAACGAGCATGACCGTCATGATAATTTTCATTAACCCCTTCATCAGGATGACATAAGGCGGATTTATGCACAACGCTTTTTCATCAATCGGTAATTTCAAAATCACTAACGATCTCACTAATAAGTCAAAACTTGGTATTCCCGTTCATTCATTTATGCACCTGAATTGAATTTTATCTTTCATTATCTATTCGCTAAAAGATGACCAACTTTTATCTCTCAACGACAAAAACAAATGAAACTGAATAGAATAGAATAGAAGTTTATTGACTATTTTATGTACATACAAAGCACATTTATAGCAGGCCAGAAACATTTATACATGTGAATTTTTAAATAAACAGACAATTTTCATTTAAATACATACTCATAAAATCACTATGTGAACTGTGTTGATGATCATTATTTGTTATGTTTCAGAAATCGGCACTGAGATATTCCTCAATGGAGTAGAAACTGTTGCTAACTGAAATGTGTATCATGGTTGTTTTGAATATCTCAAATTTCATTTGTTTGATATTATCTGGCATCTTATCGAAAAGTCGAAGATTGCGAGAGTTCCGTGAAGATACTTCTAGACGGTATCGGGGATTCAATAGGAGATTATTATTTCTTGTATTGTACTGGTGGATGTCATTATAATCAGTATAAGTTCTTAAGCGTTTATGAATCTCGAGGAGACTCTGATATATGAAGATTGATGGTCATTATTCCCAGATTGAAAATATAAATTCACATGAGTCTCTAGGTCCTGCACCTGTAATAACTCTCACTGCCGTTTTCTGCATTATAAAAACACAGGAGACCTGATAGGAATTTCCCCATAATGAGGTTCCATAGCTAATATGCGAGTGAAATAATGCAAAATATGATACTATCAGTACATCGGGGCTCACGGATTGTTTAAATTTTTGCAGTGAAAAAATTTGGCTTGACAATTTTCTACTTAGACTGTCGATGTGAGACGACCAGTTTAGTTTATCATCTAGAGTGATACCAAGCAATTCAGCAGTATTTCCCCGTGAGATGTTATTATTAGAAGAAAATAATAGTTTTCGAGACTTGCTTTCATTTTGTTTGAGCAAATTACTAACTAGCCACTCATCAATTTTCCTAAGTGCTGTATTATCTTTGATTTCAATGTTCGCCAGACTTGTGTCTGAATGATAAAATGTTGCATCATCAGCAAATTAATATACACTTCGATAACTCATGTTCACAAATATATCGTTCACGTATATTATGAATAGGAGAGGCCCAAGTACCGAGCCTTGTGGAACTCCAAAATTATTCTGTTGAGACCTAGAGATACCGTCATTGAAGAACACCCTCTGATTTCGCTCACGTAAATAGGAGTCGAAAAAGTTTGGAGCTATGCTTCTAACACCATTCAAGCTTTTTCAATAGAATTCCATGAGAGACACAGTCGAAGGCCTTACTGAGATCACACAGGGTTGTGCTCATGCATTCACCCAGCTCAACGCCCTCAACTACGTCTTCTACCAGACTAATTACAGCATGTATATGGTACTTCGATTTTTCCTGAAACCGAACTGGTTCTGATGCAGGAGATTATTAGTGTCGAAACATGATACAAGTCGGTTCTTCATAATAATTTCGAAAATTTTGCCGATTATAGGAATAATTATTGAAATAGGTCGATGATTTTCAGGTAAGTCTATGTCGTCCTTTTTGTATATCGGAATCAGCTTGGTTTGCTTGAAAATACTTGGAAAAATGCCGCGTCGTTCGTGCAACTGCCGTCGCGTGTGTAAACGTACTACTTTCCGCACTTTTTAGGTAAATAAATATTAAGCTGTCGTTGAACACCTGTTTTATTTAAGACGACTCAAGGATCTCGCTCAGTTTTCTATGTTGTTTTCGAAAAATGTGTAATCTTGTGTTTTTCTCAATTCGATTCAGAGTAACGGGACATAAGTCTATGTCATTCGCCCCTCTCTCGCTAATTAAACAAATCCATCAGAGGTGGAGATTAACCTCATGAAAAAGTACACTCCCGGCTCCTTGGGGCGAATTTATTTTTACAGCTTCTAGAGGCTGGCGGCAATTGGCTGTCCGTTAGATTTTCATGCCCTTCTGGCCTGGCTACCGGTATTTATGATCTTATGGGATACACACCATCGTAATAATTATCCTTGTACGAGCCTTCCTTACATACACCCTCGGGGATCCTTTTACGACTTATGAATGTTTCATGCTACCAGTTTGATTTCGCCTACGATAGAGCAGTAGCGAGTGGAATCGCTAGTTTAACATTCATTTTACGCTGAAGTTGGAGGACAAGAAACTCTTGGAGAAGAAACTGATTGGGTAAGTAATTTTTGGTGCCTCATTTTCCCTCCTGGTGCAGTTTCTCGATATATTTTCGTTTTTAATCCTCTTTGAATTCGATTTATTCTTGGAAATAATTATACTTATTACTGGGCCAATCGCATTTCCACAGCGCTAGTACTCTAGAAACATCATCACATGTTGAGTGATCTAGAGTTGGACCCAGAGTTTACTGTTTATATTCATGGCAATGTATGCCTCAACTGATGGATCAGGAGATTGGGTTCCTCATTGAGTGAACAGAAAGGTTTATGCAAATCATTTTCAGGTATCCTCGAAATATGAATTCATTTCCAAATTTTTCAAGGAAAACCTCAATCAGGAGTTAAATATGGGCTAGTTTCACGTGAGCTTGGTGGCATCTTCCTATCGAATTCTTACTATACCACCTGCTCAATATAATATTTTAATCCATATTTCAACTATCGTAAAATCATTTTCATTATAGAATGCAAGTACAATAATTAAGGAATCATCCATTCATTTTCATATACCAAACACTGAATAGCTCATTGTATAACATAAGAAACTGCTTTGGATTACCAATCAACAAGCTAATCAATCAGATACCGAGGAACTGAATTTCTGTTCGGCGAGGACAGGCTTCGAAAAAGTAAACTCCTCCTCCCTTCTAGGGGGTTGAACTAAGTGGGCTAAAAATATGCATTGTGTCTTCCTTAGAAATGAAATTGACTTGGCTTTTCGATTTTTCATATCATTCACTAAATGGGAGATATTAAGACGTTCATCACGATGAGAAAATGCATAGAGAATATTTTTGATATTTTTGTTTCTTCTAGATTCCTCAAAAAAAAACTACCAATGAACTGATCTCGTCAGGACACGACGGAAAATCTTCAGCGGTACTTACGTCACAAATTATATATTGTGTCGATCGTCTATTGGTAGTCGGGAAAAAATCGATAATTCACTATTCAGGAAGATGAGAAGCATTCAATTCTTGGGACATTTCAACGTTCATCGCACTCATGATTTAACTGATTCCACATTTAACAACATGGATGAACTGAGCAAGACAGTTTAAAACTCACTTGTTCTTGTTTTCCTATACCAGAGATATACTCTGTATTGTGGCATGTTATGATATAGATATTAAAGTGATTTCACCAGATTTTGAAGTTCATTAAAAAATATACCAAAATCAGTCAGTTAGATTGTTTTATAAACCTATGTAAAAACGAATAATTGAGTAGATCAAATTTCGCCACTGCTGATCGATCCAACAACGTGCTACAACCTTCTCGATTACTATAATCATGTCAGCTATATAAATTCGAAGAATTATAAATGAGGAAAACAACCTATACCATAAAATACTATATTGATGGCATCCACTTCATCAATGAATATCAAATTATCTCACCAGTTCACAGTTCAATGAAACAGTTGGCAACACACGAATAATGCTCCTTCTGTTCAAAGGAAAGTAACGAACCAACATGCGCTTGGCTGGGAGGGATAGAGCACTAAAAAAATCAGAAAAACAAAAGTAGAAGCAGATTTCAAGAGGTACAAAGAACTAGGGAATCATACACTTCCAGTGACCAGAAGAGAAAAGAGAGCTTATCTCGATTGAATTTTTCAAATGAAAGACTTTTAAACATTTTGGAAAACCCTGAGAAACCTAAGTGTAAGAGCCCAAAAATTCCAGTTCCTGCACATTTATCAGATCCTAATACTTTAAACAGCTTCTTCTCTATTTTTCTGCAAAATGTATCTAGTGATTGTGATGAAAAAATAGATTTTTATAGCAATTCAGTTCACGATCCACAATCTGAATTCTCATTTAAGTTGATAACTATCGAAGAAGTCAAAAAAATTTTGCATAATATTCGGACGAATGCTTTTGGAACGGATGGTATAAACGCGCAACTGCTGAAATATTGCAGTCCCTTCATAGATAAATATATTGTTCATATAATCAATTGCTGTATAGAGGAATCGTACTTTCCTGTCATTTGGAAGAGCTGTTGGCATTCCACCACAAAAAAAATTCACAAAAAGATTTTTCAGACTTGTAAGCTAACTTCCTACTCTATCCAACATCGTTGAAGAATGTTTGTATGCTCGAATTTATGATTACTTCACAACGAAAAATTTACTTCCAGATTATCAATGTGGTTTCTGACCTGGGAGGAATACTGAAACATCTTTAGCAACACAGTTACTACTGATATTTTGGGGTTATGTAGTGCTTTGGTATTACTTGATTTTTCTGAAGCATTCGATACGATTAGTCATGAACTGCTTCGTGCTGAATTGAGATTTTATGGCTTCAATGATAAATCAGCTTTTTTAATATGAAACTTCTTCCTCAGACGTACTCAGAGATTTTTGGTTCATGGTTCTTATTCATCTGACCTTGACATTCTTTCAAGTGTCCCGCAAGGGTCTGTACTGGGTCCTTTACTGTTTATTATATATACCGCCGATATTTCAAATGGAATAGAACTATGTGAAGTACATTATTCCGCTGATGATACTCAGCTGTACTTTCTTTACGGTCCTTGCTTGACGAAAATTGATAGACATTAAAATACAAAAAGTCCAAAATAGCTGCTGTTGACTAATCTATGGTATCGGAAAATATGACCATATTTCACATAAACTCAGGGAATGCAACTGGCTTGATATGAACAATAGAAGACAGCTCCACTTAGGTTCCTTTACTCATAAACTATTGAATGCTGACTCCAATCCTCCAGTTTTGGCAAGCAAATTTATTTCCCGATTCAGAATATACTCTAAAAACATCAGACAGAGAACCATCCTGACCATGCCTCAACACAGATATACATTTTTGCAAAAATGTTTTGTCTTCAATGCTATTCAAATGTATAATATTTCACATGACGAATTCAAATTATATAATATAAATGAGTTCAAATATAAACTGAAGAAGCATCTACTCGATACGCAGTCTTATTATTTGGTACATCCTTCTTGTCGTAGATTTCTTTCACTAGAAATTCTACTATTTGTATTGCTAGCAATTAATTAGTAAGTACCCATTATGTTTTGCATTCCATTCTTTTATTTTTTGTTGTTTCACCTTCCTTGCTGTCTCAGTCAATTTGATAAAGTCATTTTGCTTCTTTGGTCATTAAGCCCTCCGTTGGTTGGTTTAGTAGAATAGCTCTGAGCTAGACTTCGTTAACAGTCTATGTAATATTTTTTTTCTACAAACGTCAAAAAATGACAAGGTTCGCGCATTGATAGCGAATTGCGAAGTGACACTTTTTTTCAGTTTCCTACGTTACCATGATACCTTGCACCAAACAATGTGCGAAGTAAAATAGTGCGCGAAGTACCTACTTCGCGCATTGATATGTAAAATGTACGAAAAATTTATATTTCAACTTAATGGTCCTTAATCGAGAAAACATCCACGAAATCATTTATTTCTGAATGTTCAACAATAACTTCGTTTTATCTCTTGGAGCGCACGGAAGGAAATTCCTATTATGTTCGTGGAACATCGTGCGTACCTAGGGAAGATAGGGGAGACCCATGAAGTCAGTCAAACACCATTTTTTATATCAAGCTATGCATTTTTTTACTTTAGAACTATATTTTTTTATGTTTGTAGAAAAAATGTTGTTTGCAACTCGAGCGCGAAATACTTTGGTCATCTCGACTAATTTTTCAACTCGGCTACGCCTCGTTAAAAAAATCAGATCTCGATCACCAAAGTAGCATTTCGCGCTCTAGATACAAAAATAACTATTTATTAATGTATTCCACTTATGATAATAAAAGGCGTTAATTATTATTTTTATTATTATTATTAAAAGGGATTATCACGTCATTACTGGCTCCACCGGAAGCTATATGCGAACGTTCCATGGAATTGTAGGGTTTTCAAATGGAGTTTTTGAAATATTACTACATATTTTATCAAAAAGTTGACGAATATATGTTATGTTACTACTATTTCTCAATTATATACACATTCGTATTAAATTCACGCATTTGTCTCCTTGCCCATTATGTTATTATGTGGATA
Source organism: Phaedon cochleariae (assembly GCA_918026855.4). Taxonomy (NCBI): domain Eukaryota; kingdom Metazoa; phylum Arthropoda; class Insecta; order Coleoptera; family Chrysomelidae; genus Phaedon; species Phaedon cochleariae. The sequence continues at coordinate 13,609,349 of OU896709.1, read as the reverse complement.
TTGCCATTTCGCCTCGGAACGCGGCGATTTCCCGATTCGAAGCCGTCGTCCGGACATTTAGAGCCGCAATTTTATCGGAGGCAGCGGGGGCAGCAGTCGATATCTCGAGTGGCGGCTCCGGGCCCGAGAAATTTCACGGGGCTCCCGATAATTTATAAAATTGCGTAGATACGCACGGGCACGTTCGAAATGGATTGCTCGGACGTGTCGACGTTTAAGAGTGCAAATAAATTAGAGCTGCGCCAGACAAAGAAATGGAAATGAATTAATTAACGGGAGGAATGTGACGTGACTATTTAAATGATAGCGGAATTATTCTCTCTCGGGGGGTAAGAACAGGTGTAAAAAAACACGAATAGACGATAAAATTATGGTATGAAGTGCAGGTCAGGGGAGCTTGCTTGAGGGGCGCATTCATCCCACTAAACATGAAAACATGACTCAAACATAAATGTTACATTACATTGTTACTTTGTGATGTTTTTCAGAGAGATGCTCAATGTCACAGATACGTTGCGACAATGAGCCTTCGTGCCTCTTTCAAATATTACAATGTAATGTTATAAAGGTGAATATTATATTAATATATCAGGAATTACATGAGATCAATGTTACTCCATGTTACTTCTGATCATCTAAACAATATGGTATATTAATATTCTAGATGATATTTTCTAGTACTTTTTAGGTTATGTCCATTTTTTTCTGGAATCTTCAAGAGAGTCATCTGAATGATCTTTTGAAAAGACAGAGAAGATGATCTATCCCTGAATATAACCGTGTTAATGAATTGATCTTGCCATACTCCTGAGAGACTGTGAGTATGATCCAGTTAAACAGTGATATTTTGAGACAGATTAACTGCTCCATATATCCAGTCATACCTATAGCTTAGGTAGGTACATGAATTTTGCAGAATCCAGAAATCTCTCTTACTGGACCATGTCTTGAATTTTGGAAAGTAATAGGTGAGAAGGTTGGAAATTTACTGGCTGATTTTTAAATTTTATACTGATTATGTTCTGCTTCTAGCTATGATATATTCACCAATTTTTCTTATAATTCGTGAAATAAACGTAATCTTGACGAATCCCTCATACTTTTCCACATATTATGGAATACAGATACATATTGGTGGTTGTATTTCTATATTCCAGCAGAGCAAATCTGGAATCTGAGTAGATATCATGAGCAATTAATATATTTTCATTCGAATTTGTTTCAGTCGAAGACTTGTTTAGTTCTTAACTAACTTTGGTAACTACACGAATAATTGCTGATAATCAATATTTTCACTGATCACACTGATTGACCTGTTCATCATGAAAGACAACAAACAAAATGGCTGGAATGGAATTGACATTTGACAGTTGATACAGTTACTTTGCCGTAGAGAAAAAATCCTCTTGTATCCTGTTTACATGTTCGATACGTTATAAGATGGTGAAACGAAAACGTAACACAAATTCCATAACAACTCTGTCTGAAATATATCTGAAGAACCTGAAATCAACATAATACAATATTATCTAATGATATCTATTTCAATATTGATGCAACGTCTCATAAACGTTTCACTTGATAATATATGTTGGATGCTTCAGAAGGACATTATCGCAATGTTATTCCAACAATATCATAATACTTATATCTGAAAACAATTCTTATTATTTACGTCATACGCTTTATTATACCGTTACCACCAATTCCACAAGGTCACTTTGACGTCACCTATGATATAGGACGAAGGGTTGTTCATTAGGTCCGGTAACTGAGACTTTGTCGCAATATTGTTTTTTTTTTCTAACGCACAATACCTTTGTTGAATATTAATCAAAATAATTAGTGTTTTGTGGAATTTTTTGTGTTGTGTTAGGTGAAATAACAATAACTCCTCAGTGCTGAGGGAGTTTTGACAATGATCCAAGATTTCATGTTTTCAGTTTTCTCTTCGATGTTGACGTGGAAAGTTGATGGCAGCCATTCACTGAAAGGATTTCGAATATTGAGAAATCGCATTGTCCATCATCAGAAAACAACTACTTTCCTTACTATATGCCACGACGAACATTGAATCACATCTATTGAACACACACAATAAGAATTCAAAAATAAAATGTTCTGAAATAAAGAATTCAGATAAAAAAAAATTTGTTTTCAATATCAAAATCACATCCATTTTGCACTGTTCTACCTATCCTATTTTCAGAAAAAGATATGGATCATATTAAAAAAGTGTTCACCTCCAATTTCATTGATTTTTGGTTGACCTAGAGAGATCTTCCTATCTAAGTATTCGCAGTGTTCCTCCATAAAATGACTACAATACCGATTATATCAACTCCTTAGATTTTCATGAAGAGTGTATTGAAAAAACTTGCTATTGTGAATAACTAACACCCTATATGAGATATTACGTTGGTTTTCCTGAATCGAACAGACTATCCACAATTTCGAAAAAAAATAAATGCTTCATAGTCGTTTCTGAAATTTGGACCCATCAATTCATATATCTGGGATTATTCACACAAAAACCACAGGCTCACCTGGGCCAAGGGTCATGACCCTGGGATCCGCCGTGGATGAAAGCACTCTTTTACCATGGAATTACAACATAGTGTAGTGATATTTCCCTTAGAGGGGCTCTAGAAACATCAGCAGGAAGGCAGGAGTACAACGATCATCTTGTAACACGCATCCCCGATTGTTCTCCAACCTCCCAATGATTCCTACATACACCAGCATATTTCCGAACACTCAATATATGCCGCGATGACAAATAACGTGACAGAAGATTCTGGAATGTTCTGGAAACAATCGATAGAACAATATTAGAGAGAGAGGTATTGTTCTAAGAAGCTTCTAGAAAAAAAAGAAGGGAACGGAAGATCATTCGAGAATTTTCTCGAACCAAAGCCTACCAAGGGATCTCATATTCTCATATATAAACGGCCGGACAACTGCCGTTAGGCAGTCAAGCATCGAATGTCAGAAAGACAGTCATATACCGCGTGATATAAATCATTTTACATAAATAGTTCGATACAAATGAGTGCTTCTTCAGTTCAAATAAATCAGTTCGGAAATAAATAGTGTCGTTTTCGCTTCTGCACCCAAATAACGTAACAATATCATCAGTATCCTTTGGAATTCACAGAATTTCAACCAGAATTGTTCAAACTTTCATGACGCATTATACATATTATGGATAGACATGAAGTTAATCACTTCAAATCAATAATTATTTCAATTATACGGAATTCATGAAAATCGTCAAATGAAATCGTTATATCATTTATATAGTGTAGGTAATGGTGCCTAGTTTTACATTCGGCAGAATAAAATTTCAGATAATGAAAACAGTTTTGATGAATTTTCATAGTTGAAAATATTTCGATAGTCTCTGTGCATCAGTCTCATCATCAATTACAATTCAGAATACAATTTCCATAAAAGCAATAAAATATGCCTGGCTAAATTGGGCCTCATAAAATGTATTGATACTATTACGATGGAATTTAATTATTGTCAATCAATTTTCGCGATAAAAAATATCGCCGAGTTCAACACGGTTTATGTCTATTTTATTGTCGGTATAAGCAATTTATGTTTCGTGATTCTTCATGTTATTCACAGAATTTGATTTGTGCCGATGTTGTTTCTACTCGATCCAATTCAAAAGATATTAAGAAAGTTTCTATGTTGAGTCATTCAATCTATGCTGGAGTATATGCTTCTAGTATTTGATCATTTACTCAAGAAATATCATATATCTCAAACATATAGAAATTTCCCTCTCAGTCATCAGTATATTTCATTGAATTTCCTTTCCATGGAATATAACAAGGAATTACATATTATGTACTCCTCTCGGGGCTCGTTGAGTAGTTTGTAAAAAGGTACCAGTTCCTCTCCAATTGTGTGAGTCATATTTGTTTATTCTTATACGAAGAAATACCCTTCACTGCCTGCATGTCCTAGTACACATATCAAATTCAGTTTGTTGCTTGTTATCTCATCACATGTTTTAAAAATTTTCAGACTGATATCAGATACCATGGTAGATGATTATTCAACTAATATGCATTTTTATGATAGCTATTATGAAAATTTTTATTATATAGCACTATTTTTGCCCGATCGCAAAACTTCAAAAATATTTCATGATGCTCTATGTAAATCTCGTATCACTCAGCATCTCAATGTATATATTCAATAGTCGCGTATCCTGATATGAAACAAGGGGATTCAGGATCATTTGCTTATTTATAGAAGGTATACAGGTGATTGTTTCTACTCAAAACTATTTGTCATGATTTTGATTACATTATAGTGAACTACTAGCGATATATACTTTCAAGGATTCAGTTGATTTGGAGTTCTCTCAGGATCTACCGCTTCAGAACTTTCAGAAGAAAGAACATCTGATTCGTTAACAGGTGTATGTTCCTACTCAAGGCTGGTTGTCATGATTAGATCAGTGAAACACTAGTCATTCTTCCAAGGGTTAAGTTGATTTGGAGCCCTTGAGATGCGGTCGACCGCTTCAGAAGAAACAAAAGCTAGCTTATATTAACAAATGATTGTCCCTACTCAAGGATAGTGGTCATCATGATTACAATAGTGGAACACAGGCAATACATAAAGGATAACGCTAAATGTCATCTTTTTCATCAAGACAATTATCATTTTCGAATGCCTTTGGCGTTTTCGGAAACCTACTCGGGTTGACTCGATCTCTAACCTGCACGTTCGTTTACCTAACCCGAGTAACATACCCATGTTCGGAAACTTGGGTGTTTCTTACTCGATCACTAATTCGGGTTCATGTTTCGCAACCCTGCTCCAAAGCAGGGTCAGCCAGAGTTACTACCTTAGATCATACACTTACTACCACAGAACTACTCACGATTCATGTATTTCTAAGGTCACTTCAGATATTATTCGATTCCATCAATTGAACAAAAAGTGAATTATGTTGAGTAGCATTAGTTTGATGATGAAAATACACCAACATCATGAGCAGAAGCAATATTCATCATTTCTATATAGAACAATAACAACGTGTATCTTTTAAGAGTTTAGTGGTATGTTTTTATAATATGGAGAAATTGATCCGAAAATATTGACTCAATAAAACTCATTGAAATAGAGTAACCTGATAAGTTCGTGAACTATAGTATTTGGATAAATGATCCGACTGATCCATCACGTGACCCGTTCAGATCGAGTCAACAACCCAGAGTAAGTTTCCGAAAACGCCTTATCAGTCAACGTTAAAAATAGAACCCCATTGAGTCGTGATTCCAACTGTTTTGTAGAAACAGAAGTCTTCTTTTATGCACCCCAAACAGAGCTGATTTTATATATTTGTTGGTACACATACAATGAACGCCCCGTACTGTATAAGTCCGGGACAGCGAAGGAATGGAGGATGTTTCGGCCCCATTTGGAAGTTAATTAGGCAAAACTTTCCGCATTTGATATCTCTCGGTTCGAAACGAGGCAGGCTGTGTAAGATTTCCCAGTAACTGAGAAAACTTTCAACCGCAATTCTGCAATGCTGCTCTCGACAATTTGCTTTATGTCTCAGGGGCGTACGTTTCCAAGATTTCAGAAAAATTGACATGGTGAACCTGGAAATTCCCATTGGAGTAGATGTTTGCTAGCTATATCTTATGAGGAGGAATGTAGAGCAACTCCCATCGGAAGAAGTGCTATCTTATGGGAAGGGATGCGTTGAAATCGATACATTACAGTCAGTTTGAGGTTTTTTCTTTGAAACATACCTCTATTCCTAAATATCTACCGTTCGTCGGAAGTTTAAGAATCATTTATGAATCTCTTGGATCGAACATGGGTGTCCCAAATTTATATAGAAATATTTCAACCACAGATTCCAGGGACAACAATAGGAAAAAATACTCATACAAACATGGGTCCAGAAAGGGCTCCTGAGGGATTATAGCCATCTGAAACGGAGCCCAAGATTATATGTTTTTTTAAATATGACAGAAACCCTTTTTGATGAAATAACTGGATTTTGTACATGTGCGTAACTTTTCATACTCAATATGTAAATGTTAAGAATTTTCTTAAATTTTGATCAGGGGCGTGTGAAATATGTGGAGCTAGAGGCACTTTTCTCCCTATAACTTCCATGTTCATGCAATTTTCGGCAGTTCGATGTAGCAATATTAAAATATCATTTTTACCTAAGAATGTTTCATAACCACACCTGTTTTTTTTTTCGATAGCACTCGCAATTTTCGATATATATTGATTTCAGTAGTCTGCTACGTAAGAAAATATATTTTTTTCTTAATAGGGTACCTATCTACCCTATCATATCATTTTCCAAATCATTATTCTTATTGCACCCCCCCTCCATATATTTTGAATCAAACATCAAAGATGTTGAGAGAAGAGGTAATCTTCATCAAAACATGCTATTTGGAAAAATTCGGTACTCTACCCAACAAACACAGTTACATCACAGAGATATCGCAGTGATGTAACAATTGTGACCTGTGATATCGCATTCTATGTCGCATAGACGTCGCTGCGATGTCAGAGGGATGTTATTTTGTATCATTCAAGTTTCATCCGCATACAACGTAGCAGCGATAAGTTCTCTGCGATATAACAGCGATATTTTGTAATTGAAGTTATTGCGATTTGTGATGGAAATGAGATCTGTTTTGAAACGAAAACAAAATTTCCTCAAACATGGTGCGATAATAGATACACCAGTGACTTCTGATAACATCTAATATTGATTATGTGCTGTTGTGACTGGTTGGTGGTCCCTCGGATCTTCTCCCTATGCAATCGCCTTTTCAGCGGCCCTATCCTTGGTACCTACGAATCTCTATCAGAATGATATCTGTTATATTTGTATAAAAAATTATGTAGTGTGTGTCGACGAGATGCAAGCAAACCGAATTAAGCTTCACTATTGTTGAGTAACGTATATCCATGTATTCTTCTTCACCGAACAAGAATCTAAATAACACATTTTTGAAAAATTCTCGCATATGACTTTGCTTCTGTACATCGCAGCGATGCATCATTCGTGATATCGCATTGTTGCCTCATCACGTCATCTTATATAGAGATGTAATATCGCAGATTTGTTTGCTTCTGTACATTGCAGCGATAGAACATTCGTGATATCCCAGTGTTGCCTCATCGCGATATCTCAGAGATGTCATGTCACCGATGTGTTGGCTGGATAAAAACACGAAACAGGCAGTTACACTTTATATACCTGCATGAAAAATATCTACTGAAATAGTATTGAAGTACGCCTATGTGTTCAAGAGGAATAAATTTCATAGCCAACCTTTCATTAGGGATTCGCAATCTTGACGTTGGCGTTGCAATTATCATTGGCAGCACTTACCTGGAACAAAAGAGGAATGATATTAAAAGAGGAGTAGAAGAAGTATAATGGAGGCAGTCAGTCGATTGCATAATTAATGTCGCCTAGATACAAACATGCTGGCATAAATTTTTATGTACAGTTGACATAGAACTCTCCTAAATTCGAAACAATTCCTTTCACCAAATATTCAATCATGCAATATGTATAGTAAATATATTGATAAACTGGGTGTCATATAATAGGAGATGCCACCGCAAATCGCACACATTGTATAATAATTTCTATATATTGAGCCTTGTTTGGAAGAATACAAAAATGAAACAAGCACAAAAAATTATCATAGTTATAGGGTTCAGTAAAATGTATTCCATCTCATTTCCCTGATAACACGAAACAACTCGATTATATTGAATGAGAATGACTTTGAATGAAGAAGTCGGCTTGTAAATTCTGTTGACAGTTGTCAAAATGAAAACATTTTGAAGAACATTCCTCGACACGTTCTCCCAAATGTCATGCAAAAATCAGCTGATGCATTGTGATGAAGTTGAGTTCGAAATATGCGTCATTAACAGGAGGAGTCTGTCAGACTCGATGACGACGATGACGTGGGGTTCACATATTAATTGTTAGAAGCCGTGATTCCTAGAAATTATGATCAACATCAGTTCTATCAACCTTGATGCTGCTCAATCTCAAAATGTATTCCCTATTTTCATTGGTCATAATGTGATCACCATTCTCACATTGATGCCTGTTATTCTGGTACGGCACCAGACTAAACTTAGCGTGATTCACACACGCCATGTTATGTTCATCGAAGTAGGCGAAAATAAAGGAATTGTAAAACAGGAGAGGACTGAAGTGCATACACCGGAGGTTTATTTCATCAATATAACAAGTATTGAATACAAAACAGTTTTTTCTTAACCGTTTCTATGACTAAATTGTGTACAGTTTATGGTGATTATTAAATCATGAATAATGTCTCCCACAAAATGTTCATTCACACCTGGCTGCACATATGAAATTTCATGATTGAAGTCACATGATATGCGATATCAGCGGTTACTTAGATAAACAAACATAATATGAGCGGCTATTCGGTTCGACAGCATAAGAGTGCAATGATTGTCAAAGTTTGACACTAGTGAGTTTGACATTTTATATCAGTCACTTAAAAATTTGAAATCAGCAGTAATTATATGAGCGAATCAATAGAAAATATCAAGAAGAGTAAATAGTCTGCCAGGAACAATTTTTGTTTTTTGCCAGCAGGAAAACTATGAATTTTGTGCGACTCTACCCCATCTCTCGTGATATCCAGAGTCATGGAAAATTGGGTGAAGAGTATAGTGAGGAATATGAAGATTACACAGTCAAATTGATATGGAGAACTATACAGGAAGTATACATCCCTGAACATTAACGTAAGATGAATCCATTTGAAGATATTGAATTCAAAGGTGCCAGGAATGCACATAATACGAAAAAGCAAAGCCTGCTGCAATATTTTTCTCGAAGAAGTTCAGAAGCACTAACTCCAGATGAATTGTATTTTCATACTGTTCATGAAGTAATCTTCCTGAGTATCATTCGACCATGACAAATAGAGAATATTATTTTTTTCAATTCATTATGAGAAAAATTATAGTCGGCTATTTGTCATGGTCTCGGGATATAACCTGATATACGAATATTCTTCTAATGACAGCTTGTTGAAGTATTTCGCTATTAGATATTATGTTGAAGTCGAAGAAATGATATAGTCCCGCATGGTCTCGTCTCTAAATTTCGAGACGAGTGTCGAAACAAAACTCCTACAAGACGAAACGAGACTTCATATCCCAGTATTTTTCTCGAGTTTCACATCGAAAACTGAACGATATTGATGAAATGAACCTCTGGTATACGCACTTCAATCCTTTCCTGTTTTACAATACCTTGATTTTAGCATACTTCGATAAACAAAACATGGCGTGGATAAATCTCGCTAAGTTTAGTCTGGTGCCATACCAAAATAACAGGCATCAATGTGACAATAATTGTGACCGAATTGTGACCAATGAAGATAGGGAATACATTTTGCGATAAGCTGCGTCAATGTTGGTGAATATGATGTTCATCATAAGTTCTAGATATCACGCCATCTAACATTCAATATGTGAACCCCACGTCATCGTCTGATTATATCAAGAACCAGTCTGACGAAACAAATGAAGAGTTAGCGCACCAGAGGTTCATTTCATCGATGAGATGATAAACGATACTCTGGGAAAAGATCTTGTGCGAACCACGACTCGTATGATACGCTGGGTTCGCTTACGGCTTCATCACCTAGGAGCTCAATTCATTTACTGGAACTTATCTATCAACTTTTTTGTGTATCTATCATTCTGAAGTATAATATTGTTGAATACCTACGATTGAAAGTTGTGGATTTACACTTCTTTCAGTATTATTCACAAAGTCTTGTGTTGTGAATGTGGATTGTAAAGACGGCAGTTTTTTTGTGAGAACACGAAAACTTGAGGATTGAGTCAAACTCGAACACCAAGTTTCATACGCTAGTCGACAGACATAACTCGCACTACTTGTGAAGTTTATATACTCGACGTCGCTCATGATGAATGAGGCCATCTTGGCTAACTTTCCAAAGATTTTCGCGAACTTTCGCAACCATAATCCGACTAAATCGCACTTTTCCAACTCTAAACAAATGGGTATTTATAATTAAGACTTCATCACCGCAAATCTTGACTATTATTGGGCTTCTATCGCTAATTGATGGAACTTGGAAACTTGTTACGCGATGGAGGAACGATAACGAAATTAAATGTGTTTTAGTTCGGTATTGGGCCAATTATAAGGGCTGGATGTTGAGCGTTTACGTTAAAGGTCCTCATGATTTCCATTACCGTATAATGAAGCCTTTTATCGGGAACAACGGGGTGTCTGGCTTTCGGTTTTTTGAATCTCAAGTTCCAGACATGTCTTCAAACGTTCTTGAGACCAAACACTCGATTATCTCATGCTGTTGTATGTTACGGCAAATTTACAAAGACAATGAGTACTTTCAATTTAAATACTCAAAAAGATCTATCTGATGATCTATCACTTTGACTATGAGTTCAATGCATCATTTCATTGCCTCATGTGATCAGAATATCATCACGAAAATCAGGAAACTATATTAGACATTCCTGAAACTGATTGCATATTCGATCTACCGAATTGATGATGATGAATTTGGAATATCAATTCATTGACCAATTGATACGAGGATGGTCACAGTTGAAACAGGACATAGTTCATATTAGAGTTACTTGATTACAGTTGTTTATTGAACTTTTACAAGTTATCTCCATATAGCAGAAGATTCACTTCCTCAAAATGCAATATATCCAATAATTCAACAATATTATACGTATGTGATTAGAAGTTTTGTGGTATCTTTTGTTCTTATCTTTCCCAGGATCGTGCCCAGGATCATATGCGTCATTGCACATGCGTCAACTTGTCAAGCAAACCGCACGTACGAAATATTCATGCCCTATTTTATGTGTATTTATGATTTTTCTAGAATAGAAAGAGACATCTTTGATTTGTACCAGAAATGTTGCACTCCGCAAATAGATGACTTTAACTAGGTAGCTCCTTGAATTTGAATTGAATCATTTCAAATTTGGATATTAGACATTATATATGATCGATGATTTAGAGGTGTTCTTGGACTGCTGAGATCCTTTTCAGTATGCACATTATTCAGACTTTTAGTTGATAAGTCGGACAGAACTCAACTTTGTGTACATACATTCCTTATTTTTTTATGATGATAAGGGAACTTTCATCATATGACTTCAATGTGTGAAGCAGTGGCGGCTCGTAACTCTCATGTCAAAGGAGGCTGAATGATATGAGATTCATTGTGAAAAATAACTCTCTACGACTCACCCAAATCGATAGCTTCAGTGACATTCTGTTTACCAGTTAACCTGAACTTAATACTTGAAGAGATGTGTTCCTGTGATTTGCAGTGTCTATCCAATCCGCGAGGCAAATTTTTCAAATCATTATATCCTAATCGCCCCCAACATGATGACTTATGGGTTGAAAGTAATTTGCGGTTCCAACAGAATACCTTATTCCTTACCTCATATCCCGTCAACCAGATATATTTTTTATAATTATCAGAATTGAACGAACGATTTTGTTTGTTACCTGCCAAGTACAATCAGATTTTTTAATTCCGGTGTCGGACGTTTGTTTTTCACAATCAATTTATCTTCATTAGACAAAGCACTGAATGGGTTTACCAAAAAGTATTCCACTAAATCTCAATCGTTTAAAACACTCATTTTTCAGAAATTTATAGAGCCCCTCACCATTAACCTAACATAAACATAAACAATGCACTAGCGCTGAATTGTCCGCAATTCGCGACGCGACACGACAAACACGTGCTATTCAGGCATTTGCATTGCGCGCGTGGGTTGCGAATTGTGAAGGAGTCTAGCCTCCTATAGATGTTGCCAAGTTGAATATTTTACGCGTGATTTGCAGACTTCAACGTGTGTTGCGTGGGCAAGCACTGTTGCCAATTCAAAAATATTTACCTAAAAACAGGAAATAAAATCAAAATCCATGTATTTTGGTGTCCTTTTAATGAGATAGTATAGATAATATCAGTTTGAGGAGAATCTCTGAGGAGGCCCAGCCTCCGTTGCCTCTTCTGAGGAGCCGCCGCTGGTGTGAAGAGTATCCGGACTTGATCCGTCCAGTTTTCAGTGTTTCTTTTCGAGTTGAAATGAGCATAACTCCCAATTTCAGTTCGAAATTGAGGAACACCATGCATTCGAATATACTAGCTTTAACCTCGCAATGGTGTATCGAAATGGACACCGCGCGGTGTCACTTTTTTACCCTTTTTCTATTGTATATACAATATCAAGTAATTCATTGGTTATTGGAATCGAATATCAATAACTCAGTGAAAACTTTTCTGAATACGCGAAGGCAATTCCATATTCGACACAATACCTCAATGCTCGAATATTTCCGTCGTGTAAGAAATGAGATAATCAAAGTTAGGATATAGTAGATAAACTTTCAGTTGGAAGAGATGCAAAAACTTTCATGAAGTATATCATATGAAAATGCTTCACATATTTTGTGTCCGGTCATTGTATGGATAAATCCATGATTCAAGATATTTCTCGAATTCTTTCACCGGCAAATAATCAATCTTTTCACCCTCACGGAAAATCCTGCATACCAGCAGTGGTATTCTTCCAGATCACTTTTTAGTGCGCCTACGAGGGTAGTAAATTGTTTTTTGCATAGAATCGGGCTCGCAAGGGTGGATGGGAGAAATAATCAATCATGGTCCTGTCTATTACCGCGCCACGTGTCGAGAGTAATCCACGAATTTCATTCGAGCATTTTTCAACGTTCGCATCGGTTTGTGATAAGGATTTTTCGCATATGGGAACAACGCATTGGCGGAGATTAGATATTTTCATCAGAACGTCTGACGTTCCAACGTCACTTTCGATAACAATGAATTGGATTCCGTTGAGGTAATTTCAATCCATCAATCTTTATATAACTAGTATAATAATCACAGAATGAATATTATTCGTGAAATATCAACCAATATCGAAAACTCTTTGTGTGTTTCTGATGTATGAGACCGCATCATGTTGTACCGTGTGTTGTACCTACATGCCAATACTTTGCTTTATTATACTCAAAAACTGATAGCTATATTAATTTCATCCTTGGAGGAAATGTTGGGAATAACAATAACCATGCAGAAGTGCTATAAGTTCTAGGATAACTCTCACCGACATATGGGTGTTATATAATTCCTCTTCAACCATGGATGTTTGTGAATTTATGCTTCCATAACCCCGCACACCATATTCAGTGATTTTGAGAGTTAAATGTATATTGCACTTATAGAAAACCTATATGATTGATAGTATATCAATGAACAAATGAGCAAAATGATTTGTTTTCCTGCTGACCATCATCAATCAATCAATCAATCAAAATATACTTGATTGTCCGAAGAAAATTCTCATTGACAAAGTCATAGTTGATAAAGTTGTTGAAGGAGTCAATATAAATATATAATGTTTTCATTATGAGACAATAAATTCGTAGACAACATATTCGCAGATAATATATGCGGAGATAATATACAGGTTGTCCTTTTAGAAGGTCGTTATACAAAAACCTACCACATATTCGTCAGATCAAAACAATTCGACACAGGCAAACTTACCTCAATACAGAGTTGTTTGGTTTGGGCACTAGACGACTCTGAAATTACAACTTGCAAATTGTTATTGGTTCATAATTCTGAAACGGCTCATAAGATTTAACTCAAATTTGGTATTTTGGCAAAGCTTAATCATTACGATAAATATGATTCCATCGCATATCAACTTCGCACGCCAATGGTAAATAACAATGTTCACTATGCCAAATACTTCATTGCTCTTACATACAATCACCACAAAAATTATAAGAAAATCACATCATTCAAACTAATATATTAGGGTGAATTCATGAAAAGCAGGACACACTGTGTAATAAGGTACAGATGGTATCGGAATATTTCAGATCGAGAGGTTTTCATGAATGAAACATGTATTTTTATTTATTATTTCACGACTCATCTATAATTTACTGAATAAACTTGTGTTTTCCGCAGTATAATTCCATGTATTGTTCCACTTGTAAATGATGGACTGCAAGAAAAGTATTATACAAGAGGGATATTAGTCGTGAATAAAGTAGAGTAGGTATAGTTTTAGCAATGATAGCTATTATTCTCTTGGAATGTTATTACCTCGCTGCTAACAATGCTTGGTTTGTAAACATTCCTCGACAATAATTATATATACAGAACGTACCTACCCGCCATTAGATATCGATCTAGATCTCAGTTGTGATATTGCTATGCTAACCTCTGCAATGAAGTGCCTGGCAAATCCTTTGATCATTGAAGAATTGTAGATTATTTCCTCTGATGGTCTGAATAATACTCTGGAATCTTTCAGGTGCTTATAATTTCTAATTTCCGATTATTTCCTCACTACCTTCGAGAATATATAGGCTCCTACTAAAACGCACCACAACTTCTTCGGATGATCCCTTCTTTGCCAATTTCAACGACCTAACTTCCATTTCGCTGAATTTGAAGCCTTTCGATTAAAGATGGCTATGCTTTCGATCATCCCAAATCCGATTTCCATCAGGTTTCGAGCATCAGGATAAAATAGGAATTCATTACGATTTGGTTTGGTTAGATTGTGAAACTACTGAAACTGCTGGGTATAAATGATCGTAGATCGTAGTGACCGTTGAAAAAGATTTTTCATTTTCCGCTCTCTGCTTATGTTATCCACACATGTTATGTTCAAATCGATCAATCAAAAAATACTTTATTGTCTGAAGAAAATAATTCTCATTGACAAAGTCATTATGAAGAATGAAACATAAGTGAAAGTGAAGGGTGAAATCACGGGTAAAATAGTCATGACATTCATACATAAAATAAAACAAAAACACATTTGAAAAAAACACTATATAGTATAGTTCTCATACATAGATACATAAACATAACATTTGAGATATAAGGAGGGCCAGTAGCAACTTCCAGACTATCAAATGGAGAGATGAAGAAAATCATGTTAAAATTTGTCTGAATAAAATTCTTTTATAGAGTATTAGGCTTTCTTTAGTAATAAATTTCTAACGGTTATCCTGAAATATTTATTGTCACATATACCTTTAATCTCGTTTGGTGAATGATTATATAGTTGTTTTCCATTATAAATGAAAGATTTTTTCATGGATGTACAAGACGGTAATGGAACTATTATATTCAGTGTTCGTCTTGTGTTATATTGTGACATTCTATCATTATCATATCCACATCTACTTTGAATAAGACACACTGTTTCCAAAATCAGAATACAAGATCTAATCGTCAATGGGTAACGGCTTACATGAATCTCGGATCTCAAAAACATATTCTATATCTAAGATGAGAATCGATGAGGGCAAAGAACACCTTCTTGGCCATATCTCTACTAAGTTCCCATGAAGTGGTTCTCATTTCGAAACAACCGGAGGCTCTTTGATTTTTCAATATGTTCTTCATACTTCAGTTTATCATCAATATATAATCCTAGAAACTTAGTTGCTGTCTTCTTATTTATTCCTTGATCACCAATATGAATTTCTTGATCACAATTTCAATTCCATTGTGTGAATTTTCCATCAATATCAATCAAGGCTAAATCATTGATGAATAACAAAAAAAAGATTGGGCCAAGTACAGAACCCTGTGGTTCACCCCATTCAACATCTAATTGATCTGATACTCTATTCTGGATAGATACCCTTTGAGTTCTTCCGAATAAATACGACTCACACCACTGAAGTACAATGTCTCTAAAACCACACCTTTCTAATTTTTGCAGCATAATTATGTGATTAACGCAGTCGAAGGCTTTAGTCAGATCACGAAAAATTGATGCAGCAGCTTCCCTATCATAAAGTTTGAGATATAAATACTGCAAGAGATTGAAAATGGCATCACCTGTACTCTTCGCACTCTGAAATCCAAACTGAACAGAATTAATAATGTCATTCTTATTTAAAAATATCATCAATATCTTTTAAACGAGTTTTTCAATTATTTTCGATAGAGTAGGTAGCATTGAAATTGGTCTGAAGTTTGCAGGATTGTCGGTATCATCACCTTTATATATTGGAATATCTATTGCCCTCTTCAGACATACTCCTGGTGAAAATGACCCATTTATCGCCTCTGCCAGTACTTGGAGAGCCGAGTCTGGAAGGTGCAAGAATACTTTAATTGATAGATCATCCCATTCGGACGCTTTTTTTTTTCAGTGAAGATTCCTTTCAGCTCTATGATATCAGTATGTGTGAGGAACAATTTTCTGTCATTTTGTTATTATTTACATTGAAGCGACCGATTGTGTTATAGTTCGATCTCGATAGTATGGAGAGAGGCAAATCAATAAAATATTGCAACGATCACTTTTATACGATCATTTATATTTTTGTTGGTGCTGCTCCACATAGATAAAAAAATTACCTCACACAAATCACTCTCCCACAATAATACCTGGTGAATCAAAAGTAGCATACTTGTTGAACCGATTTCTTCGTTACAACGCAAATTTATAATCTATCAATTATGGCAACCTTGGAGAGATTTTTTTGTGGGAAGTTGTTGATACTGTCGGGAATAAAATTCGAAGTATGTTATATTGCCTTTTCGAATTCTGGTGAAGGCAATCGTTTTGTGGTTGACTTTTTGCGCCAAATATAAGCTCAAAGACTCACATCAAACTCCTTCACAGTCAAGACTGAAACGACAAAAATTAGTAATGTGGATAACCTTCGTGTAGTAGGATTTGGAACCATCATACCTAATCATATATGATATCTGTATATATCTCCGTATGCATATTGGTTCAGACTCAGTGGATTGTCTAGAATCCAGTGGTTTTTTTGTTACATGTATATCTGTTTTTATCATGAACTGGATAGCGTCCTTGATTTTTTTCTCGGAATGACTTTATAATAGTTGAATTCTAAATCACCGACATCCCCCAACTCATAATCAAATAATGGTTTTCCTCGGAAGAACATCCGCTTGCTGAATCAGACAAGGCATGATATTTCAACAAGACAAAAAATAATCTCGTTATAATTGTTGGCATCTGGATTATAGTCGTTTGAGAACAAAAAGAAAAAATCCGACATTTTCGAGCGAGATTTCCATGAAAGCGAAGTGCGTTTTAATGATGTGTTCATTGCGTGGAAGAGGAAAAACGAGGAAGAAGAAGAAATATGTAGGCTAGCGTCGAGTTACGAAGGATTATAGCACGGCGAAAGATAATTCGGTTGGAAGGAACGCGGAAAGCAATTTTGTGAATTATTCATCTCGCAGCCGCACATAAAATGGCTCCTCTTGTTTCGGATATGCATACGTCTAACCGCTCACCGACAGAAAGCAGCAGATATATTATATTCACAACTCGACGAATCAGGAATCGAAATATAGTCACATAGCATTGAATCCGAAAAACACCATGAGGAAAAATGTTATTTGGATCATCCATCTATGTATTCCAATGAGCATGGAATATATCATGATACAAATAAACTACGAATATACTATTTTCTGCAACCGTGTGAGAAGTATAGCCACTTCCCGGGTGCTTATTCTTTGACAAAGTAGCATCTTTTCGGCCGAGCTAGACCGGGAAGATTCACATCGTTGTTGTCATGGTAAATATGATAATATTGATAGGTATGGTTTTGATAAATGCAGGTGAATACATTACTCATTTGACATTCAGATTTTTGAAGATTTGCATTTGGTTGTAATTATCGCAATGAACTACGGAAAGCAGTAGCGATATCGAGTTTGAAAATGCGCCTTCAATGCAGCCGCTGCTGCTACATTGCAGCGCCATTATTGCCTTTCAATATTTAACACAAATGAGAATAACACTGTCCGAATTTTGTTCTACGTAGAATTATATGTTTGCACGATCAGCTTCGGAACACTACTTGAGGTTGCAGTATTTTGACCAAAGAAGAGAAAGCAAGCTTTTACTTCATCAAGATCACTGCAAATCTCATACAAAGAAGGTGGAGACCTGTCACTATACTATGATGGTCATCACCTGTCTCCTGGAATGACTTATTTTCGTCAAACATACAATAAATATCTAGAACATCGTGTTTGAAGAATCCCTTCTTCATAGGGCATCATCACTGCAGAATTCTTCTCCATAGAATTACATTTTATCGACCTTCAATAAGAGGAGATGTCACCAATATCGCCACTGGTTCATAGGTTTAACCTTTTGCGAGTCTGGGTACCTACTTCCAAAGAGCTTTCCAAATAAACAAGTGCGTTGATATGAGATTCATCGTGCTTCAATTAAACTGGCGCAATGAAAACTTATCTATATTTATTTATGCCCTCATCCTACATAATTTCCTTGGCAATATTCATTTTGTCTGATTACATTTCAGTCTATTATTCGTAGAAGACATATTTCGAATTGGTTCTTCTTCTCTGAGACACGGTCATGGTTTGTGTTTACAGATGAGGAAAGGGATTCATCTGGGAAGTGCTTCCAAAAAATTACTAGTGGGAGCTTTCGAAACAGGGCAGGATCACTGTAATGGATCATCAATATCGCAGGAGACTAGCTAGTCTGAAGGTGATTTCGAATTGGTGGATTACAATAATTATTGAATTGAGAATCCGCCAGAGTAGGTTCACCGAGATACGTTCCATCGTAAATTTGTCTGGGATTTGTAGAGTTTTTCAGAGTGCCCAATTACTTGCCAATTTTCGTCTAGACGTGATAAGGCTAACCGCCTACGAATTGCAGATACTTCGGAATGAATATCCTTGAACCCGCTGGGATTCTAGAGAAGTATCTTTGGGAACCATGGTAACGTGATTTTTCGATTGTGACTCTCCATGTAATGAGTATCCTTCCTTCAAAGTCATACTCGAGTGAGTGCATGAAACAGTTCTGGTATTCATTTCAATCCGAACAATTCACATTATAATTTTCATGGTCTACTGATTCAAAGTGGGTTACACAAAGTGGAAGTTTTCAGAGAAACGGTAGGAATGAGGCACATTCTGAGAACGAGGAAAAAACAACTCAATATATTTTCACGTGACCTATGATAAATCAAACGGAAATGATAGACAAGGAGAGAAAATCAGATAGATACTTTTTTTCCTGAACTCAGAATTGTGCTCGAGTTGAGGCTCGAGTTGAGGCAGACACCTGCAGACTAATTCCAACTCATTATAGCCCCTATTAGTACAGGACTAAGCACCTCTGGCTGAAGCAATACGTGGCCAAATCGAAAACGAAATCTTCTATTGATTCGCACAATATACGGAGGTGAATGCGACTTGTTCGCTTTCAGACTCTGTATTTTGATATTATGTACAAAGCAAGTCAAGCAATCAGAATTATCACAATGTCTTGTCTCTCGATTTCTGGAGGATGACTTCTTTTTGCCACTGCATGCTGCTGATGTTTTGAAAACGAACTAGTTTTTTTGAGCTGCATTTTTTCAGCGGATAAGTGCTTGATTGTATTTTCGTTGAATCAGGTATCGTGTAAGCTAGAGGTCTTCGAATCTCGGTCTGGTGATGAGGGCCAATAGTCCGAAACCGATATTTAGACACACTCGTCCAATTCAAGCACGATAGTTTGTCATTTATATAGTTACATATCTGGAATTGTGGATATACAGGGTGGCCCGTAACTCGATCGCCATAGCTTAAGGGCATATTCCATGAACAATTTCAAGTCTGAAGTGCCTAAGACCCTCTTGTCTTGAACACAATAGTTGGGTTATGAACAATTGAATAACAACTCTGATGACCAGTATAGATTGCAAGAGGTGGTATCTTTGGGACCCCAACCTATAAAAAATGTTGGTGTATTTGAATAAAGTACAATCCAGAGATGACCTAGGTGATTCAGAATATTATGAGTACAGTTCCATTCATAAGAGACGACCCAGACGAGCAAGAATGGGTTGTGATGCAGCGTAGGGAGCTTTTTTGACAAAACCTTGGTAACATTTGTGTAGGTATAGAATTGAAAACTTTTCATCAAAAAAGTATTGCATTACTTTATTCCACTTCTTTTGCTTCATTTTTAATAGACGTGTGAGGCACTTTCGCCTCGAAATCGTTCAAGGAATATGCCCCTAAGCTATGGGCATCGGGTTGCCCTGTATAATGTGAATGTTGATCTGGCGTTGCAGGTTGATTAAAGGAAAATATATATCACCATCTCGGATAGAACAGCGAAAAAATTGAAAATGTTTCAGAGTACATTTCTGTTTCGGCTAGACATATGAGGATTCTGAGAGGGAAGATTTGTTCAGAATATCAGCAAATATTCCTGAGGTCGAAATGACACAATTCAGAGCAACTTACCTCAGTCTGAAATTTCTCTCTCTCCCAGATACAGGATGATGAAGTTGAAGAATAAAAGTCGAAATTTTCTGAATTTATGAACATTTTTGAACGTATCACTTCAAGAATTGATATTTAGGAGTTTAGAATGGCCATAACTTTTTTCTTTATGTATTTTTTCACTTTATTCGTTGGATAAAGAATGCTTCCACCATATTTGAGCAAAAAAAATACTCGTGCTATAATCCGCTAAAGTAAGCCGATTTCGAGATATATCGGTTTTGATTGTTCGATGCAGCACCGGAGTAATAAAATTGGATTTTCGAAGATACTTTCACGGAGCGTACTTTTTTTTTTTTTTTTTTTTTTTTTTTTTTTTTTATTTTTTTTTATTTTAGCGCACGAAAGGGAATCCCTATAATGTTCAAAGAACATCGTGCGTTCCTAGGGAGGATAAGGACAGGAGGTAGGTATTGGAATTTCTTTTGAACTTCTGGAGATTATATGTTGTTGGGAATACTTCCTCAGGCAATGAATTCCAGAGCCTAGCCGTTCTATGGATGAAGGAGTTTTGATAAAGTGCTGTTCGACATCTTTCGAGGTTGACAACGAAAGGATGTGCTGACTGGGCTTGTCTAGTTCGTCTGACTGGTATTGCTAGTGAAGGGATGATAGCAGGCAACAGGTCTAGAACAGTTTTTGTTGAACCAGGGTTTCGATGATGATGATCTCTTCGAAGAATGAGGTATATATGTGTCCATTCCGAGCATGATGATCTCGGATATTTCTGCAGCACACTGTGAAGGGTCCTCAGAGTCGAAGCATACTCTTTGCCAAGGAAACTCGGAGAAAAACATGCGGAGACCGTCCCAATCTCCTGAATTGTAATGCCATATAAGACGTGGGGGTGCCGGAGCAGTTGATGGAATGAAGAATGGGCAGGTTGTGGAGATGAGTGTGTGGTCAGAATTGCCAAGTGGAGCTGGTACATCTGTGGTGTAGGGTGCTGAATTATTAGTGAGAAATAAGTCAAGTATGTTAGCTGAATGGTTATTGGCATCGGGAATTCGTGTGGGTTCTTTGATAAGCTGCTCTAAGCCGTGAGTGATGGCGAAAGCTTCGGCTTGTCGCCCAGCTTCATCCGTTCTGTTAGAGTGTACGAGCCAAGCAGTGTTGTGTACATTGAAATCGCCCATGATGATGATTTCTGCTGCTGGATGGTTCTTTTGAATTTGGTCAAGCTTCAGAGACAAGAATTCGAAGAGCTCTTTGTAGGATGGATCGTTTGGTGACAAGTAGAGACAACAAAGGTATTTGGTCTGTTTCTGGCTATCGAGTTTGAACCACATGACATCAAACTTATTTGGTTCCAAAGTTTTTTCTCGTTGACATGAGAGATTCGTTTTAGAGTAGAGGCAGAGACCTCCCTTGAATCTGAAACGTGTGTGGAGTTCGTACCCAGGACAGAGCAGATAGGTCGTATTGGTGGATGAATTGACCTGTGTCTCAGTAAGAGCCAATATGTCTGGCTTTTCAATTTGAAGGTGTCGATGGACATCGTTGATGTTCTTACTTAGACCTCGGATGTTACATAGGTCTATCTTGAGGACTTTTTCAGTCGATGGTGAACCCCCTCTAGCACCTCTCGCCCGGAAATCCGAATGGAGAGGTATTTTACTTCCGGATAATTTCACTTGAGGAGAACTCATCATCGCTTATTCTGTCGATTTTTATTTTTTATCTTCACCACCCAGTATCTCGGTAACGGAGCATATTTCAGAATCGGCTTATTTCGACCTCAGGAATATGTGCTGAGGTTTTGAACAGACCTTTCAGGAACACCCTGTATAGTATAGATCTTCTCAGCCTCCGTGTTTTCTGATTAGCTGAACATAAATTTCGAGTTCACAGGCAACGGCAAGTTGGCACAGAACATTGTTTCCCTGACACTTTTTTACTCAAATATTGGCACTTCTTTCAGTTTTTGTCCTGTCGTTTCTTGACAATCTTGTCGAATGGATGTCTATATGTTAACGGCTTGACCGATTTCACTAAATGTTCACAATATGGCAGACGAGTTTTGTAATTATAATCCGATTTGATTAAAAACTGGTATCTAGAAGTTTTCGCGGTCGGCGATTATTATCATTCTGTCAAAATTGGAAAATTCAAGGTGGCAGATCCAATATGGCGGACGAGATTTGTAATTATAATCCGTTTAGATTCAAAATTGGTATCTGGGGGTTTATGGTGTCCGAGGTTCGATATTCTGCGTGGCATCGACCAGGAAAATAGTTGTTTTTCTCCCAAAATCTACCATTGTTGTTCATTTTATGAACATTGTGTGGAAATTACTTTGTGCTTTTTGTATTCATTTGCATTTATTTCCACTTCGATCATTGTGGCTATTTCGTAGTTGTTTCCTTTCAATGTTCATTTCTTCTCTAATATGCCCAGCCTAGTTTAACCTTGTCAGTTAGTGGGAATCCTCGGATCCATCGCTTCAGTCGTCTTCTTCTCTTGGCTGCGACAGTTATAACGAGACGAGGTCTCGAGGCATAGTACGCACGAGTTGTCAAAAGCTTTCTTTGCTGTGCCGTGCCAAGACGTCTGCGTCTGCTAAACATGTGGAAATAACTCACTGTCGAACGAATATATGTAAATTCCGAAGCCCTCAGCGAAAACCATGATAATTTAATCCAAAAGGCTCTGCGTGTATTCCTCTCTCTCTTCCTGTGCACCGCTTGACAAATTGCCGTGTGGCTGGATGAACATCCAAGGAAGGAGAGAGGAACTGACATTCATATTAATACTACACATGTTATGATCTATTCTGAATAAATAAGAGATGGAAATCTGAATTGATTCATTCTTGGTAGCTCATGAAGCCTCGACACTTGAGGCAGTTCAACATACGCATAAATGTCCAAGAAAAATATTCATCAGGAGTTACCTGATATACCATAACAGTGAACAAGATTTGTTGATATACATATATATTTGCCATGGAGCGTAACAGTAGTTGTGTGCAGTTGTTTTTGCCACTAGGAAGTTCTGGAGACATAACCTTCTGGATAAACACCATCTGTTATTTCGATCGAGGATTCGTTCGATGGTTCGATATTTTCGAAGGACCACCCCTTGAAGGGGAAACACAAGTATTTATGATATTATATAAAACTTTCTATTTTTAGAAGGATTCGAATACTTATGTCATATATCAATTCGATTTTTTATAACAACCTTGTTGTGCCGTTGCTCTGAAAATTTCTTCAGCTTTTTATATCGCCTTCCAGTCAGGTTCAGCTCATACCAAAAATGTGATAACATTCGAAGTCTTAACATGCCGCCCGCGTTGAAAAGTTCTACTTTCCGAAATGAATTATTGCTGAGCGACATAACAGCAAATAATCAATGTTTTTTCCAAATTCATAGTTGATTGTCTTTGATTGGAAGCACACATATCTTAGACAATGATCTTTTCTGTACGTTCCCATTTGCAATACCCACTGAAACAACAATGTCATCTGCACTTTTATAGAGTACTGTAACACAAGCCATATGCCATCGTAATGGTAGCATATTGTCTTCCACTAGCACTACCAACGTGTAGTATCCCGACTAGGGTTTATTCAGGTTCGGCAGATAAGTGAATAAAATACACTACTTCAGTAACTTAACTATATTAATTATTATCATACAGTACCTATACTATCTATCACTAACCTAATTCACCTTCTACACATGACGAACGACAGAGATTATTAAGTTCGTGAGCTCACAATGTCGTAGGTACCTTCCACAGACCAGTGTTGATGCCGATCAGATCTTGCTCCAACCGTTCAATACCAAATAACCGTTTCCACAATCTCAGCTGGAGTTAATGCTTGGACTCAGCATCCAGGACTCCCTTAGTTATAATGTCGTATGAATTTAGCTTTTCAATACCGCAGTTCCTGTTCTTCTATTTAGTCATCTTTTTCTGACATTTTCTCTTGACAATCTCCTTTTTTTTTTTTTGACAATTCCCTCAACAACTCCCTTTTGTCTCCTATCAGTTCCTACCTACCAGATCCACAACTATCTGGACTAATCTCTATGAAAAATGAATATACAGAGTGGTCTAATGTATATACATAGTGGTCTATTACATTACCCCCCTGTTAAATTGGAATATGGAAATACCAAATGGAAATTTAACATCATACAGAAAACATAATATCCGATGAGTATCCTATTCACCCCTACAACTATACCCTATATAGGATAACAAAATCACATAGAAATCATAAAATAAATAGCTAAACCAATGAAAAAAAAAAATTACAACTGTATCATCGGTTTGAATCTCTTGATATTCACAACATTATGAACACCCAAACACTTCCCATTCGGCTTGTCTTCAATCTCATAAGAATTCGCGCCTTTCTTCGATCGCACTATATAAGGACCTTCAAATAATAAAAAAAAACTTTTTAATTTCTCTATTTTCCGTTGACGAGAGTCTATGAACTCTCACTAAAACTTTATCCCCTGGCTCAAACTTCTCAAAACCTTTGTAGTTACCATTATGTTTCATCCGACGTTTAACTGCATTAGATGATAAATTTTGTGCCGCCAATAATGTAACAACATTTTTATCTACCACAGGATGTTCTTCTGGATAACCTATCTCTTTAACATAGCTATTAGCATGAGTCTTCCCAAAATGGATTTCATTTGGGGAAAAACCTGTACTTTCATGAATTGCATTGTTCACCCAACGTTCTATATCGTCAAGAAAATAACTCCACTTTGTATGTTTAGCATGGCAGTAAGACCTCAGTATTCGCCCAATTTCTCTATTCACTCTTTCTGTCATGTTACCCTGTGGATAATAAAATGATGTATGCTTGATATTTATGTCATTATCCTTCAAACTCTTTGTCCATAACTTACTTCTAAACTGTGTTCCATTATCTGTTAAAATAGTGCATGGCTTTCCCATTTTTGAGATGAAATCATTCAATAATACTTTCAATATTGCTCGAGCAGTTGCTTTTTTCAGCGCATATAATTTCACATATTTACAGAACGAATCCATCACAACTAGTAGTTGAGTCACTCCCCCTCTAGAAATTGGCAATGGACCCATCAAATCCAAACAAATCAAGACATTACATTCATTCACAATAACTGAACTCATTTCCCCTACGCTCTTGTTCGAAATTTTAGCTTTCTGACACAATTCACAACTCGATGTCATTTTCCTGATGATCTCTCTCATTTTCGGGAAGTGATAAAACTTCCTTAAAAGTGAATAACATTTCTTCGAACCAAAATGACCATTGTCCCTATGTTCAGAATCAACCAAACGTGATATCAGAGCTTTAGGAACACACAACTTATAACCAGGATTTCCTATAGATCCTTTGCGAAATAATTTTTCCTCATACATCACATACCAATTTTTAGTTTTACTGTCATCCTTATCATTGACCAATAGGTTCATAATTTTTTTACAAAAGAAATCATTATTTTGAATTTCACCAACATTTTTGAACTTCTTTTTGAGCCATTTTGTATCTGAAATTATATTTATTCTAACGCTGCATATTTCAGGACTATCTGACTCTGAATTTTTCAAAGGATAACGTGACAATGCATCTGCTAGTGTATTATCTTTACCCCTACAATATTCCACCTCAAAATTGTATTCTTGTAAGTATAAAATCCATCGTGTTATCCTTGCATTCACAAGACGACAACTCATCATGAAAGACAATGCCTTATGATCGGTAATTATAGTTAGCGATTGGCCTAAAACATAGATACGCCATTGTCTCAAAGCAAAAACAATGGCTAAAGCTTCTTTCTCCGTCACACTATATCGTGTCTCAGGCGGCGTTAATGTCCTACTGGTAAACGCAATTATATTTTTATCTCCAGTTTTGACATCTTTCTGAAACAAACACCCTCCAATACCATAACCAGAAGAATCTGTTTGAATATAAAACCGACTATTTGGGAGAGGATGGCAAAGAACGGTACACCTCAAAAACGCTTGTTTTACTTCGTTGAATGCTTCATCCTCCTTTTTTCCCCAACGCCATATTGCCTCTTTCTTTAAAAGATATAATAATGGAACAGTTAAATTTGAGAACTGCTTACAAAACCGTCTATCATAGTTAACAACACCCAAGAAAGCTCTTAACTCTTTCAAATTTCTAGGAGTTGGATACTGTTCAATTGCTTCAATCCGTTTAGGGTCCATCTCAATGCCTTCTGACGATATGATATGTCCCAAAAATTTTATCGATCTACACATAAACCGTGACTTCCTCAATTTAATCGTTATGTTTGCCTTTTGACAACTAAGCAAAAGAAAATTCAAATGTCTAAAATGACTTTCAATATCCTCCGAATATATTACCAAGTCATCAACATACGGAATCAGAAACTTTTCTACACCTGGTCCTAGAATGAGAGATAGACCACGAATAAAGCTCCCAACGCTTGTACAAAGTCCAAAAGGTAGAACTTTGAAAACATAAGTTTTTCCTTCGAAAGAAAACCCTGTATACTTTTGATGCTCCTTGCAAATAGGAATTTGCCAATAAGAAGCTGTTAAATCCATTATAGACAATACCAAATTCCTCGAAAATCCATGAATAAGCTCACTTGGATTTGGAGGCATTGCATGGTCCTTTACCATTCTTTTATTGAGAAACCTGGCATCTAAACAAACCCTAACACCCCCGTCTTTTTTCCTAACCACTACTAATGGGCTCACATATTCAGTAGATGCAGCTTCGATAACCCCCCACTCGATCATTTCTTCTAACTGCCTTCTAACTTCATCCCTATATACTTTTGGTACTGGATAAGACTTTTTGTAAAATGGTGAATAATCATTAAGAAATATCTTATGAAAATAACGATCTGTCAACCCCGGTTTATCAGAGAAAACCTTGTTATAACTTAGTAACAATTCATTCAAAACCTGTTTATCATCCTCATTACAAACCTCTGACTCTAAAACTTTCTCATGAATTTCTTTTTCTGAATAACTATATTTTGTTTCAGACTGATTTAATACAACTCTTTCATCTACTGATATTTCACTCACCACAATTTCCATCCCAGATTTTGCTTTCATATCAAAACTGAATTCTAACAGAGTATCTTTCTGTCTCCCTGAAATCATTTTATTATTATAATCAATATTCGCTGAAAAATCTTCCAGCCAGTCACCTCCCAAAATCAACTCTCTGACTAGACCAGGTACAACTACACAAGCATAATCAAAATGAAAGTTGTCTTTCTCAAAATGCAAATAAACCTGTTCATTGACTATTTTCCCCTTCTGTTTATCCCATGCACCCAATAGAGTAGTCTGATTTGCAGGTAATCTCAAAATATTTGGATTCTTCTCTAACAACTGCCCCAAAAACTCCTGCGATACACATGAAAGATTACTTCCACTATCGATGAGACCATTAGTTGGGACTAACTCAACTAAAAACGATATAATAGGTACCTTACCGATTGCCTTTATACCTTCACCTTCCTCCTCCTCTAATATTTCTGAAAAATTATCGAATATCGCAGATAACGAGCCATTCTGCCTCTCTATTCCATTTCTTTGTTCTGATGGATTGAGGGCACTCGTCACCTGGGGCAGGTCACTTTGACGATAACCTCCCTCAATGTTTCTACGATCATCACGCCAATTCCTATTAAAACGTACCGGATTTCTACTTATATTGTCTTCAAAACCCAGAGTTCTATCGATATCCCTCAAATGATGTTCTACCTCATCAACTTTCAATAATCCTGAAATGATTATTCCGCGTTTTATCTCAGCTGGAAAATGTTGAACTGCCATTTTCACTATTTCTTTTTCTGTCATTGAAATTGACACCAAATACTTTGTATCGTTGATTATTCTCAAAAAATAGTCTGCCCTTGAACCCCGCTCAAAATGCCCAAATTTCAACTTCTGAAATAATTCTCTTTCGTGAGTTAAGCTCCAATATCTATCCAAGAACAAACATTTGAATTTTTCATAATTTTCTATAGTGTCCTCTTTTACTTGTCCCCAACCTTGGGCCGAACCACGCAATCCATTCAGTGCAAGTGTTACTTTTTTATTTTCCGGAACTCCTGCGTCCTCAAACATATTTTCCAACTTCTTCAAAAACAACATAGGGTGAAGGCTCCCCTCAGGAGAAAAATGAATATTTCCACCCCCCAGATCTTTCCAAGCAGAAATATACGACCTATCACTATTATCCTTAGTCTTCAAGTTTTGTCTATCAACTCTTTCTGAAACTTCATCACATTTTATTCCTGTAGTTAATTGATTGTTATTATCACCAACACTAGGTATTTCATCGTCAACACTATCTCTTTTCTTTTCTATCGAACTTGCTATTCCTTGTAGAACACAAGTATTTCTCTCTAATGTTACATTCATATTCTGAATCACTCCTGTGAGGGTCTTCATAATGTTGTCAAAATCACCCAAATTATTATTGCTAACACTAGACTCATCTAACTTTTGCTTCCTCCCTCGCACCATCTTATTTCCTTAATGAACTGTTGATGTCAATGAAGTCTCCCAAAATTGTAATTTTAGTTATATTTTTATCCACTCATCTGGCCAGGGATTATTGAAGATACTAGTAGTTCAATACCCTTTTCGAATTGGGCGCCAAATGTAGTATCCCGACTAGGGTTTATTCAGGTTCGGCAGATAAGTGAATAAAATACACTACTTCAGTAACTTAACTATATTAATTATTATCATACAGTACCTATACTATCTATCACTAACCTAATTCACCTTCTACACATGACGAACGACAGAGATTATTAAGTTCGTGAGCTCACAATGTCGTAGGTACCTTCCACAGACCAGTGTTGATGCCGATCAGATCTTGCTCCAACCGTTCAATACCAAATAACCGTTTCCACAATCTCAGCTGGAGTTAATGCTTGGACTCAGCATCCAGGACTCCCTTAGTTATAATGTCGTATGAATTTAGCTTTTCAATACCGCAGTTCCTGTTCTTCTATTTAGTCATCTTTTCTGACATTTTCTCTTGACAATCTCCTTTTTTTTTTTTTTTGACAATTCCCTCAACAACTCCCTTTTGTCTCCTATCAGTTCCTACCTACCAGATCCACAACTATCTGGACTAATCTCTATGAAAAATGAATATACAGAGTGGTCTAATGTATATACATAGTGGTCTATTACAAACGCGCCTACTTTCACTTCGTTTCCAGCATCACTCTTCCATTTGGTGGGTACTTGCAGGTTTGAAAGATATTCTCTAGACCAGCGATTCCAAAACTGTTGATGGACTTGCTGCAGTCTTTGATAACTGGATAAACGAGAAACTTTTTAATCTTTAACATCCTCTTATAGTGAACTGGCTAATGAGTCGCCGATGAGGAAATGTGATGGGGTAAGGATAAGGTAATCATTTAGATCGTTGGAAATAGGAATCAGGGGACGTGAGTTCAAACATGCTTCTATTTGAACTAGCAATGTATACATTTCTCCAAAGTTCAGAGAAGCATCACCCTTAATACGCTTAAGATGAAACTTCGTTGATTTTACTACTGCTTCCCATAAACCTCCAAAATGCGCAGATCTCGCTGGAATGAAATGCCAATTTATCTCTTCATTTTCCGAAAATGAGAACACGGCATCATTGTGGTTTTTCATCATTTTTGAGATTATATAACTCAACAAAATAATTAGTAACTCCTACAAATCGGAATGAATGTAAGTAGGTTTTCCACTCCGAGAACAAAACCTTTTGAGCGCGTTGAGGAAGCTGTTCCTACTCAAATCATTAACTGATTATTTATGTGCTGCGCGTGTGGCAAATCAAACGAAAATACAAATGTATGTTTTAACTAGCTTACTTCGACGAAATGTACCTTCTTTCACCTGGATTGGACTTGCGTAATCCACACCAAAATTGGTAAATGGTCTACTGGGCGTTACTCCAGTACGAGGCAACTCTCCCATTGAAAAATTACTAGCTGTAGGATTAACTCGATAACATCTGACGCATGACCTTATTGTTTGTTCGACCATGTTTTTAGCATTAACAGGCCAATACTTCAACCGTATAAATGCAAATACTTCCTATGTTCCTCAGAAATATTTAACTTGGTTAAATTATGTTTGTACAGTAGAATTATCGGGTGCTGTTGATCAAATTCAATTTGAGCGTTAGATAAGCGTCCACCCACCCTGAAAATCTAGAAATGGATGTGAATTCAATATTTCACTATGATTATTAACATTTTTTCATTTTCTTAGGTCTGTAATTTTTTGTTCATATGATCCTTGCTGGGCTATTTTGATTGATTTTGAAAGGGCGTCGTTTAACTCCTTTGGTGTTAGGCTTTCTGATTCAAATTGAATTCCTTCTGGAAGCCGATTCATGAACCTGTATACATATGCAACCACTCTACGTAACTTCTCGAGATTAGAATATCGTTCAAAAAGCTCGAAGTCATTTAATCCTTTCGTAATTTCCAATACAAATGAAATGTGATAACATTCGAAGTCTAAACACCCCCCATAACAGTAAAGCTGATACAGTAGACTAGAGTTGTCTTGATAGGATGGCAATGTAGTTCAATGTAATACCTACCTTCAATTCTTCCACAATATTTCACTGAGTATCAATTTTTCCGGATTTTTTGAGGCATTAGCTTCTTGTTTCCATGAAATAAAAATATGAGTATTTCTATTGCATAGAAACGACGCCAATACATCTTGAAAATTTTTGAAAAGTGAATGGTGTTCATTCTCTCCTCGATCGTCCTAACCCACAGACAATATTTCACAGGGTATAATGTGCAAACTCCAAAAGTCTGATCATGGTTTCCTCCCCTAGTATTCCTCAATCTGTGACTACAATATATCATGAGTACAATATATAAGGAAATTGACCAATTATATCCAGGAAGATACCATCAATATCTATTTTTTCCTGCGAGAGTTCTGTGTGCATCACGCTTTTTCGTCGTCAAATCCTGGATAATACTTCAGGTGAGGACAATTCTACGATTTCGTAGTGTAATAGCAGAGTACCTTCAAATAATTTATATTTGTTTACAGAGTTGCCTCCAAAAGGCATACTGAGTGGAATCACGTCCGAAAATCTTTCACTACCTGCCGGTCTATATATAATATATCCTTTATCCGGATGTTTTTTCAACAAGTGTTGAATGACAAGCAACCTCTACTTGAAATGATTCCAAGGAAGCATGGAATGTGAAAATGGACTATTGCCATAAATACGATTTCACAATTCATGTTTCTCCTTATCCCATTCTGCTTCTGTCTCTCGGAACAGAATTGCTCTTCCTGCAAGAACTTCATCCGAAGTTTCAAACAATTATAACATAGAGGGTGTTGATGTGTGTGTGTCCCAGTTCGGATTCAATAAGCGAGTTTTGGAGTCCCCACGGGCGTTTTTAAATGAGTCCAAACTCTGACGCCACGTCATTTAGCAGCGTCATTCGATTGAGTCTAGACTCACACTCGTGAACTCCCAATGGTCGGAGGGAAGAGGAAACTCCAACCTTTATGAAGCACTAGGAAGAGGGGTGATTTTAAATTACTCGTGGGCTTCCAAAATATCAATAGATCTGAATACTTATAAGATAGAAACGGCTGCGAGGACCTTTCCCAAGATCTGTGATGGATTTGCCATTTCAAGGAAACAAAGTCTCATCACACATAAAGACAGCATTTCTCCAATGAGTATACGTGGGGGTAGCCAAAGTAGTCTAGCGGAAGATATGAGGAGTAGATCAAGAGCCAGGAGTAAAAATGGAGGCCTCATGGATAGGTAGTAGATTGGAATTGTAGGAGTATCATTCTAACTAACGCTACGAATTTCGGATACATAAAATACTATTCAAATAAAATTTTTTATATATCGACAGTTTCAGCGATGCACTCTTTCTAGTATATCTAAATATTTCAAACTCTATACTGGTGCACAACTGGACAAAGTACTGAGGGCCAGTGACCCAAAGATTTTGATTCACGTAATATATCTCTTCTCGATATGTCTTACCGAGTGTCTTACTGTGTTTGCCACTGCAGTTTTTTCTTTTAGGTCAACTATTGCGAATCTAATATTTTCTTCCAGTTGCTTCATATTATCACTCCGTTTTTTCGCAAACTTTATTCTTCAAAGAACCCCATGAAAAAAATCTAGTGGAGTGAGATCGGGACTACGACGTGGCCATAATATAGATCCATTTTGGCCTATCCAAGTTTCATAAGAATGGTTCAAGTAGTCCGTAACCGGCTGAACACAGTGATATGTGGCGCCATCTTCTTGAAAGACAATATTTTCACTTATGAACACTGGAAAATCGTCTATTCTAACTTCATTCCGCAACATATTCATAAGTTAATTTCACCATTCAAATTCTATTGAATAAATATGGGGCCCACAATCATATCTCTGATGATTCCACACTGCGATCACCTTGCTTGCTGAAATCGACCTACATACAAGCTCTTTATTTTCACAAAAATGGCCTTAACTTCGGCATCCTATGGTCTCGCCATGAATCATTGAGATAAATCAAAGTGTTGTCACATTATAATTATTTATCGTTTGTATATACCTCTTCGGGTCGAAGCTATCCGTTACAGCATTTGCTTTATTTCTTTCAGTGTACCTATGGGGTCACTTGACTCGTTCTCCCCTATACATTTCCGGATATCTTTGACGAGCCAGACCGTACCTATTCAACTAGATTTCTGAAGGATTGTATATAGAACGGATATAAAAAAAGAAGTGGACAAGGAAGAGCAGCTTTCATTTCCCCCAATATGGAAGTATTCGTTTTAATCACATTTTCAACTTCCGCAGTCAAATGAGGTATTGAAAAAACCTTTCAAATTAACTGATTGAAAGGGCTCTCTTTCAATTTCTGTTCTGATAGGGCAAACGAAATCTATAGGCGTTTATTTATACGAGGATTCGATAATCAATGTACCCAAAAAATTGGAATAATATAATCACGTGATGAAAACCTTGACTCCAAAATTATTTTGCACAGTGACCCCTTCCATTAGAAATATGATGATTGTATTTAATTTCACAATGTAGTCCAACTTTGGAAGCTTGAAGCCGAATGGTATTTATTTACATTAATATATCATTCACTCTAATATATATAAATACATATATTTTGTGTGTAAATACTGTGTCCAAGATGATATAGTCCATCCTTTCATCAAGTGGAAGAAGAAAATTGATCATTTATTCCAGGAATATATTTGAAGAAGTGAATTGGCCGCTCACCTTTCTTATCTCATTCAAACATCAGAATTAGAATAGGAATATGAGGAATACATTTTCACAGAAAAAATATAAGATTTCTCATGGTAATCTCGGCTGATCATCAACAAATATTTTCAATACGGTTTTGTTACATGAAATACAGGTTAATGAAGCAGCATCTCTTCATATATTGATATGCACATAATTTGATTTTCAGCAGAACTGTTTTAGAACGACCAACCATAACGAACTTATTATGAAAATCAAAGTTTTTACATTCATGGAACAGATACAGCAGGTTGATCAAAATTCTGAATCTTGAAGCACCCTGTATCTGTTTCGATTAAATATCAGAAGATAGTGAATCAAAAGTTGAGAAAGGGACATGTGAGCCATTTCGTCTGATGATGAATAGTTTCGTCACAAAAAATCCTAAAGTTGAAAAATCTCGATGTTGAACACCCTATATCTATGTTATCATTCTCGATAGACTCCAAGTGTTATGTATCGATGGAATCAGTTCTCCAAGGAGAGTTCAAAATTTCGAATAAATACAGGATGTTCCGTTTGAAATATCAATGTTGCTACTAGTTTCTGGTAGAAGAGGCAACACTGCATTGTCGAAAATATTTTGCATGAATAGAGCTTATTCTAAAATGGTAGCATCCAGATCTTCATGGATTTCTCTCGACTGATTCTGGAGATAAAGATAGTGACATACCCTGTATACCAACATAGGTTCATACCAGGTGAATAGTAACATTGTATACAGCATCTAATTTTCCGTTATCCAAGATGAAATGCATTGAAAACGTTACGATACACAATGGTTATAAGACTTCTATAACAGTAGATGAAATATTGTGGAAAACTAGGTATAGGAATAATGTTCGTAAAACTTTAGACGTGACAGCATCTAATGAGATATTCAACAGCATCTGATGAGATATTTGTGGAGATTCCTCCTGATGCCCAAGTCGATATGACGATTAAAACGACAATAATACAATGGCAGGAATAATGCTATCAAAAGAATATATACGTACTGTAGGTATTAGAGTTCAATTTTCATCGAATGGCCCTATATGCATACGTGAGATAATCCTATATCAGCCTCACTGAGGTCTCGTGTATGGAAATAATCAATCTGATGTACAGATCGAAACGCATTGATAAGAAATTGATGAATAGGGGGAGGGGGGAGCCGATCCGATTATGGATAACTGGGGGAGACTCGGCCCGACAAAAGCGGCTCAATCTTCCCCATTCGAACCCCCATCTGCATTCGCAACTCTAACAAGGTTGATCTGAACCCTTAATAATCAGTTTTCGATTCTCTAATAATTATTCGGGGATTGGTTTTCGGGAGTTGTCAAGGAATCTCGATGTGGATGTTTTTTTCGGAAGATTTGAACAAGTAACGACGAGTGCCGGCACTTAATTGAATTTCTATCGATTGAAAGGAAATCAGTACGAAAAATTGTACTCGAGAGATTCGAGAGTAGAGCGGAGTCAGATAAATACATTCGTATTGCCCATACGTGAGGAACTGGGCATCTCGTTTTCATCAGTTCCTTTGAAAATTTCGACAATAACTAATAGTATCATTATTATTTTTTTATCAACTGACAATGGCCAGGCAAACCCTATAACGCCCATGAGTATACAAATTCACATGAGAATCGAAAATATTGACAATATGGGTAATCAACAATAGGTACAGTTAGAAATTAGAACACTGGAACGAGCCGAAGCCACTTTTGAAACTGTTTATGCTTGGAGCTATATCACAACGGCCTATGGGAGCGAATTCCATAGCTCGAAGTCTCTATTGGCGAAAAAGTTTGGTCTAACGGTGGACTTGAAGTTTTCAGTTTGAGATTCATTGTATGTCCTCTCAGCCTGGAGTCCGTGTTCAGCTCAAAAATATGCTGCATGTCGATAAAGAATATGTGGTGCAGTATGTCAAAACAGCATCTCCTCTGGCTCGTCTGTCTTTGACAAGTTGAATCTCTAATGGGGTTAATCTATCTTCGTATGATGAGTGCCTGAGTGAGGGTACCATTCGAGTGGCCAGACCTTGAGTTCTCTCTAAAAGTTGGATGTCTTTCACTAGGTGTGGAGACTAGATTTGAACACGATACTCTAGTAGATGACGTACATACTATTGGCATAGTTGAACAAATACTTGGGAATTAGGATTGATTGAACACTTGCAAAGTAGAAATGGATCTGACTGCTTTGTGTACAATATCTATTACATGACCCGACCAGGAGAGTTTTTTATTAATGGTGATACCTTAATGATCACGTTGCTCGTCCACGGATGAAACTTTATTATTGAATGAACGGTAGTTGTGGAACGGATTGTTATTGCAAAGATGTAGTTCACAACATTAGCTGTCATTCGATATGACTCAGCTACCTTTTGACTCTCGTTCATACAATCTTCGATCTCCAATGGTTATCAAAAATGTGACTGAAATAGAGAATACTAATTTTACTGGGGGAGATTGTGAATGGATGGTATATGAGTTTGCTAACCTCTCGATCACTGTGACCTATATATGAGATCTATTGTAATTAGACTATGAGGTACATAACTATAGTAGGCTCATTCAACTAGGCTGATGGTATTTGTTAGGTCACGTTACTGCTCGAGTACAGGCTTTATTGGGTTAGCTGGATTCCTCAGACGAATAACCTACTTACGATGAGCACCAAATGTGTGAGGACCTTTTGCGTCATCTTGAATTTTCAAATTTTGAGGTGATAATCATAATCTCCGACCCCAAAAGCCCCAATTTACTAATTTTTAATAGAATCGGAACATAATTACCAAACTCTTCCGCCATATTGGATCCGCCATCTTGAATTTTGACGAAAATGGAATCATGAACTCGAAGGCCACTTCAATATTCTTAGAACAACCTGAGATTATCTATGGAACAATCGTAAGGTTGTCCATGTAGAAATTTATATTTTTCAGTATATAATAACTTTCAGTTTGTTTTTTTCCTGGCATACCCAATTTCAACAATTCTCTCTTGCCATATCAACTCTCCTGCCTATAATGCATGATGTATCCATTCTATTGCTTCAATTCTTGCTTGAGAAATCATTGCATACTCGCATAGGCTCATCAGGGAAATTATTCTCAATGGCTATTCTCCATGAATGCCTGCATCCGTTTCGGAACTATTCGTATACAGGGTGGCCCACCTTAGACGAATACGGAAAACGGTACATTGGATTATCCTGAAAATTTGGTTACTCTAATAAGCGTTTGTGATCTAACGATTCAAAATATTTTCAGCGATGCAGCGTTGCCACTTCTACCAAAAAGTAGCATCATCTTTGTTATTTCAAATGGAACACCCTGTATTTCATTGCGTTTTAAGATTCTTTCCGAAGAGCTGATTTCATCAATGCATGGGGTCTAGCAGGAATTATTACAGAGATATAGGGTGTTCAAAATCGGGATTTTTCAATTTCAGGAATTTTTTGTGTCAAAACTATTCATTATCGATCAAAACGAGAGAAAAGTGAGATGCATTGATGAAATTAGCTCTCCGAGAAGAATCTGAAAACGCAATAAAATACAGGGTGTTCTATTTGAAATAACAAAGATGATGCTACTTTTTGGTGAAAGTGGCAACGCTGCTTCGCTGAAAATATTTTGAATCGTTAGATCACAAACGCCTATTAGAGTAACCAAATCTTCAGGATAATCCAATGTACCGTTTTCCGTATACGTCTAAGGTACCATCGACCGTGGGCCACCCTGTATACAGAAATATATGCGATAGTAAGTACTTTCTCAAAGCTTTTCAAACCTATATTTACCGTTTTTTCTAACCTTAGACCCAACGCATTTCTGGAATATCTTCCATCAAAGGGTCCTGGGGAAGTGACGGCAATACTTGGATTTAATGCAATTATCATGAAGACGCTATGTCATTCACACGTGTGAAGGGATCGATTGTCTCTTGTCTGGAGGCTGAACAAAAGGAATTGTCGGAATGGATACTGACGTGCATTCCTTTCTGGATGATTCTCCCGACCCCAATCGAATGAAAGTGGACGGTAATTGGTTATCATAAATAAAATATCTTCTATTCCGAAACTAGGGTAAATCTTCTTAGCGGATTCCAGGGGATTTTGCGGGAATTCATTAGCCGATGGAAACGTAGAAATACAGAAAAGGTTCCTTTGGACCGACAAAAACAATTTCTTACATAAGCAAACAGCTAAGGACATATTGGCGATCAGAAATTCCGATATTGTATATTTATTTTTGCAGCGTCACAGGGTCGTGTATTATAACTACACAGAGTGTTCAATTCAGAATAGTACAAAACAGCATTATACTCGCAATTTATAATAACTACCAAATAGTATCAAACTTGGTGCGAAACGCGACTTTACACCTCAACAGCTTCTCATGATCTACAAAGCGAAGATACGGCCTGTTCTAGAATACTGTTCCCACATATGAGGTTCAGCAACAAAACATGCACTGATGCTCTTAGATTCCATCCACAGAAGAGCCATTCGCCTGGTGGGTGACGCCACACTCACTCACTCTTTGACATCATTGGAACACCGTAGAAAGGTCGGCGACATTTCACTTTTCTATCGATACTTCCACGGGAAATGTTCTTCGGAAATCTCTGCTATCATCTCTTCACTAGTGATACCAGTCAGACGAACTAGACAAGCCCAGTCAGCACATCCTTTCGTTGTCAACCTCGAAAGATGTCGAACAGCACTTTATCAAAACTCCTTCATCCATAGAACGGCTAGGCTCTGGAATTCATTGCCTGAGGAAGTATTCCCAACAACATATAATCTCCAGAAGTTCAAAAAAAATCCAATAACTACCTCCTGTCCCTATCCTCCCTAGGAACGCCCGATGTTCTTTGAAAATTATAGGGATTTCCTTTCATGCGCTACCAGCGATAAAAAAAATTAGCTGACTGGATAATGAAGCAGGATACTTTTAATGAAGTCAGAATGTGTTTTGGTAGATAATAATGTTCAAGATGCCATTATTCATTTCAATTCTTTCTATTGGACGTAATAATATATCTTCTTATGGAAAGTTTCACTTCCTTATTGTCATTTTCAGATGGCATGAAGTAGCATTCCACCGCGATATAGGGATACAACGGGCGTTAAAAATACCTATATTCATGAGGAGAGTCACATGTTCAAATCGTGAATAGATGAAAGGTGAAATCAAGACGAGTTGATGAATATAAATGGTGACACATCCTTCTTTCTCCTCTGTTATTAGCTATATTTTTGAAATTTCCAGGATCACCGAAAGACGAAAAATAATTCATAAAATGTGAGAAAGTGCCTTCTAGTGAGTCGATTTTCAAAATTTCAGATATATGGCCAAAGCAACAAAAGAGAAAAGGGGGGAAAATCATGTGAAATTGCCGTATAACTATGATGAGCCGATATTTCTGAAATTTTGTATCGTTATTTGTTGAAATTTGGCAGCGACGTTTTTCTTTTGAAACTATTCAAGACTAGGCATATCATAAAATAAAATCCAGATCCGGACTGAAATGCATGTATTATATTATGTCATATGGCAATATCACATAATATCCTATGATATATAGATGTTCAAAAAATATTTCCATATACATATATACATCAACTCGCCTTGATTCTCCTTATTCACAACTTGGCTAAATGACTCACCCCATGAATCACTTTGCTGTATAGCCTGGCGTATGGTTAAGTAATTTCACTGTTACTTCAGTAATATCTCTGGACTTTTCTCTTCCTCAGTCAGTGACATCCATAATTTCGCTACCTAACTCGAAATCAAACTGTACTCTGTAGTTGCAATAAATAAGTGGTCAAAACTGTTATGCAATCGGAATGTTGTAGGCATATATATGTATCTCGGACGTAACAAATAATTTAAGATCTATAGAAGTGCTCAATATACCTCCCTCATGCCTTACATTTGGTTGGGGAAGATGAATATGTAATTTTATTGTGTATCAGTGAAGAACATTAATTATCTTCCAATTCAAAAGATTTTATAATGGTCTATATCAAGGGTAATGAGTACTAACCAC
This sequence comes from Phaedon cochleariae, assembly GCA_918026855.4. Lineage (NCBI taxonomy): Eukaryota > Metazoa > Arthropoda > Insecta > Coleoptera > Chrysomelidae > Phaedon > Phaedon cochleariae. The sequence goes on along the minus strand of OU896709.1, from coordinate 13,569,509 downwards.
CATCGTTTGATAACATCAACTCGTCTTGGCCTTTCTTAACCAATTTATGTTTTCCTCTTACCCTTTCAAGCCATATTCCTCAATATCAAGTGGTGTGGAAGCGACAAACCGATTCAGATAAGCAGATGAATAGTCTTGTGGCAATACCTGATTGTATTGTATGGCAGACGACCTACCTCCTTTCCCTATCCTCCCAAGGTACCGACGATGTTCTCCGAATAGGGATTGCCTTTCGTGCACTCCAGCAGATGAAAAAATACAGAAGTTATATGGTGTCACTCAATGATCAGGGCGGAAAAGTGGATAACGTCTTTCCCAATCACTCGTTGGAGATGGATAACTTTTGACTTCTTGTGTGGATAGTAACAGGGAACGCAAGGGTAAGTTTCATGAATCTGATGAATGAGGAGTGTCATTGAAAAGAACCATTAGTACTATGGCGCGACCTTGACAAGACTCAGAATAACTGTGATGCTAGCTAGAGGGACCCTTATGTAAGAACCATGTGTCGAATCTGGTGATATCAATAACGGGAAGTTATTCCATATTTTTTCTCACACAAAGGAATATTTTTGGTCCAAAGTTCATGATCTGATAATGTCTGGATGCATAATGTTCCATATCTCCGAACATAATCCCATATTGATCCTCTTTATTGGTGTGTGTTCCAATGTCTGGGGTCTGAGCCCATTACCGCTGATTGGAATAATTATTTTCCCATCAGAGAAAATGAAGATTGCAAAAGCCAACACGCCGTCTGTCCACTGTTGACGAAATTAATAGACACGCTCCAAGCCGACACTGTCGACACGTGACCCAAACATGACATGTCAGCGTGTTGCAAATCAGCGCCTCAAGGCCCTTTGCCACCCTCTCCCTCAAAGCATCGAAATGCACCCCAATAACGTGGACACGGTGACAAAAATTGTTCATCTACATACTCATACTCACTTCTAGCAATTGCTATATTCTCTCTATACTGCCCTGTTAAGCAAAACCCATGTATATCGATTTTTTGCTCAATTCCTATTTCATATAGTTATTACTGATTTCTAACCGTCAGCTGAGCGTCAGCGATATTATTGATTATTTTTCGAATCATTATTTGAAAATATCATTGGCCGAACTAAGCAAGAACACAGTACGTCTTTGCTGAGCAGAAACATAGCAAAATGAATAATACTTCAATCTCATTGCCAAATATGCCAGATATAGCTGACAAGAGACTTTGGACTCAACATTGTTCATCTGGGTTCGAAAATGTACTTGCTTATCCAGGGCAGTATAATACGTCATATCCTCCCTCAGTATCTTCCAAGAACAACAGTGAACGACGATTCAGAGAAGACAAACTTTCTTGTTCAACTTTGTGATGGTTTTTAATGGAACTTTTGATGATGCGGGTTGTGATATAATCAGAGCAGAATGAGCAATATTCTGTAACCCATATGTTATAGTATTAGAGTTCTTATTTGCATCAAGAGGCATTTAATTCCACAGTAGATATCGACACATTACCAGGCCCAAATGCAACGATCTCCGGGGATCAGCTCCCCAACATTCACTGGTTTGCTAGAATCTTCTCAAAGAAGAGTCATCAGGCTCATCAATGGTTCAACTTTGTCAAGATCACAGCACACCGCACAATCACTGTTGCAACAGGTAGGTACCTCGAATGGGATAGTTCTACTAGCAGAGCGACATTTTTCCTGTTGCAATATCGGTATTATTATTAGTAGCAATCACTACTCCTTTGACATCATGCTTCGCTGTGATTACTTTCAAAGTTCTTGTTAATATTTTTTGTAATACCCTGCTCATCTGAGTATCGATTACCAGTTTGTATACTCAATGTGTTTCATATTTAATGTCTTTCATACTTATGTATCTAATTAGCTGTTATGACTGAATATCGTCCTGCATTTTGTTCATATGAACATAAAAACAAACAATGACGTTCATTATCATCATTGATATTGACATTTTCTTCAGGAATTATTATTTTGATTGTTATTTATTATACTAGGGAAAAAGGTAGTAGATTATAGCTACTGGCGGTGTTGTCTCCCGACGCGTGGCAAACTAAAATCTGATATCTTTCCCGTGTATGATACCCTTGATTATCTCATAGATTACCTAATCAAAGATGATACACAATTTTTCTTCTGTGACAGAAAGAAATACGAATCGATATTAAGATGGTATGACATTTTATCAAAATCAGAAAATTATCGACCTGGGATTCGAAGTCTTTAACAGGAATGACACCTGCGTTGCAGGTATATCTTTTTGTAGTCATCTTTATAATTTTTTTGAAGTCATCAAATATCTGTCGGTCTTATTCTGTGATTTGATTTTCGGAAATTGCGAATTTAGTGGTTATGATCGCGAAGTCGAATGGAAGATAAAAGGACTCTCGGAGACGGTGTTATTGGCCTACTTTTCGGAACTATAGCACAACAAAAGCCATCAACAGTGTATTTATATGTGATACACAGGGTGTCCCATAAGTCATAGATCAAAAGAAGTGTGGAGGTAGGGGGGGGGAGTCATTTCCAATAAAATAACTAACCGTTGATGATGGTTCAAAAGCTTTTTTTTTTCATTTCTATAAAAAGAATTAACAACAATGAGACTTTGCCGCATTTGTGATTTTTTCTTTCTCAAATTTCAACCACAATGATGCACCTTTTTCCAGAAATTGTTTTATGACATGTGTTACTTCTTATCAATAATTACCTGAGAAAAATGTTATTTTCCTTGAGTTTTGTCATTGAAAGAAATATCAAGGTTGATTGATTTTTGTTGATTCTTAATTCATATTTTTTACTGAAATGAATGAATAGTTTCCTTCATCTTATTTTATTTTTTTTTATTTACCTTCATGGTTGTGTCCAGATCTGGGAAAATACGCAACACAAGCTCTGCTTAGGCGTCTCCCAAGAACTGAACACCACCACTTATTTACTTATTTACTTATTTGCTTATTAATAATTTCTTTCGCAATTTAATGTAATAAGATACTATTTATTTACGATATGTAACATTAACAATATAAAAGAACATGTATGTATGTATCTGAATTGCATTGAATAAATTGATTGAATTGATTGATTTTCAAATGCTGCTGGCAGATTCAAATGCTACCCCACGAAATTATAAGAAAAAGTTGCTCATTCAATACACATTTCAAAATAGTATAACATATGGGGATATTCAAAACAGCCTTTTTGTTATTATTTTTTTCAAATGGGTCCCGTTTTTCAGAAAAAATGGGATATCTTTTGAACCATTAGTTTGATTGCAAATGAGCCTCGCCCCCCCCCGGTACCACTCCACTTCTTTTGATCCACGACTTATGGGTCACCCTGTATATCCGCGAAAAAAAGTACTCATTTTTCTCCCGTGAAAAGAAAGTTATTTTTGAAAAGTGACATTTTATAACCTGTCAACAGAGATGAAATTCCAAACTTTTTTTCCGTCACAAAAAAATATTTTCCTCCGATTGGCAGCAAATATTAATTTTGCTGACACATATCGATCAGCAAAGTATTACTTTTCCTGCCTAGGCAGCAAAGTGGGTACTTTGCTGCCTAGGCAGCAAAGTGGTTACTCTGCTGATTGATATGTATCAGCAAAATTAAAAATCCATAAATCGTTTATAATTTCCTTCATATTCCATCCGAGACTTCTCCGGCAACAAAAACAACTCTATATTTTTTGCCACCTCCCTTATTAATGGAGGTGTAAGTATACTTCCAGGTCGCTATCACTGTCCATTATATAATGTTTCAAATATACCGATATTTTTTCGCACAACTGTCAGAAATTTCATGAATTGTCAAACCAACAACTGCGATTTCTATCAAATTTTATTTTAATTGAACACTATACAGGAAGAATAGAGAGATTGTGGGAATTGTATTAATTCGCAAATACAATATTCTCCCATATAATTATGAACAATCGGAGAAAAAATTATATGTTCAACTCGGCAGCAAAGTAGATTGACTGCCTTAGCTGGATTCCTGAATTCAGCCACGGCAGTCAATCTACTACTTTGCTGCCTAGTTAAACAAATAACTATTCTTTTATATTTTGAATGATTCACATCAGATGACTCCTTTTGTACTCACTACTCATTAGGTAATTGTCTACCATGTTCGATTCAATCGTTCGCCACTGTAATGAGTGTCATTATGCTCTAAAATAGAAAATAATATAGCAAAATACTTCATTTAAGTCGCTGGTGAATGGAATATGAATGAAAATGAAGCTACCAGCTACCTGTATCAACACGTTTCTATCCCGATATTTTCCACAAACCTACGTCAATTGATAGGGAAACATTGCTTACAACATCGAAATGTTACCGACTAGATGCAGTCAAAATTGAAACACCTAAAACATCGTTTTTCCTTTCCTTGAAGGGCAGCGTCACTTTTCAAGAGGAGGGTCCGCCTTTATCTATTTATTTCGTCTTATCATCGGTTTGATATCTACCGAGCAATTCTGAATACAAAAAATTACGAGGAATGTTGAGGATAGTCATTTGAAATTGTTGCCGAAACAGTAAACCTCAGAAACTCTAGTAGGGGCTTATAAGAGATAGGGTGAGATAACAGTTAGATATCTTCTGAATCTCAGTAACCTAGAACAGAAGCACAACAAGAAGCTATGGGTACCCTCTGAACGACAATCATCAATTATCATTGAAAAATGAAGGATATAATATTCTGCTGCTGCTTGTATGCGGAAGACCCAATATTTCAAGAGTGAGAAAAGAGGTAGAGATGACAAAATCTGAATAGTTATTGGATCTCAACCAATGGTATCCTACGCCTCTGGTGGAATCATGCAGACCCTGACTCGCCTATGACGCCTAGATGATTTATTTAACAATATCGGTGTTCCGTTTGTACCAATCATTCTTACACTTATCGCTTTGAGAGTCTAAACTGAAACTAGATTAAGGAAATCAGGATCGAGCAAACAATTCGATGTTTACATATCGGCGCATGCATGGGAGCGATAATCCTTATATGTCACAACAACAATCCTATCGGCTGATTTGATTCGAGGGAACCGACATAAGCCTATTGTTGTAGGAGATTGAACGAAGTGTTGGTTCAGATAACCGATAATGTATGAGTAGGAGTCATTCTCATTCTGGCTAGAACAATCCCATTGACCAATTCGTTCTGGGAAAATCATCAGAAACTTCAGAATTTCATGAATAATGAGAAGACTAACTTATTGTTCGAAGCTACAGTGAAGTATCGTATATAGAAATGAAAACGTTATTGAACAAATTCCTCAATCTAGTGATGAAACGGAGTCATCCAACCTTCTATCAAGCTAAATGGAAGAATGTTTACATTCATATCAAATGCTGAGACGTTACAGACTCGCAGCGAAGTGGAAGCCATTTTCTCCGATTTTTCTCTGGCTAACCTCCACTAGAGCAAACACACTTACTTAATAAAGTAAATAAGGATCCGAAAGAATTCCAACTTTTCGTGTAAATAATCAAAATATTTGTCAGCATTCGGATTCTGTTTGGATTGAAGGAGAAAGTAGAAATATTCGTCCAGTGTTTGAGTTGTGTCTGGTTGAAATTGATATAATGTGACTAATTTGGAATCAAGAATAATGGATAGACGACCGAATATACGAATCATTTTATGCTGAGTACATTTATTTCGCAGGATGCTGATTCAATTCATCAGTAATATGTATTTCTAGATCGACATTCGTGGTGTCTGGCATTGTTTGAGTGATGTCTGGCAGAAATTGATACATGAATCGTTCAGAATGAAGACAGTCTCCATCATAGAACATGTCGCACATGAACGGCTCTCTAAATCGCCGATGGAATTAGAGTGCTTCAACCATTCAACCGCAACATCTCCGAAGACGATTGTACTCTCAGATCAACATTGTATCTGAGATTGTACCCTTTATGAGTACCACAAAATATTTTGTGTTCTCAGGTATCGCCAGATGTCACTAGAGTTTAGCGTTGTGAATTTCCAACCTCTCCACAGTTTCGACAGGTCCATGAACTCCTTCGGAGCAAGTGAAGTAGAACCCTAGGTGAAACATGAGAGACTGATGAAATAGGTAGAAGAAGGTGGGTGTAGTGATTGCTAGATATGAACTAATAAGACTCTTCTTGATAACGATAGGTACACTGCTAATTCATTAGGTATAGTGACCTCCATATTATGCTAGAGTTGGGTGGAAGATTGGGAATTTTCTTTCCACATCTCAGTTCTTCAGCTCAAAGCCTTTTCTAATATGACTTTCATACAGCTATGTTTCTGTTCACTACCATTTGATAATCAAAGTTCAATCAGAATAGTGAGTTATTATATTTGTACATATTTTTAAGCCACCTGAAGACAGTGCATGGGAATCAAACGAAATTAATGTTTCTAGAGTTTCGTTCAGTAGTTTTTCTTGGTGACATTTTGATTTTGATAGCTTTCGGAATTTCTCTGTTTTCTAGATAAACGGGTGCATTCTGATTACTCATAATAATATCCATCGTTTGATGTGCATCTCATACTCCAGCATATTCTTAGGCTATCGAGATGCACTAACTCTGTGATAAATGGTCAGAAGACTTCTAACTGATGAGAAGCTCTTACAGTTGATTAGAAAAATAGTTTTCAGATGGAATACCATGTCTCCAATGCAATTGTATCATAGTTTGAATGATATAGTTCGAAGAATTTTCGCTCCATTGACTCACACCGTCACCGTTCGATTGCATGCCCTTGAGTCCAAATTATCATGATGAATTCAGAAATCTAAGCAGTCATTGATATATTTGAAAATTTTCGGATAATTACTTCAAAACTCATTATTCGTGAACAAGGGGGCCAGGAGAGTATGCAGCGTTCACAAGATTCGAAATTTCAAATATTTCACAAAAGAACTATTCGAAGAAGGTGAAGTAATGAGGATGTGTTAGCTTGTGTCGATACTGATGAGGAAAATGATTCAATTATCAGTGAGTTTTTCTTCCTGGATTATAGAGAAGCTATGCAATGAGGACGTAAAAAGTCCTCCTCCCCCTTTCACTTTCGAACGCAACAAGCTAGCGAGGTCGGGCAAGAAGGTACCTCTTTTACTACTTTATCTGATGGCATGTCATAATGACAACGTTATGTCACTCAATTTTGATGACATAAGGAAGCTCATTATGGGACTAAGTACCATAATGAATTCATTATGGGACTAAGTACCATTGTGACATGTCGAAAATGCAGTTTTTAATTTTTCGAAAATGTATTGATATAAATGCCATCAGATAAAATTTTGTATGTAATACGAATCATAAACAATCATTATGGCACACGCCGTGTTATCGGATAACATTCACGACTTGTACCATAATGATCGTCTTTATGATCCTTATTACATAAATAACTATTTTGACATGAAAATGGTTTTGGTCACGTGACCTAGTGTTAAGTGGGCACCATCAACTTTATTTTTCAAAAATGAGAAGGGTTCAGGTGGTACCTTGTTTCAAAGGCATTTCGATTCTCTATCCAACTTCGGTTTGTTTGTGCAAATCGGTCAAGCCGTTTCAAAATGACAAGCGTTTGAAATATCAATAAGTGAACATTTCGAGCATGTTTGAGCACTTGTTACAATTCCTACTCGAAATTCGGTTGCAATCAAAGGTTATTTAGGTTTTTTATTCACTAATATTGAATTTTGAAGCAAATTTCGAATGCTTGTCATTTTGAAACGGCTCGGCCGATTTGTACAAAAGAAGCGGTGTTGGATAGAGAATCGAAAGGCCTTCAAAACAAGGTACCACGTGACCTCTTTCTATATAGAAAAAATAAAGTTGATGGTGCCCACTTGACGCTAGGTCACGTGACCACAACCATTTTCATGCCAAATAGTAGTGAAAGAGGTACCTTTTTGCACTGAGGGAAAAAATTTGTAGCCGTTACTAAAAAAATTAGTAACTACAGAAAAAAATTTTAGTACGATAGGGGACAGCAAGCATTAGTTGTTGCCATAACTAATTCTGTTTTTCTGGAAACGCCTATTTGCCTCAAATGAAAAGTTTAGTTGAGTCATCTACGACGTGGTTGTGGTAACTAATAAGCCTTTTCAAGGAATAATACCAAGTTTTATTTGCCACAATCAAGATACATAGTTATGACAATTAGATTGTTAGTACAGTTTCAATATATGTTTGTTATCACAACAAATTAACCCAGTTGGGGCAATTACTCATTTCTTCTGACGTTAATAGTGAGTGTGTTGTTGCAAATTAAATATTTAATTGTGACTGAAATGGAATCTAGTTACTATTAAAAGTGATTTAGTAACGTTTGAAATATAATTTAGTTATTCTGGCACCTTAATAGTTTTATATCAATTAAAATCAAGGCCCCATTCTAATAATAACAGTTTGTATGCCATTTTCCTTCCAATTTCCAATGGAATCGTGAACAGGAATACACCACACACCGTAAGTGCCACAGGCCACAGCTCAGCAAAAAGAGAGGGAATTATAAATAAACACCGTGTACACGTGACGTCGGTTGGACGTTTCTGACCGTCGCCCGTCGTAAACTGAACTGAATTGTGAATAGGTACCTAAACCTGATAACTAGTGACGCACAGATAACGATGGTAAACTGCGAATTATTATTTTGCCAACCAAATGCCAAATGGCTCAGCGTGAAGTGCAAAAAAACACAAAACAGTGATTTGAAAACACACAGAACAGTGAACCAGCAAGAACACGACGGTCCCGGCTACACTAGACAATTATTTTATTCATTTTGTCTAAGCTCGACGACCGTGCGATCTACCCACTATTAAGATACAAGTTCAAATGATGAAACAGAAAGACAAACAGATGCAAGATGCAATTTTTGCCGGTGGGTCCCGAAGAGACGCGAGGCGGTCCCGAACGACGCAGTACAACTAAAATTATTAGTTATGGCTAAATAATTTCTGCTATGAATAATAATAAACCTTTTACGATAAATGTGTCATCAGTTGTGGCAAATAGTCAGCTGTTGTTAGTAACCCCAGAATGAGGTTTTTTAACCCCAGAATGAGGTTTTTTAACCCCAATATAAAATTTTAATTGACTGAATAGACAACACTGTGATAATTCTGTCACAAATAGTATTTTTATTGATGACAAATAATTGGCGAAAAATAAAAAAGTCATTTGTAGGAAAAAAGGATACGTTGTCATTGTTAATAAAATTCCAAATATTTTTAATTATCGGTACTAAAAAAATACCAACTAGACGTTTTAATTAACCAGTTTTTCTCAGTGTGCTTGAAGGTGAAAGGGAGAGGGATGACTTTTTACGTCCTCACTGTATAATAGTAACTATCCTCATTTCGATTATATTTCAGTCTCATCCAATCGAGTAGCTCGAATTTCCATAGCGAATTTCAACTTCAGATTTCATCAAAGTGTGACAGCTCCGAAATAATGCGGTCGTCACTTGTAGGTTTTCAGTATCTCGAGAAATTAATACCCGGACCTCGATTCGATGGCAACGGACTGTATTATATTAATTTCTGGGGCTTACATCAGCTACGGAACTATTGTTTTTCAGGATGTTCACTGTAATGCGGAAGCCAGGAAGCTTTACACATTCGCCAACTCTGCAACTCGCAGATGGCGAAATTTAACGACGAGGGGTGGTTGATATGTCGGAGGCGTATATACTGAGGCATATGTTGATTGTTGGTGAAGCGAAAGTCGTAGAAATTAGTTGTAGAGACGAGAAGACAATGTATTTCTTTCGCAGACATAAACTTCTCCTCCAGGATAATGCTGCGCTTTTCATACAATGGAATGAAAATCAATTAATCATTCAGTGGTTCCGGAATTTTTTCAACTTCGGATATCTTTTGTGGTTGGATTCCATTAGTTGTGAGTCAGATGAGCAGCCGTCAAGCTCATTTCATCTCCCTGTCAATCTATTAATGCTCTAAGAGGCTCACCCTTATTGGATTAACTAACACTTTACAAGGCTATACCAGGAATTCATCTAGCTACCCTATCAGTATTATATATGTTTTACTATGTGAAGGCCTCTCCACTCCACCATAGTATGGGTACTTGGTTTGTATCCCAGGTAACCAGATAACGTTTTTACTTCACTAGATTACACAGGTGACGTCATGATCTGACGTCAAATTACGTGTGAAATGACGTAAAAATTGACGTGAATAAGTCACATTCCAATGACTTTATATCAGTCACGTTTGGTAACGTCATTTACTCACCTAGCTCCTAGGACCAAAATCACACACTCCATTAAATGACGTAAAATCGAAGTCATGGTGATGCCGCCATCGTCACGTCATGCAATTGAGGTCACTGAGACATCATTGTTTGTACTTTCTTCAATATGTGTCATGTCTGATAATAATTGTATAACTGCATGTCATGTCAGCTAGAATTGAATCCATATTGGCAGACCGAATGAAAAAAAAATAGTATAACTATGGCCTAGTACAATTGGAACCTTGCACTTACATGCAGAACCAGTGAAAATACTTCAAACCTTTTTTCAGATCACAAGAGGATACGAATTTAAGAGACTGACGGAGTCATGACTGCAGGAAGTTAAAAAAAAGGATAACATTTGAATGGGATGAAGAATAGTATCAGTGGGAAAAGCATTGTTTCGAAATTCATCATCCAGCTCACGTCGAAATCGTTATTTAGGTACCTAAGAAATGCAGAAAGTATTACTATTCCGCAAGAATTAGCTACAGAGATTTCCATCGAAAAAAACAATATGCGGAAGTTGAATACCTTGAGGACTCTTTACATCTCTCATCAGAGGTTTAATTGGGTGATCCCTGAAAGCGTAAGAGATCACAAATTATTCATTTCAAATGGAACACCCTATTATGAATACATTTTCGGAATCTGTGAATTGTTGTGATCACAAGAAAATTTATATATCGGGTGTTATCTCCTTTTTCCACTTCTTCATTATCATTCTTATGAGGATAGAAAAACAATTCTTGTCTGACCAATTGGTAATCATCCGATCAGTTTGGGGATGTATTCGATAATGATGCAATATACCTACATTTGTCAAATATATCCTCATTCATGGCTAACACGCTATATGAAGTAGCGAACACACAAACATTTTTTTTTTCTGTGACGGGAAAAAAGTTTGGCATTTCATCTCTGTTGGCAGGTTATAAAATGTCACTTTTCATAAATAACTTTTTTCCCGTGGGAAAAAAGTGAGTACTTCTTTCCCGGATATATATCACATATATATACTCTGTTAATGGCTTTTGTTGTGCTATAGTTCCGAAAAATGAGTCAATAATACCGTCTCCGAGAAAGAACTGCAAGTCCTTTTATCTTCCATTCGACTTCGCGGTTTCGTATCGTATAACAACTACTGAATTCGCAATTTTTTGAAATCAAATCACAGAATTGAACTGACAGAAGTGACATCAGATATTTGATTACTTCAAAAGAATGATAAAGATGTCTATAAAACGCAGGTGTCCCTACTGTTAAAAACTTGAAATTTCACGTCGATAATTTTCACATTTCGAAATAATGTAATATCTTCTCAATATTGATTCGTCCTTCCTTCTGTCACAGAAAAAAATAGTGTATTATACACGGGAAAAATATTAGATTTTAGCTCACGGTTTTTTGTCTCCCTCCGCTACGCGTCGGGAGACAACACAACCTGGAGCTAAAATCTACTACTTTTTTCCCTTGTATAATAAATAACTATTTCTGGAGTAAACAAAGTGGTGAGTACATCACAGGTTCCGAAAAAAAGTATGAAATCAGTGATAATCCTGTAAAACTTTCAATAAGGGCTATGAAAAGGCCTCAACTGCGGCATTCAACTTCTGCATATTGTTTTTTTTTCTCGATGAGAAAATATGGTGAATAAATATAGGAGTGCTTTTTCGATGGATAGCCCTGTACAATGTTTTTTCCTACAAGTGTTTTAGTCTATATTATTCATGGAGAAAAAAAGGTTTTAGATGAACAAGATTCAATAATGATGCTACAAAATGACATATAAGACAAAATAGTAACGTATATATCATCCAGTTAGTCCTAAATATCGTCATTTTCCACAATACAAAAATCGTGTAAGTCGGTAAAGTAAGTTTGGCGCACATTTTCATCGATTTATAGTGCGGAAAAGTGAAAATCATGCGAAAAAAAAGTAAAAATTGTGCGGCAAAGTAAGATTGTACGGTAAAGTACAACTCTCAGAACTAAAAGTCACGCATATTGTTTTTTTTTTCTCGATAAGAAAATATGATGAATAAATGGGTGTGCCTTGTTGATGAATAACCATTCACATCAATGTGTTTCCTACGAGTATTCTTGTCCATTTCATTCATGAAGAAAAAATTGGTTTTAAATAAACAAGATTTTATAATGATGCTACAAAATGACATATAAGACAAACAGTTACATATAGATCGTTCAGTTATTCCTGAATAATATAGGTATCCTTATTTTCACAAAAATAGTTTACATCGGTAAAGTAACTCTTCCACACAATTTAATCGATTTATCGTGCGGAAAAGTAAAAATCGTGCGAAAAAGTTGAATCGTACGAAAAAGTACAACTTTCAATCCGAAAAGTAACTTCTCCGCACGCTCGAAGTAAAAAAAAATCCTTTTCAGACGAAGTTCCAATTGCTGAACGTATGAAAAATGCTCGTCCCTCGTACCTTCCAACACATGAGTCAGCTCACGGAGGATTAGGTGAGCGCTCGTCTTGAAATGCAAATTTCTGGTTAGGCTATACGAAAAGATAATTATGCAGTTGGTTGTGGCGCTCATTATACGGTTTCCTAGTTTTCAATCCTATTAATCCCGAAAAGTCCAGACGGCTGGGTTCCGGACGTTTTATCAGGCTTTGGAGCGATGCGACTGCAGAGGCAACGGAATATGCATTCGATAAAATGTCGTGAGACATTGAATCCCATTGTCTTTTTTAAATACCCTGACATTTCTGACTTTGAAAACATAAAGGTGACATAAAAATATTTATCTGATGGCATGTCATAATGACAACGTTATGTCACTCAATTTTGATGACATAAGGAAGCTCATTATGGGATTAAGTACCATAATGAAATTCTATAAGGAAAACATGTAATGGTTTGATCAAAAAAGTTTATTCAAAATGCATAACTATGTACAAAACTATTTATTATAAATGGTAAAAGAACAATTACTACAATTTGTAATATTAATATAATGGCAAAGCACAGCTCACTCACCTACTAATATTTGAAACTACACAATACTCACTCCTTTAAAAATAGTTGTCATTGTGACATGTCGAAAATGCAGTTTTTAATTTTTCGAAAATGTATCGATATAAATGCCATCAGATAAAATTTTGTATGTAATACGAATCATAAACAATCATTATGGCACATGCCGTGTTATCGGACTCGGCTACGCCTCGCCCGATAACATTCACGACTTGTACCATAATGATCGTCTTTATGATCCTTATTACATAAATAACTATTTGAGTGAGGCGTAAATATCAGGCAACAACAACAACAACATTCAATAATGTCTACAACTTTTGATATTCAACAATGACAAACAGCTTGATGGAATATTGCTAAGAGGAATATAGAATGTCGGAGGTAAAATTCTCGAATATAGAATATACAATTCAGAATATTATTCTTCGGCGTATTGGACATGAGTACACTGAAATTTCAAAAATACCAGGTAGAACATCATATTGGTTATAACTTGGTTTCACATTAGCCCAATATACGCATATTGAATATGGAATTACGAGATCGCCCGAATAACAAAACAATTTTCCATTTCGATATTCAATAATCAATCCAGTGCTGTGTGATAACATTGAAATTTTGTGACCTGTCGATATTTATTCGCCAATATTTATTCGATATTGGCGAAATATTTACGATTACAATTTGTGATTTTTGATGATGTGTTGATTATGGTATTATCAATATCAATCTTCGAGAAAAATATTGCATCAACATCAGATTTATGATGGTTAGTGAATATTGCATTTCATTATCCAGCAATATTGCACTGATATTGGCTCTTTGATATCAATTCAATATTATAATGATATCACATCTAAATAATTCTCGAATTCATCTCAATATCGAATAATATCATCAAAATAATATTTCTTCTATATAATGTTTGCAATAATCGTTGAATACTGCATGATGTTTTCTACAAATATTGTTTCCATATTCGTATTTTATATTCAGCCAATATCAGTTCATCAATATGAGACCCATTTTAGATAGAAATAACTAATGCGCAGACTCATCAAATACTGCTGCATTCGTTTGACTTGCTATTCTGGGATACAGAAAACAAAACTGGATCTGATACATTATGTACCAATATCGATAATTTATTTTTGATAACGCTAATATGGCTTCGAATTTTGAGGCAAAAATGAAATACAACATTGATTGAATATTATAATTCAACATAAAGATAAGATATAGTGGGTAGGCAAATATAAATTCAATATCGAATTTATATGATAGAATTATAAGATACCGGTTTCCATAAATTGGCATCATATCTTTGTCAAATCTCGTATAAAAATATAAACTATGGATATTAGATTGACACATCGAAACTAGATTCTATAAAATATCATGAATATCCTGAAACTGCTTTGGTTGAAATTTGGTACTTTCATTCTAACTAATAAGGCGCTTATTTAGCCCTATCCAGATTGAAATATTTGGGGCCAGTGGCGTCTCAGTGGGCACCACAGCCAACAATATTGTAAAAAAAGTACGCCACTGACTTTTTTTTGGTGAATTTTCATTCATTCTCAGATTGACCAACTCAAAATACAACTTTTTGGTCTCTTGTATGTTCTTCATATCCAGCTTCGTTTTCGAGAAAACAAATTAAAGCCACTGTATTGCATATCAAGAACACCTGCATTGAAGAAATGTGTTTTTCATTATTTCCGCCTGAAATATAATTGACACTTGATATGCTGATATTTCGACTAATTCGGTTCCAGGATATTCATGATATTTTATAATAACTGTTTTTTTTTTCTTCAATTTCAACGCCCTGTATCCCAGATACGAAGCAACTTCGAACATATGTTCATGGAAGCTTTTCTTCTTAAAATGACCTAACAAATTACCCCCTGCAGTTAGGAACTGTAGTTAGGAAACACCCTGTAGAGGAATCGAGTCGAGTTTACACGATTCATTCGAGATACAGAACACCAACTATCGAATAAAGATGGCTGATTCGACAAGATTCGACTAAATTCGTGGAATGGAATCTTCCTGATCCCACCTGGGTGATAATGCACAGATTTCCCACCTGGGTGACGCATCGTATACAATTAATTTTAACAGTTACCTAAAATATACTGTAGCAGCAGTTCTAACAACCTTTATTTCAGCTGAACTAGCCAGGGATGCAATGCGAGTAATTTCATTGCTGGATTTTTCTTGAATCTAGTGATTCACACGAGACCAACGAGACGAGACTTCCATAAAGTCTCGTCTCGTCTCGCAGCCTCCAGTCTCGTATTGTTTCGTGTCTTGTACAAGAGTTACGCAAATGTATCGCAATTTCGTCATGCATAATCTTGTTCCAGTCTAGTACGGGATATTTATTTAAAATTACAACAAAAATAATAATATTTATTGAAAAGTGAGTACCTAATAGGTACATACTTACATCATACATATAAACAAGAAAAAACCCATTTGTTTTTTAACATCGTGCAGATCCATTATTGAGGTGATTCCGATGTTTTCTTATAACGCAGCACGTGAGAATAATCTTTCCGCCAGGACTGAAGTAGCGATCTCGTAGCACAGAATGACTTATCTATAGATTTTCAGGTAGTCATTCAATTTGCGATCTATCGTTATTGCAGAATCGCCTTTATTTTCCGCCGCCATAAGAGATCATGGATTGGTGTTTTTAAAGTATTCATGAATGAAATGTTTTGTCTATCTGTGCTAAATAGTCTGAATTATTTCTGGATATGTTGTATTATGAATGAAATTCTCAAGTATGCAGTCGGCACGCAGAAATATTTACCTGCGAGACTCTCGCACGAGACACGAGAAGTCTTGCACGAGACTCGAGACGAGACTAATACAAGTCTCGTCTCGTCTTGTCCGAGTCTCGTCTCGAGCCTTGTCTCGAAAACGAGACGAGACCATGCGAGACTCTCGAAAACGAGACTCTCGCGGGCACCACTACTTGAATCTCAAACAGCTTGCTCCCTGTTCGTTGGCGGTATTTCGAGATAAAAGCAGCCCGCTGCCTTCTAGCCGGAACTTCCTTATTCTCGAACTACGACCGGAAGTGCAGTCTCATGTTCGACAGGAAGCGAGCAGCAACTTTCCAACATCAGTCATGACACGAAGGGCGTTGGTGTGCAGCCTCGCTTCAGATTTAATAAGCGAAGCTGTGAAATCGCCTCGGGCCTTTTTAAACAAATTCACACTACACTGCACTGCAGCGGAGTGATGGGAAAGTCGGACTATACAAGGTGTTGACTTATAAGTGTCGCTACGAAAAACTGTTTAGTTCGACTCGCCAAAGAAGTTCGGGGATGAAAGGGAGAGGATAATGGTGTTTAGTTCTCTGAGCCTATAGAGTATCTGTATAACCTCAACTTGAACGTGTGAAATTTTCAAATTTCAGGTTACAGTGTGCAAACGGTCAGCTCATATGGTCGGGGTAAATGGGTCGTGGCTCATTCACTTACCATTTTATGTAACTTTTAAGAAAATATATCAATTGGCATAAAAAAAAGTTCCTCCAGATAAGGTTTTATTTGGACGCCATCTACAGAAAAAAAAGTTCAGCAAACCTCTTTCTTAAGCCAATCCCTGTAGGAAGATCTTGTCTGTGCTGAAGGATAGAAAAGCAAAAATCATTCAAATACAGCTCCATGAAATCTGTAGAATAGAAGCTCTAAATATCCTACCAAAAAGAAATGAAGATTCTCGAAATAAATTTAGTGAAAACCAGAGTTGAATCAATTAGTTTAAAAAGGTCAGTTGAATACTTGGTACTATCGATATTTCATGGAAAAAATAGTTATTTGTTTCACTAGGCAGCAAAGTAGTAGATTGACTGCCAAGGCTGAATTCATAGCCGAGCGTAGCGAGGCTAGGAATCCAGCTAAGGCAGTAAATCTACTTTGCTGCCGAGTTGAACACATAATTTTTTTGCTGATACATATCAATCAGCAAAGTACAAACTTTGCGGCCTAGGCAGGAAAAGTAATACTTTGCTGATTGATATGTGTCAGCAAAATTAATATTTGCTGCCAATCGGAGGAAAACACATTTATCAAAAGTGTATGTAATATCTCAACAATTTGGTTTCGCAGATAACGTCACTTTCATCAAGTCAAGAACGATATGACCAACTGCACTTTTGAACTGAATCCACCATTTCGAGCTAGTGCTTGGGATTCCGTTTTCAAATTGACATATGTGTTGATGATCGCAACATTTATAATGTATATACTCTGGGCATACATTTTTTCCACCGGTCATCTTTTAGGAGCCTATACAGGATTTTTCGAAATTTGACCGACAACGCTCTCGTAATGTCATAATTACTGAGATAATGACATACGGTCTTTACGTGATCAGTTCTTTCTCGAGATACAGGGTGTTGAAGTTGAGAAATAAAAATAGTTTTCTCGCGATAACTCAAGAATGATTGAATATTTTGCATTTGGAGTCGGTATATGGTTTCATCTCCAAATGGGTCAATTTTCGATCAGAAAGTAATTCTGGACATTTCATTCAGTGGTGCGCTACAGGGGGTTGTGGTTTATTTTCCTCCCATATTTCCTACGCCACTGATGAAATTTCGAAAGTTCGTTTAAGAAATGCATCACCTTCAACTGAGCTGAAATGAACAGTTCACAAGGTATTCGACCCAAAATAAAAGTTTACATAGTAATTTTCCTTTCTGCATGAAATGACTCTTCCTGTTTAGGTATACAGTATGAGATCTGAAAGGTTTTCTAATCCACTCACCACCAGAAAACTATTTTGATAATTTATTACTACTGATGAATCTGATGGAAAATTTCTATAGGCAAACTTCTATTTTGGGTCAAATATCTCGAAGAACTGTTCATGTCAGCTCAGAGTTGAAGGTTTTGCATCGTTTTAACCGAATTGAAAAAATGGGAGGGGAAGTTATAATCTAACGAATCCTAATGCAAAATATTCAATCATTGTCGAGTTATTGCGAAGAAAGAATTGTAATGTATTTTTATGTTTCATGTATTCAAATGAAAATACTGAGTTTCTATCTTAGTTTTCTCAATAGCGTGAATTATTTTCGGATGAATTTATTAAACTCAATGAAATCATTGGCAATCTTCTTGGACCAATTAGCCAACTTCATGTATTTCAATAGAATGCAATTCAACAGCCAATTAATAAACGAATATGAAATTGTGATACATAGTTGAATAGAGAATTTCGAGGCAAAAATATACGGGAGCCATTTGAAAAAAAAAGTCGGGTCTATTTCCGATCAACCAGGTGGTTGAAGAAAATTGTCATTAGGTTCAAGGGAAGCGCCATCATCGATAATATATCCCTTGTGAATTTCAATTCTTCATCTTTCAAATAAAGGAGCTACAGACTGTTACATGTCTCCTTTGTCACCCGCTATATCGCATGATAAGTGCAAATTTACTTCTTCCGCAATGCACTATTCGTCATATCCAGCAACCGGGGTGAAAACTGCGGACCAGTGAGCCGGAGATAAACTAGTCCTTACTCTTGCAGCATACGGAATTGGGGCAGTTAAAGAGACGCCCCAGGTGCCCCATTGGTACGTTGGGCACGTCCTCAGGCCCTGGACTAACGGAGCGTGTAACTTTGGCGATAGAAATTAGGCCGAAAAACATCAAGAATGGGCAACAAGACGATTCCCTGAATTCACTCTGAATCTACAAGGTGAGTGAAGTTTCCTTCCTTCATTTTGAGGTTGAAGGTATCCATCAATATATATCCTAAAGTTGTTTGGGATGATTTTTCGATTGGGTCAAGATCAAAATGTTTGGTATTCAATGTTCAGGTGGTTGAAAGATATCACGAAATTCAAGTCTTCAATCCCAACCTCATGTCATAATTCGTTTTTTCGTTTGGAGAGTGCAAGAATAACCAATATTTTAGTGACGTTCTCTTATTCACCGGTGGCTCTATCAATTCACCAACTGCATTCATTTATTCTTTGGTGGATTCCAGTTTGACGTAACCACGCGATCATTTATTATTGTTGTATCAACCAAAATTGCAAACCATTCCGCCGATGTACAGAGAAGGTGGACGAATTTTTGGTGGCTTTCGAAATGACAGCGGCAGCATGACCTCAAAAACCTAATAACAAAAAATTGGATTTGAAAGCTGTTTGCCATTTGCCTAAGACAAAATATGGATGAATAAATGGAAATCGGGCTAGAATATAAAAATGAAAGAATAGCTGCATTATTGACACCAACAGAAATTGAAGAAATTTCGAGTCGTAGGTACTTTTTTCTTACCCATCCTGGATTTCAAGAAATTAGTGCAAACATTCATCATCACAATTCAATGCAATGTTCTGTATATAGGTTCTAGAAGATTTTCAATTTACCAACATAATTACACAATATTTCTTCGAAACTATTAGAAGAACTGCTAGAACTTCTGGATCTGGAGACAAGGACTCCAATAACACTTTTAATACATACTTTTCCATTTCACATTAGTTTTCGCCAATTCTGAGCTTCTAATCGAAAACATTTTGAATCCCCATCAATTCACGAAAATAGAAATGAAGAAAGGAAAAAACAGTTTGCGTTTTTTTTCAACACTGATGACTCCAACGATTCGATGCATCAGAGAGTGACGTCACTTCCATCGATAATGAAAATGTGGTGTAAAAAAGAACATTGCTCCGATACGATTGGAAATCATTTTCCTACTAGAAAGAATAACAATAATTATCACAAGAGTTGTGTAATCTATAATGAGTGAATACATGAGAACTAATAGCTAAAACGAAAATACTTCCTAAATACGTGACCATGATTTAATCTACCAATGAGGACATTGAAATAATAGTTGATATGCAAATTAATCATCAGGAACAAAATATGTAAGCTCGAACATATTGAACAGAACCTGTACTAGGAATTTCAAGTAAGCTATAGAGGCCACAATGATTTAGAAAGATATATCAAAACATCTAGAGATTTGATATCTTAAAATAATCGACAATCCCTGATACCAGCATGAACTGGATATTCAAATACAATGTATTTCAAAGAATCTGATGGTCTGTGGAGATTACAAACTGAACATACTTCTTCAGTATTCATTCTCACGAATCGTGATTGTTTGAATAATTCCTATTGCAACAAAATTCTGGAATGACAGTTGACAGTTCCCACAACTCACAGGCCGGAGAGAACTTAAATAACTGAAGGTGTGTTTAGAAAATTGTGTTGCCATGGTAACGTGTTTAATTTTTTGAACGAATCACAGATCGCCCATCTGTGATTAATCCTTCATTTAGCGTGGTACATATCTACACGCTAAATGACATTTATAGATATGTGAGTAGAAAAAAACGGCTTATAATTGTAATTGAAATGGTATCCACTCCTACCGCATGATTTGTTTTTTGATTTTTGACCGTTAACTTATTCTCTGATGAAAACTCTTTCAGAGTTTCCAATTTGCAAGCAGGATCAATTTTTGAACCATTATATGATTGAGTCATCAGCATACAGCAGTAATAGAGCGCTGTGTAAGTTGTCAATGTGTGTCAATGTTTACACGCCAGAATGGCCTTTATCGAGAAAATATTCCCGATATCCGCGAGGAAAAGAGAAAACTAGGTTTCCTTCAACTAAATCCACCATGCCTCACCCGATATTGAAATGCAGTACACCGGCAGCAATTAAGGTATTATTCTTACGAAGTTTCGACGATTCTATTTAATTACGTGTCTGTGAGTTACAAGTTACAATTATAACTAAACTCATTACAAGTTTCTGTATACCGGGATTCTAGCCAACAGCGTTTCTAGCATTCGTCCCGAAAATATCGGAATATCAAGCAGACAAATAATGAGCAGGTAGATGGTATTCGTGTGATTTTTTGAAAAAATGAACTGATACTGAATTTGAATGCAGCATCCTAAAGCTGCATTATTTCTTGACATAATATACATTTTTTTCAAATTACTTGCTGCACACTCAATAGGTCGAGTTTTTCAGTTATTAAATTATTATCATCGAACAAAAACAAACCAGATTCAAAGTATATTCAGTATATTTTTTTTATATATTCCTCTATAAATATGTTTTCGAATCTCCAAGTCAGGTGAAACAGCGAAATAATTTCGATTGTTCCCGATTTTTCTGAGTTTGTAGCTTGAGAATTGCAGGATGTTCATTCACTGCAATACGAAGAAAAAAAATATACCTATACATATTCAGGAAGAAGATTCACATATTCTTTTCTCTAAAATATTCGGGATTTTGTCTTCTCGTCTGTATAAATGAAAATATGGAAATTATTCCACTGTAATTATTGTATATCACTGCGCTCAAAATGGCACTTATGCAAAACTATAGAAGAAATCAAAACTACAGTCAGTGACACCTTGTTT
The DNA here is from genome assembly GCA_918026855.4 of Phaedon cochleariae. Classification (NCBI taxonomy): domain Eukaryota; kingdom Metazoa; phylum Arthropoda; class Insecta; order Coleoptera; family Chrysomelidae; genus Phaedon; species Phaedon cochleariae. The sequence continues at coordinate 13,547,773 of OU896709.1, read as the reverse complement.
GAAAATGTTTGAAGAAGAAGATTAGAGGTATATTGGAGAATATAACATTCAACTAAATCTCAAAAAGCCTCTTGAGTAACAGGAACTTCCTCAACAAAATTTATCTCAAAAGATATTGAAGACTTGGATAAATGATTATTGAGAAGATGTTAATGCTTCTACGAAAAGTTTGTTACCCTAATAATATTTTGGTTTGTACCTACTGGCACAACCATATTCGAATTGTTACTTCTACCATTGAATAATGGCGATAATAACCATATTCTGGTTATGATCATGATAAAGCATTGTTAATTGAGAAAAATATATGATTATGCCTATACTGACCATACGGTTTTCGAACTTCGGAACACTTGAAGTAGTTTTTTTCTGCAACCGACACAAAAGTCGTCCATTCTAATACCAAAATTAGCTCTTGTTTTGACGTTTCCCATACTGACACAAGAATAGGTATGTTGCTAGGCAACAAATTCAGTTCCTCGGAGCTGAAGTTGAACTTTAGCTCCTAAGAACTAAAAAGAATGTACTAGAGGTCATCAAGAATAAACAACATTGTTACGGTTGGAGATTTGGGTTGGGACGCATACCTGATTTGTTTCCGATTTCGGCATATTTGGCATTTCATATCCATGCTTGAGATATAAATACACCTCATTAAAGTCAAGTATTTTCGTTTCGATCAGGAAAGCCTTCAAGATTCACATACTCGCTTGATCTGTATTTCATTCGGTATTCTCGTGATATATAACTTGTTTTTGAATAATCACGGCCAGCAATAGTTTTTTGTCTCATACAACAATATTTTTTACCTTCATTTGACTTTCAAGCCAAACACAGTGGAGTTTGGAGAGGAATAAATAATCGCTATCATTATTGTTGATATGCTCACTTACCTTACATTTTCCACGTCTTGTTCCTATACCTGGCACTGGCGCGGTATTTGCCATGGGAGCACCTGGTCCATACACAAATATGTCACTCTGTGGTTGTTTTATATTGAAACTACAATTCGAACATCCTTGAATATTGAATAAACCTGCAGTTAACGCAGGTAGAATATTCTCACCACGGATTATTTGTTGCATTGCATACATATTGCAAAATTTGCGAGTTAAACAAAGTGTCACTTTTGATCCTAATCAAACAATCTACTATTTCTAGCAACACTCTTTGTTTTAGAACAGTTGGTGCGTAGTAGCTCCAGCACTTTGATGAGTAAATTATGAGTAATGCATTCTGATGAAGTGATAAGCAGTTTTTGAATTGCAAGAATCGGTTGAAATTTCGACAACTTAAGAATCAATAAAAAATCGATTTGTTTTCGAAGTTTTCTACTCGAGAATGCTACTAAGCTTTTTCTCATGATGAAAGAAATTTTAGGAAAATAACTCATCAAGAAGTTTCTATCAAGTCCGCTGATTAGCATGCAAAATTCAGATTTTTTCTCCAACTTGCGTTGAATACTTGGAGAAATTAAAACAACAAATCTCGAAAGGAAAATTATTATCTGCTGAAACGTATAATTAAAATAAAATGAAGTTGCGTCGGTGGTTGCAGAACTAATTCTGGTTTATTCGGGGTGGTTATCACATCTGCATATAGATAGAAATATTATGAAATTTCTCACTGTAGGGCATTCTATACCGCCAGAAAGGTATGTATCCTAGATTTACGTAGGTACAGGACGAAATCAAGGGTGTAGCTACGGATTCACCTTATAACATTTGATACTAGGCAGTATGAGATATTCATCCATCCATTCATTTCTGATATAATCACTGTCGAGTTGAGGATTGCCGGAAGACCTCATCTGGCATACTAGGACATTTGATGTACTCTCGTCCTAATCAAAGAATGTTCATATATACCACAATTCCACATTTCAGTATGAGTTAACATTTCACCCTAAATGATCTGGTTTCGGCATAGTGTAGAATGAAAATGTATATGTGTGTGTGTCAAACTATCAAGCGGCAATTGAAATATGTCCCACTGACATTGAAGAACACAGAAGCTATATAGTTTTATGAAAAAGCGCGAGCGTTATGATCTGAATTAGAAGGACGAAAGTGGAGTAGATCCCTTTCCACACTAGGCATCATAGTAGTGTCCACCAATATCTGAAAAATATCAGTAGCATCTGCGCATACAAGTCTCCTGGTAAGTAACAGCTTCAAACTCATCGCAGATTTCAAACGATACTATATTTTGACTATTTTGCTACAGTCACGTTATTTCACTATCTTAATTATTTTTTCTACTCACATAACTAAAATGACATTCAGCGTACGAATATGTACCACGATTAATGATCGATTAATCACGAATGGACGATCTGTGATTTATTCGAAATATTAAACACGTTACCATGGCAACACGATTTCTTAAACACAATCTTTGACATTACCATGGCAACACAGTTCATTAAACCCAGCTTCAGTAATTTGAGACATGTCTGGTCTGTCAATTGTATCAACTGTCACCTGTTATTTTCAAATTTCGTATCAGAATTGTTTAAACAATATTCGTTTGTATCAGAATTCTTCACCAAAAATATATGCGAAATGTAGACGAAAGTGAAATTGAAGAGAATGTTCTGGTACTTGCATATCTCCAAGAAGTGTAAAAATGAAGCAGCATCCATCTTTGAGAACAATTCATGTATTCTGCGCTAAGCATGACAATAATCGTGAAACAAAGGTTAGTAAGCAATGGACTGGACACATCTACAACCAATACGTGTCTCCTGGTTGCATGCAGTTGCATGTTTCATGTTCTCAATTCCCATTCCTCTCGAATTATTTTGTAGGTTAGCGGGAATCGCAGGTATGTTAATGTAATTTTCGGAGTTCTTAGAAAAAGCATAGTATGTAACGCGTTTATAAACTCTTCTAGACACTCGTTTATAAAACACACGCTCCGCTCGTGCTTAAAATACTCGTTACTAAAAGAACGTTTAGAACACTTATTACATAATATACTATAATCATTTTGTTCATTGATTATAACTGTTCACTGTTGGTTTATACACCTTCTCCATTATTCAAGGAATTTTTATTCCTCATAATATTAGAAATGCATTATTTTTTTGTCACACTTAGTTCAATGATTGGAGCTACTCAGTCCATCTCTTGCTGCCAAGCTCAACCCACAAAATAGAGCTCTGACCATCAGGGAATAATCCTATATAGGAATATCACAGTTGTTAGTTCTTTTAATGAACACACTACCCTTGCAGTGTATTTCCCTTAATCCAATACCCTGAATAATCATTATCTTGTAACAGGACCAGTATATTGGCCAGCATAGGGGTCTTAAATAATTTTTGGTCTATTATACCTTCGCAGTTCGCATATTTTATTCAACAAAATCCCTGTATTATATCAGCGGACCCTCTCTGATCCTTACACCCCCTTTATTGTGGGTCATAAAACATGGTCCTAGAGGGACTGTATCCGAATACTAGTGGAGTTAACTGTGATTGTGTTGATCAACAGAATATAGAAGCTTGATCAAGATTAGAGTTGAGAAAGCTTAGTCGAAATTGTAGCTTTTTTGGTAGGTAGCATAGATAGAGCTGAATTGCTATAGGGTTCAAACTGAGGAAAGTTGATATCATGGGCAGATAGTTCTTGTGTTAAAACATATACAGGCTGAATAAAGTTGTTTGCTACTGACTATATAAATGAGCTTGATCATTGGTTAATCCGTCTCGAAGGGAGGTGAAACTGGAATGACATCACAATTGTTAGCTTTTGAGGTGATCCAGAGAAATAACGAGAGGAGATGTTACACCTCCCGTACCTGTGAAGGGTAATATATTGACTCCAGAATAATTTGTTCATTTCGAATTTTTCCCTAGGCAAATTACAGGTATATTCAGATCATCATAATTTTATGATATATTTATCCAGATATGTAATGATATAATATATTCAATTATATTTAATTATATCATATTCTAATCAATATATGCCCATAATAATATGTATCCCAAGACTTGTGATGCTTTCGCAGACGATACAACCTTGGTTGATGCTAGTACGAATAGTGAAGATTTGAAGGTAAACAGTTCTGTTTTTCTCAACGAACAATAACATTGTTGAAGGTGATGACGTGAAACTGCTTGGTTTGGCCATTGATCACAAACGAAATTGGTCTTGTCATGTTCAAGAACTATGCCGAAAACTATCAAGCCCAACATTCGTTCTTCGTAAGTTGAGTAAACAGCTTTTTATAGAAACTATGAGATCATGTTATTTTGCTTTATATCTCATCCCAGTTACGTCACGATGGTATGGGGTACAACTCCAGTCATGCTGAAAGAATTTTCCGTTAGCAGGAACGTCTTAGTTGAATCACCAAAAGGATTTGAAGTCAACAAGAACGTCATTAACATTGTTGAACTAATCAATAATGAATTGATAACTCCATCTTACCCTTTTGTGATCTCAACAACATTATCTGGATAGAGTTAATAGCTGATATGGAATTGCTTAGCGTTGTTAGGGGTTATCTGTATGGTATATTGGCTATTTCTACATCATCTTATTCTATTTCAATTCATATTCTGCTGGTAGACTCACAAGTTCGAATGACTAACATTGCAATAACTTATTATTCGTACTACATTGTTTTCTTTTTATTTTTTTTTATCGCTTGGACCGCACGAAAGGAAATCCCTATAATGTTCAAATAAAAAGCAGACATTCTTCATTGCATGAGAATAATTCATATTATGACTAATATCTGAGGCGATCCATCTTACAGTGGAGTGAAGGCAATAGGACAGAACAAAATTCTTACAGTCGACTTCACCAAAGCTATACTTTATTGTAAGCAATCTTACAGGGACATGTTTCGAAGCTTTAAAGCTTCAGCTTCATCATCAGCGTTATTGTTATACTAAAGTGACAGAAAAATAAAGATCAATGTCAGACAAACCCCTCAACAACGATGGGTCTAAAGAACTCACCTGTACTGGAGGAAAAAAGTTATGTTTGCATATTTATATTATTGAAAAATGTTTGAGAAATATTGTAAAAAAGTTGAATGGGGACCGCAATTATTGCGGAACCCCTTTGTTGAATATCATGATGAGTAGTATTCAGATAATCCATATCTTCAACAATACAAAAATCATGCGGAAAAGTATATGTCTTCAGCACTATAGTGCGGTAATATTAATTTTCCTAGCAAGTGCGGAAAGTGAGTCTTTCCCGCACGTGACTGCCGTTGACACGAACGACGCGAAGCGGAGTTCGGGCAAGCAGTCGAGTGCGGGAAAGAAACTTTCCGCATGAGTTAGGAACAATATTTTTTCTACAAGCGTAGGAAATTGATTGAATCGTTCAATTAATTATTCAAGCAAATAGGATAGATAGATAGATAGATATCATTTATTTTGCCAAAGATTACAGTTTTGTAATATAGCAATAGTCAAATATATAAATATACACAAAAAGATGTATACATACATATATAAACGAATACTAACACATATATAGCTTTAAAAAAATATATCACAAACTAAGTATATAAACACTGGGTAATATTAAAGACGAATAGACAAATATTCAAAGTACTCTGACAGATGGTAGAAGCACTTATCTATTAAAAATTCCTTGAGAGTTTTCCTGAACTTGGTAAAGCTGACAATATTTTTAATCGTGTCAGGTAACTTATTAAAAATACGCAACCCCATGTATTCGGGTGAGTTATAGCTTATACCCATTTTTGCAAATGGCACACTGAAATTAATTTTTATTCCTGGTATTCATTGAATGCATATCTTTATTCAGTTTGAAGCTATTTCTATTTTTAAAAATGTATATAGACATTTCCAAAATATATAAAGAAGTAAGCGTTAATACCCTAAACTCTGTAAAAATGTTTCTACAAGAATGAGTATATTTCACTCCAGCAATACATCGGATAATGCGCTTTTGTGAAATAAACACATCTGCTGCTAGAGTGGAGTTACCCCAAAGACAAATACCAAATCTAATGCGGGAGTCTACTTGTGCATAATACAAATTCATCATTTGTCCTCTATTTAGAACACATTTAACATTTTTGAAAAGGTAATGGATTGAATTAAGTTTTGATATCAATGTTTCACATTGTGGTTTCCAAGTGAGAGTTGGATCAATCTTGATTCCCAAAAAACTGATCGCCTCTACACTATCTCGTACCATACAGTTGTTAATAGATATATTTAGTGGATCACATACTTTTTGTCTGTTATGAAATGTCGCTAATTGAGTTTTTTCAGCATTGAAAAATAATTGATGTTCCTCAAACCATTCACGTGTATTTTCTAATAAATTTGTAATATCTGTTCTAATATTTATTGCTGACGGATTTGAGATAATTAACGATAAATCATCTGCATACATTGTGAAAAACTGATTTTTCAGAAATAAATCAAGGCTATTTACATACAGCAAAAATAGGCAAGGTCCCAGCACTGAACCTTGTGGAACACCCGATTCCACTGAAGAATAGTCTGAATTATATTTTTTAATTTCAGTCAGATCTGTATATTGTATTTGGACAAATTGTTTTCTATACTTCAAGAAAGATGATATCCAGCTTAGAGGCTGCCCTCTTATTCCAGAGTCATACAGCTTTGATAGTAAAGTATCATGATTGACACAGTCGAATGCCCTGCTGAGATCACAGAAAATCCCAACAGGACACTCGGCGGCCTCAATACATTTGATAATCTGACTATAAAAGGAGTGAATTGCGGTATCAATAGATTTTCCTGCACGAAATCCATGTTGTTTTTCTGTTAATATTTTGAATTTTTCTAAGAAATCATCAAGACGTGATAAAAAGGCATATTCAAAAATTTTGGAGACTGAGAGAGGGACCGTTACTGGTCTATAGTTTTCAAGTAATAATTGATCCTTTTTTTTAAATATTGGAATAATTTTTCCCACTTTCAAACAGGTCGGAAACGTGCCTGAAGTGAATGATAAATTCACCAGGTGAGTAAGTGGCTTTTTTACAAAGGGTATTATTTTTTTCACTAAAAACATAGGTATATCATCAGAGCCTGATGAACTTTTATTTTTCAATTTATTTTTAAGAAGTTTTTCCAATTCATCTTCTCCATAAGGGGTTAAGAAAAAGGAATCATATCGGATAACTCTACAATCTAATACATGAGTTTTATTTTTGTTTGTCAAGTTTTCAATTATTTTTTTCGGAGCATCTGTAAAAAACCCGTTGAAAGATGAGGCAATCAAATGGGGATCATGTATTTCTTGATCCTCTACCCTTATTTCTAGGTTTACGTGTTTTTTATTTTTATTTGATATTTCATCTATCACTTTCCAAGCAGTTCTAGATGGATTGCTTGAATTGAATATTTTATTTTGGTAATATTCTTTTTTTACTTTGGATATCAGATCAGTGTGTCTTCTTTTTGATTCTCGATAAGCTGGTTCAAGAACAGGATATCTTTTACATAAAAAGCTCAGGTCTTTAAGATTAGTGCTTGATCTTATGACCTCATCATTTACCCATTTCTTGTTAGGTTTACGTTTACTGTAATATTTCCTTTCAGGAAAGTAAAGATTGAAGTAATACAGGATAATTGAATAGAAATACTCAAAAGCTGAATTCAAGTCTTCGATACAGTATAGAGGCTCCCAGTCCTCCTCAACCAAAACCTTTTCAAATCGTTCAACATTAACTGCATTGAAACTCCTACGATACTTAGATTTGCTGCTTACAATGCTATTTTCATCTAATTCCAAATAAACAGAACGATGATCAGCTATACAATTATCGAAAACACAACATAGACCTTCATTACTGAAATTGATAAAAATGTGGTCAATCATTGTACAAGTGTACTGTGTCACTCTAGTTGGCCATCCGACTAAAGGCGTTAGGTTGAAGCTTTTCAGTATTCTACATAATTTCTTATAGTCATCATTCTTATACGAATCTAAATTGAAATCCCCACATAATAAAATTCTCATTTTTGGTTTGAATAACAAATTCAAAACCTCCGTCAGTTTATCAAAAAATGTTGAGACATTTCCAGATGGTGACCTGTATACATTCAAAAAAATTGTTTTGGTATTATTTGTTTTCATCGATATAATACAATATTCGAAATCTTGTTCTATGGCAGAAACGTTAACTGTCTCCTTTTTCGCATTTATTTCATCTTTTACCCAGATACCTAGTCCTCCACATTTTTTAATCGGTCTACAATAATTGTTTATCAATTTGTAACCTTCTATATGACAAAAGTTCACTTCCTCTTCCTTCAAACCTGTTTCGACTATGCATAAAATATCTAACGAAGGGTATATATTGATATCATCATATAAAAGGTTAATTTTAGATATATTAAGGCTACCCACATTCACTAAGAGCAGACTGGGTTTGAAGATAGAGTCTGGTGAGTTTCTCAATCTTTCATCCTTTGGTTTCTTCTCTTGCTGAAGTCTAAAAAACGGGAAATGCAGGAACCATATGGCCACAATTTCGGGTTCATCGATTTTTTAAAATTTTCTTCTAGAATTCTAACTTTGAACGACTTATACGAATCAGGATGTTTAGAGTTCAGCGATTCACATTCAGCTTCTGGGAAATTTTTTTTCACTGAATCAGTGAAAGATTCAATAGATGTATCTTTATCCACCCTGTAGACATGTAATTCAACCTGTTTTGGTACACCTTTTACAGTATCCTCTCGATTGTTTCCAACTATTCTCCTTCTATTACTATGTTTCTTTTTCCTCACTTCTGTCCACGAATTCGATTCATTTGATGCTAAATTATCCAACGGAGGCGATCTATCCAGCGATGCTAAGTTGATAACCTCTTGGCATTTTCTTTCCGTTTCGATTTTTAATAGTTCGTTGGACAGCTGTCCAGTTGTAATTTTATTTCTCGTATTTATCTTTGGTGTTTCTTCATTCCGATGATTTCCTGAGTTTTTACTGACGCTGGGTTCGTGTGTCGATACACTTTTTATCGAGTTGTTATCTTCAATTTTTTTGCAATCAGATTGCTTGGTATTGTCGATGTCCTTTTTGGAATATGTCAAGGAATTGATTTTATTCAATAATTCAATTTGAGTATTAAGAATTCGGATTTTATCTTTCAGTTCAAATATCAAATTGTCTTTTTGTTTAACTATGTAAATAAACATTTTTGGATTAAACTTGCCAGTGTTGGTGATATCTTCCATGGCATCATGGAAATCATCCTCGGGCATATCACATTGCTCGCACTTGAATTCGGTCATCTCTGCATTTTCTTCTACACTAGCACATTTAAGATGTAGGGTTGACTGACACAGACAACATTTCACACCTTTAGCCACTTTCCTATTGCATTTTAGACACTTTTGATTAATATTCTGAGAGAGCTCTGAAAGTACGCTCGTTCCACTCGCCATCTTGAATCGTGAATCAAAGGACCAACTAACAAGAGATATATTATAATTCTCTATCTATTGATTATTAATAATAGCTATTGTGAACTTACAGTTCGACGCATTATGTTGGTTCATTGCGGAAGCCAGCAGGCCCATTAGGTCATTAGGAGTTTGGTCTCTAGGTTCCAGACACTTCTATGAAATGAGCAAAAATACCTATATTCTTCATTCGGTGTTTTCATTTCTTTATTATTGTTGCACCATTCAATAAAACGCGTGTATAGCTTCTCATACCTTTCTTAAGACTTCGTTGGTGATAACGCATCTGTATCAAATCCCTTTAGCTAGAAGTTTTTGATCACATTGTGGCATTTCCACTGAATCGAAAATGACAGTAACGCTGTGTCTGTCACTTCGACAATTTCAAACTTATTTGAGGTTTGATTGGCATGACAAATTGACGTTTCCCGTCAGATCGATCCAAATCTATAGGGGGATTTTTATAATAATCAATTTTTATTTCTCAATATTTCTTAATTTTCACAATAAATAGTGCAATTTGATGGATGATTCTGAACATACATACTTAATACTGCAACAAACAAACTTAAACTTTTATATTCCATCACCAACCACTTATATTACTAGCGATTTCATCATATCTTTGTTTTCCCGCACTAGCGCGGAAAAAAATTTCCCGCACTAGTGTGGGAAAATTTTCCCGCACTGTTGCGGGAAAATGACACTTCCCAAACTAAATTGCGTGCGGGTATAGGGTGAATCACGCACGCTTGTAGAAAAAGTTGTTTTCCCACACGAATTCATAGATTTATCGAAAAGTAAGATGGTGCTGAAGGGTTACTTTTCCTCTTGTAGGAAAAATCAGTAACAGCAGGCATTGTATTTCCATTTCAATTAAAAACATCTATGGATTTATGTGATGTTTGGCATTTCCAAAAACAAATACCTTTAGGTTTCAATCGTAATTTGATTGAAACCAAAATCTAATAGAGAAGATATCACACTAAAACGGTTTGACGCTGCGGGAAATGAGAGATAACTTATGTCTGAGACCCTCGACTACGTCCTGCTACGTCATCACAGATCTAACACAATTCTTCTTCTCTTTGAATCGCCCGGAACAGAAGCGTTTCATTACAATAATGAGTTCCACTCTGGCTGCGTCCACTTTGGCATTGTGTTTGCTTTCCAACGTCCATTAATGGGGCTCTGACAGAAATTAGGAATAGATGACATATCATCTAGCGGTAATTGCATAAAACTGATGACTCATCGCTTTCGCTGACAAACCATCGAATAGATAGCGTCAGTTCTGATTCGCTCTTTCATTGCGGTGATTGCGTCATTGATTATTAACACTGACAAGAGAGGGAATTCTTGTGGAAGATATGGTCAGAATTGTTATGTGATGTCCACAAAGACAATATAAAATCAATGATACACGACTCCATAGAATTCGATTCAATGAACTGCTCCAGTTTCAGGTTAAACTGGACAGAAACTTGGTCAAATCTGAATTATTCTAACGTTGTTCAGCAGTGAAAATAACCTAAACTATACAGTATGCCTCACTTCTAATGGAAACACTTAGGTATCTTACGTCATCGTTGGGTAGGAATCCTGAAATTTGCTGGAGCGGGAGATATACCAAAGATGCACTCTACGACCAGGTGGGGTCATCTTCAGTGATTAACAATGCTCGCCAACAGTCATGAAACCACCTTAATTTCCGAAAAATGATATTAGGAGTCAAAATAGGTTGAAAATCACTACATATATGGAGTCAGGACACCCCATTCACTGACTATTCATATTTTCCCTGACAATTTATCTGTTCTGAAAAATTCATTTTTGTCCCACTTTTCATGGAAACACCCCAGTATCTTACGTAATCGTTTAGTCAGGATTCTGAAATTTGCTGGAGCGAGAGATATTTTTTTCTCATCGCTTGGAGCGCACGAAAGGGAATTCCTATAATATTCAAAGAACATCGTGCGTTCCTAGGGAGGATAGGGACAGGAGGTAGGTATTGGATTTTTTTTGAACTTTTGGAGATTATATGTTGTTGGGAATATACTCTATGAATAAGTGGGGTCATCTCCAGTAATATACACTGCTCGCTCGTGGAACTACACACATGTCCGGAAAATATATGAAGAGTCAAGATAGGTTGAAAATCACTTCGGATTCGAAAACAGGCCGTCCCATTCATCAACTTCCTATTGGTTGAAGCATTATTATCATTATTTTCTCAAACTATTAACAAATGCATTCATTCATTATCCATTTCAATGACACCCGTCATGATTTCTGATCCATTGGATCACTCCTGATAATCTATTTGATTGTACTAGTTCAGATTGTTATTTCATTAAACTTTGTATTCGGCGTCCTGATTCCGAATCCGAAGTGATTTTCAATCTAGTTTGCCTCCTATTATCATTTTCTGGTAATTGGGGTGGTTTCATGACTGTTGGCGAGCAGTGTATATCACTGAAGATGACTCCATTTTGTCACAGAGTACATTTTTGGTATATCTCCTGCTCCAGCAAATTTCAGGATCCTTACCCAACGAATATGTAAGATACAGGGGTGTTTCCATCAGACGTGAGACACACTGTATACACATAACCAACTAGAATTCAAGTTCCAAAAATGTTCATATCACAACTGTTTTGAGGTCGTATACATATTATTATAATGGATCCTAAGAAGAAGGTATCGCCTAGGCATGAGAAAAAACGAACATTGATGATAAAATATTATAAGATAGCAAAAAAACTTGAAAGGAGAGATGAATAATCAGAACCTTGTAAGTAGGACTTCCACCAGTGAAATAAGGGCTGTTAATGATGACAATTACATGACATTATCTTCCACAAGTACAGCAGATCAAACTCTTGAAGTTGTCTCGATCAATGAGTTTCGAGTACTGGAGATTTGTCTGAATGAATCATCAGGTGCTAAAACTTTATATTTCTAATGTTTCAGGTTCAAGAGAAATGAAAAATAGGATGGCATACACCATTCGATTCTGTGAAGAAAACCATGATCAATGAAACATCTTTCACCTGGTATGGAACAAGGACAACTTTTTTTACAAGGACGCAAATATGTCACGAATGGTACCTACTTCCAAATGTTATTCTAGACGCCATGTTTTAATCAGTTTTAACATCTTCAATTCATCCGCTATATGTTCCGGTTGCGGGATCATTCGAAGACTTTGGTGATCAAAGAATAATTTTGAGGAAGCTTTGCAGAAATTCTTCAGGAGAGCCAAGGAGAGAAGCTTAAGAGGAGAAGCCAATGCAATTTCTGCAACAGAAGCAATATACCAAGATATTGTTTCCACCATTTTCAACTGATTCTAGTATTTATTCACTTCATTCCATATGTTTTTGTTGAATGAGTTTCTGTTTTTTTTTCATTCCACATATCATGTGATATTCAGTATCTTTTATCAGTATGTTTATCCTTCAACATAGAAAATATCAAGATATTTGTATTTCTGTTCATTGAATTCATTATGTACCTATGTGAAATATATAAATTCTTTTTCCTCGAATTGGTTCCAATGGAATCTCACTTAGGAATTGTTTTTCGAATTGTTTCCAATCCCAGAATAATTTCAACATTCATGTATTCATTCTGAACAAAGTTCATTATTCTATTCTTTAACATCTCAGCTGGGGACTTACAGGTACATAGTTATATTGAAAATGTATTATCAATCAATGGCTGTATTTATCGAAATAGTGCGACTTGTCTCTCAATGATATTTATATTCCAAGATAACTCACTTTGCTTATAATATGGATTTATCAACCACCAGAGTACCGATCCACATAAACATCTAGATTTTGGTCACGTGCCAGTCTCGGTTTGCATTTTTATTTGTATTCATTGAATAAAACAAGGGAATCTGTAAAGTTGCAAGCTCTGGCTCGTTGAGTTGCAAGGGACGTTACAAGGGAAGGTCGCCCCCAGGGGAAAAAGATGCCATGTCTGATTTTCGTGGGGTATGTACGCAGCGATTGCTGATTTTCCAATCGTATCGAAGAGGGAATGTCAGAGTGAAATTAGGGAAACACTGAAAAAAATGCCACAATCTCATAGCAGGGAACGCGAGAGCCTATATGGTTTCATAATAAATATCTGAACAAAACATGGGTACTGAAATATGGGTCAAATTATACTAATCTCGGACTTCCGTGGAGGAATGGTAATACAGGATAGGAGAGAAACTACTGAGACGTAGATCATGCATTTTCATCATTTTTTTAGAAACATCGTAATGTTGCCAGTTGTATCAGCTGCCACTTGTGGAAACTTGTCATCGACTTCATTTCCGAGAAGTCAGAAATATCATTATCAGATCTTTGGTAATATTGATATTGAGCTTGATTATTGTGATGCAGTGATATATGTTCAAGACTGCATAACTCCTTGTTGATCATGAGGGCGAAGGAGAAAGTTCCATAAGTATCTTCCTAAATACTTCTGATGCCTATATCTGTACCTATATTACATAAGATTTACTCAAGGATTCTTGAGTCTAATTACAAAGCATGGTCTTGGGATACAGTCAATAAACAGTTATCATCTGAACATTTGTTCAATTCATATTACAGACAGAGGATGGTTTTGTAGGAACCAAATTCATCAGGGTGAGATGAGATGCCTAACTCGAGACCGACATTATATCTTGATTTGCGCTTTCATTTGAAAACACAGTACAAGAATTTACAGAGGATGTATCAACATTGTCTTCACATGATGGATAGTTCGTTTTTGATCCATCAGGAATTGATTCTAAAAACTCTTCAAGGAGTTTTGATGAGAGCAGTCTTAGGAAAAGGCCATTCAATCTGGAGTATAATTATTGTATGCTATTCTCTATGAGTGATTTGTGGTACCTTCAATGAGAACCCTTATATTCTTCAGTCCAATGAAATATTTTTCTTTATATTCCAGTACAGTGAAAAATGAAATGAAACAAGGTCATGTGAATTTTATAAACAGTTGAATTATATATATTATATAAGTTTATATTGGCATACCCTCTTATATACCTATTCGAAACATGAACAATGACAATTGAATTGAAATGTGCAAGAATAATTTTTTGAGGAATTTCCTTATTTTCAATATATTATTCTATATCTGACCGCTGAATTTTCTTTCTTGGAACTTAGACCAGACTTGTAGAATGCGAAAAAAATTAGCAACATAATTATCCACTCATATCATTCAAATTCCCCATTGGAAATTATACAGTAATCTTCTGATTTTTGGAAAAATCGTATGAACATACTTTCATCTCACCTCCGAGATACGCCACTGGTGTTCATGTAAATTTCACCACGCATTTGCACGCCGCTACTGTTTATGGTTCACTTGTAGCGTTGCAGCTGATGCATGATTTGTTCGTCCGCCATATTGGAAACGTATTCTAGTCGTTATATATGTATAAAGATTATGAGTTCCGTGGTGTATCTCTAACAGTTCATCTGATTTTGATGATGATGGAAGAATGACATTAAGTTTCTTCCACTTATTTACTTCTTAGGGCAGTTAATATTTTACATGAAAATGTGCTGCATTGGAATAATATTACCCAATCATAATCTCCCTGCATGTTTTCTTAAGATTTCCATATAATCGAACTCCATTGATATGAGAGTTCATCAAGAACAGGCTATACTCTCGGCAACGAAGGTCCGAAAAAGAAAACGAAAAGACGGGAAATAATTTCACCTAGTAATTGGGTGTGTTTATCCCCCCTGCTCATAAATATGGCGGCCTTCCGGCCATCGTAAAATCGAACACTTCTCGAAATTAACTGTTCATAAATTACATAAACTCCAGAGGTGTTCTATTAGAGAGATAAGTTTACTGAGCAAATATGTTAGTTCAGCAGGGGTTCGCAAAAAAGTTAACGGTAAACTGAAAGTGAACTGAAGTACCTGAAAATCACTACAAAATGAATGGGGAATAGTTTTCATTCGATGCAGGACTCATTTGGACACCAATGCAGGTCTCAGATGAACCATGGAATATGTCGATGTCAATTCTTCTCCGAGAAGTGAGGATGAACTTGCCTGGACAGCATTAGAAACTTCATTTGTCATCCTTCTCCAGAATGCCACTATCGCGATAGTCCACAAGAAACTAGAGGAATGGCGATCGTCTGCAAACATACAAGGAAATAATGGAAAGTTTGAGGTTTTGTCGAGAAGTCCAAAGCAATTTAAAAGTAATGGCCACTGAGTGTGAGAGGCACCAACATAAACAGAGTTGGATCACCAACAGGGCCAGAAATTGTGTAATCAATGTATAACTTGAAAAAAATTTATCTCTTACATGAAATTCGTCAGAAGTCCTTTGAGAAGATCTTGATAGTGTTAAGATATTACCCCGAGAGGGGCTAAAACATCATGAAAAAGGTGTGAGGAATACCACGATCTCCCTGATGTACCACGCGCCTCAGATCGTTTTCGAATATCCTAATAATTCTGACATGAATCAGCATATTTCCGAACACCTGATATGTATCGTAGCTACGAAATATTCCCGAAACAATCTATAGATGGAACTATTGAAAATATACGTGATATTTTAAGAAGGTTCTAGAAAAATAGAAGGGTACGGAACATGATCTAGATCGTCCGACAGAACACAGCCTGCCAAGGCAAGTCATATTGTATAAGGAAGAGTGTTATTTTCGTAAAGTTGAAAAAAAAAAATCAATTCGAATAGTAGCAGTGGTCGCTTCTGCACATGAAAAATGTAAGATTAGGAACACAGAAAGGACTGAATTCATCTAGACAGGCATAGATGAGAAACTCAGTGATCATGAATGGGCTTAAGAGTCATAATCTGGATATCTGACGAACGATAACTTCATTATTGTAGACAACTTTGTTCGTCATTTGAAACAATCAGTGAGATGTACTCATTGTGGACATCGCTAAATAAGTTTCGAATCTTTCTGGGATATCTCATTACCGTTTCCGACATAATGGGCCAGCTTATACTTTCACGGTTTAGACCTTTTCACCAGATTCCTTATCTTGAACGATGACGAAAAACCAATATGTGAAATGCATAAAATGAAGAATTGCACGTCTCTGTTAATACATGAACTGCCCAAGATACTAGGAATCCATATTAAGCGGAAATCCTGATAGATTTCCTGTAAAAAAATTGATATAAGTATTCATGCAGCAAATAATGAAGTCCCTTATATTATGCCCTGACTAACCAATGTGGAACAATAATATCTTGGCATTATACAGCATATTGTATTCTTCTTTTCACAGATATATTCCATCGGTACGATGACTCGAGAGCTTCACCAATATTCTCTCAATCTATTGTAAATGGTGGAGCATACATCCTCTTCTATGAGCAGAATATTCCAAGGTCGTAGTTTCGGAATCAATATTACAAAACTTGAGCTTGCTGAGCATGATATTGAGTATGATACTTATCATTGTTCTTTCATATTTCACGTCAAGTAAGAACCAGTGATTCATGTTGAGCTGCAGTTGGACCAGCATATCAAAATTATTATTAACCCTATTTCCAGGTCCTGTTCAGTCCATGATCTCTCCGTTTCGGTAACGTGGATCATCAAGATATTCTAAATATTTAGAACAGAAGCAGCTACTGTTTACGATTGAAATAAGTATTCACGCTATTTTTTTGTTTATTATATTTTGTGTCTGGAAAGTTGTAGCCACATGGCGGTTATCAGAAGTGCACGTGAAGACGCTCAGGTAGGTATCGATTATTATAATCAATAATAGTGATATAGAACCAGATTGTGATCCATATAAGGGTGTGAGCAGTCTCTCAACAATCTCAGAAAACGAAAACTGCGCCAGTAAATAGATGCAGAGATAGAAGTTGAACAGCTAGTATACTGTATTGTAGGTGTATGAATGGTAAATATAGTCTCACTGGGTACACTCAAAGAGATT
Source organism: Phaedon cochleariae (assembly GCA_918026855.4). NCBI lineage: Eukaryota > Metazoa > Arthropoda > Insecta > Coleoptera > Chrysomelidae > Phaedon > Phaedon cochleariae. The sequence goes on along the minus strand of OU896709.1, from coordinate 13,530,355 downwards.
ATTTCCATCAAGGTGAATTAATCTGCGTCATTTAAGTACTTTTTTTTTATGGATTTTGTGTCGAGACGGTCCTGCACCAAAACAACCGAGCGCTTTCTCAATTTCGACTCAAACTGAATTTAGCAACTTAGTTTCTTTCCCGTCGCAAAGGAGAAAAAGATGAAAGTCTATGAGGGATGCGACCGAAGTTTCGCTAGATTGAACGCGGTGATGAGAGAAGCTCTCCTTCCTCCGGTTTGATTGTGCCACATCTGAAACTTTGTTCGAGATTCCTTCTTGTCATCATTGCCGAATTACGGAACCACAAAGAGCCATATGAATCGAACTGATAGACGAAACATCGGCATTTGTACTCGCTGAAAACATCCAATTTTCTCTTCGTGAAGTTCCTTGATTGCAATTGAAGATCACGCAATTCCTTCAATATTATTGGTGATTCAGCAACGTTTTATGATAGAATAACGTCAATGGATACTTATACCAATTTCTTGATGATTCAATGTTTTTGTATAACAGAAACTGATAAAAACACGCGTACTATATAATCAGAGATAATCAAGTGACCTAAGAATCCACATACTTGTACGATTTTTTTTGCAATCTTTATTCAATCACACCGCTACAAAAGTACCCATACCTTTAATTTTAAACAAGAATCATCTTGTACAATATCAGGAAGTTTTGATAAAGCAAAAGAAACTGGAAATTTAGTTCCAACGAAATCAAAAAAATATATGACAAATTATATACCCCCTTCGAATTTGTGAAATGTAATAGCACAAAGGATATTTCATATCTTTTCAAAAATGTGTTCTGAGTTTATGAATTCTTGTTCTTGTTTTATCAATTATTGGTCGTAGTAAAAAAGGGCAGTGTTGGCAACGATATACTACAGTCACTTTCAGCTCGTGTCGTAACTTACCTCGTATTTATGCATCATTTTGAAGGATACATATTAATATCTGCCTCAAAAACTGCATGCCACATTACAAAAATGCAACTATGAATATGGAGGGTGATTGATTGAAACGGTTCATTAGACGTTTATTCCTGGCGAACCAGCTGATGGATCGTTTTGAAAGTTGGGGTGGTTGTTGTTGTTGTTCAGAATTCTGAATCTTGAACCACCCTGTATTTGTTTCAATTAAATGTAAATAGATAGTAGGTTGAAAGGTAATATAGCAACATGTAAGCCCATGTGACCAATAACGAATAGTTCTTACACAAAAAAATCTTTAAGTTGAAAAATCTCGTTTTGTAACACCCTTTATATCTGTAGTCTTTCCCGCCAGACCACGAGTGTGATGAATTGATAAACTCACCTCTTCGTGGAGGTTCCACGAATGCAATCTAATACAGGATGTTTTATTTGAAATATCAAAGTTGCTACTACTTTTTGGGAGAAGCAACATCCCCGCATTATCGAAATTATTTGGAAAACACCCCAACTTTCAAGACGATCCATCGGCTGGTTCGCCAGGAAAGTCTAACGAACCATTTCTATCAATCACCCGGTATAATATTGAGGAACAAATTCTAATACTAACAGGGTGGGTCCCATAACTGCATTCGTTTTAGATAAGGTGATACTAGGTGATATTAGTTATCAACTCAAAATATTTGTTGTTGAATGTATGTCAACATACCGGGTGTTGAAGGCATGACTTGTTCTCAGCAGTTTCTGATAATTTTAAAATAAATAGAAGATATCAAATTCTGAAAATCAAATTAGTTTGGTTTTCCAAAGGTGTGAAATTCAAATTCGGTACTAATATGAATCTAGTTTCCAGAGGGCGCCTGCTATGCATCTTTTCTTATTAATAATTGAGTACTGCATATTTTTCCACCTGTGAAATTTTTGTCGACAGTAATGTTGATATTGATTATTTTGAGATAATTCTGTCACTTTGTTGTTCACAAAATTGTGCTGTCTAGCTACACCATAAACGCCAGGTTTCGATTACGTTATCCGCCTTCTGGTACAGGGCATAATCAGATATTTCGACGTTGAACGATTTATAACTAGTTATCACCCTATGAAATTCAATATCACCAATTACAATAGTATTCACATTTGCAGAAGACCATGTGTTCATTCTGGTTCCTTGTAATCACTCAGTGATTATATCCAAATAGCCCTTATTATGATTTCATTCAAACCCAAACTTTTTGTGACTGGCAACAGCGTAATGCTTCAGTTCATACGAATATCATTATTATCAATGAAGTCTCGTCTGTCACCATTATCTTCAAAACAAACCATCTAGTCGAATCCAAAGTTAGATCTAACGAATACTGCGAATATCCATAGATAATCCTCATATTATCAAAATATTGAGTTGTGTGTTGTTTCTCCGTTATCTGCAGTGAGAATTCAGTTCAGAAAATCCATCCCATATTTTGATGAGAATGACAATCAGAAATGAATATTCTTCCACTTGACTTACAGATGTAGACAATAGACACGTATGTCGAATGTTTTCGGATGATTACGCGAAGCGTTTTCTCGCGTTTTTCATGTTACGAAACATCGTGGATTTCAATAATTATTAAAAATATGTACAGAACTCTGGGAAAAAACTTCGAAGTGATGAAATCAAATTTTCCACCGAAACAGGACAATTATGAGATGCTATTCAGAAAATAGTTGTATTTATAGTTACACCACTTCATGAAGCAGGAGGAGCATTCATAATGAAAATGAACAAGCCATCGAAATCAAAGTGATTCATTCTGACATCTACAGCTATAACTATTTCGTGTCAAACTGTCAAACTTTTACTTTGCCATCCATGGTTACACCGTTGAAAAAATTAGCGCTGATAGTTCAATCTTAATGAAAGTACCTATGAGGATAATATTCTTGGGAATATACGTGGGAAGCAGTCGAATGTGACCAATATCAGTTACATTTCTTCTTAAGAATAATGAACGAACGGGTTCTACTGGGTCTCAGACACTTTACTTAGTCTCCAAACGCTGATTTCGACCAGAAAACCGCCTCATTATTCTTCGTGCAGAAAATATTATTTGCAGGGTTATTCCATATAATATGAAAACTTCGCGAAATTGCTTCTCTTATATTTAGTCATCATTCTCAGACCACATCTTTGCTGAATATACCAATAATATCTTCCGAATTTTTACAGCTCCATAAAATTAAACCCCCCTCACAATCTGGCATAGCCATTTTTTCCACGTACCACCCATCACGCAGACATCTTGCTTGCCTTCGCAAAAATAAATGCAAGGACCGTGTTTACTCGTTATCATAAAAAGTAACCATCACCTTGGCAATTTTGCTCGGGTCTCTACGGCACTTTTTATGCTGCCGAGAGATGGCGCGCGATAACGTCAGTCGAGTTAACCATTACTAGTAGAGTTTAAACGGGATCCTATCGTGCTATCCCGTGGGCACTTTGTTGCTAAAATGTAAAACCCATTTTTTATCATTCCTAAGACCTTTGCAATGCAAAATCACTTGGTCGTCCAAAAATCGTAGTAGGAGGGGAGTGGGGGGAGCCTTTTTAAAAAAAAAAGCCAATTTTTTTTTTCATCGGTTTTCAGATCAAAGATTTGAGATAATTCATTCCTCAAATTTGTATACCCATCCGGAAATCAGAAATATTTTTTTTCAATTTATAAAAATACGTCGCAGCATTGTTGTATATGGAGCGCCTTCACACAAAACCGCTTGCCCTGCACACCCATATTTTTAAAATCATTTAACTCGCTCTACCTCGAAAAGTATTGGGTCTAGCAAAAAAAGGTTTTCTATAAACGTTAAAGACCAAACATCAGAGAACATGTTGGGCTTTTTAGAATTTTGATTGGATAATTGGTTCACGAGAAAATTAAATAAATCGAACGGCATGTCGCGATGAACAGCGGCGGCCGCAGAGACACGAGGAAGGGCGAGATTGCTATGCCTGAGTCAACCGAAAATCCACTCTACTGATGGCGATGTTGGTACGGTCGATTTTACCGTGACTTCACTGTTTTCTTGTAAATTCGAATGCATTGATCTGGTAGCGCGGATTCCACTGAGATAACTAGTGATGAGTGATAAAGTTCTTGTTATTCAAAATGTGTGTCTTATTTGTTTGGAAGGAGGAAAGCTGGTTATCTCTCATGAAAAATGAAAAAAACTATCATTGAATGCACGAAAGAACGTATGACAAATTGTCATGATGACAAATATATGCGGCATATATTCTCAAAGTTTGATGATCTAGAAAATCGAAGTTTTTTAAAATGGCACAGAAACTGTTATAAATCGTATACGTCCTCAAAGAACATTGTCTCGTACAAGTCAAAAAATAACAAACTGGCAGCTGATTTTCCAGCAGATTTTTGTTGAGCAGATATTTTTCAAAAACGTCCCTTGCGGACACCTTTTTGATTCAAAAAAGTGCGTATTTTGTCAGAAGCGATCACAGTATCAAAAACTAAGCCAAGTTATGACTCATAATATGCAAGAAAAAATAAGAACAATATCACGAAGTGACCCTGTGTTTTTTGCAAGAACTGGAGACAACGACTCAATTGCCTCGGAAATAAAATATCATGCCGCTTGCGTTTCAACAGAATTACGCAATCTCAATGAAAAATCGGTTGGAAATACTTATATTGAAAAAACAGAGAAACTTTTTGAGGAAATGAAGAAGGGTTTAAAAAAAGGTAAAGGATACAGCACAAAATCAATTGGCAAAAGATATCGTGAAATTAGTGGCACGACATGAGTGAGAAACAAATAGTGAAAAAAATTAAATACCATTTTGGGGATGATGTTGAGTCAATAGGGTCTCCTAGACAAAACGAGCCCACAATATTCTTGAAAAAGTTTTCAAAAGAACAGGCAATTGAGCCAATCGTGCAAAAGTTTCAGTTTCTTTTTCATTCTCACTTTCATTGCGGACAATAAGGTTAACAAGGTAGTACAAGCTTTCAGGAATATACTTTTTGTAGTCTCTATATATAACATAAATTTTTTAAAAATCGGACTCAGTCGACATCTTCTTCATCTCACCTCGGATAGTTTGGCAGATTTTTACTAGAATGTGTTGCTCCGATGCACCAAAACTGAAACTAGGACTAGGACAGATTCGTCGTGGTTTTGCACGATTGTCTCAATTGCCTGTTCTTCCGAAAACTTCTTCAAGAATATTGTGGGCTCGTTTTGCCTAGGAGACCTTATTGACTCAACATCATCCTCAAAATGGTATTTAATTTTTTTACTATTTGTTTCTCACTCATGTCGTCAATGCCACTAATTTCACGATATATTTTGCCTATTGATTTTGTGCAGTATCCTTTACCTTTTTTCAAACCCTTATTTATTTCCTCAAAAAGTTTCTCTAATGCTTAATCGTCTGTTTTTTCAATATTAGTATTTCCAACCGATTTTTCATTGAGATTGCGTAATTCTGTTGAAACGCAAGCGGCATGATATTTTATTTCCGAGACAATTAAGTCGTTGTCTCCAGTTCTCGCAAAAAACACAGGGTTACTTCGTGATATTGTTCTTATTTTTTCTTGCATATTATGAGTCATAACTTGGCTTAGTTTTTGATACTGTGATCGCTTCTGACAAAATACGCACTTTTTTGAATCAAAAAGGTGTCCGCAAGGGACGTTTTTGAAAAATATCTGCTCTACAAAAATCTGCTGGAAAATCAGCTGCCAGTTTGTTATTTTTTGACTTGTACGAGACAATGTTCTTTGAGCTCGTATACGATTTATAACAGTTTCTGTGCCATTTTAAAAAACTTCGATTTTCTAGATCATCAAACTTTGAGAATATATGCCGCATATATTTGTCATCATGACAATTTGTCATACGTTCTTTCGTGCATTCAATGATAGTTTTTTTTATTTTTCATGAGAGATAACCAGCTTTCCTCCTTCCAAACAAATAAGACACACATTTTGAATAAAAACGTCTTGTCCATTGTAAGTTTTACGAAAAGAAGCACGTCTTAATTTGATTTTCCACTCAATTTCACTGTCAGAGCTGCTGCTGTTCGTTAAATCCATTTCTAGAGGATACAAAAAAATAGTAACTGTACCTAATACTCACTAAGTAAGTTTTAAATATTGTTAACTTACCAATAAGTTATTATTCGCTTTTAATAATATGATTTATAGACAAGAACTTTATCACTCATCACTAGTTATCTCAGTGGAATCCGCGCTACCAGAACAATGCATTCGAATTTACAAGAAAACAGTGAAGTCACGGTAAAATCGACCGTACCAACATCGCCATCAGTAGAGTGGATTTTCGGTTGATTCAGGCATAGCAATCTCGCCCTTCCTCGTGTCTCTGCGGCCGCCGCTGTTCATCGCGACATGCCGTTCGATTTATTTAATTTTCTCGTGAACCAATTATCCAATCAAAATTCTAAAAAGCCCAACATGTTCTCTGATGTTTGGTCTTTAACGTTTATAGAAAACCTTTTTTTGCTAGACCCAATACTTTTCGAGGTAGAGCGAGTTAAATGATTTTAAAAATATGGGTGTGCAGGGCAAGCGGTTTTGTGTGAAGGCGCTCCATATACAACAATGCTGCGACGTATTTTTATAAATTGAAAAAAAATATTTCTGATTTCCGGATGGGTATACAAATTTGAGGAATGAATTATCTCAAATCTTTGATCTGAAAACCGATGAAAAAAAAAATTGGCTTTTTTTTTAAAAAGGCTCCCCCCACTCCCCTCCTACTACGATTTTTGGACGACCAAGTGATTTTGCATTGCAAAGGTCTTAGGAATGATAAAAAATGGGTTTTACATTTTAGCAACAAAGTGCCCACGAAAATCTATTCTAGAAGCCTTTTGCCAGTCTATTTACTCTACTATACCAGGATCGGCTCATCTTTCCCGAACGTTATGCTTAGAGTGTTTTACGCCTCTCGTTGCGTTACGCTAAACGGCTTTCCATTTCTCGAGTCGGGTCCATGACCACAGGATATCGTGGAAACTACGCAAGTGTTCATTTCTTCCAAGACTTCGCATTGCAGAGATTCGTGTATGAGAAAATGGCATACATCCTGCGACCCTCAATAGGACAGCAAAATCAAGTTAGTAATCCTGCTGAGTAGGGTATAGAAACTAACAAATTTCATTTCAACATAAGTGATGTGGCTTTCTAATCACGAAGGCAAACCGCTGGTTGATGATACAGGAGTGATTATTTCACTCGTTTTTCAATTTTGGATGTGGATGGGATATTGGATACCAACTTTTGCTATGTTTTTTATTTTGTATTTCGCTTCCTCATGGGTAGTTTATTCAAAAATTTTAAAAAAAATGACTAACCAGCAGCAGGCTGTCATTATTCTCATAATATTTTCATAGTCAGGAATGAGTCACACTCGATCAACACTGAATTTCAGCCACTATTCATTTGTATCGAAGATTTTAATACTTTTATTGTATGCTCGACATCGATTTCAAAGAAACACTTTCCTAATATCAAACTAGGGCCATGACGCAAATCTCCAACCTATAACATAATTTCTAAAGATCACATGACAGGTGATGACTTGCCAATATGGCATTTTGAATTATTTGATGTATTGTTGGTTGCATAACGCAACGATTGCAAATGAAAATCAAATTTTGGATTAATTCATGAAATGAACAGTGAAAATAATATGAACAAATACAACTCATTTCATTGATGATTATCGAACATTTCTTCCCATTTGAATAACTCGATGGAAGTTTGAGTTAGGTTTAGGAAATGCTTGATTTACTGATCTTCGAATTCACTTTTTCATACAGGGTGTTGCGAAATTCGACCGTCAACGCTTGACAGGTGATAGCCCTCGTGATTTCATGATCACGGAGTTTAAATTGAAATAGATTTCTCGCAATATCTCAATGAAAATTGAAAATAATGCATTCAAATTCGGTATATGGTTTCATTTTTCAATGGTTAAATTTTTTACTAGAAAGACATATTCCGAGAATTTTACCCAGAGGTGCGCTATAGAGGGTTGTGATAACTTTTCCTTCCATATTTTCTACGCCACTGTTGAAATTTCGATTATTTCCAATTTTTCGAATTTATTGGTCGATTATGTTGAAAAAATGCATCATCTTTCACTGAGCTAAAATAAACAGTTATCGAGATATTTGACCCAAAATAGAAGTATGCATATTAATTTTTCATCTTCTTCAGTAGGTACTAGAAGATTACAAATTTTGTTTCTCTTTATGCGTGGAATAACTATTTCTGTTCAGCTACAGAATGAGATATGAATAGTATCTGATCTACTCAACACCAGAGAAATATTTTTGCAATTTTCTACTACTGAAAATGATGAAATATTACTATGCTTATATTACTATTTTGGGACGAATATCTCGAAAACTGTTCATTTCAGCTCAGTTGAAGGTAATGCAGTTTTTGAACAAAATTGAACAATGAATTCAAGGAATTGAAATGATTGAAATTTGACTGCTTCTCATTATTCAATGCGAAAAAATCAAAAGGAAAAATATCATCCAATCAATCGATATCAAGACCGTCACTACGGTTATGATCAACTGCTGGACACGCCCAGAAAAGTGCTACTTTCTCATAGACAATTTGTCTGGGAAGTGGAAACCTACCTACTTTCAAAACAGATTCAAAAATCCAGCTACATCTTCGAGGCCTATATTCATATGAAACACGTTGAATTCAATGTCATTGAGTTTAAGTACTACCTGAGCCAACGAAACAATTTTCTCACCAGCATTTCCGTATCTACCAACTCTTAGGAGCGGAAATCATTCACAAAGGCCCCGTCGTTCACGCAAAAATGTTAAATCGATATAGCCTCGCCATCATATTCCTTTAGAGTTTCATATTCAGCAAAGCCAAAACTGCTTTGAATCCTTTAATCTGCAGCAAAAAGGTACTAAATTCAATCAGGACTTGGTGATGAACCCCTGCTACCCACAAAGAAGAGCTTATATCTTTTGAAAAAGCGATTATCATCGATTGCCTAAGTATGAACGACCCGATTGAGTGACTAGTAGAGAAAGAGAAAAGCTCGATGAACACCAATGGAAACGGAATCGTTTGAAGTCGAGGCATACAGGATGTCTATCTGATGTGGAATTTGGAAATGAAAAATTCGGTTGAACCATGGTCTTATTGGTTATGAACAAAAATCGAATATGATGAATGGGATGTGCACCTTTGAAAAAGGAAAGTCTAAAAAAGTTCCGTGATGATATTCAACACAAAATTAAAACCAGATGTTCAACATTACCTCAGCCTATATCAAACGATTGTGCAGTGTGGCACATTCAAAAATAGGTGGATATCTAAAAATATTGAGTAATGTTCTTTCAATGATTTCGTGTATTGAATACCTATACAGGTTGACAAAATAGAGCATATATCCTTCGAGCTACAGCAACTGTGAGTTAGGTAAAAATAAAGATTATCTAAAATTGTGAATAAAATAACGTATCAAATCATCTGAAAATTGGCATGCCTCTGTCTTTTTCGACACTTTCTCTCCTTCTTGCATCAAAAATTATGTAAATCCAGTTTTGGGGGACTTGCAGGGGGGTCCACACTTTCATTAACCCGGAGGAGGTGCATTTAAGGACAAATGTTAATATGGAGGAACCGTCTTATTTTGATTCCAACAATACGCCCTTCAAATATTTACATCGAATTCTAAAATCACCCTGTATATGTCAGATCATAAACGATAAACAATCAAAAACTTGGTCAGTATATATGTATATTGAAGCTAGGCAATTTTCCTAGATCATGCACCTGAAAATTGCAAGGCATACTATGATTTTTACTTTATGAATTGAGCCTGAAATCATACACATACCTATTATATTGAAATCGAACTGATATTTATTCATAAATGGATATAAACGAGGAGAGGAAATCACGGAAAATTCAGAGACCTTTATATTCCACCTTCTCGATTAACATGTGCGACATGTTCACTGAAGACGAGTGTACATTGTCACAATACCAGAAGACAAAAAGCAAATTTTTTGTATATAAATTCTGGGAATATTGTCTGTGATACTTTATTTACAAAAGGTTTAGTATTGTTCAATAATTTGCCATGTAAAATGAAAAAATATGTGTCACTAGATAGTTTTGAAGAATCGTGTATGATATTTGTGAAAGGAAATTATTGATAAATCAATTGTGAAAGGAGAAATCTGTAAATTACCCTTATCTTGAAATATATGACGTAATTCATGGGTCTGATATGTCTGAGTTCGATATTTCTATTTTTTTACTCATTGACTTATCGTATTTTATTGTAGATTTTACTGTAATGATGAGCACTGTGCTAATAAAGTTCGATATTATGTCAGTCAGTTAAAGTGTAGGAACCGATCCTCAGATGTTATAATCGGTATACAAGGTGTACTTGAAGGGTTTGTACAATATCTTAGCACATATTCCTGAGGTCAAAATAAGCCGATTTGAAACAAATTATATCGGCCGGAATTGCTTCGTTTCAGAGATATACAGGGTGGTGGAGATAAAAAATGAAAATCCATTTTTGCACTGCTGAATCACTGACCAAATTACATCCAAGAAGATAACAGCAAACATTTTTCATTCAAAATAACTCAAATATTCCAGTGCTGCATGGAGCACTAAAAACCGAGACACCTAAAAATAAAATATGCTTACCTTACTGGATCATCACAAGAGTATATTTTATGATTGAAAATGTTCAAAATGAAATTTTTTCTACGATTAAAGTGAGAAACTACACTGAGAAAAAAGTTGTGGTCATTCTAAACCATAAGAAATACATTGGTAAGCGCGGTCTAAGTTGAAATGTACTTTTATTCGTGTTTTGTATCTCAAAAATACCCCAAACATCAATTTTTGAAGTTGTACACTCAAAAATGTTGGTAAATTTTGAGAAATTCTATTTTTATTCTTCAACTCCCCACCCTGTATTTCGGAAAAAAAGCCCTTTCATAATGAGGTAAAATGCTTTGATTCGGTTCATTTTGACCTCAGATATACTGCTGACATCTTGTACAGATCTTTCAGGGACACCCTATCTTCTTTTTGTCAAAAAATCTGTTTTTGAGTAACATTGTACGTATCATTGAAGATCTGAGCAATACACACATTGTGGACTTTGAATTCCTATATGTAACTCTTCATCAAATGATGGGAGCTATCACCTTGGAAGAATCGATGGTCCAATTTCGCAACACCCTGTTTATTATATTGAAAGAACATATAGATGGGATGCTACCAATTTTTATTCAACATTCATTCATATTTCTATCATCGGTAGAGTTGTGGAAGTCTCACAATTTTGTGAATCACCCTCAACAGAAACTCATAGCTCTGTCAGTTATATCTCTGTTGATATCATCATTGCCGAAATAGATCAAACAGCCTTATCCCCATGCTTTTGGGGCCATCTGGCGTGTGCGTATCAAATTTAATAAATTAATCTTTGGTGGATTAAAAGATCGACGATGGAATGAGATAGAATTGAGGGGAAGTCGAACAATCCAATCAGGCCCATGGGGTTGCTGTGATGTTGAGTTGAGTTCTCGCCCTCTTCTGATGGGAAGTGATGGATAATGTCAATTATTATCAAAATTTTGATTGGAATATCTGAGACCCAGGAGAGTGAGAATAAGGTTAAAATACATTCTGTCACAAAATGGTGATGGTATATAACCTGTACGAGAAGTATGAAGTGAACACAAGTACAGAAATAGCCAAAATGTTGAAAGTTAAAAAAATACTTAATCACGAAGTCAATTCCACAAATGTTCATGAAGTAAACAACAAGGGTAGATGACGGGAGAAAAACAATTACTTTCCTGGCTAATTCCACGCAGAACATTGAATAACATCCTCCCGAAATCTATGCATCGATTCGTATGAACGAATACTGATGCAAGTATATTTTCCTAAATGCCGATTTCGAGAGCACATATCAATGAATTCTATTTGAGGTTAGTGACAATGTTCTTATTATTGAGAGCACTTAACACGTATCTTCAGTAGTGGTATATTGAATTTTTGTACCTCGATCAATTTATTCTTGGAAATCACTGTAAAACTTTAGTGTCCTCAAATGAGGACACTGGTAGTATATTAATTTTTTTCTCTCACAGTTCTTCGACATTCTGATATGGTGAAGATCTGAGGGTACAAATGGTGAAAGATGCCATGAGCCGGAACAGATATTTCGAGATCATAAGTCATTGCAAGATAATGCAGATGCGTTACGATGTAAACACATTTTGATATAATCGAGCCTTTATGTTTATAACGGAGGTGAAATAAATACACGATTGGCTTCTTGAGGAACAGTCAGTTTCCAACAGGGGTAAGAAATTGTGTTGATGCTTGATAACCCGAAGGCACGAAAGGGAATCCCTATAATGTTCGGAGAACATCGTGCGTTCCTATAGAGGATGCGGAGAGAAGGTAGGTATTGTATTTTCTTAACTTTTGGAGATTATAAGTTCTTGGAAATACTTCCTCAACAAAGAATTTCAGAGCTTTGCTGTTCTATAGAGAAACGAGTTCAGATGAAGTGCTGTTCGACATAATTCGAGGTTGACAACGGAAGGATGTGCTGTGCTTTTCGAGTACGTCTGACTGGCATTGCTTGTGCCTTCCTACGGTGGTCCAATGATGTCTAAGTAATTGGCATCACCCACCAGGCGAATGGCTCTTCTCTGGATGGGTGCTGGACCCCACTTGTGGAAACAGTATTCTAGAACAGGCCGTATCAATGCTCTCTAAGTCATGAGAAGCTGTTGAAGTGTATAGAAGCTTTTCGCACGGAACAATAATCCGAGTTTTCGGTGATGGAGATACCGATACTTGGTAATCAATAGGGCTTTAGTCAACATAATCATTTTATAGAACTTGCTACATGCACAGGTGCGTACCCAAATTGCTTTCCATACTTAAATTGGACCAGGATCGAAGATAACAGAAATTCAGAGCACTTGATTTACCTTCAACATATTGAGGATGAAGTTTTGAATACAGTCTAGTTTGATGAAGCAAACTATATTATGAATAAGGAATTACCATCGCAGATGTCAATGCAACACTGTGTTTTCTTGTTATTCTAAATTCTTTCATGATAATAATAATGATGACTGCATCAATTTGATAGTGAGATAAGGAGTACATTTTCATATAATATTGCCTTCTATCAAATGGCAGGTAAGAATTAGCTCCTTGTGTCCCCTAGAACTTGAAAATTTCTGAAATTGTTTTCATTATTTTGCGAAATTTCTTCAATAAAATACAATCTACCAATCTCTGATGACTATTGTCCTTGAAGCTCACTGTACTACTACAACATGGATTGCGCAGCGTCCTCATATGAGGACGGCTCACAAAATCGATATTGGGATTTGAAAACATTTACCGAACACTCAGATTTCAACCATTATATCGTATGAGTAAGTCCTGTTCAAATCCTGAAGCTTTTACAGAAGAATAATTTGGTTGCACTGGTTGCACTCACCGTTGTGTACGAGCAGCGTGGAGTCCCTGGCCAAGGCCAACTCGGAATCGGTCAAGGTGGCGTCGGAAGCGTTCTCGGAGGTGGGGGTGTCGCTGAGGCCGGCCGGCTGCTGGTAGAGGGGATGCTGGTAAGTGTGCTGGGGGTTGTAGCGCCTGGCTGGGGATTCCTCGCCCTCGGAGCCGCTCAGGCTATACGCCGGGTAAAGGCGCCCCTTTCCTGAAAATCAACGGAAACATAAATGATGTAACAGCCTTCATATTTTCAACATTTAATGACAGACATTATTGTAATGAATCCAGTAATAACAGTGATAATGACAGTAGTATGGCGTAATGATCTGACATCCCATCGTCTTGTCAAATTTAACTAGGTAGTTATTCGTTCTACTAGTTCTACCCAAACGTTTGTGAAATACACAAACATTCAAAAGACGCACCTTACATGGTTATCCTAGTTTTAATCAACTCAATTATACCAATACACGGAAAAATGAGAATTCACTGTTTTTCATTCTCTATAGTGACTACTGTCATGATTAATCATAACCATGAACTTGACAGTTGCAGATTGGCTCAAACTCATGAACCATGGAACGTCATTATTGATAACTAGCATTTTGAGACAGGGTACTACAATATTAATCATCGCGGTGGGGTAACGCTACAGCGGAAGCAAGTTAATGAATAATCTGCAATAGTATGATTCATTTTACAACTGAAAAGTGAAATCGCATATAAAACCTGATGAGATTGACTGATAAGTGATTGCACGGCTTTTTTCCTGTTAAAAGTTAGATCCCACATTGTTTATCATATTTTCAAAATCAAAATAATTGAAATAAGTAATAAGCTGCTCGTTGATTGAAATTTCTGTCAATGAGTTTTCGATTAAATAAATGAGTATTTCGAATCAGATTGAGTGATTTCGTAATAAAATAACCTTCATTATTTCCAAAGATATATTTCTGAACTCTCAGAGTTGCTTTGATATTTGAATAGCTGTAGATAAAGTATAGTATTCTGCTCGCATATAATGACTACTACTCACTCAGATGATTACAGCACTCGCCTTCGGCTCGTACTGCAACTTTCATCTTCGTGGGTAATATCCATCATTATGCGCTCGTTGAATAATATACTATTATCCCCTCACTTTGGCGCCTGTTCGAACAGAGACTACTCGAGTATTTGATGGGGAGGGAAATGGGGTCTCGAGCGCCAGATTTTTTATGAGGTAGTTTACTCCACCTGCTCTGCACGAAGCTATTTTTGTACAGAGACCCAAAGTAGCAACAGTGGAGACAGGTACAGGATGTATACCTACTTCGGTACCAGGGGTCAATGTTATTGAATCGACCTGAAATCAATAAGGAGCCAAGGGAGTGTTGGATTCAATTACAGACCCTGGGTTTAGCCTGGAATACGGGTTGCTATTCTTAGTCTGGGTTACAGAAAACAAAGCAAATATCTATCGGGTCGCTGGTATTTTTAGGTTAGGCCTGGAAAGTTATTAATTCAAACTATTTCATGAAGTCTACCTGGAGAATCGGAAACACAGTCCCAAATGAATTAAACAATTCCTATTTATCTTTCCTTTTCCTTCGCTATTCTAATTTTTCAATATCGGAATTTTAGTGAGGTTAATCATATATTCCTATACATGTCAAAATTTCATCAACCACTGGCCACAGCCTGACAGGATACCAAGCACAGGGACACCGGTGCACAGGACTGGAATTCTCAAGGAATAGAAGAATGGTAGAATTGACAACTGGCTTGTCAGTGTCATCCGTCAATCAATAATAATAATAAGCAATTTGACAAATGAAAAGATTGGAAATCATTAAATAAAGTACAGGAACTATTCGGAACTGAAAATATTGACAGCATAGAAAGAAATATGAAATATGCAATAAAAAAAAACCGTTTATTCGCAAATACAAATTTCTGGTTTCTTTACACAGGTCGGGTGAGTATCGGTATGAAAAACAACAGGAATGAAATGGATCTATAAACAGGATGAATAATAATGGTGAAAAATATGATACAAACTCACATGTGCAACAGGAAATCACTATACATTAATACCTTTCACTGGCTTTGAATGAACTATGAGAGCACTAAGAGATCAGCAAGAGAACTATCAGGAGAGACACAGTGACAGTGACAGGAATAGCATCCAAGGAAATAAAAGAGATGGACTATACATTCCATCAATACATTCAATTTTTCACACATTAATGTGCTCAACTATAGGTAATTGTCTGGAATAGTTGAATCTGTCAGCCGTTAAGGCTATAGGCTAAAGAAGTCTTGATATAGTTATACGCCAGTATAAGCCAAGTTTATAAGTCTTAATAGTTCTATGAATCTATTCGTTAGTGAGCGAGGTGGCAGGACAAGGGGATGGGGAACTATCATGGGGTTCGTATACTATTGAGATCACATACATACTCAGCTAGTAATATTATAATGGTAATTATTGGTCAACTTGTTTTGATCTGAATTTTCCTGTCTAGGAAATATGATCAGACCACAGAAATCGGTTACCTACGCATTGTAATCAATGCACGATGAAATGTAAATTGTTCATAATTTGATGAATATTTAATTTGTTAAATATTTGAACTTATAATTTTCGGTGCAATCGTCAATAATTCCGAATTAGTCACGATGAATATTTCATGCAACGTATGCAATTGTTTGAAGAACAATAATTGGAATGACTTATTTTCATTTCATACTATATTCCAACGAAAAAATGAATAGCATCGTTGTTTATTGCTGGTTAAAAATGTTGCATAAATTTCCCACGATAAAACATGATACGCTCAGGAAATTGTCTACCAGCGTGCAGAAAAGTCCAGTATTCCGCACACATTTTAGTTTTCAAAGAGTCATTTTCCGCACTAGTGCGAAAAAAAACTTTCAACACTAGAATAGTTGCGGAAAAGAAGAATTTGGTTTTTTTCACTCGCTAGTGGAAAAAAGTATACTTTACACGTGCGGAAAAGTATGTGAAGTAAGTAATATGATTTGATGAAAGACGTGCACAAAAAACGGCCAGGACTGTTACTTTCGAATTATTCCAGATAGGGTTTTGGAAATTGGTGGCTCGGTGGTCGAGAGCGTGAAGGCGCTGAGTTCGTATGGAGACTCTCACCGAGACATAGGTTCGAATCCTAGTAAGGCCATGGGTGTTTCGACTTATGGGGCGTTGGGTTATGTCAAACAATTACGCAGATATTCGCGTTCTGAGTTTCTATATGCTCGACGGGTGTGACAGAAAAAGAAGTTTTGATATTGCGAAGTCACAACCATTGAGCATATGGAAACTTCGAACACGTTACTTGTAGCTCTGAAAATGCAAGGTCTGCTGACCGAAATCACCATTGTGCGGCTGGCTTCTGTTTGTTGCCTATCTTTTGCACACTTTTGTCACCGTACTGATGAGGGCCGAAAGCCCGAAACACGTTTCTAAGTTTAACTCTTCATGAGGGCAATGTCCAATAATGTTATCCTTGTATTATGTGGGTATATAGTGGAGAAGTCGATCGTTCGGTTAATCACAAATAATATGAAAACACTCGATTTTACAAAAATGTTTCCTCATTCAGGGTGATATTCAAGTCCCTTGCCAATCTCATAGGTCTATGAATGCTTCCTTTCCAAGATACAGGGTGTCAAAGTTTCAATAAAAAATCGTTTCTTATCAATTATTCTCCGATTTCAATGAAACTTGGTGATTTTGTCAACAGTATCAAGAACCTCATCTTCGTGTGATTAAATTCAAAATTATAATGAGAAACAACAATCGATACTTACAACTTCAACACAACAAAACAAAGTATTTCAGGACCTATATGTTTATATAAACTTTTCCTCTTGAAGTTTGAATACATACCTAAATAACACCCTGTATATGTATATTATGTACATCACATGATGTACATCACGCTCTATTCATACAATGAAAGGTGAACAATGTATTGGTAGGTACCTATATCAATGCCCAATGCCCTTTGTCATTCAAGATTTTATGTTATCTGTATCTGTCGCCCCACATACTTGAACTCAAACATAAAAGAGTATTCGATTTCTGGGAAGACCACCCTGAAGGGGCATTTTGACCTATACCAGAGGACAGTTAGATTATACAGGGTGAAGAAGAGTGATAGGGTATAAAATCTCCATATGGAACTGTTTGCGATATATTATTATTATATAGCAATTCGAAGGGCTGTAAATACATGGCCACCGCCAGAATTACTTCCCGGGAGGTGTATATATTAATAATACATTATTATATAATGTATGTTGAGTCAATTAACGAACAAATGTTGATACTGAATGGCAACCAAGAACCTTCCAGTTTTTATTGGTACAGTAGTAGTAGTAGTAGTAGTAGTAGTAGTAGTAGTAGTAGTAGTAGTAGTAGTATAGAAGTAGTAGTCGAAGTAGGAAGGGGGGCTGTAGCCAAGCAAGTAGGATCCGATGGACCTTTTTTGCTAACCCCTGCTCTTCACATATCTACGCTTCCTTCACCTAGATTGCCTTCACGAATCTCCCTGATCTTCTGATTAAGGCCAGTTTGTCCGTCCACTCTAATATAATCAAGTCCTCCTGTTGGAGTTTGTCTACTTCAAAGATTTCAAATCTCATCCTTCCGTCCGCCTCGCACTCGCCGACAAAATGGAGTGACGTTTCGTCGTCTTCCCCGCATCTGCGACAAGAGGGGTTGTCCTCTATGTCCATAAGTGATAGGTGTCTGCCTAGTCTGTTGTGTCCTGCGAGTACTCCTATGAGGAGGCGGAGTACTTGGCGGTCTCTGCCAAGCAGCTACTCCTTCCTTGATTTGCTTGAACCGGCCATGAATTCCTTGGCCTGCCTGCAACCTGTGATATTCCTCCAGCATTCTCCGAGTACCTTGTCCGCCCATTCATCGGGGGCTGACGTAATTCGGCTCCTTGCTATACCTAGTACAGGCTCCGTTCCCAGAAACGGCTCCGTGGATCCGGCCCTAGCAAGATCGTCTGCTGTTTCTTTTCCGGGCACCCCATTGTGACTCGGGACCCATCTCGGGACCCATACCAGTTCAACTTCCTTTGATTCGGCTAATATCTCAAAGGCATTTCCACATTCCTGAACCAATGCTGAGCTTGGTCTGGGATGACAGATAGCCTTGTGTGCTGCCTGACTAACCGAACACATCTAGATCTTCTGCTCTGGTCCCTCTTTCACCTCTTGCCTCTCTGCTACGACCAGGATGGCGAGCACCTTAGCTTGGAAAACTGTGGTGTATTTCCCTAGAGCGTAGCTTTCTCGTATGTTTCTCGCTTCGAGATAGATCCCTGCGCCCGAGGCCTGTTTGTCAGTCAGACGGGATCCGTCTGTGTAACATACTAAGCTTACTGGGCGAAACTTCACTGTATTGTTTCCCCATTCTTTTCTGCTTGAAATAGAAAGTTTGAACTTTCTATTCCATCCCAGCCTGTCCTGCACTTTATTCACTCTGAGAGTAGAGATAGGAGTCTCCTGCACCACCCACTCTGCTATTTTTGCATGTCCTGTTATTGTCCCTTCACTTGCCCAGTTTCCTGAGTCCCGCATCCTCAGGTGGTCCGCTATTGGTACAGTAACTCAATAAACAAAATCCCAATTTTTTCCATGTATTCTTTTCCCGACAAGAAAGTGCAAGTTCGCCCCTTGCACCCTCCTGCCGGTGTCCATAGTATAGTGTCATCTTGTTTATAATAATTTTGTCAGATTTGCACACGGATTGCACTAAAAGATTGTATACATCATATGTGTCAAACTGATGTTATCAGTTATAACGGGTGTCCCAGAATAACGTTCATTTACTTCTGAAGGTGATTTTACACATGAAAATAAGAGAGATATAATCTCAACAAATCTACAACACGATGAACTCTCATAAATCAGAACTGAGTGGAATTGTAAAGTTTCAATTATCAAGATCTATTTTTCTCATAATGAGAGCTCACGCGCTCAATATGAACTTTTTTGGGACACCAACATGAAAAATGACAGTTTTCTGGGAAACGGTTCGTTTTACGGAATTCTAACAGGAATACCTCCTTCATCTGAAAGAGCAATAGAGTCTGCAACTGATCTGAAAATTAATGTAGGTGATCATACTTTTTCAATACTCTTATTATTAGGCGTATACTGGGTCGAGCGTCGATCTATAGATGAAAATACTGATAATTTGAAAATAGTATTTACCAATTTCTATTCAGAGTTCTGAAGGAAATTCTAGAGGGAGAATGTTGTTTGAAAGAGTTACTAAAAGCAATCCTGAATGGCAATGAATTAAAAACCTATCAAAGTTCTTTGTTCATCTGCTTTTTGCATGATCAAAATTTTCTTCAAATGTTCACTCGTGATATGTAATGAAAAAGGAATTTCATACTCTATCAAATGGCGTCAAAATATCTACAGGGTTCCATTGAAAATTCTCAACCTAGTTTTTGCTGAATCTGGTAGTGATATATTATATTTCAAATCCTTTAATTATCACGTGACACTATACATGCTCAGGTGAGTCGATGACGTAAACAAAGCAAAGTCATATTACATGAATGGCCTGTGACTGTGACTGTGATATTATGTCAACTCATATTTATCTTCTGCTGAAGTAACAAAGATGATGAAATGTTATCTAGATGTATTCCTTTCTGATATCTCCGTTCTATCCTCCATTTGCAATCCTTTAACTCACAATGAAAAATCGAAGACAATCATTGATCTTCATCATGAATAACAAGTGAGGTTTCTGCACTGACATTTCGTCCTTTCTGCCATTGAATCTCTTCGAAATTGGTCGCTATAATGTGGAGCACTTGCAAAGTGTCGTTTTACATGTAAAGGCGCCCTTGACTTTGTCACGTCATATGATGTCAACTTAGGAGGTCAAGTTAGTTAGTATCCTGTTGTAATGAAAACGATGATGTAATGTCATCTAGATGTATTTCAATGTGGCATTTTTGTTCTTTCCTTCATTTGGAATCCTTCGATTCACAACAAAAAATCGAAAACAATCGTCGATGATGTTCACACATGGATAACAAAATTTTTTTTCATTAACTCTCATCAGATTTCCTTGCAACAAATGTTGAAAAGCTGTAATGTTCAACTTCATGTGCCTTTTTACATGCAGAGACGCCCTCGAAATGTTCACGTCATTATGATGTCAACTTAGGACGTCAAGTCTGTTATCTGCTGCTGTAGTGAAAACGATCATGGAATGTCATGTAGATGTATTCCATTGTGGCATTTCTGCTCTTTCCTCAATTTGTAATCCTTGGATTCACAACAAGAAATCGAAGACAATCATCGCTCATGTTCACACATGAATAACAACACTTTCGCAACAAATGTCGAACAGTTGCAATGAAGTTCAACTTCATGTGTCTTTTTTTATACGGAGACAACCTCGAATTGTTCACGTCATTATGATGTCGACTTAGGACGTCAAGTTTGTTATCTGCTCCTGTAGTGAAAACGATTATGGAATTTCATGTAGATATATTCCATTGTGGCATTCCTGCTCTTTCCTCAATATGGAATCCTTGGATGCACAACAAAAAATCGAAGACAATCATCGCTGATGTTCACACATGTGTCAAAACACTTTTTTTCATCAACTGTCATCGGATTTCCCCGCAACAAATGTTGAACAGTTGCAATGTTCAACTTCATGTGTCTTCTTTCATACGGAGACAACCTCGAATCGTTCACGTCATTATGATGTCAACTTAGGACGTCAAGTTTGTTATCTGCTGCTGTAGTAAAAACGACAATGTAATGTCATGTAGATGTATTCCATCGTGGCATTTCTGCTTTATCCTCAATTTGGAATCCTTGGATTCACAACAAAAAATCGAAGACAATCATCGCTGATGTTTACACATGACACATGAGTAACAACTCTTTTTTTTTCATCAACTCTCATCGGATTTCCTCGCAACAAATGTTGAACAGTTGCAATGTTTAACTTCATGTGTCTTTTTTTCATACGGAGACAACATCGAGTTGTTCACGTCATTATGATGTCAACTTAGGACGTTAAGTTTGTTATCTGCTGCTGTAGTGAAAACGATCATGGAATGTCATGTAGATGTATTCCATTGTGGCATTTCTGCTCTTTCCTCAATTTGTAATCCTTGGATTCACAACAAGAAATCGAAGACAATCATCGCTCATGTTCACACATGAATAACAACACTTTCGCAACAAATGTCGAACAGTTGCAATGAAGTTCAACTTCATGTTTTTTTTTTTATACGGAGACAACCTCGAATTGTTCACGTCATTATGATGTCGACTTAGGACGTCAAGTTTGTTATCTGCTCCTGTAGTGAAAACGATTATGGAATTTCATGTAGATATATTCCATTGTGGCATTCCTGCTCTTTCCTCAATTTGGAATCCTTGGATGCACAACAAAAAATCGAAGACAATCATCGCTGATGTTCACACATGTGTCAAAACACTTTTTTTCATCAACTGTCATCGGATTTCCCCGCAACAAATGTTGAACAGTTGCAATGTTCAACTTCATGTGTCTTCTTTCATACGGAGACAACCTCGAATCGTTCACGTCATTATGATGTCAACTTAGGACGTCAAGTTTGTTATCTGCTGCTGTAGTAAAAACGACAATGTAATGTCATGTAGATGTATTCCATCGTGGCATTTCTGCTTTATCCTCAATTTGGAATCCTTGGAATCACAACAAAAAATCGGAGACAATCATCGCTGATGTTTACACATGACACATGAGTAACAACTCTTTTTTTTTCATCAACTCTCATCGGATTTCCTCGCAACAAATGTTGAACAGTTGCAATGTTTAACTTCATGTGTCTTTTTTTCATACGGAGACAACATCGAGTTGTTCACGTCATTATGATGTCAACTTAGGACGTTAAGTTTGTTATCTGCTGCTGTAGTGAGAACGATCATGGAATGTCATGTAAATGTATTCCATTGTGGCAGTTCTGCTCTTTCCTCGATTTGTAATCCTTGGATCCACAACAAAAAATCGAAGACAATCATCGCTGATGTTCACACATGAATAACAACACCCTTTTTCATTAAGTTTCATTGGATTTGCTCGCAACAAATGTCGGACAGTTGCAATGAAGTTCAACTTCATGTGTCTTTTTTTATACGGAGACAACCTCGAATTGTTCACGTCATTATGATGTCGACTTAGGACGTCAAGTTTGTTATCTGCTCCTGTAGTGAAAACGATCATGGAATGTCATGTAGATGTATTCCATTGTGGCATTCCTGCTTTTTCCTCAATCTGGAATCCTTACATGCACAACAAAAAATCGAAGACAATCATCGCTGATGTTTACACATGGGTCACAACACTTTCTTTCATCAACTCTCATCGGATTTCCTTGAATCAAATGTTGAACAGTTGCAATGTTCAACTTCATGTGTCTTTTTTCATAAAGAGACAACCTCGATCGTTCACGTCATTATGATGTCAACTTAGGACGTCAAGTTTGTTATCTGCTGCTGTAGTAAAAACGATAATGGAATGTCATGTAGATGTATTCCATTGTGGCATTTCTGCTCTTTCCTCAATTTGGAATCCTTGGATTAACAACGAAAAATCGAAGACAATCATCGCTGATGTTTACACATGAGTCACAACACTGCCTTTCATCAACTCTCATCGGATTTCTTCGCAACAAATGTTGAACAGTTGCAATGTTCAACTTCATGTGTCTTTCTTCATACGGAGACAACGTCGAATTGTTCACGTCATTATGATGTCAACTTAGGACGTCAAGTTTGTTATCTGCTGCTGTAGTAAAAACGATAATGGAATGTCATGTAGATGTATTCCATCGTGGCATTTCTGCTCTTTCCTCAATTTGGAATCCTTGGATTAACAACAAAAAATCGAAGACAATCATCGCTGATGTTTACACATGAGTCACAACACTTTCTTTCATCAACTCTCATCGGATTTCTTCGCAATAAATGTTGAACAGTTGCAATGTTTAACTTCATGTGTCTTTTATCATACGCAGACAACCTCGAATTGTTCACGTCATCATGATGTCAACTTAGGACGTCAAGTTTGTTATCTGCTGCTGTAGTGAAAACGAAAAGGAAATGTCATGTAGATGTATTCCATTGTGGTATTTCTGCTTTTCCCATAATTTGGAATCCTTGGACTCACAACACAAAATCGAAGACAATCATCGCTGATGTTCACACATGAATAACAACACATTTTTTCATTAACTCTCATCGGATTTCCTCGCAACAAATGTCGAACAGTTGCAATGATGTTCAACTTCATGTGTCGTTTTACAATCGGAGGCGCCCTTTGTTCCCAAGGCGGCTCTGAAACAAGCAACTGTTCGCTTCCGACGCCGCAGCGTCGACGAGGGTATGCAGATTTTTTAATCATCGCCGGTATTAATTTTCGGCGCTCGAGTGTTTCGTCGTTTTTACACCTCTCTCTCCTCTTTCTTGCTCCCGCAAAGTTTGCGCAGA
The DNA here is from genome assembly GCA_918026855.4 of Phaedon cochleariae. Lineage (NCBI taxonomy): Eukaryota > Metazoa > Arthropoda > Insecta > Coleoptera > Chrysomelidae > Phaedon > Phaedon cochleariae. The sequence continues at coordinate 13,506,289 of OU896709.1, read as the reverse complement.
GGCGAACAAGTTAGAACTGGAAACGGAAAAAAATCTGAAGAAGGATGCATGAACTCCAGGGTGAGAAACAGAATCGATCTAATGATACTCATCACCTTTATTTTATTTATCGCTTGGAGCGCACCAAAGGGAATTCCTATAATGCTCGGAAAACATCGTGCGTATGTATGGAGGACAGGGAGAGGAAAAAGGTGTTGGAATTTCAATCTCAATCAGAAACTGAATTGGGTGATGAAGAATATCATAATCCAACCAACATTTTGAGAGCATTATACCAAGCAGAGAGGAAAAGTTATTTGAAGAAGTCGAAATTCACTAGTGATTCACACGAGACTAACGAGACGAGACTTTCATAAAGTCTCGTCTCGTCTCGCCGATGAAATATGAAGTCTTGTCTCGAGTCTCGTCTCGCAGCTTCGAGTCTCGTCTTGTCTCGCGTCTCGTACGAGAGTCTCGCAAAAGTATCGCAATTTCGTCATGCATAATCTTGTTCCAGTCTAGTACGGGATATTTACCTTTACCTACTTTTTAGGCATAACGTAGATTCGTAGAAGTGGGAAGAGAAAATTACAACAAAAATAACATTATTTACTGAAAAGTAAGTACCTAAGGTACATATCTACATCATTCATCTGAACAAGAAAAAAACAGCATGATATATTCGAAAGTAATGATAATAAAATCAATAAGTCACACGTATGTTCAAAACAAATAAACAAAACAAAAACTTTAATTCAACATTATTCCGCCGTAAGAGAGAGAATAGTCCGTTTTTGTTTCACGCATTACGTCGTTTTACAACAATCATGGATTGTGTTCTTAAAGTATTTATGAATGCAATGTTCTGACTATCTGTGCGAAAAAGTCTGAGTTCTTTCTGCATAATATGTTGTATTATGAATGAAATTCTCAAGTTTTCAGTCGGTACGCAGAAATATTCACCTGCGAGACTCTCGCACGAGACACGAGAAATCTTGCACGAGACTCGAGACGAGACCAATAAAAGTCTCGTCTCACCTTGTCCGAGTTTCGTCTCGAGTCTTGTCTCGAAAACGAGACGAGACCATGAGAGACTCTCGAAAACGAGACTCTCGCGGGCACCACTAAAATTCACTAATTTTCGACAGAATATTTCAATTTCATGCCCTGAGTAACTAGAAATTTATGGATTAGGTTGTAAAATGCATGATTAGGACCTCAACATCTTCTATAAAAACCATCATCTTTATAGGCAAATAGCGTAGTTGGAAACTACTCATTACATACTTCAAACATAACTTCATGGTCCTAGTGGGCATTTAGTTATTAATTGGGTAATATTTAACATAAAAATTGCTAGTACAATGTCTTCAAGGCCCTCGAACTGTCAGGATATTTATTGGAGTTAGAATTTACCAAATTCCACAGATTCTGGTATCCAGATTTATAGGTCACAATTTGAACGGATGATTTCGTGAAAATAATGCATTGAATACATTTTGAGTTGATTCATTAATAATATATCATGATTTTGAGATTGCGAAGCTATATACATATAGAGTACTTATATCGAACCAGATTGAAACATAAAATTGGATATGAAAGTATACATTTCGTGCACAGAAAAATATTGAGTAGATATCTTGATATATGGCGACACTAGCGCTCCTTCGACGCTTGTCTCTCGACAGCCTTCAAATAGTATCAGCTCATAGATGTTTTGTAATGTCTCAACTCTAACTACATTGGATCATTTCATACACTGAATATATCAGAGTCGCTCGCAGAGTCGTGTTATTCAACACTCAGATGCAGACAAGGAAGCACCGCTTCTCAGCCTGAATACACTCAATAAGTGTGTTTTCACAACAGAACAATACCCGAAAAATACACGAAAATACCCGAAAAATATTCGCATATCATAATATTTTCAGTAGAAGCAGAAACGCAACGGATACAGTGTTAAAATAATCACCTTTGGTGTTGAATAACAGGAACCGATCAAATTAGCACTATTTACTGTATGTAGTGTAGTTAATAATAATAATAATAATAATAATAATAATAATAATGTGTCTTTATTCATCATCAATAAGGAAATTACACAAACAAATTAGAAATATAATACATTAAGATGATGAAAAGGAGAGGTTCAGCTATCAAAGCTGCTTTTAAACCCATCCTCAAGAAGAAAAAAAAAGATGAGTAGGTAATAATAACATAAAGTTTAACCAAAATAATAATGATCATAATCATATATGCTATACTAACAGTAAAATGCGATTAGAATATAAATATATTAATAATGGTGATAATAGTGATGAAAACAATGATGATAATAATCGTAAAAACAAGTTGATAATATCAATGAAGATGGTAAACCAAGTAATGCATACATAACATATCGTCACGCCTGGAGAGAAACTAGCTTTGTAACCATTATATCATTCCCTTGTAAGAAACAATGCTTTCAATCTCTTCTTGAAATTTTTTAAAGTGAATTCCTTTATTTCTGAGGGAAGGGTATTATATGATTTAGAAGCATTATAAGAGAAGCAACGGGTGAATTGTGCTGTGTGGTGTTTGGGAATGAGTAGAATATGTTTGTTACGGGAGGAATTATTACGTGAAAGTGGGACCAATTTTCTACGTAGGTAAGGCGGGTATCCAGTTTTCAATGTTTTATGGGTGAAAGTTAGCATATGCATCTCCCTGCACAGCTTCAATTTCAGCCAACCTGAATCTTGGAAGGATGTACTAATATGGTCATACTTACGGATGCCGTATGAAAATCGTATGCAGCTATTTTGTATCCTCTGTAGCCTTGTAGCATCTGTATCTAGTAGGGCAGGACCATAAATACAGTCACAGTAGGACAGTCTCGAAAAAATGAGAGATTCACACAGTCTCAACTTCATATTTTTTGAAATCAGGTCCCTACTAGGATATAACTGTCTCAGGATATTGAAAGATAATCTACATAAGTGGTTTACATGTTTAGTGAATCTCATATTAGTATCAAGATATAATCCCAGATTCTTGCATTCATCCACAAATGGTATGACGTTGCCGTCAATACGAATAGAAATAGTGTCACTCACAATATGTTTCTTAGTTCTTGGACCAAAAAGCATGACTTGGGATTTCTTAGGGTTCAGTTTCAAGTTGTGGGCACACGAAACTTCGAACAATAGTTGAAGATTTTCATTGATTCCAACTTCAGCATGTTTTAAGTCATCAAAACTGAAAGATCTATATAATTGTGTATCGTCAGCGTAATGATGTATATTGCCATACCTTATGTGTTCATGAAAATCACTTATATATAGCGCAAACAGGAGCGGTCCCAGTACAGATCCCTGAGGTACTCCAAAAGGTTTCACGAGAGTGGTAGATTGATTTTCTTCGATAATAACACTTTGAGTCCTATCTGATAGATAACTACGCAACAGGGACACTGCGCTACCTGAGAGGCCAAAACACGTTAATTTCTTGCACAGAACAGCTGAATCGAGAGTATCAAAGGCTTTGCTATAATCAAGCAAGATAAGGCAAGTGAAATGACCATTATCGAGAGATTTGAAAATATCATCTGTTATTTGACTCAAAGCTGTGGTAGTGCTGTAGTGTGGGCGAAAACCCGACTGAACATCAGTTAATAAATTTTTCTCACAGGCAAAAGTCGTGACCTGCTCCTTGATAACCATTTCAAAAGCTTTAGATAGGGTAGGTAGAATGCTGATAGGTCTTATGTCTGAAAATTCTTTGGGGTCATTACACTTCTTTGGGGTCATTACACTAGTTCGTATGTAAGAACGAATGACACCCTACGATGGTGGTGAAAATATCAGTGTTAATTCTCACTAAAATAATCAGGACCCCAGGGGACACCCAAGGGTGTGAGCTTGTGTGAACTGCGTGTTATTTTTTCTCACTGTAGTCATGACGATGACAGCATAATGACAAGTCGATATTAACAAATTCCTACTAGATTCGAGTGCCATTCCTGAGAATATCGCATCAGAAAAGTGAATTCGGGTTAATTATAACTGAACTGGCCATGTCATATTGAGTAGTACTTTATGAAATGAAAAACACTACCTTGGTAGTAGAAACACAGTTTGCACCTTGAGAAGGAAAAAAAAATAATTCCGCACTACTGGTTTCAAAAAATCAATAACAAAAAGACACTGCCTTGTTATTGGAATCAGAAAATGTACGAATCATCACAGGGTGTTCAAAATTTAGTTGCAAACTCTTCTAATTTCAAAGCACTGTATCTTCCTCATTTCAAATTGGGGCACTCGTATATGTATATTTTCATGTCATTCGATGCGTAATTGAAAATCGAACAATTTGCCTATTACAACCATATCGAAATTATTCCTATCGCATCAAAAAATACTTGCCAAAAGCTCGTTCCATTGTTTCCATTTGATTTGGAAGTAATATTGGATTGAAAAAAAAATATCTGTTGATATTTATTACTCATCGGAGAATAAATATATTACTTCCATACTACTAAGAATTCTAATAATAATTATTGATATTCTGATAAGATACGTACCTATAGTTATCAATTCAATAGAAACATTTTCATTTAACGACATTACTTATTTTGAAATCATGATGCAATGCATCCATCACGATATAAAGGGTATCCCAAAATTGCTCGGACACAGAGCTACCACTTGTGATTTGTGATAGAGGTCAAAATAAGTTGAACTCTATTTATTTATGTTTCGAGATGTACCATTTGTCCGTGAGAGGAGTACAAAGTTTTCATTAAAAAACACATTTTGGTTCGCTGTTCAGAAGAACAAATTTGATGAAATTAGACAAAAGTGCATTTCAGTGAAACCCAAAAGAAATTGTAGATGGATTGAAACTACAGTCACCAGACATTTGTTTTCAGAACATTCTCAAGGGTGCTAGTACTGTTTTCAAATTTTTGACGAAAAGACAGATCAATTAATTTCATTTTGTTACTCCTGTAAAAACTTCGCAGTCCCCATATCTCCGAAGGAAAGCAATCCTCTATTCGAAAATAATAACAGATATTAAAAGTTTAATAAGTAATAACATCATAATATGAAACTGAGTTGCCAGTGAAAACAAAGGCAGAACGTTTTTCATATTAAATTTCCGATGTAACGGCCACCTTTATCATTACACAAAGGTATCATTTTGACCTCTTTTAGACGTGGTATAGCTTTGTGTCCCAGCAATTTTAGGACATCCCGTATATTTGTCTTGTCCATTCAAATTGCCGGTTGAGAATAGGATTGAATTTTTTGTATTACATGCTTCCATTATTTATTAACTTTTATGTTTGTCTAGTATTGTTAGTTCAGATTGGGTCCGAAATTCGGCAGGTGCTTATTGTTCCGGTACCCAAGCAACCAGATGACGTTTCAGTGACGTCTTTTTTACGTCAGTTGAATGACCAAGGTGACGTTAGTAGTTGACGTCGCATGACGTGATAAATGACGTGAATAAGTCACAGCCCAATGACGTCATATTACTCACGTCGTGTTGACGTCATTCACTCACCAAACTGTGACGTTCAAATTTGGTGATGATACATAAAAAAGATTCCTTCAACATGGTGTGATAAACACCACTGGCCTTTGATGACATAATAATAAATAATATTGATTATGCATTGTCTGCTTCGTGGTCCCTCCGGTGTCATGTCCATTCAATCGTCTATTCAGCAGCGCTATCCTTCAGTACGCATCTCCATCACTTCCATCAGAATAAAATCAGTTACTTGTATTTGTATCAAAAATTATGTATTTTGTGTCGGCGAGATGTGAGCAAACGAAGAATAGTTTGATAGCAATGGAAAGGATGTTGGCGAATTTGACTTCACATTGTTGAATAATGAATATCCATGCATTCTTTGTCAGCCAACGAAAATCTAAAAAAATTGGTACGTCACACCGACGTGATTTTAAGAAGTCATCGATACGTCACTGCAACGTCAGAAGAGTGACGGTTTCGATATAGGTATACCTAAACAATCATTTGTATATAAGTTTATTATTTCCGAAAGCTCGGACAAACTTGAATGAGTACACATTTACTTTTGCTGCATCCCCACTATACTACTAGTTTTATCTCTAACTGGTCAGCAAAGACTTCCCTTCCTTATATATATATATGTATATATATATACATTGTTTAGGTATACCTATATCGAAACCGTCACTCTTCTGACGTTGCAGTGACGTATCGATGACTTCTAAAAATCACGTCGGTGTGACGTACCAATTTTTTAAGATTTTTGTTGGCTGACAAAGAATGCATGAATATTCATTATTCAACAATGTGAAGACAAATTCGCCAACATCCTTTCCATTGCTATCAAACTATTCTTGGTTTGCTCTTTGCTCACATCTCGCCGACACAAAATACAACAAAGATTTCACCTAATACTGGCATAGTTGATATTGGTCGGTAGTTGTCAATGGTATTCATGTCACCTTTTTTATGAATGGCTATCACTTTGGTTAGCTTGAACTCGTCTGGGAATTTTCCATTAGAGAAACAGTAGTTGAATAGAATGGTTAGAGGTTCTACAAGAAAAGAATTTTTTCTGTGACGGGAAAAAAGTTTGGCATTTCATCTCTGTTGGCAGGTTATAAAATGTCACTTTTCATAAATTACTTTTTTCCCGTGGGAAAAAAGTGAGTACTTCTTTCCCGGATATATATCACATATATATACTCTGTTAATGGCTTTTGTTGTGCTATAGTTCCGAAAAATGAGTCAATAATACCGTCTCCGAGAAAGAACTGCAAGTCCTTTTATCTTCCATTCGATTTCGCGGTTTCGTATATTACTAAACAACTACTGAATTCGCAATTTTTCAAAATCAAATCACAGAATTGAACTGACAGAAGTGACATCAGATATTTGATTACTTCAAAAGAATGATAAAGATGCCTATAAAACGCAGGTGTCCCTACTGTTAAAAACTTGAAATTTCACGTTGATAATTTTCAGATTTCGAAATAATGTAATATCTTCTCAATATTGATTCGTCCTTCCCTCTGTCACAGAAAAAAATAGTGTATTATACACGGGAAAAAAGTAGTAGATTTTAGCTCACGGTTTATTGTCTCCCTCCGCTACGCGTCGGGAGACAACACAACCTGGAGCTAAAATCTACTACTTTTTTCCCTTGTATAATAAATAACTATTACTTTGCTTGTCAGTTCGTACATGTCGGGACACGACCTGAAATGAAGTTTAATAATCATAACAATAATATTGACTTGATAATAAATAATATTCATAGAACTGGCGGTGACGTAAATTGATCCGTATTCGATACTTGAAGAGAAAAGTCAATCCTCAAGAAAAAAATAATAAATTGAACAGTATACCTACATAATATTCCGTGGATTGACGAAAAAGTCACGAGCAAAAACATTATCATAACTTCCATATATGGAAGGTTCCATACATGTATTGTTCTATCAGAACTAACATTAGTATTTTCTATTTTTATATATAACAATATTATTTGTCTATTTTTACCATTTTCACAGACGATGGCTTCTTGCAACGCGAAGAGCTGAATATTTCATTTTCAGCTTTTTGCGTCATTTCAATTCCGTATTTTGCTTCGCCAATCAGAATACGAAACGTAAAAAGCAAGACGTAAAAGGTTTGGCTGTGAACGCCGCTTAACACGTTGACTACCAAGCCTGATTTCAACATTCTGACCCAGGGTACCATATGTATCACCGGTGATGCTTTTTCATAGTTCACTTCTGTACTTTATGTATCACCAGGAATTAGATTGTGGGTATGGTACAGGTATGAACCAAATAATATCGGGTTGAAGTGGGTATCACCAGTGATACACATAGATCTGGAAAATGCCTATAGAAATTAACTGGATTATTCTGATGAAAAGACGCACCGCTCACTCTCTTGTAAATTTTTTATTGAAATTGTTACACTCATAAGTAAAAAATAACCTTATCAGTAATCATTTTGCAAAATACTGTTTTTTTTTTTTGGAAAACAGTCCAAATAGTATGAAGGTTTCTCGGGGCATTCCGCGTATAAGGTGGTAATCAATTTTGTATGTTTTGCTGCCATCTTTGAATTTTTGCGTACTACTCGAAATACGTTTTTCGTCTTAATTGACCATTATTTTCTTATGGAAGTTTGAATGAAGGCGCCTATAATCGAAGAAAAAACAACAATATATAAGGAGTTCCCTATAATCATATGATGAAATGGTTCATTTATGTACCATGTGAATCACCGGTGATCTTTCAGAAAACTCTATCGAGATGAAGGCATCTGCTTCAGAATACAATATACCGACATCTTGTAGCGAAAAGCTACGTTTTGAGTTTGATTCTTCACTTGGTACAGAGAGGAAGTATGCGATTTTTTACGGTGGTTTGTAGAGCAAATGAGAGTGTGCATCACTCATATGGTAGCCAACGTGTTAAGTATGTTGTGTTTGGTACATCAACATTTTTTATATTTGATTTCATGATAACCTTCATAATAGCCTCTCCTCAGAACTTCGTCAATGATATTATTTATATCTTCAGACAATAAAGCATTTTTTGATTGTTTGATTGGTATTACAAAAAAACGAGTAAAAACATGTTATTTGCTCGATGGTCCTGCAACGTGTTATAATCGACGTTGCCGGTTTTTGAGGGCGACGCTGTCAAGTGGTGAGTCCCCCTGCGGTTCGCAATTTCCGGAATATCTGCGAAGGCAGTGTCTGGATAAGCGGGGCCGAAGTCCCGATAAATAATAACGCCACTCCTGCAATTTCCCGGTATAAATCATTCGTCGAAATATCGATAGCGACGATGGTAAGAGGGGACACCAATAGAATACTGCTTTCTTGGCTTATTTATGTATATCATAGATACAGACGAGCACAAACATCAGAAAATAAATGAAAATTTGTATGACTAAATGAAATGGTGGTTTCGAATTAGTGTCATCAAACATATTCGTGATATCACTCTTATCTGAGTGATCAATACTTAGACAAGCCTATTGCATTATTGCATATACCACCACCGAATATTAATATAGTTCAAATATGTTCAAATCATTATTCACCACTATACAGTGTGTCCCACTTACCATGCTCACCATGGGTATCTTTTTAACGGTGAGAGATACGAGGTCGGTTAAATGACACCAAATGTGGAGTTTGTCAAGGCCAACTATAATGTGAAAAAATATTTTGATAAAATCTATTCGTTTTTGTTTTAAACACAAAAAACAGATTTTGATAATTTTCATGTCTCCTCCGTAACTTCTTTATTTATGGAAATATTCAAATAGGAATTTCACATTCTCATGGCAGTTTTTCAAAGTGATTTCGAAAAAAATATGAAATTTATACCAACTCTTCTAGAATTTGAGATATCAGCACCAACTTCAGTTTTTCAAATGTAGGTCATAGCTCACTATGACTTAGTTACAAATAACTTTTTTTTCTCTTACAGATGATAGGTCGCAGTAATAGTTTTGTGTTGATAACAACGGAGTTATCGTCATTTATACAAAAACAAAAAATTATTTGGAAGCCGCTATCTTGAATTTATAAATTTTAATAGAAAAATCATGTTCTCCGACCTCGAAAACCCCCACTTACCAATTTTGAATGGAGTCGGACCAAATCTTGTCCGCCATCTTGGAGCAGCCATTTTTTTTAATTTCAACAAAAATTCCATAATGTATTGTCACCGAAATTATGAACACCTGCCAACTTTCAAGTTAATCGGAGTTTGCATTCCCAAAGAGGTCTTTGAAGGATATTGAGAGTATTGTTTTTGTCCTTCCATGACATTTCTTTCTTTGAATACTGATGAGAAAGTATCCCTGGGATGTTTGAATAATGTTGGCATGAGGATGTTTTTTTGAGACGTAATATGCACTTCCCAAAGAGGTATTTGAAGGATATATTGGAAGTATTGTTTTTGTTCATCTATGTCGTTTTCTTTGTTTCCCCACCACAACGTCTCATGCTTATGTCACAATACCATGAATTATGATTCGTTTCCGATTATGTCGTTCTTATTCGCATTCGCGTTTTCAGCGTCTTCTTATTCCATTATTACGATACCAACAACATCCTATTTTTGTCAGAACACAAGGCAACGACATATAGGTCTATTACACATTTCAATTGGAAATGATCAGACGTGTTTTCGAAAACACGTCTGCATAATGCATGCATAATCCGTAAAAATATTTCAAACAGCACCGAAAACTTTACGAATATTCTGACATCGTTCAGAACGTTCGTACTTATTTTATAATATTCTGAAAAAACGTTCTCAGAATAGATCATAGAATATTTACATTATGGCAACAAATACTCCAGGAACATGCAATTTAACATAATCTCATAATATTCTGAGAACATACAGAATCGTATCAAAATATGATCTGCGGATGTTATTCTTGTATGAATATTTATAATGATTCCCCTCACTCACCCTATTATTCTCTAGCATCAAAGCTACCTACTATAATAATGAAATGCATGTTGAAATTTGTCTATTCATATCATGCCTCAATAAGGTTCCTATAGCGCAGTAGACAAGGTGTAAAGATTGTAAAAATGCAATCACAATAAAGTTCGGATCCCCAGCGAAGAAACCTCTTTTTTTGCAACCGACACAAAAGTCGTCCATTTCAATCCCAAAATTAGCTCTTGAATTGACGTTTTTATTACTGACAGAAAAAAAAAAGTTGAACTTTAGTGCCAAGGAGCTGACGTTGAACTTTAGGAACTAAAAAGGACGCATACCTGATTTGTTTCCAACTTCGGCATATTTGGCATTTCATACCCATGCTGGAGGTATAAATACACCTTATTATAGTTGAATATATGAATTATACACATCTCAGTTGAGTATACTTGTTTTGATCAGGGAAGCCTTCAAGATGCACATACTTGCTTGATCTGTCTTTCATTCGTTATTCTCGAGATGGATAACTTGTTTTTGAATAGTCACGGCCAGCAATGATATTGTTTACCTCTTTTTGATTATCAAGTCAAAACACAGTGTAGTATCATATATCTTCCAACTTCTGTCTCTATAGGTAACGAAATCGGCGCTGATGCCGCGACGTGTGGAAAAAATAATACGAAAATTGTTAAACCAATACTATACGAATTTCAACTTTTCCTTTCTTCACTTTCCGTCCTCATAGATTCAAAAAGTATCGCTTATTTTGGTCCCATTTTTGTTGAGATATCTTATACATATATGTGTAGTATGGAGAGGAATAAATAATCGCTATAATTATTGTTGATATGCTCACTAACCTAACATTTTCCACGTCTTGTTCCTATACCTGGCGCACCGAAGCGGTATTTGCCATCAGAGCACCTGGTCCATACACAAATATGTCACTCTGTTGTTGTATTCATATTAAAACTACAATTCGAACATCCTTGAAATTTGAAAATTGAATAAACCTGCTGTATGCAGGAAGAATATTCTCACCACACGGTGTTGCATTGCATACATATGGTACGGCATTCGTTGTTACTTCACATATTCATTTGAGTTGATTGTTTTGGTTGCAGAAAAAATAGCATGTTTCATTCGGATCATAAGTGACCTTGTTTGACTCGCAAATTTTGCTTTCGCTCGGCTTCGCTAAACGCTCCGCCTCGCAAATGCAAAATACACTTGTCAAACAAACTGTCACTTTTGATCCTAATGAAACAATCTACTATTTTAATTTTTTTCTTTTTTCTATAAAATACCCACCATGAATGGTTTATTTGCAGCGATTAAATGTGCGCAAAACGCTGTGGAAAAGTTATGTTGTGTCCATGAAAAGGTTATCGAAAAATCCAGGGAGATTGTATTCTTGTGACAGCCCAAGGATATCTTCATAAACGCCGCCTGCGGTGGACATTGGCTGATCTATGAGAGTTATCTTCATGTGTGAACAGGACATCGCAGTGGAGGTTCCATGTATCGACATCTCGTACTTTCAACATTTTTGAGATGTTTTTGTGCTCGCTGGGGTGGTTGAGGCTTAAGGCGTTCGCATAGTAATCAGAACATCGAAAGGTTGCTAGATTTTCATTTGTAAAACGAATTATTCGCTGTTGCGTTTCAATTGACAGTGCTGCTCCTGAGGTGGAGTATGGAGTTAGTAACAAAGCCTACACAGAACACACATGGGCTGAAGGACCTCTCATGAGGTCGATGGCCAATTGGTATGTCCATACATACCAACAAAGTACATATACAATGATACCTATCATACATACGGGATACGGGGTCATTCACAACGGAATTTCAAATTCTATATTGGAAATAGAGATATGTGGGTTAAACGGCAGTTCTATAGGGATAAGGTGAGTGTGAATGCAAAAAGATGTGATTTCAGGAAAAGGTATTCATCTTGATCTTCAAAAAATCAAAACCATTGAATTGTAAATTGTTGATTAACAACCTAATCAGATTCGGTCAGTGAGTTCCTTAGCAGATTTCAAAAAGTTTCCTCTTCTACACTGTGTCAATTTTGAAACTTACAAACGAAAGATGATTTTAAATGCTTGAAACCGTTTCTAGAGATAGGAAAGGGGAACTAAAATGACATTAAAGAAAACTCACCACGATTAACAAACAGGAAAATGTTTAGATATTGATTTGGGAATTATTGATAAACCCTGTATAAGTAGGGTATGTTCGTTTTTTGAATTTTTAGGTATTAATTTGGAAATGATCACATTTATCATGTATACAATCACAAGTAGGGGTTTGCTATTTGAACCTTTTTTTTGGGGTAGGTGGGGACTAGAGGTTTAATGGGGGTGAGCTATCTTCCATGTCACATCAGTTTCTCCTTCCTTTCCTAGGAAATTTGAGCAAATTTTTAATACAAACAATATTATCTGCCATTGACTCATCCGTGCATTGTTTAATCGGTTTTCAACAGTTGATAATAGTCATTGTCTTAGTGAACTGAGTGATAATGATAGTGCGATCGAGTAATGATGTCAATCAAAATATGGGTAAGTATTTTGTCTGCAACAGTTTGTTGTACTGTGAAGTGAGTTGACCAGAGACCAGAGCTCTACGGTGAGATAGAGTAGGCCCTGGCTCTACACTAAAGAATTCCAGACAAATCGTATTCCTACACATCTCTCTGTAAGCTTTCGACACTGAGGAGTGGCAAATAATAAGTACCTATTGGTTCTGCATTCCATTCACTTTTAGAATGTGAAAGTAAATTTTGAAAATTTGTTATTATAGGGTGTTGCTTTGATCGCAAAACAGTTTACTGAATATATTCCAATGTGGACCTGGAGCTCCTTCTGAGTTGGTCATTCCGATAGTGGATGGAGAAAGTGTGAACCAAATATCATCAAAATGTCCTTGGTGGTTCGTTAGTCATACCCCTTATTAGAAATGGGCTGAATGTATCAAACACCCTTGAGAAGAAAATGCAAATTCTTGACTTCAGAAGATTATATTTACAAATTCTTCTCGTGTGCGTTGAATAGATATAATTCAATGTTCGTCGTGGCATATAGCCAGGAAAGTAGATGTTTTGTGTTCTGTTGAATATACCGAGAGAGAATTGATATTTCCATCACATATATAATGAATGCGAATTCTCAATGTATTTCTTCAAATGTATCCACTTTTTTCATGTTCATAATATATCTAAGAATATTCCTTTTCTATACCCATCATGTTATAAAAACTGCAACAGTAAAGTGTGTGGTATATTCAGAACAACCAACCCCTATAACTAATATTCAAGTATGTTTCTCTCCAGATGAAGCACCCTGTATATAAAGAATTGTGAATTTACTGGTTTTCGTTGCTTCAAAATCCTGACACCAAGTTAGATCGGTCCAGTCTAGGTCTCTTATGCGGCGATATTTCAATCGCAGGGTTGTTAATTATATTAATATCGACTATAAGTATAACAAATGATGGTCATAAATATCGGTTACTGTTGCATTAGAGCCCTCCTGCCGATGCTGATTATGGTTGAATGGGGTTTCAGAGCATTTTCCATGCTCTCATCAGTCTGTTGATGAATATCGCTCAGTTTTGTATGACAATACGAGTGATTTTTTAGTATAGGTAACTTATGAACAAGGAGAATTGCATGATAATTAGACATAATCATTCAATCATGAGACTAGAGCAGAATATGTCGAGGCTAGAGGCATATGCAATGAGACAATTCGATCATCAAAGGATGCTCATAATGCCAAAATAAGATCATTGTTGAATGTCCTAATGGATCCCGTTCATTTTGGTCCTACGCCAAAGCTGTAGGAAGAAATTTCACTGCCAGCTCGTTTACTCCTCTAACCAATGAAGATGGAACACAAGCCACAACTGATTAGGAGAAAGCCAACATTTATGCACATTTATTAGCTGGAAATTCCACTCTGGATTCATCGAGAAAACAACCTCCAAACATAACGCCAATTGACAGTCATATGCCCGAGATCACCTTTCGCCAACGTACTATTTAAGGAATATTTTATTGGGTCTCAACACCAACAAAGCTTATGGCTCCGACGGAATCCCACCGATTGTTCTCAAGAAATGTGCACCCGAACTAACACCTGTTCTCTGCAAGTTGTTCAACTACTCTTACAAATTGAGGATATTCCCGTCCAACTGGAAAATTGCAAGAGTACAACCAGTTCCTAAAAAAGCCAAAAGACCCTACCTAGCAATTACAGACCGATCGCACTGCTATCTTTTATTTCAAAAATCATGAAGAAAGCTATCAACATCGAGCTCATGAAATACCTGGATCATTCTGGTATTATCAACGATAGGAAATATGGCTTTCGTCATCTGAGGTCAACTGGTGACCTGTTTGCCTACGTCTCACATATATGGCAATCTATTGAAAAATATGGTGAAACCTTAGCCGTGGCACTTTATATCTCCGAGGCATTCGATCGAGTCTGGCACCACGGACTCCTCGCCAAGCGGACTCCTCGCCAAGCGGACTCCTCGCCAAGCTTCCATCTTATGGCTTGCCTCCCCAGCAGTGTTCTCTGCTAGCTAGTTTTCTTTCAAACAGGCCTCTCCATGTAGTGGTCGACGGAGTTTCATCTGACTCTCTTATCATAAATGCTGGTGTTCCGCAAGGATCAATTCTAGCACCAACACTATTTCTACTCCATATCAACGATTTGTTGGAAGAAACTTCATGTCCAGTACACAGCTTCGCGGGTGATAGTACCCTTCATACCGTCTTCTCTTCCAGGGCTCCAATACCAGCCAGGCAAATCAGAAACGAACGAGAGAGAAATGTTGACAACATGAGTATAGACTTAGCAACAATTCTTGAATTAGGATCCAATAATTTGGTAAATTTTTATGCAAACAAAACACAAGCATGTCTTTCCTCTAGAAGAGCCGATCTCACTGTGCCCAACATAAGCTTGTCAGGAGTTACCATACCTTTGAAGACATACATTTCGATGCTTGGGATTGCTGAAAGTGCTGAAAGTGCATCCCATTAACTTGGTTTTCTGTTTCAGGCCAGGAGATATTTCACTCCCAGTCAGCTGCTTATGATCTATAAGGCACAGATCCGACCTGTCCTGGAATACTGTTTCCATATTCGGAGTGCAGCACCCCAACATACCCTATCCAAAAAAGATCAATTCCTCTCGTGGGTGATGCGTAGCTCACAAACTCACTCACTTTTCTAGAACACCGTAAAAAAGTTGGCGATCTGGCTCTATTTTATTGATTTTTCCATGGACGATGCTCTTCTGAGATATGAACAATTGTTCCTTCCTTGGCAGTCCCTGCGAGATTAACCCGTCGAGTTGAGGCTTTGCACCCCTTCGTGGTCACTTTGGAGACCTGCAGAACATCTCTTTCCAAAGACTCGTTCATCCAACGAACAGATAGGCTCTAGAACACTTTGCCAAGGAAGGTGTTCCCCGAGGCATATAACCTCCAGAAATTTGAGAAGCAGACCAATTCCTACCTTATTTTCCTTGGTTCTCACGATGTTCTCTGAACATTACAGAATATCCCTTCTCGTGGGAAACAGAACATAAAAAAATGTAATAATTTTCATTATTGTATTAACGAAAATCATTATTAATTCAGAAGACCTCAGCAAATAGAGCATCAGCCACCAGCAGCAGCAGCAGTAGCAAAGAAACTTCCTATGAAAATGAATGATGTGTGGTCTGTCTAACATAACGCATATTACTTCCTTTCTTGCAGAAAAATTTATGGTGTTTCAATCATTGTTGGTTTCACTTGATGTACATATACAGTGCATCCCAATTTGGTTGAGACTGTCAGGTATCTCGGTTGTTTTTGTAGGTACCTAACGTATATGTATTCACAGGTGAATTTGTTGTGGAGCAAGTTTTCCATCAAAATTAATTATCAACGAACATTTGTTGAATATACTAATGTACCTAAAGTAATCTTGTTGATGTCGATGCATTTTTCCAATGAATTATTCGATATCAGCATTAGAGATAAGAACAATAATGAAACGAAAATGTAGATATGATAGATATGACATAGTATAAATATCGGATTGATTGGAAATCTATTAAAGTGCAGTCATGGGTGAGCAAGTGCAGTTATTCGAAAGTTTTGTCCAAAAATATCCCAGACTAATAGCTCCAAATTCCATCTCTGAAGATTGGAAACAATTCATGACCGAAATTTTTCATCATGGGGAGGCTAATGTTCAGACACTGCATGAATTCATACAGGAAACACCTGAAATTAGAACACTACCAAGAAAAGAAGATATTTGGGCATTCACCAATTTCTGTCCAGCCCCAGAGAAAACGAAGGTAATAATCATAGGACAGGATCCATATTCCCGTGATGATGTTGGATATGGATTGGGCTTCAGTGTGAAGAAATCTTCTCCAATTACACCCTCTTTAGAAAATATTCTCAAGGAAGTTCAATGTGACATATCTGATTCCATCTATGCTAATAATCTGAGAGGATTCACAGACGGAGGTCCAAGACACGGATGCCTGGATTATTGGGCGAAACAAGGAGTAGTATTCTTGGACACTGCACTTACAGTAGAAATTGGAAAACCTACATCCCATATAGGAAAGGGATGGGAACCAATCATAGCTAGTATAATAGAAAAACTACAAATCTGTGTTGAAAGAGATGGTGGAAAATTGGTCTTAATTCTCTGGGGATCTGAGGCCAGGAACAACTTCAGGGATTGCATTTCAGAAAACCATATGGTGCTAGAAGGTGGACACCCATCTCCTTTGAATGAATACGACAACTTCTTAGGACGGAGATATTTTTCCGAAGCCAACGATTTCTTGGTAGAAGCTGGGAGAGAACCAATCGACTGGTCATTGGATGAAGATGAAGATGAAGCTCGAAATTAATATTGGGATGGAATTGAAGACGATGAATTATCATGTAGGTTCTATTCATTCATTCTATTTGCTACAAGATAGTATACATGGAACGCTAACACAAAATGTTGAGGCTTAATTATTATGTTCCAATATGTGAACCCAATATTGATGTTAAATATATTACACTACCCCCTTCTTGAAACACATTTCTCTTGGAATCCAATTCCACTTTGCTCTTGAAGTTTCTCTAGAGTAAAGTATAGCAACATCCTAGAATTGCAACTCCGATAAATTATAACATAACCTCCAGCGTGTTTCTCACAATTCTCTTATTCAGTCCAGTATCTAGATCACAAGCCAGCTTTGGAACAGCTTAAAGCTCAACCGATTGATGGACCCTTCTTGTTGAAACTCCTTTAACTTGACGAATATTTTCATGAACATAATTATTGCCTATTCTTTATTAATCGAATAGTGGATGGTTATACCTATCACTGAATCAATTTCGGAAAAATTGGGAACCAAAATATCACAATTTTTCTAAACAACGAAATGTAATATTCACCGACCCTAATGGAAGTACTGTGGCAGCAACATTTTTTCCAACATTGATTTGATATTGGAGATACAATATTAGCCCAACATTGAAGTCGGCATAGACATTAGCAAATAAATATCGGATTATCACAAATAACTCCAATATCATTGCAGCATTGGCAGAAGTTTGATTGTAGAACATCAAAATGCACATTGATGTGATATTGGACAATCTATAGCAATTCCATATTCAATGTGTAATCATCGCGGCACATTTAAGTCAGTTTCCAAAGAAGTAAGATGAATGGAGTGCCACGGTTCGGCTTCAATTATTCTCTTAAATTGTGAATCAGAGTTGGCATTTTTCAGATTGAGCAACTGAAAATGCAACTATTTGGTCTCTTGTGTTAACTTGAAATCGAGCTTCGTTCTCGAGAAACAAAATTGAAGCCACCTTATTGCATATCATGAACATAGGAAAAACAGATTTCTTATCGAAATCGAAAAAACATCCCGCTCATCTGTCCCAAACTCGGTATCCAATTTTCAACTCCTTTTATACAGAACTAGTCATTATTCAGGGATGTTATTGTTGGCAACTGAGTTGAATTCGGTAGGTAACGCCATGCATTCCAGAAACGAAGCAACTCCAGACATGATATGTTCTTTTTTCTTCTTGAAACAACCTATTGAATCACCATCTGAAAGAGTAATATCGTATCGTAGTCAGCAATCACCTTTGATACTGCAGTGTATAACGATAGATAGTAAGAAATATTTCACTACGTCCGTGTTCCACGATAGCGATATCATGAGGTGGTAAATTCAGAAGTATCATCCCATTTCATTCAAGAATCTACTCCGGAAGATAAATGAATCCCGAATCATATTTCATTATAACCAAGTTCGAAGTTGAAACTTTCTCGTAACTAAGGAACATAAACTAATCCAGAAATGCAAGGGCAATATATAACGGAACAGACAACAGTTATTGTGAAATACATTTTTTTTGTCTTTTGTGTTAACTTGATATGGAGCTTCGTCTTCGAGAAAATATTGAAGACACTTTATTGCATTTATCATGAAGCCTTTGAAAACGGTAAAATGTGAAGAAAAATCATAGTAGGATGATACTCATTGAAAAAAAAAAGAGAATATAACAAAGATGAAAGTGAAAATAAATTACGGACGATCTGAGGCCGGAAAGTGGTGAGGTGTGAGTTTTCAAGGGTAAAAAATGCTTTATCTTGATTTCCAGCAAAACTACGTGCCCTATGGACAAGAGTTGAAAGCGAATAAAGAGACCTACAACAATTGTGATCAAATTCTTTTCACATAACCTCAAAATTTATGTGAAAAAGTCAAATAATCGCATGTTCCTTGCAATCTTTATGAAATTGAAGTGTGAATTTCACTTAATAGCTCAAAATTGTACATAGTGAATGAAAAAAATCAGATTCGAGTTTTTTCCTTTCTTTGCATTTTCTGAGAACATTTACTCTAGTATAATGTATATATTTTCTTACATTATCAGCAACAAGAGATTTCAACTGACAAAAAATGCCCCGAGTTCTTTTGAAAAGCGCATATCTCGACGCGAGAATTTTCGATTGGAAATTAGGGTGTTTTTTCGATATTGTGTCAATATAAGGCGAAAAAATAAATGTTTCAAATCAAAACTTGATTATTTGAATTTTTCACATAAATTTTGAGATTATGTGAAAAAAGTGTAATTACAAGAGTTGTAGGTCTCTTCAGTACCTACAACTTTGTCATTGAGTATTTCTCCATAGGACTTGTGGTTTTGCCGGAAATCGAGATACACCGTTTTTTACCCTTAAAACTCACTCCCTTCCACTTCCCGACCCCAGATCGCACGTAAATTGTTTTCACTTTCATTCTTGTCCTCTCTCAACGAGTTTCATCTTACTATTATTTTTTTTGGTTCAAAAAATTATCGACCCTGGTCTATTAATCACCTTTGATACTGCAGTGTATAACGATAGATAAAACACGACCCTGTTCCACGATAGCGATATCATGAGGTGGTAAATTCAGAAGTATCATCCCATTCCATTCAAGAATCGACTCCGGAAGATAAATGAATCCTGAATCATATTTCATTATAACGAAGTTCGAAGTTAAAACTTTCTCGTAACTAAGGAACAGAAACTAATCCAGAAATGCAATAGTTGGAGTTTGAAAGTCGGCATTCACGGGAATTAAAAACTCGTCCAGATGAATATGGAACAAACAACAGTTATTGTGAATCAGAGTTGGCATTCCTCAGATTGAGCAACTGAAAATACATTTTTTTCGTCTTTTGTGCTAACTTGATGTCGAGCTTCGTTTTCGAGAAAATATTAAAGCCACTTTATTGCATATCATGAACATGGGAAGAATCGTTTTTTAATAAAATCGAAAAAATGTTTCACTCATTGAATTTGTCCAAACCTCGGTACTCACTTTTTTACTCCTTTCATTCAGAACTAGTAATAATTCAGGGATGTTATTGAAGGCAACTGAGTTGAATTCGGTAAAGCCCTGCATTCCAGAAACGAAGCAACTCCGGACATGATATGTTTTTTTTTTGCTTGAAAAAACCTATTGAATCACCATCTGAATGATTATCGTATCGTAGTCACTATAGACCAGTGCTGAAGCCTTTGAAAACGGTAAAATGTGAAGAAAAATCATGATAGGATGATACTCGTTGAAAAAAAAGAGAATATAACAAAGATGAAAGGGAAAATAAATCATGGGCAATTTGAGGACGGAAAGTGATAGGGGGTGAGTTTTCAAGGGTTTTCCTTTGCATTTTCTGAGAACATTTACTGAAGTAATGTATATATTTTCTTACATTATCAGAAACAAGAGATTTCAACGAAAAAAAATGCACCGTGTTCTTTTGAAAAGCTGATATTTTGACGCGAGAATTGAATCGAAAATTAGGGTGTTTTTTCGATATTGAGTCAATATAAGGCGAAAAAATCAATATTCCAAATCAAAACTTGATTATTTGAATTTTTCACATACATTTTGAGATTATGTGAAAGTTGTAGGTCTCTTCATTGCCTACAACATTGTCATTGAGTATTTCTTCATATAGGACTTGTGGTTTTGCCGGAAATCGAGATATACACCGTTTTTTACCCTTAAAACTCACTCCCTTCCACTTCCCGACCTCAGATCGCCCGTCAATTGTTTTTACTTTCATTCTTGTCCTCTCTCAACGGGTTTCATCTTACTATTATTTTTTTTGTTTAAAAAATTATCGACCCTGGTCTATTAATCACCTTTGATACTGCAGTGTATAACGATAGATAAAACACGACCCTGTTCCACGATAGCGATATCATGAGGTGGTAAATTCAGAAGTATCATCCTCCATTCAAGAATCGACTCCGGAAGATAAATGAATCCCGAATCATATTTCATTATAACGAAGTTCGAAGTTAAAACTTTCTCGTAACTAAGGAACAGAAACTAATCCAGAAATGCAATAGTTGGAGTTTGAAAGTCGGCATTCACGGGAATTAGAAACCCGTCCAGATGATTATGGCTTTAATTGCGTCTGTAACAGAACAGACAACAGCCATTGTGAATCAGAGTTGGCGCTGGGGAATTACGGGATAATAGGCCCGAACCTGCGGGATTCGGGCAAGTCAGACAGCGTCGGACGCCGAACAACGGAATATATTCCCGTCTATTTAGCAGGAACAAATGGCAGCCACACCATTTAAATTTCCTATCCCATTCATCAAAGTTATAACCAGACTGTACACGAAAAAAATGGGACAGAACAGTCCTACAGAGGTGTGTCATTATCCATGTGATGAAAATATTAATTCTTTTTCGGTTTATTCAACGGAAAATGGGTACTTTCCTGGCTGGCTATATGCCACGACGAACATTAAATTATATCTATCGAACACACACGATAAGAATTTGAGAACAAAATCTTCTGATGTAGAGAATTTGCATTCTCCTTTATATAAAGATATGCACATTATATCATTCTGAATATTCAACAGAAAACAACTACTTTCCTGGCTATTTGCCATGTCAATTATTGAATTGTATCTGTTGAATATCCAAAAAAGAGCTTGAAAAATCAAAATTCTCTGAAATTGATAATTGACATTACCTATCTCTCAAATCGAAAAGAATAATATGATGTATACAGGGTGAGATAACGGCTTCACTGTTTGAGATAGATGAACAAAAATTTCAGAGATGATCTAAGATCATGGGCAGCACATTTCCAAATTATTTCGATTTATACAGGGTGACTGAGAAATACGTGGCGTATCAAAGTTTCTAATGGGACACCCCGTATTTCGTTGCATTTTCGCATTCTCCTTTGTGAGCTGATTTCATCAATGCATCACACTTGGGGTCTAGCGTGAATGCTTACAGAGATATAGGGTGTTCAAAACGAGAATTTTCAACAAGGATTTGCTTGTGTGGAATCTATTCATTATCGGCCAAAACGGCTCTCATGTCCCTATCCCAACTTTTGATTTACTATCTATACACAGTATAGCCGTTATCTCATTTTGCCACACTAATGACACACCCTGTATAGTTTTGGAGGAATAGTGATACATTTTGGGCTATAACTTCATTGAAGAGAACGAAGGTTCGCATTCAGTACTCACCTTCGCAAATTTGATGTATAGCAAACTAAGATGGCACGGTCTTCCCAATTGTATTTCCTAAAATTTGATTCTTCCAGAGAGATACATTTTGCCATCTCTCGGCCGCTGAATGAAGCTCACATGTAACATTATTTTCCATAAAAGTATGCAAGATTTATAACCCATTTTGAAGAAAATCTCAGAAATGTGAAATTTCGCAATTACAATATACCGTAATTATACGATTTGATAAAAATTTTCTCTTGCCGGTTTTCTTTGCCGGTAAGTATATAGTTGAGTCTGAATTCGTTGTCTACTGATCCGACAACAACGCAGCGGATGATCGAAGTCCTGATTCGGTTGTTGTCGAGCAATCAGCTCGGCATCCCAAGGGTGGCATTAGTTCTCTCGCACCTCGCCGTACGTCGTTCATATCCGTCATACGTTGAACGGCTCATCTCTCCAGAGGATCCTTCTTGACGTAATTCGCGGAGATCCCGCAGGAGGGCGCATCATAGGCGCCAGATGCCGTCTGAATACGTCGCCGAGATCGCTTATGGCCCACTTATGGGCATTGCCGTGTAGACAGACCTTAACCATCGTGCATGGACCCAGAATATACCAGGTGTCCCAGATCTTCTCATACAGCCAATACCTCAGTTATGCTGCATGGCAGTGGACAATTAATAATGTTAGCTCTCATTCTGACTCCAATGTTGTATCATCCCAAGTAACATTTTAAATGCCCAATATCGATGAGACTTTAAAGAGGTTATGTGAGCGCAAATGATAGGTCTGATTTGTTCTACCGTTTTATGAATGCCCTGGAAAAAGCATATTGGCCTTCATGTCCATATAATCCTATCAAAAGGCTTTGAGATACTATGATAGAACTATCGCATAAAACAATTTGGCATTCAGCTCACTTCGGTTTTAAGAGAGCTCTGTGAGAGCCATTGAAATTCTTCATCAAAACTATTTACTCTCAACAACCCTCTTAAAACACTTTAGTTTCATTAGTGTCTCGAATTTGACTAAGAGGTTTTGAACTAATCCTATGAAAATACGTCATAAAGCAATCATGAAACCAAATTTACGCTAGGCCAATTAGGATTTGACTGAGGCAATAATGAAACCAAATGGCATTATTCTAGCTTTTTGAAAGTAATTATTAAAACCTATAAACCACAATGGATTCATCGAAGTCAATCATAAAATCTATAGGATTTATGAAGTTTCATTTAGAAACGTGATGTTAAACCCAAATCCGATAATATAAATGTTCGTATTTTTTTGCCAACAAACAACTCACGTTGAATGAATTCACAAGAAAATAAATAGTATAACATTAAGAGAAATGGCAACTTCAAGAGAAAAAATAAAGAAAATCAGAGCAACAGTAAATCAGAATTCTCATGCCCAAGCAATACCAAACACTGCGTCTTTCAATTCATCCCACCTGAAACCACCAAATAGCGAGAATTCATTAGGACCTGATGTTCATGAACTACGATCGACGAGTCAGAACGTAATAGAAAATACTTCTGATCATCGTGCTTCTGAATGGGAACTAGAAAGCGAGGAAGTTGACAACATTTTTGCACAAATTATTTCAGATGGCGAGTTCAGCATAAATTTGAGAGAATGGAGCATTCAACACAATATTAGGCAAACTGCACTGAGTGAAGTTTGTTTATGATTCCTATTCGGATTCCTACTTGAAACCAATTACGAAAGTGAACACTGTAAATATAAAGAGTAGGGTTATGTTGATCATGTTGATGACGTTCTCCTACTTTTTGCAATACTGTCAATGAGCACTAGCCAGGATATTCTTAAAGCTTTATAGTTTCATGAAGGCATTATCTTATAACCTTCTTGAATCTTACAGCCTCAATCTTCACAAAAAGGACTTTTTGATACAGTAGGGAATTATCATATATCATACCGCCATGTTTAATCTCTCCACTCCACTTCATTTCGACATGTTTGTATTATAATTAGTTCTGAAAAAAGACTATCATATAACACGTTACGGACTATATTATCTTAACAAATGCTTACTGCAACTGAGAAGATCTCAATTCTAGCCAATAAATTTCAATGTTGGTCTAAGAACTGCCGTTTTAAAACATATAGGTTTGAACTCGTGCTAAAAGGCTTTAAAGGAAGTAGTTTTGAAAGGTTTTATCATTGCTTTGCGGCATACTTCGATAAATTCCTATTAGTTTTATGACAAGCTTTAGGAGAAGCTGTGACAGCATTTATAAAGGTGGGCCCTTTATGTTTTGAGAAGGTTGTTTAATTGTTTTAATGATATTATTAAAGTAAAAAAGTTTTGAAAAGGCATTTTAAAATAGGCTGTAACATTTACATGGGCTGTAACAACCTCCTGTAGCTAACAATAAAACTGATAATGTTATTTGGGATACTTGATAATTTGACTGATGTCCAATTGACACATTCGAAGTAAACGTAAAAGGCATTGACTTTTTGGATATATATAATAGTTATTTATGTAATAAGGATCATAAAGACGATCATTATGGTACAAGTCGTGAATGTTATCGGGCGAGGCGTAGCCGAGTCCGATAACACGGCGTGTGCCATAATGATTGTTTATGATTCGTATTACATACAAAATTTTATCTGATGGCATTTATATCAATACATTTTCGAAAAATTAAAAACTGCATTTTCGACATGTCACAATGACAACTATTTTTAAAGGAGTAAGTATTGTGTAGTTTCAAATATTAGTAGGTGAGTGAGCTGTGCTTTGCCATTATATTAATATTACAAATTGTAGTAATTGTTCTTTTACCATTTATAATAAATAGTTTTGTACATAGTTATGCATTTTGAATAAACTTTTTTGATCAAACCATTACATGTTTTCCTTATAGAATTTCATTATGGTACTTAGTACCATAATGAATTCATTATGGTACTTAGTCCCATAATGAGCTTCCTTATGTCATCAAAATTGAGTGACATAACGTTGTCATTATGACATGCCATCAGATAAAATAATGTTCTGCATACCTGATACTGTTTCCTACAAATTTTGTAATTTTGGAAGTATTACGTTTGTCATAATATCAAGAGTGATGTAACTCGTTGACGTTATATAGAATTGATTGAAGCACTTCACGAATCAACGAAAGAAAAAAGGTGTTACTTGAATAATTCAATTTGGAAATGGCTCTTCAGGGGAGTTGAACATATTTTTAGTTTGAATAATAAAACTTTCCTATTGTATTTTCTGATTTTGAATCAGAAAACAAGTTCAATGGGACGGGACCTCATCAAGGTAGCCGTGAACTCATATCGACGTATAACACTGGAGGTCATAATTACGTCCACAAAAATTCAAACTTTTCCCATTGGCAGTTTTATGATTTTTTCACATATAATTGTTCAGAAATTTCGATTCCAAAAACCTGCACTATATTGCTACAGTTCCAATTTGCATGAATGACCTGAGTCATCATAAATCTTGTATCATTCTGGATTGTCTCAAGTCTCATTCGAGTGAGCATGTGTCCATGACTTCAAAATTTTCTACAAATTACGTCATATCTAATGAGAAATGAGAGTATCAGCAAATTTCATCAGCGTTCCTCTTCTATACCGTATTCAATAAAATTCCCTAAACTGTGTCTATATACTATACCAGATTTGAGTTTGAATAACTACACGTTAATAAACACTATTAACCTTCATGCGCCAACTATCGTTACCTTACTATTACTGTATAGATCGCTTACACCTCATCGACACTCACTACATAATTTTTCGATACCAAAACTCATATAGAATTTGTTTATTGATGTTGGCACCAGGACTATACGAAGGGACCATCAATCAAGTTGAGATAATGCATATACCGGGTGTCAACGAATCTAATAGACAAGTCATAACTTCTAGCTATAGACCATTAGGTGTATCAAAATGAGATTTGGTATAGGTAAATGATATGTGAAAGGAGATTCTTCACATATTTTCCACTTTCCGGTCATACATTATTTTGACGGCAAATTAAACTAAAATTCAACGAAAATCAAGAAAATTTCACCTTCTGCTCTTGAAGCTTATGTCACTGTCATAACCTAAGTGAGTGTTTTGTTCTCCCAAGAAGACTTGATCGAAATAACTGCAAAATATTATGCATCATGCCTATCCTCGGCACACTTGACAAAAGTAAATAAAATATTATGAAGTATTTTCGTCAGTATATTATATTCAATTTATGTTCTTATTTGTAATCCAATGGCAAATAAATTAGTATCGTTAGATTCGTCAAAATATCCTTTTTTCGGAAAGTGCTTGTCAAAAAATGGTCGCCATTTGAAAAAAAATAATTGTTTGACAAGAGAATATAATTCTGCCAACTTGTCTTATTCATATATATCATACTTGTCACTGAAACTTCGCGATTGAAATTTTCTGATATCACTTGATTAGTTTACTTCAAATCATGGCCACCTAGATGTGATTTCAAAAGTGACTCCGAAAAAATTAAGTAGGCATTGAAACTTTCGGAAATCCAAAAATCCAAAAATGTTACAATATACAGGGTGTTCTGTCTAAAAATTTTGAATCGGAGCCATTTCCGGTGAAACCGGAAGTGACCAGAAAGTGAAGAATATGTAAAAACTCTCCTCTTCACATACCATTTACCTATACTGAATCTCATTCTGATACACCTAATGGTCTAGAAGTTATGACTTGTCTAATAGATTCGTTGACATCCGGTAGATACGAATAAATCAAGGGTCTGTAGTGTTTACCGTATATTTAGCATTTTTTGCTAATAACAACCTACAAAAGACATCAGAATGAAGGCTTATAGATTACGTAATTTGGATGTGTCCAGACATATAATTTTTACGTTAGTTAGGCTATTTGATTACTAAATTGAAATGTCATCCTGATATAATTGACTACGTTTCAAGAATTATTAGTTGCGTGAAACTAAGAGACCTATATCGAGAATATAAGATGTTTGTCCCACATTGTTGTATCTTTTCATTTTATAACTTTCTTTATTTGATCAATTATTTCAGACGTCTAGAAATTGCAACTATACGGCTTGATACCATAAACGTTCAAGCGGTTGTAATTGAATACTTCGAACTCTAGCTTTTATTTTTGTTCATTCTGTAGTAAAATATATATAATATAATATAACAACTCTACTAATAAAACTTATGGTTTCCTAGCCTTGGCTACGCCTTGATTATAAAACGCCATCTTAGCATCACGTGCTTCACTGCCTATAGTAAAACAAATAAATATTTCGAACTCGTTAGATAAATTTCGATTTCATCATTTCAGTTCCCTCCAAAATTATATCTCAATCAGATATTTTCGTTTGACGTTTCCGCTTTATACAGGATAAATAAATTACTGTTGTGGTTTATCATCAAATAATGTTAATAATTTATGCATATATCGAACAAAATCTGTGTTCCAAATATTCGATTCAGAAACGCCCTCGTATGTGCAGCGGGGAATGATTAAAACGTCCATGCAAATCCCACGGGGTCAAAGAGTTATGTGGGGTAGAGCACGTGCCAAATTCACAATGTCCCCCCATACAAAGGCATTTTCAACAATGCACAATAATACACCAGCAATATATTGCCTGTCAACGTAGATAAGGATCGAATCACTGCGTTCATAATAATATACTTATTCAGTATCGCTACAATGCATAAACCATAGTGAGATTGAAATCGATATCTATATTGTAACTAATAATAGAACTATGATAATTGAAAGAGATGCCTGAAATCAGAGATGAAATGTATTGCATGCACTTTGAACAGGGAATTTCTGTGAGATTCTTCATACTGGCTGATTCACGGATGGCACATTAGACGTTTCTGGTGAACCAGACAACGGGTCATTTTGAAAATTCAATGGAGCGCATATTCGAACATTCTCTAGCCAACTAAAATATTTTCGACAATGCGGTGTTGCCGCTTCTATTAGAAAGCAGTAGCAACTTTGATTTTTCAAATGGAACACTCTGTATTTTATTGCATTTTTAGATTCTCCCTGAAGAGCAGATTTCATCGGGGGTCTAGCGGAAATGATTACAGAGATATAGGGTGTGAAGAATCGACATTCTTCAACTTTAGGAATTTTTTTGTCGAAACTATTCATTATTGGTCGAAACCGCTCACATGTCCCTATCTCAACTTTTGATCAACTATCTACTGACATTTAATTGAAACAAATACAGGGTGGTGCAGAATTCAGAATCTTGATCACCCGGTATATGTCCCAATTAAATATCAGTAGATAGTTAATCAAAAGTTGAGATAGGGACATGTTAGCCGTTTTGACCAATGATGAATAGTTTCGACACAAAAAAAATCCTAATGTTGAGAAATGTCGATTTTTCACACCCTATATATCTGTAATCATTTCCGCTAGACCCGAAGTGTGATACATCGATGGAATCAGCTCTTCAGGGAGAATCTAAAAATGCAATAAAATACAGAATGTTCCATTTGAAAAATCAAAGTTGCTACTGCTTTCTAATAGAAGCGGCAACACCGCATTGTCGAAAATATTTTAGTTGGCTAGGAAATGTCAGAATATGCCCTCCATTGAATTTTCAAAATGATCCGTTGTCTGGTTCACCAAAAACGTCTAATGTGCCATCCACCGTGAATCAGCGTGTATACAGTGAGTATGTTGCAATCGAAAGGAAACTCATTTCAAGCCAAACTGTCTATTTTTGAGAAAATTCTTGAAACACGTCGATTTTCATTTTCAATTTTCCACATTTTGACATTTTGAAACAAATTAGTGGTGCGATTCTTACCAAAGTTAGACCGGTATGAATAATCATCACATATATCATAGATTAACTTCATTTTGGACAGTGCCGTAGGATTTTAATAAAATAAAAAAGGGGTAATTTTTCATGAAATCATATATATTACTTTGGCAGTTTTTCACAGGAGAACTGACCTCATATTATTCTCCATGGTTTCGAACCCCCTAAAGTAAATTATCGTAATATTTTTATGGAGGGTTCCAAACAAACAGTCGCATGTAAACATCATTTTTGCATACGTAAATAATGATTTACTCGGAAACGGTGAGTTATCCAATGAAAAGTATATCTATTTTTTTATTTCAGATCAAAATTTCCTCTCTACAGGAGCTATTGAACGTTTCGAAATTTGCAGTTAATTTGAATTCACAAGGTATATTTGCGAGGCAGAAAATGAGAAAAATGAAAAAACCAATTCTGTTGATCCGAAATGAGGTGATTGTTTGGATAAGAGGTTTGAAAGCATAGGAAACAATAATATAAAGTTATTTTTCCTGCAAAAAGTCCTAATATGATTTCGTGAAAAATCGTTTTTTTCTTATATCAATAAAAACTCACGGCACTGACCAAAAAGATATTCCTTTCTGAAAAACTGATCATATTGATGGTTATTAATACTGGTCAAAATTTTGTACGAATCGCACGACTGAAAGGTATGTTCATTGTTCACGCAAAATTTATGCGAATAAAATGGCGACTGCGAATATCGCAATGAAGTCGAAATATTTGAACTTTTTTACGAATTCGGATGGAATCATAACTACACAGTATACATGAAATGTGTTGTTATTTTGATAACATCAAAATTGGAGAATTAGGAAGCGGACAGCAGAGGCCGAAAAAAGACGAGACTGGACACTAGACTACAGGTAAGTTCAGAATTATAATTAGATATAAATTTCATCATTTCTTCATTTGATTGAATTTTCTTCGCAGGATGAATTCTCTGGACGAATTAATTTCAATGTATCAATTGTACTATCTCTATAGAGCTAATGATGTATCCAGACGCAAAAAAGGAGCTGGTAGTGTTCGAGGCATTTTCAGGCAGATCATTACAGCGTCGTTCGATAAATGATACTGAATGACCCTAATAAATATTTCAATTACTTACACGTGCCTTCAATTTGATGAACTTCTATCAATGGTGGGACCAGAAATAAAGAAATTATATATGGCAACAAAACCCTGGGAAGGGGTTGGTCCAGCCCTGTGGTGCCCCCTGCACAGGGCTGAGGCTATACTCTGAGATGTCGCCCTGTTTCCCAGAGGCCCCGTTAGCGACACCATACCTCGGTGCCATTCATCCATCACCACGGGTTCCCATAGCTTGGATTAGGTTGCCAGAGCCTCGTGGACCAGTCCTCGGCCACCTAGACAGATATCAGCAAATCACCCCATCCCTGTCACAGATGTCCACAAATTGTCCCATCTGGCCGGAGATAGCAGAGATGGTCCCAAAATGCTTCATCCGTTGAGCGGCCGTGGTCTGTCCTCCCCACACCACTTGTTGGTGAGGTTGGGCTTGGAGAGGAGGAGGAAAAGAGAAGTTTGACAAGAAAGGCCGATAGATAGATTGAAAAAGGAAGAGAGGAGAGGATATCACCCAAAACAAGTTGAAATATGGTGAATATCCGGCTAGGGTACCTCGGGTTCACCATTCCCGTACTCACAAGTTGTGAGCCCCTGAGGGGAAAATTCCAATTCAATTGGACTTTAATTTCTTATCGAGAGGTTTTGCATTCTTGAGTAAAACCCTTCAATTCTTTTGTTCAGTGTGAAAGTCACAATTCGTTAATATGAAACATAACATTGGAATAATGACTAAAAATCCTTTGTCAACTCCAACTTGAATGAATTCTGCTAACCCCTTCAAAGCATTCATTCCACAACTCGCCGTGACATCGTCATTGAAAATTCACGGCTTTAATTATTGAACCTTAAATTATTTAGGTGTTTTCCCGCCTCTTTTCCATAACTAGTCGAGTTCGTCCCACATTATTGGCATGAATAATTGAGCACCAACAGATGGTGCAGCGTGCTTAGACGAATCCATATTATTTAGTATTGGCATTTTCGTATTTCAATTATTCCTTTGTCGCGGCTTTTGTCCTACAATTTTCTGAAATATTCAACTGTTTAAGGTCACACTCTTCATCAATAATATTCTCCATAATTAATTTCCTTTGGAAATTTAACTAGGAATTCACAATTAGCTTTCAGCGCCTGTCTTATTTTCTCCATGTGTCATCAATCGGTATTAAATTCGAAAAACTATTCGGAATGTTCAGGCGAAACTCTACACAAGTATTTTGTTATATTTTATCCATTCCGTTTCTAGAATTCAGTAATCTTTGATTTAATATAATATTATATTCCTGTCCTTTCCCTTAGAGGATTGAGGTCTCTTTTCGCTCATATGACCTACTAGTATAGTTAGTAGTATAGTTAGTATAATGATGCCAGTTTTGAAACTTTTTTGACCTATGGGGTTCAGCACATAAACATACGCTGATGCTCTTATACTCCATCCAGAGAAGAGTCATTCGTCTGGTGGGTGATGCCACACTCACTAGTACTTCAACTTCATTAGAAATCCGTGAAAAAGTCGGCGACCTTTCAATTTTTTATAGAGACTTCCACTGAAAATATTCCTCCGAAATATCTGCCATCATTCCATCACTATATATAGCAATACCAGTCAGACGAACTCGACAGGCCCAGTCAGCACATTCCTTCGTTGTCGACCTTGGCGTATGTCGAACAACACTCTACCAAAACTCGTTGGTCTATAGAACGGAGAAGTTTTGAAAAGTTAAAAAATCAATTCAATGAAATGTACAAGTGTTTCACCTGACGAAGCTACAGTGTTAGCGAGACATGTCGTGTGACTAAGAATTTTGTGGAAATCTCATCATTTGTGAAGTTTTAACATTAACTGTCGGTTATAAAAAGATATGTCAGTTGATCTGTATATACACATAAAAGTTTTGATTGTGCAGTTAGTTTTGTATTCGTATATTATATTCAACAAAATCATCTTTGAATTCGAGGAAATATTCTTGAATGTTCATAATAAACGGGCATTTTTAAATCAATACATTCTCAAATTTCTTTCTGAAAATGGTCATTTGCCTTGTGGCAATGAATGCAGAATTCATTCCAATGATCGAATTGCAACAACACTCTATTTAAAAATTACTGTTTCGAGTCTAACGACCAATTGGGTAAAAAATCCAACAACAGGAAATTGAAAACACTCCCTGGCTATTTTTTAGGTAATAGGTTAATAGGAATTCTGCGGGCCCTGTATAAGTAGGTGTGAAGTTTACCTCTAATGAGATTAAATCACTAAAATTTTTGCCAATATATTTAATTTGAATGGGTTGCTGTAGGTGGGTATTTGTGTTTTATTCTGGTTTTTGCTTTGAATCTTCGTTTTTCCATAATAAAATTGAATGGGATGCGAAGAAGGGCTCAGTTGACGACTGGCATCCTTTTTTAACAGGAAGCTCTTCAAAAAAACAGCAAAATCGGCTCAATAGTGATCTAAAACTAAAATTGAAATACGCGGTCGCCTTATAGCGCCATGCATAGGCGCTAGTCGTTTCGAGCCGCTGGTTAGGCCTCACTAAGGTGACGTCACCAAGGAGCATGCAGGCCTTATTGTCTCGATGGTAACGTACAGGGTCCATCCAGGGCAACTACGCCACTGTGTTGAGAATATTCTCTGATAGTGAAAATAAAATATTCGCGTCAAGAAAACAATATAAACAGATTACACATATAAAATCGGCCGTAAATTTTACTAAAGCACCTCTTCATCATACCTATATTGTGCGGATTCATAATGAAAAGTTCTTTGAATTATCAAATTCATGTTGTAAATGTCTGACTCCCCATTCTTCCAAATTTATTGCCGGCATAAGAGGGATAATAAAATGTCGACTGTATATTATCAAAGGTGGAATTTATATTCACCGTTCTCCACTATTAACAACTATTGAAAATATCACGTACAATTCGTGCAATTTATCAATACTGGGTGTTTTTTAACGACATGTCGATATGGGAGGAGGTAATCGCAACGCCTCAAATTCCGATATGACTTTGAAAAAATAGGGTACAGGGTGCTATTAAAGTATGCTGCCAAACTACAAGAGGCGAGATCATATTATATATAAGTGTACGTAACAAGATACCTGGTTGTGCCTGCCTATTAGAATAGAATAGAAGTTTATTTACATAGTAATATATAGAAAAAAATTACAATGTTTAAGCCTACATAAATAAATAGGAAACACCATTTAGCCCTGGCTATCCATGGATAAGGTTGTCTTAGCTCCTCAAATGACACTTAAATTTAAATCAATATAAACCAAACATTAGAAAGTGTGAATTATGGATTAACATAACTATATCATTGGTGGCAAATTATACTATGAAAAAATGGCGGAAATAAGGTCAACAGCAGTTTTTTTTATTATCATATATACTAATCGGGTCTGAGGAAATCTCATTCATCCAATATTGAATTGAAGAAATTATTGCCCATCATTAGAATTCACTTTTTCACATTTTTTTGTATTTAGTATCCTTTCAGTATATAAGGGGAAGTGCTGCCATCATGAAAATATCAACAAGACCAAAATCGATAATCCCTTTACACAAATTTTCCTCATTTTTAGAACTCCAAATACGTCTTGTATATCGTCGACGAAACCGCAAAACCAAGTAACTGACAAAAATTCGAAAATGGGATTCTGGCGGCAATCGGTCTATCATATTGGTGGGGATGCTTATGCAAAACCTCACAAACTGGTAAAAAATTGTGAATATTTTAAAATCCATGAATACAAAACCCCTTATCTGAAAAAAAAGGGGTCGTCAAAAACAACTATCTAACAGTTGACAACGTGATTCACGCCTCTGATATTTTGTATTCAATTTATGTTCACAGATATCAATCTCTGCTAATTGGTGAGTGACTTTTTATAGAACAGATATGTAAAACAATTTATTCTTAACTTCAATTGGTATTTCAACACAGGATGTGAGAATTTATCTCAAGTATTTGTTAAGCGGAACGTCCAGAAAAATGAAGTTACTTCTTCCTGCGAATTACTTTTCTGAATAATTGTTGTTGCTTTCGCACAGAAGCAGATGTCGAATCCAAGTATCTTACTTGGTTTTGCAGTTTCGTCGACGATATGCGTTTTAGACGGTGAAGCCTGTATATTGCAACTTTTTATTTCGATGTCCTCACAGTCCTGATCAAAAATACATATTTATATTTCCTAAAATGTCACTGTTTTCTCTTCTCGATATGGGCGAAGGATCATACAAAAGGCATCGAACAATCTCATTACCTATAATAGTAATCAGCTTCTACGGCTATCTCCAGGTGTGGCTCTCAATCGAACGTGCCCACCAATAAACTACGTTACTTTTTTATAAATTGTTCCTAATTCGGGTTGAATACCGGAACAGGCAACAATTTAAAAATATCGAATTCGTTTCGCATCGGCAATCCGAAAGAACGCACAGGCACACGGAACTTGTCAATTGAGCCAGATAGCAGCTTAGTCTCATCGTAATTCATACTATTATAAAGAGGAAATATTTGATTATTTCAACTAAGAAATAGCCACAATGTTCAAAAGTGGAATGAAATTTTAAATGAATACAAGAAGATCAAAGTCATATCCACACAATGTTCATGAAATGAACAACAATGGTAGATTTCGGGAGAAAAACAACATTTTTCCTGGCTGCAAATACAGAATTCTGATCACCCTGTATCTGTTCCAAATGAATGTTAGTAGATAGTAAATCACAAGTTGAGATAGGGACATGAGAGCCATTTTGACCAATAATGAATAGTTTCGACACAAAAAATGCTAAAGTAGAAAAATCTCGATTATCACTTCATATCCCTGACACCATTACAGCTAGACCCCAAGTGTGATGCATTGATGAAATCAGCTCTCCGGGGGGAATCTAAAAATGCAATAAAATACAAGGTGTTCTATTTGAAATAACAAAGTTGTAGCTTCTTTTCGTTAGGAGCGGCAACACCGCAGGGCTAAAAATATTTTAGAACGATGTCCCCCTCGAAAATGTAGTCGACGTGTTTCAGTTTTTTTTCATAATCAGGTTTTGGCGACCTACAGAGCTTCTGTTTCGTTTTCAAAGGCCCACTCTGTATATGTTGTTGAATAACATTTTCCTGATATACTTCCACATTAATGATATCGTTATAAAGGGTGTTTTCAGAGGGTGAGTCTTTTTTTTTTGTAGACGCGAAGAAAATTACAAAAAGAAGGTATATTTATCAAAATACTGAAAATTGACGAATTTTCGAGATATTATGAGCTTTTGATGTTGTCATGATACATGATATCAGCAGATTGATTCATCGGTAACAATACTCATTTGGGTCATGACCAATTTTGTTCTTGATTTTGAATATCTTTAATTTCCTTGTTTGTGTTTTTGCTTAGTGTTCAATATTATTACTGCGATTCTCACTCGGATATGGTAATGCAGAGATGTTTCTTGCTCGCCGTGTTTCGAATCTTTGAACAATTGTGAGGAATGTGCAAAGATTGCGTGAAAAATAATGTTTCAAAACAAAAAATAGAGATGGTGGCAAATATCTGGAAAACGGTGAAATTCTTTGTATTCGTATAAATTTTTTTTCGCTTTATCAAATGCTTCTGTTTTCACACCGAAAAGAATGAAGAAAGGAGAAAAGTTTCCTTCAAAAAATTATGACACAACCTCTTGAAACACCCTGTATAATAATAACAGGAATGTGAAAGTGTATCAGAAAAAATTATTTCATCAACATACACTTATGCAGGAAATTTCTATCTAATGGTTTTTACCGTTTAAAAGTTATATGCGGAAAAATGATTTTAATTTAATCAACTTTGAAAGAATATTATTTCTCCCATAATATACAATCTGGACCATTGGTTTATTCATCAGAATATACTCATGTACTATCACCTCCAGAGAGCTTGGTACATATTTTTAACTCACCCTGTATAGAATCGTCATCATAAGCGTTGGGTCCTCGAAGCCTAGAGAATCTTACCAATTCAATTTCGCAGATGGCTTCGATTTTATCCATGAACGGTATCACTGATGACTGCACTTTTAACTGATATCATTATTTCTATCGAGCTCTGGATATTTCCTTTTTGAATTGATGAAATAATGAAATAAATGTGTGGTTTCATTGATGAATGAATTAAACGACAATACCAGACAACGAACGGAAACCATCTTAGAACTTTTCTGGCTAATGCTACGAAGAATTTGGAATAACATGATTCACTGAAAAAAATAGTCGGTAGACTGGCGCCTATTTTACTAACCGGTTGGTATTAACTACCGACTATTTCTCTGCTTTCAAAACCCATGCAAAAACTCGTATATTGTATGAATCAATACAATCGTGAATGTTTCTCCCAAAATGCACAATTGTGTTTGAAGTAAGCTATCAGGTACGTCTTATCACTTGCAGAATGATTTTGAGTTATTGACTCTCTTCAGTGCAGTCAGTGTACCAGAGATTAGAAGATTTCTGGCGGAACTATGGATAGGTATCTGACCGAGCAGAAATAATTCGAGCGTGAGAGTGAATCTCAGAAGAAATGAGAGAAAAAATAAAGTCCCAGAAACAATTTCCATTTCAGTGGGGGATGGAATTGAGTAATTTCGAATATTCAAAGCGAGATAATATATTCAGGGTGAAATTGAAATAAATTTAAATGATCCAAACCCAGAAGTGAGCTCGACGTATAATATCGAATGGAGCTATTGAAAAATATTGGGAGAAAAAAAATAAGAAGAGGCCTTTCTTCTGCCACTATTTCTATACTGCAGCAATTGTGACAACAACAATCACGCAAAGTTCGATCATTTGAACTGTCCAAAAGTGGCACCGTACTTGATTTTTTTTAAATTTTTTTATTCAATGGGCGTGTACACCTTAGTAGAACTTTTAACTCAAACCATGTTTATAATGATCCTTCTATACATAAATAATGATTGTCGACATAATTCGATCGAAAAATTAACTTTAATGTTTTATTTTTGGACATTAATAATAGTACCTTCTGAAAACGGACCCTCTTATGACATAGAAACGTCATCTCGCCATAGTTAAAAGAAAATACCAAACGCCCGACGGAAACTGAGGCAACTGATATATTAATTCTTTCAACTGTGATCTCGCGCCAATTCACTCTGTCAGAAATCATGTATCATTCATCTCTGTCTGGAATAGTCTCGTTTCATTATTAGGGTTTTGACGTCACATCATTGCCTCGTTTTCAGAGGTTCGAAAAATCAGGGATTTCAATAATTTTTCATAAAATATAATCATGTAAAAAATTTTTTTTTGTGATATAAGCCCATTCTCAAGGTGGAATTCGTCGTTAATTAGAAGACTCGAGGAAAGCCTGATATTTCGAGGTTATTTGTTAGACTGTACAATATATATGGATTTGCTGAATATAATATGAATTCATTCCAAAATCATTTCGTATAAACTGCTCATTGGAAAACTAATGGAATTCAGAAATCTCACTCGCTGTGTAGGAAAATCCACATCTAGATTTACCCAGGAGAGAGATTTCCATTATTCACTTGAAACAAGTACTTTCAGTCTTCAACCCCTATTATATGTATATAGAACCTCCATCATAGATCAGACATAATACCATTCTTCCTCTTACGTTACTTCGTTGACTTGAAAAAGTTGCTTTACTTTGTTGAATAGCAATGTTGTTGGATTAGTAGATTGCGGTTTGATGGATTAACACAACTGAATTGATCAAGAGGAGTAGGTAGACATTGTAAATGGTCAATGAATCTGTCTAAAAAGTTCGATGGAATAATACTATGAGAAATATGGAACAATTGTTACGAAAACTCTTTCATTTCTCAATTGAAGAAGAGTGATGAAAATGAAAAATTATCCGATAAAGTTTGAAGGACGAGTTGTATTTGGGAAGATTATTTTTTCGTCGATTCGAGGAAGACACATTTCGCGAGTCGAAGTAATTCTACATACTCCCATTGTGTTCATTTTTGATGAATTTTGAAGCACTCAGCTCACGACAAGAAATTTTCTGTAGACTTGACTCGCTTCGATTATTTGTTGCATTCTCTCAATAGACGCTAGTATCTGGTGTCAACATTGACATATAACCTCAGGATGTTATTGTTTATGTTCATGAAAGGAATATTTTTTATTCAGCTCAGTAATAATTATAACCCTTATTGATTTTCAATCATCACACATATTAGAATAGGAAGATGATTAAAGCAGGTGAGTATAACTAGTTTTGAAGTATTACCTAGGAATGTTATTGTTTATAAAACGAATACTTAGTTTTCCACACATACTTATGAGAATACAGGCAGTTGAGTAATGAGTCTCACTCTTTATTCATTTTAATAATTTTGTTTTCACAGTTCTATGTAAATTATCGAGGACCATGCAGTGTTATCAGTATTATACCGAATGATTGGCTAGAATAACAGATTGCTACTGGTTGGAACAAAAAAACGTCACATTTGACATGTGAAAAAAATAATCAAAGATATTAAACTTTCACACTTGAATTGTACAAGATTAAAAAGATGACCGGAACTATATCTAGACCAGTTGGTCCCTGTCGAAATTGGTATACTGTTTCGAAGAAAAATTCGTGATACCGTTCAGCCTGATGCACGGATGGCCTGAATGTAGTCTAGAAACCAATAATATTCAGAAGTGAAATGCAATTCAGGTGCGATTCATATAAGCACATTGTCTCAACTCTCAATTCCGATATAATAATGTACTACAGAAGCAGTTCGATGATCAATCATAAAGATTATGTTGTGGTAATCTATATTCCAATGTAATGATCATAACGGATTTTTGACCATGTTAGGGAAACTCATCGGACATTCTTTTTACTTGGTGAAATGAGAATAGGTATGGTCAAAGTAAATATTCACCTATCATGTCTTAGATTGAGAAGCAAATCATTTAGAGGTGAGGTGCAACACACATCAAACTATATTGTATAGTCTATGCAAAGTCAGTCGGAAAAACAAATCACCGCCAGCCGTCGGTCCCTTTGAAAGTTCAAAGAGTGCGGCAATAGCGCGGCCCGACATTCGTTTGATGATCTAACTGACTTTGCATAAACTATATACATTGTGTAAACAGTAAGCAGCATGCACAGAATGTTTATACAGGGTAACTCACGGTCGATGGTACGTTAGACTTTTATGGAGAACGGGACATAGGATCATTCTGAAATTTTGGTTACTCACGTAGTTGCTCTTGGTCTATCGATCCAAAATATTTTCAGCTCTGCGGCGTTGCAGCTTCTATCGACAAGTAGCAACATTTTTGTTATTTCAAATGGAACACCCTGTATTTTATTGCATTTTCAGATAATCTCTGAAGAGCTGATTTCATTGATGTATCACACTTGGGGTCTAGCGGAAATGATTACAGAGATATTATAGGGTGTGAAAAATCGCCATTTTTTAACTTTAGGATTTGTTTGTGTCGAAACTATTCATTCTTGGTCAAAACGGCTTCCATGTCCCTATCTTAACTGACTTAACTTGCCGATTTCTTTGACGAAATTCAGCAGCTTCCTCAGCTGAGTCACTCTCAGATCCTGTGGGTGCAGTACAATGCTCCTAAAGGCAGCTTTCCTCTGATGCACCAGCGCGAGGCATTCAGTGAGTATGTGTGATGATACTGATGATGTTTCATCATCCTGCAAGCACCATCTGCAGATGGGATCATCTTTGATCCCTATGAGTTCTAGGCTCGGTTTTAGGTGCCTGTTGAGGTGGTTGTGCCCAGTTAAGAGCCCAACTATTATCTTGAGATCCCTTCTATTAAGTGACAGGATCTCGATACTCTAGCGGTCACAGAACTCCTACTTGATTCTGCTCTTACTACCCGCTTGATGATTTAAGCACCTGAAAATCGACTGAAACATTCTTGAAACATATGAAATTGAAGGGTATTTGAGAGATGTTTCTATTTAGGAAAAAAAAAATAGTACACTCGCCTATTGATAATATAACATTGCATATTCGAACTATTTTTCTATCTAAGTTTCTAGACATGCGTGCATTAAACACATAACACACGCTTATACAGGGTGTCAATTTGAAAACTTCCCACCCTTAATATCTCCCTCCAAGTCGATAATATGGAAAAACGAAGAGACATGTCGATTTTATTTTCGAGGGGGACATGGTTCTAAAATATTTTCAGCCCCGCGGCGTTGCCGCTTCTAACGAAAAGAAGCAACAACTTTGTTATTTCAAATGGAACACCCTGTATTTTATTGCATTTTTAGATTCTCCCTGAAAAGCTGATTTCATCAATGTATCCCACTTGGGGTCTAGCAGGAATGATTACAGAGATATAGGGTGTTCAAAATCGAGATTTTACAACTTTAGGATTTTTTTGAGTCGAAACTATTCATTATTGGTCAAAACGGCTTTCATGTCCCTATCTCAACTTTTGATTTCCTATCTACTGACATTTATTTGAAACAAATACAGGGTGATCAAAAGTCTGAATCTTGAACCACCCTGTATTTGTTTCAAATAAATGTCAGTAGATAG
The DNA here is from genome assembly GCA_918026855.4 of Phaedon cochleariae. Taxonomy (NCBI): domain Eukaryota; kingdom Metazoa; phylum Arthropoda; class Insecta; order Coleoptera; family Chrysomelidae; genus Phaedon; species Phaedon cochleariae. The sequence goes on along the minus strand of OU896709.1, from coordinate 13,465,215 downwards.
TAAATCAAAAGTTGAGATAGGGACATGAAAGCCGTTTTGACCAATAATGAATAGTTTCGACTCAAAAAAATCCTAAAGTTGTAAAATCTCGATTTTGAACACCCTATATCTCTGTAATCATTCCTGCTAGACCCCAAGTGAGATACATTGATGAAATCATCTTTTCAGTGAGAATCTAAAAATGCAATAAAATACAGGGTGTTCCATCTGAAATAACTAAGTTGTTGCTTCTTTTCGTTAGAAGCGGCAACGCCGCGGGGCTGAAAATATTTTAGAACCATGTCCCCCTCGAAAATAAAATCGACCTGTCTTTTCGTTTTTCCATATTATCGACTTGGAGGGAGATATTGAGGGTGGGAAGTTTTCAAATTGACACCCTGTATAATACATCACCGAAGCGAAGTAATGACACATATACCTATTTGGGACACTATCCATATATATAATGATTACAAGTCTAAGTCTCTCAGTTGGTATAGATCCCCAAAATCAAGTGTAGGACTCTTTTCAATTCTAAGACAATAAAATCATTACCCTCCTATCCCTGTTTATTGGTGGTAGGCAATTACAGAGGCGTTTATGTACTTTGGTGTCACCCTAACATCGACTTTACGACAATTTTATCGAACAAACATCCGAGACTCACGTTGGCGTATAAAATTTAAGAGCCAATCATTTATATCGCTACAGTGAATGGGAACATTCAATTTTTGAGAGAAGTAAATCAGATTTAGATTGCTCAACTATGTTTATGGCCAAATCTTCAATTATTAAATATCACTTTGCTCGAGGATAATTTCTGTGCCAGATCAGCTATGGACAAGATTGGAGTCTAATTTGTCTTTCAAATGAAGGTATTTCGTGTCGAATCGCAAAATGCATTGAGCTATCGAGCCATCATCAGTACTAGAAGGCCAGATAGCCGCGTGGTAGAAGCGTCAGTATTCTATTCACTTTTGCAATGGAACCAAATATCTCAGGGAGCACTTAGGGATTATTTTGGATGGTTTTCGAAAAATGTTGGACCAGATTGGTATACTTTAATATAACTTACACCGTGCAACTTCATCTACAACTATCGAACGACCAGAAACCATGAAACCAGAAGGCTATTTTGGTAATTAATAGCGTCGCTTGAAAATCTCGAATGCCTGTTCTCGTGGAATCCGTTTTTAGAAAAAAGCCAGATCCGTTCGCAAAAAAAGATATAACCCACTATACATAAAACCTTCCAGAAACATTTCAATTCTACCCTATTGTGGACCGTTTGAAACGTTACTTGAAACGTAACCGAGACGTTTCGCCCAGGTTTCCCGAATATTTTTCAGTTGCTAGAACGTTTGAACGAAACCAAAATGCTGCTTCTACTGATGTTTTATGTTTTTTGTTGTGTTGCCTACACCTATTCTAAATTATAATAAATATCTATCACTATAGATAATCCCAAATCAAAAAACAGATGCTGCTACTATACCACGCCATCAGTGTTGAACTGTACTCATAATTATATTTATCCAACACATGACAGTTATGACTGTCATTATTAACGTCATTTTGAGACAAGTAAACTATCAAATAACACACCAGTGTGGTATGATCCATAACTCACTAGTGAGTTATGGATTATAACTCACGTTCATATTCATTACGATTTGTATTTTGTTATGCCCGATTCTTCTAGGTATCCGTCTACTACCGTCGAGGACTTCCATCCTCCGTGACGCTTCAAAGTAGTCATGTTAGCCCCTGAATTGGCCAAAAGAGTCGCCGAAGACCTTCTCAGGCAGTGACAGGTGTAGAGCGCTGGTTCCTCCAAGTTCAAAAACTTTGCAATTCTTGAAGGTATCTTCGAGAACGTATTTATTTCCACACACAGGCTGGTACACCTCTCATTTTTGTAAAAAACAAAGAAGTGGCTAGAACTTGTATTCCTTGGTCTCAAATACATGTATTTTTCACACAAATAGATCGGGTTGACTGGAAATAGTTCTTCAAGTATGGTGAAACTCCTCGATTTCTTGGTTTCAATGTCTGGCAAAACTACGTGAAAATATTCCCCTTTGTCTTGAATATTTTCTAATTTCAAATTGACCAATTCATCGCAGTCACGAGCACCGCTGATCCCCATTATCAAAGCTACTTTCATCAACAAGTACTCGTCATCGGGAGCTTCGTTCATAAACTTCTCTATTTCAGGTCGTTCTAATGTCTTGGACTTCTTTGGTTTGTATCCATGTGCTTTTCAAAAAGCTCGTGAGTTTACCATATTTTGGAATGTCGATTTCTTCATAAAGGTGAATAGTCGAGCGAAGCATCGAGTATTTGGTCCATAACGACGATGGGGCTAATTTTTTTTGCAAATAAGAAAAATAAGCCAATAGAACGTTTTCAACGATATTTTTCATCTTCCGTGAATTCATCCAAGACTCAAACATTTTGAACTCCTTGTCGTAAGCATCTCGGGACATTTCTGGCAAAATCGCTGCTTCTTCCGCTTCCGTATAAGGAGGTTTCCTCCATTTTCTGTACCTTCTTTCTTCGAAAAAATTTCCGTTTTCTGCAGGGAAAACTGACAAGTGTCAAAATTTATTTGAATATTTGCTAACAGTGTATCATGCCGTGGCAACCTAACAAACATCCTACTTTAACCAAAATGTAAAAATATTACTCAAGTAATTCTGACATTTATAGGGTACTGAGACGCAGGTAGCTTCGATTTGATCACAAAACTTATTAATTATCATCTCATAAAAAAACGATTTCTTCCACTTGTTGGATAAAACATTGTATGCCACTCTTGTGTTATGTTTCTTAAGTCACTTGAGAATTAATAAATATTTCTCGCGTGACTTATTTTCACTAGTACCATGAATAACGATTTACTCCAACGCGATTATTCAGTTTCCAATATTGTTTATGCCTAAACTTCAGTATCATGCCTCAAAATGTAGATGAGACCGGGTAATATGTATTTCGTATGTCGAATTTATTGTTACTAAGAAAAAGTTGTGATGGATGGGAGACGCGGGTGTGAATGCAGAAGAAGGAAGAATCGGTATCGGTAAAAGACAGAACAAGGTCAGTGGGAGTCGACTGAAACGAGACGCGAGTCAATGATAGCTTAGACAGCGTGAAATGAGCGTGATCTCAACAACACTTGGTATATAAACTAATTATACAAATGACATTCCATGGTAACCACAGAGAGGACAGGTATGCCATAGGGAGCAGATAATGTATTTGAAAATGAGAGGAAGTGAACTTTATTCCAGGACAAAGAGTAAAAACCTGTTTGGGTAAGACAGATAGAGAGGCCTATTGTAATCCAGATCTCAATTGAAATGTATTTACTATCTGAAGTGAGGTGTGATGAATGAGATTAAAAATGCAGGAATTCCAATTCGGTCTCAAAAGTCCTAGTGTTTAAGCGGAAGGTCCAAGGATACCCATCCTATATGTCCAAAGTCCCGAGAGTAATAACCTCAGATATACATGTATTCCTACCTCAAGCGTATACCGATCTAGTTATAGACCAGACTTTGACTTCTTCATGTCAACATCTAGGACAGTGTTTATATTATAATTTATATTGGTATAAAGATGTAACATCAATTCACTTGTACTTGTTCTTCTTAAAATTGTTCTTATCCATCATTCGCTTGCCCCCTCACGAGCAACCCTCAAAAGTCTTCGAGAGACTTATGCGAGCGAGGAATGACGGGGGTCTTACCTTTCAACGTGTGATCCCAAACACTCTCTTAGGTAATCTAATGTGGATAGAAACTGAAACTCCTACCACGAGGCTTCGCTGGCCATTGTATATTCAAACAATGGTTATCATTTTGTAGTTCTATATCGATTTGTAAATCCTCCAAGAAATCTACTCTTTCGAAATTTTTCATACTCAACCTCTTTCAAAATTTGTGTTTATTATATTTATCATGAGAGCCAAATGCTGACAATTCAGGTTCATTCAGATATTCTCATGCACGAAGTTCCTCAGATTCACTTCGCAAACTATGTCTCAAAGAACCTGATACAAAAGCAGTCAATCTGAGCTCACAGATTCCTAGCTCCTCTTGGAAACATGAAAATAGTCAATGAAGGAGAGGAAGGTGAAATGAGGGCGATATTGCTTTGGTTATGCTGCGTTGTTGCTGAAATTTTGGATCTTGACATAGAATAGACAATTAGTCATTGGGCGATAACTTCATCCTGACAATAAAAATATATTCATTCAATTTACAACATATTGATATATCTTTCACACAGTACTGAGGTAATGCGTATCCAGGAGACTTCCCGCATAATATAAATCTCCTAAATTATGTAGTGCTATCGCAATCTCTCCCCACTAATAAAGCCCCAAACAATTATTCATTCCGATGAAAACAAACGCCCGTTAATTCCTCGCCAGCTAGACCTGGCCCATATAAATAATTCCAAACGAGTGGACCAAATTGAATGATAAAAAGAGATACGGCCCTCCAGGCGGCTAAATCTCATCGATAAGAAGGATATCGGGCCTGCATAACTGCGCCAGGCCGTCGACCGTGGACCCTAAATTCTAATTCCATTCATCCCCAGAGGTACATGGGCGGAAAATTAACCCATTTCCCAAACACAATGCGAAGATTTAATCGTGCCCTGGCGTTTCTAATCTGCTAAGCCTGGAACTGGCGTCCCTCCCATCTGGTCCCGTTGAGGGAACGCTCTGTACTTGCCAGATCGGGATACACTCAGCGCTGAGCAGTGATTTGTACTTGGCACGTCAAAATAGAGTTAATTTTACTACGAACAGGAACGCATGTAGATGGGCTTTCTAGCCAAAAGACTGAGATGTTGCAGGCTGCAGGTGCACAAGAAAAATTGAAATGGAACACCAATAAACTGGAATATCTGTAGTAGACATAGGTACGTAGAAAGGTCGACCTTCACCAATCTGCTTAATGGATGGAAATTATCTCATTAGTAGATTGTTTTATCAGAATTGAAAGTGACACTGACGAAAGCAAAATTTTCGCGTCAAACTAAGTCACTTTTGATCCGAACGAAACATGCTATTTTTTTTTCTGCAACCGAAACAATTAACTCAAATAAATATGTGAAGTAACCACCACTGCCGTGCCATATGTATGCAATGCAACAAATTATCTGTGTGGTGAAAATATTCTACCTGCATTAACAGCAGGTTTATTCAATTTTCAAGGATGTTCGAATTGTAGTTTGAATATATACAACCACAGAGTGACATATTTGTGTATGGAGCAGGTGCTCTGATGGCAAATACCGCGCCAGTGCCAGGTATAGGAACAGGACGTAAAAAATGTTAGGTTAGTGAGCATATCAATAATAATAGCGATTATTTATTTCTCCCTATACTCCACTGTGTTTGGCTTTACAATCGAATGTATGTGTAAACAATATCGTTGTTTGAGACAAAAAACTATTAATGGCCCTGATTATTCAAGAACAAGTTATCCATCCCGAGAATAACGAATGAAATACAGATCAAGCACGTATTGTGAATCTTGAAGACTTTCCTGATACCATATTACAATGTTGTTCATTCTTGATGACCTCTAGTACGACATCCTTTCAGTTCCTAGGAGCTTAAGTTCAACATCAGCTCCTCAAATGTCTTGCCTAGCAACATACCTGTGTTTGTGTCAGTAATAGAAACGTCAGTTCAAGAGCTAATTTTGGTATCAAAATGGACGACTCTTGTGTCGTTTGCAGTAAAACGTAATTTAGCAAGGGCGTCGATTATAATTTTCCTTGGGAGGAGCAATGGCCCTTTGCATTGGCTCTCAGGTAGGTAATGAAAAAAACATGTAATAGAGAGTCACAAATAATATATACAGGGTGAGGTGAGGAATCTGTAACCAAAATTCGTCGGTCTTATTCTGACTCACCCTATATTGAAATAAGAAACAAAACTATACTTCTTTGGACAAACAAATCGAACAGACATGAACTTCTATTATATCTATCATAGCTATTTCACAACCAGACGACGTTTCAGTGGCGTCTTTTTACGTCAGTTGAATGACCAAGGTGACGTTAGGAGTTGACGTTGTATGACGTGATGAATAACGTAAATAAGTCACAGCCCACAGTCATATTACTCACGTTTTTTGACGTCATTCACTCACCAAACTGTGACGTTGGACTGACGTCGAAATGACGTCAAAATGTCGTTCAAATTTGGTGATGACACTTAAGAAAGTTTCCTCGAACATGGTGTGATAATCACCACTGACCTCTGATGACATTTAATATTGATTATGCATTGTTGAGTCTGCTTGGTGGTCCCACCATTGTTATGTCCATTCAATCGTCTATCGTCTATTCAGCATCGCTATCCCTCAGTACGCATCTCCATCAGAATGAAATCAATTACTCGTATGCCTATACAAAATTATGTAGTTTGTGTCGGTGAGATGTAAGCAAAGCAAGAATAGTTTGATAGCAATGAAATGGATGTTGGCGAATTTAGCTTCACTTTGTTGAGTAACGTATATTCATGCATTATTTGTCACTCAACAAAAATCTAAGTAGCAAATCATTGAAACATTTTCTGAATGACTAAGCTCATCAAATTGGTACGTCACAACGACGTGATTTCTAGACATCATATAGCGATAGGTCACTGCAACGTCGTGAAAGTGACGGTTTCATTATAGGTACACCTATATCATCATGAAACTGACGTCTCATTTTACCCTTCCAAGTGACGTTCACTCGAAGTACGTCCTAATGACGTCAGAAATTGGTCTGTGACGTCTCTGACAAAAAAATCACCAATTAGGGACGTCACAGTGACGTGATCATTTATTATCTGGTTGCTTGGGATGGGGGTTGTTACCCCCAATACCCTTTCCCCATATCGACGCCCTTGAACGTATATCTTCTATCACACAGTATGGAGATTCCTGGACAAAAATTAGCAATAATTTTGTGTCGATAACTTTTTTTTTATAACAATCGAAGTTCCAGTGACACAAATTGCAACACGGCCAAATCGATAACAAAACGAGAACGTCGATGGGCTGGCGTAAAAATAGAAGCGATGGTCCCGAAAATTATGACCACCGATACCGAAAAGGACGATTCGGTGTTTTCCATGCGGCGATAATTCAGCGAAAACTTCCATTCCGAACAGATGCGATTCTCATTTGCAATGCCGATTGCTTCCGCATCCGGCGATTCGTTCAGCGATCGACCGACAGGTGCGCTGCCGAACATCACCGCCAATGTCACTAGATCGACGAGGCTACATTCAGTGCTGCCGTTTCAATACTTTCCCATAGAGTAAAGTCTGGGATTATAGAATATATCTGGTAATATGGAATACCCGATTTTTGACAAAACTACAAGCGCCATCTATTCCAATTTGATATAATATCATTCCATTTGATTCATAGTTCTTTCAGAAGTGTGATTATTCCATAGGTATTTTTTGTTTCTGAATGTTTTTTAGTTGTTGGAATTTCGGTGCTCACGAAATATATTTCAAACACATTTGGAAGTTTTTCGATGTATGATAAATTGATATTCATCATATAGGACGTGGAAAGAAATTCTGAATACATTTCTTCATATATATGTATCCATTTTTTTGTGTTAATAAATATATCTGAGAATATTCCTTCTCAATACATTTGGTAGAATTTCATTTCATATTTTTGTTTATAGCGAATGCCATTCGTTTACCTGGTGGTGCACACTACTTTTGCACCAGTGTTGCACTGGCACTACATTGGTTTTCTCTAGAATGTGAGCTGGAGCATTCCCGATGGAATACGAAATAATAGGTCCTTCCGTCGTTTGTTGTTTTGTTTGACTTAATTTTGTGATCTTCTTCGTATCGAATTCGTCCTATTACTGGAAATATAAAATATGGATGAATCTCATGAAATGCTATTTCAATTAAATGAAGAAATAATCACATTATCAATACCATTGAGCGATGGTGAACATTCAATTTAACAAGTAAGTAGCTAGTACACAATAATTATTGAAAATATTTTCCGAGTGGTATTCATCAATTTCCAATATGTGTGTGTTACAGATAATGATGGATTCACTTCCAAATACATCTTAGATCTAATTGATAATGGTCTGATTACCATCAAGGAGCTAGTGGGAAAATATATCGAGTGGAAGAAGAAAGATGATATTCCCTCATTCTACCTTTAACTATTTTTTGCATTCGTATTCTGATATATTCTTCAATTGTCGATATAAATTTCTAGAGTCAAGATGATACCAATGATTTTGATTTGGAAAACGAGCAAGAGGGAGCAGCAGCCTCATTTTGTGACCCCAGTATGAAACAACGTTATTTGCTTTGAACATTTAATGAACACATGAAATATGTATATAATAAAAAATAATCCTTCTTCATTGAATCATGTATATGAATAGTGCTATGTGATTTAGATATCCATTTAATAATTCAATTTCTAGAATGGAGTGATGGGGAAACAAGCATGCTATTGGACTATTATGAACAATAATTTATGTCCAGAGTAGGACCTATAAAAAAGGTCAAAAACAAGAAGTCCATGTGGAGTAAGATAGCTCAAATTTCAAATGAAAATTTTGGAATAGAACGAACACCATCACAGGTAGAAAATAGATATAAAACTGCTCAAAAGGAAGAAATGTGCTATTGATAACAATGGAAGAAGTGGCTCTACTAGGATGGATGTGCCATTTGAAAAGGAACTGAGTAAAATCAATTCATTGGACGATAGTATTGAACTTGAGGTTGTTGGAACCTCACAGTGCATAACAATCCTCAAGCCACGGAGTGAGGATAATGTACCCTTAGCCTCCTGATCAGCAACATCAAACTATCCATGATACTCTCTTGCAAATACATGAGAAGAAAGAGGAAGGCAGGGAAAGACGACAAAAAGAGAAATTGGAACTAATTAGGGAGCTTTAGGTGGAAAAAAAGATTATTTTGATTCATTTATTTTTGTAGCTACCTATAGTTTCAACGTTCCTTCCCAACTAATCTCGAACAAAATTATATTTTTAGGACCTAATATTTTTCATGATTTATCTATCTTGACAAAACTTTTCTCATTCGAGTTTCCGCCACTACTGTAATTCTTCAGTATTGACAATTCCTCTTTTCTTCTTCTGTTTTCTACTTTTGGTTCGCCCCCTAATTATTCTCCATCTGGCTTCTCTTCTTCTTTACGTGTCTCTCCTTCTTCAAGAAATTAGTGCTAACATTCAGGAAACTTGAGTACCAACAGAGAATTCTCATAATGACTCCATCCATATCATCATAATATAATACAATGTTTTGTATATATCTCGTCTACTCCCCAATATGAATTATTTTTCATCCTCGGAAGTATCAGAAGAACTGCTAGAAGGTTTGGATCTGGAGACAAGGACTCCAATAACACTTTTGAAACATCATTTTCCATTTTACATTAGTTTTCACCAGTTCTGAGCTCCAAATCGAGAAGAGAGAATGAGGAAAAGAAAAATGAATGAAGGAAGAACCAGTTGCGATTGTCATGTCAAATAACTGCGTTTCATTTCAACACTGATGAATCCAACAATTCAATGCATCAGAGAGTGACGTCACTTCCAACAATGATGAAAATTTGGTGTAACTAGAACATGAAGACCACAGGGGAAAAGGGGGAAATGTCACAAAAAGTAAGTTTCGAGAAAAACACATTTCAAAGTTTGAATCTTCCTAACTTTTTTGAAGTTGAAGAAAACTGAAATCTTTTTGTCGTCAAATTCGAAATATGTCGAACCACTCTTTACCAAAACTCATTTATACATAGAACGGCAAAGCTTTGGGTTTTTTTGCCAAAATGAGTATTCCCAAAAACTCATAATCTTCAAAACTTGAGAAAAATCCCAATACCTACCTCTTCTCTCTCTCTTCCCTAGGTACCCACAATGTTCCCAAAACATTATAGGGATTCCCTTTCGTACGCTGCGAGAGATGAGGAAAAGGTGGCCGTATCTCTTTTTTTCCTCATTTTCTGTTTGCCTGAGAGTTCACTTCGACCTTTTGACAGTGTGAAAACAACCTATTGAAATCACAATGGAATCTGTATTCAAACAAGTACTAAGCTTGGACATTCCCCTTTCTTTCCACATTTTTGTAGTGGGCATTCCGCATTTTTTCCATGTTTACGTATTTTCGAACGAGCATATCAGCTGACTATAATATATGCTGCGTTATTGCTATGGTCTTCTGTTTATACTGAAATATAGTAGTTATGCTATCAGATGGCGGTGTCAAGTCAATATCCACTATATTGTGACTTGTGACATTCCTCTTTTTGCTCCTGTGGTCTTCACATGGCTAAGTATATTAAGCAGATGAATAAAATTGTTATTTTCGGGATTCACTATCAAAGAAATAGCCAATCAGAAAAGATTCAAAACGGAGTTCGTCGAACTACCCTTTCATCCTAGCCACCCGTGGCCGCACTTCCTTTGTTTGAATAGGTTTCCCGATAACGCGACCTGGCAAGAGAAGGCAAATTATTCGTGAAATGCGTGACAGCATGATTGCCAACGTCGTCGTGAAAACCGAAAACCGAAACGAAGTTATTAGTGCAAGGTGTGGGCGAAACCTAATTTCCGGTTCCTCTCCTTTCGACGAGACGAGAAAAACAGTGGCGAATCAAAGGTTGCGTGTTGAAGAATATACTGACATGTAGGTACGTACTACGGGGTGGGGTTGCTATTCTTTTGATGCACGCCATATTATTCTGACTTCTTGTCTCGCTTCTTGTCATACAGAGAAACGATGCTCATTTTATTTATATTGAGGAATTCAATAAGCCATAATAATATTATAAAACGACTCTCATGAGAACTATTTTTCACAAATTCAAACATCTCAGAAATACAGGCTATGTCACGACGAGCTTACACTATCTTTATATCGGGAATCACTCAGGAGAAATTCATGAAAATGTGCATGCATATAATTATCTGAGAATACGCTCTCTTCATTTGAAATATTTTCGAGAATACAGTGTTGCCGCTTCTATCAAAAAGAAGCAACAACTTTGTTATTTCGAATAGATTAGCCTGTATTTTATTGCATTCTCAGATTCTCCCTGAAGAGTTGATTTCATCAAATTATCATGTACATACAGTTAAAACAATGAAATACGAAGGTAGCAAAGTTTTATGTACTAATGTTAAAAGATTTCCAACCGTACCTACCACAAAATTACAAACAATATCTTCATTTGTTGAAATCTCTTGAACATATTGAGAATGTATGATTAGGGATCGTTAGGGATGCAGATAGCTAAATAAAAAGTTCATTATCCCAGATTTTTTGAGGTTTTTTCTCCTAGTTTCTATGAAGTAGAAATATGAATATTATTTCAATATACGTGTAGTAAGAACAAATCAGATGATTCGCCCCAAAATGTCACTGCGTTCAAACAATTTTGCTATCAGAGAGCCAGAAAAAAAATTCACTAGCTTGTCAGTAACAATTTGTATTGAAAAAGGTTTGGAATAGAGAAATAAAGGTATATAAAAAAAATATCAAATTTTCACCTATCTTTGGACGTTTCTGGAATGAATCTGCTCCCATTTTCAACATTAAAAATGGATATTTGTATAGCAAATTCGTATTCGTCTTCGAACTTTTCAGTTCTCAGTGAAAATTGGTGACGTTGGCAATCAAATGGAATACAGGATGTTTTCATTAAATAATCTTGAATTTATCATTTTCAGTTTTAGATTTCAGAAGTGAATATCATGTTCTATCTATATCAACTGGACAATGTTATTGTCTCCGTTCAGAGTAATGCAAGCAGATTCCTTGATTTTTCTCTTTTCCAATGATTTTAATGATGATTTGTCATATGTTGTCCAACTTCATTGAGGATATGTTCAGCTAGTTTCGAAACTTGTGTGTGTGTGTCTTCGATTCCTCGATTTTGAATATAAAAATTCAAGAAGTGTTGGATAGTAATAATATCATCTCTACAATTCACTATACTTCTCAATTAAAAGGCTTAACTATGTCCATGACCATGAACGAAGATAAATTTTCTTGAAACGTGACTTTGAAACAATCCGCTAATGATTGTGCGATAACTGGACAATGAGTTAACTTCGAATTGCGTCATTAAATACCCCGACACCTCAAACTGCCAATATTTCAACGAAGCCTTATGAACACCAACAAGTGAAATCCTCATTTCACGATAAATAACTTTCGGAAAGTTTTCATTTGTGGCAACTTCCCGAGCCGGATGAAATAATAAATAAATTATACTTAGCGAGAAGTTGGAAAGTCGGGGCTGGAAACTGGAAACAGACTTTAGGAAAAAATAATGATATCTCGAAAGAGACCCGTCCGAACACAGCTGGGGAGTCCGCGGCGCAAATGAAGAAATATCGGCGACATTAAGTTAGCGTAACGACTTTCTACATCCTTCCAAGGAAGAAGTTGAAATATGGAATTACTCGGCCTTATGACATTATATTTCGGCGGGCCCAGGAATGGATGGGGGCCATTGTTCGTGTGCAGATTTAATTTTTTTTACCGGCGTGAAAAAGTCATTGCAGACATCATTTTTCTGCCAGTTATGAAAATATATATTTTCGTCGACCTCTACAAAAAATCACATTTTACGTTCTACCGAAAAACCGACCATTTCCGAAGGCAAGTACCTTTCGTTCGCAGACACTATCTTCTCGTCCACTGCAGGCTTGCCAATTCTACTTAATTTTCAGTGAGACATTTCATATTCTACTGAAATATAATTTGACACTCATCCATTATTATGATTGCCTATCTTATTATTGATCTTTACTGATAACATACACTTACAGCATAATATTTCGACACGCTCTGTTTGAATTAATTTCACAAAATGATTAATAAAATTACATATAGGTAGGGGTGGGAAAAATTATCGATATATCGATAATTATCGATAATTATCGATAATAATTTGGAGAAAAATTATCAATTTATCGATATTATCGATATTATCGATATTATCGATATTATCGATATTATCGATATTATCGATATTATCGATATTATCGATATTATCGATATTATCGGAATTATCGATATTATCGGAATGATCGATATTATGCCGAAGTGCCCACCCAACTAGTTAATCCAGGAATGACCTTGCGAGATTCAGGAACAAGACACACTCATTTCCACAAATTTATTGGTCCAACATGTATTGGTCTAACATGTCTTGAACTAGCATCATCAGCAGGAAGAAGGGAACAGCAATGTTAGAATATAAAAATTTATTTTTGTACTGAGTTAGAGTGCCCACAGCCCAAGACGGCTTTACGGAATGCAGCCACCTGGTCATCCAGGAAAATATTAGTGAAATGGGGCTCATGATTACTGTGTCAAGGTAGAACAGCGAAGCGGAAGTGACATAAAATGTGTAAAGTATGTCCGAAAAAATTAGTTAATCAGACAACTGTCAAATAGAACCGTTATGAATCACATATCAAAGGGATAACAAATTGAAAAAATCTGAGTGAAATAGGAATAGAATCAAGATATAAGGCAACGAACTAACAATATTCAAAACATGAGAGCGTTGAATCTTTTTCGACTATCAGAATGTATTTATTCGTCCAAAGATAATATTGTGTCATCTCCGATTGAATTATTAATATCATCTTGAGAATCTCCAATAAATTTAGAATAGTTATTTTTGTATCTAGAGCGCGAAATGCTACTTTGGTGATCGAGATCTGATTTTTTTAACTCGGCTGAGTTAAAAAAATAGTCGAGATGACCAAAGTATTTCGCGCTCGAGTTGCAAACAAAATTTTTTCTACAAATGTCAAAAAATATAGATCGCATGTTAAAATATGCTCAGCTTGATATAGAAAATAGTGTTGAACTGGCTTAAAAGGCCTCCCCCTATCCTCGCACGGTGTTCTACGAAAATAATAGGAATTTCCTTTCGTGCGCTCCAAGAGAAAAAACAAAGTTATTGTTGAACATTCAGAAATAAATGATTTCGTGGATGGTTGCTTGATTGAGGACCATAAAGTTGAAATATAAATATCTCATATATTTTACATAACAATGCGCGAAGTAGGTACTTCGCGCACTGTTATACTTCGCGCATTGTTTTGTGCAAGGTATCATGGTAACGTAGGAAACTGAAAAAAAGTGTCACTTCGCAATTTGTTGTCAATGCGCGAACCTTGTCATTTTTTGACGTTTGTAGAAAAAAGTGCTTTTCTGGCTAATCTGTGAAACTTTGGGGTCATTATTAATATCAATATGATGATGACAATTCAAGATGTGATTAGCAAATGAACTTTCTGTATTGTATAAATCTCTGGAGACATTTTTGTAGCTGTCAATCAGTTTGACATGCTCACTAACACGAGTTTGAACTCTCCTTCCACTCTGACCAAAATATAATGTGCCAGACAATCAGTGAGGTGAGCAAGACATTCTGTAGACACCCGATCTATGATTTGAAGACATTTCATCTTTGGTATTAACTAACAAACGGGAAATTGTAAGTATCTACTAGAAAAAGATATTATATTGATGTCAGTTAAGCGTTCTGGATATCTATTCTTGTTCGTAGAAAACTTTACCCAGGAAAGGGTTGGAGCGAAAGAGAGTTCTATTATTGTTAAGTGGAATGAGATCTTGATTGACGGATTTGGTAGAAATTTGAAAGGTGAAGAGGGTTGTTTTAGATGTATGACAAACTGACATTTATCATACAGGGCGTGGAAAGAAATTCTGAATTTTATTCGAATCAAAATCATCTAACCTATGTGAAAGAGATGTGCATATATCCCAAACATCATGGATACGGATGATTTTTGATAAATTCACGACTCAACAAGATATTTCTCCCATACATTCCAATTTTCATACCAATTTGGTAAGTAATATATTTTTTATATCGTTATATTCATCATAGTATACATCCGATTCTGGAAGAGAATGTCAATTCTCAATTTCAGACGATATTCATTTTATGCTCAAATTCCTATCGTGTATGTTCAATTGATATAATTCAATGTTCGTCGTGGCATATAGCCAGGAAAGTAGTTGTTTTCTGTTGAATATGCCGAGAAAGAATTAATAATTTCATCACATAGAGAATGCGAATTCTCAATGTATTTATTCAAATGTATCCATTTTTTCATGTTTATAATATATCTGAGAATATTCCTTTTCAATAGTGAAGAGGGTTGTTTGATATTGTTCCATTCAATGTTGAAATTAGGAGTATTCGATGGTATACTAAATAATCTATGGAGTAGAGGATTGAGAGCTGCTAGTTTGTGAGAAATGGGGTGGCAAGAGCTCGGGCAAGAGTTGAGAGGAATTACGTTATATGTATATGAGCGGGTTTGCGGTAGATGGATAATTCAAACTTGTCATCGACAATATTGACTGACTAATCCAGAAAAGGAAGAGAGTTATTGATAGTCGATTCCATATAGTAGAATTAATCGCCGGATGAAGTAGTTCACCATCTACCAGTTCTACCATCTCACAAAATCAATTTGGTTTTCAAAAAGCTATCGGAACCGAAAATAATTTCTTATCTTGAAAATTCTAAGAAATGCATGGCAGTGTTTCTCGACTTAGCGAAAGCGTTTGACACCGTTCAAGGTATATAAGGTAGGAATACGATGACCATATTTGGATGTTTTGAAGGACTATTTGTCTCATTGAACACAACGAGTAAAAATTGATAATGCTCTGAGTGACTCACTAGAAATCAGTATTGGAGTTCCGCAAGGCACTGTATTAGGTCCAGTCCTGTTCCTTATACTTATATCTCAATAGTATTTTCCAAATTAACCAATTTCAAGGAAGTCTGGTATCATACGCTGATGACACTGCCGTAGTGTTCTCTAGTGATTCATGGATCAACCTCTACTCTACTACCAAACGTGGTCTTAATCAAATCAAAATGTGGCTGAATCATAATCTGTTGAGTCTAAATATAAAAAAGACGAAATACTTCACTTTTACCCTTCAATCCAGAGACCAACCGCAAGATAGACATTCAAAAATACATAAATTCTATTGTAATGAAATACAATATGATAATAATTGTAACTGTCCTGAAATTGAGAAAACTTGCTCAATGAAATATCTGGGTATCTTTCTAGATCAGCATATGAGATGGGATGATCAAGCTAAATACGTCACAAAGCGGATCAGAAGTCTTTATCACAAATTCTATAGCTTAAGAGATATTCTCAATAAGACAAATCTACTCTTATTGTATAACTCACTAGTTGAATCTGTAGAAGGATATTGCATTATTGTCTGGGGTGGGCTTTACAATAACCAATTGAAAAATGTCCAATTTGCTCAGAACTCAATTTTAAAAATAATGTTCAATAAACAGAGACGCTACTCTACTCAAGCTCTATTTCAAGAACTCAATCTCTTTAAGATTAGAAATATCTATGCCTACTAATGTTCAATCTGGATGTTCAAAGGAAAAAAATACTTCCCTATTAATCATGAACGTTCCACCAGATTCACAAAAAACTCATCAGTTAAAGTACCTTTCATGAGGAAAAGTCATTCTCAAAAAAATATTTAATTCTATGGACCCAAACTGTATAATTTGATTCCGACTCAGCTGAAAACTATAAATACCTTCGATTCCTACGAAAGAGCTGTCAAAAATATGATATTTCAAGATAAAAGTATGTATGACTCAGTCTTCATTTAATGATTAACAATCTATAGTTATGTTAAAAGTTTTTCCACCTCCAGTTTCAGTATGTTTCTTTCCCACTCACCTTCCCAAAGTTCAATCAGAAGAAAATCAATCAGCACATAATGATATACAAACTAAGAAGAACATTATTCAAAGTCAGGAAATATCAGATACTCACAATACAAGCCCATTGGGGCTCAGGTCATGATGATATGTCCTGGTCTTTTATTTTCATCGTATTTTGATTGTACCTAAGAATATGAAATAAGTTCAGGAACTCCTGTATGATGAAGATATGAATAAATACTTACTTACTTACTTACTTACTTACTTACTTACTTACTAACTTACTTACTCACCTCGAAATTAAATGGGGAAGAAGAACTGTTTACGAAAGACGTGATTTCGATGTGTATGCCCAATCAGTCTCAGTTTCTGTCCACCAAATATGACATAAAAAAGAATAGCATTCTTTGTTGTTGTTAATGAGGGATCAATATCTAACGTCAGTTTGAAATTGTTGTTCAGTATTCTGGTCCGGTCCTGGTATGAAGTGTGGCCGCCTCCGGTAATACGAGACAAGTCACGGACGAGCAACTGTCAATTGCCGAGGACGAACCCAATTATAATAAAATTTGTGTTCGAATGGTGGATCCTGGAAGGAGCGATACTTTCTCCTGGAAATCGCGCCGCATGGATGGAGTTGCCGGTTCGTTTGCTCCCTACCGACCGATCCTGCGGGATATCCAGGATTTATACAGTGGCTGTCGACAGGGCCGAATTTACTGCGCTTAATAAGTGACATATAAGGCCCATCAAAAGCGATGGCTACGGCTACTGCTGCTTTTGCCCCAATAAACATATATCTTATCTGTTTTTGTTTGCCCAGTCGTAGATTCTGGTATGTTCTCTGGTGAAGGTTTTCCTTTTTCCTGGTTTCTGTTAACTTGTTTGTGGTCGAATTGAACAGTAAAAACATCGGATGACTATTTTGGCTGTTTCCGCAACCATAAATTAGTGAAGTTAGCATTGAAACTGAAATAACAGTTCGTAGGAGATTCCTGAGTACCTGCCAATAAGGATTGTTTGCCAAATTGTTGTTACATACCAAGGGGTTCATTGGAAACTATTCGATCTCGATAACACTCAGAAAAATGATTTCTCAAAAAAGTAACGAATCACATCGATCATTATGTGGAGGGGGACATCGTTTGACGTAGAATAGATGATACATTTTTTTTATTGCTTGGAGCGCACGAAAGGAAATCCCTATAATGTTCCAGATCAGCCCCCTCTATAATAGGGAATAAGGGTCCTGTAATACATCATTGCAGTGCAAAGTTTTTTGAATTCCAACAAGTCGTTCTCGAAATATTCGGGTTCAATTGTCATGTTCCATAATTGTCTTGAAATCAATGTGCGGAGTGGATTATTGAATAATGATATCTGAAACAAATGTTCGAAATGACCTCCATTGACACCAGACTGGGGTAGAGTCTATTTGCGAATGATTCTTGCACATTTGAAGATGTGTATCTTGTTGTTGTCTGGCCTGGCATTCAATCCTTATTCTTCTTTTCAAATCTTTCAGGATAGTAGGTTCCGTTTGATAGATAGGTACGGGATTCCAAATCACTGCAGAGAAAAATATCATGGGACGCACTTGGTTCCAAGTCCGGCAAACGAGCTAGCCATTCTATTGGTCCTCTATGACACATCCATTCATTCGGGTAAGCGGAAGATATTGGCGGATTATATTTATTTTCAACATCATTTTCATTGCCAATTGCAGGTGAGAGAATGGTTACTCCAAAATTGCCCAAATGGATGGAATTTCTTTGGGGTCATTTGAAACCTGTTATTTATAAAATGGAATTTACTGATCTGAAAGATGTTGAGAGAAGAAATAGGATTGAATGGCAGGCAATAAACCAGTGAGATATTCAAATCTGTAAAAGGTATTTGCATGTAGACTCTACCACTATTTGGGAGTCAATTGAGGTCATTTTGAACATTTGTTGTGGATAACCATTCAACCAACATATCATCAGACTGAAAGTTGATGTGTTTATATTGAGTTCATTGGCTATAATAAGTCTTCACTACTCTCCGCTGGAACAAATTTGAAACTGAAATATAAGTCTTCACTACCCTCCGCTGGAACAAATTTGAAACTGAAATTTGCTTTTCATGACTGCGATGTTACAAAATGTCATCCTTTATTAATACTCCTATACAGGGTGTTCAGAGATGAAACCGACAAAACCTATGGGGCTATATATAGGGACTGCCAATATGATTGCAAAATGCCATTTCGAAATGTCCAAAACCACTTCGTTCCTGACATACAGAGTGATTTATGAATTTTTACAAATAATCAAATCTTCCATATCAAATACTGGGATTACCGGAATATAATGTTTCTCCTATGTTGAGTTCGAGAGTAACTTACCATGTATGATAATTATCGAAAATCTGAGGTCATATGATCTACGGGTGAGATAATATGACAACTTGTTGGGAAAGTTTCAGGCACAAATTCAGTTATTGTGCAATGACTCCAATGAATTATTATTCTAAGTTCTTTCATTATTTGTCGGATGAACTATCAGCAAAAATAGCAATATAATGAATATTTATACGAAACCAAGACATAATTGTTGTTATTGTCTTTGATTACCTCGTAGTAATATTTTATGTATTACTCTCATAACCTAAAGAAGGAGTGAAATGAGTTTTTTTAGGTTCTTGTAAGTGTAACTGACCTAGTATAATCATCACTCATCTGATCATATAGATCCGGAATAATTGAAAAAATCGTGAAAGAACTTGTATTGTGATACTAGTCGACATTTTTTCGAATTCTTTTTTTTCGTTATGAATTTTTTTTGTGTTATTCAGATAAAACCTGTATCCATTTCTTCATGTTCATAATCCATCGGAGAATATTCCTTTTCGAAATCTCACAATTTTTCATCAAAATGACAAAAAATTACATTCCGTCAATCAGTAGGAACATTTTCTGAAACACTTTATGAAACGATTATATAAATTCTATAGGTATGGAAGTTTTAAGTTCTAAATCCTCCCACAACTCATCAATTCTCCATCTCCCATGAGGAATAAAAACTTTTTGAAGCAGAGGGGGATAGGGAAATAGTAGTAAGCTACGGGAAGCGATATAAGCAAGTCATTCGTTCAATTTGAAGTTAATAAAAAGCCTTTCGAATTAGGTGGATCAAGTGCTAGAGGGGGAAAAGCATTAAAAAACGCATCGAAGCGATGATGGGTGAGTCGTATATTCCTTGAAATGGTATTTCATAGAGGTGAATACAAACCTCTACAAGAGAGGACCCATATAGGTATTAGATTGAAAAATATCAAAATATATCTGTTATTTTATTGAATATGAAAAATGTATCTATGGGAATAGCAAAGACCACTTCATTTCCGGTTTTTTTATGGGTTGCTTTATTGGGATTGTAACGGTCCAGTAGACTATTCATGTCTACCTGTCCATTACAGAAGTATTCCACCCACAATATGCTACCAAACAAGTATTTTTCATCAACACAATCACCAAGAACAAAATGTAACTGTTTTCAATAACCAAATATTATCAGTACCATAGAGAAAAACCCAAAGTCAGTACCTTAGTAAATAAATTCCTATTCGCGTTGGACGTCCTTCACACTGTATCAGCACGTATTTAATATCCAGATGCCACCTGTAAAGGATTTCAATTCATGATGTGTTTTCAAGTCCATGTTTATTTTTGGTAAACAGTACAATACTCGCGATCAGCTGACTGAGCCATTAACCTCAATCCTGATTCTTCGTTTTAAATTTGCACAGCCTCAGCGTAAAAATTACTTTTACCTAATTAATCATTGGCAATAGTGAACTCTGCGCGCTCTTCAAGCACTCAGCCTAGTTCACACCACACTCGATAACCTGAAACGGAACGCGGTTCCGAAATGTCAATTACAACTTGTAGCCTATTGTAATAGGGATTCTTTGAGAGGATCGAGTAGTGGAGGAATGAAACGTTCTCTCTCTAATGGCGCTTTGCTGTGTTAGCATGCCACCTTTTGAGCTGAAAATTATTGTTTTCAAAAGGCACGTCCTTTTATGATGAAGGCCGATTTACAACTCTAGGCAAGTTACTGATATATTTATTTTCAAAATTATAATAAATTATGTATCGAATCATATCGGAATGTCTTGAAAACACTATCATAATGATTTCATTTCAGGCCTTCAACCTTCACCTTTTTTTTTGTCACATGGTAATGCCATGAAATCTTCATGTGCTATTTAAAGGCGGCTGCCTAATTTTCCTGAGCCATGTATTATATTTATTAATGCTTATGGGGCAATAATACATTTTGTTTCTCCAACTGGATTCCTCCGGATTTTGTATCTCCGTGATGGATGTCGGTGAATAAAATAATGTTCACCTTGTATGTTTTCCTGAACCAATGCTGAGAAGGTACCCAGGACTAATGGATTATGGAAATTTCAATAAAACCACTGTAATTTTCTGGAAATATTTGGTAGTGGCTACATTACAGTAAGACTGGTGACTTACCTACTGTAAGTAGATTTTTCATAAAAATTTCAATCGTCAACGTGATGAGAAGAGGAGCCTCCACGTCTGATTAGTATTTATGATATTTCAAGTTCAATATTACTCTCTCCTTTTGTGAGAAACGGAATATCAGCGCTGATAGTTCATTTCATAGGGCCTTGTATCTTTTTCTAAATTCATAACACACCTTTAGGACATTTATTCATTTCATTTGCCACTGGAAAGCCACAGTGAGGCTTAATTTAAGATTTCTAGTAATACTAACCAACATTGACTAAAGTCAGATTGTTCAAGGAACAACTGTTGCAATTATTCATAAGCTCACTAATAAATTCAGAGATAAGTACTAGTAATATTGTAGGCTTTAAGGGTGATGGTTCCCATTTAAATTTCACTTAAATACTGATACTATTGTAAAGCAAGTGTAACTATTACTGCTGAGTATCTATTTATTATATGCATGGTTCCGGAACAACTCCTGTTGCATTGATATTTTTGTTTTGTCCCCTCCCTACTCCTTTCCCAGTTTATACTGGGTGGCGCCCACACTATCTTGTTTTGATTGTTCATGAAATTGAAATAATAAATTAAAACTTGACTTAGTTGAATCCACGACCACTCGCCTGACTCATGAGCTGTCGAGCATTGGGACCATAATTTCTATTCTGTGAAGTTACGTCACATAAAATTGGCGCCACAACGTCAAGGGCCTTTCAATTTCATTCTGAAAATAATTCACTTCATGAACATTTTATCATCAGAGCAAGATATTTTTTCTCTGTAACCTTCCTTTTTTTCCTTGACAAAACAAAAGTATCACAGGATATACTTCTCAGTGTGTTTGGAATTGATATTTTGTATTTACAGGATATTTTATATACGGGGTGATCACAGTGTGACGATCGTTAATTGTGTTTAGATAATGCATTGAAATAATATTTTGGAAAATTTTTTGAATACCCATATCAGGTGATCTTGAGTGGAAAATATTTATACAAGGTGTCCCAAATATTGGTAAGATATTCGATAAATAATTTTGATTGGAAACTTTGGTTTTCTGAAATACTTAGTGATATTTTTTTAACTTGCTTTATATACAGGGTGTACTGCATATTGTGTTGTGAACGAGTGGCCATATTTTGCATATTAATTAGCGTGGTTTTCAATTTTGCAACAAGTTTTACTGAGTTTTCTTGTTTATAAAAAAAATTTCAACGCCTCAATACTCAGTACAGGGTGTTGTCTGATTGACAGGCCATTGGATTTTTGTTGGTTGGAACTTTGAAACATGAGAGTCAATTATAATATAGATCCTAATCACCTTAGGACTAAGGAACTAAACTATGAACTGCTTATACGGGATGTTGCGGTTGATAGAGCTGATACTGATCAAAAGAGAAAATTTCTCAGAAGAGAGATTCGACAAGATTTAGCTAGACCAGACGTTGAATATACCACTCCTCACTTCAATTTTGAAACTGAACAATCTGAAATTGATGAAAGTATTGAATCCATTACAGACTTAGTAAACAATTTTGATGGTGTGAATGAAGAAATTTTTAAGAGAGTGAGAAGTCGCATCAATCATGTTTTAGGCCGGTTATATAGAATTCCCAAGAACTCTGCGGATGTTAGTATTTTGAATTATAGAGGTGATAATATTATTTTGACAAGTACACTGGAGGAAGATTTAACTGAGACTCGTGAACAGTATATTAAAGGACAAACAGTCAATGTTCCTAACTTAAATCCAACACAACAAGTAAATAATTCCCCTAAATCAGTTCCAATTTATAAGTGGAGTGTAACATTCGACGGTACACTTAAGAAAGGATCACTTAGATCATTTTTACAGCGTGTGGATGAGTTGAGAGTGGCGAGAAATTGTACGAAAGAGGACTTGTATCAGTCTGCTTCTGATCTGTTTGAGGGTATTGCCAGAGAGTGGTTCAGATCCCAATCTAGACAGAATCGTTTCAACTCCTGGGATTCTTTAGTTAATGCGCTCCAACGAGATTTTCTACCTACAGATTATGACGATCAGTTGTGGGAGGAAATACGTCATCGCACCCAAGGTTCTGACGAACGTATCGTTGTTTATCTTTCATTGATGGAAAACCTTTTCAGTTGTTTAATCAATTCTCCTTCAGAACCGGACAAGTTAAAAATTATTAGGAAGAATATCTTACCCTGCTATCAATCTCATGTCGCACTACAACCTATCAGTGATATTAAGGAATTACTTGAAGTATGTAGGGCTCTGGAAGATGCAAATTTGGCACAATCCAGGTATCAACCTCCTCCAAGGAGAAATATTTCAACGCTTGAACCAGGTTTAGCCTATTTTTCAAATAATGGCGATTCAGCTTCTACTAGCTCTTGTTCACACTGTCACAGTCACTTGAATAATAACTTTAGTGAACCTAAAGCAAGCACTAGCGGTGCTCATGATAGATATGATAGGAATAGACAGTTCAATTCCTACAGAAATGATACAAGGGGTCAGAGATATAGAAATTTCAATAATTCTTCTAGAAATAATAGCAGACAAGTTGCTGCGCTTCAGGATAGTAATTATCCAAGTAATAATTCTAGGCCACGAAATAATACAAACCAACGCAAAGAACCTTATTGCTTTGGATGCGGTAAGCCAGGTGTTATTCGCCCGAACTGTCCAACTTGTTCAAAAAACGAACAGAGGGGAAACACAAGATAGGTCGGTGCAATCCCTATTTATCTTCAAAGACCTATTTTAATAAATCTAAAATTACTAAAGTTGAAACTTTATCCTCCTCTTATAAAAATTTTGAAGTATCAAAAGAGAGATTATCATTTTCTGAAGATTGGAAACTCTGGCTAGCAAAAGTACGCCAGATGTATAAAACTCAGGTAGTAAAGAAGGATTTTTCTAAATTTAAAGAAACAAATACTGTCTTCGTCAATAAAGCTAATGATGATAGACCATATGTCACTGTCAAAATTCTAGGTAAACAAATAACTTGTTTAGTGGATAGTGGTGCAAGCCATAGTGTAATAGGAGGACTTGGTACTCATTTATTGGAAGTGTTTGGGTTAGCAATAATGGATTGCTCGGATGAAAGTATCAATACAGCTGATGGAGTTGCTCAAAAAATATCGGGATATGTCAATTTGCCTATAGAAATTGATAATAGTGTAAAACTTTTGAGAATTTTAATAGTACCATCTGTCTCTCATACTCTCATATTGGGCTCAGATTTTTGCAGAATTTTTAACGTGACACTGGACTTTAACAGTAACTCTTGTATTATTGGTCAAAACCACTTACCTGTCGACAAATCCAGGATGAGTGAGATAAATGTCATTAATCGAATACAGTCTAAGTCAGAATTAGCTGGAGAGGATTTGCTTAAATTGGAAAATGTGATTAACAAATTTAGGAAGCTTTCGTCTTCAAAGTTAGGTAGAACCGACAAGTTAGTTCACAAAATCGATACCGGTACGGCTGAACCGATTAAGCAGAGGCATCACCTCATGAGTCCCTATAAATTAGATGTTCTTAATAAGGAGTTGGACAAAATGTTGCAACTTGGTGTGGTTCGTCCTTCCAAGAGTCCATGGTCAAGCCCTGTCCTCATTGTCGAAAAGTCAAATGGAGAGCCAAGATTTTGTTTCGACGGTAGGAAATTGAACTCCGTTACTAAAAAGTGTGCCTATCCTTTACCAATAGTTGACCACATACTAAGGAAATTGTCTGGAGCTCAATACCTGACAAGTATTGACCTTAAATCAGCTTTTTGGCAGGTGCCCTTAGATGCTGATTCCTGTGAGAAAACTGCTTTCGTTGTGCCAGGGCGTGGACTGTTTGAGTTTGTAGTAATGCCATTTGGGCTTTGTAACGCTGCACAGACTCAGCAGAAATTAATGGACAGTATCCTTGGACCAGAACTTGATCCATTTTGTTTCGTTTACTTGGATGATGTAATTGTTGCCACTCCAAGTTTAGATAAGCATCTTGAAATTTTATCGTCAGTTTCTGAGAGACTTCGCGAGGCTAAACTCACCGTAAATCTGGAGAAGTGTTCTTTTTGTAGGCCCAGTTTAAAATATTTAGGTTTCGTAGTAGACCGAGAGGGACTTCGTACTGATCCTGACAAGATTAAGTCGATGTTAGAATATCCTATACCCACGACAGCTACTGAGGTAAAACGCTTTGTAGGACTCATAAGTTATTATCGTCGCTTCGTCAAAGATCACTCTTCTTTAACTGCTCCAATTACTGCTCTACTCAAAGGACGTCGAAAGTCGCAGAAAATTCAGTGGACAGAGGAAGCTAACGATGCCTTCTTCAAAGTAAAAGAAGCTTTAATCTCTGCACCCATCCTGGCCTCGCCAGATTTTACTCGTGAATTCACCTTACAATGTGACGCCTCAAATGTTGGAGTCGGCAGTGTCCTAACCCAAAGTATTGATGGCAAAGAATTTATCATAGCATTTGCATCGCGGTCACTTTCTGAGTCAGAGAAAAAGTTTACTACCACCGAAAAGGAGTGTCTCAGTATTTTGTTTGCAGTTGATAAATTTCGCCCGTATATAGACGGTGTACATTTTAAGGTTATCACTGATCATGGATCTTTGTTGTGGCTTAGCAACTTGAAAAATCCGACCGGTCGTCTCGCTCGTTGGGCGATGCGTCTGAGCATGTTCGACATGGAGATAATTTATAGAAAAGGAGTCCTCAACATTCTTCCCGACGCACTTTCCAGGGCACCTCTCGAGGTCAATGTTATTACCATTGCGCAGACTGATGTCGAGGCAGATACTTGGTATACTACGCTGATCGAAAGAGTCCTGAAGTCGCCCGAAAAGTACCCTGATTTTGATGTCCGCGGTGGAACTTTATATAAACATATTCCAGTAGAGTTTGGCATATCTACAAATTTCCCTGAATGGAAGCTTGTTGTTCCTAAGAAGCAACGCCTTTCAGTTTTCAAAGAGTGTCACGATGATGCACAAGCTGCACATCTTGGAGTTTATAAGACCGTGAGTCGAATCCGTGAGTTGTATTTTTGGCCTAGACTGTTGCAAGACGTCAGAAAGTACGTGAAACATTGTCATGTATGTAGCGAACAAAAGGTAAGCTCATCTGCTCGCCCAGGATTTATGGGACAACCTAAGAAAGTTAACTTTCCATGGCAGTATGTGTCAGTAGATCTGCTTGGACCTTTGCCTCGTTCCAGAAATGGATTTTCATATGTTCTATTAGTCTCGGACTACTTTTCCAAATTTTGTCTAGTTCATCCTTTGCGTCAGGCAACAACGCCTCAAATTGTGAAATTTATCGAGGAACAAGTCATTTTGATATACGGTTCACCACAAGTCTTGGCTTGCGACAATGGTGTACAGTTCACCAGTAACGCCTTTAAGCAATTAGCTGATAGGTACAATATCAAAATTTATTATAATGCGCGGTACCACGCACAAGTAAACGCTGTTGAACGTGTCAATAGGGTTCTAGAGACTGCTATTCGATCTTATATAAAGGATAATGACCATCGCGAATGGGATAAGGAAATCCACAAGATAGGTTTTGCACTCAGGACAGCCGTTCATGAGGCAACTGGCGTTAGTCCTACAGCCCTTAATTTTGGTCGATATGTTCCGGCTAAGGGAGATTACTATGGTAAAATCGAATCTGCATCAGACTTTGACTTGAATAATATAAATCGGTTAGATTACCGTAACGATATAGAGCAACTTCCTCAGATGTATATTGATGTGCGACGTAAACTTTCAGAAGCCTACGCTAAAAATTGTAGAAGTTATAATCTGCGGAAAAGACCCAGTGACGTGTATCACGTTGGAGACCGCGTCTGGAAAAGGAATTTTGTGCTTTCCAATAAAATTGAAAACTTTGCAGCCAAGCTCGCACCTAAGTTTACTCTCTGTACTGTGAGAAGAGTAATTTCGAGATTGGTGTATGAATTGAGCGATTCGGAAGGAAAGAATATAGGCAAATTTCATGTGAAGGATTTGAAGCCTTATCATGGATCTGAGCCACTATCTGAATAGGTACCGGTGTGTGTATGTATGAGTGTGTGAATGTGGAAGCGAATGTTGAATGAAAGCAGGAGTGATTGGAGTAACACTTCCGATAGTTATTCATGGTTTGGTATCATGTTTCGCCCAAGTTTCTGCCTCCGGAGTCCAATGGTCGTTCTTGAAAGACAGCTACCTCGAAAAGTAGAAGCAACCCCTTTTTGATGGAATGTCTCTGCCATTTGCGGTGGAGCATTCAACCCCAAGGATTGGTGAGTTTGCCAGTCATGGTAAACAAACCAGTCTGATGGCTGTCTGGTCTGACCAGATTAGCTATACCTTTCATGGTCCTCAGTGTCGTGTTAGATGTGAGTCTACCGACCAATTATTTAACAAACCTAATTTTGCCCAGGCTGATATAATTTGGAAAATATTGTCGCTCCGACAATATTTCTGTAAGGAGAGGGGGTGTGTAACGGTCCAGTAGACTATTCATGTCTACCTGTCCATTACAGAAGTATTCCACCCACAATATGCTACCAAACAAGTATTTTTCATCAACACAATCACCAAGAACAAAATGTAACTGTTTTCAATAACCAAATATTATCAGTACCATAGAGAAAAACCCAAAGTCAGTACCTTAGTAAATAAATTCCTATTCGCGTTGGACGTCCTTCACACTGTATCAGCACGTATTTAATATCCAGATGCCACCTGTAAAGGATTTCAATTCATGATGTGTTTTCAAGTCCATGTTTATTTTTGGTAAACAGTACAATACTCGCGATCAGCTGACTGAGCCATTAACCTCAATCCTGATTCTTCGTTTTAAATTTGCACAGCCTCAGCGTAAAAATTACTTTTACCTAATTAATCATTGGCAATAGTGAACTCTGCGCGCTCTTCAAGCACTCAGCCTAGTTCACACCACACTCGATAACCTGAAACGGAACGCGGTTCCGAAATGTCAATTACAACTTGTAGCCTATTGTAATAGGGATTCTTTGAGAGGATCGAGTAGTGGAGGAATGAAACGTTCTCTCTCTAATGGCGCTTTGCTGTGTTAGCATGCCACCTTTTGAGCTGAAAATTATTGTTTTCAAAAGGCACGTCCTTTTATGATGAAGGCCGATTTACAACTCTAGGCAAGTTACTGATATATTTATTTTCAAAATTATAATAAATTATGTATCGAATCATATCGGAATGTCTTGAAAACACTATCATAATGATTTCATTTCAGGCCTTCAACCTTCACCTTTTTTTTTGTCACATGGTAATGCCATGAAATCTTCATGTGCTATTTAAAGGCGGCTGCCTAATTTTCCTGAGCCATGTATTATATTTATTAATGCTTATGGGGCAATAATACATTTTGTTTCTCCAACTGGATTCCTCCGGATTTTGTATCTCCGTGATGGATGTCGGTGAATAAAATAATGTTCACCTTGTATGTTTTCCTGAACCAATGCTGAGAAGGTACCCAGGACTAATGGATTATGGAAATTTCAATAAAACCACTGTAATTTTCTGGAAATATTTGGTAGTGGCTACATTACAGTAAGACTGGTGACTTACCTACTGTAAGTAGATTTTTCATAAAAATTTCAATCGTCAACGTGATGAGAAGAGGAGCCTCCACGTCTGATTAGTATTTATGATATTTCAAGTTCAATATTACTCTCTCCTTTTGTGAGAAACGGAATATCAGCGCTGATAGTTCATTTCATAGGGCCTTGTATCTTTTTCTAAATTCATAACACACCTTTAGGACATTTATTCATTTCATTTGCCACTGGAAAGCCACAGTGAGGCTTAATTTAAGATTTCTAGTAATACTAACCAACATTGACTAAAGTCAGATTGTTCAAGGAACAACTGTTGCAATTATTCATAAGCTCACTAATAAATTCAGAGATAAGTACTAGTAATATTGTAGGCTTTAAGGGTGATGGTTCCCATTTAAATTTCACTTAAATACTGATACTATTGTAAAGCAAGTGTAACTATTACTGCTGAGTATCTATTTATTATATGCATGGTTCCGGAACAACTCCTGTTGCATTGATATTTTTGTTTTGTCCCCTCCCTACTCCTTTCCCAGTTTATACTGGGTGGCGCCCACACTATCTTGTTTTGATTGTTCATGAAATTGAAATAATAAATTAAAACTTGACTTAGTTGAATCCACGACCACTCGCCTGACTCATGAGCTGTCGAGCATTGGGACCATAATTTCTATTCTGTGAAGTTACGTCACAGGATATACATTCAGGGAATGCAAGAAAATCGGTTTTATATACAGGGTGTTTCAGTTTTTTATAGCAGAACTTCAACAGCTTGAAGAAGACATTTTTTTAAGATGAAAATCTCATACAAACATATTATATGCGTGGGAGCTTCGTTTCCGATTTACAGGGTGTCAAAGTTTCAGATTTTCTACTACAATTTTCGGAACCTAATAGACTTCAAAAACTCAATATTTGAGGCTATTGAGCGTTTTTGAATACCTACAGGGTGATAGACTTTCATTAAATGTTTAAGAAATGTCAAATAAGTGTTTGAGAAATAACGGTTTTATTACAAGTAAATTATTTTTGGCATTTATCTCGAGATCCATACAGTTTTTGAAAAATTTACATAGAGGCGAAAAGTTTCCAAATTGCAGGGACAATCTGAATCTATGTCCCATTGAAAGCAGAGGCGGCACGCAAAAAAGTTCTACAGGGTTAAATTGGGTACGACCCTTGAAAGTCTATCACCCTGTAGGTATTCAGAAACGCTCAATAGCCTCAAATATTGAGTATTTGAAGCGTATTAGGTGTCCCAAATTTCAATCAATTATTCTGAAACTTGTAGGAGAAAATTCGAAATACATAAAAAAAATCTGAAACTTTCACACCCTGTAAATCGGAAACGAAGCTCCCACGCATATATGTTTGTTTGAGATTTTCATCTTGAAAAAATGTCTTCTTCAAGCTGTTGAAGTCCTGCTACAGAAAACTGAAACACCCTGTATATTTTTTTCAATTGTTTTACCAATTTGGAATTATTACAAACCATACCATGAATATCTTAGAGAACAGGAAATAATCGTTTCCCATCAGATCTTTCCAAATCTATAGGGAGATTTTTAATAATAATCAAGTTTGAGCTTTCAATATTTCTTAATTTTCACAAAAAATAGTGCAATTTGATGGATGATTCTGAACATACATACTCAATAGTGCAACAAACAAAGTCAAACTCTTATATTCCATCATCTACCACTCAAATTTTGCGATATCATCATATCTTTGTTTTATCCGCACTAGTGCGGTGAAAAATTTTCAGCTCTTGTGTGGGAAAAAATTTCCCGCACTGTTGCGGGAAAATGACACTTTCCAAACTGAATTGCGTGCGGGTATAGGGTGTATCACGCGCACGCTTGTAGAAGAACAATATTCAACTTCATCAATTTCCCTAACAAGATATCTGGGTAATGATTGTTCGAATCATGCGCAAGTTTATTACCTTCATATCTGTTTTTTGTTATCGTTGAATATCAAACCTCACACACAATAAAAGACATTGAGCTGCTGAAAAAATAATCAGTTATTGCTTTCACCACGGTTAATTTGAGAATTATTTCGTGGCCAGAACGTATTCCCTGCATGGCATTATAGTGTTCAGTGTTCATGAATTTCTGAAGTTAACTGAATTTATCTGAAATTCTCATGATGACGTTGGTTTTTTTATACCTGTATGATAGAGAACTCGTTACGAAATTGTGATCAAAGAATCCATCTATGGCATGTCCATAATTTCAGAAATGAAGAAAAAAATCATATGTCCACTCGATAACTTGAAACTAGCACTGTTCCAATACATTTTGTATGCCACTGAAATAGCATAATCGTAATAGGGCAGGCATTATATGATACTTATGTTGGAATTAATTCAATATTTTTCATAGGCATTGGAAAAACCCAAACAATAACTTCGAGTTCGGTTCACACATCACAGACAGATGAAATCTAATTGAGAAAAAACAAAATACCAACCTTGCGAGTAGCTCATAGCAGGGAAGAGAGGGCATGTGTCGAAGAACAATGGAAGTGAAACCAGAAGACACACACTCACCTGAAAAAAAAAACATGTTTTACTCATTGTACTATATACATATGATTTTTTCTCCAACTGTTATAATAACAATTTGGTGTAATTTTTTGAATGAAAACTATATCATTTTGTATTCACCCAATCTCATTGTCGATTTTGATTACAAATTCCATTCAAATCACTTTGAACGTTCTATAGCAACAAACTTTTTCTGCCTAAGCAGCAGCAGTATTTGTTAATAGTAGATTGTTTTATTTGGATCAAAAGTGACACTTTGCTTGACAAGCGAATTTTGCGAGTTTGATAGCAATATACCCATCCCTTAAACTGTGGTAATGGAAAGAATGTTGGCGAATTTGGCTCCATTTTGTTGAATAATGTATATTGATGCATTCTTTGTCACCCAACAAAAATCCAAATAGCAAATTATTGAGAAAATTTCTTAAATGACGAAGCTCACCAAATTGGTACGTCACACCGACGTGATTTTTAGACGTCATAGATACGTCACTGCAACGTCATAAGAGTAACAGTTTCAATTCAGGTATACCTAAACAATCATTATTATATACACATAGCTTGTTGGTTTCCGAGATAAACAGTGTGTCAAAGTTTTTTAGAAAAAAGTTTGTCTACTACTTTTCGGGTATATCAATAATTAGAATGAAACTTGCATGTTGATTTGCTTTCATGAGTTAAACTTATGTTTTACATGATAATAATATATAAGTATCCATGGTTTAGAGAAGGTCTGGGAAAAATGGACGTCGACAGGACGTCCCTGCAACGTCATGAAACTGACGTCTTCTTTCACCCATCTAAGTGACGTCCACTCGACGTCGAAACGATGACGTGATTATCACGTCATAGAAAGTACGTTATAGTGACGTCATAAATTAGTGTGTGACGTCTCTGACGAAAAATCACCAATTAGGGACGTCACAGTGACGTGATCATTCGTCATATGGTTGCCTGGGATGGTGCGAAGTTCAGTATGGATGGAGACTGAGAAAGCCCCAAAATTTCAAAATGATTCTAATTGGAGTTATTGAATAATCTCAATTGAAGTATTGAAAACACCTACATTGAAATTTGGACTCAAATCGAATTTTTAATGTTTCCTCAAAAACTAAGCTACATACGAAAATCACAAAGGGAAAAAAACTTGTTAGTTCAGTGCAAACTAATAAAAATATGAAACCGGTGGCGTACAATGACATTCACCATGAATATCGATAAAATTACCCACTGTGACGCCACTGGAAATATGATTTCGAATCTTATTGCACTGGAAGAAACCACAGCGATTTATTGGAATTGATGAAAAAACAATTGAGAAATGAATACAAATTTTTCATTGAAATGATAATACCCTGTATCTCAATAACGAAGCAAGTTAGGACACTTGTTTATATGAGCTTTATTTCCTATAATATCACTAGGATCACCCCTTGAATTTTTTCGGTGTTATTTAGATACACCCTGTGTAGAAGCAAAAGTTTTGGTGAAGTATTGTTAGCAGCCATAATATGAAATTATTATATCATTCATGACATCCTGCTGATGCTAATTCAATTTTCAACAAAAATAAAAACACAGCATGTAGGTAGGTACCCATGCAGTATTCAAAGAACAGTCAAGATCAAAAAAACAACGAAAACTTAGTGTTTTACTTCGTTTCAATTGGTAATCCTGCTGGCATCATCAATTTATCATGATGAATTTTTACTTCATCACACGTGGAATTGGAAAATACATAAATAGGAATGGGAAAAGGGAGAGGAAAAACAGTCCCCGTTGAATCGGACCAACATTATCTGTGCCGTCATTTTCAGAACGAATTACTCTCCTGACGTTATAATTCATTTACAAGTCGGTGCCCGTCACTGTGTGCCAGAGCGACCGGGAATTCATAACTTTCCCCTGGAACCGTGAAAAGGCAGCTTTACCGCCATAACCCAATTCCATCGGTATTTAGCTCGAAAAAGTTTCCAGAAATTAATTAATTATTTTCAATACACAGCATCACACGACAACATTATTTTATCTCTCTCAAATACGTGGGTTGACAATAATTATTAACATAACTGTTACTTTGTACCAATTTTTTTGAATTAATGCTATATACCTACGTTATACAGGGTTATATCGAGATGAGTTGATACTAATGAACACAGTATTATACTTTAAGGCGGATTTATGCACACCGCTTTTTTATTATTCTGTAATTTCACAATCATCTACGATTCCACTAATAAGTTAAAACTTGATATTCCCGTTCATTCATTTTTCCACCACTAGCTGTGGAACCTACCATTATTCACTTCTCTTCGAGGCTCAAAGTGTGTTTTTACTATACCAAAGTAGTTTTCGTCATTTTATGAACCACTAGTTAATAATGACATATCAACCTTCGTTATAATTAACCCGAATTCACTGCCCTAATGCGCGATATTCGTAGAAATGAGATTGGAATCTGGTACGTATTTACACCGAACAATGTTCGGTGGTATTCATCAATGACGACTTGACATTATGCTGTCATAGTCATGGTTATTATTTCAATTAGAATTGAAGGGAAGTGTTTCCATAGTGACAATAGGTTTATATTTCGGTGTGCACGGTAACCTCCTGAGTCTCCTGGCCTCCTAAATACAAGACAAGCGCCAGTACGTTGCCATCAACAATTTCAACTCTAATAAAACTCTCATCACTTCTGGGGTTCCCCAGGGCTCCCATTTAGGCCCCATTCTATTCAGCGTCTTCGTCAGCGATCTGGAAAAATCCATTAAATATTCGAAAGTAGCAATTTATGCAGACGATCTAAAGCTCCTAATGCCAATCGAAACATCATTAAATTACGCTGAATTTGAAGAAGACCTTAATAGTCTTCATCATTACTGTAAGTTCGATAGATTATTCATAAACATCAAGAAATTTCACCAGATTGTTTTTTCAAGAACCAACAATTGTCTATCGAATGACCTTTTCATAGATAACGAAAAAATACCACCGTGTGATGGGGAGCGCGACCTTGGAATCATCCTGGACAAAAAGTTGACATTTGACTCATATTTGGAGATAACTGTTAGAAGATCCCTTCGCATGTTAGGATTCGTTTTGAGAAATACGAAAGACTTTCGTAATCATGAATCCCTAATAACTGTCTATGAAACATTAGTGAGGCCGATATTGGAATACTGTACATGTATATGGAACCCTTTTTATGAGAATTACGTGGCAAGAATTGAAAATGTACAAAAAAAAAGTGGTAAATGCTCTTAACTTCAGATTTTTCCAATATCGTCATCATTTTACATATGAAACTAATTTGAACATTTATAAAATAGGATCAATGTTCATCAGAAGGGAGTTCTTCGATATTCTGTTTACATATAAAATATTGGATACTTTTATTGATTCACCAAATTGCACTGAATATTCAGTTTTGAAGCAGATAATTGCGAGTGGAGAATCCAGTTTTTCGACAATTTATTTGGACATTTTTTCATTGAATCTTTGGACTCATTTTTTGTTCTCGATGATTTTTTCATTCAAATACGATTTCTAATTGTAATTGTTCAACTTTATTGCTCATTATACCCCATCAAATGATTTGATTTCAGTTTCCTCTAAGATCCAAAAAGTTAGGAGGTTTTGAACTTTGAAATGCGTTTTTCTCGAAACTTACTCCTTGTGAAATTCACCCTTTTTCCCCCGTGGTCTTCACTACCTACTTGAAAATGTAACATGAACCAGTGGACTACCCAATTAGCCCAGCTGAGTTTTCGTATTATTCCATTTGCACCGAAATCATTTGTTCATTCCGAAGTTAGGATATTCTACATTTGTCACTGACGTAGCTTCATTGGATGAGTTTAATTGATTTCGGTCACTCGTTCATCATCATTTATTACAAATCAGTTGGAGTTCGATTATCTGACTACAAATATGACGGACGGTCTAGTAACAAATGGCCCGAGTCGGACAGATTTCTCGTTAATCACCGAACGGTCCAGATGATTCCGAACAGATTCATTTTGAATTCATGTTCGATTGCAAACCAGCAGAGATGAATATGGAACATCGATACATCACCAAAAAATCTCAATTGTGATTCACTAAATGAAATCCGCATTACTGAATAGTTATTTACCAACTACTCGCAAAAGTAAAGAGGAAAGCCGAGGCAACACTAATGATTACTAGACGGACACACGGAAAAACATGGGGGCTAAGCCCCAAAATGATATATGGGACATACAACATTGTGGTGAAACTCATGTTACGCATCTTTGGTATAGTGGACAAAGATAAACCAAAAAAATAGCCGCGGCTGCGTTAGGCTGAACAAGGTACAAAAACTTGCATGTCTCAGCATAACGGGAGCTATGAAAACAACACCAACAGCCGCTATGCCGCTATGGCAGCACTACTAAACCTCCCCTCGATAGACATAGTTATTATGGGACTAGAATGGGACATCTAAGGCTACAAAACACGAGCGATAGATCTGGACACAACAAGATACAGGAAATAGTGGGAGGAGACATTCTTGAAATGAAACCAACGGGCCACATTACCCCAATATACTGTTTCACCATGAACTTGGAAGTGATCATGCAAGATCGAAGAAAATTGACAGATGACAACATCAAGGGCAAATCTGGAGAGTGGAGAGAAGATCTGGTCCAAGACCAAGGAAGGCTCTGTTGCTGGAATCAATTTCTTTGATATATGAAAATGCCGAGGAAAAAAACTACACCAGAAAACTTCAAAAGTTCAAGGCGTTGGGACGACCTTGGATAACTAGAGTGTTTCCAACCCGTGAAGACACAATAATGCTATTTTCAAAGATAGTTTCGATATACATCTGAAAGTGTGACGAAATATCCACAAAAAGCTGTTTGAGAAGAAGTGCAGAAATTTTGCGCTACCACATCACTTAAGCTTATTGAAAAATGTACGACAACAAGACACTTTCGGATATAGGAAACCAACCAATATGTGGGCATGCAGAGTAAAGACACAATGCGTGAATTCCTATCTCTGAGAGGAAAGTGTTATTTCATAGACGTAACGGAAGTAGTAATAGTATCAATATACATTATTATTATTATTCCTCATTATATTGCAATAAGCAGAAGGATCAAACTATAACAATTCTGCTAGGTTCTTCCCAAGATCTAGTATTTGTCTCACTTTTCAGATTCCTAATGAAATTCAAGTAGTTCTATCGGAAATAAAATAACTTCTTGCATTGTGCTGTTTGGGAATATCAGACCTGGCCAAAAAATTGCCACGTTATTTTCTGATGGCAGTCGAGTCAGCCATTGACTATTCTGGTATCACCACTCTAGTCCGACGAACGACTTGACAAGTTCAATTAGGGAATCGAAACGAACAGTTTCATACAGTGTCTAACTTTGAATGGACCACCCTCTATATCTCATCAGTTATTGGTCGTGCGATTAGTACCGACTTGGGATATGAATAATTATCAATATTATGAGGTTTTCAGAGATAAACATCATATTGAACAGTGCCGTGAGGTTTCATTGAGATAAAAAGGGGTCGATATTTCAGAAAATCTCATTAGGATTTTTTTTGCAGGAGAATCAACTGTATTGATTGTTCCTCATGCTTTCAAATATCCGTATATGCAGAAATCCACATCATTTCGGATAATGCATGATATATACACAAACGTAATGATTTTCAGCATCAAATCTCGGATATTCTCGGCAGTAGTGCCATACTGACATATTGAAAACTTATTTAGAATTTGAAATTTGTAACTTATCTGACTTGTTAAAAATCTGATACATATTTTTTGACGCAACTGGGGCGCGAAATAGTTTGGTCATCGAGATCTGATTTTAGCATTTCGCGCTCTAGATACAAAAATAACTATAGATATTTGCAAGTGAAGTGTTTATACGAAAACATACGGCTCATGCGATAATTCTCTTTGTAACGTGTAGTGTGGAGTTCGAATTTAGAATTCGTTGATTTAGTCGATAAAAAAGCTCTCGCACGCCACTGGCGTGTGAATGGCTGGCACGTTGCCTTCTAGCGAACGTTCTGCAGCTTCCTCGAGCGACAATCACAAGGGAAATCTCTATCCATTCCATTGATGTGTGATTTTGTAACATGGCGCGAAATGTAAATGCGAAGAAAGAGAGACAAGGTGCGAGGAAACGTGTGTGTCTGAAGAATTATCACCCGCTTTCGAGGAAAATATACGTGATGGGACTGATGGGGAATGATACATGACGAAACGCTACTAGAATACCTATCCCAGATAGCACAATATCATTCGTAGAACGTCCATAGTATATTTTTTGAGAATATTTGAATAATCTCTGATCATTCTCACAATGTGATACTAATATTCTAGAGACGTTCTATGAACATTCGGAATGGAAGAAAGATTGTTAAAAAAAGCTTGCTCTGGTGGAGATGCGAACAAAGTATCTTGTGATTGAATTTTTACGAACTTGAAACTTCACCACTTCGCCACGAACCTTATTCATAAATAAAATGAATAGCAATAAGAAGACAACACTATTTGTGGGATCATCAGCATTGAGGCTAGAGGATAATAGGTTTCGGCAGGGTAAACATTATGATTATTTATATAGAATAGGAACATAGATATCATATATTTTGATACGATTCCAAAAGTTCTTAGAATATTCGAGAAGAATATTCCCAGAATATTCGAGAAGAATATTCCCAGAATATTCAAAAAGAATATTCTCAGTATATTCAAAAAGAACATTCTGAGGATATGTCAAATAGAATGTCCATAGATTATTGTTTGCAGAATGAGAATATTCTATGATCATTCTGAGAACATTCTATTAGAATATTCGAAAATATTTATATATGAACGTTGTCAGAATATTCATAGTATATTTTGTGCTGTCTGGGATACCACCAAAAGTTTGAATTTATTGGAAAAAGTGTCACAAACGGAAATAACCCATTATTTCAAACTGAGACCATAAAGGCTATTTTTTCAAATCAAAAAAAGGGCTAAGAAAATGTCCATATTCAATAATAATTATCAAATTCATTCAACAATAAATTAATTGAAGTTAGTGGGTTGCAATTCTATATACTGCGTGACACAGACTCATATATTATATCGCCTGCTCTCTTTTGTTTTTCTAGCAAATTCAATTCAGGAGATACCCGAGACTAGAAATTTAGCGAAAGCAATTGTTGAAAGTGAATCTAGATTCTAAGAGCATCAAAAACCATTTTTCAAGAGAAAATATCAATAATTCATATTTATTTTAAAGTTTTGCCAGGCACCGTTCTCATCCTGGCTAAAAGTGGAAATTTCCAATTTCCCCCGTATCTCAGAAAAATCAAAGCCTGTGAAAATTGTGTTTGCTGCATTACTCGTTTCATAAATAAATTGATGTGAAAACCGCAACTCTCTATTTCTAAAGATATCTGAGATATCGCGCGAAAGTATCGAAAACGGGACACACTGTACAAAGAGGTCTGTGAAAACTGAAACTGAAAAATTGTAACACTAGATTCGAAAATCCTAAAGCTCTAACGTCATGCTAGTCCTACTCAATTTTCAACTAACCATCTTATGCATCGAAAGATGTGAAATCACTGCCAATTCCTGATAAAAAATCAGAGATACCCGAGAATAGAAATTTGGCGAATGTTGAAAGTGAATCTGAATTCGAAGAGTATCAAAAACCATTTTCCTAGAGAGAATATCAATAATTTATATTTATTTGAGAGTTTTGCCCTCGGTTTTGCCAGTAGCCAGGGATCTAATATAGATAAATATAGTGATGACATGCCAATAAACCTATTCACGCACAGGACAGTGTGAATTTTGTACATACAAAGAACATAATTCATAATGATGAATTAATCATAGAAGAAAATTAATTATACTCTCATAAATAGTTTTAGTCCAAGAATCTTCGAATCATTAGTTTGTTTTTTATTCCAAGACGAAAAGTTCATATAAAATGCTTCGTTATCAATGAAAAATCGTTTTTACAGGATTCTTCATGAATTACTTTAAATTCGTTTTCCAATTCCAATGAAACTTGTTGATTTTGTTAACAATGTCAGAGGAAGCTCCTTCTGGTGTGATTAGATTCGAGTGGCGTCGCAGTGGGATACCTGTTCCACATTCATAAAAGCACTCGCTTCGCTCGCACGTTAAAATATCTCGATCATTAATCGCCCTCATTAATACACTAGTTGGTTAAATATTACATTATTACATTATTTATTATATTTTCATAATCTATTCAAGGAATTAACTGTTTTTTCCACAAAGTCATTCCTCGCCTCTATACAGAGTGTCCCATAAGTCATCGATCAGAAGAAGTGGGGTGATGGAGGGGGTCACTTGTAATCAAACTAACGGTATATGTGGTTTTCAAATTGGTGATGGTTCAAAAGCTACTCAATTTTTCTGAAAAACACGACCCACTAGAAAGAAGTGAATCACCCCATATGTTTTACCATTTCGGAATCTGCATTAAATGGACAACTTTTCCTTGGAAACGGTTATCTTTGTGGGGTAATTTTGAAATCTGCCAGCGGCATTTGAAAATCATCTTGAATATTTCTTTCACTGACAAAACTCAAGGAAAACAAAATTGTCGTTGTAATTGATAAGAAGTAATACATGTCATGAAATTATTTGTGGGGAGAGGTGCACCCATGTGGTTGAAATACTAACACAACAAAAAAAGCCCAGAAACCTCCACCCGTCATCCAGGGGATTATAACAGATCGTAACAGGTTTCTGGATGAAATAAAAAAACTATCGACCAAGACAGTTTTCTTTAAATATGGTCAAAACACTACCCTTTTGTATGCTGAAAACGACCAGGACTATACTAATCTGAGGGACCATTTCAAGAAGGAGGAAGTCCCATTCCACACATACACACAAAAAAAAGACAAGTCACATGCGTTTGTGGTACGAGGATTGGACTTTGAGCCTGAGCCCGCCGATATCTCTACTGATATGCTGGAGCAGCATAAGGTAGTCGTCAAGGAGGTGTTCAGGCTCAGAACCAGGTTCAGGCCCCTTTATCTGGTTGTGCTGGATACAAAATACACATTACAATTACTTAACAACAAAATAAAATATCTACTCTCAACTAAAATCTCTTGGGAATTGCGCAAGAACAATAGAGAGATTACACAATGCCGACGATGTCAGGTGTGGGGACACGCAACTAGCAACTGTTTCAGGCCACCTAGATGCCTGAAATGTGCTAAGGACCACCTAACGTCATCATGCAATCTGCCCAATTCGCAGCCTGCGAAATGTGCAAATTGCGGAAGCGACCACCCTGCCAACAGCACGGATTGTGAAAGTTACATCAAGAAAATCGAACTGCTTCATAAGAGTAGGACAAACAAGCCAGGTAGAGTAGGTCTGGTCCCGGCCCCTCCCCCTGCCAGGAACGCATGGGACTTGCGGAGAGAGGCACGGCAGCCCACCAGCACTCAAGAGGAAGAATCCAGAACAAAAACACAACTCGGAGTCCGGAGGCCGACTGCGAGTACACAGGACCAAGGAAACACCAACGACATGATGGCGGTGATGAGCGAGCTGCAGATCCTGAACCAGAAGGTTAATCTTGGTGAGTTGGTCAGGGCCTTGAAAGATTTGAATGCTAAGATTGCTGCCACCAGCGGCACTGCCATGGACATTCTAATGATATTCCAGGAGTTCGCGAGTAATATCGCGAGCTACCGAATTAACAATTAACGTGGCTCTCAAAATGTGCAATTTTAACGTAAATGGCATCAATAATAAGATGCCATCTTTCGTTAATTTTGTACAGCAATACCACCTTGACATCATCTTCTTGTCGGAAACCAAACTCCGACAGTAGCATAAATTTCGTGTGAAGGGTTTTACTATTACTAGGGTAGATCGTCCTGGTGCGAATAGATATGGAGGGGTAGCTATCCTGGTCAGGAACAATATTCCCCACTCTGTGGTCCCACCGAGACAATGTTCTATAGAGCACGTTGGAGTGAGACTACATAGTGGGGAAACTTTATTTGCAGTGTACAACAGTCCCAGAAATAACTTTACTGAAAACGACCTGGAGGCCCTGTGTGGTGCTGGGAACAAGGTAATTATAGCTGGAGACCTCAACGCGAGGCATGCTGATTGGGGGAATCACATCGATAATACAAATGGAAGAACTCTGAGAAGGTTCGGGATGGCTGCCAATATCAATATCGAAGCTCCAAACGCTCCTACGCACCTCCCCTTCAATGGAACGTCACCTACCATCATTGACCTGATGGTGACTAAAAACGTTGTGGACGTTACGAAAATCCGGGTTGTAGACGAGATGAGCTCTGACCATCTTCCGGTCCTTTTCGAATCAGGCACGAAAGTGCCCGACATTAAAAAATCTATTTTCGATTATAAAAGAACCGACTGGAGGGTATACAGAGCTCATCTAAACGAAAATACAATAATAAAATCCAATATCAC
The DNA here is from genome assembly GCA_918026855.4 of Phaedon cochleariae. NCBI lineage: Eukaryota > Metazoa > Arthropoda > Insecta > Coleoptera > Chrysomelidae > Phaedon > Phaedon cochleariae. Next base: position 13,423,247 of record OU896709.1, on the reverse strand, counting down.
CCTGAATGAAATTGACGAGCAAGTAAAAACCCTCGTCAAGAACATCCAGGATGCAAGAGCAGCATCCACACGTAAGGTCACCATCAGCTCCACTAAGGACCACCTCCCGGATGATATTCTTGACCTAATCGCTCAAAGGAAACGCGCTAGAAAAACGTGGCAACGGGTAAAAACACGAGAAAGCAGACTAGAGTTCAGAAGACTCGGAAGCCTAGTCGACAATAGAATTCGTGAGGTCAGGAATGCAGCCTGGAGAACCAAAGTGGAGAATTTGAGTCCACAGGACGGCACCCTATGGAAGATGACAAGAGGACTTAGACGAAGGTTCGAACCCATTCCTTCTCTAGAGTGCCGCACTGGGGATGCGGTGACAGATCCTGAAAAGGCGGAGGCGCTTGGAAGCTATTTTCATAGTATCAATAAAATAGACAAGACCCCTCAGAACGATCAGCAAGTGGAAGTATTGAGGTTGGCAGCCAACTATCGGACCATTCCTAGTATCCCTTTGACCCGTCGAGCCCTCAGCAAATTCCTAACCACCCCAAAGAAGGTGTCAAATGATATAAGATGTCTAACCCTCAATAAAGCTCCAGGACCCGACGGTATCGATGTGATTCTCATGAAAAACATGCCTCGAAAAACCATTGTTCAATTACACTACATTATCAATGCTATTATCAGGACACAGCACTACCCAGAGTCCCTAAAAACTGGGATTGTTGTGCCCATTCTGAAACCAGGCAAAAATCCCAAATCACCAGGTAGCTACCGCCCTATCTCTCTGCTCAGCATAGTAGCCAGAGTCATAGATAAGACAATTCTCCATATGGTTGACACTCTTGCAGAAGACCTGAGTGTGATCCCTCCTGAGCAATTCGGGTTCCGCAAGGGACACAGTACAACGTCCCAAGTTGCTCGAATTGTTCACGGGATCAAAGAAGCCTTCAGCCAAGATGAAAACACGGTTATGGTCCTGATGGATATTGAAAAAGCATTCGACACCGTTTGGCACGAGGGGTTGATGTATAAGTTGGCATCTGCAGGGATGCCCATGTTCATTGTTAAGTTGATCGACTCGTATTTAGCCCGTCGCAACATTAAAGTCAAAATTAACAACACTATTTCCAGACAATTTCCACTCGAGGCAGGTGTTCCACAGGGGTCGTGCATTTCACCTCTGCTGTACTCTTTATATACTTATGACCTTCCTGTGTGCGATAATGCGAGTACTGCATTATATGCGGATGATACTGCAATATATGCACACTCGTACTTCTCGGATGTCGCCAGGGCTCAGATCCAGGAACACCTGGACAGGAGGGTCATTCCGTATCTTGACAACGCGAAGATTGGAATAAATCATGCCAAAACAGAAATCATAAACTTCTCTAGAAAATTCACAAACAACACTTTATTCCAACCTTTGCGTGTCAAGGACACTGAGGTGGAGGTCAAGGCCTCCGTGAAATACCTGGGAGTCAAACTGGACAGACGTATGAACTTCTTCGCTAATACTGGATATCTTTTAGCAAAAACCAACGCGACAATCAGGAGCTTGTATCCTTTGTTGGCAAGGAATTCCTCGCTATCACTGGACAACAAACTCCTGATTTACAAACAAATAATCCGGCCAACATTAACATACGCCTGCCCAGTATTCTGTAGTATTTCGTCTACTCATATGAGTAGATTACAAATACTACAGAATAAGGTACTCCGTATTATTACCAACGGTAACAGATACACTCGAGTGGTAGACTTGCATTCACAGTGCCATGATCTGCCTCTCATAAGAGATTACATTCTGAAACTATCAGATAAATTTTATAGGTATCACATTCGCAATAGCGAATTAACAAACGATATCACCTCAATCAGGGCAGATCATGTCCAACGTAGAAAACACGGGCTTATCTACGAAGCGTGCGGTATTTTCAGGGAACCCCTGGAATAAAATCCCACCCTCCCCTTTTCCCAATAGACTGAACGCGCTCTCAAACTCCCTAAAACGGGAATTATTCGAGGTTTATAAGGTGGTTCGGTCGACCCGAAGATCAAATGCTCTGGTTCCGACCGAACGACTGATCACATCCAGCCCAAAGTGGGCGAAGTTAGTAATTTGGCACAACCACTAGCCGAGCCAGTGAATATTCACTCGGACCACATCCGACTAACTGATATTCGCTTAAATTCAGTCTGTTAGTCCTATACCTTCCTACCAAACCCATCCCCAACCCTTACCCACACCACCCCATGGCAGTTGCACTTGGAAGTATTGAAATAGTGGTTTTTTATTGTCATTTTCCACTAATTAAATCACCTAATTCAGAGAGATCTTGGTAGCATCAAATCTGAACGTTGAATTTTCGCTCGCCCTGAGCATCTCGCTGATATTGGCCATGGATAGGACCCAGTCCTGGGACATAGCCTGCCCATCATATCTATTATGTGTGTTGTGTAAAAACCGACCCCCCTGGACCATTCGTGGCCGACCTCTGGGCACCGGGAGGTCTCCCCAGAGGGTTTTAACGTGTATTGTTACCGTAATGTTTCATATGTTGCTGTTTTATTTACATGTTATATTAGGTTTTATATATACCCACATAAATGTTATTCATGTTTAAGTTGAGAAATAAAAGTATTGAATCGGTTGAAATTCGAACTATCAATTATTGGGTAACCCCATATACGGTTAGTTTGATTGGAAATTACCCCCCCCCCCCCCCTCCTACGACCACACTTCTCTTGATCCATCATGACTTATGGAACACCCTGTATAATATATCCATGCGATCTGGACGAAAACCGCGTTTAGGTGGTTATTGACCCTTCGGTCAGACCTTCGCATAGTTATGCATCAAGAAATTAAGTCCGGCATCCCCTGGATCGGCCAGGATCCGGGGGATAGAAGTCTGGCGGTGGTAGAGTGCATGGGGGGGGCTCGTAATTCATCCCGGTTGCGGTGACCGGAGCGCGGTGTTGCCGCGTCTCTATCGGCATCGCGACAGAAGGCTAGGGGGAGCACCATGTGAGGAGTCGAATTCATCCGAACGGATGTTCTCGATTCAAGGGCGGGTCCTACGGGGACTAGAGGGGGCAATTACCCTCCAGAGCATAACAACAGATCAGTTTTTTTTGTTTTACTCATAAAAAGAATGCTTGAAATGAATGGAAACCTGAGAATTACTCAGTAGCTAGTTAGATTTGTTATTTGTTTATTTTTACTACTTCTTATGATATTTTCATTGCAAATAAATGATTAAATGAATGTTGAGAAATATGAACACTGGTTTCTTTTATACTCAATATACTGTAACTTGAAGTGTAAGATATGACGTATTTGGTATGGTTGAAAAATATGGGCTTTCAATTTTTGATATAAAAATATACCCTTTCAATTTAAAAAAAAATATCGATGACGTCATATCTTGTAAGGTGGTGGGGAAAAAAATTATTTTTTTGTAAAAAAAGATGGAAGACTGAAATACAAAATCGACCTGTCCGAGCTTTACCTCTGAAAATAATTATATCGTAAGATAATGGAGCGTTTCCACACTTTATGAACGCACTGTATAGGAAAAATATCGAATTTTCACTCATCTTTGGGCGTTTCGAGATCGAATCTGCTCCCGTTCACAACATAAAAAATATAAACTATCATCCTTACAAAGTTTCTTCAGATATCAGTGTTGGCACTTCTCAAAGATAAATAATGACATTGTTGAACAAATGAGTTACAGGATGTTTCCATTGATTGATCTTGAATATAACATTTCCATTGTCAGATTTTAGTAGTGAATACCATATGTTTTATATCTATATCAACAGAACAGGAAGCAATGCTATTTTCTGCGTTCATTCATCAGAAGGATGCAAGCGGATTGCTCAATTTGTTCCTCTTGGTTGTTATTTCATTTTCCAGCAATGATCTCGATATTATTCTACTCTGCCATATCAGGTTGTTCATTTTCATCATCTTCTCCGAACCATTTCCAATACAAAGTGTCACTGACAATCGAATCAATTTTTTCTGGCTTTCTGATATCCCAAAAAATTTGGACAAATTGAGAAGAAATCTTTCGAAGTAATCAAATATCTGTCACGTTAATTCTGTGATTCGATTTGGACGCAGTGATTGTTCATTTTGGTAGTTTACGAAACCTCTTTATAAGTATTCAAGATTCATGGAATGGAAGATGTTAAAGATATGCAGATCTTTCTTGTAAATGGTGTTATTGGAATATTTTCCAGAACTGACACAATCACTTTTCTCTCGAGGAAATACTAATTTTCCTAACAAGTGCGGAAAGTGATAATATCCTGTATGCGATTGTCTTAACCCAAACGATGCGAAGCGGATCGGGCAAGTAGTCGAATGCAGTAAAGACGCACTTTCCGCATGAGTCAGGAACCATATTTTTTCGACTAGCGTGGGAAACTAATTTATTCATTCAATTATTAATTCATTCAAATAGGAACAACTTTAACAAGAGTGATATATTCATAATCTACTATTTATTAATAGTATATATTGTGTATCTACAGTTTGACGCATTATGTATACGTTCATTGCGGTTGTCACCATACCCATAAGGTGTTCGGCCTTTAGATTTCAGACATTTCTAAGAAATCAGCAAAAAATACTTCTTCATCATTTGGTGTTTCCACTTTTAATTGTTGCACCATTCAATGAAACGCATGTATTGCTTCTAATACCTTTCTTGTCAACAACGCATCTGTATAGCATCTGTGACTGAAAGTTTTTCATCACATCTATGATTCATGATTCATTGTGGCAATTCCACTAAATCTGAAATGACAGTAACGCTGTGTCTGTCACTCCGACAATAACAAACTAATTCGTGTTTTGATTGAGATGATAACAATAATTGTTTTCCACATTAGATCAATCCAAGTCTATAGCGGTATTCTTACATCAATTCATTTTCATTCTTCAATATTTCTTCATTTTCACAATGAATGGTGCAATTTGTTGGATGATTCTGAACAAACTCATTCAATACTACAACAAACAAGCTTAATCTCTCATGTTCCATCACCAAACACTTATATTTTGCGATAATTCCAAATTATTGTTTTTCCCGCACTATAGTGTGAGGAAATCTGTCCCCCACTTTTGCGAGAAAATGAATGAAACTTCCAAAACTGAATTTGCGTACGGGTGGGTATAGGGTGAATCACGCACGCTTCTTGAAAAATTAGTAATTTTAATTGACATTTTCTTACCAAACAAAAATGATAAAATGTCAAACTTTTTTCTCGTTATAGAAAATAGTAGGTATATCAAAGTATGAGTGGACATAAAACACGCGCGAAAAAGAACAAGTGTTATAAATACCGCAGTAATCCACAAATTGGTACACTTTGAGATCTTAAATATGGAAATTACAACTAATAATGTGAAATGAATGAACATTTGTCAGTGATATTTTATTTGACGTTATATGGTTCTCCTGTCAGATCGATGATTGAAAAGTTGACAATCAAACCCCACACGTTTATCATGTCGTTGATGTTGCCGTGTGTTGCTGTGGCGACTTTATTAAAAAATGCGCGTTTTTGAAAGTTTAAACACTTGTGTACCAATCAAAAGAATTGACATATGAAGTACGCGTTTTTGGAAAAAAAATCCTCTGTTACTTGTTAAGGATATTTTTATTTTCACTTATAATATCATGAGAGCTTTAATTATTTCCGGAAATTTTTTCGAGAACACGAATTTTCTAAATATTCGTGTTAACAACATGATGTGTTTTTGTAAATTTCGAATTTGCGAGTATACCAACATAATATTTTATGATAAACTGTTGATAAATGATTTTTATTTATTGACTTATATAGAATGAACTCGAAATAATCTGAAGTTGAATGTAAATTTCATTCAACCTATAAACGTCAAAAAATGTCCACTGTAATTTTATCCCCCAAGGTGGAGGAAAAAATTTCCAAGCAATTTGTTTAGTTGCTATGGTAACGATACGAAATACAGGCTTTAAATTGATCGAAAATATTTGGTGTGAAATTTTCGGTTGAATCCGACTCCTCGGCTGGTGCTCGCGCTAGAGCTGGTGGCATCGATTGCCAGTCGGATCGCGTCAACTCGGCCCTACGGGAACATTAATAATGTACCCCGAGGGATTCCGCCATCGAGTCTGGTAAATCCTGGCTACGAGGCGTACAGGGTGAAAAAGCTAAACTCGCCTTGATCGTCAGTCGTGAATTTGAGAAAAAACATAAAAACTCTTACTGACAAGGTTGATTATTTTTGAAAATTTTATAATCCTTACAGGATCAAAAATACAGTGTGTCCTTCTTTGAAAGCACCACTCTTGTATTTTCCTATTCGTTCAATGATTTCGAAATTTTTCTTGCTCAACATGTGTGACTCAATGCGATCTACTTTCCTGAGTTCTCAATTTGCTGTTGCATTGTTTAATGACCAACTTTGATCAATTTTGAATCATTAATTTTCCGTGATAAAAATCACTTGAAACATTAAATTTGAAAAATCCTGATTATATTCAGCTACAGCATTTGTTATGTGGTTAGCATACACAGGATGTTGTTTCATTCAAGTTGTTCAGAATCAGAACAACAATTACTTGAACTAGATTAGGTTGGATAACTCATAATGATGAAATAAAATCAATTCAATCTCAAACTAACGACAGCTTTGAAAACAGAATGACAAGAATGGCCCTGTTTCAGTGAACAATTTTGTTTCATCATTTGTAGGTACCTAGCTACAAACTCAATAGTATATCACGTAATATGTGTTGTAAGAAGCATATCTCGTGTGTTGAGAATTATCAAAAGAATTACCACCACTTGTGTAATTACTGTTGATGCTATGATTGGCCGTGAAGCATCTTGCAAGATATATGAGTGTTCGATAAGTGATTATTCAAGGGACCAGGTAAAACCATCATTGTCTTCTGTAAATGTGAATACAGTTGTTATTAGACATATTAAATCTCATAAGGTAATTATCATAATAACTATGTAATACCACAAATGATACTATTTTGCTGGAAATATTCGGCGATTGTTACGACAGCTTGTCGCCTAATGATTTAGCGAATGACATTGATTATCAACACTTTTTAGCCGTTCGCGAGAAGATTTTAATCAATATATCACGAGCAAAATCAATGCAGCAAGCAGGGGTACGTCGACGAATATTCCAGGAAAAATAGCATTACGAGTTGTATTCGTATGAATATTTTATGATTGAGACAATAAACGAGCGCCTCGCGAGAGTTGCGCTCACTGCATCCATTATTCTGGCTTTCAATATAATTGACCGAGTAATTGACGTTATAAACGTCAAAACTTTTATCGCATAAAAAAGTGGTCGGTTCGTCAGGTGTGGGTCAATTCGGCTTCAGTATTGCTATTGGTAGAGCAAGTCTGAAAAATTTCAGTAAACAAAAAATATCACTGGACAGAATAATCCGTGAAAATGGTCGATTCTGATTGGTTCTCAAGAACAAGAGTGGAATAGTTAGGTATGAATTCGACAGCATCGAAATATGTGATTATGCTATCATTGGTATCTGAGGATTACATCAACAGATATCACTATTCTATTGGTATACAAATCGGTGTATCACGTTTGCAAGCTGAAGTTTTTTCAGTGTGCCGACTTTAATGACTAAAAATTGTATTTGTGATTGCATCAATAGACATTTACATAACCAGTGAGGAAACTCGTCATTTTTTGTGACACAGTAGATATTTATTCTCATCATAAAATCGGCCCTAAGCTCTTTTCTGTTTATACACTACTATAACGCCTTCCATTATTAATATTACCAGATACCATTAGGGACCAACTGTTCTCCTAACGTATAACGTAGGAATTAGTCTCGTTCATTTCAAATGCTTTTAATTTGGACTCGTTTAAATTTAATTGAATGCTGTTTACATATTCGGAACGGCTCCGGAAAGCACCAGAATTGTGTTCACACATTTACCTTAATTCGTCATTAAAATGGATAATTAAAATTTAACTATAATTGGATAGAGCATATAATCTGAAATGCATGATACGATTTTGAATAGGTACGTGGTTTATTACAATAAATTAATTATCCCCAAATGGTATATCGTATACCTACCAACCTACTGATGCAGTTGAAATGAATTATAGTAGATAACTACAGCCTGTCCATAAACAAGGCTAGGTAAGTATTAACAGGAATCATTATTATTCATTCCTCTGTGAAAGGTAGAGGGACGACTCAAATATTCTTTTTCATTGTTTCTGTGTGGAATCCATCAAAGAAACTAATTGATACCTCAAAATAGCTATGAGCATGCTCATATTGGAATTCTGTTTTTCATAGATAGTGTTTCTAGATTAGTTCATTGTACCGGTGTATCACCTGACGAAGCTCTTGTGTTAGAGAAACAAGTTTGTGAAGTTTTTAGATCTGAAGAGTATACGCACTGATATATAGTCGAAATCGCTCTACTACGAGAAATGTTAATGGATCATTCTGCACGAAATACATTTTGTACAATCATATAATCACTAATATTTATGCTAACATAGTTAGCGAAACTCTTGATAGTCCGAGTGTTGAAAAATTGGATTTGGCTAGTGGTGAAATAATGTATCGTATTCCTCCAACGATCAGTCTGAATCTCATGAAAGCGATCTCATATTAATAATACGTGAATAATTCAAGTCTAGGGAATAAACTACCACGACGGTCATGGGCCAAGAGAGTCAAGAATGCTCTATATGCGGTTTATAATGGCGTCTTCACACGTGACCGCTTAAAATATTAGATGCCACCTAACAATGATGCATTCAATTCAAAGCGAGCCCAAATGAGGCGTACAATTTATTACAATGTTTTCCTCTTAATAGCGTACTTATAACACTTCGCCCGTATACCATATCGAAAGTCGTAAAAAAGAGACAATACAGGCGAGCCTGTATGTTGATGAGTCGGTGTTGAACGTAAACAAACACCAAGTAAGAATGGTGTCCTTAGTGAAACGGTTGAGTTTACGATTGCTGTTGAGTACAAAGCTTTAGATTCGCCTTCAACGCGTACAGAGGTTATCTCGAGTTACCTACTGCATGCAAATAAGGAGTAGAAGTAGATATAACGGTTTGTTAAAAAGACGGGATACATCTTTGACAACCAGTATTTTATGGATTCTCCATGTCCAAGTTAAAGAGAAATAATATATTAGATAGGTACACGGTGAACAATTGTGAACATTTCGTCAAAATATGAATATTATGAATGTACAATGGGTTGCGTGCAAGAATTGTCAGATGACCGACCCTAGAGGCACAACATTGAAACACAACCTCACTTTCGTTATTTGTTTACAAGTGATTGAAATAGTTTTCCACAATATTTTGGCAAAGGGATCGTAGTTTTCGGGTATTCATTAATTCACTCATGCCATCACATTGTGCTGTTGTACAATGCACGAAAACTGCAGCGGAAGACGAAGGAATCCGGTTGGTACATTATGATTTAGGAGTAAGGACCTACTATAGTCACTCACATATAGTTTTCATTTCTGAAATTTCATAATTCCTCTGACTTCCTATCGGAATTCCTTCTGCAATAGGAGCTGATAGTTAATACTCTTGGAATTTCTAAGATAATGCAAGAAGATTGGATTCATGCAATCATACGGGAGGACTGGTCTGACATGCTGACAAAATATGATCATGTTGTGGACATTTTCAATCTATCAGTAGTATTAGCTTGTATTGCAGAAGTGGCAGAAGGATTTTCAATAAGGAATGACAACATTTTATAATGAAAACTATGTGAGATTACTATTTACCTGAAAAACCATTTTCCGTCGTATCTCGCTGCATTTTTTGTGCATTATTGTACAACAGCACAATGAGAAGGCATGCTTAAACTATTTCAATCCTTCGATTCCTCTGTGAACAAATAGAAGAAGTGAGGTTGTGTTTCAATAATTCACTGAAGAGTGAGGTTGTGTTTCAATATTTTGCCTCCAGGGACGGTCATCGTGCACGCGACCAATCAGTTTCATCAAGAACTTTTGATTAATGTCAGGCAAATTCGTGTACAAGATTTGTCAAACACTTTTCATACTTCTGAGGCATTTTATGTCAGTATAATCCAAAGGGTAGGAAAGAAATGATTACACAATCCGGTGTGGATCTGGATTGACACAAAGTTTGGACCTTGAGTTCAAATAAACTCAAAAATGTTTAACGTGTGAGTATATTCGCAATACGGTATACGCTTTTCTCAGTTTTCAATTCAAATATGGTTTCTGATTCACTCTTGCCTCTTATTCGTATAATCTGTAACTATTGTTCGATTCAATAGCTGAACTAACTATAATTCTGAAAAAGACATTAGAACAAGAGGTCTGATTGATGAACTCTTTCAGATTCTCAGATTTATATCTTTTCTACAAGGCTCACAATTTTCATGTCAGTTGAAAAGTTGACCAATCTAAAATCAATAATAAAATGAATATATAATTGAAAATCTATTGAATCCTTCACGATCATGAAAAAATTACATTGGATTTACGCCAGATAACAAGAAATTCACACACAATATTTATGTACAGGTACATGAAAATATAACCACATAGTACACAGAATATTCAGTCTGTAAACTTTCCTACTACCACAAAGTAAATGAAGATGTATGAAATGCATTCCATCGATTGAAATATTCGTCGATACAATAAGAACAACCGTTAATCAGAAATTTTTTGAGTTTAATTTTGAAATGATTGTCTCGTCTGTGTACTTTTTTTTTCGTCAGATGAGTGATTATATAATTTCGCTCCCTTATGAGATGGACAATTTTCATACAGACAAGTTGAATGTTTCTGAAATCTTATCAATTCACCGTGCCTGGTAGGATACGTATGAAAGTCACAGTTTCGATCATAATTCTGCATTTGTTTCCTGAATAATAAAATAAATTTGTAGATATAAATGCAAGGTACACACAATATTTTATTCTCAATAAAGTGTTGCCTACAAGATTCTCTGTAGTCTATTCCATATATTTATCATATGACCCATATCTGTGAGACGAATATTTTGCTGACTTTTGACGAACATCCCCAGATGGCAATATTCTAAGAAATATGGGAATATACAACAGCAAAGTGAACATTTAGAAGTTGAGCCTTATTGAAATTGGACCTCAATTGTCTAATAGCATAGTACCCACTGTTCACTATTTTACTGACATGATTTACCCGAATCCCAAGTCGGAATTCCGAGTTACAAGTCGAAATTCCGAGATACAAGTCAAAATTCCGAGTTACAAGTCGGAATTCCGAGTTACAAGTCGGAATTCCGGGTTTCAAGTCTAAATTCCGAGTCACAAGTCGGAATTCCGGGTTTAAATTTCCATAATTCGAAAATTATAAAAACTGTGGCACCTGTACGCTGTGCAAGAAGAGGGTCGGACAACGAGCCAGATACTGGACTGACTCTTGGAGTACCAAAACGTACAGCACGCGTGTCAGTTAAAGATTGGATTCAGGCAAAACATAAGAGCTACTGGGAAAACATCCCAAGGAACAGACATGGGAAACAATACATTAAGGAACCAAGTCATAAACGAACTGTAGACCTGCTCAACTTGAACAGAGCACAGATAAACTGTTACGGGACTCATGACTGGCCATGCGCCAGTAAAGGAGCATCTCACCAGAATCGGACTGTACAATGGCGACCCAAGCTGCAGATTATGTGGCAAGAAACCAGAAACAGTAGCACATATACTGTGCCGATGTGAGGCATTGGACCGCAGAAGACAGAAGATCTTTGGGCAACCAGTTGGCGAACCAGAAATATTCAACTCACATCCAGTGAAGGATTTGTACAGACTTGTTCAAGGTATAGTGATGATGGAGTGGGCACAATGAAGAACTACTAGGTAAGATACAATGGGCCACCATAGGCCTATAAGTGTCGTCGGAGACATGGTCAGACGACCCTACAAAGGGGGTGGAGTTTTTAGTGGGTAAACCCTGGCTAGAGTCAGGGGAGTCCCACACTATCATATGGGCCCATAAAGGCTTAAAACCACCTCGACAAAAAAAAACCTGTACGCCTCCATAAGTTAGCACCCTGTGAACGCCACCTTTTTGGAACTGTATGCTGCGACCCGAAATTTCGGCTTATTAGTATAGTTTCTGAGTGTCCGGCCATTCCAGGAGTGTTCATCAGGAGTGTTGCGGTGACCAGGACCGTCCCTAATATTCTAATTCTAGCCAATTTGTTCCGACGCGTATCCACAGCAATGGCGGTGCAAAACTAATAACGGAATGCTATAGCTAGCTGCGCGCCTTCTATCGTTGCGTTATCGTTTTCGAGGGAAACAGGGGTGGACAAAATTGGTTTTTGGATAAGTTATTTCGGCTTCCAATCGAGATCGTTCAAATTGTGTATGATAATGAAATGACACCTCATTTGTTCCAGTGATGAACTTATCAGAATTATTTACTATGTAAACATATTCAGTTTTATTATACATTCTTCGTCATGAAAATGGGATGAAAACTCGACAAATTTAAGTGGAATGAAATGTTAATGACTTTGAGCATTTTAGCTATATTGTAGTTGAAATAACGCCAGTCGGGCAATCATCGCTCTGTTACAAAAATGTTCATGACACCTGATAAAATGACTATTTTTGTAATCTATTGGTAAAGAACCCTAGACTTATGGAAAGTTCATCTATACTCTCCTTGAAAACTCCAGACAATATCAGTATAAAAATATAGTCCAGCTATCATTTCAACCAAATTATTCCCAATTTCGACGTTCAATTTCAACGGCAAATATCTCCGAAACGAATCCACCATATACATGCAGGATGTCCTAAAATTAGCCTGCCAAACTTTACCAGCTGCTTTTATGATCAAAAATAGAGAAGCTTCGATGAACATAAGACGAGAATTGTCTCCTAAGGGAGCTACGGCCCCTGAAAGAGAAAGGCATTCCAATAATTCTAGAGTTATTGCAAAAAAACTATTTTTATTCCTCAACTCCTCAATACGAGCCTCAATATCAGTGTCAATACGTATATTTATTAAAACACAAACTATTCTGTGACCCTGGTAACAGCGTAATGCTTAGAGTTCAAAGTCTAACCTAACTTCATAAGGTCAATCTCGTTTGTCACCTATATATCCCCAAATCCCATCATCTAGTCAAGTCTGAAGCTAACAAATACCTACTGCGAATATTCAAATATAATCCTCAGATTATCTGATTCTGCAGTGATATATGTATTGTGTTCTCTGTAATCTGCAGTATATGTATTCATTCCATATTTTGATAAAATAAGACATTCATAAAAATATTCTTGCACTCGTCTCAAGGAAATAGAGAATGCTGGGATACGTAAGTCGAATCTTAAATGATTTGATTGAATTGTTCACGGGTTATTTCATTTCGTCATTTGAAAAATGAACAGAGCTCTGAAGGAAAAACGGTTCGTGACAGTATAAGGACTAGTTAGGGAGATAAGGTCAGTACTTCGAAATAATGAAATGAACATTTCCACTGAAGCAGACCCATCACAGCAAGAACCAACTGACAATAATTGACAAACGTTGGGGTTGGTACATTCCACATTTTTGGAAACTGAAATATTGCTAGGAACATATACCAAAACATCAGGATTATAGAAACAACAGTATATTCATAACTCGCTCGAAAATGATTATTATGGTCATATTTCACTCACTCACCGATACTCGTCGAACCATACTGTCTCGATGTATCAACCATATATTTTGCGTAGAGAATTTTTCCGACCCAAAACATTATTCAGAGTTATAGCTGAAACGAAATAATTTTCCAGAGAGTCTGGAGATGATGGATTATCTTGTTAAAATGCATCGCTTAATCCGAAGATCATTTGCATAAAATATATCTTATGTATATATTTAGAGTTGACTTTAACTTTTCTTTATCTGCTTGATGCTGAATAATTCAGAATAATATCATCATAACCGCAGAGCAGTACATCACATTAGAAAAAAACCATCACCGAAAGAGCAAAGAAAGAGGAAATGTCTCACCGTAGCGAACATGGCCGTGATAGATGGCGCGCCGACGTGCACATGTTTCTAGAGCAACGCCATCTGCATAAATATGACATTTTCGGCCGTTATTATTCCAATTCATTCTATCGAATAAAATACGGTTAATACAGCAAAAACATGTCGGAATTACGTGGTATTTGGGTTCTATTTCATGCCGTTATTGCATCTCTGGATGTGGTTTATGGTATTTTTCTCAGAGAAAACGGGAACGGTATGGAAATTAGCGGAAATGGTGAGGAAAATATTTAGTTCTTTCGCGCGGTTTCTCTCCATCATGCGGTTTCTTTCCATCAAGAGATTTATATCATAGGATACTACGCTGATGTTCTGGAATATACAGGGTGTCCGGAAATTATGCGCAAAAAATCTAGGGGGTGATTCTGCATAAGAAAACATGGAATTTATTTCATATATACTTGGGTCCGGAAATGCACTTTTTATAAAAAAATCGTTTTTTTATGAATATCTCAAATATCCTTTCAACGATTCTCTTGAAATTTGGCGATGATATTCTTTGTCATGGGGGGCTCATTTAGCCATTTGAATTGGACTTGCGGAATCCAGTGGTGTCCCGTGGGCACCCTACCGAATATTATTGTCAATAAAATGTGCGCCACTAATTTTTTTCAATTCAATATCTTCATATCCTTCTGATTAACGGAAAATACAACATTTTAGTCTCTCGAATTGTTTTGCTATCTCGCTGCGTTTCCGTAGAAAAAAATAAATACTATTTCATTGTATGAATTTGTGCAAAACATTGCTTCAAGAAAAGGGGTGAAATCAAATGTGTGATCCATGTCCATATAGTAGGATAAGAATGAAGACTAATTTACTTTTATTATTTTATGATACATGTTTGACACACTTTGTATTATCGAAAACTACGCCTTCCTGGACCCAGAATACATATAGTTCTCAATATACAGAGTCTAGAGTGTGTCAAACATGAATCGAGAAATATTTGAAGAAAATGAATCTTTATACTTATTCTATGTCTACGGACATTGATCCTTTATTTTCACCCCAGTTTTCGAATGATTTTTATGGCACAAATTCATGCAATAAAGTAGTATTTATTTTGTTCATGGAAATGAAGCAGACTATCAAAACAATTCAGGAGACCAGAATGTTGTATTTTCAGATGGTCAATAGGTTATGAAGATACAGAATTCAAAAAAAATCTATGGCGCACATTTTACTGACAAAAACATTCTATACTCAATCGCCTAGATATAAATTTTGTTGAAACATATTGAAGTTTCATTTACGTAATAAATTCAAATCAAGACCCCATAGAACACCAGCAAAACCATACAATATACGCATCAAAATCATAACCTTTGGGCAGTTTTTTTTTTATGTTGAGCTCAAAATACAAATACGCCACTTGAATACAATTCAAATAATGATTGGACTCCACGTGATCGTTACCCTTATGCACGAAAATTTCAAATAAGGTTACTTCAGATTAGCTACAGTGTGGAACTTTGAATGGAAAAAGGGGTCTCACCCCACATTTTTTATTTCTTCTTTTATTGATGCCATTCGATAGTATGCATCGAGCTTCCTCAGAGTTTGAAATATTCCTACTGATTCCGATGAATCCATCGCAATGAAAAAGAGTACGATATTTACGTAAATAGTATTGGAGAAGCGGAAATTTTGGTGTGCCATTGGTGTAGAATTTGGGACGAATCAACCAAGCACTTGCCCCTTGTTGTACGCCTCTGGTAGTAGCCAGATACGTTTCTTTTCAAAATAATTCAGTGCGGATACAATACCCACTTTAGTATTCACAACTATATTTCTATTTTTCGAAAACTTCTCGATTGACCTATAGACAGAATTGACCTCTTTATATAATGGGGGAGACCACTAATTTTTCAAATCGACATTATCGTGGCCTCTATATTGAAAAACTACCAGTGAATTGATTTTGAATTTTTTCATTCATGCTAAGACGATGAAAAAAATAAATTAGAATATGTCCATTTCAAATCACACACTTCCTGCGCCATTCGAAATTTTGTCAATTCATTGGTGTGGCTGGTGCGACGCCTTAGTTCCAACACGCCTATTGTCCTTGAACTGGCCAATCACACTGCAACACTGCAGAATGACGAGGTATCAGAGAGAGATAGCTACAGTTCGGGACTAATACGTCACAGCTCCACCATCATATTTGGCTTCTTGGAATATCGAAAGAAATATATGCTGATTTCAAAACAATATAGATTCGAATCCCTTCAACTTCAACTCATAACATTGATTGTACATAAAACGTAAATCATGATTCGTCGATTGAAATAGGTTTGCACGGATGTCTTACCTCAGTAGTCTTCCCCATTAATTTAGTTTCTACCAATAACAGTCACCAGTTGAATACTTGCGAAGAAACATTTTCTTGATTAATCCTGATGTCGAGGAGCATTTCACAGCCTAATGATAATTCACGAAACATAAACTATAGGTATCCAAAACAACATCAGAGAAATAATGTAAATTTTCAATTTGTTTCTCGATCTTCTCAGATAGGTATATCTTAGAGGTATACATAATTTTATGGAATATTCCATCTGGCATAATGTTTTACTCGCAACTCATTTAAAACCAATTTATTATAAAATATTCATTCACTTTTGAATCTAAATTAATGGTGGGCGTCTATGTTTCCACAAGATATGTTTGGCGTGGGAGACATAATCTAAGCATTTCCAAATCATAATACGAATGCCTGTAGTAACTGAATATGAGACGTATAATTTAATGTAATAAAATAGGCTGTCACGAGATATTCATCCAGAATGGCTGTACATTCGGTACATTTTAATTGCCTCATCTGTCACAACAAATTTCATGGAATTCCGCGGCTTACATGGGTTTGTTCATGTTTGATCGCTGGAAAAGTTATTTTTGTTACTAAAACCAATATTTCACACGTTTCCAACAGTGTGAATGTGGTTATTATGTATTCTCTTAGGATTCATAGATACCAGTCACCAATCACATTACATCAAGTTCTCAAGATGGCTTTTCCGTAAATAAACTTCTTCACAGAGAAGTTCCTGAATTATTCTTTGGTATATTATCGCACTGATATTTCCGATGTAGATACTCGCCAACCTTTTGAAGTGAGAGAAGAGTCGGGTAGTCAATTAAGATAGTTCAAAGTTCGAGATAATACATTGGAAAATATACAGAAGGAAACCGTAAAAGAGTCAGTGACTTTTTACTTTTCTATAGATATACTTCCACAAGAAATGCGTTCTTCAGAAATTTCTACTATCATTCTATCACTAGCAATACCAGTAAGACGAACTTAAAAAGGCCAGTCAGCACATACTCTCGTTGTCAATCTCACAGACACTTTATCAAAAAGCTTTGGAATTCATTGCCGTTAAGAAGATATTCTCAAGTATTTATAATCTCCAAAAATTCATGAAAAAGTCCAATTCCTTTCCTTTCCAGGTACGCACGATGTTCTTAGAGCATTAAAGGGATTCCCTCTGGTATACGCTACACGTGATTTTTTTTCATGTACTGGTTCCCACGAAAAGGGATATCCTGTAATGTTCAGAGAACATCATGAGACCCAAAGGAAATCAGGTAGGAATTAATGTTCTTCTTGAATTTCTGGAGGTTAAATGCCTCGGGGAACACATTCCTGGGCAATGTGTTCCAGAGCCTCGCTGTTCGTTGGAGTCTTTAGGAAGAGATGTGCTGCAGGTCTCCAAAGTGACCACGAAGGGGTGCGAAACCTCAGCTCGACGGTTTAATCTCGCGGGGACTGCCAAGGGAAGAACAATAATTCTTGATATTTCAGAAGAGCATCGTTCATGTGAATATCTATAAAATAGAGTCAGAACGCCAATTTTTCTACGGTGTTCCAGAGAAGTGAATGAGTTTGTTAGCGAGGCATCACCCACGAGACGAATTGCCCTTTTTTGGACAGAATCCAACAGTTTCAGGGTGTGTTTGGATGCTGCACTCCAAATATGGGAACAGTATTCCAGGGCAGGTCCGATCTGTGCCTTATAGATCATAAGCAGCTGACTGGAAGTGAAATAGCTCCTGCCCGAAACAGAAAACCCAGTTTTTGACACGCACTTTTAGCAATTGATCTCACGTGATTTTCCCAAGAACAATATCTGCTTTCAATGAATTTTGTAATTATCATTAGTCAGTACTATCGTAAGTTCTGTTTATTAGAGCTGTGTTCTTTCGACAATAATATATAACTTGATTGATTGAGTAGAGATAGTAGTTAGTTAGTATATACAGGGTGATTCACATAAGAACCGACATAGAGCAGGATCATGTAGGGAGTCCTGAAATATGGCAATTTAACGCAACTTACCTCTATACCAAGTTGCTTCCCTAAGGAGATATAGGCGTTGAAAGTGAAGTTATAAATTTTGAAAAAAATCAATATCTCCGTTATTCTTGAGCTCAAAGCGACCAAATTTGGTACACTTCGTGGATGTATTCAGGGCGTTACTTGACAGTAACTAGAGTTCAATTGAAATTTGTAAAGGGGGTATACCGGGTGGCGCACCATTAATATTCAACATAATTTTGTTAACACTTGATGGATTTCAAAAATCTTTGCTTTATTTTGTGTGCAATTCAATTCTTAAACTTTTCTTACTCGAGTAATTTTTCGAAAAACCTCATAATTTTTATCAAAAACTCGAATATCTGAAAACGCGCGCTCTATAGGTGTTATTTAAAATCATCGAAAATTCAAAAGTTAGCTATGAAAATAAACGTCGAACTTGACAATGAGGCAAGTGAGCTGTTCAATTAAGTAATTGCTGTTTGAGTGTTTTTAAAATGAACGGGAAGTTTTCTTACGAGCAAGTTAACATGCTGTTGGTGCTATGCCTATAACTCCTCAGGGAAGCAACTTGGTATAGAGGTAAGTTGCGTTAAATTGCCATATTTTGTGACCCCCTACATGCCCCTGCCCTATGTCGGTTGTTATGTGAATCACCCTGTATATGGGTGGTAAGGATCGATATGCTACAACAGGTATATGCGACCACGTGACTTGCAATCATTTCTGCATTGTCTGGCGATGCAAGAGTAATCTCATACAAATGCGATCCAACGGTATGATGGCGGACGTGTTAAACCCTTCAATTTATTATTCAAATCTGCAAACGAGGCTTTATGATATAAACCGAATGCAATTTACATAGCATCGTCCTGTCGTTCGCTATCAATTATAGTGTATTTTATATTGATGCCGAGCGATTGGATCCCGCTCTTCGAATATTGTCAACCATAGAGGCTTGTTTCGATCGAATGGAATGGACACGCTAGCGACTGAGTTCTGTTTGTGAACAGAGCCATTTATTCCATATCATCGGAAACATAACGAAAACTCCATTTCCAGAGGACTGACAGGAAATATGCTATTCAATAAGCATGGCCGTGACTTCCAATGGCTGATCTAGAATCGTATGGAAAGTTTGAATTCGAACAGACAATTTTTCATTAATTCATACAGTATATGTCAAATGGATGTGTACTAATGAGACATTTGTTGTATTCTGCCTGTTGATAGAAATAAGTGTAAAAAGTCCTCTCGCAATCACATTTTATATAATTCAATAGAACTGTTGTCCTTGTGGGCCTAACAACAATTACCTTTTTTATCATAGCCAAATATCGTTGGGCCCACATTTAGATTCACCTATAGGATCCTTCAATTCAATGCTTGTTCCATTTAGTTTAATGGGATAAATGCAATGCACATCCAATAGTTTACGTAACCTTTATGTACATATATTATTATGACTCATTTGTTTATAAACGAGAAAACCTTGAGATAGCAGAAGAAGATGGGGCACAATATCGCATCTGTCACCATCATCCACACTCACTAAATATCATTAGGTACCAATGATTTATTTGTAGATATATACCTTGGGTGAATCATAATGTGAGGATCGTCATTTTGGTGAATCAAAATATGGGAAACTCAACATGTTAGTATTCAAGAATAAAAATTTTTAATGACGACGCTTCGATTAGATTTGCAGGGCAACAACGCATCGTTCGTGAATGTTTAGTTGGTCTACTCATATTTTGATGATACGGCCTGTTCTAGAATATTGTTCCCACATATGGGGTTCAGCACCAAAACATACGCTGATGCTCTTAGATTCCATTCAGAGAAGAGCCATTCGCCTGGTGGGTGACGCCACACTCACTCACTCTTTGACATCATTGGAACACCGTAGAAAGGTCGGCGACCTTTCACTTTTCTATCGATACTTCCACGGGAAATGTTCTTCGGAAATCTCTGCTATCATCCCTTCACTAGCAATACCAATCAGACGAACTAGACAAGCCCAGTCAGCACATCCTTTCGTTGTCAACCCCGAAAGATGTCGAACAGCACTTTATCAAGACTCCTTCATCCATGCATAGAACGGCTAGGCTCTGGAATTCATTGCATGTGGAAGTATTCCCAACAACATATAATCTCCAAAAGTTGAAAAAAAATTCAAATATCTACCTCCTGTCCCTATCCTCCCTAGGAACGCACGATGTTCTTTGAACATTATAGGGATTCCCTTTCGTGCGCTCCAAGCGATAAAAAAATCAACATCATGAATTGCATTATTATAATCAGATAAAATCTCTTTCAGGTCTTGAAAATAGGGTTAACCCTAACCATGTGAGAAGAAATTAAGAAAAGGTATGACATTCATACACAGAAAAATGCAATGGGGTATTGCCATTTGAAAAAAACAATGATAATGACGTCATAACTCGAACAGTGATGACGTCATCAAAAATATGAGTAGACCAAAAAATGCGCCACTGAAAAAGAAAATCGATGTGTCTGAGCTTTTTCCCCAGTGGCAACATCGAGCTTTTAACGAACTTGTTCCAACCTTTATGTGTTATACTGTATTATACCGTGTTATACACTGTATCAAACACTGTATATTTGATTTAAATTCCAATTTTTAATGAGTATTTCGAATCTCTTGAATACTATACGCCAATTTTCAGATTTTAATCCCAACCGCCTACAGTATCTTATAGTTGATATCAATTCCATATCTGTGCACATCAGTTTCATACTTGTATATTCCTAGTTCAAATAGTCCACTTAAAATCAGCTTCCCCTAACAATTCCATTTCATTACCAGAACACATCATATTTCGGAATAATCTGGACGGTCATTCCTGAGTGCCCCAAGGCAATTCAATGTTTCCCACTCAACCGAAAGCTCCCAATTATGAGTAATTCTGGATCACGTACGAAACAGATGGTTGCAAGTATGGTCAGATTTGGTACATCAAGAAGTTAATTCACTGGTGACACAATCAACTGTTTTCAGTTAAGAAGTCTTCGATATGCAATCTGCAATACGAGATGTAGAGTTAACCAATAAACACCGATATTGAAAAGGAATATTCTCAGATATATTATAAACATGAAAAAATGGATACATTTGAATAAATACATTGAGAATTCGCATTCTCTATGTGATGAAATTATTAATCCTTTCTCGGCATATTCAACAGAAAACAACTACTTTCCTGGCTATATGCCACGAATTCAGAATTTCTTTTCCACGCCCTGTATGATAAATGTCAGTTTGTCATACATCTAAAACAAACACCGATATGTTGAAAAAGAATATTCTCAGATATATTATGAACTTAAAAAAATAAATTGGGGATTCGCATTCTCTATGTGATGGAAATATTGATTCTTTTTCGGTATATTCAATAGTAAACAACTACTTTCTTGACTATATGCCACGACGAACATTGATATCTATTGAACACACGATAAGAATTTGAAAATAAGATCTTCTGAAGTTGAGAATTTGCATTCTCCTTCAGATAAGAATATTTATGCACATAATATCATTTTGAATATTCAACAGAAATATTTCTGAACATCCAAAAGGAGAACATGAAAATAAAAATCCTCTGAAATCTTTCGTATCAGTGATATTGGAATTTTAACTCTCACAAACAGGTTATATGACTTCATACGAATGAACTCATCTCCAGTGTGTCAATTTAGTGCGTAATTCTTCGATATCTCGAAATCCAATATCACAAGAGGAAAACTTTGGAGAAAAACCTCATCAGTTACTGAAGTTGCTCATTTCGAAAATATTTCCAACAATACTGGGTGTTTTATAAAAGCGGGGCAACTCGAAGAGGAGTTTTTTCAAATGGAACACCCAGTATTGTTCATTCAAAATTTATTCCGCTCAAGTTCAGCTCTACATCGCTGTAGAAAATGTTTAATTTTGTTGCGGCGTTGCCAAGTTATAAGTGATAAACCCATTTTTACTACTATTGAAGGGTCATGTTCAATTGGTGTGGTAATCCAAACGTTGTGAATAAAACCCACAAAACTACAGAAATAACAATCTATCTATTTCACTATTAATTTACACAGTAATCAAGTACAGGTAAACCATATTCTTCAAGTGTGCAATACTAACTGACTAATACAAAATATCCGTTAGCTAATCCTAACATAAACATTCTTGATTACTCATCATCGCCCGGCAGTAGCTGATTCACTGGTCTCCACATCCCTCCTTTTTTCACCAGCTTGAGAGGTTGTATTTGGGGAGTTGCGTTTAGGTCTTGTTCATCTTCATTTTCATGTTCCTCCTCTGGTGGAAGTTGTAGCTGTGAGGGATTTGGGGATAGTGTTTGAGGACATGGAGAAGCAGTTAGGGATACGGCTTCTGGTGGAGGTGAAGTCACTGGTAATTTCTTTATGTGGGCAATATTACGTTTGATAGTTTTCCCATTTCCATGAAGTGTCAGCTCATTTCCGTTTCTGTATAGTACTTCATATACTGTCGGATCGAAATTTGGCGTTAACTTATTTTGATATATAATGTTCTTCACAAGAACCTTATTTCCGGGTTCAATTTCGCTAGAAGTAGCACCTCTTCTACTGTCTTCCTTTCTTTTTCCCTTTTCTTTATTTATAAGGTCCCTATCATACACCTCTTCGTCCAGTGTTTCCATAACTATCTCTTCAATACTGGGTATTTTGTCACGAATTCTCCGATTCATGAGTAACTCTGAAGGAGATTTTCCGGTTGACCCGTGAGGTGTTACATTATACATCATCAGATATGCCAATATGTCCTTTTTGTAGTCTTTGTCGCTCTTCTGGTAAGCTATTTGAAGTCGTTTTTTCAGGGATTTGTTGATATTTTCAACTTCTCCATTCGCTTGAGGCCAGTATGGAGGAGAATTTACCAGCTCGATTCCGTTTGTTGAACAATAGGTTTTAAATTCATCGCTATTGAAATTGGTAGCATTGTCTACCTTTATGGTTTGTGGAAGTCCCAACCGACAGAAAATTTCTTCCAAAGCTCTAATTACTATTGCAGAACTGGTGCTTTTTGTGAAAACAGCTTCGATATAACGGGAGTAATAATCAATAATCACCAATAGGTAGTCTTGACTTGGTTCTCCCGACATGTAGTCAAGTGCTACGTACCTCCATGGTCCAGATGGTAATTTTTTTCTCATCATTGGTGAGGGTCTGCTGGGTTGTGAGACCAAGATGCACTCCATACATGTTTTCACGTGTTTCTCAGCTTCTCTATCTATCTGCGGCCACCATACCTTGGAACGTAGGCGGCGCTTCATAACGGTCTCTCCGGGGTGGCCCTCATGTGCCAATTGTAGTGTTTGCTCTCGAAGATTGGTAGGTATTATTATCTTATTCCCTCTCAGAAGCAAAGGGCCCATGTTGGTTAATTCTAACCGGAACGGATAGAATGGGCTCTTGTCGTTAGGTGACCATGCATTTTCTGATACCTTCATTATCGCTTCCGCTATTTGTACATCATCTCTACTTTCAGATATAACTTCGGAGATAGAAAGTGCTTTGGGAATGGTTTCGTTTACGATCATTCGTATGTGGTGTTCGTTCGGTTCATCGAAGGTTTCATCCATTCCTAATTTACACAATCTTGAGAGAGGATCCGCAATATTTGATTTACCAGATTTGTATTTGATCGTGAATCTGAAAGCTTGTAACCTCAACAACCATCGTTCTATCCTCGCAGGAGGCTTGGACGTGGGTCTGAATATAGCCTCTAACGGTTTATGATCCGTGACTAGTTCGAACTCTATTCCGGCCAGATAAAAATAGAATCTCTCAATTGCCCACACCAAAGCCAAACTTTCTTTTTCCGTCTGTGAGTACCGGCGTTCTACCGCAGATAAGCTTTTACTTGCAAAAGAGATGACATGTGGTTGCCCACTTTCATCATATTGTAGAAGCACAGCTCCTAAAGCTACTGGACTGGCATCGGCAATCAACTGTGTGCGTCTTAGTAGGTCAAAATATGCTAATTTTGGTAATTCTTCCAATGCTGATTTCAATTTTTCAAAACTTTTCTGCTCCGGTTGTCCCCATATGAATTTTGTTTCTTTTAGGATCGCTCTGAGGGGTTCGGTCAAATTTCCTAGATTGGGAATGAATTTCCCCAAGTAAGTCACCAATCCCAGAAAACTTCGAACTTCTTCTTTATTTGCCGGTGCTCGAAAATTCCTGATGACTTCCATTTTGTTTGGATCAGGTAGTATACCTGATGACGTCAGTACATGTCCCAAGAAATCTAACTGACATACCTTAAACTGACACTTCTTATCATTCAGAAGTACATTGTGGGCTTCTAGTATCTTCAATACTTTGTTTAAAAAGGTATCGTGTTGTTCTTCGTCTTGCCCAAATACAATAATATCATCAATATAATTTAAGCAGTTTGTACAAGGAGAAAGAATACCTTGAAATGTTCGCTGAAAAATCTCAGGGGCTGAGTTGATCCCGAACATTAGTCGTTTGTATCGGAATAACCCTTTGTGCGTTATGAAGGTAGTTATGGGTCGACTTTCTTCCTCTAACTCAAGCTGATGATACGCGCTGGTCATATCTAAGCGTGAGAAGTACCGTGCTCCTTTTAGCTTGGTCATGAAATTGTCAAATGTCGGCATTGGAAATTTTTCTCGTAAAATGGCCTCGTTTGCTCGTCTCATGTCAATACAGATCCTTATGTCGTTGTCTGGCTTGAACACTATCACCATTGGTGAAATCCATGAACTGGGCTCCGTCACTCGTTCAATGATATCTCGGGCGAGTGCTTCGTCCAACTTTTGCTCTACCTTGGCTTCCACAGCAATAGGAATTCTCCTCATTGGTTGTTGTACAGGTTTTATTTTGGTGTCAATAGATAGTCTCACCTTGATGTTGGGGATTTTTGGAAAAGGTGTGATCTCCTGGATTTGATTTACTGCAGCACCTAGTCCTAATTTAAGTATTCCAAGGCACATCGATGTTTGTTTCCCCAGAAGAGATGTCGTTCCATTTTCGACAACCATAAAAGATTCAATGTATTCCTGGCCGCTTCCTATGCGAATTGGTGCACTGAATTTGAGTTTAATATCGAGAGGAGTGGTCGAAGCATAGGACTTGATAGTGCTCATAACATTTTGCTGAACATCAAGCATAACTGCGTTGTTTTCAATTAACGTGTCCCAATCTCGACCACTGACTATGTTACAGGTAGCTCCTGAATCTATTAGCATGTCGATAAGTATCCCTCCAACAGAAACGGCTACCATGTCATCTCTTTTATTTTGATTTAGCTCAAACAGATTACCAACCTCGAAGCATTCATAATTACCCATGCCGCTAGTAGACGGTGCGTTCTCATCACTAGTTTCATCAATAAAATTCACTCTTCTTGCCTTTGCTGAATCGTACCGTCTACGATTAAATGACTCTTGTGAAGTGGAATGATTATATTTCCCTGTCCTGCATTTCCTAGCAAAATGTCCCTTGCGGCCGCATTTATTGCATTGTATTTCGATTGCTGGACAGATTTTTACTTCCCAAGGGTTGTGATCACCTCCACAGCGCGAACAGTCCACCTTCTTCTTTGTTTCCCAATGTGTTCTCTTTCTAGATTGTTCGATCCTATTGAGTTGAAACTGAGAGACTTCCGAATGTTTTTTCTCCTGCATAACGGAGCTCTGATTCCTGGTTTGTTCATAAATCTGGCACTGGTCAATGACTTCGTTCAAGGGTAACTCTTTTTCTAATAGTTTTCTCTTCAGCTCAACGGGAGCCCACATATCTATCAATTTATCTTTGATATTTATCTCCCGAGTCTCCTCCTCGCTTTTCCCAAATGAACATTTATTTGCTTGAGCTCGGCATCGAACTAAAAATTTGTTCAGGCTTTCTCCATCTTCAGGCTTCATACCTCGAAATATGTGCCTTTCGAAACAGGAATTTTGTAGAGGGGAAAAATGTTTATCAAGGGTATCGACTAGGATTTTGAATACATCGTTATTTACCTCAGGGTCATAATCGACAACTGCACCTGGTAACCCAAAAGCAACTTCCTGCAGTTGAGGTCCGCCGAGATGCAATAGCTTGTTCTTCTTTTTCTCCCCACTTGTGATATCTTCAGCATCAAGATATAGCTTCACTAAGCTAGCTAGTGCTAGCTAGTGCTTCGGATGACACTTAAAAAGCTAAGGTCCCCGTCTTCTTAACTCACACAAGTCTCTGACTTTCGAGGGTTGCTTTGCAACTAAGCTGGCGGTTAAAAACACTTTTAAACACACACAAACACACTGAGCGTACCCATTTTCTCCATTCGGTGGCTAGAAGTGCCTTGTCAATAGAATCGCAGGCAAAATGCTTGATTGAGGATTGATCCATTTCAGGTTATATTTCTACCCTAAAATGAAAAAAAAATTTTTTGTCATCCATTTTAGGTTATATTTTTACCCTAATGATGATTTTTTTTCGTTGAATAGGTAATTATTAATATATTTTCTTACTTTGGTAGAATTTAATCCACCCCGCTGATCTTTCCAACAGAATTTAATCCGTTCTTGAATTATAAATTCAATCCTTTGGATAATTTGGCAGAGTGTAATCTATCCTGTAGCAGAATTCAATCCGCTCCGAAATTTGGCGAAATTTAATTCACCCTATATAGCAGAATTCAATCCACTCTTTGTAACTACTCAGATATTGTGACCTAAAACCATTTATAATAAATCATCAAGCATTCATTATTTTGTGTATAGGTATTTCTCTATCGACTGTCAAAATAATAATAAAATAATACTGATAATATTATTTGGTATTTACCTCGTCGCCACTTGTGGTAATCCAAACGTTGTGAATAAAACCCACAAAACTACAGAAATAACAATCTATCTATTTCACTATTAATTTACACAGTAATCAAGTACAGGTAAACCATATTCTTCAAGTGTGCAATACTAACTGACTAATACAAAATATCCGTTAGCTAATCCTAACATAAACATTCTTGATTACTCATCATCGCCCGGCAGTAGCTGATTCACTGGTCTCCACAATTGGGTATGGTATAATTATTTATTGAAATTTCGAGAATATTTTTGACATACAGTAGTAGCAAGGTCTCACGTATACCAATCCAGTGATCTTGCGAGATAATTCTCTACAGGGTGCTAAAATTTACATTCTGAATATTGTAAGATTCAGACGACAATCATGAGAATTTTTCAAATGGAACACCCTGTATTTTTCATAACAGATTCATATAGACATCATTCGCCTTTTCATCGCAGAAGAAATAATCGAAATCGGTTGCGGTGTTTTCAAGTTATGAGTAATTTCCTTATTTTCACTACTATTTCGGGGTTATTTGTACGTCATGATGGTTCCTTAATTTGATTTGAGTGTGGGAATATTGCTTGCCACATGACATTCGAGGTTCTACATAGATCATTCAGGTTTTTTTGTGATATGTGCATCGTCAAAATTTGAAATATTCCGTAATCTTGTTACGTATGATTCAAATAATATGTGAAACAAACAAACATGCCAAAAGCAACGCCTGTCTTTGAATCAACTTCTACAATACAAACAATGACGATGCGGATTGCGAAAATAAGGAAAATTTTTTGAATTTTGGGCCATTTTTAATGTCGTTATTCCCACAATCCATTTAACTTGGAGAAGGTAAACATAATGATACAAACAATATGTCTCTACTACGCGGCCATCGTCCACCAATATTCTAATTATTGGTGGACGATGACGCGGCTTTCCTGAGGGAATTCAGCAAAATGTCGAATAAATCCAAGATATATTTTATTGTGGCGATGTTTGACAGGTCATTACACAAATATTTTGAGAAAAATTCAAACTTGGAGAGCCTGTAAATGTTCCTTTTGTAATAAAATATATTAATGGTCAATGAACAAATTTGATTATACCGTAGCAACGCAATATTTCCACAATACAAATAAATGAAAGAACTATGACGTACAAATCACCCCGAAATAGTAGTAAAAATAAGGAAATTAACCATAACTGGACAACGCAGCAACCGATTCCGATTCTTTTTCCAGCGATAAAAAAGCGAAAGATGTCGGAATGAATTTTTGAATAAAAATACAGGGTGTTCCATTTGAAAAATTCTGATGAATGTCATCTGAATCTTGCAAAATTCTAAATGCAAAATTGAGCACCCTGTTGAAGAACATGTCGCAAAATTACTGGACTGGACGTGGGACCTTGCTTCTACCGTAAGCCAAAAATATTTTCAAACTTTGAATGAATGAATATACCATGCCCAATTCAATAATGGTAAAAATAGATTTATCAATTATAACTTGGCAACGCCGCAACCGATTCCAATTTTTTTACAGCGATGTGAAGGTGAACCTCGGCGGAATTAATTCCGAATGAACAAAGCTGGGTGCTCCATTAAAAAAAACTCTTCTTCGTGCTGCCCTGCTTTTATAAAACACCCAGTAATGTTGAAAATGATTTTGAAGTGAGCAACTTTGGTAACTAAAAAGTTTTTTCTTCAAAGTTTTTCGCTATAGGTTATGACTTTCGAGATATCGAAGAATTACGCACTAAATGGACACACTGTAGTAAAATACTTCTAGAATGAATCTTCAGATTATTTAATGGAAAAAGATTAATAAATATTTCAACACGGCAAATAACTGACAGTTTTCTAGATGGTTGGATATACCTTCGATATGTATAGTGTGTACCCATTCTATCAACAAACGGTTCGGCATAATTGTCTTTGCGATGGTAGATCCTGAGAATCTACTTATTGACTCCAAGAACAACAATCTCAATCTCGAAATTAGTACATGGTTCATTGGTTTAATGTTGGAAGCATCCTTTGACACTATGTCGGCAAGAAAATCAGAACAGAAATTTCAAGAAAAACATATACCTATTCAGTTCTTCAAAGAGTCTTAGCGAAGCACGAAAGAATTTCAGGTATTACCTTCAATATTGATTGATCAGTATTCGAATTATCTGGATTTGCATCTATATAGGTATTGCTATTATCAATTCAACAATTCTTTTCGGATGAGTCATTGTGAAAGATCCATGTCTCATCCTCACATCTCATCTGTTACAAAAAGTCCGACGTGATATTGGGTTTCAGAAATATATCAACATTCATACAGGTTCTCCGCCTATGCAGTTTCCAGTTTCACAAGTCTATAATTTTAGCAATACCTGCTCCTCCTACTCGTATACACACCATTCCTTTGTTTCGAGATATTTCTTATACCCACGTAATCAAGGCGGATAGCTATTATAAATTGTCCACTTGTTCTAACTTTTTTGCGTCTGATAACATAGAAAAAGGATAGGTTGGTTCAAAGGGAATTTTATTCCAATTTCAACGAATATAAGTATATACACTTGAATGTGTTTGTTTCTATCTTATTGTATTATAAGCATATTAGGGGTGAATACACTGCGACCAAAGAGATTTTTTGTCCCCCCTTCTTCTGCTATACCCGTCCAGAGGACGTCTATTTTTGACCTGAACGTCCAGGGCCTTGTATGGACATTTCTATAGGACGTCCATTATTGGACATGCTCAGGACGTCCAATTTACAGACTCTTACAATACTTCAGTTCTAATAAATATAAGTATGAAGGTATTTTTCAATTTTGAAATCAGAATTCTTGATTTTAATATGAATTTGAATGATGGCTAAAAAATATATTAAATGTCAGCTATATCATATATTGAATTTCAATCCATTCATTTTTTTTGTCTAATTCTCTTGATTAACGAGAAATTTCATTCCGAAAATTGAACAATTTACAAGAAAAAAATGCAGTACGCCACTTTAAAACAATTCAAATGATTGCACTCCGCGTGATTGTGCCTACCGCAAGGAAATTTGAACAGGGGTGACGACAGTGTAGTACTTTGGGTGGAAAAAGGGGTGAAACCTCAAATTTTATTTTGATCCCTACTTTTTTTATTAGTGCCATTCGATAGTACACGTCGAGCTTCCTCAGTGTTTGAAATATTTGCACTTATTCCAATGCCACCCTGTATATATGTCTTCCACATATTGTTAACGAATTTTCCGATCAATATTGCTTGAATATTGTAGCTGACAATCCACAGCTCAGATTCAACCAATATTTCACCAATATTATTATTCCAATATTGTTTTTTTTATGTACAGGACCAATATTATTTCTACATTTACAATATAAATCTATATCGGCCCAATATGAAATCAGGATTATTTAACGAATTGAATTGTTACCTGGGTAAGCAGAGCTTCCTGAGATGTCCTCTCCACCGGAAGTGTCCTACGAAGTTTATTATTGCTTAGGCTGTCATTTGCGATCAAGCTTTTGTGGTTTTGTGGTTTAAAGTACCCGGTCGTATCTTATTCGCTCAAAAAATTTCAAGATTTTTCTGAGATGACTAATCGCTGTTTAGCTTTTGTTTTCCTGGTTTCTTCTGATAAAATACTGCTGCTAATCTCGCATAAGGGTTCAGTTTTTCCTGGCATTCACGAACGATAACCATATAGAGCTCATCACTTTAATGGCTGCTCAACTATCGGACCTAATAATAATATTTCGTCTTCCATAGCTTTCTTCTGGATTGAACTGAACACATCTCCTTATAACGAAATTGCTGCTTGGAATATGTTTGGGACTTTGCGAAGCCTTCCAGAGTACTTAGAACGAGGCTAGTAGATTCCTAAATTAGTACCATCTTCAGTTTTGTAGACCATTCAAGGCTATGTCGTTGAGCCCAATACTCATAAATTCAATGTGCTAATATCAAGTTTTTCATGAAAACAAATTCAAA
This sequence comes from Phaedon cochleariae, assembly GCA_918026855.4. Taxonomy (NCBI): domain Eukaryota; kingdom Metazoa; phylum Arthropoda; class Insecta; order Coleoptera; family Chrysomelidae; genus Phaedon; species Phaedon cochleariae. The sequence continues at coordinate 13,391,922 of OU896709.1, read as the reverse complement.
AACTGATAGGTTAGGGTTACATGCTCACGTTTGCTATATACCCCACCCTACAGTATTCGACAAACATAATTTGTTAACCTCGATTTTCCTCACCTCAAGATTACACTGGAATGTATTTACAATCACATATTCTGTTATTTGTTTTCCCATAAAACAATATAGTTATTTTTGGAACCAACTTTCATTCTAATGATTGACCTCTCTTAGCGTGATTACAAAAATCATGTTCCATCTCTCGATGTTGTTGATGAACTTGTCAGTTTTCAAGGGCCACTCACCCTATCATTGAAGTAACAATTCAATGGAGGAGATCGCTTGAAAACAATAATTCAGTGTGGTCTCATTGCGATAAGACATAAAATAACTCCACGGTACTTCACTCATCTCATATTCTCGAGATTAATGTTATCAATTTTTTCCTCTCGACAGCTCTTAATTGAAAAAATATCAACTGCTCTCCTCTCGTTTCTAATGACGGCTATTAATAATGCTCGGGTTTATCTAAATCGGATTCGATAGTACCAAATGTCTAGAGGCGTATCTGATAAGGTGCCCGTGTGTTGGTACCGAGTACCGACAGAATAGAATCTCGAATATTAAAAAAATCCGGCCGTCCGAGAATTCTAATTTATTTAATTACATGTTGTAAAGAGCCATCTATCAGGTAAAGAACACATGTTTGGCCATATTAACGTTCACACCGAATACCGAATCTTGTCCAAATTTATTCATGAAAAAATCGAGAGGTCCATAGCTGCAGATTAATACACTGAGAAAAATCACACATTGAAGATATATTCCATCAGCAGTTGATTTTCCGTATAAATATCAAGATAATGGTAATGCCATTCTTATAGTCTCTATCTAAAAATCTTCCATTGCTTGTATGAAACTATATAACTTTCATCCAATGATACAATGCTGATAGTGGTACGATACAATATCAGTTGTCAAATGACTAAGATATATCTGACTGTTTTGGAATATCAACTGCTCAAATGGAATTTCGAATTCAATTATTTGATATAAAGAATCATCAACAACTCAGTTCTTAGGAAATCAAGAGAGTCAATGTATCTGATGGAAAAAATAATTGTATCATGGACATCAGCCAAGGATATATCGCTTCTTTTCATTTTTCTACTCCCCTTCTTCACCTCTTATTCCAGAAATGTTTCATTGGGAAATGCTGTGTGAGTTATATACTTACTTCCTGAAATTAATTATTCCAGCATATGAGATAGGCTATCAAAGATCTTCACCCATACATTGCAAAGTCGTCTGATATGAATGTGTCTTTTGAGAGAACATGGTCGGTTGATAATTTTGTCACTGATTCACTTGACTCCTGCTCAGCTATCACATATGTTTTGACAATTTTTCAACTGTAAGTTGAGGGTGCCTGCGTTCTGAGAACATTTTTCTGGTGAGCATGGTGTTCTTTAAATTCACCTTACTATCCAGGCACAGAACTCTCGGCACTCTCGCTCACAATTCCATCTGCTATTCCATTTCATATCACCCTGATGTTCCCAAATTCATTGAAGTGCTACTTAGATTTAGCTTCGTAGAATGAGCAGGCGTTGAGGCAGTCACCAAGATTATGTAAGGATTTTGGAGCTAACTGAATATTCATACTATACGTTCACCTGCCTCTCACGATATAATAATTTATCATCATCATCATCATAAAATGAATAGCAAAATTTTCGAAACAAAAAATGTTCTATTACATATACGTAATTATGATGAATACATGAATTACTAATGGCTCATAAGATCAATATAAAATTTTTTTTTTTTCGTATACCCCATTACAAACATGAATGGTTAAGTTGTTTATTATTTAATACCATCGCGGAAGATAATACATATATTGAGTATAAAATATGTTATATTCATCATCATTTGGAGATCTTCATTGTGAACATCATCGATTGTGATTTCAACTTCACCTCCACAGAAGGAGATAATGCTCAGTAGTTAGAAAAACAAACTGATAGTAATAATAAGAACCAGAAACAGAAGAAATTGTTTTTTATGAGTATGTATGTTCCATATTTCTAATTGTAAATTGTAAAAACCCTTTAATCTAACAGAGCTCTGAAGATGTCAAATTGAATTGACGAAACATTGGCTCTCAAGAAATATAGTTTTCTTCAGTCTAAGACCTATAGCCCAAAAACACCATCACAGTAATCTCTTTTTCGTTTTTTTCATCGAGCAGGTTGAAATCCTTTATAGACACCATATTGGTCCAATCCCACATATGATAGTGTGGGAGTCCCCTGACTCCAGGTATACCCACTAAACACTCCACCCCGTTTGTAGGCTTGTCTGACCGGAGTCTCCGACGACACTTAGGCCTAGTGGTCCATTGTATCTTACCTACATGCCGTTATCAATTTTACCATATACGACTCATAGTGCTTATTGAGGGCCACTTCAATATGAAAGACCCTTTTCGTTCAGGTTCCTGAAGATTACTCTTCCGATCCCTGTTCTCGTCTACGAAGAAGGCCAAAAGTTTTCCTTCTCCTACGAGTGACGAGAGAAGGGGTTGGTCCAGCCCTGTGGTGCCCCCTGCACAGGGCTGAGGCTACTTACTCTGAGATGTCGCCCTGTTTCCCAGAGGCCCCGTTAGCGACATCATACCTCGGTGCCATTCATCGATCACCACGGGTTCCCACAGCTTGGATTAGGTTGACAGAGCCTCGCTGACCAGTCCTCGGCTACCTAGACAGACATCAGCTAATCGCCCCATTCCTGCCACAGATGTCCACAAATTGTCCCATCTGGCCCGGAGATAGCAAAGATGGTCCCAAAATGCTTCATCCGTCGAGCGGCCGCGGTCTGTCCTCCCCACAACACTTGATGGTGAGGTTGGGCTTGAAGGGGAGGAGGAAAAGAGAAGTTGGCCAAGAAAGACCGATAGATAGATTGAAAAAGGAAGAGAGAAGAGGATATCACCAAAGACAAGTTGACGTATGGTGAATATCCGGCTAGGGTACATCGGGTTCACCATTCCCGTACTGCATCTTTCAAACGGTCGTAAAATAATTGATATAAATAAAAAGTTGTTCAACCACCTTGCCATCGATGGTGTTGGACATCGTATCCCCCTGCACTTACTCAGTATTACTTCATGAAAACAATGAAGGAACATTTCTTTGCGTGTACCTTTCTCAAATCTATTCATGAATATATCGAAGGGTATGCTGCTCAGGTAGGCACATGCCTCGATCGAGAAACTTAGGCAGTGTAAGTAATCCGTGTGGACTATAGACTGACGCCGACATTTGATAGTTTTTGGTCTTTTTTTTTTCTCGAAGAAACCTTATGGTATACATTTCAATATTATGTCGGTATATAATTACTGTGTAAACTGACATTTTTATTCGAAATAGCTGTTGATATTTATTGTAACCGGAGAAAAAAACACCAGATCAAGAAGAGATAAGCTGAAATCTGTATAGGGCAACATATCTGGGAGTATCTAATTATAAGGTGAATTTGAGATGTCTGTGATAAAAGGTGGTAATGTCAACGAGGAATTGAGATTATCATAGTATTTATGACGTTGTAATTGAAGGGTTGCTCGTGAGGTTTATTCGTACTCATATACATAATATACCTACTGATTATTATTAAAATGGTTTTGAAGAATCCCAATGAATATAGAAAAAAAATAGTTAGAATGAGTCAAAAAACATTTTTGAATGTTGAATTATCGCATTCTATATATATGGTGAATGAGATTGGTGAATATTCAATCACATTTTTCGAGGATTTGTCGATAGCTTGATGCATGGTGAGTCAATATCATATATCAGAATATTCCATATTGCTCCCTCTGTCAAGCATCCCACCGCGTTCTCAATGCATATTGAAACATTGTAATAGGTAATAGTGACCTCAAGCAGCATCAGAATAGTTATTCGTTCCACTAAGCAGTAAAGTAGTAGATTGACCGATCACAGCGAGGAATTCAGCCAATTTTATGTAATTTTTTTTCAACTATTTCACTCTTGTTCTTGAAAACCAATCAGGATTGACCATTTTCATGGATTTTTCTGTATTCCAGTGATATTTTTTGTTTACTTGAATTTATCAGACTTGCTCTACCAATACAGGAGCCGAATTGGCCCACACGTGACTAACCAATCCGAGAACCAATCTCATTTTTTAGCGATACAATTTTTGACGTTTATGAAGTCTATTATGTTGGAAGCCTCAATGATGGATGCAATGTGCGCAACTCTCGCGAGGCGCTCGTTTATTATCTCAATCATGAAATATAAATACAGCTCGTGATGCTATTTTTACTACAAATATCCGTTGATTGACATACTCCAGCTTGCTGCTTTGATTCCGCTGGTGACATTGATTCAAAACTTCTCGCATACGGCTCGAAAGTGTCGATAAACAAGGTCATTCGCGAATTTATTTGGCAAAAAGCTATCATAACATTCGCCGAACATTAATCATTTGTGGTATTACAAATGAAAATTCAATCGTTTTGTGTTCACCCAATATCATTGCCAATTTTGATTACCAATTTCATTCAAATTACTTGGAACGTTGCAAAGCAACAAACTTTTTCTGCCTAGGCAGAGGAAGTACACCTTTCCTGCGTTAAGTTTCAGAGAAGAGCTACTTGCTTTGCCGCACGGGGAAAAATACTTTTTTCATGATCGAAGACAATTTCTGTTGTTCGATGTTGCTGAATTACGAATTACTCTCGACTCGTCGTAATGGTAATCAACATAACATTGTAATGTCCTTATATTTATTTTTGTTCATTTATATTCTTTCACTACTCATATAATATTTCATGCTATAATAGATATTGTGATTCTCTATTCGTTTCCACTCAGTTTGGTATAAATTCCACAGACACTTCCTTGGGTTATTCTTCATTTCAGGAAAAGGTTGAAACTTTATTATTTTATTATCACGATCTGTATCGATTTTTACCACTCGAATGAAATATATTCCAACTTTATACTGCAACGAGCAAACTCATTTACCAAAGAATGATATGTAACAAAAATGTGACAAGGAAAAAAAATTGAGGACGATATGACATATTTCAGAATGAAAGCAGGTGCATCAACATAATTTTCAACTTATCAGCACTGGACATCACAAAAATTGATTTTCCTTCTGAATAACTTCTATCAGTGAGCTGAGTAGACTCCTAAAATCAGATATCAATAAAATAATGCCGTTGTGAGTAATAAAACTTCCATAATGTTGCTTTTACATTGGTCGAGGTTTTTAGGTTCGCAACTTGTAGTGAAGTCTTCCATTATGATCGTATTTTAATCCGTTAGTCATCTTCTTATAATCCCAAAATATACACAATTGGAGAATTGGACAGTTGTCATACATTTATTAAATAGGTATATCAGTGGCATCATGGCATGTCATCGATTTTCTGCTCATGATCCTTCCGTTAATCTATGGTTACCTCTACCATTCGCCATTTCATTCGCTGATTCGTGTTTGGCATTAAGGATTATTGACATACACTTCTTCGTGATTTATGATTGCATCGCCTTGCCTATCCATTGGCATGTATTCTCAGGTGTCATCAATGTCATCATCGCGTAAGTCTCCCATTATAATCGTATTTTAATCCGTTAGTCATGTTCTTATTATCCCAAATATGCACAATTGGAGAATTGGGCAGTTATCATACATTTATTAAATAGGTATATCAGTGGCATGTCATCGATACTCTGTCCATGATTCTTCAGAGTTACCTCTACAATTTTCCATTTCATTCGCTGATTCGTGTCTGGTATTAGGGATTATTGACATAAACTTTTGCGTGATTCATGAATGCATCGCCGTACCTATATTATTGGCATGTAAACTGGGCGTCAATTGAAACGTTAATAGTGAAATTTGGCATCAAGTTTGACTTCTCGTAATTTCTAAAATATTGAACGAATTTTGAATTGCCGCCCAGATTCTGAATGCCTTTTTCATCGTCTTTCGAACCGTTCCTTACAGCTTCTTCTAAATTGACCAGGACCCGTGATACAGGGTGAAACAAAGTTTCGTGCTTTTGAAAAAAATTTCTCCGCCCCCCCATTTTGTCGGAAGACCACGATGCTCATATTTTATTCGGGCATTACATAAATAGCAACCATACCTCGAAACGTTTTCGAGTTTTTGCCAAAAACTACTGTGGTTTCCGAAAAAAAAAAAATTTTTTTTATTTTTTCAAATGGACTAATTTTAGAGGAGTTCCATAAATGGATGCTTTTATGCATTTCAGGAAAGCGTTGGAGCAGATATGTATACCAGGTTATACTCAAAAACAATCAATAATTTATTACTTCGCAGTCTATGATAGAAGTTGTCTACCTTAGAATGTATTGTTGAAACAATGTAGGTATGCATAGAGGTTATATCAATTGCCAATTTTCATGAAAACGTCAGTATAATTCGGGTCCTAAAAAATTTAAAGATGCCTCGTTCAAATCGGGTCGAAATGGAAAATATCATTTGGTAAGATCATTATAGTGATATAAACTATAATTCAGTACAGATAATTATTATTTCAGTTTACGACGATTAGGATATACCCAAACTCATTTAAGTACCATCAATAAGTCAGTCATGACAATGAATAGACTGATTCATCGTTTTGAAGACACAGGTAATCAGGCCATTAAAAAAAAATGAAAAAAAAAAAAAAAAAATTTTTTTTCGGAAACCACAGTAGTTTTTGGCAAAACCTCGAAAACGTCCCGAGGTATGGTTGCTATTTATGAAATGCCTGAATAAAATATGAGCATCGTGGTCTTCCGACAAAATGGGGGGGCGGAGAAATTCTTTTCAAAATGCACGAAACTTTGTTTCACCCTGTATCACGGGTCCTGATCAATTCAGAAGAAGTTGTGAGGAACGGTCCGAAAGACGATGAAAAAGGCATTCAGAATCTGGGGGGCAATTCAAAATTGGTTCAATATTTTAGAAATTACGAGAAGTCAAACTTGATGCCAAATTTCACTATTAACGTTTCAATTGACGCCCAGTTTATTCTCAGGCGTCATTAATGTCATCATCGCGTAAGTCTCCCATTATAATCGTATTTTAATGCGTTAGTCATCTTCTTGTTATCCCAAATATGCAGAATTGGACAGCTATCATACATTTATCAAATAGGTATATCAGTGGCATCATGACATGTCATTGATTCTCTGCTCATGATTCTTCCGTTAATCTATGGTTACCTCTACCATTCGGATTATGGACATCACTTTTTTGGATTTATGAATGCATCGCCGTGCCTATATCTATTGGATTGGCAAGGATTGGCATGTATTCTCAGGCGTCATCAATGTCATCATCGCGTATGTCTGTGATCTGCGACGTTATTTATTCTGCGGCTAGTATGATTCCTGACTGTCTGGAGCTGAATGCATGCGTTTGACAGGCGGAGATTGATCGTGGAATATGAGCGATAAACTGCCGCGATTCGTGGGTAATGAGGGCTAGGGGTGCGGAGAGACCGAGGTTGGGGGGTGGCCGATTGGTTCGATAAGGGTGACAGCTGAAAACGATCCGAATTGCGACGTTTCAGGTTCGCTTTAGTGGATTCTTGATACATGCGAGTCTATGAGTGATCTGATGGATCATCGAATTCAGATGACAGGTGAATGTCCTCCCAATGTATGGAAATCGAAATATTATCATCAAGACGCTATATGAAGATATGAGGGCAGGCCTATTTCCAGATAAGATTGAAGATATGAAGCACCCAGCAAGGAATGGTGATACCGCAGAAGATATACCTTACAGGAAGAGAAGCGAATGTCTTGTCGGCACCGAAGCTTCCATTTTGGGGATTGTACAGGTTGTCCCACTCTCGATGTCCATACGGGATATTTCACTTATTTTTGGAGAAAGAGATTTGCGTTTCTCGCGAACGTTTTTAATTTTTTTTGTGAAACTCACGATACCGCAAACAACATTTTCATAGCTTGTTTCGTTTTTGAGGTACAGGGTGAAATAGAAAATGTATTCAGGGACCCCCTGAATCTCAGCTATCTTCCACCTCATAGGAAGAAGAAACTTTCACTCATATAGCTTTCTACATGAAAGCCAATGACGTAGTCAAATTTTCAAAATAACCTGGTTATCATTCAGATATAACCCAAAGTTATGTTTTTTTTTAATGAAACACCCCGTTCTTTTTTATATTCGAAAAATTGATGCGTTGCGCTTTCCAAAAATATATAACACTCATACGATATTTTTAGTATTGGCATTGAATTTAGATAATTCAGAATTTTTTACCACATTTCTCATTGATCCGCCTTGTAAACGCGTAGCAACATTTTTCAATATAATTAATTTTCATACTAACCATTTTGCTATTAGAGTGTTTCGTCAACCACACTTGTTCAAAGTTCAGCAATATTTATTATTTACCAATATTCAGCACTATCCATGACTATAAAAGCTGTCTAATCATTTAGATGCTTTCAGTCCATTCAAAGCTCCATTCCCACGTGCGATAGATATACATCTGATCTGAAAAACCCAAGTGTTAGGTTAGTTAAATTCTCAGTTGTTCTCATGTGAATTACCAAATCCCAATTCCCATCCATTCTAGCGTAGAGTATCAACCTCAACACAACGTAATGTTTGTGATGAATAGACAACCAATATTGAACATCGATCATCATTGCAACGACGTCAAAGGGGCGTAGAGCGATTCATCATCCGGAAAAGAAGGTAGGTACCCCCGAACGTGCACAAATCTGTCTGATGCAGGGCAGTACCATATTCGAAAAACAACATAACAATAACAATAACAATATATTAACATAACATAACATATTATATTATATTATATTATAATCATTCAGATGTTTGATTCAAATGAATGGATATCTTTAAATGTCTTACTGAAGTAGACTCACACTAGGCCATGTGGCCTGTTTTGTGGTGTCAGACTTAGTAAGACATTTGTACAAAGTATTGTATCTTTTATTTTATTTTATTTTTTTTTAATGCTGACAATTCGCTACAGTAAAGTAAAGTAAAGTAATGTCTAACGGAAAGTATAACAAAATTCAAATATAACAGAAATTACAGATGAAAGGAAAAAGGAAAAGGAGAGAGAAAAAGATAGACTGTAAATTTGAGATTTGAGATTCAAAAGAGATTAGACAATTTGGATTTCATTCTCTTGAATTAATTATTTATTCCTTTTATTTGAAGAGGTACATTTCACTATTTGAGAAAGAAAAAAGAGAGAAAAAAAAATATTAGATATATTTATCAAAGAAAGGTGGGAATTTTTCCGGGTGATTTTGTACATATATTTTAGTTTCTTTTTTGAAAATATAAAAAGAATTAATTTTTTTCAAGTTTTTTGGAAGGATATTGAAAATTTTCGGCCCATAGAAGAGGAATGAATTTTGAGTAACCGTCTTATTGAAAAATTCTACTTTTCGTCCAGGTTCCTTATTGATCGAGTTTCTCTCGAATGCTTTCGTGATGTGATATTTCTATGTTCATAACTCCAGAGTTTGAAAAACCAGCATGTTGTCATCATCTGCAGCAGTATGTAGGTTAAATTTTCTCCTATTCACATGTATTCATCATCAGGTTCTAGAAAAATATGAGTCTTATGAAGATCTCATAAAATACTAGGTACTGTAATGATAATATCCACATAGAGCAAGTATGAACAAGATATAGCTTTCTAAGAAGACTAATAGATACTGAATGGTTAACCAAGTGAAACAGCTCACTGAGGTTACGGTATAAAAAAAACATCCTTCTCTAAGCAGGCAACAAAAACAACAAATTTGAACTTTGTCTAGTTGTATATGGGTGGTTTTATGTTAACGAAGCAGTACATTGAACTATTTCAAGTGATGAGAACTTGATTATCCAGTTTTAATCATCAATATTTGGAAGAATGGCTCCAAGTTTCCATTGAAGACGATATGTCGCAGGAATCAGAAACGTTTTTTCTCTCATCTCTATCAGTTGATGGCTGGCCAAACTATTCCTATATATTTGTTATACTCATGCAGCCATATCGACCGTTCGTTTTTTCTTTCAGATTGGGATAATAATCATCTCAAAATTCTGACATCATAGAGGGTTTGAAGTCATTGAACGGTCACGTCTTTGTTTATTATTATATCCAGAATTTCTGAATCTTGAAGTAACTTTTTATTATAGCAGGCTGAACATAAGCACAGGCGTGGCATCGACTTCATCAAAGCAGGACCTTTGACCCGATTGCGTAAAGGGGTAAGAAATCAAGCTCGACAATTCTTCAACACCCAGCAGAAAAAAGAACTGATAGTCATCTCCATGAGGTTATTACGATCACGGAAAATAATTCCTGATGTTGACTCGTCCTCGATGAGGTAAGTTGTCGGTTCTTTGCCCCAAAAACCAGGATATGACGTATCGCCAATCAGCCCTTTAACTAGAATACGTTTTTGCGGTCGTGGAAAAGCTGTGACACTGATGCCCTGCCTCTAGGTTCCAGAAGAGAGGCTATAGAAATAAGGAACCTACACTGAGAAAAACTGGTTAATTAAAACGTCTAGTTGGTATTTTTTTAGTACCGATAATTAAAAATATTTGGAATTTTATTAACAATGACAACGTATCCTTATTTCCTACAAATGACTTTTCTATTTTTCGCCAATTATTTGTCATCAATAAAAATACTATTTGTGACAGAATTATCACAGTGTTGTCTATTAAGTCAATTAAAATTTCATATTGGGGTTAAAAAACCTCATTCTGGGGTTACTAACAACAGCTGACTATTTGCCACAACTGATGACACATTTATCGTAAAAGGTTTATCATTATTCATAGCAGAAATTGTTTAGCCATAACTAATAATTTTAGTTGTACTGCGTCGTTCGGGACCACCTCGCGTCTCTTCGGGACCCACCGGCAAAAATTGCATCTTGCATCTGTTTGTCTTTCTGTTTCATCATTTGAACTTGTATCTTAATAGTGGGTAGATCGCACGGTCGTCGAGCTTAGACAAAATAAATAAAATAATTGTCTAGTGTAGCCGGGAGCGTCGTGTAACAGGTGGTCGTGTTCTTGCTGGTTAACTGCTCTGTGTGTTTTCCAATCACTGTTTTGTGTTTTTTTGCACTTTGCGCTGAGCCATTTGGCATTTGGTTGGCAAAATAATAATTCGCAGTTTACCATCGTTATCTGTGCGTCACTAGTTATCAGGTTTAGGTACATATTCACAATTCAGTTCAGTTTACGAAGGGCGACGGTGAGAAACGTCCATCCGACGTCACGTGTACACGGTGTATATTTATAATTCCCTCTCTTTTTGCTGAGCTGTGGCCTGTGGCACTTACGGTGTGTGGTGTATTCCTGTTCACGATTCCATTGGAAATTGGAAGGAAAATGGCATACAAACTGTTATTATTAGAATGGGGCCTTGATTTTATTTGATATAAAACTATTAAGTTGCCAGAATAACTAAATTATATTTCAAACGTTACTAAATCACTTTTAATAGTAACTAGATTCCATTTCAGTCACAATTAAATATTTAATTTGCAACAACACACTCACTATTAACGTCAGAAGAAATGAGTAATTGCTCCAACTGGGATAATTTGTTGTGATAACAAACATACAGTACTAACAATCTAATTGTCATAACTATGTATCATGATTGTGGCAAATAAAACTTGGTATTATTCCTTAAAAAGGCTTATTAGTTACCACAACAACGTCGTAGATGACTCAACTAAACTTTTCATTTGAGGCAAATAGGCGTTTCCAGAAAAACATAATTAGTTATGGCAACAACTAATGCTTGCTGTCCCCTATCGTACTAAAAATTTTTTTTGTAGTTACTAATTTTTTAGTAACGGCTACAAATTTTTTCCCTCAGTGTATGTTTCAAATTATTGTTATTCATATTTTGATCCTGAATAAATGTGTATATTCGTTGTTTCGCAAATGATTTACTATTTTGCTACTATTGAGGAACTGAAAAGGTGCCTTATGGATCATAAGCAGCTGACTGAAAGTGAAAAAGCTCCTGGCCCGAAACAGAAAACCAAGTTTTTAGGATGCACTTTTAGCAATTGATCTCGCGTGATTTTTCCCAAGAAAGGTTATTGCTGATAGTAATACCAAGCATCGAAATGGATTTTTTTTATCGCTTGGAGCGCACGAAAGGGAATCCCTATAATGTTCAAAGAACATCGTGCGTTCCTAGGGAGGATAGGGACAGGAGGTAGGTATTGGAATTTTTTTTGAACTTTTGGAGATTATAATATGTTGTTGGGAATACTTCCACAGGCAATGAATTCCAGAGATGTCTTCAAAGGTGTGGTTACTCCTGACAAGCTTATGTTGGACACAGTGAAATCGGCTTTTCTAGAAAAAAGGCATGCTTGTGTTCTGTTTGCATTGAAATCAAGTTCTTGGATCCCCATTCGAGATTTGTTGCCAAGTCCATATTTATGTTGTCAACATTTCTTCCACGTTCATTTCTGATTTGCCTGGCTGGTATTGGGTGTTGCCGTCTAGACAAGACAAGACAAGAGTTTACCTACTCTTGTCTTGTCTTGAAATTTCAAGACAAGAGTTGTATACGCGTAAGTCTTGATTAAATAAGCTAAGTGCGGTCTTGTCTAGATAACGAAAGTCTAGATTATTATTCAAGACTCTAGATAAGACGCTTAACTTAAATTGCGTAAGCAGATCAAGCTGAAGCTGATGAAGTAATCCAAAATCAACGTTTAACAGCTGATAATGAGAATTTAACTGACTCTGAAGATAACAGTCCACTTAACTTCAATTTTTTATTTGAAAGTTCTACCTCTTCTACAGACAATTTTATTGACAACCCAAATTTCTGGAGAAAAGAAATTGATGAGTACCTTTCAAGTAAACGTGCTCCAAGAGAAGAAGATATTCTTGTTTGGTGGCGCAAGCATCAGTTAGCTTATCCTACATTAGCCAAAATGGCACGCGATTTGCTGAGTATTCCTGCCACATCTGTTCCAGCAGAACGCTTATTTTCTAGATCTTCGCTTACCATTCGTAAACATAGGAATAGGCTTAATTCCGATTCAGCCAGGTCACTCCTATGTATCAATTCATGGGCTACCTGTCAGCTTCATGAAAGTATTAAAAAATAAGGTTCTATTTAAAATTTTATTTGTTTCTTCAACGTACTCAGATTTAAAACATATTAAACGTTTGTAAGTTTTTTTTTTTGTATTATTTGTAATATAGATTTGAAAATAATCAAGAGTTTTGAATAAGAGTCTTGTATGGAAAATGAAAAGTCTTGTCTTGTCTAGATAATCTAGACAAGACATATTGATGATCTTGTCTTGATATTCTAGACAAGACAAGAGTCTAGAATGTATAAATCTAGACGGCAACACTAGATTGGAGCCCTGGAAGAGAAGGCGGTATGAAGGGTACTATCATCCGCGGAGCTGTGTATCGGACATGAAGTTGCTTCCAACAAATCGTTGATATGGAGTAGAAATATTGTTGGTGCTAGAATTGATCCTTGCGGAACACCAGCATTTATGATAAGAGAGTCAGATGAAATTCCGTCGACCACTACATGAAGAGACATGTTCGAGAGGAAAATAGCTAGCAGTGAACATAGCTGGGGAGGCAAGCCATGAGATGGAAGCTTGGCGAGGAGTCCGTGGTGCCAGACCCGATCGAATGCCTTGGAGATATCAAGTGCCACGGCTAAGGTTTCACCATATCCCCAGTAGCACAGAATATCGGCTGCAAATCGGCTCTGCATTGGCCCAATATTTGAATATCGTAAATCGGTCGGATGATATTGTAACGATATTGAATAAATGAGCTAGACGGATCAATATGAATACAATGTTGATAGGCTTACATTTTTCAGGATCTTGAGAATCCTACATTGTATCGATATTCATAATGACATATGTGATGAAATCTATATTCCTCCTATATCCTGATGATTTATGTATCGATATTGATAAATCTTTATGATAGATATATTGATTGCCTGATATCAGTTCATATTACAACTGGATATGTAACCTATATCGATAGAATGTATCTTGGAGGATATTGCAATAAAACATCAGGTTCAATATCGTCACGTGGACTTCTTGATTTCATATATGTATTCCATATCGAATACAAAACTGCTATTCAATGATGACATCCCAATATTCCACCAATATTGTTTGTGTGGATATTGGTAAATTATATGTATACAATAAAGAGTTGTATTCTTATGACACCATCATCTGTTTGATAATGAAGCAATATTGGGAAATGGAGATGACCTCGATATTGCAAAGAATCATCACGTTGGATATCGTGAGGTCGATCAATTCATTCCATATATGTGTACCATATCACAAACTCTATATGGATTCAATGATCAATTCCCAATATCCCAGCGATATTGTTCTAGTGGATTTCATCAGGATGAGGTTGCAGCAATATTGAGAAATGCAGATGATTTAGATATTGCGAAATATCATTATGTTCAATATTGTGAAACCGACTTCCTGATTCCATATATTTGTACCATAACCAGATCCCAATATTTATTCGATGCTGTGATCACAATGTGCAAGCAATAATATCATCCATGAATAGGAATGAAGATAATTCGATATTGGAAATAACTATTAGGATCAATATCGTGAGGTTTACTTTTTGTTTCCATTCATGTTAACCATATCAAAAACCCAAGGTCAATTCAATGATGAAATCTCAATATTAGAGCAATATTACCTATGCATATTTCAGTAAACTTTATGTATACAATATTGTGTTCTAATCTCTTGCAACTATCATCAAGATAATGAAAGAGCAATATTGTTAAATGAATATGATCATTATATTGCAAATAATCATTGTGTTCAATATTGTGAATCCAACTTCCTGATTCTATATATTTGTACCATAATCAGATCCCAATACTATTTCGATGTTGTCATCACAATGTGCAAGCAATATTATCCATCTTGAGTTCAGTCAGTTATATTGATATAATATTGAGGTGTAATCACTTGATACTATCAACAGGATGATGAAGGGATAATATTGAGAAATGAAGATAATTCTATATTGCAAATAATCATTAGGTTCAATATCGTGAGTTCAACTTCTTGATTCCATTAATGTGTACCACATCAAAAACTCAGTGTAAATTAAATGATACAATCTCAATATCAGAGCAATATTTCTAATGCTTATTCCAGTCAACTTTATGTATACAATATTGTGCTGTGATCTCTTTTGAAACTATCATCAAGATGATAATAGAGCAATCTTTATAAATGAAAATGAATTTCATATTGCAAATAATCATAGTGTTCAATATTGTGGAACCAACTTCCTGATTCCATATATTTGTACCATAATCAGATCCCAATATCAATTCGATGTTGTCATCACAATGTGCAAGCGATATTATCCATCTTGAGTTCAGTCAGTTATATTGATATAATGTTGAGGCGTAATCTCTAGATACTATCAACATGATGATAATGGAGCAATATTGAGAAATGAAGATAAGTTCAATATTGCTAGCAAACATCAGGTTCAATATAGTGAAGTCACCTTCTAGATTTCATATATGTGTACCATATCAAACACCTAATATCAATTCAATGATGAATTCTCAATATTAGAGCTTTCTCGCGCACGTTCGAGTGTTACCGTGAACGACAAGACTAGTCACCACTGTTGCCATCTTGGTTTTGTCACTAAATCTAGTATTTTCAGTAGTAATACTATAATACTATAAGTACTTCAAAAGATTAAGGCTAAACATCGATAACTTTTGTTGCATATAATTACGAAGAGTATCAGTTTAACAGTTGAAATAATCCGATCACGATGCGAAAGGATTATTATGTTGAACGGACACGATTATTTTTAATTGTGCAGAAAGTTTAAGATGCATAATCTTGAAGATTTCAAAGTTCGAATTGTATTCGATGCGATTATTTTTTGCGTAGTTCTGAACGAACGTCTAAATTTGACCATACGCTTTGTTTGTATGTAACACTATGCATTAATTAGTAAATGGAGATGGAAATAATTCTAAAAAAATGGCTGCTCCAAGATGGCGGACAAGATTTGGTCCCATTCCATTCAAAATTGGTAAATGGGGGTTTTTGAGGTCGACGATCATGATATTTTTGTTAAAATTTGTAAATTCAAGATGACGGCTTCCAAATAAGTTTATGTTTTTGTATAAATGACGATAACTCCGTTGTTATCAACACAAAACTATAACTGCGACATGTCATCTGTAAGAGGAAAAAAAGTTATTTGTAACTAAGTCATAGTGAGCTATGAGCTTCATTTGAACAACTAAAGTTGGTGCTGATATCTCAAATTCTAGGAGAGTTATCATATTTTTTTCGAATTCATTTCGAAAAACTCCCATGAGAATGTGAAATTCCTATCTGAATATTTTCATGAATAAAGAAGTTACGGAGGAGACATGAAAATGATCAAAATTTGTGTTTTGCGTATAGAACAAAAACGAATAGATTTTATCAAAATATTTTTTCACATTATAGTTGGCCTTGACAAACTCCACATTTGGTGTAGTTTAACCGACCTCGTATCTCTCACCGTTAAAAAGATACCCATCGTGAGCATGGTAAGTGGGACACACTGTATAAACAAATGCGCAAAGTGGAATAATACATAATTGGTGATGAAATGTTCATTTCAACACAAGTTATGAAATGAAACGAAATTATGAATGGATGAATAAGAGAATAGTGCATTTTGTGTTGCTTCCTCCATATCACTTGGGGATTCTGAACTTGTGCACAAATATTACATCAAACAAATGATTTCATTTATTGTGGAATTTCAATTCAAGATACACATAGGAAGGCATTCCAGTTTTTTCACATTATTCTGATATTCTTGTCTGAACAAGAAATGTATGTTTCTAGTATAACGTGTCTACTAGTACACCCGACAACACTGTCGGGCAAATACCTCAGGTCATAGAGTGACTATCTTTGCTCGACACTCACTAGCTCAGTTCTTTCAGTTGTCTCATAGAGTCTTCAAGCGTGTGGCGTGGATCGCGAGTGGTATATTATAACAGTGGTGCAAAAAATAATAAGGTAAAATTACTTATACAATTTTGATTATGTTCTTTCTTGCCATACCATGTGCTGATGCTGCAAAATCCAAAAAAATTTTCGACCCCTCGATGCCCTCGTGCAGTTCGGTAGTTCAGTCAGAAAAATGTTTTTACCTACTTACTATGTAACAAGTATAAGTTAACCTATTGATATCATTCGAGTACTAAAGTCCATGTACCTAAGTAAAATCGTAGATAATTTTTTGTTACGTACACATCAGTGTTCGCCATAAGTTATCCAGCAGCACACACAATGTGTACCTACTCATTTCAGCACGATATCGAAACAATATTGTTGAGAAGTTATTGGTACAATATTGGGAAATAATGATGGAATGATATAGGATCCCTAGATTTGGCAAAATATTGTACCTACATACCTGAGTATTGAAGATGCTTTATTGATAACGATAATGCGATTTTTGAAACATATGAGTATTGTTCGATGATGAAACTTCAATATAGGTACCTAGATCTCGGGGTAGGTATACAATGTGTGACATTATCGATGATTTTCTCAGTTGTCTTTGGAGATAGAGAGTTGCGGTTTTCACATTACTAAATTATTTATGTTGGCCCTGTTGGCCCAACTTTGATACCAATTTTTTACGTATATACAGGAAATCCAAGATGGATATGAAAAAATATACAGGGTTTCCTATTCAAACATAAAATGTTGAGGTTGATTCCGGTTGAAACGGAAGTGATTTTATCAATAAATGATTAATTTGGTATACCTAGTTGCTACCCACGAAAGTTCGAAATCCTATCACGATTGATTCAGAAGTTACAGCACTGGCCGATTTCTATACACTTCTCTTATATCAATCTTCAACGAGGCTCAAGGGATAATCTCTCCCTTCACCGCTTCCTTGATCGGCCACTGGCCGCAAACAGAATTCTCACAGTTCTGCTTTTCTTACGTAGAATACACTGGCGTATTTATTTGACGTCCATAAATGATTATTGTTCAGAAAATGGAGCCAACATGAATTCTTTTCAAATGAGACATTAGTATGTTCATGTATAGTTGGACTCAGGTTTTTTAAAATAGTACAGTATTGTGAAAACCGCAACGCTGTATATCCAAATACAACTGAGATATATATCATAGAAAATGGGATAATATGTACTTACCTGAACAGGGTGGAGCGATAGTATGTTCTTCTTCGATATTAGCCAAACGTCAGATATACAGGGTGTTTCCGAAGTTGGGGCGATAAATGGAATGCGGTGTTTTATGAGACAGAAAAAATTTGTTCTGAAATTTTGTCAAAAAATGTGCGCTTACACCATAATTCATCTTCCAACTATTTTTGAACGTCCGGCAATATTGCAAAAGTCATTGGTACTTCCGGTGCTTGTGATCTCGCAGAAAGCAAATTATTGCTTGAATTGGGCTATTAACCTTTTATCAATGATTTACAAGAGTTTCAGGCAAACTTTGAAGCTCAATTTCTTCCAAAATGATTTTTTTCGTTTTGTTTTTCCGTCTCCATCATCCATTTCATTGATCACCCCAAGTTAGGAAACACTCAGTATAGAAAAAATCCAAATACAATAATTATAAATTATAATGTTCCATGATAACTCTGTCACCTAAAATTATTTTCAAATCTATAGGATGTTAGCATTCCAAGATATATCGGCCGATTATGTGTTTTTTTGAATAGGACACCCTGTATATTTTCGCATTCATAGATTTTCCGTGGGAGGCTGGTTTTAGAAATGCATAACACTTGAGGTCCAGCGAAAATGATTACAGAGGTATAGGGTGTTCAAAATCTAGATTTTTCAATTTCTGGATTTTTTTTGTGTCGAAACTATTCATTATTGTTCGAAACGGCTTACATGTCCTTAATTTAACCATAGATTAATGACTCCCCCGTTAATCTATGATTCAACAATCGATTTACTATTTACTGATATTTAATTGGAACAGATCCAGGGTGGAGCAATAGTGCTTTTGAGCTCGATCGTCAAGTTCTATACAGGGTGTTTCATTGGGGAAGGTAAATAATTTAACTATGGATAGGGGTCACTGAGGTGATTTCATAAAACCCATGGTTGATGGGTCTTCGTCTTCTTATAACCGAGATACAGGATGTTTCATCAATTTTGTCCATATCTTCATTGTCTCATAACTTTCCAACCAACCTGTATATATTTTTAAAAATTGGTACACTTGCTCAATCTACCCTGTGGAATTGATTGAGGCAACAACAAAAGATGAAATCCAGGTCCGGCTTCACTTAAAATTCACAAATTCTTTCTGCCAGAAAACAACACCCTATACTTTCGAATTTCTCATTTTTTTTGCCATATCTGAAAAGAACATCGAGATTTCTATTCAACGATGTGCTTTTCATTCGTGCACAGACGATTTTAACTATTCATATTATGTGCTCAAAATATTATTTTTGCTCATTTTGGGGTACAAAATTGGAATCAGACGAGATTTATTGATTTTATTACTTCCTATTCAGTATACGTGAGTATTACATTTAGAAGGAGTATTTCATATCGTTCTTTGTTCCAGACTTAGTTGCAGGTCTGTCATCAAAAAAAAGAAATTCGAATGTATAGGGTGTTATTTTCTGGCAGAAAGAATTTGTGAATCTTAAGTGAAGTTGGACCTGGATTTTATCTTTTGTTGTTGCCTTAATCAATTCCACAGGGTAGATTGAGCAAGTGTAACAATTTTTGAAAATATATACAGGTTGGTTGAAAAGTTATGAGACAATGAAGATATGGACAAAATTGATGAAACATCCTGAATCTCGGTTATAAGAAGTCGAAGATCCATTAACCATGGGTTTTTTTAAATCACCCCAGTGACCCCTATCCACAGTTGAATTATTCTCCTTTCCCAATGAAACACCCTGTATATAAAATCTGATTTAAAAACGTGACAAAACTAATTCGAAGAGGGGATTATTTCAAAATTTTTCATTCTTGAATATGTATAGGGTAACACGGGAACCGGCCAACCAAACATAATACCTATATAAAATAATGGAAATTCATTGCCCTTCACTACAATTTTCACAAAAAAAGAGTTGAATCACTCAGCTTATAGTAAATACGACATTTTCAGACGATACAAGAGTAGTGATTCCTACTGCCTGCGAGAACGACATCCTAAGGCATGTTCGTTCTTGCTTGGCGCAAGCAGCAGATAGAGATGGGGGAAGGAAGTCCAGGCCTTCAGAATGACATAATGAATGGGAAGAAAATAAATTTTTGAATATTTCTCTTTATAAGAATTTGAGATATTATTTTTATATTTTATTATACAAACCGACGTATATCTGAAAAGTTGATATTGAATATATTCCACTGTATATACTATCATACAAAGTGTTTCCCATTACGAGATATTGCCGTTTTTAGATAGGTTCAATATCGAATATTATCTCATAAACTTTCCAGTATACATTGTAGCATTCATTCAATGTGAAATCAGTCTTATTTCGTAGACTTCTGGAAATATCCATTTCTAACTCTCATAATTATATTGTATATGTATATAAGCTTTCGACATAATTTCAGGCATCCTCCTCGATACAAAATGTCAACATTTCTTTTCAATATATTCACAACACTGAAAATCATTGTTGTATAAACGGTTAAATGAGACATTGATCAATTTGATCAAATAATATGCCAGCTTAGTGATGTTCAATATGAAACAAATATTATATGTATGTATATGTATTAAGGAGTTTGAATCTCAATTGCCAATACCATATTCTCACTCGATATCTATATGAATATAAACTATCGATATAAATTTTGAGGATTATTCTGGTTGAATTTCAATATCAATTTCCAAACAAATTCGCAATATTGAACATCAATATCATTTCATTATTCAAATGCGAGAGTGATCCATATGATCTATCAATATTCCCAGCATAGTGATGTTCAACATGGAATGAATATCTTCTTAAGATATAGGTATACTGAGAAGATTGAATTTCGATGGTGATTCAATATCATAATCTCTGTGTATGGCTGAATGGTATGTGTATGATTGATCGATATTATTCTGTAAACAGGGTGGCCCACGGTCGATGGTACCTTAGACGTATATGGAAAACGGTACATCGGATTATCTTGAAAATTTGGTTACTTCAATAAGCGTTTGTGATCTAACGATTTAAATTATTTTCAGCGAAGCAGCGTTTCCACTTTTACCAAAAAGTAGCATCATCTTTGTTACTTCGAATAGAACACCCTGTATTTTATTGCGTTTTTAGATTCTTCTCGAAAAGCTGATTTCATCAATGCATCACACTTGGGGTCTAGCGGGAATTATTACAGAGATATAGGGTGTTCAAAATCGAGATTTTTCAACTTTATGATTTTTTTGTGTCGAAACTATTCATCATTGGTCAAAACGGCTTACATGTCCCTATTTCAACTTTTGAACAACTATCTACCGACATTTAATTGGAAAAAATGCAGGATGGTCCAAGATTCAGAATTTTGATCACCCTGTATCTGTTCCAATTAAATGTCAGTAGATAGTGAATCAAAAGTTGAGATAGGGACATGTAATCCGTTTTGATCGATAATGGATAGTTTAGACACAAAAAATTCCTGAAATTGAAAAATCTCGATTTTGAACAGTGTGATACATTGATGAAATCATCTCTACGGGAAAAATTTAAAAACGCAATGAAATACAGGGTGTTCCATTTGAAATAACAAAGATGATGCTACTCTTTGGTAAAGGTGGCAACGCTGCATCTCTGAAAATATCTTGAATCGTTAGATCACAAACGCTTATTATAGTAACCGAATTTTCAGGATAATCCAATGTACCGTTTTCCGTATACGTCTAAGGTACCATCGACCGTGGGCCACCCTGTATGTGCCGATAATTATCTCTAGTCTAATGCTGATATTAAAAGTCAACGTTGTGACAACATTCCAGTTGAAGATTAATGAATATGTGTCATCAATGACTATGCTTAGTGATGTTTAATATGAAATAAATATATCTCGTGAAACTATTAGGAAGATATACTTCGTGCGCTCCAAGTGATAAAAAACTCCATACTGTCACCCAATTTCAACATTTCGAATATGTTGCAATATTCATTCTAGATATATCCCTAACATTCAGATTCGAAAATGAATCAACATATGAATGAGCGATTGGTCGATATAATTCTTCAATATCTGATCATCGTGATGGTCAATATGGAATAGATTTTTTGTAGACATATTGTGCAGATAGATCTCTTTATCCTCATTCAATATCTAAATACTTATATTGCATGGATATGAGCATTCGATATAATTTCTGACGATATTGTGTATACAGTCTGTCCAAGATAAGGTTGAACAGCATGGGGATCTCGGAAACGGTAGGAGATACGAAGTCGCTTAAATGGGGAAAAAGTTGCGCATTCGGGGGCTCATATCAAGAGCCTTCGAAAATTTTGAAAATTATTTTTAGTTTTTGAGTTATATCGAAAAAAGTGAATTTTTGGAATTTCTATTTTATTTTTTTTCTCCGTTATTATCAGAGATACAGAAAAACTGAAAATACTTTTCCATTGCAACTTTTGATGAGGTTTAACGTGGTGATACCGATTTTTTATGCGACGTTTCGTATTCGTGGAACCATCATCAACTTTTGTTTTTTAAATACGGTCCTGATAATTTTTTCACAGATTCTGAAAGGTTTTTTCATTCTGAATTCAACAATGTACTATACAAGGTGATTCGAATGTGTTTCGACCTATTTCTATCCATCATCAATGTTTTTTCGAACTTTCAAAAGAAAAAAAGCCATCAGTTCCACTTATTTCTTATCATTTAGTGTCAAACTTGATGGATTAGTTATTCAATACTGAAAAGTAAATAAAAAATATTTCACTACATCATTCGATCAATGCAGCGTTTAAAATTGTTGATGAATTCTTACACGAATTACTTTAACAACTTAACTTTGACAATACCTACAGAGACATTCATAACAAATGTTCAAAGTGATAACCATTATTTTCTGAACAAAGATATCCTCTTCTCACAGTTGTTTCTAAGACATTGCTGAGCATTTCTGGGGTTATTCTATTGAATGCTTCGAAGACACTGTACCTTAGTTCTTCTTCATCCTCAAAGTTATTTGCGTGTACAAAGTTCGATATATCCCCTAAGAAAAAATCCAGCTGTGTTAAATCAGGCGACCGCGCCGGCTAAGGGATAAAAACGCACGGACTTCTCTGGAATTATGTACCGGAGCGCCATCTTGTTAAAACCAACAGAGTTCTGAACTTCCGCCATCGGTAAATCATCCAGAGCTTCCTCAAGATGATTCTCAAGCGAATTTCTATAACGTTCGGAAGTCTGTGTTTCATGGTAAATAGAAGGAACAATAATTCGTGTACCAAATATTGCAACCCACATATTAAAGCCGAAACGGTGTTGGTGTCTCGCTGTAATGTATAAATGCTCATTTTCTCGTGAACAATAATGTGTATTTTTTCTATCGAAGCTACCATGATTAGTGACCATGCTTTCATCAGTCCAGATGATTGTTCGAAAGAAATCTGCAAAATTTTAACATTTCCTGGTATACCACTCACAAGATGTCTTGCGCCTTTCGTCATCTCCTGGTTTTAGCGCTTGACATATTCTGAATTTGTATGGATGGAATTTTTGTTTCCGCAAAATGAAATGGGTTGTTGATTGAAACTAGTTGATGAGGTATTAGTGTGTTGACTAATTTTCCTTCAAAATAAGTGGAACTGATGGCATTTTTCCTTTGGAGTTTCGAAAAAACATTGATGATGGATGGAAATAGGTCGAAACACAAATGAACCACCTTGTATAATACATGGTTGAATTCAGAATAAAAAAACCTTTTAGAATCTGTGAAAAAATTATCAGGACCGTATTTAAAAAACAAAAGTTCATGATGGTTCCACGAATACGAAACGTCGCATGAAAAAATCGGTATCACCACGTTGACCGTCATCAAAAGTTGCTATGAAAAAGTATTCTCAGTTTTGCTGTATCTCTAATAATAACGGAGAAAAAAAATAAAATAGAAATTCCAAAAATTCATTTTTTTCGATATAACTCAAAAACTAAAAATAATTTTCAAAATTTTCGAAAGCTCTTGATATAAGCCTCCAAATGCGCAACTTTTTCCTCATTCAACCGATTTCGTATCTCTTACCGTTTTCGAGATCCCCATGCTGTTCAACCTTATCTTGGACAGACTGTATAAATGTAAATTTCCCTTCAACGTTTTACCAATACTGGAAATAAATATTGTATCAACTTTGAAGTGTGAAAATAATCAATATAATGTAATAATGCCCTATCAATATTATTCATCGATATTCTTGTGAAGTGCTGTTCAATATGTTGCAGATATTGTTTGTAGATGTTTCTGGAAAATTCGTTTTCAAATGCTACTAGATATTTTCTGATAATATCTACATATATGTATATATATATTGTAAGAATATATGCCATAGATATGGTTTCTGGCATCATTTTGAATATGTGTCAATATTTGTTTTCAATGTATCCGTTACATTCAGAATCGAAGGTGTATCAACTTATAAATGAGAGATTGATCGTGATGATTCATTAATATCGTATCATCGTGAATGTTCAATATAAAATAACAATTTTTTGAAGATATATTGTGGAGATTGTTCCTGGATAACCACTCTATATCCTCATTCAATATCTGGATGATGATATTGTGTGAATATCTACCTTAGATATAATTTAGGGCAATATTTTGAATATATAGGTATATTTCACTTCGACATTTTTCGCGCATTGAAAATGAATGTTGTATCAACTTCAAAGTGTGAGAATGATCAATATGATCTATCAATATCCTGAAAAGGCGCTGTTTAATATGTTATAGATATTGTTTGTAGATATTTCTGTAGACTTCTTTCTCAATAGCTACTAGATATTATTCGCCAATATCCACATACATATATGTAATAATATTGGCCATCGATATAATTTCCGACATTATTTTAAATATGTGTCAATATTTGTAATCAATATACTACTTTCATTCATTATCTATCTCGTATCAACTTCCAGTTATGACATTATTCATTGGGATCCATCAATATCACATTATACTGATGTTCAATATGAAAGATATATGTTTTTGTAGATATATCACAATATCTATTCAACTATATTGTCTATATATAAGTTTTCGATATAGCTCTGAGCTTTATTTTTGATATTTGTCAATAATTCTTTTCAATTTACTCCCCACATTGGAATATCATTGTTCCATAAACTTTCGAATACGACATTATTCCATATATGATCATCTATCATCCCAGCATATTGATGTTGGATATAATATTTATATATTCCTTAAATATATCTTGAATATCAATTTTCAATGATCACCACATATTCTCAACCAATATTCGCATAACTATATTTAATGAATATTTTATATTGATTCTGTTGCAAGCATACTGTTCAATATGTGTATATGTTTGTTTTGAATCTCCTGTTAATATTATGGATAGATATTGTATCAACGTTTGATTGATAGAAACATGAATATCATCCATCAATACCTAAGCATACCGATATTTCATACGGAATATATATTTCTTGGCGATATGTTTGAGATATTGTTAATAAATAACCCGTCCATATTCCTACCCAATGTCTGAGTTACTATATAGTATGAATATGAGATACTGATATAATTTGAAGCATTCTTTTGAATATGTGTCGATATTTTTTTTTTCAATTAGTCTCAACATCAGTCATGAATGCAATAACAAGATTATTTCTCATTATTGATCTATATTTGGTGTCAATATTTATAATATATCACTACGTGGTGATGCCAAGAATATTGCTCATCTTCAACCTACTATATTGTTGGTCAATATCGATGAGCCATCAGTTACATATATAGAGATGATGAATGATTCTCAATCAACGCACTTCATTGTTTTTTTCATATCAACAAATCAATATTGTAGGATGATTATGAATCAATATTATTTCAGATATTTTGTTGAATGATTTAACAATCTTTTTATGAAACATCGAATCAATATCGATCTACAATAGCATGTTGAATGTTTGAATCCAATATTGTGCCTACTTGATTTCTCGATATTGCGCCAATTTTTCATCTATATTGGTCCAATATCGGCCCAATATGAGTGTGCTACTTGGGATTCTGAATAACACCACCGAAGGAAACTGTATCCTTGAATTTAAAAATCACCCTTCGACATGCATTGAAAGAACATTCTCACATTATTGAACTATAGTGATGGTTAGTTTTTCTGTGGCCTATTCATAACGGAAGAAATCCTAATGAATTGGCTACACAGATTGGTATACCTATCTAATTAAGTTCAATGATGGAACGAAATGAAATGAAAATATTCCAGATCATTTATATTTGGCCGAGAGGAGTGGAGTGTTCAAAGCAGAATTCAACCCATCTTTGTAGAAGTAATTTCCAGAATCTGGTCACTGGATGGCTTTGAAGGTTAGATGTAACTTCTTACCCATTTAAAGTCTGCTTTGTAGCCTCGTTTGTAGCATATATATTGGAGTATCAGCTGGCCTAGTGCTGATGATGAGAATTGGTGAGCCGAAACAGTGGACCAATATCGGCCACAAAAAAATTCTTCATGTGTTCCAAAACAATTTGAGGTCCGTCCCTGCGTTCCCTGATGGGTTCCGCCTACAACATCACAAACAACTACAAGTTTTTAATGCAGTGCTGAGAATCAGAGAATCCTGTGAGATTGAAGAATGCCATAAAAAAGCAGTGGTAGTGGTCTGGCCAAGACCCGAAGTACTTATATGGCATTAGAGTTAATACGGCCAGATAAATGCGGTGTATATCAGTCTTTGCTTCTTTTTCTTCTTATCTTTCAACGGATTTTATTTGCCGAATGATCCACTCGCACTGAGAATGAAAAGTGGTTAGGCATTAAGTCGAGAAAGCTGATCAATTTTGTGTTTAATCCTTCCGACTTGCCACAATAAATGAGAAGAAATATTGTCGAATTGTCTGTGTGAGCAGGCATAACTTGTGAGAGGCTTACGTAGGAGGTGTGGAGAAGGATTTTTTTCATAACACCAATGTGACAAACATTCAGATTAATCAGGTAGGTATCGATTGACAATCATCATGGAAATAGTCGGCTACCATATAATTCTGTTATATCTCATACTGATGGATGATCTGAAGGAACTTTGTTTCCACAGCTTTTATAAGTAAGTGGAACCCATTCATTGTCTTCTTATCGTGATGAACTTTATTGAAATTAATTGTTTCATGTATGAAAATAAAAATAATAATAATGTTTATTTGAAGAAGTTACAACTTAATAATGAATATGATTGATTATCCTATACATTTTGGATTCATGTTTTGATTTTAAGTAACCAACTCAAAAAAATACGAGAGTAAGCATCGCTAAAGTTGATAAACTTTGCACGACTGCTTATATTTGACTTTTAATTGAATTTAACATTGGTAGGTGCATATGTATATGAAATTGTGTTTGTATTTTGTGTTGTGGAATGGAATTTTATTTTATATATATATATATCAGATTAATATTGGTGTACACTTTTGAGAGCATTTGTTTCTTCAGTATTTAAGAATATATCAAATATAATGTAGTTCAGGCTTATGATCAAATTTGTCACTCTTTCTGGAATATATGATAAAAGGGTATGTGTTTTATGGAATCGGTCGAAGTATTATACATATAGGTAATCTGGGAGAGAGGTATTGAAAGTACTTTTTAGAAATAGATTTTTGTGTTCTAGGATTGCTTAGGTTTTTCGTTTGTTGTCTAGTTTCGTAGGTATGTGTTTTCATCTGTTGTTTGCTTCTATTTTTGAATTGATGGATGAGCAATTGTTCTGCATATATTTGTCTCATGTTCAGTATATTGATAGCATTTGATTCAATATATAATTTGGACGTTGAATAAGTGGTTTGTGCTTGTTCAATTTGCTCCACCCCAGGTCAGTATACCATATCCCATCATAGATTGAATCAAGCTATTATAAACTATTAGTGAACTGCTATCATATAGTATATTTCTTAGCTTTTTGAATTAGAGTCAATTATAACTCCAAGGTACTTTATATTTTCTGCTGATGACTTTATATTTATTTCTGTATTATCTATATGTATTTCGGTGTAATCGGGTAAACTATTTTTGTAGGATGAAAAGCAGACGCATTTCCTCTGTATTCATTGTCAGGAGATGGTGATCTAACCAGTCTTTGATTTTCTTTATACCTGCACTCCAACTATAACAACCTGTTTCCATCTGTTAGGTGGTTTTTCTGCAGATAATGAAATTTTTCACGAAAACCCATGTTCAATGCTCTACTCAATAGCTGTACATACCTCATGTTTGATGAAACTATAACTGATTCAAAAGAGGTGCTCGATTTTCACAACAGATTCGACAGAATTTTTGAATGCAAGACGTAAGCTATTGATTACATGATCTGGAGATCAGTTTACATAATTTTTGACGAAATCGAATGCAGCAACCAGATATCTTGAACATGATTGAAGGGATATATACTTGAGATTGATGATTGAATGAATATTCTCTCTCAAAGTCAAACGAAAAACATTTATTTTATTCCAAATGCATCTTTGATGTCATCATTATCAACTGTAGTTGGACATCAGGGACCACCAAGGAATCCGCATGAATCTATATAAATCACACTTTTAAAAACCTTTCTTCTTTTGAATCAGAGCACCATGAACATCAAACACCAGATGATACTCTAAGATATCCACAGCTAAAATACTACAATGATTTGTTGAACGAAAGGGCATCTGCATTAACATCACAAACACTAAATGGCCTACATGGGAGGCGGAACGTGACTTTTTAGGCAGTTTATAAAGCCGCGATGGCTGATAGCAGTCCATTTAGTGGTAACATGTGCAAGGACGATGGATTTTAGAGCTTTTTAAGACGAACGATTCACCGCACTCGCCTGGCGTTTCTAAGAGATGTCGCTACGGTTAACAAACTGTGATAAACATGAATAAAAATCCAACATCGAGAAACCGATGTAGAATTCTCTTGTTTCTTCATGTTGACGATGTTAGTATTATAAAGATTTTCAACAGGTGTCGCTTCAAATATTTATAGCGCCCTGATACCTAATTATTTCCACATTAATAAAATTATGTAAATGAGTTTTCAATCTAATATAATCCTAAATTACATTCGATTTGATTGAGTGTCGAATTTTCGGATGCTCCTTCCATTTTGGGATCAAATCCGGAGCGCATTCTTTCCACGAACCTGTATTTACTTCTTTATGGGCTTTGTTTTTTTATCGCGGAAGACACCGATCGAGCGACCGGTTAGTTAGGAGATATAAATATATTATGTTATGAAGCTGGAAGTAGGTGTGATGACTATAAGTAAAGAATACTTTACAGGGTTGGTCTAGGCGTGGCTGATGGTAGCTTCTTGAAATATTTTTTTTATCTTTCGGAACGCTCGAAAGGAAATGTTCAAGGAAGAGCGCACGTGCATGGGGTAGAAAGGAGAGCAGGTAGGAAATTGAAATTGCTTTGAATCTTATTTGGATATGAAAAATAATCGTAGATATGATAGAACATAAGTAGATAGGATCATCAAATACCTTTTTGGTATATAATAGAAAGTTTGATTATTCAATGTATAAAATTAAATAATAAAATTGAATTATAATTTAATATATCATTACTTCGAAATTCTAATATTCAATAAATATTATTCTTGATATATCAAGGTCGAGAGAGACATCGGAACTCCTACCTATAAACCATATCTTCTTACCGTATTTCACATGTCGATATGAGTGAAGAAATCACAATATCAATATATAATATAAAATATTCCAAATAGGTATTGGTATTTTCCTGGATATCCATATTTTAGATATCTGGGTGAAACGGCGGGTACTCTGAATATTTCCACTGGACATCATGTCTCGACAGGATATCCTTCGAATACCCAGCCAACCATGAGATGTATAAGTGATGTATACGCCACATCACTTTGTGACATGCGATATCGCATTTGAAGTCACAAACATGTTACCGATACAACGTGGCGATGTGAAAATGTCCGACTCAAGCAACATCACTGTGACGTCGTTCAGACATGAAATGCGACATCAGATGAAAAATCACAACCAGGTCACATACAAGTGTACATTTCATATAACAAATACATCACACTGCGACATCGATGATGTGGTCGCCGTACCTGTGATATTCGTGGGATATATAATAATAAGAATTATTCAACTTTACGAATAAAATGTTTATTTTCCGAAAGTAAAAACAGATGATATTCATAAATGATACATATCAAATACACTTACATTATCCTGGGATCTTTCATATCCACCTTGTTTTAGATTGCAATATTCCTATCTCAGAGATAATTACAATATTACCTATTGTGATTGAACTCACCGTCGTTCCTAAATGATTTCGTATACCTCCAATTTGAAGCTTCTATAATATGTGCTATGAATCATCTCAGATATTTCAACAGAGAATTTGGAAGGATATAGTCTCTATGGAGTCGGACTCACTCACTGACTGACTGACTGACTGACTGACTGCGAGACTGACTGACATGGCCATGCACAGCTCAACATGGCGTCTTGCGTGTGCGTTCGTTTTGCGCATTGCTGCGTCACACTCACAGGTCACAAAGATATCTCATGAGGATATCAATGTGAATTATTTAGTTAACGTCGAAGAGATGTAGTTTGAAGAAGTCGCTGCCACATTACATAGTTTCCTGGTTGCGATGTCACCTTGCGACGTTGATATCAAATCTACGTCGATAAGATGTGTTAACGAAATATTGCATTTATGCAAGGTTGTTACATCACACAGATGTTGATGTCACACGATGGTTGGCTGGGTATTATTTGGATGCCCAATGTGTGGATATCTGGAAATAAAATTGCGGACCATAGGATTTTGCGTGCGACAGTGGAACAGCTCAAATATGAAATATTATAGCGATGGATAATCAAGTATTCAACTAGAGACTAGACCACTCTACGGGACTGTGGCTCAGCGTCGTCAAATTATTGATTAGAGAAATATTTATTTACTTTGAACAGATTTTCTTCGAATTTTCTTCAATTGATGTCTTGTCTCAGTTATTCCGTCAGAAAATATCATCTTATGGAGGCAAATAATTCAAATATCATGATTATCATGATCTGCTACTCCAAATCAGTAGCACATCATCAGAATTTTTTTTCTGTACAAGCACTGTTCATCATAATATAATATCAAATTGAATATTTTTTCATTCAATATAGGGTTTACGAAATATTTGCTCGGATATGAAGAGTGTCACCTCAGCAAAATTTATCAATAAATCAATAAAAATATAAATAACAGTATCTGAAGATTCACCTATTTATTTGATTGATAGATATCTCTTGAAATTGTCATTAGTAAAACGCCGTCGGCCTACAAAAAAATACTCAAAGTATTGGTCCATGTTTTCAAAAACAGTTTAAGAACCCTACAATATATAAATCTCAGTAATTAATCGCCAGTTAATCAATTAATGATCATTGCAGAGCCTCATGTTGAAAAATTGGAGTGATAAGATATATAAAATGAGGTCTTGTGTATATTTTTCCAAAGAACCGTAGTAGAGATTCAGGATATTGAAGACTTGAAAAAATATGAATTCGATATCATTCACCTCTCGAAAGAAAATTCCTTCGATTGTCTTGATATTTGATAAGTTCTATTGAAATAACAAAATGATCAGAATTTGTTTTATCTATAAAAAGGTGTCATAAGCACCGGATGAGTATCAGAATCGAAGAATATGTTCCACCACTATTTTTCTGAGCTGAATGCCTCCTTTTTATTTGCTTGAGAGAAATGTATGCTTGAATTTTGTCATAATGTTATGTGTAACACCGTGCAGATTTTGTTGGAAATAAAATCATAATGATATTTTTTTTTTCATTTAATCTGACAAAAGCGCTTCAATAACGATAATTAATGTTTTTACTACCGACATTTCCAAAGATGAATATCCAGAATCTGAAACTCTGAAAATTATGAATTTCTTTAATAGTTCATATGTCTATGAACTTTTATGTCACGATCTCCCATACTTCCATATTCCAAAATAAATGATACTGAACCAAATTTTTCTATCTGCTTTTTCACACTATATCATGAAGGAGGATAATAAGATGATTTAGGCATCGTCCACCAAAATTAGAATATTGGTGGACGATGATTTAGGTATAGAAAACTACCTACCGTTGCGGGAGTGCTGTGTGATAAAGATATAATAGTCGATATACGATTTTTTTGAGAAAACCATCTCAGAACTACCATCAGATTTTTTCGATAGTATTTTGTTTTTCAAATAATCGAGAAAATCCAATATGTTGCGTTTTGACCATCCCCTGTATCTCCGTTATTTGAAAACTCACGACCGAGCTCACGACATTCATAATATGGGCACCATATTGTATTTTTATTGCATTAAATAGAAATTTCAATCCTCCTTTCAAAAATGTATCACTATAACATACCATATTCTTCTGAACGAATACATCAGAAATAAACGAATCTGAAAATTTCCATAAGAAAAAACAATGCTACTGTCATTATCTCGAAAACGCAGGAAGATATTTCATTGTTCTATTTTTTATTCAAAAGTTCTTGAAAAAGTGCTCACGAAATGTCTGAGCCAGAATGCCGTAAGTTTTCAAATAACAGAGATACAGGGGATTGTCAAAAACGCACCACTTTGGTTTTTCGCAATTATTTCAAAAACAGAAAATGATCGAAAAAATCTGATGGCAATTCTGAAATAGTAATAGAATTCTGAGAAACATATTGCTCATTTGAACGACTGTGTAGCTCTTATAATAACCGAGATAGCAATACATACAGCACCAATCTGGGACAAAGTGTATAGCAAAACAACGTTTGCCTGGAATATAAATAGCGTTTCATTTCACCCTAAAATCAATAAAATGCCCTATGCTTTCAATTTTATAACCGTACCACCCGTACTGACCCTGACCACCGCGCCCAAGTGGTTCTAAAAATAGATAAGATGAGATTAGACTGATTAGAGATAAGTAAAATGAAAATAAGCAGCGGGCCAAATCAACACCCGTATACATGCTTGCGAATTCGCCGTGGAAGGGGTTCTGAATTCTCTGCCTACCGCCGTCACCCTCTCGCACCTCATTCCTCAGGTGATCGCACTAATTACTTTTTTACCATAATTATAGTGAGTTACCCAGTAACAGGTAGAAGACTGTGATTATTTTTCCGTAATGTGAAATTCTCAACATGTTTCATTGTATTCTTCTTTATTCTGAGCGCCATCTAATAATGATAATTAGAATCAAAATTTTACAACGCCATCTATAAGACAGAAGCTGAACTAATGTACCCCTGAATAGGCCTGAATTCAGACACGATTTATGTAGGTCGCCACCAATTATCGACGCCATATTGTTAATTTTGGATTTTTTCCCGTTTTCTTTGGAACGGTGTGATTTTGGAAGCCAGAATTTGGGCAGGGTATGGCATTTTAGTGTATCTAGGAGTTAAACCAATTTTCATTAAAATCTGTGACACAAAATTTCCCAATGTTTACATTTTTCAGTCATCGCCTGCTTTCTTCAACGAACGAGTTTGATTTCGAAAATTACTTTAACTCCTAGCTTGAGCTTTCGTCCTTACGATCATCCAAACCGTTTTTCATTTGGACTTTTCGTTTGGCAGAAAATGGGGCTGGAAAATAGGTCTGCATAGTGATTGTCGTGAATCGTCGGTCTTAATGAAGGGTCTTGAATAAGTCGGGTGTGTTTTGTATGGAAACAGATAAAAAAAATGTTGCGGAGCAGATGTGATTTCGATCGGGAATTCACCGGGGAAAGGGACGTTTCTAACTAGCTCTGACATGGTCTGTGAACATAAGTTAATCGATCATTATGTTTTTTATCTAAGTTCCCACGCCCCTTGTTGATTATCACATTTCAGTTGACTTGTTAGCTGAACACTATTTCAAATACCTCTAGTGTCATTTCAAGTTCAGTGAGGATATTTATATTGTATTCATGAACGAAATAGCGTGATGATAAGTTATTCATTGATTTCCAAGCAAACACGAAAAACTTGGTTACCCTTCATTGGGACCATCTATATTATGTAACTTCAACTCAACTTCAAAACGATGGATTGACCAACATACGATTTATCATTTATCTAATTGCATCATGAAGAATTCAAGTGCAAAATTGTCAATTCATTATATCTTTCAAAAATAATTTATTGGAGCATTCACAAACTCACATTTCGAAAACATTTTATTTCAAATATCATCCCAGGTTTAAAATCAGGATTCCTGATTTATGATCAAGAGCTCATTCTAGTGGAATTTCTAGTTCAGTGACGATAATTATATTGTATTTATGAACGATAAAGCGTGATGATAATTCATTCTTTGATTTTTTAGCAACCACGGAAAACTTGGTTACCCTTCATTGTGACCATCTATATTATGTAACTTCAACTCAACTTCAAAAGGATAGCTTGACCAACATACAAAATATCTGATGTCAGCACCATGTTGAATTCAAGTCCAAAATCGTCAATTCATTATATCTATCAAAAATGAATTTATTGCATCATTCACAAACTCACATTTTGAAAACATTCTATTCCAAATATCATCCCAGCTTTAGAATCAGAATTCCTGATTCATAATCAAGAACTCATTCTTATGCTATACCTTCAAAACTTTTGATGCCTGACGGTATCACAACAATTTTGAGAGCGGTAAAATATGATTTGCATATCCTGAAAAGTTAGATATAGTATGTAGGTATGTATGTATGTATGTATGTATGCATGTATGTATGTTTATAATATAAATATGGTATAGTTATGTACAAGCTACAAGTAAACAATCAGAACACTTCAATAAACACATATAAAACTACAGACACTATCTGGGCGATAAATTCGACTTAGTGTGTACTAGGGTCACTGGAAGGTATTATAGCATATTAGTTATATATGAGAGTTTGGACACAGCTGAACTTCTGTCCTTTTCTATACTACAATGGTTTGCTCTTCATCTTATCAATTTACCTAGTAGCGCTTGATTGTCAGATACGATTTAAGAGGTTAGATTTTCGGTCAAATCAATCATAGCTGTAGATGGAAAATGGAAATAGAGTATAAACACCCAATTCAATTAATTATTGATACACTTTTCGCAGAACAGCAGTTATAAAAAAGGAAGGAATACATATTTAACATTTTAATATGACAAAATAGACACATATAGGTATACTGATGGCTAGTTCCTCATTGTATGTAAAACTGTCTTCATTTCCACCTTTCCCTGCATTCACTTTTCACTTATAGATTTCGAATTTGGACGGTATTGAAAACGCCATTCAATTCAATGATATATCACATTACAATTTACTTGAATTCCTCAAATTCGTTCTCAAATTTTCAATTTCATCACGTATGGTTTTGCTATCAATTCCTCTTTCTCTATGTTCTGCATTTCGTGTTATGATTATAACGGAATCGGAAACGTTTTTTTGAATATTCTGTTTGAGAATGGACCTGAAATATAGTTTGATTATGATCTGCTGTTATGGGAAGAAAATTTTAAACTATGTACCTCACAAATTTGGCTTGTCTTCACATTAATTTTCCATCCAGGCTGTTTCATACAATCTTTAGGTAAGAGAATGGTTGATTTTTCCTTTGAAAAATCAAATAATTAAAATCCAGTATCTTCAGAATTCCTACAATTCATTGCACACCAGGACATTTTCATTCATGCTTTCTTCTCAATTGTGCATGGAATTATAATTCAATTCTGGAGTTCATAAAATTTATTGTCAAATTCAAACAAATTTTGAATGAGAGAGCGCGGGACGACTATGGTGCTCTTGTCCCAATGCAAGGTGTGTAACTTAATGAATCTAAACATTCAAAAACACTAACAGTTACCGTTTCTGTGTCCAAACTCTTATATAACAATACCTTCCAGTGACTCTAGTGTGTACAATCCCCTTGTGAGAAGGATTTTAAAGTGATCTGCATATCGTTTTATGTCAGATTATACAGAATAGACGTATGAGTTCGCCGTCCTAAGATTATTCAATATAATTTCGAACTGTTGAAATGATAACCAATCATGTATTAGATTAGATTTCAATTTCAAGCCGCAAGATAACCACATCCTCATAACTATTTCATGATACTCGAGCTGTATCGTGCGGTTACTTGAGGAAAAGGAGAGAGATGATATTATGAAAAGTGGTAGCATGTCTTTCAGAATGATATGCATCGTTTCATCGGTTTATATCAACCAAGTGAGGAGATATACTCTTGATTCCATTTGGTAAAAACGAATTCTCATTGATTGAAATAAGGTCACGATGATTTTAGTGTTCAGTGTCTCTTGAAAATGTCTTGTAAGACTATGACAAGAACGTCGATTATTACTCTTCAGAAGATAATACAAACGAAAGTATTATTATTATTATGTATATGCCTATAATTTGTTGAAAACTCACCGACATTCAGAATAATGTTTAGAGATGACGTCAAATCACATCAAATAATTCACGGGAATTGCATATAGGTTTTGGATTATGTATATTGAATTGTGAATTAAGTTATATTTGTGGAGAAGTGGTAAAGACAGAGACCATTGATGGTGCTACAGTGCTACATCTCGAAAAAACTAACTCATTGCATCTCGAAGTATAATTTTTCAGTTTGGAAGTATGAGCAGGTTCGTAGTTTACATTTTACAACATGGGTTTCAAATTGACATGAGTGACTAAGGTGATACTATTGGTCTCATGACCACCAACAAATGAAACAATATTTTTACCGAGATCACTCGATGAAAACGGATGAAAATGGAGAAACATTTCCAAAACATCAAGAGAGATAATAATATGAAACCTTGCCAAAGCATCCCTATGCTTTTTCAATGAAACTACTAATATCCACATTAGAAAGCTCAAAAATATTCGAGTTGTTGCTAAAAAGCCAAGTATCCCCCAAACTGTGTAGGAATATTTTGTTGATTTGTATGATGGAGATGCCATCAATTATCACTCTGAATAACTTTTGGAGACATAACAAAAAAAGGATATTCACAAAATTTCTTCATAAAAACAATGAATAACTTAGATTTCACTAACATTTCAGTGATTCAGATTAGTATCAACAAAACATCAATTCACCTACATAATCCAATTATTGTACATGCCCATAGAGGCTGGAGAACTGGCACAGGATGTCAATAACGTTCCCATTTTCTTCAACAAGCCATAATACCATATAATGGTTTCAAAATTATCTTCATCCAAAGTATCTCGTTGTTATGTCCTTCTGTTTCAAAAAAGGACTATTCTGTCGCCAAAAAATATCTATTTAGTTCATGTGAGACAAATGTTCTTGAGGGTACCTATCATGTTGACAACAAAAATATGGTCTTAGCAACAATTCTCGAATGGGGATCCAATAACTTGATTTCAATGCAAACAAAACACAAGCATGTCTTTTCTCTAGAAAAGCCGATCTCACATTGTCAAACATAAGAATGTCAGGAGTAACCATACCTTTGAAGACATTCATTTCGATGCTTGGTATTACTATCAGCAATGATTAAATTAAATAATAATTGACTTTATCTTTGGACTTTCTCTTCCTCCGGTAAATTTCAGAACCCTACCTCAATGATTACGTGAGATACGGGGGTGCTTCCATAAAAAATGCGACAAAATTTCGTTTTTCCAAACTGAACATTTTCCAGGAAAAAATCGAATAGTTAGTAAATTGGTCGTCTTGATTCCAAATCTGAAGTGATTTTCGACCTATTTTGACTCCTAATATTATTTTCCGGAAATTGGGGTAGTTTCATGGCTGTTGGCGAGCAGTGTATATCACTGAAGATGACCCCACTTGGTCATAGAGTGCATTTTTGGTATCTCTCTCTCTCCAGCAAATTTCAGGATCCTTACCCAACGATTAGGTACGTAAGATACAGGGGTGGTTCCATTGGAAGTGGGTCACACTGTATATATAACCTCCAGAAATTTGAGGAGAACACGAATTCCTAACTCATTTCCTCTGGCTCTCACGATGTTCTCTGAACATTACAGGATATTTCGTTTCTTGGGAACCAGAACATAACAAAAAATTATTGTTCTAATAGCAATTATTTTATGGATGGTATCATTAATACATTTAGCTTTAACAAATAAATGTTTCCATTTTTCTGGGTCAAGAAATACCTACCTGAGTATAAATAGAATTTCCTTGTAATTGGGTACAGAGGAACTACGGAAGAATAAGAAGGAAAAGGAAACACTCTTTGAACATGTTTTCAATGGAAAATTTCTGGTATATAGCGATATGAATATACAAATCTCATCGATTGACGAGGAATACCAAACACCAGATTCAAAGTGTCAGGTCAAAACGGCTTAAGTGAGCATCAGGATAAGATGGATGGCATGAATAATAGAGGATAACAGCGCCACCTGGGGACAATATCTATGGGTCATCCATTCCCATAGTCGACGGCTCACAATATCGCAAGTAATTTTTCATTCATTTTTCATCTATAGAACAAGGAGTTGCGCGTAGGAGAACTTATATTGAACGCAATATGCAATTTAGTGACAGAAGTTGGGAGCCAAAATTGGTGAGCTACAGGGTGTTTCTAAATTGATCTTGAATCTAAATCCATTGATATAGTTTTCTGATCTTGATGAATCTATATCTATATCTACGATTTGAGTTCAGGCTCACTATATTAAATGACAAGACACTTCTTGAAAAATCCCAATGCGACACAACATATTCACCTATGAAGTTTTTGCACGGCGCTTGTAGGTTTCAGCGAATATTTATTTGACGTTTCAAGAATTTCTGATATTTGAAATGACGCATCACAATCGTGAAGAATTCATCACTAATTTTTTTCTTCTCCCATTCAACTGACGGACTGAGTTTTATATCTGAAATAGTTTTTGAAAAACGTATGTGCCCTAACGATGGTTTGTTATGGATTCTTCGATCAAGAAGTTTATTCGCTTTGGGTTTTCAATTCAAAATAGTTTATTCAAATACAACTACAGTCTACAAAACACGATACAAAATCAAGATAATAACTTCTCTTCCTAATATCGGAAAATTAATTTTTTCTGTTTGGGCTGCCAAAATTGTAAATAAATAAATAAATAAATAAATAAATAAATATAATTATTATAATATGATTTTATGACCTTGTTCTCCACAATACAATATATGAATCTCCTTACAATACTATTATAGCGTCAGGCTTGCTGCCGATATTTATATCTGCCCTAAGACATACTGGCGTTTTCATAAGCTCTCGAGGACCTTCGCCAAAATCTCAGAACATTACTATTTTCGGGCGAACTCTATTTAGACCAGTGCAAGCCTTTGAAGATGGTAAGAAGTGAACAAAAAATCATAGTAGAATGAACCCCATTGGAAAAGGAAGAGAATATATCAAAGATGAGAGACAATGAAAATTACTTGCGATCTGATGAGGTCGGGAAGTGGAAGAGAGTGAGCTTGTGAGGGTGAGAAAGGGATAATTTCTACTTCCGGCAAAATTACGAGTCCTATGGAAAAAAGTTAAAAAGCAAAGTTGTAGGTAATAGAAAAAAGATCAATAACTTTTGTATTCATACTATTTTCATATAACCACAAAATGTCTGTGAAAAATTCAAATCACCAAGTTTTTGGCGCTTTATTGTTCTTATGCAAAAAAAAATTTTTGCACAAAATTTGGTGGAAATTTACCTGTCCATGTCCCAAACACATTATGATTTTTTTGATTTGAAATCTTCATTTTCTCACCCTATTCTTACTCAATATCAAAAATGCACCATAGAATTCTTGCTTCAAAATATCTGCTTTTTCAAAAAAGTCGATGAACTTTTTGTTCGTTGAAATCTCTCTTTTCTGATGGTGTGCAAGCTATATACATTAGGCACTGAGGTGAATGTTCTCAGAAAGCACATAGAAAGCGAAACTCGATTCCGAAAGTTGTTTTAATCATTGTGGACAATTTTGAGCTACTTATCAACATTTACACTAATTTCTCTAAAAACGTAAGATTCCATGTTGAATTGATGAACAAAAAAATTCCAAATAATAAATATTGCAAAAAACATGAGCATTGAATGTTCTAAGTAATGGAGATAGGATTCAAGAGGAATTCCATCTGAAAAATTAGAAGAACTCATTGCTGATTTTTTGGTTCTTTGCATCGCATTTTCTGAGAAAGTAGAGATTTCAACGAATCAAAAGGCCTTTCTTGAAGAAGCAGATATTTTGACGTGAGCATTTTTCGATTGGAAATTGAGGTCCTTTTTCGATATTAGGTTGAAATAAGGTGGAAAAATGATTATTTAAAATAAAACAATGATAGTGTATTTTTTTTATCTATTGGTGCGCACGAAACGGGATCCCTATAATGTTCGAAGAACTTCGTGCGTACCTAGGAAGGATAGGAAGAGGAGGTAGATGTTATTTTGAACTTTTGGAGACTTGAAGTTCTTGGTGAAATTTCTCTCTCAATGAATTCGTGAAGTTAGTTTTCACCGAATTTCATGGAATTTTTTTTATATATAAATAGAAAACCAAGAACTTTATTATTTGAATTCTTCACATACATTTCGAGGTTATGAAAAAAAGTGCTGAAACAGAAGTTATTGATCTTTTTATCACCTGCAACTGTTTTTCATAGGACTTGTAGTTTTGCCGGAAATCGGGATTATCCGGATTATCAGTTTCTTACCCTTAAAAGCTACCCCTCCCTCTTCATGACCTCAGCTAGCCCGTAATCTTCTTTTTCTCTCATTTTTGTTATACTCTTCTCCTATTTCGATAGGTTTGATTCTTCAATAATTTTTTTCGGTTCAAAAAATGATCGACCTTGGTATTCCGCAAAACGTAATCTCACGTTTTTGAATCTGGTTTTCAGATTGCTACCAAATAAAGATCGCTCAAACTACATAGTGAACTATCATATTTTCTTCGTTATTCCTGAGGAAGCAGATGAATACCGATAGTTGATGAAGATGATGTAAAAATGTTGCAGGAATAATGCCTATTTATAATTTAAGTCACATGGATACGATAGAATAATAACATCCTCACATAATTACTTATGAATCATATTGATTTATGTCAAGACAGCTCTCATTGCACAAATAAATAATCGTAATTATTCATGGATGATGGAAAGATAATCAAAAAGACAACCCTCCCGAGCAGTATCGCAGCTGTTATATGCGTTTTCCAGAAGGGTATTGCAACGGGTAACGTAATTACTTCTACGTCGATTCTAAATTAACCACCTGTCTGTTACATTTCTCAACCAGAACTATTAATCGAGTGTCAACTAATACAGGGTGTTTTGTCGAAAACCGGACATACCGTAGAGAATAGACATAGATAATATATACAGATTGTAGAGTATGAATAATCCATTCCCAAATGGACTTATATTCAATCTTCCCTTTGGTTTTCAAGGATAGTGAAGGATATAACGTTAAAAGTTGGTTGAAATATCACTTCTAATACACTCTAGATGATAATTCAGCTCCGCTAATTATAAAACACCAACATTCCTCCAACAGACACTAGTAGTTTTTCCCCATTCCCCACTTCTTCCCATTCCAAACTGGAACAAGCGATTGCAACAATTAACCTGCCCCCGTTAAACCACTCGCCTGCTACAGTTATCATTCGAAGCAGCGACACCGGCGCCCTCTTAATAGCGCTCTAATGACGTCACAGGAACACTAACGACGTCACATATCGCCCTTCTTAATTGTTTCGGTCGCGCACTCCCTATTTAATAAAGAGCGCAACTGCCATGGCTGCATCGGAGGTCGCCTTGCAAGAAAATTTCATTATGTTTCAAACGACGGCATAATATTTTCGAAGGCCCAGACACTTATACATCCGGGGGAAAACATAATCGCTACGAGGTCTTGTAATAATTGGTGGGAGAGGACGGTTATGGAAGTGATTGAGTATTTGGAATGAGTTCAAAGTTACTCATTCCATTTCATTAAGACACTCGGTGAATCGTTTTCTGCCACATCGATTCTCATTAGAGCAGGATACTTGAAAATATTGTCACTGCATTGAAACACAGCAACATGTGGGTACTGATTTTGAATTGACTCGGCCGTTACTTGATGGAAATCCATGATGAATGTAAAAACTTCACAAACGATAAGATTTCCACAAAATTTATTAAACACACGACATGTTTCGCTAACACAGTAGCTTCGTCAGGTGATATACTGGTACAATGAACTAAACTAACGTTGGCTTGCTTAACTTTTATATATCTTACTTTCCCAACCTGAAGGATTAGTTACCTGTGGACAGGTCCGATAAACCTCCATTTTCGGAAATTAGGCACAATATCTACATTAAATTAAGGTATACCGGATTAACTTGAAAAAGTTGATATCAAATACATATTATTACTTACTTAGAAAACAAATTCAACAGTGGTGAACTATTAAGGTCTAATTGATCATTAAGTAAAATGTCAAAATTTTTGAGTGCGTTGATTTCTAATGATTCAAAATGATTGAGTTTCAGTCCTTTATTTTCTACGTGCAGAATTTCAAAATTATCATCAAAACTATGGTTTTCTTTTAATATATGGTTGGCGTATGTTGAATTTGTTTTCTTTTTCATACAAACTCAATTGTGGATCTTGTCTCAAGGTATATATATCGGTCAGACAGGTCGTACGTTTAATCAGCGCATTCATGAACATGAGATGAATTTTATGATAATGATGATGATGATGATAAGAATCGAAAATTGAAAGATTGCTGCTTGTGTACCATTCGAAGCTACTGAAGCAAATACCTGAGGAATATCTGAGAATAACAGTTCGATTCTTTCAGAATGAATGATGTAAGCATTGAGACGTGATGAGCATCGAGAGAATTGTGATCAAGGACTTGTTGAACATGGTATACTATATTATCCCTGCAAAGTCCACAATCTCAATATATCCAAGGGAAGATTTTGTAACATTCATTTGTCTTTGTAGAAAACTACTTCACACCTCAACAGTATTTTATCATCTACAGGGTGCACATAGAGTTCAGCACCATAGGATCAGTTCTTGGACCACTGCTATTTTTACTGTATGTGAATGACATAGTTCTTTTAGACATCAAAGGTAAAATCACTTTATTTGCTGATGACACCACTATCCTCTGGCAAGATATGAGTGAAGCTGTACTGCACACAACTGTTATGCACGATATTGAAGTAATTAAAGACTGGTGTAATTCAAATCTTCTTTCGCTCAATATAAAGAAAACGAATATTCTATCCTTCCATTGCAATCTACCAAATTTAGGTATGGGAAGCGATAACATAGAAAATAAATCATCGACCAAGTTTTTAGGTTTATACATTGACAAAAAACTAATATTCGATGAACATGTAACATTAATGTGTAGAAAATTAGCCTCTGGATGCTTCGCTGTTAGAGCTATTGCTGCAGAATTAGGGTTTGTGCCTGCTAGAGCTGCATACTTTGCCCTCATCGAATCTCATTTGAGATATGGAATTGCATTCTGGGGAGTCTGCAATGATCAGCTATTCCAGAGAAGTTTTGTTTTACAAAAACGTGCCCTAAGATATATGTGTGGAGCGAAATCAAGAGACTCATGTAGACATTTATTCAAGAATAGCGGCATCCTCACAGTAGTTGGTTTATTCATCTTGGAAACAACGGCTCTGATACAAAAAAACATAGCTTCTTTAGAGCTTGTTTCATCACATTACAACACAAGACAGAACGGACAAGT
The DNA here is from genome assembly GCA_918026855.4 of Phaedon cochleariae. Lineage (NCBI taxonomy): Eukaryota > Metazoa > Arthropoda > Insecta > Coleoptera > Chrysomelidae > Phaedon > Phaedon cochleariae. The sequence continues at coordinate 13,347,740 of OU896709.1, read as the reverse complement.
TAAATTGATAAGACCCCGTACCACTATGATCAAAGACTCCATTATTTATAACGGAATAAAGATATTCAATCATTTGCCAAATCACATCAAAGAAATTCCATGTAACAAAAAATTCCGGACTAAGGTGAAAATGTTGCTCGTTCAGACTCCACTATACAACCTCGAGGAATATTTTTCACAGAGATTCTGAAATTATGTTTTTCTTCTTGATTAATTCTTAAAAGGATCGTTCTATACAACATATATATAATCTTGAAATATTTGACTATAGCTTTATAGGAGCTCTCACATGTGAGTTTTATTACAATATTTTATATGTTTTATTATTCATTGTCTATGTTGTTTTTTATTTCTTATTTTTAACTATAAGGCTTTATACGAGCTTTTGATTGTATATTTTGAAATGTATTTTAGACAGCTTCACATTTTGAACTGCATATTGTTTATTATATTTCATTTAAATATGTATATGTACGAGCTTTGTCAACAAATACGAATGTATTTATGGCAATAAAGCATATATTGAATTGAATTGAATTGAATATCAAAAGTGGTTACTGTCAGATTCCAGCTGTTTGTCTGGTTATGGAGATGCTTCACTCAGATACAAGTTCTAAAACACTGAGGAAGAGATGACATATGTCCATTCACTTTTCCATGAATACAATACCAGCCAGGGGGACTGGTGAAGCTCAGTCAGCAACCTTCTTTTTTGTGGGCCTTGAGATTTGTCGAATAACTCCGTCATCAGTCATGTGCTCATTGAACAGCAAATCTATGGAATTAATTGCTCAAGTGAGTAGTCTCAATATCAAAAACCAACCTATATGAGCGTAACAAATTTCAATCTCAGCGTTCCGTCAGAGTTAACCTAGACGTGCACGATGTCAGTAAACATTAAAGGGATTCACTTTCGTGCAATCCAAAGAATAAAAAGAATTGGAACAGATCACGTTCGACAGATGATCTCAAGATTCAAATTATGACTATTCCGAAGAAATGTCTGGTGAGAATATTCATAGACGAGTCCAAGATTGGAAATACGCAGAAGTATATTTGTATACAACTGGCTTATATGCTACTCATTGGGTAAGAACATTAACCCTTATTTTCAGGCAGATCGAGAATAGTGAGAAGTACTCAGAAAACTGTCAGCGTGGAGCTGATACAGGTGGCAAGTCAGAAAATTGCAGGCAATGGTCAAGAATTTGACAAAAGCATTAATGAATTCTCGAATATACACACTGATCTGATATTTTCAGTTAAGACTCTCAAATACATTTTCAAAAACGAAGATCATATTGAAATTATCACGAGACTCAATTCTTCGCATTATCAAATTTCGAATCACTGTGTTAACGCTACTAGGTGGTCTTCATCTCGCACACTTTGATCTGTACCATCGGAAAACATCTGAAAATACAAAAATATACCACACATTTCGCAAGATCGCACCTTCACGATCCTATACATATGCGAGCTCCAATGCTATTAATAAGAGGAAGCCGTATAGACACACAAGTAGATACGAGCGAGGAAAAATAAGAAGTTTCGTCATTAACGAACTCCGTTCCGAGTGAACTATTTTTCTCGCCGGGTCGTAACTCATAAGGAACAGGGGGAACGTCTCCAATTAGCATGACATTCGGCTGTCAAAAAAGTTCGGAAGCCACACACATCGACACACATGAAAGAAACGTGCGTCGCATGCATTCAGAGAAGATTTCTCGATAAGACAGCGAAATTACAGTGTGCATGATTTTAGTTTATTTTGTGAATAGATCTTTCACCTACCAATACTAGTAGTCCAATCAAAATGTACATCCGTGCTCGCAAAAGGTCTGGTCATTCTGAATTTTTTATATGTTGTTAAGACCTGAACCAATATTTGAAAACCAGATCTGCGCTGTGTGCTGTGCGAGCGAGCGACAGTATACCGAAAAAAACATGAAATTTTCCTACTTATCTCAGTTTTCGCTCAATATCTCAGAGAAAGAAGGGTTTGACCGCTATAGTCATTCCATGAACTTTTGAAGTTAACTAAATTCGCTACAATTCGAGGCAAAAGCAAGCTCTATACAGCTATTGGTTCCCAAGATACAGTTCTTCGAAAATGAGCAATTTTTTCGAAAAAGTGGAATTTCCTAAAAATGATCACCTATTCTATGAATTATCTTTTAAAATACGCTTCTCACGTTGAATATTATGTGAAATAGAGTTGTGGTGAATTTGATTAGGTTTCATTTGAGACTAGACTGGTATCTGTAGGCCTAGCGGTTCTCTCAAAAATGGCTGATAACTAAAAACAGTCTACCTTCAGGAGAGCACGAAGAGCGATGCTGGTTGCTATCATTTCTCTATACGAACTCCTACAGCGATCACCAGGGACGATACCATTCACCCACGCATTCACATTTGGACAACATTGTGTTCAGGAAGTGGAATCTGCATTCCTGTACTTTCAAAATCAATGATTAATAATATTATCGAAACATTTTGTTTCCATATCATATTGGAAAAGTCACCCTACCCTACCAACTCATTGAATTCTCTTCAACTTCATTACATATGATATGGGAAGTGTATTATGGAAGATAACTCACAAACTATGTGACCATTTTGATGAAATTTCACTTTTTCGAAAAAAATGCATATTCTCAAAGAACTGTATCTTGGGAACCAATAACTGTATGGGCTCATCTTGTCCTCAAATTATAGCAAATTCAGTTTGATTCAAAAGTATAGATGATGACTATACCGGCCAAACCCTCCACCGATTATCAGGATGACCAATTCCACAGAATGGTCCGGACTCTGGATAGAGCCTGCGAAGTTCGAAGAGAAGATCTCAATATTTAGTCCGTTTCTCCTCCTTCAAAAACGATGTTGGGTTCGGCTGATGCTGAAAACTCGATCACGGACATCGCTTTGGTTTGATGGTCGAGGAGGACTACATCAGTCTTGTTGGCTTCTATCGGTCTGAGGGTGGGGAATGAGAAGTTCCAATAAATTCGGCACCCCTCATTCTCCACAACGGACTGAATGTCCCCCGGAGCATATGGCAGCACTGGAGTCTCGTCCTCGTCTATTCCGTACGAGTGTCTCAAATGATAGTAGAGCACTCGCAATGTTACATTGTGTCTATGGATATAGCCTGAGACTACATAAACTGTGCAAGAAGACAGCAGGTGCATAAATGTCTCGGGCGCCCTGCGGTAGGCCCTGCAATTTGTGTCAGGGATCTACATACCCATGACACGGCTGCGGTAGACGAGAGTGCTGAAAACCCCATCCTGGTATGCCATGATGGTCTCATCTGTTTCCGATTTGAGCTCGCCTGACTTGAGAACAGCAAAAGTCAGTTCTTTTGGTAAGCACGGTCTTCAATGGTCTTGAAGTAGATCGAATGCATGGTCTCATCCATATATGAAGCTACAGGAGATTTCTCACTTCTGCAGCTTCGATGCGGGCCTTCCTCCGAGCGAGCTCTAGCTCAGTAACTGAGTCCTGAGCCCCGCGCTCGGAGTCGAAAATCAGAGACAGTTCATCGGCTGCTCGACGTGCTGCCCAAAAAAGGAAAGCTCCTACTCCTGCCTCTTCATGGGTTTCATCATTATTGTTATTATTTTCATTATCATTATCATTATCATTATTATCGTTATCATTATTATACTGAGGAGAAAAGATAGAAAATATCCATTATCATTGGTCTAATAGAAAGACCCATGACTGATTCGTGGATAGGGAAAGAGATGCGGAGCAAATTTATATTTACTCCATGAGCATTCTCGAATATATCACCTCAATCATGCACTTTCAGCGTTCATTCCTCTTTGCGGCATAACCGACCACTTTCTGGATAACTTACTGCAAATACAAAATACATACGGTGGCGTGACGTAGGATACATTCTGACCTGGCTAAACAATAACTTCCCCGTTGTACCAGGAATAATTGCCCTTGCCAGATTTGCTGTTAGGCAACACGCGATGCTATTCCAGAAGCCTGCAATTTAGAGAAGGGCATGCGAAGTCAACCCGTCACTCAATTTTAGTTTTTCCCCAATCGGCGTGCCGGCGTTTCAAATTATCCACATTTTTGAACTTCCGAGAACGCCACGTACAACGGTAGTTCATTATTTTACTCGTGCAGTTACTAAGTCCGAATACTACACTACTGGTTCGATCTGAATGTTTCAAGTAAGAAATTATCCACTGAATTCAGAATATCATTGTGCGATGTGCGATGAAAGTATGAAATAATAGATGAAGACAGAACTTAATCTACATATTGCAACAGCTTAGATGATGATGATTGTCATAAGTAATATCACGATATCGATGAAATAAACGAGTGCGTCAGGACGAGTGACAGCTCCACCAATGAATTTTGAGCGAATGAAGAGAACATTAACATTAATAATTGTCCATCAGATACAAATACAGATCGTGCTACCCAAACGAGTGAAAATCAGAGTATTTCTTCTGTATGTGTCATTTGGCCTCTACTAACGATATCTTCCTCTCCGTCAATAATTGGTCGTGAAGTTACACATTGAGAGTAAAAGAACGTGAGTCTGCTCAAGTCTTTCCATAACCTGAGGCTTTCTATTTGGTTCAAATACTTTACATAATTGTTCCCGAATATTTGAGATATAGCAGGCCACAGCCTTCAGGGCTACCCAGCAAATTTTTTTGATTTTTGACTCAGATATTGATGACTTCTCGTTTTAGTAACTCGTAGTGGTGGGTCTCAAACTGTAAGCCCTCATCATTTTAAATAAATACAAAATGCTCGAAGTCATTTCTACACAATGTTCATAAAATTAACGACAATGGTAGATTCCGGGTAAAAAACAACTACTTTCCTGTTTATTGCCACGCAGAACATTGAATTATATCCACCCGAATTCTATGCATCGACTCGTATAAATAAACGAATACTGATACAAGTGATTCTTTCCTGAATGCCTATTGCTTTCGATTCAACCAGGTCACGTTATCTGTAAAAGTAGTTATTTTTCTCCCGAAATCTACCATTGTTGTTTATTTTATGAACATTGTGTGGAAATGATTTCAAGCTTTCTGTATTCATTTCAAATTTCATTCCACTTTGAGCGTTGTGACTATTTCGTATAACATCGCTATCGCTAAAACAATGGAAACACCTTGTATGCCAATAATTACTCCGACCTACGACTATTTTTCGGTCGATTTCAGAGAGAAAATCTCATCGCACTAAAAGTCCCGTATCGTCGAAATAAGAAATATCCCCTTTTCTTTCGTCGGCTTCTTTCTGGTCGGTCTTAGGTCTCCCGAGAAAATCAACTCTTTCAGCGTGAGCAGTCTCCGGGCGTTCGAAGAACCTGCTTACTTCCGCTCCATCCGCTTTTCAATCAGGATTTCGAATCGATAAAGTCAGGTCACCTCTCTGCGCGCTCGATATCCTCCTTGGCTTCCCTTTCGAATCCTGGCGAGTAAGGCGGTCACCATGCAATAGATATTTACGTAATCAGTTAGGAAACGCGTTGTTTTGTGTAACAATGGGATTTTGCGGGACGAGCGAAGCGAGAATTCATCATTCTGATTCTTTATTGTCAATTCCATCTCTTTCCGGGTAGGTGTAGGTACTAAATTTCTGTATGAGTATCTAAGAAACTCTACATATTTCATCTCAGTTGAAAGTTTCACAATTTTTCCAATAACTGTATTATAATAATAAAATGTCAAGTATGTTTACATCATTATTTCAACAACACCAATTATTTTATGTCTGCATTCTGAATGGAAATGAAAATGAAATTAATTATCTTCCGAGGGAAACTCAATAATTCCAAAGTAGGTACGAGGTGCATCGGCAGCAGTGAACTCTCCCTCTCAACACTAAACACGAATCGCTTGTTTCATCAATATTTTCTGACTCATTCACACTAAATCTCGCCGTCCTGCTGACTCGTCGAAATCGCGCCGGTTGTAAACAAAACGCCGCCCTTATAAATCTATAGATTCAACGCCACCCTACGGCAATTTATAACTTCATAGTAACTCCCAGCAATTATCATTAATCATAGGTTATGAATGGCAAAACTTACACATCGTCTGCGCCGTTTCTCAAACGTCCCACTTTTAATTTTCCGAGGAGCTTTTCTCCCCGAGCGAATTCCGCGCGGAAAGCAATTTGTAGGTGTAGGCATTTTTTCCGGGCCGCCATTTGTTATCTTTAACAGAAATTAACAATGTTTTGAAGTGTTTTCCGCTCAGCCTGCGATAAGGCATTAAAATTGATGGGATACAGAGATAACGCATTTGAGTTTGTCGGAACGTCGCTTGGTTTTATTTTCGTGCGCAAAGTGATAGATTTCCGTAGGGCAAAGCGCGGTAATTTTTTGAAGAGCGGCAATTATACTTTTTTCTCAAATACACACAACATCTTGTCTGCAAACTCGCTCCAGGTTTCCATATACACTGGTGAAAATATTGAATGAACTTGATTGAATATTCCACAACATGAAACTTCGGAATTTAAGTGCCGTTATGCATATACATCTACAAAATTCTCGAATACGATTACGGATATATATTTTCAAGGATATTATTTTATTAGGAAAATAATAATCCTGCTTCAAATTCTTGTTATGTTCGATGCTTGTTGATGTATCTATCGTCAAGAATTCTGGAGCGAAATTCATTCAAATGGATTTTTTCACTACTGAAATAATGTCAAAGTCATCAAACAAAATATCATCAAACCTCTTTACGTATCTTACTAAAGTTCAGAAGAGTTTCGTCAAAGTTACAATTGAAAAAATGCCAAAAACTTGAAGTTGAACGTTTCAATTTGACACATAATTATGTGTAAAATCGGATAGGAACCACGTTTTTCTATAAACGTTTTAAAAATTCAAGCGAAAGAGCCGATTTCCAGCGATTAATTGGAAAGAAATGTAACCTCTGACATGTAGTAAAAGTTACGTGACCATTTTGCATATTTTTTGAAGCAAAAATTAAGCGCCCTATTCAAATTTACAAATACTCAAATTATGATCGAAAGTTTTTCTCATATTATGATGTGAGCTTCCTGCAAGACAAGACAATTAACGAACAAATTTGGATGGCAACCTAGAACCTCTGAATTTTCTTTCAAATACTAACTCCATCAGACTAATTCTTGATCGGTCTAAGGAAATCCTCTCCTGCCAGGAGACCTCTTTCAAACAAAACCAAAATCAATGGGATCCATTGATCCAGAACAAGATTCGTTTTTTTGACAACTCTATATACTGGGTGAATCATTAGGAATGAGACTTCTCTGAATTGTATCCTATAGGAGGAGATTTTTTTTTATATAATCTCTCAATAACTTCTTAAGTTTCCACAGCATCATCATGAAATTCAGTAGTTTCAGGTTTTACGACATGAGTAATACGAATTTGAAACTTATTTTGTGATTGCTCATAAAGAGAGCACTATTGACACTTTGTACCTTTGGTAAATTACATCATGACTTCTTGGTCCATTTGATGATGATCACAATAAGTATAAAAAATGTACTCCTCTTCAAATTGTCTAGCTCTAACGGCGTTATCCGGGAAAAAAGAACAGTAAAATCAAAACAATAATCTAACATTGCCAACAACAAACAGAATTTTGAAGTATATGTTCGCCAAAGTTCTGGAACATTTTATAATGCAATTATTCTTCAAACACCCTTCACCTGCAATTTTTTCTTGATGAAGCATGTTGAATTGAATCATCATATTTTGGTGTTTACTATATTATGTAGTTCAGAGATTTACCATTCTCAATGAATCACCCTCTGTATATGCACCTTTACATGATTTGTTTCGTTAGGATTGCACAATTATTTACGAATATTTCGTTTCGTGATTCATAATGATGGCATATCACCTGCAAGTTTTGACTTTAATCAATAATCAGAGAAAACTATACAAAGCAACGCACTCAAACGAATCGCTTTGTCGAGTTCTCAGATGTCGAGCTATATACGGTGCTAGGCAATTTAAAATATTTTTCTCACGACAAAGAAGCGTGAAACGCATGCATCAAATTTTGTACGGTCTCTTTTGAAATATGTGTTGATTTTTCAAAGTATAATTACGAGCGGTTACAAGAATTTCAAATAATCAAAGTGTAGAATCATTTTAATTTGAATTTTAATGTTGAAATAAATCAAAGTTGATGGGATTACAGCGATAAATCTCATTTCTCTAATTGAAAAGATACTTGATTAGTGATAACACTCATGAATAATATCACTGAATATCATTTAATCATCAACCTTTTGAAATACCGATTCCACCTACGAATACCTCACTATACATGTAACACTTGACCCAGAAGTGACATGGAAACCTATTGTAAATTCAATAATTCATTTCAAACATCAACTGCAATGCCTGATTTTGATATCAAAATTGATCACTCCATCCATATTCTTTGATGAAAGACTTTTTTCTGAATGTTTCTTCCTCCATCGAAAGAATTTTTGAAGCTCCTTTTATGTGAACCCCATGAGGACGAGTGAGGAGTAGGAAAAATAAAAGAAAAATCACTTGCAATTCCAGTAATCGACTTCACGAATGGATGACCGATGGTTGGCGTCCCCAGATGGCGCTGTCATCCTTCATCCTTCCTCCCATCCATCTTGTCCAGTGCCTTTTAAGCCATTCTGACCCGACCTGCAAACTGGACACTTTAAACTCTCGTATGCTTATAGCGTTTGCCCGCATTGAAGCCATCATTCATTGTTATTTGACAGAAAACTTGGATAGCCACGAGGATATTGAATTTTTTACAGGGTGATTGATTCCATTCTCGGTATAGAGTTAGGCTTCAAGGAGTTTTATCTCCAGGCAGATATATGCTCACGAGCTTAACATTTTCAATAAAAAAAACCATTTCAAGAATAAAGTCTGGAACGGAAATATTCTCTCCGATAAACATAAATGTTTCATTGTGGATGTAACCTACTATCTATGAATTCTAGATTGTTGAAGCTATGGACCAGAAGCTCAACCATTTAGAGATCGAACTGGATCACATTGAAAATGCGCATTGAGGACCTGTCGTATATCTCATTAAATCCACACAAATCAGTTGGAAAAAAGTATGATCGATTGCGAATTGGTAACCTCAGTACTAATGAATATCTCATTTCAATAAATAATCAAACTACTGAACTACAAAAGACTGTTGAAAATTTGGGTGTAATTATTGACGAAGACCATTTTACCAGAGACGGCACTTGTTAGCGAGGCCAGTCAAAATAATCTTAAGTGGAGCTCTAGTCTTATCCCATCTGAATTATTACGATGTCTTATACGATCGCTCTCTCAGCACAAATAAAAGACAAAAGTCGAATAAAAAAGCTTCAGAATTCATCAGGATGATCTTCGGGGTACGAAAGTATGGTCATATCAGTCATCTATTGAAACTCATATAAGGGCTGAAAATAATAAACAGAAGACCTATGCACTCTGCATATTTATTCAAAGAAATCATAACCGACAAAACTCCGCCGAAACTGAAATTCCGTACAGATCATAGCCTCAATATCAGGTCTGAAGGAACCTTAACAGTACCCCTCCATAAAAGTACTCACTTTCAACGCTCATACAGTTACAGTATCACCAAAATTCATAATGAACTACCATCAAGAATTAAGTAGGTACTGCTAGTGCATTCAGATCTAGATTACTCGAATGATTACTAAGTCGTCAATAGTTGCTATAGTTTTGAATATTATGTGAAGTCTTTTACCATTGATTACATGCAAAGTGTTTTTTTCCTTTTCTCCTTATTCTCCTCTTTGTTTCTCGTAGATGTCTATCTGTTTGCTGGGTTAGGTGGAAGAACAGACATATTAGACCCTTTTCAGGATTCTAGAATGAATTGAACCTCGTCCTATATTTGATATCATTCATTAATATTTGTGATTAATAACGTCCTTTATTACTATTATTATTATCTTACTCACTCTAAGGCCTGCTTTCGAACACTAAGTGACATGAGTCGATATCATGAATGATAGTGTAGACAATAATGTACCATGTTACGTCAAAATACATACAGGGTGTTACAAATTCGTAGCGAGGCATGAAAATTGCTGCACGCTCTTGAAATTCACATTCAACAACCAACTCAATCATCTATGTTATTTCTCAGCAGGAAGACCACGAAAAGTTTGAACATGCACATATTCGCAAGAAATAATGTCAGGACATAATTACAGTAGTACGTCTCTGGATTATCTCAGAATATGATGAAAATATATTTATAATAGTAAAGGAGTTATACCATCCAATTCAGAAATATACATCGTCTATAAAAATTTTAGTCAGAATCTGAAAATATTATATTTCTTACATTAAGTTTTGAAAGGATAATCTTTTTCTTTCTAGAACTCCTTGTCGATTGCTACACAGTATTTGAGAGGTTGAGAAATCCATATCTCAACTCGAAGTAGTAGAATATAGTGTCGATGACCCAATGAGAATAAGAATATTCAATTCAATATACATATGTATAGTATGTTCCCTGAACTTTGGTAATACATTTCCAGCGTGAAAGGTGAAAGAGGTTTAAATCCATTTCTTGGATATTTCATTTCTAGTTTATTCAGTTGGACATCTTTTAGGCCTATATAATAAATCATGTCTTCCTTCAAAAACCGAACCGGATTGCTTCCATCAAGAGAGATAATATATTAGAGTTTATATCAACACCCACATGAAATAAATCAACAATGAATTGAATGAGCTTGAAGAACTCGACGGTTCACTAATAGACTGTGAGTTTATTTTCGGTGTGTATTCAACATTATTTATTATCGGATATGAATCAACAGAATCTATTTTCAGATTTCAATTGAAATAAAAACTTACCACATGATACAATTTCCGAAAAAATGATATCACTTGTACACAGTGAAAATAAAAATCTCGAGATGAAGAAAACATTTGCAACCAAAGAAATCCCCCTCCCCAATATTCTGAAGAAATATTTCATCTACCTGAGAAATATTTCTTCTCGATTTGAAACTCAACTATTGAGAGGATACAATACCTTTTACCTTCGTTCGATTGTGTCATGATGTTTGTGAATTTGGTTTGAAACTTCGGAAATTTATTTTATCGCTATTTTTTCAAAGTAGGCGATTTCGAGAGATTCTGTAACTCCTTTCAATAAGAAGTGATAACACCATTTGACTTTCTATACATCTATTTCGCTGCTATGATAATGATCATCTGCACTTATCAAAACCATATCTACCAAGATTTTCACAGTAACAGTGACTACAACGATGTGATACTTCCTGGCCTGGTCCGGAAAAATGCTACTTTCTCGAAGAAAAAGTGCCCGGGAAATGAGCACTTTCCGGACGGAAATATTACATATACAGTCTACAGGGTGATTCAGGTTTCAGAGCACAAACTGAAATAGGAGGTAGATCTCATCATTTTTATCAGAAAAGTTCATATATACATTAGCTCGATCTCGTTCAGTAGCGGAGCTACAGAGGTTCAAAGTTGAATTATTTTTCTCTATTAATTCAGATATCTCTCCTTCTTTTCAATATATCACTTTGAAATTTGATGTGGTCAATACTCCTCAGAAGATCATCATTTCAAGTCATTTGAAGATTTTCAAAATTCACAGGGTGATCGTTTTTGAGGGGTTGAGACTTCTTTATCATCCCCAAACTTTTCTGTAGTACGCCTCTGGCATCTTTCAGTGATCAAATTGTGTGGATGGTTCAATTTAGAGCCTTCTTTCACTCTTTAATGTTTTGCAAGAATTGAACTGTTTTTGAGATAAATAAGCATATACGTTCTAAGACATATTAATTTTGCATATCTTTCGCTTAAATTTTATTCAACTAAAAAAAAACTTGACTTTCTACCTTCCGTATTCCCGTAACTGATTCAGATTGGACTAGTGATTGCATTTCATTGCATCTTCAATGAATTTTGTCAAAAAATAAAATTTGAGCGAAACATTGGCAAAATTCACATGTTTTAGAACGTGAATACCTATTTATCTCAAAAACGGTCTGTTCCTCGAAAAAAATTGTGAGACAAAAAAGCCCTTAACTTGAATGATTCACACAATTTGGTTACTGAAAGATGTCAGAGGCGTACTACGAATAAGTTTGGAAGGGATAAAAAAACCTCTACCCACAAAAACGTATCACCATGTAGATTTTAAAAATCTACAAATAGCTTGAAATGATGATCTTCTCGAAAGTGTTGACCACACCAAATTTCGAAATGAAATCTCAAGAAGTAAGCGAGATTTATCAATTAATGAAAAAGAATTATTGAACTTTGACCCCCTGTAGCTCCGCTACTGAACGAGATCGGACTAATGTTTATATGAACATATTCGATTGAAATGATGAGATCTATCTCACATTACAGTTTGTGCCTTAAAACCTGTATCACCCTGTATAATTCCTGATTCTGATTTCGAATTTGGCGCTGGATAGGTACGTGAACTATCATCAAATTATTTGGGCACATATTCTAAAAGCTGTCTCAATTAGGAATATTTTATTTCATCTGTTGGGGGTGACTTGTTTTCATATTTTGTTAATAGGGTATACGCGTGTGAAAATTTTACACTGCAATATATTTTTGTTCCATTACTCATATGTATAAATGTCGAATTATACATCCGAAATACATTATTAAGCACCGAATATTTTATAATTTCTGATTGAAAATCATAATATTTGCAACTTTCCGACCAACAGCCGAACTGCAGCCGAAATGGTCTTGACAAACAAATCCTCTAGTTTCCTCGGATAAATCATTTCTACTTATGGCTTGCAACCATAATTTTCTTGCCTCTTTATTTTTATCACTCGATTCCACTGGCAATAAAAGGAATATTTTTCCTGGCGATGCTTTTGTTGATGAAAGGCATTGCGGCACTAGGCAGTATTTGGTATAAACATTATCATTTTCCATTTTCAAATTTCAAATTTCTGGCGTTTAAAACTGTTTCCTTCTCCTACCTCTTCTTCTTCTTTTTTTTTTTCAATCTGAATCTTGTTATTCTGTCGCGCTAGTCTATGGCTGTGCGGCCTAATAATATGACGTCATAATATTAGTGATGGCCACTAACCCGTTTTCCTGTGACTTCATATTTAGCCTCATTCAAATGAAATTTGTTAGAGTCACAAGCAAATTTGAGATTAATGAATGATATCCAGTGTTATTATAAGGAAGAAGGAATATAATTTCGATTAAACAAAAAATCATGCGTATTCCTTATTGTAGATGTAGAGGTCGGCAAGTATTGAACACGATATCGATAAATCAATACTATGTCGAGTATCAGAAGTGGTATCGGGTCATTTTGAATCAGTGTCGATACTCAATGGAACTAACACATGACATGACATTTTTGTCAGATGTCATGGCATCCTTCGCGTTACTCGCATTACACATTTTTGACAGAAGCTTTAAGCAGAATGTCGCTCTTTACGAAATAAATAGTTTTTTTCCCTCCACTCTACAGTGAGTTTTGATACATTAGACTCCGAGAATGATGTCACTTCTACTTCGTTTCATTTTATTCCTATATTCTTCTCTGAAGGAAGTTCCAACGAATCGGAGAATTTTGACACATTGTTCACTGAACTCGTCACTAGAGCTGACAATGTTGTTTTCTTTTTTCGGTGTATGTATAGAACGCATCCCTATTCCTATCCATATATTGATACATTAAAATTAATTGAAATTTCTGATTGGAGTCAGGCAAGCAGTAAATTGAATTCGCCCAATGGGACGCCATATATTCGAGGTAATTGATTAATTCGAACATCGAGGCCCTCCAATAGGAAATTCACTGTTTCATTACAGTGAAGATGAGTCAGCAGCAAATTTTTCAAACCATCCGTATCATAGACATATCTATGTTCCGTATCCAAATTCATCACGACAAAAAATTTTTACTAAATCGAACGTATTTTCATAATACTACCGTGTCGAGTGAGGTATTATGCATTGATGTGAACTATACTATAAATAATATATGGTTGAGAAGTTTCTTTTTTCGCACTGGAAAATATAGTGAGTACATGTTTTCCGGAGATATATATCACATATTTATACACTGTTGGTGGCTTTTGTTGTGCTATAGTTCCGAAAAATAAGCCAATAACACCGTCTCTTAGAAAGAACTGCAAGTCCTATAAATTACTGAACAACCATCAAATTTGCAATTTTTGAAAATCAAATCACAGAATCAGCAGACTGAGAGATAATAGTTGAACGATAAATATGTCATTCCTGTTAAAAATTTCGAATTCACATCGATTATTTTCTGATTTTGCTATAATGTATTATTTTGTCAATATTGATTCGTCCTTTTTTTTGTCACAAAAAGAAATTGTGTATTATACACGGGAGAAATCTAGAACTTTTTCCGTTGTATAATAAATTACTTTTTCAGGTTGACTGTTGTTGTTGAGTTAGGGTTAGCTTAATCAATCATGATTTTTGTTTTAAATATTGTATATCGACAAATTGAACTTTGATTTTTGAGTCTTTATCATGTAAGGATGTATTTCATGTAGATGTATGTTCATTCTGCTTTATTATTTGAGATTTTCTCTTCTTTTTTTCCTAAAAATAAAAATATGAGTGAGTGATATTTCAATATAGGTGTAGTAGGACAAATCAGATGATTCGCCCCAGAATGTCACTGCGATTAAGAAAATTTCTATCAGAGAGCTTGAAAGAAAAATCCAATTGTTTATCAGTGGCAATTTGTTTCGAAAATTGTTTGTAGGAAATATATAAATAAATTGTGAGAATTCGATATTTTTGCAACATATACATAGAGGTGCACAACGAACGGCCAGTACTGTAACTTCTGGATCATTTGAGATCGAATTCTTGAAATTGGTTGATAGCAAGTATAGCAAATTGCTCATTAATTGTCACAACAATTTTCGTTTTATCACTTCCGGTTTCACAGAAATTGACTTCAACTTTTGATTCTCAAATGGAACACTCTGTATTTTACACCATTATCGGTTAGGGCTCATCATAACGAATTCAACGATACCGGGTTTGATAGAGTTACTTCAAACGATTACGAAGATATTCGCTTTCTAGTTTCTGTTCATTCAATGAGTGTGACAAAGACATAAGTTTCCATATAGCGAAGTCACACCCACTGAGCATATGGAAACTTCGAGCGCAAATATCTTCGTGATCGTTTAGAATAACCCTATCAAACCCGGTATCGTCGAATTCTTCATAATAATCCCTAACCGATTACGGAACAAAATACAGAGTGTTCCATCCATCCATTAGTATATATTATTTTTGTTTTGTCAATGAATTAGCTAGGTATTTGGTATACTTGCTACCAAGCAATTTCCAAAATACGATCTCGAATGATTCAGAAGTTACAGGACTGGCCTTTTCTCCTGCAATTTCTCTGTACAATATTGTGAAACTTGTCACTGACAAACGATTGGATTCTCCTTTTAGGCTCTGTGATCTAAACATTCTCTAAATGCAGTGACATTTTGAGGCAAATCATCAGATTTATTTTACACACGTATTTTGAAATAATACTCTTTTTTTTTTATAAAAATGAGGAGAGAAAATCAAGCAAAATGGATATACCAGCTCCTCGATCAACCTACAGACAGTACATACATCAAGAGAATTCATTATTATTATCGTTATTATCAATCCAGACAGAACGATTAGCGAGGAACTCAACTACAAGGAGAAAAAAATTCAAAAATACAGCGGTAATTTTTCATTATACGAACCTTTCTATATTATTATATCTATCGTCGATTTCAATTTCAGGAATCTCCAATATAATATCACATTGTCTGAAAGACAATAAGCTATTGACACCCACACAGCATCGCATTGATTTGTTGTATCAAGGATATATCGTGATGATGGAGAAGATTATATACAGGGTGGAGACTTTTACTGGAATAAATTCGCTAACAGGGAGGAAAAGACAACCCCAACATGGTTTCTTCAACAACCATATGGTTTGTAACCCAGTGTACTGATCAAATTTCAGTTTACATTACGTTTGAGGGTCGCATGAAAGTTTGATATATATTCAACGTTTTTTTCACTAAAATTTCGGTTATTATAGTGACAGTTATATGGGGCATTTTCACCCAGTGCAATAACACTTCGTTTCGAACTGTGAATACGGCATACGGATTTTCACGGCTTAATAAAACACTGGAATATTTACAATAGCAGATAGCAGTTGCATATTGATTGGGTTTTTTTCGAGTTAATAGTAATCAAATTAGCTCTTAGGTTTTTTCGTCTAACTGATGTGACCCGGAAGGTCGAAATCTCACACATTGCACCCTAAAATATCGTTGGGTGAGACCCGAATCCCAGTTTATAGCTTCGGATTCATTTGACAAAAGCAAAAAAACTTTTGGGATTTCGCAAATCTCCACGAATTTTGTGACGCGTTTGTTCCTTTTGTTCTAAAGAAAAGTCTGAGAATCCAAAGAAGCAAGAGTATTCTTTGGTTCGAAAACCTGTTGAGTTTGTGGCTTATTTCGACTTCGGTTCGTCTTCTTCAGTCAGGGAAAGTATCCTGAGACAAGTTGGGTAATTGTTACGTTGAAAATGAATTGAAGTCTCCACACTGTATACATATTTATAGACTGATGCGAAGGAAACATGCATGGACTTATTGATTGATGAACTCGTGATTTTGAGAGATGATAAAAACACTAATTTTATAGTGATGTAAAATTTTTATAGGCTATTTCGAAATGAAGTGGAGCATCATCTCTCTATTTCTGTATTCATTCACGCAGTGAACTCTTCAATAATTCAACTAGAGAAAGTACGGGAAAAATTATTTTTCATCTACCTTATTGTGGATAATTCAAGTGACTATTGAATTGAAATGAATCCCAATAATACGATAACCATATAACAACTCTAAAATGCTGAATCGATGAATTTCAACAAATCTTTTCATCACATCAAATATTCTGAACATTTCCACTCACGTCATCACCAGCAGTATTTATTTACTAATGAAATCAATGATTTTACTTTGGAACGAGTGAATACTTCAATAACCAATTATTGTATAGTGAACATGATCTTATATATTCACCATTGAATAATATTGTGAACTCTTATTCGCTTCGATATGTTTCAAGTAAGCAATTTGATGATCGATAAAAGACAACTCTCTTATGAATTTTTCAATAGGATTATCTCACTTATTCAACCATCAATAGCCAGAAAATTATATGTTGCTTATTGGTAAGGAGAAAAATAAAAGAAACGCGGCCCATGTTTCCATCGATTTATGTATAATGTAAAATGACATAAACGTCTGGAGGACGAGCAGAAAACTTAGAGGTGACTCGTACATAAAATAGAGAGGGTAGAGGTCATCTTTCAACAGGAAATTCAATAACTCGCATTTTTTCAAAATTTAATGATCAACTCGATCATTTCATCGAACTCTGGAATTCTTTAAAGTCCTTGTGAAATTCTTTGAAATGCCTGTGAGATTTTTCCGATCCTGACGATGTATACCTACCTACTACACCACATCTTCTGATTTCATATCATGGCTGAACTCTTCTATGAAATATAGAATTTGTTTGGAAATATTTGTGGAAACAAATCGTCAGATTCGTTTATTTCGAATTTTGGAAGTTCAGTACAGTTTTCACGCTAGAAGTTTGCTCTTGTAGATTGCGAAATGCAATTTCTATTTGATGATTTCTGAAGCTTCATAATATGCTATTGAGATTTGAAGATATATCTTTTTTTCTCTACCCCGCAGAATCTACACTCTTGTTCCGCTTCTAGCTCTAATCTCTCTCTTGGAATTCCTGGCAGTTTCAAGAGATCGTTACTACTCATGTTGATGCAATAGTTAGATTCCTTCAGGTTATGAGTAGTCCACCAGAACTACCTTCCTTTGTTCCAGCTCTAGAAGATCCTTTCAGTAGTTTAGTCTTCCTCTGTTTTATCCTCTCAATATCCTGCGCTGTTGCTGCTACAGTGTGAAATAGTTGCATGGCCACTTTGTACCAATTCTGCCATCTTCGTTTCGATTTGATTATTTTTTTAGGTCAGGTTGTGGAAATCCACTCAAATTCGTAAATCATGGATAATACCTTCTAGAAGGATTCGGAATCAGCAGAAACTGAATGGAATATTGTTATGAAGACTCATGAAATAACAGATACTTGCATTCAACTCAAGTCAAGGCTATACGAAAGAGGTCGAACAAGTTTCGGTACCAAACCAAGCTGGTAACTTTACCAAGTGTAGAGTTTATATCACACTAACCACGACTATTTAGTTAATATATAGCCAAATATAGTCAGCTCACCAAGACAAGGTATAAACGTGGCCATCATTCAGTTGGGTCGTTCATGTGTCGAATCTAGTGATGATTTGATGATGCTAACACGAATTGTCGCTTCGTTCTTTTTCTTGAACAAAACTAAGGATGTCGGATAAATATAACTATTATTCTCCGTAGTCATCGAGAGATCGAAGCCAGTTGGATGACTCATAGTCCTATCAATGATTAAGAAATGTTTGAGCCACGAATCAAAAAGAACAGGTGCTTGAGATTAGAATTGCCAGATGACAAATTATGTTATTACACCTGTGATAACCAATATGCCGTCTGAGCATTTCACGTTTCTCATTTCCATGCCACAAACTATTTTCATTCTTCCGGATCCTAATGTGGCTGGGATTTCATTTGTTTTCGTTAGGAAATCCAGAGGAAAGTCACGTGCCATACTGTCTGAGCGTGATTTCGTTTTGTTTTTGTTCTGCGTCGACAATTCCGGTAAATTGGGAGAATCGTATTATTCCTTGGCAACCGAACCAGCGCGATCGAAAGTCGTATACTTACGCGTATTCAAATTTATGGGATTCTGGAAGATAACAACAGCAAAATTCGACTCGAACACTTACCTGAAACAAAGAAAAAGGTTGTATTAGTGCGAGATTTTATTTTTCCTCAAGAAAGGGAAAACAAATAATGCTCATGAAAGATCATGAGTACTTCTGGTACGAGTAGGTGTGGGTAGCAAGATTGAGATAGTAGATACTGTATGTTTCAACTTCAGAAGATTCAGGTTCTCGATGGAAATACTGTGAGCA
Source organism: Phaedon cochleariae (assembly GCA_918026855.4). Classification (NCBI taxonomy): domain Eukaryota; kingdom Metazoa; phylum Arthropoda; class Insecta; order Coleoptera; family Chrysomelidae; genus Phaedon; species Phaedon cochleariae. Next base: position 13,328,548 of record OU896709.1, on the reverse strand, counting down.
GAGAGTTCCAAACAAAATTTGCCGTTTTATGAACAATCGATAGAGAGTTGTTCGACAAATCTCGAAGCTGACCATTGATATATTGTCGTTGATCTATATTGCCAAAAAACACTCGATTTTTTTTTAATTTGATACATTTCCTTAATCAGTCAAACATTTTCCAACAGTTATTTTTCTCGAAAAACTGACTTTAGACTGATTGGCAAATGTTTTTCGTAACCAAGAGAAATTTATCAGATAAAAAAAAGCTCTTGGGTTTTTGCTGTTGATCAAATGTTTGACGTTCGAATCGTCAATTATGTTGGAAGTCAGAATGATGGATGCAGTGTGCGCAACTCTCGCGAGCCGCTCGTTTATTCCCTCAATCATGGAATACTTATACCGCACTTATACGAATACAACTCGTGAAACAATTTTTCCTGGAAATATTCGTCGATTGACATAGCTTGCTGCTCTAATTTCGCTCATGACATTGTTCCAAAATGTCTCGCTTACGGCTCCAATGTTTTGATAAACAATTCATTCACCGAAATTATTAGGCAACAAGCTGTCGTAACAATCGCCGAATATCTTCGGGAAAATAGTATCACTTGTATTGTATTACACATGATGATAATATCTCAGTTCAATAGTCAACCCAACTTAGTGGATGAGTTTCATTTTACTCTTGGATTTCTTGTAGTTTGGTATTAACGAACTATCTCATAATTCATTGAATTTTGTTTGATATTAGAAGAGGATAGTGATGGTTGTTAATTTAATATTTACGCCGGCGGGACTATAGAAGTTAGTTTCTCTGGTGACAAAAGAGGGGCAGAAGTCTCGTATTATTCATTCCCTTGGGAGATAATGTGATATATTTTCTCCCTAGGGAGTTTATACCAACTTTATATTTTCCGCATAGCTCTGCGCTTCCTTTTTCGGAACACCCTTTTCTGAAGCTAGTATAAGCTGCACCATATACAGATTTCTAGATCTCACTGGTAGCAAGTTAAGAATCACTGTAGAAGCAGTACATCAATCGTTTATTGGGGTTTTCCTTCGATTTCTTGTTCCATAAGTGTTAACCATTTTTGAAGCTGTTTTCGTGAAATTTCAGTTTGATATTTGCTGTCACCATGGGATCTCAACAAGATGCATTCTGTCAAGATACAAATTCCACAAACTATACTACCACTAAATATAACAAAACACTTCGACCAAATTATTATTATTTTCTAATTTTTGTGTTTCGCCAGCGTGAAAAATAGTATATACACCTCAGGACAGGATGCTATTTTTCCCTCGGTGCTTCGTCCTCGAGCTACAAATCGCACCTTGGAAAAAATCTTGCATTTCTGTCCCTTGATGTATAATGTTCTATCCTCATTCGATCTGATACGTCAAAGTTCACTACTTGGAAGTTCATTTGAGAAAATGGTAGATAGATATGTCAAAATCTATTAATACATGAAAGGTTAATAAAAATAAATGTTTATTTCACAATACCTATATAATTTCTATCATACTTCTTTCCTAATTCATTCAAATATTGTGATTATTTGCAAAAATAGACACACAAAACTGCCAATCTCGCGAGATATCGAAATTAGCAAGATCTCACGGTATTATTCATAAACTCGCAAGATCTCGCCTGAGCCCCAATCTCGCGAGCTTGCATTCCCAATATAAAGCGATGCGATTTTTTCGGCTCATCGTGTTATATTCTGATATCAGAAATAATTTCCGGTTATTCAACAAACGAATGAGGTCAGCCATTATCATTCCATACAATGAATAATATAGTGTATTATGCTCTTTTGTATACCTATATTCTGCCTGTTGCTATTGCTATACTATTTGTTCAAATTGTTACATAATGTGAAGTGATCTAAATAAATCATCTACCTACATTATTACTGAATGAGTGAAATTGTTTCTGTTGACGCAAAGAATAGGTATGCAATAACAATAATTTATACCGGATGGCTGTAAAATGTTAATCGAGTTTCAAGAATGATGACATATGATACAACATATTTCGATCATAAAGAGATGTTATATGAGTACATGTATTCACAGCGGAAGTTCGTTTTTATCATTCTTATTCAACGAATTATTTCTGCTATCATGATTGTTGAACATCCGATTTTTCATCTGGAATTTCAGGGTTCTAATCATGATGAGAGCATATCATTGGATCATTTTCTGGAATGCCGGTTTAAAAGGTAATTCCGGTTATCAGAAAGCAAACAGGGTTTCACCATCAAGTTCAAATGAATTCGACTTCCAGATCACCTCTCTTCAGTTTTATTTCGGATATTTTCAGGAATTTCGTCGAGTCAACCGAATCCGCACTCTCTGAAATTCAAACCGACACTCACGGTGAATTATGTAAGGTATGTTTAGAATTCTTCAAAGGTATATCTACCCATACTTATGGAAAGCAACAAATCACTCTGAAGAATTGAAGGAATCAGTTTTTGAATTTTGTTTCAATTTTGAAAGAATAAAAGACGAAAGAGATCACCATTATGCTTTCAGGGATTCAAGTGACAATGAATGAACTAAGGTGAAACAAAATTACACTACATTATTATGACCGAATAACTTTGACTTGACAAGTGTTGGTTAAAACAAGGGACGACAGAACATTGGGAGTACTTTTATCAGCTAGATTTAGCTGGAATGATTCACACAACACACAACAGCAACAATTTGAGGATACCAACAAAATATTTGTTTGATTTTTCTACTGAACTTTCTTGACTTATACAAAAAAGAAACTCTAGATTCGAATGAATATTCCTTCATTATCACAGTAGGTATTGGTCGAAGGAAGAATTAATTAGTTTGAAACAAGAAAATTCTTTCATTATCAAGTTAATCCCCGATCAGATTATTCAGATTTAAACAATTTTGTTCATGAATCAAGAAATTGCGTGCTTGTTACAAAGATGATATCTCATTCTCTAATAGCACACAACGTCCTAGGGACGTCCCTATTTGGTATAATTCACGTCCGAATGTCCCGAACCAAAAATAAGTGTCCTTGGGACGTCCCATCCCGTACATCTCATGCAATGTCCGAGCAAGGACGTCCACAGAATGTCCCAGCTGGAACATCATTTCAAATGTCCTAGAAATAGCATCCCTTAGGAGTCCCACGGGGTACATATTGTAGAATGTCCATGCAAGGACGTCCTTGGCATGTCCCTGATGGGATATGATTTTGAACGTTCCTTTAGGGACATCCATTGGATGTCCCGAGTAGTACATATTCAGACATGACTTCAGATCTTATATAATGTCCCTTCTAGACAACCTTGAATTGTCCCTGATGGTACATTCCTTCGAATATCTCTGCACAGACGCCCTTAATATCTCCAGCAATCGAAATGTTCCTTAGGGACATCCTTCGGATGTCCCAATTGGAACATAAACTATACTCTTCCAATGTCCTAGAAATAACGTCCTATGGACGTCCCAGTCGGTACTTTCAATTTGTTGTCCCTGCGAGGACGTTAACTTTGACCTGGACATCCTTGGGAAACTTTTGCGTGCACTCCAAGCGATAAAAAAAAACTGGATGTCCTAATCAGTTATGCAAGATCTGTTCCTAGAGGGACCCAGAAAAATTCAAATTCAAGAATAATTCGTACGTCCCTGGGACATCCCATGGACATTAAATTGATATCCCTCAGCGTTGCTGATAGGTTGTCCTATGAATGTCCGAAGGATGTCCTCTGTAGTGCTTGATGAGGAATACTGTAGGATTTGGGTATTCGATAGTCGTCCCAGGGACATCCCTCAAGGACGTCCCTAGTTGGTCCTCAAGTGGGACTTTTGTGCGTCCCACAGACGTACAATGGACGTCCACGGTACCAAACTCGAACGTCCTATGGACGTCCTGAATGTCCCGACAGGACGTCCTAAGGATATCCATGGGACATAAGTGTGTTATTAGGGCTTATTGACTCTCAAGCCATGATAATCTCCAATGAATAATCGGGAATCTCCGGCTCAGTATGTGAGAATTTGATTGAATAGAATTTATGTTTCTTCAGCCGATAAATTTCGAGAAATCAAGTACTTGGGACAAGTAAATAATTGTATTGAGTATCTGAAGATTCGATTCCTGAGACAAATATATACTCATTTCTTTCCAGTAACATATTCTGACAATTAGCAAGGACTTTTGATGGTTTTTCAAGTGTACAGTTACTTCCTACATCCTACATCCAAGATCACAATTTCTTTGAATTAAGTTCGTATTTCCTTGAATGAGAGGATCTTTTTTTCAGTGTATATACCTATACCTGAAGGTTTCCCCAAACTCTGAGAAGCGAACGCTTGGAAAATTGCAGACAGCAACCCCTTGACGCGAAATGACGGTGAAATATTGACGAATCGCCCCCTTTAATGTCTACATCGCGGTAATACATGCAAATTTTCGACTGGCAGTCTGTTTAGTATGCGCCATTCGGCCCACAGATTCCGCTTAACAGGAAGAATGGCCGTACGGCGCGCTAAGAATGTTAATTTCGCCGGTTAAATTAATAATGATCGGTACGCCATTTATTACTGCAAATTACGCGTCTCTAATTGGTTGTCGTACACGGAGCAATCTCGACACGGCCATAAATAACTCATTCAACGCGAGAATTCGACGTTGGACACGGGTCTTCTGCAATGGATTCGTACTAGCCTTTAGTCTCTATGTCTCTATGGTCTCGATATACTGGTGGGTATCGATAGTTCGATACTAAACGCTTCAAACTATCGATATTTCGATACTTGGCATCGATACTCCGATACTCTGCCTAGTATCGATATATCGATACCACAAAATAGAGCATTTCGTCAATCGTCAATTGTCAAAATGTAAAATGTGTCACTGTGCAACATTGGAATGTAGCATAGGAGCAATTGCATTGCTCTGAAACTGATATAATGAGTGTATATGTCCATATATAAAACTAGTAGTCTAGTGGGGATGTAGCAATAGTAAATGTGTACTCATTTAAGTTTGTCCGAGCTTTCGGAAATGTATATTTCCATCATCAGGGTAGACTACAAAAATCAGAAGTATTATAATTAATTCACAATATTGAAAAAACTTTATCACTTACACTCATTGAGAATGGTTACTCTGTTGTAAAATTGTTGAAAATAACATACTGATGAGACAAAAAACAACTCGAAAAGATTATTCAGTTATAAGCATGGTTAGCTAGGAGGCTACTTATTACCTCATGAATAAGTTTGAATTTCCAAATCCAACGTGGTTGAAACGATTATCAACGAACCTGAAAGATATAGGTTAGAATGTTTCTTCTTCTTCTTTTCCTTTGGTTGACATGAGCAGGTCGTAAGTCAGAATTCTTAACCATTATGGTACCTACTGGTGTTAGTAATCCTCCAAATCTCAACCCAAATATGAGGAATTTTAAGAAAAAATTGTATGTTGTTATTAGGAATTATTGATGTCCAAAATGCAATGAGGAATTTGAGATTGTTTGTCTAAGGATAGAAGAAATGAGTATATTTCGCTCAAATGTTGAATATCAGTTCTTTTATTAATGCAATTGGGGTTGTGTGAGATGACTGCCATTTCTAGAAAGGATCTTTTATTGAGATTATTTTGAATTGCTAAAATTCTCGCTGAATCATAGTCCATACGATGATTCATTTTATTGACATGATCTGCTAGAGCACATCTTCCCGGATGTAATCTACAATCGCTCCTCTGGGAGGTGATTCTGTTGGCTAGGGATCTTTTAGATTGGCCTGTAAAGAGTTTGTCACACTCCTGACAAGGGATACTGTAGATCTCATTCGTTTATGCCATTGCAGGAATTTTATCTTTCACTTTTGAATAAATTGATTTAATTGTTAAAACGGTTTTGTTCGCTAGTTTAATGTTATTATTGAGTTTGAAGATTCTGGTTAACTTGGGAGTTAGTTTACTGAGATATGGAATTGATGCAAAAATGACTCTAATTGGATCAATATTAGAAACCAAACTCATCTCCCTATAATATAACTATACAGGGTGACCCAGGGTTAAACCGCCAAACGTTTAGGATCAGTTTTTTAGGTCAAAATAAAACGTTTTCTTCCTATAAGCATGTGTCCTAACTTGCTTCATTTTAGAGATATAGGGTATCAAAGTTTTGATAAAGAATCAGTTTTTCATTAATTACTCAAAAACCTTTGGGCTGATTTTGATGAAACTTGGTATGCCCATTTGAGGCAATAAGGGGCTTCTGTACACTGTTTGCTTAGGATGAAATTATCATTTTCAGTAGCGTCCCAGAGGGTAATCTATCTAATATTAGGATAAATCATTGTACGCCACGTTTTCCGTGAAATGTAATTTCCTCGCAGCTTTATACAAAAGCGCTATTGAATTTTTTCAAAAAAAAAAACCGATGTATACAAAAAGAATCGATGAAAAAAAAATTTATTTTTGAAAGTTCAATTTGAGAAATAAACATACGAATAAAACAGTGGCGTACAATGATTTATACTAATATTAGATATAGTACCCTCTGGGACGCTATTGGAAATACTGATTTTATTCTAGGTGAACAGTAAACAGGAGCCCCTTATTACCTCAAATGAGCATGCCAAGTTTTATCAAAATCAGCAAAAAGGTTTTTGAGTAGGTAATTAATGAAAAACTGATTTTTTCTAAAAACTTTTGACACCCTATATCTCTTAAATGAAGCAAGTTAGGAAACATGCCTATGGAAAGAAGGAGTCTTATTTTTGCCTAAAAAACTGATCCTGAACGTTTGGCGGTTTAACCCTGGGTCACCCTGTATATAACGTGTGTGTTCAATAGATGTAATTCAATATTCGTCGTGGCATATAGCTAGGAAAGTAGTTGTTTTCTGTTGAATTAACCGAGAAAGAATTGATATTATCATCATATGGAAAATAAAAATTCTCAATGTATTTCTTCATGTACTTATATATTCATTTTTTTGTGTTCATAAATATATCTGAGAATGTTCCATTTCAATAATACTTTCACCCAATCAAGGGCTTCAAACTTGAACGATGGAAACTTGTTATTTTCATAGACCTCAATCGCAAATTCGTGATAAGTTTTTTCTCAATTCAGAATTTCTTTCCACGTCCTGTATGATGAATGTCAATTTATCATACTTTTAAAAAATATTTTTTATCTGTGCGTGTTGACATGTTTTATTTCATTCACCATTTATTTATTTCCTATAAAAGCATGTTATTTAGGATAATCAAACTATTCTATTTATTTTCCATTTTTAGTTCAACTAACTAAAAAAAAACGTGTTTTTCAGTTCACCGTGACTCAAGATATGAAAAAGAATCATATAGTTCGGTTATTCGAAGGAAACACGAACATTTGAATATTAGAAGAAATATTTTGAAATTTTGGTCGAGAAAAAACAAACGCTCATCCTGAGGATCCTGATCAGCATAATGGAACTAAACTATCGAATAATGGTATTGTTATCGTATCTTTATAGGTGTGCGAAATAAGAATTCATTTCACATTTCGATGTTTTGGAATGGGTCATAACACGTTCGTAGATTCCGCGTTATATATATACGAACATACAAACATACATACCAAGCGTGTTGAGATGTATGATAAATTGAAATTCATCATATAGGGCGTAGAAAGAAATTTTGAATTGAGGAAACCCAATCACGAGTCTATGATTAGAGGTCTGTGAAAATAACAAATTTTCATCGTTCGAGTTTGGACCCGTTGATTGTGTATGATCAATTGCTCTAATGTTCATTATATATCTGAGAATATCCCTCTTCAATAATATGAGCGTGTTGAAAGCAAGAAGTTTGTCACATACTTCTATATTAGGGAAACCCTCCAGGCAGCCTGGGCAGAGAGATATTCAAGTCTTTTTTGCATTCGTTTCAGGACATAATAGCCAATGGAAGTTCACTTGGGTCTATTCTTGTAATGATTTCAACATGCAGAATCGGTCAAGTGCACTTGACAATTAACAACAGACTTCTTGATTAGGTACTCAGTTATTCTTGACGACTGGTACTTGTACTGGTGAAGGACGTTTGCACGTCAGAAACTATAGTCCCTAATGGGACCTTTATTTGCAAGCCCCAAGGTGTATTTAATGAGTGATATGGTTCGCTTAAGAGAGCTGGCTAACATCCTTTCCAGGTACCGTCCATCAGCTCTCTTTCAGAGTTTTTTCGGCTGTGTTTTGTAGGCTGGTAGTGAACTCACTACCATATGTAGCATGCTAGCTATTCTCGTTAACCCCCGGTTCTCAGGGTCCACTTAGCAGCATTGGCCCGCTCTCACGCTCAGCTGGTAGTTTTTCCACACCCACCTGCATACACCGTCCAACTTCTTCTCTTATGCTCATATCTTTCTGCGCATTCTGTGTAGGCTTTAGTACTAACTCCATGCGCCACTTTAGGAGCAGCACTGTCAATTGGAACGCAACAGCGAATGGTGCAGGACTATCCCCAGCCGATGCTCCGAAACTTGACAATATTCAATTCGTAAATAAAATATTGGAAAAAGTTCCTTGCTCGTGCTGGGAGTTGAACCCACGACCTCTTGGTCTTATTAAAGTCTCCTATTCATCTGTGGTGTTTCAAAAGTACAGCACATATGTCAATCATATTAATATAATATAGTTTTGGCATATCTGAGAGTATGCCTGATCGTTCCTCCACTGACGCAGAGGTGGCTGTTGTTAGCCAAGGAATATGAGACGATATGTGAGGTGTTCGTCGCAGTGACCTAACTCCTAGGGCTAGGCCTTTTATATAGGTAATCTCGCAGAAGGTACCCAAAGGGGTGGGGGAGTTGCTCGTGCGCGATCAGAGTGGAGAGGATTTCTTAGTGTTGGAGGAAAAATATCCTCTCTCGTGAGACAAGCGCTCTACCACTGTGCCAATCCCTTCCCAAAACCTTGGCTAAGTCTGGTTTACTTGCCTCCAACCAGAAGACTATCGTTTCCTTATTGAGATTTTTTAAAACATCCTTGTATGTGAATGAGGTGAACCCAATCTGTGAAGTATGTGATGGTCGCAAACTCCATATTGTATTCTTATTGGAAATGTCCATGACTCTACTTTCTTCAAATACGCTACGTCATAGTTCTTGCGTTAAAAACTCGTTTAGCAGAATCTCCCATTACAGGCGTTATAAATCTTCCAAAACCAAACAAGAGCGATAATTTCAGTAGCGTTAATCACAACTTCGAACACCAACAAAGCAGATTACGTTAACAACCAGTAGTTAGACATCATTCGGGGTAAGAGTTTTATGTACGGCATACACGATCTCATTGATAACCCCGTAGTCATATGAGGTCGGGACCCAAGTGGAGGCTTGTCACGCGATCCCGTCACGAAGCTTAAGCTGTTGTCAGCGTGTCTGATAGTGTTTGCCTTATCGGCTGTCCATCTACTATAGTGGTTCGAATCTCCAAGAAAATCCAATCGGGAATATGCTAAGTGAAAACATAAAGTTCGGAACGAAATCGTTAACAAGTTTTGAGGGAATGCTGGAATCGGTCGATTTGTATTCTAGAGACAAAAACCTCTTTCAGACATGATATTATTTTGTGACGTCACGACATTCTGTCAGGATTTTGCGTCATATAATTTTGATATACTAGAAGTTTACGATCATAATAACATGGGATGTAATGAATTTTACGATTGTTGGGGAAAGTTCCGCGCGGAACGTAAAAAAGTTGACGAGCAATCTGGCTCGCCACAAGCATTCACAAAATCAACAAAATTATTTGGAGTGTATGAATGCTACAGATGTTATATTCTCTTTTGCTGGATTTCCTTCAGTCCACTCAGTTGTGGAGTTAATTTGTACTAAGGTCGACACATCCGATCGATCTATTTTTTGTTGATCTTTGAAAAATGTATTCTTGTTCTTTCCTCTACCAATCATTGATTCCTTCTTCAATATTGAGTCCTTCTGAATCCAAATGTTCTAGTTTTTCACAGTGCAGTAGTGAGACAGAAAAGCAAGGTTGCGATTGGTTCTTCAATTCAACACAGAGCAGAATTACTATCGTATACATATTCGTAAAATTACCTAAAAAAAAACCTTGTTTCTGGAAAACAATTCAAAATTCATATATCCCAGCAGAATGAATTCTAGACGGTCAGGATTGTTAGGAACTCAAGCAGCATGAACTATTATACATCAGAAATAAAAAAAACTATTGAGCTCTATTTGATAATTTCTGTCCCCAAGAACTAAAAACCACTTGAGAGGGAACCATTTATTCTCATTGGGAGTTGTGAAGGAGGACCGACAGAGTTACTCAAGGCACTATAGCTGATGAAGACTTTCAACAATGTTATTGGATCATTACTAAATATGGATGTGTGTATTAGGGAAAGCATAATCAAATTGAGGTACCTGAATGTATACCATGCACCCCAGGAGAGCTGAGAGAGGTGACATTACTGACAAACTTCATGTGGGAAAAAATTAAGACTTGATATCACAAAACCAATCAGTGAAGACAAAGTTAAGAGAAACCAGCTATCAAAAGTTGTGCTAAATAACTGTGGGGAAAGTTGGATCATAATGAATTCTTCAATATTTTCCCTATTCCGGTTTCATTGTGGAAACTTTTATCCGCTATCCAGACACAGCGCGATACAAATGATCGAATAATAATTATAAAATGCAACACAGCCCAGACTGCTCGTCTTGGCAGGTGGAAAAAGGGCGCTGAACAATAAAGACCGCGATAGTCTTGCAGGTCTGACAGGGATAGATAGATGTAATCCCTCCCATATCTTGGCAGCGGAAGAGTGGAAACGGAACCAACTGCGTCAACAAGGATTGTTTGGACTTATTTTGAAAGATGGTAATAAGTTTCGCAAGTGAAACATGGCCATGGTCCAGGGACGTACTAGACAACTTCCTATTGAGGGAGTCATACATTGGAAGTCGTTATGCAGAAAGCCATATACCAACCCTCATCAATAACAAACTAAGAAAATTAACTCAAGAGTATTCATCAGTTAAAAAAAATCTGTAGGATGTTTTTAAACTCTAGTATATCTATAATCTACACTACTTCGTTACTTCTCTCGGTTCCCATATAGGTATCGAAATATATAATTTACATTAATGTTTCGATATTTCAAATATAAAATAATGGGGGAAATGGCGACTTTTTGTGGGTTGGTAGGTTTCTGGATTTTGCAAAGCGGGTAATCAAAGCAAAACTGAGTTGAGTATCTTCAACCAAACCTTAACCGTTTACATCAATGAATACTCGAGAATTTTCGTAAATGATTTTGGCATCATGACTTTCGTACTCAATAATGAAGAGTGAATATATGATCTGGAGAAAACGAAACTAGATTTTTTTTTGTGATTTGGATATGTCCTGTTTTCATTTTCATTCACTATTGTAGTGAGAATCAATGATTTTCCACAAGTAACGATATATTGGCATAAAAACAACTCATAAACAAGAAATATGTGCCTTTTCCATCTTCTAGAGCACCCGAAATGAAATCGCTACAATGTTCGTGAGATATCGTTAGTAGCTAGGGAGGATAGGAAGTTGAGGTAGGTATTGGAATTCGAATTGCACTTTCAGCTATTATAAGTTCTTGCAGATATATACTTTCTAAGACGAAGCATTCCAAAGATTATCCATTCTATATGGATGGATGAGTTCTCGTGAAGAGCTGGTCGACATATCTCGAGGTTGACGATAAAAAAATTTGCTGGCTGACAGCAAGGATTTCTGAAGAACTTTCCTTGTGGAAGTATCTGAAGAAAAGTGGAAGATGTTCTGAAATGAAATCAAAATGATGTCAAAGATCTAGTGAGTGTGGCATCACCCCCCAGGCGAATGGCTTTTCTCTGGATGTAGTCTTACAGCATCAGCGTATGTTTGCGTGCAGTTGTTTAGGTTGGAATGACACCGTAAGGTATCTTGATGTATCCTTTTCTCACTCTGGCTAGGTTCGGAGTGATAACTCCACATATCCGGATATATCCATTCTTCATTCCAATTTGTTACTTGTTTTCAACATTGGATTCATCTGGGCACCCTCTATTGGTCAATAAAATCAGTAAATCTTTCCAGTTATCATCTTCAACGATGTATCCACACTTGAATAATTGAATACTGGTTCAATCCGGACAACGGTGGAAATGATTTATATCCAATTTTCATCCTGATGCCTTCAATTGTTGGGACTGGATGACCCGCGTATCAAGGGTTTGTACGCCTCTGGGCGAAAGTAACTCATCTCCAGCTGGGAAGGAGTTTCTTTGTAATGGAATTTGGGCATTACCGCCTCTTGGGGGATCCACTTGGGATGTGCACAATTCCATCAAGATAACGTGCATCTATATAGTGTATGTATATAGGGAGAGTGTTGTTGTAATAAAGGGAGCTATATGCATTTTCAGATGAAAAATACACTTCAGTGTTTTCGGTGCCGACAGCATTAGCATTATATTGGTGAAAGAGGGTAGAAAAGTGAATCGATCTATCAGCATTCTTCGGATTTTTCGTTAAGCGTGAAGCGCTTATGATGAATATACTTGTGTTCTCATCAATGACCTTATCTTGTGGAAAGCATCATCCTCATTTTCATGATCTGATATAGTTATATAAGAAGATTCACTTTCCATCATGAAAGAACCTCAGTTTCTTGTGTCATACTCATATTGAATTGTTGAGGAACACAAATACCTAAAATTCGCTGAATAACCAAGTAAAGTCATCTTCAGTAATATAAACTGCCAGTCAGAAGTCATAACATAATCATAGACTCTTCTGGAAAATTATTTGGGAGCAAAGATATAATAAACTGATAATGTTTTCCAATTCAAAAACAGGGCATGAAATTATTATCACCTATAGATGAAAAAGAAAAACAATTTTCTGAGAAATGTGTGAAAGATATCAAGTCTTACTCAAATCCTAGCGACATCTGTTGATTAAAGATTCAGGAGACTACGAGCAGAAGATCGGTTCTCCAAAACAAAAAGTGATATCGTTCACAAAAAATGGTGAGCGGAGAGAGTGATGGAGATATGTTCAGAGATTTGAAAGAGTAATTATCCACCATCAAGTGCATCATTATTTCTTTTTGATAAGCTAATCGGAAAATTATGATTTCAAAAACGTGATATTTCTTGTATATAACCATGTTCAGATTGTTTGTCGAGTCATTATAACAGGGCATGCGAATGGCAACATGATTCGGTTATCGTACAAGGTGTCTCCGTATATTTTGACTTTGACCCCAACTTCAAATACAAGAGTTTCAGGATTGTATCTGTACCTACTCTCTTTTGGCACTTCTTGAATAAACAGATGCGAATCGCAAAATGATAAAAAAGAATCCAAATAATTTTTTTTCAATGTATCAATATCTAATGTAGTGAAATATCTTTTTCATCTGATGTTCACAACTATAAATGATTTGTTAATGTTTCCTTGAGTCACTTTTCACTCATTTAGCATTGAATCAAAGTTGACAATAACATTTAGAGATGGCTGTCGACACAACAGAAATGCCATGGAAACAAATCAAGCATTTTTCGACATATCTCACATATCTGTCGGTTTTTCGATCAAAATGGATTATTTCGTATAGGAAAAATACGAAATATAGTAAGAAAATATTATGAAAATATTGCAAAACTTACAGTAGTGCAGCAAGAATTTAGTCAGAAACGGCTCAAGGGATCATTGGCAAACTATGTTTGCTTGTGAACAGAAGAAAAACAGTCTGTACCTATATGCAATCACAGTATACGATAGCAAAGAAGGAAAAAAATTGAGGAACGTTTTGATTGAAAGAGTTGAGAGGAAATTATGCATGTGGAATAGTTATTTACCTAACAAGTGCGGAAAGTAGTACTTGTCCGCATGCGACGTCAAGGGCAAGAGTTAGATACGAAGTTTCTCTTACGAGTATTCTTGTCCATATTATTTATATATCGAAGACTGGAACCTTTGGCACGATAATACACTACACTGTTTTACCACTAACCAAACCGATTTTTTAACGCCTCGACACGTGTTTCGCTAACTATGTTAGCATCTTCAGGAGAAGATTAAAAAATCGGTTTGGTTAGTGGTAAAACAGTGTAGTGCATATTATTTATGAAACAAAATTTTTTTTAATGAACATTATTTCAATATGATGCTACAAAATGACACATAAGCCTCATTTTCAACAATACAGAAACAATGCGAAAAAGTAGCTTTTCAGCACTAGTGCGGTAAAGTTACTTTTCCGCACGATGTTTTCATGCACGCACTGATAAAGAATAAAATAGATTTTCTACTCATCGATATAATTGGAAAATTATTTGAAGAACATTCAAATAACAATAACTAAATCATTAACGATGGTAAATATTGGAATTAAAAGTGCAATTTGTGTTTGTTGCATGCTGTGATGAAGCAGATGCCGCTAAAGAACGTCGTTTCTTATTCGAATTTGATTGGTTAGTGTTTGCATCAATTATTTTCAGAGGGAGATCTGGAAAGTTTCCTGAGTTGTGCATTTTCAATTGGAATAACGTACACAGAAAAATGACGCTTGAAATGCTTATTATTTTGTTGACTGCAACAACTGTCAGTTTATTTATAGCGACTGTTGCCATGGATACGTTCTGGTGCCAACAGTTATCACCACATGTCTCCTGGTATTTCTGTCGAAATCGTGCGAAGAATTGAAGATATTGCGAAAAAGTGAAATTGTAAAAAGTTACTTTTCCGCAGGCGCGTAGGGTGTTCTTATACATGCTATTATTCAAGGGGGTGATTCTTCAACTCCTTCCAAGAAAAAACTTATCACTAACGTAAGTCCTAAAAGTCTTGGTGATAAAGTTTTGAGAAAAAATCAGTTTATTGATAATAACTGGGATAATATTGCAGACATCTTCATGAAATTTGATACATATTTTCTATATGCATCAAGGTGCATTTTTTGATGCATACAAATTTGCTTTCTCTCTTCCAGTGGCGCAGTTAGAGGGATATGATTGATTATTTTATACTTCAAAGTGAGCAACGAAGGAATATTTTCAGATTCAATGAATGCTACAAAAAGTCATTCGATTTTGTACAAAAAAGATTGCAGCCCTACTTTTATGAAAAATAGGTGCATTGCGAACGGCAGCTCTTCGTCAGTAGGCACTATGAGTTCGAGTTATCAAAATGAGTTAAAATAGCAAAAATTCAGTTATCTAGCAATCATAAGGTTAAACAAAAAAGATGGGGCGCCACTGCAACTTTTAATTCAAATGAAATGTTACCTGGAAAGTTGAGCAACCAGATAATGAATAATATTAGATGTTCTCCCAGACTAAAAGACCTAAATTTACCTTAGAGATGTTGTGAGTTGGAGTGTCATGTCAATAAACAAATAAAACAGTCATATACAATACCCAAAACATTTAATTATGATGATAGGACTCATATATCATATCACAGGTTTTGACAAATATGCATAATCAAAAAATATTAGATACTCATTTCCTGTTAAGAAACTACACTGTTGTTGCCTGCTATTATGTGGATGAAAATATATATAAATCAACCTTATATTGTACTTGAAAATTCAAAAGCTCCTGTAAGGACGTTTTATAGTCATAGCAGATTTTAAAGAAATATTGAATATTGAATAATTCTACCAGCGCATAGTATACTATGTGGAGGGGAAGTATGTACCTTTCATGTGTGATTTTATCAA
The DNA here is from genome assembly GCA_918026855.4 of Phaedon cochleariae. Lineage (NCBI taxonomy): Eukaryota > Metazoa > Arthropoda > Insecta > Coleoptera > Chrysomelidae > Phaedon > Phaedon cochleariae. The sequence continues at coordinate 13,312,801 of OU896709.1, read as the reverse complement.
TTTATGACCTGGCTATGATTTAAAAATGGTCCATTATACCACTTATACACACTAGCAATTAGCAATGGGCAATATGAGTGAATAAAAATGAAAAATAAAAATATATTTTCATGTCAAAAAACCTGTATGGTGTGTCCTACACCAGTTATCCAGAGTAGCCTTCAGTGCTACCAAATGAAGCTGCTGAGGGGAAGGTTGGCGGAGAGCGGGGTGCTGACTTCACATCCCTGGATGTCAGATGACATTGACAGAGTTGTCGTATTTCCACCTTGAAAATCCATCATATCAGGAACAAACAGGGGACGATATCCAGATTCCAGATTCCAGACTACTATATATAGCCACCAAAGGCCTTGTAGAATTAACAGATCCTGGTCGAGCAATGACTCCTGGGAAGAATAGTGCTCCTGGTAGGATAACTCCCGTTGTAGAATTTCCAGTAAAGCTCCCGGTAAAAAACTCCCGGTGAAAAAACTCCCGGTGAAAAAACCCTTAAATATTTCATCAAAATGAGGTTCTGAATTTCTGGACTGCAGAGAGAAAAAACGTGATAATGCGAGACTCACCTTCTATGAAGGGTTGGGGATTGAAATGACGATGAATGTAGGCACGTGGCTGCCTGGGTGATGAACCATGAAGATCCTGCCTCTTAAACCAAAACCAGAAAAAATCTGTAGAGTCCAGCAGTCCTTATAGATCAGCAACAAATCCAGGATATCCTGATGTGATCCAGAACGCCAGGCGGTACAGGACTTCAGAAGCCGGTTCACACCACAAAAATGGCACTTGACCACCACGAAGAATTTTCTGAAGTGAGCTCTTGTCTCACGACCAGAAAGGAAATCCCTTCTCCAAATTTCCAGAAACCTCGAGAACAAATTAACAGTTTCCGCTTTTCAAATTGGCGGAAAATTTGAATATCCTAAATAAAAGACGTTATCGCTACTCCCTCCAGAGACTTGATTCTTCCCAGATGTCTATCTGAACCAATCAGAATTGATGACCAAAATGACGTCACACCTTTCTTCACGCATACTTGGCTTGTTGGTTCGACGAAGATGATCTAAGGACATATCAATCCGAATCGGCGTTTGGCGCATGACAAGTTTGACACTGTTGACATGGTGTCATGACCGACAGCTAATTGACGTAAAGCGAAATAACAGATCAACTCAACAAGATCAAAACATCAACCTGAATTTATCAAATGCATCAATCAAGAAAATAATGCCAAACGAAGTTAATTGATTCACCATGGTCGATTCCTAGTGAAACCATGCACCTCAGCATTCCTGGAAAATCCAATACCTATCGTCCTACTGTGATGAAGTTTCAAGTGGAAATAGCAGTGTGAAAAGTGAGTATGAGAATGTCTCTGAAATGGTATTTCATATTACTTTATATTATTTATCTCTTTCAGATAAGTTTCTGTAAAAACCATCCGAATCATCCTTCTACTTGGATCACAACAAAGCAGATATAGGTAGCAAGAGATATCAATGTATTTATAGAAATTGTATTTTTATTTTATGTACAGTGTGAAATCTCAGGTGTGTATCCACATATCAGGTTTGAGAATAATTAAATAATATGAAGCAGATTGAGTTCAATTTATGTTATTGAAAAATGTTAACCATGTTATTGTGACAAAATATCCTGTCAGATGTGCTCAGCAGTACAAAATAGTATAGAATCAGACAAAATATACAGTAGTGAATATTTACACGCTACATCACCTCTCTCCCAAGAAAAAATTTGAATCTGGATTGATTTAAATTTTCAAAAAAATTACAATATCAACAATGGATACAGAGGGATAAGTACTTCAGATCACCGAGACGAATATCAGTATCCAAATATTGAAATTGCATTCAGAATCATTCAGTGAGATGTCAACTCCTAAAAGAACGAAGGCAACTCACTAAAAAATCCCGAGGTGGAAACAAAAAAGAAAGTTTAAAATTTTAAATTTTGATTTAACCAGCTGTCCACCGTTCAACTGGGGTGACATACGGCCACCAACCTTAAACAGGCCAAACCTGAAACAAAAAGATTCAACAAAAAACGTTCGGGAGTATTTCCATTCACGTAGAGTTAGGTCGTCCCTAGAGACTACTCAAGTGCAAAAGCAAAAGAGCGGTACTTTCGAGAAATATGCCCATTGAACCCGCCTAAACAAAAATTCAACAAGACATACATCTCGTCAGCCCAACCTGTCATGAGACAACAATGACGACCCACATCACGTTGTTGTCCACGACCCCTACGCTTCCAAGGTCCCTACAGACAAAAAATAGCTCTTGGCTTTTCAAAATTTACTCAAAAATACTGTGGGAAATGTAAGTATCAGAATTGAAAATAATATCCCACAGCAAATGTGAAGTATCAGCATCAAAAGTGCTGATCACTTCCAAAAAGTAAGGGTGGAGCAGTGCATGGACCATCACAGGTTATGACTGTCCACATAACCAGTGGCAAAACTAAAAAACAGCGATGTTACTGCCGTGATAAAATCACTAGCTGGGAACATGTCCAAGTCCAGGTAGCTTTAGGAACAATTCCAGGGATAACCAGCTCTTAGCCCGACCGAAAAAGAAATGGAACAGTATTTGGACCATCACTGGTTATGTCTGTCCACATAACGCAGTGGAAATAAATAACAGCGGTGTTACTGCCGTGATAACACTAGTTGGGAACATGTCCAAGTTCAGGTAGCTTTAGGAATAATCCAGGGATAACCAACCTTTACCCCAAAAAAATATGACCATAAAGATCAAATGCATACCTCTATTCAGGGATTAACTTGGGGTAGTAGCTATGCGTACTAAACATCCTAAGGGAGGTCACGATCGGGAAGTCTAAGTCGGTAGAATTCATAATCGAGTAAATTTACAAAATCGGGAAAGTCTATCCAAAATTATCCGGAACAGAGATATTTACATAATATTTACATAACTAACACCTAACTCTAAATACTGTACAAAAAGGAAAATCTCATTACTCGTCAGCAATGAAAAAAATTGAAAACTGTTGCAATCTAACAGTTTCAATTCAGGGGCTAAATTTTCAAATTTCCATAAATTCGAAATACTAAATACAAAATACTGAATGTCTCAATGTAGAACATTCCAAGGGTATTTTTGTGAACTTTCACATTCACGGTAGCTACCAAAAAGTTCCTAAAAACTTACAAAAAATTCAAAAAAATTCGAAAATTTTCAAAAAAAATTCGAAAAATTTCGAAAATATATATCAAAAAATCTCAAAAAACTAACCGACAGAAATGTCCGAGTTAGACCCAAAATAAGGTTTACTTACTTACTTACTTACTTATTATTTATTGTTCGTAAAGAATTTACAATTCTTATAACAATGAGTTTTGTGTTTCGTATACCTGGCTGATAGCAGTATTAAAGCAGAAAGAAAAAATAAATTAAATTAAAGAAAAAAAAAAAAAATATTATGGCAATAAACTTTTCCAGAAGCATGAAGAGAAAGGTGGATAAACATGCAAAGCTAATATTCAGAAAACAAAAATATTAAAATACAATATCAAAATAGAGACTATAATAAATACATCGGAGTTACTATTCATTCAGAACAAAAGAGCGAAGCTTCAGTAGGCCTGCTAGGAAATGTACAACATTTTGTAGATTTTTAGGAGTGCCAGTATTGAGGGTTTCTAATAGATCATTCATGTCTGTGATCTGTGGCTTCAACAAAATTCTCAGTCCTTCATAAATGGGACACTCAAAGAATAGGTGAGAGATTGTTTCATTTCTGCCTAAATTGCATATAGAGCAAGTTTGATCCATTTTTATAATATGAGTTGAGCCATTGGCTCTCAATTTCAAAAAATATTTATTAGCTGTTCTTAACTGTGCAATTAGTCTGATGGATGAGATTGGATTAGACAATTTGAGATAAAATAGGCCATTTTCATTAGTGAGTAATTTATACAGGTAAGGATATTCTGAGTGGGATAGCCTAATCTTATCCTCTCGGAGTAAAAGCGATTGATAGGAAGTGATAATGATGGGAGATAGTTTTTTAAAATCTGTTCTGAGAAGGTTTTCTGATAAATCCCGTCTTTCTAGAATGGAAAAGTAATTATACATTTGCTTTACCCAATTGAATTTAGATTCTGTCGTGGAGAGCTGTATCAGACGTAAAAGACATATTTTTGGGAGGCGAGAATCATTCATAGTTTTAATTTTATTTAACCAAGAAAGGGCGGACTTCAGAACTAGAAGACTCAGTTTTGTCGAAGAAGTTTCCAATCTAACAATATGATCTGGAGTATTTTTAGCTAAACAAAGTAATCTCTTGAAATATGCAACTTGTATTCTTTCTAGTAAGTCAGTATACCGGAGGCCCCAAATTCCGACACAATACGAAAGGGAAGATATGACAACTGAGTTATATAGTTTCATTCTCGCGTCCCACGACGTCATTTTGGAGTGGATCATGAGATCCATAGTAGCTCCAAGAGCTTGTTTAGCCTTGGCGACAGTAGTCTTTGCCATTTCAAGAAAAAGACCTGAGGAGGAAAATATGACTCCTAAATACGCGAATTTATTAACTATTTCAATACGTTCATTCAGATAGTGGAAGTTGAAATTTTTGTTAGACGCAAATCCACCCCGGCTGAAAACTACGATTTTTGTTTTTTCTGTGTTCACAGTTAAATCGTTAGCATTGGAGTATTGTGATAGAGCTGTCAATTTTCGCTGTAAATCTATTTGAGAATAGCTCAAAATTACAAGATCATCAGCATATAGTAATAAGTTGAGATCTCTACTCCCCGATATATTAACCCCCGTGCATCCCCTATTTTCAAAAAATGTCTCAATATCAGAAATGAACAATGAGAATAGTATTGGGCTTAAAGGTTCGCCCTGTAAAACTCCGCTGGAAATATCGAATTTTTTGCTGAATGAGTTGTTGCTTTTTATGCTCATATGAGCTTTGTCGTATATTTGTTTCAGTAACCGCAGGTATTTAGCGCTTATGCCAAGTTGGTAGAGTTTATGCCAGATAAGATTGTGGTTAATAGAGTCAAAGGCTCGTTTGAAATCTACAAACGCTGCAAATACTTTCCTTTTTTTGAGACGCAAATTGATTTGTATAATAGAACTAAGAACGAAGATATTATCATCACAGCTGCGGTTAGCTCTAAACCCAGACTGGCATTCCGGAATAATTTCATTGTCGTCACAGTATACTGAGAGTCGGTTCAGAAGTATCAATGAGAATACCTTGGGAATGCAATTAATGAGAGCGATTCCTCGGTAATTTGAAGGATCATTTTGTGGCCCTTTTTTATGCAGCATCGTCAGAATAGTACTACACCAAGAAACTGGTATCATTTCAGAATTGAATATATTATTGAATAAACTGCAGATATACATCAGCCAATTTTGAGGTAAATTTTTCAAAAATTCATAGGGAACACCATCACACCCAGGGGTTTTATTGTCTTTACATCTATTCAAGCAAGATATGAGTTCGCCAACTTCGAAAGGAGAGTCCAGATACATATTACCAGCATCAAAAAAAGTTGAGTCGATTGTTGTTTTCTGTAAGTAAATATGACTATAAAATTGTTCCCAGACTTCTATAGATATTGTGCAACCATTATTATTTTTGGATTTGAAGGAGTTTAAGGTTTTCCAGAAAGTTCGTTGATCATTCGTATTCGAAAGTTTCTCTATTATGATGTTCTCGAACTCTTTTTTTTTTTTAGCAATTGTCTTTCTGTACTCCCCCCTCGAGGCTATATACTGGGATTTGAAGGGTTCTTTGAAGTTCTGCTTTCTACAAAGTATGAGGGAATTTTTGCACGCTTTTTTAGTGGTTATACACTCAATGTTGAACCATGGTTTATTACGGGATACTTTGGGAACACTTGGTTTATGACGAAGGAGAGATAGTTCCTCTGCAGTATTCCAAATTGTTATAACTATGTTATCATAACAACTAGTGACATCGCCAAATATGCCTACATTTGGAGAGAAACTCATTTTATTTTTGTAAGCAAGGGTTTCTGAGTTGTTCCATTGTAGCAGTTTACTGACAGAACTTTGTATAGGTGTGTCGATCTGGATATTGCGTACAACTTTACGATTGATTTGGAGACATACAGGAAAATGATCTGAGGGTGTTGCAAAATCTAGAACTTTTAGATCCGAGATGATATCTAATTGACTGTTGGAGCAAAATGCCAGGTCGATAACACTACTACCTGTTGTAGCGGCGTATGTGAAGTTTGCAGGCCTATCTGAAGCCACGCTCCCGTTTACTAGTGATAAGTTATTAGTATACATAAATTCCATGAGAGAACGGCCCCTAGCATTAAAAACTTTATCCATGCTCAACATAGTGGGATATAAAACAGTGTTCGATATTATTTCCTCTGGAATTGACGGAAATTGGCCCACTCTCGAGTTGAAATCTCCTAGTATGATTATTGGGATGTCATTATAAGTTTCAATGATGTCGTTCAGTGATGTTTGATATAAATCAAGTGTTTCCTCTATGTCATGTACTCCTCTGAAGTAAACGAAGGACATTACGAATTTAATAGTCTTGAATGCAAAATGACATGTCAACCACCAAGGAGAGGTGTCGAGGATTTTCGCATGGTAGTAGTTTTTATAGAATATGGCTAACCCGCCACTGGCACGACCACGAGACCTCTCCTTGATAGCTGGTACAAAGAGTAAGTGATAATTTTCTTGTATAGCCGTAGGAACAATAGGGTTGCTTACCAGCCAGGTTTCACAAATAGCAAGAATTTCAAAATCAAAGTCCAAATCTTGAAAGATGGTATGTAGGTTGTTATATCCATTCACGTTCCAAAATATTATGTTGCTGATGGTTGATGCTGGGTGTTGACGTTTTTTTTATTCGGTATTTTTGCTGCATTAATGTTCGGAGACGATTCTTCCTCTCTTGGACGTTTATTTTGACCGTCACTAGGTTGTTTTGTAATTGAAACAATTTGGGGGATATTTTTCACATACTTGATTGACAGGTTCGTTTCGCCTTTACTTCTGCGATTCTCCAGCTCATCACGAAGGGTGGTAAGTTCTCGCTGCTGCTTAGGGGTTAAATCATTCTTAACTTTTGCGTTAGGATATAATTCAGGAAATTTCATTTTGTTTTTCAGAACAGTTATTGCCTCATCTCTATTTGAGAGTTCGACTTTGATTGGTCTGATTTTACCTCTGTGCTCACGACCTAGTCTGTAGACCTTTTTAATGGAGACTTTTGAAGGATTTATTGCTTTCTGAATGATGTCCGTTACTACATTTTCAAAGTTTAAGGTTTCCTCGATACCAGTTACTATGATGTTGTTTTCGCGTTCCAAACGACTCTTCAGCTCACTATAAGTTACACTACCAGATTCCAGTTCTTGAATTCTGTTATCCATTGTCTTGATTGTTTCCCGGAGCAGATGGTTCTCAGATTTTAGATCTGACACAGCAGCTAAACATGAGTCTATTTTGTCATTTTGCGTAACAAGAAGGTTTCTGATATCAGATATGCTCTGTGTTAAAACGTTCAGTTGTTGGATTATCATCTGGCTATGGACATTGCTGGAGTCATCGGTGCGAGGGTTGACATTCTGTGAATTAGGTTGACCTAATGCTCCGCCACTGTTCATCATTTTGATGTGTATGGACACTCGTTGAGAGTGCTAGATAGCTAGTCGATAGCAGGAAAAAAGTTTACGTTTTTATTTCGCTCGTCGGACAGCGAGAAGGTTAATAAAATTGTCGGATATCGAATTTGTAGCGACCACGCACGTTTTTTTCTTTCTTTTGGTAACTGTTCAACTACATTAACAAAAAAAAACACACTATATTGATTAATGTTCAGAACTTTTCGAATAATTCAGATTATGGTGATTGATTATCTGAATTTTATAATAGGTTCACTATAAGTAAAGTGTAGCACTAGCCAGATACAATGCGACCGATCGGTTCGAGATCTCACGTTCCAAAATAAGGTTTCAAATCCTTAATATGCCAGTCTCCTGCTGGACTACCATTCTCATATTCCAGAGAATAAACTAAACGTGAAACCTTTCTTTTAACTACACACATAACATATTTGGGTGCTAGTTTTGAACTAAATTTTACTGCAGCTTCTGAAAGTACCTTGTTTCGACGCCAAACTTTATCTCCAATATTAAAAGAATAATCTTTCTTTCTCAAATTATATGCTCGTGAATTTCGTTGGTAAGCCTGATGCAATTTATTCTTTACTTCTTTAAAAATTGTATCTAAATTAGAAATATTTTCTACAAACTCAGATCTACTTCGAGGATTCAACTCTATCCCTACTGTATCAGATATATTACTATAATAGTTACCTGAGTGAGGAATATTTCTAGCAAAATTCAAAAATGCTGGGGCATAATTATGCACTTCATGTACAGATGTATTAATAGCAAATTGAATCTTAGATAACTCTTTGTCCCAATCCTTATGTTCAACTATATAGCTACGTATTGCTTGTCCAACTGTCTTGTTATTACGTTCAACAAAGTTGCACTGCGCTGAATAGCGAGGCGTAAACCAAATTTTTACTTTATACGTATCTGTTAACTTTTTAAAGATTTTTCCTGCAAATTGGGTACCATTGTCCGCAATGATAATCTGAGGTACACCGTATACTAGAAACACTTGATTTTCTAAAAATTTAACTATGTTTGGTGCTGTCGCGTCTCTTAGGGGACATAGAATGGTATATTTCGAGAACCAGTCTCCAATTACAAGTAAATATGTAAATCCACGGGGTGATCGAGGAAATGGTCCCATAAGATCGACAGCTAGGACTTGAAAAGGGAAGTTTACCTGCTTTTCACAGCCCATTAAACCTAAACGTGAGGTGTTAGTTAACTTTTGTGATTGACAAACTTTACATTGACGAATGTATCTCAAAATATCAGGGCGCATCTTTGGCCAATAATAATTCTCCTGAATTCTACTAAAAGTTTTGTAAAAACCGAAATGTGAACATGTGGGTGGATCATGAGAGTTTCTAATAACATCATTCCTTTGGGACTTAGGAACAACGGTCTTCCATTCTTTTTCATTAGTTTGAATTATGCCCTTTGAGGGAATAAATTTGAAAAGCAAATTTCCTGAAACTTTCCATTGTGGAAACAGTTCCGGTTTCTCTAAAATTCTCCTCTTAAGTGAAGTGTACCATTTATCGGATATTTCTGCCTTTATGTCTATCAACAAAATTTCTTGGTTATCATCAGGCAAATCACTAGGAGGAATTCTGGACAGAAAATCAGGTAAGACATTTGAAGCTCCGGGCTTGTGTATTAGTTCAAAATTATGTTGTCTGAGCTTCACAGCCCACCTAGCAAGTCTTCCACAAGGATCCTTGAGATTGTTGATCCACAAAAGGCTACTGTGGTCAGTGATTACTTTGAATTTTGTGCCTTCTACATAAGGTCGAAATTTATCTATCAAAAATATCAAACTGAGAAGTTCTCTTTCCGTCACAGTATAATTACGTTCTGCACGAGATAAGGAACGAGAAGCATAAGCTATAACTCTTTCTTGTGAATCAATATTCTGAGTCAAAACACCTCCAATACCATAATCACTGGCATCACACTGTATTACAAAAGGTTGATCAAAGTCTGGTGAATTTAGTATAGGAGACGATATCAAAGCATTTTTAACACGGATGAAAGCATCTTCCGCCTCTGGAGACCAAGTTATTGGTTGCCCCTTCTTTTTCCCTTTAAGGAGGCCTGAGATAGGTGCGATCAAACTTGAAAAATTTGCAATGAATCTTCTATACCATGAACACATTCCGATAAAACGTTTGATTTCAGTGCTGGTAGTAGGGCGAGAATAATTGACCATGACTGCTACTTTATCAGTATCTGTGCGGAGTCCTTCTCTATCAATAACATAACCAAGATACTTGAGGGATGTTTTAAAAAATTCACATTTTTTAATGTTTACTGTTAAATTTGCATTTTCTAAAATATTCTTTACCTCAGCAAGAAGTGATACATGTTCATCAAAAGTTTTTGAAGTAATAATTATATCATCCAGATATGTGAAAATATGTGGTTCAAACTTAGGTCCAAATAGAGCGTCACAGAGCCTCTGCTGAGTCTGAGCACTATTACATAAGCCAAATGGCATGACTGTGAATTGAAAAGATCCTCTACCAGGCACACTGAATGATGTTTTCTCACGTGACGACACATCCAAAGGGATCTGCCAAAAAGCTTTACGTAGATCAATACTTGAGATGTATTTTGCATCTCTGAGCAAATTCAAAATTCTGTCAATGCGAGGTAGTGGATAGCTATCGTGCTTAGTTACTTCATTGAGTTTTCTTCCGTCAAAACAAAATCTGTACTCACCGGATGACTTTTTTACTAAAAGGACTGGACTATTATAGGGACTCTGAGATGGTTCAACCACCTTCAACTTGAGCATGTCATCAAGTTCTCTATTTAAAATTTTCAACATAAATGGTGACATAAGGTACTGCTTAACTCGAAATGGCTTTGAATCACCAGTGTCAATTGTCATTTTAATTTTATCTGTAAGACCAATACGACTTTCACTGCTAATATCTTTAAAATGCTCTATAATTTGTTCTGCTTGAACACTCTCTGAAGGAGATAAATCTGACAAATTACTTGAATCTGAATTTTCAATCTCATTAACATGACTAGAGACAACCTGTATAGAATTATGCGTTACTGCACTATGCACATTCCAAATCCTATTTTTGAAGACGATCTTGATCTTGAACTGATTGCAAAAATCGCTTCCAAAAATAATTGAGTGGGGCAGTGACGGCACTACTATAGTGGGAACAACCTGAACAATGTTATCTACACAAACTGGTAGATCAACCACACCCTTGACTTCCCGTTCAGTTCCATCAACTGTTGTCACATGTTTCAAAAAGGATTTATTCCATTTCAGATTAAGTTTTTTCAGTAAATCTACTGATTTTTGACCACAAACCGAAACATTGGCACCACTGTCCAAAAGACAAACTACTTTCTGATCAAAAATTTCCACAGAAATATACGGTCTGTTATCACGTGACTTCTGTACAAAAAGAGGTGCGACATTTAAATTTTTATGGAAAACATAATTTTTATAAAAATCTCTAACAGTCTTTTTCCAATCATTCCATTCATTGATGTTGAAGAAATTTGATCTTGAACTTGGGTTGACTCTTTTAAATAATGGAGGGAAACAAGAGTCGTAATACTTCACCTCCCTTACTAGTTTCCCTGACATTTTGTACATTCCCTTGAAGTTACATCTGCACAACCGCATTTGAAACAAAATTTCTTGATGATATTGTCAGTAGCTCTACAGTTCCGAAAAGTATGGTTTGGTTGTAAACACCTCCAACATAACACTGATGAACTTGATTTCGCATTTGAACTAGTAACATTAACTTGGTTATTTGTACTGACATTTTTATTCAATTTCTTATTGTTGAAATTTCGCTTTCGTGGTTGAAAATTCCTCCGAAAATTCTGATTGTTAGTTGTAGAACTTGAAAGGGTATCTGAAAAATGTGTTAACTCAGGATCTATCATACATTGAAAAGGTTTCTGATACTGTGACTGTGAACCAGATGCCAAGCTAAGAATATCAGCTTCTTCAAGCTTTTTACAAAGTGTACTTAAGGTAGAAACACTATCAATATCACTAAGTGCAAGTCTTTTAAGATATTCACCCTGTAGTCCCATTTTAATATATTTAACTTTAGTGAGCTCTGCGGCTCCACGACTGAGTCTACTGAATAAAGTTTCCATACAAGCTATGAAAATTACTACAGGTTCATTTCTTCCTTGTTTTCGTGATTTTATTTGGTTCCACACTTCATCATCAAAGTCTGACATCAAAAAATCCTTTTTCAATTTTATAACCAAAGTTTCCCAACTATTAACTTGTGTTCTGATTTGTCTGAACCAAAATGTAGCCTTACCACTGAATAAGTCACTAGCAGATTCAAAAAGTTCAGCTTCACTAACATGCCTTGCCTGAGCTACTTCTTCTATGCGTTCAATAAATGAAAGGAGATTTTTTGGTTCACCATCAAATTGAATATTCAATTTATAGACAGGAACTGACTTATGAGAATTCACAATTGTATTACTAAAGGTGTTAGCAGTAGTAGAAGCACTAGCTTGTGGTGTTAAAATAGTGACATTAACATCATCCTGAACATTTTCATTTAATTCAGCATCAAATTGCAGGGCTGTAGCATAAGCTTCATTCTTGAAATTCAATACATCCCTATAATTTAAATCTTCCCGCTCTAACTTAATTCTTTTTATGCGAAAACTGATATGATTTATTCTAGAGGATGCTCTTTTGTAAACAGAATCTGATGAAGGACCTTCAAAACCTTCAATAAGTGATTTTATAGAATCTAAAGTGGACTGAATTTCTACTCGCTCTGTATCAAAGTTATAAGCTTCATCAACTAAAGTCATTACATTAGTACCACTTTGTTTTTCTTTAAACAGAAGTCTTCCAAGAATTTTACGTTTTTCATCTTGATTCCGTTCAGAAATTACACCTCGAATTCTCAACTCATAATTCAGTTCAGCCTGCAGCAAGTGATTAGCTTTAAAATTTTGATCCATTTTGAATCAGTTCAAAATCAAATATCGAAACTGTTGTTCCAACTTCTAAGGAAATTATTTAAATGTTGCAACACTGTACGTAGTATTATCTCAGGCACTATCTGAAGCAGCTTATTTAATTAAATCTCAAATCAAAAAACTGGATTCTCAAATATTATGAAACCTGATATGTGTATACTCACCATTCAGTTCATAAAAAAACCATAAATTTTTTACCTACCAAAACAAAATGTGGTAAAAACAACTCTCCTGGCTCTCCGTCAAACTATCAGCTGTTTCCAAACCATAAACATTTTATTCATTCATCAACAAGACACTCACAACTGTTGATTACTAATAACCTAACTAAAAACTCGGGCCCCCACGTTCGGACGTCATCTTTGCAGCCCTACTTTTATGAAAAATAGGTGCATTGCGAACGGCAGCTCTTCGTCAGTAGGCACTATGAGTTCGAGTTATCAAAATGAGTTAAAATAGCAAAAATTCAGTTATCTAGCAATCATAAGGTTAAACAAAAAAGATGGGGCGCCACTGCAACTTTTAATTCAAATGAAATGTTACCTGGAAAGTTGAGCAACCAGATAATGAATAATATTAGATGTTCTCCCAGACTAAAAGACCTAAATTTACCTTAGAGATGTTGTGAGTTGGAGTGTCATGTCAATAAACAAATAAAACAGTCATATACAATACCCAAAACATTTAATTATGATGATAGGACTCATATATCATATCACAGGTTTTGACAAATATGCATAATCAAAAAATATTAGATACTCATTTCCTGTTAAGAAACTACACTGTTGTTGCCTGCTATTATGTGGATGAAAATATATATAAATCAACCTTATATTGTACTTGAAAATTCAAAAGCTCCTGTAAGGACGTTTTATAGTCATAGCAGATTTTAAAGAAATATTGAATATTGAATAATTCTACCAGCGCATAGTATACTATGTGGAGGGGAAGTATGTACCTTTCATGTGTGATTTTATCAATTTATGACCTGGCTATGATTTAAAAATGGTCCATTATACCACTTATACACACTAGCAATTAGCAATGGGCAATATGAGTGAATAAAAATGAAAAATAAAAATATATTTTCATGTCAAAAAACCTGTATGGTGTGTCCTACACCAGTTATCCAGAGTAGCCTTCAGTGCTACCAAATGAAGCTGCTGAGGGGAAGGTTGGCGGAGAGCGGGGTGCTGACTTCACATCCCTGGATGTCAGATGACATTGACAGAGTTGTCGTATTTCCACCTTGAAAATCCATCATATCAGGAACAAACAGGGGACGATATCCAGATTCCAGATTCCAGACTACTATATATAGCCACCAAAGGCCTTGTAGAATTAACAGATCCTGGTCGAGCAATGACTCCTGGGAAGAATAGTGCTCCTGGTAGGATAACTCCCGTTGTAGAATTTCCAGTAAAGCTCCCGGTAAAAAACTCCCGGTGAAAAAACTCCCGGTGAAAAAACCCTTAAATATTTCATCAAAATGAGGTTCTGAATTTCTGGACTGCAGAGAGAAAAAACGTGATAATGCGAGACTCACCTTCTATGAAGGGTTGGGGATTGAAATGACGATGAATGTAGGCACGTGGTTGCCTGGGTGATGAACCATGAAGATCCTGCCTCTTAAACCAAAACCAGAAAAAATCTGTAGAGTCCAGCAGTCCTTATAGATCAGCAACAAATCCAGGATATCCTGATGTGATCCAGAACGCCAGGCGGTACAGGACTTCAGAAGCCGGTTCACACCACAAAAATGGCACTTGACCACCACGAAGAATTTTCTGAAGTGAGCTCTTGTCTCACGACCAGAAAGGAAATCCCTTCTCCAAATTTCCAGAAACCTCGAGAACAAATTAACAGTTTCCGCTTTTCAAATTGGCGGAAAATTTGAATATCCTAAATAAAAGACGTTATCGCTACTCCCTCCAGAGACTTGATTCTTCCCAGATGTCTATCTGAACCAATCAGAATTGATGACCAAAATGACGTCACACCTTTCTTCACGCATACTTGGCTTGTTGGTTCGACGAAGATGATCTAAGGACATATCAATCCGAATCGGCGTTTGGCGCATGACAAGTTTGACACTGTTGACATGGTGTCATGACCGACAGCTAATTGACGTAAAGCGAAATAACAGATCAACTCAACAAGATCAAAACATCAACCTGAATTTATCAAATGCATCAATCAAGAAAATAATGCCAAACGAAGTTAATTGATTCACCATGGTCGATTCCTAGTGAAACCATGCACCTCAGCATTCCTGGAAAATCCAATACCTATCGTCCTACTGTGATGAAGTTTCAAGTGGAAATAGCAGTGTGAAAAGTGAGTATGAGAATGTCTCTGAAATGGTATTTCATATTACTTTATATTATTTATCTCTTTCAGATAAGTTTCTGTAAAAACCATCCGAATCATCCTTCTACTTGGATCACAACAAAGCAGATATAGGTAGCAAGAGATATCAATGTATTTATAGAAATTGTATTTTTATTTTATGTACAGTGTGAAATCTCAGGTGTGTATCCACATATCAGGTTTGAGAATAATTAAATAATATGAAGCAGATTGAGTTCAATTTATGTTATTGAAAAATGTTAACCATGTTATTGTGACAAAATATCCTGTCAGATGTGCTCAGCAGTACAAAATAGTATAGAATCAGACAAAATATACAGTAGTGAATATTTACACGCTACAAGATCGTTGTGTTGATACCCTATAAAACTCTCCGTTTTCGAAAAAAAACGGAAAAACGAGATCAAATTTCAAATTTTGATGTGATTGCTAAGCTTGAGTACTCCATTCAAGACAACATATCTATCACTGGATTATCACAGTATGTAGCATTTTGAATTTTTTGCACCGTTTCAGTCACATAGCAGAATGAATTTTGTCATTAGGGAAAGCTATACAGGGTGGACAAAAAAAAATATATGTATATGTTCAACTTTGATACCCCGTATCTCGAAAGTTAGGAGTTTCACGCCCCTTGAATATCAGCATGTCATTGAGGAACACCCTGTATATTTCACTGTGGATGATAGAATGTTGATCGTCTCGGTTTTTGAAAGAACATTCCTGCGGTAATATTAGACCTCGCTAGACACAATGGTATGCCAACATGTCCAGTAACACTTGCACGATGCATACATCACACATTGTTGAAGTTCTTCGCGACGCTCATTAGTTTCAAACTTCGAAACAAATCGCGTCTATTTCTGGGACATCAAAAGCGCGGGGAATTCACAACAAAATTGAAAACTCCCAAAACAAATCTCCAGTGACCGAATACAAATCAGCTCGAGCACGTAAGGAATCAACTGGGAAAAAATTATCTCCGTCGCAATAAGCGCCAGAATAGAATCCTATTATAAGCAGAAGAGGAAATATTCAGATCGTTACTTCCAGTCACAATCAGGCGGTATCTCCATCACTCGCGACAGTGAGTAATAGTCGACTTTCAGGTCCAATCCCCGGATACGTTTTCTCACTTTCGGGGATTTTCCGAGACGGTGTTCAGTGTGCTTCTGGGTCGAACGGGGAAAATTGTGTTAGGCCTACGAGGAGCCTGGAATTAGATAACATATCCGTACCCAAAAATATACTGAAGCTTAAAGTACAGTCGTTTGATCAAGTATCTTCCAACGACTATAGCACAAATACCTTTTCAGGCCCTTCTGAGGGCCTCAGGACGTCGATGGCGATTCAAAAATGAATTAAAGTGACGCCACTGCTTGGTGTTTATGAATATGAATTCTGTTTTGTTCCGTAAGCTGAACTGTTCGATGTTCACTCTTTGAATTTGTATCAATAAAGCAAGTAGTTCGAACCGTTCTAACGTTGTTTTTATTAAGTACCTACTTGAATGTCCCAATAACTATAATAGGTAATGGGCCCAGGTACACTCACATCAAGTAAAAATCGTGGTAGTGTTATACTAGTGCAAAAACTATATATACCTACCTATTACTATAGAGGTATTATAAAGTTGAATCAACCGTTTGGTAGTGTAAATTAAGTACACCGTTTCGAGTGGAATCTGGATTGAAATCATTAGTAGCTGAACTCAAGGTGTTCCATATCATAAACAATAATATTCCGCATGATATTACCGATAAGTAGGAAGAACTGATGAGACATTGCCATGGTGAAATAGAGTGATATTCAATTTCCAAGGAATCTGGACGCAATTCTTGAACGACTCATTCATGCTTCAAATCAGCAGCTCTTGACTTGGATGTTACGAAGTGAAGTTACACTTCGATTGCTGATCTGCTATCAGAAGGAGCTATTCCCTATGATATACAATACTACAAGATCACCATTGCATTGAAATCATAATTCAATATTGGAATTTGTCGACTTACCGACTTTAACACCACGTAATGCAGAAAGGTTTTGTGTTACCGAAGTTTGTGTTAAGTCTCAATGAGCAAGTTCCCAGATGTAATATGTGGTCATTGTGAATGAAGTATTCATGACAAGCCGAATGTGTATAGGAATATTCAAGATACAAATGATAATTTTTTGAAAAAGTATGGTTCACATGATATTCGTGAAACTTTATTCTATTGATACTATATGTTCGAATGAAAAACTCATATCCTTTTATTTATAACCCATTCTGAGGAATTCTGAGTTTCTTTTTGAAGAAATGTATTGCAGCTACTTGTTGTCCACTACTAGAAGTTATTGCCTATTGGTAGTTATATTTTCACATGTTGTTTTCAATTTCTGAACCCTAGATAAAGTTCCTGGTGCAGGATCTACTGAGAGTTGATGCTTTCATGCAATATTTTATTGATTCCGAAGCAGCCACAATATCTTGGAATGAAACTTCGAGGATATCAATCATCAAGTTGGTGTTTTCCATAACCTTGAGAAACAAATAATGGTTCATTATCTCATATCCAGTGATATCAATGATTCGATATACCTACCGTTATCCTTTTCTTTCTGAGGGAAAAGTCATTATCAACTTTATGATTCTTATTATGTTCTGATCTTGTTGCAAGTTCGACTCGTTAACATTTTCGATTTCTGAACCTTGGACACACTTTCTGATGCTCAATCTACTGAAATTTCAATACTGCATACAATCTTATATGGATTCCCAAAGACGCCAAAATATCTTGGAATGAATCATCTCTGCTCTGATGATATCATCAAGTTTGCGTTCTCAATAACCTCCTGGACACATTGAGGATAACCTCCCAGGTAGAACATCCTATTGGCTAGAACGTGGTTTCACATCAGCCCAATATTCGAATATTGAATATGGAATTATCAGATTGTCCACATATTATCTAGCGGTGACAAAAACAGATATAGGGTGTGAAAAGTCGAGATTTTTCAACATTGAGATTTTTTGTGTCGAAACTGTTCATAATCGGTCAAAACGGTTTCCATATCCCTATCTTAACATTTAATTCACTATCAATCGATATTCAATTCAAATAGGTATACAGGGTGGTTCAGAATTGATATTTTCAACCACACTGTATCTATTTCAATTAAATATCAATTGATAGTACATGGAAAGTTGAGGTAGGGACATAAAAATCGTTGTGACTAATTATGAATAGTTCGACACAAGAAATTCTCGAAGTTGAAAAATCTCGATTTTCCACACCCTATATCTCTGTTGTCATTTACGCTAGACCCCAAGTGTAATAGGATGTCCCATTCAAAAAATCAAAGATGTTGCTACTTTTTAATATGAGCAGCAACGTCGCAGTGTTGACAATATTTAAGGTGGACAGAACACAACTAATTATCCAAGAAATCAAATTTTCAGTATGATCCTACGTTGCGTTTCCCAGAAACGTCAAATGTGCCATCCACCGTGAATCAGCCTGTATAGGTATTTTTGTCACATATGGAATATAAATAAAGTGATGTTGATCAAATTTCGTAACACCGTATATACATAACAAATGTTATTAATTCAGGAATTGAAGTTATTTAAAAAAAAATTGAATTGATTCGTTTGAAAAGAAAGTGATACTTTCAAGAACTAAAGCGACGCTTTTTGAACAGAATCTTGGTGAGTGAACCTTCGACTAGACGGACAAATTTGCCTCTATAATTTCCCGTAGAAATACTGGATATTCTCCAGCAAAAAGGGGTGGATGAGACTATTCAATTCACTCTAAAATAATGTTTATGCATTCGTTTCACTTATTCCGGCTTCCTCTCGAGATAAGGTCGTTTCATTCTTATAGCTCAGTGACAGCTTGAGAGATACATTTCGGGGGTAGCGCGAATAACAGATGGATGAGGAGATTGAAGGATGCAAAGGGTGGAATGGTAGCCGAAACCAGAACAAATCTCCGGCTTAGGATGAAGATAAAGGAAATTGGACTAGTTTTTTTATTGTTATTTGCCTTTGTTTTTTTATTGGAGTCTCCGACCGATCTCCTACTAATATCAACCGAGCACAAGCCAGACGAGTAGTGATAACGAAGCGGGAGACATTTTCTTGAAATTGAGGACTATTTATGATTTTTGTGACTTCGTCATCATTTTCGATTCGAAACATCGATATTAATAATGGATCATCACGGTAAAACAATAGAATGGAATGATTAAAAAGATCAGTGGATATCTGATTTTTTGGTGAAGTGTGGTATAAACAAAGTGGTTGAGATTCATTGCAGACAATTTAAGTAAGTAAGTTGATTTGGTGAGTCAAATACTTTCATTAAACATGTTAATAAATTCAATTCCAAATGATTCCAGAAAACGATGAATAGGTAACTATTCTTCAATGAATCTTATAGAGAATTATAGATATATTATTTTTCCATACATATCAGATATAGTTCAATATTCAGTGGTAGGTTCACATTATTTCATTCTCCATTTGTTTCATATTAGGTATTTCCAATATTTGACAGATATAATTCAATATTCTGGAGTTTTTCCCAAGGAAGTAGTCGTTTTCCGTTAGATATTGTGACAATGATTTCTTTGCTCATCAAATAAATTGCATATATGTTCTTTTGAAAATATTGTTTGCACAAAATGAACAGTTTTGGTCTGATTACCTTCGAGTTCTCTACAAATGGAATTCTCTCTCAATTTGGTTCCCTCAGAAACTGGAATCATATTGTTAATAAAAATCGACAATGTCATTGGGTACCTGGGTGACCGCAAAATGATGACGACATTTGGGATTTGTGTGAAATTGGAACAGATTTTTAGAAAAAATTATTTGTTTCACATGGCAGGAAAGAAGATTCAATGCCTTGACTGGCTTTCGTGGCAATAAATCTTCTGCTTTTCTGCCTAGTGAAACATAAAACTAGTGATAGAATCGATAAGTTGTGCGACCGACCCTGGAGGCAAAATATTGAAACACAACCTCATTCTTCTGTAAATTATTGAAACACAACCTCACTTTTTTATTTGGTTACAGAGGAATCAAAGGATTAAAATAGTTTTTCACAATATTTTGGCATACGAATCGTGTTTTTTCGCTATTCATTAATTCAAGCATGCCTTCGCATTGTACTGTTGCACAATGCACAAAAAATGCAGCAAGAGACTAAGGAATATGATTTTTCAGGTAAATAGTTATCTCACATAGTTATCATTATAAAATGTTGTCATTCCTTATTGAAATTACTTCTGCCTTCTGCCACTTCTGCAAAACGAGCTATTACTATTAATAGATTGAAAATGTCTACAACACAGTACACACACGATCGTCAGCATGTCAAACCAGTCCTCCCGATTGATTGCATGAATCCAATCTTCTTGCATTATTTTAGAAATTTCAGGTGTATTTCTATCAGCTCCTAACGCAGAAGGAATTCCGATGAGAAATCAGAGAAATTACCAAATTTCAAAAATAAAAACTATATGTGAGTGACTATAGTAGGTACTTACTTTCAAATCATAATATACCAACCGGAATACTTTGTCTTCCGCTATAGTTTTTGTGCATTTCATAACAGCATAATATGATGGCATAAGCGAATTGATAAATAGCGGGAAAATACGATTCGTATGCCAAAATAAATGTGAAAAACTATTTCGATCATTTGTAAACAAATAAGAAAAGTGAGGTTGTGTTCCAATGTTGTGCCTCCAGCGTCGGTCATTTGACAGTTCTTGCACGCAACCCATTCGCGAAAATCACGAACCAATAGATGGCTCTATCAAACGTCAAATCAACGTCAAATTTCCAACTGAGTATGAACAACAAGAACATTGCCGTATGCACTCATTGTGAATTGGTTATTTCCAAATCATTTTGCAAAATAGTGAATAATTAGTTGACTTCTTGGAATACGTACAAGGTTTCCAATATGGGAAAAATTTCTTTTCGTGCAGAGAAATTGCCATTTTGATGTGGACCATGGTGGTTTTCATCATTGATATCACACTACAATCCCACTGTTTTCAAACATATGGAATGATCGGAATGGTCTACTCAACACTTGCATGGACTGGAATGGAACCATACAAGCAATCAGCTATTACAACAATATGGTATGGGTATGAAGAAATAATTGAATTCATCAAGAAATATCACTGGCCCTTATGAAGGAGATGGAATTCTAGTGAAGGGGTTGGAAAAGAAGATATGGTTGGAGAGGCTGCTCAGAATGAACAATATCATCGATTTACATAAACAAGGATCTCCAACAATTGAGGACTTGAGGTTATTCTCAAGATCGAATCATTGCATCCAACATTTATACAATGATTCTAATTGTGCTTCAGAAAATGTATATTATATTATTATGAGGTAGGTACTGGTTTCTTCATTGTAAACAATAAAAGTTCATGCAATAATTCGAGTTTTTCCATCAGGAAGAAATGAGGTTCTGGAATATGCACTTCAACAAATAAATTATTTTCCAATGAAACACATATTTATGAAATTCGAAACAATGGTCGACATATTTGTTGTTCATACTCGCAAGACTTGTACAGTTAGCCACCAGAGGCCGCACACTTCGTGATTTTCGCGAATTGTACTCTCGCGTGTGCAAAAAATTTGGTTAAAAAAATAGAGGCAAGATTCGCTTCTGTTTCTGTGGGTATATGTTCTGTGGTCAAGGTGTCATTTTTTTCTAGTCCTAATTTTATGTGTGAGATAGTCATTGGAGTATAACACTTCTCGATTCCTAAGTACATGATACCAACAGACATTGTGTGTGGGACCGGTTGTTCGTTACATTATAATAATGCGACTTGAGTTCCGTCTCTTTAAGTTTCGTCGGTCCTATCCAATTTCCGATGGGCACTCCTTCCGTTCGCTTTGTTGTGGATCGTGGGCCGAACAGAAGACGGTGGGTAATTCGAGAAGAAGCCTTTGTTTTGGGTTACCAAGTGCAAGTGAGTATTCTCAACTGTCGAGTCGATTGTCTGAACTATGACGGGAAAGGAGGTCTGTTACAACATATTCTAGCAGCGGGTAGTGACAACTGATTCATTCGATTCGATGACTAGGTATTGGGTATTGTTAGAGGATTATCGTTGTCTGTGAGGCTCATGAGCTTCGACTTTATAGATCGTGAGTTGGAAGAATGCTATCACCAGAATGAACCTGATTATTTCACAAAACTTCGATTATTTCCTTCTGATTATTGCGGTGTGGATATTGTTGAAGCATGGAAAAATCTGTCAAACAAAGTAATAAGGAATTTGTACCCTTCAAAAAACAGAAAGTAAGAGCAGGTTTATATACAGCAATCAAAGTAAAAAAAAGGAATAAAATAGAATGATTCAATGAATGCTCAATAATGAGAGTAGTTTATACAGAGGAATTGAATAGTAATCAAGAATCAACCAACGACTGTCGTGGACGACAATATCAAAAACATTTCAATCATCATTAATGTATTATCACACAGAGAAAAACAATTCTTTGAATTCAACAAATATTGTTAAATTCAAAGAAATCCGAAGTTTGAATAGGTCCAACAAACAAGCTTGGTTGAATCAAAGTTTCCATTCTCTTGATTTTTCAAATAAGTGATTTTGTTGTATCTATAAAATTTATTGGAAATGATATGATCCATAATTTGGAAGAAAGTGTATATTTGTTTGAATCAAAACTATTTCTTTGGATTTATGATCAGAATTATTCATAGTGAATAAGTATAATTTGCATCAAAGAAATGAAAGTTTGAGGGAAACAAGGAAACTATTTGGAAGGAATAAATAATTATTTGTGAAGAATAAATATATGTGAATGAGATTTCTATCAAAGAAATCAGACCTTGACAGAAACAAGAACATTCTTTGGAAGAAACAAATGATTATTTGTGAAAAATAAATATATGTAAATGTAATTTGGTTCAATGATATCAAAGCTTGAGAGAAACAAGGAAATTGTTTGGAAGAAACAAATAATTATTTGTGAAAAATAAATATATATTGTTTCATAGGAAAGAATATGAATTCAGTTCGAAGAAAGAAAAAATAAGCTCAAATAATGGATTTCCTTACCAGAAATAAATTGTAGATTTGCACGAAATCAAAAATTAATGAACTCAAAGAAACAGAATCTTCCTAAGAAGAAATTCATTTCTCAGAAAATAATATTACTCTTGGAAGGAATTGAGAATTAACAACAAAATTGAACTATAACAAACTTTATTGAATAATTAAAAAAAATGTGACAGACACACTGTTTGGGTTCGATACTATACAGAAGTCAAGATATACATGATGAGCCTGAAGCAGGTTGATCGCTGTTATTTGTATCCAACCTCAAGTATTTGGCAGGTGGATCATCGGCTCTATCATTTGGTGCATTAGCATCAATAAAAATGTTTTCGCCGGAAATCACTGGAGTATTCACATCAATGACAGACGTAGCAGATTTCTTATTGCTCTCCTGAAAGTTTAGTATATTTTAATGCGGAAATAGATGAAATATATGCATAACAAGGAAATCAAAATTCCATAACATTGATTTGCATTGATGAAAATTTTTTATATGAAGAAAAGAGCTCTGATAATTTTTGTTCTATAGTGATTATTTTCTCTATATTACATACATATTTTCTATAGTTACATGATATCTCAAAAGACGTATATCTGAATAGCACCGAAAAAATTCAAGGGGTGATTCCTGAGTTTTCTTCTCCTTGAGATGCTAACATAGAATCAAAACATGTAACAGAGTATATAATTATCATTTGTTTCATGGAAACAAATATTTTGTTTCAAGTAAAGCTGGTGACATTTGAATGAAAGAAATATTTATTTGACTGCATGGAATCTTCCATTGAAAATCATAGAAGAATTTGAACGCCATTTCACTGGAATATTTCAATATACAGCAGATTAGGAAGTATACTTATCTATACGAAATATCGCACATACCTACCTACCTACTTGTACATCCTTCTATGACCTATACCAAAATGCACGGTTTGTTTTTCTGATGGAGATCGGTATGAAAACATCAGGGAATCAACAAATCATAAAAAATTTCACGCCATTATTTTGATTTTCAAGTATGAATTACAATTTCTTACCTCTGAAAATGGGGACCAGATGACCCAAATGCCATTCTTCTGAAAAATCCATCACTACACATTAGGAGAATAGTGAAAATCTGTAAATATGCTGTGGAATTAACTATACTAAATCACCACTGTACGATACGACCCGGCGAACCACATCAGAGATACTGGATCTGGATTCTCATTTTCCCAATCATGCGAACATTCGACTACACATAACAAAAACAAGCATATAATCAAAGCAATATTTGATTTGGGTCAAAAATTACCATATTTTGTTGTAAATTGTGCTGTCGTTCAAAAGAACAATTCCATAATGTATTTTTAATAAGCATTTATTCGAGGTGAATGACACACTCGCTCTGTTCAAATGATAGTTTTTAAATACAAATTTTTTGTTTGTGCATGACAACTATATCAATTGGTCATATTTATATCAAAATTAATTTTCGCCAACATTGTGATATTTCTGTTCAAAATAATATTTATTTGCTTCAAGTAACATTTATTCCTTCGAAATAAATATATTTTCAACAAATTCTATTGTTTCACCCAAACAAATGTCATTCAAATGAACCGATAATTTCAAACAAAGAATTTGATTTGGTTTTAAGAAATAACAATTGTTTCTCGCAAATAACATTTATTTCTTGCAAACAAATATGAGTCAAACAAATGAGATTGTTTCACGCAAAGAAACGTTTTTCTCTGTGCATCTATCATTTTTGATGCCAGAAAAACCGTGGAATGTTAAAATCACTATGAATTTGGAAAATTTTTGAGGATAATGACTATTTGTGACATTCATACCTCACTAATCGTGAACAATATATCCAGTTGAACGGCTACAAGTCTATCGAATATGTTGCAACATCTGGCGTACCACAAGGCTCCAATCTGGGGCCACTTTTTTTCAACATTTTCATTTACGACATTGGTAATGTTATTGACGTGAGCTTTTTGCTATATGCGGACGACCTGAAATTATATAGGTGCGTGAATCACATAGATGATTGTCAACAGCTTGCTGACAACCTGAGTCGGGTGATAGAATGGTGTCAAAATAACAGATTAGAACTGAATCCTGTCAAATTTAATGTCATGTCCTTCACATTGAAGTCGGACCCAATCGTTTCCAATTACTCAATTAGTGACATTTCTCTTCTGAGACCTATAACATTCAGAGGCGTTATATTTGATCAATCCATGTCGTTTAATGATCATATTGACTCAATCCTGGGATCCGCATTCCGAGCATACGGGTTCATAGTACGCAACAGTCGTGATTCTGAAGAGATAGATGCTCCTAAGAAATTGTACTACTTTTTTATACGTTCGAAGATTGAATATGCATCGGTTGTTTGGAGCCCATACTATCGGAACAATACTGATCGTCTTGAAAGTCTGCAACGACGGTTTTTAAAACTGTCAAGTTACAGGTCATGCGGTACATACCCTCCAATTGGTACACCTCATGGAGAGCTTATTGAAACTTTCCAATTCGTAAGCCTGCACGTAAGAAGACAATACTTCTCTATCCTGATCCTTTATAATGTTGTTAACAATCTAATTGACTGTGCAGATTTGTTGGAGAAATTGAACTTTATTATCTCGAGACTATCTTCCAGTAATTGTGATACGTTGTACTTAGAGTTTCCTCGAACCAACATATATAAGTGAATTTTTATATAAGATGTGTAGAACATATAACTTGGTAGCTAGGAAACTAGATCTGTTCAGCTGTGGAATAACTCATGGCAAAACTTCTCATCTTTTCTCTCCTTCATCAGTGATTAACAAGATACTAAGTCAGGATATTTTCATTTTGTCATATTGTTTCGTCTATCCATTATGCTTATGTAATATGCAATGAATATGTTTTTGTTTTGTCCTTTTTTTCCTGTTCTGTAAATGAGCAACCTGTTAAAAAGTGTGAGAAATAAGTAAATAAATATAATAAAATAAATAAAATAAAATTTGTGTTTATTTCAAATGTCATTTCAGGCACATGCGCATTCCCACTATCCGGATGAAATGGAATGGAATAAAATAAAAGATGAAGTTGACCAACTTTTATTTGATTCCTTATTTCTTATTCTTTCTTAGTACCTGTATGAACGTCTTCATGGAAACACGTATATTGAACTTTATTGAATTGTTTTATTTCATTTTAATTGTTGTATGAACCCACTTTAAGGTGAGGAATGAGGATGATTCTGAAATAAGTTGGAAATGAGTATCTCTCAACAAATTCTCTCTTTGTCGAGATTATTTTAATGAATTTATCAATATTTTCATGATACTACAATATCTTCTGATCTTATTTTCAATTGTATAAGTTGTCAATTTGCAATTTCTGTTGATGAAATATATAACAGCAAAAACAAAGCGATTTGAAATGATGAGATAATTACATATTGAATATTATTCTTCTTGGTTGTATTTTAATTAAGAGCATAAAGTTTTTGTCTGAATGGAAATAAAGAGTAGTTAAAAACAAAATCAATGATTGCGATGATTTAACCTAGCTCGCCTAAATATACCTTCCTCCTGAGAAATATATTTTTCGAAAAATACCTTGTGAGAAGAATTTTAAAAAAAAGTTAGGACTCGCTGGGGTTGAACCCGAGTCACCGCAGTGGTACTCAGTTACACTGTCAACTGAGCTTTCGTTTTGCTCGGAAGTAGTCTCTATGAAATACTCTCTATGAAGTATCGAACTGCCGCGGCGATTGTGTAGATAGTATCATAAAAAATGGTTGCACTAGCCTCAAATTTTGAAACATTTTTCATTCTGGAAAGGCTTTCCGCTTCTGGTGCTTTGAACGACAAGTTGAGGATGTATCTTTTTTTCAAGAAGAGTTCTATATTTTTGGTAACAGAGTAGAAGTGAGTAATTTAAAGTGGATGTTTCCTGATGTTATGAATTATGATTGGCAGATAAGAATTATACCAGTAGGGTGAATCAAAACAATATCTTCACAGCAATACTAATATCGCAATTATTCCAGGATTTGAAAAGAGGAAATCATCAGTTGGAAATATTCTGATTACAACATCAGTTTCGAAAATACACCGAAAAATGAATGAAGTGCATATAGTGGAAATGACAATCCGAAATCTATGAACGACTTCTAAATATTAAAAATTGCGGACTCAACCTTTATTGAATATATCGATAGTGTATTCACGAATGACGGATAGAACAATTTTAGAACAACAACAACAATTCGGTACCATGGAAAGAGTTTTACATTTCGAGATCCATTCTCTCATTCATGAAATGCATCACTGATCGAAATAATTTGTATCATCAATCTATCAATCATTCTTGGTAGGAGCAAAACAACGCTGAGTAGTGAACAATAAATTCAATGCAAATTCATCAGGGGGAAACTTCCCCATTACCACTACCTTGTACACAACTAGTCTAGTTCTACGTGCTGACTTTCCGGAAGTACGCAGTAGAATCAGTTCGGGAAATAGCCCTGTACTCCGGAACTGTTTATGATTAGGGGCGCCCCGTTTTGACTCCTGACTAATTGTCAGCAAATAATAACCACCCTGATACGCAGCAGAACGAACAATAGCCTGCGGAGCATTTGTTTGTTTCGAATTTGACATACCGCAGACATGTTTCGGCTCACATAATGGTCTTTCGGAAAGTTTAGGACGTCTTTTGTTCATATTATTAAGAAATTAGTTAGAAATTCTCGCAAGTTTGCAAAATTTACCTCCAGTCGAGATTATCCATGAAAGAAATGGAGTATCCCCCTCCTCATTAACATGAAATGCATCATGATCCTGGGTATACAATAGGCGTTTTCGGAAACTTATTCGGGTTGATCGGATCCCTAACCTGAACGCTGAGTTAGCTAAACCAAGCCACCTATCTCTGTTCGGAAACTTGAGAATCGCTAACTTTATCTAATGACTCGGGTTAATTTTTTGTGACCCTACTCAGAAGCAGGATCGCCAGAGTAGCAAAGGACACCGCATATGCACATTACCAATTTATACGACGAAGTTTATGTCAATCGAACAATGCGGGAGTCTACAACTCCACGACAACGATATAATAATAAAATAGTTTGCATGTTGGTAAAATTTTCGATTGGTGATATAGATTTTCTATTCAATCCCCCTAATTTGATTTAGGATAATGCATAGAGAAGAAAACTAGGGTAAGTGTATTGTTTGTTGTTTTATGAGACAAGTCCACCAATCACCTGATAAATATAAATATTTTTAACCATATCAAATAAATACTTGTTTATAATGTGAATATTTTCGTCTATCAAATTCACGAAACCACAAGAAAGATTAAACTTTTTTTTATCGCTTGGCGCGCACGAAGGGAAATTCCTATAATGTTCAAAGAACATCGTGCGTTCCTAGGGAGGATAGGGACAGGAGGTATAGGTATAGGAGTTTGTTTTCAACTTCTGGAGATTGTATATGTTGTTGAAAATACTTCCTCAGGCAATGCATTCCAGAGCCTAGCCGTTCTATGGATGGAGGAGTTTTGAAAAAGTGCTGTTCGACATCTTACGAGGTTGACAACGAAAGGATGTGCTGACTGGGCTTGTCTAGTTCGTCTGACTGGTATTGCTAGTAGAGGGATGATTGCAGAGATTCCCGAAGAACATTTCCCGTGAAAGTATCAATAGAAAAGTGAAAGGTCGTCGAACTTTGTACGGTGTTCCAATGATGTCAAAGAGTGAGCGAGTGTGGCGTCACCCACCAGCCGAATGGCTCTTCTCTGGATGGATAAGAGCATCAGCGTATGTTTTGGTGCTGAATCCCATATGTGGGAACAGTATTCTAGAACAGGCCGTACCTGCGCTTTGTAGATCATGAGAAGCTGTTGAGGTGTAAAGTAGCTTAACGCACGGAACAGGAACCCGAGTTTTTGTGAAGCAGCTTTTGCGATGGATCTGACATGATTATCCCATGAAAGTGTTGCTAATGGAAATACCGAGCATAGATATGATGAGCTTGGTGGGGATGGTGGTACCAGACATTACAATATCGGGCATACTGAGTTCCGCCTTTCTAGAGGAAATACAGGCTTGAGTTTTGGTGGCGTTGAATTCAACTAAGTTGTTGGTACCCCAGGCTGTGATTTCAGCAAGGTCTTCATTGACAACATTGACCTGCCTGCGCCGTGAGTTCTCAGTTTCCTGGGAAGATATAGGAATTCTGGAAGAGAACGCAGTGTGGAGGGTACTATCATCCGCAAAGCTGTGAATGGGGCAAGTTGTTACTCCCAACAGATCATTGATATGAAGGAGGAATAATGTTGGTGCCAAAATTGATCCATGTGGAATGCCGGAATTGATGCCAATGGTATCAGACCATACACCGTCCACCACCACGTGAAGCGATCTGCCTGAAAGAAAACTCGATAAGAGATGGCATAGCTCAGGTGGTAAGCCGTATTATGGTAGTTTGAGGAGGTGTCCTTCGTCCTTCTCACTATTTGAATTAATATTTACGCTGACCGTACGTCAAGTTGGTGGATAATGTGTCGATGTGTAGTTAATACTTTGTGAAACAAATGTTTGTGATCTAAACTGTGTCAATAATGATAATTTCCATCTTCCCTAGGTAAATTTTTGTTTTTATCTTATTTTGAATTTTCATTCAATCTAGACGTCACGCTGCACGCGTTCGAAATTCTATATATTTCATTCACGGGTTGCTCCATCAATCCACCAACTACGTTCATATATTCTTTGGTGGATTCCAGTTTGACGTAACCAAGCGTTCATTTATTACTGTTGTGTCAACCAAAATTGCAAACCATTCCACCGATGTACAGAGATGGTGGCCGAATTTCGATGGATTTCGAAATGACAGCGACAGCATAACCTCAAAAAAAAACTAATTACAAAATATTGGATATGGAAGCTGTTCGCCAATTGCCTAAGAAAGCATATAG
Organism: Phaedon cochleariae; assembly: GCA_918026855.4. NCBI lineage: Eukaryota > Metazoa > Arthropoda > Insecta > Coleoptera > Chrysomelidae > Phaedon > Phaedon cochleariae. Next base: position 13,282,662 of record OU896709.1, on the reverse strand, counting down.
ATGAAACAATCAGACCAGCCTAGGATATGAAAATAAAAGGATAGCTGCAATATTGACACCAACAAAAATTGGAGAAATTTCGAGTCGTAGGTACTTTCTTCATTCCCATCATAAATCACAAGAATTGCATAAATCCAAGAACTGGTACTGGTACTGGTGGGGGACGTTTCCACGTCAGCAACTAGTCCCCAATGGGACCTTTTTGCAAACCTCAAGTGTTTTCAATGACTGATGTGGTTCGCTCAAGAGAGCTGGCTAACATCCTTTTCAGGCACCGCCCATCAGCTCTCTTTTCAGAGTTTTTCAGCTGTGCTTTGTAGGCTAGTAATGTACTCACTACCATATGCGCAGTGGCAGGCCTGCTAACTATCCTCGTTAACCCCCGAGATCGAGGTCTACTTAAGCAGCTGGCCCGCTCTCACGCTCAGCTGGTAGTTTTCCACACCCACCTACATACACCGTCCTACTTCTTCTCTGATGCTCACAACCACATCGTCATATCTTTCTGCTTGTTCTGTGTAGGCTTTGTTACTAACTCCATGCGCCACTTTAGGAGCAGCACTGTTAATTGGAACGCAACAGCGAATCGTGCAAGACCATTCCCAGCCGATGCTCCGAAACTTTACAATATTTAATTCGTAAATAAAATATTGAAAAAAGTTCCTTGCCCGTGCTGGGAATCGAACCCACGACCTTACGGTCGTGAGACGGACGCTCTTCCACTGCGCCAATCCCGACTCTAAATCCAAGAAACTTGAGTACCAACTGAGAATTCTTATTGATGACTCTATCCATATCATCATCATAATTTAATGCAATGTTTTGTATAGGATGTGGAGAATTTCAACCTATCTAGTATACTCCCCAACATGAACAATATTTCGTCCTCGGAACTATCAGAAGAACTGCTAGAATTTTTGGAAGTTTTGGATCAGGAGACGAGGACACCAATAACACTTTTGATACATCATTTTCCATTTAATTAATTTTCGCCAATTCTGAGCTCCTAATTGAAAACAATCTGAATCATTATCGAATCACGAAAAAATAAATAAATAAAGAAAAAATAGTTGTGATCGTCATGTCAAATAACTGCGATTTGTTTTCAACACTGATGACTCCAAACAATTCGATGCATCAGATGGTGACGTCACTTCAATGATGAAAATGTGGTGTAAAAAAGAACATGCCTGAACTCAATATAAATGGTTTCCCAATCAGAGGTGTTATTCTGAATATACCACTATTTTGCTTGATGTCACTTTTGTTTTGAAGTTCTCTTTTATTGACATTTGACAAGTAGAAATTACGTCATTGATAAAAATGGAACGATACACGCACCAACAACGCATTGAAAGTATTAAAATTCACTATAACTATATGTTGAAAATTTGGCAGAGACGGTTCGTGAAACATTTTTGGGTAGTCGTGAAGCACCTTGTCGGACCGCAATACAGAAATTGGTGATAAAATTCAAGCTGATGGGACAACTCAGGAATGTGAAGAATGAAAACCGTGCACGTCGCTCAAGAACAGCCGAGAATATTACTGCTGTAGCCGAAAGTGTTGCAGAATTAGGCATTCCACAAACGTCATTACACCGTATTTTGCATGAAGATTAGAGTCTCAAGGCTTATAAAGTTCAGTTAACATAAAAACTCAAGCCGGCCGATTATCAACAACTTCGTGTCTTTGCTGATTGGGTCCTTGAAACGCATGAAAATGATCCGGAATTCCATCGAAAAATGATCTTGAGTGATGAGGCACATTTCCAGCTCGGTGGCTTGGTCAACAAGCAGGATTGTCGCATCTGGGGCTCAGAGTTATTGTTGAAAAGCTTCTCTATCCTCAACGTGTGACTGTTTGGTGCGGATTATGGTCCGCCAGAGTCACTGGACCTAATTTTCTCGAAAATGAGGCTGAAGCAACAGTTATGGTGGATGGATTGCGCTATCGAGAGATGATTAATGATTTTTTATGGCCGGAATTGGATGGTATTGGTCTGGACAACGTTTACTTTCAACAAGACGGCGCTACGTGCCACACATGCATTGAAACCATTGATCTATCATGGAAATAGTTTCCGGACCGTGTTATCTCTCGAAGAGGTGATCATAGTTGGCCACCGAGATCTTGTGATTCAACACCTTGCGACTTCTTCCTTTGGGGACACGTGAAAGAGAAGGTCTACGCCAACAGCGTAGCGTCGATTCAAGACATCAAAAATGGAATTCGTGATACTATCGAGGACATGAGGCAGCCACCTTGCGACTTGGTTATAAAAAATTTCTTTGAAAGAATATGGTCCCGTAGGCGTGGTCGTGAAGGTCATTTGACTGATGTTATTTTCCACTATTAACGGAATACCTTCCTCTTCATGATGAAATAAACATCTGATCATTTATTTTAAGAAATAGTATTCCTCTTTGAATATCAAAAATAACACCTCTTATTGAAGAACCTTTTACTAGATTTCAAACGTTCAATATGAAAAATAATTCTGTATCATGCCCATTGCCCTTTGGAACGCAGGGCGTCTGTACACACACATGTAAACACATCATGTAGTTTCTAACTCTCACCTCAACCGTTCATTAGGGAGAGAATGGACATTGGCGGGCAGCCGGCATTCAGTCGTTAATGACCCCGTCGGCCAATGGCGATTGTGTGTTTATCGTAGCCCGCACACGGTACATCCGAAACGTCATGTTTGCACCAGTAATGATAAGTTTATTGGAACTAAACTATCGAACGCGGCATTATGTTTGTTTTGCCGAGTACACAGTCAATACTAATCCGTTAATTTGATCTAATCAATGTCGACAGATCGAAATGTTTGAGCGGGAGTTTGTGTTTGCGCAATGTCTTCTTCCGTTTTTTTCTGTCCCACACCTGCCACCATTTTTGCCAAATTCATATATGATCATACATTACCAGTACCACTAGACATAATATTCGTTGGAATATTCAGAAAGAAGACGACGTTCAGTTCATATTTATCCCTTTACTGCATGAATGAAACATTCCTTTTGATTGCTTGCAACGCAACAAAGTGATAATTCGTAAAATCATGCATACTGTTGAAATTCTACAACATTTGAGCCATTTGCATAGAGAAAGACTATTTAGGCAAAGATAAACATGGGGTCACTTGATGTATATGGAATTACAATTGTCGATATGTATATCGTTTGTAAAAAAAATCGTTTTATCGAAGTGATGACGTGATTTATCATTGATGTTTTTCTACAAAATCATGCAAGTGACCATTGTTTTGAGATAAGAAGCATAATAAACAGAGATATTTTATATTTTTTTCTAAAATAATGATTGAACTTTGAAAATCACTTTTTTCACTTCGTCACATTCGAAGTAGAATATTCTTATCACGCAAAAACAACAAAAGCATGCAGAGCAAGGATTATACACGGTTTAGTGGGGGTAAAAAATCCGTTCACGGATTGCATTTTGAACTCTGCCACTTGACAAGTATCAATTATCATCTACCTGCAATATGTACTTTATTCTATTATTATCATTAGTATGGTTGTAACTTCTGATGCCAATAAAATCGAAATTGTTAATATTATCTTCATTATTTTTCAATATGGATATTATTAGCTAGCCTTTTTGTTCGCAATGAAGCATTTATATTCCTGATATTCACGAAGCATGATGAACATATTGGTAACATCAAACGATTGGGCAGTTGTGTATAGAAGTTAATATATACTAGGTGTGTCTGAAATGAATGCATTTAATCAGCACGTATTATGCAGTCTAATAAATATTCCTAGAATATCAGATTGTTCCTAATTCTTCTGATTAAAGAGGAAATTCATCTCGAAAATTGAACAGGAATGTAAACAAAAGTATACAACTTCTAGACAATTTGAATAATTAAATTCGGCGTAATTGTGCTTTTCGCACGAAATTTTGTAGTAGAACTTTGAGTGAAAAGGGGGGTCCCACTCAATATGTTACTTTGATCCCAAAGTCTTTGGGTTTGAAATATTTGTATCTATATATTTCGATATCATCCTGTAAATCATGATACGTTATATAAAGGGCTCCATAATAAGCAACACATTAGGATAAAATATCGAATACGCCAGATCTAGACAACTGGAATGATTGAAATCTGCATCATCTTGCTATTTGACGTCAGAACTGCTACTGTCAAAAAACTTTCGGCAGGAGAAAGTGTCTTACTCCGAAAGATTTGCTTTATGAGATAAGAAACATTTCTATCTCGTCAATAGAAATCAGGTTGTTCTGCTCAATGATATTCGCAGTCCCTCTTGTAGCATCCTACAGGGTGTTCCACAGGGATCAGTTCTGGGACTTCTGGGCCCTCTACTTCTCAATTTATTTGGGACTTCTGGACCCTCTACTTCTCAATTTATTAGCGAATGACCTCATATATTGTAGAAAATATTCCAAATGTCTAGATTGTTTGTTATGCAGATGATACTAACATCATATCATCTCTGCTGACAATCAAAAATCTCTCATAAATTCTACAGAAAGAGTACACTGTAATGTATGTACATAGCTGGTCGAGGAATAACAACTTGCTATTAAAACAAAAAACAGTGTTGGTATATTTCGGCCGTATAAGACAAGATCCACCCATCATTCTCAAAAATACAGAAAAAGCATTGTGTTGCTCCGAAAATGTGAAATTGTTAGAAATCATGCAAAAAACTACGTAGTGCTTGCTGCAGCATCGAATATAAGAAAAATAGTTACTTTATATTATGCCAACTTCCACTTCAATATAAGATATAGAATACTAATGTGGGGAAATAGTGCCACAGCAAACAGAGTGTTTATTTTACGAAAATATGTGTTACATATTATTGAAAATACTGATATCTAGATTTTAAACATCCTATACCTATGTATTCCTTCTCGCTAGACCTCAAGTGTCATAGTTCGATGGAATCTGCTTTTCAAGGAGATTCTGAAAATCCAATGAAGTACAGGGTGTTTCTTTCAAAATGAGGAAGTTACAAGAAATAATAACTGAAAAATAGGCAACATTGGCTATAACATTTTCAAATCCGTCACGTTTTGGAATCACACTGTACATAAATTCAAAATAATCTAACAACAGGTTACCGAGATATCCACCTGTTTCCATGCGTATCTGCGGCCCTGTATATTAGAAATATGTATATATTTCTTGAAATTGATTAGCACTTCAACTTGCCCCCTAAAGTATGATCATATAACACTCACCAGTCGCCACTGCAATTTGTTACAACCCAACTCTCACTCCACTACACTTCATCAAAAGAGTTTTGATTACATCGGGGGCAAATGATATGATAAATTGGATAATGAAATCAAAGTTGATGAGAGTTTTCATTCAGAAATGCTGTCATCCAGTAGGCGAATTTTCTCGTTTGAATATTATACTTCATTTTGTATTGTTATTGATATGTCTCCACAGACCTCGTCATAGAGCATTAATTTATTCATCCATTCGTATGTTTTGCTTGCTATTGAGTGTTTTAAATGGAAAACGAATAAAGTATCTATCTATCTAATCATCTATATGAATGATGCTATTCGATTCATCGTCTTCTTAGTTCTCCAATGATTATATATGCATACATTTTAATGTGATTATGCATAATAATTATCATCAGTGAATTGAAAGAAACGGCATTCACCATTATAGGTTATTTATGTAATATTTCTATCCATACACTAGGTATATATTGGCAATAATCTTGAAAGGAAACAGAAATGAGTCTCCCCGCTCAATTTTCTATCACACCCCTGATGACATTATTCTGGACAACAATGAGATATATAGCCTTCAGAACTTGTTCAAATCGTTCACCACTATGAAAATCGATTCACTCATTTACCTATATGGATATAAACTGCGGAATAGAATAATTAGAGGAGAAATAAAATCTTTCGAGAAATCTTCGGAGCAATTTCTTTTGTATTCCACATTGAATATATTTTTTCCCATCTTCGAGTCCGCATCCCAGCATTCGACCTAGATATTTTGCTCTCGGGCCTTCCTAATTGCGGTACATATTGGATTCCCTAATTATTGTTGTGAAGACGATTTAATAAAGCTCGATTTCCCGCTCCAATGGCATCTTCCATTGATTACTGCCTTTTGTCCTTTCTCCATCCGTTCTTTGTCATGCAAAAATAGCTGACGATCGCTCGGTAGAAATAATTACTGACGGTTTAATCAAAAACCAGATTTGATTGGCGTTGATCCGCGTAGACGGTTTATGAGATCAAAGTATCATTTAAAACCACAAAGCATTTCAGAAAGACTTCTGACGCTAAGCATAAGCGAGTTCGCGGGATCTCGATTCTGTGAAAGTCCTCTATTTCTTTTTGTATTCGTCTGATTTTTATCTCATTTTTGACTGGATTTAAATGTTATTTCCACATTTCACTTTTCTCCCTCCAAGCAGTGGATATTACGATTCAGAAGTTTGTTAAGTTATATACACAGTATATAAGAACAAGATTTTTTCTGTTATATCTCTATATAGTCATGTTATACCACAAGTGACTATGTTGGAAGAAATACTGTTGAATCAAATTGTTGCTTGGTTATTGTACATAGTTTTGGGAATGTGAAGAACGAAATGAAGCAGCAAGCAATTGACAAATGATTGAGTGAAATAACGAGAGATAATTCGTTAGGTATTACTGAACTAATAAACTTCAAATAGTATTGTGAAGATAGGTAGAGGATGATGCTTTCATAATTTGACCGCATAACCTCATAATTGCATATTCCCGAGATTTTGTAAATGAATCGATTGTAAACGAATACTGATTTCAATTGTTTTCTTGATGAATAATGAAATATTTCGACATTGTAGCTATAGGGTAACGCTTCACACCTATACAGACCGGTTTCGAGGTTTTGGCCCTCATCAATTCAGAATAGAGCAGAAGAAAAATAACACTCCGAAGCTGAAATGTTCACCTTGGTAAAAAATGGGAGTGGCTGATTGTCCGACTGGCGATATTTCTAACACCAACTTACTTACTCAATTCCATGCCTTTATACCGTTTGTTACACTTCGTTTATGACATTACGAAAATACTGCAGCAAACAGAGCTATGCATTATTGTTTACCAACTTTTCACTCTCTTTTTTCATTAGTTCAAAATAGAATTCATCTGTGATGTTCACTACTGGCTATCGATTGGTATTTCTCTGTTCGTTGTTATTGATTCTAATTCTATTTTTGCTGTAAATGAGGGATAAAATTGTGATTTTTAGTCTACCAGTTATCGTTATTGCATACCTCTTGGTCAGAATGTTAGGACGTTAGGTGTCAGGTGTATCGAGTTGTGGCTTTCTCCTCTATATATCTCTCCATCATTGCTTATCTTGTGTCAGTTACCTAATTTCTTTCCATATTATGTCTTTTCTTCCAGCTTCCTCTCTAATTCCATCATTCCATCTTCTTCTAGGTCTTCCTTCACTGTTTTTTCCTTGCACTCTCGCTTCGTATACTCTTTTCGTTAGTTTGTTGTCCTAGCTGTACTTCTATTATTCTATCGTTTTTAGGTTCAATCTGTAGATTTTTACTGAATGTTCGATTTTTCATTCAGTCTCTTCTTGTCTTGTTTCCTATTTTTTTCAGAAATCACAACTCCATTGCATTCATCCGTGATTTATGTTTTACTGTTAGAGTGTATGTCTCGCTGCTGTACATCATCGTTTGGTGTATCATCTTCCCGACTACTGTTGTTTTTTCTGTTTTTCGGTATTTTTTCTTTCCAAAGAAAACTATCTTTATCATGTTGAAAATTTTTCCGGTTTTTCCCCAGTCAGTAGTTTATTTGTCCCTCAATTTTTCCATTATTGGTAGTGGTGCCCGCGAGAGTCTCGTTTTCGAGAGTCTCGCATGGTCTCGTCTCGTTTTCGAGACAAGACTCGAGACAAGACTCGAGACGAGACTCGGACAAGGCGAGACAAGACTTTTATTGGTCTCGTCTCGGGTCTCTTGCAAGACTTCTCGTGTCTCGTGCGAGAGTCTCGCAGGTAAATATTTCTGCGTGCCGACTGCAGACTTGAGAATTTCATTCATAATACAACATATTTAGAAAGAATTCAGAATATTTAGCACAGATAGACAAAACATTTTATTCATGAATACTTTAAAAACACAATCCATGACCGACAAGGAACATTCTCAGATAAATTTATGAACACAAACTTTAACGATGGAAACTTGTTTTTTTTTTAGACCTCAATCGCAGATTCGTGATCAGGTTTTTCTCAATATTTATCAAACATTCAAAAAACAATCCGATGATTGAACCTATAATGAGAACGGTACTGCCGCAATACGAACTTGCTTAGGTGGCATCTCCCGCGCTCCGAATTCATATTTCGTTGAACCATTCTATTTTATATATTATGTTCATAATGAGTCATGTTCTGCACATCATTTACTGAATAAGTCACTTACTTACTAAGAGTTATTTCATGAGTTTACATAATATTATATCATTCAATTTCAGCTGATTTCGTATCCTACTAAACGGTTTCATTCTTGATTTACGAATTCAAGTGGAGTTCCACAACTTAACCTCAAAAAGATAACCAAATCAAAACAAAGTTGGTAACGTTAGTCAACTGAAGATACCTGGTGCATGCATTAACTGAGAGGCATTTGGTATGAATCAAGTTAGATCTCCTTGGTAAGCATACCCAGCAAACATTGAACTAGCGGGAGAAGTCCGGCTTAGTGCAGGTTAGTCTGGGAAAGTGACGATGCCGGTTTATAGGTAATGGGCCGATGATTTTCCCATGCCAAGTAACATCAGTTAAAAATACGATGATGGCCTTGTGATGGTAAGATGTCTGGAACTAATTGAATACTAACGAGATCTGGCCCTTTGCTAGCCAATTTCATATTCACTACCCGTCCCCCTGGCGGATGTTTTGAGAACGTCTACATCAACAATCAGCTGATCAATATCATATGTGACTAAGATGGCTGACTCTCGCGAGTGGTGATCGCGTACTAGTTTGTTAATGTCGAATTAATGGGGTCCTCTCTTTCCGTGGTGGTTATTTATGATGGCAGGAGTATTCTCAATTGATAATAATAGAAGACAGAGTCTTCAATTATGATAATATTGAGTAAGTATCAATGTACCTACATAGTGCTTTGAATGTCATTATTTGATGCATGTGTTTGGTATCTCGTAACCTCATATACCTAATGATTATGATAATTGGAGTTTACTATACTTCTCTAAAAGCAACCATCATTTTCAACTCGTTTGTTGCTATCAAAAGCAATCTCAGTTTATGTGAACCAATCTCTATATTGAATAACTGAATAACAATAAGATTCCAGCTACAGAATTACCTGTGCCAAAACCATAATAAGAATTGAAAAGCTCCATGTTATCACGTCATTTGACTATATTATCTAGTTATAAACTCATGCAACTCATATACCACTAATATAAAACAATTGATGCATTTTATATTTCAGAAGTACCTCACAACGAAGAATCAACTTCGAAGGAATGCTACTTAATAAGATGTAGATACCACACACCAACCAGTAAGCAGTCACTCCGAGAAGTTTTATCGTTGAAGAACAGAGAGGTTAAGAAGATATCATTGTGTCATTCATAAAATTGTTTTCTTGAAATCTGGTATGTGTCTGATTTATGATGAGAGGGTTATAATGTTGTGAAATAAAGAGGTACTAGAAATTTCAGATCCATTGGACCCCTAAAACCCCAACCCCTCCCCTACCTCGATAGTATGTAACCAATGTCGTTAATTAGCCATTACAGTCCCATCATTTATGTATATACTGGGCTTGCTATGGGAAACTCAATGTGTCGATTATGTTGTACTGGCCTTTTGCCGGGGAACTGAATATGATTGCTGGGTACCCAGCTGCCGGCCGCAGTGTACTGATATATAGAGTCCCGCATATGGGACCATTTACTGGGCCGCTGATGTCAGGTATGGGAAAAATATACTAGGCCATCGATGCTTCATATCAAGATGTTTGCTGGGTACCAACTATTCTTACGGTATAAACGTGGCCAATATCAGCAACACGAGCACTTAGTGGGCCAACCTCACCCTTGCAAAGTAAAGCTTGTTGCTCATTCGATTCTCGCCGTATTTATAGCGACGAAGCTATCATTTTACGAACTCGTCGCGCGACATTATTACCGAGCTATACGATCCACTAACGGCACACTTGGACGGTTTTTACTGCGTCTAGTCCGATCCCTGGGGCAGTCTCGCCGGATTTAAAGCGATCCCCCGACTCTTTGCCAATTAGGCTTGGGATACTTTCCTTGCGGAGCAGCTCGAAGCCAATTCGTTGGAGGAGCTTCCGAGACTTCCATGCATGGGAATTGCAGAAAAAAACGGGGATTTTCCAGACCATTGATGATACTCATTATCTTCAGCCGCCTTCTTTAGCATAGAGAAGCAATAGGTACTAGTTCATTGATGAACATCAGGGAAGTGGAAATTGGAAAATAAAATAATAGGCCTGTTTCAGTGAGATATTTTATTTCTTCATTCCGAAGTGGGTTCTTACCCAAACTATAAGCAGAAATCTTTTTTTAACATATACAGGGTGAATCTGAAACTGAGGTTTTTATTTAACAGGGTATATATCCCGCCTAAATAAAGTTGTTAATATCAAAAATGTAAGATATCGGCGATTCACCGACATTTCAAGGTTTTCTACATTGAAAATCTGATTTTAATAATCCAAGATTTATTAGAAAAAATATGATGATGATGATGAAAAATCACTGTGAAACGAAAATTAATAGGTTGAGAATGTGAAAAGAGGTATTTGATTAATTTTCCTGATGAAATAATGCAACTGTAGGGTAGCTGGACTAATAACGGTTTATTTTTCGTTTTTTTGAGAAAATGTGAACGGAACTCGAAACGGAATAATATTTTATAGTTGGATTCTCCTTTCCCCTTGAATACGTGTACCTCCGTTTTGTTACATTTTTCATGTGAGCTATTTTTTGACAAACAACTCATTTCGGTGAGATATACAGGGTGACCTTGAATTGATGGACAAAGCTTACACGTGTGAAACAGTTCAAAATAAGTTGATTGGACCCAACTTATTTATAAAAAAAAGTTTACCGTTTGTTGAATGCATTCAATTGCGGACCCTTCATTTTCATCAACACAATTTTCAATATGTAAATTACATTTTTGTTTTATCATCATGTGAAATATTTTCCCCAGAACAGTACTTCCTGTAATCCGAATAATTTTTGCTGACGATGAAGCTTCGAAGCTTCGAAATATGTCCCAACTCCTGTTGAATAATGTATGGTTTTGGTGGAGTTGACTGTAAGTTTTTTTTCCTGCCCAATTATATTTACATCACTGCAAAATGCACCGACTCAGAAGGTTAACTTTAGTGTTTTTTTGGTATTATTATTGTTGAACAAAAAGTACCCACTCCAAACGGATCACACTGTGACAACGCAGTTACGAAATTTTGATAAATCGAATATAATAACTTGATACCCAATTGAATAAACATTCAAACGAAATTGAAGAAGGTTGTCATTCGAAAGGTATACAGTTTTGCTGAGAAGTTCATTTTCGGAAGAGTTCCATTTTCAATCTCCTCAAAAACATCTCCGAGAAGTTAATATTCTGCCATATCGAATGATTCAAAACTGTGTTTGAAGTACCAAACCATAGATGTATAGAAAGTCAAATGGTGTTATTACTTCCTATTGAACATTTCGAAATCTCTCGATATCGCCTACTTTGTAAAAATAGCGAGACGTGGGAGAATCTTGTTAAATCTCCAAAGTTTCAAACCAAATTTACAGGCATCATGATACATTCATTTGAGTTCACATTTTCATTTTCACAATGTTTTGTAAAAATGGAAACGGTGCGTCATATTTTCGACTCTCAATGGTGAATTCATGAACGACACGAGTTCCAAACTTATGTGATAATTTCTTATTTACTCACTTGTACTTGAATTTAAACGAATATTATGATTTTCAAATGATCCTCACACATTGCAGCAGTCAGTCCATATCAATACCCATTTATTAATAAACTATACACTATCAATTTATAATATTTCTATTTGAAATTTGAACAAAATCTTGAATTTGCCAAAAACATGACACTTGTTGCGCCTTGTTTCTTTTGCGTCCTGTCTCTATACCTTTTCAACTTCAATTTCGGAATCGGTAACTTATATTTCATAAAAAGTAATCTCGATTTCGGAATTGGTTACTTCGATTTCAGAAATGGTATACTCAATTTCAGAATCGGTGGGTTGAATTTCAGATAAAGTCCATTCAATTTCAGAAATGGTAAGTTGTATTTCAGAATTTGTAGGTTCAATTTCAGAAACTAAATCCTTTTGTTTGTTTGAAATATTTCCAATTGCATGTGTGATTAACAAACCATATTACAATATTCAACTGTTCAAAAACAATTCAATAACATAATTATGATCCCAATTAAATCCATAGATGTCTTCCATTCGAATCGCAAAAGGAGAGTAGCGTTGCACATGATTATAAGAATGCAAACACATTTTCATCGAATGATCTGCACATTCTTCAAGACATCGCAGTCTGAATTCTATCTGGTTGAGCAATCTGTTCGGATCCCCAGCTATGGCCCTTTGGCGATGCTCTTGAAGAAGCTCTTCACTTCTGACTTGAAGGAACTCCATATATGTTCAATCGAATTCAACATAGGGCTGTAAGGTGCTGCAAAATATAACATTCCTCCATGCATATCTCTTCCATTTTTGAATGTGCAGGTGCATTATCCAGAACTACCACTATGTTATCTGCAGGATGTCCATTAAACAATCTCCTCTTTTGCAATTGGGAACATTTCAAACATATATAAGGATTCATCTCCTGAAATTGAACCTACCAATTCTTAAATGAAACTTACCATTTCTGAAATTGAATGGACTTTTTCTGAAATTCATCTCACCGATTCTGAAATTACGTTTACCATTTCTGAAATCGAGCTAACCAATTCTGAAATCGAGATTACTTTTACCGAAATATAACTCACCGATTCCGAAATTGAAGTTGAAAAGGTATAGATGCTTCTTATCAGCTATTATTGAAATCGTGCATCATCAACGGGACTCTACAGGTCCCGAAAGAACGAAAACACATCTTTGAAAGTCTAGTTCAACTTCATCATAAGATTCGATATGTATTTTGAAAATTTTCAAGAAATTGTCCACTCCATCTATCATCGAATTTAAGAACCCCACGTTCCAAACTCGCATTGAATTGTTCATATCGAGAGCTAGTCTGACGAAACAATTGAAAAGTGGGCACACCAGAGGAATTATAAACATCTTAACCATACCTATATAGATCTCAGTGTTCCAGAAAACCAAATTCCCTTCGAAAATCTTGTTCCTTATCGACCCAACTTCCTTTGACCATTTGCTGCGCTGCGAAATATCCCTTATTTCACTTAATCCCGCATCCATTGAGACAAATGGCGATCGCTCTCGCCTTGCAGTCTGGAATAACAAAAGAATGCGGAACGCTTGTACACGTTAAAGTAAACGTTTACGTAAGCCGTAAGGCCCTGAAAAATCCTAATGGGCACTTTCGCAACCATATGTATGCAGGGGTAGCGACTCAGTCACCCCTATAGAAGTATGCTGGCGAGGGTGGGGAACGTGTGTGTAAAGTATGTCTGGCCAAGATTGGGATATGATAAATAAGTATCAAAGTAGCTCCTCAAGTCAAGATTTATAATATGATATCCACTTATAATCTCCCTAGCAGCAGAATCATCTCCGATAATTTGTTTCAAGGTCAGGGAGGTTTTCGTTGATAGAAAATTAGCCCTAGTCGAGGATGAGAGACATTTTCTGTCAAGATTCGGTGAGGATATCTCATAAATTGAAGTTGCATTCAATATAATGAAAAGATGAACCCTATACGACCCATTCTGCGTGGATGTCAAATACAATTTGACATACTGAGGTATAACTAGTTTTTATTACTGAAATGTGAGAAACAATGAATAACAAATTTGTCATCTGAAATTCAATGTCTTTATAGTTTTACTAGCTGTCCGACCCGGCTTTGCACGGTTGGTGTACCAATTTGAAAAAATAAGACATTTGTTGCAGTCGTTCTGAGCTATGCGCATATCTACAGTATACATATTCTTTCGTTATTTTTTTTTGTGCTCACCTGTAGTTACTATGTTATAGGTTCTTACACCTTTTCCATACTCTCAGTATATTTTGTTTTTTGTTGTTGTTTTACGTATTAAAAATTTCAACCCAATCGATCGAGCTGTTTAGTAGTTGACGTACCGACACCAGCGCCACCTACCGCGTCAAATTTTTGAATCGTCCAGGAAAACATCGAAATACCCATATGAAATTTCATCTCGATCGGATCAGACATTCAAGAGTTATGTGAAAAATATAAGTACGGAAGGATAATTCTTACTACTCGTTGTACTATTTCCCCTTTTCCCTATCCCGTAAGAATGAAGCATTTTTCCTCAGTAAAAAGTCGCCTATGTTTATCAGGGATAATGCTTAGGCTTCTGAGAATTTTCCAAATTGGTCCAGTAATTTTGGAGCCTATTCAATACAAATAAACAGACGTTCAGAAGAATGCAAGCATTGCTTCCTGTTCAGTTGATATGAATATATAGAACATGGTATTCACTACTGAAAACTGAACATGGAAATGGTAGATTCAAGATCAATCAATGAATACTGAACTCACTTATTCATACGCCAACATCAGTATGACACTGAAAAGTGTCAAACTATAAGCAGCACAACTTTCAAAGAGAAATATTTTGCATTTACATGTTGAGAACGGGGGCAGGTTCGGTCCCGAAACGTCCAAAGATAAGTAAAAATTCGATATTTCCTGAATATATCTATATTTCATTCCTTCAAACATTTTTTCAAACAAATTGTCACTGACAAGCTACTGGATTTTTCTTTCAGAATCCCTGATAGAAAAATTTGTGTAAAGCAGTGACATTCTGGGGCAAATCATCTGATTTATTCCACTACAAATATATTGAAATAATACGAATATTTTCATTCCATAGAAACGAGGAGAGAAAATTCCAAAAAATCAAGTAAAATGAATGTACCACCTCCTCGATTAACCTACAGACAGTATTTAATGAAATGCTTGTTAGGTGTTGGGATACTCAATGTTTACATGTTTGAAGAGGATAAGGGAATAATCTCATTGATGTATTCAAGAGACACATTGTTTGCCTGCCAATTATTGAAATAATAATGAAGATAATGGAAAGCCCAAATTTCGAGTGACAACGGAAAATGAAAAATTATTATAATGTTTGAGAAGGTTCCAAATTGAAGTGAGTTTACACCAATTAACTACAAGTTTGAAAACATGACTGACGCAGAAATGTTAAATGTATATACTCTTCAACAGGGTCATGATAGTAGGGGTGGCGGCACTATGGACTGGGAAAATTTCGAGGACCGTGGGAAAATTCCTATCCCTTTGATGTTGCCGCTGTTCCGCCCTCCGCTAATTAATTGGATTTCAATTCCTTTGATGCTGCCGCCTTACCGCGAGGTACTAATTAATTGTTTATTAATTGGCGTACTATCAAATGAAGTCTTACAGAGTCATTGAACTATGTAGCGAACAAATTAGAACGTGAATCGGGGTGTATATATAAAATAGGCCTTAATTATTTGGGGGTCGTCTAGAGTAGAATAGTGTGAAATTCCAGAATGAGAAAACTATATTAAACAGGTTTGGACATTGGTAGATATATACGGGTTTGATGATATTAAGTTTCCAATGAAAAATATACAGACAGATAAATCCAAATGTCTGTTTGATATTTATTGTTGTCTGATGGAATGGAATAATACAGAGGATAGGATTTTGGTGGATATACAGGGTTCGATGAAATTGAGTAAATTCGATGACAGATTAATCAAAATGTCTGCTTGCTATTGGTTGGAGTGTAATGTAATGGAATAATAGAGAGGATGGCACATTGGTACATATATACGGGGGTTGAGAATTTAATTCTTATTTATTAGTTATTGCTTGCTATTGGTTGGTGTGTAATGGAATGGGATGATACAAAGGATGGGACACGGGTTAGTGGATGGTGCATGATGAGAAATAATGACACACTGTCAAACTGATATGTCAATAGTTGACGAACTTAAATCTTTGGAGAAAAACATTACCTACGAAAAATTATCATTCCCGGTATGATGAATGTTGATTAACAAGTTCTTATGATATACCTACAGAGTTGAAATATGCCAACCGTTTTCAAGATATACAAATTGATGAGGGTACTATACAATCATCATTGGATGGTGATGGCTATTTTATTCATGCGAACATACCTATACACAAAGTGATATCGTTTTCGAGATACCCTTTTGAATCCACTTCCACCCACCATTTTTCAAGATACAAAGGATGTAGTGGCTACTACTTCAAATGATAGATTTTTGACGGGCATTAAATTCATGCAAGCATATACTCACATATACAAAGTATTACCGTTCTCAATATATTTCATTCAGTATACCTACTTTGGAACATTATTTCATACTCATCAAAACTACTGGTACCTACCTATAATATATTCATGATTCTCATGGTACACAGAGTTAAAAATATGCCACTTTTGTTCCTACTTCCACTACTCAATCATTGTCTATTTAATCTATGCACAGAGTGTCTCTATTCCCGAGACATCCCATTCAGGACACTATGAGATGTTATCCTTCAAAACTGATTGTATCGATATATTCGTGATCAGAATAATTCCCTCCTACTGAAAAATGCGGAGAAACGTATGTCATTTCATAGCGATCGAATGTCCGATGATTCTCAACATGACAAAATACCTGATAGCAGAGGTGTCACAGGAAATTGAAAAAACAAAAAAAAGAAAGGTTCTAAAACTAATCCATTTCGATACTATGGTAGCATTGATTTGTCGGTGTCGCCATAATGCCTCATACTGCTGTGTGGGTAGGACTTGAGAAGAATCGTGACTCAGACCTGCAGAACTCTGATAACTCTGCCACAAGCCTAATAGGGTCCAACAGTCTTTAACTTTGATCTCGTGATAGCATTGGTATCTCTGTACCTATCTAATCCTTCTTTCGATACGTTGCAATGGGATTATAAGAATTTTTGACTGATCATTTCGCGTAATTTAATATATGCTCATCTTCAGGGAGGGCAGAAAATCTTGGAACATGACCGACAAAACAGAACAGATCATTTCAAATCTACTTTCCTGCAGATTTATATTTCATTAGCAGTTTGGTGTTCATCTGATTATCATATTTGTTCAAGGATGGGATAGGGAAAATACGGATTATGTGCTTATTAGTCAGCCAGAGCTGTCCAAGGGAGACCACGTGGAGGTTAAGCACTTCTCCCTCGGGAAAACAGGATATCGATAGTGAAGAAAGTACATAAATGTTGCAGATTTTACCAGTTTGTAATTCTTTATTTTTTGTTGTAGACGACACACTTGGACATGAATTATTTTCTTTTTAGTTTAAAAAAAAAATCACAAGGAGTGAATACACAGATTCCTGAAGTCAATGAGGAGATATTCTTCTAACCTTGTAATCTCGTAATGAGGAGTGAATACACAGATTCCCAAAGTTAATTAGGAGGTATTCTTCTAACCTCTTCATTTCCCAACAATTTTATTACATTCCGATCTGATCAAATATCTATTGACTTCATCATCGATAATAAGGATGGGATAAAAGGGGGAAATAGCCGTGAAAACGACTGATTTTTCTTGTTTCTGCTTCATGGATCTTGTGATAATTGTGGTGATAATGATGAGAAAATAAATCAAGGTTGATAATAGTGTAAAATTAGGAATTACAATTTCATTTTTTTATACCCGAAAGGTACTGAGCTGTGATCCGGTAGAAACTTTCGTTTGAGAGACATCGGCTGATACTTCTTCCTGTGTTCTCGAGTGACCACCTCATGCTCTTTTGTTCGCCGTATCTCTCTACTGATGATGTGAATGGGCTCCCCAGGATTCAAAACCATCTCTTTAATGGCTTCAAAGTTTATTTTTTGAGACGCTGCACAAGTCAGAGATATACCCTTTACTTTACAAATTGTCTTGTGTTCCAGATCTTTAGTTGACCACAACTTATAACTATAATTTTTTGGTCCTCCCGATACAAATTCCGTAATATATGACCCAATACCCTCTTTCTCAAGTTCATCGGTCATGTCACCAACAAACTCTCCAGTGGGAACATCATATTCCCCAGGTCTCGAAACATATATTACAGAATCCGTGTCATAATATAAAACCCTTTGATCAAGTTGTTCCAGGGAACTATATAACTTGAGTCTAGCTTGTGCTGTGACAAAAGCTGCTATTACCACGTTCACAGTAGATAGAGAATCTATTGCCTCCTCTCTGTGCTCCCAATTCACAACCAGAGTATTTTCATTTATGGGAAGTACCGTATTAACATATATTGCAGGATTTGACATCATGCTGAAAAACTCTGCTGGGTTATTGACAACTGAAGTTTTGGGTTGATTTTCACGTTGGCCGAATTTTCCCCAGAAAGAGTTCAACATCAGTTTTGCCAATGACCGTAAACCAGGATTGTCCACAACTTTTGAAAATTCCAGTTGAATATCTTCCCTCTGCATGAATTTTTCGATGTACTGATTTTTTTCGGCTTCTGTTCGACAGTTTGAAGGCCAGTCAGATGACTCTTGTTTAATTTTTATGAATTTATTCATCATACCCGTAAAAAGCCCAGTAACATCATTTTGAAACTGAACTGTTTCGTATGCCCATATTTCATATGTTTCCAATATTTTGTATCCTTTTTCAACAGCTTTGAGCACCTCGTCAACAACCCATGTACCTGTTAACGCTCGTTCTCCATCGGAATGCAGGCATTCCTCGTAATTGAGAGTTTGTCCACATTCTCGACAAAGAACGAACATCAACTTATTATTCATTTTCTGAGGCAGGACAGGATGGAATAAGTCTCGAGGAGCAAGCACTTTACATTTAACAAGCCCTGAAACCGAAGATAATGCTGGACATTCTGGGCCTACGAAGACTTTCGGGTGCCCTACTGGAAACTTTCCGTATTTACAGACCCAAGGATACAGCGAGCAAACGTCTACATATTTGATTGTTTCTGCACCTTGAGCCTGGTAATATGCCGAAGTGTTTCCTGTACGACCCCCGAAAAATGAATCTCTAGGATCGAGAGGTACTTCTAATACCATTGGGTGATTTTCGGTGAATTCTTGTATCTCTTTGTTATCAGCTATGCGGCGCCTGAATTCACACTCCCACATCTCGATTACATCGTATCCTAGAGATTTTAACCTCTCATTTTTAGCAATGGTACATTCATACCTGAGATTCATTGTCATAGAAGGGTCGTCATGTAGGGGCATATCTCTTTGATGTGTAAAACATTGGGTGCATCCGTGGTAATAGCAACCTTGAAACTCGAACACTTGTTTGGTTTCCTCGTTATACCCATCAACTTTTACCCCAGCCACTCGGGCTTCTTGATCTTTTGCTGCATGTTGAATACTAATGGCTCTCTCTTTTTCTTCCCAGACTAACCATTGAATGGCAATTTTAGACTGATTATCGCGCCACCTGTACCCTCTTCGAGGAATTATGCCAATGGAGTCAGATTCGAGGAAATTACGCCGGTATACTTTATTACATGCTGAGGCAATAGTTGTCGCTTCCATGAATGGGCATACGTTTGTTTCAGTTATCATGAGTTCTCTGAATTTCAAACAGGACTGTGTTAGAATGTCGACGTCCGAAGTACAATATTCGATAATTTCTCTTCGAAAGTCAAAAGAGTAATTTGCTGCGACTTTTTCAGCATGCCATTTCATCAGTTTTTCTCTGCTTTCGTCATCTTTCGAATTATCTGGATCGTAATATGCAAGAGGAGGTATTGGCCCTTTGTAATCTTGATGATCTACTGTATTGAAGAGGTGGGGAAAGTATCCTTTTTTCAATTCAGAGAAACCGAAGGCTTTTGGAAGCTTGGAGAGGGCCATGGGAAAATAATTGAGAGAATCTAAAAATTTCACGTTGCCAACAGTCATGGATATCAACTTTGTTCCTCGCATGATGAGATCAGGAGTGATATCAGTCTCACTTAGAATATGATTGAGAATAAACTGGTGGTCGAATCCACCACCGTTATGAGCCAGGACTGTGATATTCTTGAACTTTTTTCGAATTTGAAGTACATGATCCATGAATTTGGAAATAACATCATCGTCATTGAAGACTTTTTGTCGGAAACCGCAAGACTGGCAAAAGTACAGTTTCTTCTCGTGTATACAAAGGTGACAGCGTTGGGAGTAGACGCAGAGATTGGGTTCATGGAGAAGAGACCTTTTTACTTCATCTCTACCATTTCTTGAAATTACTTCTTGACGATGTGTCTCTTGGCGAGTTTCGAGATCGTAGAAAATGAAAAGAAAATCTTTTGATGGTGGGGACTTAGAATCTGGCTGAATGAAGCAAAGATGATCTGATGGACACTGTTTATTGCAGATCTTACAAAATATTTCTCCGCAAGTGTGTGTTCTGTTAGTTTTTACAACTTTGAAACATTTTTCACAACGCCGTATCTGCTTGCAAATATGGTTTTGCAGATGATTATTATAACACACCTGTCCCCGGAAAGATCTCTTGCAAGAATCGCATTTAACGGGCAGCTCGCCAGTAGAGCAAGAAGGTGACTGTCGACATCCAGGACATGTTCCCCCACATCGATGTTTATCTTTATGGTCAAAAGGTTCATGACATTCTTCACAGTAATAGCTACAACAAAAGGCTGCAGTTAATGAGGTAATGACGTTGTAATGTCCCTCGTGATGAAGTAAATTTAAAGAGGGACCAATACCACTACCTGTAAAAATTACGTCACGCCCTTTTGAACCATAAGCATATACAGTGATCTTGTATTCTTTCATATATCTTTGTAATTGCTGGAGTTCAGGTATTCCAGCCCCTTCTTGAGGGATGGAGACACCAGCAGCAACTATCAGCTCGTGAGCTCTTTGCCCTTGCAACTTGCCGATGTCTCGTCGAACTTTCCTCAGCTCAGGATCTTTATCTACGCAGGCTTTGGCGACCACAAGAGAACGCGGTAGACACATATTATCTTTGTTCATAATTGAAATAAGCCCGCGACGTTTTGCACACTCTTCGTTAAAAGAGTTGTACAACTTGCCATGGCCTTGCCCCTTTGGCATTCTAACTGAAGTAACCCCCAAACAAAATGTTTCTGTCTTCAGTCCGATGGAGTTGGATTGATATATAGCAGAAATCCTCTGCCATACATCATCAACTGTCACCTCTGCAGCAGGCTTGAAGTGCATCCACCCTTGCCCTCTAGCAAAATCCTTGGAGCAGAAGGTAAAACCAACTTGGTCGGATGGCTCCATACCTTCTGTCCCCTTCAGAACAATTTGGGTGATTGCATCTTTCACCCACCTGACAGGCTCAGTACCTCTGGGTATATCCTTGATTTTGAACTCCAGGGTACGTCCCTGAAGGCCAAAACG
This sequence comes from Phaedon cochleariae, assembly GCA_918026855.4. Classification (NCBI taxonomy): domain Eukaryota; kingdom Metazoa; phylum Arthropoda; class Insecta; order Coleoptera; family Chrysomelidae; genus Phaedon; species Phaedon cochleariae. Next base: position 13,260,996 of record OU896709.1, on the reverse strand, counting down.
TCGAATATTCTTCAAGTTATCCTTGATAATATTGAATCTTTCGATAGTCGTCATTGTGAATTCGAAATCTATATGAAATCAGAAATCCAATATGGTCACAATCAAGCCCTAAATAGACCAAAAATATATCAAGAAAAATAAGTTTTATTCACCACAAAAACACAACCGCACCTTTCAGCAATCTGGAACAAAATGATCGAGATTAGTTGTGTGTTTGTGTATAAGGTAAACTTTAGGTCGGACGGACGACTGAACGATTCCAGCAATTTTCAAAAGGCCTCTGATTTGTTATAAATTTGCGCATTCACTGCCATAAGAAAACATATTAAATTGCTACATTTGACAAATTTGAATAAATTGTAACAATTATTCAAGTATATCTCATTGAAGCTCCTCAATTCATTCGAAATTTCATTAAATGCAGGAGGACCATATTCGACGACTGATCGATGCCAATGATTATTATCAATAGGCCCCTGAGTTTTAATGAATTTGTGCAATCACTGCCATAAGAGAACATGTTAAATTGCTACATTTGACGAATTTGAATCAAACTGCAACAATTTTTCAAGTATTTCTTTTTGAAGCATATCCATTCATTCTAAATTCCATAAAGTGCCGGAGTACCATAATCGACGACTCCAAACGACTCCAATTATTTTCAAAAGGCCCCTGACTTCTGATGGATTTGTGCATTCACTGGCATGAGAAAACATGATGAATTGCTACCTTTGATGAATTTGAATCGAACTGTCACAATTATTCAAGTATCTTTTATTGAAGCATATCAATTCATTCGTAGTTTCATATGGGTAGGTAGGTAGGTTTATTGGTGTTAATATACATTCGAGTACTTACACAAGTCAGTAAAAAGGTCAATACACTTATATGAAGTGCAGTAGTACCATAATCGATGACTTTAAACGATTCCAAATATTTCCAAAGGCCCCTGACTGTTGATGGATCTGTGCATTCACTGCCATAAAAAACGTGTGGAATTGCTACAATTGATGAATTGGAAACAAACTGTGACAATTGTTCAATTATATCTTATTGAAGCATATCAATTCATTGGAAATGCAATAGAGTGCTGGAGAATCTACTATAATCATTTTGTGTGAGCATTATACATCTACATAGATTATAGAACTTTATATAGCTTATCCTTCATATGCCCCTTCCGTACTGAGTGGAATTGGAAAAGGTTGTGGATTATGTCTCACAGTGTGAGAATTGTGATGAATGAGGCTTTATAGATATAATTTCGGAAATGTATTCTGCTTCAACTGATTCGAGCAGACAATTCAGGACAGTGCTAACCGGGTTATTGTTGACAGACTCTGCTCTCTGAGTTGACAAAAACTATTTCCTGAGCTATTGAATCCACTTTCTGAACTGACAGAAGTACTTTTTGAGCAGTGAAACCGTATTCTGAACTACTGAAACCGTTTTAATGAGCTATCGGAATCGTTGTCTGAGACTCAGAACCGCTTTCTGAATCATGCAACCGCTTTCTGAGCCATGTAACCGCTTTCTGAGCCATTTAACCGCTTTCTGAGCCATGGAACCGCTTTCTGAGCCATGGAACCGCTTTCTGAGCCATGGAACCGCTTTCTGAGCCATGGAACCGCTTTCTGAGTCATGGAACCGCTTTCTGAGCCATGCAACTGCTTTCTGAGCCATGGAACCAATTTATGAGCGATTGTAAGCGCTTTTCGAGGTGACAACGGATCTGATTTTTTAGTTGAAAAATTCTTCACTAATGTGTTTAAGTCATAAACGTGGGTCGTTATGCGTGACATAAAACATGATTCGCGTTCGTGAAATTGATATTCTCTCATTAATTCATTCCTGGTTGTGACATCACAAGTGATGATGAGTATATCGTTACCAGTGAGGGTTTAAGTAGTGATAATTTATGAGAAGGATCAGTTGCTGTTCTGACTTCGCACAGTACACATCATTCACCACGGAACAGAAATTTCTAGGGTCGAAAGAGTTCGAAAATGTTTCAGTGCTCAGTTTGTGGGTCCACGTTCAAATGGCTCAAGAGTCTGAATCGGCATATGAACAAGCATAACAGAAAAACGTTCGAATGTGAAGTTTGTACTAAGACATTCACACGAGTGGACTCTATGAAAAAACATGTATTGAAGAAGCACAAACCAAGAGTTTCTGAGGCTGCGAAAAATTATCGACAATCAATCCATCAAAGCGAGTCAAGCACCTGTGAGGTTGAACATGAATCGAAAAGTAACATTGATCAGAATATCAAGGGGCAAGCAGAGAAGAAACTGAGCAGCTATGAAGCATCGTCTGAAAACAATGAATCCGAAGTTCATTCAATATTTGATGATGAAAATATGTCTCCCCAAGTGCATACTAGCAACTGTTTTCTCGGCGATATAACTAATCAGTATTCACTAGGAGCCGAAAACAATGGCTTTCATGACAGCGATGACAGTGATGACGATGATTATGATGACAATGATGATAATTATAACAGAAATAACAACAATGATTCAATCTCTAATGGGGATATGTTGGACCCCACACAATTGGTGGGCAGATTGAGACAAATATGGCTCTCAGATAAAAACTATAATGCTGAAATCCTTCTGATACTGGGCATTCTACGACGAGAAGGAATAATTGCAGGTTCCAGAAAAGAAGATGAAATTTTGTTAACTCGTAGATTCTGTAGAGGACAACGTGTATTTTAGTTTATTTCTAATAAAAACTGTTTGCCAAATCTCTTCTCTCTTCATGATTTCATACCCTATACTAAACTATTTCATTGAATTCCTAATTGAAATCTTCCCACTATTGATCTTTAGTGAGAATATGAGTATACTAAAAATATTTTTCAATGTTGAATTATGTATAATAATATAATGCACAAAATTTAACAAGATCTTTCCTTTGTTCAATTCAAACCATCAGATTCCATTCTCAAAATAGTCGGCATTAATATATGCACTATGTTAACACTGTGTACTTTATTAGTTGCTCTCATCGATAATTTTTATGCTTGATCAGGGAACATGATTTGAATGAGCAAACAAACACCAGTAGATAATATTAAGGAGCTGTCATTGGTGAAGAGAACCAGATATTAGATCAGTGAAATGTAAGAAAGAAATTATTATTAACCAAACATATGTAGGATAAAAACTCACAAATTATATTCATATTATGATAGTCATTTCGAGATTCAGAGGGGATTTTCGAATGTCCACTGATTATCAGAGTGATCGAAATCCATTTCTATTTGCTCCATTTCAAGGTTATTTAGATAAACCAATCAAATAGTAATAATTTACGACTTAGTGCCATTTGGTATAAGGCGATTTGTCACCCGAAGAGCCCTAAAAATTCTATGAACCTTCACAAAAGAATGTTATTTTTTTTCAATCACTAACGAACCCGCGGAACGGAGATATCGATACTTTTCAGCTGATATGAATAGATGTTGTTTGTACAACAAATTATATGGAATAGATTTCTTTTGTATTCGATTGTTTCAGAGATAAACTTCATTACATTATTTTGAAGTACTAACCTAAACTAGTTCACTGTTACCAAAGATCATACAATCATCTTTGCTGTTACAAACCGTATTGTCTGCAGACATCTGTATATTTTAAAGTGGCGTACTTAATTGTGTATTTCTTAGTTCACTCCGAGGGGTAAATCACATGGGAAGTCCGGTGTACCCTAGACGGGAATTCCTTGGGTAGTCTGGGAATTCTTTGGGAAGTCCGGGAATTCTTTGGGAATTCCTTGGGAAGTCCGGGAATTCCTTGGGAAGTCCAGGAATTCATTGGGAAGTCCGGGAATTCCTGAGGAAGTCCGGGTATTCTTTGGGAAGTCCGAGGAATTCTTTGGGAAGTTCGGGAATTCTTTGGGTATTCTTTGTGAATAACTTGGTAGTCCCAGCAATTTTTAGAAAATTGAAGTCAAATTTCGCAACGATGTTCAGATATGAAAATAGATTTTGCGCAGAGAAAACATATATGGACTGCACAGTATTTTGCTTCAAGACCTACTTTGTTGATTTTTTTTGACGGAGAGGTACCGCGAGCACCGAGAGTAACTTGTCCCACTTAGAATATCATATGTTAGTCAGTCGAATTTTCATTCTCTTCAAGGTTTCCCGTTGGAATCCTGTTAATTATTCGGAAAGATGAGAAGATCGAGAAAAATTTCTTTTTTATTGAACATTTTGAGTTCTGTCTGGCGATCGATTTTTCGACGACTTCCCGATATCCAATCATGCTGAAATTTTACACATATCTTTGGGTCTGGTCAATATGGGTATTATCAGATTCAATACGGTTATTATAAAGTAGAATACAATTTATAACAAAGCTTGAAATCCAATATGGCCGCCGACAAAAAAATTTCCTTTTTATACGAGCGTGCGGAAAAGTTACTTTACCCCACTAGTGCTGAAAAGTTACTTTTCGCCACGATTTCTGTATTGTTGAAAATGGGGATATTTATGACTAACTAAATGATCTATGTAACTGTTTTGTCATTTTGTAGCATTGTTATAAAATCTTGTTTATTAAAAACTTTTTTTTCTCAAATAATAATAATATGGACAAAAACACTCGTGGAAAAACATTATACCTTACTCTTCTTGCAGCAAATGTCTTTTCCACAATTGACAGCTTGCCCGAACTCCGCCCCGCGTCGTTCGTGCAATAGCCGTCGCGTGCGGTAAAGTACTACTTTTCGCACTTGTTTGGTAAATAACTACTGAATTCGTTTACAATTCCCTCGACATGGGTACCAAATAAGAGAGAATGACAAGTAGAATACAAAAACCATATGACACTACTTGAAATCCAATATGGGGCCGACACAAAATGTAAATGTTAATCAATTTCATTGAACACTTTGAAATACCATACAGGGTGTGCCTAAAAGGTCTATACAAAAAATACCACATATTCCTCAGACCACAACAATTGAATTATATCAAATCTACCTACCTAAGTATAAAATTGCTCAGTTTGGGCGCTAAACGGCTCTGGAGAATTTTGTACCTACGTTGACATAGCTTTATCAAGCAATAAAACCCATATCATGATAATGATCGAAATTATGATGAATATCATTCCATGCTAGGCGTAGAATTAAATTTTTTCAGTAAATAAACATCTAGAAGGTACAGTGATATAGGGGCCAAAACTTTTATTGCTACAGACATGTGGCATAGAGAAACATCTCGAGAAACATTTTGAAGTTTTTTTGCACAAAAGCTAAAAAAATACAATATTCTTCTATTCAGAGATGTATACAATAATACAGGTAGGTATTGGAGAAATATCATCATTTACTTTATTTCAACCTTCGCTTCATTTCCTTATATTTTTGTACAATGATAGATCGATCATTTTCATTGATTGATATTTTATTGCCGATTCCTAGATACAGAAGGTTGACGTTTTGTGCACGAGAAATAATACCTAGTAATTTTTGAATGTATGATGAATTGACATTCATCATACAGGACGTGGAAAGTAATTCTGAATTGATATTTTTATCACATGGAGAATGCGAATTCTCAATGTATTTCTTTATATATATATATATCCATTTTTTTGTGTTCATAAATATATCTGAGAATGTTCATTTCAAATACCTAGTAAATTATTTTCTTCTAATTGTTTTTTTACATAAACTTAGTCGTCTGATCTCTCGAATTTTTCCTCTTACTTTCATTTTGAATATAACAAATCTTTGCCATTTTCAATCTCTCAACTATTTTTTCTCGATAGATATTGGTACTTAACAAAAAAGTTGAACAGTGTGACCATGATAAGGTTGCGCACAAGGTTGCGCAGCATGAGGGTCTCGCGAGGGATCTCGGAAACGGTAAGAGATACGAATTCGGTTAAATGAGACAAAAATTACGCATTCCAAGGGTCATACCAATGGATTTCGAAAATTTACAAAATTGTTAATAATTCCCCATGGTTGAACTCAGAATAAAAAAAAACTTTCGAAATCTGTGAACAGATAATCAGGGCCGTATTTGAAAAAAAAGTTGTTGATTTCTCTACGAATACGAAACGTCGCGTGGATAAATCAATATCACCACGTTAAATCTCATCAAGAGATGCCATGTGAAAGTATTTTTAGAGTTTTCTATATATCTAATGATAACGTAGAAAAACAAATAGATATTCCAAAAATTCACTTTCTTTATACAAGGTGTTTCTTAAGTACGTGTAGAAAATTCAGGAGCATGTTGCTGACGTCAAAATAAGAAGAAAAGTTCGTATAAATATATGTCCGAAAGTTATTCGTTTCTGAGATACAGAGTGTCAAAGTTGATTTCTTATTTTTGTTTTTTGTCGGTTTTTTGTTAATAAATTTCAAAATAATTGTGATATTCAAATGAATTTTGGTATTTCGGGGTATTTTTCGATGACAATATAAAATTTTATGTTAGTTCATCTCTTTCGTGAGGGTGGCGGCACCTACATGTCTTTTGAGTCTTTTGAAAAGTCACAACTTTTTTGTGCGTACCAGTATCACGTTCTATAGTAGGAAAATAGTTTTCTAGAACACGTTCGTGTAGAAAACATATTTTTCTGCGAGCAACAGTTTTCGAGTTATTGGGATTTTCAATAATCGATGCAAGTAATTTGGAATGACGAAGAAGTAGGAATTTAAAATTGATTTATCAAGTAGGTAAGGAAAATTATTTTTTTTTATTCCATTTCAAAATAGGAATCGGGTGTAATTATAATACAATACTGATAATAATAACTGTAATTAGGACCAAATAAATACTAAAACAGTTAGTTGAGGGAATTGATTATAGTAATTGTTCAAAATGGCCAAAAAATAGATACAAAGAAGTAAGAATCATCATTTGGCTACATTCCAATGTTGAATTATTGTTGAATGGAGGAGAATATTGAATGAAAGAAGAAAAATGCACTGACGTATCTTTTCTAACTGCTTAGAGTCAACTTACGAGCCCAATGGAAATAACTCAAATGCATCGATTGTTTCAAATCCCAATATCTCGAAAACAGTTGCTCGCATCGACCTCTACCAAGAATATACTTTTTACACAAAAATGTCCTAGAAATCTATTTTCTTACTATAAAACGTGATACAGGTACGAACAGAAAAGTTATGACTTTTCAAAAATTCAAAAGACATGTAGGTGGCGCCACCCCCACGAAAGAGACAAACTACCAAACTTCATTCGATTATCATAATTATTTTGGAATTTATTAACAAAAAACAAAAATAAGAATTCAACTTTGACACTCTGTATCTCAGAAACGAATAACTTTCGGACATATATTTATACGAACTTTTCTTCTTATTTTGACGTCAGTAAAATGTTCCTGAATTTTCTACACGTACTTAAGGAACACCCTGTATAACTGAAAAACTAAAAACAATTGTGAAAATTTTCCAAAGCCGTTGGTATGATCATCAAAATGCGCCACTTGTTTCCCATTTAACCGAATCCGTTTCTTTTTCTGTTCCCGAGATCCCAATATATTACCTTATCTTTGTTTCACTATACAGGGTGGGCCACCAGTAACGCCTCGGTCTCTAGAAGGCTAACCACTCATCTTCTTGGAATTCTTCCTCTCTAGGAAGTTGCATGTCAACATAGGCTACCATTTAAAATTATTTCGAAACATTCAGGGTGTCCCCAAAAACCATAAAACACTGAAGTTAAACTTTTTTCTATCGAACACCCTATATATTATTTCATTTTGAGATTCTCCCTGGTGAGCTGATTTCAACAATCCATCATACTTGGGGTCTAGCAGTCATAATTACTGAGATATAGGGTGTGAGAAATCGAGATTTTCCAAGTTCAAGAATTTTTTGTGTCTAAACCATTCACAATTGGTCAAAACGGCTCACATGTCCCTATCTCAACTTTTGATCAACTATCCACTGACATTTAATTGAAACAAATACAGGGTGGTGCAGAATTCAGAATATTGATCACCCGGTATATGTCCCAATTAAATATCAGTAGATAGTTAATCAAAAGTTGAGATAGGGACATGTAAGCCGTTTTGACCAACTATGAATAGTTTCGACACAAAAAATTCTTGAACTTGGAAAATCTCGATTTTTCACACCCTATATTTCAGTAATTATAACTGCTAGACCCGAGGCTAGACCCCAAGTATGATGGATTGTTGAAATCAGCTCACCAGGGAGAATCTCAAAATGAAATAATATATAGGGTGTTCGATAGAAAAAAGTTTAACTTCAGTGTTTTATGGTTTTTGGGGACACCCTGTATGTTTCAAAATAATTTTAAATGGTAGCCTATGTTGACATGCAACTTCCTAGAGAGGAAGAATTCCAAGAAGATGAGTGATTAGCCTTCTAGAGACCGAGGCGTTACTGGTGGCTCACCCTGTATTTTCAACTGTTTCATCTGAAATGAATTGGGAAAATCGACTAATGGTATTCTTCGTGAACAAAAGTGAAACACTTGTCGTAAACACAATTCTTGAATAACTGGGCAAATTAAAGAGTTCCGAACGATATGTCAAGAAGACTTCAATGAGCTGTTAAAATAATTATCATTCAAATCGGCAAAAGAATTTTGTTCATAACATTGAGATGAAAAAACAAGATTTTTTTTCAATGTGTACCGGAACTTTTTTGCAAAATCTGTAAATGGTATACATACCTACTAATTTTTTATTTAAATAGGAAGAAACCTGTATATAGGCTTCTGTCACTTGAATTCAGAAACACCCAGTAGTGTTAATGATACTTATCCGAGTACTTATGACTAATCCCTACATGTTCTTTCATTGCTCAAGTTTCGTCCTTGGGTTTGAATTCAACATACCTATCGATTGACTTTTTTTGCATTTCACGAATGGAACTCATTCGTGATCTACCTATTTTTTACGCAAAAATTTGAAAACTCCTTGGGATGTATGATAAATCTTTAGGAAATCCCGGAATTCCTTGGGAAGTCCGGGTAGTCTCTGGGAATTCCTCAGGTAGTCCCAGGAATTCCAGGTAGTCTTTGGGAATTCCTAGGAATTCCTTGGGAAATCCCAGGAATTCCAGGTAGTCTTTAGGTAGTCCCAGGAATTCCGGGTAGTCTTTGGGAATTCCTAGGAATTCCTTGGGAAGTCCCAGGAATTCCGGGTAGTCTTTAGGTAGTCCCAGGAATTCCGGGTAGTCTTTGGGAATTCCTAGGAATTCCTTGGGAAGTCCCAGGAATTCCGGGAATTCTTTCAATGAAGGAAGTCTAGTGTACCCAATTTCAGCCCGTGATTTACCCCTCGGTTCACTCCTAAGTTAGAAGTGAATTCTTTCTAATTGGTTATACTCTTATTGATTATTGAAAGATATGGTGCTTATCGGTGTAACATGTCATCGAGAGCTAGCATTTTGAAAGGTAACGACGTTGCATGATTATTCGAAAGAATATTTTTGTTTCTGAGGATTTTATTTTAGAATGAGTTTGTGACATGAATTCGACCGGTGTGTATGATCAACTCCATCTCATGCAAAACATTCAAAATTTCTTGTTTGAACTCGGTAAGATTAACTTTTTTTCTAGAAAGAATTCTAAAATCAAAAATAAGAACATTAAAACCGAGGGGTTAACCACAGGGGAATTTCTCGTACACCTTGTGGGAAATAAGGAGGAAATAGAGGAAATTCGGGGAATTTCGAGGAAATAGAGGAATTTCGGGGCATTTCGAGGAAATGAAGGAATTTCCGAGGGAATTTGGAGGAAATGAAGGAATTTCGAGGAAATGAAGGATTTTCGGGAAAATGAAGAAAATGGGGGAATTTTTGGGCAATTAGGGGGAAATGAGGGAAATAAGAGGCATTTCAAAGAATTTCGATGATTTTGTAGCAGGACTTTGTCAATCCATAGGACAACTCATTTTGATAAAAAAAAGTTCTGATGAACATAATACAGGGCTTTCATTTCAAAACATACCACCCTGCATATCTTTTGATCTGCGAAGATTACATTTTTCGGAAAAAACAGGTCGATTTAGATATCGAGGGGGAAGTAAAATGCCAGTATCAATTGAATTCTATGTTCATCCCCTTTCGAGATTTCAAAGTAGGGGTGTCTGGGAAGCCAAAATGTATGATATTTCCATAGAATCATCTTTGTAATTATATTACGAGAGTGATTCAGTAGCTGAAAATGGTCTAATCGAAAAATATTGTGCGTATTTTCAATAATCTGAGGTATAGCCTCAATATTTCATCAATCAATTTTGGGAGATTATCTATAAATTTCTTTTCTCCTGATTACACTCTACACTTTTCATATTTCACAATATTTGATAATATCAGCCGGTCCCATAATTATTGTTCATTGTTCAATGAAGGTACCCTGAAAATATGGTGAAGGGAGTACTGCTCTAGGTATACTTATTTTCGAAAATGTCCTATTCCCAACCTTTCTATAAACCTATAACCTATGCAGGGTTTCCCGGAAGTAGCCAGCCAAACTTCACCTGCGATTTCTGCGATAATAAATAGGATGAAAAGTTTCAGTGAACATGAGTCATGAAATTTATCCTAAGGAAGCTACAGCCCCTGTAAGAGGACTCCTGAAGATGATATTTCTTGAATATTTCCAAACGCTATGTGATAAATTGATGCAATTTGGTACAAGAACTGAACTTGCCATGCCCAAAATGCAGTGAAAATGAAATCATTTCAAATTTTCATTCAGGAGTGTATAATACAGGGGTCAGAATACATTAAATACTTATTGCTCAAATTTTTATATGCATATTTTTTGACAATTTTATCTGGGATTATGAAAATTCACACCGTATTACAGAGAAAAAAAGTGCTCTCGTGTCGTATCGATTAGATGTATCATTTTCGAGTGATATCGATTCAAAAATATTGTTACACTCACATCTTATGCATAACGTTGCCAATTTTCGAATCATAATGGCTTTGAAAAAAATCATCTACTTTATTTTCACAAAAAAAAAAATATCATAGAAGCGCGTAATTTAGGAGAATGATAAAAAATTACTTCAGTTTTTTGTGCATTTTTGGGAGATTTCGGCATCGAAAATCATGATTCCTTCGTCAAAATTAGGGAATTGAAGATGATGGATCCAATATGGCGGACGAATTTTGTAATTATGATCCGATTCTAGTAAACATTTACATTTGGAGTTTTAGGAGTCGAACATTATGATTCTTTCGTCTAAATTGGGAATTTCAAGTGGGCTAAAAATGAGTGGAAAATTAATACTAGTTTGAAAAACTAAGGAAACACATTTATTGGTATCCTAACTAGAAAGAAGTAGAGAATAAAATGATATTAGTTTATCAACTGAAAACATATCTTCTAGAAATAATGTATATAGCAAAATAACGTTCACGGTGTCAGCTATAGTACATGAGAAAAATAGACTGCTTCCCAATTATATAGTGAGCTTGGTAGCCAGTTCATTCTTCATTCCTATATAAAATTGACATAATTACTAGAATAAGTTTTTTTTTTTTGTAGTATCAACCTAATTGGAGAAGTTTACACTGTTTCTTTCTACGTTTCTACAATAATAGCTATGGTCAGCTGCTTTTAGATATCTTATTTTCCATCTCCAAGCATGCTAAGCAGTGAAAAATCACCAAATTCGAGTATCTGACGTTTTTAAATGAGATAAACTTCAAATGTCGAGGAGAAAACCACTTTCACTACATGATTTGTGATACATGTTTGAATAGAGGAGATGGCTAGACTAGTATGAAATATATGGTTACATCGAAAATACATGTTTTGATTTCCATACGATTTTTATATCTGACATAATTAACAAGTTATGGGATCTTTATAATTAGGTATGATGATAGGGAAGCAATTTTCAAATGCATGCACCAAAATAGCTATATAGAAACATTGACTTCCACATGGACTTCAAGTTGGAGAGTAATTGATTGGATCTTTTTTTTCATTTATTTGTGGGACGGAATGACATTGGTATTCTTCTTCTTTTCGAGCTGATTTACTCTTATATGCTGTTTGAATCTGTTACTATGTAGGGTTTTCTCGGAGTCGCTATTTTGATTAATCTCGTAGTATTTTTATATTCAGTATACAAATTTCCCCTCGTATAAAAAATTCTGGAGCCCCTGTAGAATCAAATTCCATCTCTGTCTTACCACATGTTCCCTATCCTCTTTGCTCACCTCATTGTTTTCCCTATCTCTCTCTTGTTATATTTCACTTGTTTATAGTATCCTATAGTATGTTATATAAAATGAGACTGAAGCGGCCCAAGGGGCGTGTACACCTTAGTAGAACTTTTAACTCAAACTATGTTTATAATGATCCTTTTGTACATAAATTATAATTGACGACATGATTCGATCGAAAAATTAACTGGAATGTTTTATTTTTGGACATAAATAATAGTACCTTCTGGAAACGGACCCTTTTATGACGTAGAAACCTCATCTCGCCATAGTTGAAAGAAAATACCAAACGCCCGACGGAGACTGAGGCAACTGATATATTAATTATTTCAACTGTGATCTCGCGCTAATTCACTCTGTCAGAAATCATTTATTATTCATCTCTGTCTGGAATAGTCTTATTTCAGTATTAGGGTTTTGACGTCACATCATCGCCTCGTTTTCAGAGGTCTGAAAATTCGGGGATTTCAATGATTTTTTATGAAACGTAGGGAGCTCACAGCAAGAAACGGTTTGCGGTGGTGAGCTAGTTTGGGTGAGTTCTATCGAATTATGAATTTTTTTTTTTGTGATATAAGCCCATTAATACTGCTACAGTAGAGTATCTTTCTCGAGAACAACAGCCACCCAAGGCGTTTTCGATCCAAGATGTAGTAATTTTTTATGGCACCTTCTCAAAAATCACCCACCTATAAGTATAAGTATAACATGTGGATCTAACATTTTAATTTTGACGAGTAGCAGTTGATTCTATTATAAGATTGCTCTGAAATAATGCAATCAGGTACATATTCAACTATATACAGTTCAGCTTCATAAATTCCGTAGAATGTGCACTAGCTCTGAAAACGCCATAACTACTGAAATGTACACTCATTATGTTCAAAAGTATGTGCGGATGGTAATTCTGACAAATGAGTAGTGAAATATTGGCATTTATTGTTAGTATCACTTTGTATTGCCATTCTATATAAACATATAATGCATCTATTTTCAGATGTGAAGCTTATTTTTCCGAGAAATTGCTTATTTTTCCAAAATATTCCCTTTTATGTATATTGTCTGTACCCGAATTGACAACGAAATATAAAAGTATTTTCACCAGTGGATTAAACCCTTGATCAACATAATAAGTATATCAGTTTACAATAAAATGAGATAATTTATTTTGTTACCTACCTCACTCTTTTCTGATGAATATACTAACCTATCTAGAATCATTTATTCTCTAATATTGTTTAACATAATATATTGAATGAAATATAGGTATATATTATTCAATATATGAACAATGATAATTATTCTGTTTCAAGAATGGTGAAAAATAAACTTTTTTCTTCAATATCAAGAGGAACCTGTTTTCATGCAATAAGATTATGTCGTAAACTTACCGAATTATTTGCACCTGACGAAGATTATACACACCAACGCAATCACTGATAGAACAATGAAAGTAGACACGATCCACGGTCAACCGAATACCTCGACATCCAAAATTTGAATGAAAATGTATGGCTTTTAAGCTCTCTACTGTGGTAGAAGCGACGAGAAAATCTACCTGTAGTTCAGTGTAAGGCAATAAAGGGTCCTCCATAATACTGAACAAGTTGAATCTTGTCTATAAGTATTCTTTTTTCATTCGACATCTGGGCTTTTGATATTATCCACGTCAATAAATGCATAAATATTCAATGAAATCATGGATCTTTGGCATAATTCTAGAATCACTTTGTTTCATAAAATGATTTATGGCTTTTATAAGTTACCAATCACTAGGTAGCGATTATCACATTTTATGATATACCCTGTGATACCTCTCTCAAGTCTCTTGTCTTGTTGAGAATCAGCGAATATTCGATGATCTATCGAGAAACGCTATGAAATGATATACATTTCTTTGCATTTTTCTGTAGTGATGAGTTATTCTGATTGCGAATAAATAGATACTATCAGTTTTGAAGGATAACATCTCATAGTGTCCTGAATGGGATGTCTCGGGAATAGAGACACTCTGTGCATAGATTAAATAGACAATGATTGAGTAGTGGAAGTAGGAACAAAAGTGGCATATTTTTAACTCTGTGTACCATGAGAATCATGAATATATTATAGGTAGGTACCAGTAGTTTTGATGAGTATGAAATAATGTTCCAAAGTAGGTATACTGAATGAAATATATTGAGAACGGTAATACTTTGTATATGTGAGTATATGCTTGCATGAATTTAATGCCCGTCAAAAATCTATCATTTGAAGTAGTAGCCACTACATCCTTTGTATCTTGAAAAATGGTGGGTGGAAGTGGATTCAAAAGGGTATCTCGAAAACGATATCACTTTGTGTATAGGTATGTTCGCATGAATAAAATAGCCATCACCATCCAATGATGATTGTATAGTACCCTCATCAATTTGTATATCTTGAAAACGGTTGGCATATTTCAACTCTGTAGGTATATCATAAGAACTTGTTAATCAACATTCATCACACCGGGAATGATAATTTTTCGTAGGTAATGTTTTTCTCCAAAGATTTAAGTTCGTCAACTATTGACATATCAGTTTGACAGTGTGTCATTATTTCTCATCATGCACCATCCACTAACCCGTGTCCCATCCTTTGTATCATCCCATTCCATTACACACCAACCAATAGCAAGCAATAACTAATAAATAAGAATTAAATTCTCAACCCCCGTATATATGTACCAATGTGCCATCCTCTCTATTATTCCATTACATTACACTCCAACCAATAGCAAGCAGACATTTTGATTAATCTGTCATCGAATTTACTCAATTTCATCGAACCCTGTATATCCACCAAAATCCTATCCTCTGTATTATTCCATTCCATCAGACAACAATAAATATCAAACAGACATTTGGATTTATCTGTCTGTATATTTTTCATTGGAAACTTAATATCATCAACCCCGTATATATCTACCAATGTCCAAACCTGTTTAATATAGTTTTCTCATTCTGGAATTTCACACTATTCTACTCTAGACGACCCCCAAATAATTGAGGCCTATTTTATATATACACCCCGATTCACGTTCTAATTTGTTCGCTACATAGTTCAATGACTCTGTAAGACTTCATTTGATAGTACGCCAATTAATAAACAATTAATTAGTACCTCGCGATAAGGCGGCAGCATCAAAGGAATTGAAATCCAATTAATTAGCGCAGGGCGGAACAGCGGCAACATCAAAGGGATAGGAATTTTCCCACGGTCCTCGAAATTTTCCCAGTCCATAGTGCCGCCACCCCTACTCATGATTATCAACAGATTCGCAGGACGTATGGCTTGAATGCTTCTTCAAAGCTTCCAAAAAGTTCGATTGATTCAGTGATACTTGAACGAATCGTTAAAGTTGCAGTAATTTTGATTATCTCAGATGAAATGGGCTGAATCACTAACGGTGTCATCCTATTGACCACATCCTGATTCATCTCTGTATCATTAAAATTGACATAGGATTCTTCTTCTTTGCCACTAACGTCAATTAAATACGACATGTTCAAAACGTTTGGAGCTGACAGTGTATCATTAGCGCCGACTGCCTATTCGGCAAAAATGACGAGAGCTTCAGATGACTTGTCGCCCAATTTGTCTGGAGACGTTCGAATTATTATATTATATATATATGTCGGTTTCTTCATGGACAGCTCGATTTGGCTCGAAATATATTGTCATGGGGATTTGAACACAGTGGGCTGGACTGGGGGGTCTATTCTCGACCCGACCGATTTTTTTTTTATCGATTGGAGCGCACGAAAGGGAATCCCTATAATGTTCAAAGAACATCGTGCGTTCCTAGGGAGGATAGGGACAGGGGGTAGGTATTGGATTTTTTTTGAATTTTTGGAGATTATATGTTGTTGGGAATAATTCCACAGGCAATGAATTCCAGAGCCTAGCCGTTCTATGGATGAAGGAGTCTTGATAAAGTGCTGTTCGACATCTTTCGAGGTTGACGACGAAAGGATGTGCTGACTGGGCTTATCTAGTTCGTCTGATTGGTATTACTAGTGAAGGGATGATTGCAGAGATTTCCGAAGAACATTTCCCGTGGAAGTATCGATAGAAAAGTGAAAGGTCGCCGACCTTTCTACGGTGTTCCAATGATGTCAAAGAGTGAGTGAGTGTGGCGTCACCCACCAGGCGAATGGCTCTGCTCTGTATGGAATCTAAGAGCATCAGCGTATGTTTTGGTGCTGAACCCCATATGTGGAAACAGTATTCTAGAACAGGGCGTATCTGCGCTTTGTAGATCATGAGAAGCTGTTGAGGTGTAAAGTAGCTTTTCGCACGGAACAAGAATCCGAGTTTTTGTGAAGCAGCTTTTGCGATGGATCTGACATGATTATCCCATGAAAGAGTGTTGCTGATGGAAATACCGAGCGTAGATATGGTGGGATTGGTGGGGATGGTGGAGCCAGACATTACAATATCGGGCATACTGAGTTCCGCCTTTCTAGAGAAAATGCAGGCTTGTGTTTTGGTGGCGTTGAATTCAACTAGGTTGTTCGTTCCCCAGGCTGTGATTTCAGCAAGATCTTCATTGACAGCATTGACGTGCCTGCGCCGTGAGAGTTCTTAGTTTCCTGGGAAGAAATGGGAATTCTGGAAGAGAACGCAGTATGGAGGGTACTATCATCTGCAAAGTTGTGGATGGGGCAAGTTGTTACTCCCAATAGATCATTGATATGAAGCAGGAATAATGTTGGTGCCAAAATTGATCCTTGTGGAACGCCGGAATTGATGCCAATGGTATCAGATGATACACCGTCCACCACCACGTGAAGCGATCTGCCTGAAAGAAAACTCGATAAGAGATGGCATAGCTGAGGTGGTAAGCCGTATGATGGTAGTTTGTGGAGGAGTCCTTCGTGCCAAACACGGTCGAATGCTTTCGATATGTCCAACGCGACAGCTAGAGATTCCCCGTGTTTTTCTATTGAAGATTGCCATAAATGGGTGACGTAGGCAAGTCGATCTCCAGATCTCAATTGAGAGCTCTTTTTACCTTGAACGAGTGAGAGAGGAGAATTCTCTCCTTTCGCATTCCTATTTTCGATGCTGCCAACTTGAAAGCACATTGAAATATAGAGTGGTCCGATAAATCTTTCCTTGTCTAACCTCTAGTATGTCTACCTGACCTCAAAGGCAGCTATACAATGCCGTAAAGCCCTAGATGAACTGGCGACTAGAGTAAGAGTCAATGTAGTCTAGGTACCCGGCCACAGGGACATAGCAGGCAATTGTATGGCGGACGAGATAGCAAGAGCTGGTATGACGCTCGCAGCTATATCCGCTAAAACTAGACCAAGGGCACCTATCGCTGAACGGAGGTTGCTTCTCCGGAAGGAAGTACTCCGCCTAACCAATCTTAGGTGGCGGAAGTAGCCTTCTTGCACCTCGTCTAGACAGGTATGGCCGCAGCTTAACCTGAGACGCACTAGTGATATTTTATCTCTTTCCAGGAGCTCTATTGGAAACGCGATTGCGGCCATCACTGGACACTGGCTTAAAGGATGTATGGGAATCCTACAACGTAATGACTTCTGTAGAAGCTGTCAAGACAAGGAGGAGGAAAAGACGATGATCCACTTACTGTGTCATTGCACTGCCCTATCCAAGAAAAGATCTGCTCTCGGGCAGCCCTATTTTGACAACCTATCTGATCTTCAGTCGGTTGGGATCAAAAGCCTGATGCTGTTCATTAACAGCAGCTACTGGTTCTCACGATAGTGGTGGGGGTGGTAACCATCCCATACGGCATCACAACGGGCCCCTGGGTTCTACCCCGGACCACCAGGTTAACAGAACCTAACCTAACCTCTTGTATGCGCCACTGAACTATTCTCGATGTTATTATGATATGCTGGTCTTTTAAACTAACTGACATATTTCACTTGAACTGAACTGAATCAGTTAACATGCAATCTAACTTATCAAATCCTTTGGAAAGAACACATGCGAAATAACTGATTCAGGTTCAGTTTCATTGAGAAATTTCAATTCGTTCAGATCAGAATGATGTGATATGTCTATGTCATGACTGATGACTGATGACCTTCCAAATTTTCTAAATGAAATTACAAATCATACCATAATTTGATACTCTGTTGAATTCAAAAATAGTTCAAAAGTTCAGTGACACAAACTAGATGTTTCACACAGAAAGATTTACCCATGGACGTATAAACAAAGAAGGACCCATTTATTTATATCGTAATGTGAAGTCAGAGAATACGGTCACGGTATATCACCTGATGTTGAATTGGAGGTTGTCACGTCCTGTCGCTAATAATTCCTAACCTCAGTCTAATCCTCTCAAGTATTTGTACTTACCTCTTTTGTAATCATCTATTCAATCAGATGTTCATTATGATCCAATTCATAGAACTCAAGGAATAAATCATATGTCCATAGATAGTCACAATCAAATATCAAAAAACTGTCGTTATACATCATTTCGAAGTTATTCTGTAAAGGTTACCGAGATTATACACAACCGACAACGCCGCTGCAAAACAGGCTCGTTTCGTGATGTTTCGTGCTTTCGGCGTTGTTCGTTCATGTTCATGTGTTTGAAGAAGTTTATTGTTTTCGTTGTTTTTGAGTGAATTTTCTTATTTTTTTTGTGAAAAGTTGATAGACAGAGACTAATAATGGTGTTACACTGCTGGATTTGCGAAAAAACAAAGTTTTAATACCCAAATTTCACCTTCCATTCGTAAGTACCATTTGTTTACATGTTCGAATTAGAGTTTCATAGGCGTAACAATTGATATTTTCATCAAATAGAGAATGCGAAGTCTCGATGTATTTCTTCATATATGTTTATATCCATCTTTTTACGTACATAATTTATCTGAGAACATTCCTTTTCAATGCTTTAGTTGTACTATGATATAAAGCAATAATGCAAGGGTTTCGTAGTCCCTAACTTTTCACGAATATTTTCCATTTTGAGTGGATGAAAAAATTGTACATTTTCATGAATATCTTATAAACGTTTCTGTCGTCTTACTTTTACGAAATTTGATTCGGTTCTTGAGAAAAAAAAATTGAAAATCATCAAAAAACACGTTATTTTGCGATTTTTTTTAAGAAAAACTGAATCAAATTTCGAAAAAGTGAGACGACAGGAACATAGATTAGATCTTCACAAATATGTTCTGATTTTTTCATTCACTCAAAATGAAAAATGAACATAAAAAGTTAGGGATTACGAAACCCTTGCATGGCAACAATTATGTCCAGAGAGTGGCGCCGCTCTCAGAATTTATAGGAATTACCATTTATGAAAGGAGATGGAAGATACATGCCTTATTTGCACTGTTTACGAGGGTCCGGCATGTGTAAAAAATTGAAATTTCATAATTTCAGTGGGATATCATATCATCATTATTTCATATCATTTCAGACTGCTCCAATATACGTAGAAATTCAAGAATATACGCCAATTTCACGGTGAGGTTCCCAAAATCAACATTCAATAATAAAATTAGAAACATTGCGAATAAGTATATATACAGTGTCATTCATAAAGTCGGCATCATATGGGAAAAACTTTTATTATTGACTTATTTTGGAATTCGAGTTGGACGTTGAGTTTTGCTTCAAAAAAGATGAAAAATGGCCTACTCAATCGGGGTCACGTGACTTTCGCTACATGTCAAAAGTGACATTTTTTCAAATCAATTGCTGAAAGTAGGCTTATTTATTTTGTTCGAATATCGAAAAAGTTTACTTGAAAAAGTTGTTCCTATTTCAGTTTTACACATGCTTCTCGAATTCGATCTTTCTATTGCAACTTTTAGATTTTGATTTTTTTTTTAATTTTCCGAAATTCCTGGAATATTTGAAGAATTTTTAATTCCACGAAACTACTGCATACCAGTAGCTTTTTCATGCTACTTACTTTCGATTACTTATTATCACTGATTATGAACAGAAATATGATTTTCTTCAGAAAATGATAATATACCCGCTTCCAAATTCTGTTATGTTTGATGCAAAGTTGATATATATTATAACATCAAGCATTTAGAAACGAAATTCATTCAAACTGATATTTTCAGTAGGTACTGAAAAAATAAATTGAAATGAATTTCGTTTCTAAATGCTTGACTCAAACATAACAGAATTTTGTTGTTATGTTTGGATCAAACATAACAGAATTTTGGAGAGGAGATTATCATTTTCTGAAGAAAATCATATTCTTGTCGATAATTAGTGATAATTAGTAATTGAAAATTAGTGACATGATGAAGCTACTGGTATGAAGTAGTTTCAAAAAATTTACAATTTTTTTAATATAACAGAAATTTCGAAAATTTTTAAAAAATATCGAAATCTGAAAGATGTAATAGAAAGATGAAATCCGAGTCACATATGTAAAATTCAAATAGAAACAACTTTTTCAAGTACACTTTTTCGATATTCGAACAAATAAGCCTACTTCCAGCGATTTATTTGAAAAAATGTCACTTTTGACATGTAGCGAAAGTCGTGACCCCGATTGAGTAAGCCATTTTTCATCTTTTATGAAGCAGAACTTGACGTCCAACTCGAATTTCAAAATAAGTCATTAACAAAAGTTTTTCTCACATGATGCCGACTTTATGAATGACACTGTATATATAAATAATTATGCGAATTGAATTGAATGCCCAGTACACTATATATGAATTATATACCTGATGTCTCATTTCCTAGTGAGACAATTTTTCCCTTGTGAAAATTTGATATTGTTAAATATTCATTGACATAATATGTTTCTTATCCTTACTACAAGGTCCACTTCGTAAGGTTTTTTCCAGTTGGTATAACCCGAGGTATAACCCATAGCGACCCGGATTGATAAACGGTCATATTGTGATTGGTATTCAGTTTTTAGTCGCTCTTTGCATTTTGGATTCCCAAATTTACTATCACTATAATTCATTTTCGTACGCCGCTGTCGTTTGAGGAAATAGCACAGTCTATCGTTACCGTTTTCCTTCCCCTCAACCCGCTTGCCTACATCTCTAAGACTTCAAAACATTATATGCTGAAAGTATAGAGTTGCTGTGTCCTTCTTTTTTATACGTCCATGGATTTACCAGACCTCTCTATATTTCAATGCGGCCACGTTGGTAGCATTGAAGAGAGATATGGAAATTGATAGAACTTTCCTCTCTCTCGTTCTAAGTAGATAAGAGCTCAATTCTTGTACTAATAAAGGAAAAGATAGCACCGATTGACACTGCACTGGGCGACCATCAGCCACTTCCGTATTGGAATACCAGTTTTGGAGTGGTTCTCTCCTTCTTTTCTACCCAGATGGCGTTTCTTTCATATTGTCTATGAAGGACGCCTCTGGGAGAATATAATGCCGACTTGATTTATGTTAGGCTAGGGCTGTACGCTTAGTCGGCGATCTTAGGACTGCTGGCTGGAGACTGCCCTGCACTGATGAAAGTTAAAGAGCTCGAAACCGGTCTGTAGGTGTCTACCGTGGCGTGGCTGAAACGAAATCAATAGGCATTCAGGAAAGAATCACTTGTATCAGTATTCGTTTATACGAGTCGATGCATAGATTTCAGGGGGATGCAATGCAGGAAAGTTGTTATTCTTCTGCTGAAATCTAGCATTTTGTTCATTTTATGAACATTGTGCGGAAATGACTTCGAGCTTTTTGTATTTATTCGACCTAATCCAAGCTGTGCTATATGGGATCCCGTGGCGATGGAGAATTGACACCTAGGTATGGTGTCGCTAACGAAGCCTATGGAAAACAGGGCGATATCTTAAAATCAACATCCTCAGAATTGTGCAGAGGGCCCCAAAGGAATGGACCAACCCCTTCTTCCGTCACTCGTAGGAGAAGGAAAACTTCTGACTTTCTTGGTAGACGAGAACAGGGATCGGAAGAGTAATCTCCAGGAACCTGAACAAAAAGGGTATTTCATATTGAAGTGACCCTAAATACGCACCATAAGTCGTATATGGTATGACATGTAGGTAAGATACAATGGGCCACTGGGGCTAAGTCTCGTCGGAGACATCTGTTAGACGAGCCTACAAACGGGGTGGAGTGTTTAATGGGTGTACCCTGGAGTCAGGGGACTCCCACACTATCAAATGGAGGATTAGATTCATAATGATGCCCATGAAGGATCTCTATCACCTCAACAAAAAAACAACGTCATGTCAATTCAATAGTATAATGTGTGTATTTAGATCTATGCGAGGATCTATGGTAAAATGACTCAGTCATTGTGTTCAGCTCTCTGGGCAGGTGTTCAATACGTCATAAAATAAGATAGAAAAATTAGAATTATTGAAGTGAGGTGCAAGCCTAACAGTGATATCAGTAACGAGTAGATTTTCTTGAACAAAAATCGATTCTTGAAACAACAAAGCAGTACACCTTGAAAGAAGTAAGAATTTTATCAACATATTTATACAAAATCTCTATTGCTGAGTAGGAATATCAATGAATGATTGATTAATAAGTTTTAAGAACTTGAAAAATAAACATTATTCAATTTGTTCGCACATCATGATTCGTTTCGTACCACAGGAGTTTTACCTTGATAAAGTCCTTATACTAGTAGTTATTCTTGGACGTTCTTCGTTCAATTGGAAAAATTCTCATTGTGACTCACTATTTCTGAATGACTAATTATGTAAAATTGTATATAAAAAAAGTTTGCTTCGCACCAATCAGCTTCCGTAACGATAAAATTAGTTTACACGAACTGACATAAGTACATACGCTTTCTCGTGTGGAACCCTATGGGCATTTTGTTAGATACAACACAAATTCTATATGGTTTTATTGGTTTTACGATGATACTATACGGATTGAAGATTATACAGCACAATACACACTGTTTTAACACTAACCAAACCGATTTTTTTGTTTTACACCTCGACACGTGTTTTGCTAACTATGTTAGCATCTTCGGGAAAAGATCAAAACTGAATGCTCTATTCTGGTGGGCTACTTATATACGAAGTATATGTCCACAAAACCGTAAATAGACTATAGCCGCTAAGTTAATGTTATTCATGGTTGAGTTCACATCTTATATTATTAAACTATACAGAGGGCTAAATGGGATAATAATAAGTCCTTTTATCAGCATAACTTTATTTTCATAAGTTTGTTAGTTGAGTCACTTCGTGTGGAGACCGACGATATATGCAAGTTCACAGACATTATGTCTAAACACTGTTGTTCGATTACTTGAATCAGTAGTTCATGTTCAGATCGATCTCATCCAAATGTCATTACTTGCGACAACAATTTCAAGATCGACGATTCAATTCGGTATGTTCCTTACGAATAACCTCCACAAACAATGAACACGGACTACTTTGTCGTGTAAATAATAGAATTGTTAACGAAGCTGAGCTCGAGATATTTCCCAATACTAGTCCGGAGTCGAACTGATTGCTACGAAATCAATTGGGCCCCGTATAAATAGGCCACCTGAATGATTCATAAGGCGCTGCCATAGGCTAGTATCGAATTTGCCAATCGACATAATAACATATAGCGGGAGTGGGAAAGGCAATTTAGCACTGTGACAGAGTTGAACATGTATTTTCGAGGAATAGATTTCCCAACATATGGGTATTATTCCCGATCCCTCGTGTATCCCTTCGTATACCTACTTAACGAAAATGACATTTGGCATGCAATCTAGCCTGGAGATTCGATAAAATACATACGAAATGACGTTTTTGGGGATGTTTGAAGAGACTTTCGGAGACCTGAAATCGCCTGAAATACTCCTTACATATGACACATTATACCGACCTGAACGCCATTTTGTTAATACTCTGATATAATGCTTGCAACCTTTTACATGAACGGACTTTTTTCATAAAGTAGCAGGACCCCTATGATAGGCAGATCCCAAAAATGACATAGGTCGTATATTTTAATGATGTTTATAAACAATCTTTCAACTATGACATGTTCCTTCCCGCCAAGTAGAGGTGTGTGGTCGGTGTCCATAGAATCCATGGGAAGGTGTGATATGTTTGAAGGAAATATTTTCATGAGAGACTCTATATATTTTGGATAAAAAAAGTGTTTTGTGAAATCCATATTTTGAAATTTTGAAAAAACACTCGTCCACTATATAGGACAGCGGTCCCTGATGAGAAATTTCCTTAAATGAACCAAATTTGTTTCTGCACAAATACAAAAGAATAACTAATCACGATGTTCCAAGTGCCAATAGGCGAGTGGATTTTTCTTAATAGAATCATCACTCGAAGAACTTACAATTCAGTATTTTTCTAGAATTTTCGAGATGCTGAAATCATCAGTTATGTCACGGTAATTTTCAAACGGCTAGAAATTCACCGCGAGTTTTTACTCGCTTCACGAAATCGTAAGTAGTGGCAGAACATAGCACAGTTGCCATATGTTGAAATACGATTATGTATTGGTAATATTCCTAATCATCAATGAAAAATCAATTGTCTCAAGTTTTTCCTTAATGTGTTGTGGATTATTGCTTATAATACATTTGTGTAGGTACTAATTATTATATGAATTCACCTAGAGGCCATTTGAATCGGTGAACGTGACAACACCACGCAAGAATTGTGGGCGGTGTCTTGTCAGTTCTCAGCATTGAGCACATTGCTGCCAAGTCTTCAACATTAACATGGTATTTCGTTATGGAGTATGAGAAATCTTTGCACATGGTGGTGGATGGCCGAAAATGTCGGGAATGAACTAAAATATCACGGCTTCCTCCTATTATGTTTCATCTCGTGTTTCATTCAAGGATAGGATTCTATAGTATATGAGAAGGAAGAAGGAAAGCTCGAAGTCATCTTCACTAATCTATTCCTGATGTAAATCAATCAAAAGGACATGTTTCGGACTTATAAAAGTCCATCTTCAGCCGTTTTTAGAAGTTACCAAAAATTAAGGCATGTAGTATATTATAATTATAAGACACCCTTCATATACAATAATTATGTTTTTTATGTTATCACTTCTCATTCTGTGTATGAACTCTTGAGACATTTTCTCATTTGAATTTGAATATTTCTCTAGGCAATATTTTGAATCGTTGATGTAAAATGGGTTCTCTGCCAGTTGTTTATATTTCGTCCAAGAAACTGAATAAAACCTGACCTTACCCATCATTTCTTGCTATTTTTTTCATGAAAGTTCATTTATTTATTTGGACAGTAATTGACGTTACGTTATAGCGCCGTTAGCGGTAACGTACCAGTGTTTGCCTATGTCGCCGTGGTAACCAGTCGAGAGTAGACCTTCCGGATCACGGCGATGCGGTGTTGCATTTCTCTCACCGCAGCTTGTTATAGGTTGTGTCAAGTCTGTAGTTTGACCGGGCAGATACGTTCAGTGCGAAGTCTGACCATCAGTCTGACCAACCAGCTGTTTGGGAATATCGGTCACGTTTCAAACCTGCCCACAAAGTTACCACGTTAACTTTTGATGGGAGTCAAGTCAACCATTGAACATCCTAGTACCACTACCACTGTGATCGAACGGATGACCTGACACAGCCATAGAGCCGGCTGTGCTTATGACAATAGCTGTCTAGATAGTAGTTTATGTCAGTGGCTGTTACGCCTTGAGTTCAGTGGTTACGCCGCTGTTCGGAACTATGGAACTGCTAAACGCCAAGACATTCGGTTTTATCATACGGCTCACTGAAGGCGAATTCTATACCGCTTATTCCCCGAAAGTCGCTCTAATGCGCTCAATCCGAGAGACCGACTAGGAAAAAGTCTCGGAAAAAGTATTATTCCACTGGCGGAGAAGGAGGCCCGCTGACCTCTTTCCGGGAATTTAAGATGATTTTGCCGAGTTAATGCTCGCGAAACTCGAGAGGAGGGATCAATATATCCAAGATTGGATTTCTGAGAGGTCGGGAAAGGTATTTGAAAGGGTATTCGGTTTCCTGGTGATGGCGGAATACTACTAGACTTTGTTAAATCTTCAGTTCCAAGTGCAAGAAGGCTATCCTAAGTTCACAATACAAACTAGATAAATAAGGATTGTTTTCAAAGCACTGAATTTGGTGAGATATTACCTCCATATTGGTAATATTGGTCATATGAACCAAGATTGAATCAGACCAGGATGTATTTCTATATATTTCTATATATTTTCACCACTTCAACAATATTTTTCGATCATTTTGAGCCATAGTTGATGAAATTATTTTGTGATCTTACAAACTTTCTCCCGTTCCTTATTGGTGTCAATTCAGGATAGATTTGGTTGAATTTTTTGTTCTGGTATTGATTTGATCACTTTGTTCGTGTATAATAAATAACTTCATGATAACTTCGTCTGAATAATCGATATTTGCGTTCATTCTGGGAGATTTCTTGAAACACTGTCAGTTAGAATTACTGAATTACTGATTTATGCCACCGAACTGTCATGAGTTTGATATTTCCATGGCTATCTGAAATTAACTTCTTGATTAAATTATATTTTTCACAGAAAGCGGCTTTATCAAAAAAACTTGATGATCTAGGTATAGGGACATGCTATATCATCTTGTAGCATTTTTTTTTCGTCCTTCAATTTATTGAGTGAAAAACAGTGGGTTTCGTTTTGAACAATGAACTTTTGACTACTCGAATGAAGAACGATATGGAGGCGATTTCCCGGTGTTGATTAAATACAGCAAGCCTGTCCAAACCACCACTGAAATATCAACTCTTCATGAATTGAGAGCCATGATTTACTTGAGTTCAATCCCTAATATGTTTTGGACTCGGTTTTGGATCATATTTATATACAACACAAATTATTTTTTAACTCGAAAACCGATAGAGATAGGTATAGAGATTTATCAACAAAAGAGTATTGTAATGAAGAGGCAATTCTGAAAATTTATTAATATATGGGGTGTTCCATTTGAAAAAATTCAGCTGTTAGGACTTTCTGATAGAAACAGCAACGTCGCAATTTCGAAAATATTTGAGATCGATGATTAAATGAAGAAGAATTCTGAACAATGGAACTGGAGAAAGTATTTCGAAAGCGCCTATTTTTCATTCTTTTGAAAATCTAGCAGTTATGTCAGCTTTGTACAAGAACTTTCCGAAGCATCTTGAGAACTTGAAGATGCTAACATGGTTAGCATGACACGTGTCGATGCGTTAAAAAATCAGTTTGATTAATGGTGAAGCGTAATGTGATTATCATGTCCAATATAACAGTTTTCGATATGTTCTGATTGATATGGAGGGATGCTATTCATCTTAGGAACCATTTAAGCTTCACTGAGTTGGATGTGTTTTCATCTCGGTTTTCATACTGGGAAAGTTATAATGAAACGGATTGTAATTTGTCTGTTCTGAGTGATGTGGTTAAGAAATGTATATGACTTTGATTGCTCATGTGGCACAATTAGAATCTTGTGTGTCGCATCACATCTTGTGTTGAGTAGTATAAAATACTCGATAAAATATTACTCGGTCTGCGGTCATTTTACTGCTCATCACATGAAGCTTCGGAAGACATTTCAGACATCACGTGCACTACACAATACAGTTTCCGAGAGTTCTGTTTATGCATCTTTCCACCCGCATTGTTGAAAACGATTGTTAACAAAAACAAAAGCGAAACTACGGAACGTCATGTTGTCTTGAGCATAAAGGCCATCAAAGTGGCGGACCGAGAGTTCTAATAAATCTCAGTGTGCCGTGCTCATGGCGACCTAGTCGTTTTTCGATGCTGGTCTGGCAATACGGGTTGAAAGTATCAACTAAATCTAAATGATAACATTATAATATATGAGCAATGAGCACCTAGTCTAGACTATATTGCTTGCAGGTGTATCATTTTGTATACCAAAAGAGGTAAATTACGTTTTTAGAACTTTATTGTTCGAGATTTAATGGGAACCATTGCGTTGAATCGTTCTATAGTTATTACTTATATGAGGAGGGTGGTATGTCCTAAGTTTATTATCAGCCAAATCGATCCAGTTGTTTCGGAGCTTATTATTATTATTATATACAAACGAACAAACATTCAGATCTTTCCTTCTTATAATATTAGTATAGATTATGGAAATCGTGATATCAGAGATTCTGATTTTCTTCCTTATATGAGCAATAATTGTTCATTCATGCAGACATGATTATCCCCAGTTTTATTAGGTACTTCCATTCCGAAACTTTGACACCAGAATAATATATTCCCAAATCCTTTATGTTTCTCAATATATCATATAAACATCACTTAATATTCAGCTGTTTTGATGACAGAACTCTTCAACACTGAAAACCGACGTAGTAAAAGTTATTGGCAGTAAAATGTCGGGCACATAACAATGTCAATGCTCTAACATTTCCAATTCATAAACTCGATTATGAAGAAAAGCATCAAGAAAAGCATTCAGAGAGCTGAAAGAGGCCGCAAGTTTCAAGTTGAACAAATAAATCACTCGAAACATTTATTTTCTCGTCATAAATTCATTTCGACACCTGCCTTGAAGAGAACATTTACGAGTTCGATTTCGTTGGATCATTGCTAACACTAAGTGTTCCACGGAAATTAAATCTGTGGTGTGGTTTCAGGTATACTGGGTGTCCCAGAGCTTTTAGGCAAGCAGATATCTGATGGGATATCGAAAACATTCAAAAAATTGTGGAATATATGGAAACGAAAGCTTTCCAAAATAATGAAATCTCCAAGAAATCACCCCTGACTCTGATTTGTCTAATAGAACCATGTATTTTTGGTTCATCTTTGCATTCTCAATTCAGTGATATGTCACAAAAATAAGAAAATTGATATTATTAACAGAAAAGGTTCTGTAGCAACTTTAGCAAAATGTAACAGAATGTATTTATCATTAACATAAAATTTATCACAGAAAATAATGTACAAGACTTCAGAAAATACTGTTAATACCATTATTTATTCTGCGTCATTCATTTCGATTAATTCAACGGAATTTCTATACTTATCACAGAATATTTTTTCAAATGAATATTTCTATTATATCCAAAAGAAGTTATTATCATAGAAGGATATTCTGTGTATATAACAAATAGTTTTGTTCCAGTTAAAAAAACGTTCGGGACGTTATGTCTGTGGTGAACTTACATATATCATACTCTGTATAGTTTTAACGTTTGCTGATAGGTCATGATGATAGATTCAGCAGTCAATAAAATATAGTTTCTTGTCATTACCCCGACCCCGATAAGAACAGATCACGTCGGGGTCACCAATTTGTAGATCCAATAATTGATATAAATAATGACAAGAAACTATATTTTATTGACTGCTGAATCTATCAACATGACCTATCAGCAAACGTTAAAACTATACAGAGTATGATATATGTCAGTCCCAATCAATTAGGGATAATCATGCTGTTTATACCTCGTAAAGTTTATATTTATATTATAAACATCTTGTGTTGTGAAGACATCATCATCAGTTGCAAGTAGTGTGATTTTCTATCGTTCCAGCTAGTGAGTACCATAAATTATATAATGTTCGTTCCCCTTTCCAGAATTTATCATTAATCTGATAGTCAGACGAAAGAGGTTGATGAAAACCATTTCGGAACAAGTTTTTTGACGTTCAAATTGCTGCCAAATGTCTGGCGTAGCCTCCTACCCTACCTTGGTGACTTTTGATATGCTATCCAGGAGACCAATATAAATATACCTGAAACCACACTAATACTAATTCCTTCCTTATAGCAGTGGTCTAAAGTTTGGACTCTAACTAGGAATAATAAAGTATAAACTTTTTTGTACTCGCATTGAGTCACTTTTAGTACTAGTCCTGATGTTTGTCTCCACCCTGCATACTGGTATAGCAAACAAGAATAATTCGTTGTGTTGGTTGGTCTTGAATAAAGCATAATCTGCATGCTGCTCCATGCAACACACAGTGAATTTTCTACTCACAATTCGAAACTAGTTTGGCCGACAAAGAATATAACCCACTTGAATACACAAATTATTATTCACTCCGCATGATCGGAAAGGAAACAAGCTATTAACATCCAAATCTCATTGAAATAATGTCGTTTGTATCAAACGTATGCCGACAAGAATCGACCAGATCTCTTCCGAGCACCGTACCGCATTGGACTGACGGCAGTTTACAGTCCAAATAGTAGTGATAGCGACCAGGAATAGAAGCATAATAAAAGGCAACCCTCAATGCAGATGCATGAGGGTGAGGCGTAAGTTGCCACTTCTTGGAGTTTCGATTATTGTTCTAACAATAGATTGTTGTGGGGTAACATTAAAGTTTCCATAGGAAAAACCAAAATTACAGGACCTCAGACACTTCCCAGAAGGTGGAGTGACGTAAGGACAAATTATATGTATGTTGTCCATAGTTGTCTCTGTTCATGACATGAAGTAAACAGAGAAAGTTATAAAAAAATCACTTTCAGCAGGTAGAGCAAGCACAAAGTAACAGGCCTATTATAACATTGAAAATAGTTCAGTGGCACCAACTAGATGTCAGACAAGGAAAGATTTATCGGACCCCTTTATATCTCAATACGACCACGTTGGTAGCATTGAAGAGGAAGATGGAAGAGAAGAGGACTTTCCTCTCTCTCGTTCAAGGTAGAAAAGAGCTCAATTGCTGTCATAAAGCAAGTTACAGCATAAAAAAAGTGATATTAGTATATAGGCACATTGATGTAGTTCGGAAATATAGTAAGATTGATTTAATTTGATGTACAGATCAGAAAAAAATTACAAGCATCATAGAATTCAGAAGCCAGTTGACCAGAAAATATAACAGATGTAATAAGTATACAGGTAGTCCCACCTTGTATATATTATGCACTCCTGCGTGAAATTTTGAAATGATTTCATTTTCACTGCATCCGGCATGGAGAGTTAAGTTCTTGTAGCAGATTGCATCTTTTCACATGGAGTTTCGGAAATACTCAAGAAATATCATCTTCAGGGGCCTTCTTTCAGGGGACCGTAGCTCCTTCAGGAGACATTTCTCGTCTCATGTTCATTGAAACTTTCCTTCCTATTTTTGATCGTAGAAGCCACTGGTGAACTTTGGCAGGCTGATTTTGGGACACCCTGTATAACTGGACCACAATACATTGTTGTGTCCCCACTTCATAGTCACGAGCTATTTCCGCTTTTAGCAGGCTCAGACAGAATGATAATGTTAGTGAGCATACGGCAAACAGTCTGCAGGCTGTGCCACAGGTAAAGGGAATAGTTGTCGAGTTGCATATTCTTGATTATTCATCGCGTATAATTATTTGTTTTATTTGAAGCTAGTCAACTATCTACAATATTTTCATAACCAACTCGTATATTGAAAGGCGATTAATGATCTCGAACATTAACGCGCTCGCTCGATCATTAATCTCCCTCATTAATACACTAGTTGGTTAAATAACTATTTACGTGCCAGTCACACCCTCTGTAGATGTGAATCGTGGCCAGAAATGACGTGATTAATAATTGGGGTGTTTTCGGGAAAAGATAGATGTGTTGTTATGTGGAAACAATGCTATAAACGTTCGTTAAAAGCTCGTGAAGCTAACAAAGAACCGGTTAAAACGCTTCGACTAATTTACCACAGAAAATTTAGCAAGATCGATCCAAAACAAAAAATTTAACAGGAATGGTAAGACACTTATCACAAACGGAACCTCAGAAACCATGAGACTACAATGAATGAAGGCATGAAGGAACGCTCAATTCATCTCCGTAATTCTAAAAAAAAAATTGTTGTTGTTGTTGTTGTTTGATTGAAGTTTCACTTAGAGTTCACTCAATAAGATGTCTCTATTTCGGACCACGCTCGATTGAGCTGTGAACTCAACTCCAACAATGAATATTCGCGTTACCAGTTATGGAACATGTATTTTGTGTGACGATGGGATTTCGGGGACGAGCGAAGCGCGATCCCATTAAACATAGAATAGATAGTTAGGATAACACTAAATGCGTCTCCTTAATTGTTTACGTACATCATTTTTGAATGATTTTGACGAACGTTAAGTAGTCGGGGCTAAATTCCAAAAAAAACACTCCGTTACAATCCTAGAAGTATTTCATGTAACAATTGGATAAATTCTGTTAACCTCCTATTTCGACCCCGCTGAATCCGAAAATACCGTTTATCAAGTCGAAATTCCAACCGGAAGTGAGATATTCAAGATGGCGTCCAGAATACCCCTAAAATCAAATTATTTTCTACTGTCGATGTCTATGTTTTCGGGGGTGTAGAATACGATGAGACACTCAAAAAATGATTTGAAGCTGTAAAAGTTCATCAAATGATCACATTTTGACGAAATGGGCCAAAATTCCAAAGAACTTGGGAAAACGTGTTGTATAATGTACATGCTTGCATACGTTTTCGAGGGTGCTCGATACGTTTATGAGCCAAAAAAGCATTTGAACATTGTCCAAGCCTTCATTTCTTATATTTTGAAAAAAAAAGTTCACTATTAGTAGTCTTCCTCATCTTTCCTGCTCCATTCGGCTCCCTGCAGACACACTGCTTCGTGCCGCAGTGGCCGCAGAGCCCCATGCAGCCACAAGCTCCAAATTCGGGACATGACTTGGGGATAGGTAGCAGAGTCATCAAGATTGGGACTTACCGTCCATCACCAATTTTCCAGCCGCAATTAATCGGGTCTGGTGAATCAAGATACTGATCATGGGCGTTAAACCACACACTATACCTTTTCAACTTCAATTTCGGAATCGGTGAGTTATATTTCGGAAAAAGTAATCTCGATTTCAGAATTGGTTAGTTCGATTTCAGAAACTCAATTTCAGAATGGGTGAGATGAATTTCAGAATAAGTCCATTCAATTTCAGAAATGGTAAGTTGTATTTCAGAATTATTATTGGTAGGTTCAATTTCAGAAGATAAAATCCTTTTATATGTTCGAAATGTTTTCAATTGCAAAAAAGAAGATTGTTTACAGTGGATGGAACGGTGTTTGAGAGCCCTATGTTGAATCGGATTGAACATATATGAGGTGCCTTCAAGTCAGAAGTGAAGAGCTTCTTGCAAGAGCATCGCCAAAGGGTCATAGCTGGGGATCCGAACAGATTGCTCAACCAGATAGAATTCAGACTGCGATGTCTTGAAGAATGTGCAGTCATTCAATGAAAATGATAACACCTCAAATGTGTTTGCATTCTCATAATCATGTGCAACTCCACTATCTTCCAGCGATTCAGATGGAAGACATCTGTGGATTAAATTGTTTTTGAAAAGTTGAATATTTTAAATATGGTTTGTTAATCTCACATGCAATTGGAAACATTTCGAACACATATAAGGATTTTTTTCATGATATTGAACCTACCAATTCTGAAATACAACTTACCATTTCTGAAATTGAATGGACTTTTTCTGAAATTCATCTCACCGATTCTGAAATTGGGTTTACCATTTCTGAAATCGATTTAACCAATTCTGAAATCGAGATCACATTTTCCAAAATATAACTTATCGATTCCGAAATTGAAGTTCAAAAGGTATAGTACCTAAAAAGAAAACAGACTAAAATTGAAATCTCTGGATTTTTTCTATTTTCTTTTTCTTCTTGTTGATTTTATCTGGAAGTGGCACCGAAGAATATGTTGATCGATGGCATCAGTGGTAGATGGCAAAAATCATTCGCACTGTCCCAAAAATTGCAACACGGGCTGCGTCTGCCGTTGTAATGTCCGGTTCAACTTGAAATAAAAATGATATTAGTATAAAAACGGCTAACAGTTCTAATTCACCATGTGTCTTAGAAAAGGGACGCAACAAACCTTGTATAAAGCTGGCACCACAAACTGTTCAACCAAACGGAGATCCTCGGGGGCTATATCAGGAGTCTTTCCAAGCTGACTGAGGAGTTTACAGTAGTTTTCTTCAATGTACTGCTTCCACCGTCCTGTTTTTGTGGCAGACCCTCATCAAGATTTAGTATCACATTCGGTGATTGCGTGGAAATCCATCAGGTTTTTGATCTGTTGTGATGTGAGCTTTCTACATAGTTCATGAATTGGAATATACTTTCTATCTCGGGAAGAACCACACATCACCCAGCATTCCTTGCATTTCATTCTTCCAAAGTGATAGATGAATAATGAAATCACACTAGTGTCTTTAACAGAAACAACAACAGCCTCTCTTTCGGTTTTTACGCATGGAGTATATTCCAATTCACGAACTATGTAAGAAACTTGCACCACAACAGATAAAAAACCTGATGGCTTTCCACGCAATCACTGGATGTGATACTACATTTAAGTTAGCGTCAGTCACAAAAACAGAACGGTGGAAGCAAGTACATAGAAGAAAACTACTGTAAACTCCTCACTCAGCTTGTACAAACTCCCGATCTAGCCCCCGATGATCTCCGTTTGGTTGAACAGTTTGTGGTGCAAGCTTTATACAAGGTTTGTTGCGTCCCTTTTCTGAGACACATGGTGAATAAGAACTATTAGCCGTTTCGATACTACTACCATTTTCATTTTGAGTTGCACCGGACATTACAACGGCAAACGCAGTCCATGTTGCAATTTTTTGGACAGTGCTACTTCCAGGTAAAAGAAAATTGAACAAATCGAAGGATGTTAATGTTATGTTCAGATACTAGTGTGGATTAAGGCCCATGATCAGTGTCCTGATTTAAAAGACCCGAATAATTACGGCTGGAAAATTGTTGATGGACGATATGTCCCAATCCTGATGACTTTGCCACCTATTCCCAATTCATTTTCCGAATTTGGAACTCGTGGCTGCAAGGGGCTCTCTCAAAATATAAGAAATGAAGGCTTGGACAATGTTCAAATGCTTTTATGGCTCATAAACTTATTGAGCACCCTCGAAAGCGTATGCAAGCATATACATTATGCAACACGTTTTCACAAGTTCTTTGGAATTTTGGTCTATTTCGTCAAAATTTGATCATTCGATGAACTCTCAATGCTCCAAATAATTTTTTGAGTGCCTCATCGTATTTTACACCCCCGAAAACATAGACATCGACACCTCAATCGTATAGCTGACCGAAAGTAGAAAATAATTAGATTTTAGGGGTATTTCGGACGCCATCTTGAATATCTCACTTCCGGTTGGAATTTCGACTTGATAAACGGTATTTTCGGATTCAGCGGGGTCGAAATAGGGGGTTAACGTTATTTATCCAATTGTTACATGAAATGCTTCTAGAATTTGACTTTTTGCAAAACAAGCCCCGACTAAAGCTTGAACGGAAATATCGACCACTTCTAAATGATTTCTACCAGGTATACAAAATTTAGTTTAGACAAGTTGATTTCGCCTGTAACATTGAAATGAACATTCATCGCCAGTTATGAAAAAATTTACTTCAAGCAACTGGTTATGTAAAGTTGAACGTTCAAAAATTTCCGTCAGAAAGTGTCAAATTACATAACAGAATTAGAAGAATTAATTCACAAATGAATTGTTCAAACACTTTCGTTCCAATTCAGATTTGATAAACCCAATTTGAAAATCAATCATTCAATAAAGATTAAATTCAATTAACTCATCTCGGATTCGAGATACTCTTTGATTCAATTCCAGTCAATATGGAGTGAGCAAAACACCATCATGCTGAAAGCAGTGAATTCCATTTGGTTTGTATCCAATCATCATAATATTATGTAGGTAACAGAGGATTGAGGAATATCTATGTTGAACACACAATGATTCCCTGATATTTTATTGCTGTAGTATATTTTCCAACTTAATTTCTTCTATGTTCTTGAATCAAAATCCTGCAACATTTCTTCTTATAGCAATTTTTCATGATCACTTACAGAAAAAAGTTTGAAGGAATATTTCGGAAAGAAATAACACATTATTCGAGCACAAGAAAATGTATTATCGAAACATTGTTCCATGGTTCTCAGAGGAAAGAAACGAAAGAAAATCATATTTCAAAACATTATCCTAACTTCTTATTCACAATGTAACAGAGTGTTGTTGGGAAAAACTATACTACGTCCTTCATTATCTTATTCTAAGCCAGTGTCTGTGTTCTACGAAACATCATAATAATTATTACTGTAGACCGAAAAGGCACCATTAACCCTGCAAAAAATCATAAAGCTTCACACTCCGCTGAACATAATTTTCGAGCAATTAAAGGATCTTTCTGAAAACATAAAAACACCCTCAGAAAGCTTCGAGAAAAACGAAAACACAACCAGTCACATCTCGTCCATAACTCGTGGAAATGAGTCTGGGCTCAGAATGAGCGCATATCTCACAGAGATTAACGAACATAAATTTCAGTGTGCCATGGTCTACAAAGATGGCGTAGACATAATTAATTAGAGTACGACGTGATTAGGTCTCGGAAATACAAGGATTAAAAGACGGGTAGATTATGTATTCACGTTATTTCCCGTTGAACTTTCAAAAGATGGCAGTGGGAGTAGTTGTTGAAACTGATGAATCCTGGTGGCTGATTTGAGATGCTTCTTTTGTATTTCATTTCATTAGTACGCTCCAATCGTCAGAGAATTGAATCATTCTATTGAAAAGATATCTAGGACAATCAACTCTTTCAAGAAGTATCCACTAAATCCTTCAGATCCCAAGTACCTGAGATTATATTTGCATTGATCGATAAGAAAAATTCTTATGTATTGAAGAATTTTCGTGAATCCCGAAATAGAAGAAGAAAACATTCTGTAAGTGATTTGTTCTGAGCGAAGTTGAGGGATATGTTTGACTAGTTTCTGTGCATCAAGGTATCATTTATTTACTGCTGCCTCTGTATTCTCCTAAATAGACTTGAAGAAAGTAAGTTCAGCATTGCATCATTATATGTATAGGATGAATGATTCCTCATTAGAGAAATGCATGTTCGGGTTGAAGATTAGTTATGCTCGAATTCCGCAATACTGTAAATCTTTTGGGTGAGAGCCAATGAGATACCTGATATTCAGATTCATCGTTCCATCAAAATTAAATGAGAGTTGAAGCCTAATACTCCGTCTGTGGAATGAGAAGCAATTCCTGATAAGATTCGTTAGCTCCATCTCTGAACATGGTTTTCCTGATTTTTGTTGAAAACGTTAGCGTGCTCGAGAGAACGTCCTAATTATAATATTTCCAATAAAAGCGGAATAAAAGATTTCAGAACGTAGCCTTGCTCATAATAGAGCGAAATATAGAGAGAATTATATGTAACCGGTCTGTGAAAAAGGAAGATTCCAATCAGCAGTATATTTGAAATGCAGTTCACAATAATTGAAATGGTGGCAGGTGTGGGATGACAGCTGATACCTCCCAGTTCCAGCAGTCATACAGAATTGATAGTAAGTAGTACATCGTTTCATGCTTTTGAGTTCATGAACTTGTGAATCATGGATCGTTCGAATCGGTCGAGCTAATACAGGATGGAAGCAAACAGCTGAACAGTCATTGCGGGCGAGCTTTCCGACAGCAATCTGAATTTTTCATTATGAATTCGCATGTTTTATTCAGACGTGACCTAGTATACCCATCAGTTGGATCTTTGTGTTTGCTCAGAATTATTGATGATTCGCACCTTAGCTGATCAGAGTTGAAGCGGAATCAATATTCGAAAAATTGTTCGTAGGTTGACTGCAAATCAACCCCTCCTCTCTTTATTCAGCTATCAGTCGAGCGATTCGTACCAAATTTGGACCATTATGAATAGAACATTATCATGAACAGTTTTTCAGAGACGGAAGAAATGATTTTTCATGAAATCATATAATGGATTATTTCGCAGGAGAATTATCTCCATATTATCGTTCCTCATACTCTCGGAGATCCGACAGGATTAGCTCCATATTTTTTTTATTTCCAGCCTCGATGAAATAGTGAATTCGAATTCACATGTGAAAAATTCCTAATATAATTTCATGAAAAATCCCTTTTCATCCTAATGAAAACGCACGTCTCTGAAAAACTGATTATATTAATGGTTATTGTGCATCGCTCTAGCTCCTCCGGTAAGGCACGAAGAAGGAGTTTTTTGTTTCTTTGATTTTAGTTTCGCCTCCATAAACCAGAAATAGCCCCTACACGTAATAAAGTGCGATAGACATTTTTTTATATAAAGTACGAACGGTATTTTGACCTACTCTATCTGAAAAAAAAGTCCTTATCTGTATTCCTGTTGCCCCCTCATGAGCAACCCTCAGAATTCTACAAGAGTAATAAACAAGACACGATGAGTCATCTCCACGAATTTATTTACTGAATAATCAGTGTCTGAACATGTTTCGGACTATCCATAGTCCATCATCAGCAGAAGCATATTTTGAATGACAATTTGTGGAAGTGAAAAAAAGAGAACGCAACAATAATATTACATGGTACAATCCAACAACAACAAGTGTTGGGATCCTCCATAAAGCCCCCTTTGGGCCATGAGCAATTTGCCCTCCATTATTTATTTGTATTGATGTGAATTGTACCATGTGATATTATTTTTGCCTTCTCTTTTTTTCACTTCCATAAATTGTAATTCAAAATATGCTTCTGCTGATGATGGACTATTGGAACATGTTCAGACACTGATTATTCAGTTAATTAATTTGTGGAGATGACTTTTAGTGTGGGTACTTTGAGATACCATGGTCTTTTACCATACATTATTCTTCAAGAGACTTGTGCATGCAAGGAATGATGGGGGCCTAACCTTTTAACGTGTCATTCCAAACACTTTCTCAGGCAAACTTGCAGTCGTGTGAATCTAACCTACGGCCCGGACATTAAACGTGAATATGATACTGACGCTTTCACCACTCTGCTACCTGGCCTCCTATATCAGCCATATCATTCACGACACCTATGTATGAATGGAGAAACAAAACAAGTGGAGTAAAGAAGTTCTGATTTCATTTCAGTCACCTTGGATAGAAGGAGAACAATTTGACAACTCAACTTCTTGTCAGCCTCACAAGTTTCCAAAATTTATCATTTTATCTAGCTAGTTCACATTTGGATGAAATCAGATATTAATTTACAACCTATACAAAACTATAATTCCAGGACGATCATCAAAATCTGTCACCTGGTATAATATAGAATATATTCATATTGTCAGCATATAGTAAAACGAGTTCATAAATATGTTGAATATGAAAGGGCTAAGGTTCGACCTATGGAGTACTCCAGTTTTAACATGTTCGACTGACCATGACCACGGCAAAATGATAGTGTGTGGGAGTCTCTGTATCTACTTATCCTAACATTATTGCTATAAATTGTGTAATTCGTCTCGATAACAATAAACTCATCAACTGTTTGCACGCGGCTTCATTATAAACGAGATCATCAATGCAGCCTTTAGGCTGCTATTCGGTAGCCACCGAGCGGTTAGAACGAGCACTAAAACAAAGAGAATAATGAGGCCGCCTGACTCAAATTATCGTTATTGTCAGAGTTAGTTGACTAACAATTCATTTGCATTTGTTAGTTCTACCCGCGATCGATGATTATCTCAGCCAGAAATTTACTTGATTAATATTCGTAGTGTTTTTGGATAAGGAGAACTGTTTGGTGCTAGACACGGCATCCATATAGGTATATATATGAAAGCGGTTACTTAACATAATATGTGGTTGGGAATTCCGTTTCTGTACAAATGGTTCACCCCTCATCAAATTCTCCACTTCACCATCATAAAATTCAATAATATCAGAGAGTAACTTTAATCTTGATTTTGTATTTTTTTTCTGTTCATATTGTAATGAGGCAAATTGTTCTTATATGTAGCTATTATACTAAATAGGCGCTTCACTACTACTTTACTATTTTGTCTTGGTGTGCTATTTAACAACAAGCTAACAAAGAATAAATCCTAGGTGTTGAAAAATAAGTGGTGCGTTACATGGTAAAATATCATATTGAGTGAAGCATTTCGTTGAAATAAAAATGCACAATAAGTTTCATGAAGAAATCAAATTTTCTTGAATTTCAGTAAAAATTGTGCACATGATTTCTTGAAGATTTTTCATACTCCTGAGACATTTTGTGTCGATATAATTCGAAGGAAAGCAATTTGAAATGGTTACTAAATCCGGTGTGGACTAGGATCGACACATAAGGCGTTTTCGGAAACTTTGGGTTGTTGACTCGATCTGAACGGGTCACGTGATGGATCAGTCGGATCACTTATCCTAATACTGTAGTTTACGAACTTATCAGGTTACTATTTTATTGAGTTAGCTTTATACCTCTTCGAATAGAACTTCTTGATTTCTTACAGCTGTATGCAATTTTTTCAGTTTGCTATACGATATCAATATTTTCGGATCAATTTCTCCATATCTTTAAAAACATACCACTAAACTCTTAAAAGATACACGTTGTTATTGTTCTAGAAAGGATGAATATTGCTTCTGCTCATGATGTTGGTGTATTTTCATCATCAAACTTATGCTATTCACTTCTTGTTCACTTGATGAAATCAAATTATATCTGAAGTGACTATAGAAATACATGAATCGTGAGTATAGTTCTGTGGTAGTAAGTGTATGATATAAGGTAGTAACTCTGGCTGACCCTGCTTTGGAGCAGGGTTGCGAAACATGAACCCGAGTTAGTGATCGAGTAAGTAACACCGAAGTTTCCGAACATGGGTATGTTACTCGGGTTAGGTAAACGAACGTGCAGGTTAGGGATCGAGTCAACCCGGGTAGGTTTCCGAAAACGCCTATAGTTGTGTGGACCTGATGGAGTTTAAATCAACTCAAAAATGTAAGATGGATCGCCTCAGATGTTTCAACTCAAAAATGTTTACCGTGTACTTACTCATAACTCGTAACTTCTGAGGCTCCACTGAATATTATTTCATTGAAATTTTTAAAGGAAGTAAAAATAAAAACTCCTACCTCAATATTTTCCAAATGTTCTTCAGCAGATAGATATTGAGAAATCCCACTAGTTGTCTTTGTCCACTCGTGAGATTTCTATAGCAACAAAGATTCGTGCATCTAGTTAATATCATCAAAAAATTATCACCACCTATGTAATTACTATTGAAAATATCCAGAACAATTCAATAATTATTATAATCGACCACGGAAATCTATAAGGGAAGCAAATAATGCACACACAGGGACTATTGAGATACTGAAATTTTCAAATCAAAAAGTGCACTCATGATGTACAGGCATTTTCAATCATGATGTCATGTTTAAAAATGTCACATATTCGTCAGACTTATAAAGATTAAGGTTCCTCGTGCTCTTCCAGGACCTGAACTAAACAAATTTTCAAAATGTATTTTTGGAAAATTTTACATTAACCCAAAATAGGTAACTTTTTTGTTAAATGTATGTCTGTTCCTAATTCCGTTTGTACCGTAATGATGTCTTTGATCTCGAATTTTTGGACCTTTTTGTAAATACTTGACGAGTATAGCACTGATGATGGCTTTTTAGCCGAAAGCGCTTTGCGATTTGATAATAAATTTTACACGAAATACAAAATCTCTTCATTCTATTGATCAGTTACGTGTATGCAGCTAGTACAGATCTTCACCAAAGATAACTATAACTTTTCAATACATGAGCTTGGAGCCAGAGGGATGCATGCCCTACCCTTGCCCTTCACTGGCGACGCCCATGATGATGTTGTGATGCAACGATGAATTTTCGATTAACTCATTCCGCCTCATCTATCCTAAGATATGGAGAACCTACGATGGGTTAACAACTGTTTGAACCGTATTCTATTACATTCATCGATCTTCATAACTTCTGAAACTCCACGCAATATTACTTCGTGGAAATTCTCAACAAAAGTATAACCAATAACTTCCACCCCAACTTTCCTTCCAAGTGTTCTTCATTAGTATTCGGTATGCCAATAACACCGTCTGAGTTGGGCTGTCTCACCCCACCCTTACTTGCTATTTTAATTTCAACTCGTTTACTTCCACGATATAGCAACGATCATGTTTAAGAAGTTATACAGAGTATTGCTTTAATGTGTGCAAATGATTCAGAGGCTCAGGTTGAAATATTTCGAAGGTTGAATGAAAAATAATGTCTCTTCAAACAATGAAAAAAATATTATTATTGTAACAATATTCTGGGTTGATTTTGGCATACCTGAATTATCGTGAAGAGATCAAAAGGGAGCTTGAACTCCCAGACCCTATTATGTCTTCTACGATATCGATCTCAATCTACTCAAAATGATTGCATGTTCTATATGTATATGAATATTGGAATACTTTTGCAATGTCATGAATGGTGATCCTTGTTTTGGTTCGATGGCTTTTTCTAAATCGATGGGTCCAAATTATGGAAACTGGATGAACGATTATTATGTCTTGTAGAAGCAAAAAACGAATCAATTGAGCTAGTTTTGTATTGTCATCGGCCTGGGATTCCTAACTTATCAATGATTAGATGCATATCAAAGCTTCTTGACAGTATTGAGGTTGGTTTCAATACTACAAGGGAACTTTAACCTCGAGAAAAATAGAAATAATTAGTGAAATTCTACACGTTCGATTTCCTCCTCGACATATGAATATTTACCTATACATAAATACGAGAACATTATAGCTAGAATATAGGATAAACGTTCTTCTTCATATTTTCTTTTCTCGACTGTATTTCGGAGTCGTCTTGATGTATATAGGGACCCTTAAAAGCGTTATTAAAGCAGTTTCCTTTCAGAAGTAAATAAACAGCGAAATGTACGCAGAGTTATTTGAGCAAATATTAGTCAAAACGAGTCGATATTTCGAACGATATTCATTACTCGAGAATGTATACCAGCGGTAGCGAGCAGTGAGTATGTTTTTGAATCTCACATAGGGAAGATCTCAGGAACTGCAGCAGATGCTAAGGAGTTTGAATACCAGGACAAAATTGTCTAATTCGATGTGACATGGGTATTAATTTTAGTAAGAATGGAAACTGACATCTACAAAGGAAAATCCACTCAGATTTCCGGGCAAGCGGTGCAAGAGTGGGTTTACCATCGGCTGATAAAAGCCTCAAGATAGACATATGATATGTATGTTACATCCGTGGTATAAGTAGGAATATGAAAAATGAGACACAGGTCAATTCATCCACCAATACGACCTATACGATGAGGAAAGTATCGGTCTCTATTTTGAAACAAATTTCTTATGTCATCAAGACAAAAACTTTGAAACAAAAAAAAGATTGATGTTATGTGGTTCGAACTCGATATTCAGAAACAGACATGATATCTTTGTTGTCTCTGCTCATCAGCAAATGATCCTTCCATCGAGCTCTTGTCTCTGAAGCTTGCCCTTATTCAGCAGAACCATCCAGCAGCAGCACTCATCATCAGAGGTGATTTCAATGTACACAATACTGCATGGCTCATACACTCCAACAAAACGGATGAAGCTGGGCGACAAGACGATGCTTTCGCCATCACTCACTTATTTCTCACTGATAATTCAGCACCTTCACACATTGAGCTCCACTTGGCAATTTTGATCACACAGTCATCTCCACAACCTGTCCATTTTTCATTTCGTCAACTGCTTCAGCACCCTCACGTCTTGTATGGCATTATATCTCAGGAGACTGGGAGTTTCCGCACGTTCCTCTCTGAATTTGCTTGGCATAGAATATGCTTTGGTTGTGAGGATCCTTCTCAGTGTGCCGCGAAAATATCCGAGGTCATCACGCTTGGAATGAACACATACATACC
The DNA here is from genome assembly GCA_918026855.4 of Phaedon cochleariae. NCBI lineage: Eukaryota > Metazoa > Arthropoda > Insecta > Coleoptera > Chrysomelidae > Phaedon > Phaedon cochleariae. Next base: position 13,217,048 of record OU896709.1, on the reverse strand, counting down.
GCATTCTTCGGAAAGATCATCGTCTTCGAAAACATGGTTCAACAAGAACTGTTCTGGAGCTGTTGCCTTGAAACAAACAGTCTTCCTTCGCTGGGGCGAAAACCCTAACCTCTTGACTAGAGCAGAATATGTTGAAGCCAGAAATAACTGCAGCCAAACGAGAGATGTATCAATAGAATCATATGATGCCAGAATGATATCAAAACTCACAGTTTGTCCAAATGGCTCCCATGCTGAAGCAGTGGAAAAGAATTTCATTGATAGTTCATTCTCACCACTCTTCAGAGCCGACGATACATTAGCACCAACATCGCAATAGGAAGCAAACATTTTTGTAGATATGTTCGCAGCAAATTCCACCTCAGATTCCCAGGGAAAAGTGCCGGCAGACATTCCACCCGTTGAGAGTCGAAAGGCCAAAATCTCATTTCTTCAACGCACAATCAGAAGCATTCGGCTAGGTCTCAAAACGAATTGGGCTAACGGTCCTGGTCAGAGATTCACGGCTTGACTTGATATTCAAGCTACTTGACTTGACTTGACTTGAAATCAAGTCAAGTTCAAGTCAAGCGAAAGTTTCTTAATGTCAAGTCAAGTCAAGTAATTATTTATCAAGTACTTGAAAAATCAAGTAGTTCTATCAAGCTACTTGATTTTCAGCAGTTTTATTGTGTATCTATACAGCGTGACTCACGGTCGATGTTATAGGTTAGTCGTTTATGGAGAACGCGACGCGGGATTTTTCTGAAAATTTCGCATACCTACACAAAAAATTCCTGAAGTTGAAAAATCTCGATTTTTCGCACTCTATATCTCCATAATCTTTTCCGCTATACCCCGAGTGTGATGTATCGATGAAATCAACTCTTCAAGGAGAATCTGAAAATGCAATAAAATACAGGGTGTTCAATTCGAAATAACAAAGTGGTTCCTACTTTTCTATAGAAGCGGCAACGTCGTGATTTTGAAAATATATTAGATCGATAGTACCGGTGATGAAATGTGAGATGCGAAATTTTCAGAAAAATCCTGCGTTGCGTTCCTATCATAAACGTGAACGTCTAACCTACCATCGACCGTGAGTCACCCTGTATATAACTGATGAAATGAAAATGGCATCGTAAGACTGACTGCGCGATCGATTCAGTCAGCTCGGATCTCGGGGAACCCCCGTATTTTGTCTAAGCGTGAGCGAGCTTGCAGAAATATACGCCGTGCGACTCGTGCGTATCAAGATAAAGTATTATCAAGTAGCTTGATTTCAAGTCAAGTAATAAATATCTCAAATTAAAGTCAAGTCAAGTACGTAATTTGCCACGAGCTTGATTTTCAAGTCAAGTCAAGTAGTTTGTTAAAATATCAAGCTACTTGACTTGATGAATCTCTGGTCCTGATAAAATCATTATCATTCTCGAAAATGGTGCACCAGAATTTTCCGTCTCGTACAAGCCGGGTATTTCCCCGTCTTGCTGGAAACTCAAACCTGTAATTTCTGTAGAAGGGCGAAACTCAAAATACCTTATATAACAATGTCTAGTACCACCATTTCCACCAAGACCACTATATCTATTTTTGGTACTTTTTCATGGGGATTTTCATTCCGTGCGAAAATCTACTTTACACCTCAACAGCTTCTCATGATCTATGAAGCACAGATACAGCCAGTATTATAATACTGTTCTCATATCGAGGGCACTTGAGGAAGAACAGTCTAACTGATCTTGCGCCTTTCAACCAGCACCATTTTGTTTTATATTCGTTTTAATAATTAGCCCACATTGTACATATCTGCTGGTCAATAAAGACACTATTATTAGTATTATCATTATCATCAATTTGAATTCATATTATTCCAGTTACGACTCTGCCGCCTTCGACGCCACGCAGAGTCGTGCTGGATAAAATTCCACCATAGCCTGTGGGGTGAATAATCACTGGGACTAAGAACCGTGTGCCTTGAGTAAACGCAATGATCCAAGTATGACGGCCTTCTGCATTCCACCAGCCAGGATGTGTGCCTCATCACTGCATGCTGGGAGTTTCTGGATTTCCGAGAGCAGCGTAGGTATATCGTGTGCCTCCTAGGGAGCCGATTATCAGGAAGACCAATTCCCCAGAATGGTCTGGATAGAGCCTGCGAAGGTCGAAGAGAAGATCTCGATATTTGGTCCATTTCTCCTACTCCTTCAAAACGATGTTCGGTTCGGCTGGCGCCAAAAACTTGATCACGAACATCGTTTTGGTTCTATGGTTGAGAAGAACTACATCAGGCTTGTTAGCTTGTATTTGCCTGAGGGTGGGGAATGAGAAGTTCCAATTAATTCGGCACCTCTCATTCTCCACAACGGACTCAATATGCCCCGGAGCATAGGACATTATTATTATTATTATCATTCTGATTATCATCATTATTCAGCACTCAAGAATATGTTGATGCTCTTAGATCCAGAGGAGAGCTATTCGCCTGGTGGGCGATCATTCAACCTCATCAGCACACCACAGAAAAGTCGGAAACCATTCATTTTTATATAGATACTTCCACGGAAAATGTTCCTCAGGAATCATTCCATCAGTCCTCAGACGAACTCGACAAGCCCAGTCAGCACATCATTTCGTTGTAAACCTTGAAATAAGTCGAACAACATTACCAATAGTCGGTTGTGTATAGAACGGCGAAGCTTTGGAATTATTTGGCAATGGCAGTATTCCCAGGAACTAATATCCTTCAAGAGAACGATAAAAATTTCAACACCTGCCTCTTCTTCATATCCTCCCTAGGTGCGCATGATATTCTTCGAACAATGTAGGAATTTGAATTCGTGAGGTACGAGGAAAAAATCCAATGACATATGACGCTTCCAACGAAATTATCACTGATATTGACGAACATTTCTTGATTATCACATATAGGTCCAAATATCGGCTCAGTTCAATGGTTCTATCTATCAATCAGAAGGGTTGTTATCATTCTGTAAGCAATCACTGGAATAAAATGTTTACATAACTGATTCAATCTGACAATAACGTGAGGAGAAACAATCTTCCGCAACATCTAAGCAAGCCGAACGGCTTCTACCTAATTTGTTTTGTTTCCAAACACTCGAGACCATCTCTCAGCAAAAGAAAAAGTTTGTCTAATTAAATAGCGCGGCCTAGGAAGAGCAAAAGGCCCTATAGAGAGCGATTGCGAACAATTTTCATCAAAAGTTTCCTCATTAACGATATCAGCTTGAGCGATCTTAATGGGAAATTTGAATGGTCAGCGACTTCTAAGAATAACGAAAAGTGGAAACATTGTTATGGAAATCGGGTCAGGAGATACCCGTTGTCATTAAAGAAGTTTTCGAGATGGTTAAGAGGTTTCTCTAGAGATTCCAGCATGTACGATCATTAACAATAAGGTGATGATGTGGAGGCAGGAGCATAAAGGATTTGAAGACGATAGAACTGCTGAAACCTTTTTCAAAGAAGGAGTTGTGGAACCATCCTCCTGACCAGAACCCTTTTGTAGTTTACCCATGAGAGACATAGTAATAAACCTCCGAGTTGGTGAAATGAAACAGAATGAACCCTATGACAAAAGTCGGATGACACAGCATGATGAAAAAATGCAAATATGATTCTAGAATCACTTGGATATGAACTGGTGGCGTCATTAATTGACACAACGACAAAGGAACATTTGTTGAACATATGACGAATGTCGAAATCACTTAATTTCAGTGTATATTCAATTTCATTTATTTCTTGCATCTGGATTTTTAGAATATCTTGACTGATAGATGTTACAGATCATGATAATTATCTTAATACTTCTTAAATACCGCGACGATAGTTCTCTCCATACTGCGTTCTCTTCTACAATTCCCATTCTTCTCAGGAAACTGAGAACTTGCCACGAAGGCAGGCCAACGCTGTCAATGAAGATCTTGCGAAAATTACAGCCTGAGGAACCAACAACCTAGTTGAATTCAATGCCACCAAAACGCAAGCCTGTATTTTCTCTAGGAATTCGAAACTCAGTATGCCTGACATTACAATTTCGGTACCACCATTCCGACCAAGACCGCTATATCTATGCTCGGTATCACGATCGACAATAATCTCTCATGGAATAATCATATTTGATCCATCGAAAAAGCTGCTTCACAAAAACTAGGTTTCTTGTACCGTGCGAAAATCTTCTTTACATCACAACAGCTTTTCATGATCTACGAAGAACAGATCCGGAAAATTTTAGAATAGTGTTCTCATGTACGAGGTTCAGCACTCAACATACGCTGTTGCTCTTAGATTCCAGCCAGAGAAGTGCCATTCGCCTGGTGGGTGCTACTACGTTCGCCAACTCTATGACCCTATTAGAGCATCGTAGAAAAGTGACCTTCCATTTTTCTAAAGATACTTCCACAGCAAAAAATGTTCCTCAACTGCTATAATTCCATCACTAGCAATACCAGTCAGACGAACTCGACAGGCCCAGTCAGCATATCCCTTCATTGTTAACCTTGAAAAATATCGAACCAAAACTCTATTGTCTACGGAACTGCGAACAGTTGGAATTCTTTGCTGCTAATGAAAGAATACTCAAGAACTTATAAGCTCAAAAAGTCGACGAAAATATTTCTTATTGTACCACCTCATTCGCTGATTTGGAAAGTTATTCAAATTCATTCATCTGGTAAAACATAAACCGCCTACTCGGTTTTGTTTGAGCATCAATGAATGTTGAATGCACTTTTTGCGAAAGGACATTCCAGGCCTATGGTGCACATAAAATTCTAGGCTGGATGAAATATTGATTCCCAAAACTAAGAAGTCGCATCCTGAAATTAATAGATGTGAGTTTCAATATTTTCAAATACTTATATATATTGAATTTCAACTCGATATCTCTATCGGACTGAGGCAAAAAGAAAACAGTGAACTCAACAAATCTTTGTTTGTCCTTCTGACGTTAATATTTCACGAAATTTTCAAGAAAAAAATGGCGAAAATAACAAGGTCACCTCAAGCTCAAGGTTCTTGGAGTTCGCGAACATAAAATCAAGTAGTATAAACCTCGCGGTATCTGCATCATGTAAAAGGAGTAATATCCAAGACAATAATCATAATATTCCTAGATATACAGAAACCAGTCGCTCAACAGAGTTATGATCTTTTTGCAGGCAATAAAATACGTTAGCCGTTTGTCCAATGTTATCTTTGCACCGAAGCTTTGAATAACTATCACATCCACCGCCAACTACTAGCATAATGAGATCGTTATTCTCTTGTTTTTACAAGCTGCAAAACAGAATAATTAAATGTCGGTGGTTCGTATTAACAACAACGCATTGGCGTAGTACATTGTTTCTGACTCTATAATGATTCCAAACTTTCCACCTTTTCAACTTCAAATTGAGATTGTTCGTTTGAATAAAACTGAATAATTTGGAATAACATTCAATTCATGCTTGTTGTTGGGGAGTATCAAAGAATTCATATTCAGGTATATTTGTAACCACAACATGAAATGTATGATGAAAGTACTGTTTTATAACCTATACATACAGAATATGGTAGTTCCCTGATAAATGCCAGGGTATTATTCTGTCGATACATATATTCTTCTCATATGAAATAAAAATGAATCGTTAACACACGTTAGCGAATGTTATACAGGGGGTTGAAAATATTATCAATCTGCAATAAGTAAAAGAATCAATTGAAACGGAACACAATGACGACGAGTCGACGAGACAAATACCATCAGTGAAAACTGTCAAAGTATAATAAGATATCAGTTCAAGCCGCGTTTCACTTTGCCTAATATAGAGCCAGTGTATTTAAATAGCCCAAAATCGGCAAATGAATGAAAATGACAAACCAAAAGTAATGCCCAGACAAAATTCTGATAAGAAGTGCGGAGAACGATCATGTATGAGGAAAGATTCGGTTGACAGAGAGAATTGTTGATGACATGGTATGACAATGTTGAAAAATATGTGACAGCTTGACAAGAAATAGAAAATCAACTGTGGATCAATTGATGAGCACGGATTGTTCACCTACCCAAGTCAGGAGCCACCAATCAGATTTGTTGTTCCTGACTGCTGATCGTTGATTGCTGAAGAAATTATCCACTGAAAAAAATAGTCGATAGTAATTACCAAACGTTTAGTAAAATAGGCGCCAGACACAACATTCATTCGATGATACCACTACAACATTATATAATATCATAGATTATAATACTATACTTAATCGAATATTACCAATACAAAATAGTATGATACTTATAGTTCAGTACAATACAATCCTGGTTTTATTTGATAGTGGTAAGTGGTAGCAAGAAGAGCATGTTTTATGGGTGTGATTTGGATGATTCGAAAAAATAAAAAATAGAACAACCATGCATCGACGTTAATTATTATGTGTTTTATTATGAGTGTTCTGCCACTACAGTTGGGTAATTACTACCGATTATTTCATTCACACCCGGCTGGACCTATGAAATGTCATAGTTGAAGTCACATGATATACGATATCAGCGGCTATTTAGGTAAACCATTGTCGATCTAAATGGAAACCTAGTTAGGTAGTTAGTAGGCGAGAGTATAATATTGTCTGTTCTTTGAAAAAATAAATGAAGGCGTTCAGTAGTACAGAGACATCAATGTGAACCAAGTAAACTAAGTTATTCATTTGTCAGACCTAACCGTAACATTTTTCATGGTCCTGTCAAGTTTGTAAATAAAAATCTGTCATGTGGAATCCCGAGAATGAAACATTATCACGAAGGATATTATCAAGTATGAAAACCATCTACCTATACTTGAATGGAAGCAGGAAGATGTTTAGGCAATGCTGTATTAGTATGATTCATGATGCAACTTGAATTTAAGTTGGAACTGTGGAAACTTCGGAAACTCAATAGTGCTATTACACTTTTTCGACATGCAAGCCAAGCAGAAAGGTAGGGGCTGCTTTTTTCCTTCTATATTTTTGATAAGTTACTCTTTAATTCGTGAAATTCCATTATTTGCAGTGAAAACATGTCTTTAGTGATGTAAACCATGTACACATCGGAATCACTATATACTTGAAAATTTCAGGTACCTACCTACAGCGAAGAGTACTTACATTAATAGCTTTTCAGTTGAAAAACGGAAAACTATGAGTGATGTGGAAGTATCACATTAGAAATCATTATGTGAGTAATGTTCAGAAGGAATGTACCAGAAGGATGATGATGTTCCAGAACAGAATGGAAAATTTACCATCTGAAATAAATATATAGAAGCACTAAGGTTAGACTCAATCTGGTTATTTCATCAATGTCTCATGGATATTCTGCTCCAAACACAAAATATCATTATATTTTTTATAGATAGGTACCTGCTTGAAAGTCGAGCTGCAAAAATATCCAGTTCACAAGATTTTATGAAAAAACACACAAGAAAATTGGGCAGTGAATAAAATCAGAAACTTTTCATCCTGTAGTTCGATGAGCTGAATCCAGATAAGCAGTAAGAACAACGATTTGTTTGCTGGAAATAGCCAGGCATTTCATTCTAGGCTACAAATTATGCACACCCCAATGTATATTCAATTTATCCATTTTTCAAGCAAGCAATTAGATGATGAGGAACATGTGATATTCCACTCCAGCACACTCAGGACAATTTTCGTAGTGAGCCACTCAGAATTTCACTAGAGTAAAGTGATTTCAAGATTGTATAGGAATCATCCTCAGATATATGGTATTCTATTGTTCAGGGTTCTTTGTCAAGATTCTGGGATATTTAGAATTTTTTATTGGAATATAACTTGTATGTATTGTATGAATGGCAATACAATTTAATTTTTTTAATAAATTGTACATAATTATGAAGAATTATTTCAATTTTTATTCTACTATATAGTTTGTTCTCTTCTGATACCCTGTTTATTGTTGTACAGATGTATTGGCAGATAAGTTTGAAAACACTATATATATTGTACAAATATTGTATATAGGTGAAGTATTTTTGAAGTAAAACAATGATTATTTTTTGTTAAATCATCTTATTGAAGCTACGAACTTCACTAAATATGAGAAGATGTGTCTATTATTGGCACAAATTAAACCACAGGAATATTCAATACCAATATGTATCTTTTTAATTTATATTTAAGTCAACATTTTGAATGAACTTTATTATTATTTATTATCATTCTATAATATCTGTTCAAATGCCCGTTTCCTCCTCAGATGCTTCTTCATCGTCAGGTCCTGTTTCTTAAGGCAGGAATTCCTCTTCAGCATCATATTCCAAACAACATTGCCGAGTCTGAAAATATAAAAATATTGTCCCTAGTTTCAATGTCCTGTACCATTTTGAAATGAATTTAATGACTTTTGCCTATGGAACAACTTTTAGAGGAACCAAAGTCAAGTTCTTGGTGAATTTCATACCAAAACTAATAATTAGTTAGTTAGTATAGGTACAAATTTGTTAAATACCATTTTATTTATATATTTCTACCTTGAACAAACTTGGGACCGTACTCTCTTTCCAAAACCGTTTCCTATTCTTCATTGGCAAGAAACAGTTCCCTTAAAATGTTGGAAACATATAGTATCATGTTCGCTTACTTCAAAAACTCATATTCCTGAAATATAAATATCATTAAGTTCCAAATATTATGTGATTCAAGAAAAAAAGTTCACCTTGATATCCAATGAATATGGCGTGAACCCATTGACGCCTCAGGATTTGAGGCTCAAATTCACAACAGTGGGGATTGGGGAAACCATGTCTTGATAATTCAATTACACCTTCACCTCCTGGAGTGCGCAGTTTTCAGATGACATTGCAAAATAACACAATCGCACTCACAAACCAATCAACAAACTCTGATAGAAAACCAATACTAGAAGAAATGATTAGGTATAGGTATAATTGTAATTTCCAAGAAAGGAAATCAAAGTTCAACACATCCACAAAGACGAAGTTATAAGTTAATGACAACTGTCAGAAAATAATTTTATGATTACATGAATCTTCTCCATCGTCTTCCTATCAAATATCACGTCAATGATGGAAAGCACGTCTGTGGTTGAGTACATATTGGAGAAAAATAGAAGAAGAGAATATCAACCTAATATGGTCTATTTTGACAGAAAAAAATGAGCTTTTTCCATTTTCAGGATGCCAGCGCCACTTGACAGGCAGACAGATTTTGATTCAATGAACAGACAATATTGTACCTCCTCGCGTACTAGGTCGCCTACTAGGTTTTCATTTAGATCGACAATGGGTAAACAAACAATATGAGCGGCTATTCTGTTCGCCAGCATAAGAGTGCTATGGTTGTCAAACTTTGACATACCTATCAATCACTCAAAAATTGAAATGTCTCGTTTTGGGTCAACTTCCACTACGGGAATTCGTAATTATGTAAGCGAATCGATATCAGAAAATAACAAGGAGAGTAAAGAGTCTGTCTGGAACAATTCATGTTTTTTTGCCAGCAGAAAAACTATGAATTTTGTGTGACTATCCCATCTCTCGTGATTGCCCAAATCCTAAAAGATTGGGTGAGGAGAATGGTGAGGAATATTAGGAATACACAGTTGAAATTGATATGGAAAACTATATACAGGAAGGTTACTCCAATGAACATAAACGTAAGACAAATCCATTTGAATATATCGAATTCAAAGGTGCCAGGGTTGCGCATAATGCAAAAAGGCGGAGCCTACAATATTTTTTTCAAACAAGAAAGAAAAGTACAGAAGCTCTAATCAAAGAATATCGACGCTATCAATAGCGTTAATATTCTTTCTTTGCTCTAACTTTAGATGAATTGATTACAATTGTACGTAGATATGATGAGAATATCCCAGACGGCCTTCAGGAGAATTTTCATTCAAATAGTGTCTGCAGAATTGTAACTTGAATAAAATGTTGAAACTCATTTGAACCAGTATTTTTGCACCGTTCATGAAATAATCTTCCTGAATATCACTCGACCATGACAAATGGAGACTATTATTTTCGTTAATTCATCTCGAGTAACTTGTATTTTGGGACAATAATTCGACCATATGAACATAAATAATCATATAGAATAACTCTCTCGAGCTAAAGCTCTCGGGAGTTATTCAGATTATTAATGTTCATATGGTCTCATCAAATTGTCAACATACAAGGTGCTCTCGATAGAATCATGACGAAAATAATAGTCGGCTATTTGTCATGGTCTCGGGATATTACCTACGACTATTTCTCTGAGTGTATGGAGATAACTTGGTGTTTCATAACAATCTTCACCACTCCACATTGAGCAACCATGAACTTCTTCCAAAGATTGAATATTCACCTCATATTTCCTTGAGATGAAGCAGCTTGCAAAACAGAAAGAAGGCTCATGACGTCAGTACTGGCGAGAAGAGTTTAGAGCTGGATGCTAAGATTGCAGAGTATTCAAACAGTGTTTTCCAAAGTTTCACAATACATAACATAAAAAATATGCATTCATGTTAGGTATGTTCATAATATATTTCAGTCTAATACACATTATGTAATTGAACTCACCACGCATTTGTGTTCTTGCCTTTTATTACATTCAACAATACGATTTCGACTGTGTGAGCTCAGGACTGTTCTAAGAAGCGGATATTTCGTAATGATCAATTGTTGGAAATTGAAAATAGTCAAGTGAGCGATGAACTTCGAACTTTGGGTTTCCGTTGTACGGAAGATTGCGATAGCTTCATATAAGAAACTATTGAATTCAAACTTTCATTCTTTCAAAGAGCGGTGACTGGATCGACATACAACATCAGGAACGTATACGCATTCAGAATCATATTAACAGGTTAGTGTGAGTTTCATTGTTTCATTTTCTCATATGATCAAAAATGGACAAATTAACTCTGTTTTCCATTCAGCAAGTCATGAGACAGACATAGAAAAAATATATCTGGTCAATGTGAAAACTCCACCGAAAAGACTTTCACGAAATTATAATGTCACATATTTTGCTAACAGTAACTCTTTTGGGTGAAATATTTGTGAAATTAATATTGTGAATGAGAAAATGCTTCAAAATCATGGAACATACGGTTATGTTTTCTGAATTGAATAATCGTGACGTCATAATAAAGTCAACCTGCTTTGTCTGGTTATAGGTTAGAGGAGAAATGACTAAAAAGATTGTTCTAAAAGAGGGATCTGTTCGATTTCAATTTTTCACCATTATTAGCGAGTGAGGTGGATAATTGAGACATGCATATACTGAGGAAAATTTCTATTAGTCATAGACAGAAATCGAATTACCCCAGCAAGAAACTCTAATAGCATAGGGGACAAGCGAGTTATCATGCACCTGTGATTATAAAGTCGACTTTGCTGATTATAACCCACCTGCGATTATTAGATATAGAACCTTGCTGTCACTAGCGAGTGCATCTGTATGATGCTATAAGACGATGTTTCTGTAGTAGGTATCTGACTTCGCTACCGCTAGTGAGTGCATCTAATAATGAGAGTAGGGAAATGTTATAATCGTAGGTAGGGATTATTGATTGATTGATTGATTAATGGCAGAATGATCAGTCAGGGTTTGAAGCCCAAAACACTGCAGCCTTTCGGCCTATTGTATTCCTGATCATGCTGTTGACTCAGGTGAACAGGTTCGCTACCTTGATGAGGTTTAGCAGCCTCTTCACCAGATCATTCTTTGAAAATGCCTCTTGAGAGTTTACTGCTCCCAGAAGGTTGTATCTCCAACGCGCTAGTGCTTCGCACTCCAGTATTACATGGGTGGCAGTTTCCTCCTCCTCATTGCATAGTCTGCATATGGGTTCGTCTGTATAGATGCCCATTTGATGCATATGTTTCCTCAAGGGGCAGTGACCGGTTATTAGTCCCGTCACTTGTTTGATCTGACTTCTGTTTAGGCTCAGAATGTCGTTAGTCACTGTTTTGGACAGTGTTCCAACCATCAGTTTACTGTGTCTTTGTCCTGGGACATTGTTCCAGTATGCCTGATGTCTTTCTTGCATCCACCTTGCCAGCCAGCCGCGTATTGAGGTTTTGGGGATACCGAACACAGGTTCCGGCCCCATAAACAACGTCGCAGACCCCTGCCGGGCAAGAGCGTCAGCTGCTTCATTGCCTTCAATTCCCTTATGCCCTGGCACCCATTGAAGAGTTACCTTGTTGTGGTTAGCCAGGATTAGCAGGCTTTGAAGGCAATCCCAGACCAATTTTGATCTGATTTTATTGCATGTTAGAGATTGAATGGCCGCCTGACTATCTGAGCATATGAGGATTTGTTTACCTCTGTATCCTCTTACTATATTCTCTCTCAGGCATGCCTCAATAGCATGCACCTCTGCCTGGAATACTGAAGCATACCTCCCCAAGGAAGCACACATCCTGGTTCTGGGTCTATCTCCATATATTCCGGCTCCCGTGCCCTCATCAGTCTTAGAACCGTCAGTGTACCATACTAACGTGCCTTTCTGACAGTTAGTCAAGACCCTTTCATCCCAGTAGAGCTGAGTGTTGAAGGGTCTGTAATAGTTATTTCTAGGCAGCATTTTGTCCCTTCCCATATCCATTAGTGGGCTTGAAACTTGGCTGATTATTTTTGTATGTCCCAGGGAGTCACCCCGAGCATACCAGTTGCCGGTACACTCCAGTCTGTATGCCCCCATCCTCGCTTCCGCCCTGATGAAGATTTCAAGAGGTGGAATATTGAGTATGGTTTCCATAGCAGCGGTAGGAGTGCTGCGCATAGCACCTGTGATGCAGAGACAAGCTAATCTCTGGAGTTTTGAAAGCTCCATTATAGCTGATCTCTGTTCAGTCTTAGGCCACCAGACAAGCGATCCATATACAATCATTGGTCTCACCACAGCAGTATACAGCCAATGTACCATGCGTGGTTTCAGTCCCCATGTGTTACCAATCGCTCTCCGAGAAGCCATTAGTGCCATTTTGCCTTTGCTGACAGTTTTTCGCAGTTGAGTATTCCAGGTTAGCCTAGCATCTAGGGTTACTCCCAGATACTTAACCTCCTGTGTCATACTTAGCTGTGTGTCAAAAAGTCTGGGAACTTTTAGTTTGTCCAGTTTCTTCTTTTTCGTGAAGGCCACAAGTGCAGTTTTACTAGGATTGACCCTGAGGTCTGCCTTTCTGCACCAGCCCTCTACTATCTTCAGGGCTCTCTGCATCAAGTCTGAAATAATTTCAGGATGCCGCCCCTCTACTAGAATGACAACATCATCTGCATACCCCTGTGAGTAAATTCCTACATTGTTTAGTTTTTTTAGGAGTTCGTCAATAACCAGATCCCACAGCAGGGGAGAAAGAACTCCTCCCTGTGGGCAACCCCTAGAAATCGTCACCTCCATGGTTTCCATAGGTAGGGAACTTTGCTACTCTTGATGAGTGATCATATAGATAGTTGCATGACCTTCTTACTGTATAGTTATTCAGTTATTTTCCAGGATTGTTGTCATCAAGAAAGGTGAAATTTTGACTGATACCCACTTTCACTTCCCATAATTTCCACCCTGATGTTTGGTGTGAATAGCAATTTATTGATTCCTAAAAAAAATTTCGGACCAATGATATTTGAAATTCAATAGATCAATTGATTCATGCACCCTCAGGAAAAACCAAAGGGTTTTTTGAGTAATTGATGAAAAAATAATTTTTCTGAAACCTTCTGAAACCATTGTATTTCGGAAACTAGGCAAGTTATTACAGATGCGTACAGGAAAACAAAATGTTACCAGTAAAATCATTCAAATAATTTCATCACCTGGACATTTTTGCTCACAATAAGTTTTTGGACCAAATTCTATAGAGAAGCTCTGAAATATATTTGACCATTTCAAAGTTTCATAATACCAAAGAGAGGAAAATGTTATTGAATGTAAAATATTTGAATTTCAGACGAAATACCTCGAAAAAACTCACCGTCATCATTCCATCAATCCTGGTATAATAACTGAAGCACTCAGATCTACGAAAGCACTGAAAGGGATACAGAAGATTTTTTCATTTGTTTGAAAATGTTTTCATTTCATATTTGAATTCAGATTCAGATTTTGAATAATGAATTGAAATCATGAGGGAAAGTATTCGTAACTGTCGTGTCGTCGAGATTGTCGTCCTGTACATAGGTTTGCATCAAGAGCCCAACTGTGAATGATTGGTCAAGCAATAAGATGTCTGACAAATGTTTACATAGAGGGGGACAAATCAGCGAAATATTGAATAACGATGAGTAGGCGCTAAATAACCCCAAGTTGGTTCGTCAAATATTATTTTCGTGGCAGACCGACAGTTGTATTATTGGAAGTGAGTGCAGTTCTATGCGATGAACCTCGCAGCCACAAGCATATAACTCACTAGTAGTAGTTCAGAAAGACAATTATTAAAAAAATCATGCTGTCCCAGAGTGGCTGCCTGATAGCTACAGCAGTATACCTTCCTGTGGCAGGAAATTCACTTTCAGCAAAGTCGTTATTGCTATCATAGGATTCGAAGGTGCTGCTTCTATTCGAAAACGTATAACGGTAATATGATTTCTAGTAATGGTAGCGAGAAATATCTCAGCAAGAACTCTGATAGCACAATTTTCCTCAGTGAACGTGTATGACAAAGATGGTAAGTATATGATGAGTAGTAGTGGAACACACGGGTATGTTCCTCAAATTCAGTCACCTATTCGAAGTATACCGTTTATTTTTAATTTCATCTCCTCACTGAAATAACGTCCCATATAAATGGAGAAGATAAACTTCCTTGAACAAAGTTATTGTTTTTTTCTTTCATAAAGAAACATTTTGTGGTTCGGACTTTTATTTCGCAGTTAATTTTTTGAAAGGAACTAAATATTTTTGGTGTTGGAATAGTGAAAATAGATATTGCGAAAAGTGTTCATATAACATGAAAAAATATAATAGTCGGAATATTTCAACGTTTCATTGAATAGATTCATTTTATTTATGATTTGATCAAGTGGAATACATCGGAGATAAAATGATATGGTTATCGCGGACACTAGACCGAAAATATGAAATTTATTCAAAATTATTCTCGAACTAACCGTGTACTTCTTTACCAAGCAATATTTCAATTTTTCTGTCTGTGGTCGAACGGTCTTGCTCTTTTTAATATAGCTGGAAACAATATCCGGAAGAGCTCGGCTCAAAGTGAAATTGAAAAGTAGTAAGAAGAAAAGTAACGAGAAACAAAAATCGAAGTGGAGTGTCTTCTGAGCGCTTCTCTTAGCCTAAAACCTTCGAAACGAGAGAAAACTTTTCTAACCGGAAAATAAGATATGCGAAAGTTTGGAGAGCAGTGAAAAATTTCAGGCGCAAACATTTTTCGATGGTGAGATGAAAGAAGTGGAATGCTACTGGCCATTGAACTGGATGCATAGATATTCACCTTTTGTTCGTTACATGTGGGATTCTATTCTTCTACTCAGAGGCTTTTCTCGATATATCTCAGGAAGCTATGAAAAAGTGCAAGTCGAATAAAATCCATTTTTTTGTGAGATTCTGTTGATGAATGAGTACTCATTATACAGTGTGTCCAATTAGTGCGTAATTCTTCGATATCTCGAAATCTACTATCACTAGAGGAAACATTTTGAAAACAAATTTCTTCCGTTATCAAAGGTTCCATTTCAAAAATATTTTCAACAATACTGGGTGTTTTATAAAAGCGAGACGAGCTTTTTTAAATGGAACACCCAGTAATTTTTATCCGAAATTCATCTCGCTAAGGTTTAGCTCTACATCGCTGTGAAAAAAATTGAATTAACAATACATAGAAGGCCATCATTATCATGTTATTCGGCTATCTATGTGGTGTGGTGTGGTGGTCATACTTGTTTATATCCATGTATCAAGTAGTAGAATTCGAGGATGGCAGCATGGTCATTATTTTAGAAAGTGGTGTATGCCGAAAAAGCAGACTGTGAATTGGACGCCATTGAAGGAATACCATAGGGCTCTGAGAAATCTCTCGAGTGCATCATCCGAATGGGATAAGTTCTCAATAAAAAGAACATTTTATGAAACTGGTAATTATAGTACCCACCTATAATATTATTTTGTATTTGATGTGGTGAAGGAACATCAATATAATTATACAAAATTAATCTTATATTTCCTGATAATATTGATACAACCCTAATACAACAGTGTTTTTCTTTTACCTACAGAAAATTTCGAAATAGCACAAAATAGACTGAAACATGCAGAAGATTTCAGTGATATAAATAACCTTAAAGATCACGTCATTTTGACGCCATTAGGATGTCGTCATTTTGACGCCATTAGGATGACGTCATTTTGACGACTTGAAAATGACGTCATTCGTCTTTGACTTAGAAGGTCATATAAACGTCATTATGACGTCATTTTGGAAGTCATCCTGACGTCTGGCCTGACGTGATATAGACGTACAAATGACGTCAGCATGTTACCTGGGTAATTCTGCATAGTGATGTAGAGTGAATTTTTGAATCAATCGGTACTGGACAGGAATTGAGACATTATTGAGTGGGCCTCGATTGAATTCACACTAATTTTCTCCTGTGTATATTATTTAAATGTCTTCACAATGTTTTATGTATGAAGTTATAATGAAACTATTTTATGCTTGTATTTTTTTACCGCTTCTCGATGTTTATTTATATCTAAAGAGTATCTGAATTCCATCCAGTCTGCATATATACCACGCAAGAATCCAGATAGACAAATACTTCTCGTCGATACCAAAGATATTATCATCTCCGACAATACTGCAATCCAGTCTAATCGATAATCTCAATCAAGAAGGAGAGAAATTCAATGGGACAAACGACAAAATCTAGGCGTGGAACACGACCCGAAGATACTTATGCAAGAGGCCACGCCACAATCGTTCTTTAGTTGTCTCCAATTGTAATTCTATCCGACTTGTTCATGATTTTTGAAGATCACTATCGGAATCGGCGATAATCTGACGTGGGGCATTCAAACCAGAAAACGATCTCTATCCAAGTATCTATGATCTATGACTATGCGTCATCTAACGGATTATTTTTATGGAATGCCTCGTTATACAGAGTCGGCAAAACAAATGATATAATATTTTCACGAAACTCTTTGAAACACGGTTTGTCCTGCTGATATAGTATAGCCTTTAAGTATTCACACCGTTTATATAATCAAGGGTATAGCTCCTTTATAAGGGAAATAATACAGTACAATAAACTAAAAACCTAACAATGACTATAGTCTAACTATTTTAAACTTCACGAACCTGTTACTTTGAATTGTTGAGGTGTAGTTAATTGTTAGATATAATAATAGACTGTTTGCGTTTGTTGATTTGTAATTCTGTTGATTTTGATAAATGACTGACTCCCATTCATTATTTTCTGCATATGAAATTCCAAAACTATCATCAGAACTGATTTTATTCTGATATACAGTAGAAAGATAATGTGAAAAATTCTTGGACAGGTCAATTTTTATTTATGAGAGTCTATTTATTTTCATATATATTCTCAATCACCTGTCAACCTCCTGCCCTCCAAATCAACCAATTCAGATTTTTCAAAATGTATATATACTGGGGGTCAAGTTACACTTCTGTTTTTTGAGAGGTATTTTAAATCTCCATATGCCAAGAGATATTTCTTCTTCGGTTGAGCGATATCCACACGAGCAGTAGAAGGATTAATAATAGTTCAATGGAGTTTTTGTCCAAATCATTGGTATAGTTAGGTTTTCATACTGTTTCAGTTTATGACTTGTGAAGTAAATTTACCTACTTTCAAAGTCAGTTTGTATACTGAATGTCTGTCTACGCAAATGTACTTCCAGTAGCGTTATTGTGAGTTTTTTCACAAAATTGAAATCAGCACTAAGTATAAGAAGTATTAGGGTGGAAGGTATATTTCTTCGAAATATGTTCCCTGAATTATCAGGGAATCAATACCAACATAATTATAGACCGGGAGATAGTGACGCGAAACCAAGCTCAAATAGAATCCTCACTCAAATACCTTTCGATTCCATATTTTTTTGAATTTTTTGGGCGATTTCAAAGTGTTAAGATCATCAATACTGCCACTGTTATTCTCAAACAGCTGAAAATTCACCGCGAGTGAAAACTAACACGATTTCGTGAGTAGGAGCAGACCATAGTACAGTTGCCATGCATATGTTAAAATACGACTGGGAACTTCAGAAGTATCAGCTATTCAACAACTATTCATGAATTCACAATCATGTTTTAATTGCTACAACACTCATTTCAAATTATCAATAAAAAATCAGTTGACTTAGAATTTTATATATTTTAATTCATATACAAGGGGACATTGGAACCGGTAGACGTGACAACACAACGCATGAAATGAGGGCGGAGCCTTGTCAGTTCTCAGCAATCAGCACATTGTTGCCAAGTCTTCAACATTCACATGATATTTCGTTTTGGAGTATAAGAAATATTTGGACATGCTGGTTGCTCGAAAGAGTCAAGGATGAACTATATATACTATCATGGTTTCCTCCTATTATGTTTCATCCCGTGTATTATTCAACGACAGGTAGTGTTGCCATCTAGACAAGACAAGACAAGAGTTTACCTACTCTTGTCTTGTCTTGAAATTTCAAGACAAGAGTTGTATACGCGTAAGTCTTGATTAAATAAGCTAAGTGCGGTCTTGTCTAGATAACGAAAGTCTAGATTATTATTCAAGACTCTAGATAAGACGCTTAGCTCAAATTGCGTAGAAACAGTCAAGTGCATGCAAACTACCGCTCTCTGGGAACCAATCAAAACAAATCATAGCCGCGCCAGCGAAACGACGTATTTGTAATATAGATTTGAAAATAATCAAGAGTTTTGCATAAAAGTCTTGTCTTGTCTAGATAATCTAGACAAGACATATTGATGATCTTGTCTTGATATTCTAGACAAGACAAGACAAGAGTCTAGAATGTATAAGTCTAGACGGCAACACTAACGACAGGAGTGGCAGGACTCTAATACCTTTTCGATAATTCGATTATAATTGGTGTTTCGACAACCTTGCTTCATGTGTGGAAATGGAAGATCATCTGACCAATAACGAAACAGCATAAAAGCTGACGTCACTATTTATTTATTTATTTAAGGTTTCTCTCTTACAAACACAGCCAGGAGTATTTACATATAAGAGATAGTGCTTCAAAACACAAAGACTTAGAGCTAACTTAGAAAACTAAACTTAAAAACTACGGAGGTACTATAAAATACATTCAATATTGAATACTGCTGATTTTATTTCTTTTGAATTACAGTTGAGAAAATCAATATTGCACCTTTCTGCAAGTATATTACATTGTCGTAGCATTTCATTCATAGGAGAACAATCTAGTTGATTTGTATAAAAGAAATTCTTGTTATTTATTCTTAAATTTACTTTGGGTACTAATATTTTTATAAAGTTGACTAGAAATGAATCATTGTATTTTATACTATTGATAATATAATAAATGAATACCACAGCATGGAATGTGCGTCTCTGTTCTAGGGTAACCATATGGAAACTATCTAGCATACTCCTATATGAGATCATTTAGGGGTATGCATTATGTTGTCGCACATACAAATATCGCAGGAACCTCTTTTGGACTTTTTCAACAAGGTTTATATTCACTTCAGCTTTGGGAGCCCATATTATTGAAGCATATTCAAGATGCGGTTTCACTAATGCATTGTAAAGTTTGATAATAGAGCTAACATTTTTAAAGTATTTTGTATTTCTAATAACAAAACCAAGAATTTTATAAGCTTTGTTTACAATGTAGTTCAAGTGGGTGTTATATTTTAGGTTAGATTGCAAATAAACTCCCAGATCCTTACACTCATTTTTCCTAGGAAGTTCAGCGCCCTTTATACTATAAGTATTTCTAATGAATTCATGCTTTCTAGTGAAAGTTATGACTTCGCATTTGTCAATGTTGAGAGTCATTTTATTTTGATCAAACCATGCAGACATTGAGTTGATATCCTTCTGCAAAAGAAGGCAGTCCATCGATGTAATAATTGGCCTAAAGATCTTGAAATCATCCGCAAACAATAGACTTGAGGAATGTTCAATACATTTGGGCAAATTATTTATAAAGAAGGTAAAAAGTAATGGTCCCAAATTGCTGCCCTGTGGCACACCTGAGCTTGCTAAGAAAGGTTCAGAAAAACACTGTCCAATTTTTACTTGTTGATATCGGGAAGTTAAGTAAGATTCTATAAACTTCAACGCTTTGCCTGAGAAATTCAATTCACCTAGCTTTTCCAGAAGAATACTGTGGTCAACTTTATCGAAAGCCTTCGCACAGTCTACTAAGATTACATCTAATTGGGCTTTTGCATTCACTGCGTCCGCTGCAGTATTTGTAAGAACACATAGATTTGTTACCGTGGACCTATCAGCCATGAAACCATGTTGTTGACTTACAATGACATTTTTGAAATTATTTAATATGTCATCATTTAAAACAGATTCAAAAAGTTTGGCTAATGAATTTAAAATACTAATCGGCCTGTAGTTTTCTACCTCCTTTTTGTCTTTACTTTTGAACACTGGTGTGATAACAGACTCTTTCAATTTGTCTGGAAAAATACCTTCTTTAAGTGCCAAGTTAAAAATAAAAATCAATGGTTTAATAAAGAAATCGGCACATCCCTTGAAAATATAAGCAGGAATATTGTCTTTTCCGGTGGCTTTTTTTGGTTTTAGTTTTTTAATTGCCTTCCTAACCATTTCTTCAGTTATTACTGAGAAATCGAACTCTCCTAGGTGTATGTTAATATTGTTAGGCGATGGACTTTCATATACTGACTCAAAATATTGTGCGAATGCATTAGCTATGTCTTTTTGTTCAGTAAGTACTTTATCATTATAGTGCATTTCACATGGTATACCTTTTGAGGCACTTTTCGATTTAACAAACATCCAAAAGCTGTTAGGATCAAAATTAGCATTATTTTCTATTGTTTCTTGGTACATTTGATATTCCCTTTTAGTTTGAAACTTTATTTCCTTCCTAAGTTCCTGATATTCATGCTGATTTTCTAAGCTTCCTGTACCATGCCTAGTCATTTTATGCAATCTATTTTTCTTTCTTATTTTTTTTTAAGATCTACTGAAAAGTAATTGGGGTATTTACTTTTACTTATGGCTTTATAAGCCCTCTTTGGTATTGCCTCATCAATGCATAAAAATAGTTTATTGTAAAAAGTATCTAGAGCAGTATTAACATTACTGGTATCTTCCAACTCTGCCCAATTAGTCGAAGCAATGAGATGATATAATAGCTCAAAGTTTCCTTTAGCATAGTCATAATTATATGCCGTTGGAATTGTGTCATCTTCAATACGATTAGTTGGTACTTGTATGGTAATGTTCAAAGCTGGATGATACAAGTCTTCGCCCACCAAAGGCTGATCGCATCTATTACAATTCAGAATATTCATATTACTTAGAATTAAATCTAATTTTCTATCCATAAAGTTCAATACAGGGTTAAATTGGTGTAGATTAGAAATGTTAAGAAATTGATTGATTAATAGACATTTACCACTACTCTTTACATCAAATTCAGGAATATTAAAATCACCTAAAATTACTATTTCATCATTTTCAAATATCAACTCTTCCATAGCCTCGAAAAATTTTGCATAACCATCATCACTTGTATTAGGTGGTATATAAACACATACAACATAAAACTTTTGTTTTTTTAAACTCAGCTTGACTATTAAGCACTCAATCTCACTATCCAATTTAGAATCAATTATTTCCATCCCAATTTTCTTTTTCGCTGCTATGATTAGGCCACCTCCTCTTGTTTTGCCATTGTCTCTATCTAATCTAGCTACGTTGTATCTTTCACTAAATAATTCTGCATCTTTAATACTATCTGTCAACCAAGTTTCACAAATGGCTAAAAAGTCATAATTCTCTGATAAGACACTAGTAAAAAATTCATGTACCTTGGTTCGAAGTCCACGAACGTTTTGATAATAACCGATTAGCTGAGCTGCATTAGTTGAGGCTTTTGTTGCTAGCCTTCTACATGAGGGTCCATTGTTGTTGACGGTACCCTCTTCTTGAGTAAAAACTTAGATACCACTGCACCCGTCGGCCATACCTCCCTCTTCCATGCATGTTTAAAATCTTCTTGTCTGATCTTAACCTTCATGGAAGCATAATAATTAGGATATTTAGATGGGTGTTCTTCACATTCTACCTCCTGAAAATTAGGCTTAAGAAACTTTAGCAAATCTTCCTTTTTTGTATCAGGGGAGAGTCTTGTTACATGTAAGTATGTATATTTAGGCACGGTACTGATTCCTTGGGCACTTTGATTTTCCCCAACAACAAATTTTCTCCGTCTTACTTGTTGCCAGCCATATCTTTCAGTTTCTTTATTGGATTGGCCAAGATGTATAATTTCATTCATTTTATTTACCATTTCAGCCTCTATAATCCCTGCATTTATTTGTTTACTATTTATAGGATTAGTTTCATTTGAGTTAGACATTTTTCTGTCATTACTTTTGTTTTTATTTGTATGTTGGATTTCATTTTTTCTCATATTGGTAGTACTGACACTGTTGGTAGCACTCATATGCTTTTCTGCAGAGATAGGGTTGGCTGCATTGGTGTTTTGGTGCAGTTGGTTTGGTTGTTGGCAATGTTGACTAGTGACATTTGACCATGATGGTACAGTGTTGCCAGATTTTCCACTTTCCAGGCATTTATTCCTGATTTTTTCTTCTAATAATTTAATATTCGTATACAGTAGAGCCTCTTTGTCCCTCAGTTCAGATATAATCTCGTCCTTACTTTTTATAATTTCATCTTTAGCTTGCACTAACTCCTTCAATGAATCAGCTCCTGCACTAACCTCACTTTGCTTCAAACAGCATTTTACTTGATTATTCCTTCCTACTGCCATCAAGCCAGCTACCCTCAATGCACATGATGTATGGAATATTCCTTCACATATCACACACTTTGCAATGGAATTTGCAACACTTTTGTTACAATATTTGCAACTTCCTGAACACGCATTTTCTTGCTTATCATCACCGGCCATGTTAATCGACAAATCGCCAAATGGTGGCCATGACGGTACGTTTGAAATGAGATCTAAAATTCAACAATTGTGAACAACATATAGATTTATTATTTGCATATAATTCAGGTCCTTAACGACACAGTGGAGCAATTGAATGCCAATAATTTATTATCTGTTGACTTCCCGGTTAGGTAATAACAAAAAGGGAGATGATGGCCTTAACACGTGGGCGTTAATCGAACATGTTGAATAAATAAGAAAAATTCTCGTATTTTCCGGAAGTCGTTAAAATAAGAAAGGCGGTAGCGTAATGCCATACTTATCTGGTGTGACTTACAGTCCGCCAAACCGTCTCAATTGAAGAAAAAAACAATTCAATCAATTTTGTACCAGACTAATTTTTGCTTAGCTAATCATCGTCGGGTAGCCATTCACGAAAATCGACTTGCCATACTTTTCTCGCGGTTCCAAATGGCTGCCATACCGCCGCAAAAGAGTCACCATCTCCCGGTCTATTAGGTACTCACATCAATCAAGGAGTCAAACGATAACTGCTTTATTATTCATCCTGTCTGAATTTGATAAGACCAGCTCGGTAGTAATGCCAAATTACTTATTCGCACATGCTACGAATGTGGCCATTACCCACTTTCCTTTAATAAACCCGAACAATAAGCTCGTTCCTGAGCAAATCTCGTCGGTAAACACCATTGCCACAACTCGGTGACATTTTGTGTTAATATTTGTTCCAACTTGGACGGTTACCCTAGGTCCGTATGTTCATGCATGAATGAATCACAAGTCCATTATACAGGGTGTTCAAAATTTTCACGTAAACCATCCGAGGGTGTGGTCGAGGTGCATGGCTTGTGTGAGAATGGGACATACTTCGTTGGGTATATCTGACGATGGAAATGATTTTGGTCCATCATCATATAAATGATGGAAATTTGTAGCGAACCATACGAGTTCACTTGAATAGAATTTTTCATCATAATCAAGTCTATTGATTCATCTCGAAAGTCGTTTTCTTACTCTTGATTTCTGAGGATAATATTAGTTGATGTCAAAACGTTCCTAAATTCCCTTCGAATTCGAGGTGGAATCAGACAACCCAATAAGTATGTGCTAGGACATGGTATATGTATACCTGAAAGAGCGCGAAATTCAGGTTATTATATATGGTCACCTGAGGAAAAAAGTTCTCTTGGCCTGAAGGTATTTCCATTTATGTGCATAACAAGATGTTACCAACAAAATCACTATTCAATTGAATTCTTTCACATGCAGCTAGTATATGGAATCAACGATCTAGTTTCGATTCTGAATGTTACATGAATGTGACTATTCCACTTATCTCACAATCCTCACATAATCATTTCGAAAACATTATTCGCGAGATTAACGAAGTGGGCGACATCTTGGTTACATAATACGAACTTCAAACTGGCGGAAAACAAACTGTTGTCTATGGATAAAGTGCAAAGGTTATCACACAACAATTCAAACTAATTATGACGAGCAAATCAATTGACATATAAAAGATCAGCTACAACATATTTACAATACCCAAATTGTCCTGCTTTGTATGAACAAATACAAATCCATTGTTCTACAGGAGTTCCTTTGGAAACCAACTCCAATTTTACTCCATGTGGGAGAGATTTCATCGCCGAAGTTTGTAGACAAAGTGCAAAAATGTGCCTTTTGTTGGAGTCTTCTGCCTCACACAAAATCACATGATAAGCACGGAGAACCGTTTCTCCTTCCACTACTGGTCGGCTTTTTCCGTCTAAATAGAGCATGATATCTACCAAAAGTACATCTACAACAGGCATTATTAGCGTTTTCGATTGAATATTGACAATTAATGTCAGGAAATTTTAAAAATTATCACTCTTATCAGTACACAGTACACAAGCTAATGGCACTAATGGGATTGAGTGAGGATTGAGTTTGTTTTCCCCCAGTTTTGACGTGGCTTTGACATGGAACGATGAAAGCCGAGCACCACCTGGTAACATTGCTTTAAGCGGATAGATGTCTCTCAATTCTGATTGGTCCTATCGGCGTTGGTGTGAACATGGATAGCAAAGTCGAGTCTGCCAGTTTGACATAACATAATTATAGCTGTTGATGTCAGAGTGAACCGCATTTGTTCTATGGTTCGTTCATTTATAATATGCTTCTGATGCTTCCTGAAATAGTGTTGGAAAATACCACTCTGTGCTGAATATATCTCTTCATCTATCTTTTATTGTTAACTCAATTATGTTGACGTACCAACTCGTGGTGTTGCTCGGCAATACAATTTAGTGGAAGAGAAGAGAAGAAGAAGAGAAAGAATTATTTTGCATATATCCATCATAACATCGTGACATAATGAAAACACGATGATCAATAATGTAATGAGCTGTTAATATCGGAACATAAAATTTCGTAAAATATCTATGTAGATACTAATAAATCTGGTTCGTAGTTTTTCGATTTCTATAAGTATCTCATGAATATTTCAATAAATACCTATTACATAATACCATGATTTTCAGGTTCTCTGATTTAAACAAAAGCTCTAACAATATAATGTTCGATTTGTATCCATTGGTCATGATTACTGGCCATTATATATCAGATAATCTGTCACATGTTTGCATTAGGGATATTATCGAATATATCGTACAATCGAATTGAATAATACCTACAATTCGAATATGTATATATTGATTCAACAACCATAAAAGTTGAAAAAACACGTTTCGTGAACATATGGTTTCTTCATTATTTTGATCCATTTGAGCAGATCATTAGAGAACTTTCGGTCACTCAGAATTGCATTTTAAATTGAAGAATCACAATATGAATAGTGACATTGTGTCCAGATTATCGCAAGGGAATTGAATTCTGTATTACTCGACATTCCGTTGATGGAAATATTATATTGAATGTGAATAATTTTGCAATCGATGAGATTTCCACAAAATTGCCCTTCAAGTTCAAGTTGATACGAATTTCAATGTAGATATTGTGCAAACTTTCCGAAATGAATGATTAAATATATCTAGGCAGATCAATATAAGTTTGATCTTCCTATACGAGTATTTCACTCGAAGAAGCAATCGTGTTGTCGAGTCGTGTGTCATAAAACATTTTGTGGACATCTTATTAATTGTGGAATTTTTTATATTGACTCCAATTCGGCAGGGTGATGAGATCTAAAATTTTGGAGGTTTCTCATATTCCTCACTTCCCTAACATTTCCAGTTTCAATTAAAACGTTCTCAATTTCAAACGAAACGTCAGTTCGATCACGTGATTTCGTGAAGAATGAGCTCACTGAAATTTTCACAATAGTGCGTTGAAAAGGCATTTCAACTGATCTAAGAGACAATTGAAATATATGACTGTTGTTTTCACTAGGTTTTGAGGTTTCATTAGATTTGTTGAAGGAAGTTCACAGGGATCTTGATGCAAAGATAAAAATAGAAATATAATATAATGTAATAATTCCCAGAATTGTCTTCAGAAGTCGAAATATTGAGGAAAACACGATATGTTTGATGTTCTGAAGTTTTGGATTTTTTTGATTGAAGCGAAAAGAGCAAGAGGAAGTGAATCAAATATTAGGAAATTCTCAAATAGGCAATCAGCTGCATTAATTTTGCTGAATTTGAAACTCGAGAAATAAGGACTTGTCTGAAAATGAATCATTGTATTTTTTGCGGATATTAAATTGTGCATAAAATTTCCAGGAATTGTTTAGTAGGTAGTGCTAGCTGATTAGATACAGAAAATTCCTGAGGAAAAATGAAATGCCAATTCAGATGTTAGTGTTACATAGATCAACGGTCATTCTGATAACAAAGAGTAATGATATGATAAAATCCACCTCAATTCATCGTTATTAGATAGTGATATAGTTCATTTTCTGAGATCAATAATATGCATCATTCATTTAACACCAAAATACGAAGATGTTAACACTTGATGTAAGACGGAAATTTTCTGACATATTCTATCGGAATCGTGAAAAACCAATATAACCCTGATCACCCAAAAATTCAGTGTGTGGACTATAATGCTCTTATTATCGTTTTATCATTTCGGGAAAGAATCCTGCTTCCGTGAGGACTGAGGAAAGAAATATGGAAATTTCTGGAAATCTCCAAGGTTTATGTAAGGTTTTTAGTAGAAGCAGATGTTTCGTTTCCTATTATTGTGGTGTCATAAACTGTATATGTATATAGCCACAAAAAGAATGTTCAGTAGGAATCAAAAGTATGTCTGAATTATTATTATCAATATGATATTATGAACTATTATATCACCTTGATGCACTACATCATCTCTCCTCTCAGTGTATCAACTATTATACGCTTATTATGCCTTCATCATTTCGGGAATAAATCATTCCGTATAAAATCTTCAAAGTTCATGTGAGATGTTCAGCAAAAGCAAATACATGTCCGGTTCAGTTTTTGCATCAAAACTGACCAGTTGAAAAATTGAACTCCCAGAATGACCTGGAACTGATAGATGAAATTTGCCATGCTATTACGCCCTAATTTTCGATCTAATATTTTATAAGGTTAAGTTGCGCCAGTCGATAGAGGTGTCGTTTAAAATACGAACACGTACTTTGTCCTGCCCCATATAGAAATTATGTGGAAAATGTTATAATGGGAAGAAATATCTTCTGATTTGGTTCATTCGACCAAGTCAGATGAATTGTGAAATTCCATCATAGGGAAGAAGTATAGTTCTCAGAATGATCGTAATTCGAAAAGATTGTGAAAGATTCTGGAAAAGTGCCGAACAGACATCGTCAGACTAGGATTCATACTATTAAGAAGTCACTTACAGTCCTGAAATACGAACACAGATTGTTGGATCGATATCCGAGTCGATATCTTTCAAAGTGTTGATATAAGAGAAATAAACATTCGGACTGATGCGAAGAGTAGTAGAAGAGATTTGTGGAACTCAAGTCACTTAGTTCTGGATAACTAGCCTGATGTGTGGGTTGGAGGAGAACAAAATACATCGTATCCAGTGGATGCGTGAAATATTGGCATATCCAGGCATTTTTTCTTCAATTTATCGAACATTTTTATGGAAGGATTGTACTTCATATTCTTTATCGTATCAAACTCTATCCAAATATCTGCTCCTGATGCTGATACTGATAAAAAATTGCTGATCACATGAGTATACACAGATTTTATCAAGTATATTTCCAAATTTCCCATTCAGGCAATTGAAAAGAGGAAACACCAGCATTCTACGAAAAATTAGAAAGAATTGTTCGATTCGATTTCCAAGTAGGTACCTCAAAGACATGCCTTCACCAGAGAATGAAATATACTTTTGAGCAAACACTAAACAAAAGTGAATCCTTCGGATTCAATACAATAACTGGTGTTCACAACCATGAAGAAGCTGATACCCGAATTTTTCTTGATACTCTACTACTACAGAACATTTTTTGTGTAGAAATTTCTGATAAATTGGGTCTGCCATTGTTTAACACTTCCACTGGGTGCGATGTAACATCAGCTTTCCTTCGGAGAAGGAAGTTGGGATGCATGGGATGTTTTATCTGCACAGATGTATTCATTGAGTTGACACTTCGCTCTGAACAACCTAATGAGAATAAGTTACATGTATCGGAAAAGTATGTCATATACGATACATATTCAGAAGTTAGTCAAACCGACTTACGAACGACTTTACGAACAGAAAAAGGTCAATTGAGAATCTCCTACTCACATTCAATGCACTTCTATTGGACGCCAAAATATCCATTTATCAGGGAGATCATATTTGGAGCAATTGCTAATTTGGAATTACCGTGCCCCTCCCAATGGGGATGGATATTGGAAGAAGAAAAATTGATACTACTCTGAACAGCTATTGAAAACGAGAAATTGGAAACAGATATCAAATGCCGATGTAAACTTTGTGATTATTGATGCAAAATGTTTCCTGAGGAGATTAAAATGTACACAATTATGTGAGGAATGCGCTGTAGTACCTGATTGATTGATTGATTTATAGCAGAATGACCAGTCAGGGTTCGAAGCCTACATTAGTCCGTATGATGGGTTTATCAACTCCTTCCTCTCGAGTCATATAGTAAAATGTCCGTTTTCCACGTTGCGTCCACCAACAGTTGTTTTTTTTTTATACCATCTTCAAATATCTTTTTCCCAAACACATATGTGTTCGTCCGCCACTGGATGGAGGACTGCTTCATATGAATATCTCCAACTTTATATGTATCATTCGATAGAGAAAAAATGTGAGCTTCATTATGTCTATCGTTGCATGTTTCGATTTTTAGGGCCGTTTAATGATTATATAGAAAAATGAGACAGCCTAGAGCACCCTCTTCCTCCTTCCAATGAATCAAATAATGTCCATGAGATGTACAATTCAATTTTCTTCCGAATGGCGTGATTTGCTTGCTTGTACTCAGAAGAGGAAGTATCGGTCATCGTAGGACCTAAGCTATAACCTGACCTGAGGCGCAAAAACAACAGTATCACTGACAAAAATTCTCTCATAGGATTCCATAACTATCTACTGAAATCACTTACGGCAAAACTCGAGGAAAAACTATCAGAGGTGGATAGGAAAAATCTGTAAACGCTGATCGGCCTCCAAATCAGGCACTCAGTCTAAGAGCATACTAACCACTAAGAGCGAATTCCAATTGCACTGGTTTAGCACCAGTTTTGCACTCGCACTACGTTAGTTCTCTCCAAAATGTGAACTGGTGCATTCCCAATGGAATACAAAATAATATTATAATGAAATTATTGTTGGAGGTTAATTCGGATAAGTTGGTTTGTCTTTGTTTATAACTTGTCTGCATCCTGAAATTCTTTCTCAACTTCAATCAAGAACAAGGTCAATGTTTCATGGAAATAATTTTGAGTACTTTTTTTTGATGAGTATACCTCTTCCCCATTGAATTTGCATAATACTTTCGTCAAAATTATGAATTCTGGGAAGTAATCTCCTGTATTTTCTTAAAACCTCCGAAACTATTCATCACTCTTCGATGATGATAATCAAATTGCCATCAAAAAAATTGGATTTCAGACTATTCATATTCAATGATTTCGGCATTTCCAAAACTGCACTGACTTCGCACGACCTATTAGAGCTCGTGCGGGAATCGTTGCACTGAGCTCTAAACTATGTGAACCATTTTTCCAATGAAATTCAAAACCATATACCAGTTCTACCAATGGAATACAAAATATGCACTCAGTGCAAGCCAGTTTTACCAATGGAATTCGCTTCAAATGTCGACTAAATGATAGTGATCAGCTATTGTCTAATAGGAGTACTAGTCCAAACATATTTTTTTCTACTCACGTAACTAAAATGGCATTTAGCGTACTGATATGTACCACGCTAAATGATCGAATAATCACGGATTGTCGATCTGTGATTTATTCAAGATATTAAACACGTTACCATGGCAACACGATTTCTTAAACACATTACCATGGCAACACAGTTCATTAAACACAGCTTCAGTAATTTCAGACAGGTATGGTCTGTCAATTGGATCAACTGTCAACTGTTATTTTCAGCTTTTGTATCAGAATTATTCAAACAATATTCGTTTGTATCAGAGTTCTCCATTAAAAGTTTATGCGTACATGTAGACGATAGTGAAATCGAAGAGAATGTTCTGGTACTTGCATATCTTCAAGAAGTATAAAAATGAAGCATCCATCTTTGAGAACAATTTATTTATTCTGCGCTAAGCATGACAATAAACGTGAAACAAAGGTTAGTAAGCAATGGACTAGACACATCTACAACTAAAATCACTCATACGTGTCTCGCTGGTTGCATGCAGTTGCATGTATTATGTTCTCAATTCCTATTCCTCTTGAATTATTTTGTAAGTTAGCAGAAATAGCAGGTATGTTAATGTAAGTTCGTACAAAAAGCATAGTATGTAACGCGTTTATAAACCCTTCTAGACACTCGTTTATTAAACACTCGCTCCGCTCGTGCTCAAAATACTCGTTACTAAAAGGACGTTTATAACACTTGTTACATAATATACTATTATTGCGTTCCGTATCCCACATGTGTGTGATAATTTGCAGAATTCAAGTTTAACATTCAGTCTTTTAGCATAAGGAAGACAACAGTTACCACGAGAGGTGATTATCGAGTACAGTAGCGTCTTTTTCCGGATATGAAACTTCATCTGCTGTCATCTCTAGCGCACTTGCACCATTTTGTACATCCAGCAAAACCGGGTGGTCGTTTGAAGACATCCCACTAAGAGCCCACTCTTCGAACATATGTTTTCTGTTTACGATAATTCAACTCGTTGAATGGGCAGAGTAGTCTAGGAACATAACGAGACGCTTGATTTGTGATGACGTTTACATTTGTAAATATCGGGATGTTTTGAAAAGGCGCCGTACTTTATGCCGACACGTACTCAAGTTATGGCATGGCTCGACTTAATTGACGAGGAATCGTTTGAGAGACAGCCTATTTTCGACATTTGTCTGAATGAATTAGGAGACACACACATTCGTGAAAAGTTTATATGCAATAGACAAGAAAACAAATTACAGGGAAAACAAGTATTGCACAAGCTCATTTGAAAAAGGTATTCCTTTCATCATAGGCCAATCGAGATCGAGTCAAAGCCTATCATATTATGTTCATCCTCGTATCTTCTTTCAATCACCACACATGCCTAATATTTGTGATCAAAGAAGTGCTGTAGCTCTTCATTTTCCTATCCCTGAGTGTTAAAGGTGACAGTCTTTTATAGTTCCATCATAAGTTTCATCAGAAGGAGTTACATGATGCATGCATGATGTCGACAATAATTATGGTAGTTCGAAATAGGAAATATAAAATCCACGAATTATTTATATATATGTTTTTCATATATGTTCTTCATTTCTCAGATACTTTTGTATCCCCTCTTCCAAACATGAAAGTGCCACCAAATGCCAAGGACGGCTATACAAACAACACCTTATGTCAACTCAATATGCATTCTTCTTCACAACTTTAAAGGTCTTCTGTCTATATTTATACACATTTTCCGATCACAAATAATGTATGTGCTGAACCTACATACTGACCCACAACACAGAATACCCAACAATCAGAATAGCATCTCTCACGCCGGAGTGGGTTCGCGCATTTGAATGGCGCAGGTTGTCGGCCATCTTTCTGAGTAACTTGTTCACATGTTCATCCTGAATTCTGAGCTGTGAAATGATCGTGTGAAATATTCAGATATTTAAATACATATTTTATTTTTTTGTGTTGTGTTGTTGTTTGGGTTGTACTGTTCGAATACGTTTTGGTGCCTACCTAATTTGGTTGTGAATTAGAAGCCAATAATAGACACTTCATCTGTTTCATCTGTAATTGTAGACATAAGTGCTCAGAGCTGGTCATGTGGGCACTGCTATAGATTGCAAAACAATTCTAAGATTTGGTTTTATTCCTCATCTGATCAGAGACAGTTGAATGAAGATACCCTGTTTACCTATTGGCCGAGCAGAACTGCAATTGAGAAAAAATGAGTTTAGTTTTTCCAAAAAACCACTTGAAAAAATAATCAAATGCTAACCTGGTAGAATCTTCCGATTTGAATTTTACGTATTGTTAGTGTTCAAACCTGTCCTACTTAAAGTTGGTTTTTGTGGACTATTTTTCATTGGATCAAGTGTTGGTGTAATTATGTAACGATTGAATGAATTTCACTGGTATCGATAAATGACACACAAAGTGAATAAATTCACAATACTGTCATTTCCCTTAAATCGGCCCTGCTTGCTTACCCAAGAACATGGCGGATCACAGAACAGATCCCAAAATATCGAAGACGCCGTCCAAAGAAGCACTTCTGATTGTTGGGTATACTGTGCCAACAATCTAGAAGAGAATATGACCAAGTCTGATTACTATAGATACAAAGGAAATTTCAAGCAATACTTGGACTACCTGCCCGAGTCACAACCATCAGAATCAAGTTAACTTGTATACGAGGAATGTTCTCAAAGTTCTGGGATTTGTGCTATAATTCGATTACGCACAACTTATTGGAAATGATATTGGTGCCATAGGAGTCTTGGCATGTTTATGCAATTATATAGTGCAATATTGTTCAGTCTGATATACACCCGCTTTCATATAACTGTTTTTTTAACTAAGGAAGTCGCAGCAAAATTTCAAAGTTTAGTAATCATCTCTTTTTGGAAAGGAGGGGTGATAGATATTATCAGTGTCTGCAAGGAGTAGTGGCTAGTGTAGCCTCGTGGCTGAAGCGTCAATGTTAAATATCCACGTGAGATTGCCGGTGAGTTCGATTCCCACCACGACCGCAGACATTTTTCTGATGTCCTAATTGTTTTGGATCACACGTTAAAAGGTAAGACCCCCGTCATTCCTTGCTCGCATACAAGTCTCTTGAAGACTTCTGAGGGTTGCTCGTAAGGGGGCAACCAAAGAGTGATAAAAACAATGTTATAACAAAACAATTCTTAATAGGTGAGTCTGCAGACGCAGAATAATTTCTGATGTCCTCACATCTTCTTTTTTCTTACAAAAACAGTGATATGAAAACACATCATATGCATCAGTCGAACACCAATAAATCAGTCTGAACACTATTATTGCACTAGATAGTTCCATGAACATGTCGGGATCTGCCTGGCAGTCTGAAACCAATAACATTATCTATGAGTTCCACGTAATTTAATTGAAGCACAAATCCCAGAACTTTTGGAAACATCCCTTGTATATGCAAGGCGCATTTTGGGAAGCAGTATCAAAATTGTTTCAACATGTTCTCAAAGGGAAAGACAGATGAGATAATAATTTGCAAACCAATAATCTCCATCAAAAATTTCATAATGATGAAATGATAATCATATCATGTGATTCGGTAGAGAACCATATCATATTTTTCATTGCCCTATATTTAGAATAACATTCCCTGACAAATGCAAAGAATAATTCTAGTGATGAGAATCTTCTTCGAACATGCACTAACTAAGAAAGACCAATTTATCAATTTGACGATTGTTAATATGCATAAATTAGACAAACAAAAGACTGATTAAGCAAAGAGAACTGAACCTGATTCGAAGGCAAGCGATGGTTATAGTTAATCTGATTACTTGATTAGGTCTGTTAACGTTCAATTATTGAACAGTTGTCGCTAGAGACTAATTGAGCGAACATAGAGGCAAATGACCTGCCTAGTAAAAATGAGAAAAAAATTTTTGTTACCTGTTTCACGAGAAGACTAAAATGATGATCATCAATTGTCATTTGGAAGAACTTACCTGAAAAAAAAAAGATTCCATTACTGAAGGGTAATATTCGGAAATATAGCATTTTCTCATTCATTTCATGCATTATACCGGGTGAAAATTAAATCATTGGATAGCGCATCATTCAGTTGTTTTCCATAATAGACTCTTAACATTGGGATCGAGGATATAGTTGCCCAAAACCCGTATTTTCTATTGAAATATAATCGAATATTCCTTTCGGTGTACTGGAAATAGATTCAGGTTGGGAATTTTGAATGGAATATCACTGTAGATATCATCTTTATATAAATATCTACAGGGTTCTTTTTCAAAATTGTCAACCTGGGTAAATTTCAGGCAAATAGGAAGTGATATTCGATATTTTTTTTATAGAAGGACCTATATTCTTAATACCAAAATGAAAAGTCTAACATGAAGAGCAATTGAATGACACACTCTCCAATGATGTCGTTCTCAGTCGGTATACTATAGGATACTAAAATCATCAAATTCAATCAATCATGTTTGTCATCAACGTAGAAAATAATACGTTTCAAAACGTCATATTTTGAGTATATATCGAAATTTTCAGGTCATAATGAAATGGAGAACATGCCAAATTTTGTGGGTATATATAGTATCGATACCTACTTCTTCAGTAGCTTCTGCGACATAAAAATTGAAGGAGAAGGTTCAAGAACATGAGTCGAAAAATGTCTCCTAGGGAAGCTGCCTGCCCCTGTACCCCCTCATGAAGCTAATATTCCTTGAATATTTCCAAAACGCCTTCTGACAGAATAATGTCATGCTGTACAAGAGCTGAACTCTCCATGCTCAATGCAGTGGAAATAAAATCATTCCAAAAGTTTGAGCTATCTTTATTGTAATCCCACCCTGTATTATACACTCCTGAATCAAATTTTGGAATCATTTTATTTTCACTGCATTGTGCATGGAGAGTTCAGTTCTTTTACCGAAACGTATAATTTTATCAGATGGTGTTTCGGAAATATACAAGAAATATCATCTTCAGGAGCCTCCTTTCAAAATGCCGTAGCTCTCTCAGGAGACATTTTTATCAAGTCACGTTCATTTGAACTTTCCTTTCCAATTTTGGTCGTAGAATCCGATGGTGAAGTATGACAGGCTAATTTCGGGAGACCCTGTATCATAAAAAATTTCATACCGCATGAGTAAGAATAATGCAATCGAAGTGATGATAGTCATCGATTCAAAAATTTGCAAGACTGGGAGAATATTTCTTCATCGGTCCAAATAATTCTTCGTCTTGCATGAAAATAACTGGACTATATGCGCTATCAGAATCACCAGAAATTCGAAAACAAAACATCTCCGAGATATCCTGAAGAGTCTCGAAATTATAGCGAAGAAGTCCTTATAATTGTCAGGTGCACATCAGAAGTCTCGAGTATTGTTGGGAATCTGAAATATTCAAGTATCGTCTCTGCATTGTTTCCTTTTGGAGTCGAGATAAAATCCTACTCGGAGTGTTTTCAACACTTTTTTGATGAAGTGCTCTCTTGTATTGCTGTTTCTGTATTGATTTAGGAGCACAATAAGCTTATAATGACTCACCAGCTGAGAAAGATGGCACCTCGGGTTAGGTTGAGCAAGATTTGTAGGACTGATGATATTATTTGTTGAGAAGGTTGCCTCAGAGAACGCAAAACTGATAATTTGACTAATTTGTGACATAATCTCATCAAATATGTATTTTTTGGCTCATAGAAATAATCGATATTTCATTCTAGATAAGACCTGAATCACTGGATATTCTCAGAGGTCATGAAATATACATTTCCATAA
Source organism: Phaedon cochleariae (assembly GCA_918026855.4). NCBI lineage: Eukaryota > Metazoa > Arthropoda > Insecta > Coleoptera > Chrysomelidae > Phaedon > Phaedon cochleariae. The sequence goes on along the minus strand of OU896709.1, from coordinate 13,180,775 downwards.
CTTGGGAAATGGAATGGAATAATATTTTTGTATGGAGGTACATACCAAACCATTCCATGGAAATAATCATCAATGCTACCAACCTCAAGGTTAAGATATTTTTGTAAAATTGTAAATTTGAATTTGTCTGCTTTCCATCAAATGCAAATGAACTTAGAACATGGAAAGTGAAGTGATTGAATGGAGAAAATTGGCTAAGAAATCAGCAAAATATTTTCTAGGTGAAACTGATACGAAATCGCATAAGACTATACTTCCTCATTTTGCCTATGAATACCCATTCCACAAGTTTCTGAATGCATTTTGATAGAAATCATAATTAATTTATTGATGGGTACTGCCTAAGAACAGTCCCATTTGGTGAAACGTATCAAACTATCAGAAAAATTTTCTCACTGCCTCACAAAGATTATGCTGGAGTTGGAAAATCAGAAATTATCATCATCTGGATATAATATGTAGAGTTGAATGAGAAATTACATGTGGAAATTACGTATGATAAGCCAATGTCCTCAATATAACCTAAAAAACAACAAATGTCAGAAATCTGATGTTTATCCCATGAATGTACTATTTATATACACCGTGTCCCAGCTAAAATGTCTCCCTCTGTAAAAAATCAACCGCGCGATCGAATGACTTGAAAGTTGGTCACCCAGTATAATAAATGGTGCTCACTCTAAATATGCTATTGAATAAATCGTAGGTATACAGAATCACACCGAAGTGCACTTCAACTTGCTTATTTGAATAGGGACACCCAGTATATTATTCCATATCCAAGAAAAGTTCATTATTTCGAAGTCAACAATGCTGGGTTTGATGGGATTTTTCCAAACGACTGCGAAGATGTGGCAAAAAATAAAACGATACATAACTACATAAGGATTATCTTTGCCATCGATTTGGAGAAAATCTAATAACCACCAATTGTCTCGATGGTGATAGCAACTGGCCAGCTGGGTCGCCAGACCTCACCCCACTTGATTTTTATATGTGGGGCTACTTGAAATAACAGGTTTATGAGTCGCCAATTGTGAATATGGAAGAAATGAAAAAGAAAATCACAAATTTATGAGCACAAATTGATCGCAAAGTGATACATAGGGTCACAATAAACGTTATTAGGGAATGTTTGCAGCAGAATAGATGATATATTGAGCAGTTGAGGTTTCAATCATTTTCTCTTAATTCTATTTCAATTGTGTTATAATAATTAAATCTAATCATATACATTTTTTATTGAATCGTTTTATTTTTTACCATATCTTCGTAGTCGTTTGGAAAAATCCCATCGAATTCGGCATTGTTGAATTTGTCATAATGAACTCTACTTGAATATGGAATAATATACTGGGTGTCCCTATTCTGATAGAAAAGTTTAGGTGCACTTTCGTGTCACCCTGTATACCTACGATTTATTCAATAGCTTATCTCGAGTGAGCCTCATCAAATATACTGGGTGATCAAATTTCAAGTCATTCGATAACGCTGTTGATATTTTACAGAGGGGGACATTTTAGCTGGGACACGGTGTAGTCGGTGTATATGGCGCATCGCCTATATGATATCTCAACAAAAATGGGACCAAAATGAGAGATACTTTATGAATCAATAAGGACGAAAAGTGAAGGATGGAAAAATTTGAAATAAGTAGCCATATTGTCGTATTATTTTTTCCCTACGTCAGCATCAACGATTTCGTTACCTATAGAGACAGAAGTTGGCCCTGCTTTGAGGACAGCTACGATTCATATATGAGTAGTAGATATATGGTTTATCCCCAGAAATGAAGAAAGATCGAACTATATAACTGTATCACAAACACTAGAGTGAGAGAAGACGAGGATCTGTCCGTACCCTGTCAAGATGACAAATACGTCAATTTACATCAAGGGACCCAAACTAAGACCAATGAAACTGAGACTAGTGAAGCTAAGACTAGTGAAACTGAGACTATCGAAGCTAAGACTAGTGCAACTAAGGCTAATGTGATTCTCAGGGTTTTGCTCTGATTTCCAATTGAATGAGAATGATGATTTTTTATAAAACACATGAAACCTTCTCAACGAAGAAAATTGGCCAAGAGAGATAAAATGGAATAGATTGAAACCTGATGAGTGAAGAGAATATCATTCAAGACAAAATGACGATTGCTGAGTAGGTACTCACAAGTTGTGAACCAATGATTCCATTGGGAGTGATTGCAGTCGCTTCCTACTAGTTCAGACTATGATTGAAGGGATGGAAATAAGCCCTGGACACTTCAGCCCCGGAAGTGCAAAAATACAATTACATATATACAGAAAACTTCCCTTGTCTTCGACACATTTTCCTTTGTCCGCAGCCCCTGTTGGCATGGAAATTGCTCGATAATGGGCCCAGCATCGTTTCCCGAAGAACACGTCCCGATTTGAATACTTTCCATCGACGCATCGACTGCCGAAAATTTATGTACATCAGGCACTCGGCGGCCGTCTTTATCCCGCTTCTGATCCAGATAACAAATTCGCCGACCTCGGGCGAAAAGGCCGCATTTACATTCGACGTTTCGGTGGCACAGAAAGTTTTTCAGAGCCTGAGGGGCACAGGGACCGAGGCAACTACATAAAAGGAAGAGTTATTCGATTCGAGTGGATGGTTATTTATTCTTTATTTTGAGGAAATAAGCATTCCTTGTACAAGGTGCTAACGAAATTGTGGCGATAAAGGAAAGGAAGAGTTCTGTGGAAGATAATGATATTGTCACGTATGGGGAAGAACTATAAAGTATAATCATAATAATTAGTCCATCATTCAATTTTCTTGAACATCAAAACATTCTTACAAATTTGAACATTGAGTAAATTATGTTTCCTTTGGATTTATTCAAGATCACATGATCAGTTCCATGAATTTGCGAAATTTTGATTACTATTCCAATTGCATAGACATCGCCAGAAACTCTTTCCAATTCAGATAGTATGGTGAAATCGAATGAAATCAATCGATTTATATTTTCTGCTGTTCCGCATTTTTGTACATTTTCAGATTACCTCTTGATCTTATGAATTGTTTGTTTTACTTTAACAAAATCGATTCATTTCGAAATAAATGTGGTTAGGTGACCGCCGTTATTTTTTGTATTGTCTCAAAAAAAGTTTCAAAGAATTGATAATCTCTTGTCTTGGCACTTGATGCCAAGAAATCAAGAAATCTAAGTCTTGAAAAAGTTGGCCTTCTAATATTCAACTATATAACTACTATTGGATCGTAGAAAAAAAGGAAACCTCAAAGTCATCCCCACACTTTTTTAATGATGTGCTTATTCAAGGGAACATGATTCGGAATTAGGAAAGTCCACTTTCTGCCCAATCAAAAAGTTCCTACAAGCAGAGATAATATAAAAATACATGTCAGAAAAAAACAAAAATGTTTGACTCACATGAAGGAACATTTTTATAAGGTTGGTGCTTATACCTAACATTATAATAACATTGTCAAGGTTCAAAACATTTCGAGAATAAATGGATTTTCATAAACATGAAGGGCCCCGTGCCCTGAGAGCGTGTACCTATTGAATCACAAGGCAAGTCCCGGGAGGAAAGCATCACGTGACATTGCAAAACAATGTTCACAAAAAACCAATATTATTTGAAAGAAAACGCCACTATCAAACGCAAAAAACGATAAAATCGATGGAGCAAAACGGCAAACACGTGTTAAATCCAACCCTAGCAGGTTAGGAACACGGAAATGAATTTATGGAAGACAATAACATGAGTCAAAGTCTTGAGTGACATGACATAAGTCAATGTCTTGAATGACATATGACATGAGTCATTGTCTTGAATAACATGCCATTATTATGAGGGGAACAAGGCAACCAACATTAAATAAAGTAATCACTAGAGCGGCTGCCGTCACAGGTGGGTACATCATAAATTTTAAAATTGCAACAGAAATGACAATAAGATGATGAGGGATATGGAGGGAAATTTCTACAAGGAAGAGTTGAGTTGAATCTGAAAATGGAAAAGACTTGAAGTAGAAGGCAGGTTCCAAACAACATAAAGCTAATCATGGGTTTTTGTGAACTCTAAAGCATTGAAATATTTTATACAGTCAAAATTTGTCTGTTCATCGGAAGATGTGACAGAATCACTGTTCTTGTTGGATACTGACGTGGATGGCACGGCGCAAAGGCGCAAACAGCGTCCTATGCTTGTTTTGTTATTCTTTAGAACGGTTCCAGAACGGTTATGCTCGTGCGCAGATGTGTTTTCGATCTGTTTTCGTAGGTGAACGAAGCAATTGGGCAGAACCATCTAGAACGCTTTTGATACGAATCAAAACAAACCTCCTGGTCAGTAGATACTTTGCCTAGCCCAGATCCAGATTTTCATTGATTCCATGGGTATTAGCGGACTTGGCTCGGGCGTAAAAAAGTTTTGAGTTGTGTTAGGTATTGTACCAATTATTGTACGTGTATTACAACTTTTCCAGTTGTACTTCCGAAAGCGTCAATAGTATTTTGTATTTCAGAATAATTGTCAATTGTATTTCAGAAAACGTCATCAAAATTTGAGAACATTCATTTGTATTGAATTTTGGAATTTTTCGTGAAATTCAGTTGACGCTTTCTGAAATTGAATTGTCTATTCTGAAATACAATTGATGCTTTCGGAGAGTGGAGGAGGTGTAGTGCTTCTGATAATCCTGCGTACTACACTCTTTTAAAAAAATTATGGAATCTGATAGGAGTGATAAGACTGATTTATTTGAAGACAGGACAAATTGCGAAAAATAAAAACAAAACATGTTTCGATCAAACCAAAGGGACTTATGGTATTCTGATTATTGAGAAATAGAATCCGACTCAGAAAGCAACAATGAGGTAGATAAAGTGGTTGAATGTGAAGTATGTAATGAACGACGCAAATGTTCTCAGCCCATATCCCAAATAATATCATCTCAGTAAATGAGCATTGAAGTGTACACGAGTACATATAAGTTCTAGAAAGCTGTAGGTTTCGTTTTATTTCCAAGGGTTTGGTTTATTTTCAATAATGAGAATATTTTACTTTTATTTCTATCATTGGATTGAATAATAACCATACATAAATCATAATCATATGAACATTGATTTTGATGTATATTTCGATAAATACTTCTTCTCATTCCGTCTATATAAGATGAATAATCGGAAGTATTTGAACAGCATTTTTGCGATATTTCGCAGCAGTATTTTGTATCGAGAAATTCCAAGATTTCTCGAAAAGTTTGCCAAGAAATCTTGTTGTTGAATCTCAATTGTCTTTATTCATTCTGAAGTTCATTTCCCATTTCTTGTCTTGATTTTTTTTTTGTTTTCAAGACAAGAACGAGAACATTTCAATAAATGGTTTATCCCTACCGTGACAAGCTAATGCATTTTCCTTTTAGGTTCTCTGATAGGAACATTTTTGAATGCAGTGTCATGTTGGAGCAAATCGTCTGATTTGTCCTCACTACACCTATATTGAACAAGAAATTGAAATCCCGAAAAATCTGGAATAATGAATACATATCACCTCCACACGGTATTCAATGTTGGGTTGATATGTTGTAGAGATCTTCAAGTCGTAGGAACTTCTGTGCTAGCGAAACTCATAATGGCTTTTAAAATTCCGTGAAGAGTTTTTCACATTTCTCAATGAATTTCCATTGAGTAAGGGACAAGTCAAACATAATTTTCAAAGGTTTGTCTCTCATTTCCAACGCCACTGCTTCCTGTTATTCGCTACGCCGATCCAGACGCATCGTCCTCCAGGGCCTACTTTCTATCACTTACTTGTTTTCGCGGCCATTCCGGAAATGTCTTCGGTCGGAATACGAATAATACATTTACGAAGAAGGCTGATACACTGTTTCTGTTATCGAGAGAAAAAACTGAGATATTATTCTGGGAGAAATATTTTTCGAACCATTGCATCTTCTGGAAAAGATTATTTCTCAGTTCAGACAAGGTCGAGTTAGGTCCGGAAGTTGGATTGCATGAACATTCTTCCATGCACTGAAAGTGAGAAAATAGTATTGTCTTGAGTGGAGGCCGCTTTATGTACCTCGTATGACATGTATTGTACTGTCCTTTCATTTTGGTCTTCCATTTTTTTTTTGTGATACATTCAATCATTCAAATAGTGTGGCCGATGGTCTGGCCAGAAAGGGGGCGAAGGGTTCAGTGATTGGCACAGACGAAAAAGTTTCAGAACAGCTGGAGAAAGGCTCCTCGAATGAGGCAGTCCAAACTCTATATAGGAAACCCGTCACGAAGACAGACCAATGCCCTCTTGAACAGGAAGGAGCTGAAACTGGTGGTGGGCCTGCTGACAGGGCACTGCCACCTGAACAATCATCTCAGCATGATCGGGATTGTGGAGGATCCTGAATGCAGATGGTGCCTAGAGGATGAGGAGACTTCTACTCACATCCTCACTGAATGGCCGGCAATAGTGGCAGCAAGGGATATCCATTTTGGGAGCAGTATCCTGGACCCAGAGGATGTTAAGAAGATTTGGCCTAGGAAGTTGGTCTCTTTTGCTTGCGAGATCGGCCTTCTCCATGGCTGACTTGCGATCCCAGGGATGTGGGTGCACAATGGGCCCGAAAAAGGAGGCCTAAGTGCGTCAGGTCCCGGACCGCCCACACACATACATACATACATACATACATACATACATACATACATTCGCATAGTGATATATTCTGATGAAGACAGTCGGACCAGAGTGACTCGAGCATGGTTCCTAGTACACACAGGATATAAGGGCAACGAAGAGGTAGATCCACTATCAGCCCAAGCAGGAGCGAGTAAAAATCTGAATATACTAGAATCTGTAAAAACTCCACAAACGATGAGATTTCCACAAAATACTCAGTCACACGACATGTTTCGCTTACACAGTAGCTTCGTCAGGTGAAATAGTGGTACAATGGAAAAAATTCAATCGTCAGCAAATCGTCGCAAATTTAAATTTCTCCATACTTTATAGGTATCAACTACGGAATAACCACAATGCTCAAAGTGGAATGTAAGGTTAAGTGATAGCGAAGGACCAGGGTTGGAATCCTGTGGTGGTAGCCTTTTTTTTTGATCGACCACAATTGTTTGCTGCGATGATACTCAACAGTTCGATTTATATTCAATAGAGGGTGGCTACGGAAGTATTGCCTACGAAATATCTCAGTTATTGTATGAAGTAGGTTTGTGAAATTTGGAGCGTCGATATAATGACATAAGAGCTAGAATTTGAGCATATTGAAATGTCGAAGTTAACTTCCGGTCTGACCGGAAGTAACATCAACTTTCTTATTTTAAATGGAAACCCTTTTTTTTCTTTTCGCATTATTCAGCATTCAATTCCCTTTCTAATGACATATCACAAGTTGGTATCTAACCAGGAACTAGATCAGAAAAAAAATATTATTGAAATTCACCGAGTAGGCCGTGGAAGCAAAATGAAAGCTAAAATTGAAAAGTTGGCTATGGAAACCATACGTCACTTGATAACACATGCGTTAAAAAAAGCCGCCAAAAAAAAATTGGAAAAATTGTGAAAAAACAATACTCTGTAGGACCATAACTTAAATAGGAACATAAAACTTTTTCTTGCCTGTACTATTCAGCATAACCATTCCTTCCTAATGATATAATAGAAAGTCATCTTTTGGCTTTCATTTTGCTTCCACGGGCTACTCGGTGAATTTCAATAATAATTTTTTTCTGATCTAGTTTCTGGTTAGATACCAACTTGTGATATGTCATTAGAAAGGGAATTGAATGCTGAATAAAGCGAAAAAATATGGTTTTCATTCAAAATAAGAAAGTTGATGTTACTTCCGGTCAGACCGGAACTATAACTTCGACATGTCAATATGCTCAAATTCTAGCTCTTATGTCATTATATCGACGCTTCAAATTTCACAATCCTACTTCATACAATAACTGAGATATTCCGTAGGCAATACTTCCGTAGCCACCCGGTATATTTGATTAAAGAAACTCAGAAAACGAATTGAGAATATTTTTTTCTTGGGGTGGCAGCCAGAAGTGAAGGCCAATATGTTAAGGAGAACTCCTTATCATGTGATCAAGTTGTCAAACTATTATTTCGCCAAGCGGCATAAAAAGTAGTTTTTCTATGACTCTTAACAGATGAAACTCTGCAAAAGTGTACTCTTTGTGCCTAGACAGACCCCTAGGTACACATGGCAGCAAAGTAGAGTGACTGCCTAGTGAAACGAATAACTATAATTCGATTATCAAAACAAAGTAACCAAAGCACATCATAGTTGAAGAATTCATCCAGTCACCATTTATAGAAAACATATTGAAATGATACAGCTGTATCTACAACTCTTATTCGTATAGATTTCATGGTAGCTGTATGCTGCATGATTTCAATATGTTTTCTACAAATTGTGACTGCCTGATACCGCCAACTAAGATGTGCTTCGTTTACTCTTTATGCAACTACTCAAGTTAATATCTTGTTATTGGATTGAAATATTTTCCTCGTACATTGTCCTATTGTCCTATTGACTGCAACCTGAAGGAAAATATCTGCTCAAGTTATCTTTGTGAATACCAGTATTTCAACTAGTCTAGTCGAGAGATTACACTTTTTGATATTTTATCAATGTTTCAACTTCATCTTGTGTCTTTTTCTTTATATTATTGCCTGGTGAGTGGTTTGCATACATATTTATTCTCAATATATTCTTCATGTGTTTGTTCCTTCACAATATGTTGTGGAGAAGTAGAACCAAACCAAACATATTTGTATTGAGGGCGGCAAAATATGTGCTACTCAAAGCGCCTGAATTCTTAGTCCGAGTATTGTCCACCTATACAAGGTGTTTTTGAAATAGGTGCACATATTTAGCACATTAATATCATACAGTCTAAGGGATATTCCCATGATATCAGACTTTTTTTAATTCTTCTAATCAACGAGAAATTGCATCCCAAAAATTGAACAAAATACGAGAAAAAGTTCAAGTACGCCACTTTAGAACAATTGAAATGATTGAACTCGCGTGCCTATCGCATGGAAATTTGAACAAAGTTGACGTCAGATTTGCTTCAGAACTTTGGATGGAAAAAGGGGTCTAACCTCAAATTTTACTTTGATTCCTCAATTTTTTTATTAGTGCCTTATTTCAATGCCACCCTGTATATCTTGATCAAGTTTTCCTGTTTCGTCGTTGAATATCCAGTAACTACATTGAATTATTAATCAGTCTCGGTCGGAAGGTCTCTTCATACAAACCATTGTCCCCGATATTTTTGAGACACCCAAGAGACAAATTGATATTGAGAAAGGTCGACAGACAAATTGAAAATTTCCACAAATTGAACCAGGTGCAACCTCGAATTAACGTCCACTCGAAATATCGTTGAACGGATGTCCCAAGAATAGACCTACTCGACCTATTTCGTGTCGCAATTTCATAAATTATTCAAAATCCCGACAGAAAAGATCTCGTGTGGCCCGAGGACAAGGTGCTCTTCTGCGGGAAGACAACGTCGCGAGGCATAACTAACAAAGCACTCCACATGAGGACAAAGACCACGAGGATGAGGATAATAATTTGGAAGTCGACGCGCACCAATTCATTACGTCTAAGAGAAGGGTAGTAATTAATTCCCCCAGGCAGGCTGCTCGGCACAATGGGCATTGTCCGACCGAATGGCGAGGATAATGCATAATTTATCGGGGCGCGGCAACACTGGCAACGCCGCCGATAGAATCGTGTCCTGCTATGCCTAGGAAATGATATACAAACTGCAACCACATAGCTCGAAGACCGTAACGTCAAAAGATAGGTTTACTACGAGGGCGCTTCGTCTTCAGACACATGAAAATACCTGTGAAGATCATAAATTAGAAACAGACAATGAACTACTGAGGAAGAAACTTACCTAAGGAGACATGTGGAGATGAGTTTAACTAGAAACTAGATCAAAACCAGAAAATCAGGTAATTAAGTATATATTGTTCTTTGAATCGACTGAACAGACGAAAGAACGAATCAATAATGCAATTCAACATCGGTAAGATCTCGCAATGGAAATTTGAAATTATAGATCAAAATTCACTCAACAAGAGTTTCATCATCACTAGTTACCATTCGGCAAAAGCCAGAAGCAAGGAATGAGTAAAACATCAGAAAGTGCAGAATGACATGACTGAATGATAGGATGACATGACAAAATAAGATGACAGAATGACTGCGAGACAAGTGATACAAACCAAATGGAAGTACTAAACTGTATAACCTAACTAACTATAAGCGAATTCCATTGGCAGAAACTGGTGGAGTGTTTTTGAACTCAATGTGTATGTTTCCTTCTCACTCTCATGTGTTAAACACAGGTGGAGCAATGAAAAATCATTGTAGCTAGAATGATTACAGGTGAACAATGAAAAAAAAAATAATAGGAAAAGAAGTGATCCGTGGTAAGAATACCAACTGAATCAGAAGAAGAAGATATTAGAGAGAACAAATACGAAAGATGGATGGTTTCCATGACTTGTATATCATTGTCCACTAGAGATCGCGCTACTAAGACGTGGGGTCATAGTTGGTAGAACTGATAAATATAAACTAAGAAAAAGCCGAATAGCTCAAAGTCGAATGAAATGTTGAATGAATTCGAATTCTCTATCTGATGAAAATATCAATTCTTTTTCGGTTTATTCAACAGAAAACAACTACTTTCCTGGCTATATATGCCACGACGAACATTGAATTATATCTACTGAACACACACGATAAGAATTTGAAAACAAAATCTTCAGAAATTGAGAACTTGCGAATAGTCAGGAAAATGGTTGTTCTCTGTTGAATATTCAGAATTATATTATGTGCATAAACAAATTTTTTTTTGAAGTAGAATGCAAATCTGTTAGATTGATCATCAAATAATTATATGACACTTCCCAAACTAAATTGCGTGCGGGTATATAGGGTGAATCACGCACGCTTGTAAAAAAAACATTCGATGATCAACTTGAAATAGCAAGAGGTTTGATGCCTGTTATAGGTTCCGGCGAATAACAGCGCATGTACTCATAAATTATAGTAATACAAATTGATGAATGACCGTAACTCGTTCACGGTGTAGCCTTCAAGTGATGCTTCATTGAATTATCTAGTAACTGTCATCGTCATAGCAAAATGAATTGGATAGCATTATAAGGATAGCTAGGCTGTCCCCTATTCGATTAATTTGTTTTCATGAAGGTTATTCAATTTTTAATAACGTCTTTTCGATTTTTTCTCAGTGTAGATATCACATCAGATCAGCCAACTTCTAAATGCGGAACCTAGACCTCCCGTCAGAAGATAATTTCTATCCGCATGTACTGAATCGACATGGTTACAAGGGGTAATTACTTCAGCAATATACAGGGTGTTTCATAATTGAATGCTGATCCTAAAGGGCGATAATCCTTAGATGATTTTGAGAAAAATTCTTTATGTGAACTTAGGTCATCATCAGCTTCTTTTCTGAGATACAGGTTGTTGAAATTTAACAAAAAAATCAGTTATTCCCCAATATCTCTGAAACCGCTCTGGCTTTTTTCTTCAATTTTGGTACATGCCAAGTATGAATAGAAATACGTTTTTTCCATAATAAAGGATTTCTCAATTTATATCAGTGGCGTCCCTGTTAACATACCCTGTCATATTTTTCATCAAAATAATGATACGCCACTGTCTTTTTTCCAAATAAATATTATTTTTGTAATTATTCTCTCTTCTCATAAAAATGGTCTCTTTTCTTTTTTCGTCCGGCGAACGGTTTTTGAGTTAGAAAATAAAATGCATTCATTTGCTTGTTCCTATTCGATTTTTACTCTTAGTCATAATTTCACAATTGTGTGGTTACCAAAAAATCTAAGCAATATTTTTATAATTTTATGGTAACTATTTTCAAGTTTTGGTAATGAAAAAAGAAGCCAGAGCGGTTTCAGAGATATTGGGGAATAACTGATTTTTTTGTTAAATTTCAACATCCTGTATCTCAGAAACGAAGCTGTTACGGACCTATGTTCACATGAAGAATTTTTCTTAAAATCATCCAAGGATTATCGCCCTTTAGGATCAGCATTCAATTATGAAACACCCTGTATATTTCTCCGTGTAACGAATTGGGAGTCATCGAACTCCAATAGCAACATCAGAACTTTCGCATCTAGTAAATAGTTGGATGATCTGTATAGATACTGTAGATAGTTCCACAGGCAGGAAATGTTCTTCCAAAATCTCATTCCATCACGAGCATCGCCGGTTAGACCATCTCGACAAGTCCAGTCAGCACATCTTTTTGTCGTCATCCTCGAGATTTTATGTCGAACAACTCTCTACGCACGATGTTCCTTGAACATTATAGGGACATGAACTTCGAGGGATATTTTATGGATTTCCTTTCGTGAGCTCCAGAAGATCAAACAAATCGATGAAGTTGTGATGAAGTGATCGAATTCTGATGATAATCATGATATATTTGAATTTTGTAGTAGCAACACTTTCTGGAAATTCCACTTCTGTCGAAACAAAATAATCTAAACCATTTGATGATGATTAGTGAATTGTATCAAGAGAAAATGATATTCGTGTTATTCATTCTGCTGGATTCATTGCAATCTATCTATATCCCTGCCGAAATCCGATAGTTTATCTCCCCAATGTATCTTATGTCTTGGCCCAACACTTTCGTTAAAGAAATACAATCCACTATCAGGGTGAATTCATACGCAACCATTCCTAAATGTCTCCAAATAAATTACCCCATTTTGCTCCAAGAATCCTCTATCGAAAATGAAATGTAACACGATTATTTCGAACAGGGGCACTTAAGACTTACAACTCCTATGAAAATAACTCATAAACATGGTAATTTGAGTATTTTTCAGGCGAGTTCTAGAGCTCTGACGATAAAAATAGTAAATTAAACTTAACTAGGAAATGAAAGAATGACAAATGGGCCATTAAAAGAAACAGCGATTAGTTCTCGAGAGGAATTCTAAAAATAGAGCTGGTGGTTGAGAGCTGAGTTTATTTTTTGCGGCAGATTAACAGAAACAAGCTCCATCGAATCATTTTTATTGTGAATTATTTTCGAGTCGTTAGTTCGTCAATTCAAGATCTTTGAAAAATGATAAAAGTAGGTAGATACCAGTTTTTTAATTGCTATTGCAAAGGTTCATCTAGAATTCGCCTTGTTCTAATGATTATGGTGAGTGGTTTTCCTTCAAGTGTCCGAGTGGTTGAAGGTTTCGACAATGATCCCAGCAAGTTCACATAAAACACATTTTCATTCTAATAACAATTCTTTATTGACTTTTATACTATTTGATTGATGAATAACTCCTTATATTCGTCAATTCGCCTAACCGAATCACGAATTGGATATTGAATATTACTATAGTATCTTCAGAATAGAATATACCAATGTTTGTCAATGATCTTCAGTTGGTTGGAATGTTCCAGCAGCTGAGTACTCAGTACAACGAATGAACAATCCGTCTTCCATTGTAATGTGCAACAAATATACTTGTTCAACTAACGAAAATGACAATTAGTGATGAGATAAATAAATGAAACAGCATTCTGCTTGAATTTATTCTTGGCTCAATTTGTCCAGACTGAGGAAAATAACAGCGACTAAAAAATACCCTCTGCGCTATTTTTGGCGCCTCTCTATTTGACAATACGAATTATCGCTCTCAGTAAGAATGGAAGTTCCACTTCAACAACTCTCAAACCATCTTCTGTCTCAGCAGATAAATAACTCTGATTTGATTTGTGCAATGACTAGTTGACCAAACTTGCTGAAGAGCCTTTTCTCATCATCCAATTTTTTCGAAGAGACGAAACATTCTTGGTGAAAACGAAACTTGAATGAAAAACATCTGATGAAATCTGGCGATCTAAAGCAAAAAACTCTAACCATATCAAACTTCAATACCACCAATAGTAGTGGATTTTTTGTTTTTATGGTCATTCCTTATCTTGTCTTGAGAAACGTTTCAAGGAAATCAGGATATCTTGCCATGGCCACTACTTCATCAGCAGTTCATCAACTTTTCTGATCTGGTGAGATTAGATATTACCTCAATGATAAGTTTCAGATTCACTTTATCATTATACCAGGTGTCCACGTAACTTGATAGCTCCATTGCAATGGGATATAAAAGAAATGAATCGTTTTGGAAAAATTGTAAAATAACGTGTGAGGTCTACGAATCAGAATCGAAATGAACTCTGCAGGATATTTTATCAACAGCGTGCTACATGGATTATGATTTCTTCTAATCGAACACACGCCTATATTGTTTCACGTGTTTTGATTTGTCGTTATCTCGTTTTCACAACTTTGTATTATATTTGCAATTATTCTATATATCCAATGTCCTTTGTGCATTGTGCAGTCGGAATCTCTTGGGTCACTCAACTCGAGTACATCAAAACATCAAGATTCAACTCATATTTATAACCAGCGCAAGGTCGAGCCCAATGTAATAGTTATGCAACCACCAACATTAATTTGTGAAATACGAATGAGAAACATCGCGAATGCCTTGTGGGAAAAAAAGTATATAACTCACTGGAAATACCACTTATATGTTATAGTGGAGTTTCACACTTTATGTTACATATACAGAGTAGTCATCGAGTACGACTAAATTACTGTTCATTTGAAACAACCCTGATTCGATTTTCAATTCCATGGGTGACAACATTTTATCAAATTCCCAACTTCCACATGTCATTTTCCTCTCCCCCAACTTGCTGTTCAATATAATTTGAAGGAATTGGTAATATGAATATATAAGCGAGATTTTTACCCATTTAAGCATCTTCTTGCCGATCTCTCGATGGTCTGGTGGACTGAAGGTCTCAGGGGATAGCTAGAGCAATGCTTGCTGAGTCTTCAGATGCTAGCATACCATAAGAGCAATTTCCCCCACTCCAATATGGGAGTGATGGAAAAACTTCTTGAGCCTGACCTCCTCCACTTTGTCCTGGAGAGGAAAGCCAGAAATGTATTTTATCAATTCAAAGGAAGACCACTCCTGAATACTGTGTGAAATAAAGAATTATCAGTCTCTAGAAAAAGTCGAATGCAAATGCAAATGCGAGTGGTAAGAGGATCGATCCAGTTGCCAGAGACTGAACAAGTAATGTACACAGATGGTTCGAAAACCCCGCTTGGAGTTGGAGCCGGTGTGTTCATCAGGAAACCGAAGACGGAAATCTCAGTCAATCGCGGCCAGTATACTACAATCTTTCAGACGCAAGTTTTCGCAATTGAATTGTGTGTCAGAGAGTCGACGAATCAACCTCTAGTAAACAGAAACATCAGTTTTCTATCAGACTGCCAGGCTGCTCTTGAAGCAATGAGCTCCAGCAAGCTTTTATGAAACTGCATTGGTGCTAGCAACAACATTACTTTGCTGTGGGTGCCTGGACACCTGGGGGTGAAGGGCAACGAGAATGCTGACATCCTTGCCAAAACAGGCACCGAGTCTGAGTTCATACTTTGGGGTCATCACAAGTGCGGTCAAAACAACTATCTCAAACTAAGCGGAGAGTATACTGACGTACTGGTCTGAATTACCAGGATTAACCCATTGGAAGGCGTTCCTGCCTAAACCACCGGAAAATATAACCAGGTTGAGATCCTATAGAATGGAGCAGGAGCAACCTGCGGATTTTGACAAAATTGCTTACGGGACACTGTCATCTAAGATGGGTCTGAACCAACAAGCGGTCTGTCGTTTCTGCTTGATGGAAGACACATCCATACCATGACCATGCTTTTGCTCACCTAATTCAATCATGAACTTTGTAATATGAAGTGGATTGTACACTGAACTGTAACCTCTAGGATTGACCCACAATATACTCCCATTTGGGGTCGCAGTGGGGAGTGGGTGATTCTAGCTACACTCACATGGGACCTAACCTAACTTAACCTAACCTACAGAATATGTCGCCCTTTTTGAAAGTGAAAAAGAGAATATATCTGTGAACTTTCAATATTCCTATATATTTTATGAGTGATACATGTAAATTTGTAAATGTTGACATATTATGTTTGACTATTTTCCCGTGATTTAACTCTTTACTTTCACTTATGTTTTATTCTTCATAATGACTTTGTCCATGGGAATCATTTTCTTCAGACAACTATCGACAGACATCTGCGGTGGAATTTTTATATCGATCAAGTAACAAAAACATTGCGGAGTACTCTATACAGATTCAAATATCTGAGAAATATTTTGGACACCACCCAAATGAAAATTATTTATTATGCGCTTATTGAATCGCGATTAACAGATGGAATTCTTGGATGGGGTGGGGTAACATCCACCCATTTGAAAAAACTAGATGTATTGCAGAAAAAATACCTAAGAATTCTTCTCTACAAACCATTCAAATACGCATCGAAATTATTGTTCGAAGAATCTAAACTGCTTGATATGAGACAATCATTTTTTACTAAAATTATAAACGAACAGTTCAGAAATCGAAAATTCTTAAATTATGTAGATCACACCTATAATTCAAGATCCAAAGCCAATGCAGTTCTCACCACAATATATTCTTTAAAGGCACTAATCCAACGTACTTACGCCTACCTAGCAAATAGACTTTATAATTATTTGCAACTGGAACTTAGGAAAACTCATACCATATTGTCATTAAAGAAAAAGTCAAATCACATCTACTCAGTATAGATAGATTTATCATCCACAAATTGATTGATCCTATATTCGACTTGCTACATTTTTCTTGATATTTAATTTATTTTAGTTTCAACCTCATCTCACATGTATCATTTTTTAACCTCATATCATACTTAATTTTAATTTCATCATTCATTTTCTCAAACCACCAATGTCATTATTGATAATTGGTAGTTGTAATTTATCCTCGTTTCATGTATTTACTTTTTTATTGATGTAACTGTAGGCAATGGAGTTTAGTAGTATTTGCAATCCACGCCCTGGCTATGCCTTAAAGGAGTTGTTGTTCATTCACATATCTATGTAGCTTACCTATATGTTATTCCCACAGAGTCATAATTATATTAGAAGCAACAGGGTTCTTACTTCTCTGTACTTATTTGATGATAATAAATAAACATTATTATTATTATTATCATTATAATACAATCCGTGAGATTACGACTCAAATCACCTACGAGCATACCCAAACTCAAATAGTTACTTTTTTTGTGAAAATCTTGAGGAACATGTAGTATTTCATCCGTTCGTGAGGGTTGATATCGTTCTAACGTGACGTTTATAAAATTTTTATGTTGATTATTATTTCGATAATTCATCTCTAAAAAAGTGAAAAGATTGCTGTACCATGCTCCTGTTACGCCCGGTATATTCTAGCAACCATCATTGTTAGAGAATGAACTCTTCATCTTGGTCATAACAACAATTCAAAAAGCATGAAGAAGTTTGAAGACTTGCAGGACTTGTCTTCTTTTGAGACTCATGAGAGTCATGTGTTACTGTTGGTATCTGTCAAGTATGAATCAT
Organism: Phaedon cochleariae; assembly: GCA_918026855.4. NCBI lineage: Eukaryota > Metazoa > Arthropoda > Insecta > Coleoptera > Chrysomelidae > Phaedon > Phaedon cochleariae. The sequence goes on along the minus strand of OU896709.1, from coordinate 13,163,178 downwards.
GTATCATTAGTATTCCATCATCACATGCAGAATGGTGCAGATTATTTCTAAGATTCCAGTCCATTTAAGGTCAATCAATTAGTATTCAGTCGCTGTTCAAGACTGATTCATGGGCTACATGGAACAAATTATACAACATGGAATACCACACTTTGACTTGATAATAATTTATGCTGAATATTGTTCCTTATATGGTGATGCCGCATACTATAATGCAATTAAAATTATTCAACACATCTTGCCACCAGTGAGAATCTGACTATTATCAGTATTATTTCAATAATTTGTGGGATGAAGAACATCACTAATTTATTTCAGTGAAATGATGAAAGAACATGTTTGGCATGTTGTATTCGAACGAATCAATTTCAGATTTCATATTTCATGAAAATGGTGAAAATCACTATAATGAAGCAGTTTCAGGTTTATTTTCATAGCTAACTATCGATAGTTTGAAACTCGTAGAAGCATCACAATCAAATATTCATATATATTCAGAGTTTTTTCGAATCTGTAAATACAACAATAATAATGTCAAGTATATAATTCATATTCACAGTGTGATTCAAGTTGAGTGATTTAGTGATAGTGGTAATATTTGATTATACAATTTTGTAGTGGTTTCATTAGATGAATGTAGTGACTGTCGCCTATTTTACTAAACGTTTGGTATTCACTACCGACTATTTATTCCAGTGTAATTATCATATATTTCATGGAATAATATTGGGTGAATCGAAGGAATAAAATTCGAGATTCATTGATGTCATGAAATCATCTAATTCAATTCATGCCGAGCTGACACCAGAACGTTTTCGAGAACATTGTCAGTTTTGTCAGTTGTCCTGACAGCAAACTTGAATTCGATTAGATGATTTTACTACCACAATATCAATCAATTTCGAGTTATATTCCTTGGAGACTCACCTAGAATTACTCCATGGAATGTATGAACATTATAAATTTCATAAAATCAGGAAAAATTACCCTTTCAGAATATGCAATGAAATATTGAGTGTTACATTCGAAAAAATCATCAACATTTTCACACCTCTGCATACGGAATGGGGATTTAATGTTTGGAGGACATCATTCGAAAGAGAAAGATATGTAATTCAGGATTTTATTTTGAGGCTTTCAATAATTCAATTAGTTTTCGAGATATTGGGTTGATAGCTTGAAATCCATTGTTGATCACCCTGTAAAAATTTCCGTTCAGCTCCCGTTCTTCAAGCCAGATTTTCTTACAAACACACAGGAAGTAATTACAAGTGAGAGTTTCAGCCTAACGAGTAAAGCTAGATCTGAAACAAGTAGGTATATCCTATCATAAAACTAGAAACTAACACCTAAAATCGAGCTTAAAATACACGAGACATAAGTATTACATATATAAACACAGAGACATATCACTACCAAAAATGATGTCTCATTATTTTTATATTCTCAGCAGCATCATCGCCTGATGTGAACATATTGACACTGCATACCCCTAGGAATTCATTGCACTGTTTCAACATATGAGTAAACGTTGAACAATCGAACGAATTCACAAAGAATACCTCCTCACCGTTATTTGTAAGATTAATTCTAGGAACCAACATCTTCACGTTGTTTATAAGCATCAATATCAGGTGTTGATAGCGTGAAATCCATAGTTAATCACCCTGTACAACTTTTCGTTCAGCTCCCGTTCTTCGAGCCAATTGTCGATTCGATACTAATTGAGCGTTCGAGTCGAATATGTAATACAGGATATGGTTCTGAAGTTTTAAATGAATAAATTAGCTTTCGAGATATTTATTTATTAATTTATTCATTTATTTGAAGATTCTCTTACAAACACAGAGGAGATGATAACAAGTAAGAGTTTTAGCCTAACAACTGGAGCTACCTAGATCCTGAACTAGTAGGTACCTATATCCTATCCTGAAACATAGCCTGAAACTAGAAACTCACACTTAAAATCGAGCTTGACCGTTACCATCGAGACAATATGGTAACGGCTTGACACTGCATACCCTAGGAATTCATTGCACTTTTTCAACATATGAGTAAACATTGAACAATCGGACGGATTTACAAGGAATACTTGTTATTTCTAAGATTCATTTCAGGAACCAACATTCTCATATTGTTTATGAGCATTAATATTGGGTGTAGTCTGTTGATAGCGTGAAATCCATAGTTAATCACCCTGTACAACTTTTCGTTCAGCTCCCGTTCTTCGAATCGATTGTCGATTCAATACTAATTGAACATTCGAGTCGTGTATACGAGCTCCTTCAATGTTGTCGTCCATACGTTTTCTTCAACCTATCGCGCTTTTTCCCCATCTTTCAGTGCATATCACCGTAAATCTGCAGCTCCTACCTCCGGTTGCAAGTGGCAGGACGTATATGGGAAGCAAAAATAGTAACGCAGTTTTTGTTACCTGAGGGAGAATTTCCAGTTTCGTACGCGATGTACATGTTAAGCGCAGAAATATCAGGAACTGCAGGAAAAATTATTGATGCGATAAAAAAGTTTGCTTTAAGAAGATTCCTTGGATTTTATTGGTTACTATTGAAGCTTGAACTAATTCAATTATATCGATCTGAGATATACAGGGTGCTTCATGACTAATCGGAAATATTCAACTATGGAATCCTGAGCTGATAATATGGTGAAATTTTCAAATTATTTGTGCCTATAGTACTTTGAACGTGATTTTAATATCATAGTCATATTGGGAGAGAACTGTAGATACTATACATCCTACATTCTACTGAATTATGTGAAATTGACGTTTCTGGCTACTACCAGAGGCGTACGACTGGGGCAAGTGACTGGTTGATCCTTCCCAAATTCTACGCCACTGGCGGAATTGCCATTTCATCAGAATCTTAGTTACGAAAACCTTCGTAACATTTTTTTCTGAAGTGACCCCCAAGAAAGATACAGCCTCTCAAAGGGCAAAGGGCATCGGAGAATGATTTTGTATTATTATCTCCAACACCTTGTATTCTGAAATTTTGTCCATCCACTCACTATTCAGTGCCGGTTCGAATAGAGTTAAAATCACCTCAAAATTGAATACAGGGGTTGTGTCAAAATAGGTAGGTAGGGGATTAAAAAAAAACCCAACTTTTTTGTACATCGAAATTTTAGTTTTTTGACATGGAATAATAAAATCTCAGGGCTATTAACATAGAAAAGAAGCTCTTGTTCGCTAATGGTTGAATTTTTCGAGATGCAATAGGAGCACCTTTTCTATGTAAATAGCCCTTAGATTTCATAATTTCATGTCAAAAAACTGAAATTGCGATGAAAAAAAATATTGTGGTTGTTTTTACCCCCTACCTCCCTATTTTGACACACCCCTGTATTTAATTTTGGGGTGATTTCAACTCCATTCGAACCGGCACTGAATATTGAGTGGATGGACAAAATTTCAGATTTTCTTTATACAAGGTGTTGGAGATGATAATACAAAATCATTGTCTGAGGCCTCCCTTTGAGGGGCTGTATCTTTCTTGGGGGTCACTTCAGAAAAAACTGTTACGGAGGTTTTCGTAACTATTTCACCCACTCTATATGGTCCAAAAGTTTGACCACCTATTTTAGAATCACCTTGTATGAATATCGTACTCTTTCTTCATAGCAATGAAGTCATTGGTAGTATTAGAATATGTACTTCGTTGGTATGTTTGTATACATACCAACTAGCCATCGAGCTTACGAGAGGTCCTTCAGCTTATGTGTGTTCTGTGAGGCTTTGTTACTGAGTCCACACCTTAAAACGCAACAGCGAATCGTGCGGAATCATCTCTGGCCGAGGCTACCAAAATTGGAATTTATGACTCGTTCCTGATAAAGTCATTATTTTTCGAGATATTCCAAGTTAAACATGAAGCCGCACGATCCGTGTGATTTTGATGTGTAACTATTAATTACTATTTCGAAGTTTTGGATCATTGAATTGCATTCATTACGCGAATAAAACTTCAATCCATATCAACAGAGAAGACCGAGGGGTAAATCTCATTGGAAGTCTGGTGTACACTCCATTGGAAGTCTTTGGAATTCTTTGGAAGTCTTTGGTAGTCTTTGGAAGTCTTTGGTAGTCTTTGGAAGTCTTTGGTAGTCTTTGGAAGTCTTTGGAAGTCTTTGGAAGTCTTTGGAAGTCTTTGGAAGTCTTTGGAATTCTTTGGAAGTCTTTGGAAGTCTCTGGAAGTCTTTGGATGCCATTGACATTTTTTGAAATTTGAAGGAAATAATCGAGAAATAATTCATGGTTATTGAACTTTTTTTAATATTATAGGATTGGATATGAACAAATCACCTTCAATTGGATTGACAATGAGGTACCTACTTCTTAATGACTAGAAAAATCTCAGTGATTCGACTATATCTTATAATGCACCTAGAAGCGCATGGGTCCGCAGGTTGTAGGTATACATATACCCTTTAGCAAATTTGAATGCCAGTGACTCCGATGGAACGTGTTTTTGTGATTTGATCCTATATACCAAACCTATACAGTGTGTTGTGATATTTAACAGTCTATTATTGCCCTCGTTATAGATATGGAAGGAAAATGAACCATTCAAGTAGGTACTTTGATTTTGTGAAGCACAGCAGAGAAATACGTAATACCTCGCGTAATACATATTATGAAAAAGTGTTCTTTCCGAAGAACAGACCTGTTTCCAACCAGAATAAATCATTTTGAACTCCTCCGAGTTGTATCTTGTCCTAAGTATAAGTATAGCTTACCTATTTCACTCATCAACACGTTTATTCTCAAGATTTCTTTAATTTTTTTTTCTCGTATGTCCGAATATTCATTTTTATTTGTGGAATACAGGGTGTTCGGAGATGAAACCGACGAAACTTATGGGCTCATAGGGACTGCCAATATACTGACATACAGAGTAATTTATGGATTTTGACAGAAAAATCAATCTGCCATATTATACAGGGATTACCCGATTGGGTTCAAATTTGGTATATTAACTGAACTCAAATGCTTCAACAATGAGCCTTCTGAACGAAATCAGTATCAGGACCAGAATATTATTTTTTTCCTATGTTCAGTTATTGAGAGAATAAATCACCCTGTATAATAATCATCAAGAATCTGAGGTCATATTCCTTTTATTAATTGTCGGATAAAATATCGGCAAGAATGGAAATGGAATTATTATTCACGAAACCAAGACATAATTGTTGTTATTGTCTTTGATTACTCCGTAGTAATATTTGATGAAATACTCTCATAACCTGAAAAACTGAAGAATATTATCAGGAGTGGAATGAGTCTTGTGATTATAACTGACCTATATAGTATAACAATCATCATTTATCTGATCGTAGATTCAGAATAACTAAGTGAAAAACCTCCATTGAGCTAGCAGAACTACTTTGAATCATTCTTTTTTTTTGGCCATAATTCAAGGCTAATTATTTATCACCGTATTGAAGAATTTATTGCTCTTCGATTTATGCAAAAAAACGTGGCTTCTGCTAGCTCAACGTTGAGCTATCAGAATCACTTTGTCAATAAAAGTACAATCACAAAACGAATTATACAATGATTTGAGGCTAATTTAAGGCTCTAATCCTAGCCTATTGCCGATTTCTTCGCACATTGTTTTTTCAAAAAAATCAAGGGTTCTGCTAGCCTAACCATTGTGCTAGCAGAACCAAATCTCAAATAGCAGGAATATAAGGATATCGAGTACACCATAATCAATTAATTGAATTAATCAATTGTTATACTGGGTGTCCCACGGGAAAAAAGTAATTCATGAAAAGTGACATTTCATAAGCTGCCAACAAAGATGACATGCCAAACTTTTTTCCCGTCACAGAAAAAAGTATTTTGAAAAACCCATTTTTGCACTATCCATTTGCTGACCAAATTACATTCACAAAGATAACAGCAAAAAGGCATTTTTTATAGAAAAGGAATATTCTCAGATATAATTATGAACATAAAAAAATGGATATACATATATATAAAGAATTACATCAAGAATTTGCATTCCCTATGTTATGAAAATATCAATTTATCATACATAAAAAAAATGCATTTTTTATTCAAAATTATTTGAATATTCCTGTGCAGCATCGAACACACTTAAAACGGGAATATTTCGAAATCGGCTTACTTTAGCAATTTTACACAGGAACACTTTTTTTCATTGAAAATATCGAAAAAACTATTTCATCAACGGAAAAAGTGAAAAAGTACATTGAGAAAAAAGTTATGGCCCTTCTGAACCATAAGAAGTGCATTGGTAAGCGCCCTCTAATGGCCACAGTGAAAATGTGTCCGTATTGGGGTTTCGCATCCCAAAGATCCCTATTGATTTTCAAAGTGATACGTTCAAAAATGTTCATAAATTTTGAAGAAATTCGATTTTTATTTTTCAAATTTACCACCCTGTATCTCGGAAATGGATCAATTTCGGATTTCAAATCGGCCTATCAGGAATATGAGATTCTGTAGAGACCTTTTAGGAACACCCTGTACTTACAAGAACATGAATAAGAGTCATTCCGGTCCTGATACTGATGTATTCTTCAGTTTTTTCAGAGTACTAGAGTAATTTATAAAATATTTTTACGAAGTTATCAAAGAGGATAACAACAATTATGTCTTGGTGTCGTAAATATTCATCATAATTATTTTCATTGAAAAAAATTGAAATAATAATTCATTACGGAATGACTGAAATTGTGCCAGAAATATTTTTCACAAGTTCCTATAGTATTTTTTCCGTCGATTCATAATGACCTCAAATTTTTGATAATTATTATACAGGGCGAGTTATTCTCACAATAACTCAACATAGGAAAAAATAATATTCCGGTCCTGATATTGATTTCGTTGAGAAGGGGTAGGGAGTGTAGATGTTCCCATTTTCCGAAATATCACATCGCATCCTGGGTAAATGAAGAATTTCTTCAACACTTACTCTTACTCTTAGTTGTACCTTCGGTTGTATACCTGCTTTTTCATGTTATCAAATATTCCAGATGTTCCTTCGCGTTTAAGTCATGTAGGTACAGGGTGATTCACCATGAATGTCCCCCCCCCCCCCCCCTCTAGCTCAGTTATTTATGAACCAATTGCAAAATTTCAAATATCATCTAAAATGATTTTCGATAGAGTTCTTATCCGCTTTATCAAAAAATACGAGGTGCTCGGAACAAACGATCTACAGGGTACTATTTGATTTTTCAATGGAACACCCTATTTTTCATTGTATTTTTAGATTCTCCCTGAAGAGCTGATTTCATCGATGTATCACACTTAGGGTCTAGCAAAAACGATTAAAAAGATATAGGGTGTTCAAAATCGAAATTTTTCAACTTTAAGATTTTCCTGTGACGAAACTATTCATTATCGGTCAGAATGGCTTTCATGTTCATATCTTAATTTCTGATTTACTATCTACTGACATTTAATAATTGGAACATTTACAGGGTGATCATAATTCGGAATCTTGAACCACACTATATATGTTCCAATTAAATGTCAGTAGATAGTTAATCAAAAGTTGAGATAGGGGCATTGGAGCCGTTTTAACCAATAAATCCAATAATGAATAGTTTCGACACAAAAAAATCCTAAAGTTGAAAAATCTCGATCTTCAGGGAGAATCTAAGAATACAATGAAATACAGGGTGTTCCATTGGAAAAAATCAAGTAGTACTCTATAGATCGTTTGTTTCGACCACCTTGTATTTTCTGATGCAACGGGGAAAAACGGGAAATTTTAGATGATTTTTCAAATTTTTAAATCGGTTCTAAAATAAGTGAGCTAGAGGGGGGACCGAGGGGGGGACATTTATGGTGAATCACCCTGTACCTGACTATGACATTAGCTCATTAGCATATAGGTAGAAATATTTGTTGTGATATTATTAACGGAAGACTGTGGTATGATATTATATATATATGTAGAAGCAAACATAGTTGATACTGAATTACTAATATGAACATTTAGTGTCCTAACTAAATTCTTTTTTGTGCTTCAATCGATTAATAGAAGGCTTCGAAAATCAATGGAAGGTATTGGAATTAGCTCAAAGTATTTGGTAGTAACTGAAAGTCATTGGAAGTCATTGGATGTCTTTGGAAGTCTTTGGAAGTCTTTGGAAGTCTCTGGAAGTCTTTGGAAGTCTTTGGAAGTCTTTGGAAGTCTTTGGAAGTCTTTGGAAGTCTTTGGAAGTCTTTGGAAGTCTTTGGAAGTCTTTGGAAGTCATTGGAAGTCTTTGGTAGTCTTTGGAAGTCTCTGTTCATTGGAAGTCTGGTGTACACATTTCTCCTGGAGATTTACCCCTCGGAGAAGACACCTTATGATGAATTCCGATTTTTGTAATAAAATGAATAATAAAACATTGGTTGATTGATAACATACATGAGACAGTGATTATGTAGGGTTGAAACTTCATATTTTGAGCTCTGGACTTTATAGCTGAAATATGTCCAATAAGTAATGAAATGTGTTTATTCATATACATCGATGAATGTGACATTTATTCATAATTTTTCATCTGGTTTGGTTTGTCATTGCTTCCGTATAAAATTATCAATTCTTTGATGAAGTATAGCTTCAATTCTCATAATGAAGATTGCTGCAATGATTTCAAAATATCTCGGAGTTGATATAGAGTAATCATGAATATTATAAAAACAAATATACAAACAGATTATCTTCGAAATGAATAAGATTCTTGAAGAATGGTGATGAACTTCCAACCAATTAACAGATCATCCTGTTCTATGGAAAAAACAATAAAATCGAGCAACGGTTTACCCTGATCATAACTTTTTGTTTGGAGAATATTCAAAATTATTCAGTAACATAGGTGAAGGTATAGTAGTTTCTTTTCATGTATACCCATTTCAGGTTAATGCCTCATTTCTATCAATATTCCTGATGGATGTATGTACATTTTCAACATTCTCAACAAATCAGGCTGATGTGTAAAATTTCTGATTTCGGCCCTCTCTAGTCAAACTCAGATTGTTTGAGCTGGTAGGCTATACCATCTCTAAAGTCAGAAGTCCAAAAGTTGGCGATCGGGCTCTATTTTATAGATATTTTCATAAACGATGCTCTTCCGAAATATGAACAATTGTTCCTCTCTTGGCAGTCCCCGCGAGATTAACCCGTCGAAGTGAGGCTTCGCACCCCTTCGTGGTCACTTAGGAGACTTGCAGAACATCTCTTTTCAAAGACTCGTTCATCCAACGAACAGCGAGGCTCTGGATCACATTGCCAAATGAGGTGTTCCCCGAGGCATATAACCTCCAGAAATTCAAGAAGAACACCAATTCCCACCTCATTTTCCTTCTTCCTCATGATGTTCTCTGAACATTAAAGGATATCCCTTTTCGTGGAAACCAGAACATAACAAAAACAAAAAAACAGTGATTCAAAATAAAAGAAACCGTATCAGATTATAAATAATTTTTCTTCACAATGCAATCTCTGAAGAACGGGAGGAGAAGGATTCATTCCATTAGTTGGTCATTCGAATAGGAAAGTATTCATTCTTTCAACAACTCAGACATATTCAAACAATCTCCCCCTGGTCAAAAGTTAGCAGTCATAGCTGTCCGCTATATCTTGAACAAACTCAATCAAGACCAGAAGAAACAATAGCAATAATGTATAAATGGAAAGTGCTCGTCAATTGTTACGGGATTGCAAAGTGAGGGGATGGGGATGTAATCAAAAACTCATTATCGGGGGATGATAATTTGTGTGGCACTCATTGTCGCTCCAGCGAAATTTATCCAGTGTCAATGATTGATGATTGCGCGTAACGTGTTGAAAGAGTGAATTTTTATTATGAATACCAGTTCGTAGATGAAAAACAGGACGTATAAAATGTTTCACTAACTGGCAATGATTTGAAGCATATTTCATGGACCATGAATGGGTGCTCCCCATTCCAGTTCAAATGTAATCTGTTGAAGACGGACAACATATGGCAGAGTGGAATAATATTAAAATCATTGGAAAAGAAGATAACAACCAGAAGAGAAAAATCAAGGAATCTGCTTGCATTCTTCTGAACGGAGACAATAGCATTGCTTCTTGTTCAGTTGATATAGACAGAACATGGTATTCACTACTAAAATCTGAACATGAAAATGGTAAATTCAAAATTAATTAATGAAAACATCCTGTAACTCCTTTGATTGCCAACGTCACCAATTGTCATTGAAAACTGAAAAGCTTCAAGACATATTATACGACTTCGCAATTGAAAAAATCTCTTCATGTTGAAAACGGGAGCAGAATCGGTCCCGAAACGTCCAAAGATAAGTGAAAATTTGATATTTTTTCTATATACCTTTATTTCTCTTCTCCAAAAATTTTGCAATACAAATTGTCACTGACAAGCTAGTGAATTTTTCTTTTAGGCTCTCTGATAGGAAAATTCTTTAAACGCAGTGACATTTTGGGGCAAATCATCTGATTTGTCCTTACTACACGTATATTGAAATAATATTCATATTTTTATTTTATAGAAACGAGGTGAGAAAATCCCAAAAAATTTGGAATAACAGATGCCATAGTTTGAATATCCTGTAGGCCCAAGGTTATATCTTACCACTTCAATCCTTTTCAGATACACTATGACGAATTTGACAAGGTAGGAAGAAGGATATAATCTCTTCGACCTGTGTTTTGCCCGCCACTGTCTGAACTACTTTTCTGCTCCACTTGCTCTACTTCCCGAAAGAGGAATCGTTGGTCCAAATTAAATCCGTCTGAACCCTAAAACCCTAAACCCCCTTTCCTGACTCTGATGTCGAGCCCAACGTAAACACGCCTTTGTCTCTCTCCCCACCGTCATTAACAGTTTTTAAATATTCGCTCTCCAGAATATAGATCGGGCTGAGGGAGGCTTAACGATGTTTTCCATTCACTTAGCGACAAAAGGGATGCAAGAGGCTATCAAAAAGATTATACAAATTATTGTGGAAAAATTGTTTTGATAAGTATCTATGCCACACCCTCCAACATTGCTGCATAACATTTTCATTATCTCTTTGAGGGACTCACAGAAAACCTGAAAAACACATATTCAATACGTTTCCATAACTTCCAAAAGGAATTATCCTCTTTGGACTGTCAACCAGAATAATCGAGATTGTACCAATATCACCATTCATATTATTAGAACATTACCCTTGATTCCATATCCATACCATAGAAACCTGTTTATATAAATTGAATTATTTCTAAACAGATCAAGAAACTTATAGAAATTTAAATGAACATGATTGAATTCATTGCGCACGCCCATGGCAACGGTATCTGTCTGTGACTAGCAGCTCATATTGGTATCCCAGATGACGTCACATAGTATGCGCGTAGGCACACTATCTTCTCCTTCCACTATGGCTGAGACGTTTTTCAAATAAGTATAAAGTATAGGGTACCAATAAAAAAAATATGATTTCTTGAAATCATTACGCCTCAGGCCAATATAAAATTGGTCTATTCTATATACAAGACAAGGTTTCTTTCAAGAATCAATTCGAGTGGAACGGTGGAGAATAGTAAATATCGTTGATATGCGATGAATATTTTATCTTTCCGACCAGTGTTCTATGAATTCCGGAATGGAAAATCTGCCGCTGCCGAATACAAGTTTTCATGAAAATTTGATTGTGCCGGAGTATTGGTTTTCAACCTTCGGCGGGAGCTATATGAGTCGGGGAAATGAAAATGGAGTGGAAGTCTTATTAATATTTCACAGATATCCTCATTCTACAGGGTAGGTTGCTCTAAATATAGATGGTACTATTTCTGATACAGTAGGGCACATAACTATTTTGTTAATAGATTGATCTAGAGATTTCTCTGAAAGCGTCACATATCTTCATGATGTCTAATGATCGTGTGTGATTTCATGACAAAATCTATACCTATTTTTTTTTCATTTCTTCCAGGAGCACAGATAATATGAAGGCGTATTGTATTGAAGTATACTATATCAACCGGGTCCCTGAGAGGGAACTGAAAAATAAATATTTTCACACTCAATACAAAACTTTAGGAAACCAGAAACCATATTGATTCCACTGATCAAATGGGAGAACCATTCCGTAACACGGAGAGAGGAGCATATTAAGTTCAATTCAAGACTCATTGGACTGTGGCATACTGTGGCAAGATCTCATGCGAGATGAAGATGAAGATCCCTTTTCATGCCAACATGCTTTTTATGTATGTGTTAATTGGTGTGTATTTATGTGTGTAAATAAAGGTATATTAATATGAATATGTGTAGATTAGAATGTTTTTCACCTTTTGACATTTTTCACAATTTCCCTGTATTTTTTACATGACAATTGCTGAAATGAATAACAATTATTGTCATTATTATAATTATTATCATTATTTTCAGAATCCGGGGGTTGCGCTTTCCCCTAACAGGGGGTTTTTTCTCGAATCGACGGGTCCAAGTGTTTCTCCGGATTTGCATTTAAAGCCCTAGAATCGGGATATAGAATTTTCGTTGAACCACCCTGTATAGGACATAGATTGTTCGAAAATCATCAGACGTACGAGGGAATTGGAGTTCGAGCAGGTGCTTCAGACAAGCAACCCTTGAAAGAGCATGCAACCAATACAAATACTCCGATATGGTTTTCTATCTATGAGTTGTTAATCTATGCTCTATTATTCAAATTTTTTTCTGACTATTTCTTAGTAATTCATAAAGTCCCATCATCAGGTTTCCATGTAATCTGCACAAATGCAACTTACTATGGTTTCCACTATTTTGAAAACTTTCCATATCGTCTGGACCAACGGAATTATATACAGAGTGTTTCATTGAATGTCAATATTCGGGGAGGCAATTTTTGGGCCCATTTTGAGAAGAAGGATTCATATGAATGTATGACCTAACCGTCCTGAATTTTGAGATACAGGGTGGTAAAGTTCTCGAAAATTGATAGTTTTTTGTTAATATCTGTAATACCACTTCAGATATTCGAATGAAATTTGGCATAAATGTACTATATGTATCAAGAGGCATCACTTAGTGTACTACATTTTTTTTCTACTCACATAACTGAAATGGCATTTATCGTACGGATATGTACCACGCTAAATGATCGATTAATCACAGATTGTCGATCTGTGATTTATTCAAAATATTAAACACGTTACTATGGCAACACGATTTTTTAAACATGCACATTACCATGGCAATGCAGTTCATTAAACACAGCTTCAGTAATTTGAGACATGTCTGGCCTGTCAATTGTATTAACTGTCAACTGTTATTTTCATATTTTGTATCAGAATTATTCAAACAATATCCGTTTGTATCAGAATTCTTCATTAAAAATATATGCGAAATGAACACGAAAGTGAAATTTAAGAGAATGTTCTGGTACTTGCTTATCTCCAAGAAGTGTAAAAATGAAGCATCCATCTTTGAGAACAATTTATTTATTCTGCGCTAAGCATGACAACAAACGTGAAACAAAGGTTAGTAAGCAATGGACTGGACACATCTACAACCAATATCACTTATACGTGTCTCGCTGGTTGCATGCAGTTGCATGTATCATGTTCTCAATTCCCATTCCTTTCGAATTATTTTGTAGGTTAGCAGGAATAGCAGGTATGTTAATGTAATTTTCGGAATTCGTAGAAAAAGCATAGTATGTAACGCGTTTATAAACTCTTCTAGACACTTGTTTATTAAACAGTCGCTACGCTCTGCTCCGCTCATGCTTAAAATACTCGTTACTAAAAGAACGTTTATTACACTTGTTACATAATATACTATTATGGTTGCCACCAGTGGCGTTCGAATGGAATTTCACATACCAAATTTGATCACAACAATTTCTTCAATCTGATGCACGGTTTTCGCTTGAAAAAAATAAAAAGCTTTTCACTACATGATTATAGCAATATCAAATTACAGAAATACAATTCATAGTTATGAACTTCGTATTCGTATTTGGTATTTTGGAATTGAAACTTTTCATTGTAGTAGGCTATATTCCTTTTTGAGAACTTTACCACCCTGTATCTCAAAAGTTAGGACGTTTAGATCATACGTTCATATAAAACTGTCTTCTTAGAATGGGCCCAAGAATCGCCTCCTCGAATATTGACATTCAATTATGAAACACCCTGTATAACAATATCATTCATAATTTCTAGATCCTTCACATATCTTTTTGAATATAACTTTTCTGTCCACAAAATCCTGACATCGCGGTTTATTCTCCCTTCCAAATTATATGGATAATGAAAAATAGTTGAGTCGAGTCACGTTTCCTTTTGTTACAAGCATATAGCACTTCAGCCGCTTGTTTACAATGAAGCGAACCCTCCTTTTCGACAAGTGATTCATCCCCCCTCAAAACCGTAACGAATTTCGACAATTGTATCGAAGATGGAAAACTGTGATTAATTGCTATCCATCACCAGCAAGTTGTTATGAAGCCTTCCATTATCTAAAGTGCGTCTCGTCGTCCCTATGTATTAAATGTATTCGTTTGTTCCGCGGGAATTCTCCTGAAATATTCCTATTCTTCGGTTCATGACGACTCATTTATCGTTTCGCCATTGCCTAAAACCTTGATGAATATCTTCGAGGAAATTGCCCTTTTTTTCAACAGTTTGAAACTTGGGTTACACATAATTATATACAGGGTGTTTCACAGGTGAAGGAAAATATCTCATTGGTACGTAGGGGTCACCAAGGTGGTTCTGAAAATATCATATTTGATAGGTCTTAGAATCTTCATAACGGAGATACAGGGCGATTTATCGATTTCGAATGATTATTCATTCGTTCATATAAGTATCGAATTACCCAGTATATTCTCCTCCAATTTGGTATGGAGCTTGTATACTTGGGACGTTGAATTCATTCACCTATCGGGCGTAGTGAAAGTCTAGGTTCGGATTCAGGAAAAATTTACATTTGTTCGAGATATTAAAATAACACCCTGTATGTGATAATTGACAGAATTCATCGAAGGAATCGTGAAGAGGAGAAAGAACTGAATTGGATTTGATGCATTTCATTCTCCCGCCACCAATTCTCATCGTAACAATTATAAACAGAAAGTTGAAAGTATGATGTCAATTCGAGGAATATTAAAATTATGAAACCAGTTCTAATTATGATTGTTTGATATATTTTAGTTGAATGATCGCCCGAAATAACTTACTACTAAGTATCACAGTCTATATAACGGAGATACAGGGTGAATTATCTGTTTCGAATAATTATTCACACGTCCATAAGTATTGAACTACCCAGTTATGGACCTTACTTGGGAAGTTGGATTCATTGACCAATGAGGCGGAATGAAAATACAGGTTCAGCTTCAGGAAAAGTCTCACAGTATTTATAACAGAGATACAAGGTGAATTATCGTTTTATAATTATTTGTTATCTTCTAGTTGAATAATCGCTAGAAGTACCAAATCCAACTAAAATTTTTCTCCTATTCACGATTATTCACTTCATGAACTCTGGTAATTATTAAATACAGTGTGTTTTTTATATTTCGAATGAATTTGAGAAAATATTGATGCGTAGTTTAATACTTGCGGACGAGTAAATGATAATTCGTCAATGAATCTGACGTCCTAAGTAAGCTCCATACCAAATTTGAGAAAATATTACTGGGTAGTTCAATACTTATGGACAAGAAAATAATTATTCGAAACCGATAATTCACCCTGTATCTCTGTTATAAAGACAGTGAGACTTAGTAAGTTCTTTCGAACGATCATTTAACTAAAATATATCAAATAATCATATTCAAAACTGGTTTTATTATTTTCATACTCTTCAAATTGACATACTTTTAACTTTCTGTTTATGATTGTCACGATGGGAATTGGTGGCGGAAAAACAAAGAGCATCAAATACAATTCAGTTTTTCCTCCTCTTCACGATTCCTTCGATAAACTCCGTTAGTTATTACATACAGTGTGTTATTATAATATTTCGAATAAATGTGAATTTTCCTGAAGACGAACCTGGATTTCCGCTCTGCCTGATAGGTGAATAAATTCAAGTTCAAGATCCATACCAAACTTGAGGAGAATATACCGGGTAGTTCAATACTTATGGACGAATGAATAATTATTCGAAATCGATAAATCGCCCTGTATCTCAGTTATGAAGACTCTAAGACCTATCAAATATGGTATTTTTAGAACCACCTTGGTGACCCCTATGTACCACTGAAATATTTTCGTTTACCTGTGAAACACCCTGTATAAACTGTTGAGTATATGTAGAAATTCCACTTGATTTGGCAACGTGGTACCAGAGCGACCCCGACCTATCGATTTGGACTGAGTAGGGTTGAGGGTTCAGAGAGAGTAGCGTTCCACACACTGTCAATATAACACGCATAAGATAGTTCACAGTCCACGTTAAGTACAATAAAGTTAAGTAAGCAAGTTTATCACGATAGTTTATTTCACGTCCCTTAACAGGGTGGTCCTTCAAGCTAAAGTACATCCACGAACGAACATTGGTCCAATCGAACCGGATAGTGCCAGAAAGACAATTAATAAAAGTGTTATGCTCGATCAGTGAAATCAATCGCGCATCCCTCGTTCACGAAAAAGGACAGTATATATAGTGTGCCGTCACGAAAGCAAGTCGATTACAAGAAGTGCGAGTCAAGTAGTCAATTTGCACATTGATAATTATCATCTAAAGCAATTGAATACACGGAAATACAAGTGAAACTCGAAATAAGTTTTCCCCATCTGAATCTCGAAGCATGTTCCTGTGAAGAAGATAACCAGACATCACCCAGATATAGCCGTTTCAAGGACAAGTCAGCACCCTCGATAGATTAGCCACCATAAAGCCACTCGAAAAACCGTAAGCACTTATTCCTGTTTATATTACCATCCATTATCTATTTTTCCCAATAGGCAGTTCTTTTGACTGTAGGTCCACTTGTACACATCTGGTTACAGTTTAGCTTTCGAATACCTATAAATTTCATAGACCCTTTTGAATAATGTCGACCCCTGCAGAGGTTGAAATATTAGAGTTGAGAAAATCACGTGGGATATTGAAAGGTCAATTAACACGTTTTCAAAGTTATGTAAGATCAACAGATAGACAAAAAGACATTAGCGAGTTGGAAATTCGATTGAAAAAGGTTGAATCAGTTTTTGAGGAATTTGATAAGGTACAATCACGATTAGAGATATTAGATATTGAAGAAGACGTTCATCGAGTAGAGCAGGAAGACTTATTCTATGAGACAATAGCCAAAGCACACAAATTAATAAAGGATGCAACGCAAGTTTCCGTCCAACCATCGAATTCGATTCAGAGCCAACCTATTACTACTCCTCCAATAAACTTGGATACATTATCGAATTTAAGATTACCTACAATTAGTTTACCAATATTTTCAGGAAGTTATGATGATTGGTTAACATTTCACGACACGTTCGAACAGCTAATTCATTCAAATGTAAATCTGACAGATATACAGAAGTATTATTACTTGAGGTCTTGCTTAAAACATGATGCTTGGAAGCTCGTTCAATCCTTAGAAATATCGGCTGATAATTATAAAATTGCATGGGATTTACTCGTAAAACGATATCAAAACAAACGCGTAATTGTAAATAATCATATTAGAGCTTTATTCGATCTTCCTTTTGTAACGAAAGACTCCGCAGCTTCATTGAGACAACTCACCGATAAGGTTCATCATCATTTAAGTGCCTTGGAAAAGTTGAAATTACCTACAAATCAATGGGATGTTATTTTAGTACATTTAATAACATCTAAACTAGATAATATTACTACCCGCGAATGGGAAAATTCATTGACTGATGACAAATTACCTACACATGAGGATCTCTCGAATTTTCTACACAAAAAATGTTTCATTTTAGAAACTATCTCGGAATCATCGAATCGAAAACAAACACAGGTTAATTATAAACAAGTAACGAATCATCACTCGACAAATAATCATAAATTCGATTATAAATCACGTGTAAATACAAATGCGAACAATCTCAAAATGCAACGTAATCCTGAACACACCTACGCAGTTACAGAAACCAATGACATTTTTTGCATGTTTTGTAAGGGTCCTCACTATATATACCAGTGTTCAGAATTTATGAGATTACCACTAAACGAAAAATATGAACAAGTGAAAAGATTACGACTATGTGGTAACTGTCTCCGACCAGGTCATGCAAGATGGGACTGTAGGTCGAGTGGTTGCAAGCATTGTAATCGTTATCACAACACATTATTACATGATAATACTTATTATCAATCAAGTAGACCGAATAATCAGCATAATCAACAAACATCATCGCATTCTTCAACCACCAACTCGCAAGTTAAGGTATCTCATAATCCTCAAATGAGTAATCTAGTATTAAATTCACCACAGCAGGCAAACACACAAGTTTTTCCGCAAATGCCCGTTCATTCAAATACACAAATTCATAATTTGAGCTCATCAAGTAACTCACAAACACAAGCACTCGTATCCAATGATGAAATCCAAGCGAACTATCACACAATAGATACAAACTTATCAAGTATACAAGCCGCACAAACATCTTCACATAACCTAGTTTTATTGTCCACGGTTCAAATTATTATTTATGATGTATTTGGCAATCCACATATCTGCAGAGCTCTACTAGATTCAGGTAGCCAAAGTAATCTTATAACTAGGGATTTATGTGAAAAATTACAATTAAAATATGAAGATTTTTATATACCTATTGCAGGTATCAATCAAAAGTTAACCAGTATTACTCAAAGAACAAGGGCAATTATTGCATCTCGATTCACATCCTTCAAGGTTGATATGACATTTTTAGTATTGGCTACAATAACACAAAATATTCCGACAGTTAGTTTTCAAAGTGATATACTTCAGTATCCAAATGACATAAACTTAGCCGATCCAGAGTTCAATATATCTCGAGGAATCGATGTTC
The DNA here is from genome assembly GCA_918026855.4 of Phaedon cochleariae. Taxonomy (NCBI): domain Eukaryota; kingdom Metazoa; phylum Arthropoda; class Insecta; order Coleoptera; family Chrysomelidae; genus Phaedon; species Phaedon cochleariae. The sequence goes on along the minus strand of OU896709.1, from coordinate 13,144,156 downwards.
TTATCGGAGCCAATATATTTTATGAGCTAATGTGCTCTCGACAACTTCATTTAGGTAAGAATTTACCAATTCTACAAGAGACTACTTTAGGATGGATATTTACCGGTTCAATTAACATAAACAGATTCACGAATTATAATTCAGTATGTCATTTTTCACATGAGATCACAAACGAGATGTTAGATGAATCATTATCAAAATTCTGGAAGTTAGAGGAAATACCGCAAACACGAATCATGTCAAAACACGAGCAATATTGTGAAGATTATTTCAGTCAAACGACAACACGAAACGCGGATGGAAGGTTTATAGTTAGATTGCCATTCAAATCAAATTTTCCGGATTTAGGAAACTCGTTAGTGGGAGCAAAAAGGCGCTTCAATTCCCTTGAGTATCGCTTCAAACGGGATAAAGAGTTGAAGAAAGATTACATGAACTTTCTTAGAGAATACGAAGCATTGAATCACATGACTCCACAAAAAATAGTTAGCGATATTATCGAACAACCCTCGTACGTATTACCGCATCACGCGGTCATAAAGGCATCGAGCAGCACCACGCGCTGCAGAGTAGTATTCGATGGATCTGCAAAAACTAGTAATGGCACGTCATTGAATGATCATTTACTAGTAGGTCCTACTGTTCAAGATGATCTCTTTGCAATCGTAATGAGACTTAGACTACACCGTTATGTATTAAGCGCGGATGTAAAAATGATGTTTCGGCAGATCATAGTACACCCTGATGACCGAGGCTATCAGCAAATTGTATGGCGATATGATGAAGCCGATCCTTTAAGATTATATACTCTTAATACCGTAACGTACGGAACAGCTTGCGCACCGTATCTAGCAACAAAATGCTTACAGCAGCTCTCGTTTAATTATGATCAAATTTATCCGCGTACATGTGAAATCATTCGAAATTCATTTTATATGGATGATTTACTCACGAGCTTAGACACGATAAAGGAAGTTTTAGTAGAATACAATCAAATAACGGAAGTATTGAACAGTGCAGGTTTTCATCTGAGAAAATGGTGTTCAAATGAAACCGAAATTTTGAAGGCAATTCTAGGTAATAATAGCAATGTAGATAATTTGATACAGTTTAACGAGAACAAGATTTTGAAAACCTTAGGTATAGCGTGGAATCCGAACACGGATACTCTAAACTACTGCATAAATATGAATGTAAATAACTCGAACCCAACAAAAAGAACCATTTTAGCAGCAATTGCACGGATTTTTGACCCGCTTGGACTGATCGGCCCAGCTACAATCAGAGCAAAAATTTACATGCAACAACTCTGGCAACGAGGAATTTCTTGGGACGAACCCTTACCTGAGGATATATGTGATCAATGGAAATCCTTTAGTAGCCAAAGTCACTCGTTGAATAGCCTAAGTATCAATCGCCACGTAATTTGTAAAAACCCGATCACAATAGAGTTGCATGGATTTAGTGATGCCTCTGAACGAGCCTATGGCGCATGTATATATTTAGTTTCTTAGAATTTTGAAAATAAGATGTATTCACGACTTCTGTGTGCCAAGTCAAGAGTCGCACCACAGAAAAAATGTACCTTACCTCGTTTAGAATTATTAGCTGCATATTTACTAGCAAATTTGACTCACACAGTTAGGCAAATCCTTGATGTACATATTTCCAGAACAGTTTATTATTGCGATTCGACGATAGTATTAGGATGGTTAAATCATGCACCCAACGAATTAAAAACGTTTGTAGCTAATCGTGTAACAAAAATTATCGAATTAACCGACGTTGAAGACTGGAAACATGTTCCTTCTGAAGATAATGCGGCAGATGTTATTTCAAGAGGGATTAGCAGCCCGAACGAATTATCGAATTTATCGATGTGGTGGTTTGGTCCGCAATTTTTATGTGACATGAACGCAAACCTCGAAGGCTACGACGTCGATATGATACAAGATTTACCCGAAATAAAACTTTCTACAATTACCTTAGCGAACACGATAACATATAATTTGGATATTTTCAATAAATACTCTGCTCTTAGAAAACTTCAACGAGTCATTGCATATTGTTTACGATTCAAAACAATTGCGCTACAGAAAAAACCGAGGTCTGTAAGTTTAACACTTGAAGAGTTAGACTATTCCTTGAATGCAGTCATTCGATTGGCGCAGCAGGTAGAATTTCAGTCGGAAATTCGGGATCTCAATTCTTCGCGGTCAGTACACTCGAGCAGTAAACTCTCAAGTTTGGATCCCTTTATCGATGAGGCAGGTATACTTAGAGTCGGAGGACGATTAGAGCATTCAAATTTAGACTATGAACAAAAACATCCCATAATTTTACCTAAAGAGCACAAGCTTACGCGTTTGATAATAGAACATGAACATTTGAAACATATGCATGCCGGTGCTCAGAACTTATTATCGATAATTCGTTTACGTTATTGGCCAATCGATGGAAAAAATGTAGTAAAGGGTGTAATAAGGTCATGTATACGGTGTTTTAGGGCAAAGCCCAACCCAGCAACGTTTCAAATGGGAAACTTACCTCGTGCACGTGTTATTCCTAGTAGACCCTTTACTCGCAGTGGAGTAGATTATGCTGGTCCTATTTCAATAAAGAGTTGCACACGGCGAAATTCCAAGTTGATTAAAGGATACATATGTATATTTGTCTGTTTTTCAACTCGAGCAGTTCACATCGAACCTGTTAGTGATTTAACCACGGATAGTTTTTTGAACGCACTGAAACGTTTCATTTCAAGACGAGGAAAACCTCTTGAGTTGTTTTCCGATAATGGCTCGAATTTTGTTGGAGCTAGTAATCATTTCAGAGAACTGTATAATTTGATATCAAATGATGTTCATAACGCAAAAATAGTAGATTTTCTCGCTAAAGATCAAATTCGATGGTCATTTATACCAGCGAAATCTCCACATTTAGGGGGAATATGGGAAGCGGCAGTCAAATCTACAAAATTTCATTTGAAACGAACTCTAGGTAATGCTTCTGTAACATTTGAGGAGATGTGTACCATTTTGACTCAGGTTGAGGCCTGCCTAAATTCCCGTCCCTTGTCGCCCCTATCAGACGACCCGAACGATTATATGCCTCTCACTCCCGCTCATTTTTTAATCGGTGATTCCCTGTTGGCTGCACCACAAGACGATGTTCAAGATATCAATTTCAATCGATTATCACGCTATCAGCGAATCCAACAGTTGTACCAGCAATTCTGGACACGTTGGTCCAAGGATTATTTAACAAGATTACAACAACGAACCAAGTGGAGAACCAAGGATCCAGTGCAGCTCAAGGTGGGTGCCTTAGTAATTTTAATTGAAGACAACGTCCCACCACTACGTTGGCCACTTGCCAGAATCGTTCAACTGCATCCAGGTGCCGATAAGGTGATTCGTGTGGTGTCAGTGAGAGTGTCGAACGGTAACATTTTCAAAAGGTCCCTTGGTAAAATCTGTATTTTACCCATTGACAATTGAACTCTAGATTTATGTTGTTTTTCTTTTCTGTGTATATAATTAGTTTAGAATTTTAATGATCAGTTCCTCTACAATTAATTGAAAGTCATAGCCTTTCAAGGTGGGCGGCATGTTGAGTATATGTAGAAATTCCACTTGATTTGGCAACGTGGTACCAGAGCGACCCCGACCTATCGATTTGGACTGAGTAGGGTTGAGGGTTCAGAGAGAGTAGCGTTCCACACACTGTCAATATAACACGCATAAGATAGTTCACAGTCCACGTTAAGTACAATAAAGTTAAGTAAGCAAGTTTATCACGATAGTTTATTTCACGTCCCTTAACAGGGTGGTCCTTCAAGCTAAAGTACATCCACGAACGAACATAAACTTCGTCCATAAAATTACCCCCGCAAGTTAATTTTGTCCTTTTGGAAGATACATACAATTTTTATTAAAGTCAGAATGGATTACTTGATGACAAATTGTCACCCTGTATATAAAGTTTTTTATTGAAATCAGAATGGAGTACTTGATGATCCCTCCAAAGTGGCTCCTCTTCATATATAAATTAATATGTTTCGCCGAATTCTCATGATGGCATCGAATGAGAAAACATTGAATGCAGCTCGTTTTCAAATTATCACCCTGTCTATGAAATTTATCGAAATCCTGAGATTACAAGTACAAGAATTATTGAACTTCTCCGACGATCACCAAAAGAGGATAATACTTTCCCAAAGCAACAATAGCATCATGTATGTTTCAACAATTTTTCTTCCATCAACAAATAGGTACTCACAAAGCAGGACATCAAAATGTTGATCCACTTCTATGATGTTGAATACATAACACTGAATAGGTTCGAAACTCATCAACAAATATGGGATCTACATTGTGTACCAAGGATCGAGGGTCATTATGGGCATCTGGGAGTTACATAATTATACAGAATTGGTTAAATAGAAGAAGGATTACGGGAGTGAAGGACCACCAAAATGACTTCAAAAAAATCTCTGATAGACTTTTCGTTTTCGAGTTATTTCCAAAGAACTGAATTTCCGCGAATTTTCCTACTGATTTTGTCATGGCGTCAATAATGACTATGGGAAGCAACCATCATCACCTTTCAAATATTATCATGATATTTTGATATCACATTCAAATAGCCCTTTTCCTTCCAATTTCGGCGATATGTTACATATTATGTGATTTCGATGCGTTTCGAGCTCATTTTGGTAATCATAAAATAATTTTCGGAATTAGGACCTGATTTTTTCATAATTCTGTGGAATAAGGTTTATTATTTAAAATTTTTTGGGATTTTCTCTCCCCGTTTCTTTGGATGTTTCGGGATCGAATCTGCTCTCGTTTTCGACATGAAAAATGATTATTTCAATAGCAAAGTCGTATCTTTCTTGAAGAATAATAATAAATGGGGTTTATTACTCAAACTGAATATTCAACAATCTTGAACAATTTCACTAGCTCTGAGTAATGTTGTAGGATTTTTAATAAATGTTTTTATTATATTTGGCTGATGATGGTCTTATGATAGGCTCGAAACATGTCTGACTCCCCATAGTATACCATTTTGTCAATTACCACTCGTCCACTTTGGACTTTTACTCACTGTTAAAACTGTATATCTCGTAGTTTCCAAGATGCCAATACTGGCCCTCCTTATTTTGACCACGGTGTATACTGTGTATATTGATTTCAACCGAACAATCATCCATCGTCGACACAATATAAGTGAAATGTTTTTCAACAACAAAGAAGGCATCATGACCTCACTGCACAGCTAGTGCTGTTCAGTTTCGTACATAATACTGTGAAATAGTTCATTACTTTTGTTAATTGATGCACTCACAGCTCTAATTATACCCACTCTCATCCATCATGATCTATTCTTAGTAACATACCCACTCATCCTTGATAACTGACTGGGTTCGGAACTCTATTTATTCATGTTCTTTCAAGTATTGAACCAATGTTGATTGATATCGTTTGTTCACTTCCATTCAATTTTTTTGTTCAAAGTTTTTTATGCCAAAATGACATCAGCGAGAAGGTAATTTTCAATTATAATTCCGCTAGAGCTTCAATTATAACTGGAAATATTCGTATTCGAGAGAAAAAATTGCCTGTTTTCAATAATTTGAGCTAGTGTGGTAATCTGTAGGAAAATTTCACCCCGAAATATTATGAAAAAAATGCTGAAATATAAGATTACGCTAGATAAAATATAGAATAACGACTTTAGTTACGCGAAATTATAATAATGAGGCGCTGGTGGTAGGTCAAACCATTATTCTTGTCTACTTTTATTCAACTAAATTGGTGAGAATATATTTTATTTCAAGGAACTCTCAACAAATTCATTTTACTATATAAGATATATTTCCTTGTAAGAAATTTGCACGCGTGTGTTTCACAAATTCATTTACCTAAAGTTGGTAGAAATATATTTTCTCACAAGGACCTTATCAACTTATAGAATGAATTCGACATAAAGTGACGTTGAATATATGAATGTCATTTCTCCTATGGACGTCAACAAATTTCCATTGTAATTTCATGCTCCTTACTCCAAGGAGGAGAAACATTTCCTGAAATCCTTCTAGTCGATATGGTAACGATACAAAATACTTCTAATTGGTCGAAGATTAGAAGTTGGAATTTTCCTTGAAATTTCTCAAGATACTGAAAGTAGTACTGAACATCCTGCACATGAGTTCATCGATGAATTTTATTATGTTCTCGATGCATACATTTTTATTTCTGAGATTGTTTTGATTCATAAAACCATAGATTACCTACTCATTATTATTATACCTATAGTTCAATCAAATGGTGCACAAAAACAGCTTGAAGTGGAAAGTTCTGGTGTAATTAATTTCAGTGGTTTATAGTATGCTCTTTGATGTGCTCAACACGAATCTTGAGTTGTCCACCAAAAATGTAATCGGCAAATATCAGAAAATACCAAAAGAGCACACAAAATTATGTTTTTTAATGGTTTTCAGCTTTCAACTCGGAAAGGAAGCCGTTCACACAAAAAATTAACGAGTAGTAAAATCAAGAGGGAGAAATTATATACAATTCATGTCTCATGATACTTTTTGGTATGTCATTTGGTTTCCATGCGAAAGAGTGTTGAAGTTTTAGTGGAATCAGTGATTTTTTGAAAAAAAAAATAAAAAATTCAACTAATTCATAGTTTTTATTCCAAATAGTTAAATATATCACTGTCAAATGAAATTCTCCTCCTAGACACAGACTCCGTGGCTCCTCCAGGGCAGCTTTCAAGTTCTTCTACGCCTGTTACAAATAATCATTGACTTAATTCAATAATCTCAACAATATATCAATTAGATATAAAAGCAATACCTATTGAGGATTTCTTCGACATTTTTATACGTACTCGACTTATTTATCATTATTGATTATTGGTCGATAACACAAATGAATTGTGAGAGGAAAAATAAAGGTGCGAAAGAATTATTCATGTAGTTACCTTCCAGAGGATCAGAAAACTCCGAATCATCCTCTGCTTCTTCTTCGATGGCTGGCCATGTTATTGCAGCTATTTTCACAATTTTTGGGACCCACAGTTGGTCTGACAGGTTTTCATGCACTTGTAGGATTTTAGATTCAAAACTGCTTCTGGTGCTGGTGATCATAAAATACAAAAAAGCACAAAAAATCATGTTTCCAATGGTTTCAGCTTCCAACTCTCGAAGGAACTGGTGCATTCCCAATGGAATTCGAAATAAGTAATGAAACCATTCCGATTAATCTTACGACTATTTTTCAAAGAATCACAATTGCTGAACAATCAAACGAAGAACTCGAAGAAGTTCTCAAAATATGAACTGTGCCCGTATCCGTTGCCTCTTTTTGATGACTATGGAATGAGAAAAGGAACCAAGTCTGCCTTGTACAAAGCAATCTCCAAGGGTGTGTGTACGTCTCAGATGGAGGATATTTGCTCCACGAGGTGGTGTGGACCAGGGGTCAATGATATTCATCAATTTGTGGAACTTCTGTTGCATTTGTTGAGTCCAAGTACAAAGACAGTGCTTCAGTCGTATTCGATGGTTACCTTCAAGATGGTACTGAACATGCTGAGCGAACAAGAAGATCACGCAAACAGATATCAGTTGATATCATGTTTGACGAAACAATGATCGCGACAGTGCCACAAGAAAAATTTCTTGGTAATATGAAAAACAAAATCCGTCTCATTTCAATATTAAAGAACAAATTTTCGGCAGCCCGGATTCACACAAATTAGGCACAAGAGGACGCAGATACGCTTATTGTCACCACAGCAATGGATCTCGCACCACAGCATAATTCTGTAGTTATTGTGGGTGAAGATGTAGATTTGTTGGTGATCATGATTGGTCGTTGTCTGGGTGTACATTCGAATGTATACTTTTCAAAGCCAAATAGAGGAGCAGTTTCGGAACTCATATTTTCAACTGACTGTGCACCAGAGCATGTCTATAAGTGCAAAATACAGTTCTTATACGTCATGGGAGGATGTGACACAACCTCGGCCTCGTTCAAAGTTGGAAAAATTCAATTTCGTTCAACCATCGAAAAATCCAGCTTTAATCGTAATTGTTCAAAGTTTCAAAGATCCTACGGCAAATGTTGATACTGTTATCAATGCTGGCATCACCTTCTTTACTGCAGTGTATGAAATTAACGAGAAGGAAGATACGTCCATGAACAAATTGGGGAATAAATGCTATACTTTAGGTCTGCAAATAAAACAACAGCCCATTTGGCATCCTTACCCTATACCACCGAACATAAACGTCTCTGTTTATGTTCAGTGCCCATATACGGAAGCTGCAACATAACAGCATTCTTTGAGAGAATAATTTCAAGTGCAACAGTGGCTCGGAACCACAAAAGATCCCGAGCAATTAGGTTGGAAAAAACCAAGCCAGTACCAACGCTACAGTCACCAGCACCAGAAGCAGTTTTGAATCTAATATCCTACAATTGCATGAAAACCTGTCAGACCAACTGTGGGTCCAAAAAATTGTGAAAATAGCTGCAATAACATGGCCAGCCATTGAAGACGAAGCAGAGGATGATTCGGAGTTTTCTGATCCTCTGGAAGGTAACTACATCAATAATTCTTTCGCACCTTTATTTTTCCTCTCACAATTCATTTGTGTTTTCGACCAATAATCAATAACGATACATAAGTCGAGTACGTATAAAAATGTCGAAGAAATCCTCAATAGGTATTGCTTTTATATCTAATTGATATATTGTTGAAATTATGGAATTAAGTCAATGATTATTTGTAACAGGCTTAGAAGAACTTGGAAGCTGCCCTGGAGAAGCCATGGAGTCTGTGTCTAGGAGGATTTCATTTGACAGTGATATGTTTATCTGAATTTTTTATTTTTCTCCAAAAATCACTGATTCCACTAACACTTCAACACTCTTTTGCATGGAAACTAGATGACATACCAAAAAGTATCATGAGACATGAATTGTAGATAATTTCTCCCTCTTGATTTTACTACTCGTTAATTTTTTGTGTGAACGGCTTCCTTTCCGAGTTGAAAGCTGAAAACCATTAAAAAACATAATTTTGTGTGCTCTTTTGGTATTTTCTGATATTTGCCGATTACATTTTTGGTGGACAACTTCAGATTCGTGTTGAGCACACCAAGAAATGAAGAATAAGCCAATGAAAACAATTACACCAGAACTTTCCACCCTGAAATACCGTTTGATTAGACTACTAATCGAATATTAGCGTTCGATGTACAAAACGGCCTAGCTGAATCAATTATAAAAAAATCACCATATCCATGAATAACTCTGTCTATATACATATCTTTCATCGAACTATCGTGAGAAGTTGATATTGGATAGAAATTCCATCCTCGTTCTTATGTTGGAAATAAATCTTAACATCTAACAGCTGGAAACTGCAATCGGTATTCGCGAAAGAAAATAAACAAAATGTTATCTTTGATCGCTGGAATTGTGAAATTTGTTTGGCACTTTTATGGCCCAAATAAACAAGTGATTTCCTGTTAGTTAGTACAGTAGTTTGACCTGGTGGTGAAAAGTTCGACTGGAACGAAGCGAATGCGAATACAAAAGAAAAAATAATATAATTGATTACTCGAATAATAACGTTTCAGATCATCATTGTTGGGTTGCTATAGGTGTTTCAAGGATTATAGGTATTTGAGAATACGGTTTTACTGAATAGAGCATTCCAGGAACTGATTCAATGAAAAAAAGTAGTCTTGCACTGAGAAAAAAAATCAATAACCCCAAGCGAATATTTAATGATGACGAATAAAAACTTATATACTATATGGGACAGCTCTCCAACTAACCTACCACAAGTAAAAAGAGTTTGCTGAAATAAATCACTTACCATCATCAAGTTGTTTACAGCAACTTTAATTACTAGCCACTAGTTAACTGGTAAACCACCCATATGTGAGTTATTTTTTTTTGTCAATAATAAATAATGTCTCATGATCAATCACCAGATATCTTGTTTTCGTTGCCTCTAGTCTAAACATAAGTAATCAGTTATCTTCCAATGAGTTTATAACTAGCTTGCATTGAATTGATAGTTAGCTTATGGTGAGTTACTACACTCGCTTCCTATGAGTTAGCTGATGAGTAAATATAACTAACCAGTCATCTTCCAATGAGTTTGTAACTAGCTTGCATTGAATTGATAGTTAGCCTATGGTGAGTTACTAGACTCGCTCCCTATGAGTTAGTTGATGAGTAAACATAAGTTATTAGTTATCTTCCAATGAGTTTGTAACTAGCTTGCATTGAATTGATGTTTGCTCATGGTGAATTACTAAACTCACTTCTTATGATTCAGCTGATGAGTTATTGTAATCAAAAAAACTATCGTATAATGAGTAGACAACTAGCTTGTGACCAAAGTATCAAGTGGAGGGATGTATAATTAGAATCAACAGTTATTGAAATAAAATAACCTTTATTTGAGCAACTTTGTATATAGGAAAATAATATGTCTCATAACATACATTACTCAGTCTACACTACCATAATATACAAAATAAAACGAAAATTCACAAAGAACAACATAACATCCTATATTCCTATGAGATCAGAAAATATTCAAAATATGAATTCGACAATTTCTCATTATACATAAACTAGCCTGATTTAGAGTCCCTGTATGAATTTTACAGTTTTTGTATAATAAGAGTACGTACACTTGGCAGTGCTACATAACCACAAAAAAGTTGGAATGTCATGAGTAAATTGACGGGATTGGACAATACATGAACGTAACATGACATTACATTTAAGGTAAGGTTCATTAGACGTGAACGGAGAACAAGACATGAGATCATTCTGAAGATTTGATTTCTACAGTAATTAGTTTTGTTTCATCGATTTGAAATATTTTCAGCATTGCGGCGTTGCCACTTCTATGAAAAGTAGCAACAACTTCATTATTCAAAATAGGACCCGATGTATTTTGTTATATTTTCAGATTCTCCCTGAACAGCTGATTTGGTAGATTCATTCTAGCGAGAATGATTACGCAGATATAAGGTGGAAAAATCGATATTTTTCGACTTTGGGAATTTTTTGTGTCGAAAGTATTCATTATTGCTCAAAACGGCTTGCATGTTCCTGTCAACGTTTTATTTACTGTCTATTGACATTCAATTGAAACAAATACAGGGTGGTTGAAAATTTTGAGTTATGCACCACCCTGTATTCCAATTGAATATCAATAAACAGTAAATGAAAAGTAAAGATAGGGACATGCAAGCAGTTTTGAGCAATAATATGGATAGTTTCGGCACGAAAATTCTTGAAGTCGAACAACATTGTTTTTTCACACCCTATATCTCTGTAATTATTCTTGCTAGACCCTAAGTATGACAGATCTACGAAATCAGCTCTTCAGGGAGAATCTGAAAATGAAACAAAATACAGAGGGTCCTATTCGAAATAGAATGAGAATGAACCACAAAACAAATACACACACCTCGACCTGTGACCTCGACACACACTCACTTCGTTTGACCGACTGACCGTTTCGCAATCGCAACTACTGTGTTTGCGACCTTCGCTTGGCGTCGAATCAGAGCGGAAACTTCCGAAAGCTCGAATCTCATATGATAGATCACTACTCGCCAATATTTTGCAACCTGCAATGATCTTTCTGGTCGATAATGGAGGAAAAATGAGCTGCTATGACAGACATTACATTTCAGAAATATAGGTTCATTAATAGCAATTATTGTTTCTGTCCCAATCAGTTATCTGCATATCAGTATTATCGAATTATTGAACGGAATTTTAATCGGGAGTAGTTATTGCTCTTAGGACGAAACTCTCACTTCAGAAACAACTTTTTTGCTTTCAGAAGTAGCAGAAATATTTCCGGCAATAAAAATTTCATCTATCCGAAATGAAGAAAACTCAGGAACAAATTTTACTTGGACGACTTTTCTCAGTGTGTTCAGGAAGAACTATACGCCTTCTTGAATAGTATTTTTTAGTGAAGATATATAATTGATGTGGCAATTCTGAACACTATAAGTGTTGATTCCTATATTGTAGAAAAAAAGTAATGCGAACGAAGTGCTGTTGTTACAAAATCATGCGGACTGTAGGTATATAACCGGGATGACACAATTCAGTTTGTGACTGTCTGTTCACTCAGGAGTCAGGATGCTCGTGAATAACTTCCATTTATAACAAATTGTTATTGAGCTTGGAGGGTAATTGTTGAAATGAATATCAATTTGGGTATTACCCACCTATCCAGATGAGCCAATTGCCCTGTTATCAGTTATATCCAAAGTGATAGAGAAAGCCGTCATCAACATAGAGCCTATCAAAAATCTGGAAAGCTCAGGAATCATCAATGATAGGCAATATGGATTCCGCCACCAAAGATCGACTGGAGATCAAGTTGCCTAAGTCAGCCATATATGGCAAGATTCATTAGAAAAACATTGGTGATCTCTAGCTGTGGGGTAAGACATAGGTATATCGAAAGCATTCAACCGTGTTTGGCACCAAGGGTTCCTTCACAAACTACCATCATACGGATTACCACATCAGCGGTGTATCGTCTGATACCATTGTCATCAATTACGGCGTTCCACAAAGATCAATTTTGGCACCAACATTGTTCCTACTTCATATATGACAATGATCTCTGTTGTGAGCAACCACTCGCTCTTTCCACAGTTTTGCAGATGATAGTACTCTGCCTTCTATGTACTCTTCCAGAACTCCCATTTCTTCCCAGGAAACTAAGAACTCTCGGCAAAGGCAGGTCTATGTTGTCAATGAGATCTCGCTAAATTCTCAGCCTGGGGACCCAACAACCTATTTGAATTCAACGCCGCCAAAATTCAAGCCTGAATTTTCTCTAGAAAGGTGGAACTCAGTGTGCCTGATATAACAGAGTGCTCGGTGCCTCAATCAGCAATAATCTTTCATGCGATAATCATGTCAGATACATCGCGATGGGAGATTCACAAGAACTCGGATTCTTATTCCGTGCGAAAAGCTACTGATGATTCACAAAGCACAAATACGGCCTTAGATTACATCCATAGAAGAGTCAGTCTTCTGGTGGGTGATGCCACATCAACTATTACTAGAACACCGTATAAAGGTCGGCGACCTTCTACTTCTATATATAGTTTTGACACAAAAAATTACCAATTATGAAAAATCTCGACTTTCCACACCCTATATCTCGGAAATGATTCCCGCTAGACCTCAAGTGTGCTAGGTTGTTGAATTCAGTTCTCCAAGGAGAATATGAAAATGCAATGAAATACAGGCTGTGCCATTAGAAAAAATTGATGTTCGATTTTGTGAGCCTTTCTTGCGCCCCTCGTAGATATTATGGTCATTTCTGGAGTTAGCACTCATAATGCTGTATGATGTGAAATTAAAATATTTTGAAAATTCCTATTGGTTCAGAAGATATTTAACTGTCTCACTGGTCTAGGGACACCCTGTATACTTTCAAGGAAAATATTCTTCAAAAATCTCTGCTATCTTCTCACGACTAGCAATATCAGTCAGACGAACTGGCCAAGCGCAGTCAGCACATCCTTTCGTTGTCAACCTCGAAATATGTCGAACAGCACTTTATCAGAACTTGTTTCTCTATAGAACGGCAGAGCTCTGGAATGCATTGCCTGAGGAAGGTATTACAAGAACTTATAATCTTCAAATGTTCGAAGAAATTCCAACTCCTACCTCCTTTCCCTATCCCCCCTAGGTATGCACGATGTTTTTCGAACATTATAGGGATTCCATTTCGTGCGCTCACAGCGTTAAATAAAACAACGTTGGAAATATATAGCTTGCATGCATTTCGTAACGAAGTAGAAAAAACACAGAAACTTTGGCAGATATTCAATATAGGATGAAAATGTACAAACTAAAATTCAATAAGTATGGTACAGACTAATTAATTGAATAAAAAATATTATAACAAATGCAACTTCAGAATTTAAAAATTCTACGGCTTCTCAAGAGATTATAGGTGTAGAAACAATTCGAGAAGAATCACAATCCTTTTCAATTCCAATTATACGAGAGTATGAGGTTTTCAGACAACATTAGGGATCACCACACACAATATACTGACACAGATACTGATTTTAGTTGATTTCAATCAAAATTATAGTTATAATTTCGAATTTGTCTATACCGCTAATGTGAAATCTTCCAAACGAATATGATAACGTGCATGATAGGTTCTCATAAATTGTTCCTGCTGATGTGTGTATTGTGTGAAAATCATGATGAAAATTCCTAATTTATGATGACACAAAATTTTCAAAATGATAATGCATCAACTAGAAACAAAATCCTGAATTAATTTGTGAGTGAGTGGTCTATAGAAAATATCACAATAAAAAGACGAACTATTTCAACTCGAATTATTATCTATTTGAAAACATATGATAAATTACAAATAAGAATAAGATATTTCCCTAATGGGGACTCCTGGTTTTCTATACCAAAAACCTACTGAAACATCGATTGTTCTAATAGAATAACTGATCACGTTTTCCGCTGAGCTTTAAATTAATTCAATTAATTTTAATCACTGCCTTAATAAGTGTTGCACGGAAAAAACTCGAATACTATATATTTATTCCTGGTCATTTCTAGACATGAACATAAATGTGGGTCATTTTCGCTCACACGAGAAACAAAAGAAACACGCAAAGTGGAAGGATTTATTCTTTGCGCAAAGGTTATTTCTGCCCACACACAAAAACGTTAATATATTGTTAACCTTCATACCGAATAATATGACCGTATATTGGATATACCATTCCTTCCATGTGCGATTGTGATAACTGAAATGATCTTGTAACAACAGACATGCTGTATCTAGTTGCCCACTCTCATCAGTTGCACTAGGTTCACTTGTCGAATCTCGGAATATTGACATTCAAAATGTGAATCAAAAGTTGTCATATACAGGGTTACTGGTAATTCGATACATTCCTTCAGAGATGTAACACGAAAGGTGGTGATGAGTGAATTAAACCCTAATATGCATTATGCAAAAGTTGATAGTTTTTGAGATATTTGATTCTTCTTGTTTTCTACAAGAGGTACACGTCAAGAGATTGAAAGTTAGTTTCCCTAAAATCTGCTCTACAGTTTTTAAAACTCCCATCTGGAATACATGATCAACACTATATGGTCTCATATTTGGAATGACAATGTTACAAAAATAATTTAGATCATTGATAAATTGTAGATAAGTGGTTTTTAGTAAAATATCTAGGCCACATTTGTCCCAAACTTGTTTAAACTTCCTCAAGACAATAGCTATCTAACTGGGTACAAATGAAACTAGACGTGCTTGATACGGATTTGTTATTTCAAAGAAATAGTATAAAACACACTTGAAAAATGCCTATCAGTATTTATTCTCGGCAGTTTATATTTTCCTATAGACCTATTAGCCTCACTTCGTTTCTCCAGAAAACTATGGAGGAACTACTTGATCAACACATCAGGAGCAAAATTCTGTCGAATAGTCCGCTTCATAAAGATCAATTTGCCCATCATTTAGGCAAATCTACAGAAACCGCCTTACTCTGGTGGGAAAGATTGAAAAGGCACAGGTAGATAAAGGAATTGCTCTGTGTGCTTTCATCGACATAGAAGGAGCGTTCGATAACACTTCCTATGAATCGATAGAGCGAGCCACAACCATCAAGGTGCTCGAGGCCCCAACAACAGGCTGGATATAATCCATGCTCAGGAGTAGAAGAATAAAAGCTACACTGGAAAGCAGCTCGGTAACTGCACAGGCCACTAGAGGTTGCCCCTAAGGAGAGGTACTGTCTCCTCTTTCATGGTCCATAGTTGTCGATAACCTACTCAACAAACTAAGCACCGCTGGCTTCGATATTCCAGGCTATTCGGATGACATTGTCATAATAATAAGAGGCAAGCATGATAGGAGTTTATCGAACCTAATGCAGACTGCACTCAACTTGCTGGAAGACTGGTGCTTTCAGGAGGGCTTGAATGTCAACCCAAGCAGAACAGTCATCGTTCCATCCACGAAAGGAGGCAAGATCAATTTAGAGGAACCCATTATGGATGGGACGCCTATCAATTTCTCCGAAGAGGTCAAATATCTAGGAGTAATCCTAGACAAGAAACTCACGTGGAACCAACACTTGACCAAAATCGTCAATAGGGCAATTTCAACTCTCTGGATATGCCGAAAGATGTTTGGCCAAACGTGGGGTCTTAAACCAAATATGATCTACTGATCTTATCTCACGGTGGTCAGACCCATGGTCACATCCTCTTCTCTAGTGTGGTGGACCAAAAGTGAGGGAAAAAAAAGCACAACTTAAACTGCAAAAAATCCAGAGACTCGCGTGTCTTGGGATCACAGGGGCTATGCGTACGTGCCCTACTGCAGCAATGGAAGCTATGCTTGAGGTACTACCCTTGCATATTTATATCAAGAGGAGTGCAGCTCTCAGTGCATACAGATTGAACTCCACTGAATTGGCCAGACCAGGTGATGTCACTGGTCACATGGTCATTCTACAAGAAGTACAAATGGAATTTGCAATGAAAACATCGGACATAATGCCAGCCAGGCTCAGTTTCGATCATACCTTTGAAGTGGTTATAAAAAGCCGCCCTAGGTACGGTTCCGCTGAGCCTCAGCTGGACAGAGGGTCCCTTGTTTGGTACACCGATGGTTCGAAAATGGAAGAAGGGGTAGGCGCGGGTGTATATGGACCGGATGTAGGCTATTTGAAGCCTTAGGTCACTCCCCCACTTTCTTCCAAGCTGGAATACATGCACATACAAAATAATTTGAGAACTAGAATAATGAAGACGAAAATAAGAAGACTTTGCCGAACCTTTGCCAATAGATGTCTCATCTTGAACAGGATTTGTAAAAAGTGAATACTAATATTATAAGTTTTTCAAGAACGTTTTTACTATTCATATAAAATAACAAACCCGTATCAAGCACTTTTATTATATCATTTGTACCCAGTTGGTGGCTTAGAGATGTTTCAAAAAATAACCGCTAGAAAGTGTTGAAATTCACAATTAACAAACAAAAATACGACTCTGTATTTGAAATTTATGTATTATCTGATGAATTATTTCTGGAATTTTCCCATTCCAAACTTCAGGATATAGTGTTGATCATGTATTCTAGTTGAAAGGTTGAAAAAATGTACAGTAGATTTTCGGAAAATTAACTTTCAAACCCTGGAAGTCTACCTTCTGAAGAAAAACAGAGAACATTGAATATTCCAGAAACTATCAACTTTTCCATAATCCGTATTAGGGTTAAATTCACTCCCTACCACCTCTTCTATCGCATCAGCAAAGAAATGTATAGAATTACCAGTAACCCTGTATAATTAAAACGATTTCAAAAAATATTCATAATAGGTACACTCGAATAGACAGAAAATGGTTTTGAAATGAAGAATGTGATGTACTCGTTAGATATATCTCGGTGGAAATATGAACAGCTCATCTCTTTCTATTTGAATGGTTTTACCATTGGCACTCATTAATTATATTACTCTTGACATTAATATCAGAATAATGAACTTCATGAAGAAAATTACGATTATCTCTTCATTGAACTTATACGACTTATATTAACATTATCTCTGTTTAATTGACATAATAAAGCACTCCACTTTTGATTGATGGTGTTTATTAAAAAGACATCAACAGTCAACACTCGCAGTCGCGGTACTTGTTACGTTTCTGAATATATATATTTTTTATAACTTTGTTATGAGAGGAATGAACCCAATTCATCTAGCAATTAACCCGTAACTTTATCAACAATTAATTCAGAGAATTATGGTTTCATGGCATTTCGCGATTGCATGGCCTTTTGTATACAGTCTCACATTTATAAATGACACTCGCTTGTTTCATTGAGACTAATATTTGGAAATATCGAACCTGCTGCCTTGAAAATGCAATACATTTTTTCCAAGAAAGTGCAATCATAAGAACTATAGTCGTGCATATATCATCTACAAAGTTCACCATTTTCAATGTTATGGTTGCCTGCAGTACAGGCATATAAAACAATTAGATTACCAATGAGAAAAGGTTGTTTTTCTACAAACGTCATAAAATGACAAGGTTCGCGCATTGATAACACGACACCGTGCGCGAAGTATAGTGCGCGATATAAAACAGTGCACGAAGTAGTGCGCAAAATGAAACAGTGCGCGAAGTACATATTTCGCACACTGTATCTGTATAAACTATACGATAATTTTCCAAGAAATCGTTCATTTCTAAATGTTTAACAGTAATTGAGTCTTTTTGAGCCAGTTCAACACTATTTTCTATATTAAGCGAAGCATATTAATTATTTTAGAACTATATTTTTCGAGGTTTGAGGAACAGATTTTGTTGGACTATGTTACCAAAGTATAGCATTCCACGCACTAGATACAAAAATAACTATTGTATATGATCTGACGGTTGTGCAGATTATCTCATTTGATACTCATTTCTTGCAATTGCAATGCATGCAATGAAATTCGAATTGTATACAAGAGATGAAGTAACTAGGCTTGTCATATTATTCATCATTGAAGTTTTCGGAGAGTCAAAAATAGAGCTGTATTGTGAGAAGACTGGGGACAAGATAGAAGGCTTTTGGATGTAGATTTCCACAATACTCAAAATTTGTTGTTTGTTTGACGGTGATTTCAACTCAAAAATCGTTTTTTTACCTCTCGCACTATTGTTTCCAACGTGCGATATCACAATTTTGAAGGTATTTTGTTTTCAATCGAAGTTCTTTTTCATAAAGACTCCTATTCAATTTTCATCGAGATAACGTTTACCTCATATATAACTATAGAGATCAAGTGCCCCACTCTAAGAATTACAATGATTTCATGTCATTCAGAAGATAGATCACAGCAATTGTTCGTATCTCAGTATCTACCCGCAACGCCGTATATACCGGGGATTTCTCAAAAGTGACTGACGGTACCCCTATAACTGATTTTGATTCAACATATTATCAAATGGAAGTCGGTGTGTGAGTATTGCAAATGAATGTGCATTATTTGATGTATTCTAATGTTTTCTGTCACTTCCGGTTTGGCAGGAAATGACCCTTATTTTTTTATTTCAAACGGTACACCTGGTATAGTTTCATTTATTTCGATAAAAAATATCATTGTGAGTACAATGAGGCCCCTTTTGCAACTTTTTGACATTTTATCATCCTGAAATTTTCATTTTCAATGTTCAATCTAGCGTGTCATGTGTTAAACAGTTGATTTTAAATCAAGTTGCCAAGAAAAAATAGTTTCGATGAAGTTTTACTTTCCATTTGTTTCACAGGTTGATTCAAAATTCATAATATCTTAATTATGATGTCAACTCGTGTTTTTCAAATAGAACAGGGGTGGTGCATTACCATATCTGAGAAGAGTATTTCGTTACGAACACGTTGATACCAACACGTTGATACCACATGATAGATATTTTGAATCAATATCTAGGTTCATAATCACTTTAGATTGAAAATTGAAAAATAAACATTTCAAATTGAATAATGTCAAAGAGTGGCAGATGAGGAGTCATTGTACTCACAATATTATTCTCTATCGAGATAAGTAAGAATATACCGGGGGTCCCTTTTGACATAAGAAAATGATGGTCATATCCGTCCAAACCGGAAGTGACGGAAAATGATTGAATACATATAATGCTTCAGATTCATGAATCTCTGGAAACAAAAAAGTTATAGGGGTGACTTAGTTTTGGGAAACACCCGGTATAATGGCGAGCAAAAAGGCATTTTGCAAATCTCTCTCGCATTGTTGGTCTACTATTATTGTATTTCGTTTTGCAACAATACCGAACAAGTCGAGTTGTGTATACGTGCTCTGAATTTTCAATATTAATTCTAACCAGTGTTAAACAGAATCGCGTAGTTGAAATAATGCAATTACGAGCGTAATATCACATCGAGAGTACGATATTTGAGGAAGCTAACTTTCCGCTTCATACAATTATTATTCCCAACAATCAGATTTGTTGCCGCTCCAATTGTTTGTTGCGATATAATTGCTAATTCAAAGTTGTACCTAAGTGTTAATAATTCCTGCAATAATGATCATCCTCTTCGCAATAATATTCAATTGTTTGGAGGCCCTTTGTGTGTGAGCTGCTATTTTCTGAATTTTCCTCCATGAGATGACTGCGACTAAAGTGATTACCCCAGTCACCAATTCCGTTCCGTTTAAATGGTGATGTATTCCCTCCATTATATCGAACGGGATACTAATAGGTCAGTCGATGCCTATTAATTCCTAATTAGACTATTAAGAATACAAAGAGTCGCTCGCATCGATGCCCTCGAAGCGATCATTTCGAGCCCATTACCCCGCTAGGTTAGTCCCTCAAACATTCCGGCTTTCAGCCAGATCGAATTAGAAATTTTCCAAAGCAATTTTAGTGTCGTACCCTCCTGATCGATATTCATTATTTTTGCGCTTGTCGAGGCTCACCAAGAAATTCTCTTTACTCTTATACGTCCTTTTTCATCACAAACCACATAAAAACTTTTTGAAACAAGATTTATTTATAACATTAGCTAGAGCACATAAATCACAGATCCTACCCAAGATGTTTAATTCGATATACTTTCAGCTTTTAAAATATTCGTTTTAAACGAAACTATCTACCCTATCAAATGAAGTCTTTCTTCTGGTGTCACCAATCTGCAAATTCACCAAAATTGGTCTTTTGATATAACAATCCGCTGATCTGGTATTTCATGGGTAGATGTATGTTGCGTATAACAATATATATATACACATAGGTTCAGGAACAATATATATTTCCTGCTTCTCCCTGCTACTGTGTGAAAACCAGCACTCGCTGTTCCGGTATTTTAGCGAAATCCGGTACCGCCATGGAATATACTACATGATACTACCAATACTCTGAAAACACTGCCTAAACCTTTTTTCTCACGAGTTCACGTAATTTTCACCCTTTTCCGTCTATTTTTTCTGTTTCAGGAAAATATACAAATCTGTGTACCGTTCTGGATGTATGATAAATTGACATTCATCATACAGGACGTAGAAAGAAATTCTGTATTGAGAAAACCTAAGTCACGAATCTGCGATTGAGGTCTATAAAAATAACAAGTTTCCATCGCTCAAGTTTGAACCCCTTGATTGTGACAGCCTCCTTCCTTTCTAATTTATACTTTTTTGAGCTATCAACCAATGTTTATCAATCTGAATATATCTACAACTCTACTATAAGCCGTTGCTAAGCCTTAGATTCACCCTCACTATTTTCCACGAGACTATACCGGTGGCTCACCCCTATAACTTTATTATATTATTAAAAATAGAATAACTAAATTTGGTGGTTATGTATCATGATTCGATTTGCATTTTTTGACATATTTTCTTGCTCTGCTGTACTTCGATTTGACCAGAAATGTCCCCAACTTCGCTTCATTCTTGATGACTTATGACTTTCCAGCCGTTGTTGTATTTCGTGCGAAATAATTCAGTAAAATTTTTCGCAGCAGAGCGCTTTCGACTATACAGTCATCATTACTCATTAGTGCTTATACCTGTAAGTAAGTTATCAGGACTTAGATATTGAAATACATAATCTTTTGAAAAAATATTATTCATAAAAATATGTTTGTTGAACTCGAGTTTGGAGAACAATTAGAGTTATTCAAGTTATATGTATCCAAAAAAATTGCATTAGAAACTAAAAAATAGTAGAAATAAGGCTATGTACTCGTCAGGTTGACAAGAAAATTATCCATGAAAAATCTTTGGTCCTACTTATTGTTATAAATATTATGGCTAAATACGGTACAAACAGATTGAAATTTGTTTCCCAAAATGGGATAATATGCAGATTACATTATCTGAGCAACTGCCATGCCTGCGAATTTTGGATTTCATTATTCTAGTACTTTCTGCCACATATCAAGTACACTTCAACAAGACAGCATGCCGCAGCCATGCCAGCTGATCAGATAATATCTGCATATTATCCCATTTTGGGAAACAAATTTCAATCTGTTTGTACCGTACTTAGCCATTATATTTATAACAATGAGCAGGACCAACGATATTTTTATGGATAATTCCCTTATCAACCTGACGAGTAAGTAGCCTCACTTTTACTAATTTCCTAGTTTAAATTCAACATTTTTCAGTTTCTGATGCAATTTCTTCAAAAGATATAACTTTGATAACTCTAATTATTTTCCAAATTCAAGTTCAACAAAAATATTTACATAAAACATTTTTTTGCACGAAAACAACATTTGGTACAATTGTTTGCATATACAGTGTATCCACCTCAATGACTCACCATCCCTGTAAGATTGTTATTATCTGACCGATTTCAAAAAACTTTTTTTTGTCGGATAGGTATTTGGAATGTCCATCCAACAAGAGAGTGAACTGTCATCGTGGCCAACTGCGACCAACTTTATTGACCCATATTTGAGAAAGTAGGTACTATTAGGGATTTTTTTCACAAAAAACAATGATGGATTCTGAATCACGATCACTTGAAAAACACCTTCACTGATTTTTATCATCACAAAACACAGGGTGTCCGAAAAAACGAATTATGTTTTTTTTTAATAGGTAATCAGAAAATGTAGTAAGTATTGTGATTTTGGGAAGAATTGATGATACATCATTATTGAGGATCACTTTGAACATATCTGTACCGATTTTCATCATTCAAAAATACGAAATGTACGAGAAAAAGTAGGCAATATTTTTTCATCAGCTCAAAAAAACATTAATTTGATTTTTCGAACACCCTGTGTTTGATGATGATGAAAATCGGTACAGGTATGTTCCAAGTGATCCTGATTCATCTTTTTATTTTGAGTGAAGAATTATCAGGATGGAAAATATTGCTTACCTATCCTTTTTAATTTTTTTCTCAGACACATTGTATATTCAAATGACGAAATTGGTACAGGTATATTTGAAATAATCATCAATGATAATTTGTGATTATTTCTTCCTAGAAAAACGACAGAAATACATTTGCTGATCACCTATTTGAAGAAAATGATGATTCGTTTTTTCGGACACCCTGTGTTTTATGATGATGAAAATCGGTACAGGTATATTTCAAGCGGTACTGATTCAGAATCCATCATGAAATTTCGTGGAAAAAATCCCTGAGAGTACTCTCTGGAATATGGGTCATTGGAATTTGTCGCAGTTGGCCACGATAACAGTCCAAGAATTAGATCATTCTCTCGTTGGATGGGCATTTCGAATACCTATCCAACAAAAATAGTTTTTTTCGAAATTGGTCGGATAATAACGATTTCACAGGGGTGGCTTGAGTCCTTAAGGTGGACACACTGTATATATATATATGTACACAAAGCTAAGTAACCCTCACACGATTAATATTTGTGATTAAAAGCAGTCTTGGCAACTTTGAAATCAAATTCAGTGACATTTCATTATCAGAAGTATCAATGGTTCCTGATCGATTAAAAATAATCAATTATTACTCAAAAGCACAGTATATATCTTTATTTAAGACAAATTTTTTTCTGGGTAGATAAAATGACTCATTCACAGATACATCTACATTTGATGACTTTTTTATCTTGGGCACATGCAGATGAAGGGACTTCAATATATATCCCAAATATACATATTCCTACTCTGTGTGACTGGTTGAACCCGATTGGTGAAATCGAACGATCTTCATCGAGAGTGCTATAGCCAACAATCCATGTATAATTTGAGAAGAATTATTTGACAGTATCTGGATAATATCGGTCAGTCAAACCTGCAA
The DNA here is from genome assembly GCA_918026855.4 of Phaedon cochleariae. Classification (NCBI taxonomy): domain Eukaryota; kingdom Metazoa; phylum Arthropoda; class Insecta; order Coleoptera; family Chrysomelidae; genus Phaedon; species Phaedon cochleariae. The sequence continues at coordinate 13,120,247 of OU896709.1, read as the reverse complement.
ATTCCAATCGAATATATATATGAATTTCATATCCATTCAAAGCGGTCTGCTCCTCCAGGATATTGCACTCGACCGGTGTAAATGGTTGCCACAATTCCCTATAGTCCTTTATTATAATGCGCAATGCAATATCAGAAAATGTCGCATTGCAGTTGCTACATTAACTAAATGATCCAGTGTCATCTGGAATCATGGAAGATGCTGGAGATTGCAATACACCATTCTCACAGTGCAGTGCGGTGATTATGCGGATGTCAGTAGTTTCGTGGGAGTAAAGGAAGGTATGAGAAAGTAGTTCAAAGTGCTATATTGATATTCTAGGCGCAAATAACGAAAACAGTTCTTTTCAAATCAGTTTGTCCATCACGCTCCGAATACTGCAGTTTTTTTCCAGAATTCCAATTTCCTTCCAGACAATTAAGAACTCACGACGTAGGTAGGTCAACAAACAACCTATAATCGAATTCAATTCCAACAACAATCAAGCCTGTATCTTCTCTATAGAAAGGCAGAACTCAGTATGCCTGATATCTCAATGTCTGGTACCACCAAGAACAATATATGCTCGGCATTTCCATCAGCAATACTCTTTTATGGGATATTCATGTCAGATCCTTCGCGAAGGCTGCTTTATAAGAACTAGGATATTTGTTTCGAGCGAAATGCTACTTTACACCTCAATAGCTTTTCATGATCTACAAACAAAGAAACTCGTTTGTCTATAGAACGGCATAGCTCAGGAATTCATTTCCTAGGATCCAAAAGTTTTAAAAAAATTTCACACTTTCCCCGCTTCCCATCCTTCCTAGGAACGCTCGGAGTTCTTCTAAGAATATATAAATTCCCTGCCGTGCGCACCAAGCGATGAAATGAATTTTCCAGATACCCATACTTAAGTACGTTTCCTAGTGATTTTTGAGTAGGTGTTCACAGTGAAATATTAACACCTAGTTACACACTGACCAATCACGAATAGATCAAAAACGTGAACGAATTTCTCATCATGTGTGTGCAATAGAAGTAATTCAATATTCGTCGTGGCATATAGCCAGGAAAGTAGTTGTTTTCTGTTGAATAAACCGAGAAAGAATTGATATTTTCATCACATGGAGAATGCGAATTCTCAATGTATTTCTTCAAATATATATCCAATTTTTTGTGTTCATAAATATATCTGAGAAAGGAACATTCTCAACATTTCAATGTGTGATGATGTTTCATCATCCTCCAAGCACCATCTGCAGATGGGATCATCTTTGATCCCTATGAGTTCTAGGTGGTTGTGCCCAGTGGAGAGCCCAACTACCATCTTGAGATCCCTTCTATTAAGTGACGGGATCTCTCTCGTGAGCCTCTTTGAAGGTTCCTTTATATGGAGCTTTGATTGTCTCATTCCTGGTGTGTCCCGCCATGTTTCAGGGAACTGCTTCTGTAGCAATTCCTTCATGAAGGACACAGCCGTACTATTGGGTATTCCCACTATCGGTTCTGGTCCAATAGGTATCGTTCCTGAACCGATCTTGATGGCTAGTCTGTCTGCCTCCTCGTTCCCCGGGATACCAGAGTGTCCTGGAACCCACATGAGGCTGACTTTCCTAGTTTTTGCCATATTTTCTAAGGCACTTCTACACTCGAACACCAATTTAGTTGTGATCCTATTAGATCTCAATGCCATAATAGCAGCTTTGCTGTCCGAGCATATGGTGACTGGTCCACGTCCACTCCTGCCATAGAGTGAGCCTATAATTATTTAAATTTCATTTCTACTGAGGCTCTTATAAAAATCATAGTGTTATTAATCCAGATTTTTTTGGGGATTTTCTCTCCTCGTCTCTATGAGATGAAAATATGAATCAGATGAATTGCCCCAAAATGTCACTGCATTTAAAGAAAGTTTCCATTAGAGAGCCTAAACAAAAAATTCACTACCTTGTCAGTGACAGTTTGTATTGAGGAAGGTTAGGAAAAGAAAAATGAAGGTATATAGAAGAAAATATCAAATTTTCACTCATCTTTGGACGTTTCGGGAACGAATCTGCTCCCGTTTTCAACATAAAAAATGGATTTTTTCTATGGCAAATTCGTATTTCTCTTGACACTACTTCTCAGTTCTCAGTGACAATTGGTGACGTTGGTAATCAAATGAGTTACAGGATGTTTTCATTAATTAATTTATCATTTTCATTTTCAGATTTCAGTAGTTAATGCCATGTTTTATCTATAATGACATTTTGGAGCAAATCATCTACACGTATATTGAAATAGTATTCATATTTTTATTTTATAGGGACGATTAATCTACAGACAGTATTATAGTCTTGATTTTAGGAGATTTTTGTATTTCACCTCTTTCGTTCTGGGTTCCATCATAAAAACGTGAAAAAATAGATTGTAAACGAAAATGGAACCAGAATTCACACTCATTCCAAACCAGATAAACTTTTGTTATCAAAAATGTTCACAAATAAGAAAAACTACGATAATCTCTCATCGCTGCCAATTGTGATACTCTGAAAGGCCAAAATATATGCACAGTTATTAGATTTGAGGACTAATGAACAAATCATGTCTGAAAAATGTCATTCTTCAAAAATTTAATAAGAAAGAGGGGTAAGGAAATGCTGGTTATCAGTTCTTTCGAAAATTCAAATCATGATAAGTACTCACTTGTGATCTCTGAAACAACTTCCTAACCGAATATTAGGTTATATTAACCTGCTCGAGTGAATTCGTCATCTTTTTAAATGAATGAGAAAATCATGCATGCATGTATCACAAATTTGGGACCACTAGTATAGTTATCTCGATGATAATATTATTATAATTATTGAAACAGTGGTTGATACGTTTTTTAATACGAGATTATCGGTTGTATCGATCTGATTGGGGCAAATTGAAAGATTTAATCTGGCAACTGAATTTGTTGAACTTCAGATCTGGCCATAATTGAAATCGTTTGTAATAGTCATTGAGCCTCATTATTCATGATAATTCAATTTCGATATTAGATGATAACGATCTAGGGAATGCGAGTTCCTATATGTTGGTTGGATATCAGACTCCATGATGAAACATTTATGTGCAACAGACTTTCACTAATACCCATCATTTTCATTATCTTCTGGAGTGTACTAAAGGGAATATCCCTGTTATGTTCTAGAAACATCATGCGTACCTACGGAGGATAGAAAGCGATTGGAATTTTCCTGTACCTCTTGGTTTCAGAAGTAATTCAAATACAGAAGAAGCAATATTGGATTTTATTGAAAAAACTGTCGATGCTTTGGACAAGTCAGAAAGATGCTTTGCTATCTTTCTAGACCTTGCCATGGCATTTGACACGGTATCCCATGATATTTTACTTAAGAAACTTGAGAATTACGGTGTCAGAGGTAGAACACACAATTTGATGCGAGATTATTCATCACAGAGGTCGCAAGTGGTCAAAATTGAAAACTGTCTGAGTGAACCTATTCATGTTAAAATCGGTGTTCCACAGGAAACAGTTCTGGGACCTGTACTTTTTCTTGTTTATATCAATAGTATCACCTCAATAAACAACTTCAAAGGAAATATAATTTCATATGCTGATGACACAGCCATTGTATATAGGGGAAACTCATGGCTACAACTAAAAGAGTCAGAAATGGATCTTGGTAAACTACAAACTTGGCTTTCAAACACAATCTATTGAGCCTTAATGTTAGAAAACTGAATTTATATAATTTTCGATCTATAAAACCGAGCATCCTCCTTACAACTCATTAACAATACATGGTTGTGATAACACACACCCATGTAATTGCCCTTATATAAAGAAAACTTCAAGTATCAAATAATAATAATAATAATAATAATAATAATAATGATAATATGTTTATTTACCAAGATCTATACCTTCACCTTGTATACCTGAAATAAATATCCATCAGGAATATTACATAGAATATAATTTTATATCCAGGGTGTTCCCGAAATTGGGGCAATAAATGAAATGCGATGTTTTACGAGACATCATGATACGATAATCCACAAAAAAATTCAGAAAGTGTACGCTTCCATTATACTCCATCTCTTAACTATATCATTGAACGTCCAGCAAAATTGCAAAAGTCATCGATACTTCCGCTGTTTGTGATCTCGCCGAAAGCGAACCCTTGGATTGGACTATTAGCCCCTGATGAATGATGATTCACAGAAGTTTCAGGCAAGTTTTGAAGCTCAATATCTTCCAAACTATTTTTTTCCGACAAAAATGTATATCTCGTCGTTGTTTCGTCCGTTTCATTCATTGTCCCCATTTCGGAAACATCCGGTATTTTAATTATTCCTATTTTGAAATATTAGAGCGACTTATATTGTATATAATGTTGTATCAATGAACCTATATACAGTCGGTTTCAGGTCAGTTTTGTATTCTCTGATATATTGTTGGTAACAAATTGCTTTTCTATGTGACGTCACGAAAGTGATTTATCATACGGTGACCCTGTCAGGAATTGTGGTCCTTCTGAAATCCCGAATTTCATTACAGAGAATTTCCCTAATAACCCACTTATTGCCTTCCCATTTCCCATGATAAACTTGCTTTATATTGAACCGGCATAACATGCCACATTTCGTTATTATATATTGAATTTCTGGTAGAAGCGGAGATAATAATTCTGTTTCGCTAACTAAATTAAATTCCTATGACCATAGAAATCCGGTCGATGTATGAAAATCTGTGTATGCTATCGTAATATCGTATGTCCGCCCATGCAATAGGATTATTTTTCCTAAAAGAACTGCCTGATATAAAAAAAAATAATGAAGTTTCATTTCAACCTGATAGAATTTTTTTAGGAAGCTGTTGAAAAAATCATGATCCGGAAAATTGGATGTGTAGGGGAAGAAATCTCAAAACTTTAGTCTTCCTATATGTAGTTTCCTATAGTTCGACGATTCAATTTCTCATTTCTGTGTCTTCCAAATGAATTTTCATATTCTCTATCGATTGTCTGCGATGATTATTATCATCATAATTATCTCAATTCAACATCCTTCGGATTTGCATGATCCTAATACTCGAAAAGCCCCAGATCACGTTTCAGAGAATTAGGAAACCTACCTCTGTTCAAATCATTGCATGATGGAATTCGATCTATAACAGTTTCCAAAAGATGCTTATTAATGCCATCTGGAATATTCAGAATTTCCTTCAACTCACCTTGTTCAATAACCGTTTTACCTGTCATAGACGAAATGCATAAGAGGTGAGTTCTAGTCGGTTATTTACAAAAAACCACAACAAAGAGAGTCGATCCTTCTCGACAAATCTCGTTCAATTGTTGAATTCAAAGAGTTCAGTTCTGGTTATCAACAAGTTGAGTTGTAACTTTCACATTTGCACTTACACTCGAATCAACAGCGTTCGCAACTCGAGCATTCAATCAACCACCGCTATTTGGTCCGTTGCTCATTCACAGCGCTATAGAAACAGTGGCATTCAAAGACATTGCTATAGTTATTGAGCCTGTCGCCTATTCACAGTGCCTCTTTCTCAAGGGCATTCAAATGCATCCATAGTTATTGAGTTCGTCGCCTACTCACAGTGCCGCTGCGATACGGTAATGCAAATCTATACCGTTTTTTGAGGCCGTCGCTCATTCACAGTGCCATCGTGACAGGGGCATTCAAATTCATCGGTCGTCATTGAGTCCGTCGCCTATCCACAGTGCCTCCGCGAAACGCACATTGAATCCAGTGTTACCTGAGTTTGTCGCTCATTCTCAGTGCGCTTCTTCGGCAACATCGGCAGTCAAATATACCGCGATTTGACCATGTCGCTCAATGTCATTGCTCACTTGATACGGTTATTCATTTATCAAGTAAATTACACGATCTGGGGTCCTTCTTCCATTTACTCAGCGTAATTTGAGATCAGTCGATCTGTGAATCCCGATAGAGAACCATCCTCATTTTTTATATACACTATCAACGTACGTATATACCATAGAGAGGAAAATAAACAATTTAGATTCACGACGACAAACCAATAGCAACCTAATGATGAAAAAATAGCCATTGAGATATCGAGTTCATTAATCTCATATCATTTTCGAACATGATCAATTCACAGAATATGAAATGGTATATCAAATTCTGAAGAAGAAAGTCCATGAACATAATATGTACCATCACAGTTTTGTACAAAAATCAGCACTCATTATAGTTTGATATTTCTTTGAATTGAGCAACGAGGAAATGGTACAGTTTTGGCTCCAGAGCCTTTTTTGTACCACGTTTCGTTCTTGAGGAAAAAACGAGAATCAAACATTTCCTCGTCCCTGAAACTACTATGACAAAAACTTGAATGATGATAATATTGAAAAATTCCATCAAAAATCTTTTTTGTTGAGCACATCAAAAAAGTTTTAATATACCTCCTAACATCTTTGTAAACTACATGCTCATCCATCAACAAAGTAGTTATTTTTTTAGTTACTGTAAGTATAGACATTCAGGATTGGCATTGGCACTCTTTATGAGTATCCAAGTATTCAGTATAGAAATCATTAAAGTATCGTATATGCTTTATTCACGTCCAACGACTGATTTTACATTAATTTGAATTGATAATCATAATGTTATTATGTATTAACATGATTATAGTTGAGTCAAAAAGTATTACTAATCAACACTATATGTTTTCGAAAAATCAAAAGCTCATAATTCTTAGAAATTAAGAATGCTTTCCCTTTGCAGGAAACCAATCGAACTAAGTATATTTGTAGGCTATATTTCACTTTGAGATTTAAGGGCGCGCATCACAGTGAAATAGTTCGCCCGCAGACACCAGTGAAACTATAAATATATCACAGCCGTCTAGTGGCGCCATAATTATAGTTTCATGTATTATTTCTACAGAATCCTTTAGATACATTTAATTCAATCAATAGGGAACCTCATCAATAGATGTCTCTGAATAATATTTGTGGCTGTACTAAGGGAACAGGTACAAAGTCACCTACAGTGTTGCCAGTATTTAATCAGAGTACGTCGCCAAATTAGTAGTAGTAGAAATTCATAAGTGGAATGATATATTTCACATTATTATATTTGCCACCTAGTATTCCCATCCTGTGATGACCTCACCATAGAATGAAAGTCATACGATAGTTTATATCTAACATATATTATTGATTCTCTGTCACAGTGTTTGTGGCCAAACTCCTCCGAAACGGCTTGACCGATTCTTATGAAAATTTTTGTGCATTTTTGGTAGGTCTGATAATCGATCGTAAACTATTTTTTAAATTGGAAACTCAAGATGGCGGATCCAATAAGGCGGACGAGTTTTCTAATTATGATCCGATTCTATTCAAAATCTCTGATCGGGTGGTTTTCGGTATTGAAAATAATGATACATTCGTCAGAATAAGGAAATTAAATATGGTGGATCCAATATGGCGGACGAGTTTTGTACTTGTGATCCGAATATTTTCAAAATTGGTATCTGGGGGTTTTCGATATCGGAGAATATAATTCTTTTGTCAAAATCAGAAAAATAAAGATGACAGTTTTTGTTGACATGTTTTCTCTGTGCGTTTGAAACATTTCAGACACATTTACCTGATGAAAATAGATTAGATGTTTATGATATATTATTATCAAAAATTTTTCCCATATGATGCCAACTTTATGAATGATACTGTAGTGTGTAGAAACATAATATAAACAAAACACCTGCTAACGTCAAATGGATCTCGCTCTGTGCGGATGACCCGAATCTACTTGGATGGTAAAGCCACAAAGCCATTGAATTTGGACTCGCGATACTCATCTCTCATCTCACTCCCAGAAGCCCAAGTCGTCTCAATAAGTCGTCTGTCGCCAAGTTCAATTTTTGGTCGCCAAAATAGGTTCAGAGATAGCCCAATTGTCGAGAAATCGCCCATACTGGCAACACTGGTCACTTATCGATTTTTCTTTGAACTCCAGTTGGAATCGTTCGGGGAATCACACACACTGCCTGATACCGCGACACCGCCCGCTCCGCCAGTTGCAGTGCTGCCAGCGTTCTGCTATTTTATATTATAACACTGATGTTTTTGTATATATCAGTAGGGGTCAATCGTTCATGTTCATGACATTTCCTTAGACCTGGCATCACTGGTCACTGGTTGAAACTAAGTAGCACCAGATTTCTAATTCTTAGCAAATGAGAAAAGGAGGAAAGGATTGATTACTTGCTTTCATAAAAAATAATCTTTTGAGTTTCATATGGGCCTATCACAAAAGACAATATTTTGTTTATGCCTACACTAATTTTTAATTATGAATATTACCTGTCATGAGTGGATTATGTATACCTACTTCAGCACCAGTTTTTTGAATGGGAATTCAAAATAATCAAAACTATTTTCTATAAATTGGAAGAAAAGTGGTGGTTACGTTACGATTGAGATATGGGATATGAGAATTTCTCAATTTTGACCAAATGATCATAATCTCCGACCCCGAAAACCCCCAAATACCAATTTTGAATAGAATTGGTCGATAATTACAAAACTCGTCCGCCATATTGAAACCGCCATCTTGAATTTCCCAATTTTGACTAAAGATTCTGAATCTGTGACCCGAAAATCCCAGATACCAATTTTGAAAACAATTGGTCTATAATTTCGAAACTTGTCCGCCATATTGGATCCGCCATCTTGGATTTCCAAATTTTGAAGAAATAATTGTTATCTCCGACTCCGAAAACCACCTAGATACCAATTTTGAACAGAATCGGATTATATTTGAACAACTCGTCTGCCATATATTGTATCCGCCATTCTGAATCTCCTCATTTTGACGAAGAAATCATAATATTCGATCCCGAAAACCCTCAGATGCCAATTTTGAATAGAATCGGATTACAAAACTCGTCCGCCATATTGGATATTTGCCATCTTGAATTTTCAATTTGAAAAATCGTTTACGACTGATTCTCAGACCTACCGAATATGCACAAAAATCTTCATAAGAATCGGCCAAGCCGTTCGGAGGAATTTGGCGTCAAACACCGTGACAGGGACAGGTGAATTTTATATATTAGATTAATATTATCAATCAACAGAGTCAGTTATGCAATACACTCGATAGACTATAAAAAGAAAAAAAAGCGCAATTACTTACAAAAAATCGCAATGACGCAAAACGAAGTTAAAAAGCGCCTTATTGGCAACACTGTTCCCCGGACCCAGAAAGAAGAAATGAATAGAAAGAGACCTGTAATGTTTGTATTAGTTTTTGAAGGAGCGCAGCACGGTAGTTTCACTGTGTAGCCCTCTGAAAGACAATAGCTGAACTACTCTGCCACTGTCGAAACCTCGCTAACAATATGGCGATATGGAAAATAGATGCAGAAACGTCAGAATTAATTTTACGAACAATACATTCCCAAACGACAATGTTCCAGAAGCTGATTATTTCATCAAAAATTTATTGAATTGCTAACTTAGGGTATGCCAGGTTTTTATTCGATTCTGTTACACAAACGTTGTCAATGTTATTGTTTTTCATTACCATATATTTTTTTACACAAATCGAATTTCGCTGGAAAATTCCTTCATATCCTATTCTCAACCTTCGTCTTTAATATGTACCAACCACTTTTGCGCTTACACTTATAGTTAATTAATGATTTGGTACCAAACTGACCTCTGCATGGCAGTTTTGACTGATGCGCCCTCTTAATTAATTTTTGTTTGGTTTGCGGACGCTCGGTGATATACGGCCGGAAAAGTGGGAAAACTAGGCGTTAATGAAAGCGATAATGGAAAAATTCCAGATAAAATGTTGTCGTTCAGTCGTTCACGTATTTGGAAAATGCAGTTCCACAATCTACAGCTGAAAGATTCATGATGTTGTGTGTGAAGGATTTGAATTTGAATATAGAACTCTAGTAGTTGTTGTGGTGAAGTGGCAATTTATTCATATGTTGATCTCATTTATCAACAAGAAACTTATAAGACACTCTGAATTCTGAATTGTCAAATATCTTTCCGAAAAAAAAATTACAGGGGAGGATTTATGGTACCACCCTGCGTACCTTTTTACTATGAGTGTTAAGAAACAAAAATAACAAATAACCAATCATTTATGCTCATTTCATAGCCTGCTATGATCAAAACTGTCACAGGAATCACAAAACAATATATTCGCATATTTCATTCCGCAAGAGTGATTGCATTTTTTGTTTTTCACGTCTTCAATACCTATCTATACAGATTTGTTTCATGACTATGTCGAATGACGATGCATACGTCTGCGGAAGTATTTTTCAACGAGACAATGGATGTTGAAGTTGCCCAAGAAGGATTTTTGACTAACGAAAAAAATAAACTCCGTTTCATCTCGATGCTGATAAAAACATTTGAACAGACTGCTTCCAACGGTGAGCAGACTGAAGATGACGCTGATATCTTGATTGTCGAAACAGCGATTCTCTTTTCCGCAGATCATCCAACGCTGTTATAATCGTCACCAAAGACGTCGATCTTTTAGTACTGCTTACAGCATTAGGATCATCGGAGGGCAACATCTTCCTTTCTAAACTGTGTAGAGGAAAACCAAAAGAAGCAGCCAAAAACATGATTTTTCAATAGTAGGAGGAAATTGCAAAGCGACGATCTCAAACGGCATATAAGAAGCCCTCAATACTGTGTACAGATGGTGCGAGGAATCAGATGTCTATCCCTTTTCCCAAAAGGCTTGAGCTAGGTAAGCTTCGTCTGCCTGTCGTTCATAAAGAGAACATTTCGTTTGCAACGTAGGTGAAATATCTAGGTGTCACCTAAGATAAAAGACTCACCTAGAACGCCTTCATGCGGCAAAAACTATCAACAAAGCTATATTTTTCCTCTGGAATCTCAGAAGAGTATGCGGCAAATCTTGGGGAATGGAGCCCAAACAGATTCACTGGATTTACCAGACAATGGTTAAACCAATGGTCACGTATGGTTCGGTAGTCTGGTGTACTGAAGTTCTGCAAGGGACAGTCAGGGGAAAGCTCACTGGTCTTCAGCGGCTGCCATTCCTAGCTATTACAGTAGCGATCTCCTCCTCTCCAACGGCAGCGATGACAAACCTCCTGAACCTCAATTTCCTCCAAATTGCCTTGGAAAGGGGAGCCAGGATGGTTTCCGATTCCTGTCATTGAAAAATCAAATCAGAGGTGGGCGACTGCTGGACCACTCCGTAATACTGCGTGAAATAAAAAATCACCAAACTCTAGGAATGGTTCCTGGCATGTTGGCCACTCAGACACACGTTGAAAAGTATTTCGAAGCCATCTTTCCGGAGAGAGACGAGTGAGTAAGATGATCAATCAAATTCCCAGAGACCGAACATGTAATGCACACACATAGTTCGAAAACCCCGCTTGGAGTTGGAGCCGATGTGTTCGACAGAAAGCTGGAGACAGAAATCTCAGTCAATCTTGGTAAGTATGCTACAGTTTCTTAGTCGGAGGTCTTCGGAATTGACTTGTATCCTAGAGAGTTGACGAATAGACTTCTGATGAACAAAAACATCAGTACTCTATCATCAGACAATCATGCTGCATTTGAAGCACTGAGCTCCAGCAAGATGGATTCGAAGCTTATATGGAGCTGTATTGAATCCCTAGAATGCCTGGGTGCTAACAACAGAGTCACTCTGCTGAGGGTGCCTGGACATCAGGGGGTGGAGGGTAACGAGAAAGCCGACACCCTCGCCAAACAGGGAACCGAATCTGTGTTCATAGTACCAGAACCATACTAAGTGGTCCCCGCAAGTGCATCCAAAACAACTATCTCGGACTGAGTAGAGGGAGAAAGACTAACGCACTGGTCTGAATTACCAGGATTGAAACATTCGAAGGTTTACCTGCCTAAGCCAACAAGAGAAAAGACCATGCTGATTATGAAATGGAGCAGAGGTAACCTGCGAATCATGAGAGTTCTGTTTACGAGACACACTGTCATCTACTGAGACACCACCTATGAAGGATGAGTCTGAAGCAACAAGTGAACTTTCGGTTCTGCTTTGTGGAAGACGAAACGACAAAACACATACTATGTTCATGCTCCTGCTTAGAGATATTATGATTCGACATATTTGGGTTTACCAATTCAGAACCTACCGATTTCAGACAAATCTCACCTCAATCAACGATGGACTTTGTAAAAATAAGTGGATTGTACGGTGAACTGTATTTTCTAGCGGTGAGCCACAATAGATCTGGGATCGCAGTGGAGGTGCCCCATTCGCCCCACTTACATATGGAACCTGACCTAACCTTCAGTGGCTGTGACTCGAAATCATTCCTTCTTAAAAGGACAAACAAAATTTCTTCAGCTTGTTCTGGGAAGAATTCGGAGACGCAGGAGCACGGTTTCTCGTTGCTTTTTATGGTGACAGCATGGGTGATGAAACCTTGGAAGATATCCACTACCAACGATTTGCCAAGTCATACATAGAGACAAAATACAACCATGCTACGGGCACAGCACGGTGGTACACTCTCATAGGACCTACCAGCAAGTCCAAAAATAGTGTCGAAGTCAAACAAATTGATCCGAGTGAGACTGGAGATTTGGCATGAATGAGCTCACTTTAGTGACTATGTCGATCGGAGAAAGTAGCTCCCGATTCTAATCTAATCAGGAAAGGTGGGCTGAAGTGATCCATTATCTGCGGATAATCAAGAAGATGACGTAGGAACTACGATTAATCAAGCTTAATAAAAAAAAAGTATACCGAAACTCCAATACATGAATCAAGCATACAATATGAGCCATCATTTGGAAAAAAAACATCTGTGGAATGGACATATTGGGGATACCATGCACATTGAAAAATGACGCCGTTTATAATCTTCCTCTTGGTTGTGTGGAAATGTAGCTACAAATTATCTCTCAAATTGATAGAAACGAAGAGTATGACGATTTTTCTGAAGAAGGTTGGCATATCCGCACCTGTAACTCGTAAGTTGTCGGAATTTCGAAAAAAAAAAAAAGGTAATTCAGTATTCTTCAACTTGAAACTGAGATTGACCGTTGGAACATTATTCTGAAAGAACTAATTGTTTGTACTTCGGTCCAAGTTGGAAGATCGCGCCGACCTTCTCCTAGGTTGAAAACTTGGAATTATCATGTTCTGATTCAATATCTTCAGAAATAGAAGAGTTATTAGGGTGAGCCATCTTGGAGAATCACCCTTATTCCAGCGATATTCTGTCTTTGCTTGTATCGAAAGGGCACATTGTGTGTTGGTGATTCTGACATTGGGCTTCTTTCAGGCTAGTATTGATTTTCTAGTGATTATGCATATGCAACGAAATACTAGACGTGTTCCACTCGAGACAGAGCCCTAGAAGGGACTGAATTTATAGGACTATCCTTAGGCGCGGCCTACTCAACGTACTCTCGAGTACTCCGCTCTTGATGTAACAAAGGAATTTCGATATTTATCGCGCTTTCAAATTATAAGGACTGGCTCGGGGGTTCAAGAGGTTTATTATACAGCGAAAACATTTCTGAGGCTCGCCATTGATCGCGAAAAATTGCGGAAAATCTCGGAGTTTGTTTGGAGACTTTTTAATGATTTCCTTGGGGATTCAGTCGGCTGAAGAGAGTATTTCTGTTTGATAATTGGATGAAATGCAATAGAGTTTTCGTGAATTTGGTCCGTGTTAGCGAAAACAAAAGTTTCTATGTCGATGTGCACTGGGCTTGCTTCTAACTCTGAGATGTCCATGGAAATTGTTTATGCACTTTTCTTTCATTCAGTCTCAGATATTTTGTTCTGCTCCTCAGTCCTTTGTCCTGAACAAGTTATAGAAAACTCAATATGTGCATTGAAGGAAAGATCAATTGATTTGTTCCATCTAGAGTCACTGTATTTGAAATAATAATGTCATATTCCGGAAGGAAACTTATACATATTGTGGAGAAAAATTTGAAAGATATAACAGGATTCCATGAAATTATGAGACGATTCTCGGCGCGATCTGATCTTTCAGCCATGACTATATGAGGTGTTAGCCAGTCGAATTGCTTGATTGATTCAATGATTGTTTTTCCACCACTAGTTATAAAACTTTCTAACATTTACTTCATTTCAAGGCGCCAAGTGTGTTTTTTTTCTAGCAAGGTAGGTTTTATTCTCTCATAAACTACTACTGGTCAATGAAGACATAGCCACCGCTGCTATAATTAACACGAATTCTATGTTCTGAAGCGAGATTCGCAGAATAGGCACTCGAATCTAGAATTCATAATGACAATAGATCCATATTCAAATTTTACAGGACTGTAATGATTTAAATAAATTGTTAGTGGTGGGAAAATCTTATACAAACCGTGGTAGTACAAAATATTATTACCACAGGTCCTTCCTTATACCCCTCGTCTGGCGCCACGGAATATGATCTTGGTCCCTGGGTAATAATGATATCATTTACTACCTTGTCTACAAAGAAATATTCATCAATCCAGAATGTTGGTCAGCCAGAGTTCCATATTCTCCGAACACTATAATCATCAACAGGTGAACAGGTCTTCATCTTGCAAAATTAATCCTTCAGCCAGAGTTCCACTTTTTGAACACTATAAACTTTGGAGTTATTGTGATCCCACAGTCATGGTGTTGGTTTAGGTTAACAGGTCTTTACCTTGCGAATCGATCCTTGAATATTGCTTCAGAGTTCTCTCTCACAATGTAGTGCTTCACAACTCATCACGCTCTAGCTAGCTGAACCTGGCATGCAAGTATTGATGCATTTTTTGAGCAATGATAAAAGCCAAAAATTCGTGAACATGCGATGTCTGATCCACTTTATTGTGGAATATCAATCAAGTCATATCTTGCATTTTGGTCATCATTTTTTTGCATTACTGTATACTGGTTCCAACTCTGGAAATATTCAACTTGGAGAGTTACTTTACAACTTTGAGACCATGTCATACAACTCCTTCTCTGGATTGTTTTAATAATTCGTTGTTTGTTTTTGATGTGGTGTCTGGATACATGAAGCGTCAGAGAGATTGTGTCGTCATGCAAAAGTTGCATTTCATTTTTCTGCTCAACGCAAGTTAATGTATTCATAAATTATTTTCGAACAAATGCCACCAGACGTAAATGTGACAGTTTATATTTTTGTTTTGCGCAGCGAACAGCTATTTCACGGGAAAATGAGGCTATAAAATATAGGGTTGAGAACGGCACGCTGGAATTGTTGTATGGAGATTGCCGAAGTGAGAGATAGCAAAATAATGTTTTTATTCGCTGATAAGGTTGTTTGGTTCACTGCCGGCATATAAGATCTGCTGGATTTCTGTCAAGTTGTTATTCTTTTTTCTGTCTTGAAAACAGTTTCAGATTCGTATCACATCCTCGAATAATTATGACAACATAATATATTAGTTCAGTTATCTCATAAGACTTGAAGGAAGTATAGAAATATATGCATTGGCTTTTTTATTGTTACGACTATACAGGGTGTCCCGTGACTCGATCCCAATAGCTTGAAGTCATATTCCTTGAACAATTTTGAGTCGGAAGTGCCTTACACACTTTTGTCCAAAACTGCAGCTGCCTTCATACGAGTCGATCCATCAGATACTCTTCAGAGAGCAATGTCTTCGATAATTGAGAAGCAAGTTGGTTGTGAAGCAGCAGGTAGATATTTTGAACAAAAACTTCAATTGAATTTTTGCAAGTAATAAAAAAACACTCCGTTAAATTTGAGTTTTGCACAAAAACGGCACTCTTGACTTGAACAGTCGTTAATACGGTACACTGTATTTTGATGTAGATATTGTGCCTAATTTCCGAAAATGAAGGTTTATCGAACCAGTCCACAGATAACTAAACCTTCAGGTTGGGAATTTAGGTTGAATAAAAGTTAGGCAAGTCGAGGTTAGTTTAGTTCATTGTACCAGTATAAATAATCACCTGATGAAACTATACCTTTTCAACTTCAATTTCGGAATCGGTGAGTTATATTTCGGAAAAAGTAATCTCGATTTCAGAATTGGTTAGTTCGATTTCAGAAATGGTGAACTCAATTTCAGAATCGGTGAGATGAATTTCAGAAAAAGTCCATTCAATTTCAGAAATGGTAGGTTCAATTCCAGAAGATGAATCCCTTTATATGTTTGAAATGTTTTCAAATGCAAAAGACAGGATTGTTTACAGTGGATGGAACGGTGTTTGAGAGTGTGCGTTTGAAATGGGCATACTGCAGATACCATAGTGGTAGTTCTGGATAATGCACCTGCACATTCAAGAATAGAAGAGATATGCATGGAGAAAGAATTTCAAGATGTTATATTTTACAGATTGGCACCTTACAGCCCTATGTTTAATCCGATTGAACATATATGGAGTGCCTTCAAGTCAGAAGTGAAGAGCTTTCTGCAAGAGCATCGCCAAAGGGTCATAGCTGGAGATCCGAACAGATTGCTCAACCAGATAGAATTCAGACTGCGATGTCTTGAAGAATGTGCAGATCATTCAATGAAAATGATAACACCTCAAATGTGTTTGCATTCTTATAATCATGTACAACGCTACTATCCTGAAATTATAATTATGTTATTGAATTTTTTTCAAAAGTTGAATATTGTAAATATGGTTTGTTAATCTCTCATGCAATTGGAAACATTTCAAACAAATATAACGATTTATTTTCTGAAATTGAACCTACCAATTCTGAAATACAACTTACCATTTCTGAAATTGAATGGACTTTCTCTGAAATTCATCTCATTGATTCTGAAATTGAGTTTACCATTTCTGAAATCACTGTGTTAGCGACACATGTCGTGTGTTTGAGAATTTTGTGGAAACCTTATCGTTTGTGAATTTTTACACATGTAATTTTGTAATGTTCTATCGTGTATTTTGTATTTTTGTATATGTATTGTATTGTATAAATATAGCGTATTCATTATTATTATCAGTATTATTTATTAGATGAAAAAATTTCACTACTTGTGACGCTGATCAATTTTGAAATGATTGATGAAACGTCTTGTCGTTGTTGTTATTTGTTGAGAATCCTTTGGATTGCAACAGTAATTTCATTAATTGATGACTCCCATAGAGCATTGTTCCATCGTTAATAAAAATTGATCGTTTTCAGGAACAGAGTTCTCAATTTTTATTTATTTATTTCTCGACTCCCATCGTAGACCCTTCAATCCCTTTCCTGCTTACTTCTATGTAGCTCGGATTGTTGAGTGTGACATAACAGGTCCTTAACGCGCATGCTTCAAGGTCTCTAGTTCGATCTCGTAAATGGATGAGTATGAGATAGTTATGTCGGTGGTTATTACTTTCTATATGTATAATACCATTTTCCTAATACGGTCCTGCTCATCGTAATTCCTATCGAGAAACCGTAATTGCAATTATCCGAGTACGTAAAACTTCTAACACCAGCTTTGCCGGCGTTATTTTAGATGTGGCCCGGCAATCTCACCCTCTGCTGTGAAGCGCAGAAATATGATGCTATAAAAGGGGTAATTAATTTCTTGGTAATTTGCAGTTATTCGGTTTCTTCTACAATATTAATTTCTGATGAAACCCCGTTAGAGAGGAATAAGGGGTGCATAAATTCATATGAAGCGGATGGGGATGGGGTAGTTCGTTATCATCAGTAGCATAATAGTTTTGTGCTTGAGTAGGTTTCTCATCACCTTTCATCATATTCCTGCACTCAGTTTAACAATTGAACCAATCCACCAGAAAATTTTATTCAGTGTGGAAAATAACCTACTAAATATACCTTATCTTACATGGAACTCAATATCCCCCTGTATGTCGTTTCACATTGTACTCTTCGAGTATTCAATAACAATATTGTGATGTGTACATCAATGTCTTTAACTTATGATGAAAAGTAGGAAAATTATTGAAAGGTAATACATTTCTGGATCCATCAAGTTGATTCAATCACAGTCGATGACAAGTAGTGGTGAGAGATATCGTGATAATATAAATATATAGTCAATATTACACATTGTCTGTTAAATGCTGATGTATGCTTGCTATCTGAATATCAATCTGTGCAGGAATTTCATCGGAATTACACGTGAATTCCATGGAAATACCTTTGGCCACCCACTGAATATCAGAATGTGAGTGGCTTCTGAAATCTGTTCAATAAAAATCACATTATTCATGACTGGGAAGTTGTAGTACAATTATCATTTTATTTATCCATTATTCTGTTTGTCAGAATGTTTCCATCAGATGAGTTAGATTGGATTTTGCCTCGAGTCTTCTTAGCCTTTATTAATTGTGTGACCATTTTATATCTATTGTGCCCACCCTTGAAATAATTCATCACATTTTTTATGAGCCTCATGAGTCTTCTACAAGTATTCATAGGCTTACCAGTAGTAGAAGAAGAAGGGTAAATGATTCGCATCTTATGCCAATTCTCAGCTGATTCTAGAAAAATTGAATTTCTCACATTATAAACATATTAGTTGATGATGAATATAAACAAAATAGGTAATGAAGATGGCAATGATGATGCTTTCCATTTCAATTATCGTGTTGAAGAAGGTTATAAAGCTCCAGTAATGAGATAAGAGTATGACTGATATCATCTCAAGACTCACGTGGACAGTGATTAATTGTGGTAAACTCTCACTGCTCATCTTCATTAGCAATTCCGATTCCGATTTTCTTCAATTTTGACACTCAATAAACAATAATTTCGAGATTATGCACATGCTCTTGAGGCATTCTACTTTTTCTATACGATAATTTTCAGGTTCTCCATGTTAGAAATATTCTTAGACATAGTCACATAAAATATACACAATACCCTGTGTGAAGTTCTAGCAATATACATTTGTCTTCGTAGATATTCTCTATGTGTTGATGACACTATGACAGTTTTTTGATAAGCGCTGGCTCATTCCTTCGTAAAAAAACGGGAGTCCAAACTTGGCGCTGACAAAGTATGTGTTCGGCTCATAGAAAGATGAATGCAGATTCTATGGAAGAGAGTAAGCAGCCTCTATTTATATATTTAGGATCACCTGAAGGAACCTCAAAGCGAGAAGCTCACTCAATGTATGGGGAAGAGTTACGCCATACCTACAGTCCCCTTTATCCTAGACTTCCTAAGAGGTATAGGTCTAGATAGAATGCTATAGCCGTAAAGAACTACCTCATTGGGTGTAGAAATGGTCACAACTGGTGTTTAAAAAAAAAACATAACCCCCTTGATAGAGTAGGTGGAACATTGCAAAATAAGTTGGGTTTGCTCAGTGAAAAAATGTCGTAACGGCATCCTTGCAAGCTGTTGACAAAATTATTTTCTTACACATTTTTTACGATTATTCCGAAACTAGTGGCAACATTGTAATGAAATTTTGTATGGATGTTTCTTGAAATCTGACACATCGCATGAATTTGTTTTTATATCTGACTCCCATAGAGGGCGCTAGTTACACGGTTCGTACCGAATAGTTTTGAACATAACTTCTTTGAGGTTAGATTTTTCAATCCAGATATGATGAGAAGAGTTAATACACTGTCATATACAGGGTGTTTCAAAAAAACCTATCCCCCTTGCTAGGGTAGGTAGAACATTGCAAAATAAGTCGGGTTTGCGCAGTAAAAAAATGTAAAGCCATCTGTTTTCAAGATACAAGGTGTTGAAACAATATTTTCTTCACACATTTTTTACGATTATGTTGAAACTACTGGCATCATTGTGATGAAATTTTGTATGGATGTTTCTTGGAATCTGACACATCGCATGCATTTGTTTTTATGTCTGACTGTCATAGAGGGCACTAGTTACACGGTTCGCACCGAGTAGTTTTGAACATAACTTTTTCGAGGTTAGATTTTTCAATCCAAATCTGATGTGATCTTGAACATCATTCAACCTTACCCCAAAAAGGTACTCCTGGTGAAACTCGATATAATGTACCGTTTCCGGTGCATTGTAGTTTCAATATAAATATAACCATATAGTGGCGTATTTCTGTATCAAATTGAATCGATGAATTCATTTGCACCAGGTGTCAGCCCTAATAGCAAATACCGCGCCAGTGCCAGGTATAGGAAAAAGAAGTAGAAAATTCTAGGTTAGTGAACATATCAACAATGATAAAACAGATCATTTTTTTCTCTTCGTATTCCACTGTGTTTGGCTTGGTCATCAAATGAAGGTAAACAATATCGTTGTGTGAAGCAAAAAGGTATTGCTGGCCGTGATTATTCAAAACCAAGTTATCTTATCAATGAGATCCCCAGAATGATAAATGGACTGATTGAAACAAAAATACTTCACAAATCAGGTATGCGTTCAACCCGAATAACCAAACGTAACAATTTGTTTATTCTTGATGACCTAGTACATTTCTTCTAGTTCATAGGACCCAAAGTTCAACTTTAGCTCCTATGAACACAAAGAGTTGCCTAGCAACATATCTATGTTTGTGTCAGTAATAGAAACATCAATTGAAGAGCTAATTTTGGAATTCTAATGGATGACTTTTGTGTCGGTTGCAGAAAAAAATAGTTTTTTTTATGCATATGATTGCATACGAATTTTATTTCATTCGCATGGAATCTGTCAAAAATTGCACAATGCAGAAACTCTAATTAATTCCAGCTGAAGTTGTATTACCTGTGAATCCTCTTTCTTGGAATGTTCACTAGGTTGTTGACAAATCACATTCGAATTCGAGATAATTCGTATGCATGAAAACTCAGCTTTATAACATGTGGTATATCACACGACCCATGGTCCTACGTGGAAATTCTGAAGAGATGCATGGTATTGCAAGAAGGCAGGTGACAGTCATCAGCCATGTTTAGGATGACAAACAATGTCACTACAGGCAGGGCCGGCTCTACAGATTTGTCTGCTAGTGTGCAAATCCCAGAGTAGCGCCCCTATATTGGAATTTATTGAATTAACAAACTGAAAGCTGATGCAATGAAATTTAAAATCAAACTATTTGATATTTTCAACAGTTTTTTTTCGAAAAAAGAAAACGTATATGTATAATGAAATTTCAATTTAACAAATCATTATCATAACTCAAAATAAAAATAAATTCTGAAATAAACAACCAGAGCCGAGAACGAACTCTAGAAATGAATTCATATTTTATCAACAGAGAGCATTCAGGTGAGTTATAGGAGAAATATTGTATTTCACAAAAATGGCACTTTACGGGCTTGCTGAGTAGCAAAATCTCTAATTAAATCGCTTATATCCAGAGTATCTAATAAGTTTGATTTTATTGATGTAATTGACTAGACAATCTTTCTTGGGACATTGTCGACGGTCGACCTCAAATAATTTTTTATTATATTCAATTTTGAAAAATATCTTTCTCCTGTTGCAACAGATACTGGCAATGTTAGCAAAATTCTCAAAGCTACCGTGAAATTTGGAATCTTCAATTTTGAAAAAGATCTTTCTCCTGTTGCAACAGATACTGGCAATGTTAGCAAAATTCTCAAAGCTACCGTGAAATTTGGAAACAAATGAACTAAATAATTTGTGAAGAGCTAGTACATTACATCCTCTTTTTATTTTGTGCTCCTGATAATCTTTTAGATTTCTTCTCTTATAATTCATAGAATTCATTATTAAATTGACTACGCAAATGAAATATTTCCAGTCACTATACTTAATTTTTTATATTTCCACTCCTAGTTTTCAATTTTTTTTTTCTTCAATGAAACACAAACACTGTAGACCATGAAACGAACTGAATCACTGAAGTAGATTAAAAGACGATGCCAATGACAATATTCCATGAACTTTGTCCAATATACCACCCCACTCGAACCCCTACATCAAATTATCTATGTGTGATAAAAACGCCGACTATAAATAAAAATAACCTCGTGCCGCTGGGCGCCCTGGACCGCTTTCAAAAGGCGAATTACGAATTGTTAGGATCGCCACCGGCTTCCTGTAAAGTGAGCAGAAATATTAGGCCACTTCGGGACTGCATCAAACGCAGAAAGATAACCAACTGATGGAAGGTACTTGTTTTTTTACGCTCCTGTACCGACCCCCATTGCCTTTCGGCGGCATGTTTTGATGTTTGGAATGGGACTAGTCAATTTTTCAATGAATATTTTAATTTGAAAGTAGGAATTTTTCTATCGTTTTTCCTCACGTTTGATGGCGCCCCTTTCTGGCCTGATGGTGTGCTGTGCACACCTCGCACACCCGCTAGAGGCGGCCCTGACTACAGGCATGCTAATATTCAAGAGAGTGATTCTTTAACTCATTATAAGAAAGAAAAAAGTCCACTAACGTATGTCCTACAAGTCTCAACTTTTGAGATACAGGGTGATCAAGTCAAGAAAAAAAGAGTTCAACAATAATAACTGGGATAATATTGTATTTTATGCATCAAGGTGCAATTTTTGATGTACAGTAATTTTCCTTATCTCTACTAGTGGTGCCGTTAGGAGGATATGATTGATCATATTATACTCGAAAGTGAGCAACGGAGGAATATTTCCAAATTCAATTGAATGCTATAGAAATTCATTCAATTTTATACAGAAACGATCCTCTTGTTGATACCCGATAGGACGTTCCATTTACAAGAAAACCCAAAAAAAGAGATGAAAGAGTTGAAGTGCGCGAGACTTCGGAATAGTAGCTTGTATATGGTATTGAAACTTATCTTCTGTGTTGATATTGTCATCGCAATCGATTTTCTTGAACTGACTCCAGAAAGGGATCCAATATTTCATTTCATTTTTGTTTCCGAAGACGAAGAACATCTTGCTCCAGTTGATAAATGACCAGAATCTTGATTTGACTCTTTTACGAATCTCTTGTCAACTTTAAACTTGAGCTTATTATATTTGCTAAGAAACTCATCTGCTTTCCACACTTAGTCACAACTATCGGCATCTAGCAGGAAATCAAGCATCTGCTTATCCAAAACGCTAATTTCCTCAATTTTCTTGTCAAAAAGACAAATATTGTCTTGGATATCAGCAAAGTCAGGCTCGATAGAAGATAGATTGTATAATCTCATTATATACTCGCTCGAATGCTACTCGGTGAATCATCAACATTCGTTGTGTCTTCTCCATTTGGACCAACTCACTGTCCTGTCACGGTCGCCAAAATGAATGTAATGAATGTATCACCTACCTGGTGGGAATTCAGTTACTTCAGATTATGGACAAGATGGAGATGATATAATCAAAGTACCAACGGTTCAACTTTGATACCCTGTATCTCAAAAGTTGGGAATTTTATGACCCACGTTCATATGAAATGTTATTCTTGAAATTGGTCCAAGAATCGCTTCTCTGAATATTAGCATTAAGGAACACCCTGTATATCAACGTGTCAGGGCATTTTTGCATCGATATAGTTTCCCATGGTGTTTGTTTTGAACGGGACACCTTGTATATATAGTTGGCTGTGAGTTTTGGCCAGTTGCCAACCGTTCTCGCGTCCGATATCAGAACCGAAATCGATTTCGTCGGGCACGACACCAGAGAGGGCTGTGCACGGCCCGACAAATGAATCTCACGAACAATTGAAAGAGTTGCGATAGACGAATGTAGGCCAGTCGCAGAGGAGAGATTTATTAAGGGCTCGGACCGAGAGAAGTAAGATAAGAATGCGCGGAGGTCCATGCAGGAGTTTGGAGTTCATTGTTTGCAATACCAGTTGTCACATTCGATAAATATAGATGCATACCGATCTATCTCTTCATCCTTTTCAAGAAACTGAACTCAGATGAGGGTGATATTCACAAAAGTAACATATTTCTCGAGTTCCACCCTATATGAAGAGCAATAATAGAGGTCTAATAAGTACCTATATACACAAGATGTTTCTACATCAAAGGAGTATCAGGGTCATCAATGATGTAGTCAGTTGATAGTTATAGAGGGTGATTCATTGAGAATGAGAAATCTCTGAACTACAGATAGTATTAAAAATATTGAGATTTAGCCTAACATGCCTGATAAGAATGTTGCGAGGAGATACAGGGTGTTCTAGGGGGAGATTTCATTCAAGATTATTTCTCGAGGACTTTATAATAAGTTTTAACAACATGATCATGAAATCATGTAGTCTCAAGTTTTCTGACATGATGAATAAGAATTTGCAACTCATTTTGTGATTGCTCAAAGAGGGCGCTAATAGTACTGTTCTACTTCGGTGAATTACATCATATCTTCCTTGCGAATTCAACTATTGAGCAGACTTTGAAATTTTCCACTTCTTTTGATAATCATTGAACGGACAATGAAGATATTATGTAATTTACCAAAGTAACAGAGTGCCAGTAGCACTATATCTATGAGCAATCACAAAATGAGTTGAAAATTCGTATTCCTCATATCAGAAAACCTGAAACTACAAGATTATATAAGTTCATGCTGTCGATACTTACGAAGTTATTGGGAAATTTTAGAATGAAATCTCGTCCTAGAACCCCCTGTAGGAACAGGAGGACCTAAACCAGCAACATTTCTATCAGGCATGTTAGGCTACATCTCAATATTTCAGTGTATTACTATCTGCAGTTCAGATATTTCCCATTATCAATGAATCACCCTTTCAACTGATACTCCTTTGATGCAGCTTCGGATGCAGCAATATTCGCAATAACCAACCAGAACCTAAAATCACAAAAGATTCGGACCAATCACGAAGATTCGGGGAGAGATAAATAAAAAATGACGCAAAGAGAACCTTATTCTTCAATTCAAAACTATATGAAACAAGCCACAGTATCATCAATGTACAGGTTCCCTTTATCACGCCAAGAATAATCTCACGTCGAACCAGCTTCGGCTCTCTACAACGCTCGAGTTCTACAATTTCTTCACTACCTTCTGTTTGCAAGGCTGAGAAATAACCCAAAAAAAATCTCTGAACAGATCACTGCCAACTAGAAAATAGGTGAAACTTCATAGACTGAATTGCAAGTATCATGCATAAGGTTTTGTTAAATTCTCAGCAGATAGATTTCCTGGAAGAATTTGTTCACTGAGCAAAGTTGGCCCATCCCAGTTAAGATTGATGAATGTAGAATATCGAGTTCCAAGAATTCAGTCTATTTTGGATATATTTTTTGAATCATATTGCTTAAGTCCATGATAAAGTTGGTAAATTCGTCGGATGATATTTTGTCCAGGACCTTTGACAGAACCAGCTCTCTCCCAGATAGTGAAAACAATAATTTGTTGAGTTTACACTCAGTGTAGAGGCCAATTAGGTTTCATAGGCTTGTAATATTCTTTGCTTTTCCAGATGTTTCAATCCTGGCATATGATTCCAGTATCTATACTGGTTTCTCGTTTTGTCCATGCTAAGCTGCTGGAATTATTATTTCAGGCTTTGTTTCATGCTATACCAGTTATCCTGGCTGGGTTCTGAATCTCCTGACATCTATTTATCGATCTAAATGGATACGTAGATATCTCACCTGTAGGTTCATCAAGAATTTAATGCATTATCACCGATGATCCGTTAGGATGTTGTTTATTTCATGTGAATGCGTCCATCATCATCCACGTTCAAGGTGATAGTATTTTTTCACTCACTGAATCGAAAGTAGGCATTTGCTCCCCCATTCATGGAACCAAAGTTGTCAATTTACTCCCACGGAAGGAAAACAAATATTAATTCCCGTGAAAGGTAAAATAGCTTGGCTCTGGCGTAAATATACCTATTAAGTCTGTGCAATCCAAGTAATCAGTGTCTCTATATAAAACAAATAACACTAATATCCTTTTTGAATTTCAATGCTATATACGCTTCTTCATATTCCTAACGTTTTTCTAATCAAAACTTCCAAATGGAGTTACAAAATTATCAAATCAATTGGGATACAGTGTTACTTTAGGCCCTGTCGTGCATAAATATACAAATTGGTCGTTTGCATGAGCATAATGTTATGTTTGTTTGTAATATTCAAGTTATTCTCATTCGTTGCATTCAGTATGCTCTTCGAAACGTGCATGTAATTTCATGTACCTGGATAACCATGTGCTTTATTGAAAAAGCTTTCACGATGTCTCAAAATCACTATCAGGTCAAATTCTATATTTGTATGTATAATATATTTCCAATTAGTGTTCTCTCGAGTTATTCAAAATTCACCTAGATCCACAGGAACTACATCGAAACAATTTCCAAGAAACTGCGAGATTTGAAGTTGAATTGATGTTTTGGCAAAAAGCGCTGGTGCTTGGACTGATAAATGAATATCACGAATCACTGACTGAGTTGGAGAGATGAATTTGGGCCAGGCGTAAGAAGAGATTTATATTCTTGGCTCTGGCAGGAATGATAAGAGTGGGATTCGTGCGTATCTTTATCAAGCTCATATTTTCATACAAAGGGTGTAGTCAATTTCGAGAATTCTTTGGCTCAACCGTAATCGTAATGGTTGAATATCAGAAATTGGCAGGATTTTCCGGGGCAGACGAGGTTTGAAATACAATCCCAGAGCACATATCGAAGTGGGTTGGGTATTACTATAGGTTTTCAGTGAGTAGCCAGACCAGTGAACAACATACAATATACTTCAGATAACATAATATAAGAATACACCTACCGGTCTAATATCCTGAATAAGTTCGACCTTCACCCAAGGTGATTCAGTATATAAAAAAAATGGGTTGCCTGAAAAAATCCTGGCCAGGCTATAAATAATCGAAAATTCAATACTCATTTTTTTTTATTTCTACCAATCAGTTGAATGAGAAAATGTACAGAGACTATAGAATAGAATAAAATAGATTATACAAACGTAGGGTGCATTATATTTTTCCCGGTTTACATAACTATTGGATTGCCAAGTATAATCAGGTATCTTCGTCCTAGTAATTTTCACCTACTTCTTCAATATATGAATTGAACATTAAGATAACTCCAGTTTCATAGCGAACACAATGATACAGGGTTGCTTCACTAGCAATAATACCAGTCAGACGAACTCGACATGCCCAGTCAGCACATCATTTCGTCGTTAGCCTTGAAATATGTCAAACAACACTCTACCAAAACTTGTTCGTCTATAGAACGGTGAAGCTTTGAACTTCTTTGCCAATGGAAGTATTCCCAAGAACCTATAACCTCCGAAAGTTCAGAAAAATTTCAACACCTAGCCCCTCTTCTTAAGTAACTTTATTTGCCATTTTGTTTTCAAAATCATACAATTAGTTTAGCATCGTTATGGCTTGAGGCGTTTTTTATCATTTATATATATATAAGTATATTGATTTCTTCGATGAACAATAAATTGGAAAAACAAAGAACACAAAAAAACCTCGAAAATACTATCATTCTTCGATATCTATGTTGAAACGCGGGTGGATATAAGAACATACACTCTAAGAAAACTGTTGGTGTCTTTTTCAATTCCAGACTGTTGGAATTAACACTAACCCTATTCAACACCAAAATTGTACTATCCTATCATAAGTATTGGGAATTTGATATCGTGGGGTTCGACGGTGTAAATCGTGATACATTATGGCAAATCTGAATTCGGAATCACACTTTTCATACTCATTATTTGAATTCAAACTGTAAACATCAAATTATTCTATTCATGAATCACAAAGTTGATATATTCTGAAAAATTATCATTAGTAGGTGTAATTTTTCAAAATTCATATCATGAAAGTGATCAACTATCATATTTTTCATGTGACTATCAATTTTATGAAGTATCCATATTCACACAAATAATTCCTCTTCAAGATATTCACCTAGTAATGAGATTGATAACCAAACCAGTGTATTTTCTGATATCACTGAAATAAATGACACTGGAATAGTTGTAAATCAACACCACTAATATCAGAAAAACATCGGAACAAATTTGTCGCCATACACTGTTGCCACCTCGTCTATTTTATATTACTTAAACCTATTTCATATATAACACTTTGAACATCGTGGTGTAAGATAATGATTAGAAGTTGATGAATTCAATATCAATATGATGCTCTCTAATTAACGACTGCAACATTCTGTATCATTACTGCAGAGCTTACATGCATTTTGGTCCACCATTCGTCAAACGTGCTCGACAGGCTGAGTCAGCACATCATCGTTTTGTCGTCAATCTAGAATTATGTCAAACAACTCCTTTCCAAAACACGTTTGTCAATGGAACGACGAAGCTTCGGTATTCTTTGCCAACGGAAGTATTTCCAAGAACTTATGAGGACAATTTCATTTAAGTACCTACTGCCTATGTTCATTAAATTATCATGAAACTAGGTACATATACTTAGTTATTTCATATCGTGATGCTTGGCAACCTTGCGCATCTTCTTTGTGTACGTGCTCCTATCACTTCCACACTCCAGACTCCAGAGTTCCACAGCCATTCGTAGTAAACGTTGAGCAATATTCAGCACTGTCTCTCTTCACTGTGCTTTCAATAAGCACGGATCATGTTGCTCTTCCAGTGTAAAGTGCATGATTGTTTCTATCATGAAGTGTATAAAAATAAAATTCAAATGCTCAGAAAAGTTTATTGAGGAGTCAAAATCAGAAACAATTGTCTCGATCTTTCGACACAACACCAAAATCGATGGGACACAGAGCTACCACAGGTAATACAGGTCAAAATGAGTTGATTGGACCTAACTTGTTTATATAAAAGAATGTACCATTTGTTTGTGAGGTGAGTTTAAGGTTTTCATAAATAAACACATTTTCGTTCGCTGATCGCTGTTCAAAAATGAGTGAAACAAATTGGATGATATTCGACGAAAGTGCATTTTAGAGTATAACTCTTCTTTCAGTAATCGAAGAATCCCGAAAGAAATTGTAGATCTTTTGAAAATATGTTTATTTATGAAAACTCTGAACTCGTCTCACGGACAAACGGTATATTTTTCAATAAAAAGAAGTTGGGTCCAATCAACTTATTTTGACCCGTATTACCTGTGGTAGCTCTGTGTTCCAGCAATTTTGAGATACCCTGTACCTATATCTCAACAAAAATATTTCACACTATAATGAATTACAAATTGATTGAAGCAATTTTGATTCATACCTAAATGTGTCAGAATTCTGAAGATTCGTGTCAGATGAAGAACTGTCCTCAATTAGAATTGACACAATTCCGGTTGAGAATTCAATGATCTGGTGTAAATAAACACCGTATTCATTGTAGATTTGATCATTTGATGATGATTTTGTAAACTCATTCCGGTGTAACTCTAAATATACTGATGTTTTTCATGATCAATAGTATTGTGATTCACACCAGACCAGTGCGAACTTTATCAGAAAATATCGCACATAACACACCAGACTGGTATTACTTTACATCCATTTCGAAATCACAAATCTCACCTGGAAATGTGCAGAGATAGCACCAAACACCGGTGCTCTACAAATAGGTGTGAATTATCACTGAAATATGCAGGACCTCTAAGGAAATCATTCGGTGTTAGCTGGTGTCAACTGGTGTTCCAGTTTTTCTTAGAGTGTACAGACTTTTTGTCTGGAATTCAGAATACCTACATTTTAACATATTCACTAGCTGACCCAGCAAACGTTAATCTGCTTTAAACATTGTTTTTAAAAAAATTTCTTCTAGATGAATATTTACCAAAAAACTTTTATTATTTCATTTCTACTTCATTTCAGTTCGGCACTATCTCTCCATTTTTTCAAACTCTCTTTATTTTCTACTCACTTCAGTATTTCAAACTATTATTTTCAATTTCTTCTCCTTCTTAGTTCGACAATCTATCTCCTTCGTTGAACTATACTATCAATTTTCTACTTCTATTCAGTTGGCTTAGAAATTGACCATCCATAAAACCGTGTTTCATGATAGTTTTCCAAACCACTATTAATTACCAATTTCCAGATTTTGAAGAATAAAATCACAATCTCCGACCCCGCAAAACCCCCAGATACAAATTTTGAATAGAATCGGATCTTTAATTCAAAACTCGTCCACCATATTGGATCTTCCATCTATAATTTTCGAATTTTGATGAAAGAATCATAATCTCCGACCCCAAAGTTCCCCAGATACAAATTTTGAATGAAATCGAATCATAGTTACAAAACTCGTTCGCCATATTGGATCTGTCATCTTGGATTCCTACATTTTGATGAAAGGATCATTTTCTTCGACTCCGAAAACACCCAGATACCAATTTTGAATAAAATCTGATCATATTTGAGAAACTTGTCCGCCATATTAGCTCTGCCATTACGAATTTCTTAATTTTGACAACGGAATCATGATCTCTGACCTCGAGAACCTCCAGTTATCCATTTTGATAGATTCTGACCATGATAACAAAAGTCGTCCACCATATTTCATCCGCCATTTTGAATTTCAAACCTCTGACGGAAGAATAATAATTTCCGACCCCAAATATACCCAAATTCCAATTTTGAATAGTATCGGAATCGGATCATAATAACAAAACTCGTCCGCCATATCGAATCCGTCATCTTGATGGATTCCCAGATTTTGACGAACGAATCATTATCTCCGACTCCGAAAACCCCCGGATACCAATTTTGAAAAGAATCGGTACATAATTGAAAAACTCGTTCGCCATATTGGATCCGCCATCTTGAATTTTCGATTCAGAAAATAGATTATGACCAATTCTCATACCTACCAATTACGCACAAAAATTTCCACAAGTATCGATCGAGCCGTTTCGGAGGAGTATGGAAACGAACATTGTGACAGGAAAATTTTCTATTTCAGATGTGGTTCGCGAGGGGGAAGCATGGCCCCATGGCCCTCCGTGGATCCGCCCCTGACTTCCCGATACCGTAGAAATAATGGGAACTTGATTCATATGAATCGCACAATCGTAAACTCGTTTTACCTACCAGCACAATGAGAATACAACATACGTTTTAACTTTTTTTTCACCAACATTGAGTGCAAGTAGTATGCATGCTATCGAATATATACCTAATCAATGTTCTATTGATTCGCCAGCTACTTCGCGTTTCCTGGACAGTTATTGAATATAGCCCTTTTTATGTCGACAATGATGCTCCGCCAAAATTAGCTGTTCCAAAGATACACTGTTGAAGTTCTCTCTGTATATCCTCTGGTGGCCGTCATAAATCAAGCCCCCAACAATGAACGGTGCTCGTCTGGCCCTCGCAGCATCCGCGTTTATCACCAAGGACCGAACTCTTGTTCCGGATCAACCGCCTATCTATCTCCTCTCGAGGCCGGCGGGGTGGCTCTTAACCCCCCAGCTTAACCCCCACGTGAGGGTTACCTCCGAAAACCGCCAAGACACGGCCGATCTCACTGCTTGATCGGTCTTGGATTTGTAGCAGACAGGACTGTATCCAGTTGATTTTCCATGTCAAAGAGCTATGCATTACTGGTGGTTGAATTTATAGTTCATATCGAAGACTAGAACCTCTGGCACAATAATACACTATACTGTTTTACCACTAACCAAATCGAATTTCTAAACGCCTCGACACGTCTTTCGCTAACTATGTTAGCATCTTTAGGAGAAGATTAAAACTAAATATCCTACTCTAGTGTGCTGCTTTTATACTAGGTATATGTTCACCCAACCGTGAAAAATACTAACCTTCAAGTTAATGTTTGTCATGGTTGATTTCACATGTTTATCTTAATTTTTATATTACTTAATTATATAGAGGGATATATGGAATAGGTCCATCATCCTTATTCATTACTCTCCCAGACGGCACCACATATTCCTGGAATATGCCTACTACATCCAATTTTCCAATGAATATTGCATTATCCCTGGAATATTCCATGAATATGTGCTTGATCTAATATCCTCAGAGAATATTCCTGAAATATATTTTCCGAATATTCATTAGATATCCCCGAAGAATATTCCCTGAATATGCTTATCGAATATCCATTAGATATGCTTTTCGAAAATTCCAGGAATATTTCAAAAGCAGATTGTCGGAATGTCGACCTATGCCGAATGGACACGACACGTGTCTGTCGGTCATCGCCTTTTGTTCCACATTCCACACTCCACAGTCCACAGTCACCTAGTGTAGGACGTGATATCAACATGGGCGAATATGCCGCGATTGTTTTTATTATAAACAGACGAGAAGAGCATGGAATTATTAGTTTGAGCAGAAGTGCTAGAATGTGTATCGATTACTGTGAATAATAGTGTTGACATCAATATACGAGAAGAGCATGGAATTATTAGTTTGAGCAGAAGTGCTAGAATGTGTATCGATTACTCTGAATAATAGTGTTGACATCAATATAAAGTTTCAGACGTTTGAAGTTAGTTACAATTCAAAAATGGAACATACACTTAGGATGCACTCCTCTCTCTTTTCGCCGCCATTAAACTGAAGAGGGTCACAAAGGAGAAATGGTACTCAATACCAGTATGAGGTATACCTAAGATTATACATTATAATGAATTCATATAATCTATATAACATCGAAAAAATGAAAGGGGTGAGTGATTCTGTGATGAGAATGAAGGTATTTGGTATAGAATTTTTTGATAACCCTCTCAACCCCGGATAAGTTACAAAGATAAAAAAATACATGGTTTTTATTTCTGAACTTCCCTGTATATTTAGTTGAAGACACGAAACTTGGTAAATATCATGTGTCAATAAAACTACACATATTGAAATGTTTTACACCCTGAAGTATGCTTATAGAAGGGGTTATTGGAATATATTCATTTCACAATTAAAAAAAAACAGCTGAAAAGCCCAATCCATTTACTAACTTATTGTTGATCTCTGGAAAATTATTCGCCATGTGTTTATTAAAAAAAAGTGTTCATAAAAAAGTTGTAAAAAAAAATATCTTAGGCGTTGAATATTTCAAGCCCTTCTGAGCATACTTCAGGGTTGAAAACACTCCAAAATGGGTAGTTTTCTTGATGAATAATATTAACAAGTTCTGTGCCTTTAGTCATACACAGAGGAAATGAAAAATAAAAAACCATTCTTCTAATTTTGAGAAGGGTGTTATTACTATTCCGTGAAGAGATTTTTCAAAAAAATGCATACCAAACGCCCACCTCAATATTCATCACGAAATCACCACTTGAAATTTTTCTCTGTTATTTAGATACACCTTGTAGATGCACCTCATTTTTTTCAGTACTTACTTATATCTACCCATCTGTCAAATGGAAAATCCAGGAAATACTCGTGTTGTTGAAGATACAAACGTGACAAAGAAATAAATAATAGATTGAAATCAGCTGATTAACTCAGATGTTGACAAATTCAGTATCTAGTTCTTTCAACTTTTGTAGCACGCCCAGAGCAAAAAGGTGAGTGAATTCAATCAATTTTCATATTCTAGTATTTGCTATGTTATAATCATTGCAGATCCTGTTGAATTCATCACCGCTACCGTTCAAGAGAAGAAAAAAATCATATGATATGATATATAAAGTGCAAGCTTCAAGTATTTTACAAACCTACATCCTGTATGTTGATTTCTATCTTTTACATAATAAATTACATTTCATACAGATATTTCATTCTAGTAATGATTGAAAAGCATATTCTATGCATATACAAAAAACATATTCCTAGTATATGCCACCAATCTCTTTTGGAAGATTCACAGATATTCCTGGCATATGTTTCATGGTGACCTTGGATATTCCTGGAATATGCATATCATATGTTTTGGAGGACATGGAATATCCATGGCATATGGCAATAATCCAACGCAATATGCATAGGATATTCATGGAATATGATTGTGCCGTCTGGGCTATTACTAATTTCAAATATCTCTGAGCTTTTATATGCATTTAAATTTCTAATATTATCAATCTGCTTAACTAATTTGAGGTTATTAATATGTGTCACAGGAAGGAAGGAATGCTCGAAGTCATCTCTACAAATCTTTTTCGGTATTATAAAAGACCATATCTTCAGCCTAATCGAAATAATATGTGTGTTATGACTGTGATTGAACATAATTATGTTCGACTACACACGATTTATCTAACCTGCCATATTTCGAATGTGATATGTGTTCTTTGAACCTTGTTCTTATGGGTCGCTTGGTTTGGCCTATATGTGTTTCATCACAATCATCACAACTTATTTCGTATATTCCCGACTTTTTAAGTGTGTTCACTTTATCTCTCGGATTGCCTGATGAATTGCCTGATTTTGACCCAGACAGTTAAACGCTTTCAAAACCTAAGTCTCTGAAAACCTCATGAAGTCCCGAGGGGTAAATCACGTGGGAAGTTTAGTGTACAGACACAAGGAAGTTCGAGGAAGTTTGGGGAAGTTCGAGGAAGTTTGGGGAAGTTCGAGGAAGTTTGGGAAGTTCGAGGAAGTTTGGGGAAGTTCGAGGAAGTTTGGGAAGTTCGAGGAAGTTTGGGGAAGTTCGAGGAAATTTGGGAAGTTCGAGGAAGTTTGGGATGTTCGGAGAAGTTTGGGGAATTTCGAGGAAGTTTGGGAAATTCGAGGTAGTTTGGGAAGTTCGTTAGAGTTTGAAACATTTCGTGATGTTTAGGTAGTTTTGAGAACAGAAAGCAATGATTAGTCGGATATTCATTTCTCGATTTTTTCATTTCAGCAAATAATAGAGATGCTGTTACATAACTCAATAATACCTACCTACCTGAAAATTCGTGGTACTGAAAAATTACAATGCAGATATTCATGACATTCAGTTTCAAATCCCTTCCAGTAAAGTACTTTTAAGTTAAGGTATACCCACCTATACCTGCCTATACATATACGTACAGTCAGATGCAATGAACATGTCGCACTAGGGCGGTGATGGCACCTATCTAGTCACCTCTGCAATAAGAGCGCTAACACCAACCGCGATATTTTCTTTGCATCTAACTGAACCTACCTATACCTACCTACCATAGGGAAAGGAAAAAAAGTTGAATCAATCAATACTAAATTGCTTACCTGGTTTGTGAAGTTTGAAAAGTTTCGGGAAGTTTAGGAAGTTCGAGGAAGTTTGGGAAGTTCGAGGAAGTTTGGGTAGTTCGAGGAAGTTTGGGAAGTTCGAGGAAGTTTGGGGAAGTTCGAGGAAGTTTGGGAAGTGCGAGGAAGTTTTGGGAAGTTCGAGGAAGTTTGGGGAAGTTCGAGGAAGTTTAGGGAAGTTCGAGGAAGTTTGGGAAGTTCGAGGAAGTTTTGGGAAGTTCGAGGAAGTTTGGGGAAGTTCGAGGAAGTTTGGGGAAGTTCGAGGAAGTTTGGGAAGTTCGAGGAAGTTTGGGAAGTTCGAGGAAGTTTTGGGAAGTTAGAGGAAGTTTTGGGAAGTTCGGGGAAGTTTGGGGAAGTTCGAGGAAGTTTGGGTGATTTGGGGAAGTTTGGGAAGTTCCGCGGAGTCTGAAACATTTCGTGATGTTCAGGTAGTTTTGGAGGTTCGAGGATGTTTGGGAAGTTTCCGAAAGACCAAGCAAGCTGTAGGATGTCTGTGAACGTTTGGGCGGAGCCGGTCGGGAAAAACCTTTGGCTAGATAATCCAAGAAACTTAATATCTCAGGATATACAGAGCTGTGGTGACAAAAGCCTAGGGGAGATTCTTCCCAACAAATTATGAAATCGCGTTAATATGAAAATGGGTCCGAAAATGCTTCGTTTTCGAGTTAAATGAATTATGGGTTTTTTATTATTGCTAGAGGCTTCTGTCAAGGCTTTTGTCGACACAACTCTGAAACACCCTGTATAGAAATAATATTTCACATAATTTCAAAGAGTTCATTATTATTTCGGAACTTTCAACAGATGCTGTTAGATAAGTCCTCGGATAAGTCAATAGTACCTACCTACCTAAAAATTCGTGCTACAGAAAACTTGCATTGCATATTATGTAATTAGTTCGATAGTTGATTTCTGTCGGTGGATCAATCAAAATTGTAATAAAGTGGAATTCCATCCATTTTGTATTGAAATACAGTGCAGATATTCATGACATCCAGTTTCAAATTCCTTCCAGTAAAGTACTTTCAAGTTTAGGTACCCACCTATACATATACGTAGGCGAGTACGTAGGTAATACCTACCTATACAATGTGATCTGGTTCGTAATAAAAAATATTCAACATTGTGTTGTACTCGGTTGAAATTATAAGGAAAATCATATAAACATATACTTTCAAACGCTTTGTTTTCGAGATATAGGGTGTTTAAAATACGAGTCTGAATATTGTTTTCTGATGAAAAGTTCGAAACGGTTTGAGATAAATCCACAAAATTACCCAAGATACTAAACTTTTTAAGCTCTATAAGATAAAATGAAGATTATGTATAATGAATGCAATAAAAGTATTTCATTATTTCAACGAGAACACCACACTGTTGAATTTTTGTATAACAAACCGGACCACCCTATATATCTACCTACTATAAGAAAAAGAACAAATTTTGAATCTATCAATACTAAATTGCTTATAAGTACTTGGTTTGTGACGTTTGATGAAACGTTTCGGGAAGTTTAGGAAGTTCGAGGTAGTTTGGGAAGTTCGAGGAAGATGGGAAGTTAGGGGAAGTTTGAGGAAGTTCGAGGAAGTTTGGGAAGTTCGGGAAGTTTGAGGAAGTTCGGGGAAGTTTGAGGAAGTTCGGGGAAGTTTGAGGAAGTTCGGGGAAGTTTGAGGAAGTTCGAGGAAGTTTGGGGAAGTTCGAGGAAGTTTGGGGAAGTTCGAGGAAGTTTGAGGAAGTTTGAGGAAGTTCGAGGAAGTTCGAGGAAGTTTGGGAAGTTTTGACCCACGGGAAGTTTGGTGTACCATTTTTTTCGCCGTGATTTACCCCTCGTGAAGTCCCTTCGTATACTTGGGATTGAACGGGATTGGGATTTTTCTTGAGTTCTGTTTATCCACTTGAGTGGTCGTTGAATTTCGAAGTGTTAACTCAAATTTATGTCTACGTATTAATTTATCTACTATTTTGATACCATCATAACTATTGACGCCACCCACTTTATTAACAACACTTCTTTCAGCATTGCATCTATTTTTGCTCAGAAGGAATGAAATAAATCTATATATTGGAGAATTTAAACTTGCCATTTTGTTCTAAAAACAGTGATTGGAGTCATCAGGTATGTATCTAAATGTGTTATTTTTTTTTTCTAAAAACATCGAATTCACCTGTCGAGGCGTTAAAAAATCGGTTTGGGTAGTGGTAAAACAATGTAGTGTTGAATTTATAGGAAAAATTGGGACAATTTCTATCTAATCTTGGCCAATTCTCTGGAAAGGAGATGCCAATAAGACAAGGAAAAAAGACAGACAAATAACTTCTAGCTTTTCTGGCCAGTTTTCTCATAGAAAGAGGCCGAAAGAAGCAACACTATTTACTATTCAGAATAACAAATAACCCATCAAAGTATCTGTCTGCTTGGAACACCAGAGTATTCGTCACAGAAAGTATTCCCAAGAAGTCATAATCTCCAAAAGTTCAAAAATATCTTCCCCCTCTTTTCATCCTTCTCAGGTATGCAAGCTGTTCATCGAATATTATACGGATTCCGTTTGGTGCGTTTCGAAACATGAAAATAACATATCTTCGAAGCAATTGCTAGAGAGAATACCTTCTTTTCAGGATATGATAGATTCTGAAATCGAACAGCGAACACAAAAAGGAAGATATAGGAAACGAAACACTGAACACAGAACACCGAACACAAATTACAGAACACAAAATTAAGAATACAGAACAGAACACAGAATATATGACGCAGAAGAAACAAAACAACATATTGACCTGTGTGAAATATAAGCTTCCAGTGCAGCCTGCTAAAATTTCACCCAAAATACGTTTCAATTGCTCAGATCATTTTGTATCAATCAAAACAAAATGAAAACACGAAACGGAATAATATTTTGTTTTTCAGAGAACATTGTGGGAACCAAGGAAAATAAGTTAGAGATTGATGTTCTTCTTGAATTTATGGAGGTTATATGTCTCGGGGAACAGCTTCCTTGGCAATGTGTTCCAGAGCCTCGCTGTTCGTTGCATGAACGAGTCTTTGAAGAGAGATGTTCTGCAGGTCTCCACTTTTTTATGTGAACGCCTTTGACCTTGATCAATAAAGAACTTCGCATGCGACGCATTTTTCACTGTGCGAAGATTTTCCCCATGTTCTACTGAAATCACGCCCCAGGGCTCCAGCCACTGGAAATATGCTAGAAAATATAAATATATTCTAAGTTGTTCCTTTAACCCTTAACTACTAACGTTCCCAATATATAACGTTGTCACTAACTATACGTCTCACAGACGGGACTATTTGAATGTCCATATAGATCCAAAAATTTTTATTTTATTTTTGTGAGCTATTCAAACACGTTCTCTACATATTTTTCGAAGAGAAAATGATGTTCAAATTTGGAATAGAAATACAAATTTCAGTGGCTATCAAAATTTAATAAAGGAGTACCTAATGTTCAAAATTTCGACATTGATTATAGAAATACTAAAATAAGATTGACATACTGAAA
Organism: Phaedon cochleariae; assembly: GCA_918026855.4. Lineage (NCBI taxonomy): Eukaryota > Metazoa > Arthropoda > Insecta > Coleoptera > Chrysomelidae > Phaedon > Phaedon cochleariae. The sequence continues at coordinate 13,081,748 of OU896709.1, read as the reverse complement.
TTATCGATGATATTATTTTCATTCTGAATACAGTTAGAGTCGTAATAAAATATGACACAGAACTAAGTCATAAACATAAAAATTGAAAAAAATGACAATGCCTGTATATCTAGATACGCAATCATACGTATTATAGGCGGAATTGAACTTTTATTGTTACCTACGTAATAACTAACTATACGTCTACGAGACGGGAATCTATCTTTCACTCAAGATATTTCTAAAACTGAACCATATAATTACGTGGTAGGACAATGGCCGATATTGAAAAGCAGTGGTAATCCAACAAATCGGATGCTGATATGCCGTCTCTGAGACGTATGATTAGTAGTTAAGGGTTAAGGCCGAGGTTAAGGCTCTGGACTTTCGGAGAGACTTTGGGTTTAGAGAATTTGAGGAGATTCATAAGATGATGGTTCAGTTCAACTGTATTTCTGAATTATGAGTTTCAATTTCTTGGAAGAGCAGCTCCGCTGAACATCGCCAGTCCTTCTCAGCTTCTACCGAGGCTTCTACATTATGTGAACATTTTGAAGAATGAATAATATATAAAGCCGCTTTATTATTATTTTCCTCGGTATTTTCTCAATTCTAAATTGATAGATAGGAAGTGGCTGGCTGATTTCATTTGCAATTCCATTGTGGCATTCCTCCGTATTATTTATAAATATATTATTCTATAGTATTTATAAATATAATTTCAATGTGTTGGTAGCCTCAGAATGATGAGTAGTTGACCAGTTGTTACATTCGTTTATTACTCGTTATATTTGGAGCAACTTTCGTATTTGCTAATATAAACGAATATAAAAACTTGGTTCAGAAGGACCACAAATTAGTTACAGAATTGTCATGGTTCACCACTAATGGCCAATTCGATGTTATCTCGCACATTCATCTAAATATATCTACCCAACACTCTGATCTGATGTTTCTATGAACTTCAAAGCTCTTCCCGCCAAAACGCTTTCATCATATCCCGGCCAGCTGCAGTTTATAACCGGGACATAAACATTTATTTTTCTCTCACAAAGAACGCGAAAATCAACGTTATTTGTTATTTGCATTCAGTAGTATCCTCTTGATTGATTCAGCCTTCACAATATTTATAAACATTCTGATTCAACGCAAAGTGTTATTCGTCCTGCCATAAATAGCACGTGCAGCGGCGAATAAATTCAAACTTTTGAAGGGAGCGAGTTCATTTGTTGTTGAGAATAACTCTCAGCGCCCGTTGTTTACTGCACTATGTACGTCAAGGAGAGTTGATATAAGTATTTTTCGCAGACTGTTATTATAATAATCTCGGTGAATCATAATATGCATTTGTTGGGTAGGTAATTGCGAGTGCAGTTGCGAGAATAGGAGACATTGTAGCGAATTAGTATGAGCAACACATTCTTCATTCTTCATAGTTAATGACGTGCGAAGGAAATGCTGACAGTTCATTTGAAGCGAATGTAACTATCTAGCAGCATATATCATATTGCAGTATACTGTGGAAAGACTCTTTGAACATATTGGATTCTCTGAGAATACGATCGAATTCATGAGGGATTATCTAACAAATAGGCTCCAATATGTAGAAATCAGCAAAGGTGTTCCAACGGAACTACTTTCAGTATACGGAGTTCCTCAAGGTTCAATTCTTGGTCCTCTTTTGTTTGGTTTATACACTTATAATTCAACAACATGCCTGATGCATTGTTCTGTTCATTTATATGCAGACGACACACCATTATATTTGTCTTTTTTCCCAAGCGATAAACAACTAGCTCGAGATGAAATTAACTCTGATTTGAAACGATTAATCGCATTTTCAGATAGCCATAATTTCTCGCATAATTTACAATTGAATGCATCAAAGTCATCGCAGTATTAATATTCGGTAGACAAAAGCAGTTCGTCTCGCAGTTCGTAGAATCGGTGTTTAGTGTTAAGATTCAAGATAATTCTTTGCAGTGCTCCAAAAATTCAAGTTTTTCACACATTTAATGCATTCAGCTAGAGTTGACACAAACAATTTTTGCAAGGAACTCATCAAATTAATGTCATTTTACCAATAAACGTCGAAAAATGTTTCAGTGTAATTTAGAGCTCCTTCCCCTAATGAGGAACACATTTCCGGAGATTTATTCATAGTTACTATGGTAACGATATACAAAATACAGACTAATAATTGGTCGACGATGTTATGTGTCAAGTTTTCAGTGAAAATATCTCTCAAAGTTCTTCTGAAATTATTCAGAGACATGCTTCTTATTGACTTTGACCTCCAGTGGTGAACAGTTTTGTTCCTGCTATTGTCAGTTTTTTTATATGACATGAACGCTCTAGTATGAAGAAACATGGAAGAGTTGAAACAGGGGCTAAGCATATGCATCCTGTTTAGCCTTACCCATGACATGAATCACTATTTTTTGTTATTCAAAAATATGTGAAGTATACCCATTTTCGCGGCGTTTCGTACATTTTGACAGTTTTGCCGGATGCGATGCACTGATATTTCCGCCAACTCCGACAATATAAAATGGCGGGACTTTCTTCCTATACGGTATTTCTGAACAAAATGCAAAAAAACCCATTCGAATCGGACCTGTACAAGAATAGTAATTTACGTCGTGTTGCGTACACTATATTTGCGAAAACCATGTAGAATAACAAATCAATGAGACAGATTTCGATATTATATTTCTTTGTTGGATACAATTTCTTTATTAATTCTCATTTGTATCAAATACTGAAATTTGAGCAGAATACCTATACCTACCAACTGTTACATTGGAAATTTTGTATGGACATTGTCAAACTCACTATCGCAACTGATTTCGTTAGTTTATAGCGATAACTGCAACCAAACTTCCAAAAATCAAAATGTCAACTAATTTCATGTCAAATACCTGTCAGCCGATATTTCGCTGCTATGGTATTCATCATCTGCATTTATCAAAACCATATCTACCAATATTCCCATAGTTAGTAGTTACAGTGACAACATTGATGTGATACTTCCCGGATGGTTGCCGGGAAAATTGATATTTTTTCCACAGATTGCTTGGTCTACTAGTTAGACAACCCGTCGTACACGTAATAGCTCAGGGACGCGGAAACCCCCCTAAACTAGCAAATTTATCTCCGCTCTACCTCCTCGAGGGTGTACTTTAGTCAGAGAAACGACTCTAGGTGATTCTCGTTCATCCCCGAATGCCGAAAACCCTGATTTAAATAATTCCGGAACGGCCCAATCGACAAAGGGTCCGAAAGGCCGTGGAAATGGGCGGGAATTACCCTCTCTCAAGGTGGCGGTCAAACGGTTTTTTGTTGAGAGCCGTAATTAGGCGATTCCTGACACGTAAAAAACCTATTAGGCAATAGAGTTAGTGTGTCGTGGAGAATGAATGACCTCTCCAAATGAAAAGCGTGTGTTTGTTAATGTCCCGTTATTGTTTGTGGGGAAATGACTGTGCTTTTATAAAGTGGAATTTGACGCGATAAAATGGTATTATTCTTGTCTGACAAACGCGTGCTGTCGTTACCATCGATTGCTTCCATTTTCTTGTTAAATTCAAATGCCTACCCTCGTGCCTAGCTAAACAAAGAACTATGCGCTCAAACTCGCTAGACAGCTGGTTGGTTGTAATCCTGACAACCCCAGCACCCTAGAAGTGGTTCGAATTCTACTATAAGCTGTAGGTCCCGCTCTTCCTTACCCCGCACAAGTTTCGACTACTCGGGAGTTGGTTTCCAACTTCGAAGTAGCGATATACACTTCGTGTCTACTATTAACTAAGTGTTGCGGTTACGTTATAAATACGTAGTTAGTACGTAGGTATAGTTATGACCCAAATGAGGAACAAATTCGAGAGAATATAACAGTTTGCCCACGTAGCAGAAACTCACAAGAAAACGTATAATGCTTACGTGATATTGACTTTCTGTTCTTTTCCCCTTTATGAAATAACCTTTTCCTCCTCACTATTTACCCCACGATTTATAAATATCGTCGGTGAAATGGCCGAACCAAGTAACTGACAAAAATTCGAAAATGGGATTCTGGCGGCAATCGGTCATATTGGTGGGGACGCGTAAGCAAAACCTCATAACTGGTAAAAAATTGTAAATAGTTTTAAATCCATAAATACAAAACACCTTATCTGAGAAACAAAATGAAAGAGGTCGTCAAAAACAAGTATCTAACAGTTGGCAACGTGATTCACGCCTCTGATATTTTGTGTTCAAATTATTTTCACAGAGATTAATCTCTGGTAATTGGTTAGTGACTTTCCATAGAACATATATGTAAAACAGTTTATTCTCAACCTTAATTGGTATTTAAACACAGGATGTGAGAATTTATCTTTAGTATTTGTCGAGCAGAAAGTCCAGAAAAATGAAGTTACGTGTTTTTGCGAATTACTTTTCTGAATAATTGTTGTTGCTTTTGCACAGAAGCAGATGTCAAAACCAAGTATCTCTCGCTGACAAACAAAAACAATGTCTTTTTTCAATAATCGTTGTACAAACGTAAGGATAATAATAATCAGGTGGTTTGTAACTATTTTTTATTGAATCTGATCAGTTAACCCGAATTTTTTTTTTTTAGTGTCTCCTGAAAATTTTGGTTTTTGCAGTTACTTGGTTTTGCGGTTTTGGCGACGATATGCTAAATATCATCCATCAATGAATAGCAACTCCTCGGTTAACTCAAACATGCGAAAAAATGTATACTCTCACGTATACATCGAGAATATAAACGACATCCAGTTTGATTATAAATGTGATGATTTTGTTCCAAAATAAATATTATGCGATGTGCATGAAAATAAAGGTTTTTTCAGTATGAAACCAATTATCCAACAGTATTTGCTCAGCCGCCTGATTTTATAATGAGCATGAATCCTCCACATGAGATAGAAAATTGATTTTTCCAACAGAACTATTCAACCTCAATTATTATATTATGATATATCAATACTGTGGATACATATTGACACTCTATAATGTGGGTGAATATCAGTCATACAATAACATTAATAATTTTATTATCAGTAATAATACAATCTATATAACAAAACACAGCACACAATAATGGAATGATATTATCATATATATATTTGAAATTAATCACTAATATTTAGTGAAAGCGAAGTTTCACTGATATGGGTCGGATCATCTAGCTGCTGAATGTGACGATATGTGATCTCTTCGCTATTCAAACAGTGTAGAAAAGTAACACTGATTGAGGGTTAATAATCATATTATTATAACCGCCAAGTACCTGATTTTTATATTTGAATTCGAGTTTCTCATCTGAGGTGATTTCTTCCTTAATTTAAAGTGGAAGTTGGTGACAACATCACAAGACCTTGTGAATTTTACGTTTGCTAATAATTCAGGTGAGCAGGTGACCAAATTCACTTTGATTCTGTGTCTTGCTTCACCATCAGAATAAACAGTTGGAGTTTCAGAGACTCTCTACTAGCAAGTGCAATGGACATATTCTCAAATGAAATAATAATTGTGTGTCCATCAAAAACGATTCCGTCAAATAAATCAAAGAGAAGAAAATAAAGTTCCTCGAACTTGACCTATTTGAAGAATGTTATATAGACCAACAGAAATATTCATTCAGGATTATATATCTTTCCAAAACTTGCGGGCTATTTGGTGATCACTCTGCATTACAAGTACGATCTCCTTGTCACTACTTTCAGGTACATATCAGAGCGACTGTGGTTCCGACCAATAGGCGACTGCATGCAACTAAAAATATGTCATGCTATCGACATCTACTTCTCAACTCACCAGCCACGGTGAAGCCTACAAGACAATCTACCCTCTCGAGAAAAGTCAGTGCCGATATCAACCACCTAGATCCAAACCACAACAGTCACAAGTCACAGAAGTTTCAGACCCAATTTCAAGCCCACTAGCGACCGGGGAGTTCTTTCCAACTGAAAATTCCTATCATTCACATGAGAGAGGCTTGTGAGACAGACGGGACGATGTCCAACGCCAACGATAGCTCGCTGAGAACTGCCGGAGATTGAACTGGCGAAAAGTCGGCGAGAAACGACGTCGTTGGAATCGATGCGCAAAAATGTGTGCCTGCGCCGCTGGATGGACGCCATCTGGCGGGCGTCGCGTGAAGCCAGCAGTAGCGACGCCAGGATCGCCCGAGCACGGCAGGATGGTCAGGGAAGGTCCTGTTGAGGCACAGAGTATCCCATATTACATGGGCCACCCTCGTAACTGGTAAACTAGAACAGATACCAAAACAATTGAGAATCGAAGTTGTTCATATTCTCATGATCTTCCTTTTTCAGATGATATCACCTGTACAAAATTGTCTTTGTGCCTGAGCTCAGGAAGAGGAGTTCAATGATATACCAGGTGACCCAAGTTATCGTATACCAGGCAATTTCTTGCTGATTTGACAAGATAATTGAAATTTTCAAAAACTGCATTGAATGGCATTGGAGTACCTTCCTCATGACATATGAAAAAATCCATTACATTTGACAGTTCTCCAGCCACTTTTTATTTTCAACTGGCACCTTTCGTGCCATCCTATGAGAAATACAACGATAGCATAAACTTGGCACAAAAAATGAACTGAAAATCACAGCAAGTGTTCAAATTCCTTATGACATGAGAAGCATCGGCTTCTCAAAACAAAAAACATGAGCGGAGGCAAATAGCCAGGAAAGTAGTTGTTTTCTGTTGAATATTGAGAATGATATTATGTACATATCTTTATATGAGGGATAATGCAGGTTCTCTACTTCAGAAGATTTTGTTTTCAGATTCTTATCGTGTATGCTCAATAGTTGTAGCTCAATGTTCGTCGTGGCATATAGCCAGGAAAGTAGTTGTTTTCTGTTGAATAGGCCAAGAAAGAATTGATTTCTTTTGGGTTCCAAGCTCATCAAGATCAGATTTCATACAAGTATACTACTACTATACATTTCAATTTTCATTTCAACACTGAACATATCGGTAAGTTGTAATTTTATATAATAATACATTATATACCTATTATTCTATTCGATTTTAGAGATTTTTGATTCTGCATGCTCTTTTTTTTTGATCATCAACAGATATAATTAAATGTTCGACGTGGCAGATACCCAGAGATGTAATTGTTTTCTGTTGAATATTCAAAATGATTTTATATGCATATCTTTATATGAAGAAGAATACAAATCCACTACTTCAGAAGATTTTGTTTTCAAATTCTTATCGTGTGTGTTCAATAGATGTAATTCAATATTATTCTTGGCATATAGCCAGGAGAGTAGTTGTTTTCTGTTGAATAAACCGAGAAAGAATCAATATTTTCATCACATGGCGAATGCGAATTCTCAATGTATTTTTTTGTACAGGGTGTCCCAAAATTAGCCTGCCAAACTTCCCCAGCGGCTTCTACGATGAAAAATAGGGAGGAAAATTCAATGATTATGAGACGAGATATGTCTCCTAAAGGAGCTACAGCCCCCTGAAAGGGGGGGCTCCTGAAGATGATATTGCTTGAGTATTTCCGAAACCTCATGTGATAAGAAGATGCAATCTGGTACAAGAACTACACTTTTCATGCCCAATGCAGTGAGAAAGAGATCATTTCAAAATTCCACTCAGGAGTGTATAATACAGGGTGAGACTCTATTAAATATTGCTCAAAATTTTTTGTATGAATATTTTTCGACAATTCAATCTCGGATTATTAAAATCCATATCATTTTACATAAACAAGGTGCTCTATTTCCGCATCGATCAGATGTATCATTTCCGAGTGAAATCGATTTAAAAATATTGATACGCACATCTTGTGGATAACGTTGCCAATTTCCAAATAATAGTGGCTATAAAAAAAATTAACTAATTTTTCTTCACCAAGTGATCTCATAAAAGCTTGAAAAATAACTACTTCAATTTTTGTGAATTTTTTCCCATTTTCACTACGACTCATTGCAATGTTATGCATAATTTCTGAGATGTAACAATATTTTTGAATCGCTTTTACTTGATAATGATACATCTGATAGATGCGGAACAGGAGCACCTTTTTTTTGTGAAATGATATGGATTCTCATAATCCGAGATTGAATTGTCGAAAAATATGCATAAAAAAATTTTTGAGCAATATTTAATGTAGTCCCACCCTGTATCATACACTTCTGAGTGGAATTCTGGAATGATTTCATTTTCACTGCATTGGGCATGGAAAGTTCTGTTTTTGTAGCAAATTGCATCTTTTCATCACATGTAGTCTCGGAAATACTCAAGAAATATTGGGAAACATTCCTCGAACATGAGTTCATTGAAACTTTTCTTCCTATTTTTGATCGTAGAAAACGCTGGTGAAGTTTGGCAGGCTAATTTTGGGACACCCTGTATATATATATATATATATATTTTCATTTCATTGTATTCATAAATATATCCGAGGATATTCCTTTTCAATAATTGGATAACTTGGAACAAGTAGTCAGAGAATGTTGATATTTTTGTTATCAATGAACAAATATCAAGTATACGCTATCGTTGTATTCCAAATTGAATGACACGTAATTTCCAATAACAATATACAGGGAATGCCATTTGAAAATAAAATGTGAGGGGTTGCTGCCAGAGAACTTTCGAATATAATGAATCTTTTTATATGTCATTAGGAAGATACTTCAATGCCATTCAATGAAGTCTTCGAATTATTCAACAATATTGTCAAATAAGCGAGATATTGCCTGTATACTATAACTTGGGACAAGCAGTATTATAATGACTTATCTCTGATCTTCATCAATGAATAGGTAGATCTCAAAGCACTATAGAAACGTTGAGAATCAGGTTTTTGATGCGCAGTTCTCGTCATGAATCACCAGATTCTCTATGTTCTTGATATCTCGTCTTTATTTAAAAATTTTGAATTCGAAAGTGATGAAGTATTTTGCGAACCCATCATTTTCTCGAAATTTTCAAATGGAACACCTTGTATTTCATTTCGTTCTTGGATAGAGCTCAGGAAGACGAGTTCAATAACATGGCTCTGACAACATCCGTTTGGACTTATCCATGATCTTCTTCAATGAGTAGTCTAATTTCGAAACTATCTAAAAACGATCTGGAAAATTCTTCATGCTCGTTTTTCGTTATCTATATTACTATTCTCGAATATCTAAGTGTCGGTGCCGTATCCCCCCAAAAATCTTGTTCATTTCTCAAAATTATCCAATTATTGCGCTTTTAAGAAAATGATAACTTTCAAGAATGACGTAACACGGAATACCCTCAACAAATGTGATTCCATTAACTCAATATCCCTATCAACTACGATGTTTATTCATTATATAGTCGAATTGTTGAATTGCAATCAGTTAATAATATCCAACAACTTGTCGATTGATTTTTCCAACTGAACTATTTATTCATAACAAATCGGGTAGTATACTCAACCAAAATAAAATAATATTTCCACTAACTCACTCACTCTACTTTATGCATTTGTCTCATTTACAGCTGCACATTTTACTTGCCACGATTAAAATATCATTAGCCATGGAGAAAACTTTTTCCTTGTTGGATAATGATTATTGTGCTTCGAAAAAGTAGACTGAATTATTGAAATCATCATTTCCGATCTCAGAAACGTTGAATTGACTAATTGAATTTCAGAGTTCGTGATTTGAACTTCCGAAAATAATATTTTTATTTCAGATACCGTCATTTGTATTTCAGAATTATGTTAACATGAATACTTATATAAATTCATAGATATCAAAGTACATGATATTTCATGAGCAAAGGAAACACATTTAGTACACTCTATCGCCTTCCAGTTAAGATGAAGTCGATGTTTATACAGGGTGTTTCAAAAAAACCTGACTCCCTTACTAGGGTAGGTAGAACACTGCAAAATAAGTTGGGTTTCCTCAGTAAAAAAATTTCGTAACGGCATCCGTTATCAAGATACAAGGTTTTAGATGTATGACAAACTGACATTTATCATACAGGGCGTGGAAAGAAATTCTGAATTGAGAAAAACCCAATCACGAATCTGCGATTGAAGGTCTATAAAAATAACAAGTTTCCATCGTTCAAGTTTGAACCCCTTGATTGGGTATGAAAGTATTGAAAAGGAATATTCTCAGATATATTATAAACATGAAAAAATGGATACATTTGAATAAATACATTGAGAATTCGCATTCTCTATGTGATGAAATTATTAATTCTTTCTCGGCATATTCAACAGAAAACAACTACTTTCCTGGCTATATGCCACGACGAACATTGAATTATATCAATTGAACATACACGATAGGAATTTGAGCATAAAATGAATATCATGGATACGGATGATTTTTTGATAAATTCACGACTCAACAAGAACAGAGTATGTATACTAGTATATTTCTCCCATACATTCCAATTTTCATACCAATTTGGTAAGTAATATATTTTTTATATCGTTATATTTATCATAGTATTCATCCGATTCTGGAAGAGAATGTCAATTCTCAATTTCAGACGATATTCATTTTATGCTCAAATTCCTATCGTGTATGTTCAATTGATATAATTCAATGTTCGTCGTGGCATATAGCCAGGAAAGTAGTTGTTTTCTGTTGAATATGCCGAGAAAGAATTAATAATTTCATCACATAGAGAATGCGAATTCTCAATGTATTTATTCAAATGTATCCATTTTTTCATGTTTATAATATATCTGAGAATATTCCTTTTCAATACTTAAGATACAAGGTGTTGAAAAAATCATTTTTTCACACATTTTTCAAGATTTTGTCGAAACTACTAGCAACATTGTGATGACATTTCGTATGGATGTTTCTTGGAATCTGACACATCGCATGCATTTGTTTTTATATCTGACTCTCATAGAGGGCGCCAGTTACACGGTTCGTACCGAGTAGTTTTGAACATAACTTTTTTGAGGTTAGATTTCTCGATCCAAATTTGATGTGAACTCAAACATCATCCAATTTTACACCAAAAAGGTACTCTTGGTAAAACTCGATACTGTGTTCCGTTTTCGGAATATTTCGATTTGAAAATGATGAAGTGATAACTGTTGCTGGTATAAAGCTATGTATTAGTGTGAGTATTATGAAAAATTATCACCTATTTATTGAAAACCAAAAACAACAATACATTTCTCATGCAAAACTTATTGATTCACAAGAATGAAATCGAAACAGATTTGACTAAGAACATGGATTACACAGTTTTGTTGTATCTTGAGCAGAAAGTCTATGCTACATAGGTAAACGTCAACTGATGTAAGACATAATTGAACATCACTTAAATGACCTAACAGCTGATTCTCAACTGTCTACAAGAATAATACATTCTTAAGAATAGAATATAGAATCGTGTACTCGTCGAAACGTAGGACATTTTGAACACTTACTCTAACTGATTCAATATTTCATGTTTCTAGTCAAATAGCTCTTAATTTTATGATTATTATTCTTCGTTTCATCAATAACTTCAGTACAAGAATGATTTTATTGTTTTTGAATCTGAATAAATAGGTAATTGAACTCAATAAAATTCATTTCATACCATCATCAGCTCTTACCCCATTATCTTCAAATCGAAATATTCCGAAAACGGAACATAGTATCGAGTTTCACCAGGAGTACCTTTTTGGTGTAAAATTGAATGATGTTCAAGTTCATATCCTATTTGGATTGAAAAATCTAACCTCAAAAAAGTTATGTTCTAAACTACTCGGTACGAATCGTGAAACTAGCGCCCTCTATGAGAGTCAGATATAAAAACTAATTCATGCGATGTGTCAGATTTCAAGAAACATCCATACAGAATTTCATTACAATGTTGCCAGTAGTTTCGACATAATCGTGAAAAATGCGTGAAAAAATCATTTTTTCAACACCTTGTATCATGAAAACGGATGCCGTTACGACATTTTTTCACTGAGCACACCAACTCATTTCGCAGTGTTCTACCTATCCTAGCAAGGGGGTCAGGTCAAGAATTGATATAATATTTTCTGAAAGAGTAATGCTGAAATCTCAATATACTGTACTGAAATACAACTGATTCTCTCTGGAGAATTAAGCGCATTCTCATCTGAATGCAACAAAAAATGTACACCAAGCCTGGTCTGGGATGCCTTACATTTTACACTGTTTTGAATCATCAAACTTCTGTTTATGTGACAGTCATGTCAGTAAGATGAGATAAAATATTTGAAAATCTGAGAAAACGCTCAATGAGCAAACATTCTGAGATAAATTTCGCTTGAGCGAAATATGTTTTCATTAGTTACTCCAAACGACTAATCCCTTGCTCAAACGTTTTTGTTTGACTTACTTTCGACTCCCATTCCAAATATCCTCCAACCTGCCGTAAATATGCAACCGTATTCAACGACGACTGCTCGACGTTCATTTGCATATAAACTCCCTAACTTCGCAACTCCTTCGATCGTCTCTTGCTCTCGCCAAGAAACATCTGCCTCGTTTACCTGCCGAGTTCTTCTTTAATTATTTCTTAGGTACCTGTCTTGAAAGATATATTTTCTTGTCCTCTTCAAGGTAGGTATACGCCCAAGGAACAGTGTTTTTATTATGCGAACGCCTACTGAAAATAATTGATGGACAATGAGGGCCACAATATTCTGTGAATGACATCTGAAATTATGTTTTGGCGATCACAACTATCAGCTTTCCACTGTTCAATTTCCGAATAGCGAGGATTGGGAACATCAAGAAGATGTGCAGAGAATTCTTGGTTCACTAATGACTCAATTCAACCATCAAGTGCTAGTGATGGTGTCTTCAGACAAAGAACTGCAAACACTATGGTATATTCTACGAATTCATGAGACCGTTCTTTTGTTCAAAGTTCATGTCATCGATTCGTGTTTCCAGAGACTGGAAGAAGCCCACTTCATACATAAATCATCGGGAAATTGAGTGGATTTATAACCTGGTACTCACCAACGTCCAAGTCGGTATGAAACTATCAAGCAGGACTCATCAACGGAGAAAGCTCAACAACTTGAACCTGGTCTGGATATACCTGAACACTTCGGAATAGATGGTCAAGAAGCAGCTGACCAACTCGATAATGAAAGTTCTGAAGAAGAATAATTGATCAGGCCTGAGCCAGTGACTGGCATTTCACAAAGTTCTGCAAAGCAATCACCAAATTGCTAGACTGCAAAGGGAAAATCTGACATCTGACAAAACCTTACAGAAAATCTTCTGAGAATAGTCACCAAACAGTTATCAGAACTCAATATGAAAGGCCTACGTAATCCACAGTGAACCCGTCAAGGTCACAGGTTCACCATCTAGGTCACCATTAGAATACCCACTTACCGGAAACCTACCTGTGAACGGAGTAAAAACAGCTGAATTGTGTATATATCGATCAAAATATTCAGTTCAATTTCTCATTATTATCATGACGACTGTTTTGTTGATCTTTTCGCTAATTTTGAAATTAATAAATATCTGGGTACTTGGTGGAAGTAAGCTCTTGTTACTGATCATTTTATATCACGAACAATTAATGTTTCAGCAATTCGTTAACAAATGATGGAGTAACACTTACAAGTAATGATCTGTTATAATACATATGGATACATGTGAACTCGATAGTTTACATGAGTAAGTTGAATACACCTGAGTAAATATGTGAAAATTCATAATTATGATTTCTGTAATAATCCTGAGAATCACATGATGATACAAGAAATAAACTGAGAATATATTGGAAATTCACATTTACAGTCAAGTGATGATTTCACATTGTATTACATCAGGTAAATACCTTCACATGTAGATGCAGTGCAACAAATTACCAATAGAAATACATTCAATCTGTTGAAAATAATGCATAGTGGGTGGTCCTTCAACGCCTTCGTTTAGTCAAGATGACATTGTCTTTCAACTCATCTGAAACTGTCTCTCATCACTCAGTGTTGTATCCCCACTGATACTTCCTCATGAAATTGGCAGTCGACTCTACTCATTCCTCTATGCAGTCAAGGCTGTACTGATTAATGTACATCGTTTATAGCGACGCCTATTCGAACTCATCAACGCAGGGCTATTCATTACTGTCTAGCCATCGGAGAGCTCAGTGCTCTCACCCCTATATCCTGACTGGTAGCGCCATCTCCACTATTCCACCCCCATGCACAGAAACACACATACATATATTCAACAATCACGTAAGCCTGTTATAGACTATACATGCGAATCAACGATGTAATTAAATCCCTATTCAAGGATCACGCTAATCCTCGGGTCGATAGGAAAGAATTTGTGGTCATGGCAGTCGAATTTTTTGACAAATAATGGTGATAAGTAATTTATCCAAGTTTAGTGATGAGGCGATTTTGAATGTTTGCCTATGAGCAAAATATGGAGAGGGACTTGAAGGGTGTATCAAACTCTACTGCTCCAGACTGTATCTTAGAGACTATAACTAATCAAGAAGAATAGGAGAACTATATCAAATATGATCATTTAGAATATACAGTGAATGGCTTCCGACACCATCAAGTAATCTTCAAGGAATTGAAATAATCCAGAACAATATTTATTCAAGGATTTTTCGACGATGTGATGACTCAAGTGCATACCACCTGACTTGTTCAACTACTCCACAGACTCAGACATTGGTGTCTGGAAAGGTTATGGTGTGAATGATAGGGCTGATGAAATGAGCCAAAATATTCATATAAAAAAAATTCTGTCGCGCTGTGTAGCAAAGAGATGGAGGGATCAAACGGTGAAAACAAAATGTCAAATTTGTCACATCTGTCAAAAATTGTTTAATTGACCGGAAAAAATCGTTCCATACTGTATACAACGTATTCACTGAATAGCCGTTCATCATAGATCTAAATACACACCATTAAAGTAAGGAAAGGAGCATTAGTATGAGTTGGTATGAGTCAATTCAGCTGCTTGAATATCATCGATATCATGGCATACGTTTGAACGCGTTCGAATGGATATTTCTTCACTATCACAGCACGTATTGGTCGGAGGAAGAATTAATTAGTTCGAAACAGGAAAATCCTTCAATTGTCAAGTAAATATCCAATCATATTTGAACAATTTTGTTCTTCAATCAAGAAATTTAGAGCTTCTTACAAATAGATTATATCTCATTAAAATAAGTCAATATTTCCACAAAAGATCCTTATTTTCTTGTGCCAAGAGACTATCATCTCGAAGGAAATCAAAATATAGCTTAACTATTAGAGTATTGAGTATTGAAGAAAATTAATTCTCACAGGAAGCTTTATTATCAAAATTTGGTCATCCTATTATAACATAACAAAAATGAAAATATGTATAATATGAATGAAAACATATTATACATATAGTGAAATCATCTAATACTATATGTAGCTCAATATAGGAGGTGGAATATTAATTTTTCTAGATTTTTGTGATTTGTTGTCCTCGTCTTCTTCCCCAGAATGTAACTGCGCTTGAAGTGGCTTGAATGTTGAACCACGAAAACCTAAAGAGAAGAGTAAAATCATCAATAATTGGAAAATGTGTTGCCTGTTTTGCAGAGTGGCTTGTTAAATTGGAATCATTAACCGTATACTTATAGAATGTGCTTCAGAAGACACAACGTTTTCATTCATCACAGCCAGACATTGTCGGAAACAAACGAAATTTCAAGGCAACCATATATATTTCCTGGTTACAATAAATTCTGCGTTTAACAAAAGGGCATGTATAAAAGTTGTTATAGGTATGAAGAAACATGAAGGAAGGAGACATATCATTATTGGTTCAATCATTCCAATCAGGAATCAAGTAAAAAATATACAAAGAATGGACAATAACCGTCACTGCTGGACGATTTTGTGTTGTGCAGGTAGGCACTTCTATCAGAAACAACTAGATCACCCTGTATTTTATTGCATCTTTAAATTCTTCCTGGAGAGCTGAGTTCATCAATGCATCAAACTTGGGGTCTAGCAGGAATGATTACAGAGGTATAGAGTGTTCAAAATCGAGATTTTTCAATTTTAGGATTTTTTTGTGTAGGAACTATTCATTATCAATGAAAACGGCTCACATGTCCCTATCTAAACTTTCATTTCTTTATCTACTGACATTTAATTGAAACAGATACAGGGTGATCAGAATTCTGAATCTTGAAGCACCCTGTACTTTTTTCAGTTAAATTCCAGTAGATAGTTAATCAAAAGTTAAGATAGGGACATGTAAGCCGTTTCGATCGATAATGAATAGTTTCGACACAGCAATATCCTAAAATTGAAAAATCTCGATTTTGAACACCCTATATCTCTGTGATACTGTGATCATTCCTGCTAGACCTCAAATGTGATGCATTGATGGAATCAGTTCTTCAGGAAGAATCTAAAAATGCAATAAAATACAGGGTGTTCCATTTGAAGAAACAAAGTTGCTAGTTGTTTCTGATAGAAGTGAGTGAGGGTTGCTGGGCTGTGTGCACGTTTATATATACCAAAGATGGGAAGAGTTGTATTTCGTGCAAGATAATTTATTCAATATTCGTAGCAGAGCGCTTTCGACTGTTAAGTCATCATCAGTGCATACCTGTAAGTAAGTAATCTGCTTTTAGCTATTGGAAAGAAATTTGCACCGTATAAACTAAGGCCTTCAAGTGACCCCACAAAAAAAAAACGATTGGATTTATATCCGGGGACCCCGAAAGCCAAAACTGATTTGGAACTTCAGCTCCTCGGCCAATTCATCTGTAGGAGAATATTGAATGAAAAAAGGAAAATGCACTGACGTATCTTCTATGATATTACCTTCTTAGAGGCGACTTACGAGCCACATGGAAATAATTCAAATGCATCGATTATTTCAAATCCCAATAACTCGAAAACAGTTGCTCGCAGCGACCTCTACCAGGAATATGTTTTTCACACAGAAGTGTTCTAGAAATCTATGTTTTTGACTATGAAATGTGATACAGATACGCACAAAAAAGTTATGACTTTCCAAAAGACTCAAAAGACATGTAGGTGGCGCCACCCCCACGAAAGAGATGAACTAACATAAAATTTGATAGTGTCATTGAAAAATACCTCAAGAAACCAAACTTCATTCGTATATCACAATTATTTTGAAATTTATCAACCCTGCATAAGATGCTTTTGGGTGTATGATAAATTGACATTCATCATACAGGGCGTCGGCGTGGAGAGGAATTCTGAATTGAGACTCTATCACGAATCTGCGATTAGAGGTCTATGAAAAATCACAAGTTTCCATCGTTCAAGTTTGAACCCCCTGATTGGGTATGAAAGTGTTGAAAAGGAATATTCTCAGATAAATTATGAACATACAAAAATGGATATATATTTCAGGAGTTTATATATTTTATTTTCAAACTCTTATCGTGTGTTTTCAATAGATATAATCCAATGTTCGTCGTGGCATATAGCCAGGAAAGTAGTTGTTTTCTATTGAATCAACTGAAAAAGAGTAAATATTCTCATCACATAGAGAATGCGAATTCTCAATGTATAGCTTTATATAAATATATATCCATTTTTGTATATGTTCATAATTTATCTGAGAATATTCCTTTTCAACACCTGCATAAGATGTTTGATAGATCATAATTATGTGATGATGAATGACTGTGCCAGAGAAACATATCATTGGTCAACTAATAGTAATTTTCTGTCGTTTTCAATTTGCATCAGCTAATATTTCTACCTTTTCTTCTCAATACCTCATATATTAAACACAGCCACTATGGTTGAAGGTAATTTTTAATAAATTCAGGAGAGAGTCTGATCAAAAATGTTAATCAATCAATATGATGAATATTCCAGAAAAAATCTTCTGAATTCAATATCAAATGATAGTCCATTGAAATTGTCACCTCTGGCTGGCTGATATAGCTAGGTAATTCAATACTTTTTTTGTCGGTGATATCTGACTCTCAACAAAAGCTTCTTTTACGTTTAGTATACAATATCAACCCCATGGGCGCCGCTAGTAAAAATTTCAGGGGGGGGCGGTTTCTTCAAATTTAAAGAATTAATTGTACTATACTAGATATAAGTAATAGGTAAAATCGAAACCCTTTTGACACATTTTCACTACCAGTGTGGTTTGAAGAAATTGTGAAGAGGATATAGGTAAAGTAGGTTGGGTAGGTCAGTTGATAAGTAAAACAAGGAATTAAAAAAAAATCTATTTTTTCGAAACAAAACACCTACATTAAAACAAAAATATCACAAAAATAAAAGCTGAAAGACCCAAATTCCAAATCGATGGCCTTTTGGAATACATGTCCCATCAAAATATAATAATAGCAAATCTAAATCAAAACTCTTTGGTAAATACCTATATTATAAAATAAAATACAAATAAACTCCATATTCAAAATGCACTTGTAAATACTGATATGGCAATATGCATGTAGGCAACAAGAATATAAATAAAACAATGTTTCTTTCGACCAAAATAAAAGCAAAAAAAATTAAATTGAAAAATAGAGATACTGCACTGAGGGCAATCCTAGTCTACTCGTCAAAAAGGAATTTTAAATTTCTTTTTTCCATGCCAAACAAATCAATGACCTTATTAATTATTTCAAGCTTATTTTTATCAACGTATATTCTGTGTATACTTATGAGAGCCAGTCCAGAAAGACGGTTTTCGCTCATAGTTGATCTGAGCCAACTTTTCACTCTCTTGAGAGTACTAAACGATCGTTCAATCGAGCATGTTGTAGGAGGCATAATAACAAAAAATTTCAAACAAGTTTTAATGTTAGGAAAAAAATTACATTCATTATTTATTAGTTCAGTCATATCTCCTGAAAACTCTTTTTCCTTCCACACTTGCTGCCATGTGCAATATTCCGCACTTAAATTATCAACTCCAAATTGGTTTGAAATATCTTCCAACTGATTTTCACAAAGAATAATTCCCTCTCTAATGATAGCAGGATGAAACTGTGATAGAGAGAACGCAGCTGTTTTATCAGAGGAAAACCGAGTTTCCAGAGATCTTATGACTGAATCTAAATAAGGAATGAAAATAGAAATCATAAAATATTCATCTGGTGATTTGGCCTGAATATTTGATCTGTTATTTTGACGTGAAACTATTCGAGGAATTTTAATGTCTACATCTAGTTCGTTTGAAAATTCGATACATTTTTTGAATATATTTGAAAAAACAGAATTTGCATTTGTTCTGTCACTTTTGAAGATGGTGATTAAGGTATCAACATGACATTTCACGGAAAGCAAATCTATAGAAACTCCTTGCAATTTATTTGCCACTGGCTCCAATAATGATGAATACTTTGCAATGATATTTAGAGAGATAATGAACTGGGGTGAGGATACTGCGGATAAAAGTTGTTGAGCTTTTGACCTTGTTTTGGCATTGAAATTTCCATCTACTGACATATTTTGTAATGCTGTTGTGATAGAAATGAATTTTTCAAAGAAAAGCCTTATCGATTTATATTTTGCTGACCACCTAGTCTCACACAACAACGGCAAGTTAGAAACCGTTGCCCGCCTTTTTGGGCTATCTCTGAAAAAATTTATTGTTTCCTTAATGACGCCTACAGAGTTTTGGACAACTTGAACAGAATTCAGGTCATTGATGACGAGATTGAGTTTATGGGATGAACAATGAAAAAAGGTTGCTTTGGGATATTCATTTCTTATTAGTTGCTGCACTCCATTTTCTTTACCAGCCATCGTGGAACACCCATCAAATCCTAAACCAACAAGGTTATCCAAATTCAGCTTCAGACCCCTCAGTGTATTTAAAATTGCACTTGATATGGCACGAGCATCCATTGCTTTCAATTCCGTGAAACCAAGAAAATGTTCATTTACTACATTACTTTTATCCAAGTACCTGATTCCAATGGAGAGTTGCTCCTTGCCTGATATATCAGCAGTTTCATCAGCCAGCACAGAAAAACCAACACTCTCGTTAGCTTCATCTATGATATGCTGACGAATTACCGTTCCACATAATTCGATAAGTTGGTTTTGAATTTGGTGTGATGTATACTTTGCTCTCTTGGAGCACGTCGCTAGATGGTTTTCTAGTACTTTGTCACCACTTTCAACTCTAAATTTCAGGAGCTCTTCAAAATTTCCATCTTGTTCTTTACCCCTTAGTGCCAAGTCACGTTTTCCACACAATAAAATTGTTGAAACGATAGGAAACAGTTTTTTTCTGTTTTCTTCTATCATTTGTCTTTCTCGATTATCCAACAGATCAATAACAGTAGATTTCTGACCAGAAAATGTTCTCATGAAATTATCCGCTTTCAAAACGGAATTGCGGTGCCATTCTGACTTAATATGTTTTTTTGCAGATTCGTGTAAATGCTTGAAGTCTCTAAACTGTTTAACGATAAAGGCACCTTGTAAACCTCTTCTGACAACTGGTTTGAAAAGTACACAATATTTACAAAGTGCCCCTTTCAATTTCTCAGAATAAGCAAGCCATTCGTAGGTGCTCAACCATTCACGCCTAAAATACCTTCCATTTTCAGGAACATCCTTTTTGAAGTTATAATTATCTGAAGGAATACATGGACTGGATAGGAACAAATATTTTTGTGAATCACTCACTTGTTGCAATCCTATATAATTTCCTAAGTCATTAGTTCCTTCAGTTATTTCCTCTTGCTCTTCCCGATTTGTGCTATAAGAGCACGAGGCTACCAAGGCATCTGCTTCTGCTACAACCATACGCTCTCGCTCTTCTTGAAAAATGGTGAGGTCTTCATCAGTTGACTTATTTCTTTTCTTTGGTGGACTTCCATTATCTGGATTATCCTCGGAATCGCATGAGGATTTCATATTGAAAAATTTCCGGATATCCATAATTTTGCTATATTTGTGCAATAGTACCTACAAATGGTACGATTTAAAAAGCAATAACTAACTAAGATAATATGGTTACCTTCACATTACTGTACCGAGAAGGTGTAGATCTTTCGCATCCATAGCGCACAACAATCCACCGCACAGGCCACAGACAGATACGAGACTGACCACTAAAAAAATACTGATTTGATAGGACACTTGTTCGCGTATCGCGTGGTGGGGTAGCTCGAGTCAAGTGCTTGCGTTCCGAGTGTTTGTAACGCCTTAGGAAGTCACATGGTTGCGACGGCTGACGGGCAAATGCGAAGTTCACCGAACGACTAATGAACTTACATTTGGGATGATCTCAGCTGATATTTGATATTTCTGCTATTTAAGTTTATCGCGTCTTGACTGAAAAAGCTAAAATCCAGGGGGGGGCGGCCGCCCCCCCTTGCCCTCAAGTAGCGGCGCCCATGATCAACCCTTGTCATCGATGGAATCCAACATTAGTCCTAATGATTGTTCTCGTTACGAATTTCATAGAGGGTATGCACCCTAATTCTTCACCGCGACAGTTGTTTGTCAAAGGGTGCACACCTTCCGCCCCGAATAAACGACTCCAACAAATAATAATTTCTTAATTTGTAGCTCTTATTGGATGCTTTTGAAGGGGTTGCATTTTAAAATATAGCGTACACTGTCTGAATAGAGTCGTTTTTGGAACGGGGGTGTACTATGTACCTAACCTAATTCGTTTTAGTCAAACCCGAGCCCTCAGGGCTGCCACATGTCATGTATCTTTTTTAATGGCCCGTAAAGCATTGTGGAGTTCGACTGTTATTTTTGAGTAACAGTAGTTTATGGGTGTAGTTCAGCCATAGGGGGTTGTAAAAGGGTTGCATTATTGCAGCGGAATATGTGCTAATTTTCTTGTTCGAAATGCAAAGGTCCATTCTTTTCCTATGTCGAGCATGGTCATCCGATTTTTCACTATTTAATAATGATTTCAACAAAATCTTCTACACTAATTATTATTTATAATCAGAAGTCAGTGCATGGTAATACCATCGTCCACTAGTAATACCCATCAGGTAGCATAGTGACGTCCAGAAGACGTCCTAATTTGGTCACGAAAAAAAATAACGTCCTGAATACCTCGAAAAGACATCAAAATGTCAAGGCCATATGACGTCATTTCAAGACGCCAAAATGACGTCTCAGGAATGACCTTTGAAGGACTAGATTAATAAAAAATTTCAGGGTATATATAGGAATATTATACGGTATTAGAAAAACATAATATTATACACCACTAACCTTTGGAATTGGCCTGAAACAAATTTACTCCTGGCTAAGCACTAACCTACTGAGCCTCAATTCAGACAAAACAAAATTCATAACTTTCTCTTCTACAAAAAAAGATCAACCAAAAAAAACAACACTTCCGATCCACAAATCAACATGCCTAGAAAGTGCAAATTGCTCTTGCTCTGAAATACATAAAATAGAATCAACTAAGTACTTAGGTATTATGGTTGATCAATCACTACGATGGAATGATCATGTAGAATTCACAGTGAAAAGACTTCGAGATTTGATCTATAAATTTCATCAACTCCGAAATATTCCCAGAAGAGACGTCATGTTGCTGGTTTATGGAGCCTTGATGGCTGAGTCAGTCATACGTTATTGTATCATCGTCTGGGGCGGATTATTCAAAACATCCTTACATAATCTAGATATAATCCAAAACACTTCAATTCAAAATAATGTTTGAAAAAAATCGAACATATTCAACCAAGTCCCTATATGAAGAAACTGGCCTATTTAACGTAAGGAAAATATACGCCTATGAATGTTTACTCTTCACCTTGAGTAAACCTATTAACATAATCTACCACAGACATAATACACGAATGATCGCAAGCCAAGTTAAGAACATACCACGCTGCAGATTGACTCACAACCAGAAATTTGTCACCTACCTTGGCCCTAAACTTTACAGCTACCGACATATATTAAAAATATCAACAACCTCAAAAAACTTAAAAAGAAATAAAACTATTCATTAAGAATCGATATAATCAATTGAAAAATACCTTTGAGAACGACTGAACCTGAAACCACCATCTATGTATACTCTCCACTACATCAATATATCTCTATTTATATGAATTCTATTATTATATTCCACTCAACCTGTTTTGTAAACCAAAAACAACTATGTTAGTCAGAGTAGTACCATATCACATTCGAGATATAACTTAGCAGCCTGAAGGACACAATACAAGCTCTGCTTAGGTGACTTCAGACTGCCAGTATTAGGAATATTCTACATTGTTTTATAAATATTCAAACATAATTTTGTAATACTGATATCGACCTGAATAAATCTATCTATCTAAAAAATCTATCTTTGATGAGATTCATTGATAAGTTGGTCTCTCCGAGTGTTCGATATTCGATCCTGGCGTTATTATTAGTTCGCATCCCTATGTGAATATATAACATCAGCTTTTCATATCGACAACAATTCAAGAAACAGTAGCATTGAAAATTTGTTCACCTCCAAAACTTCCAATTATGCTGAAAATGGTCTTTCATAAGACCGAAACATGTCCCCTATGATCATGTAACAACATCATTAAAATTTGTAGAGATGACTCCGAGCATTCCTGCCTTCCTGTACAATCATGATATCATAAAATTGTTAGAGTAATGTCGTTGAATAAAACATAAAATAGAGGAGGAACCCATGATATTATAGTTAATTCTTGACTTTTTCGAGCAACCAGCATGCCAAAATATCTCTTATACTCCATAAGAAAATATCATATAAATGTGGGAGACTTGGCGACATAGTGCTGAATGCTGAGAATTGACAAGACCACGCCTACAATTCGTGCGCAGTTGTTGTCAAGCTTTTCCGAGTGTTTACTGGTTCAAATTTCCTCCAGTGTGAATCAATATGATCATCATTAACAAAAATGTTTTGTAACCAATAAGCCACAACACATGAGGAAACATTTTGAGACAATTGCATGAATTATTGAATTGGAGTTCCCAATCGTATTTCAACATATGGCAACTATGTTATGGTCTGCCCCTACCTACTAATTCGTGACGTCAGTTTTTACTCATGTTTAAATTCTATCCGTTTGAGAGTGACCGTGGCATTGTTGAAAAGGAAGGGATATGGGAATTATAACTCTCACGAACAGGTTATATGAGTTAACTCGAGTAAAACTCATTTCGGATATCCTATCCTCATCAGTAACCTGAAGTTCAGTTATTCTTTCAGCCATTCTTCATGATATACACAATTTTCATCTTCCTATAATATAACTAGAACTATAACGAACTGACATCTGAGGATTATTATGATTTGTTGACATAATACTCCTGTCATTTGGGCATTTGGTTTTGGATGTATGATGAATTGACATTCATCTTACAGGACGTGGAAAGAAATTCTGAATTGAGAAAAACCTGATCACGAATCTGCGATTGAGGTCTATAAAAATAACAAGTTTCCATCTTTCAAGTTTGAACCCTTTGATTGGGTGAGAGTAAAGAAATTGAATATTCACAGATATAATTATGAACATAAAATAATGGATATATATATATATATCTAAGGGTCACTTCCAAGACTTATTTTGCCATTGAATCGCTAGTTCCGAGACTTTCGTTGAGTTCCGGGACGGTCTTGGAAGTTTTTTTTATCTAACGGTTATTTCCAGGACGGTCTTGGAACTCTACTGTCTTGGAAGTATGCGATTCCCATTTCAGTGTTGTTTACTTCCTATGTCAGGCTTAAATTGAAACATTTCATCCAAAATACTGTTTTTCTTTCGATTGCTCAATAAATTAATATCATAACAAATTGTATACAGGGTGTCCGAAAATAGGATTCCGATGTTATATGAATCTCCTACAAAAAACATATGCAGGGGAATTTCCGAGGACAAACCACTAAAATGCTGTCTGAGGGAGATAATGGCACTCAGAATTCAACAAAGGCATTTCAGGTCTTGAATTTGATATCAAAATTCATAGAATTTTTGTGAAATCAAGAATTACTTTCATTCTAGGTGCTAGGTTTACAGGAACTTTTCTCCTATAAGAATGAGATTCTGAAATATCGGATATTCATCTTTGCATACTCTGTAGGTTAAATAGAATTGAAGTACTCATTTTCTGTTTCCTTGTCAAGGTATGCGGAAAAACACTTGTCCAGAGAGATTGAAACAAGTATACTATTCAACAAGCATATAATGAGGGCTATTATTCACTAAGGTTGAGTTTTGTCACAAAAATAGTAGTAGTAATATACTATACTTTGTCCACGACTGTTGTATGAATAGTTGTACTTCATCAAGCAAAAGGATAGTTGTTTTTTGCAGCAGTACATAACCATCAATCACTGGTGTGAAAAATAGCAAACATTTTGTTTGGGATCGTACAGCTGTATTCAGAAAGAAAGCGTACATGTATATAACAAAATGAAATTAACGTCATTTCATTTGCGTGAAACGGGAATGATTATTTACCAATTGTTTACAGTGAAGTTGTCGAAGGTTCTCAAAAACACAAGGCATTGGCTGAGCCAGTTTCACATAACTAGAACTATGATGCCGTAAACCTCTCTTTTCAACACTCGTTCTCTTTTTTATTTAGTATGACATCACATATATTATGAACATTTTACACAACAAATTCAATTTTGAACGGTCTTCCAGCAAAATTCATAAAATATCACAAGGTGATCTGTTCTCTCAGAAACATAACCTTCATCTGGAGGTGATGGCATTTTTCAATGAAGGAAAGTGTTTTCCATAGTGATGAATCTTAGATCCTGTTTTTCTAGCAGAAAGACCCGAATTTCCAATTCCGAGGATATTATGTTTGATGTCTATTATTAATCATCTTTCATCGATGAAAAGTAAGGTACTTACTTACCTATGTGAGGTATGTTAACAGAAACTCCAAATGACTTACGTCTTATGATTGATCTATACCAGTCATTCTCGATATTGAAAGGTTTTGTTCAAGATGATGTTGTCAAACTAAGAGTTTGAATATGCATACCGATGAATTTTTTTTCCCATGAGTCTTGGAACTATATGTTCTTCGATAATAAAGTCTTGGAATTATATAGAACATCGATTCAGACTACTCAATCTCTCGACCTATTTTTCTAAAGAAACACAATATTTTTTGTCACATCAGTTTCCGAATGCATTTACTATATTATGCAACAATAATATTATCATTTATGGCTAACTCGATAATACTAGGTAGATACTCGGGAAATATGTTATTACACGAACAATGTTGTTTCGATGTCATGAGAATTATAATTATCAATGGAGAATAAAAGTTAACATACTGTATATATATTCTTTGTGATCAGAAAAAATCACAGACTCCGAGAGAAGAATAAGAAATAGTGTTTGAAATTACTCGGTACAGATAACCATAGAATAGGACCATGGAATGATCTCATCTCGACATTGAATTTCTCAGTATTATAATTTTTCAACGGACATATGGACGGTTATTTCCAGGACAGTGTACTATCTCAGGAGTATGCGATTGACGATCAAAGTCAGATGAAAAAAACAGCAATTCACTTTCATCAATTAATTGAAACACCATTTAGTTATTGTGGAAACTTTCGGATATTTCTTCACGTGTTTTTTCACAGATTCTCACATATTTTTCAGAATCAGCTTTCTCGTATTTTTCCCAAGTGTTGAACCATGAATTGAAACTTTTCATTTCTGGACTCACGGAATGAATCCTGAATGCTTCGATAGACCATACAAAGATTTTTAGATACCTTTAATTTCGAGAAAACAGCAAGAAATCTCCCGAATATCTTATTTTCAATTAAATTGGCCGTTTTGAATCGATTGAGACTACAAGTGGGTCGCTAGGACCTATAGTTTTCGAGATATCAATGATCAAAATCAGATAAAAAATCAGCAATTCACTTTCTTTAATCAATTAAAACACCATCGAGTTCTTGTGGAAGAATTTCATATTTTTGCTTCGCAGTTTCAAATCAGTCTCCTCGAATTCTCTTAAAATTCTGATACGTGAATTGAAAAATCTCATTCATGAACTTGCGAAATAAATCGAGAAAGCTTCGAAAGATCATACAACGATTTCCAGATGCCGATATTCTCCAGAAAAAAACGAAAAATCTCGCGGATATCTCATTTTTTAATAGAACAGGCCGTTTTGAATCGATTGAGACTACGAGTAGGCCGCTATTACTATAGTTTTCGAGATATCGACGATCCAAATCAGATATAAAAACAGCAATTCGCTTCTCTGAATTGATTGAAACACTGGCAAGTTATTGTGAAGAAATTGGAATGTTCCTTCACAAATTTTTGTTTTGCAGTTCCGAATCAGGCTTCTCGAATTTTTCTTCAATTTTGAAACTTCAATTTGAAATTTTCATTTTTGTACTTGCGAAATAAATCGGGAATGCTTGGATAGACCATACAACGATTTTAAGATGCCAATTAATTACAAAAATTAACAAAAATTCCGCAGATATCTCATTTTCTAGTTAACAGGCCATTCTGAATCGATTGTGACCACGTATAGGACGCTAGGACCTATATTTTTCGAGATATCGACGATCCAAATCAGATATTAGGACTGCAATTCACTTTCATAAATTGATTAAAACACCCGTAAGTTATTGTGAAGAAATCCAAATGTTTCTTCACATATTTCTGTTTTGCAGTTCCAAATCAGACTTCTCGAATTTTTCTACAATTTTGAACCTTCAATTTGAAATGTTCATTTTTGTACTGGAGAAGTAAATCGGGAATGCTTGGATAGACCATAAAACGATTTTGAGATGCCAATTAATTACAAAAAAAAATTCCGCAGATATCTCATTTTCTAGTGAACAGACCATTCTGAATCGATTGCGACCACGTATAGGACGCTAGGACCTATATTTTTCGAGATATCGAGGATCCAAATCAGATATTAAGACTGCAATTCACTTTCTTAAATTGATTGAAACACCGGTATGTTATTGTGAAGAAATTCAAATGTTTCTCCACATATTTTCGTTTCGCAGTTTCAAATCAGGCTTCTCGAATATTTCTAGAATTTTGAACCATGAATTGGAAATTTTCATTTTTGTACTCGCGAAATAAATCGAGAATTCTTCGTTAGACCATACACCGATTTTCAGATGCCAATTAATTTCAGAAAAAAGCTAAACATGTCGCTTATATCTCATTTTCTAGTGAACAGGCCATTCTGAATCGATTGAAACCACGAGTAGGACAGGACATGTATTTTTCGAGATATCGACGATCCAAATCAGATATGAAAACAGCAATTCACTTTCTTCAATTAATTGAAACACCAGCACGTTATTGTGGGAAGATTCGGATATTTCTTCACATATTTTTGCTTTACAGTTCTCAATCAGTCTCCTCGATTTTCTTCAGAATTCTGATAGGTACGTGAATTGGAAAATTTCATTTTTGAACTTGCAAAATGAATCGAGACTGCTTCGATAGACCATACAACGAATTTCAGGTGCCAATGGTCTTCAAAAAAAAGCGATGAATCTCGTGAAGGCCGTTTTGAATCGATTGAGATAACGAGTGGGTCTCTAGGACCTACAGTTTTCGAGATATCGACGATCCAAATCAGATATAAAAACAGCAATTCACTTTCTTCAAGTAAATCAAACACAGGCAAGTTATTGTGAAGAAATTCGAATGTTTCCTCACATGTTCTCGTTTCGCAGTTCCAAATCAGGCTTCTCGAATTTTTATAGAATTTCGAATCGTGAATTGGAAATTTCCATTTTTGTACTTGCGAAATAAATCGAGAATGCTTCGATAGACTCAGATAGACCCTACAACGACTTTCAGATCCCAATTGATTTCAGGAAAAAGCAAAAAATCTCGCGAATATCTCATGTTCTAGTGAACAGGCCATCCTGGATCGATTGAGACCACCAGAAGGTCGCTAGGACCTATAGTTTTCGAGATATCGACGATCCAAATTATATATAAAAACAGCAATTAACTTTCTTCAATTGAATGAAACATCGGCAAGTTATTGTAGAGAAATTCGAATATGTCTTTACATATTTGTGTTTGACAGTTCGAAATCAGGCCCCTCGAATTTTTCTAGAATTTTGAACCGTGAATTGGAAACTTTCATTTTTGTATACCTGCGAAATAAATCTAGAATGCTTCGATAGACTCAGATAGACCATACAAAGATTTTCAGATGCCAACAAATTCCAGAAAAATGCAAAAAGTTCCGCAGATATCTCATTTTTTGATGAAACAGGACGTTTTGAATCGATTGAGACCACGAGTAGGTCGAATGTTTCTTCACATATTTTGGCTTCGCAGTTCCAAATCAGGCTTCTCGAATTTTTCTAGAATTTTGAACCGTGACTTGAAAAATTTCATTTTTGAACTCATGAAATGAATCGAGAATGCTTCGACAGACCACAAAACGATCTTCAGATGCCAATAAATTCCAGAAAAATGCAAAAAATCTCGCGAATATCTCATTTTCTAATGAAACAGGCCGTTTTCAAATGAAAACAACAATTCACTTTCTCAAATTGATAGATCTGGGTACGCAGTTTGGCGGTCTTATTCTTATTCACCCTGTACACTTTTGTTTCATGATTTGTATGACCTGGAACTATACGATTGACAATATCAATGTCCTGGATCTATACGTATTATAAGAAAATGTCCTGGAACTATATGTATTGAAACAAAAAATGTCCTAGAACTATACGTATCATAACAAAATGTATACAGAATGTCCTGGAATCAAATAATTCATTACTCGAGAGTTCAGGCATTGATAACATTCAACTGTCATTCATCCTTATCATTTTTCATATAATTATAGATCATCTTCATCATCATGAATTCGAATAAATACGAAAATTGACAGAAAAGAGTGAACTATTTATTATCCTCGATGTTGCACTATCTGGTACATCAGAGTATATTTTGAATGCAATGTGTTATTATTGTATAGAACTGGGATATATTAGAAGGGCTTGTAATGTTACTTGACACATTTATTGAAAAACTTATTATCGTATGTCATGAACTATTGACATATATCGAATAGTCTAGGATACTGGGTGATTCTAATATCTAAGAATACGACAGTCTCCCCCACATAATTAGAAAATACACAAATCATCAAAATAAAAGTTAACAACAATTTTAAGACTTCATGTCGTAGTCAGCAAAACGTGAAGGTAGGCGTCGCTGGCGCTGTGGTCGATCTTGAGGAAGATCTGGAACATGACACCTATTTGGTTCTACTGGTTCAACAACACATTCTGGTATATTATGTGGCTGTGGCACTGTTGGTATTCTTGGAACATCGAATGATTGAGTAGGTCCAAAGGTAACTGTAGGCTTCGGAACCAAACTCGATCTAAGTTGGTCGACATGTCGTTTCAGTGTTCGGCCGGAATCCAATGTAACCGAATAGTGGCGTTGTCCAAGAACTTTTTGAATTACGCCGAAATGCCAGACGTTCTTATTATTGATAAAAAGTCTGATCTGGACTCTCTCCCCCTCATGAAATGAACGAGGAGTCCTCGAAGATGTCCTGGACTTGTGGAGTGTATACGGAAAGATAGCATCCAAACGAATTCTCAATTTCCTATTGAGGTACAATTCTGCAGGTGATTTACCACAGAAAAGTGGAGTAGCTCTGTAGCGGAAGAGAATATCCTGTAGCTTATCCTGGATCGGCCTGTTATCATTAGAAGCAGCCTTTAGCCGATTCTTCAGAGTTTGAATATTCCTTTCTGCGAGACCATTAGTAGCAGGATAGTTTGGAGCGATAAATTTCTGGAAGATTCCTTTCGAAACGCAGTAAACGTGGAAATTTTCGCTTTGAAAAATAGAAGCGTTGTCTGATACCATCACTTGTGGATAACCATGCATAGAGAAGATATTTTCTAAAAGATAAATGGTGGATGAACTCGTTGGTGCATCTTTTGAGATTTTCACTTCAGTCCACTTAGATCTGGCATCCACGCACATCAGGAAGTAACGGTCTTCGAATGGACCCGCATAATCGATGTGAATCCTTTCCCAATTCATCTCAGGAGGATCCCACGGGTGCACAGGCGCTTTTGGGGGGTTTGATTTTGTCAAGGCACATATTTCGCAGCTTTTGACCATTCGCTCTATATCACGGTCGATGTTTGGCCAAAATACATACCGACGTGCGAGCTGTTTCATCTTAGTCATCCCCAAATGCGTATCATGGAGTTCATCGAGAACATTGGTGCGTAGCACGGCTGGAATGACAACTCTATCTTTTCGAAAAATTATGCCATCAACCAAGGTGAATTCGCTATCTTCTGATGTTGATTGTAGAGTTTCGAGTATTCGTTTCAGGTCTGGATCTTTTTCAGTTTCCATTTTGATTGTAGTCGAAGTAATCTCACTGCTTGAAATATGAAAAACAAGTTGATCACAGATTTGATTTACTTCATCACCAATAAATCCATCTGCTGAAACATTCAGTTGCTTCACTGGAGCTCGAGACAAACAGTCAACATTTTGATTTTCTTGTCCTCTCTTGAATTTAACGGAATAATTGAATCCGGACAAAAAAGAAGCATAACGTAGAAGGCGCGATGAAGTCATTTGTGGCAGGGCTTTGTGAGGATGTAATATTCTCGATAAGGGTTCATTATCAGTGACCAGAAGGAAATGAGTACCGAACAAGTACATGTAGAAGTGAGTGACACCAAAAATTATGGCAAGAGCCTCTCTATCCAACTGACTATAGTTCTTCTCTGAGTCTGTGAGTGCACGAGAAGCATAAGCGATGGGTCTCTCGAATCCCTTGAATTGATGACTTAACACCGCAGCAACCCCAAATGGGCTAGCATCCGTTGTTAGAACCAGTGAAAGAGATGGGTCGAAAGGCATTAGTACTCGGTCACTACAAAGTTCTGTTTTGATATTCAGGAAAGCAGCTCCACAGTTTGATGACCATACCCAGGGTTGGTTTTTCCTAAGCAAACATCGAAGTGGGTATGACATTGTTGAAAAATGTGGTATAAACCGAGAGTAATAAGTGACAAGTCCGAGAAATCGTTTGATATCATCAGCATTCGAAGGTCGTGGTAAATCCTGAACGGCGCGCATTTTGGCTGGAGACTTGCTTATTCTTCTGTATTCAACAATATGACCAAGATAATCAATTTTTTCCATGAAAAATGAACATTTCTTCTTGTTAACGTGAAGATCGTAGTCCGAGAGTCTACGGAGACATTCTTCAAGATTTTGAGCACACTCGTCGAAATCTGTTCCATGAACTATTATATCATCAAAATACGCTTCAGTTTTTGGAAGATCCTTGAGGATCTGCGATAAAATCCTATTGAATTCAGCTGGAGCAGTTTTGATCCCAAAACTCAAGCGATTCATCCGATAGGTTCCCCGATGTGTGGATAAAGTTTGAATTATACTGCTGTTTTCGTCAACTTGCAGATGTAAGTACGCCTTGAAAAGGTCAAGCTTGCAGAAATACTGAGAGTTGCGTAGACTGTTGAGCACATCGTCAATTCTTCGAATGGGCGTGTTTGCCTGTATTAATCGTTCATTAACGCCACATTTGTAGTCAACGCACAAGCGTACTCCTCCATCAGGTTTGGGAATGATGACAAGTGGAGAACCCCAATCAGTGACAGCGACAGAAGATATTATACCGTCGGCTTCCAGGTTGTCCAATTCTTTCTCTACTAGCTCACGCAGTGCGTACGGAACATCTCGCTCTCTGGTGTAGACGGGTTTGGCATCCTTACGAAGTCGAAGGGAAACTTGGAAATGCGGAACACATCCAACCTTTTCCAGAAAAATCGAAGGAAAATGATTGAATATGTCTTCAGTTGATCTAATCGAATGAACACGAGATATGTGACTTGGAATTTTTTTATCTGTTTTTTCATCTGCATCAATTTGTCGAAGTTCAATTCCTAATCCTCGTATCCATTGACGACCTAGTAATGCATCGTGACCCTCTGGTACAATATGTAATTCACCTAGGATTTGCTTGTTACGATATTCAACAGTGACGTTTATTTTTCCTTTTGGTTCGATAATATTGCCTGAGTAAGATCGGAAAGCCACAGTCGAAGGTTCAAGAGGCACCTGGAAATTCAGTCTCTTGAAGTCATTTTCAGCTATCAGTGAAAATTTTGCACCTGAATCTACCTCAAACCATTGAGGTTTTCCATTCAAATACACTGAGATTAGATATTTGTCGGATTCTGGGGTCATTTCGAATAAATCGACAACATTGAAGGGTTTTATTTGGTTGAGTCCATATGAAGAATTTGAGCAAACGTTTTGAACTGAAGACGAAGAACTGGTACTGGTAGGTCTACGATGTGAGTTCTTTAACAGGGTTGTTATACAGACCTTTCCCACGTGACCTGTCTTTTTACAGTGATCACATGTAACATTTGAACGATCTACACGACAATCGTCCACTTTATGGTTGTTTTTTCCACAGCGGAAACACATATTGTCAATGCCAAGGGCCTGATAGTTTGGTCGTTGACGCCGAGAACGGGGACGGTTACTGGGACTTGATGAGCAGTAACTGGTACTTGATGAACGGTTCCTGGTTCTAGAACTGGATCGATTTCTAGAACGGTTCCTAGAAGAGCTTGATAGTTTGTTTGCATCACTTGTATTGAAGTTGGAATGATCCGAACTAGAGCGTTGAGATTGAGTTAGCTCTTTGCTTTCAATTTTTGAAGCTTCCAATGCGATGGCTTTGGACACAATTTCATCAAAATTCGTGACATTGGATTGAAGTAGCTGTTCCCGTAGCCAGTCATCACGTATGCCTCTGATGAATTGTGCTCTGAGAAAAACATCAGCTATTGAAACTGCTGAGTTAGATTCGCACTTCACGGAAAACTCGCATTCGACTATGTCTCGTTGAAGAGCAGCAACAAATTCGGCAATGGACTGGCGGTCCTTCTGATAAATGTTGAGAAAATAATGCTGGGATACGATGACGTTACGTTTAGGAATGAGCATTTGTTTGAATGATCGAACAAGATCATCGTAAGATAGATTTTTTACTGGCTTTTCGGGCCCTAGGAAAGCTGCTAAGCTATTATAGTGAGTTGACCCAATCGACACACATAGAAGTTGGGCGATTTTGAATTTATCCGTGATACCTTTCATGGTGTAATAATTTTCGAAACGTTCCAGATAACATAGGAATTTCTCACGTCTCGGATCGAAATTTTCAAACGGCACTACATTTGAAAAGGAAATTGGAACTTCAGAACGTTGTTCCGATCGAAATTGATTGGCAAGTTGAGTCAGTAATACTTGCTGTTGGTCCTGTAGCGCTAACATCAGCTCCTTGAATTGATTTGCGTCCATTTCAATCTTGAATCTTATTTTTCACTATCGTCGCCAATTATTGTATAGAACTGGGATATATTAGAAGGGCTTGTAATGTTACTTGACACATTTATTGAAAAACTTATTATCGTATGTCATGAACTATTGACATATATCGAATAGTCTAGGATACTGGGTGATTCTAATATCTAAGAATACGACAGTTATGTTTATATTCCTTGATATATATCAAAATACATTACACAATGTATCAATAAACTTATTCGTAATGACAATTCTCATCCGAATACTTATATGGAATTATGAAATGGTATTCGTCATTTGATTTCAGGAAGTGGTGCTGTTTCCATTTGAACCAGAAATGAATAAAATTATCTGAGAAATTTGTTCGAAATGTAATATCATGTAGGACCATGCTCATTTTCCGAATTTATTTCTTGTATCAATTGAAGCAAGAAATATATTAGGTGCCAGCCACTTCTCAACCGCCAACTGTTAGGTTTCATGATATGAATGTCCTGGAACTGAATGATTTATAACATTGTTTAATGGAACTTCAATATACGTCTAATGAAAAAATGTCCTGGGAATAAGTGTTTTATGATTGATATTAGTTATCCTGAATCTCAAGTTGGCCTAACAAAATCGGAAAGTGTATGATTCCGTACTCTCTATCGACTCCTAGAGTGGGTATGTAGGCTTTTATGGACCGCAGCATGTTAAGTAAGCGCCCAAGCGATAGCGAAGGCTATTATCACGGGTAGGTCCATAAAAGCAAGTCACGCCCAAAATACATACAACATTTTAAGCATGACGGTTTTTGTCATTCATTCACTGTCACTATGGAATCCATAAATGTTGTTGAATTCATTTAGCCAAATTATGTACGCCAGTGGCGAAGAAAGATCGAATGGTAGTTTGGTAATATACTAGAAATCACTAGGAAATCACAGTGAAATAACTAGGAAAACGGTGAAATCATTTTACTGCCGATCACCTACTCTACCGCCTGCTGTACTTCTTTATCGTCCTAGGGCGCTAAAGTGCTACTTTACGACCGCGAATTCGGGCGATAAAGTGACACTTATATATAGGGAATCCCTTCCATTTATAAATATGATAACCAAATGGTATTGAAACATCCCAACATATTTTAAACGAAAAGAATGAAGCAGATATTCCATCGTGTTGTAGGATTTCCTCAAGTGTTTTGAGAATATCTCGAACATATAAAGTGGCCAAGAAGAACGTATAAAGCACCGCTAATTGATGGTTTATCATTTCTTGCTTTATAAAACACTTTGTTTTTCATACGATTCCATGATTCCTGATGAAATTGATGGCAATTTCGTGATGCTTTTCGATGAATTCATCTGTTTTCTTCAATCAACTGTCGAACCTCATCATTAAAAATGAATCAATTGGAAAAAAATAGAATTGAGAAGCTTACGGAACAACATTGCCTTGAGTAGAAAATACGATTTTTTCAAGTTGTCATGACCTGATCATATGATGATTCTCATTATTTGTGGAAGATAATCATTGGGCCCCTCATAAAATATTGCTATCATTGGGAAATTCTCTCTAGGTAATCATCTTGATTCACTCTCAAAAGATTTTATGTGCGACCAATACTTATCGTTTCCAAATCTTAAAAACTTTCATATGATCGGCTCATAACCACGGAATAGTATATTCTTCAACGAGCGTATAATGAGAGCTATTATTCCCGAGGATATGATTCCGAAACGAGCCGTAGGCGAGTTTCGGAATTATCCGAGAGAATAATAGCTATTATAAGCGAGTAGAAGACCATACTTTCTCTACGACTAAACGATAGTCAGAAATTTAATGTAATCTAATTATTATTTATGAAAATAATATACTTGATGTATGAATTTTAATAATATTATAATACAATTGACAGGAATCTTTAATATTCGAAGAACTCAATGATGAAACAACACAATAATTATTAGGTCAGTAAATTATGTTTCTCGTACTTAGTGACTAAATTTTTAGTGATATTCTCACAATTCGTGAAATTTAATGTCGGTGTTGCATTTAAATCAACACTGACATTTTTATTCATATTGCTAGCTGATGTTTTTTTGTGTGAAGGGACTGTTCTTTGATGATGATGAACATTGTTCGATTCATTGAAGAATTCGAATCTGCCGTTTTTTTTATTCAACATGGAATCTTCTAGAAATCCTTCTGCCACCGATGTGCTCTTTCAGCCACCATGTCTTTTCAATGCTGTTATACCTCCACCTGCATTGACAAGCAAAGCAACGCCCGGTGTACATCTCGGGATTTGGTAGCTTCGAAAATGAAACTATTTGTTTTCCCATTGCTGCAAACTTATTAATTCCAATTTTCTAAAGAGTACATTTTCCTTTTTGGTAATTCATGAAAAAATTGGAAATCACAACATTTGCTGCTCGTATATCAATGTACTTTTCACAAAATTGATAAAATTTTCCGGTTACAGTGAACCTCCTTACAATTTTTGTTTTGGTCTCAGGAATAGTTATCATCCATGCAGATCCAAGATCTTGAATATCTTCAATATTCATAGAGTACATTTATATGGAACGGCAAGCCTCCATTATATCCTCCAGATATCAAAGTTGAAACTTAAAAGACGCTATATGTCAATCTGACATTCGCGAAAGTCGAGCCGTGACGTGACCCGTTAAATGAAGCAGAGCCTTCTTGAGAAATTTGTTTGGTAGATTTGCTGGTTTTTCATTAGTCTAATCTTTTCAGTTGCTGTGGATCCTGAAAATTCTGAATCTGTGATTGGTCGAGTGCCGTTGAATAATGAGTTGGGATCCACGGTGTCTTGGAATCATCTTCATTCATCAATTACTAACCAATATGTAATCAATGTAGAATACGATAAACGTAGAGAAAGTTATTTCTTTCTACTTCTTAGTGTGATTCTGTATCAGACAGGAACCATTACTTTCTAAAACGGTGTCTTTGATAATAAATGTGAAGCGGAATCTGATATTCCAAAATAATGAATGAAATATTTCAATTAATAGAACCGAGTTCATATTGAAGTCATATTTGGCCATATTTTGATTTGAGGATTCCACTATTGCTCTTACGAATCATTATGAATCACCCTGTATATGCATTATGGGATTTTGAGAGATCGAAAAAAAATAATGTCCCGGAACTATATGATCTCTGGAATATACTAAAAAATAAATTGATATTTTTCAAAAATTCATCCATCATTAAAAAGAGGACATTATATATGATCGATTTGAGCTATATATAGTCGATTCAAAAATAGTCCTGGAACTAACCGTTAGATATATATATATATATATATATATATATATATATATATATATAAAGATATTCTTGGAAATAGAGAGCAGGGCTCCCCCTTGGGGGAGTACCTGAACCTCGCCTGGGACATTATAATTTTTTTTTCTATTTACTATGTTGCAAATCTTCTTGTCCAATAAAGACATTATTATTATTATTATTATTATTATATTAGTGGGATGCAGTCTGGACCAATGAATTAATTAGATTTCTTCGTTATTTGTCGAGCTTTCGAAAATTTATATTTTCTTTATCAAGACTAACTGAAAACATCGAATGGAACAATAATATTAGAATATAAATGTACATCAAATGTAAGTATACCAATTTCATTTGATGTACATTTATATTCTAATATTATTGTTCCATTCGATGTTTTCAGTTAGTCTTGATAAAGAAAATAAAAATTTTCGAAAGCTCGACAAATAACGAAGAAATCTAATTAATTCATTGGTCCAGACTGCATCCCACTAATATTTCCAAGAATATTATTATAGAACAGTCACGAAAGCTTCCCCTTGTTATATATAAAGAAATAGATAGAGTCATATAACCTGTTTGGGAGAGATATAATTCCCATATCACTGATAAGAATGATTTTTTTGGAAGTTCCAAGTTCATCAAGATCAGAGTTTATTCAAGTATACTTCTCATTTACATTTCAATTTCCATTTCTATACTGAACATATTGGTAAGTTATATTTTTATATCATAATACATCATATTATTCTATCCGCACGATGTTCTTTGAACATTATAGGAATTCCCTTCCGTGCGCTCCAAGCGACCATGATCTCTTTTTGGAACAGACGTGGCAAATAGCCAGGAAAGTAGTTGTTTTCTGTTGAATATTCAGAATGATATTATATGCATATATTTATATGAAGGAGAATGCAAATTCCCTACTTCAGAAGATTTTGTTTTCGAATTCTCATCGTGTGTGTTCAATATATGTAATTCAATATTCGTCGTGGCATATAGCCAGGAAAGTATTGGTTTTCCGTTGAATAAACCGGGATAGAATTAATATTTTCATCACATGTAGAATGCGAATTCTCGATGTATTTCTTGATATATAATCATTTTTTTGTGTTCATAAATATATCTGAAATCGTATTTCATTCTGGCAAATGGAATAAAAATATGAGAATAAAATGTGGCAACATGCATGGGGCGAATCACATGGTTTGCAATGGCTTTTTCGCGCATTTGGTCATGATAATTGGCTGATAATCGAGTTGATTCGAGTAGTAAATAGTCGTATCATCAGCCAAAGCAAGTTTTGGTGTACATCAAGGTGTTTTTCGTGAAAGAGTGTGAAGTTTAGTAATTTTTCTGACACATTTACAAATAATAATGAAGCAACCCCAAGGTAAGGCCTGCATAATTTTGTTGAAATGTCCGAATGGTAAGTACACTGCATAAACAATCGATGATTGAAATTCAAGGAGAGAGAGTTAATAATAAGAAGATAAAACCTGTCAATGCTATTGATTGAAATAAACACATGTCAGGTAGTGACCGCTCCGACCAAATGATGTATTATTTCACCCCAAGAAAAACCTTGAGGTGGAACTGCACATCCAATTTCCATTTGTTGGATTTGTGTATGTGGAATACTTATTACATTTATAATCTTCATCAAAATAAAAATGTCAGACTCTTGGACTTTCGTGAAGAAATAATTATGGAGCTTATGGACCAGCAAATAGAAACTTTTGTTGAAACTCCTCAAGCCGAAACAACAAGAACAAACAAATTCAATTTTCTGGTGCCGAATCAATCAACAGAAAAAATATCCGAAATGAAAAAATGTGCCAATGGAATTCATCGTCCATTTAGGTTTCTTATATCTAGATTTGATCTCATTTTCACTTTTTCGAATTCAATAAAGGAAATAAATAAGAAATCACTTAATTCAGTTTTTTTTCATCAGCTGTGTATGTCCAGTCTACTGGCCAGCGCGCTATACATGCTAAAACACCAAGTATAGCCCTCTGTGCAGTAAACTGAACAGCTGCTTGAGACCTTGAAAACGTCATCATGAATTAGCAAAACCCTTTATTCTCAAATAACGCTTAAAATAGTTATTCATGCAACAAGTGCAAAAAGTGAATGTTTATTGCACTCGACTTGAAATTGTCCGACGAGGCCGTTAGGCCGAGTTGGACAACACGTCGAGTGCAATAAACAATTTTTGCACGAGTTACATACAACATTTTTTCTACGTTCATGCAAAAAGCCAAAAATGGTTTATTGAGGTGCGGCACTAGGTGTAGGAAAATGGAAAACGCAACTTGAATACTTTATTATTAATATCGATTTGCATTGAAACAGGACCTAATACGTTACGAACAATTCAACTCAAACTTTATTTTTACCTTCAATGTTGAAAGTGAATGAACAATTGGTGCAATTTTCAATATGAATATTTCGTAGTGAAGTACTTTTTAAATCCACTTCTTGATTTGTTACTGCTGTAAACGTACTAGTACTTGGTAACTGTACATCGTTATTTCCTTCAGGCTGAAATATTTGTTTTGCAACATTGAGTTTGTTTGCATGTGATTCCTCTACATATCCCTCCGCTACTGTCGACGATTTCCATCCGCCGTGTCGTTTGAGCTCTAGTATATCTGCTCCAGTATCGGCAAGAAGTGTTGCGGAGGATCTCCTGAAGCAATGCCCTGTGTATAGATGAGGATTCTCCAAATTCAGACATTTTGCAATTTCAGACGGGATTTTAGCAAACGTGTTCACACCAATAGCTTGGACAGTGCACTTTTCATTTCGGTAATTGATAAAGAAACGTTTGTGAGGAATATAATTGGGACGTAATTTCGTGTATTTATGATATATATTGATCAAATTCAATCCTTCTTCCACCTCACCTCTAATGACGAAACTTCTTCCTTTGTCAGTTTTTGACGGAGGCACTTTTACAATTAATACCGAGCCTGCTTCTTCTATGTCTTCGGTACTCAATTTTTGGAGCTCATCTCTACGACATGCCCCTGCGATGCCAAATATCGTAACGACCTACAATAAGCAGTTTGAAAATGTTTTAGAAAAGCTAAAATATTAGAGACTTACTTTTTTCATCAAATACTGGGAATCCGGAGCTTCTTTTAGAAATTCCCTGTTGAATACTTTTGATTTTTTTGACCGAAATCCTATACAGAGTTCTGCTTCATGAATGCCATAAGTTTCTTGTGAGTTTTAATATCAATATTTTCTTTTGAAGAGAGGCAAGCTCTTAGCATTGAGTACTCAGACCAAAGAGATGAGGGTTTAATATCATTCGATCTTTTTGAAAAATATGCAAGAAGCACATTTTCAGTGAAATTCACAACTTTTTTATCGAAGCACCACTTTTCAAAACGATTATAACTTATTTCATACTGTTTCCTTGATTTACTGGGCAATAAGTTCAATATGACGCTGTTTTTGCTATTTCACTGATTTCTGGTGGTGTTCCAACAAATTCTTTTTCATCGCTATCATCTATTTTTCCATTAATAATACTCATTTTGAAACTTTCAATTCTGTTAATTGTCAGAATTAATTTTTGACTTACGTTTCTATAACCACAGTTGCAATATAAAAAATGTTTTTTCTGTGACGGGAAAAAAGTTTGGCATTTCATCCCTGTTGGCAGGTTATAAAATGTCACTTTTCATAAATTACTTTTTTTCCGTGGGAAAAAAGTGAGTACTTCTTTCCGGATATATATCACTGTTGATGGTTTCTGTTGTGCTATAGTTCCGAAAAATGAGTCAATAATACCGTCTCCGAGAAAGAACTGCAAGTCCTTTTATCATCCATTCGACTTCGCGGTTACGTATATTGCTAAATAACCACTGAATTTCTTGGAATAAAATCACAAAATTAGACTGACAGAAGTGACATCAGATATTTGATTACTTCAAATGAATGATGAAGATGCCTACAACGCGGTGTCCCTACTGATAAAAACTTAAAATTTCACGTCGATAATTATCAGATATCAAAATAATGTAATATTGATAATTGATTCGTTATTTCTTCTGTCACAGAAAAAGATAGTGTATTATACACGGGAAAAATGTTAGATTTTAGCTCACGGTTTGTTGTCTTCCTCCGCTACGCGTCGGGAGACAACACAACCTGGAGCTAAAATCTACTACTTTTTTCCCTTGTATAATAAATAACTATTGTCATGATGATAGCACGTTGAAGTTGAATGACAGATGAGTGCAATAAAAACTCAATTGCACTAAGTGCAATAAAGAACTTTTTTTCCACTAAATATAGTTCAATGAAGTTCTGCTTTTTGCATGAATGTAGAAAAAAATAATAATTAACTCAAACCTAGCTTTGGTTTCTCAGAGCCTCCTACTCCAGCCATACGTGAAGAAGAAATATGGGAAATTGAAAGGTATTCGAGTGATGATTCTTTTCAAGGGATAAAAATGAATTAGTCCACTCGACAATTCTTCTAGTTCAGGATTCCCTCGTGTTTGCATCCCACGCATCCACCTGACGGCACGCTAATGAGCCCCGTTGACTTCGAACCGGTTACTAATTGTTATTTATGGAGGCGTTAATGAATTTTCCGGCGATATAATTCAGCATTTTATCACGAAAGTGAGCCGTCGGATAGAGCGTGTTTTACATATAATTTGTTGTGCGAGAATTCGCGGTATGCTCGAGGGATGATACACCTTCAGGGGTGTAAGTGGACATTTTGGTGGCTATTTGGAGTGGTGAATTTACGAGGAGGTGATTTATTCAGGTTCATTATGATGCTGTGACACTGCTAACGGGATAGTTTCACACGACACAAGGACATTTTTACTCACCGTTTGAATGCTATATTCTTCTTAAACCATACGAAACTCTTATTTTGGGGGCTATTTGGAGTGGTCAGAGATTATACACTCCCGGTGAATTTATAGTAGGTGATTTATTCGGGTTCATTATGATGCTGTGACACTGCTAACGGGATAGTTTCACACGACACAAGGACATTTTTACTCACCGTTTAAATGCTTTTACCTACCATCAATATTTGATGTCACGACACTCATTTCAGTATCGTAATGAGATACTTTACTACTAAAGTGAAATAAAATTCAATTTCAGATTTTATTTTTACTCAAAAAAAGAAATAAAAACAAATTCATCATATAGCAGGTACTAAAGTTTCGATTGCTGCATTCGCCGTAAATTCTATATCGGAATCTAAACATTCCTGATCCGAATTCATATACCGATGATTTTTTTTTCGAATTGGAATTAACGTGGACGTGGACGTCACGCAGAATCGTGCTGGATAAAATCCAGTGACTACTCCTCACAGCCTGTGAGGTGAATAATCACTGGGACCAAGTACCGTGTGCCCTGAGTAGACGCAATGATCCTAGTATCCTTCTGCATTCCACCAGCCAGGATGTGGTGTGCCTTATCATGGCACGCTGGGATTTTCTGGATCTACGAGAGCAGCGTGTGTCGTGTGCATCCTAGGGAGCCGATAATCAGGATGACCAATTCCACAGAATGGTCTGGATAGAGCCGGCGGAGTTCGAAGAGAAGATCTCGATATTCAGTCCGTTTCTCCTCCTCCTTCAGAACGATGTTCGGTTCGGCTGGCGCCGAAAACTCGTTCACGAACATCGCTTTGGTTTGATGGTCGAGGAGGACTACATCGGGCTTGTTAGCTTGTATTCGCCTGAGGGTGGGGAATGAGTTCCAATAAATTCGGCACCTCTCATTGTCCACAACGGACTCAATATCCCCCGGAGCATAGGGCAGCACTGGGGTCTCGTCTATTCCGTACGAGTGCCTCAAGTGATAATAGAGCACTCGCAATGCCGCATTGTGTCTATGGATATAGGCCGAGACTGCATACACCGTGCAAGAAGACAGCAGGTGCATAATTTTCTCGGGCGCCCTGCGGCAGGCCCTGCAATTTGTGTCAGGGACCTCCATACCCATGACACGGCTACGGTAGACGAGAGTGTTGAAAACCCTATCCTGGCTTGCCATGATTACTATTATTACTATTATTATTATCATCACTATAATTATTATCATCATTATTATTTGAATTCATGTAATGCCAGTCACGACCCTGCGGCCTCGACGCCACGCAGAGTCGTGCTGGATAAAATCCAGTGACTAATCCTCACAGCCTGTGAGGTGAATAATCACTGGGGCCAAGTACCGTGTGCCCTGAGTAGACGCAATGATCCTAGTATGACGGCCTTCTGCATACCACCAGCCAGGATGTGTGCCTTATCACGGCACGCTGGGATTTTCTGGATCTCCGAGAGTAGCGTAGTGTGTCGTGTGCCTCCTAGGGAGCCGATTATCAGGATGACCAATTCCACAGAATGGTCTGGATAGAGCCTGCGGTCATTATTTTTACTATTATTTTGAGTTGATATGATTCCAGTCACGACCCTGCGGCCTCCGACGTCACGCAGATTCGTGCTGGATAAAATCCAGTGACTACTCCTCACAGCCTCCCAGATAGCACAAATTCCTTTTGAGGCCCTTCTGAGGCGTTCACAATAATGTCCTCAAGACGTCGAGAGCGAGCCAGAGGACATTCTTAAGACGTCCTCCTGTTACCATTCTCTACATACTAATAACGTCTCAGAACATCCCTATAAAATCTTTTGAGACAACCTCAGGACATCATAGTAACAACTTGAGGTGGTTTTTGATGATGTTTCAAGGAGGTTCAAGATTTATGGGAGAATATTATTCGTATACAGAATGAGTCACTAGTGTGTTCTCCTTCGATATTAGCCAAACCGTCAGATATATAAAATGAAAATTCAAGTACAACAGTAATAGGGTTTCATAAGAACAATCACCTAAAGTTGTTTTCATATCTATAGGGTGTTCGAATTCCAAGATATCGGTTGATGATTGGTTTTTTTCAATGGAACACCTTGTATATTATTACATTTTTGAGTTTTCCCTGAAGAGTTGATTTCATTAATGCATCACACTTGGTGTCTAGTGGAAAATATTACAGAGATATAGGGTGTTGACAATCGAGATTCTTCAAATATGTAGGATTTTTTGTGTCGAAACTATTCATTAATGGTCAAAACGGCTCACATGCCCCTGTCTTA
This sequence comes from Phaedon cochleariae, assembly GCA_918026855.4. NCBI lineage: Eukaryota > Metazoa > Arthropoda > Insecta > Coleoptera > Chrysomelidae > Phaedon > Phaedon cochleariae. The sequence goes on along the minus strand of OU896709.1, from coordinate 13,036,935 downwards.
ACTTTTGATTAGCTATCTACTGATATTTATTTGGAACAGATACAATAAGCTGATCAGTATTCTGAATGTTGAACCACCCTCTATTTGTTCCGATAGAGTGTCATTAGATAGTAAATCGAAAGTTCATAAGGAAATGTGAGCCGTTTTGACCAATATTGAATAGTTTCCACAAAAAAAATCCTATAATTGAAAAAATCTTGTTTTTGAACACCCTATATCTCTGTAATCATTCCCGCTAGACCCCAAGTGTGATACATTGATGAAATCAGCTCTTCAGGGAGAACCTAAAAATGCAATAGTATACAGGGTGACCCATTTGGAAAAAAAACAATCATCAGTCAATATATCTTGGAATTCAAACACCCTATATATACAGATATGAAAACAATTCAATGTGGAAGTTCTCATGAAACCCTATTACTGTTAAACTTGAATTTTCTCTATTTATCTGATGGTTTGGCTAATATACAAGGATAACACACTATTGACTCACCTTGTATTATGCGAATGATAATTTCTTCAAAATAATATGGATCTCATGATATTTGCAAAATTTCCGTCTATATATTTATAATAGGTTCAAATGAAAAACCAAATAAAAAACTCACATTCTATTATTTATAACTTATTCTGAAAAATTTCAATTTCCTTTTAGAATAAATGTATTTCAGCTTCTTGTTGAGCACTACTAGAAGTTATTGCCTATTGGTAGTTATATTTCTCCATGTTGTTTTTGATTTCTGAACTCTGGACATTCCTGATGCAGAATCAACTGGAAGTTGAAGCCTTCATGCAATATTTTATAGATTCTGAAGAAGCAAAGCTATCTGAAACAAACAATGTATTAATATTTCATGTCCAGTACTTACTATCAATGATATGATTTATGTAGTAAGGTACCAACCATTATTGAATCTACTGAAAGTTCAAGTCTGCATTATGTACAATGTTTCATAATTTCCGAAGAAGCCAAAATATCTTGGAATGAAATATCTCTGCTCTGATGATATCATCATTTTGTGTTATCAATAACCTCCTGAAATAAATAATGTACCTATTAATATTTCATGTTCCAGTACCTACTATATCAATGTTTTGATTTAGGTACCTACCTTTATTGAATATAGGTACTGAAAGTGCAAACATGCATACAATCTCACATAGATTTCGAAGAAGCCAAAATATCTTGAAATGAAACATCTTTGCTCTGATGACATCATCAATCTTGTGTTCTCAATAACTTCATCTGAAACAAATGATTAACCTATTAACATTTCATGTCCAGTACCTACTATATCAATGATTTGATTCAGGTACCTGCTACCTTTATTGAATTCATACTGAATGTTCAAGCTTCCATACAATATTTTATAGATTCTGAAGAAGCAAAGATATCTTGGAATAAAACATGTTCCCTATGATGATATCATCAAGTTTGTGTTCTCAATAATCTCCTGAAACAATAAATAATGTATATGAATGTATCAATATTTCATGTCCGGTACTATCAATGATTCTATTTAGTATTTACTCACCATTGTTTCTTGCTACCTGAGAGAAATGTCATCAACAGAGATTATCATCCTTTTGTTATTGTTATCTTTTAATTCTGTGCAATAAGTTCTTCTCGCAATCATTTTGTGAAATAGAAATTTGATGAATGCATGATGGAGGTATTCAACGAATACTCTAATAATTTTGATATAATCATTAATATTATGATGTATCTTGAACAAATCATGACTATCATGAGACATAACCTCAATTCTAGTTCTTCTTTTTCTTCCTTGTGTCTTTGATGACACGTTATTTCATGGAATGTCATCTGAAGACGTCCGTAGGCACGAAATTCTTAACATCCTCAGGCTGTCACTGAAAGAACTCATTTAGGACAATTACAGCGCTAAATTTACGCCTGATGATGTTCTTAGGTTGTAGAAAATAGAACGTCCTCTCCAGGCGTTTGGCGACACATTGAGGATGACCTTAGGCGCGTGTGTGCTATCTGGGCTGTGAGGTGAGTAATCACTGGGACCAAGTACCGTGTTCCCCTATTAGACGCAATGATCCTAGTATGACGGCCTTCTGCATTCCACCAGCCAGGATGTGTGCCTTATCACGGCACGCTGGGATTTTCTGGATCTCCGAGAGCAGCGTGTGTCGTGTGCCTCCTAGGGAGCCGATTATCAGGATGACCAATTCCACAGAATGTTCTGGATAGAGCCGGCGGAGTTCGAAGAGAAGATCTCGATATTTAGTCCGTTTTTCCTCCTCCTTCAAAACGATGTTCGGTTCGGCTGGCGCCGAAAACTCGATCACGAACATCGCTTTGGTTTGATGGTCGAGGAGGACTACATCAGGCTTGTTAGCTTGTATCTGCCTGAGGGTGGGGAATGAGAAGTTCCAATAAATTCGGCACCTCTCATTCTCCACAACGGACTCAATATCCCCCGGAGCATAGGGCAGCACTGGGGTCTCTTACTATTATTATTATTACTATTATTTGAGTTCATGTAATTCCAGTCACGACCCTGCGGCCTCCGACGTCACGCAGTGTCGTGCTGGATAAAATCCAGTGACTACTCCTCACAGCCTGTGAGGTGAGTAATCACTGGGACCAAGTACCGTGTGCCCTGAGTAGACGCAATGATCCAAGTATGACGGCCTTCTGCATACCACCAGCCAGGATGTGTGCCTTATCACGGCACGCTGGGATTTTCTGGATCTCCGAGAGTAGCGTGTGTCGTGTGCCTCCTAGGGAGCCGATAATCAGGATGACCAATTCCACAGAATGGTCTGGATAGAGCCGGCGGAGGTCGAATAGAAGATCTCGATATTTAGTCCGTTTCTCCTCCTCCTTCAAAACGATGTTCGGTTCGGCTGGCGCCGAAAACTCGATCACGAACATCGCTTTGGTTTGATGGTCGAGGAGGACTACATCAGGCTTGTTAGCTTGTATTTGCCTGAGGGTGGGGAATGAGAAGTTCCAATAAATTCGGCACCTCTCATTCTCCACAACGAACTCAATATCCCCCGGAGCATAGGGCAGCACTGGGGTCTCGTCTATTCCGTACGAGTGCCTCAAGTGATAATAGAGCACTCGCAATGCCGCATTGTGTCTATGGATATAGGCCGAGACTGCATACACCGTGCAAGAAGACAGCAGGTGCATAATTGTCTCGGGCGCCCTGCGGCAGGCCCTGCAATTTGTGTAAGGGACCTCTATACCCATGACACGGCTACGGTAGACGAGAGTGTTGGAAACCCCATCCTGGCATGCCATGATGAACCCCTCTGTTTCCGATTTAAGCCCGCCTGACTTGAGAAAAGCGAAAGTCAGTTCTTTGGATAAGCCCCGGTCTTCAATGGTCTTGAAGTAGACCGAATGCATGGGCTTAATCATGTGAAGCTGCAGGAGCTTTCTCACTTCTGCAACTTTGATGCGGGCCTTCCTCCGAGCAGGCTCCAGCTCAGTAACTGAGTCCTGAGCCCCACGCTCGGAGTCGAAAATCAGAGACAATTCATCGGCTGCTCGACGTGCTGCCCTAAATAGAAAAGCTCCTACTCCTGCCTCTTCATGGGCTTTAACCATTTTCAGGAGGGGATCCGAACTCCTGATGACTTTGCAGGCACCATCCAGAACCATCCTGTTATGGAGATACTCCAAGCTCAAGAGTCCACGGCCACCCTGGTCTCTAGGTATGTATAACCGTGGAACGGACGAATTTGGATGCAAACTCCTATGCATATGCATCATCTTGCGAGTACCTACGTCAAGTTGTCGCAGCTCGACTTGAGTCCACTTTATTACTCCGAATGAGTAAAGTAGGATCGGAACAGCAAGCATGTTAGTAGCAGCGACTTTGTTCTTTCCCGACAGTTCTGATGACCAGATCTGTCGGAGCCGCTGCCGATACTTGCTGCGGAGAGCGTCTTTCACACGTTGTGCCTCCTGAATGTGAGTTTCCTCTACACCCAGGTAGGTGTACGTCTCTCCGGCATCCAGGTGGTGTAGGATGCTTCCGTCCACAAGCTGCGCGTCCTTGTCGTAGTTCTCGCATCGTCGTCTCTTGAGATGAACCAGTGCACATTTGTCCATTCCGAATTCCATTCCAATTGCCTGAGTGTACTCCTGCACCACCCTGAGGGATTGGTCCATATCCCTCTCACCAGGGGCATGAAGTTTGAGGTCATCCACATAGAATAAGTGGGTGACCTTATGCCTCCGGTAACTGGGTGGGCCGCAGTTGTATCCCTTGGTTTTCCTGAGCTCAACGGATAGTGGCAGAAGTGAGATGCAGAATAGGAGAGGGCTAAGGGAGTCCCCTTGAAATACTCCTCTCCTCATGATGACTGGCTCTGTTTGGACTCTCGCTTCACCTGATGTTATGGTAAAGCGGGTCTTCCAGACCAGCATCAGTTGTTCTATGCATCTGACTATAGAATCGGGAGTAGGGGTGGCGGCACTATGGACTGGGAAAATTTCGAGGACCGTGGGAAAATTCCTATCCCTTTGATGTTGCCGCTGTTCCGCCCTGCGCTAATTAATTGGATTTCAATTCCTTTGATGCTGCCGCCTTACCGCGAGGTACTAATTAATTGTTTATTAATTGGCGTACTATCAAATGAAGTCTTACAGAGTCATTGAACTATGTAGCGAACAAATTAGAACGTGAATCGGGGTGTATATATAAAATAGGCCTTAATTATTTGGGGGTCGTCTAGAGTAGAATAGTGTGAAATTCCAGAATGAGAAAACTATATTAAACAGGTTTGGACATTGGTAGATATATACGGGGTTGATGATATTAAGTTTCCAATGAAAAATATACAGACAGATAAATCCAAATGTCTGTTTGATATTTATTGTTGTCTGATGGAATGGAATAATACAGAGGATAGGATTTTGGTGGATATACAGGGTTCGATGAAATTGAGTAAATTCGATGACAGATTAATCAAAATGTCTGCTTGCTATTGGTTGGCGTGTAATGTAATGGAATAATAGAGAGGATGGCACATTGGTACATATATACGGGGGTTGAGAATTTAATTCTTATTTATTAGTTATTGCTTGCTATTGGTTGGTGTGTAATGGAATGGGATGATACAAAGGATGGGACACGGGTTAGTGGATGGTGCATGATGAGAAATAATGACACACTGTCAAACTGATATGTCAATAGTTGACGAACTTAAATCTTTGGAGAAAAACATTACCTACGAAAAATTATCATTCCCGGTATGATGAATGTTGATTAACAAGTTCTTATGATATACCTACAGAGTTGAAATATGCCAACCGTTTTCAAGATATACAAATTGATGAGGGTACTATACAATCATCATTGGATGGTGATGGCTATTTTATTCATGCGAACATACCTATACACAAAGTGATATCGTTTTCGAGATACCCTTTTGAATCCACTTCCACCCACCATTTTTCAAGATACAAAGGATGTAGTGGCTACTACTTCAAATGATAGATTTTTGACGGGCATTAAATTCATGCAAGCATATACTCACATATACAAAGTATTACCGTTCTCAATATATTTCATTCAGTATACCTACTTTGGAACATTATTTCATACTCATCAAAACTACTGGTACCTACCTATAATATATTCATGATTCTCATGGTACACAGAGTTAAAAATATGCCACTTTTGTTCCTACTTCCACTACTCAATCATTGTCTATTTAATCTATGCACAGAGTGTCTCTATTCCCGAGACATCCCATTCAGGACACTATGAGATGTTATCCTTCAAAACTGATAGTATCTATTTATTCGCAATCAGAATAACTCATCACTACAGAAAAATGCAAAGAAATGTATATCATTTCATAGCGTTTCTCGATAGATCATCGAATATTCGCTGATTCTCAACAAGACAAGAGACTTGAGAGAGGTATCACAGGGTATATCATAAAATGTGATAATCGCTACCTAGTGATTGGTAACTTATAAAAGCCATAAATCATTTTATGAAACAAAGTGATTCTAGAATTATGCCAAAGATCCATGATTTCATTGAATATTTATGCATTTATTGACGTGGATAATATCAAAAGCCCAGATGTCGAATGAAAAAAGAATACTTATAGACAAGATTCAACTTGTTCAGTATTATGGAGGACCCTTTATTGCCTTACACTGAACTACAGGTAGATTTTCTCGTCGCTTCTACCACAGTAGAGAGCTTAAAAGCCATACATTTTCATTCAAATTTTGGATGTCGAGGTATTCGGTTGACCGTGGATCGTGTCTACTTTCATTGTTCTATCAGTGATTGCGTTGGTGTGTATAATCTTCGTCAGGTGCAAATAATTCGGTAAGTTTACGACATAATCTTATTGCATGAAAACAGGTTCCTCTTGATATTGAAGAAAAAAGTTTATTTTTCACCATTCTTGAAACAGAATAATTATCATTGTTCATATATTGAATAATATATACCTATATTTCATTCAATATATTATGTTAAACAATATTAGAGAATAAATGATTCTAGATAGGTTAGTATATTCATCAGAAAAGAGTGAGGTAGGTAACAAAATAAATTATCTCATTTTATTGTAAACTGATATACTTATTATGTTGATCAAGGGTTTAATCCACTGGTGAAAATACTTTTATATTTCGTTGTCAATTCGGGTACAGACAATATACATAAAAGGGAATATTTTGGAAAAATAAGCAATTTCTCGGAAAAATAAGCTTCACATCTGAAAATAGATGCATTATATGTTTATATAGAATGGCAATACAAAGTGATACTAACAATAAATGCCAATATTTCACTACTCATTTGTCAGAATTACCATCCGCACATACTTTTGAACATAATGAGTGTACATTTCAGTAGTTATGGCGTTTTCAGAGCTAGTGCACATTCTACGGAATTTATGAAGCTGAACTGTATATAGTTGAATATGTACCTGATTGCATTATTTCAGAGCAATCTTATAATAGAATCAACTGCTACTCGTCAAAATTAAAATGTTAGATCCACATGTTATACTTATACTTATAGGTGGGTGATTTTTGAGAAGGTGCCATAAAAAATTACTACATCTTGGATCGAAAACGCCTTGGGTGGCTGTTGTTCTCGAGAAAGATACTCTACTGTAGCAGTATTAATGGGCTTATATCACAAAAAAAAAATTTCATAATTCGATAGAACTCACCCAAACTAGCTCACCACCGCAAACCGTTTCTTGCTGTGAGCTCCCTACGTTTCATAAAAAATCATTGAAATCCCCGAATTTTCAGACCTCTGAAAACGAGGCGATGATGTGACGTCAAAACCCTAATACTGAAATAAGACTATTCCAGACAGAGATGAATAATAAATGATTTCTGACAGAGTGAATTAGCGCGAGATCACAGTTGAAATAATTAATATATCAGTTGCCTCAGTCTCCGTCGGGCGTTTGGTATTTTCTTTCAACTATGGCGAGATGAGGTTTCTACGTCATAAAATGGTCCGTTTCCAGAAGGTACTATTATTTATGTCCAAAAATAAAACATTCCAGTTAATTTTTCGATCGAATCATGTCGTCAATTATAATTTATGTACAAAAGGATCATTATAAACATAGTTTGAGTTAAAAGTTCTACTAAGGTGTACACGCCCCTTGGGCCGCTTCAGTCTCATTTTATATAACATACTATAGGATACTATAAACAAGTGAAATATAACAAGAGAGAGATAGGGAAAACAATGAGGTGAGCAAAGAGGATAGGGAACATGTGGTAAGACAGAGATGGAATTTGATTCTACAGGGGCTCCAGAATTTCTTATACGAGGGGAAATTTGTATACTGAATATAAAAATACTACGAGATTAATCAAAATAGCGACTCCGAGAAAACCCTACATAGTAACAGATTCAAACAGCATATAAGAGTAAATCAGCTCGAAAAGAAGAAGAATACCAATGTCATTCCGTCCCACAAATAAATGAAAAAAAAGATCCAATCAATTACTCTCCAACTTGAAGTCCATGTGGAAGTCAATGTTTCTATATAGCTATTTTGGTGCATGCATCTGAAAATTGCTTCCCTATCATCATACCTAATTATAAAGATCCCATAACTTGTTAATTATGTCAGATATAAAAATCGTATGGAAATCAAAACATGTATTTTCGATGTAACCATATATTTCATACTAGTCTAGCCATCTCCTCTATTCAAACATGTATCACAAATCATGTAGTGAAAGTGGTTTTCTCCTCGACATTTGAAGTTTATCTCATTTAAAAACGTCAGATACTCGAATTTGGTGATTTTTCACTGCTTAGCATGCTTGGAGATGGAAAATAAGATATCTAAAAGCAGCTGACCATATAGCTATTATTGTAGAAACGTAGAAAGAAACAGTGTAAACTTCTCCAATTAGGTTGATACTACAAAAAAAAAATACTTATTCTAGTAATTATGTCAATTTTATATAGGAATGAAGAATGAACTGGCTACCAAGCTCACTATATAATTGGGAAGCAGTCTATTTTTCTCATGTACTATAGCTGACACCGTGAACGTTATTTTGCTATATACATTATTTCTAGAAGATATGTTTTCAGTTGATAAACTAATATCATTTTATTCTCTACTTCTTTCTAGTTAGGATACCAATAAATGTGTTTCCTTAGTTTTTCAAACTAGTATTAATTTTCCACTCATTTTTAGCCCACTTGAAATTCCCAATTTAGACGAAAGAATCATAATGTTCGACTCCTAAAACTCCAAATGTAAATGTTTACTAGAATCGGATCATAATTACAAAATTCGTCCGCCATATTGGATCCATCATCTTCAATTCCCTAATTTTGACGAAGGAATCATGATTTTCGATGCCGAAATCTCCCAAAAATGCACAAAAAACTGAAGTAATTTTTTATCATTCTCCTAAATTACGCGCTTCTATGATATTTTTTTTTTTGTGAAAATAAAGTAGATGATTTTTTTCAAAGCCATTATGATTCGAAAATTGGCAACGTTATGCATAAGATGTGAGTGTAACAATATTTTTGAATCGATATCACTCGAAAATGATACATCTAATCGATACGACACGAGAGCACTTTTTTTCTCTGTAATACGGTGTGAATTTTCATAATCCCAGATAAAATTGTCAAAAAATATGCATATAAAAATTTGAGCAATAAGTATTTAATGTATTCTGACCCCTGTATTATACACTCCTGAATGAAAATTTGAAATGATTTCATTTTCACTGCATTTTGGGCATGGCAAGTTCAGTTCTTGTACCAAATTGCATCAATTTATCACATAGCGTTTGGAAATATTCAAGAAATATCATCTTCAGGAGTCCTCTTACAGGGGCTGTAGCTTCCTTAGGATAAATTTCATGACTCATGTTCACTGAAACTTTTCATCCTATTTATTATCGCAGAAATCGCAGGTGAAGTTTGGCTGGCTACTTCCGGGAAACCCTGCATAGGTTATAGGTTTATAGAAAGGTTGGGAATAGGACATTTTCGAAAATAAGTATACCTAGAGCAGTACTCCCTTCACCATATTTTCAGGGTACCTTCATTGAACAATGAACAATAATTATGGGACCGGCTGATATTATCAAATATTGTGAAATATGAAAAGTGTAGAGTGTAATCAGGAGAAAAGAAATTTATAGATAATCTCCCAAAATTGATTGATGAAATATTGAGGCTATACCTCAGATTATTGAAAATACGCACAATATTTTTCGATTAGACCATTTTCAGCTACTGAATCACTCTCGTAATATAATTACAAAGATGATTCTATGGAAATATCATACATTTTGGCTTCCCAGACACCCCTACTTTGAAATCTCGAAAGGGGATGAACATAGAATTCAATTGATACTGGCATTTTACTTCCCCCTCGATATCTAAATCGACCTGTTTTTTCCGAAAAATGTAATCTTCGCAGATCAAAAGATATGCAGGGTGGTATGTTTTGAAATGAAAGCCCTGTATTATGTTCATCAGAACTTTTTTTTATCAAAATGAGTTGTCCTATGGATTGACAAAGTCCTGCTACAAAATCATCGAAATTCTTTGAAATGCCTCTTATTTCCCTCATTTCCCCCTAATTGCCCAAAAATTCCCCATTTTCTTCATTTTCCCGAAAATCCTTCATTTCCTCGAAATTCCTTCATTTCCTCCAAATTCCCTCGGAAATTCCTTCATTTCCTCGAAATGCCCCGAAATTCCTCTATTTCCTCGAAATTCCCCGAATTTCCTCTATTTCCTCCTTATTTCCCACAAGGTGTACGAGAAATTCCCCTGTGGTTAACCCCTCGGTTTTAATGTTCTTATTTTTGATTTTAGAATTCTTTCTAGAAAAAAAGTTAATCTTACCGAGTTCAAACAAGAAATTTTGAATGTTTTGCATGAGATGGAGTTGATCATACACACCGGTCGAATTCATGTCACAAACTCATTCTAAAATAAAATCCTCAGAAACAAAAATATTCTTTCGAATAATCATGCAACGTCGTTACCTTTCAAAATGCTAGCTCTCGATGACATGTTACACCGATAAGCACCATATCTTTCAATAATCAATAAGAGTATAACCAATTAGAAAGAATTCACTTCTAACTTAGGAGTGAACTAAGAAATACACAATTAAGTACGCCACTTTAAAATATACAGATGTCTGCAGACAATACGGTTTGTAACAGCAAAGATGATTGTATGATCTTTGGTAACAGTGAACTAGTTTAGGTTAGTACTTCAAAATAATGTAATGAAGTTTATCTCTGAAACAATCGAATACAAAAGAAATCTATTCCATATAATTTGTTGTACAAACAACATCTATTCATATCAGCTGAAAAGTATCGATATCTCCGTTCCGCGGGTTCGTTAGTGATTGAAAAAAAATAACATTCTTTTGTGAAGGTTCATAGAATTTTTAGGGCTCTTCGGGTGACAAATCGCCTTATACCAAATGGCACTAAGTCGTAAATTATTACTATTTGATTGGTTTATCTAAATAACCTTGAAATGGAGCAAATAGAAATGGATTTCGATCACTCTGATAATCAGTGGACATTCGAAAATCCCCTCTGAATCTCGAAATGACTATCATAATATGAATATAATTTGTGAGTTTTTATCCTACATATGTTTGGTTAATAATAATTTCTTTCTTACATTTCACTGATCTAATATCTGGTTCTCTTCACCAATGACAGCTCCTTAATATTATCTACTGGTGTTTGTTTGCTCATTCAAATCATGTTCCCTGATCAAGCATAAAAATTATCGATGAGAGCAACTAATAAAGTACACAGTGTTAACATAGTGCATATATTAATGCCGACTATTTTGAGAATGGAATCTGATGGTTTGAATTGAACAAAGGAAAGATCTTGTTAAATTTTGTGCATTATATTATTATACATAATTCAACATTGAAAAATATTTTTAGTATACTCATATTCTCACTAAAGATCAATAGTGGGAAGATTTCAATTAGGAATTCAATGAAATAGTTTAGTATAGGGTATGAAATCATGAAGAGAGAAGAGATTTGGCAAACAGTTTTTATTAGAAATAAACTAAAATACACGTTGTCCTCTACAGAATCTACGAGTTAACAAAATTTCATCTTCTTTTCTGGAACCTGCAATTATTCCTTCTCGTCGTAGAATGCCCAGTATCAGAAGGATTTCAGCATTATAGTTTTTATCTGAGAGCCATATTTGTCTCAATCTGCCCACCAATTGTGTGGGGTCCAACATATCCCCATTAGAGATTGAATCATTGTTGTTATTTCTGTTATAATTATCATCATTGTCATCATAATCATGGTCATCACTGTCATTGCTGTCATAAAAGTTATTGTTTTCGGCTCCTGGTGAATACTGATTAGTTATATCGCCGAGAAAACAGTTGCTAGTATGCACTTGGGGAGACATATTTTCATCATCAAATATTGAATGAACTTCGGATTCATTGTTTTCAGACGATGCTTCATAGCTGCTCAGTTTCTTCTCTGCTTGCCCCTTGATATTCTGATCAATGTTACTTTTCGATTCATGTTCAACCTCACAGGTGCTTGACTCGCTTTGATGGATTGATTGTCGATAATTTTTCGCAGCCTCAGAAACTCTTGGTTTGTGCTTCTTCAATACATGTTTTTTCATAGAGTCCACTCGTGTGAATGTCTTAGTACAAACTTCACATTCGAACGTTTTTCTGTTATGCTTGTTCATATGCCGATTCAGACTCTTGAGCCATTTGAACGTGGACCCACAAACTGAGCACTGAAACATTTTCGAACTCTTTCGACCCTAGAAATTTCTGTTCCGTGGTGAATGATGTGTACTGTGCGAAGTCAGAACAGCAACTGATCCTTCTCATAAATTATCACTACTTAAACCCTCACTGGTAACGATATACTCATCATCACTTGTGATGTCACAACCAGGAATGAATTAATGAGAGAATATCAATTTCACGAACGCGAATCATGTTTTATGTCACGCATAACGACCCACGTTTATGACTTAAACACATTAGTGAAGAATTTTTCAACTAAAAAATCAGATCCGTTGTCACCTCGAAAAGCGCTTACAATCGCTCATAAATTGGTTCCATGGCTCAGAAAGCAGTTGCATGGCTCAGAAAGCGGTTCCATGACTCAGAAAGCGGTTCCATGGCTCAGAAAGCGGTTCCATGGCTCAGAAAGCGGTTCCATGGCTCAGAAAGCGGTTCCATGGCTCAGAAAGCGGTTAAATGGCTCAGAAAGCGGTTACATGGCTCAGAAAGCGGTTGCATGATTCAGAAAGCGGTTCTGAGTCTCAGACAACGATTCCGATAGCTCATTAAAACGGTTTCAGTAGTTCAGAATACGGTTTCACTGCTCAAAAAGTACTTCTGTCAGTTCAGAAAGTGGATTCAATAGCTCAGGAAATAGTTTTTGTCAACTCAGAGAGCAGAGTCTGTCAACAATAACCCGGTTAGCACTGTCCTGAATTGTCTGCTCGAATCAGTTGAAGCAGAATACATTTCCGAAATTATATCTATAAAGCCTCATTCATCACAATTCTCACACTGTGAGACATAATCCACAACCTTTTCCAATTCCACTCAGTACGGAAGGGGCATATGAAGGATAAGCTATATAAAGTTCTATAATCTATGTAGATGTATAATGCTCACACAAAATGATTATAGTAGATTCTCCAGCACTCTATTGCATTTCCAATGAATTGATATGCTTCAATAAGATATAATTGAACAATTGTCACAGTTTGTTTCCAATTCATCAATTGTAGCAATTCCACACGTTTTTTATGGCAGTGAATGCACAGATCCATCAACAGTCAGGGGCCTTTGGAAATATTTGGAATCGTTTAAAGTCATCGATTATGGTACTACTGCACTTCATATAAGTGTATTGACCTTTTTACTGACTTGTGTAAGTACTCGAATGTATATTAACACCAATAAACCTACCTACCTACCCATATGAAACTACGAATGAATTGATATGCTTCAATAAAAGATACTTGAATAATTGTGACAGTTCGATTCAAATTCATCAAAGGTAGCAATTCATCATGTTTTCTCATGCCAGTGAATGCACAAATCCATCAGAAGTCAGGGGCCTTTTGAAAATAATTGGAGTCGTTTGGAGTCGTCGATTATGGTACTCCGGCACTTTATGGAATTTAGAATGAATGGATATGCTTCAAAAAGAAATACTTGAAAAATTGTTGCAGTTTGATTCAAATTCGTCAAATGTAGCAATTTAACATGTTCTCTTATGGCAGTGATTGCACAAATTCATTAAAACTCAGGGGCCTATTGATAATAATCATTGGCATCGATCAGTCGTCGAATATGGTCCTCCTGCATTTAATGAAATTTCGAATGAATTGAGGAGCTTCAATGAGATATACTTGAATAATTGTTACAATTTATTCAAATTTGTCAAATGTAGCAATTTAATATGTTTTCTTATGGCAGTGAATGCGCAAATTTATAACAAATCAGAGGCCTTTTGAAAATTGCTGGAATCGTTCAGTCGTCCGTCCGACCTAAAGTTTACCTTATACACAAACACACAACTAATCTCGATCATTTTGTTCCAGATTGCTGAAAGGTGCGGTTGTGTTTTTGTGGTGAATAAAACTTATTTTTCTTGATATATTTTTGGTCTATTTAGGGCTTGATTGTGACCATATTGGATTTCTGATTTCATATAGATTTCGAATTCACAATGACGACTATCGAAAGATTCAATATTATCAAGGATAACTTGAAGAATATTCGACGTTTTGGCCTTCAGGGACGTACCCTGGAGTTCAAAATCAAGGATATACCCAGAGGTACTGAGCCTGTCAGGTGGGTGAAAGATGCAATCACCCAAATTGTTCTGAAGGGGACAGAAGGTATGGAGCCATCCGACCAAGTTGGTTTTACCTTCTGCTCCAAGGATTTTGCTAGAGGGCAAGGGTGGATGCACTTCAAGCCTGCTGCAGAGGTGACAGTTGATGATGTATGGCAGAGGATTTCTGCTATATATCAATCCAACTCCATCGGACTGAACACAGAAACATTTTGTTTGGGGGTTACTTCAGTTAGAATGCCAAAGGGGCAAGGCCATGGCAAGTTGTACAACTCTTTTAACGAAGAGTGTGCAAAACGTCGCGGGCTTATTTCAATTATGAACAAAGATAATATGTGTCTACCGCGTTCTCTTGTGGTCGCCAAAGCCTGCGTAGATAAAGATCCTGAGCTGAGGAAAGTTCGACGAGACATCGGCAAGTTGCAAGGGCAAAGAGCTCACGAGCTGATAGTTGCTGCTGGTGTCTCCATCCCTCAAGAAGGGGCTGGAATACCTGAACTCCAGCAATTACAAAGATATATGAAAGAATACAAGATCACTGTATATGCTTATGGTTCAAAAGGGCGTGACGTAATTTTTACAGGTAGTGGTATTGGTCCCTCTTTAAATTTACTTCATCACGAGGGACATTACAACGTCATTACCTCATTAACTGCAGCCTTTTGTTGTAGCTATTACTGTGAAGAATGTCATGAACCTTTTGACCATAAAGATAAACATCGATGTGGGGGAACATGTCCTGGATGTCGACAGTCACCTTCTTGCTCTACTGGCGAGCTGCCCGTTAAATGCGATTCTTGCAAGAGATCTTTCCGGGGACAGGTGTGTTATAATAATCATCTGCAAAACCATATTTGCAAGCAGATACGGCGTTGTGAAAAATGTTTCAAAGTTGTAAAAACTAACAGAACACACACTTGCGGAGAAATATTTTGTAAGATCTGCAATAAACAGTGTCCATCAGATCATCTTTGCTTCATTCAGCCAGATTCTAAGTCCCCACCATCAAAAGATTTTCTTTTCATTTTCTACGATCTCGAAACTCGCCAAGAGACACATCGTCAAGAAGTAATTTCAAGAAATGGTAGAGATGAAGTAAAAAGGTCTCTTCTCCATGAACCCAATCTCTGCGTCTACTCCCAACGCTGTCACCTTTGTATACACGAGAAGAAACTGTACTTTTGCCAGTCTTGCGGTTTCCGACAAAAAGTCTTCAATGACGATGATGTTATTTCCAAATTCATGGATCATGTACTTCAAATTCGAAAAAAGTTCAAGAATATCACAGTCCTGGCTCATAACGGTGGTGGATTCGACCACCAGTTTATTCTCAATCATATTCTAAGTGAGACTGATATCACTCCTGATCTCATCATGCGAGGAACAAAGTTGATATCCATGACTGTTGGCAACGTGAAATTTTTAGATTCTCTCAATTATTTTCCCATGGCCCTCTCCAAGCTTCCAAAAGCCTTCGGTTTCTCTGAATTGAAAAAAGGATACTTTCCCCACCTCTTCAATACAGTAGATCATCAAGATTACAAAGGGCCAATACCTCCTCTTGCATATTACGATCCAGATAATTCGAAAGATGACGAAAGCAGAGAAAAACTGATGAAATGGCATGCTGAAAAAGTCGCAGCAAATTACTCTTTTGACTTTCGAAGAGAAATTATCGAATATTGTACTTCGGACGTCGACATTCTAACACAGTCCTGTTTGAAATTCAGAGAACTCATGATAACTGAAACAAACGTATGCCCATTCATGGAAGCGACAACTATTGCCTCAGCATGTAATAAAGTATACCGGCGTAATTTCCTCGAATCTGACTCCATTGGCATAATTCCTCGAAGAGGGTACAGGTGGCGCGATAATCAGTCTAAAATTGCCATTCAATGGTTAGTCTGGGAAGAAAAAGAGAGAGCCATTAGTATTCAACATGCAGCAAAAGATCAAGAAGCCCGAGTGGCTGGGGTAAAAGTTGATGGGTATAACGAGGAAACCAAACAAGTGTTCGAGTTTCAAGGTTGCTATTACCACGGATGCACCCAATGTTTTACACATCAAAGAGATATGCCCCTACATGACGACCCTTCTATGACAATGAATCTCAGGTATGAATGTACCATTGCTAAAAATGAGAGGTTAAAATCTCTAGGATACGATGTAATCGAGATGTGGGAGTGTGAATTCAGGCGCCGCATAGCTGATAACAAAGAGATACAAGAATTCACCGAAAATCACCCAATGGTATTAGAAGTACCTCTCGATCCTAGAGATTCATTTTTCGGGGGTCGTACAGGAAACACTTCGGCATATTACCAGGCTCAAGGTGCAGAAACAATCAAATATGTAGACGTTTGCTCGCTGTATCCTTGGGTCTGTAAATACGGAAAGTTTCCAGTAGGGCACCCGAAAGTCTTCGTAGGCCCAGAATGTCCAGCATTATCTTCGGTTTCAGGGCTTGTTAAATGTAAAGTGCTTGCTCCTCGAGACTTATTCCATCCTGTCCTGCCTCAGAAAATGAATAATAAGTTGATGTTCGTTCTTTGTCGAGAATGTGGACAAACTCTCAATTACGAGGAATGCCTGCATTCCGATGGAGAACGAGCGTTAACAGGTACATGGGTTGTTGACGAGGTGCTCAAAGCTGTTGAAAAAGGATACAAAATATTGGAAACATATGAAATATGGGCATACGAAACAGTTCAGTTTCAAAATGATGTTACTGGGCTTTTTACGGGTATGATGAATAAATTCATAAAAATTAAACAAGAGTCATCTGACTGGCCTTCAAACTGTCGAACAGAAGCCGAAAAAAATCAGTACATCGAAAAATTCATGCAGAGGGAAGATATTCAACTGGAATTTTCAAAAGTTGTGGACAATCCTGGTTTACGGTCATTGGCAAAACTGATGTTGAACTCTTTCTGGGGAAAATTCGGCCAACGTGAAAATCAACCCAAAACTTCAGTTGTCAATAACCCAGCAGAGTTTTTCAGCATGATGTCAAATCCTGCAATATATGTTAATACGGTACTTCCCATAAATGAAAATACTCTGGTTGTGAATTGGGAGCACAGAGAGGAGGCAATAGATTCTCTATCTACTGTGAACGTGGTAATAGCAGCTTTTGTCACAGCACAAGCTAGACTCAAGTTATATAGTTCCCTGGAACAACTTGATCAAAGGGTTTTATATTATGACACGGATTCTGTAATATATGTTTCGAGACCTGGGGAATATGATGTTCCCACTGGAGAGTTTGTTGGTGACATGACCGATGAACTTGAGAAAGAGGGTATTGGGTCATATATTACGGAATTTGTATCGGGAGGACCAAAAAATTATAGTTATAAGTTGTGGTCAACTAAAGATCTGGAACACAAGACAATTTGTAAAGTAAAGGGTATATCTCTGACTTGTGCAGCGTCTCAAAAAATAAACTTTGAAGCCATTAAAGAGATGGTTTTGAATCCTGGGGAGCCCATTCACATCATCAGTAGAGAGATACGGCGAACAAAAGAGCATGAGGTGGTCACTCGAGAACACAGGAAGAAGTATCAGCCGATGTCTCTCAAACGAAAGTTTCTACCGGATCACAGCTCAGTACCTTTCGGGTATAAAAAAATGAAATTGTAATTCCTAATTTTACACTATTATCAACCTTGATTTATTTTCTCATCATTATCACCACAATTATCACAAGATCCATGAAGCAGAAACAAGAAAAATCAGTCGTTTTCACGGCTATTTCCCCCTTTTATCCCATCCTTATTATCGATGATGAAGTCAATAGATATTTGATCAGATCGGAATGTAATAAAATTGTTGGGAAATGAAGAGGTTAGAAGAATACCTCCTAATTAACTTTGGGAATCTGTGTATTCACTCCTCATTACGAGATTACAAGGTTAGAAGAATATCTCCTCATTGACTTCAGGAATCTGTGTATTCACTCCTTGTGATTTTTTTTTTAAACTAAAAAGAAAATAATTCATGTCCAAGTGTGTCGTCTACAACAAAAAATAAAGAATTACAAACTGGTAAAATCTGCAACATTTATGTACTTTCTTCACTATCGATATCCTGTTTTCCCGAGGGAGAAGTGCTTAACCTCCACGTGGTCTCCCTTGGACAGCTCTGGCTGACTAATAAGCACATAATCCGTATTTTCCCTATCCCATCCTTGAACAAATATGATAATCAGATGAACACCAAACTGCTAATGAAATATAAATCTGCAGGAAAGTAGATTTGAAATGATCTGTTCTGTTTTGTCGGTCATGTTCCAAGATTTTCTGCCCTCCCTGAAGATGAGCATATATTAAATTACGCGAAATGATCAGTCAAAAATTCTTATAATCCCATTGCAACGTATCGAAAGAAGGATTAGATAGGTACAGAGATACCAATGCTATCACGAGATCAAAGTTAAAGACTGTTGGACCCTATTAGGCTTGTGGCAGAGTTATCAGAGTTCTGCAGGTCTGAGTCACGATTCTTCTCAAGTCCTACCCACACAGCAGTATGAGGCATTATGGCGACACCGACAAATCAATGCTACCATAGTATCGAAATGGATTAGTTTTAGAACCTTTTTTTTTTTTTTTTTTTTTTTTTTTTTTTTTTTTTTTTTTTTTTTTTGTTTTTTCAATTTCCTGTGACACCTCTGCTATCAGGTATTTTGTCATGTTGAGAATCATCGGACATTCGATCGCTATGAAATGACATACGTTTCTCCGCATTTTTCAGTAGGAGGGAATTATTCTGATCACGAATATATCGATACAATCAGTTTTGAAGGATAACATCTCATAGTGTCCTGAATGGGATGTCTCGGGAATAGAGACACTCTGTGCATAGATTAAATAGACAATGATTGAGTAGTGGAAGTAGGAACAAAAGTGGCATATTTTTAACTCTGTGTACCATGAGAATCATGAATATATTATAGGTAGGTACCAGTAGTTTTGATGAGTATGAAATAATGTTCCAAAGTAGGTATACTGAATGAAATATATTGAGAACGGTAATACTTTGTATATGTGAGTATATGCTTGCATGAATTTAATGCCCGTCAAAAATCTATCATTTGAAGTAGTAGCCACTACATCCTTTGTATCTTGAAAAATGGTGGGTGGAAGTGGATTCAAAAGGGTATCTCGAAAACGATATCACTTTGTGTATAGGTATGTTCGCATGAATAAAATAGCCATCACCATCCAATGATGATTGTATAGTACCCTCATCAATTTGTATATCTTGAAAACGGTTGGCATATTTCAACTCTGTAGGTATATCATAAGAACTTGTTAATCAACATTCATCATACCGGGAATGATAATTTTTCGTAGGTAATGTTTTTCTCCAAAGATTTAAGTTCGTCAACTATTGACATATCAGTTTGACAGTGTGTCATTATTTCTCATCATGCACCATCCACTAACCCGTGTCCCATCCTTTGTATCATCCCATTCCATTACACACCAACCAATAGCAAGCAATAACTAATAAATAAGAATTAAATTCTCAACCCCCGTATATATGTACCAATGTGCCATCCTCTCTATTATTCCATTACATTACACGCCAACCAATAGCAAGCAGACATTTTGATTAATCTGTCATCGAATTTACTCAATTTCATCGAACCCTGTATATCCACCAAAATCCTATCCTCTGTATTATTCCATTCCATCAGACAACAATAAATATCAAACAGACATTTGGATTTATCTGTCTGTATATTTTTCATTGGAAACTTAATATCATCAACCCCGTATATATCTACCAATGTCCAAACCTGTTTAATATAGTTTTCTCATTCTGGAATTTCACACTATTCTACTCTAGACGACCCCCAAATAATTAAGGCCTATTTTATATATACACCCCGATTCACGTTCTAATTTGTTCGCTACATAGTTCAATGACTCTGTAAGACTTCATTTGATAGTACGCCAATTAATAAACAATTAATTAGTACCTCGCGGTAAGGCGGCAGCATCAAAGGAATTGAAATCCAATTAATTAGCGCAGGGCGGAACAGCGGCAACATCAAAGGGATAGGAATTTTCCCACGGTCCTCGAAATTTTCCCAGTCCATAGTGCCGCCACCCCTACTATCGGGTACCGAAAGACACTTGAGCAAGTACACGAGTAACTCATGTGACGTTGTGTCAAATGCCTTTCGGTAATCGATCCAGGCCACAGAAAGATTCCGCTTGTACTGCACGGAGTCCTGTGTGATAGATCTATCTATCAACAGGTTCTCCTTGCAGCCAGCGACACCTCTCTTCGACCCACGCTGCTCAAATATCCGCTGGTAAACCGGGTCAACTACTAGGAGTACTCGCATGTACAAGATGCGTGTGAACAACTTGTAACATGCATTCAGGCAGGTAATTGGTCTGTAATTCTTCGGATTGGACAAATCTCCAGTCTTAGGGAGAAGCACGGTTCGCCCCTCGATAAACCACTCAGGGATTTGCTGCTCCCCATTTAGCCAGCTATTGAATATACTGGCTAAATGGTGGTGGGTAGAGGGAAACTTTTTCCACCAGAAGTTATTGATCCCGTCGGGACCAGGAGCAGCAAAGTTCTTGGAGCCTTTGAGGGCTTCTCGAACCTCCTCAGTGGTTATCGGTTGGCGCAGTAATTCGGGCTCAGGCTTTCGGTATCTTTCGCAGAAGGTACCGAACTGCGCCAGGGCTGGAGTATCTCTGTCGAATGGATGTCTCACCTCATAGATACTCTTCCAAAAGGTTTCCACCTGATCAGCAGTCGGCGGATTGTTCACCACACTTGGAGGCGGTTGAAATAAGCGAGAGGGCTTTTCACGGAATTGTTTATTTTCCGCCAGCCCTCTCGCTCGCCTCTTTAGTGACTGTTTTGCAGCCACTAACATCCGTATCCTCTCGAGGCAGTGCTGTTTGATGGTGGATAACACTGCCTCATTGAGTATGTGATGGGTGCGACGCAATGTATTGGCCATCCGTCGCACCTTCGACGTGAATGGCCTGTTGGCCCTCACATAATCCATCACACACTGGATACGGGAAGTGTGTTGTCTCGCCGACTGGATCTTGGCTTCCATCTTTTGTACACGCCGATCGGCCCTCTCAGTCGGCGAGACCGTTTGTATAGGTCTCTCCGGTAGAGAGGACCGAACGACGTCATACACGGCACAGTTAATGTGCCAGATGTCAGCCCCTTCCGGAAGTGTTCCTCGAAGTAATTCATCCATCCTCGCAAGGTCTTGAGGCCGCAGGGCCTTAATGTTGAGTAGGCTCCTGCGGTTCCTGATCTCGTTCACCTCAGGAAGCACACGGTCCCTTCTCTCGTTGTCGGGCAGAATGGGTGGAGCTTGTTGTTCCTCCACACCATCTTCCTGCCGAGAAGGGACTCTCACGTATTGCCTAGCGCGTAGGTGAGATACATAATCTCGCAGATTTTGAGCAGTGAATGCTCCATGCTCTGGGTGTTGTTCAATCCACAGAGCATGCATCCGCCTCATGTATCCCCTACGCCCTGGGTCACTGCTCTCGAAGCATTGCAGAAGATCGTCCCTCAGATCATCTGTCCACTCAAAGTGTCCATTTTCATCGCGGTCGTTATCAGGCTGTCCGTCCTGTTGGGCCCCACCACCTTGCCTTTGACCCCTATCCGGCTGGGGTCGGTTGTGGGGGCCCTGTCCTCTGTTTATGGGAACCAGAGTGATCGGACCTGCCAGGTGGTTAACCTAGCAGGCCCACGGCTGACATGAAAGGAGAAATGAATTTCTCCTTCTGGGTGCGCTCTCGCTGCCAGTCCGATTTTGCACCCTCAGCTCGGAAAGGTGGTGTCGCTACTCACCATAGGCAACCCTCTGAGAGATCAGCCCTCCTGCCTTATTACTATTATTTTAGTTCATATAATTCCAGTCACGACCCTGCGGCCTCCGACGTCACGCAGAGTTGTGCTGGATAAAATCCAGTGACTACTCCTCACAGCCTGTGAGGTGAGTAATCACTGGGACCAAGTACCGTGTGCCCTGAGTAGATGCAATGATCCCAGTATGACGGGATTACTATTACTATTACTATTACTATTACTATTATTATTATTATTATTATTATTATTATTATTTTAAATTCATATAATTCCAGTCACGACCCTGCGGCCTCCGACGTCACGCAGAGTCGTGCTAGATAAAATCCAGTGACTACTCCTCACAGCCTGTGAGGTGAGTAATCACTGGGACCAAGTACCGTGTGCCCTGAGTAGACGCAATGATCCTAGTATGACGGCCTTCTGCATTCCACCAGCCAGGATGTGTGCCTTATCACGGCACGCTGGGATTTTCTGGATCTCCGAGAGCAGCGTGTGTCGTGTGCCTCCTAGGGAGCCGATTATCAGGATGACCAATTCCACAGAATGGTCTGGATAGAGCCGGCGGAGTTCGTAGAGAAGATCTCGATATTTAGTCCGTTTCTCCTCCTCCTTCAAAACGATGTTCGGTTCGGCTGGCGCCGAAAACTCGATCACGAACATCGCTTTGGTTTGATGGTCGAGGAGGACTACATCAGGCTTGTTAGCCTGTATTTGCCTGAGGGTGGGGAATGAGAAGTTCCAATAAATTCGGCACCTCTCATTCTCCACAACGGACTCAATATCCCTCGGAGCATAGGGCAGCACTGGGGTCTCGTCTATTCCGTACGAGTGCCTCAAGTAGTAGTAGAGCACTCGCAATGCCGCATTGTGTCTATGGATATAGGCCGAGACTGCATACACCGTGCAAGAAGACAGCAGGTGCATAATTGTCTCGGGCGCCCTGCGGCAGGCCCTGCAACTTGTGTCAGGGACCTCCATACCCATGACACGGCTACGGTAGACGAGAGTGTTAAAAACCCCATCCTGGTATTATTATTATTATTATTATTATTATTATTATTATTATTATTATTATTTCAATTTTTGAAGGATTAATTTTTCCAGTTTCACCCAGGTCCACGTGTAGGTATACCGTTTATACCGAAATTGCTAACTTTCCTCGTTATGAATAATATTTTATAATTCTTCAGATTTCACTGTGATTCGCTGATTTTATCAAAAATAACGATTTAACATCTGTCAGTGTATATTTCACACCCTCTAGAACCTCGGTGGAGATATCCTACACCGGTGTAATTACACTGTTGCAAAGGAACGACATGGTGTAGTGGGAAAAGAAACACACTGAAGGAAAGGAACGCTATTTTGGAAAAAGTGTAGTTCAGTGTCACAATAACTGAGATCTCCATGGTGGAGCTCGAAAAACGGACACCCTGTATAGCGTCGCTGCAGCGTCTCGGCCGTCGGCGGCCGGTCTGATTGTGGCAGTTCGTCCCCCGCCGTGTTTGCACGTCTCTTATGAGCTCGTCAAAGTTGACTTTGGTGATGAGTGCGTGCTTTCGATGAAAGCCCACCTAATGCACCTCTTTGGGCACGGACAGTGGTGAGGTCTGCGCTTATCCAGCGGGAATTGTTTATTTTGTGCTCGTGCTCGTATGTCGATGATTATTCTTTTTGTCTCGATTACAGGCGGTTGGTAACGAGAAAATAAAAGTTGCATGGAAGCAAGCATCTTCCATTTTTTTTGTTTCTCGCATAAGTAAAGTGATAGAGAGATAGATAGATAGTTTATTCATTTCTACAGAGTATATACATAAAAAGGTGAAGATACAAGCAAAAAACAACATAAAATACAGACAAGAAAGAATATGGAGAAGAACTTACCGAAACAGTATACAAATATATATAGTTATGAAGATCCTTATTGAGTATAAATATTGTAGAAATAAATATTGAAAAATATATAATAATATCAATAGTAAGACATACATTAGTTGGCAACAAAATAATCATTGATACAATATGTTTCCATATCGGTTAAATAGTTCCTGAGTGATGGCAGTATTAATTATTATTTCATGGGGAACATTATTGAAAAACTCCATTGGATTATATAGTGGACCTCTCTCAAACATAGTTTTTGTGTGTATGGGGTATAGTTATGTGGAAATGAGTCTTTCTATAGTAGTTGTCAAAGTACTCCTTATGCTTGAGTAAAAAATTTATCTTTTCTCTTTTTCAACATTTTCCGAAACAAGGTATCACTGACAATCGATAGAATATTCCTTTCAGGCTCACTAATAGTGTCATTTTTCAAAACATTGAGATTTTGGGATACATCATCTGATTCGTTCTCACTACATGTTAATTGGAATACTTATAATTTTATTTTATATAGAAACGAGGACAGAAAATCCTAAAACAAATAAAAGAAATGAAATCTTGAACATGACAAAATTTTCTCATCAATATTTCCAAATGCAGCTGTTATATACTATCATAAGAAAAAATTCAACCTTTCATTTCCATCACCTTTCACTGAATATTGAAATAATATTTTCAGTTTATTCTTCTTATACAAGGTGTTTTTGAAATAAGTGCACATATTCAGCATATTAATATGATACAGTCTATATTCCTAGGATATCAGATTTTTTCTAATTCTCCTAATTAACGAGTTCATCCCAAAAATTGGACAATATACGAGAAAAAGATCAAGTACACCACTTAAAGACAATATAAATAATTGGACTCCGCGGGATTGTGCCAACCGCATGGAAATTTGAACAGAGGTGACGTCAGATTTGCTACAGTGTAGAACTTTCGGTGGAAAAAGGAGTCTAGCCTCAAATTTCATTTTGATTCCTAAATTTTTGTTATTAGTGCCATTCGATATTACACGCCGAGCTTTCTCAGTATTTACATATTTGCATTTATTTCAATGCCGCCCTGTATTCATGAAAATGTCCTTTCTTTTCTAAATACAGAGGCTATAGTTACCTACGTCACTGCAGAGAAATTCATTGATTCTGATGTAATACGAAACAGTGTCTGAAAAGAGCTAACTCAATCTCTGAAGTACAATTGGAATTTATTTTCTGTATCTGAACTTGAACAGTGAAACAATACGAGAAAACAATGTGTTGAGTGATTTAAATTCGATTATGACCTGGAGAAAGCAGATCCTGTGTTGTGTTTCGTCAATAATTTTTCGAAAATATACAGTTTTTTGTTTTTGTAGCTAACATCAGTTTTGCAAATGCTGAAATAAAATCAGAAATACTGGATTCTGGATTGGTTACGGATCCATACGTCATGACTCTACGTTTTCCAGCATTCTTGGAGCTATACAAGGTCATGACAATGTCACTGTATACTGAAATGATTTTATAATTCGAACATGTAAGTGATTTTCACTTGGAGTGACAAAACTTAATTATTTATAACGTTCTGACGCGCTGGTTTTGGAAACATGTTTTGTGAAATAGAGTATTCCAGAAGCTCAATTCCTTGGCTCACAGAATTTAACGAGGAAATAAAATACGTCAATTAAGTTCGTTACTAACAGTGCGAAAAACTCAGAATGATGGTGATATTGTTTGAATTGATACACTTTGTGACTTTGAATTTTTTTTTTTATCGATTGGAGCGCACGAAAGGGAATCCCTATAATGTTCAAAGAACATCGTGCGTTCCTAGGGGGGAAAGGGACAGGAGGTAGGTATTGGAATTTTTTTTGAATTTTTGGAGACTATATGTTGTTGGGAATACTTCCACAGGCAATGAATTCCAGAGCCTAGCCGTTCTATGGATGAAGGAGTCTTGATAAAGTGCTGTTCGACATCTTTCGAGGTTGACGACGTAAGGATGTGCTGACTGGGCTTGTCTAGTTCGTCTGATTGGTATTGCTAGTGAAGGGATGATTGCAGAGATTTCCGAAGAACATTTCCCGTGGAAGTATCGATAGAAAAGTGAAAGGTCGCCGACCTTTCTACGGTGTTCCAATGATGTCAAAGAGTGAGTGAGTGTGGCGTCACCCACCAGGCGAATGGCTCTTCTCTGGATGGAATCTAAGAGCATCAGCGTATGTTTTGGTGCTGAACCCCATATGTGGGAACAGTATTCTAGAACAGGCCGTATCTGCGCTTTGTAGATCATGAGAAGCTGTTGAGGTGTAAAGTAGCTTTTCGCACGGAACAAGAATCCGAGTTTTTGTGAAGCAGCTTTTGCGATGGATCTGACATGATTATCCCATGAAAAAGTGTTGCTGATGGAAATACCGAGCATAGATATGGTGGGCTTGGTGGGGATGGTGGAGCCAGACATTACAATATCGGGCATACTGAGTTCCGCCTTTCTAGAGAAAATGCTGGCTTGAGTTTTGGTGGCGTTGAATTCAACTAGGTTGTTCGTTCCCCAGGCTGTGATTTCAGCAAGATCTTCATTGACAGCATTGACCTGCCTGCGCCGTGCGTTCTTAGTTTCCTGGGAAGAAATGGGAATTCTGGAAGAGAACGCAGTATGGAGGGTACTATCATCTGCATTGGCAAATATTTTCTTGGAACACTGAGTGTAATCTATGAAATTTGTATAAGATATTGAACCTATGAAGGTTCCATTTTTCAACGTTCCGAAAATCGGACAACCCGTTATAATATAATGCATTTTCGCCACTCAAAGTGAGATATCGTTCACAATTACCCAATACCGGAATGTAAAGTGTGAACTATCTATCTTAAGTAATCCCTATATATAGGACCCGCAAATTCTATTTGAATCACCAAAGTCGTTTCGAACCATATATTCCGAATTCGATAATCATCATCGTGATCTTCATCAGAGATAAGAAGAAAGGCATATGCCCTTTGGAAAATTTGTGATATTTCTGAAAAAACACTGATACTTTTGCTTCTGTAGTATCTTCTTCCTATGTTGATATGGACATTGACGACAAATTCTATTTCATAAAAATCTCAGAAGGAAGGCTTTTTTCTTCAATAAATTGCAATGAAAGAATGTTCCTCTTCACAGAAAGAAACAATCTTGAAAAATTCAGGTAAATAACGTTAGTTATTTTCTAACCAACGTAATTTACCTGAATTCCACCGATAGATATGTAAAATGCGATTCCGGTACCAGTTCTGTAATCTTATTCCATTACGTATACCGTACTTTCACAATTTAATTTTCATGATTATTTTATTTATTTACGCGATGGATAATTCGACTGTCAATATTAATCACGAAGATTTCACTTTATTCATCAGTAAAATCATGTTTGAAAAAGTACGCAAGTAAATGGAATTTTCACGTGAAATAGTAATTTTCCTAACAAGTGCGGAAAGTGATTCTTTCCCGCACGCGACTGCCGTTGACACGAACGACGCGAAGCGGAAAATAAACATAATAAATATCTGAAGAGCTTTTTTTTTCAACAAATATACATTTTAGTGGCAAATGTTCTCAATTTAGTGTGAAAGCATGACGGGTTATGCGATATTTTACAAAAAATATACTGTTTTTCTCCACCCATTTTTATATCAGTGTTGTATTCAACGTTTTAGATTTTGCATCCTCCAGGACGATAAAAAATTCCTGTTATGTTCGAATATTGCAGTTTCCTATACGAACACTCTTTCGAGTTTTTCCTCACGTTGTAGCGCGCTTGTATTTTTATTTTCCATCCGTTTCCCTAGGAAGAGGGACAATTCGATTTCGAGTCGAGTTCGCAGGCAAATCAAGTTTAATTTTCCTGATTGGCGTATGCAGAACGTAAAACTTGCAGAATACGTAAGCGAAATGTTTTGTAAGAAAATACAAGCCGGATACGGGAACTCCCTCTTGGTCTGGCTATTGTACAAAAATCTCTTTTGGAAACCTCACAACTTCCCTGAAATTTCCATATCGTCGTATCGGTATACAACCATTCGAGTTCACCAGATGTTCAGTCAGGTTCGTTGTTAACTTGTTTGTGATATATTATACAGATCGGTTCGTTTTTTGTGGTATAATATACAGATCGATTCTTATTTACAAGCTATTATTTATCATTGCTTTTGGGTGTATGATGAATTGACATTCATCATACAGGGCGTGGAAAGAAATTCTGAATTGAGACTCTATCACGAATCTGCATGATGTACATATTTTGTCTGAAGGAGAATGCAAATTCTCAATTCCAGAAGATTTTATATTTCATTCTCAAACTCATTCTCAGGAAAGTAGTTGTTTTCTATTGAATCAACTGAAAAAGAGTAAATATTTTCATCACATAGAGAATGCGAATTCTCAATGTATAGCTTTATATAAATATATATCCATTTTTGTATGTTCATAATTTATCTGAGAATATTCCTTTTCAACACTATTATTTATCAACTTGTATTGTAGTAATATCTCTAGATTTTTGAGGTTCTCTATCCTCCTTCTAGTTCTGATGAATCACATCATTAGCTATATTTCAGTATCAACCTTATATTATTTTAAACACATACTCACCGCATCTAACAAAACAATTTGTCGAATGGAAATACAGTTTCTCTTGAATCAACGAACTATTTCATTGAATCAACAAAATATTCCATTGAATTAACCAAATATTTCATTGAATTACCCAAATATTTCATTGAATGAACTAAATATTTGATTGAATCAATATCTTGTTATTTTGAGTCAAACAAAATGATTGTTTGAGCCAATTCAATTTCTGTTCATAAACAATTCATGGATGTGCTCGATTGAATAAGATCCAGAGTTCATGCAAGACATATTTACTTGATTCAAACTCCAAATTCGCTCTGAAACAAGATATAGATTTACTCATTTCAAGATTATATTTTGGAGAGGACGTTAAGCCGGCGGTCCCGAGGCCATGGATGTGGTTACACACCCTGTATGAACCTTCTCGAAACAGAAGCAATAATCACAAATAACATGTTTTATACGACACTTTGAGTATTACTTCTTTTATTTCAATCTATGTCCCAAACGATGAATAGACATGTGATTTTTCTGGCTCTTATGTGGCCGATTCACCCCTATTTAGAGGTTAGTGGATTTTCGAATTACGTAGTGTATTTTTAAGCACGGTAATTTGACTTGTAAAACGAATCGTTGCATGTCTATGCGGAATAATTCACCAAGGTTAGTGCATTTCACTGATATCTTTGGGATCTCGTACTATTCATCAAAGAAAATCGCCAAGTACACTTAAAGGTGCGTGGGAATTGTGCATTTTTATAGAAAATTACGTGAAATGACGTGGGCTTTGGATAAAATAAGACCGCTTTGCGGGTTAGTTTAGGAGAAACAACACCTGCAACTACACGTGGGCACATGGAATATTCTTTCAGCCATTCTGATTCCTTGAGAGATTTAGCAAATATTTTAGTACGAATATAGATAATGTGCGCTTTGTATAGATAGATGAATACTGTCAAGTGGGGTTACTTTGTATGGTAGTTAACTACTATTAATTGGCAAAGAGTTGTCACACAAATTCCTCCATTGTTCTGATGCATTCATCAACATTATGCAACCGACACAAAACTCGTCTATTTACATGTGGTTACTTCGAATATCAATTTGAAATAATTGTTTCGGTTGCAGAAGAAATATCATGTTTTATTCGTATCGAAAGTGACTCTGTTTGACTAGCAAATTTTGCATTTGCGAGGCGAAGCGTTTAGCGAAGCTAAGTTGGCAAACAAAGTGTCATTTTTGATCCTAATGAAACAATCTACTATTCTCTGTATTTGACCACGAATCCTTACCTAAAATTGATTCATCAAAATCGTTTTTGAAACTTTATTAGAGTGACTACTACAGCCGGAGAAGCTTCAGGAATTATAGAGATACATATATTTCTTTCAGTTACATTCACCATTATCATAATTTTTCTGGGCGTTAAATCCTATCCGTGCTTTCATATAAATTATTCACTGATGCATCTGGACATGCATTCATAATAAATCATCAACACGATCAGTACGTCTTCGATGTTTTCCAAGAACATAATATCAATAATTCATTTGCAGCACTTTATACATTCCGCAATTACTTATTCCAATCAGCAACTTATCATATCGCTGTTTCTTTCAGATGCGCATATCGATGCATACCAATTATCATATACATCAGCAAAATCAGACCCATTAACAAAAGAGACAGGAGGACCGGAGTATTTTGTTTTCTCAAACTCACCACGCTATGCTAGAAACTCTTGTTTTCATTCGTTTGATAAAATATTCGAGTAATTGGTGGGGAGGATTCGGAATAATAGTTATTTATGTAATCCGGAACGTGAAATACGCATTTTCCATCACTAGGTCCAGAACCCACCATTACTTACTACTTTTCAAGGCATGAGGTGTATGTTTACTATACCAAGGTAGTTTTCGTCATTTTATAAACCACTAGTTAATTGAGACATAGCCACCTTTGATTTAATTAACCCGAATGCAATGTTCGTATGGGAGATTTGCAATATTCTCTTCGAATTCAATTTCGCCTACATTTCGCATACATTTTATATGGAGAATTCTAATACGAACAGAAATCGTTTGAATAATTCTGATTGCAACAAAATTCGAAAATGACAATTGACAGTTCCTACAATTGACGGCCAGACAGCACTCGAACGACTAAAGTTGTGTTGAAAAAACTCTGTTGCCATGGTAACGTGTTTAATTATTTGAATGAATCACAGATCATCAATTCGTGATTAATCGACCATTTATAGCGTGGTATATTATATCCGTACGCTAAATAATATTACAGTTATATGAATAAAAAAAATACATAAAGCTAGCCTATGAGAAAAAATTCGACTATTTTTTCCAGGTAAGCCTCTTATTTAATCTCTATTGCCTAGACTGCCAAGAGTAAGGATTTGGTTTGACGGCCGTTGCTATGCTATGACAATCACTATTATATTATAGAAAATATGTTCAGTGTTGAAGGAATGTTGAAATTGAATTGGAAATCTGAATTTTAACCACAGCATCATAACTGCGGGAAATCGATATACCTAGTTGAGACAAGACAATCGATGAGTAGAGATACTGTTCGTGAGATGGCATATATTGAAATTTTGGCAAAATATTCAGTGGTAGTTTTTTGCAGGGCCAGTGTATAAGTGATTTCTGTACTTATTATATCTTGGTGCGTGCAATAATGTTTCGATTGAAGCTGGTTATGCATCAGAATAGTAATGAAAAATTATATGGATTGGCAGATTTCTATGAAGTTAAGTTACGATCACTCAGTTTCTCCCCAATTCCCCATTTTGGCTAGGGCAGCATCATAAAAAAATAAATACCAGCTTATTGAGGACTCAGATCGAGGAAATCGAATTATCCGGATATATTCGATAAAAAAAGCAGTTTGACTATCTTGAATTATGTGCCAAATATATACCACCGCAGAGTCTATACAGGGATGACCACTTAATACGTCTGATATTTACGAACTATAGTTGAAATACAGTTCGTATATTATTTCTTCCCGAGAAATATCATAGTGATAGCTGCTATCTGTATTGAAAACTATATACGAATTCTGATATTCGATTGACCATTCGGGAGATGTATTGATGATGCATTCTAGTGCGATCAATAACTTCTCTGGAGTTCAATAGACATTACCTGAAATGCAATTCATTTTTCTTAAAGTTCTTCTGAAATTGAAGTGAATATCCTGGAATTTGTGACCCTTTCTGAAATACAACTGGGAAAGATCAAAATTGGTCATTTTGAATCAAGTATCTGATAATAAACTGCGAGTGTATAATTATGAAGGTTGCTATCAGACGGAAATGAGAATCTTCCTGTATATGGTGAGTATATTAGTATAGATTTCTTCAATGCTACTCTATGATTTGTGACACCGCTATATATCAGCAAGATACTAAAATATCGATATTTTCGGTCCTGGTGTTCGTTTACCAAGGATGTAGCAAAAGAGGATAGTGGGAACATGCATATATTTTTATTTTTCCCCTTCAAATATATCTATGTTGTGAAATAACAATGAAAAAGTTAATTCATTTTCTATAGACCAATTACGGGTGTTCCTATATAAGGATGTTCAGCTTCAAATCTATGTTCACGGTTTTCTATTGAGTATTTTAATCTAATAATAAATTTCTTGAGGATTCAATAAATATATTTCATTTCACTGAATACAAAACACGGAAACAAATGTTGTACGGGTTGAATTGAGCAGGCGATATTTTGGTGATCTACTTCCAAGATCTGCCTCTCTCAGAACTGGAAAACAATACCGTAATTTTCCCTAAATAATAGTTTCCGTAGTTGTTCCCCAAACAAATGTTGTGTAGGGAAGTGAGAACTGTTGATGTAAAAATAAAATGAAAATTGTATGTTCCAAAAAATTACTTGCAGCATTATTATATATAAGAAAAACAATTGGTCACAGGCTCAGGTGTCCTATCATTGATATAAATTGGTAATTCCTATTTCTATTGGGTAACTCGTTTTATGAAAGCTATCCTAGATTGAATTGAAGCAGAATAGCTTCGGGAGTCGTAAACAATAAATCTTTACTGAATGGGGATCTGAATAATAATTTTCTCCACCTAGGATACCCAAATTGTTTTTTCAAATTGTAACAAAAATATTCCCTGGCACCCAGATCACACCTGATCTGTTTCGTCGGCAGATACTTATATACACCCTATCTATATATGATTTGGTAAAACTGAATGTTCAAAAATAAAAATCAATATTAATATAATTCAGTTCTGTCTATGAATTCTTCAGTTTAAGGTATTCGCCACTGATTCACCTTGTATATTCATCTTGATATTCATACATATTTATGATAAAAGATAACACGTAGAATGCATTACATGATGTAGGTCGTAGGTGCTAAAATGGTCGTCTTATTACTTCATTTTCATTTTTGAAGTCCTGAAGTCATTTTACCTTGAACAAAATTAGTTTTCTAATTTGGTTGTGTCTGTGTTAATCTGGCCTAGCCTTCCTTACAAAAAATCATTGCTGCGCTCTTGTCGTTAACCACCCCGTATGGATAGAGAGACGACGCCTCGCTGGCAATGTGCAACCCCAATTTCACACCCTGTCGCTTCTGGCTCGACCGTCATGCAACTCATATCGATGGCAAAAATTCATTCTGCTGGCAGCCCTAAGCATATCGAAGCGATTGTTTATCGAAAAAAAAAAATGTCTGAACTAGGACGGTCTTCTGTTATGCAGTTTGTGTTTCAAGTTAAATGAGCCGGAGCTTGACTTCTCATACAGGGTAATAATCAACAGCAACCGTGAAGAAATGAATAAATTCTAGTGTAGGGGAGGAAATATCCCATTTTCGTGGCTGATTTGTACAAGAAGAAGCTGACCCCTATTCACGTCATTTCTCACCGAGATAGAAAATATAATATATGCGGAAGCTCAATGCCGTAATATAGACTTTTCACGGCCCTTATCAGAAGTTTTACTGGATGATCCCTAAAATCGTGACAAACCACAAATTTATTTTTTCAAATTGCACATCCTAGCTGTTTTCTATATTGTTATGTTTTTCCATATCTGTGATTTTTTGTGATCACAAATACTTACATACATAATATTAATATTCATTTCATGCCGTATCATGGAAGTAAATGTTTGATGTGTCAAGGAACTAGTATATCAAAAGTTGCTAGTTCCATCTTTTCTGATCCTCATTAGGAGCTTGAAATGTTCAGTCGACCAGAAATCATTCGTTTCATCTTGTTTTTTGGTGAGTCAAATTTTGCCATTGAACAAATTTCCATCGATTCTATTCCAATTGATTCTAGATCATAAATGGATAATGATTTTTCCATAAACGTTGAATGCATTACCTCAGAATTGGATATGTAGGTATTTAATTTTTCGATACATACACAGGGTGTTACAAATTCGTGGCTAAGCATGGGGATCTCGGTATAACCTTAAGAGATACAGAGTAGGTCAAAGGGCAAAGTTGCATCATCCCATGCTCAACAAATGCTGCTTTGAAATTGTAGAAGTTTCAATTATTTCCGGAGATTTCCGGAAAAAAAGGAAAATAGTTCTTATCTATTGCTCAGTTTATTTGTAGAGCTATCTCGAAATAAAAGTCACTACATCATCGCCACTTTCTCTCCCTTACAAAATCATATTGTCAAATTGAAATTACGACATTTCTTCTTCGAGTGGC
The DNA here is from genome assembly GCA_918026855.4 of Phaedon cochleariae. Lineage (NCBI taxonomy): Eukaryota > Metazoa > Arthropoda > Insecta > Coleoptera > Chrysomelidae > Phaedon > Phaedon cochleariae. The sequence goes on along the minus strand of OU896709.1, from coordinate 13,002,465 downwards.
CATCATCAACTTATTATTATTTTTATTATTACTTATTCATTATTATTCACAGACCTGGAATTTCTATTTAATTTCTCGATACTGTTCGATCTCCCTGATATGTTGGTGTACCAAAACTATTCATAAAATGTTCACTTCAGTTAAAAACTTTTTAAAAAATGGTATGGAGATACTCATCTTTGTCTAACGCAGCGTTATCGGTATTAATTCATCTTTGTCTAACACATTATTCAATGCGAAGTACCTCATACATAATTGAATTGCTCTTATTCAAAACGTATAGTTATACCAAACCAAAAATGAAAATTGAACAATTGTTTATTATTTAATGATATAAGATTTATGAATGATGAAAACACAATTTGATCAAACAAATAATATCCAATATGAAACAAATTCCGAACATCAAGTTTTCTTTCATAGTAAATGCACAGTAATATTTCAGTTTTTTGTTGGGCGAAGAATGCTTCATTCCGCAACTTAAACTCAGGAACTACTATCACCTCATTATTGCTGAGGTGCTATCACTCACAGATGGAGTATACTGCATGACAGAGTATGGGTAGGCGCGTGTTCGATCAACAATGATTAGAAACCAAGTACTACTAACATGTTTCAGTAGGCACCCAAATGAAATGGGAATATTCAGTATCCTAATACATCAAATCGAATCAAATCAAATCGAATCGAAAATATTTTATTGTCTGAACAAAAGGATTCTCATTGACAAAGGACCACGCACACATTAAATGGGAAAATGTCTCTTGGTGAAAATGACTTAATTCTTGATATGTTTTAGCTGAAGTCATTCTGAGTAAAAGACTCCATTGGCCCAACTCGATCGTATGACCAGATTCGGCGCTAGAGGGTGAAACTTCATGAATTTTGTGTATTTTTGAGATTGCGGAGCTCATTGAATAATATATATTAATAATATAATAATAATCTCGTTCAATACATTCGGGAACTACCATGAGAATCACATTTTTATGAAAGATGCTGATGGTGTCTTATAGATAATTGTAAGACTCAAAATGTAGCACTCAACTACCATTGAAGCAAAAAAGAATAAAAAATATCAGCCGTTCAAGAGTCAACTAGGAGGAAATAAGTTCGTGGACACACACACACATCCTAATAATGCACATGAATGAAACATTGATTAACATTTCGTCTTTATTCTTTTCAATTGTTCTCCATGAAAAAACGTGGAATTCTGCATATGGATAATGGCAAAGCAAACAGAGAGTGATGACGAGAATGTATGTACGTGAACCTTCTTATTGTATTTCGAAAGAGAACAACATCAATTGGATCTTTTGATATTTGGATCACTCTGTATTCGTGATATATTCTCATTTTTTTTCGGTCAACGTTCATCTGATCAATGGTCATTGATTAACTCAATGAATCAGTCAAGTCTCGTAGGCGATTGTATTCGCATTCTCTGAAGACCACCCTGTAAAAAGGTTATTGCATTTTCCCTATGCCCTTGAAACATACTTACCTCAACCAATCACAATAACTCTCTAGCGCATATCTAATTTACATTTTGGGGTGAATCCATATCACGAGATTTTCATATTATTCATTGAGCTCCGCAATCTCGAAAATGCACGAAATTCATGTTGCTTCACCCTCTACCGCCGAATCTGGTCATACCATCGAGATGGGAGTTGGAGTCTTTTAATCAGAATGAGTTCAGCTACAACAAATCAAAAATACAGCCATTTCCACCGAGAGACATTTTCCCATATAATGTGTGCGTGGTCCTTTATCATGAAGAATTATATGTTATAAACGCCATTTTAGTAACGAGTATTTTAAGCACGAGCGGAGCAGAGCGGAGCGAGTGTTTAATGAACGAGTTTCTAGAAGAGGTCATAAACGCGTTACATACTATGCTTTTTCTACGTACTCCGAAAATTACATCAACATACCTGCTATTCCTGCTCACCTACAAAATGATTCGAAAGGAATGGGAATTGAGAACATAATACATGCAACTGCATGCAACCAGCGAGACACGTATAAGTGATATTGGTTGTAGATGTGTCCAGTCCATTGCTTACTAACCTTTGTTTCACGTTTATTGTCATGCTTAGCGCAGAATAAATAAATTGTTCTCAAAGATGGATGTTTCATTTTTACACTTCTTGAAGATATGCAAGCACCAGAACATTCTCTTTGATTTCACTTTCGTCTACATTTTACATATATTTTTGATGAAGAATTCTGATACAAACGAATATTGTTTGAATATTGATAACAGTTGACAGTTAATACAATAACTGATAGGCCAGACATGTCTCGAATAGCTGCGCTGTGTTTAATGAACTGTGTTGCCATGGTAATGTGTTAAAGAAATCGTGTTGCCATGGCAACGTGTTTAATATTTTGAATAAATCACAGATCAACAATCCGTAATTAATCGATCATTTAGCGTGATACATATCCGTACGCTAAATGTCATTTCAGTTATGTGAGTAGAAAAAAGATATTAAATAATGAGTAATGAAATATAATCATAAATAATGAACCAATCGATTTCATCGACCATTGTTGACTGCAAATTGAGGTATGTCGAAACCAACCTTCTGAATTGAACATTTTCACATTGTGGAAGTGAGGTTGAGTGTTGCGGAAATGGAGTGACCGTTGTCACACCGTCTCTCCACTACGGAAAAAGCTCGTTTCTTCTTCCAATCCGGAAATGACTCTTCCACCATTCGAAATAGCTACAATTTCCCTTGCGAATGTAATATAAAAATTTATGCATTCTCGAAGTGCGATCGTTCAGAATCATCAGAAGTTATTTTTATTGGAAGCAGTCAGTTCAACACTTTGTTCAGTCCCTGTTTCGAGAAAGTTTGATAATTGTTTCTGTAGATGGAAATCTTCTTGTTATCGATGAAGTTTCCACGTTCTAAGTGATCTTATAATTTTCTTTCAGAAAATGTGTTTACCGTAAAATTCCAGCAAACTTCGTGATTCTTTCGTAGAAACCTGTTATCATTAAAAATAAGTGCGTTTCTTGAGATTGGCGGAACATGCCGTATTCAAAAGCGACTCGTATCGAAGAACATGAACCATTCAACGGATCTGTGTTATTATTTTGTTCGTAAAAGTATGTTATCGGTAAGAAAAGGTAGATATGTTTTTTGACTTTCGCCAAACATACTTCACAATAGCTACACGCATTGAAGAACATAAACGATTCAATAATGGATCTGCGTGAATCCGGACCAAACAATAATACAAAATGGAAGACCATCCTACATGTTCAATATCAATCATTCATCAAATCTTATTGACATAAAAGGATCATCGAAGCATTTTGACCATTTATTTTCACACTAGGAATATTTGCAGAAAAACAATCACCAACTGGCTTTCGTAATTTTTGAAGTGTAATTATAATTATTATTTCATTATGATGTTATTTAGACATCAGAATGAGAAAAAAACTCGACAAGCGATTTTGATGAGCAGAAATAGGTGCCAGGCGAGTTCAAAGTGATGGGGAAATATAATTTGTTGACCAAAATTAAAGTTAGCTGACAGGACATTCCGATTCATAATTGATAATGGGATTATCTGGATGGACACATTGTTCCTATCGGTGTAATAATTTCAATACTCCTCCCAAGAAGGGTAGTTAACTCTAATTATTTTTGGAAAATCCTTGGCCACCTAGCATTTCTGATTTCAATTTTTGATTCAAATTACATATTTGAACATCTGTCTCCAATTGCTACTAAGTAAATAATCTCGATATACCCCTTAACCCTAATAACACAAAGCTATTCAATGGATATCCATTGGATAGGCGTACATGGACATGCTGGATGTACATTGGATGGCTCAAAATGTCCAGCTTCTATCCAATGGACATCCATTGTAAATCCAGAGGCCACAAGTTTGGATGTCCATTGGATGTACATCATGTACATCTACTGTACAACTACTGTACATGAATTGTATAACTATTGGACATAAATTGAATAACTATTGGACATGAATTGTACACATATTGAACATGAATTGTACAACTACTGGAAATGAATTGGACAGCTACAGTACACCTATTGTACAAATATTGTACATGAATTATACATTTTATGTATAAGTTTTGGGCAATATAAATAAAACTCTCCCCCTATATGAATTTTGAATATATTTTTTCTTCTATAATGTTGTCCCAAGAGTCTAAAGTAGAGCTGTTTTAGCCCTGCTATGATACATTTACCTATAGTATTCACTTGTACAGCTTAAATGGTTGATTCATACAACGTTCATTATTTAATCACAATTTCTCTTAATTGGGTTAATTGAGAGAAATAAATCACTATTGAATATTTCAAATATAACGATGCATGATTTCTTTGAAAATAATAAATGAGAGATCACACACACACACACACTTTTCATAAAATAATATGTGAACAAATTGAAAAAGTAATCATTACACATAACCTCAAATGCTGCATGAATCTGTCTCAAACGATACCTACAAACTTCTGCATACAATAACAGTAAACACGACGAACGACTCAAGGGACGACTCGAATAATTAGTTCACTAATACGCTGCATGAATCTGCCTCAAACGATACAAACTTCTGCATACAATATAACAGTAAACACGAACGACTCAAGTTACGGAATACAAGACGAACATCAAAGACAATAGAGAACACGAAACAAAGATGGCGATGGCATTCACATTCTCTCAGGCCAATTGATACATTATGGATATCCATTGGAAAGGTGTCACTTAGTAATCCATTGGATGAGAATTTATGTTTATCCAATGGATGTACAATTCATGTCCATCAATATCCGGAACTTTTTTGGATATCCTTTGGAATAGTGTCGGTGGTATTCCATTGGATAGGCATTTTGCTTCATCCAATGGATGTACATTTCTTGTCCATGGATATCCGAAACTTTTTTGGACCTAAAATGGACATCCATTGGATGGCCTGTGTTATTAGGGAAGAGGAGTAGTTTATTCCTGTTGTTTTCATCAGCAAAGAGGAATTTTAGGAACCAGTAAGAATACATTTTCCCTATGAGGAAGTGGATCGTCTTTTCCTGAATGTCTATTGGAAAGTTCAAATATGCAATTTGATGAAAAAATTCGAACCAGAAAGGCTCGGTCAGCAAGGAAAACAACATGGATAAACTCCCACTCTCAAGGAGTGCATTGATATCATTGCCTTGGTGGCAAGTCGAACTCTACATTTTGCATGTTTGGCCCATAAGATCTACACTTTCAAAGCACCCCCCTATCCACATAACAGACTAACTTTCAGAACAGATGTTCATAATTATTGGAATATACGATAAAAACCATTCTTCGTGTGCCAAAACATGAAAAAATGATTTTCAAGCGCTCGTTCTCATATGGCCTGGCACTCTGTATCAATAATCTTCTACCACATCATTTGGAGATAAATATAAAAAGTATCTCTTGTCCACTCACAAATGATCCTACAAATCAACTTATGTCTCCATCTCTCACCTTCCCCATTTTTTCCTTCTCGCTTTTTACTTTTTCTCACTCCTTCTGGTTCCCTATTAGTTTCTTTTAAAATATCGTTTCATTATCTCACTGGCACTGGTGGAAGAACAGCGGTGGATTCGTCTACAACTGAACCAGCTGTAGCCATTTATCTACTTCAATATATACTTATACATTTTGTGGAAAATGAATGTATCATATTATCAATATTGTTATTATTATCATTATCATCATTATTATCATTATTTAGTGAGAATCCATAAGAAATGTTCGAATATGTAATTTGAAATGAAAATTTGAACAAGAAATGCTCGGTCAGCAAGGATTTTCGAAAAACAGATAGAGAAAAATACCCTTCAAACGTGGGGTGAATTGAAATTATTCCACCGGTAGAAACAATGTAGCAATTCAAATGATGTTATCATCAAATATATATGAATCAAGATCTCCGGTCAACAAATTTTATTTTTCCCATCTTTTGGAGTTTCCTGGCACCTACTTCTGCTTATGAGAATCGCCATTCCACGATGTTTAAATAACATTATAATAAAATATCAAATTCACAGCGACAAGTTTATTTTTTGAATAATTTTCACATGCTAAAAAATATGGGTTGGTTGACGTGCGAAGGTGCACCCTGCCATAGTTCACTAACTTAACACCTTTTGATCAATAACCATACAAATTTCTAGCCTTACAGAGAAACCATCATATAAAAGGTTCACGAGCTCTCAGTCTGAAACTTGCATGAAGTTCCGGAACACAAGACAATTTGGAAATCTCCCTTTCACACGATGAATATATTTTCGTCGATAGATAGTTAGATTGGTATACTAAGAGGGTGGACAACAAAAAGTTCTTTTATCTCAATATACGAAACACGACGATTAGGAAAACGCTATCCAACCTCAGTCCTACATAATTCTTCCTGCGGCTATTGTATAATATGTCCCTCATGGGGTAGATTTATTTATGGGGCATGGGGTGGGTACTCAAGCACGAAGAACAAATTGTCATCAATTTATGATTTCGAATATCCGTTTTTTGCCTCATTTATCACATGATGACTTTATTACGCGTCGGGACAAAAGACTGAATCACCGAAAAATAATAGTAGTGATAGATAAGGCATAGTATAATGTTGTTGTATTCAACAAAAATAATTGCAGAAATCGATTAATCTATATATTTCGGATTTTGTTTAATTCAACTGACTACAATTTTTTATCGAAAAAGAATTCAATTTCTTTCTTGTACTGCATGATTGCCTCAAGGCGCGTGCCATGAGATTGATTGAAGAACTTGAATAAAGTTTTGTAATTTCGATAATCTGATATTTCCTACTACCGATTTTGGGACTACGATACAAATCTGCTCAATTCATTTACAATCATCAATCTTTCTATAGGTATGGGTAATCTGCAAACTGCAAGAATCAGTTTTGTTGATCTCAACTGCACAAGAAAGATCTCAATAATGATAACTAAATATTTGTTAACGTTAAATTTGTTCATAATTAATTAGCCTCAATCATAATTAAAAAGGCCTATCAATGAATGATTTATGTCTGCTATATTTGTTCATTGTGAACAAAATTATTTAATAATTAACAATTCATCAATTACGCCGATTTACGTAGTGAAAATCAATAAGATAAATCTATAATTATTATTTGATCCGGTAATGATTAACAATGATACAGTGTCTGTTAATAAATGTGTGTGTTCCTTTAATATCATACATTAGTTCATTATGAATCCACGTTATACATATATAAATGGTAACAATAAGCGATATAACATTTTATTCTCCGTTTGGTAATGACTGAAAAACTGGCATTCGCAAGGGCCATCCCTGTTTGTTTACATTTGTACAACTTCTTGTGATAATTTTATATACGACATCTCGTATGAAAAAAACGGCAGACGACTATCAGTGCATCTACCATACTACCATACTGTTTTGAAAATGGTGCATGTGGTGCTAATCAAACAATACGTAAGTAAGTGCGTATACCTATGCCCAGTAGCACGAATCTTGGCATTATATTGGTTCCATATTGGCAGAATATTATCAATATTGGGCCGATATAGGACCAATGCACAGCATTAGTGTATTCTCATAATATTTGCTTTGCATGAATTTGATATAGAAAGTAATATGGGTATATCATTGAGGATCACTTGCCAAATAATTTAAATGGAAACGTAGCTGGGAGCTGATGAGCTATGAGGTAACAGGTTTATACGCAATCAGCCCTGATTGAATAGTTTGATTATATTCTTAGATGAATAATATTCGTTTACTAAATACTTCTTTGGGGTGATCTGTGACTGGTAGTAATACATCAGGAAATTTGATAAAACAATAAGCAATTTATCTGAGAGACATTGAATATCATTGATCTATATCAGTAAAGAACTATTTGTTCATTATAAATAAATAGAAACAGAGATTTTATATAATAAATATCTTCTGGTGTAGGTGCAGAAATATATATTCTCAGTTAATAAATGAACACTATCATGAAATAATCAAAATTCAACCATGCCATGAGGCTTATTCATGTGCATGGGTGTGAACAAATGATTCGTTTTTTCCAAACAAACTTTTAATAAGCCATATTCCAATAACGGATTTGGTAGCAGTTAATCATATCCATTCAATATAACCAAACTGTTCTTTTAGTGAATGATGTATCTTTTCTATATCTTCTGAGTTCTTCATTTCAAAAAATTAGTAAATACAAATTTGATGATTCGACATAAAATGTTGACTGAACTGCGATCGAATTTCGCTATCAGTAACCTAAAAGATTATTTTATTTCAAGAATGTTTGAATAGGAAATATATAGATATATTATTGAGAAATATATAACTTCACCTTTCTTGGATGTTTTGGGAAAAACTGTCTTACTCTTTCTCCATGCTGAAAGAATCATTCGAAATTATCAATTCAGTATCCAGAGTTTCGTTGAGTTGAAATATCATTAACCCTCAATTACGTCATGAATTGATTGACACTCATAATAAGCTTCAACCACAAAATGGTGTGTATCGAAATAAACATCGTATTTCTATAAATCGGTTCCATCTATTGTGTACTAGGTATGTAGTGAAGAAATATGGGTTGGTGGATATTTTTCCCAAATTTCGTCCGATGCCGGTGCCATTCGATGATGTACCTTGGCCGTTCTTAAAGGGTCTGGATTAAATTCAATAATTTCAATACCACCCTGAATATACAGGTATATATACACGGAAAAAATTATGAATTATTTTTGACCTCCCAAACTCAAATAGATCCTAAAAGGAAATGCATATACGAGTTACAGGTCTGCTTTCCAAAACACAAAAACGCATATCAGACGTTTATTTGACTTTCATCGCGGGCAAAGTTCTTGCCAAAGTATCGAAAGATGCAGAGGAAAATAACTAGGTACCTCGAGATGTAATGAATATACTTTGGAAATGTACGAGAGAAAATTCTGTGGCATTTTATGTAAGTCGTGTTTTCCGGAAATCATAATATTTTCTCACTGATGTGTATATAGAAGTTTCTCTGATTACTCGAATATAATTATTTTACAAGGTTCTTCCTGACTCTGTCAAAGTCTCTTGTTATTGATTCCCAACACAAAACCCGCAACGGAATTGATACGCACTATATATTTGTTGTGATGAAATTTATAAAAATCAAGTGGAAGGATGACTGAAAATCGAGGATTGATTGAATAGGATTTGAAAACCTGTCAGAACAATTCTTATAGTTGAATTCATCTTCATGGTAAAATAGTTTCATTCATCAAGAAGAAATGCTCAAATTATCATTTGATTGAAAATTTTTTCTTGAGAAGCTATATTTATATAGAACCTCAAAGATGAGCCACTATAAAATGATTCTCATTCAATATCTCCGACATTGAAAGTAGGAGGAATAAGAGGGCTTCAAATTCTTTGAATGATTTTGTTTCAAATTCTTAAGATAACATCGGAATCTTCCAAAATTATCTACGTAAATAATAAGGTGCTCTTGTTGGCATTTGACACAATTGACGGTTCTCTTGTGTAAACTCAATAGAGAATTTTCATGGCAAGGGCTTGCAAATAAAATGATTGGTTTTTCAATATCTCCTACATCGTTCAATGGATAAACTCAGAATATCTGATCAGGTATGAGATCTTTATTGATCATTCCAACAAACGTTTCTATTCATTATATTGTCGGAAATATTGAATTAAAAACAATTTTGTCGATTTTTTAGTAGGTCAGTTTCGTGCATAAAATGTTTGAGTTGATTTTAACTCCAGGTCCACACAACTTTTTGTCAATCCAGGTTCACACCGGATTGTGTTATCATTTTATTTCTACCCTTCGGTATATACTGACACACTGTAGTACAAAAAATGTTCGAGAGATCATGTACACAATTTTGACAAACATTCATCAAAATTCTAGTTCTTGATGGAACTAAAAATATGCATTTATATTTTGACGAAATGCTTCACTCAATAGGATTTGTTACCGTGATATACAATGGTTAATACCACAAATGTATGATCTTGTGAAAGATATTTAGGAATTTTAAATGCACAGAACTTCAGGAGTTTTGTCCATAAAGCATGCCCTATCATCAGAAATCCACCTTGAGTGAGAATAGTATATTACACACCGAGGTGGAAAGTGATTCATTCCTGTCGTGAGATTTGCGTCTCGGTTAACTATAATCTCGAGACAGGAATGAAACTCCCTACCGAGGTTTGTATACTATTTTATTTACAATCATCATATTCCGATCAGAATTGATAAATCTATGTTTCGTTGTGAACAAAACTGAATTATCACATGAGTGAGAGCGGGAAGTGAAGGCAGGAAGTAGTGAGGGGCGGGAAGTGAGAGCGGGAAGTAGAGATGTGTAATGTGACACTTCCCAACCTTCAATGACGTTAGTATTGACAACATTACATAATATAGTTGTAGATAAAACTTCTTTCTCTACGACTATCGTATTCTACATTGATTACATATAGGTTAGTAACTGATGAATGAAGATGATTCCAAGACACCATGGATCCCAACTCATTATTCAACGGCACTCGACCAATCACAGATTCAGAATTTTCAGGATCCACAGCAACTGAAAAGTTTATACTAATGAAAAACCAGCAAATCTACAAAACAAATTTCTCAAGAAGGCTCTGCTTCATTTTACGGGTCACGTCACGGCTTGACTTTCGCGAATGTCAGATTGACTTATAGAAGAGTAAGTTTTAACTTTGATATCTGGAGGATATAATGGAGGCTTGCCGTTCCATATAGAAATGTATCTCCATGGATGATAACTATTCTTGAGACCAAAACAACAATTGTAAGGAGGTTCACTGTAACCTGGAAATTTTATCAATTTTGTAAAAAGTACATTGATATACGAGCAGCAAATGTTGGGATTTCCAGTTTTTTCATGAATTACCAAAAAGGAAAATGTACTCTTTAGAAAATTGGAATTAATAAGTTTGCAGCAATGGGAAAACAAATAGTTATATTTTTGAAGCTACCAATTCCCGAGATGTATATACACCGGGCATTGCTTTGCTTGTCAATGCAGGTGGAGGTATAACAGCATTGGAAAGACATGGTGGCTGGAAGAGCACATCGGTGGCAGAAGGATTTCTAGAAGATTCCATGTTGAATAAAAAAAAACGGCAGATTCGAATTCTTCAATGAATCGAACAATGTTCATCATCATCAAATAACAGTTCCTTCACACAAAAAACATCAACTAGCAATATGAATAAAAATGTCAGTGTTGATTGAAATGCAACACCAACAGTAAAATTTCACGAATTGTGAGAATATCACTAAAAATTTTAGTCACTAAGTCCGAGAAACATAATTTACTGACCTAATAATTATTGTGTTGTTTTATCATTGAGTTCGTTGAATATTGAAGATTCCTGTCAATTGTATTATCATATCATTAAAATTCATACATCAAGTATATTATTTTCATAGATAATAATTATATTACATCAAATTTCTGACTATCGTATAGTCGTAGAGAAAGTATAGTCTTTTACTCGCGTATAATAGCTATTATTCTCTCGGATAATTCCGAAACTCGCCTACGGCTCGTTTCGGAATCATATCCTCAGGAATAATAGCTATTATTACACGCTCGTTGAAGAATATACTATTCCACGACTATCTAAGAAAACAGCATATGGGACATTGTTTTGTTACATCGAAAGTAGCTCGTATAACCATAGCAGAGATATTTGGAATAAAAATGCACATTTGATGAAAGGAGACAGGAGTTGACAAAAAAATTTATGAGTTTCAGTGAATGTTCTCTCTATATCGGCTTAACAGAAAAAAAAAATGAAGATCAATTAGAGAATCAAACATTTTGCTGACAACTTCTGATACTGCCACTGTCAAAATACTAGAACAAAGGTATCAATCTGAAGAATAATTTTCTATTTTTATGTCGAACTCGGAAGCAGATTCGTTTCCGAAACGTTCATTGATGAGTGAAGTTTTGAAATCTTCTTCACACCAATATTCTCCTTCTCTAAAAATGTTTCAAACGAAGGTGTCATTGACTATCGAGTGAATTTCTCTGTTGGGTTATTAACAGTAAAGTTTCGAGCGCAGAGGAAAAAAATAGTTCGATATGTCCATACAACAGGTACCCATATTGAAATTACACCAATATTTGTATTCATGGGATGGGAGGAAGAAATAACAATCATCTACATTTATTATATTATTCCACCTCCTTGATCAACATATAGACATCAGTATTTCTCTTCTTCCTATTTGTTTTTCAAATAGTTTTGTTCACACGTCATATGATACAATTCGGGTAAGCATGCATGAATATGCAAAACTGAAGTATAAACTAATCAACCAACCCGAGGAAAATCAATAATTGGAAAAAAAAATCAAATGTCGATTAAATTGAGTATCAAGAAGTTTATGTGTTTGTATCAAATTGCGTGGGAAGCACTATTATATTTTGATTAAATGCATTCCATTTCCATTGAAGTGACTGAATTCGATTCACTTTTTCCGCAGATGTGAATTCATTCGAGATTAACAGATTTTCGGAAACTACTACCCCGTCATTTATATTCTTTTTTCAAGCACAGCACATAAACCAGAGTATGAACCAGCGAACTCTCGCGATTCCTTTTCAACATAAGTCATTGATTTAATGGGAAAACTTATGGAGAAACTTGGACTTTATTAAAAGTTAAGATATTACCTATCGGCTGATAGTCGATAAAACAGGAAACTTATTGCCGCGAGATCAAGGGTGCCCTTGGGATTACGTCACCGGGGGGCATTTAAACGTTCCGGTATAGGATTCGGCACCTGCTTAAATTCTATTGGCCGATTTTGATTTATCTGACCAATTGAAGGCGGAGTGCCGAAATTCGTACCAGAATGTTGAGCGGTGCTGAAACACAGGTCGGAATGTTGATGAAATGAAAGCTCGAGATAATGTGTAATGAACGCATTTTTCAATAACTTTAGAAATTTTCATTTATATTCATGATGATTATTTGGTATAAAAGTTTAAAATGAATGATTATATGTAATAAAATGAGATAATGAATTCGAAATAACAATCATTTGAACACTTAATGTCTGTTAATGTCCTATTCCATGGGACTTATAGCGTTTGGTTGATTTCTCGCCACGTTACCTGCCAAAGTGCGTCTTCGTCTTCTTCGAATACATTTCATGAGCAAATAAAAAAATATTTAAAAAACATAAAATTATTACCTGTACAAGAATCTTTTAATATTTGTAGGGCCTGATTTGAAACGCCATAATGTAAACGACTGAGCTTCATAACCATTCATCCATTGCACAACTTCTGTTTCATTCTTCATATTGCCCCTATACATATTTTCTGAAACTTTTATTACTCTTTCCATAATTATTAGTGATTTATGGTATACTTCACTAATTGATGATTGCACTCAACTATAATAACAAGATTGCAGGTTTGTTGTTAGCATGTGGGAACGACGGTATAATAAAAAAATGCGCAGGTTAGGTAAATGCGAGGGTAAATATGTTAACAAAAACCGCGCAAAATGCAGGGCAACATTCCGACCTGCTTTTCAGCACCGCTCAACATTCTGGTACGGATTTCGGCACTTCGCCTTTAATTGGTCAGACAAATCAAAATCCGCCAATAGAATTTAAGCAGGTGCCGAATCCTATACCGGAATGTTTAAATGCCACCGGGGGCTCGGCGAAGAAAAGTTAGTTTGTTGCTTTGCCGTTGATGGTTTCCAATCTCGGGACGAGTTTCCTCACTATTTGTAATTCAATATCTTGATAACGTAACTGATACATCGATTTTTCCGAAGGATGTACAGAGAGATCCAGAGATGTTCCTTATATGATCTTCGAATATGTTTTTCATATGCAATAGTGATTCAACTTAACTCCTTTATTTCATTTATTTCACGCGTAACAGAAAAAAAAGAAGATCAATAAGTTAAAGGGCTCCATTCAATCTATTCAATGGTTTAAGTTTAATTTATACAGAGCCTCTAAGAAAAGTGCAGCGACTTACGATTCTATTTTTTCAGATAGTACACCCTGTATATCATTGCACATTGAACTCTGAACGAGTTCGATAGATTGTTCCACATCACGAAAGTTGATAAATTTTTATCATAATCATATGCCCTAAGGTATTATCTCGTCTAATTTTACACCAGTTCAGTGAGGAAATCATTACAAATGGATCAAAATCTATTGTGTTCTTCCCTATCCTAACCTTTTCGAAGATTCAAACATTTTATTTTCAATGTGGAATAAAGAAGTCACATAGCGTGGGGGCTACGGACTTCTGATGGTCCTCACTGTATAGTCTATTATAAAACTGAATTGAGGACTGAGCATTCTCCACCTGAAGTATAGGTATATGATATTTTTTACACCACTAGGTATGAAACCTACCATTATTCACTCCTTTTCGAGGCGTGAAGTATGTTTTTACTGCCAAGGTGGTTTTCGTCATTTTATGATTCACTAGTCAATAAAGACATAGTCACCTTTGTTATAAAACCCGAGTTCACTGTTCTGATGCGAGACTCGCATTAATTCCACTCGAATCTAGTAGGTATTCATTGATAACGACTTGTCATTACGCTGTCATGGTCATGGCTGCTGGATTTCAGTTAGAATTGAAGAGAAGTGCTTTCATAGTGACAATAGTTTCATATTTCAGTTTCACAAAACTAAATATGGGTGGTGCTAGTGGTGAAAAACATGTTATATACTCCTTAGTATATAGTAAAGAATATTATTACCACGGGACCATATAATCCTTGGCTGAAGCCTCGTAATACAGACTTGGTCCCTGGGTAATACTGATATTCTTTACTACCTTGGTGGATAAATAACAATTTCCACTAGTAACACTGAAATATCATCATCTTTGTTTTATTTTCATTTTCATTGTAGAAGCAATTCCATTCACCGTGTTCATTAAGCCTATTACTGAAATTTTGATATATCAAGTAGCCTAAGAGTTCAATTATTGTCGAACACACTATATGGAAATTACACTTGGGACTCTTGGGATGTTGGATCCAGTGCTGGGTCCAATAAAATATAGGGGATTTTGGGACTTACTCGAGCGCGGAAGAATAACATAAGGGGTATCCTTGCACTTGTGAAGTACTTCCACCATACATGGGCTCTTTATATGCTGTCGTACTTCTGGGTTTGAAAAAATGGAACGTTGGAATGCAGAAAACTGTGCATTTCTATATTCTGACGATTTGAGCCTGACATAAGGAGAGGAGAGAGCCACAAAGTTTAATTTGATGGACCGTACCAAAATTCAGAAACATTTGTTAACGAATGCAGAAGTTTTAGGGGTGGCCCGATACTCTCTATGTCACCTGGTATGTCTACATGAGCTTTTCATCTCAAAATTGTAAATTCTTCGAGCTATTGAAGTCCTGCTACAAGAAACTGTCAGATTGAGGAAAATAATTATTGTCAGATTATCGGACAATATAACAAGGACATCAAGATGTCTCTATGGCGTGCTCGAGTAATTCAAGGTCACAATTTTTTTCATTTTCAAAAATTGGTCATGACTTCTGGTCGCATCCAAATCGTCAGCCGTTTGAATAGAAACTATATTTGATGGTTCACTTAACATCTTTTCTCAATATCTGACACGCTCGAATGTTTTTTTTTTCACCTATTCTTTACCCCTTCGTACGGCCACCCCCACCATGCAAACCGGCAGATTTATATTTCTCGGTTATCAGAAACACCTGGGTCGAATACACTCTCTTTATCTGAAGCGTTCGAGTATGTCTTTGTCACGTTTTTTTTTATATTTTTGAAAACTTGTACACGCTTTTCCCACCAGTGGCAGGGCATACCTCATATAACCTTTTTCTTCTTTCAGCGTCTGATCTTCATAATCGAAGAGGTCTCCACGACGCTCGAATAAATCACTAGAGTCTCGAGATCATACCCGTGTGTTCACCGAACACGCCCGATCGTTCCCTAAGCGGTGGGGAAACGTAAACGGGCAGCAGTAACTACGTTATGAATATTGGCGCGTGCCTGAATTATTTTGGAGTCGAATTTGTCAATTTAATGTACTTCGAAACGAAACACTATAGTAGTTGTGCCATCTTGTTTTACATAATATTATAGGTAGACATCAAATCAATAAACATAGTGCTCTCGCCATCGGTATTTGCTGAACTTCGCTATCGGAAAAATGTTGAATAACTATATTGGGATGAAGAATGATCTATACAGGGTGTATCTAAATAACACCGAAATAATTCAAGGGATGATTCCTTGTGATATAATATGATGAATATAGGTCATATAAACATGTGTCCTAAACTTGCTTCGTTTTCGAGGTACAGGGTTACGTCCTGGTTTCGAATCCGAAGTGATTTTCAACCTATCTTGCCTCCTAATATCATTTTCCGGAAATGTTGGTGGGTCCATGACCAGAGCAGTGTTTTTCACTGAAGATTACCTCAATTTGGTCATAGTTGGTATATATATTTATCGCTCCTTAAAATTGAACAGTTACGTTAGATATACGGGTTGATATTCCATTATAGAAGTGACATGCACACTGTTTATATTTTCAAATACATCCAGTGGGATTGAATTTTATTTTATGTTGAATATTAGAGTGTGTTTTTTTATGTGATATATTTGTTTTGTTTATTTCAAATATATATATTTTTTTAGTAGGCATACTAGTACTTCTTTTATATAATTCTGAAATCTGATCCACCCTGTATTTGTTTCAATTAAATGGCATCAGTAGATAGTATATAGAATGTTAGGATAGGGAAACATGTAAGCCATTTTGACAAATCAATATAGGTATTGTATAGTTTCGATACAAAAAAATCTCGATTTTTCACATTCTACGTATAGGTATACCTTGAGCTTGATCAACGAAATCATAGCTCAATTAGAAGAATCGAAAAATGTAATAAAATATAAGGTGTTCCATTTTGAATAACAAAGCTGCTACTACTATTTATACTACTAAGTAGACATAACTACTAATAATAATTTCTAGTGAAGCAGATGAACATTATCGAAAATAATTTGAATAAAACGAGCGTCCTCGCCAACAAAACATAAGCATATAATATGTACATTGTACATATAGTTTCATGATTTTCGATGAGTGGTTCGCTATTTACATGTAGGACTCGTCGTGACATAGCGAATTATTGCAAATCAAATCATCGCTTTCATTATCTGATAGGTCGCAGTAGATCACTTGATGCCTATCAAATGTTTCTTATTTATTCGAAAAAAAAAAAATGTTGAAATGTGATCAAGCAAACTGTTGGTGGCCCACCCCGTACTACAAAAACAGAGACAACATGAGAGAAGCTGCCTGCCCACTCATTGTATCATGGCGTACTTACGTCTCGGAATCTGTGGTCTCGGTCTCCCCACCGCTTAGGTAACGATCGGGCGTTTTCGGTGATCACACGGGTATGATCTCGAGACTCTAGTGAATAAATCCCCATTTAGCCTCTTTGCCTCCTTTACTACAACGAGGAAATGCAAAGAAAAAAACAAAAATCAATGCCCATTTCTTATATTAAGCACATGACATAGAGATGGCTCACAAATGATTTGTGATATTTGTAGAATTGATATTAATTACATAATTCCGAGCATTTATTCATCAATGCTCTATTTAATGAACATCTAACACAGTTGCTACCACCTGAAATATTGGAATATACCTACCGCCACAAGGCTTCAGAAGCACATTTTGCTTACCCCCGGTAAGTCAGGCATGATAAACAGACCAGTCATCCGGATTGGACGTCATAATCGGCAGTACAAATAATCCTGCAAGAGATAAAGTTAGGCAAGCATTCGGCAGAGAACGAAAGTTCGCTGTTTAATGTGATCAAAGGATGGAAGAAGATGAACTCGAGATGCTAAAAGTGAGCGTTAGATTAGATTATGGGAAAACTTTTGATACATCCTGCAGCCATATTACTTGCATCTTATACATTGATGGCTCACGTTCCAGATACCGCTGAGATAGTTATCGTTACTTTATCATTCATTAAAGTTGCTGGAAAGTTTCGAGGATATTTTTCTATGTAGTACAGTGGGATCAATAACTGATGATCCAATAAGTGTCGAAGGATCAAGTCTTTGTGATGTACCATTTTTTTTATATTTGGTCATTAAATGTTCTATAGACTTTTGGGGTTTTCTCTCCATGCCTCTATATATGAAAATATTAGTATTAATTCAATATACCTACCTGTAGTAAGGAAAAATCAGATTGTTCGCCATATTAGAAACTTGAAAGGAAAATCAAAACAATAGTCAGTGACACCCTATTCGAAAAATATTCGAAGAAGATGAGGAATGAAGGTGTATTGAACAAATAAGAATTTTCACTTATCTTTGGACGTTTCGAGAATGATTCTTTTTCCGTTCTGAATATAATGATGGAAAATAATTTCCGATATATTGATGTCTGAATGAAAAGTCACGTTTGATGTCAACCTGTATAATATTGACGTATAACTTATAATTTCGTAATTTTTATTGATCTCAAATTCACCTATACTTTGAAGAATATACTCATCAAATAGGACTTGAATTAACTAAGTACTTGATATTTTGAGTGGATCAATTATCTTGCGTTGAGTGAATTGTCCATGCTCTTACATTTTCCCGATAGCTACTGCATGATTCAAAATACAAGAAGGAGTAGTTGATCCTATTATGACAGAGATTTATTGATAGATAGATAGATAGATAGATCATCTATATTGGTTCTTTGAAATGGTAAAGAGGCGTAGAATCATAGCATTATACAATAACAAATTAACTTCTGAGTTGTGCTGGAATATACGAATTATTTTTTACTTTCGGAGGTTTAAATTTCTTGAGAATATTTCCATTGGCAAAGAACTTCAAAGCTTTGCCGTTCTATAGATGAACGAGTTTTGTTGAAATGTTGTTCGACGTTCTACATATTTCAATAAGGTTGACAACGGAAGGATGTGCTGAATTCCAAGGCAATGAGTTCATTGTACCAGTATATCACCTGACGCAGCTACTGTGTTAGCGAAACATGTTGTGTGTTCAAGAATATTGTGGAAATCTTACCGTTTGTGAAGTTTTTAAACTTCCCAAATGCACCAATGATTGTTGAGGAGGTGACAGCAGCTGCCAGAGCAAAATGTGAATTAATTTTTTGAAAAGAAATTCGGTGATGCTGATTCTGAATGAATGTGATTGTGAATAGAACGTTGTACTTATTGCATGCGTATTTCAGATATATTTTGAGAACGAATATAATGCTGAAAAATTGTCAGAAATTCAAGACTAAATTTAAAACGTATCGAGTACTTGAATATTTGAAAGTGCAGAAAAATATAGAAATAGAATAGGAATTATATATTTCAAGAGGAACGTGACAGCACCACAAAATTTCGTAGTGGACGAGCAATGATCGTTGTAGAAATTCTCATTATTTGTCGTTTTTGTTGGTATTAATGGTTCTACGGCTTTAGTTTCTGTTGTTCCAGTAACTCATTTGATATCATGAATCTAAAGCAGACTATTATGTGACTGAAAATGGTTTAGCAGTGTCAAATCTGTGAAGATGAGCTAGTTACAATCGTAACCTCACATTTCACAGGTACGTAGACAATCAGTTCAGTAGCGCGTTCTTGTTTGAGGGCATCTTTTTGTTGTTATTGAAAATATCAAAT
Organism: Phaedon cochleariae; assembly: GCA_918026855.4. Taxonomy (NCBI): domain Eukaryota; kingdom Metazoa; phylum Arthropoda; class Insecta; order Coleoptera; family Chrysomelidae; genus Phaedon; species Phaedon cochleariae. The sequence continues at coordinate 12,982,644 of OU896709.1, read as the reverse complement.
AACCAGACTAATTAAGACGTTACAAACTGAATAAAAACATATAAACATACAAAACCATATCCATTTGACACATCAATTAATATATCTATTGAATCTTTCGATTATCTGGCAATGATTCCGTAGGATTATCCCCACCATTGGCCATTTCATTCTGTTATTCATGATACGCGATTACGATTGTTGACATAATTATACTTTCTCGTGATTCATGAACGAATTGCGATGGCCATCTTTTTAGTTTGATGCTAGGATGGCGTTGTCTTGGTGGTTGGTCAATTAGGAAGATTTCATCCTATCCGTGGGGAAGGGGGATATTTCAACATCTACACAGTTGGTGCTCCTGTCAAATGGTGTAGCACAAATCCGGTGATGAATACCTACGGGATGTCGAACAAAGGCTCGACAATGGGGCCGAGTGGCAGATCGGACTGTCATTACGTTGCAAATTCGCGGCAATATTGTGCATTATGTCGGTGGACGGATGAAATATTGGGTGCAGCCGGGATCCGTCTATATAGTCTAATACGGGGTGGTTTTTTGTTCGTCGCGCGAATTCCGAATAGTAACAGCCAGTGGCGTACAATCACTGATTATAATGTTGTCATAAAATGTGCAGGGATTGCCTGAGTTGTGCTCTAGATCTATAAGACTCATTAGAGAATCAACATCGAGAGTGAGACATTTATTTTTCTCAAAAGGATTCCAGCAAAACATATGATCTATACACAAGTATTCGCAGTGAACCTGGAGAAAGAGCTTGAACGCAGTGATACCTTCACGGCGTAGGTTTTCTTTTTTCTTGCCCCTATAGGTCCTGAAACCATAGATGTACGAGCTCCACTTGGCAATTCTGATCACACACTCATCTCCATAACCTGCACATTCTTTATTCCATCAAATACTCCAGCACCTCCATGTCTTGTATGCCATTATAAATCAAGAGACTGGGTCGGTCTCCGTATCCTTGGCCTAGAATATGCTTTGATTCTGAGGATCTTTCACAGTGTGCCGCTGAAATACCCGAGATCATCACGCTTGGAATAGACACATACATACCTCATTCTCCGAAAAAACCATTAGCTTCGAAACCCTGGTTTAACGAGAAGGGTTCTAGTGTTGTTGCCTTGAAAAAAACAGCCTATATACTATCGCTGTCGCAAGAACCCCAACATCGTGACAGAAGCAGGAAACGTTGAAGTAAGGAATCACTGCAGTCAAACAATAGATTCTTATGCTTCAGAAGAATCATGAAATGCCAAAATTAGATCAAAACTTATAGATTGTCCTGATGGCTTCCGTTCGTTTTGGTCCCTCGTTAAAGCAGTTGAAGGGAATTTCACTGAGAGTTCATTTCCACCACTCTACAAAGCCGATGGCACAATAACAACAATATCGCAAAACAAAACGAACATTTTTGAAGAGATGTTCGCAGTAAACTGGATTCCCAGAAAAGAGTGCCTCCAGACATCTCAGAACTCATTATTCTAATGGTCCTGATGGAATTCCACCATTATCCTCAAAGAGTGTGCACCAGGATTGACACCGATTATCTACAAGCTATTCACCATCTCCTACAAATCGAGTATATTTCCATCTCGCTGGAAAATAGTTGAGGTCTAACCAATCCCCAAAGAAGGAAACAAAAGCCTGCTCAACATATGAAAGCCAATTCCTCTGTTATCAGTCATCTCCAAAGTGATGGAAAAGCCATCAACATTGAGCTCATCTAATATCTGGAAAGCTCAGGAGAATCATTAATGATAGACAATATGGATTTCGCCAACGAAGATCACCTGGAGATATACTTGCCTATGTCACCCATATATGGCAAGCTTACCACCTCAACTATGCCTTCTTTCATCAAGTTTCCTTCTAGGCACATCGCTCCATGTGGTGGTGGACTGAGTATCGTCTAATAACATCACCATCAATTCCAGCGTTCCACAAGGATCAAATTTGGCACCAACATTGTTCCTACTTCATATCTACGATCTATTGGGAGCAATCACTCGTCTTATCCACAGCTTTGCAGACAATAGTTCTCTGCCATTTCGAATATGAGGAGGTGGAGATCCATTTCCTGTGAAGAGAAGAATACATAATAATTATCAACTGTCCTGCTAACTCAATCTTTGGCATGGTCGAATTATTGAAATCAGTTCAATTTTGAGAATTGAGAGCCGATTAATGTTGGATTATTTCAACTAGCTGAATGAATCAATAAAAGAGCAACGCTGTCTACCTCATTGAGTAATCAACAGTCTACCATTCTCGAGTACCAATCAACTACCAGCGCGTTAAAGTACTTGAGAAGTCGGTATTGCTGGCGGATTTTCGTAGAATTCGTCGTTCTTTTCATACAATAATACCTATTGGCATTATTCCAGTTAGTCTGGGAATATCCTGCTTGTATTAATCTACTTATATCGATTTCTATCTGCATAATTCTTATTCCCTTTCATCCTCACTGAAAGGGGAGTGCTGGATACACCAGTATGATTATGTTCATAAACACAAGATACTCTGAAATAATATAAATATTATACGAGACCTTTGTCTTCTGAAGAATCTACTTGTTAGCGAAATATATAATGTTTTTCAGCATTTTCGATGAAATATTCATCGTTGTTGAGTAAAGAAACGACGAGTCGGTTTGAATCAACTTTTCTTTCATATGCATGGGAATAGAGCATAACGAATGATGAAATATTGAACATATACCTATCATACCAATAAGGAACTAAACTCATTCATTTGATCCCGAGCGTGTGAAATTTGGTCCCGAGCGAATGCCTGGGGCAATCAATCACTCAAGGGATTGAGTATAACATTAGTCTTACGGTATAATTATAAATATAGTATGTTTGCTACTTTATGGAGAAGGAAAATTGTACTAACATGCAAGCTTTATTCCATCTAAAGATTTCTCAGAAAGGAAAAGAGAGAAGTTGTATAAAAACGGCAAGATTTTGATATATTTTTTGCAACTCTTGGAGCGCACGAAAGGATATAATATTTGTGATACAGTTTGAGAAGACATTGAGGATATATTCCATATATGTACCAAGTGATCTTCATGAAACTTTTGTTAATTGAATGGAGTTGTCAGGTTTTCATGTACTTATGTCAATATCATTTCACACACATATTTTTCATTCAAAATCATCGGAAATACTTATTTTCAATAATTCAACTTGACAAGTACACACCGACAAGTATCATATTTCCCAAATTTCTCACCACATAGCAGAAACAATGATTCACTTCCAACGTACTGAGACATACACAATACGTAATGTAGAGTTTTCAACTTTGCGATATCCCGTCTCTTTCGTGTTATGAAATATCGTGGATTTCATTTATTATCTGAAAAATGTGTGTTCGGAGCTACTATATAGTTTATGTTAGTAGGTAGGTACTTAATAGTTATTATTTTTCCCTGAAACAGGTCCATCATATTTAACGAATAATGTTTGGAAAATGTGATGTTCACTATAGATCTATTGTTCAATATCAATTTACAGACAATAAATTCACAAACAATGCCACCTACAGACTTTAGTAGGTACGCCCATGACCCGATATTATTAATAGCCTGGTGAGGGTTTGAATCTCAGACCCGAATGTATAACATGGGTAATGTATCTCGTTCATCGAGGAATGAATATTGTATTTGATTAATATCCAACATGATATCGATGTGCATTCTCTTTCCCAGACAGATCAATGAGAAATGATGGAATATTGCCGAAACAAAAGAGTCTCGAAAGGTTCCTCCATTATAAAAATATACATATACAGGGTGATGTTGAAATACAGATAGAGTCAATTATTTGTAGCAGGATTTTGACAGCTTGGAGAACGCTTATAAGATAAAAATCCTATGTAAATATACAAGGTGTTTCAAAAAAACCTGGCCCCTTGCTAGGGTAGGTTTAACACTGCAAAATAAGTTGGGTTTGCTCTGTGAAAAAATGTCGTAACGGCATCCGTTCTCATGATACAAGGTGTTGAAAAAATGATTTTTTTAAACATTTTTTACGATTATGTCGAAACTATTGGCAACATATTGTGATGAAATTTTGTATGGATGCTTCTTGAAATCTGACACATCGCATGAATTTGTTTTTATATCTGACTCTCATAGAGGGCGCTAGTTACATAGTTCGTACCGAGTAGTTCAGAACATAACTTTTTTAAGGTTACATTTTTCAATCCAAATATGACATGAACTTGAACATCATACAATTTTACACCCAAAAGATACTTTTGGTGAAACTCGATACTATGTTCCGTTTTCGGAATATTTCGATTTGAAAATAATGGAGTAATAGCTATGATGCTGGTATGAAATGAATTTCATTGAATTCAATTACCTATTTATTCAGATTCATAAACAATATAATTATTCTTGTGCTGAAGTTATTGATGAAACAAAGAATCATGGGTAGAAAATTAAGATATTTGACTAGAAACATATGGAATATTCAATCAGTTAGAGTAAGTGTTCAAAATGTTCTACGTTTCGACGAATACACGATTCTATATTCTTTTGTTGAGAATGCGACATCCTTCTAAACAATTGAGGATCAGCTGTTAGGTCATTTAACTGATGTTCAATTATGTCTTACAACTCTTGACGTGAATTTACCTCTGTAGCATAGACTTTTTGCTCAAGATACCACAAAACCTCGAAGTTATTCTGTGATTCATTGTTAAATCAATAAGTTTAGCATCAGAAATGTATCGTTGTTTTCGGCTTTCAATAAATAGGTGATATTTTTCATAATTCTCACTATAATACATAGCTTTATACCAGCAACAGGTATCACTTCATCATTTTCAAATCGAAATATTCCGAAAACGGCACACAGTATCGAGTTCCACCAAGAGTTCCTCTTAAATGTAAAATTGAATAATGTTTAAGTCCATATCAAATTTGGATTGAAAAGTCTAACCTCAAAAAAGTTATGTTATGTAATTACTCGGTACGAAACGTATAAGTAGCGCCCTCTATGAGAGTCAGATATAGAAACATATTCATGCGATGTGTCAGATTCCAAGAAACATCCATGCAAAATTTCAACACAATGTTGCCAGTAGTTTCGACATAATTCAAAAAAATTTACGATTTTTTTTTACGGAGCAAATACAACTTATTTTGCAGTTTTCTACCTACACTAGTAAGGAGGTCAGGTTATTTTGAAACACCCTGTATAAATATCTTCAGAATGATTGATGGAGATTTTTTATATCAATCATGCACACTTTGAAAACTTAATTATTCAGGCTATCTAGCATATTTGGATGCCTATATAGAGGGTAATACCGTACACTGTTTGAGGTCGCTTCTGCTTCCAATGAAAAAATAATTTAGATTTTATCCTGCTCTCCTGTATATGTTCCTAAAACTGTGTGGATTTTCATATAAATGCCAGAAATAATTTTGCTCTTGATAAATATCAATTTTTCGATAACACATCACTCGATAATTCCTATCAATTGTCTAGAAGGTCTGGAATGTCGAGAGGTTTGATCAGGTATGTAAAGGAAAGTCAGTGGCCAACTTTGAGAAACAAAAAAATTACAGAACATTTGCACCGCTGTTAAAAGTCCTGCTAAAAAAAACTGACTCAACTTGTATAAAGCAATGCGCACTGGCAGTAACTTGAGAGTTCAATTTCTCACTATATTCCAAGATGAAATTGTTCTTCGACATTGGTTCGAGAAAAATCACTAAATGTTTCAATAAATATCCAAATTGATATCGAAATCTCATAGGTCGCGTACACATTATTTGACACATGCCCGACCCGACGATAGTGTGTAGTGAATACCAAAAGTCATAAAAAAATACCACTATACAAAATTGTATTATACTAAACTATATCACTCATTCTCCGAACTGTTGATTGTCATTTTCATCAGGCCGAAATATTCATTTTTGCATCCTTGTGTCTGTTTGCAAGTGATTCATCTACGCATTGCTCCGCTACTGTTGACGATTTATTTGTTGCGTCGACTAGTTTGCTCTATGCACCTCGTTGAGTGGTTGACGGTTAAGAATGAATCTTGATTATGAACAAATTGTCTCGAGAAGACATTGTGAATATGAAAATATACAATTCTTCAAAAGCTAATGCGATCGATTTGAACGTTTTATGTTTGTCATGTCAAAATATGCTGTAGTAAAATGACAGATGAGTGCGATAAAAATTTTATTGCACTAGTGCATTAAAGAACAACTTCTTCTACTGAAAAGAGTTCAATGAAGTATTGTATTTTTCATGAACGTAGAAATAGTTGATTGTGTTATCAGGACCAGTAGTGACACTTTGTTTGACGAGCAAATTCTGCATTTACGAGACGGAGTGTATAGCGAAGCCAAGTGAATGTTATAATAATATGAATTTGGAGATAGATGCAAAACCTCAGACTACTTTACTTTGCAACAATTTGTGTTGACATGCATTATGTCATATGCATGCAATGTAACATATAATCCGTGTGGTGAGAATATTCTACCTAAATTTACGGATCATGTTCATTCAATTCTCAATGATGTTCGAATTGTTGTTTCAAACAATATCGTTATGTGAGGCAAAAAGATATTGCTGGTCGGGATTATTCAAAAACAAGTTATCTAATCAATCAGATCCCCAGAAACACGAAGGATTTCGTGATCGAAACAAATATTCTTAACTATAGGGTGTATTTATATCTGCCATATCTGCCAAAATCAGAAACAAATCGGGTATGCGTCCCAACCCAAATTACCAACCGTGTCCATGTTGTATATTCTTGATGACCTAGTACATCCTTTTCAGTTCAACTTTAGCTCCTTGGAACTAGAAGCGTTGCCTAGCAATATACCTATGTTTGGTGTCAGTGAGAGAAACGTCAATTCAAGAGCTGATTTTGAAAGTAGAATGGAGAATTTTAAAGTTCTGTTGGATTTCGCAATTCGACTATGATGGGATATAATCAATCAAACTCCATAGTCTTTCGTCGTGTAGACACATTTGGTGGAAACTCGTTACAGTAAAAGTGTGTAAAAAACAACGAGAATTTGATGTTGCCTTGAAAACTTCAATTTCGACGGTGCCAAAGCCGTTTCGTCAGTTTCTCAAAGACTTATTGCACTTTCTCCCGCATTATTCGAGGTGTTGGAGCAAAAACAATTCTCTCTCGAGTCCCGGTTCCAATTTGTACGTGCGAGTTCCAATTTAGAAAGGCCCCTTTATCTCTCGGTCGAAACGAATCTTCTCTCCTGGAAAAATGGATGTCTCAATCGGTTTAGGATTATAATTATAAAAATAAAAATACAGCCCTGTAGGTTCCTCAATCCGTCCTCCTGGGATGTCGAAGCAGTCAGGGAGAAATTGAAAGAAATAAAAGGTTTCCTAATGGGGATGATAAAAAGAAAATTCCTCGTACAGAGAGACTTATATACGGGCAGAGGGCCGCGATTAGATGACTTGTCAACTTCTGAAAGGGGAATTTCATCTCGAGAAGTTTGACGAAGGAATTGAACAGAATGAGTAGAGAGGTGCGAAATGAAAGAGTAAAATGAAATTGGAGGCACACAGATTCTTCCCCAACCCCATAAATACAGATACGTAGAAAACACGTTGAATTTCTCAAATAATGCCTGTAATATGTTTGATTCAGTATGGTCAATAATAAATTGAGGTCTTATATTTTTGGAATAATTTATATCTGACTTAACTTCAAACAACAGTTGCCATCCAAACATAGATCATATTATAACATACAGAGTACTTATATCACATGTCCCTCTTTTTTATAAATCTTATCTATTAATTTGGTTTATCAATGTTTCTTCCACTCCTAGTATATCGACGACCATTTTCAGCATCGTCGTGGTTTGACTCATCAACTCCTGATTCCACTTCTTCACTCCTCGCATCATCTTCATAAACTCCTTCACGCCTTCTTCCATCATCTTCATCAACTCCTTCAGTGCTCCTATCATCATCATCCTCTAACAATTGTTCATCCGTCATCTCATATCTTCTTCTGCTCTCAGATTCAGATTCGGTGATTCCTTCAATGTCATTTATTCTATCGACTTGACTTTGCGAACTACCACTTAGTCCAAAGTGAAAAATTGGATTAAAATACGGAAGATTCGATTGTGCTTGTTTCGACTCATAATAATATTCTGTGCTGATAAGAAAAGGCTCCAGATTGTGTCTATTCCTTCTATAAATTGAACTACTTTCTTCATCTTCTATATCATAATCATTCTGGTTATTTTGTTTTATTGCTTTTGCCAGTTTTCATTCATATGAGAGATCATAATGATGAGAGAGAGAGAGAGAACATCTTTATTAGGGATATACCCCAAAAGGCCATTGACCGAAGTCTTTCAGCCCCATAATGATGATTTATGGAGATTTTTAAAAAAATTGAATGAGTCGGGTATGACATTGAATGGAGAAAAATTCAAGTTAGCTGTACAAGAGGTCAAATTTTCAGGACACTTGATCAATAAACATGGAATCAAACCGGATGAAGATAAATGGATGTGGGATTGTGAGCAAGAAAAACGTTTGGCAGATTCAGAACAAATCATGAAAACTGCACCAGTTCTGTCATATTTTGATTCAAATAGAAAAACAGTTTTATCAGTTGATGCTAGTAGTTATGGAATCGGTGCAGTTATTTTACAAGATGGTTTACCGATAGAATATGCTTCAATATCTCTAAATTCAACTCAACAACGATACAGTCAAATTGAAAAAGAACTTTTGGTAATAGTTTATGGCTGCGAAAGATTCAATTATTATTTATCTGGTCGAACTTTCGAATTTGCTGATAATTATATCAACATTATTTTGATCTTGGCCTTCGCCATATTCAAATGTATATTCAATTTCGTATGTTAACGGTCTCATCAATGTTTTACCGCTGCCACCATGTAATATGTTTGATTTAGAATGGTCAATAATGAAATGAGATATTATATTTTTGGAATAATTCATATCTAACTCCTAACTCCAGACAACAGTTGCCGTCCCAACATTGATCATATTATAACAAACAGAGTACTCATATCACATTGCCAACAGCTTAATTGAACATTGAAAAACTAGCTTTTCAATGACAGTCGAAGGGAATAAGAAGTGTACTGACTTGGCAAAAACAGTTCTGCCTAGGTAGAAAGTGATAATTTCAATCGAGTTGGTAATCAGAATTGATAATGACTTTGGGTGAACACAAAATGATGGATCATTTGGACTTTGCCTGAAATCGAAAGAAAAATGAAGAAGAAATAATATGTTCAACATGCTCAACGGTGAAGCGTTGGCTATGAAACGCCATCCGCGCAATGAAATCTTGTGCTTTTCTGCCTAGTGAAACAAATAACCATAATCGTTTTTTCTTCAATTGACTTGGCCGTTACTTGATGGAAATTCATGGCGAATGTAAAAACTTCACAAACGATAAGATTTCCAAAAAAATCCCAAACACATGTTTCGCTAACACAGTAGCAGTGTCAGGTGATATACTGGGAATTATGTGGAAATCTTATCGTTTGTGATGTTTTTACATTTAACTATAATCGTCTCTCGAATGCTTTATGAAACCAGCCCTCATTCTATCAAGATGCTTTTACTGTTTTTTCACTCTTCAGCTTGGTGATGGAGACGCTATCCACACTACATTTCTCGAACCGAACCAGGCAAACCAGGTTAACCTCATCATGACCTCACGGTAACTTCATTATGACTTCACGGTTTACTTGTGACTTGTGGAGCTTGACGGATGTCTGTTTATGCACCTCAGCGAAAAACTGTTTATTGTCTAAGGCAAAGTTTACATAACAATAATAATAGACAGTTTCTCGTCCTTGGTACATAAATATAAATTTTCCTGTTGAGGATGTTTGGAGCTCTTATTGGGAATGCATTATTCATTTTCGATGTCAATTGCGGTTGGAAAGCTGTTGCAGGATGTAGAATCTGTGTCATCTCCTCGACTATTCAGTATTCATGCTTGTATCAATGAATTATCAGGGCTATGTGGAGATATCAGGAATATTATTATTCTCCAGTGGTAATTTCCAAGCGGAAACTATTTCAAGATTGCATATCTCTAGGGATATTGTGCAGGTTTCCGAATCATGATTAAAATTTGTTCAGTTATTAAGGGACATAATGTGTGTTCCTACAGTTATGAAAAAAAATGTGAAGACAAAGTTATTGCCAATGTAAATGATTCATATAGAACTAACAGAAATAGATGTTTCTATAATAAGGATGAATGTTGAAATATTTGACGATCATTAAGCCGATCTTGAGATATGCTTCGGAATACTTCAGTGATGTTAGTGTGTCCTCGATGATAAAACATTGAGGTTGTTTTGAAAAATTATAGAAAAAAATAATAAATAATGAAACCGTCAGCTGAAATCTAACATTTCTACCGTGAACAATGGTATTTTCATATGTGGCAGGAAGAGGGACGAATCAATATTGAGATGATATTAACATTATTGTATAGAATTGAAAAAATTATCGACATAAAATTTGAGGTTTCCAACAGGAATAACACCTGCGTTGCAGGCATGTTTATCATTCTTTTGAAGTAATCAAATATCTGTCAGTCTGATTTTGTGATTTGATTTCATAAAATTGCGAGTTTAGTGCTGGTTGTTAAGTAATTTACGTAACTCTGGAATTCATTGCCTGTGGAAGTATTCCCAACAACATATAATCTCCAAAAGTTCAAGAATAATTCCAATACCTACCTCCTATCCCTATCCTCCCTAGGAACGCACGATGTGTTTTGAACATTATAGGGATTCTCTTTCGTGCGCTCCAAGCGATAAAAAAAAACGCGAAGTCGAATGGAAGATAAAAGGACTTGTAGTTATTTCTCTGAGACGGTGTTATTGGCTTATTTTTGGATACTATAGCACATCAGAAGCCAACAATAATATATTTATGTATGATGATACGATATGATGATATTAAATTTATCCGAAGAAAAAGTACTCACCCTTTTCCCGTGGAGAAAAGTATGACACAGAGAAGTGTCAATTTTTATGTTCAGAACGGGAGCAAATTCGTTCCTGAAACGTCCAAAGCTATGTGAAAATTCGATATTCCTCCAATATATCTATATTTCGTCTCTTTAAACTTCATTACAAACAGAGTGTAACTGACAAACTATTGAATTTTTCTTTTGAGCATTCTAATAGAAAAATTTGTTGAACGCAGTGACATTTTGGGGCAAATCATCTGATTTGTCCTACTACATTTATATTGAAACTATACCCATATTTTCATCTTGTAGAAACGAGGAGAGAAAATCCAAAATGAACAAGTGAAATGAACGTAACACCTCCTCGATTTACCTACAGACAGTATGTCGAAGACTGGAACCTTTGACACGATGATACACTACACACTGTTTTACCAGTGAAAAAAAAACCGATTTTATACACCTCGACATGTATTTCGCTAACTAATTCAGCACCTTCAGAAGAAGATTAGTGAAACACGTGTCGAGGTGTGAAAAATCGGTTTGATTAGTGGTAAAACAGTGTGTATTGTACTACTGACAGTATTCAGAACGAATCTATCTGGTACATTTATTTGTCGAAGTTCATATTCAGTGGAAAGTTCATCATTAAGAAATCAAAAACTTTCAATACCATTGAATGAAAAAAGAATCGGAAATTGATACATTGAGAAAGTGTAATTCTTCATACATTGAGAGTGCTTTGATGGGTGAAAATTAGTGTAGCTTCAACATTTCATTTTCTCGATAAGAGTATTTCGAAAATTGTTTATATGGATGTAATTTTCATTGACAGAGCTCAGAGAAATAAATGTGTCGAATAGATTTTTACATTTTGGAAAATTATTCGGTGAAAAATTATTCGATTATCATCTTGAAATAACTAGAGTCATTAATTATTTAGGTTTCTCCAATTTTTAATAACCGGTATTCGATATTTTTCTCAGTCTAAGCTTATCAATGTTTTGATCTCCACAGGCAAACCGAATACATGAATTCCCTTGTAGTATAGTGAATAAAGGAAATCATTCCAGATATAAATCGCTCCTTCCACCACACAATGAATTTTTGTGCATTGGAAAATAACAAGATTGTTAAATTGTTCGGCTAGATTCATGCTAGATTTTCTCTGAAGGAGCTCAACTCAACACAATCAACACTCGATAATTGAATTATGATCGCAAAATGTTTCACAAAAACTCGGCTTTCTAATCAGTGAAAAAAGCTAGCTTGTCTCACCTTAACAGCTCCTAAATATCTACAAAGCAGAGGTCCAGCTCATATTTGGATGTCATATATAATTAGATGATTAACAATAAATTTCAATAGAGTAAAATAGATAAGTAATAGCAGATGATGGCCCCTTCCCTGAAATCTAGTCAAGATTGAATATGAATGTTCCGTCGCAGATATTTTTTGACATCTAGCTCGATTGATTCAATTTTCCCAACGTCAGCAATAAATAGCGGGACTATCAGTTCCGCTAAGATACCCCCGCTGATATTCCAAAGACGTTGCGAAAGCACTTTAGAACCTCTCGATTATACGAGGATGCACTTTCCATCTAGTTTAATTAGAAACCGTCAAAAGCTCCGTATTAAATTATCCCGTTTCCAATATATTCCCTGTTTGTGTCCCCGTTTGTTCCGTTGAATGCTCTAAACCAGTTTAGGAAATCAATTAGTACCATTGCGATCTTTTATTCTCGCCGTAATCCAAACTGCATGTCACGATTACCAATCACACTTTTTAGAATGAGTAGGTAGACCTTCAAGCTTTTCTCGTATCTCAGCCTGCTCATGAGAAAAGAACAAAAATGTGTTCATCCTTCTTCGACCACTTCGAGACAAATACAAGAGAATGCTGAATTAGTTTCAATAGTTTTGCCAAAATGTGATGACCTATCAGAACTCATGCGAAATAGCCAAAATTCTCGAAGTGGAATGACATGTTGAACGATCACAAAAATACTCAAAGTCGTTTCCACAAATGTTCATTTCATGAATATTTATGGAAATGGCTTTCAGCATCATTGTTTTTATTTAGGATCCACACAGTTAGCTATGTTCGAGAGTACAATATGTCCTCAGATCGTTGGATTGTACGAAGTCTCATTCATGGAACTTCTTCAAATCATCGTTCACTTTAAGGATATGTTGAGAAACGTTATCAAGGAATCAACAACGAAGGACTCCAATTAACTAAAAAATTCGACATATATCATATTCCAGACGTGGCAATGACACCTAAGTGCCAAAGATCTCTATGAAGATCTTACAAGGCAAAACTGAAGAAAATTGTGCTTGTCCCGAGTGACGTTCAAACTGGCAGGACTTGAACTTCCGCCACACTGGCTTTTTCATACCACAAAATTAGAATTTCAGAGACTTTAGTTATCTTTCAGTAAGTCATGACCCACGATAACATCAGCACAAAGCTCATCTGAGAAGGGGAGAGAATTCCATAGTGATTGTGGCGAGGCAGAAGTGACATGACTGAGGGATGCAAGATTCCACAGTTTGTCTACAGGGTTTTTTGTTGTAGCTTCATCAGACGAACAATTTTCCTGTCGATGAAGCTGACAGACCTGCCGGTGTCTATGAGCGCGTCGACATAGATGGTATAATCACGTCCTATTGAAAGGAGTTTCTAAATCTTGCTGAATTTCCGAAGTTTCAAACCATATTTACAGGCATCCTGTCAAATTCATTCAAGTTCAGATTTTCATTTTCACAATTTTTTGTCCGAATGGAAACGGTGCGTCATATTTCCGACTTTCAATGGTGAATTCATGAACGACACAAAGTCCTAACTGAAGATAATCTTGTGATAATAGTTTATTTACTCACTTTTGGTATATACATAAAATAAAACGATTTTCAAATAATCCTCACACATTGCAGCAGTCAGTCCATGTCGAGAGCACAGTTCACTCACTCAACTAATGATAGCTATGGAAGATCCATCAATTAAAAAAAGAAGATACAATTTCATTGCGGAAGTTTTCGGAGGCATTACATTGAGACGCACCAAATGTTTGAATTGCCAACGTGTAACGCAATGCAAAGAACCATTCTTTGACATCCAGGTGCCAGTTCCCATAAAAAACCATGTTCAAAAACTGACTGACGTCCATGACATCTTCCGCGAGGCTTGCATAACGACGGAGGATTTATGTGATAACAATAAATATCTATGCAAGAACTGTTCGAGCTATACCGACGCCAGCAGAGATGTATCATTCGAAGAGCTACCGAAATTGTTGATTATACATTTAAAATGGTTCTCAACGACGACGTCCGGCGTCCATGAAGTGCACACCTACCTTCCTACTCCTCTAGATTTGCACTGTTTCTGTGTAAAATGCTGAAAGGTTAATAAAAACGAGCCGTTGCCACACCGTCACAAACTGTGCTGCGTCATCATGCACTTGGGCTGCACTATGGCTTCAGGCCACTACATTTCCTATGTGGAAGTCAAAAGTCAACGATCCGTGCGTCGACTACATAAACTGCCCTTGCAAGAGCTTCGATTGTTGCGGACTGCACATAAACAGAAACTGCTGATGATCTCTAAAAAAAAAATCTTGGGGCAGCCAGAAGATTTACTCTCCTCCTCATCCTCATCATCCTCCTCCTCGTCCTCCTCCGAAGGCGAAGACATGTGGCTTGAGTTCAACGATGAAAACATCAGGCCCATCTCCATAAAGGAGTTGGTTGATGATTCGAGCTTCAAGCCAAACTCCTCGTCGATGCCCTATCTTTTCTTCCACGCCAGATTATGATGTTTTATTTATAATATAATATTCAATTAATTTCAATAATTACATTTGAAATTGATACTGTTGAATGTTTGTCTGATTCGCTAATATTGGTTACGTGATCACAAATACGTGAATATCATAGGTTAAAATTACATGAAAGCGAATAGAATAAATAATATTTTTTGTTGTGTTCTGGTTCCCACGAAAATGGATATCCTGTAATGTTCAGAGAACATCGTGAGAACCAAGGAAAATAAGGTAGGTATACTTATTTAAATTTTGGAGGTTATATGCCTAGGGGAACACATTCCTTGGCAATGTGTTCCAGAGCCACGCTCTATGATGTATTATGATATAAAAATAAACTTACCTATAATATTGATACCAGCCTAATGAACTACTAATGTTCTTAATTTATAATAATACTATTTAAAATTTTAACAAAAGCTTGAATATGTGGAAAACATGCATCACACTCGTGACAAACATGTCAAGATCAAGATGTTCAAGAAGAAAAACACATTTTTGAAAGTCGATCTAGTTCAACTTCCTAATAAGAATCGAAACGCATTTTGAAATTTTTTAAGAAATTGTCAAGGTTGGTAGAGCAAATGATTGAATTTTCATCAGTTTTACCAACCTTGGAAATTGTCCATTGTTCACGCCATCTATCATCGAATATGAGAACCCCACGTTCCGAACTCGCATTCAATTGTTCATATCGAGAGCTAGTGAGACGAAACAATTGAAGAGTGGGCACACCAGTGAATTATAAACATCTCAGCGTCAACTTTATATTCATTCACCATGTATGGAACAGTCGCACCCCTTGGCCCCTAGGCTTGATGGAGATTCTGCGGAAATGACTGTCCAGTGGCTTGAGAGTAATAACACTACTAGTGAATAAGTAACAGTCTCAGATCTGCATACATTCGCAAAGTGAGTTTCGTTCGAATATCGTTGACAAATAGCGTTCTTGGTAAGACATGTGATCCTTTGATGGACACTTCCACCGCAAAAGCACCTTCTTGTTGACTGTGACGACAAGGATGAAGGATGCGTTCCGTGTTGTTTGTGGAGAAGTCGCATCTGGATTCGCTGCCATCGGCACATCCTTCGATTAACGTTCAGGAACCCAGAATTGGATCTCTGGGAGGGGGGAGGGGGGAGGGACATCAACTTTCTTTATTTCAAAACACATCTTCATTCATGATTATTGATAACTTCAATAATATTATGTATTACAAAATGAAGGGGTCTTGGATTTTGATTTCCAAACAATCATTGAAATGTTTGTGTCATATTTTGATTTCAGCTCGGCTTTGATAATAATTTTCAGAATGTCAGGTGGAAATATCAGTAAATGAAGGTATGCATGTACAGAGTAATTTTGTACTAGAATCTGAATAATAATAAAAAATACCACATTTCTGCCCATTTGACCAATATTAAACGAGATAGCTATTGAGTGGAATATAAACCATCATATAGCAAATGGGCTGATCTAGTGGCATAACCATGAGTATCTGAGTTGGTACATGATACAGCGCTCCTCTTATGTATTTCAATTAGACTCTGATAAACATATAAAGATGGCAATGGCATAGCACCAAGTTGTTGAAAATGAATAAAATAATATAGAACATTACTCAATTGCAGGTATAGTACTGATGATGACTGAGTTGCCACTGCGCGATTTGATTACAAATATTCATTTATACGAAATCCATTTTTTCGTCTCATTGATCAGTTGCGTTTATACATCTTTTACAAATATTCACCTCTTCTTCACTGACACCCTTATGTATTTTATGCAAAAATATTGAATTTGAATTGCCAATAATCATTTTTATAGAGTTGTAGTAATAGTCGGTACGAACAGTAATGTTATGTCATTCATGGAATTCAGAAACTATTTAGATTTCTGCAGCCATAATGATTGTTGGAAGAAAAACGTATCATGATTTGCTGACTAATTCCACTTGAAAGAGTCGCTCAACTCTCAAAAAAGTTTCCTTAACGAACCTCTCAGCTTCCTGACCGGATGAATCACTTCTGGACGAAATGCAGCTAGACCGAATTCCATTTTCCTTAATCCTCATCTCGTTGTATCAGATTCGCTCGAAAAAGGAATACGCTTTTCTGTAGGAGATGTGTTCAAGATCAATTAAATATATAAAAAAGGCGATTTCCAGATTCTCAATGGATTATTCCTTTGGCTGTGGATTAACAATGTGTACGTTCAGTAGACATATATAGAGTCTTTTCTTTTTACTTATAATATCACATGAGCTTGGAGACTATTCCAGGAATTATTCTGGTTGTCATGATCCATCCAATAAAAAAATCGAATAGTTTCAAATGGATTGCATATCACTAAATGATAACTCGATTCCGATATGGATTTCTATGAATAAGGATTAGTTGAACAAATTCCAGTCCAAATGTTCTCTGTCGTACATATTGTAGAAGTTGGAATCGATGAAAAGATGAATCTTCATTCCATAATAATGAGGAGTAAAATGTCATCCAATTTCGAAAATTTGCAGCAGATGGTTATTCTGACTAGCACAATAGTGAAAATAAGACATCCCCAATATGTCACTTGAACTAATGAATATTTCAGTTATATTTGAATAACTCCTGGATTGTTTCTGATGAGTAGATTGATGTAGGAGATCGAAGGAGAACACTTTTTATACCTACAAATGGGTGAGTTAGTATTTGAATCCAGGATAATTTCTGGAACGGCCGAAACCAAAAAAATATTGGTCGGACCAGCTTAGAGTTGGGTGATTCATTCTACTAGTTTATGAATCTTTGAGAAACATGCGCCTATAAAAACCGTCAGAATTACGAAAAAAAAAAAAAGCACCGTGGATAACAGATAACATGAAACTTATGTTGAAACTGAGAGACAAGGCTCTCTCAAGATTTAGAAGAACTAAGAGCCAGCATCACTGGGATTATTATAAAGAAATTAGAAATCTTACGAACCGAACGGTGAATCTCGAAAAAAAAGCATACCTCAATTTTCGTTTAACAAGAAGCAAACAAGTATGGAAAGAACTAGCTGATCTGAACGTATATAATAACAAAAAAACAAAGAAATCAATTCCGGAACACCTTATGCATGTAGAAGATATCAATAACTTTTTTGGAAGCATTTCAAATAATAACTTCGTACCTGACAATGAAATCATCGATTTTTTTTCTGGTAGTACACTGAACGATAACAAGTTTTCATATCATGAAACGAATGATGCTCAAATTTACATTACATTACTTGACATCAAATCGAATGCTGTGGGACCTGACAAGATAAGTATACAAATGTTATTACATTGTTGCCCCATCATCCTAACGCACATATCACATCTTTTCAATTATTGTATACAAAAAAATGTTTATCCAACGAGTTGGAAACAATCTCATGTCCTACCACTGGCTAAGATCACCAACCCAGAGAATTTGAGTGACCTTCGTCCAATTAGTATTTTGTGTGCCATTTCGAAGGCTTTCGAAAAAATATTGAATTTGCAAATGCGGAATTACTTAAATGACTTCGATATATTGCCATCCTGTCAATCAGGATTTAGAGCTGACCATAGTTGTACAACGGCCCTATTGAAAGTTGTAGATGATTTGCATATTTCTGTTGATAATAACAAACTCTGTCTTCTAGTACTGCTTGACTACTCGAAAGCATTCGACCGAATAAATCACAAGCTACTTATAGCGATTCTAAGCTACCTAGGGTTTACATCGGATGCTGTATCACTCCTTCAAAGTTATCTTCACAACCGATCTTATAGTGTCATACATAATGATAAAAAGTCTAACTCACTAATAGTAAAAAATGGTGTTCCTCAGGGATCAATATTGGGTCCCCTTCTATTCGTCATTTATACCTCCCAATTTTCAAAGTCCCTACGCTACTCATCCATGCATTGTTACGCAGACGACACCCAATTATACTTAGAATTCGAAGAACACTCTCTCAATCGTGCACTCGAACAAATCAATCAGGATTTGAACTCCCTAATTACGATTTCTAATAAATACTGTCTAACTGTTAATGCTTCAAAATCTTATGTCATGTTATTTGGAAGAAAAACCTCGAGAAATCGTTGCAAGAACTTAGTTAATGTAGCCGTTGATGGGGTACAATTACCCACTACAGAGGTAACAAAAAATTTAGGATTATACCTTGACAGTGCACTCAGATTCAGGACACACATTTCTCATGTCTTGAAGCGAGGGTATATGAATCTTAAAATGGTTTATTCAAGTAGAAATATACTAAACAAGAAAAGTAAAGTCATGCTATGTGATGCATTAGTGCTATCACATGCTAACTACGCAGATGTAGTATATGGTCCGGGACTACTGAAATCAGACAAAAAGCGGCTACAAAAACTTCAAAATTCATGCATCCGACTTATCACAGGCACTAGAAGACGGGAACATGTGTCACAGCATTTAAAGAATCTTGGTTGGCTCACTATGGAGGCTAGGTGCATACTCCATTCCGCTGCGATTTTTCACAAGATCATTACTACTGGAAAACCCCCTTACCTATTCAGGAAGTTATCTTTCAGAACCGATGTACACAATCTCAACTTAAGATTTAGGAATAATCTGACAGCGCCTAAATACAGAACTTCTTTTTTCCGTGGCTCCTACTCATATCAGATCGTTCGCTTATATAACCGGTTACCGATTGAATTCAAATCCCTACCACTCAAAACGTTCAAGAAGAAACTAAAACAATATTTAATCGAAAACAACTGCACGTATTTTGGAATTTGAATCAAAGCGAACTTGAATTGGCACACGCTTATCTCAAGATTAGTAAAATGTGAATTTCCTGCAACCTCTATATTATACTTACTTATAGTAGATATCATTAATTTATTAATTGGAGCATTACTTTTTTCTATTTTTTTTATTTCCATTAAACATCATGTATGTTCAAAGTTAGGTTTAAACATGAATATATTTTCAAGGTTGGATGGAAGAGCAAGCTCTGCTATGAATTTTTCATGCGCAGATATTGAATCCTGCCTCTTGTTAGGTTTTCTGTACTTGTATGTAACCTCTCAATAAAAGCATTTATTATTATTATTATTATTATTATATACCTACCCCAATAGGGTTCGAATTAGATAAGGGCGTTGAAGTGCATATCGCATTGGAATTAGTATAGGTATATCAGAAATTCGTCCATCAAGTTATATATCTATATGAATCAGATCGTCATGTTCCATTGCTCACACTCACACTGTAGCATTATTAGATGGTTATCATTGAAAATACTTTTCCACGAATTAGTTCAATTTGAGATACTCGTTAATATTTTTTTATTGAAACTTCGGCATAAATACATTATTTGAAGATGTGCACAGTGAAGTTGTTCATTAAAACATTCATTTGTCGATGCCACTGTATACCGATTTGTGGTTACGATAATTATAGTCGGTATAATTGAATGAGACCAAATGGTTCAAATCAAAAGCATGTTTCATATAGAGTTTCATACTTTTCCATACTATTGAACTAGATCTCTTATTTGAGAGATATAGAATGATATATCGGAGACTGGAACCTTTGGCACGAGCATACACTGCACTGTTTTATCACTAACCAAACCGATGTTTTAAACGCCTCGACACGTGTTTCACCAACTATGTTAGCATCTTCAGGGGAAGATCAAAACTAAATTCAGTTTTCATTCAAATCGTCCACATTCGTGAACATCAGCTATACAATACTGTATATTGGCCCACTATACCTCATCAGCCGCTCTCGGTCTGCTGACAAAAATTTGACAACTCAACGCTTCGGGTTCGGGTATGTCACCTATTTCGTAGACGCCCGATGATACATAAGAAACTAGTTATGATATCGCTATCTAGTGGCACGACAGTTCTAGAGTAGGAAAACGCGATCACGCCATACACAGTATGGCACTGTGCCATTTACAGTCATCACGTGTAGACCCTCACGTCTACCTATACGTTACAGAGTAGTACTAAAAGTCAACCACTCTGCTAACTGATGGCACTACCTCACTACCACATACAGTGGAGTAATCCACTAGTCCTATTCAATCAACTAGATCTCAATTTTGATATCTTTGATCAACAGAGTTGCCCCAATATTGAAGAGATCACTCAATTGAGATGTAGTAGGAGGAATAGGACTGGTAGATTATTCCACTCTAGTAGTCATGTAGTGCCATCTTTCAGCAGAGTAGTTTACTTGTAGTACCACTCTTTGATGTGTACACGTAAGGATATTTTAAGGTGTTGACTATTTATAGACGGTCATACTGTGAATGCCATGATCGCGTGATCCTTCCTCAGAACTATGCCACTAGATGGCGATAAAATGACTAGATCTCCATGTTCTATTCGGTATCTATACATACTGATTGAATAAATTGAATACCGCCTTGCGCCTTGATGCACTTGAACGCACTTGAAGCTTATCAATTCTCAAGAAACCCTAGTTAGGGGTTTATCACCAAATGTATGCATAACATTTTTGATAGATGCAGCAATCACCTGCATCAAATCCAGTCACTTCTGTTAATACCTCGAGTGTCACGAAAAACCATAGATCGCATGAATTTTCTTCAATGGCAACATATTTTTTTCATTATATGAATGGCCATCTAGTTATATTCAAAGAAAAGAGAGTCCTACAATTGTACAAAAAATCATCAATTAGGAATCTAATTGTTTCTGTTGTTTTATAGATGTGGAGTTCTCAATATTGTTTGAATGAAACTGTTCCTATAGATAGAGAACAGAACCTGATCTTGCTAGATATAAGTAGATATACCTTCAAAAAAGCACTCCCATCTCTAGACCCCGCCTGCATTTCCAACATCAAGTTTCTAGGAAAGACAAACATTCGTCAACACGATCTGGTCAATGTTTTGATTTCAAGTTAGCTCGAGTTATCCTCTCCAATCGGCTTTTCATCAAATGGCACGTATTTGCAAATATTTGCCCAGGACTGGCCTTTAGTATCCTTTAAAGCAAGCGAATCTCTCATCAGGACGGAGCTTCTACTTTCACGCGTATGCCCAACATATCGAATTTTTCATACCCTATATATACCCTTTGAGAATATATGATTAACCTAGTCGCTTGGATTTAAGAGGATTGTCACTGTTTAGTGTTAGTGGAACATAAATAAATAGAAATATTGTTCGAAAAAGATAAAGAGAACATGATTAATTATCGAATAAAATATCATGTACTAACGATTTGAAGAGATGATAGAAACTGGCAATAAGAAAACTGTCGTAATATGAATCATAACTTGAGAATAGTTCGAATATAAGGAGATGTTCATTGTTTGATATCTGAGAAAATACAGATGAAGTGATATTTCTCAATGGAAGACCGCAGTGAACATGAATAATTACAGATATCCGTAGGAGCTGATGGTACAGAGGCTACATATTTCTTTTCCAGACATTAGTAGTCAACCACTGGATATTTTAGAGAGAATCAGTAATTCACTGAATGACTTACAGTTTGTGAGAAGCTGAATAAAGAGCGAAGTGGGTCCAGTTTCTACAAGACATTGAACTTACTCAATTCTGAAGAGGAATGCATTTTCCTGTGAAATTTTGTCAATCAAGCTTATTTGATTTATTTGCGATTGTTCATGCATACATCTTGTTGTTTTCCAGTATTCTTCACAGTTATCCTCTTCGCATGTAGATATAAGGCCGAACGCGATGTATTCATAGGTATTTGAACCAATTTATGAAGTCAACAGAAATTTGGTCCAACTTTTCATGGATCGCTCTTTGACAATTATTGATTCTAAACATATTATCATCTCTTATTGTCACGATTTACTCATTTCTCGCGATTAGAAAGAGAATTATTCCTAAAATTAACCTTCATCTCGAAAATGAGTGCTTTTGATGCATTCATTCTGGAATTCTCATATTTTCTCGGTGAAGTACGAGGACACCTGAGATGAAACATCGAATTCGGTCTACCTTGTACTTTCTATACAGGAATTCAACCCGGTTGCTGCAATTTCCGCTCTAATTTCCACTCCGCCAAGATATCGGCAAATCGGCAATCTGCAACTGGCTGACGAAGCAACAAGCGACACAGCTAACCTATACAGCGTGATGGAACTGCTGGTGACATCGACATGATTAAAAGCCTACATGTGACGTACAATCGTGGATACCTACGTCAGGATCCAGATTAGTTCGGAAAATCCTGGGAAAATCTGAACTGGTACGAGATCAACTCAACAGCATGCCGCGATTGCAAATGTCAGTGACGTAGAACAGTTTCACTTCATCTAACTCTAGTTTCACAAACTTAAGTCTACTTTGCCATGCTCCATTGTACAGGGTGATTAGTTAAGGGTAGCGAGCGGCCATATCTCAAGATATTGGTCGTATAGATTCGAGAAAAAAAATCAAGATGAGAGTCGCCAGGAGGAATTGCTAGAAATCATTTTCGAGTTTGTCAAACGTCCGGTAGAGGGCGTAACAGCCAACACCAAGTAGAGAAACGGGATTTTTATAGAATTTTGTCAAATGGAAGTATTTCGATGATATCATTTTTATATCTACTGTCCATTTCCCTACATTTTTTGTTTCAAATGTTTTGTTCTATCTATCAAAATAAGGCGGTGGAGAAAGTTCAATTGTTTTTTTAAACAAACCAAGATTTCTCCCGTTTATTTTCACCGATTTAGGCAAACTCAGGCTTATATGAAAGAGCATAATTTTCCGTACAAAACGCTCATTTGGTTTTGGATTTTTGACTTTCGCTGTCGCCGCTAGATGGCATTAACTGAAATTTTAGCAAGTTTTTGAGTTTGTTTCAAAAAACAAATGGTATATGGTATATTGATTTATATATATTTCGAAAGAGGATGAATCTGTCTATAATTCGATTGAAATAATTCATCATCTTCCTCTTCTTGAACCGTTGATATTGACCAAAATATAATTATATTACATTAAAAAATGGCACGCCAATGTTTTTAATCAAAATGAAAGTCAGTTTTGTAATCTCTTATTAGTTGCTAACAAAAAGAATCTCATAACTGTTTTTCGTTAGAAAAACGGTTTATGATTGGAAAAATGAAATAGGTTTACATACTGTGTAGAATTTCAATTATAAGGTTCAAAATTATATTAGGTATGGGCGCCCCATGTGAACCTATTTCATTTTTTCAATCCAAAACCGTTTGTCTAACGAAAAAAAGTCAAGTGATTCTTTTTATTAGCAACTAATGAGAGATCACAAAACTGATTTTTATTTTGATAAAAAACAGTGGCGTGCCATTTTTAAATGCAATAAAATTATATTTTGGTCAATATCAACCGTTCAAAAAAAGGTAGATGATAAATTATTTTCATCAAATTATAGAGAAATTTGTTTTTTTTTTCTTGGAATAAAACTCGAAAATTTGCTTACATTTGAGTTAACGCCATCTAGCGGCAACAGCGAAAGTCAGAAATTCAGAACCAAATAAGTGTTTTGTAGGGCAAATGATGCTCTTCCATATGAGCCTAAGTTTGCTGAAATCAGTCAGAATATCGTCGAAATAAACGGAAGGAATCTTGGTTTGTTTAAAAAAACAATTGAACTTCCCCCACCGCTTTATTTTGATAGATAGAACAAAACGTTTCAGACAAAAAAATTTAGGAAAATGGTCAGTTAATATGAAAATGATGTCATCGATATACTTGCATGAAACAAAATTCTATAAAAATCCCATTTTTCTACTTGGTGTTGGTTGTTACGCCCTCTAGCGGACGTTTGACGAACTCGAAAATAATGTCCAGCAATTTCTCTTGGCCACTATCATCATGATTTTTGTTCTCAAATCCATTCGACCAATATCTTATGAGATATGGCCGCTCGCTACCCTTAACTGATCACCCTGTACTAGGGTTGCCACCTCTCAGGGTTTGACCCGGGGTCTCCGGGTTTCAGTAGGGCTCCTACGGGCTCCGGGTTGGATACTTAATTCTCCGGGCCAGTCCGGACACGGAAAAATCATAAATATATTCAAAAGTAATCCATCGGAGAAAAGTTGAAACGATGAAATGGTAATTTTGAAAACTGCTTTGAATGAAATAGATGAAAACGAACTAAATGTAAAAGAAATAGACGAAATTGGGGTTAAAATATTTCAAAACGCAGAACTACCCCAACTTCTGAAAATTGTTGGTAAGATTCTCTCAATTCCAGTGAGTAACGCCTATGTAGAACGGGTGTTCTCTCTAATGGGGAATTTATGGACACATGAAAGAAATCGAATGAAAGTAGATTTAGTCAAGGCAGAATTATGCACGAAATTAAATTTCAATATGTCTTGTTCGCAGTTCAAGGAATATTTGGCAAAAACCGAACAAAAAAGTTTACTAATATTTTGCAATTCAAACACGAAATATAAATTCAAATTCAAAGATTGATTTATTTTATTTTTGTATATATAGGACTGTTTTTATTTTGTTTTTCTATGAATTAGTTTTTTTTTGTTTATTTATGAATTGTTATTTTGTTTATTCATGAATTGTTATTTTGTTTCCATATTATGTGTTTTCTTATTATTTTTTGTGAATTGTTTTTTGATTATGTTTAATAAAAATATTTCATTTCATAATCCTCCGTGTACTCACTTGTACAGGTAGAAAATTTCGGAAGGTCTATGGCATCAAGCCATTTTTTTTTCGTGAATCCTTTTATAAACAGACATATTGTGCTCTCGGTCTATACCTGGCAAAAAATATATTTTCAATTTGAAGGCAGTTGACCTTGAACCAAAAAAAAATCCGCCTGCGGCGCTATTTCTTTATGTTTTCATGAGGCTCCTCAAATGTACCACAATCTCCGGGTCTACAGATTTCAAAAGGTGGCAACCCTACCCTGTACATAGGTCTGTTATTCATCTCTCCCTCAAACTACTATTATAGTGATAATGAAAAATATTCGCATCCTGATGTGGAAGGTGGAAGGTGTAACAACGCACGTGCTCACAATAGCAGATTCAAAATTTGAACGTCATTTCATGAGACTTGAATGTAATATAATAGTATATTACGTAATATGTGTTGTTAGAAGCATATTACGCACAAATAGAAAAGTTACGCACGTAGCTATACGGAGCAGCGAGTGCATATAATTACTATAATAATAATAATAATAATAATAATAATAATGTTTATTTACCGAAATATACGAAATATACATACATATGAGTACAGTGTGAATTACATTAATTGAATTCTAGTATGATCAAAAAACACTTTAGAATAAATGTAAATAAACAAGAAGTCCACAAGGGAAAACCCGCGCGTGGATCGCTCACAATAAATTTACAATCACTCTTGTGTGTCGTTACTGTTATGCAAGATCTTTAGCTATCACATATTGATGAGAATTTATTCACTCAGTCACACTAATTCAATAATTATTATATGACGAATTTCTATATTTTATTTAATAACTTACTACAAACTACATTAAATCTAAATCAGACCTAACAGGTAACCATGAAACGGTATCAGAATATCAACAACAAACTTAATTATTTTTAAGATCGATTATGCGTTGTGTTTCACTTCTAGGCATACTCATTATCCATTTTTTCACTTGGGTTTTGAAAAGTTTCATTGAATTCAATAATTTCAGTTGGGGGGGAATTATATTATATGTTTTAGGGGCTAAATAAATGTAACTCCTCTGTCCAATAGTTTTTGACATATTAGGTACTACTAATGTGTTCTCTTTGGACCTAGTATTATGATTATGTTGGATATGCTGACTGGTAATCAAGTTTTTCCTCTTGTGTATTATGATGGTAAAAAGAAATATTTGACGAATATCTAATAACTATAATAATACTATATGGGAAAAAAAATGATTGTGAATTCCTGATTATACGTATATACGAAATTATATGAGGTAGCTCTAGAGTCACTGTATGGTATTAGTGAGATAAGAGTTCGGACAGAGAAATGACAACTGTTAGTACTTTTGAATGTTTGTTATATACCTCACATTGTGACAAGAGCACCATACTCGTCCCTCTCTTTTTCCATTCAAAATTATCTCAGTTGGACGATACTTTTCATGAATGTCAGAATTGAAATATAATTTCATGAACTATTAAGAAGAAAGCTTGAATGAAAATATCCGGCTTTGTAATGAATTGTGGAAATTCTGAAGATAATGGATTTCATTTATTCAATTTTTCAAAAGAACCAACCATTTTCATATGGAAGGGATGTCTGAAACGGCCATGAGTGCGTAATTGCTTTACAACAAGACGAGATATCAAATAGTTAGAAAAATGTGCCCATGAACTCTGTCATCCGTTGAGATATATTATAAATTTGTTCTCTGAACACGGAATTTTCCCTGACAAACTGAAAATGGCGTTAGTAACACTAATTTTCAAGAAGGTGACTGTAATTTATTTGAAAATTACAGAGGTATCAGTCTACTCCCTAGTATATCGAAACTTTTCGAAATGAATATAGAGAAACGACTCGTTTCCTTCTTCTCGATTAATAAAACTCTCTCTCCAAATCAACATGGTTTCACTCGAAACACACACAAAGCACTGAAACAGCCCTTTATGAATTCATTGAACATGTTATAACTGCTCTGGATTGCAAGTTCCATGTCTGCGGATTGTTCGTAGACTTTTCAAGAACCTTTGACTGTGTGAATCATAAGCTTCTAGTATCAGAAATGAAGCGATATGGTATTAGAGGAATGACCTTGGAGTTGAGGAAGTCCAATTTGAACAACAGAACCCAGAAATCAGTCATCAAAAATACAAAAGTCAAGTAGCAACTATCGAACAAGGTGTACCACAAGGCTCCATACTCGGACCTTTATTTTTTTCAATATATACTAATGACTTAATCAACTACTTTCATGCACTTTCACCCGTTCAGGTGATCGCATATGCGGATGACACCAACTTCCTGATCAAGGATCGAAGTACACTCGCTCTCGCAGAAAGTACAGAGATATTATACGAAGGAATAATTACATGGGCAAATGAAAACCAGTTGGAATTGAATGTAACGAAAACAACTCTAATGAATTTCACTTTGAGTAATGCTACTGAACCGCTCAACAATTTTGAAAATAATGAAGTACACGTTGAATCGTGTAGAACTAGCATGATGCTAGGTCTCACATTAGATTACAAACTAACCTGGACACCGCACATTGAATCACTTTGTGAAAAACTGCGAAAACAGTGTTTTGCGCTGAGGTTTATGGCGAACCACTGTGGAGAAGAGGTCCTGATAAATCTATATTATGCAACCATCAACTGCCATCTGAGATATGGAATTCTGAACTGGGCTAATGGATCATCTGCGAACAGGGTGTTCATTATTCAAAAATATGCCATTCGCATCATTGCTGGTTTGGGATGGCAACAATCTTGTAAAAGTACTTTTGAAGGGCTCAAAATACTCACGGTTGCGGGTTTGTATATCTACGAGGTCTTTATCTACGTTTATAAAAGCAGACCTATCTTCTCATCCATCCTGCTCATGAATATTCCACTCGTTCAAAAGATTTACTATTACCCAATTCACATCGAACCTCTCTCTATCAAAAAAGTCATCTCTATCTAGGACCTAAATCATTCAATGAGTTAGACGAAGCAATTAAACTCTCACCTCACATTGATAATTTCAAATCTGCTCTGAAAAGAAGCCTTGTCGAGAAAAATGGCTACACCATCGACGAATTTTTAAGCTGAACTGCATTATTACAATAGTTAATTATATGTTTATACTCATTCATACATCTGTACATTTTTCGTGTCCGTCTTTCCTATTTACAAAAAAAATATATGTTTTCCGGCTTGCTAACTAACTCCCTGTGACCCTAGTCATTGGCTTCTGCATTGTACTTTTCAACTAGTGAAATAAATATTGCTGTGCGATATGCTTACTGTGCGTAAAGAGCTACTTACTGAGGATGTATCTAGTGTGTTCTTGTCTACTTCCTATAGTGGCCGTAGGTAAAAAAAATTCAATTGAATGTATGTCTCATGGTTTTTGTTCAACTCAAACTTCGACTTTCAGTGCAATAACCATCAGGCTAGAACGCTTGACGGTATTTTCAAACAGTAATCATAGATATAGATATTCAGCTTATTTTCGATTCAATATAGATGATAACAAAATAACAAGCTACAATATGGTGTACAGTATGGTGATTGATTGTTAATGTTACAGTTTATCTCCACAAAATAGTGTTATGGAATGCAGTGGGTTGAAATTCTTGTTGATTTCAATGATTAGATGGACAGTAGAGCTGATTTGATTGCTTTCTATTTCGTGTACATTAGAGACGTTTATTTCGAATGTACCAACTTAATTGATCTTTTTCATTGAATGGTTTTTTTGATTCACCTTTGTCACTCTAGTTCCACTGTATCCAAATCTAATGATTTTGTGACCTGTGAATATATAAAATTTGGAATATTAGGATACGGATAACATTAATAATAATGTCAAGTTCAAAATTTCAAATGGTTGGAACATATTATACGAACAATTCCATGAAGCATAATCTCACCACAAAGGATACCTAGTAAAAAGTTATACTGACTCATAAAAGTCAAAAGAGGACTGGAACCAACAACAAGATGCGAGAGATGAATCTTGGATCAAAAGATACCTCAAAAACACCATCACATGCAGAAACGAAACCGTACGCCCCTATCAATTCTTCTATTCATATTCTTTTCTCCAGCGGCTCAAAGTATTCCCTGAAAATTTATATCCTCTCACTTTCCTACATCAACCTAGAACGGGCCAAACACACACAACAGAACACATACGAACAAGGACAAACGACAAGTTGATTTTCATCAGTACTCCAGACCCGCTGTAATGCGTTGCGTACACACGGCCACAATATCAACAGATGTACCCCTACCCTCGACCCCGGGGGCAGTCATTTCAAAGGGAAAACGGCACAAACCTCGAGATGATTACAAAACAAAAGTGTCACAGCGTGCCATGAGCGACAGGGTGTAGAGTGATTTGTTTGGACACCGAATGGTCAAAGGCTACAACTGCTGAAAGATCTGAGCATGAGCATCTATCCAGCGTGTTCATGTGCATACATATGCGTCATCAGTGCAACGACAACCTTTATCAACTAGACAATGACAGTAACATAAATCAGAATACAGAGTATTCTAGCTGAGAATATTACATCATTCTTCCCCTCTAGGACCTGACGAATTCCTTCAAATACCTCGGCGGTTTCTTGTTTCGAATTGGACGATTCGATGGCCCGGAGTCTGTTGGTGCAACATGTAAGGTTAGGTAAGGTTAGGTGACACGTGAGTGGGCCCATGTCAGGCCCTCCACTGCGGCCTATGGCCTATTGTGGCTCAACCTATATGGTTATATTTCTCCCAGTATATCAAATCTCTTCGCAAAATTAAGGAGAACGTTGGGAGAACAATGTATCTGGTTTTTTGGCCCTATACTATAGTATGGCCGAATGTTGATAATCTGAATCTGAAGCTTGACAGATGTCAGTTTATCAGCTGTTTCTGTTGATTGTTCGGTTTCAGCAGGATAACTATAATATTTAATGAAGAAATGTTTCATCTGTAACAAGAATATATTATAGATAGGAACTGAATGTATTTACTTCCGTACTTACCTACTTCAATTTCGACAAAATTGGAACAATTCGCCACGTTGTACATATTCAGAATGAATCAAATATTCATTTTCCTCAATGATATTATGAGATTTCTCATTGATAAATAATTGATGTGTATCCATAATTATCTCTTTGAGAAGTATAATTATCGTTTTCTTTCAATTATATAACCTCACATTATAACAACAAGATGTAGTAAGTGGACCCTGTAAACAGTGATTTTGGTTGATTTGGACTTTTTTCACGATTGCGAGAGGTGAAAAAAAATGGCTGTCAGAGTGATCTTCCGATATGACGGAAGAGGTTGTCGAGCGCACGAAAAGGAATCCCTATAATGTTCAAAAAACATCGTGCGTTCCTAGGAAGGATAGGGACAGGAGGTAGGTATTTGGTAGGTATTTTTTTTGAACTTTTGAAGATTATATGTTGTTGGGAATACTTCCACAGGCAATGAATTCCAGAGCCTAGCCGTTCTATGGATGAAGGAGTCTTGATGAAGTGCTGTTCGACATCTTTCGAGGTTGACATCGAAAGGGTGTGCTGACTGGGCTTGTTGCGATAGAAAATAGCACGTCGCCCCACCTGACGGCAACAACTTTGACACTTCAGAGCAGTTTGTTTTGATTATAAGACCAATGAGCAATAACAAAAAACAAATGTGAACCAATAAAATTGAAGTAAACATACCACTTTGACAGCTTTCAAGTACTCTGATAGGTGGCGTACCGTTATTTTCTATCTCGATGGCCAATTCCGATAGTATTCATCGTCTGCAGAGGTATTTGAATGTTCCTGAGTATAGAATTCTGCGAGTGAGTATTGCTGTTTGAAATAGCGATTATACCTACTCACCACCAAAAGCTGTGAGTGAGTCGTAAGTGGATACTACAAGGTACAAGTACACTATCGTATAAGTTATACTTCGTGTTGAAATGGTGCTAACCCACTGTTCAATTGACAGTATTTTGGGACTTTAGGGGGGTAGTTTAGTCATCTTTACATGTTAGATAGAACGTGTTCTTTTGATCATACATATAAAATTACAATCATCATTGATTGATTCTATCTCTTGAAACCCACACCCCTATTATTCTATACGATTTGAGAGATAGTGTTAATTCTCAATTTCAGAGGATTTTGATTTTTCAACAGATATAATTCAATCTTTGTCGTGGCATATAGCCAGGAAAGTAGTTGTTGAATAAACCGAGAAAGAATTAATATTTTCATCACACGGAGAATGCGAATTGTCAGTGTATTTCTTTATATGTATCCATTTTTTTGTGTTCATAAATATAATATCTGAGAATATTCCTTTTCTACCTATTATGCTTAGTAACATATGAATTTCGTGTCCTGCCACTGCTCTGCATGTAGCTATCGGTCAGTCGCCCCGAAAAGATGACCGGAAATTGGCAATAGGTGTATCTAGCTTCCCTCGGGCCAGAGTATACCCCTTATCTACCCCATTTGTTTCATTCGACGATACGGCGTTTTCATTATCGATTCTTGGATAGCCCGAAGAGGACATTCGAGGATTTCAGACCCATTATCCGATAGTAGTTGAAATTGATTGAATAATGTATATTGCTATGAGAGGGCAAGATTGATTCGAGAAGTCTAATACACAGTGGCAGAGGATTAGGAAAACTCAATATCACTTTTTCCACCACTAGCTATAGAACATACCTTCATTTACCCCTCTTCAGGTAGTATATTTTTTCTACCAAAGTAGTTTTCACTGAATTGGATATCATACCTAAGAGATCTAGGATGAACCTGTTGACCTGTTGACCTCCACAAGTTGACTACAGATGCCAGCGTCATGCTGTGAGCAAATCATGCAGTATCCAAGTTAGTTTTCATTATTTTATGATTTATTAGTTCAATCGACACCTCTGTTATAATTAACCCGAATTCACTGTCCTGATGCGCGATTCGCAGGACTGACACTCGAATCTGGTAGGTATTTCTCAACAACGACTTGTGATGGTGATGGCTACTATAGATTTTGAAAAGAATTGAAAAGAATGGCTTTCACAGTAACAATAGGTCGATATATCAGTTTCACAGAACTATTATAGTGATCGGAATATGTTTCTAGTGGTGAAGGATATTATCACCACGAGACCTTATACTCCTCGGCTGGAGCAAAGATGGAGCCTTGAGACTTGGGTAATGATGATGAGTAAGTAACCATGAAATTGGACTTGACACTTGACATTTGCAGATCGTTCAACGTAAAAATTCATTTAGCACATACTTATAAGTGCGGACAATTCGAATAGATGAGTACAGACCAATCAGAACAATGAAATTCCATTGTATAGGATAGAAGCAGCCATCAATGACTATTCTGCAATTAGAAGTTCTATAAGTATTGAAATACCATTAATTTATCTTAGCGTAGATCTTATGTTCTTATGGATAGTCTGCAACAATAAAACATACTGAATTGGCCAAGAATACCCGATGAAATTAACTAGTGCACTCGCAGGACTAATTTCCTGTCAATGAAAATCAGATCCAACATCGTTTATCATATTTTAACAAAAACCTATTATGGAAGGAGTTATAACTTCCCATTGAAATTTTCAATTATTATTGATCATGAGTGTTCGATTACAGTGATGAGTATTTTGAATCAGATTCAGTTAATTTGCAATATATAACCTTTTTCACTTCCAAAGATATATCTAAAAACTCTCTGAATAGTTGCTTCGATATTTGAATAGTTGTATATTGAGTGTAGTAATTCACTTGCGCATGATAGCTTTTACCCATTCATATGATTACAGCATTGAGTTCATAGTTCTTCCACAAGTGTGTTTATTCCATGGACGTTGATTCCATAGGAAACTATCGTTCCTGACAGCTTTTATAGTTGATGGAATTTCGGTGCCCACGAAATTTTTGGGTGAGTTTATTGAATTTACATTCCAATCAGATTTGGAAGTGATTTTATCCCATACTATTGTTTAGTTGACTAGATGGATGTTGAATGAGATATCCAATGTAGGAGGAAGCGCTTATTTTAGATAATTTGTATTTTTTCAAATATTCAACATCCGAAGTAATATAGGCGGCAATGGGCTTATATCACGAAAAAAAGTTATTTTATAATTCGATAGAACTCACCCAAACTAGCTCACCACCGCAAACCGTTTCTTGCTGTGCGCTCCCTACGTTTTATAAAAAATTATTGAAATCCCCGATTTTCCGGACCTCTGAAAACGAGGCGATGATGTGACGTCAAAACCCTAATACTGAAACCAGACTATTCCAGACAGAGCAGAATGATACATGATTTCTGACAGAGTGAATTAGCGCGAGATCACAGTTGCAAGAATTAATATATCAGTTGCCTCAGTCTCCGTCGGGCTTTTGTTATTTTCTCTCAACTATGACGAGATGAGGTTTTTACGTCATAAGAGGGTCCGTTTTCAGATGGTACTATTATTTATGTTCAAAAATAAAACATTCCAGTAAATTTTTCGATCGAATTTTGTCGTCAATCATTGTTTATGTATAAAAGGATCATTATGTCATGTCAAACATGCTTTGAGTTAAAAGTTCTACTAAGGTGTACACGCCCATTATGGGATACTTTTCCATATTACCCGACCAAACTATTTAATACTTCGTAAAATTGAAGAAATGAAAAACAATGCAAACCAAAACTTCACAACCAAGTGAGAGAAGGGATGAGAAAGAAAGAGAGAGCGCAGTGATTGCACTTAGAATCAGAAGAATGGATATATACATTCTTCCATCCACTATAGTGAATATGAATAGTGGATATGAAGCCTAAGATGCAAGCTTTGGACACACGAAATGTGTGCCGATGCAGAGAACGATTACTACATTTCCGATTCTGTCGTTATAGTAGACATCAATTATAGCCGCTTCTGGTATTCCGCCTATCACCCGACCATTTTTCGGCCAACAGAAATGTAGTATTTTTCAATATTCCAAAATATTACGCCAGTCGGGCAACCAGCCACTTCTGTATAACAATTTTGGTTTTGGACTATTTCTTCCCTTCTTTTCTATCCCGATGGTGTTGCTCTCATATTGTCTATGGAGGACGCCTCTAAGTGAATATGATGCCGAATTTATTTTTGTTTGACTAGGCGACGCATAGTCGGCGGTCTTAGGACTGCTCGCTGGAGACTGCCCTACACTGATGAGTGTCAAAGTGCTCGCAACCGGTCTGTAGGTGTCTAGCGTGGCCTGGCGAAATCAAAATCGATAGGCATTCAAGAAAGGATCACTTGTATCATTATTAGTTTATACGAGTCGATGCATAGATTTTAGAAGGATGTAATTCAATGGTCTGTGTGACATTTGCCAGGAAAGTAGTTGTTTTTCTCCCGAAATCTACCATTGTTGTTCCTTTCATGAACATTGTGTGAGATTGACTGTGAGCTTCTTGTAATCATTCATAATTTGTTTGTTTATATTTTATATCCAAGGTTGCTGATTCAGTGTAATAAATCTAACAATGTAAAATTTACATTTCATTCAATACTCAAAATAAGAACGGTATTCCATAATACATTCTCACCTCTCATTACTATGGGCAAGCAAATAATTTGAATATAAGTGATTGAGATAGATAGATAGACATCGTCCACTTCGAGAAGTGATAATATCTGGAAGCAGAAGAGAAAATTTATGACCGGATCAGTCACCAAAATATGGAATCTGTGCCTCCACCATAGATTTCTTCTACCAAATTTCAAGTTATGGTGAATGCGGTACTATAAAGTTTTTCCACCACTACCTATGAAACCTACAACCTACCATTATTTACTCTTTTTGTAGGGGTTAAGTGTGTTTTGTTTATGAAAGGTAGTTTCAGTCATGTTTGAACACAAGTCAATAAATACATAGTCACCTTTGTTATAGTTAACGCGAATTCACTGTTCTGATGCGAGATTCGCAGTAATGGCACTCGAATCTAGTGGGTATTTATCAATTCCAATGGTTACTATATTTCAATCAGGATTGAGAAGAGGTGCTTTAATAGTGATAGAAGTTCCATATTTCAGTTTCACAGGATTATAATAATTGATATAATATAATGCTGATTTAACATACACCTTGTTACTGAAGAATAATATCACCACGGGACCTCATAGCCCTTAGCTGAATCTTCGGGATTCGGGATCCCTGGGTAATGATGATAATCTTCACTACCTTGGTGTATAAATTACTATTTTACACACATCAAAAATTGAAATTCTTGTTTCACTCATAAATCAAGAACCATCATTTATAGGACATTATTCCGTAGATATATTTGAATTTTTGTAATGTGTTTTCATATTCAGAGAAGGTGAGTTGGAAGAAACTGATTCTAACGCGACTATTCCCATTCTTCCGCAAGTGATATCACCAATTAAATTTTTACATACTCAGTTCATACATTCGAATGGGGCAAATATTGAGTGTATCTCCATAGTCATCCAGAATTTGGTAGGTACTAAAAACTGCAGAAAAGCATTGTCAACAGAAAAATTCCACATGAACTGGTATTCTTCAAATGGAACACCCTGTACTTGATATTCCAAATCAGTAAAGCTCTTCCTCCTGCTCTCAAATATATATATACTATATTGAAGCTGCCTTAGATTCAAGAAAGAATCTATAATTCACGAAGATTGCATATATGTATATTTGAAATCCAAAGCTGTACCAATTATGTGACATTTTTGAGTTGCTGCATTTTCTTGTACTCAATTTTGGATCGGAAATATAAACGATCACCCTGTACACCTGCCACAGAATTTGTCGTGATAATTTCTCTTGGTGAAAACTTGTTGGGCCTCAAAATTAACCCTATGCGAGGATTCTACAATTATTGGACTTCAAGTCAGGTTATGTTTTTTAATACAATGCATCATTGATGATTCGACATTACATTGAAGGAAGTTTCCTTTACAAAATAGGATGCAGATAGTTTTTGAAAGAAAAACAAACACAATTATGACATCCATATGGGAATCAGATCAGCTAAACAACATTCTTCATTCATTAAGTTCATTCAAAGTCCTCTTAATGTGTCCCAGTTATCTCCAGATGATTTCGATGATATACTCGCTCCAGAAGTTCCTCAATTATAATCATTCCATTAACAACGATTCAAAACACATACAAAAATGTTATATCTTCATAATGTAAATTGAATTTATCAATAACTTCAATCACAACTTTCATGTATATTGTATATCGACATACTCGTAGTATTCCCGATGTCTGCATTGTTTGCCAAAAAATATACGAATTAAAATACATATTTCCGAGAAAATAAAACTCCTTCAGAAAAGTTCGAAGTACGTGACGTGACAATCCAGTGACCCGGCAGTTTCCGGGACCCGGACCCTGCGACCATTCTTCTCCTCGTTCCCATCAAACTTTTACCCAACTCAGATTGCGAAAGATTGTTCGTATAGTTTTAAACAAAGTCAGGGAGAGGCTTCTGTCTGACCCAACCCCACGATACGAACAGTTCGTTTCCTTTTATTTTACTTTTATCAGTTTCTTTCATCGTACACACGTCGCTTGTGTTTACTGAAAATGCTTTTTTCTTATAGTAGGTGTCTACGAGGACGACAATACGTATTTTCCATCATTGAGTTTTCCAGTAGTCATCGCAACGTCAGATGATGATGACCTTGGCTACCGCGAATCTGTTTGGTGACCAGTAAAATAATCAAGTATTATTATTATTGATATACCTATTTCACAATATTTCTATAGCTGATTGGATTACATTTGCAATTCAACTGAAAAGGATGTTACCATTATATATCCAGGTAGATTCCAATGCAAACAAAACACAAGCATGCCTCTCCTCTAAAAAAGCCGATCGCACTGTGACTCACATAAGCTTTTCAGGAGTTATCATACCTTTGTAGACATCCATTTCGATGCTTGGTATCACTATCAGCAATAACCTTTCATGGGACAATCACGTGAGATCAATTGCTAAAAGTGTATCCCAAAAACTTGGTTTTCTGTTTCGATCCAGGAGCTATTCCACTTATGATCTATAAGGCACAGATCCGACCTGTCCTGGAATACTATTCCCATATTTGGAGTGCAGCACCCAAACATACCCTGAAACTGTTGGATTCTGTTCAGAAAAGGGCAATTCGTCTCGTGAGTGATGCCTCGTTCACTAACTCACTCACTTCTATGGAACACCGTAGAAAAGTAGGCGATCTGGCTCTATTTTATAGATATCTTCATGGACGATGCTCTTCTGAAAGATCAACGTCGAGTTGAGGCTCCGCACCTCTTCGTGGCTACTCTGGAGACCTGCAGAACATCTCTTCCCAAAGACTCGTTCATCCAACAAACAGCAAGGCTCTGAAACACATTGCCAAAAGAGGTAATATCCGAGGCATATTTATAGCCCCCAGAAATTCAGGAAGAAGACCAATTCCTACCTTATTTTCCTTGGTTCTCACGAT
Organism: Phaedon cochleariae; assembly: GCA_918026855.4. Lineage (NCBI taxonomy): Eukaryota > Metazoa > Arthropoda > Insecta > Coleoptera > Chrysomelidae > Phaedon > Phaedon cochleariae. The sequence goes on along the minus strand of OU896709.1, from coordinate 12,944,620 downwards.
GTTCTCTGAACATTACAGAATATCCCTTCTTGTGGGAACCAGAGAACTTGAAAAAAATGCGAGTAGACTTACTCTTTTTGTTTCTAAATTGGAATCATCACTCGAATTTCTTTAAAATCATATTTTTGTAAAATTTTTTGGTCGATTTTGAGGTGTCAAAATCATCAATAATGCCACGGTGATTTTTAAACGGCTAAACGCACAAATTATACGGGAAAATGTCTGTTGGTGATAATGGCTGCATTTTTGATATGTTGAAGCTGAAGTCATTCTGAGTAAAATACTCTATTGGCCCAACTCGATCGTATGACCAGATTCGGCGCTAGAGGGTGAAACAACAAGAATTTCGTGTATTTTCGAGATTGCAGAGCTCAATGAATAATATGAAAATCTCGTGATATGGATTCACCCCAGAATGAAGATTAGATATGCGGTAGGGAGTTATTGAGATTGGTTGAAGGTAGGTATGTTACAAGGGCACAGAGAAGATGGAATTCCTGATTAACACACGACTTGTGTCCGTGATCTTGTCAGTTCTCAGCATTCAGCACAATGTTGGCATGTCTTCAACATTCCCATGATATTCTGTTATGAAGTATAAGGAATAATTGGACATGCTGGTTGCTCAAAAGAGTCAAGAATCAACTATAACATCATGGGTTCCTCCTTCCATGTTTTATTCAACGACAGGACTTCAACATCCTCTTGATAACTTGACTTTCATTGGTAACTTCGCTACTTTGCTTCATGACTGGGAATGCAAGATTATCTGATCAATAACAAAACAGCATAAAAACTAACGTCTCCAGTTATTCGACGTATCATCGAATGGCCGCCATGACGGTACGTTCTTCAACAATTTCGAACAACGCATAGACTTATTATTTACATAAAAACAGCGTGTGAAGTATTGCAAAAATTAATTTAAATCCCTAACGAAACAGTGGACTAATTGAATGTCAATAATTCAATATTATAATATGATTATATTTTAACTCTCCTTCATATCTCAGCAAATGTTTGAAGACACCATCCGATCGCAATATTATTACACACTCCCACTATCCTATTATCCTTTCACGGCGAAATTATAGTCGCCATTATTCTTTTTGAATATCTATGCGTAGCTATATAATTTTTTCCGGCATCGCTCTAAGAGCGATAACAGCGGTATAAAATTTTCTGCTTATATGTTCCGCAGTTGATTTAGGACGGTTTTTTTGTTTCTGCTCCCCGTTCCGAAACGATCCACTTCCTGCGAGTCTAAGGAAAAATAAACGAATTAAATTTTGACAAGTGGGAATATCCAGATAGCAGTGACTGCTTCTCGCATATAATTCTCCTTATAGTTCTTCTACACATGTGTAGGAGCACACACCTCCTCAAATTGCTTTCGTAAATATGGTGTGCTCTCCTTCTTTGTTGGTGATTTGTATGGAGGGATATTAAAAAGTTGAAGTGCATGCTGTACGTAGACCTCCACGTAGACGTTGAAGTACGAAAAGTATCGCTTACTAATCGTTCTTAAATTGAGTAGAAGTCATCAGTGGCATCGTAATGCATGAACGTAACGTGATTATTATTATTTGTATCCGGTTTTTATTGGTCCTATTTGGTCGTTTGTTTCGATCTGGACATTTATTCGTGTTGAAATGAACGGAATCCTTAATGCATAACTCTTTGGAGATCCAAACTTCAACAAACTTGACTCAATGGCATATTTCGGTTTATGTACGTTGATATTTAAGGTGTGCGTGCCCAGTAAACACAACGCGTTTCAGATACATTTCATCATTCATGTCATCTGGAATATTATTCCAATGTTAACACATAGGAAAAATTTCTGAAGCATACGTTCCTTATTTGCTACGAAAATTCTCTGCTTGAAATGTCTCACGTGAATCTTTAGACGTGTCATCTGAAACATTCCAATGTTGACATGAAGGAAACATTTCTGAAGGTTTCCATGTTATGTTGAATATTTCATGAATATCTCATTACATACGTTTCATATTCATTACGAAAATTCTCTGCTTGCAAAGTCTCACGTGAATCTCTGGACGTGTCATCTGAAACATCGCCATGTTCACGTAGGTACGTGTAATATTTCTCTGTTGTTATTCGTAATGTGAAACATCTCTGAATTGTTTCAATACAAGTGTTCACTAGTTGTTTAGAATACAGCATGTTCGAATCGTTTCCATTGTACTCTAATACGAGTCAAATATAATATCTCTACATTAACCTCTAGAAAACATTTCAGAAATGATATGAAACTATAGAGTGTGAAACATTCACCTCATATTAACCACGTTGCCAGGTTCATGATTCCGTTTTATCGGCTATAATGAATCACATGTTCGAGTATGACCATAATGAACAGTCCGAACCCAAGCACGGCCTTCTCCGACTTGCTCCGACTGTCCGGTCCGAGAAGAGAGTGGGTGAACACGAAAACAAAGCCATCCTGCCATTCTTTCTTTCGATGTTCTGTTTCTCTTCTGTGAAAGAGTGAAGTTGAAGAGGTGAAGCCATTTTTAGCGTTTCTTGGTATTGCTAATGTTAAAACTTCATAATGACAACTATGCATATGAGAAAGATGAGTAGGTTTACCTGTACATTCACTAAATATTCGATGTTCGATTGAATGGGATGAAAATCAGCCCAAAATTGAATACATAGAAGGTAAGTCGGTAGTGGCAAAATTAACCTCAACCATTGTGTTCATTGTTTTGTCTTTCTCAGCATCTTTTCAGGTGCTGTCGGAAAAAGGTTTTCCATTACGGATATGGATTTGAAAAATATGTAGCAGCTTGTTTCGCCAATCAGGTATCAGGTTAGCCAGAGAAAAGGAGAATGTCAAATGAAATGTATTCTTCTTATAATTCAATAGAATTTTTCATAATATAAAATCCCCTGCAGTTTCTCAATGGAGGCAGAATGTGTGGCTACAGCATTAGCAGCATCAGAACCAGTAAATCTCAAAGGACCTGTGTATGATTCTCTAGTTTTTCGAGCAGTATTCTTGAAGAGTGACATTCTAATTGCAATTGCCGCTATGAAAAATTTTGAAAATTTCAAGAGAGCCATGCATATTGAGATAAGATTACACTTCCACAATGAAATCATGCCGTCATTTTCACAAAATCTTTCGATTTTTTTCCAAGAAATAACTTTTTTGTCGACCTCTACAAAAATCACATTTTACGTTCTAATTTCGTTCTAATAACGAAAAACCAACTATTTCCGAAGGCAAGAACTTTTCGTCCATAGACACCAACTTTTCGCCCGCAAACACTTTTCTTCCGCTGCAGAGTTGGCAGTTTTACTGAATTTTCAGTAGATCTCCTGATTTGCATATTGATCAACTGATCGACTGAAACTTTTCATAACCTACTAAAAAATTCTTTGACCCTTATTTATCATTATAAATACCTATATCATTATTGATCTTCAGTTAATCACATTCACCTCGACATACACTTATAAATTGCATGATATTTCGGCTGACTCTGTTTGAATTATTATCACTAAATATGATGAACTTACATATAGGTACTAATTCTATATACCTATCTGTTATAACAATTTGTTTCTCACGTTTGATTTTTCTATTTGTTTTGTATTTTTGTTTTTCATTTTCACAATTCGTTCCTGTTTTTTATGTACATACTAAAAACTTCCAAGTAGGTACTCATATGTAACTATATTTTGTGATATATTTGAGTATTTTCAAATTGGAAATAAGGAATATGGAAATGTTCGTTTCGTTCGTTTTTATTTTGGTAGAAATAGGATACTTCTCTGTTTACTGAAAGTACATGATGTTTTGGATCCCATAGGTTTATTTCATCATCCTTCCTTGAAATTCGTATGGCATGAAATAGATAAAATAGATCTGAGTGTTTGAGGTCGACGAAAATATTTAATAAGCACTTCGGCAAAAAACTGTCTATTGTTTCGTCTGCTTGCTAACCTGTCCTAATCATATAAACAACTATTTTGGATCGAACCTTTCAAGGTCAGTTATGAATTTTGATTCATTCTTTTTACTCAAGTTGATTTTGCTGATATTTTTTTTTGGTTTGGATGATTCAATTCAATTGTTAATTCTTCAAGTTGAGGGTGTTTGATGGAAATTGGTGTTTTATAGTTTAAGTTTTCAGCTTATGTCAGTCAGTGTCAGTTGAGAACAGAAATAAAAATATTAATAAAAATAAGCCATCGAATTTACAGTTTGAAATAATGAATTATTCAAGATATACACGTGAAAAACATTCATAGGCTCCACAGAATATTCCTCCCGCTTGTGAATCACACTTCACTATGCCGCCTTGCTTGCCTTGAAGATCCTGTTCTAACGAACGTTTACCGTCCCCATTAAGCAAACATTCTGTCGTCATCAGATCAGGTAATCGGGAGTGCAAATAACGTTGACCGATTGCTAATGTGATTTCTGCGAATTTGACTATGGTAGGGTCGGGGTGGGTGGACATGAGGGTTGGTTGATCCACCCTGTCCATCGGCGGCCAAACAAAGCGTTCGGCCAGAGCAATCTCTATGATTGAGATGGTCCTGGCTCAATCTGACGTAATCAGTAGCGGATGAAGTCTTCGTAAGGATAGGGTCATGAGAGAGTAAAATTGATTTGATATCTGGTAGAAGTCCATGTTTGCTCAAAGTGGAGTGGCATTTTTAAAAGGAGGAAGGAAAGCTCAAAGTTAGTGTTTAAGTTGGATTTAACACGTTTTTGGCTTTTGGTCCCATCAATTCTAAATTGATTTTTGGTATTTAAGTGCGCTCTCTCGAGAGTACGAAACCCTTTTTCCTGTATTACAACCAGAATGGTTATCAAGAGCTCCTTGTGTGCTCGTCAAGTTTCCCTTCTGGGACTTGACTTTCGATTTTACAGGACCACGTTCTCGGGGCACGGGGCCCTTCATTTTGAATAAAATCCCGTTTATTTATCCAGAACCTATCCATGATATTATGATGAGAGACATCGGCAACTTTTTCAAAAGAACAAATAATGTCCACCTCCATTAGTTTCTAAAATACGGCTGAAGATGGACTTTTATAAGTTCGAAACATGTCCCGTTGCATAACTACATCATCATTAAAGTTGTGGAGATTACTTTGAGCTTTCCTTCCTCCTTTTGAAATGGATTCGGTCGCAGAAGAAAAGGTGATGGAGCTACATCTAGGGGTATCACTAGTCATTTTGGGCACATCAAATGAATCGTGCAGGGTAAGTAATGAGGAACTGTACATACTCCTACTACGGACAGGGGCACCTGAGGGAAATACCGAATGTCAATCAGAAAGTGTTTTCTACTCTTCTTTTCCAATATATAGGGTAAATTATGAGATTTGGCAAAACATCTTTTGCTCATAACTTCCCAACAGATTCTCCGATTTGTCTGATTTTTTCATGAAATGATCCACTACTACTCTCTAATCGACTGACACATTCAGAATCGAGAAAATCCAGGACCGTTCTTGAAAAATTTTGATAGCTTAGATTGTAGCAGAAAGTTCATACTGTATATCGTTTTGGTAAACTGTGACAGGAAATTCTCAAGGGTCACAAACAAACATCTTGAATGGGATATTTAGAATTTCCCTCATACTTTCACTGGAGTTTGAAAAAACAATTATGAATTTTATAGAAAAACTGAAATTTGGATAACAATAATTTATTTGGGAATTCTACGCAGCCCATGAATTCCATGAATAAAAGTGAGACTCACATTCTCAACGCTTCAGCTCCATGGAAATCATAATATTATTTTCATTCCCATGCCTGGATTCAGTAATTCATTTTTTTTTTGGAGGATAATAATCACTCTAGAATCAGTAAATGAGGTATTTATTTATCAAACATGTTCCAGTCAAAACAGGTTCTGGTATGAGGCAGAATATAATTATAAAATAATTCTATGACCTACTACACAAACATGAGTAGAAGTGAACATGAATGATAAATCATAATAAATCATAATGAATCAGGATATGACAATAAATCACAATAAAACAAAACAATCCATGAACAAAGAAAAGCAATTTAGTCAAGGACATAACTTACTGATGAATTTTAAACATTTCTCTCAGAAATTATCAGTTTTTTTAATTTCTTTTCAAATGAACCTATATTTCTGCAGTTCTTAATTTAATCTGGTAGTTCATTGAACTCGAATAAGGCTGCATGAGTGAATTTTGTTTGTCCGAGTGTAGAACTAGCAGCATCAAGGTGAAATAAAATTAAATGTGTAGTTTGATGACTATGAATTTCAAAATTTCTTGCCAAAATGAAATAAGATTTCGAAATTTTTATTTATCATATGAAAAATTGTGTGAAAATTTCGAATAATGTATTTCTGATGCTTGTTTGCTTCGAAAAGTCCCTGTCACAGTTCACAAAACTTTTTGATAAAAACTAAACTATCGGAATCTTTCAAAAACGGTCCTGGATTTCTCGATTCTGAATGATTCAGTCGATGAGGGTTTAGTAGAGGAATATTACATGAAAAAATTAGACGAATCGAGAGTGCTGTTGGAAAGTAAAGACTAAAAGATGTTCTCGCCAAATCTCATAATCCACCCTATATATTGGTAAAGAAGAGGGAAAGACACTTTCTGATGGTCATTCGGTATTCCCCTCAAGGGCCTCTATTCGTGGTAGGAGTATGTATAGTTCCTCATGACTCACCCTGTATAATTACAATTATGCATACAGAAAGTGAGTGGAAACAGACCTGATATTGTTTTTGATTTTGACAGTAGCATCTATGGATTCTATTTTTATTATGTCATCTGGTTTTCAATGCACCAGATCAAGTGTTACATACAAAGATGTATCCTCCTGTAATTATTCAGTTTGTAACTGAACAACCTAATAGTATATTATTCATCGAGCGCATAATGATGGCTATTACCCACGAAGATGAAAGTTGCAGTACGAGCCGAAGGCGAGTGCTGTATCATCTGAGTGGGTAAAAGTCATTATGTGCGAGTAGAAAACTATACTTTATCTACAACTATTCAAATATCAAAGCAACTCTATAAGAGTTCATAAATATATCTTTGGAAATAATGAAGGTTATTTTATTGCAAAATCACTAAATCTGATTTGAAGTACTCATTAATTTCATCGAAAACTTATCGACAGGAATTTCAATCAACGAACAGCTTATAACTTATTTCAATAATTTTGATTGTTAAAATATCATAAACAATGATGGATCTAACTTTTATCAACATGATAAAAGTCGTGCAATCACATATATCAGTCAATTTTACCAGGTATTATATTATGCCATCTCACTTTTCAGTTGTAAAATGAATCATACTATTGCAGATTATTCACTAACTTGCTTCCGCTGTAGCGTTCCCCCACCGCGATGATTAATTGTAGTACCCTGTCTCTAGACGCTAGTTATCAACAATGAAGTTCCATGGTTCATAAGTGTGAGCCAATCTGCAACTGTCAAGTGTCAAGTCCTATTTTATGGTTATGGTTACTCATGATGGTAGTCACTGTTTAGAATGAAAAACAGTGAATCCTCACTTTTCTGTGTATTTGTAGATTTGAGGTGATTAAAACTATGAGAACCATGTAAGGTGCGTCTTTTGAACTGCGTGTATTTCACAAACAGTAGTATAGTGGTGTGCGTTAGTAGAACTAGTAGAACGAATACCTATACCTAGTTGAATTTGATAAGACGATGGGATGTCAGATTATTACGCCATCCTACTGTCATTATTACTCTTATTACTCGATTCATCACAATAATGTCTGTCATTAAATGTTGAGAATCGAGTTAGCAATGTATGAAATACTCCATAGTTGTAGATAAATGATTTTTCATTATGCATCTCTCATGATATCTTACTGAAACGCAAACGTTTATTCAAACAACTTTTGAGAAAGTTCGTTACATTGAACGGTCAAGTGAAAGTTAGATGCGAGAACTTCAGTTTTAAGGAATCGAATTGCATCAAAGGTCCGAGATGATGATTCGAAATGCCCTTAGTATAATATAAATTATTAAAAAAATATAATATTCATATACTCATTCTTCACTTCGAAGGGTCTCGAGAAGGAACAATATCGAAAAAATTAGATATGGAAGTGCTCTTGAGGGCATCAACCAATGACAACTTGTATGAGGAGAAATATATCTTGAGCCACCTCGGAAAAAATGCAAATATTCAATGAAAATCGAACAACTATTTCAAGAAAAAATATACAGGAATAATATATTCAGAAATATAGTAGTCCACCTATTAGTAGTATTAGTAAGTAGTGGTTGTAGTAGTAAAAGCAGTAGGTGGGGAGGCTGTAGCCAAGCAAGTAGGCCCCGATGGGCCCATTTTTCTAAACCCTGCTCTCCACATATCTACGCTTCCTTCACCTAGAATTCCTTTACGAATCTCCCTGACCTTCTGATGAAGGCCAGTTTGTCCGTACACTCTAATTTGATCAACTCCTCCTGTTGGAGTTTGTCGACTCTAAAGATTTCAAATCTCAGCCTCCCGTACGCCTCGCACTTGCCGAGAAAATGAAGTGACGTTTCTTTGTCTTCTCCACATCTGCGGCAAGTGGGGTTGTTCTTTATTCCCATAAGTGTTAGGTGTCTGCATAGCCTGTTGTGAGTACTTCTATGAGGAGGCGGAGTACTTGTCGGTCTCTGTCGAGCAGCCAGTTCCTCCTTGATTTGCTCGGACCAGCCACGAACTCCTTGGCCTGCCTGCAGCCTGTGATATTCCTCTAGTAATCTTTTACTGCTTTGTCTGCCCATTCTCAAGGGCTGACATAGTTTGGCTCCTTGCTTTACCTAGTTCACCCAAGAAGAGCGGAAAGTGGTGCTTTTTCGCACGCGATTGCAGATGTTCGAAGACTTTTTGCGAGAATCATCAGAAATACTATTTCTCAATAATCAAAGTTGGTACCATGAAAAACATTGGATTGGTCAAGGTAAATGTCGTCACGTTCATCTTCGTGTTTTCTTGTGTCTTCTTATGTAAGAATTTCAAGAACGATTTAAAAAATGTACGGAGGTCTGAGAAAAACAGTTCATTGTGAGAACTAGAGTTTGGGCTAGAATTTCATAATAAAGATTTCAAATATTTCACTGAGACACACCGATCATGTTCGTTGACTCTAGTGCAAAAAAAATTTCGGATACGCCTATGTATCATATGTATCGTCGATTCTGCAGTGCGGATTTCGCCATATACGATGACTACATAGACCTGGCCTGTCTGATAAACGACAGCAATCACAATCTCATCTGCGATGAGACTGATATCTGGGCAGACTGACCACCTAATGCATTAAGATGATTATTCGAAAGGTACAGGGCGTACGATAGTCTGTAGTCATCAGTGTTATATGCTCGTAGTGAAAATAATAGAAATCTGTGGAAAAAATATGTACGTATACGCATCAAGAATTGCTCCTCCTAACTGAAATAAAGGTTTAACAGGGATAATATGACACAAATACGTTTCACCATACTGGTAATGTGAGCGCATAATGCAATAATGCTGGTTTATATGATTGTAACAAGAACATTTTATAGTTTTTTATAGGTGTTATGCACGTGAAATGTGGGGACGAAACAACCTTATGACTGGAGTTTTTTTCTCGAATTCCACGATGTATTTGATGGATTTCCCAATTTTATGAAACCACAATATTGTCCAATGAATTTCAATAGTGTAGGAAGAACCTATACTTATATATTTTTTTATACATTTTTTGATATTTATTACAAGAAATTTACTTTTTTGTGACTAGTTTCGGCTCGAACAGCTATCTTCAGACACAATAGATAGAACCTGTAAAGATATTTGGTTTACAGGGATAATAAGATATTGGGGAAATGGACATTTTTGTGAAAGACAAAAGCCAAAGAGAAGGCGAAGCGTCAAGCACAGCAACAGACGTTGACAGAATAACAAGACAAATGACAGTGACATATGATACAAACCAAATGACATGTACAATATGAGATTAATTTTTATTATGCCTAAAAACCTGAAGGAGAAGTAAGTGGTGAGGTTAGGTTAGGTTATGAGTAATCCAAGAAAAGAAGAAGAAATTGATGTTGAGGTGTAGTAAATGTATCGAATCCAGAAGAAGAAGAACTCAGGAAGGTGAACAAAAATGAACAGGGTCGGCTTAGGTGAAAGCAAGTAAGATAAAACTGGTCATGAAAATTTAAATGAGCGAAAAATGTGGTTTCGTTCAAAATTATTTTGATCATTGTGAGAGTTAATATTTGGATAACTGATTAATTTTTGGATTTCCAAAATTTCCAGGAGGTTTAGCCGTGGACCTTTATTGCAAATGTGGAGTTAACATCAAAAGAATGACTGGAATCAATTATATGATTTGCAAAGGAATATATAGTGTTAGGATTATCTGAGTTGAGAAATTTGTGGATGAGTCTGTTTCTGTTATGTTCAGAGGCGCGGGTTTCAAAACTCCTACCAGTATGACCTATATAAGAAGAGTTACAATCACTACAATTCAATCTGTACACACCTGACTTCTTTGATTGAGAAATCTTGTCTTTAGAATTGACAAGAAGATGTTGACCCCTGAGTGAGGGTACTTTCATCATCATGACATTTCGATATAAAGTTTTTGTACAACAGTATGAACAACTTTTTATGTCCCCATTGAATTCTAGGATAACATTGAGAGAACCTACTGCCAAATCTCATGAATATAATGTTTGATCTATCTTCTGCTGCATCATTTTATTATTTTCATAAATTTCCTTTCCTTCACTCGAGTTTTTCTTATGATCTTCCCCATTTTACGTTCCTAGAAATAATATTCCTTACATTGAAAGAGAGCTTCTTTATACAATTGTAGGTTTCCGCTATGAATTTTGACAGTAATTATTACAGTCAGATTGGAAACAAGAAATATGGTGAAACCTCAGCAGAAACAATAAAATATGCTCTTTGCTGTACTGCGTTATGAAGAGATATTCAAGATATACCCTTCATACTCCACGATCCCCGACATTCCCAGAAAGTTTCCCAATTACAGAGTTCCAGAGATCTCTCGATTTTTTGAAAACAATGGCGAATTTGACGCCTGTGGGTGTGCGTCTCTTCTGCCGGAGCCAACTTTCATTTTCTCTCGAAATCAATGGAATAATGACGGCAATTGCCGACCAACTCGATTCCGTTCGAACTAATGACTTTATCAAGAACTGAATTAATGTAATGATTCGACGTTTTTGGCGAGCGAAAACCCGATTGTTCGGAGCCACTCGTTAGCGCCGTGTTTCATTTATTTCGTTTCGTCAATTTTGTCATTCGACGCGAAACTTTTGATCATTCGCCCAATACTCGTTCCTGCTATTTCTCTTTCGTTCCCTCTACCGAATGTAGAACACCAATTAGAATAATACACTCACCAGCATAAAAATTGATCTACCTAAAATATCGATGAAGTGGACTTATATATATGTTAGCTCAACTTTTCTAGAATACAAACTGAACAAATTAGGTATGAGAGGTGAAGCACTAGAATGGATAGCTTCATATTTGCATAATAGGCGAATTGTTGTATGGATTCAGAGTTGTCTGAAGAAATGGATTTGACTGTTGGGGTTGGGCAAGGATCGATACTTGGTCCACTACTCTTCCTTATTTTTGTCAACGACTTATCGAAATTTGTAATTTCTGGTGATATATATATGTATGCTGATGATACATCAGTAATTATACACGGTAACGACGTGCTAGAATTGTAAAATAAAGCAAATATAGTAATTATGCAATTCAAATCGTGGTGTCATAGGAATTCCTTAATAATGAATGTACATAAGACAGTGTTCATGAATTTCTTACTGATAAACACGAATATTCTGCCAAAAATGGATGAAATCGAAACAAGTGACCATGTCAAATTTCTGGGCACAACCATTGATACCAATTTAACTTTCAAAAAAGAAATAGACTCCTTATGCTCCAAATTTGCTAAAAGTACTTTTGCCATTCTGGATTTGAAAAAAGAAATAAATCAACGCGATTTGATAACATGTTATCATTCTCTTGTCTACTCTATCTTGAGTTACAATATAATAATATGGGGCCAGGCTTCAGAAATCGACAGGATTTTTGTCATACAGAAGAGAATCGTCAGAATTTTATTCGATTTGCAATACCGAGAAACATGTAGGGAAACCTTCAGAAAACAGGAAATATTAACAATAACGGGAATATATATTTTCAAATTATCCAATTAACAAACTACCAGTCACAATAAGAAATGCTACAACATTGAATATTTTCAGGAAGAAAATTCATTTTTTTTCTAGTAGAAAACAGTTTTTATAGCCTGGAAGAATTCTTTGGAAAATGTTGAATATTGGTCTACGAGATTACTATAGAAGTAATAAATTTTTGTGATTATTTCTTTGTCCGTTTGTCATGAAAGATGTGTGCTCTATTGAAATATTATATGTTTTGTTAGCGTAAGTTTGTGTTTATATCATATTCTTAGTTTATATTATTTTATTTATACTCATGACAAAACCTTGTGTTCTTTGTAGCACTTTTATGGTAAATAAATTATTCCATTCTATTCTATTCTATTCTATTCTATTCTGTTCTATAGCTCAAACAATTGAAATATTCATGAAGTTTGCTTTAGCAGCAGGTAAAGTGAGCTTGTATCTCACAAGATTTTTCATCAACGTCTGTCACAGAGAAGTGTCAAAAGGCCAACCAACATCAACTGCTATAGACAAGATTTCCATTTTGTTGTTGAAAACTGGATCAGATTCCTCACCAAAAGTAAGTAAATTAAAATTATATATTATGTTACTTATATATTGGGTGTTTTATTAGAAAAACCAAAAATGCTATTATCTACCAATGAGAGTGGCAACACTGCATTGTTGGAAATATGTCAGTACATGAACAAAATCTTGGTTCCAAAATAATTCGATCTCAAATTTTTATGTCAACTTGAATCTCGAATATTACAGGATCCAAGTCAACGCATCACAGTGGAATTCTGGACACTTTCTGTTCTTCCAAGTATGAGTGACCCAAAATTGCTGAGACAGAGCTGCCACATGTAAAACAGTTCGAAATAAATTGATTGGACCCAAGTTATGCTCATAAAAAATGTGCCGTTTGTCCGTGAGATGAGTTCAAAGTTTACATAAAAAAAAATATTTTTGTGCGCTGTTCAAAAATGAGTGGAACAAATTGGATAAAATTTGACAAAAGTATTTTTTAGGGGATAACCCTCCTTTCAGTTTTCAAAGGAACCTGAGAAAATTTGCAGAAGGGTGGCTGAATAATTATCTCCATTTTGTTACTCTTCTGAACTATTCGTATTCGGCATAGTTCCGAAGGAAAATCATTTTTTCATAAATAATGCTAACAGATATTCCTAGTAAAAGGACAAGACAAAATTCTTACAGTCGACTCCACCAAAGCTATACTTTATTGTAAGCAATCTATATCTTGGAATGCTCTGATGATATCATCAAGTTTGTGTTCTCAATAACCTCCTGAAATAAATTACTATACTTAATATTTATGTCCAGTACCTACTATCAATGATTCGATTAATTAATTACCTGTATTTCTTGTTATCATCAATTTCTCAGAGGAATATTATTATGGGACATAACCTCACTTCTAGTATTTCTAGTTCTTCTTCTTCTTCTTCGTTCTGGCTTCGTCGACACGTTATTTCATGGAATGTAATCTGAAGACATCCGTAGGCACACAATCCGCTGCAGCCTCAGGCTGTCACTGAAATTACTTTTCTAGGACAATTACGGCACTAAATCTACGCCTGATGACCTAGGCGATTGTGTGCTATCTGGGATAATATAATATAATATAATATAATGCTGAAACCTCAATAATCTTGAAAGTCCTTTATTTTTTGATGTCGTACTGTTGCTCCATACTCGCAAAGATATGCTTCCCATTGAATTTTCGTGATCTGTTGTCCATCCACCGTGAATCAGCCTGATATATTATGTAGTCTAGATATGTAGTTGGTCACGTTATTGTTGTTATTGTTCAGACCAGACTGAGCGAAGTGTCATAATATATCTCTTTGGGAAGATTCAATTTCCCGTTTGTACGCCCCTGTTTGCCACCAACGTTCGTTCGTTTTCCTTGTGCCATTCTCTGGGTGAAATCACATATATTTGAACGCGTTTTCTATTTATGGCATCCCATATTTCGGCCGTGCAACCTACATTCTTAATATTTGGAATCCCGATGCGCCCTTTTGTACGCCCGCTTTCATTTCACACGTTTCCTGCTATTGCTCGCGATCCGCTATGAGCGATTTTCTTCACCGGGAAATTTTATTAATGGATGGAAATTTCATTGACGCCGCCTGAAAAACACTCATCGGAAACGAGACTATCAATTTTGCACAAAAGGAGGTGCACTAGAGCGATAAAAGTGCATTTTTTGTCATATAGCGCACACTTTATTGAACGTTCCTCTGACAAACAATCTGCATCCAAGATATTTCCATCAGATGAAAAATGATATTTGCCGGTTTCACAATATGTCGTACCTATACATTAGGGATATATGGATGGTTTATGACAGTGAACTGCGAATTCATCATTTTCGAAAAAAATATTCCAACAACGAAAATAAAATGGTAGCTATATTATTCGCGAGGAGAAAATTTCAATCATCATGAAGAATAAAAGTCAGTGAAGAGGTCGAATCGAAGACAGAGGGAAACTGAAAATCGCAATGATTGCTGGTGTTCCGCAAGGATCAATTCTAGCACCAACACTATTTTTACTCCATATTAACAATTTGTTGGAAGCAACTTCATGTTCAGTACACAGCTTCGCGGATGATAGTACCCTCCATACCGCCTTCTATTCCAGGGCTCCAATACCAGCCAGGCAAATCAGAAATGAACGAGGGAGAAATGTTGACAACATAAATATGGACTCGGCAACAATTCTCGAATGGGGATCCAATAACTTGGTAGATTTCAATGCAAAAAAAACACAAGCATGCCTTTTCTCTCGAAAAGCTGATCTCACTGTGCCAAACTTTCTTTCCAAAGACTCGATCATCCAACGAACAGTGAGGCACTGGAACACATTGCCAAGAGAGGTGTTGCCTTGGGCATATAATCTCATCCAGAAATTCGAGGAGAACATCAATTCTTACCTTAATTCCCTTGGTTCTTATGTTGTTCTCTTAACATTACAGGATATCCCTTTTCGTGGGAACCAGAACCAAAAATAAACAATTATGCATCATAACATAATAATGCTCTATTTAGTATAATATGGAGTGAAAGATAGTAATTCATGAAGAGGTGAAATAAACCAAATCTTTCTGGTGCAGGAGTTGTATATACACGAATTTTCCCAATATAAATATGATTATTTCCAAATCATAGTAATTCTCGAAGTGGTCCCTTGTTTTTTCCTAAAACAATAAAAGGCACGAATAGTTTCGGCCACAGGCCATCATCACAAATATTTATGTATTCAAGAAGTACCTCAGTAAACCATAATATAAAGAACAATTACAAGCATAGGTCAAGAATCCAAAGTATTATCGGTCATGAGAATTCAATATGGCCATGTAAAACCAGATTAACAAAGCATTATTGACGGAGTACATTGGCACAATTTTGCCCACAGCTTTGCAGACGATAGTACTCTTCATACTGCTTCCTCCTTCAGAATCCCCATTTCCTCCCAAGAAACCAAGAGCCTACGACGACGGTAGATCAACGCTGTCAATGGAGATTTTGCTGAAATTATACTGCCTGGAGAGGCAACAACCTAGTTGAACACCATTAAAACTCTAGCCTGTATTTTTAATAGGAAGCAGAACACAGTATACCAATGTATGGTACCATCATTCCCACCAAGACCACCATAGCTATGCTCGGTATTCCTATCAGCATCATAAATGCTGCTTCGCAAATACTCGCATTTTATTCCATGCGAAAATTACCTGTACACCTGTACAGCTTCTCATGATCTCCAAAACACAGCGACGCCCAGTTCTAGAATACTGTTCTGACATATGAGGTTCAGCACCCAATCATATGCTGATGCTCTCAGATTCCATCCGGACGAGAGCCCTTCGTCTGGTATGTGATGCCACTCTCACTAATACTTCAACCTCATGAAAACACAGTAGCAAAGTCGGCGATCTTTGTCTTTTCTATGGATACTTTCACGGAAAGAGTTCTGCAGAAATCTTTGATATCACTTTATCACTAGCAATACCAGTCAGACGAACTTCACAGGCACAATCAGCACATCCTTTCGTTGATAACCTCAAAATATGTCGAACATTACTCTACCAAAATTAGTTGGTCTAAAAAACGGCGAAGCTTTGAAATTCTTTGCCCATGGAAGTATTTCCAAGAACTTCTAACTTTCAAATTTTCGAAAGAAATGTCAATATCTATCCTATCTAGGTACGCACTTTGTCCTTCGAACATCATAAGAATTTTCTTTCCTGCGCTCCAAGTGTTATTGAAAAAAATAGTGTAGTTATTTTTTGAACGAAACAAAAACGATACAATCTCTTGCATTCTTATAAAATTTGTGTCAAGTCAATTGTCTTAGCTATGTTTGTCAATTCAATATTTTTCAAACAAGGTATTTCAATAACCTTTAACTCAACTGATTTCATCTATGTGTTAAGTTAACGTTAACTTAATGTTTGTCTCATTTCTGATAACACTTTCAAAACGGATTATCTGCATCAGTGTCAGTCAATGGAGATGAAAATTTGATATTTTCTCAGAAAGATTAACGTTTCCAGCGAGAAAACATATAGGTGATTTTTCAATAGTCCATCGAACTTTTTTTTAACAAAATGTAATCGCGAACCAGAATTTTAGGCGTCCACTGGATGTCTGATTGTCAATCATTTATTGATATCAATCTCTTTCATTCTACGGCAAGGTGAATTAAAGCAAACCCTCGCTCGTCCTGGTTTTTGTTTTTATTGCTTAGGGTAACATGAACATGATCCAACGGAATCAACTCTTATCCGCCTGAAATCTGTAAAACTCATCTTTTTCCCGACTCTTTCCCCCACAATACGGATTATTCAATTCGGCTTTTGTCTAAATGGTCCCTCTGAGTACCTTCAGAGCCGGACTCAGGGGCGTTTTAAGAGTTACAGGCGCCTGAGGCTAAAAATTAATCGGCGCCTGTAACTAGTGAAATTTTCGTCCCATAAAATAGTTGTGTTCAATCCTTGTTCGAAAATCTGTCAGTTCGGATAAAAAAAGGCATGAAAGATTACTAGGTTAATACAAGCAAATGGCGAATGCAATGGTAGGTATATCTTATTAATACTCATAAATAGAAACGCAGAAAAAATATGTTCATACGTAATATAATACAGAATGAGTATCAAAAACATATAATAACATATAAATAACATATAAACAGGTACATACAAAACAGAATAAAAATAACAAAATAAATTAACAAATTCTTTGGTTAGCATTTTGGCTAGTTGATGATTGAACTCAAAATATTTTTTTTTATTTATACAAGCATCACACTCCTCCATATTAAAACAGAAACATAAAACATATTCTGAAAGAATAACAAAACAATGAAAAACAACATAAAATGATAGACTAGAGGGAAAATGAACGAAAATGAACGTAACAGATTCATTGGTAAATACAGGTACATGCAAAACAGAAAAAAATTAAGGAAATCAAATAAATTCTTTGGTTAGTGTTAGTAGCACTGGATATGTCGATAGGTGTTCATTGAATTCAAAATTGCATTTTTCTCGACTTACTCGCAGCAAACTGCACAATTATTTGTGAAAATTCGATTTTATCTAAAATCTCTGACTCAATTGAGAACAGACAGAGATTGCTATTCTTGGAATCTTCTAATGAGCTCCTCAAATAATTTTTTACCCTTTTTTCGGTTGAAAACGACCTTTCGCCTGAACAGTTTGTTGCAGGAATACATAAAAAAGTTCTCAAAGCCACATCAATGTTTGGAAAAGTTGATGTGATTTTTTGTTCTCTTATGAACCTGAGTGATTGCTCAGTAAACGAACACGACTGAATAACTGTTGGGTGTCCATCAAAATTGATGTCTTCCATAAAACTTTTAAACCTTAAATACATTCGTTCGGAAAATCCTCCCTTAGGTCACTATTATAAGTTTCTTGCAAATTTCTTGCACTGTTTATCAAATCACTGTCTGACAATTTCAAAATATTTTCAATCCTCCAATTTCGTTTCCAGCGTTGCCAATTTTTGGCTTTTTCCTAGGATCTGCTGGCGCCCCTAAAATCTGCGGCGCCTGAGGCTTCAGCCTCATTAGCCTTATGGATGAAACGCCCCTGGCCGGACTAAAGGGAGTTCATGAAGGCGAAGACCCCAAAATCAACTTGTAAGAGCCTATACAGGGTGGTCCGTTTTATAATACGGAAAATTCAACAGTGTGTACTAGTTGAAATAATAAATAAACTCCCTATAAACATATACTTTCAAACGCTTCGTTTTCGAGAAATGAGGTGTTCAAGTTTCTTTAAAAAATCGATTATTTATTGATTTCTCAGAAATGCTATAGCCGATTGTGATGAAATTCACATCTATTGTGGAAATATCAATGAGCTAACTGGTTAGACCTATCACAGTTCATGAATGAGTTACTTATTTTCAGGGGCGTGCATTTCAAAATCCGATTTTTTTGCCCTCTTAAATTTCTTATCTAATAGCTTCGTTTCAGAAAGAAAAATAAAAACCAAACCTATGCATGTCTCTAAACCCAATGAAAGAAACATTGTAATGCATTAAATCTAGTTAGCATTGGCCGTTTATCAAACCAATCATGTAACCATTGCAAATCAATCATTTACGTATTTGAAGAGTCACAACAGGCCATAGACCGCAGTGGAAGTCCTGCTATTTGTCTTCGAAACAGTGAACAGTGAGCAACTGAGCATAGCCTACACTTCTCTAATTGATATCAAGTCTCGTATCAAGTAGTATCATTTAACTAAAAAATGTTATAGAATCTTACAAGCGAGCTTTTGTCATTCAACTTTGAAAAATAAATGAAAAATAATTACCCGAAAAATTTGTGTAATTATTACCTTCGCCACCCCAGATTCTGCCGCCACTGAATAGTCTTTATGAATGATTCTTATTAAATCTTATAAACCTCAAAAGGTTCAGTATCTGTGGAAAATTTCGTTGATTCATCTACCGTTTCTAACTTTTGAATAAAAAAATATATTCAGAAGCGTATTTTTGACACCCAATATCTCAAAAACGAAGCGTTTAAAAGAATATGATCATAGGAAGTTTTTTCATTATTTCAACGAGTTCTATACGCTACGTATTGAAGAACGGACCAGCCTGTATAATTTATATTATTAGTGAAGCGATCCCCATTGATTGAATGTATACAAAAACTCAAAGTTAATACAACAATTGCTCATACAATGAACAACAATGGCAGATAACTTTCTTGGCTGATGCCACGCAGAATTGAATTACACCCTCCCGAAATCAATGCGCATCTATTCGTATAACGAAAACTGATTGATTTCGATCAATCAGCATATCTGTAGTGCCCGAGGTGACTCAGATGAGCAACAGTGGCGTAATGCTATCTAGAGTAGAATGAAAGAAACACTCGACAAAACCGAAATTCCAATCCTGGTAAGAAAGGGAGTGACTGACTGACCGACTGAATGAAATGAAATAATGTTGAATGAATATAAAAACTTGAAGTCATTTCAACACCTGTTCATTAGATGAACAACAATTTTAGATGACGGAAGAAAAGCAAATAATTTTCTGACTAATGCCACGCCGGACATTTTATTACATTCTCCGGTAATCTAAGCTTCGATTCATAACGAATCCTGATTATGGTGATGGTGAATAATGATGGTGACATGATGTATTATGTATGTTAGGTATCAGTGGCGTATTTTAGTGGGGGTTCATGGGGTCTGTATTCCCCCCCTCTAAAGCTGTCTAAAAAATCGAAACAATCTGGTTTACAATTCTAATGATGGAAAAATAGACATATGTATATAAAATATCACGAAAATTCAATTTGTAATCTGTTAGAACCTACTAACGAATATCGGAGGTTATATGTATAGTTACTGTCATTAGAAACGTACGATAACTGTGTAGTTTAGGAGGGATGGAGGAAATGAGAAAAAAAACATCAATTTTTTTGTGGTCATTCTTCATGACTTCAACATGTGTGAAATATTCTAGTTTTTAGTTGAAAACAAAAATTGAGAAATTTAAGAAGGCGGATCCATTATGGCGTATGGGTTTCGAAATCATAATTCGAATCTCTTCAAAGTTGGTATCTGGGGGTTTTTCGGGTCGGAAATTATGATATCATCGTCTAATTCCAATTCTATTCAAAATTGATATCCAAGGATTTTCGGGGTGTGAAACTATGATTCTTTCATCGGAATTGGAAAATTCAAGATGGTAGATCCAATATGGCGGACGACTTTCGTAATTATAATTCGATTCTGTTCAAAATTGGTATCTGAGAGTTTTTGCATGGGTTCAGAGAATATGATTCTTCCGTGAAATTTTTGTAATTCCTAATGTCAGATCGAATATGGCATACGAGTTCATAAATTATGATCCGATTCTATTCAAAATTGGTATCTGAGAGTTTTCGGGGTCGAAGATTTTGATGCCACCGTCATAATTAGAGAATTCAAGAGATCGGATATAATATGTCGAACGAGCTTTGTAACAAACAGTGTTTCGAAAAACTTATGAAACCTGCTTTCATAGATAGCCAAACTAATAAGAAGTAGACAATAAAAATAATAATAATAAGCATAGTAATAATAATAATAGAAAATAATTAGTAGTAGTAGTACGTAGTACTAAGAGAACACGCTTTTATGGACAGTCAAACTGAACAGAAGTAGAAAATGAAATGATGAGAGTGTGTTGAATATTCAACAGAAAAAGTTATTTTCTAGAAATACGTATACGTAGTAAAACAACGTTACAACGGGTCAGCTAAAATCAATAAAATGACTCGAAGTTAATTCAATATTTGTGTAGCGTCTTTCCCTCAAATTTATTCTAGTAAGCACCATATAGCAAAGCGCGTAGGGTACAGCTGGTATAATATACAGTGTATTCCAGCTAGAACTTGTCACTCCCCTTATCTCCGAGGTCGTTGAAAAAATTGAAATGGCATAATCTTTCGACTTTCAAATAGAACACCCTGTATTTCATTGCATCTTTACATTCTTCCTGAAGAGCAACACACTTGGGGTCTAGCGGGAATGATTACAGAAATATAGGGTGTTCAAATTGGAGGTTTTTTAACTTTAGGATATGTCCTTGTTTCAACTCTTGATGTACTATTTACTGATATTTGATCGGAACAGATACAGGGTGATCAGAATTCTGAATCTTGAACCTCCCTGTATCAGTTCCGATTAAATATCAGTGACTAGTGAATCAAGAGTTTAGATTCATACATGTGAGCCGCTTTGACCGATAAGGAATAGTTTCAACACAAAAAAATACTAAAATTCAAAAATCTTGATTTCGAACACCCCAAGTGTTATACATTGATGAAATCAGTTCTTCAGAAAGAATCCAAAGATCCAATAAAATACAGGGTGTTCCATTTGGAAATCGAAAGTTGATGCCCTTTCCGCTTCACGGTTTCAACCTTGGGATATTGTAGTTACAAACAAATTTGTCCCCCGCCAAATTTGAATCGACCTGTCCGAGAGATTTCCGATTTTTGTAACGCCTTCAGAGATAGGGAGGGTGGCAAGTTTTTTTATGTTCTGGTTCCCACGAAGAGGGATATCCTGTGATGTTCATAGAACATCGTGAGAACCAAGGAAAATAAGGTAGGAATTGGTGTTCTACTTGAATTTCTGGAGGTTATATACCTCGAGCAACATCTCCCTTGGCAATGTGTTCTAGAGCCTCGCTATTCGTTGGATGAACGAGTCTTCGGAAAGAGATGTTTTGCAGGTCTCCAAAGTGATCACAAAGGGGTGCGAAGCCTCAACTCGACGGGCTAATCTCGCGGGGACTGCCAAGGAAGGAACAATTGATATTCCAGAAGAGCATCATTCATAATGATATCTATAAAATAGACCCAGATCGCCAACTTTTCTACGGTGTTCCAAAGAAGTGAGTGATTTTGTGAGCGAGGCAGCACTCACGAGAAGAATTGTCCTTTTTTGGACAGAACCCAACAGTTTCAGGGAATGTTTGGGTGCTACACTCCAAATATGGAAACAGTATTCCAGGACAGGTCGGATCTATGCCTTATAGATCATAAGCAGCTGACTGGAAGTAAGATAGCTCCTGGCTCGAAACAGAAAACCAAGTTTTTGGGATGCCCTTTTAGCAATTGATCTCACGTGATTTTCCCAAGAAGGGTTATTGCTGATAGTAATACCAAGCATCGGAATGAATATCTTCAAAGGTATGGTTACTCCTGTCAAGCTCATGTAGGGCACAGTGAGATCGGCTTTTCTAGAGCAAAGGCATGCTTGTGTTTTGTTCGCATTGAAATCTACCATGTTTTTGCATCCCCATTCGAGAATTGTTGCCAAGTCCATTTTTATGTTGTCAACATTTTTCCCTCCTTCGTTTCTGATTTGCCTGGCTGGTATTGGAGCCCTGGAAGAGAAGGCGGTATAGAGGGTAGTATCATCCACGACGCTATGTACTGGACATGAAGTTGCTTAGCTGGAACACACTGTATTTAAGTGAAATAAGTAGAAATTGAAGGTATGATGATTGGTTATTTCATTTATTCTATACGAACTGACTATTCCACACACTGTGTCCCTCTCCCCAAATCGAGTATAGAACCATCCACGCAGAACACGGATGAAACTCGGAATCGAAATAAAAATCTAAAAAACGTTGATCAAGGGCTTATCGAGAACGCGAGACGGCGGGTCAGTCAAAGCCTACTGTATAGCGAGGCAGGGCTGTAAAAGGGGGGAGCGGTTGGGGAAGGAAGTCGAATAGCAAAGGTAATTGGGGATCTCGTGGGGAATAGACCACTGGGGATGATAACAGCGACGTTACCGATTACTTTCCAATAGGGAGTGTCATCACTGAAATTGGAATTGCAAGTTAGAGGATTTTTTGTTGCACCGTATCCTTGAATTCCCTGCCAAAAATACCTTATGAAGTCTCATGAATAAATATAGATAAAATATGAGTATTAATAAGGATATATAACCGAGTTCTGTAACGTATGAGTACATTATCTCTGGCACATGAACTTTCTAAAAGGTTTCATGATATTTCATGAGTATATGTGATTTATAAGCGTATACAAATATGGAGTATGAGAGTTTTTATCAGGCACAAGTGGTTTGAGGAGCCTATGACCACCAATAAGATATTCCACTTCCAATTGGAAAAGTATTCTATGCACATTCATGCGCCTTAGTATATATGAGAAATGTGTAGGAATTCACAAATAGAATTCTATTGGGTATCGTCAGGAAAAAAATATATCAGGATTTTAGAGTTTCACTAAGGAATTCCTTATCTAATTTAATGCGATTTCTATTAGCATTCATGTGACTCAGAATAACTGAGAATTTACGAGTTTCAATTAGACAATGAATGCCTAATCTGGAATGTGTCCAATGAGTGTTTATAATGTACTGATAGTTGTATTTTCGATGTGTTTAACATTCTGTATATTGCGCGAGTTGACAAGATGTTATGTATGTATGTCAGTTAGACGGCAATAAAGTCATAGAGTTCATATTTGAAAATATTGTATTTCTATTTGTGACCACCTGACACCATGTACTGTAGAGCTATTTGGGGTTCTAGAATTACAAGAGTACCAAAGAAGTTTCAGGATTATGTTACATTTTAAAAACAAAGAAAAAGGAAGGGAGATGTACTGATAGTTGTATTTTACTCGGTGTAACATTATCTAGTAGCACATTGACTTCTGGACCCATGTGTATGAGAAGACTGTCCACTTGAGTCTTCTCAGGCATCTTATTCAGACCAGTAACATTACGATATCTCTCATAATTCTGTAGCCATTTTGACCATTCACCTGGTTCAAAGGAGAATCTTTCAGGATGCGGTACATACATCGCGTTTGATCCACCAGCAGAACTAAAAATCCGATTGAGTTTATCTTCCATCATACTCAGGGAAAAAGAGATTCAAGAGGATTCAAAATGTCAATATCAAAGAAGACATAAATCTAAAAAACTTTCGGAACTAGATGAAAATGATATAGTATGGATCAGAGACAGATCAGAGACAGGCAAAATAATTTGTCATAGCCAGGAGCCAAAATCCTACATAGTTCACACGGAAGATGCAGACCTACGTCGAAACAGACATTTACTAACGAAACTACCGAATGAAATGGAATTGATTCAAAGTAATGAAGAAGAGAGAAGTGATAGAAAATGTTCTGAGGATAAAATTGATCGAAATGAGAATACTGAGAAAAAGAAAGAAATGAGGAGTTCAAGAATTACAAGAGTACCAAAGAAGTTTCAGGATTATGTTACATTTTAAAAACAAAGAAAAAGGAAGGGAGATGTACTGATAGTTGTATTTTCGATGTGTTTAACATTCTGTATATTGCGCGAGTTGACAAGATGTTATGTATGTATGTCAGTTAGACGGCAATAAAGTCATAGAGTTCATATTTGAAAATATTGTATTTCTATTTGTAGAACCCCAAATAGCTCTACAGTACATATAAGACAACTAGTTTCTAGGTTTATGAGCTCAAATATTCAAACACGGTTCTAAAATTATAGGTTTCTTATCAGCTTGAATCCGGTAAATAATTATTGAGTAATCATAAGTTTTTGAAAGACAATATAGATATAATCTTTGACGTATTTCATGGGTTTTTGTGAGGGTGAAAAGTGTTCGATAAATTATGATATTCAATAGGGAACTGCTGCCATGATTCTATCGGTTGCTGATGAGTTTGTATGTAGTATATGTGGTTTCAAGTATTCGAGATTTCTTATAAGCAATTACTGATCTATAATGAAACGTATCTCATTAGTCAAGCTGAGGTAAGATGTGTTCCAGAATTCATGAGTGTTGATAAGGATTTACCGTTATAACTGTATTCGTATGTTATGATGTTTCATGCGTTATTTCTGTCTAAGAATTCTGGACAACACATGCCTAATCTGAATGGTATCTAATAAGTTTGTATGAGATGTGTTAGTTCTAAGGATTTTTGGGGTTTGAAAAGACATTACTGATTTGAAACGGAATGTATCCTATGGGTCATGCTGAGGCTTCACACAAAAAAAGAATCTCTTGTATTGAGCATGACTGCATTGGTCCAAGAAAATGATTTGTTTGTATATAACGAAAGAGATGATATTTCTGTTCCAAAACAATGATTTATTCAACAACTCTCTTGTAGGAAAATCAAGATATGCATGGTTGGAGACGCTTGTTATGTTGAAGTGAGAATTGAAATAATTCATATTGACAAAATCATTTACTCATTTCAGGAAAACCATAATTTTGAGATATGAAATCCATCCACCAAATGAAAACAATCATTTTCTCAATTTGCAACTATGGATTACTATTATTGAGAATTGTTCTATTTCATTTCAAAATGAACGATTTATTCAAGTCAAAATTCCGTGAATTTTCAATGAACACATTGATATTTTCGATCCGAATTTATTAGTTTTTTATAATGAATATTGAGCTCATTTTCTCCAATGGACCTATTTTCTTGTATCAAAATATTGACTGCTTGGATAAAAATATAATAATGTTTTTGATTCAAAACTGTAAATGATTCCCAATGAGATAGCTAAACTCCACAGAATATTCGTGAAGAAATATATATTTGTTTCTTTATATAGTTGACAATAATCCCATGTATAGGTATGTACATCTTGGATCAGTATTGTCCATCAAGACCCCAAATGGTTATAGAATAATCACATGCCTTGATTTCGTCTTCTTGAAGTTTCGCTAGAAATGATAACGGTTACAAACAATGACATAAGTATTATGATTGATTAAAAACTCACCTCTATAATATGTAATATCGTGACTCCAGTAATATGATGCCTTCTGGAAGATATCGGGTATATAGATTCGATATACTCGGCAGGAAACTTTCTCTCACCTAATGTCAAGGTCTTCTCAAGTCTTTGCAAGTCATTTGTAGATAATACTTCTTCATTCATCAACCAGTCGTCATTTTGCTACAAAAAAAATTTCGAATGAAAATGAGCATATTTTCATAGCAGGATACTACTAAATCCCTGTTATTTTGATTGAAAAATTGTTGATTCACTCACAATGACTATCGATATTTGGAAAGGTAGCTACTTACCAAGGGAATTCAATGTTATATACCTTCACCAGCTCTCTACAAGTTCTGCATTTGTTACATATTTATATTCTAAGACATTTCCACCTATACACACTCAATAAAACATTCAGAATTTTCAAACTTCGCAGCTTAATGCCGTTTCGCCGTTGTGGGCCTGTCATAATGATGTGAGCATGGTCAATAATGATTGAAGACTGAGGACTGAGTTTTGGCAACAGGATTGCTTACCCTTGATTTCCGAGGGCATATTATTTTCTTCCAAAGAAATACCTATGCATAGACTTGAATCAAGTAAATAAAGTATTGAATCAAAATGTGGCTCCTTCAATTAGAGAAATTATTAATATCATCAAGTTCATCAAGTTGAAGATATTATATTCCTTTCATTTGAGAAAATTGATATTCATATCTTCGAATCAAGTAAATATGGCATAGAATTAAACTATCAGGAGTCTTCGATTTGAAGAAATTATAATACCAATATGATGAAATTAGAATGCTTCATTTGAAGAAATATTTATTTATATTTTTGTTTCAAGAAAATGGCGTATTGCCTCAACATATTAGGTGTCTGCAATTCAAGAAAACTGAATATGTCATTCGATGAAATGGACATTCTTTGATTTGAAGAAATATATACTTATATTCTTGGATCAAGCAATAAATTTATTGAAACAAAATAGTACGCTTCTGCGAATTGAAAATTCGTTTTGATTGAGTTGAAGTAATTAATTTAGTAATTCGATAATTACATTCTTGGTTTGAGAATATATTTCAATAATATGACACTATTTTCTTGAACATACCAAATTTCTCGACTCAAAAGAATATGCTCAATTCAAAGAAGATATACAATTGAATTTTCAAGAGAATGGGTTTTCTCATTCGAAGAAATTTTTTTTCTGTGTGTTGATGTGTATCAAAACTGATGGGTGTTGATAAGGGTATACCATTATGACTCCAATGGTATTTTGAGAGGTTTTATGCGGGATTGCTGTATAAGGATTCAAGATTTTAGATTAGACAATACATGTCTGATTCGAAATGTATCTGATCATTTTTTATGAGATATGTATCTCATGAGGAAATGTTTGTTTATGGATTCATGAGAGTTGATAGGGATTCACCGTTATGACTGTATCCATACGTTGAAATGAATGATGCGTTATTGGGATTCACGAGTTTTGATAAGACAATACATGTCTAATCTGTATGGTAACTAATTAGTTTGTATGAGATGTGTATGTTCTGAAGATTTTTGTAGTTTGAAAAGACAATACTGATTTGAAATGAAACGAATCCTATGGGTCAAGCTGGGGCTGTATGTGTTCCAGAATTCATGAGTGTTGATAAGGATATACAGTTATGACTTCAATGGTATGTTGAGAGGTTTCATGCAGAATTTTTGTATAAGGATTCACAAGTTTAGATAGGACAATACATGCCTAATCTAAATGGTATCTAATGAGTTTGAATGAGATGTGTATGTTTTCGAGGTTTGTAAAGACAATGCTGAAGCTAAGGATATAATGTGTTATAGACTTCTTGAGGGTTGATGAGGATATATAGTTATGACTTCTAGTATATCGAGAGGCTTTTTCGCAGAGTTTTTTCATGATGATTCACGAGTTTGGATCAGACAGTTCATGTCCAATATAAAATGTTTCCTATAAGTTTGTGTGAGTTTGTGTGAGTTTTCAATAGTACAATATTTTCAAGTTCAAAATATATATTATTAGATCTTATGAGGATTAATGACAATGATTGACAGTTGTTATATGATGATAATAATAAAACAAGAGGTTTTATGCGGAATCTGTTTACTAGTTTCAATCAGACAATGCATGCTCAATCCAAAATGTATCAAATGAGTTTGTATGAGAAAATCAGTTCAAAGATTTGTAATTTCTAATGAGAACACGCACGGTTCTAATATTATAAGGTTACCAGCAGTTTTTATGAGAAATATAATGTTTGATAGCTCATAACTCCTATTCTGCAAGACACCATTGCGTAGGTACAATTTTTGTGTTCACATAATATATCAGAGTCAGTGCTTGAACGCACGTCATTGTTGAAGGTGAACATTATACAGGGCTCGGCTATGGACTCCTGGGATGAAAACAAGGTGATTTAGGCCAACTTACCTATATCCAAAATCGTCTCGTTAAATTGGTACAAGGCGTTGAAGTTTTTTCGGAAAAAATAATTTTGCTCATAAAAAGAGTAGGCTGAGATTGATTTTCATAATTTTTGGCATGGCATGTTCTGTGACTGTGAGTCACGTTTTGAGATGTTTTTGATCATCATCAGTGACCTGCAAGTATTTCGAACAAATATGTTGCCGTTCAAATTTGGTGACAACTTTTCAGAGGTCGGACTGGAAACTTCCAGTTTCTTTTCCAGAAAGATATTCCCTTCAGAAATATTTTTTGTATCTTGTTATTTTTTCAGGAATATTTGCGAATGAATAATTTCTGATCTGAGGCATCTTATGCATTTTTGAGAAAAATAATCTGGTTGGGACATGGCTTGACTGTAGACTCCTGGGATAAAAATAGGTTGATTTTAGCCAACTTACCTATATCCAAAATCGTTTCGTTTGAGTTGGTACAAGGCGTTAAAGTGCTCACCTTGGGTCCTGTATATAGTTATCGCTAAATTTGAGACGTGAAAGTTCTTGTAATGCCAACGAGGACCAGCAACTTATCAGTTTATTACCAGATACCCTGTATATTTTATTTGAAAATATAACTATATTGATTGTCACTTTCTCGGAAAAAACTTATTGATTTCTTTTTTTTTTTCTATATATTCAACACCCCCTGATTTCGTTACAAATAAGTTTCAGACCATCTTTTATCATCTTTTTATTTTAATCACACGACCCTTTATATTGCCATATTTACCGATTTATTGCAAAAACTTTAGCTCATCAAAACAGAATTGTTTTTATATTGGTACTGGTATTTCAACTTGAATACGCACGTAATTCGAAGAGACGAAGAAGCCTGAGGGTTTTTGCCAAATGAATCCTCATTCGATCACATAAAAATCATTCAATATACTTTATATCCTCATACATTCTCATAATTCCTATCAGCATTGCATCAAGAAACTATTATATATTTTCATGCCTACTAGAAACTGATAGATCCACATAAGAACCCGAACAACAACGCCAAATTCATAACATAGGTAACTCATAAATCCACATAGATTCACATTTGAAAATTCACTTGGAGAGTCATTAAGTCTCCACATAGAGGGGAACACAAAATTCAAGTTGGTAACAAAACAGTAACTTTTTTGCGTTGGCACTTCTGAGACTGAGCTAGCCACTAGCCAGCCATATTTGTTTCAGTTTATGTTGCTCGCGAAGGAAGACAGGTATCTTTGTTTTGATTCGAGAGAATACCCATTATTCTGAAATTATTGTTGAGAATTGAGGTGTGAATTGCATATCATATCATGTGTAGTGTAGTGGATTCGATAGTGCTCCAATCTGAAATAACTTTTGGATAAATGTGAACATTACTCATGATTACCAACGGGATCTGTTTCTTTGTTCGCACCAAGAGGTTGAACATCCGCCATGATGCATAAACTTGTGAGTATTATTTATCTCGAATATTGCATCACTTCATCCTCATTGCTAATTTGGATTAATGAGGATTCTTGAGTTTGAAATAGACAATTCATTGCTGATATATATAGGGTTCTATAAGTTCCTGTAAGGTTCATATGTTTCAATGATTGAAGGTTAAAAATGACTGGCACAATTTTACACATAACTTTGTATCTTGTTAGTTGTTTGTATAAGGTTTCCAATCACGATACTCAATTATATTTCATTGCTCATTCACGAGCCTGAGAGGGTATGATATATGTGTAGAAATCAACGAATATAATCGTATATGATATCGTGTGGAAAGACAGGAAACAGTGAGAGCAGCATTTATTAGCTGTAATAAGGAATCCCGCATCTGATTCAATGCGTTTTTTATGAGCATTAATATGATTCAAAACGACTCCAAATTTACAAGTTTCAATGGTGAAATTCAGTGTTGATTACAATCGTATCTTACAGGTTGTTATAAGCAAAATATCTTTCAGGAATTCATACCATCTAATGAGGAACCACAGATCCGATTACATTGAATCCTCATTGAATGTATGTGGAATGAAATATTTAAAAACCAATATGAGATTGTATAAGACATTACTATCCCAATATGCAATGAATTTTATGAGTTTTCATAAGACAATTAATTTTCGAGAATTCACGGAACCAAATGGCATTGGTTTCTTGTGAGTTATTTTTTATTTTGAATTATTGAGGAATCAGAATTTCGATCAATACTGAGCTATCCTGGAAGATGTCATGAATGTTCTTATTTCAGTATATTTCAGGATTTTGATAGGTTCATATAATCGATGAGTCTTTGTATCCGTAATCAAATTAGGAACGCACGATGTTCTTTGAACATAATAGGGATTCCTTTTCGTGCGCTCAAAGCGATAATATATATATATATATATATATATATATATATATATATATATATATATATATATATATATATATAGTAGAAGGCATGAATTTGAAAAATGTCTAGTTTTTCAGTAGATTTTTCATCGATGGGCCTTGTGAATATGTGGCAACATGCATTGTCCATATCACAAATTTTCATATTGACCTTACTGCTGACACAATGTTTTCTCATACACTAGTTTCAATTCCACCAACATTAAAGATCTACCAATATTCAGCAATATTTATTGTCTCTAAAAGATGTGGACCTCATTAGTAGCTGGCTATGAAAACAGAGCGAGTGTAGAATGTTTTTAAATCCTTGCCACCTCCCTGTCGAATTCACAAATTGTTCATACGATAGCGAATACTAATCCAGGATACAAAAATTAGAAATGGTTGTGATATAAAATAAGTTGGTTTCAAATTTTTGTGGTTCTGATATCCTGGATTATTATTCGCCGCTGTATGAAAAAATTGTAAATTCTACAGAGGTATGTGACAAATATTATAAAACATTCTGCACTCGCTTTTTTTTTATAGCCACCTACTCATTAGGTCCACAGCTTTTATATTCAATAAATACTGCTGAATATTGGTGAATGTTCAATGTTGGTAAATATTGAATCTAGTGTGTGACGAAACACTGTATCAGCAACAAGGCAAATATGAAAATTTATGATATGGACAATGTTGCCAGATATTTACAAGTTCAATCGATGAAAAGTCTACTGAGAAACTAGAATTTATCAGAATGTTGGGCTAAGACTAGAAATATCTCATAAGTTGTATATTTTTGAAAAGCGAAAAGCATCAATGTTTCAAATGAGGAAAAATATACGTGATGTTTCATTTGAAAAAACATAACTTTGGATTGATTATATCTGAATAATAACAGCTTATTCTGAAATTCTGATTACGCCACTGGATTCTACGTGAAAAAATGTATGACAAACACTTTCGACTTTTTCGATGAATTGGAAGATGGTTGAGATACAAGAAGGGTCCCGAAATGCAGCATTTTCAATTTCGCCCTGTATCTCAAAAAGGCAGCGGGCTACAAAAACTTGGTTAAGGGTATCGTGAGTTTCAATAAAAAGAAGCCCACGTTTGCGAAAATGGAAAATCTCTATTTTAGAAAATAAATGAGATACCTATCCCGATATGACATCGAAAATGGGACAGCCTGTACAGGGTATTCACGAATATTTAGAACCCCTACTCAACTATTTTATGTATTGTCAATTTTATATATGCCAATGAAAAAACTGACTATTTTTTTAAAAGTTCAACTGTTTTTCTGTTGGTTTATACAGAAAAAATATGAGAGATCGTTCTTGGAAACAAAATCGAATGATACATGAAAAAATAAGCAGGGGTTCAGTACAAAATACTGAAGAACTGTCAATAGTAACTCTTCATGAACAGATATGTTGTACTCATTTCAAACTAATCAATGCCACGCTGTTTCATTTAGACTTCCAATTAGGAACTGATGATAAGTGTATATGCACAACAGAGTTATACATCAGGAATTGATCATGAATATACCTGCAGAACGCATTTCAAACTCATAAATGCCACTGTAGTACAATGAGAAACTCTGATCAGGAACTGATTATGAATGTATCTGTAGAACACAGTTCATACTCATAGAGTTAATATGGAATTTCTATGAGGAACTGATTATGAAAGTATCTGCAATAAACATTTCAAACTCATAAATGCCACTGCATTCCGATAAGGAGTTCTGATCAGGAACTGATTATAAATCTATCTGCAAATCAGAGTTCATATGGAATTGCTATGATGAACCCATTATGAATGCATGTATCTACAATACACATTTTGAACTCATAAATACCACGGTATTTTAGTGATAAATTCCGATTAGTGACTGATCATGAAATGTATCTGCAAAACAGAATTCATACTCGTAGATTTCATATGACTGTGCTATAATAAGCTATCTATGAATGTATCTGCAATACACACTTTGAACTCATAAATGCCAAGGTATTTGAAAAAAATCCCGATTAGGGACTAATTATAATTAATGTATCTGCAAAACAGCGTTTATTGTCATACACTTCGAAAGAAATTGCTATTAGGAACTGATTATAAATGTATCTGTGAAACACAGATTATACTCATAGAGTACGTGAAAAACTGCCAATAGGAACTCATTATGATTGTTCCTGTGAAACACATTTCAAACTGATAAATGCCACGGTAATTCAATGAGGAATTCCAATTAGGAACTGATGATAAGTGTATCTGCAAAACAGAGTTATACTCCAAGTGTTCTTGAGGAATTGCTATCAGGTATTGATTATGAATGTACCAGCAGGATACATTTCAAACTCATAAATGCCACTGTGCTGCAATAAGGAATTCCGATTAGGAATTGATTATGGATGTTTCTGCAAGACAGAGTTTATACTAATAGAGTTCATACGGAATTGATATAAGAAACTCATTCTGAATGTATCTGCAACACACATTTCAAACTCATAAATGCCACGGTATTTCAATAAGAAATTATAATAAGGAACTGATTGTGAATGTATCTGCAAAACAGTTTATACTCAAAAATTCCCATTATAAATGTATCTGCAATACACATTTTCAACTCATGAATGCCACGGTATTTCAATGAGAAATTCCAATCAGGAATTGATTATACATGTATCAGCAGAACAGAGTGCATACTCAAAGACTTCGAAAAGAATTGCTATTAAGAACTGATTATAAATGTATCTGTGAAACACAGCTGATACTCATTGAGTACATGAAGAACTGTCAATAGAAACCCATCATTAATGTACCTGTCAAACACATTTCGAACTGATAAATGCTACGGTGTTCCAATGGGGAATTCCAATTAGGAACTGATGATGATTGCTATAAGGGACTCATTATGAATGTATCTGCAATACACATTTCAAACTCATAAATGCCACGTTGATTCGATAAGAAATTGCAATTAGGGACTGATTTCAAATGTATCTGCAAAACAGAGTTCATACTCATAGAGTTGCTATTATAAACTCATCATGAATGTATATGCAGAACACATTCCATTCTCATGAATGCCACAGTGTTTCAATGAGGAATTGCCATTGAAATCTGATTATAAATGTATCTGTGAAACATAGTTCATACTCAAAGACTTCGTTGGAAATTGCTATTAGGAACCGGTCATGAATGTACATGCAGAACACATTTCAAAATCATGAATTACGATGTTTTAATAAGGAATTGCCATTTAGAACCGATTATGAATGTATCTGTGAATTACAGTTCAAACTCATCGACTCCATTGAGGATTGCCATTAGGAACTGATTATAAATGTAACTGCAGAATACATTTCGAGCTTATAAATTACTGTTTCACTATCCAACTTGACTCTGATATATTCTCATATGTAAATAACCAGGAATTACTAGTAGGAACTGATTATGAATATATCTGCGAAAAACAGTTCATACTTATAAGAAAAAGGGAGAGAATCGCCATTAGAAACTGATTATATATGGATCTGCAAAATACATAGGATTATACGGAATTACTGTTTCACTATCCAACTTAATTCTCATTAATTCTCATATATATTTTTTTATAAGTTTCTATGAGACATTTTTGGCAGGGTTCCAACAAGATAGTGAATGTTTCTCGAGCAGTAAGAACTTGATGAGCAAAAAATGAACTTGTAGACTCTCTGTCTATTTCGCCTCTGAAGTCTCAATCTACCAAGTAATATGTCATTCGCTGGAATACAACACAATGAATATTCAATAGATGTTACGTGCATATCCATACAGTTTTTTATTGAGGATCCGAAGAATTCTGAAGAATAGATACAAAGAATATCTTCAGGACACTAACCTGGACGTCCATGAGATATCCATGTAGGATTTCTAATGTACGTCAATGAATGATAATTAATGAACGCCAAGATTGATGGCCTCAGAATATCCATTTTACGTCTATTAAATATTCTTCAGGTGATATAATGACGTTCTCCATATATTCACAGAATATCCTGTATGTTTATTCATCGAATATCCATCGGATGTCTTTGTGTAAATAGATTCATCTTGTTTGAATAACATCGCCAAATCTTCCTCATTGTTGGATGTTTTGGACAATATGGTGATATTAAAGACAGTATTCAAGCACGAGATAATTTGCTATTGTATGGTGTCCATCAATTCAATCGATGGAATTCTGCTGGCACTATTTGTCGGTGATGAAATAATACGTGTGCAATGTGCATTGCTGTCGAATGATTCGTATGTTGCACTATGATCGTGCTGGTACAACATTATATTTTATAAATATGGTGTTTTAGAAATTGAACAATGAATAAAATAGGTTGCTCTACATGATACATAAGACACGATGAATCACTGAAAATTTGTATTATGCAATGCACCCCCACCATACTGCATCTTTTAACAAATTAATGAACGTCCTATCCTAAAATATTGCAATCCACCTACCCAAAGAAAGAAAGTATTTCACGAACTCTCAGCAGATTGCAATTTTAATTGATGAAAGTACTTATTTGCCAATATTGGCGTTGAGTTGACTAGCGGGTAACTCTAGTGATTGAAAAATGCCAATATAATGCCAATGAAAGTTGAATTGAAGGGACATTGCCTAAGAAGTGATGTGTAAAGTTTGCCAATCTCTCGCAATAGTGTCCGATGCAGATAGTAAGGTTTTACAATTGAATGGACAAACGGACTCGATATTCAGAAACGAAATGATTCCGAAAGTCATGATGAAGTTGAAGTGGTATGGTATTCCTGCTGGTCAGTGTTTAATTACTGTCAACAAAGTGTTCTTCAGATGAATTGATGGAGATGATGAGGATATAGTGCTAGTTAGGGCTGCGTTTTTAAACCTACTCTTGTGAGTAGTGAAAGAGTATGGTCACCTGATAAGAAATATATCATTGAAGGATACTGACAGTAGCTATTTGAAAACTCTATATGAAGGTATTGTACGGGTTGGGGTTGTTTTTCGAATGAGGCAAATGCAAAGGTCCGTTAGACCGTTCATTCGCAGCATACACCAATCTAAAATTGCGTAATCATATCTGTCTCGGCACCTTACCTAACCTCAAACACGCTTTGAAGATCATAGTCTCCTGAAAGGAATAGTAGAAAAATAGCGACTCCTATACATAATAATAGTGACTTACCTAAAACCAGGCACCCTGGCTCATAGTAGCATATTATTATTTGGCAGTTACACCCAAAGGCATTCAGATTGCTTGATGCTTATCAAAATGGCTTTTAACAGCCTTATATGAAGTTCAAGCTTCAGCAGCAAGATCTTCGAGTTTGCAGAACAAGAGGGCGCAAGAACCTACTGCGACGCTCAATAATATTGAAATCTTATACTCTCAGCGACACCTGAAGAAGGGTCAAACAAGGTAAGTAACAGTAAGGAGGCAGACTGATAGGAATCTAACGCGGTACTTGATTAGCCCGGACAGATATCTGTAAGGCAGTGATCTCCGATCGAGGTGTTTTGGTACAGTATGTAGAAAAGCAAATCTCAAGTGTTATAACACTCGTAGGTTTTAAGCTTTTAGAAATGGAATATATTCAAAAACTAGTACATCATCCCTAAACTCATCTTTCCATCAACAAATAAAGTGTCCCTGCCAGTTGAAGACCATATGCAATTCATATGAATGTGGATTTTTTATAAAATCGATCAGATTGACTCAGAACAAAAACAAACAAGGTAAAAAAAAGTTTCACTTCGATCTACTCACTCTATTCAGATACATGGTGAGCATAGAAAGTTTCTGAACGATTGTAAATACATACCCTAAACTGCATGAGTGAGTTTAGGAACGCTCCTGATGCAGTAACCGTCAATCAGAGTGAGTTTATAAACACACACCTATATACGGTTCAGAAATTTACTTGTAGTAAGCTCTGATTACTCTGCATTTGAATATAGTAATGATGAACTGCATGTGACAGTTATGTCAAGTTTCGTTCATCGTGGTTTATTTGTTTTGAATCAATAACTGATCGATTTCATATAAAACTCACATCCATATGGATATGGATCCCATCATAGTATCAATCGACTGAGATGCTGAATTTTTCAGAAGAAAATCGAGTTTGCTGGCGAAATAAACGAAACCTGAAAGCTTGTGAGTTTCACGACACTTCATAATTGATATTTTGTGATACTTCACACAGGAATTTTTGAACGGCTTCCCTGAGTAACCTTCAATGCTATATGCTTTCATGATATATTCCTGATCAGGTGACCACTCTACTCACATAAGGAAGTTTCTGAACACAGCCTAGGTATGCGATGCCTTTAATTCAACTACAACTACAACTACAGGCCCATTGCCCTGTTATCAGTTATCTCCAAAGTGATGGAGATAGCCATCAATATTGACCTTATCAAATATATGAAGAGCTCAGGAATCATCAATGATAGACAATACGGCTTTCGTCACCGAAGATCTACTGGAGATCTACTTGCCTACGTCACCCATTTATGGCAAGCTTCATTAGAAACACACGGGGAGTCTCCAGCTGTCGCGTTGGACATATCGGAAGCATTCGACCGTGTTTGGCACGAAGAACTCTTCCACAAACTACCATCATACGGCTTACCACCTCAGCTATGCCATCTTTTATCGAGTTATCTTTCAGGCAGATCGCTTCACGTGGTGGTGGACGATGTATCGTCTGATACCATTATTGGCATAAATTCCGACGTTCCACAAGGATCAATTTTGGCACCAACATTATTCCATCTTCATATCAATGATCTGTTGGGAGTAACAACTTGCCCCATCCACAGCTTTGCAGATGATAGTACCCTCCATACTGCGTTCTCTTCCAGAATTCCCCTTGCTGAAATCACAGCCTGGGAAACCAATAACCTAGTTGAATTCAACGCCACCAAAACTCAAGCTACTTCACACCTCAACAGCTTCTCATGATCTACAAAGCGCAGATACGGCCTGTTCTAGAATACTGTTCCCACATATGGGGTTCAGCACCAAAACATACGCTGATGCTCTTAGATTCCATCCAGAGAAGAGCCATTCGCCTGGTGGGTGACGCCACACTCACTCACTCTTTGACATCATTGGAACACCGTAGAAAGGTCGGCGACCTTTCACTTTTCTATCGATACTTCCACGGGAAATGTTCTTCGGAAATCTCTGCTATCATCCCTTCACTAGCAATACCAATCAGACGAACTAGACAAGCCCAGTCAGCACATCCTTTCGTTGTCAACCTCGCAAGATGTCGAACAGTACTTTATCAAGACTCCTTCATCCATAGATCCCAGACAACACAAGTGAATCCATTGGACAACCAATGGATGTCCAACTATGGATACCCTGGACATCCATTGGATGGACGGCATTGTCCAGTATTTGTCCAATGGACATCCATTGGATAATACATGTCCAACAGTTTGGACATACATTGGAAGTCCATTGGCTTTCCATTAGACATCTGATGGATTTCCATTGGACATCCAATATTTGTCCTTTCCATTGGAAGTCTATTGGATACTCATCAGACATCCAATGGATTCCCAATGAAGATCCATTGTATGTCCATTACATTTGAAATACCATTGTATACACATCAGAACTCTAATGGATGTCTACCAAAAATCCAACTTATGTCCATTCCAATGATAAGTTTATTGGATACTCATCAGGAATACATTGGATTTCCATTGGATATCCAAATTTTGTCCAGCCAGAACGTAGAAATTAAAAAAAAGTTGTCCTTTGAGGGGATCGAACTCCGGACCCCGCTCTCGTGGATCACAACGCTAACCTCTGGACCACTGAGCTGTTATAAATATTATAGCAAGTATTTCGTATTCACGGTATTTCACATCGAGAGAAAATGCAATTTGCTGAAGTTTAGTGCCGCAATAAAGCTTTTACACGGCCCTTATCAAAAGTGTTACAGGGTGATTCATCTTTTTCGAAAGAAACCCGCCGTATAATATTTGCCCATATCGATCTTATTTGCACGGCCTAAATGGATTAGAATTGAAATTGGATGAAAATCAACTTCAAAATAAGTACCTTCCTCTATATAGGTACGTAACCTACAAAAATGATGAGACGTATAAAATCTTGAAAAATAGTACCGAGTGCGAAGTTGTCCGTGATTAATGTTCATATATATATTATATATTATTGGTAAAAATATTTCAATTGAAATAGAAGAGTCATAAATGACACATACATACTTCGCGAAACGATTTCCATTGGATAAGTATGATGGATATCCATTGGCTGTAAAAATTTCGTTGTCCATTGTACAACTACAAAATGGATGTCCATTGTATGTACAAATCTCTATGTCCATTGTACATATACACAATGGATGTCCATTGGACATCCATGGACATCCGGCTACCTAATGGATTCAAAATGGACATCCAATGGATGTATGTGTGTTATCTGGGGAACGGCTAGGCTCTGGAATTCATTGCCTGTGGAAGTATTCCCAACAACATATAATCTCCAAAAGTTCAAAAAAAATTCCAATACCTACCTCCTGTCCCTACCCTCCCTAGGAACGCACGATGTTCTTTGAACATTATAGGGATTCCCTTTCGTGCGCTCCAAGCGATAAAAAAAAAAAAAAAAAAAAAAAAAAAAAAGAAAGGCGGAACTCAGTATGCCCGATATCATAATGTCCGGCACCACTATCCCCACCTAGCCCACTATATCTATGCTCGGTTTTTTTCATCAGCAACACTCTTTCATGGAATAATCATGTCAGATCCATCGCAAAAGCTGCTTCACAAAATCTCGGATTCTTGTTCCGTGCGAGAAGCTACTTCACTCCTCAACAGCTTCTCATGATCTACAAAGCGCAGATACGGCCTGTTCTAGAATACTGTTCCCACATATGGGGTTCAGCATCAAAACTTACGCTGATGATCTTAGATTCTATCCATCCATTTGCCTGGTGGGTGACGCCACATTTCCCATGTCTAATAATGCTATTATGGCATTCGAACTTTTGAAAAAAACGATTGCCAATGCCGTCGTGAAATCAATTGATGACTCCGTTATGTTTACTGTGGAAACGGATGCTTCAGAATTTGCTATCGCAGCTCAACTCTCCCAGAATGGAAAACCAGTAGCGTTTTTCTCAAGAACATTGTCCAGTACTGAAAAAAGGCACTCATCCGTTGAAAAAGAAGCATACGCTATCGTGGAAGCCCTTCGAAAATGGAGACACTTCCTCATTGGCCGTCATTTCCAACTAATCACTGATCAAAAATCGGTGTCTTTCATGTTTGATCATAAGGTTTCCAGCAAAATCAAAAACGAAAAAATAATGCGGTGGCGCCTAGAACTATCATGTTTCAGGTATGATATTATATACAGGCCTGGAATCGAGAATACTGTAGTAGACACATTTTCGAGGATAACATCGGCATTATCTCATAATGAAGGTAACAGTAAGACCCTGTATAATTTACATAATTCCCTGTGTCATCCTGGAGTAACGCGACTGAACCATTGGATTCGCTGTAAAAATTTACCTTTCTCAATAGAAGACATCCGAAAAGTTACAGCATCCTGCCCCATTTGTGCAGAAATCAAGCCTCGATTCCACAAAAACCAAGGAACTCTGATAAAATCCACATCTCCCTTCGAAAGATTGAATATAGACTTCAAAGGCCCTCTTCATTCTTCAACAAATAACAAGTACATCCTAACCATTGTTGATGAATATTCACGATTCCCTTTTGCTTTTGCTTGTCCAGATATATCTTCCACAACAGTTATTAAATGCCTACGTCAAATCTTCGTCATTCTTGGAATGCCATCCTATATACATTCTGACCGAGGAACTTCTTTCATATCTCAAGAGCTGAAAGAATTTTTAAGGGCACACGGTATAGCATCAAGTTATACTACCGCTTACAATCCACAAGGAAACGGCCAATGTGAGCGTTATAATGGAATCATATGGAAAACAGTTCAACTATCCCTGAAATCACAGAAACTTCGAATCGAGCAGTGGGAATTGGTGCTGCAAGAAGCTCTTCATTCAGTAAGGTCATTACTATGTACGGCTACTAATTGCACTCCACATGAAAGGATGTTCAGTTATGCTCGCAGATCATCTAATGGTTCTTCAATTCCAACATGGCTCTCTGTTCCTGGACCCGTTTTTCTTAAAAAACATGTGAGAACCAATAAATATGAACCTTTAGTTGAAGAAGTACAACTGATCGAAGCAAATCCAGATTATGCTCATGTACGTTTTTCAAATGGAAAAGAAAATACTGTTTCAACTCGACATTTGGCTCCCCGAGGAGATGTGACTTTATTGGATGAATCAACCGGAGATTCTGCACGTGGAAACATCGACCCGATCTTGAATGATGAAACCGATCAAGGATCAACGTGTGGACAAGAATCCAACTCAACACAAGATTCATCAGATGATAATCAAGTGGGAATGCCAAAAAGAAAAGATGAACTTGCTGGTGGTCGGCCAACTCGAAATAAATATCCCCCTACGTATTTGGAGGATTTTGTGAGGACCTGAGGGGGGGTGAATGTTATATATAATCATCCTATTACCTTTGATTTTATTATGTTTCGTATCATTCCGTATCTATTGATATATATTGTCAATGTCAGTCATTATTAGTCGAATAAAGCCTATTTCAGTTCAGGTTTATTTCCACAATATAGTTGCCAACAATTCACACGGCGGCGTCAGTAAAAAAGGTTCACGAAACAAAAGAGATAAACCTTTGTTTCTTCTGATAGATTGTTGGCTGAAATCCTTCTGAATTTTGAAGCAGCAAATGAAATTATACGAATCAAATAAATTGCTAGGTGTACTGCACTGCTGCTCACAGTACCATGGAGGTGGCCACGTTTTCTTTCTCCTAGGAGTAATGAAGAAAGGGATCATGGTGCAGCTTCTGTGATGCCCTCTGCACAAGGCTAACGCTCTTTACTCTGAGGTTTATCAATCCGCTTCCACAGATGTCCACGAATTGCCTCATCCTTGCATTCAGATGTCAGCAAAATTGTCCCATCTGAGTAATAAGAGCAAAGATGTTCCCAAAATGCTCAATCCGCCGAGCAGTTGCAGCTTGTCCTCCCTGTACAATGGCGAGGATGGGCTTTAGGGGAGGAGGAGACACACGATATATACATCAACTCGTCTTGATCCTGCCCTATTTACCATTTGGCTATATGAGCCTCCTCATGAATCACCTTGTATAACGATATATTTCTTTTGAGTCCCACATCAGCTGCATCCCCACAAAACCTATACCTAATCTATTGATTTATACAGCTACTAATATTAATTGAATATTTCTTTATCTATCTATCTATTAAGTCACCATACTCTAACTCTACTCACAGGAGTAAGATTATGAACACGGCCTAGGTATGCGGTGCGCCTCTGAGCAATGAAACAACCCTTATCAGACATCTAACTAATCCAACTTCTTCTATTTCTAGTTTCTGCGCCATTAGGGGGCGCGCTAGGCGGAGATGAAGTCCCATAATGGGTTCGTTCGCATTTATCACCGTATCTCCGGGCACGTTTC
This sequence comes from Phaedon cochleariae, assembly GCA_918026855.4. Taxonomy (NCBI): domain Eukaryota; kingdom Metazoa; phylum Arthropoda; class Insecta; order Coleoptera; family Chrysomelidae; genus Phaedon; species Phaedon cochleariae. The sequence continues at coordinate 12,902,046 of OU896709.1, read as the reverse complement.
CTCTCACGAGTTTTCCGAGGAATTTCCCCGGACTTTTTCCTTCGCCCTTTCTCGACACCTATACGGACGTATGATGACGATAATTTCTGGGCCGAGAGACACGGAATGATTTCGGATAATTGGCGTTGTTTGGAAGTTGTTTTTATAGGGAGAAGGAGTCACGAGAAGTGTCGAAGTTATGAGTTCTACATAGTTCTATACAGCGAACATGCAGTGGGAATGACTGGAGTAATACGGTTTCGTGTCACTAATAGGTTGTACCAAGAATGTTTTCCTACTCTAACTGATCCACCAGAAAAATGAAGTTGAATTCAGAATCAGGGTGGAGAGAATGCGAACGTCAATTTCGTGTTCAACCAATTATCTCTTACTGATTCATATTATTCAATATTCAAGATGATTCATATTCAGATACGCTCATAACATTCAGACCATGCAGTTGTCAAAATAGTTTCGGAGTTGGAGTTATGATTTCTACATAGCTTACCTACATCGAAAATGCAGTGGGAATGAATGGAGTAATACGGTTTCGTGTAACTTATAGGTCATACTGATAGAACGTTTTGCTACTCCATTAGATCCACCAGAAGGATAAAGTAGATTTCAGAATCCAGGGTGGACAGAATGCAGTCGTTCATCTTCAAATACGCTAATAACATTCAGTTGAATCAGTTGTTAAAATAGCTATATGACGATGAATATCATAAAAAATACAAAGTAAAACCAGCAATTATGTTCTCGAACGAGATGTTATTGTTGAAACCAACAAGTTTTGATAAAGACTTGTTCGACATATCTCGGAACTGATGTCAAAAGGATGTTCTGATTGAGCCTGTCGAGTTTGTCTGAGTGGTATCGCTATAGTGGTGGAATATAGCTATAGGTGAAACTGGAAGGAAGGAAGTGAAGGAAATCTCTCAGGTTCAACGATGTCAAGAAGAAGTCAAGACGTGTCAAAGGAAAATCAAGATTCAATGTTCTATGATTATTTCGAAATTATTGGGTATTCATCAAAATTTCGACTAGTGTTGATTTGAGGAAAATGATTTCAGAATACAAAAATGTTGGTGTTTATTTGGAGAATTTGGGATTTTCAATTCCAGTCATCTTTGTATTCGACTATCTTTTCACTGAATTGAAAAATTACGCAAAAATATCGCTGATATACACGTTATTTTTAACCAGTACAGAAAGATGTTTACAAGTACTCATTTGTTAATATCGATCAATGCTTTTTCACCTGTGCTGCTAGACATTTCAAAATGAGTCATTTGTTACCTTTACTGAACATTATCAGTTAACTATTAAACGACGTATATATATCAAGTACACCAGAAGTTACAATTATGTCAATTTTGAACGTTAAAATAAACAACAATATGTTGTTTCAATTTACTATTATTCCAACGCTATAAACAGGTTATTCATGGCGTACATTGTGAAGCTGTCGTTTCATCAATATGGAATGTCGTGTTATTGCTTGAAAGTATCAAAGTAATGCTTCAACGTTCAATAGTGGCTGTTGATCAACATAATGTTATGAATTGTTGGAGATATCTCTATCTCACTCATCATATAATCCGAACAATCGCAAGCCAGAGACCCAAAAACATCGTCTGTCTATCAATTCTGATTAGTCTATCAGCGTTAATGTTTTTTACGATGTAACCAAGGAAAGCGAAGCGAAGTCTGGATGTAACCATTAATAGCGAAGCTAAGTCCGTCAGTTTGGCATAAAATAATTCTGGCTGTACTTGTCATCACTCATTTATGCTTCGTGAACGTGAAATAGTCTAGCAAAATACCACAGTGTTCTGGAAATCTTCTCATGATTTTGTCTCTAATTATTGTTAAATCAATTGTGTCGCCGTACAGCACTCGTGGTGTTGCTCGGCAACACAATTTCGTGAACAATGAAGCGACAAAATGATATTTCATGAATATATCATTCCTTCTCGATAGTTGGTTCAGTCTTCTTCGAAAAATTCGATGTTCAATAATATATAGTGCCCTTCATTCTATATACTTACTCAACAACAAAAACAAGAGTTCATTTAGTTGAATCAACTTAATATAAAAATCGATCGATGTTAGAGTATAGCTTAGTCCACTCTGACGTCGATACCAACATGTTTCTATTTTTCGAATCGAAATATATCGAGAAAAGGAATTCATTTTGTGGAGAATGTTAATTTGAAAGCTCCACCGCTGCCTCAATCTGTGATCAGTGCCCTCTATCAAATTGAACTAAATCGCAAAAACTGCCGTGTCCAGGTAATATTTTACGACTGAACATATTGCAATACTCCATCCACTGAAAACTCCCATTGAAACTAACTCTGCCGGATATACCTTTACAGATATTGCATTACATCGATTGCGAGCTCTTTTCATGCACTCAAAAAGGCATTCGGCAGCGTTTTTTCCATCAGAACTCCACGTGTATTTAACCCTCTCGCTACTTTTTTCTAGAGTAATCAGAAAAATAAATATTTTCACCAACGGCTCCAGCCACCACTCTGTAAACAGGGGTTAATTTGATTTGTAGGGACCTTTTATCCCCGAAATGATGTATGTATTTGCTGTGGGGAAAATGTTGATATGTGATGAATGAAGCTCGCACCGAAACGATGATGGGGTTACGCACTCAATACCTGGGACTTTTGAAGAAAATCTCCTTTTCAGGAAAAGCAATTCTCAGTTATTTATTATACAAGGGAAAAAAGTACTAGATGTTAGCTCGATGATGTTGTCTCCCGACGCGTAGCAGAGGACTGTTTAAATTGAGTTCATTGAGCGGAGGTAGACAAAAAACCGTGAGCTAAAATCTAATGCTTTGCCCGTGTATAGCACACTATTTTTCGTGACAGGAGAGAGGACAAATCAATAGTGAGAATATTTTACATTATATTGAAATCAGAAAATTATAGACTTGAAATTTAAAGTTTTCAACAGTAATTACATTTGCGTTGCAGGCATATTTTGAAGTAATCATATATCTCTGTGTAATAATTGACGTTGACGTTGATCCAATGACGACGAAGAGCTAGTGGGTGTGGCATCACCGACCAGTTGGAAGGCTTGTCTCTGAAAGCCAAACTGAGAGCATTGAATGAAATTCGCACTGAGAAAAACTAGTTAATCAAAACGTCTAGTTGGTATTTTTTTAGTACCGATAATTAAAAATATTTGGAATTTTATTAAACAATGACAACGTATCCTTATTTCCTACAAATGACTTTTCTATTTTTCGCCAATTATTTGTCATCAATAAAAATACTATTTGTGACAGAATTATCATAGTGTTGTCTATTCAGTCAATTAAAATTTCATATTGGGGTTAAAAAACCTCATTCTGGGGTTACTAACAGCAGCTGACTATTTGCCACAACTGATGACACATTTATCGTAAAAGGTTCATTATTATTCATAGCAGAAATTGTTTAGCCATAACTCATAATTTTAGTTGTACTGCGTCGTTCGGGACCGCCTCGCGTCTCTTCGGGACCCACCGGCAGAAATTGCATCTTGCATCTGTTTGTTCTGTTTCATCATTTGAACTTGTATCTTGATAGTGGATAGATCGCACGGTCGTCGAGCTTAGACAAAATAAATAAAATAATTGTCTAGTGTAGCCGGGAGCGTCGTGTTCTTGCTGATTCACTGCTCTGTGTGTTTTCAAATCACTGTTTTGTGTTTTTTTGCACTTCGCGCTGAGCCATTTGGCATTTGGTTGGCAAAATAATGATTCGCAGTTTACCATCGTTATTTGTGCGTCACTAGTTATCAGGTTTAGGTACCTATTCACAATTCAGTTCAGTTTACGACGAGCGACGGTGAGAAACGTCCAACCGACGTCACGTGTACACGGTGTATATTTATAATTCCCTCTCTTTTTGCTGAGCTGTGGCCTGTGGCACTTACGGTGTGTGGTGTATTCCTGTTCACGATTCCATTGGAAATTGGAAGGAAAATGGCATACAAACTCTTATTATTAGAATGGGGCCTTGATTTTAATAGATATAAAACAAGTTGCCAGAATAACTAAATTATATTTCAAACGTTACTAAATCACTTTTAATAGTAACTAGATTCCATTTCAGTCACAATTAAATATTTAATTTGCAACAACACACTCACTATCAACGTCAGAAGAAATGAGTAATTGCCCCAACTGGGATAATTTGTTGTGATAACAAACATATATTGAAACAGTACTAACAATCTAATTGTCATAACTATGTATCTTGATTGTGGCAAATAAAACTTGGTATTATTTCTTAAAAAGGCTTATTAGTTACCGCAACAACGTCGTAGATGATTCAACTAAACTTTTCATTAAAGGCAAATAGGCGTTTCCAGAAAAACAGAATTAGTTATGGCAACAACTAATGCTTGCTGTCCCCTATCGTACTAAAATTTTTTTCTGTAGTTACTGATTTTTTAGTAACGGCTACAATTTTTTTCCCTCAGTGCGGTGTGTGAGAATAGTACATTATGCGGCGTAGTCGATTACTTTTTGTCACTTCCGGTTTGACCAGAAATGACCCATGTTTTCTCATTTTGAATAGAACACCTGGTATATTTTTACTTATTCTGATAGAGAATAACATTGTTTCAGAATTTCAGAATAAGAAAATAAGGCGTCATTTTTGGTCAAACCGGAAGTGACTGAAAACAATTGAATGGCGTCAAATAATGCTCACGAACTATACTCACACACCGAATTCCATTTGTTTATTCATAGAAGCCCCTCCATAGAGCCCCTATTGAGAAACACCCGGTAGAGACAGGTTCTTCATTTTATTTCATAGCTGTTTTGTATGAAAATAGCTATTTTTGTGGAATAGCTTTCGCGATGGATCCGACAAAATTTTCCCATGAGATAAAAGGTATTACTGATGAAAATATCAAACATAGATATGGTTGATTTTGTGGAAATGGTTATTTCATAGTGTGGGATATTCACTTTGTTGAATATATGATAGTTTCTGTTGAGTATATGATATATTCAAACGTTATTGAAATGACGCCATTGTCACAAACTGAATGGTAGCGTTGGAGAAATCGACGAGTAACGGCATTTTTACCCACATTCAACGTTGATCAATGCAGGGTTGCCATCTGTTTTGTCGTTAAATCTAGAGTTTTTAGGTTAGGTATGAATGCGACATTTCAACCTGATTTGCGACGTGTCGGAATTCTAGTGTTTTCAACATAGTCATAGCCGTTTATATGATATATTGATCATATGAATTGGTGACGACGGATATGAATAATTCACATTGACACATTCGAGACAAAGAGGCAGGGAAGAGAATGACAGACGACAGGGTTAATTTTCATCATTTGCGCCACTTCCGCTACTTGTCAATGATATTTCGTATATTCGGTATGGTTTGAAAACTTGTGATGCTTGTGAATATTTTATTTTGCCTAAATCGGTATGTATAGGAACCAATATGACAAAGCAATGAAGTCGCAGATCTATATGATGTTGAACTAGAAATATGAGTTGATACATGGTTTTGGTTTGACAGGTTTATCACGAAAAGGGATATCCTGTAATGTTCAGAAAACATCGTGAGAACCAAGGGAAATAGGGTAGGAATTGGTTTTTCCTTAAATTTCTGGAGGTTATATGCCTTAGGGAACACCTCCCTTGGCAATGTGTTCCAGAGCCTTGCTGTTCGTTGGATGAACGAGTCTTTGGAAAGAGATATTCTGCAGGTCTCCAAAGTGACCACGAAAGGGTGCGAAGCCTCAACCCGACGGGTTAATCTCGCGGGGACTGCCAAGGAGGGAACAATTGTTGATATCTCAGAAAAAAATATCTATAAAATAGAGCCAGATCGAGAAATGAATGTTGTGATTCACCAATGTACCTACCTAATAGTATAACGAATGAAATTGTTTAGGAAAATGTACCTATATTCATTGTGTTTTTGTTTTTCATTCTCAACAGATTCTGAACTGAAAATGAGGAAATATGATCAAAAATGTCGCTAAACCACGGATAAAGGCGCTAAATTCTCAAAAATTCTGCCTGCGGCATGCTTTTTCCTCGCTTCGCTCGCTTTAGCAGCTTCTAGCAATTTTTTCCTAACTTTTTGCGACATTTCATGTTCAGCAGCTGGCAACACTGGATCAATGTTCATTTGCCCACTACGGGTAACGCATGTACGTCCGAAGGCAGAGATAATTTGGTAATGTATAGATGCCAAACCAGCGTTAACTAGGGCCGTGCGGAGAGTCAGAAGTTGAAGATTGTTGAAAAGGCAACGGCCTCTCCTTGGCCACCGCAAGTTCAAGTTTCCCTTCAGAGTTCAGCGAGTGTTCATTGGATGCGGGAAAACTTGTATTTAGGATTAAACAGGACGCTTGTCAGCGGAGGTCTTTTCAACAAAATCACCAAGTCGGCCAACTTTCAAGGGCTCTTGGATGATAAACGAAAGCCATGTCGTTCGCTCACGGACATTACACAATTTTAGTTATACAGGTAGGTAGGTACTGAAACATTGCACCATATGTAAGGATTCGCAATTTTGTTATCACCTTGATGCAAGGCATGGGGATTGTTCATCCACCCACTTACATCCTCCAGAAATCTATGCAATAGTTCGTATAGACGAATGTAATCGCAAGTGTTTTCTTCCTAAACGCCGAGCTGGCGCCTAAGTGGTTCAGGAACGCGTCACTACCTGCAGAGCGGTTTCGAGCTGTTGGATCTCATCGGTACAGGGTTGTCCTAGATAGCTTCTTGATCGCTATCTGGTGCGAACCTGACCCAACGTAAACACATCTCAGCATTTATACCCAACGAGGCGTTTGACGTCCGCGAAATAAAACGCGAACGCCGAAAGCCACCGGGCAAGAGCAAGGAAGGACACACTTGCAATTTCATTCGTCCATACGAATTATTGCATAGATTTCTGGAGGATGGAATCCAATATTGTGAGTGGCATAAATCCAGGAAAGTAGTAGTATTTCTCTCGTTATCTACCATTTTCGTTTAAAGAACATCGTGCGTTCCTAGGGAGGATAGGGACAGGAGGTAGGTATTGGAATTTTTTTTTTAACTTTCGGAGATTATATGTTGTTGGGAATACTTCCACAGGCAATGGATTCCAGAGCCTAGCCGTTCTATGGATGAAGGAGTCTTGATAAAGTCGCTTGAAATGGGATCTTGTTTTGGAGTGTTTCTTTCCTTGCCCGGTGGCATATTTTTGTACCTTGTACTGGCATAACTTTTAGTAATGAAATAACAGTTCAAAACATTATAAGATGGTCCTGTTTAAAACTATGTCATTTCAGCAGTTGGAAAATGGAATATGTTCTTGTGATTTGTGGATTTTCCTGAATAAAACTTCAAATTTCACAAAAATTATAAGTACCTATTTATTGATTCGAAAAATATAATTATAAGGGTGTTAATTTTTAGACATCACATTTCCACCCTTCTCTCTTGCCAAGAAACGGCCCCATTTCCATTGAAATATTCTGTAAACTCATTTCTCATTATTTGTGCTTCATTTGGAGTTCTATTTCCAACATATCTTCTTGGGGCAGGATCTAGAGAATAAGTTTCAATTTCATCTACATCACTCAATATGTAGTGTGGGTTCTCTTGGCATGAAAAGTTATGCAATACAACACAGGTTTTTGAGATGAGTTCAACTTTTTCTACAGAGACATTCATTGTTTTCAATGAAATTTGAATCCTGTGAGCAAGGATCCCAAATGCATTTTCCACAACACGTCGTGCCCTGCTTATATATCCTCTTTACCTGAGTTAAACCTTTATGCTGATATGGTTTCATTTCATTATTTTCCAACGGAAAAGCGTTATCTGCAACTATAACATATGGCAAAGGTTTTTTCCTGCCAAAAAGGACTTCAGGAAGAGGGAAATTCATTGTCTCATTGAGTATTGCTTGTCCTAGAGAGGACTTCTAGTAAATACTCCACCATCACTTATCCTTCCATTCATTCCAATATCCACAACATGAAGATTGTGACTGAAATCCACAAGAGCCATCAGTACTATTCTATTCGTTCTCTCATAATTCCTATATAAAGCACCATCAACTTTCAATGGGCTAAATGTTATGTGTTTGCCATCAATGGCACCTGCACAGTGGGGAAAATTCCATCCTTGTGAAAATCCATTGGCAGTCATCTTGACTACTCGGTACCTACAGAAAAAAATATGAACCCAACATTCGATATTGGAATATTTATTTTCAAACACACATACCTTCAAATACTCATTGGCCAGTTGGTCGCATAATGTGATCGACACTTCACTAATGATATTGCTCAATGTGTTGTGTGCAATTCTTGTAAAATAAGATAAATCTTTCAAAGTATTTTCTGTAGCAAGATATCTTAAACAAACTGCCAATCTAAGGATAAATATAGTAATATTTTTGTCTTGCGAATTTATGCTAAGTTGACCAGGGACTAGGGTCATGATCTCACCTCATTTCTGCAGGTATAGATTCATGCATATTTGTATTTGTCTTTTCAATATAGGGCTTGATTTTATTTAATAAAAAGCTGAAACACCTTTCATCCATTCTCAGGTAGTTTTGGAAACTATTGGGATCTACCATTCTGACTTCATCAAAAATCATAGGTAGGACTCCTCTACCAATATTTCTTCTTTGAAGTCATTGTCTTGTCCATATCCTCCTTTTTTTAATCACTCTTTGTATCACAAATACAGCACAAAATACCATATGATGAATTTTCATTTTATTTCCCTTCGTGATTTTTCCCATTATGAAAAAACTAACCAATATTTTTGTTCAAAAAACTCCAAATCGTGTGACAAAGATTTCTTGACATTTTAAACCATTTGAGTCAAATGGGCAAGAATGTCGTCACGTTTTACCATCATTGTCTTCTACTGATGTGCACCTCGTGGTGTTCTTCATAGTGATATCCACCATATTATTTTCAATAACAAAAAATGAATCCCAACTTATTCCCTATTAACTTCAAGAATTAACCCAACTTTTTTCATCCTTACGACATAGATGTATAGTATTTCGATTAGGCTGAGGATGGACATCTAAAAAGTAATCTGATCTGGGGATCATATTGAAATGTCATGGAAATGATTTCGAGTATTATCAAGTAGTTAGACAGTAAAAAATGTCAAATTCTCAACAAGTCTGAACAGCTTCCAAAGAAATGTTTGGAATTATAGGGAATTTTATTTAATGATATGAAAGTGCATATACTACCATATCCAAACTATAACCATTTTCCGATCGTACTCAACATTGGAATGTCTTTGACAAGGGAGTCGAATTTCTGATGTAGTCGATGTATCAAACTATCAAAACATTCAAAACAGGATCAATCAAGATGAATGGCATTGAAAATATGAAATGATAAATGTTGAGTGTTAGTAGTGACAAAAATATTACATATTAAATTCCTCGAAAAATGTGAACATTATTTGAAAGTACCTAGGGACTTTACACCCCATTTTGGATGCTTTCCACTAAGCATCTTCCTCCTTCTTCAAACTAATGGTCTTTGAAACATAATTGGAATATATCAACTGATATACACTTGAAAGTGAAAGTGCAATAGACGTAAAATGGATAATAATTTATACATGTAGGTACTTCTGCATATATCCATGGCGGGTCTATACAGGACATTGCCATATAGTCTGTACTTCAGTATATAATTACTATGTGATTATCGATTTCTCATCAATTCGAAATGCTTGGGCTAATTATACTTGAACAGCCCTTGTAAGAATGTCTGCAATATTCTGGATGAGCTCTTGCGCACCGAACATTCTCGAGGCGTGTGCAACTCCTCTGATAAGCTCTACTGCACTACGAAGAGCAAATAAACAATAATTCGGCCCCCGAAACTCCCACAATCAACGTTGGCATGCCGGTCTACGTGGACTGCTTAGTAATTCGGTCTAAAAGCGACCCTTCGCTGTGTGTTTCATTTGTTGGTGTTTGTTCGAGACGAAAATGTAAACAACGAGTTGGGAAAATTGAAGATAACGATTGATCAGCGATTTTTTCGTCTGTTTGGTCACTTGTCGCGATGAAAGAATTCATTGTTCGGAGGAATGGAGTGATTTTGCCACTATACCATGGGCATAGATGTATAGAAGGTCATATGATATTATCACTTCCTGTAAATTCCAAGAATTTGTACACCCAGTGCATGGAGATATATGATGTTCAATTGATATTCTTGTGAATGATTTTTATCCTAAGATTGTCACTTGATATTTTGCCCAAAATACATACATTCACGAACGTGCCTCTTTGTGAGTGTATTTTACATTGGTCCTTCGAGCCGGAGTAGAAGAACACACTGGGAGTACGAGAAATTGAGGAATCATCCAAATGATGGATTATCTAATCGCAGTGGAAATCAATCAAAATAGGAATTCGAGATCTGCACGAGAAAAAAGAAATTTCGAGAGCCAGTCGACTCCTTAAACTGTCAGTATTTTTTGGCAGTGATGGCATGTTACGTATTGGAGGAAGACTGCCCGATATCGACATTGATTATGATTCGAAATTCACAATGATTTTATACCCTGATAACAGATTCACCAAACTTTTGACAGATCATCACGACGGAAAAACTGGTCATGTCGATGTAGAAACAGTTGTGAACAACCTTCGCTTGAAATATTGGATTTTGCATATACGAGCGGCTGTTAAAAAGAGTTTTCGAGCATGCCAAAGTTGTGAAATAAGAAAGTGCAAGCCAATTGCTCCTGAGATGGAAATTTCACCAAGAAAATGAGTCGAATCATTTGTTTCTCCATTTACATTTGTTGGAATTGACATTTTTGGCCCAATAAATGTTTCAATCGGCCGAAAAGTGGAAAAAGATACGGAGTGATCTCCACATGTCTAACGATCAGAGCCGTACATATCGAATTGGCATCTTCATTGAATACAAGTTCTATAATCATGGCTATGAGAAGATTTATGTGTAGAACAGGACAACCGAAAGAAATTTTACACCTAACCATTTCATTTTATTGGGATCAGGTCAAGTTAGGTTTCATGGTGAAATAGAAAATGAAACTCACCTCACCAGGGAACGATGGCGTCTCGTTGAATCATTAACAAATTCTTACTGGAAACGCTGGATCAGAGAATATAGACCACAGCTAATACAGCGCCAAATGTGGTACAAAAAAGTTGATCTTATATCTTCACGGGGTGGAGAACGTAAAGTCCAAGGATTTGTACACCCAGTGCATGGAGACAGATGATGTTTAATTGATATTTTTGAAGTTGTCAAAAATTTAATTTTTTCTCCATGTATTGGGTGTGCAAATCCTTGGAATTTACACTTCCTATTGAATGGAGTTTCGAAATCTCTCGATATCGCCTACTTTGTGAAAATAGCGAGGCGTGGGAGAATCTTCCCTTTCCGAAGTTTCAAACCAAATTTACAGACACACCAGAGGAATTATAAATATCTCTCTATGGGCCCTACCTATCATTCAATAGGCGCAATCACAAGTGGAACGAAATTTCTGTAATTTGTGATTGCTGAATTCTAGTGATACTATTGACAGTTATGGAGATTTTACATTGATCAATGGAGGGTCTTCGATTCCATATTGTTAGGTTATTTTTATGTGCCCATTTCGATTCGTGTTTTGTTCTGGTATAAATTATGGTGGAATCATCGAACATATATCAGAACTTCATTCCACACTTTGCGCCCTCACACTCATCAGTATACCAGGACAACCATGCAAACCCAACCTGGGATTCTCGCATCATAATCGTTATGATCGTCTAGTAGTCTATACCTTTTCAACTTCAATTTCGGAATCGGTAAGTTATATTTCGGAAAAAGTAATCTCGATTTCAGAATTGGTTAGTTCGATTTCAGAAATGGTAAACTCAATTTCAGAATCGGTGAGATGAATTTCAGAAAAAGTCCATTCAATTTCAGAAATGGTAAGTTATATTTCAGAATTAGTAGGTTCAATATCATAAAAAAAATCCTTATATTTGTTCGAAATGTTTCCAATTGCATGTGAGATTAATAAACCATATTTGAAATATTCAACTTTTCAAAAACAATTTAATCCACAGATGCCTTCCATCTGAATCGCTGGAAGATAGTGGCGTTGAACATGATTATAAGAATGCAAACACATTTGAGGTGTTATCATGTTCATTGAATGATCTGCACATTCTTCAAGACATCGCAGTTTGAATTCTATCTGGTTGAGCAATCTGTTCGGATCTCCAGCTATGACCCTTTGGCGATGCTCTTGCGAGAAGCTCTTCACTTCTGACTTGAAGGCACCCCATATAATATGTTCAATCTGATTCAACATAGGGCTCTCAAACACCGTTCCATCCACTGTAAACAGTCTTCTCTTTTGCAATCAAAAACATTTCGAACATATAAATGGATTTCATCTTCTGAAATTGAACCTACCAATAATAATTCTGAAATACAACTCACCATTTCTGAAATTGAATGGACTTTTTCTGAAATTCATCTCACCGATTCTGAAATTGAGTTTATCATTTCTGAAATCGAACTAACCAATTCTGAAATCAAGATTATTCTTTCCGAAATATAACTCACCGATTCCGAAATTGAAGTTGAAAAGGTATAGTGGAACGCACCCTGTGTCAATATTCTAAAATACCTGTCGGCTAAAATTCTATGAAAAAGTCATATTCTGAAGGAAATTCCTCCTCAGTTCCTGTAGACAAAGTAGTCGATTCACAGAACCAGATATTTATATACAGTCACCATGGGTCACTTCAAAAATTTTCAGATGAAATAGGTAGTAGCAATGAGTTATAATATCCAAAAGTCAAGAAGAAATCAAGTAATGTTTCGAAAGTACTATATTTTCCATCAATTTCAACATAGCAAGTATGGTGAATAACTTTCTATTCACAAATCCTGAATTCCAATATAAGAACATAGTAACATATTTGAATACTAAACAAAAATAGTACTCCTTTCTTATAATAGAGAATTCTTGGTTCTAAATCTGAATCTAAAGAGGTACAAAACGGTTTCAATAGATTTCATTTTTTCTTGGATGTCCTAAAGGGACGTTTGAAATCATATTCCATCAGGGACATGCCGAGGACGTCCTTGCATTGACATTCTATAATATGTACCACGTGGGACGTCTAAGGGATGCTATTTCTAGGACGTTTGAAATGATGAACCTGCTAGGACATTTCGTAGACGTCCTTGCTCGGACATTGCATATGAGATGTACGGGATGGGACGTCCCAAGGACACTTATTTTTAGTCCGAGACATTCGGACTTGAATTGTACCAAATAGGGACGTTCCTAGGACGGTGTGTGCTATCAGGGTTGTTTTTGTTACAGATGATGAATTTCTATTCAATATAATAGTAGTAAAAGCAAACAGGGAAATAACCAATGAATAAAAACAATTGACAAACAAGCATCTGTCAAGCTTCACATCAAGAAAAGTGTGACGCCCTAATGAAGTTACCGTGACGTCACGATGAAGTTATCCTGGTTTGCCTGGTTAGGATCGAGGGAAAATGACTAAATATTGCTCGGTCCTTGTACAACTAGAATCCTGCGTCCAACGCTGCAGTAAAATCGTGAAAATCCTGCTGGCGTTGTCGTCTTTCGTCGTCGCAGGAACTCTCAGCAGGATGCTATTCTATAACTTTTCCTGCAATTACTCTTTACCGCCGAATAAAAATCAATTTCCGACTTATTTCCACTACGCGCTTTCTCCTGTCACTGGATGAAAGGGGATTTTTCTTCTAAGCGCTCCTCCTGATGGCCAGTGAATTGCCGATTCCGAATGGCTCCATCGGAAAGGTTTTTTGCGGCCATCGCCATTGATAGAAAATTAATGTGGTGCTGGGAGGTTTTCAAAGGACTATTTCGAGTTTCAATCGTCTTTGGTAACGGATTACGTTCTCGTGATCAAGTAGAAGCACCGAGACAAAACTATGCTCATTGCTCATGGTTAGTAAATGAGGTAACTTCGCACATTCTCCACAGTCTTTGTGATATTTTTAGAAAAAATAGTTTTTTCCTCTTCGAATTGTCACTCAATGTAGCACTTGTATCACTATGGGTGACACTGACTCATGGTATGGTCTCTTCTCCTTTGTTTTTCTAGGTGCACCGTCACACCGAATACATAAATGAATATGATGCTGTCACGTACCGGATCTGGTGAAATTGGCACCCTACAGAGTCAGAAAACCAATAATTACGAGAGAAGAAGGAGAGAAGAAGATGTCACGTCTATACATCAATCCAATACATAATCATTCAGTTCAGGTGAGTCATCAGTGTAGTAATAGTAGATGATGACGGCAGCAAAAAAGTACCAGAATCATGTTGTAATGTTCGTTTACCTACGGCCCCTATAGAAAGTAGGCAAGAACATATACGAGATACAGCCTCAGTAAATAGATCTTTACGCACAGTAAGCACATCGCACAGTTTTCGTTTATTCCGCCAGTATAGGTATGTCATGATCGCGTTATCGCCGTCAACAGCGTATGACATAACTGTCAAGAATTATAATTCAGACTGTTTGTCCAAACTTTTCCGATGTGCTATATGGCAGTAGGTAAAGTATAGTACGTAATGCGTGTTGTGAAGCAAATACGCACTCATTCGTGTGTAATATGCTTCTTACAACACATATCACGTAATATACTATTATTTACAACCATATATGTAATGTTGTCATCACTAACGTCATTGAAGGTTTGGAAGTGTCACATTACACATCTCTACTTCTCGCCCTCACTTCCCGCCCCTCCCTACTTCCCGCCCTCACTTTCCGCCCTCACTCATGTATAATAATTCAGGTTTATTCAGAACGAAAAATAGATTTATGATGGTTGTGAATAAAATAGTATACAAACCTCGGTAGGAAGTTTCATTCCTGTCTCGAAATTATAGCTAACCTCGACGCTTTGCGTCTCGGTTAACTAACTTATCTCACTACAGAAATGAATCACTTCCCACCTCGGTGTGTAATTTACTAATTATCACTAAAAAAGTAGATATTAACCTGGTAATATTAAAATTAAGTTTGAGAAGTTCATCTTGATTGTTTTGTTAGTTGGCTTTGAAATATCACTTGTACTTGGTACAGTACATTCAAGGCCCTAGAAATATGATAGGTCACTTCAGAGGACTAAGGGCCAGTTCATCGACTGCTAGTTCAGTCAAATCAACTATAACTCATGGCTCAACCTCTGGTTCAACTGTTTATCATTCTGCGAGAGTGCTAGAAGCTGAATTATCTATCAATTCAACTATAGGCCTGTTCGTTTATGTTTGATCTACCTGCTGAACTTGATTTCTTTCATTATGCCATGATGTCAAGCAACACAAACGAACAGACCTCATGACATAAAAGTAATAGTGGTTTTCATTAGGCATACAGGGTGATTCAAAAGTAAGCGGCATCCTTTCAGAGGCGTATTCCTTGCTTGAAAATAAGGCAAAAAGTTCCTATTGATAAGGATCCGAAAATGCTTCCTAAGGGAGCTACGGCCCTTTGAATAGGACACCTCAAAGACGGTTTTTTCTCTATAACTTTAAAATCCTTCACAACAAATTTTTAAAAATTGGTGTACGGCATAAACATTCGATGGTAAATAGGACTCCGTATTCGAAATTTCAGAATTTCATTCAGGGGCGTCACATGCGGGAGAGGGTAAGTGTAAAAATATCCCTTCTTCTCCGGATATTCAGGTTACTGTGATTTCGTTTGGAAATTATTTCGAATACGGAGTCCTATTTACCATCGAATGTTTATGCCGTACACCAATTTTTAAAAATTTGTTGTGAAGGATTTTAAAGTTATAGAGAAAAAACCGTCTTTGAGGTGTCCTATTCAAAGGGCCGTAGCTCCCTTAGGAAGCATTTTCGGATCCTTATCAATAGGAACTTTTTGCCTTATTTTCATGCAAGGAATACGCCTCTGAAAGGATGCCGCTTACTTTTGAATCACCCTGTATGTACCCTCATAAGAAATGGCAAAATTCTATTATGACTAAATTATAGCTGCCATTGCTCACTTCTCCTTACCAATTAAACGCACAAATTCCCACCAAACGCACCCATTTAATCAACCATCCTCATAAATTTGCTACTCCGCACACCCCCACCCCTTCTTCTCCCCACTGATTTATACGTTTGGTAATTGGGCCAGCCAGGGCGATATCTAACACTCGGTGTGATGACGTTTTCGGCGAGGTCAAACCGCGCCAGCCGATAAATTCCGCCTGGTACGGCCCTGGTCTTGCGAGATGCATCGCTTGCGGTCGGCAGTGTCAGGGCAGGAGAAAATACGATCTGGCAGCTTCTTCTCGTTCTGTAGATACAGAAGGGAACTCAAAAATAACACCAAGATTAATTCAGAATCTACAGTTAGGAGATATTTTCTCAAGTCAAACAATCAAATTTTACAGAGAATAAATTTTGATAACTACATCCAGTGCAATAATTATCAATCACTATGACAACATGATCGACTTGGACAACTTCAAATTATTTTCCGCCGAATATCCCTTGCAGTCTAAGAGCCCGTGAAACGTTGGACGTTGGAAGTCCATATAGGATGTCCCAGAGACGTACGAATTATTCTTGAATTTGAATGTTTCTGGGTCTATAGGACCAGATCTTGCATAACTGATTAGGACATCCAATTGAGTTGATGGTCCGTAGAAGGTCCCCAAAAAATTTCCCAAGGATGTCCAATGGACTTACGTGAAGGACATTGACGAGGAGTACTTGAAGCCTACGAGCAATCATTCGTCGGCGAGGTGTAAGTTAACGTCCCCGCAGGGACAAAATATTGAAAGTACCGACTAGGACGTCCATAGAACGTTATCTCTAGGACATGGGGAGAGTACAGTTCATGTACCAATTGGGACATCCGACGGATATCCCTGAGGGACATTCGAAGGATGTCCCTAAGGGACATTTCGATTGTTATACGATCCTGGAAATATTAAGGCCGTCTGTGCAGAGATATTTGAAATGTACCATCAGGGACATTTCATGGTTGTCTAGAAGGGACATTATATAAGATCTGAAGTCATGCCAGAATATGTACTACTCGGGACATCCGATGGATGTCCCTAAAGGAACGTTCAAAATCATATCCCATCAGGGACATGCCAAGGACGTCCTTGCATGGATATTCTATAATATGTACCACGTGGGACATCTAAGGGAAGCTATTTTTAGGACATTTGAAATAATGTACCAGCTGAGACATTACGTGGACGTTCTTGCTCGGACATTGCATGAGATGTACGGGATGGGACGTCCCAAGGACACTCATTTCTGGTTCGTGACATTCGGACGTGAATTGTACCAAATAGGGTCGTCCCTAGGACGTTGTGTAAATCATAGAAAAAGAAATGCTTTAGCTTCGAATACTAATTTTTGACGTTATCATACTACGTTGAAGTTTCAAGATGTCTAAACATTGGTATAGAGTAGAAGCCTACTATGTTGATATTGCCCTGATTATCAAAATTCGAATAATAATCATGCAGCTGATTCCGAAATTGTTATTTTCTTTCAAGTTCTGAAATTAATAATTTCCAACCATGATTTTTCATGAAGAATTACTTAAATTGATATTTATTCTCATTCCAACTCAACAGAAAAAACACTGAATAATGAATTTGTCAAATCAAGTGACACTACCCTTAGGTTATCGATGATCTATTGAAAAAATGTGTTGATTATTTGCTTATAAAATTTCATAATGCAGCCAATATTATCGATGACAATTTCACACTATTTAGTGTAAGACGTTCGGACCACAAAGCGTTATAACGCGCCACACTGTGTGAATATAATGTGTAGCCTCGAATTTGTGACACCCTGTAATCAGAGCCTACAGCCGCTTCATATTTTTGGTAGTGACATTTTGACGAGGAATAAATATCCAATCGCTGAATTCGGAGGGAATATCCGACCCATTCGGCAATTTGATAGGGTATTATGCCGTAAATTTCGGTAATCCTGAAATATTTCTGGATAGTTCCATGTAAAATGCACTAATAGTTAATTGAACTGAAAATTAACATAATTTCCAGCTGGAATTGTAGAGTTAACAAACATTAATGGTGCAAATAATAATTGCTTGTTAGTTTAAATGTTCCCAATCAAGCTTAAGTTATATATCAGAGGTCATTGTGTGATGCAATCCAGGAGCGTCCGCAAATTCAAAATTCGTGTTGTCATTGCTGTTGAATGAAGATGTCTGGAAGGAATATCACCTCCATTTGGGTGAAAGAACATATAGGAATAGAATTCAATGAAAGAGTCGATATTCTAGCAAAATATGCCATAAATTTGTCCACATCAGCAACAAACTAAATTGGCCTCGACAATTTCATTTTGAAATTCAAAAGAATAAACGCAGAAAAGATTTCAGATAGATGGCACCATTACTGTATAAATAATCCGACTAGATATACTAAAATTCACCCTGACATCCCCCTGAAGTTCTGGCATTCTGACTTCAATCTCTCCAGAAGATGTATAACTGTCTACAATAGACTTACATTTGGGCATGGATGCTTCCCTGCCTTTCTAGCCAGAATAGGGATAACCAACTCGGACTTATGCGACCTTTGCAATGTGAAGGGTGATCTAGATCACATATTTTTCAGCTGCAGAACCAAAAGACAAGAAAGCCAAGAGCTCTACTCTGACCTTTTGAATATGAAAACTCCCACTCTCATCAATTTTCTCAACCTCTCAGCCCTTAATGATAAGAAAATAACTCAAAGTACCATAAAATTCATACAGAAAACGGGATTGAAGATTTGAATGGAAGTAGTTTAGCTTCGTTCCTCTGTGTTCTACCTTATGTGTTATATACCCTCTTTCAGCGGTCTAGTGTTGTGTGTCTCATAAATGAAATGCCATGATGGACCCCTTGGCGAGAAGAAACCTTGTGATCCTTTGTTCTTCCTGGTGTTTTCTTCTATCAAAGTTTCCAATTCTGCTGGTAGGCTTTAGGATCGATATAAAATAAAAAAACTGTGACTGGCTGTATGGACCATGTCCGAATGCCAAAAAAAAAAATTCTGTTGAAATATCATTGAAGAAATTCGAGAAATCGCATGAACGAAATCCTCACATGATGAAGGTAAACCTGGAGAAGTTATGTGTATTTCAAACACAAAATATGCCATACCTGTTAAATCGATTATCGACTTGATCACGACATGTTAATAAAATATCTCCATAATAATTCCAAATCAGTTCCAAAGATAGATAAACACACCGTTTTTCATAAATAACGTGATGTATTCCAATTCCATGAATGAATTATTGTGATTCAGTCCAGACTACACAGAATGAATGCTTTAGGCTATAGGCTTCTTTTTTGCTGTCTGAGGGAACTTCATGAAGAGTCTAAGAAGTTTGATGCAGGAGATAACTGTGAGTTAACACGGCTCCTGAGTGGCCTACTGGCTATGAGCCAGAAAAAATAACTCAACAAAATGAGAATTCAAAATCTTCACCTTATGCACAGTTGATGCGATAATACCCTAAGAACAGTCACACACATAACGTACGATTGCGGGGCTCTAGATCGCCAAACATGGTCAGATCTTTGGGACACCAAATGATAAACCTTATAACAAAGTATATATATATTAAAATATTTCAGAGTAGAGCCTCGAATCTGAAACGTGTGTGGAGTTCGTACCCAGGACAAAGCAGATAGGTTGTATTGGTGGATGAATTGACCTGTGTCTCAGTAAGAGCCAATATGTCTGGCTTTTCAATTTAAAGGTGTCGATGGACATCGTTGATATTCTAACTTAGACCTCGGATGTTACATAGGTCTATCTTGAGGACTTTAGCAGTCGATGGTGAACCCCCTCTAGCACCTCTCGCCCGGAAATCCGAATGGAGGGATATTTTACTTCCGGATGATTTTACTTGAGGAGAACTCATCATCGTTTATTCTGTATAGAGAAGGGAGGTTGGCGTGATTACCAAAGTCCTTCGTATATCTTGAAATGAACCCTAACATGCGAAGGGATTTTCTAATAGGTATCTTCAAATATATGAATCAAACGTCAACTTCTCATCCAGGATGATTTCAAGGTCGTGGACCTCATCACACGATGATATTTTTTCGTTTCTTATGAAAAGGTAATTCGATGAACAATTGTTAATTCATGAAAAAACAATCTAGATGATGATGATGATGGAGTGGATCCAGTAAAACACCAAGTATCATATTATGGGCCAACATGTCTAAGTATCACGGAGACCATGGTCACAAGAGCCTAATGGGGGCTCGAGTGGCGACGTATATTTTGCTATTGATTGTACGTACTGGATCTGTTTTGAGAAAGTCTGATCCAGAACTTTTTTAATTACTGAAGAGTCCGCTATTTCATTTCCCTATAATCCCAATTGATATCGTAATCGAAGTCATATTGTCATTTATGCATATTTTTGCCTCTAATCGCAGGTTCCGCCTAAATTATATGTTATGCGAAGACTCGTAAATATTATTTGTGTCAATTGCAGTCAGTTATACGAGGAGATATGGCAGCAATCTATTGAAAAATATGGTGAAACCTTAGCCGTGGCACTTGATATCTCCAAGGCATTCGGTCGAATCTGACACCACGGACTCCTCGCCAAGCTTTCATCTTATGGTTTGCCTCCCCAGCTATGTTCTCTGCTTGCTAGTTTCCTCTCGAACAGGTCTCTCCATGTAGTGGTCGAAGGAGTTCCATCTGACTCTCTTATCATAAATGCTGGTGTTCCGCAAGGATCAATTCTAGCACCAACACTATTTCTACTCCATATCAACGATTTGTTGGAAGCAACTTCATGTCCAGTACACAGCTTCGCGGATGATAGTACCCTCCATACCGCCTTCTCTTCCAGTGCTCCAATACCAGCCAGGCAAATCAGAATCGAACGAGGGAGAAATGTTGACAACATAAATATGGACTTGGCAAAATTTTCCGAATAGGGATACTATAACTTGGTAGATTTCAATGCGAACAAAATACATGCATGGCCTTTCTCTAGGTAAGCCCATTCCACTGTGCCAAATATGAGCTTGTCAGAAGTAATCACACCTCTGAAGACATCCATTTCGATGCTTGGTATTACTGTCAGCAATAACCTTTCTTGGGAAAATCACGTGAGATCAATTGCTGAAAGTGCATCTCAAAAACTGTTTCGGGACAGGAGCTATTTCAATTTCAGACAGCTGCTTATGATCTGTAAGGCACAGATCCGACCTGTCCTGGAATACTGTTTCCATATCCAGAGTGCAGCACTCAAACATACCCTGAAACTGTTGGATTCTGTCTTCTGAAACAAAACAAATGTTCCTCCCTTGGAAGTCCCCGCGAGATTAACCCGTCGAGTTGAGGCTTCGCACCCCTTCGTGGTCACTTTGGAGACCTACAGAACATCTATGTCCAAAGACTCGTTCATCCAACGAACAGCGAGGCTCTGGAACACATTGTCAAGAGTCGAGGCATAAAAAGGAATTTAAGAAGAACACCAATTCCTACCTTATTTCTCTTGGTTCTCACGATGTACTCAGAATATCACAGGAATTCCTTCTTCGTGGAAACCAGAACATAAAAAAAAGAATTTTTTTTCATTCCAAAAGGTCTTTTTATTCCGGTTTCAATCGACATCAATTCAATCAACTGTTACTATACTTATTGACTATGCCTTTAAGAATCAGATCTCGAACCAGTCACGGAAAAAATATGTATAGTAAGTGGCTCATTCTGGAATGGATTTCAAACTTTAACTAGGGAAGAGGAATGCCTTCTGAAAATAGGTAGCGCTGTTCATGGAGTGCAAAGCATCGCTAATCGACAATGAACCGCCATATAATAGATAATATGGAGCATAATATGGATGCACGCAGCCAGCGTGTCCCACAGGAGACCTCCGACATGCAATTCGAATCTGCATGAGCCTAAAAAAGACCAAATCGAATCTGGAACGACCCGGAGGCCGGACGGAGATTCAATTATGTCGCTGACATTCTATTACGCTTGTCAGAGTGATACGAGGTGTCCACTGGACCAAAAATATGAGATAGAATGGATAGAACAGGAAAATTCCGAATCGACATGTCGATATAAATATCTGAGTGTATTTGAAGTACCCTGGAACGCATTTCAATCTGAAAAAAGGAAACTGATCAAAAGGATCTTGGAGGATAGGTAGTCAACAAGAACTATTCAATCTAGGACATTCTCAGGTACTCAAATTCACCCGAACATTACTGTTGTCAAGAAAAGAAGCACATAACATCTACATTTCTCTATGGCATTTCATCAGAGCATGATGTATGTGTATTTGACAAAATGTATTTGATCTCAATCAAATCATATGAAAGAATAACCAATAGTATATCCCAAATATGTGACTGGAATTCAAGAAAATAATTATTGAATGTTCACTCTTGATGCTCCGAGGTCTGGACCAATCAATTCTGAACGAATATTTCAATGTTTCTGTTGAAAAATTCCTTAACTATCCTGAGCTCTAAAGAAAAGGTATAAAAAACTCGTTAGTGCAGTTGACACTAAATCAATCGTTTCACCTGAATTTGTTAACTCATATATTATTGGAGCTATAATGTCAGTGCTTGGAGCGCACGAAAGGGAATCCCTATAATGTTCAAAAAACATCATGCGTTCCTAGGTAGGATAGGAATAGGAGGTAGGTATTGGAATTTATTTTGAACTTCTGGAGATTATATGTTGTTGGGAATACTTCCTCAGGCAATGAATTCCAGAGCATAGCCGTTCTATGGATGAAAGAGTTTTTATAATGTGCTGTTCGACATCTTTCGAGGTTGACAACGAAAGGATGTGCTGACTGGGCTTGTCTAGTTCGTCTGACTGGTATTACTAGTGGGGGGATAATAGCAGAGATTTCCGAAGGATATTTCCCGTGGAAGTATCGATAGAAGAGTGAAAGGTCGCCGACCTTTCTACGGTGTTCCAATGATGTCAAAGAGTGACTGAGTGTGGCGTCACCCACCAGGCGGATGGCTCTTCTCTGGATGGAATCTGAGAGCATCAGCGTATGTTTTGGTGCTGAAGCCCATATGTGGGAACAGTTTTCTAGTACAGGCCGTATCTGCGCTTTGTAGATCATGGGGAGCTGTTGAGGTGTGAAGTAGCTTTTCGCACGGAACAAGAATCCGAATTTTCGTGAAGCAGCATTTGCGATGGATCTCACGTGATTATCCCATGAAAGAGTGTTGCTGATGGAAATACCGAGCATAGATATGGTGGGCTTGGTGGGGATGGTGGTGCCAGACATTACAATGTCGGGCATACTGAGTTCCGCCTTTCTAGAGAAAATACAGGCTTGAGTTTTGGTGGCGTTGAATTCAACTAGGTTGTTGGTTCCCTAGGCTGTTATTTCAGCAAGGTCTTCATTGACAGCATTGACCTGCCTACGCCGTGAATTCTCAGTTTCCTGGGAAGTAATGGGAATTCTGGAAGAGAACGCAGTATGGAGGGTACTATCATCTGCAAAGCTGTGGATGGGGCAAGTTGTTACTGTTAAATGATTATTAAACTATAGTTGTATTTTTCCACCGATTACTATGATGAAACGATGAAACAAAATCTAACATTGTGTTAACGGGGCAAGAAGTATTCAATATGTTCAGATTTGACACCCAGTATACATATTCTCTATCCATGGGAAATTCGATTCTGAACGAGAACTGTATCTCATGAACTTTTATCCTTATTCAAAAAAGACCAATGAACTATTGACGTTTTTCTTTTTACTTTATGATGTATAAGGCAAAGTTACGATCGACAGTATAATACCAATGCCTCGATCTACTCAAACACAGAATCATTTTGATAAATTCGAAAAGTCATCGGTTCATATATACATATAGTAAATATATTCTTTTAATTCCCAATAAAACATCATGGGTCAGTTTTCGTTCTGAATTGAATTTCCTAACGATTAAAAATATCGTATACTGGGTGTGTGCCATTAAAAAAACTATTAACCTTTCGACATAACTCGTGAACACAAATGTTAGATCTTTCTCTCAATTTTAGCATCGTAATCAGCGCCAAAAATACGACCTAGGTGAGCTCAACTAGCTGATTTATTGTAGCTCCATCAATAATAACCAAATTAGCAAATAGTATACCTACCGACTTTCTTCCGAAAATTCTGTATGTATACCTACGTAAAGCTATTATATACTTGATGAACTTTATGTGTCATATTTTCGTTGCACCACCCTGTTTACCTACTTATTTCATAACGCGAATGCCGCTATATCAGTAAAGAGAATACCTATACCTAGCTATCTTCACTCCTATTATAACAACACAGCATATTATGAACTACTTACATCAACCATTGTTGAGAACAACTAGGTATAGTACAACTTTTTGATCCAAATATAAACCTACTTCGCCTACATCAGCAGCAGTCTAAAGGAACAATCTATCATAATATTTGCATTGCAAAAATCACTTCCATCACCAAGTTACTGCCCAGATAAAATATTTTAATTTTCCATTCAACTCTGTATGCTCTAATTGTTTTTTTCTACTCACATAACTAAAATGGCATTTAGCGTACGGATATGTACCACGCTAAATGATCGATTAATCACGGATGGACGATCTGTGATTTATTCAAAATATTAAACACGTTACCATGGCGACGCAGTTCATTAAACACAGCTTCAGTAATTTGAGACATGTCTGGCCTGTCAATTGTTTCAACTGTCAACTGTTATTTTCGAATTTTGTATCAGAGTTATTCAAACAATATTCGTTTGTATCGGAATTCTTCATTGAAAATATATGCGAAAAGTAGACGAGAGTGAAATCGAAGAGAATGTTCTGGTACTTGTATATCTCCAAGAAGTGTAAAAATGAAGCATCCATCTTTGAGAACAATTTATTTATTCTTCGCTAAGGACTGTGCTAAGGACGACAATAAACGTGAAACAAAGGTAAGTAAGCAATGGACTGGACACATCTACAACCAATATCACTCATACGTGTCTCGCTGGTTGCATGCAGTTGCATTTATTGTTCTCAATTCCCATTCCTTTCGAATTATCATGTAGGTTAGCAGGAAATGCAGATATGTTAATGTAAATTCCGAAGTTCGTAGAAAAATCATAGTATGTACCGCGTTTATAAACTCTTCTAGACACTCGTTTATTAAACACTCGCTCCGCTCTGCTCCGCTCGTGCTTAAACTACTCGTTACTAAAAGGACGTTTATAACACTTGTTACCTAATATACTATTAATATACGGATCTCTATATTAATCAATGCTTCAAAATTCCAATCCCCACATAATTATGATCAGAATAAACAATAAATTGGCGGGCACTTAGAGGAATTTTGTTAGTCAAGGACGTTCTGACGTTCGGAAACGTTCACCTCCTCAGAAGGTGCTAGCCCTAGTCTCTAGTACATTATTGTTTTCCTTCAAAAATTGAATTGTCAAGGCTAGCAACTCCATATGTAATTGAGGTAGGATTCTGAATTTTGAATGAATATTTTGAAATGCTACAAAGACAATTCTACCACGTGTATGAAACTGTCATCTCCTGCGATATAAAAACCAATCATAATGGTCTGCCTTGATATAGTACGCTGCTTCATCATCTTTTCAACCGGTGAGGCCACGTTGTCACGGCACCCACGAATCTGAATACCACCTGGTATGTTAGATATGAGAGTTCCGTTCTGGTCGTGGAATTGTTTTAATACGATTCTTGCTCACAATACTATCTCAAATTCTGTCCGGCGCACTCGTAGTGCAATTGGATCTCTTTGATTTCTGATTTCTGACAAAGTTACTATCGATGGTATATGGTATAGGAAACCGAGTAGGAAACACAGACAAACTACACTCAGTGCATTTTTTCTGATATTGTGTTGAATGATCCATTCTCTCAAATTGTTGCAAAACTGGCCATCTGACATGATTTGTGCAAAACTGTTGTCATTTTCCTCTCTTTCTAGTTTCCATTCAGATATATCAGAAGTATTTTCCATTGCTCGAATACTCGTTGATGAATTTTTGCTTGGGCTTGAGAATCCCGATTTACTGTTGCTCTTTCGACTAATTTAACACAATTTATTTTCTTGTGAGTTAATTTCAACGTGAGATTTGGGTTTATGACACGCAGTTCTAAGAAAAACTTGATAAATTGTATAGATCTTATGATGGACTTCTATGAATCCATTGTGGCTTATAGGTTTTAATAATTACTCTCACATAGCTAGGATAATGCCATTAGGTTTCATTATTGCCCCAGTCGAATCCTAATTGGCCTAGCGTAAATTTGGTTTTATGTTTGCTTTATGGGGTATTTTCATAGGATTAGTTCAAAACCTCTTCATGAAATTCGAGAGACTATAATGAAACTTAGGTGTTTTGAAAGGGTTGTTGAGAGAAAATAGTCCTGATAAAGAATTGCATCAACTTACACAGAGCTCTCTTAAAACCGAAGTGTGCTGAATATGGACATGAAGGCCAATTCGCTTTTTTCAGGGCTTTTATAAAACGGTAAAATAAAGTGGACCTATACATCATTTGCGCTCACATAACCTCGTTGAAGTCTCATCGAACCTTCTAGGTATTTGAAATGTTACTTGGAGTGAGCACCAATGGTATAGTATCCCTGATAATCAAAGAAGTACGGGGTCAATTTCATGAAACGTGGGACACAACGTATGTTTTTCATTCAATGATAATTATGAGTGCATCTTTCAATTTCCTGAAGAATATCTTGATTATTCTCTATTGAATAATATTATTGCAACTAACTGTTGGAGAATGAGGTAAATTGGGATACTCTGACATTATAATCATGTTGAAAAAGTTTTCCAGTATGGGTTTTCAGCTTCGTCTGGATAAAAAGTTATTAAGTCTATGAAAATGCATCGTTTATTGTCAACTGATATTTAAAATTGCCTTGGCGGTTTGGGACCGGCTTATCGCTATTGCAGAGCTTGCCAGTCTGATATTCTTCTGGTAGCGAGGCTCTTTTATGTTGGTAAAATAGCAAAATATTTGTCAGGGAAGTTATTCAGGAATTCATAAACTTTGAACAACTTTATTAAAATATGATGTACAGTTGTATTAAAGAATGCGGAACAAGTATTGGAGAGAGAAATTTATGTCATTCTATTTGCGTAAATCGGACTATCGAAAATGATTGACCATATATTGACAGTTGTCATTAGTTGACAAAAATACAAAACAATCACTGAGTCAGAGAACTACACTCAGTTCCAAAAAAAGTGACGCACTTGATAATTGATTCTTAAAAAAAACAAAAAATAGTAGGCCAATTTTTCTTTATTCGTTGGTAGGTGAAGCATTTGTCTTTAAGAAAAAAATTGAGATGTGATAATGTTTTCGAAGCCTCCTTGATGGTGCTAGAATAACTCTTATCATGATTTGTTCCTAATTTTTGACTCACCCTGTGTGTTAATTGAGTAATGGAATACAAAGTGCTTACACCCTATATGAAAGAGGCTTATTTTGCGAGCATTTTGTTTCTTTATTCATTGATTTATCTCTAAAATTTTCCGAACTACAGCTTTTTTGCTGGTATCCCACAAATTAAATTCATTGAAGGATCAGAGTACTCAAAATTGGTTGGGTTGTACTCTGGTAGGATCACATTGTCTTTAAAAAACAAATGCCGTTGCCATAGCAACTAATTTGTTGTATGGCTCCATATTTGACCATTTGTCGTTGTGTCAATAATCAAGTGTCTTGTTTTATTGACTCAAATTACATAAAATGACTCAAATAAATCCTGAACAAGTAGCAAGATTAGTTGCGTTAGTAAACGATGGGCGTAGTAAACGTTACGAACAAACAGGAAGCACCGCTCGGAGGGTCGGTTCTGGTCGCCCCCGAAAAACTTCTCCAAGAGATGATCGCTTCTTGAGATTGCGGATTTTACGGAATCGATCAAATACTGCGGTAAATGTTCAGCAAGATCTTCGCCAAATTCGTGATATTGCATTAAGTAAGCAGACGGTATGTAGACGTCTAAAAGAAGTTAATTCAAAAGCTAGGAGACCTGCAAAAGGTATATGTGAGGATGTAACTTGAAAGATAATCATTCGGATCCTAAAAGATGTAATTTCAAAGTTGAACAAGTATCATTTGAGTTCCATCTCTTCTTCATTTACCATCTTTGTCATACCGTTTACCACAATGAGTCATTTCACCCACGTATGAGCACTTGTTCCATCAGAATAGTCAGTCGTCTATAAAGTATTGAACATTACTGGTTCAAATTAAGGATCTTTCAACTTCAGTTGTTACTAGGATAGTATTATAATCTTCAAGTGTCGTTTCGAGTGTATAGATTTTCTTATTATGAAGAAGGCTAGTTTCTAGCATGACAAAGAAGAAAAATAATTAAAATGTTCATGTTTATTGTTGTGGGATAAATAGTGCTAATTCATGTGAAATATTATGTCACTTCTCACAATAATCATGTATTTTTTGTCTTTTAAATTATCAAGAAAAATATTAATTGATTTATCTTGTACTCACAACTTCTCTTTCCACGTGACACCACAATAACATCTTTAATTTTTTAAACAATTATTCAATTGCTTCAAGCTCAGACTCATTCCGTTGAATTCATTAAGAATTGAATATATTATCGAGAACTTATGCTTCTCTCGCGAGCTCACGCCGCAGTTGATTTCTAGTTTTGGGAAGCTCTCTCGCCGGAAAAGACCACATTATGACTCTCCCTCAGCCATAAATAACATCGCAGTTTACTGGAAGTTTTGCCATTTCGGTGTCTCAGAATCAACCCTCTGCACATTTCGGTTATAAATCTTATAGTACACCCTCTCCACTTTATTATATTTACTCGTGTACCGAGTATATGCCCGGACTGATCCCTGTATCAATAAAATCCGGTTAGCTGCTGAAATTGTTAACGAGAGCGTGATGAAAAAAGTTGAGATATTTTGGTAAGAAGTGACTTTATTTACAACCATATACGTATGTATTTTCTTTTTTATTTCCCCTGTATATTGAGCTAAATACACTACACTTGATAAATATTATTTTTCGATAAAACTACACAATTTTTGATGTATTCAACACTGAGGTATGCTCAGAAGGGGTTGAAATATTCAATACCCGAGATTTTTTGTCTAACAACTCTTTGGACAGAAATGATTCTCTCATAAAAACATGGCAAAAGGTCAAGTTCTCGAGAAAACTTTTAGAGACATATGAAAGTAAGTAAATAAATTAGACTTTTCGAACACGTCTCTTTCAAAAAAACAAGTTAGTAAATGAGGCTTTTTAGACACGGTTTTTTAAAGGAAAATGTTCATTACGAAAAAATTGTAATATACAGGATGAGTCAAAAATGTGTACCGAGCTTTCTGGGAATGATAGAACATTGAAAAATAAGTGTTGTTTGATGATTAAACTCATGGCCCAAAATGCATATTAAGGGAGATATATCCTTCCAAAGTTGATAAAATTAAAATACTTTCTCCGCATAACTTCTGAACGATGAAAGCCACCCGATTGAAATTTTGTGCATGAATGTATGTTGTCAAAATACATTTTTTCGTCACACTTCCACATTTCTGATATTGTTATAAAGGGTGTTTTCAGTGGGTGAGTCATGATTTTTTGTAAAAAACTTTTTTTCCTGTATTATTTTCGGTGAAAAACCAGGAGAATTTGATGGAGCGAAGAAAATTACATGAAAAAGCTACTGTTATTCAAATACAAAAAGTTGAGCCGTTCGTGAGATATTTGAGTTTTTGTAGTTACGTTTGCTTATATTCTTCCGAACGGAGACAATCGCATTGCTTCCTGTTCAGTTGATAAAGGTAGAACATGGTATTCACCACTGAAATCTGAAAATGTAAATGGTAAATTTCAGGATTAATTAATAAAAACATCCTGTAACTCATTTGATTACCAACGTCACCAATTGTAACTGAGAACTGAGAAGTGTCAAGACAAATACGAATTTGCCATACAAAGAATCAATTTTTTATGTTGAAAACAGGAGCAGATTCGTTCCAGTCTAAAGACAATTGAAAATTGGATATTTTTTCTATATACCTTTATTTCTCTTCTCCAAACCTTCTTTGATACAAACTGTCACTGACAAGCTAGTGAATTTTTCTTTTATGGTCTCTGATAGGAAAATTCCTCAAACGTAGTGACATTTGGAGCAAATCATCTGATTTGCCCTCATTACACGTATATTGAAATAGTATTCATAATTTTATTTCATATAATTATAGAGACGAGGAGAAAAATTCCCAAAAAAATTTGGAATAATGAATGTAAAAAAATACCTTGACAACTTCAACCCCTTCTAAGTATACTTTATGGTTGATCACATCTTAATATTTTTCGGTGTTATTTTTTCACACTCTTTATATATAGATTGATGCATCAGTGATTTCTATGAAGATTTTGAACATCGCAGGAATATAGCGACTTTTCACTTTATTAGGTACTGCCACGGAAAATGGTATTCAGAAATCACTAGCAATATCTACCAATCAAACGAACTCGACAATCCCAGTCAGTTCCTTATTCCGTCGTCAACCTCGAAATATGTCGAACTTCTCTCTATCAGAAAGTAGAACTCTTCTGTACAAAGAATGGTGAAAATTCAGGATTCTTTGCTCAGGATAGGATAGTACTAGTACACCAGAAGTTATAAAATAATTCATTACCTATCTGTTCTCCTTGTCTTCCCTAGGTTCTCACGATATTTCACGAACATTTAGTGCGCTACACAAGATAAATGAAAATTGACTAATCGAAGCTGTATAATTCCTATTTTCCACTCTACGATGGACATTTTTCATATGATTTATTTACAACTAATATATAATATAAGTATTATACTTGTGGTTTTTGAAGTATAATGCTATATATTAATCCCTTAGGGAATAATGGCGAGGGATTAATAGTCTTTATTTCTGACAGTGACATTATAAGCTTATATCGTCATAGTTACGATATCTATAATGAGGGTCATAACTCCCTTGGGATTTTACAGATGCTATAATTCCCTCTAGCTGAAATTAAATAAGAAATGCATAGCAACAACCACGCAAAAACGTAGCAATAAGGAATCTCCTATTCGCGGTAGTCAAGATCATCATCTGACGTTCTGATGACATTGAAACTATACGGAAAAACATGTCTAACTTTCAATCGAGAAGGTATCTAATGAATGAAATTAGTCAGAAATAAAATTATCTATGTATCACGGGAATCACTGAGCCTCAATAACCTCTGGCAATTGCTGTCCCTCGGGCCAGAGGCCCTCGGGATGCAAACTTTGAAATCGGTAATTAAGGCCCTCATAATTCCCTTAATACATAAATAACTATTATTCCCTCTTGTACTCCTATCACAAAATTTCTCGAATTAAATAATACCATGGAAACAATATAACCAAACTCAAAAGTGTCAGTGTCAAACGCGTAGTGTTTGTGTATTTGTATTAAAATGAATGAAAATGAAGAATCCTTCACTTGTACACTACCAGAAATTGTACAATTAGCTGCAGCAACAACAAGAAACATCGAAATCCATTTCTAATAAAACGTACGCATCGTTCAACGAATGGCGTCTTCGAAACAAGGCAAACTCTTACTCCGAAAATGTTCTGCTGGCCTATTTCGCTGAATTGGTTGCAAAATACAAGCCATCTTCATTATGGTCATTCTATTCAATGATTAAATGTGTGTTGAAGATGAACCATGACGTTGATCTGGAAAAATATAAGAAACTACGAGCGTTTTTAAAAAGAAAATCTGAAGGATTTCAAGCAAAGAAATCTTCCACTCTGACCCCGGAAGAAATTAGGAAATTTATTTACAGAGCTCCTGATGAAATTTTTCTTTTGCATAAGGTGAATGTTTATATTTAATCTGATCTATTCAAAAACTCATGTTCTTATTTCATTCAGGTTATATTAGTTATTGGAATTATGGGCGCATGCCGCTCAAACGAGCTTTATGAAATGAAGATAGAAAACGTGAAGAATTTCCAAACAGAGTTATTGATAACAATACCCAAGACTAAAACTAAAATTGTACGAAAATTCACCATAAACAGTACGTTTTACAATATTGTAAAGAAGTACATCGATCTCCGTCCGTCACATGTAGAAACCAATTCATTCTTTCTAAATCATCAAAAGTCGAAATGTACAATACAACGTATAGGAAAAAACAAAGTTGCAGACATTGGTAGACAAATTGCCAAATATTTAAACTTGCCAAATCCTCAAAGTTATACCGGCCATTGTTATCGCAGATCATCTGCCACTCTGTACATTGATGGAGGAGGCGATATAACTGGATTGAAGCGTCATGGGGGCTGGAAATCTACCCAAGTAGATGAAGGATACATTGATCAGTCTATGAGAAACACCTACAGCAGATACTATTGCCAAACAGATAAATAGTAATGAAGCAACTTATTCTTTTACAGCAACCGAAATTCCAAATATTCGTGTTGAAAACTCTTCCAAAGTTAATCATAATTTACGACCAATTCAGTTCATTAATTGTACTGTCACTAATTCAAATGTTATTGACAAATAAAGTTGTTCATTGAAAATCTAAAATAAATGTTATTGACAAAAAAAGTTGTTCATTGAAAATCTAAAATAAATAAATTTGTCGTAAATAAAGTAGAGTATACTACTCGCAATAATGGCTATTATTATTGACTCGTGGTATAATCTACTGTTATCTCTTTGGTTTTCGCCGCTCATGAGCGCTGCCATCATTGAGCGCAGTGCAGTGCGGTTAGCAATGCGGCTACAAGGTAATGGGATCATGGCTGATTATATCTCTCCCACCAGAGGCTTACAGTTACAATATGTTCACCAAATGCCTGGACCGATATTCCTTCAATGGATATTACCATTGTACAATTTATGCGCTCAATATGAATTAACGGATCGAATGCTAATAACAATATTTTGTCGAATATGCGTACCAAAGGGATGTTTATCAAAGAGAATGGTATAAAGGTAGGTTCATTTCAATAAAACATACATAATTCAATATTAGTGAATATAGGAAATCCAAATAGATTACTGAATTGATGATTTTTCAGCTGTTTTAGAAATAATAGAAACTTTTAATTTTAGTCATTCATATAGGTCTTCATAAATCAAAATACTTTCATAGGATCCACATTATTCGATTATCTAATTTCTCCTCTGAAACCTAGATCATTCAAAGAAAACTCGATTAGGTTTTTGAACCAGAAATGCATAGGCAAAATGGCGTTCTATTGTGAAAAATTGATTTTCAAATATTCTTTCAATGGGCGTGTACACCTTAGTAGAACTGTTAAATCAAACCATGTTTATAATGATCCTTTTATACATAAATAATGATTGACGACATAATTCGATCGAGAAATTAACTGGAATGTTTTATTTTTGGACATAAATAATAGTACCTTCTGAAAACAGACCCTCTTATGACGTAGACACCTCATCTCGCCATAGTCAAAAGAAAATACCAAACGCCCGACGGAGACGAAGTCAACTGATATATTATTACGTATTAATTCTTTCAACTTTGATCTCGCGCTAATTCACCCTGTCAGAAATCATGTATCATTCATCTCTGTCTGGTATAGTCTTGTTTCAGTATTAGGGTTTTGGCGTCAGTTTTCAGAGGTCCAAAAAATCGGGGATTTCAATAATTTTTTATAAAACGTAGGGAGCTCACAGCAAGAAACGGTTCGCGATGGTGAGCTAGTTTGGGTGATTTCTATCGAATTATGAAATAATTTTTTTTTGTGACATAAGCCCATCATTCTATATCTAGTGCACGAAGTGCTACTTTGTGGTCGTGAACTGTTGAGATCATCAAATTTCTCCGCGCACGAGTAGCAAACAAAATTGTTTCTACAAATGTCGAAAACTATTGATTGTTCTGAAGTAGTAATATGCTGAGCTTAATATGAAAAATATTATTGAACTAGCTCAAAAAGCCTCAATTATTGTTAAACATTCAGAAGTATCTACTTCGCGCATTGTTTTACCTCGCGCAATACAAACGGTGTCGTGGTAACGTAGGAAACCTAAGAAAAGTGTCACTTTGCATATTGCATATTGTTATCAATTCGCGAACCCTGTAATTTTTTGACGTTTGTAGCAAAAATATTTGTGTATTTTTATGTTCGAATTTGTTTTTATTCGGACTTCCACATTTGAATTCATATATTGTGTACTGTTTGATTCAAATAAATTGTTTTTTTCTGCAGCCGACACAAAATTCGTCCATTTTAATATCAAAATCAGCTCTTGGTTTTGACGTTCCTATTACAGATACAAAAATAGGTATATTGCTAGGCAACATATTCAGTTCCTAGGAGCTTAACTTGAACTTTAGCTCCTAGGAGCTAAGAGGTCATCAAGTATAAACAACATTGTTACGGTTGGTAATTTGGGTTGTGACGCATACCTGATTTGTTGCTGATTTCGGCAGATTTGCCATTTCATACCCCTGCATGCTGATTATAGTTAAGTATTCTTGATCTGATCAGGGAAGCCTTCAAGATTCACATACTCGCTTGATCTGTATTTTATTCGCTATTCTTGGGATGGATAACTTGTTTTTGAATAATCACGGCCAGCAATAGTTCTTTGTCTCAAACAACGATATTATTTTCCCCCATTCGATTATCAAGCGGAACACAGTGAAGTATAGAGATGAATGAATAATTGCTATTATTATTGTTGATATGTTCACTAACCTAACAATTCCCACGTCTTATTCCTATACCTGGCACTGACGAGGTATTTGCCATTAGAGCACCTGGTCCATACACAAATATGTCACTCTGTGGTTGTATTTATATTGAAACTACAATTCGATCATCCTTAAAAATTGAATAAACCTGCCGGATTATTTGTTGCATTGCATACATATATGGCATGGCTCAACATATTTATTTGAGTTAATTGTTTCGGTTGCAGAAAAAATAGCATGTTTCATTCGGATCAAAAGTGCTTCTGTGTCACTTTGGATCCTAATGAAACAATATACTATTTATCTGCAATTTCATATAGAGCTTAGCTGATTCTAATACTATATTGATCTCATATTACCAGTACGCCACTGCTTCAGCATTTTCACAGTCGGATGATCTCGATGGTTTAATAACGGCTTAAATTTGTTACAAAACTATACCCCTCCATCGTCTATGCCTTCGTTTCATTAAATTTAGTTTGCAATTACCCTCTGACAAAAAAAGGTTCGGTAACCCAGCAACTTCGGTTTTTGCCGACTGGGTCGCGATTTTGTAGCCTTTATTGTCCCAGTGGGAAATTATTTCTTGAAATAATAGTCCAACAGAGGTCCTCTATAAATTTGAAGGTTTGGTATGGTTTGGTAATGTGGACGACAGATAGATATACAGAGTGTACTATAGTATATTCCACTATGATTTATTTCAATATAAAGAGAATTTGCGATTTTAATCGGGAAAATTTTAAAGGCCATAGTACTCGCAAAAATAGAAAGGAAAGTTCATATAGAAGCTTGTGAGATTTCGGAGCTTAGCTTAGTTGTAAGATATATGGTGTTGACGTTATAGAAGCATTATTTGCCTCTTCTCATTATCAACCTGTATGAGCTTTCATAATGTCGAACTCAAGCGACAAATCATCTGAATCACCAAAGTATACTCATTATGGCTACCGATCTCGATATGGATGTCTCGAATAAGCCTTCATTAGAATCTAGATTCATATCAAGTAATATTTTTCTTGAAAACTGAGCAAGATACGAAGAAACTCATGAAAAAGAACGTATCAGAAGTTGCTGCACCTATATTATTTGAAAAACTGTTGAAAATCGGTACAAAAAATTACGTTTTTTCATTCGAAAGATATTTCAAAGTTCGGAAATTCGTATTTCCAACAAACTCATTAACGAATCGATATATCGAAATATTGAGCCTATGATGCTGTTGAAACGTATTCTTGTTAGGTTAATTCCATAACCAAAATGACAAAGTTGAAAATGCAACAATAGTTATTTATTATACAAGGGAGAAAAATAGTAGATTTTAGTTCAAGGTTGTGTTGTCTCCTGTGTATAATACACTATTTGTTTTCTGTGACAGGAAAAGGGATGATTCGATATTGAGAAGGTATCACATTATATTAAATCATAAAATTATGAAATTTGAAGTTTTCAACAGGAATTACACCTGCGTTGCAGGAATTTTTTTTGCAGGCATCTTTATCATTCTTTCGAAGTTATCGAATATCTGTCAGTCTCATTCTGTGATTTGATTTCAAAAAATTGCAAACCTAGTTGTTGTTTAGTAATTTAGGTACCCCGAAGTGATCGAAATTGGCTTTTTTCAGAACTAGCACAACAAAAGCCATCAACAGTTTATATATACAGTGTGTCCCAAATTCGATCCTCACCATTGGGATCTCAGTAACTATGAGAGATAGAGAAACGGTTGAATAAGCAAAGTTGTAGCAAATTCAATATTGAATCAGGATCTATCAATGAATCCAGTCTAGCTTCAGTCATTCTTGAGTTATTTGAAATATTGTATTTTTGTTGTGCTCGAATATCTCGGAAACTATCCATTTTATGAAGAAAATTTTCCAACATTTTCATAGCTCTTTTTGGTGTTCTTTTCAATGGTTTTGTCAGTTTTCCATCAAAATGTCAAATTTCTGAGATATCACCTACAACTTTGATTTTTCTCATGTACGCCATATTGGATTTTCACAGATTTCCAAGTGATGTATCAGATTCACAGTCTTATCTCATTGAATGTACTGATTTCAAATTTTTGTTTTTATGTCCAGTAGACTATGCGCTAAACTTTCTATACACAATAACGATTATGTGTTCTGGCACAACTTTCATAAAGTAGGCTTGGAGCCAAGTGACATTTCTGTAAACGTCAAGAGAAAATAACAAGAGTTAACTGGTGATAATGAACATCGTCTCGGGTTTTGTCACTGGTTCGTCAACCAGTGTGAAAGAATCGAGAACTTTCCATTTAATGTCTGCTGGACCGATGGAACGATATTTCATAATAATGGAATTTACAATGAACATAATCATCATTACTGGACACAAAATAATCCGCATGTCATCAGAGAATCCAAGTAGCAGAACAAATTTTGTTTCAATGTTTGGTGTGGGATATTTGGTACCTTACTAGAATTTTTGTGCATAAATAACTGTTTTCCATTATGTATTTTTCTCAGACAGTAGACTACTTGGTCCAATAATCTACTATTATAACTTGAATGGTCCACGTTATTTAGAGCTATTGAGAAATGATATTTCGAATTTCATAGTCGAGATATCACTTGCTGAATATGAGTTAATGTGGTTTCAGCAAGATTGTGCCCCACCGCACAATACGCGATTGGTGAGGGAATATCTCGAAAATCAATTCGGTGCTGAATTAATTATCAACTCATGGACCTGTTAAATGACCTCCAAGGTTGCCTGATCGTACGCCTCTCGATTTTTACCTGTGGGGCCACACCAAAAATGAAATTTATGAAGAACCAATTCAAGATATTGATGATCTACGAGATAGAGTGATGGACACATTCCAGCTCATCAACATTCAATTTGCTACAACTTTGCCAATTTAACCGTTTCTCTATCTCTCATGGTTACTGAGATCCCAATGGTGAGGATTGAATTTGGGACACATTGTATATATATATACATCCAATGGAGAAGTACTCACCTTCTCTCCGTGAAAAGGGAGTAATTTATAAATAGTGACATTTTATATCCTCTCAACAGAGATGACATGTCAAACTTTTTTTCCGTCACAGAAAATAAGTATTATTAACTCTTTCAACGTTGGATGAACGTTGCATCAAAGTAGGAAATGAATGATAACAAAGATAGATGAGGAAAAATGCTTTAATTGAATCCTCAGTTTGGTCATCGTCACCCGTCCCAAATGGATTCAGCAGGAGTCTTCAATCTTAGCTTCTTCAAGCCCCGTTACGATTGGGACTGCACTACTTCAAACGAAACTAATGAACTATACGTGCTCGAGCAAGGAAATCCATTTTTCAACTTGTGTGCCGGCGCATTCCCTCGAAAAAACGACACCTTTTCAAGTCATTACAGTTCCGGGATAATTGCTGTGCCGCTTCCTGTGAAGAAAGTTTTTCCGGAAAAAAAAATAAGCCAAATCATGTGGAACTCCTGATTGCAAAGCCGTTATGGAAATTAAAACGTACCGGTCCCATCCACGACTCGAACTCATTCATCTGCAGGAAACTCAGATCAAATGAGTTTTCAGTTGTATATGATAGGTGTTCACATTCACAGCGAAATATCCTGAATAGCAACCGGAAGAGATATCTATTAGAAATTGATAAAAAGTTACTAGCATATGCCATCTGTATCATTCCTGAATATCCATTATACATTTTATCTTGATCAATTCAGTATAGCAGTTCTGAGTGTGAGATTTTGGGTCGTAAAATCGTTAAAATCAGACGTGATAGGTATTCAGCTATTGATTTTCAATACGAAAGTTCATATACTGGTCCTGAACAGTCATAAGTCTCATAACATTCATTTTTCAAGAGTTCCAATACAAATTCACTCTTTGCGGTAATGTGAGTGTTGAGAAATGTGGAAGTCCAATGTTGTCTGCTGTCAATCTATGAAATTGATACAATAAGCTCAATCAGCCAATGGAGGGATGCTTTCCTTATGATATGACAGCTTCTTTGAATTTCCTTCTTTAAAGACTCACTGTTCACTACGATTATCAATTCATTGTTATTCGATATAAATATACTGGCAATGGAGTCAACTGTTTCTTCAAGTGATAAACAACTCATATAATTATCGTTTATATATTGAGAAAAAATAGCGAACTAATCAGCACACTCAGATCTTTCATAGTTAATAGATACATTTCATTAGCTCTAGGGGAGTAAAAGTGAAGTTTATTTCCGCAGATCATACTGAATAATGTCGATTCATTTATTTTATAATATGAACAGATGAATCAGCTTCTGAATATCATTGGAAAGAGTTGACTTGACTCCCAAAACGGAAGTTACACAGACAATAACTCCTTTCAGATATGGTACCCACTATCATTTACTCCAACAGCAATCCTTGTTATATACCTATACCCTCGAAGAGGAGATAAGAAAATGCGAAATAAATGGTTTGGACAATGGCCAGAGTATATTCACAGCTCACTAGCTGGAAAATCTATAAAGATGAATCCTCAAACTGGGTACAGTCGCTGTATATTGCCTATCATATAAATCAGATAGCATTGGATCGGGCTTTTCTCTATTGGATTTATCGAGGGAAATATATTTGCCAGGACATAAATTGTCCTTAATACACTCTTCAGTGAGCATGTAAATGCTAGAAAATTGCATTAGACTGCATTGAGGCAATTCCGCGGGACTGGGATAGACGCCTCTCAAAATGATTACCACTGCATTGGAACAGAAAGAGTTATGTTTTTCTTTAAAACCCTTCGCAGAGCAAAGATGTTCCTACAGATCTCTATCAACATTCCACTAGACAATGATAATATACTTGGAAAAACAATACATCCATTCGAATCAAGAGATACCAGCATCACACACGAAAAAGTTCTATGAAACAATCTTCTCACAATAGTGATGGTACCTCAACTAATAATGACCAATCTCGACCTAGGCGATTGCCTTGGAGTGACTGGTTTGATATTGGAATCAATTAGTGATTACATTTTTTCCCATGAGCAAACTGCACTTGGAACTGCGAACAATTCTAGTTCTATACATATACTGAGTTATTAAATTGTTGAGTGAAAGTGCCGTATGTGCAAAGAAGGCAATTAGGAGATTTTTGGATGATTGTATACTACAGATATTTTGGGATCCCTTCCCTGAGGAAGAACACCGTATTTGTCATAATTATTGGAAATATACGTCAATTTTGTTCGCCGTATGTACAAAATGAACTGTGAATACTAGACAAAAACGCAGTTCCTGCAGTATAAAGTGCAGCATAATTATGCTCTGTATTTACTGCACTCTTACTTAACACGTGTCGGTTACTGCATTTTCGCTCAGTAAGTTGGTGAGAATGTGCAATGCGTAAATACACCGACTTATTTCTTTGAAAGTACTCTCAACAAAGAAATCGAAAGGCAAAAAAATAGATAATACTCATAGCAGGCGTCATAATGATAGTAAATCGATTTAATTCATCAAAACCGAACAAGGTGGAAAGGCAATGAAGTGATTTTAAATGTTTAAAGAACATTTTTGCTTCGTAGTTTCTTGAATTCAAACAATCTTTATTCAACGAGTTACTAGGCATGAATGCCGTATGTTAACACTACCTGATGATGAAGCAGTACGTTGTACGTGCATATAAGGTCTCTTGGCCAGAGTAAAATTCAAATAGTCGCAGCAGCAGGGCAGAATATAATAGGAGAGACCTGAAAACATTGTGCTCTGACTCGATAGGTTTTGTTCCCGCATATGTGGATAACGAATATTATGTTTCGAACGAGTATTCAAATGTACGCGAAATGAAATTATCCAGACTATGCCCTATGATATCACGAATATTCTCTCTGCGGCAAATTCTGAATTGATCAAAATTGAGTTATCCGACCACGTGTATATTATACGTGTATCACGGACCCGGAAGGTAATCAAAGGCCAATAAATCTCCTCTAGCAATCCATTAGAGCCATCAAAAATTAATAATGAAAAATCCGTGGAAATCAAGAGGGCGCGGCATGCGTTTTCTGGCCTTACCTGATTAATTGTTTCGCCCCCTGGCGGCCGAGGGGCGGTTATCGATAGTAGGATTTTCTGGGTCATGCTGATTTGTGTCTGCCGTTGACAGATAGGATAGAAAAGCATCGGACGATGGTTAAAGGCTACCCGAACACGCAACAGCCGGATTCGGTGGTTTATTACCTTTTGGATTGCGCGATGCTATCTCTTGATGTCTATGTTTCGCCTACTTGACAGGACCAGACACAGGTTAT
The DNA here is from genome assembly GCA_918026855.4 of Phaedon cochleariae. Taxonomy (NCBI): domain Eukaryota; kingdom Metazoa; phylum Arthropoda; class Insecta; order Coleoptera; family Chrysomelidae; genus Phaedon; species Phaedon cochleariae. The sequence continues at coordinate 12,860,881 of OU896709.1, read as the reverse complement.
TCAGCAGCGAAAAACGAATAACTTCATGATGAACTTATCATACGTCAATAACAACGGAGGCCTCGCTATTGAGATGATATTGATGAGGACCATTTGTAACGCCTCACCTACTAGGTTTTCATTTAGGATGACAATGATAAATCGATAATAATTTTGATAGAGAGGCAGGAGAGGTAATGTCAGTAAATATGTGATTGGAACATAATATGCAATCGTATTCTAGATATCACAACCCATGAAAATATGGTAGGAATGAAGCTGCTGATGAACAAGCCAGAAAAATTTTTTTTATCCAACCAATCCCCAAAAGAGTAAACAAAAGCCGGTTCAACAAATATCGGTCAATTGCCCTGTTGTCAGTCTCTCCGAAGTGATGGAGAAAGCCATCAACATTGTGTTGGAAACAATATCCAACAGTTTTGAATTGTTAAATATGAAGCATTTGGTAACACTGCCAGCTGTCAGTTATCCGCCCGCGCGCGGTAAAGCATTCAGTTTGTCCACACACAGTGTTAAAAAAAGGTTCACTGTTCTTTGTTGAGTGCAGAACACTAGTGAGTTGAAGTTTGGCCTTCAATTACAATGTTATCACTGAAAAAAGTCAGAGCATGTGTATTTAATTCGACTTGCATCACTGATAATAAACGTGCTATCGTTCTACGATTCACATCATCATACCACAGTGCGATTCGCTTGTTTCTGTACCCATTTTTACTGTATAGAGACGCTAAGATGTGCATCGCGATTTGTTTCCGGCTCGTGTACATAACATCTTATAAAAAGTGTGAATGAAACCGAACAAACAAAATCTACAGTCCAATCATTCCATTCCTTAATGTAGTTATCCTACACATTGAGCTCATCAACTAAATATTTGGAAAGCTCAGGAATCATTATTGATAGACAATATGGCTTTCGCCACCAAAGATCCACTGAAGATCGCTCCATGTGGTGGTGGCGGAGTATCGTCTGATAAAATTGCCATCAATTCCGGCATTCCAAAAGGATCAATTCTGGCACCAACATTGTTCCTACTTCATATCAACGATCTATTTGGGAGCAACTACCTGCCCTATCCACAGCTCTGCAGATAATAGTAGTATCCATACTGCATTATCTCTTCTAGAATTCTCATTCCTTACCAGGAAACTGATAACTTACGAAGAAGGCAGGCCGACGCTATCAATGGAGATCATGGCTCCCGTTCGTTTTGGTCCCTTGCTAAAGCGGTCGGATGAAATTTCACTAATAGTTCATTTCCACCACTGTCCAAATCCGACGGCACATTAGCAACAACATCGCAGGAGAAAGCAAATATATTTGCAGAGATGTTTGCAGCAAACTCTACTTTAGATTCCCAAGGAAAAGTGCCGCCAGACATTCCACCGGTTGAGAGTCGAATGCCCGAAATCGTCTTCCGTCAACGCACTATCAGACGAATTTCGCTTGGTCTCAAAACGAATAAGGCTAACGGTCCTGATGGAATCCCACCCATTATCCTCAAAAAATGTGCACCAGAACTAACACCGATTCTCTGCAAGTTGTTTACCGTCTCGTACAGGTCGGGTATTTTTCCATCATGCTGGAAGACAGCTAGAGTCCAACCAATTCCCAAAAAAGGGAACAAGAACCTGCCCATTAACTACAGGCCCATTGCCCTGTTATCAGTGATCTCCAAAGTGATGGAGAAAGCCATCAACATTGAGCTCATCAAATATCTGGAGAGCTCAGGAATCATCAATGATAGACAATACGGCTTTCGCCACCGAAGATCTACTGGAGATCTACTTGCCTACGTCACCCATTCATGGCAAGCTTCATTAGAAAAACACGGGGAATCTTTAGCTGTCGCGTTGGACATAACGAAAGCATTTGACCGTGTTTGGCACAAAGGACTCCTCCACAAACTACCATCATAAGGCTTACCACCTCAGCTTTGCCATCTCTTATCGAGTTTTTTTTTCAGGCAGATCGCTTCATGTGGTGGTGGACGGTGTATCGTCTGATACCATTGGCATCAATTCCGGCGTTCCACAAGGATCAATTTTGGCACCAACATTATTCCTTCTGCATATCAATGATCTGTTGGGAGTAACAACTTGCCCCATCCACAGCTTCGCAGATGATAGTACCCTCCATACTGCGTTCTCATCCAGAATTCCCATCTCTTCCCAGGAAACTAAGGTCAATGCTGTCAATGAAGACCTTGCTGAAATCACAGCCTGGGGAACCAACAACCTAGTTGATGTCAACGCCACCAAAACTCAAGCCAGTATTTTCTCTAGAAAGGCAGAACTCAGTATGCCCGACATTGTAATGTCTGGCACCACCATCTCCACCAAGCCCACCATATCTATGCTCGGTTTTTCCATCAGCAACACTCATTCATGGGATAATCATGTCAGATCCATCGCAAAAGCTGCCTCACAAAAACTCGGATTCTTGTTCCGTGCGAGAAGCTACTTTACACCTCAACAGCTTCTCATGATCTACAAAGCTCAGATACGGCCTGTTCTAGAATACAGTCAGCACATCCTTTCGTTGACAACTTCTAAAGATGTCGAACAGCACTTTATCAATACCTACCTCCCATCCTCATCCTCCCTAGGAACGCACGATGTTCTTTGAACATTATAGGGATTCCCTTTCGTGGAACGCCACCAAAACTATCAAGCCAGTATTTTCTCTAGAAAGAAACTCAGTATGCCTGATATAACAATATCTGGTACCATCATTGTCACCAAGCCCACAATGTCGACTCTTGGTATTACCATCAGCATGGAAAATTCATTGGGAAATAATAATAATAATAATAATAATCGACTTTATTTAGTATTTCAATATTACATAGTGGGCGAAGTTTAGCTATAGCTACTCCTACACTTAACCTAATATGTATTATGGGGATTAGAATAACTGGACAGAAAATTAAGATTGTGTGATGGGACAAATTACTAGTGGTATACAACAAGCTACATAGTTTGAAATAAAAATGTGATTCCTTTTATCACATATTGAATATTGCCTTCAGTTTCTTTTTGAATGTGGATTTCGAGTATTGCATGAGATCTTTGATAATCATGTTGTGAAAAAATACAGCTAAGTAGGAAAATGATTTTCTGAACATGGCTGACGAATGACGAATCACGAATGTCCGATCAATCGCAAAAGCTGCTTCACAAGAACTTAGAGTCTTGTTCCGTTCGGAAATATATCTCAACAGCTTCTCATGATCTACATAGCTCAGATACAGCCAGTTATAGAATACCCAAACATATGCTGATGCTCTTAGATTCCATCTATAGAAGGGGCATCCGTCTGGTGGGTGATGCTACACTCACTAACTCTGTGACCCCATTAGAACACTGTAGGAAATGTGTGTAATATGATGTACAGGCCTTGGAACATTGAAATACGAAAACAATACCCTTCAACATTGATATAGTGATTGCAAAACTACATGCATCAGGTATCATTCAGATGTAATACGTTACTTCTGAAAAACTGAGATGCCTTGATTGGACTATTCGAGGATAATAAAGAGGAGAATAACGCATGAGGAGAATATCTTGTCCAAGAGGTCACTTCCAGTACATTAAGGCGACTTATATAATAATATATAACCCGGTGATGACAAAACATTGATCAAATTTTTATTTCATGTTTATTTTTCCCTTGTCACATTTTTATTGATTATTTCATCCCATTTGTCACAACCAAATTCCTTATTCATCATCTGAATCTGTATTCAGGCAATGGAGAGTCCGTTACAATAATTATAGACTCGTTCGGGCCACATTGTGGAAAAAACTTAGAGCCTGCCCTGTTTTAGTGAGCGATATCCGCACATAAAGCATGATGAAGATATAAAGGACTATAAAGCCATAAAAACTGACATTATAACATTCCAGATGGATATCAGAGAAAAATTAGTCGGAAGTAAATTACACCAATGTGAATTAGATTTAATTTTCTGTTGCCACGAGAAATTCCGGAGAGAATGTAAGTGATGTATTAACTCACAAATCTCTTACATTGATGATTTCATTAAATTCAGTGTTTAAAAATGTCCCACCTCTTGCTGAAATATGAAAAAAACTGTTTCGAATGGAATGCATTGCCTGTGGAAGTATTCCCAACAACATATAATCTCCAGAAGTGAAGAAAACAATTCCAATACCTCTCTCCTGTCCCTATCCTTCCTAGGAACGCACGATGTTCTTTGAACATTATAGGGATTCCCTTTCGTGCGCTCCAAGCGATAAAAAAAAGTACATATCAAGCGTTTCAAATATTTATTTCGAAGCATACGAACAATTTTCGATATCCATCTTATATAGAGTGAGTCATAACTATTGGGACATAGGCTAGGGGTCGATTGTTTGGATCAAAATATGGCGATAGGACCAAATGCACAAGTTTTCATCGTTCAAGTTTGAACCCCCTGATTGGGTATGAGAGTGTTGAAAAGGAATATTCTCAGATAAATACAAAAATGGATATCTATTTATGTGAAGCAATACATTGAGAATTCGCATTCTCTATGTGATGAGAATATCTACTCTTTTTCAGTTCATTCAATAGCCAGGAAAGTACTTGTTTTCTATCGAATAAACTGAAGAAGAGTAGACATTCTCATCACATGGAGAATGCGAATTCTCAATGTATTGCTCCATATAAATATATATATCCATTTTTGTATGTCTATAATTCATCTGAGAATATTCCTTTTCAACACTTTCATACCCAATCAGCGGGTTCAAACTTGAACGATGGAAACTTGTGATTTTCATAGACCTGTAATCGCAGATTCGTCATAGAGTCTCAATTCAGAATTTCTCATCACGCCCTGTATGATGAATGTCAATTTATCATACGCATAAAAACTGCTATAATTGACTTTGCGAAATGCAAATACTAATATGTACCATCATTTTCACAAAGTTCACAATATCTAGGCACTGTTTCTTCATCAGTAAATTGCATCAATCCTACCTTATCTTCCTATTTTCCCAGAAATGTTTGCAACATAAATGTGGACTTAGCAACAATTCTCGGAGGATCCAATGACAAGATTTCAATGCAAACAAAAAACAGCCATATTTTTTTCTAGAAGAGCCGATTTCACTGTGCCCAACATAAGCTCGTCAGGAGTAATCATACCTTTGAAGACATCCAATCCGATGCTTGGTGTTACTATAAGCAATAACCTTCCTTGGGAAAATCACGTGAGATCAACTGCTAAAAGTGCATCCCAAAAACTTGGTTTTCTGTTTAGGGGCAGGAGCTATTCCACTTTCAGTCTGCTGTTTATTATCTACGAGGCACAGATCCGACCTGTCATGGAATACTGTTACCATATTTCGAGTGCAGCACCCAAACATACCCTGAAACTGTTGGATTCTGTCCAAAAAGGGCCATTTGTCTCGTGGGTGATGCCTCGCTCACAAACTCACTTACTGGAACACCGTAGAAAATTTGGCGATCTGGCTCTATTTTATAAATATTTTTATGGACGATGCTCTTCTGAAATATCAACAATTGTTTCTCCCTTGGCAGTTCCCGCGAGATTAACACGTCGAGTTGAGGCTTCGCACCCCTTCGTGGTCACTTTGGAGACCTGCAGAACATCTCTTTCCAAAGACTCGTTCGTCCAACGAACAGCGAGGCTCTCGAACACATTGTCAAGGGAGGTGTTTCCCGAGGCATATAACCACCAGAAGTTCAAGAAGAACAACAATTCCTACCTCATTTCCCTTGGTTCGGACGATGTTCTCTGAACATTACAGGATATCCTTCTTCGTGGGATCCAGAACATGAAAAAAACAAACATAATAGGGATTCCGTTACGACCATGCGCTCCTGAAATAAAAATAATACAGATGTTTGTAACACCCTGTTTCCAACTAAAGATATTGAATGCACCTGTTCCATTGTGATAGAAACATAACTTTGAGATTATGTTCCACAATTGCTGCAACTAATAAGTAATATCGACCCGGGAACATGAGAGTCGAGAATCCCCCAACTAATTGACAATCATGACATACTTCCAAATCCGATTTGGTACGCCGAACGTATAGTTGGATGGCGCGTCTAATGCTAATAATAGGACAGAAGAAAATCTTCGCAAATTGAATGCAATTCCCCGATGGATTTCCATGTTCCAATGTCGGAGCAAATCAGATGGAATTTGATGCAATAGGACTGCGACCGAATACTGAATTCGCACAGACAAGTGATGGTTTGTGGTTTCTCCACATTATTTTTCCCAATATTTACACCCATATGCCAACATGTGAATATTCACATTTTCAATAGGGAAAAGTCACGAATTTGGCGACATCTTTCTTTGACAACTTGAACGAAAGTGGTAAATTCATACGATATTTAGTGAAGAATAGTTAATCACCACCATACCATCTGAAAATGCAAATTATTGGAAGAAGTGATATGGAGATATGAGATCATGAAGAAATGTTGTATGTTACATAATGCTCTACATAATGCAATTTCAACGCTTTTCACAACCTTTTTCTTGCTTTTTTCACGCTCTTCGTCGTCTTTCATCATTAGTGTTGAAATCATACTATCGAACAACTGTTATTAGCAGCCATATTGAGCTGAAACCGGCTTGAATGCATTATTCATCAATCTATTTGTTTCGTTGTTGAATGATGCTTGAAACAAGGCAAGAGTTGTAATGACCTAGAAATCGGAAACATCATTTAAAAACTTTGAAAATCAAACACGTCCTAAGAGTCTATCAATTTCAATATCAACCTACCTTCGACTGTGCAATCCGTTGTCCATTTTATACCACAAACTGCTTTCCATAAACATTCCTTCATATATTATTTGCTATTCTACTTGGAAACAAGGAAAATTGAATCAGAATTCACTTTGGAAATGATGAACCTCATGCTGGGTCCTACTGATCGAATGAGATCGTTGTTCACTTCCACAATAATTCCAGAACTGACAATAGAGGTGTTTGCAATTGTCTCGATGATTTATGATGTGGAACACTTCGAAAGAAATATATATCTCAACGCCCAGTATCATCAAGAATAATAATTACAGCATATGTTTATGGAAAGATATACCATTATTTCATCGTGTTCTGTCTATCTCTCAAATTTCAATTCATAACTTATCGTTGATTTTCTGATTCATTTTCGCAATTCCGACGCGGTCTATCGGCACTTCAGCCCCCAGAGAACGGCCTGCCTATTATCAAACTATCTTTCTGACGTCACATACTATATGTACACAAATTTTCATCACTGTACTAATGACGTCGATTACTTTCGAAATTCTGCAACTTTCCCCGCTCGCCCCCACATAAATCGTCCAAACCGACCAGGCAGACTCGCGCCTCAGTGTTCCACGTCATAAATAGAACCATTCCAGAACGAAGTTGTGTTTGTCCCATATAGCACGAGTGAGTCCCAAAACTGAGAACGTCTGACGAAGACGTTTGGTACGTGCTGAGGATGTCCAGATTTGGAACGTAGACGTACTAGGTAGGTACTGCGGACGTCCAGATTCCGCTCATTTGTACATCCCCTGTACATCCATCCAGGACCATGGATACCTGAATCTACTCAGATCCGCCTTCTTCACTCAGAGAGTTAGAAAAAGAGATCTGGACAGGGTAGAAAGAATCTTATTTCGAATTAAAAATGAGAAGAAAAAACGCCTCTCTCGGACGAAGATCTGGCGACCTTCAGATTACCGTTTATTTCATCTCAATATTATACAACAGCACTAAGTAACAGATAAATTTTTTCATATTATAGAGTCTATATATATTACACAGGTCTGCTCTATATGTCAGAGGGTCCTCCGCGTGGAGCAGAGGTGGCTGGTGTTGGCCAAGGAATGTGAGTGTATATTATGTGAGGGTGTTAGTCGCAAAGGCCTATCTCCTAGGGCTGAGCCCTTAATATAGGAAATCTCATTGTGGGTACCCAGGGGGATCAGGGAGCTGATTAGTCGCTATCAGTGGTGAGTTTTGCGTGCTGTTGGAGGAGGATAGAAATAAAAATCAAAAACCTCTTTTTAGATGACTCATTACTCTGGAGAACACCTATTGATATTTCAGTATACATCAAGAGATTATGTGCGAAAGTCGATTGACCCTCCACATCGGTATTTCAATAGAAATAGGTGATCACGGCAGAGAATTCCTGGAACAGATGTTTCGTGATTAGGTACGACCAGTTTAAAATGAATTGTGAGAATTGTATTATGTTCATGTTTGCAATAGATATCATAGGTCGATGGTAGGAATCATATGCAATGATTTCAAATATATCATTTTACAATCTATTCAATTCCGTCCACAAAAAATCGATAATGTCCAGAGTAATCAGCACATCGAGATAGTACGTACCCAACACGTCTAGAAACGGACGTTTTCAGTACGTCTTGAAAAAGTCCCGGACGTTCAGACCTGAATCGGTCCTGGAATGAACGTTCCCAAGACGTCGAGTGCTATATGGGTCTCCAGTAGCTAGCTAGCTTTGGATATATCAAGAGAAGATAAAAACTGAATATGCTATTCTAGGGGCTGCTTATAGTAAGTAAGTAAGTAAGTTTATTCAGTAAGAGTTTGAATGTACAGAGTTAGAACGTACAAATACATAGAAAAATATAAACCTATAGTATTATATACTAGGTATATGATCACCCAACCGTGAAAAATAGTAACCGTCGAGTTGATGTTTGTCATGATTGAGTTCACATGTCAATTCTAATTTTTATATTACTAAACTATATAGAGGGCTATATGGAATAGGTCCATTATCCTCATTCATTACTCTATTAGTATTCTTAATCTTTCATATGCGTCAAATCTTCTAATATTATCAACTTGTTCAATCAATTTGAGGTTAGTAATATGTGTGTTATGATTGTGATTGAACATATGTTCGGCTACACACGATTCAGTCAACCTGCCATATTCAAAATGTGCTATGTGTTCTTTGAAAACCTTGTTTCTATGGGTCGCCAGGTTTGGCCTATATATGTTTTATCACAATCATTACAACATATTTCGTATATTCCCGACTTTTCAAGTGTGCCACTTTATCTTTCGGATTGCCTAATAAATTGCCTAATTTTGACCCAGACTGATCAACGCTTTCAAAACCTAAGTCTTTGAAAACCTTATCAAGTCCCTTCGTATACTTGGGATTGAACGAGATTGGGATTCTTCAAGAGTTCTTTTTATCCACTTGAAAAGTCGTAGAATTTCGAAGTGTCAACTCAAATTCATGTCTACGTTTTAATTCATCTACTATTTTGATATCATGGCCATTGACGCCAGCCACTTTATAAACGACACTTCTTTCAGCATTTAATCTTTCTTTGCTCATAGGGCATGAAATTGATCTATGTACTAGAAAATTTAAACTTGCCATTTTGTGCTGAGAACAGTGATTGGAGTCATTAGATATAAATGTGTCAGTTTCTCTTCTGAAAACATCAAATTCTAAGTTGTTTTCGCCTCTTTTGATCAAAAGTACATCTGAGAAAGGCAATTTGCCATCATTTTCGCATTCATGAGTGAATTTGATAGAGGGGAAGCAGTTATTCAATTTTGAAATAAAGTTATCTATATCTGTGGTTTTTGTAACAAAATAGCAGAAATATCATGTCATGGTTGGGTGAACATATACCTATTATACAAGGTGTTTCTAAAATAGGTGGTCAAACTTTGGGAGCATATAGAGTGGGTGAAATAGTTACGAAAACCTCCGTAACATTTTTTTCTGAAGTGACCCCCAAGAAAGATACAGCCCCTCAAAGGGGGGCCTCAGTGAATGATTTTGAATTAGTATCTCCAACACCTTGTGTAATGAAAATCTGAAATTTTGTCCATCCACTTACTATTCAGTGCCGGTTCGAATGAAGTTAAAATCACCTCAAAATTAAATACAGGGGTGTGTCAAAATAAGGAGGTAGGGGGTAAAAATAACCCCAACTTTTTTGTTCATCACAATTTCAGTTTTTTTACATGAAATTATGAAATCTCAGGGCTATTAACATAGAAAAGGAGCTCTTGTTGAATCTCGATAAAATGAACCATTAGCGAATAAGATTTATTTTCCCAAGATTTCATTTAAATTGCAATTTTGGTGTGCGCTCAAGTTTAATTATCTAGTTCAAATCTTGCAACTGAATTTTTACCTACTTCTAATCGTCTGATCAACTTGGAATCTGGCAGATGACAGTTGATAACGCGTTATGGACTTTTTGATAGAAAAAAATATGGCGGCTCCAATGTGGCTGACCAGATTAGTGATTATGGTCCGATCCGATTCAAAATTGGTTTGTAAGGGTTTTTGGGGTTGGAAATTTTGAATTCGTTGTCGGAATTCATGAATTAAAAATAGACGACGATTTTCGTGATTATGGATGATCCTATTGAAAATAAAATAAAAAATATTGTAAAAAACAAGCTTTTATTAATTCAACTATTGAAATACAAAATCGAAGATGAAATAAGGTGAATGCTCTAAAAATGAGAAAAAAATGCTTCTAGATATCTTCTTCCACTTCCTGGAGCATTTGAATGGAAGCATTATTATCACTGATTTTTTTTCTACCTTATTTTATTACATTTTCATACAACATAACTCCAACGAAATGGAACGTAGAATTTAACACTGAGTTAGAGAGCATAGCAGGAATGTAAGAGAGGGATGATGAAGTTTTCGATTAGTAAGATTCTGGAGAGAGGCAAGTTGTATCACGATGAAATAGTGAGAGATCCGCAACATTTCTTCAATTGCAATTTAAATGAAATCTTGGAAAAATAAATTTTATTCGCTAATGGTTCATTTTATCGAGATTCAACAAGAGCTCCTTTTCTATGTTAATAGCCCTGAGATTTCATAATTTCATGTAAAAAAACTGAAATTGTGATGAACAAAGAAGTTGGGGTTATTTTTACCCCCTACCTCCTTATTTTGACACACCCCTGTATTTAATTTTGAGGTGATTTTAACTTCATTCGAACCGGCACTGAATAGTAAGTGGATGGACAAAATTTCAGATTTTCATTACACAAGGTGTTGGAGATACTAATTCAAAATCATTCACTGAGGCCCCCCTTTGAGGGGCTGTATCTTCCTTGAAGGTCACTTCAGAAAAAAATGTTACGGAGGTTTTCGTAACTATTTCACCCACTCTATATGCTCCCAAAGTTTGACCACCTATTTTAGAAACACCTTGTATAAGCAGCACACTAGATTAGGATATTCAGTTTCAATCTTCTCCTGAACATGCTAACTTAGTTAGCGAAACACGTGTCGAGGCGTTTAAGAAATCGGTTTGGTTAGTGGTAAAACAGTGTGGTGTATTTTCATTTTGATCCAACGGTTTTCTCGTCTTCCGTTACATCCACATGTTTCCACAAATTCCTTATGATGTCTCTGGATGAATCCACCAGACCCGATATCCTGAGTACCGGATCAGTTCGGAATTGATGATTCAATCTGTGCCGCTCACCTCAACCGCCCCGGTTGTTTATGCGACTGTCGCTCAGATGTCGCTCCGGCTCACATATACCGGACGCGACTCCAGCCGTACCTTGACGTGTGCCCTCTATCGCGGTTTATGCCCAGGACAGGCCAGGACGGATTTATACGCGCTCGTCGGTGATTCATGCGCTCGATTTTGATGCATGGCGCGGCAGGGCTACCGTTCTACCAGCGGCGTGCGAAATTTCATTTCCGAAGTGATATATAACTACTATAGGCCCGTTAGGCACTTTCTGGTTGGTAGTAAAACGGCTGGACTCGCGTCACGCGCGTAACTTGTTATACCTATATACAGGGTTTCTGTAAAAGGTTGGGACATGGCTCGGCTGTGGAATCCTGGGATAAAAACAAGTTGATTTAGGCCAACTTACCTATAACCAAAATCGTCCCGTTGCGTTGTTACAAGGAGTTGAAGTTTTTTTGGAAAATAATAATTTTGCTGGGATCGATTTTAATAATTTTCGGCATGTCATGTTTTGTGACTGTAAGTCACGTTTTGAGGTGTTTTTGATCATCATCAGTAACCTGCAAGTGTTTCTAACAACCATGTTTCCGTACAAATCTGGTGATAACTTTCCAGAGGTCAAACTGGAAACTTTCAGTTTTGTTTCCCAGAAAGATATCCCCTTTGGAAATACTATTTGTAACGTGTTAATTTTTGATAAGCCTCAAGGTTTATTTGCAAATAAATAATTTCTGATATGATGCATCCTGCGCATTTTTGAAAATTAATTTGATTAGTCGGACTGTTAATTGATCATGGCATCAATGCATTCTTATTATAAACAAACTGATATGTTGCTGGTCCTCGCGGGCTTCACAAGATATCTCGCGTTACAAATTTTGCGATAACTATTCAGGACCTAAGGTGGGCACTTCAACGCCTTGTACCAACTCAACGAAACGATCTTGGATATAGGTTGGTTGGCTAAAATCAACTCATTTTCATCCCAGGAGTCTACAGTCAAGCCATGTCCCAACCAGATTATTCTTTCAATAAATGCATAAGCTGCATCAGATCAGAAAATATTCAGTTGGAAATGAACCTCTAGACTTTTCAAAAATCAACACGATAGAAAAAATATTTCTAAAGGGAATTTCTTTCTGGAAAAAAAAACTGGAAGTTTTCAGTCCGACCTCTGAAAAGTTAACACCAAATTTGAAGGGCAACATGGTTGTTTGTAACACTTGCAGGTTACTGATGATGATCAAAAACATCTCAAAACGTGACTTACAATCACAGAACATGCCATGCCAAAAATTATGAAAATCGATCTCAGCCTACTCTTTTTATGAGCAAAATTATTTTTTTCCAAGAAAACTTCAACTTTTTTATTTTCTATATCACTTCAGTTCATAGTGATACATTTTTCGCAGAACAATAGAATGAATATGAAAAGAATGCATCTAATAGCAATTTCACATACGAGTTTTGATATGACGAAATAGCCACATATTAATATTCCTTATTGTATGTAAAACTGTGCCGGAGTGAAAATGTTTAAAACATAAAGATTGTCTTGGTTTTCCACCTTTAGGTGCATTCCCTTTTCACTGATACAATTTGAATTTGGTCTATATTAAAAACGCCATCCAATGATATATCACGTTGCAATTCACTTGATTTCCTCAATTTCGTTCTCAGGTCTCTCATTTTGGGTACTGACCGTCTTTGCCAAGAATTTTTTCGTGTCCGCGACAAAAATACTCGCTACTGACCCTTGCGTTTAACTTGTGACTTCGCATTCTGTTCCTTTTTTTATTTATTTAATTTGGATACTAACTCTTAAATAAAATCATGTTACGCTTAAAAATGGTGTTCGTTGAGGAAAGATAATGGAGCGAATCCAAAATAGGGGAAAAAGGCTAAAGCGCTATTCCAATTCCAACTCCATAGTGTAACTATTACACTCTACAGGGAATTTTGAATTTCTTGAAAGTAACACGCTGTAATTGATATACACCCGGTATGTTTGGAAAAGAGGTTTCAATGCGAATACAGTTTGCACACCAATGTTCAGAAGGGAATAGCATGTCATTCGAAACAAAAACGTGCCAATCGGACAAGTACTCTTGACGAGAATATTTCCTAAACTTTTGGCTACTTTTTTAATTAAAATTTTGGCTCTTGGCTACATGCTACGTATCACGTTACCATCACGTCGTCGGGTACTGTCTGTGGTTCATCGTTCCCTGTTCCCCACCTCACAGGGCCATACTGTCTGTCCAGAAGAGGCAGGTGTAGGGGAAACCGCTATGAAATGGACGGGTCTTGAAACAGATAGTTGTCGTAGTTGCTATGTGTTTGTATGACCGTATATTTCACATTCACATATGGCAACCCTGTACCCAGATCTCACTACGACCGAAATTGCGCGCCGACGCAGTTGAATATGAGTCGACAGCATGCATGTTATTATAATCAGGTGAAAAAGTGAATTATTTGTGAAGATAGTGAACTATGTCAGAGGTGAGCTGTTGAAATGAAGTCAATTTCAGATTGATATGAGATTGAAACTAAGTTACTCTAGTACATAAATGTAGAGGTAGATATCGTCGAATATTTCGCAATTTGATTTTCGTAATGTCATTTTGAGGTTAAACGTGTGTTGTTTTGAAGTGGACATCAGACGCTGTGTTGAAGCGGACGTCTGAGTCTGATGATAAAGTTCCGCTGAGTCAACATTCTCGACTTCCAAAATCTAAACCCAACAATAAACAACACCAATTCATACCAAAGGAGAACAAAAACCCTAATACTCGAACCAAAGACGACAATACTGCGATTGAACAACATAACTGTGTTTGTTGCAGGGAAGCATATCAGCGTAGCAAGACAGACTGGTTACAGTGTTCGTTATGCTCTTCATGGGCACATGAAACTTGTGGCCGTCAGGGTATTCGACATTTTTATTGTAATAACTGTTCCTAAGATAGTTCCTGTCCCAATAAAAGTTATTTTTGAAGCAATTAATGTTCTTTATTGCGAATATAATTTTCGAAACCACTACTGTCCTCTTCAAAACCTTCACTGTCCGTTTCAATAAATCGATGTTTTGAAATGGACGAAAGCAACTTTTTTCGAATAATTTAATGGTCTATAAAATTCCGATTCCGTTGTTTTTCTTAAAGTGTCCACTTCATAGCGGTTCTCCTACCATTGTTCTGGTTATTATTCTGGCCCAAAAAGGAGGAGCATTATTTGTGGAAAATCCTATTATGATCTTCTTCTGATTTCAGAATTTGCTTTAAATCAGATAGCAATCTAATCAAGCTAGTTGAGGATTTCACTACCTATATAATATCATTTCACTATATTATCATGAGGATTCATAGCACCTCAAGGAAGCAGAAGCACTATATGTGTCTCCAATAACTAATTATTTTCCTATCTCAGAAACATATTCTCTGTTTTAGTGGAATCATCTCCAGAACTATACAACTCGAAGAACGTTTGCCATAATATATTCCATTCAACTAGGAACGATCAATGGAAATTTAATCAGATAACGAAGGTCAGCTGACGTTATCCAGCTGGAACGTAACGGGGCCGAGACAGATCACGTGACTTGTAATCAGAGAACGGCCACTAATTAGGCTCGTCCGGGTGTAGGGATTACGGCCCCCTGACTGCAATTTTCGCCGCCACTACACATCCCTTTGTGATTAATGGTTTTCCTGGTGCAACTTTCGTTCGCCACTTTCTAATCAGAGCTTCTCCAATCATGCCTCGATGACCGCTGCGAATTCAGCAGACGGTAGTTTTCCTCGAATTGCTTAACCGAACGTCATCTGTTGCTGACTACACCATAGGTTCTTATAGGTTGGATTCCCAACCTAAAGGAATTCGAATAATTCGAAAAATGTGACGAAACAAAAATGAACACTTGATTTTAGTTTGTACAAATCTTAGTCTCACATATGTCCACGTATGAAATTCTACATAATATGTCACATTGTCTTTTTTTTACAATTTTATATATCAAACAACGTTGTAACCAACCTCACCAAAGATATTTCCTGATGATGGATAATTCACATTTTCAAGTGATTACAATGATCACAATCTGATCAATACATATTTTCTTTCAGGTTAATATGAAATAATTTTGAAAAATGAGCAATTCAATACAACATATATTCTCACATATTAGGCATTCATACCCTTGTCAATATACAGCACATATAAACATAAGAATACACACGTACTACACTTATTAGCACACACACACACTTGGTACTATACGAACCCTTTAACATTCATAATGAATATTTGATGAATAGACAGCTATCATAGTTGAATATTGAAACTAGGAGCTTTATTGGTTGAGCAAATATGATTTTAACTTCGTCTTGAAGGATGTTGGAGATGTTGAACACTTTATCTCTTCTGGCAATTCATTATAGCTAACAAGTCCCTTGAAGAATACATAATTTTGAGAGTCAGTTCTGGACCTTGTATTGTAACCATGGATCTGGTCATTGAACATAACTTTTTCTTGCAAATATGTTGGGATAATTCTAGTACTTATTTTGAAAATTAATATTTATTTTTGGTAGAGGAAGAATACTGTTCTTTCTTCAACATATTTTTTATTGGTGTTAGTTTTCCTGCAATTTGAAATTATGCGCATGGCTCTATTTTGAAGTTTCTATAAACGGACTAACCCATTTTGCTACAGTAAATATAGAATTGTAAAACAATGAGCAAAATGAGGAAGCACCAATGAATTGTTCAGTAAAATTTTTGGCCACCTTGTCAAATATGGGGCACAACGAGATAAATCTACTAGTTTGACGAACTGGCGTTACTGGTAAAGGTCTACACATTTCTTACACATATATGACCAACATGTACTTAGAACATGTATGCTAGTCTAGAGGATCTGCGTATGTTCAGGTGCTGAACTCAAGAGTCAAAATCCCACCAGAATGCTTTCTCCGTCAGGCTTCGAAAACTATTTTTTCTACTTGCGTGCGAAAAAATCCACTTTTATGCACTCATTCTAGTGTTGACAGACTCACTAGTGCACTAGTGCAGAAAAAACTCTCAACCATAAGATAAGATGAGTGCGGAATAGAGGGATTCGGGTTTTTTTCGCACGCTAGTAGTGAATATAGTGTACTCAATACGTGACTTTTTCGTACTCGTCGAACTATGCCAGCAATAGGGTGCGAAAAAGTATCACTTTCCGGATTTGTTAGGTGAACTACTATTGTCGCTTTATTGATTTTCTCAAAATTGTTCAGTGGACTACCAAGGCGTAGAAGCGCCAACAGCTTTTTCGTTTCAGAACATTTGTAATTATGCAACGTTTAAGTTGGAATCGTCATTTAGAACTGGCAATTGTCACTCTACATGGAGAGAATTCTACTGTTGAAGCCAACAGCGCTGAAACAGAAATGTATAGAAATTTAACTGGTGATGGGCTCACTCTTCAATTGTTTCGTCAGACTAACTCTCGATATGGAACAATTGCAAGCGAGTTTTGGACGTTGGTTCAGGTATTTGACGATAGAGTTCAGGTATTTGACGATAGAGGTGCCATAATCGGAAAATCGTTCAAAACCATGGTTCTGTGAGGGATGAATCTATTTCCATCATTGTTCTGTGGTCGAATTCCGTCAGTGACATCTGTCAATTTGTATTCAGCGATTTAGATTCGAAAATTCGGAAAATTCGTACGAGATATAAAATGTTTAGTGTTCTAATCCTGTAATTGTAATTGTTGTTCATTAGTGTTTAATTCTTTAATTGTTGTTTAGTAGGTTTGTTGTTTGTTTGGTTTGTAGTGTTTGGCTTTTATCTTTTATCATGGACTGGCGTTGCTGCAATATAATGCGGATCGTATAAAAATCCGCAACTCCATATGTTTTCTGTACCAACTTCAACTAACAACTAATCATATAGGTACTACTTGCGAATGCACCAAGAATTCAATTCAAATTAGAAGATATTTTCATTGCTCTGTTGATTTTCTCACTGCTCAACATTTTCATTCAAATTTTAATTAGAAATAGAAGCAAGAATTTTTTTGTAGTCGATTTTAATAAGCTTCACTTCTTTCATGACATGAACCTATTTAAAGCATGAAATCTGATGAATTTCCTCTTTCAAGAACCAGAACAAAGAATGCAGCAACTATTGAAATATACCAATATCGAAAATCATAATAGACAGATATGGTAACTGGTACTCACCTTAGAATTTATTCACACTAATATTTCAAATCATCACTGAAATAATACTGTTGTAGAACAGAGATTTTCTTTTTTCTATGGTGAATTCGGTATTATTCACAAAATTAGGAAACTACGGAACACGTCCCTAACGAACACTTGACCCCAATCTCAAAAATAAGCATTTTCTCAGCACAAGAATATTTTTGACATATTGACGTTTGGATCCTTTGATCAGGAATCAGTTCACTATTCTGATTCAAATCATATACGTATCCAAATATTTATCAGTCGGTAATATGTTTCCTGTAAATATGGATTGTAACCAGGATGAGCTTAGCAAGATTTACCAACGTCAAGTATGTTTATCAATGGTTTATCAGAGTAGGCGCCATCGAGAAACTTGCAAACGACCTTCAATAGGGAGCAAGCGCACTAGTCAAATTTCTATACATCTCTGCTGAAACCATAAAAAAGCCATTGGAGACTAAGTGCTGCATATTATTATTGTGTAAAAATTCAGAGTATTTTCTGATCCACTACTACCTCTACCTTCACTCCAAATTACCCCTTTCATCATTAATGGTTTCTCCATTCGATTCGTGACAGAGACACCTGTTCTAGCTGAGAAGGGCTCCTAACAACCGAAGGGCTCCTAATGGGCCTCGCAGAAGGAACTGATAGCGTTATCTGTCAGCGGCAGGCCAGACGCCAGAAAAGGGCCAGATAGCTACTTTTACCTTTCATCCAGACCAGTCTCCATTCTTGGGGGCCTCACGTTTTGCTCTATAAGATGTTCTGGGCTGGGAGAACCGACGGTGATAATAGGGCTGCAAGTATAATGGCGAGACGTTTTTCTTTGTGGTGGGTGTGATGTTCGGATGCTATCCGTTTCTGGATTATATTGATTATCTCTCGAACAGCAACAATGTGGCATCAATTTCTATCCAATAAGAATGTCGAGAATCAATTCACATGAATCCAGTTGATGGTCAAAAGCTATTTATAATCAAGGCAGCAAGATATTCTTTACCTCACGCGTGTGAAGTTTGATGGCCGACGCGTAGAGGGCATAAACACATGGGAGGAAATAAACCTTTGTTCCCAAGATATATACAGGGTGTTTCTTGAGTACGTGTGTAAAATTCAGGAGCAAGATGCTGACGTCAAAATAAGAAGAGAAGTTTGTATTAATATTTGTTCGAAAGTTATTCGTCTCTCTGATATACAGAGTGTCAAAGTTGAACTCTTATTTTCGATTTCTGTTAATGAATTTCAAAATAATTGTGATGTTCGAATGGAGTTTGGTATCTAGGGGTATTTTTCAATGACAATATCAAATGTTAGTTTGTCTTTCGGGGGGGGTGGTGTCACCTAGATGTCTTTTGAGTCTTTTGTAAAGTCATAACTTTTTTGTGCATATCTGTATTATATTTCATAGTAGAAGAATAGATTTCTAGAATACTTTTGTGGGTGAAATATATTCCTGGTAGAGGTCGCTGTGAGCAACTGTGTTCAAGTTATTGGGATTCAAAATAATCGATGCATTTAATTTTTTTTTGTGGGGTCACTTGAAGGCCTTAGTTCATACGGAGCCAATAGAAAGCGGAAATCAACTTCGTCAACGGATCATTGCTGGATGTGACGCTTTACAAGATATACCTGGAATAATGGAATGTGTACGTGGGTCTATGAGACGACGAGCAGACGCATGCATAATAATTCAAGGTGGCCTCTTTGAACAATTAAATCTATTCCCTCAACTAACTGTTTCAGTATCAATTTGGTCTTAATTAGAGTTATCATTATTAGTATTAGATTGTCATAGCACCCGATTCCTATTTGAAAATGAAATTATAAAATGGTTATTTATTATACAAGGGAAAAAAGTAGTAAATTTAGGTCCAGGTTGTGTTGTCTCCCGACGCGAAGCGGAGGGAGACAAAAAACCGTGAGCTAAAATCTAATATTTTTCCCGTGTATCATACACTATTTTTTTCTGTGACAAAAGGAAGGACGAATCAATATTGAGAAGATATTACATTATTTCGAAATCTGAAAATTATCGACATGAAATTTCAAGTTTTTAACAGTAGGGACACCTGCGTTTTATAGACATCTTTATCATTCTTTCGAAGTAATCAAATATCTGATGTCACTTCTGTCAGTTCAATTCTGTGATTTGATTTCAAAAAATTGGGAATTTAGTGGTTGTTTAGTAATATACGTAACCGCGAAGTCGAATGGAAGATAAAAGGACTTGCAGTTCTTTCTCGGAGTCGGTATTATTGACTCATTTTTCGGAACTATAGCACAACAAAAGCCATCAACAGTGTATATATATATGTGATATATATCCGGGAAAAAAGTAATTTATGAAAAGTGACATTTTATAACCTGCCAACAGAGATGAAATGCCAAACTTTTTTCCCGTCACTTAATACTTACTTAAGAGGGGTTTAACCCTATGAGCGATCATTGGGGAAACAAGGGACGGCAGAAATCAAAATACTCGAAGCTCGCTAAATAAACTCAAGATTTTTTTTCACGGATCGTTTCTAGAAGGTTGGATCTAGGCATCTCTCGGAGTACTTTTTCAAATTTTTGAGAAAAAATAGTCGAAAAAAATTCCAGAAAATTGACCAGATTTACTATTTTTTTTCTCACTAGGTATATATTTTTTTCGAAAAGTACTTCGAGAGATGCCTCACTTATACATTTATCTTCGTTGTCAAAAAAATTCGCAAGGATCCATTCAAAATATCACCATCAAAAGTGATTTTTGCTGGACCTCTGCAGACGCAATTTTGGATCATTTTTCTTCACTGATACGAGCGCCCTCACACGAATATGCACTTCTACATGGATACTATGAATGATTGAATGAATAGTGAATTCATTCATAAAAAGTAGCACTGAAGCTATTCAGGAAATTTTAGCACTGGAGATGAAACCAAAAGAAGTTTTAGATGGGTTGATTGAATTTTTGAATACGACGTATAGGTACGTTTATTAGGTAATAACCCATATAATAAAAATACGTATGGTTTGCAGGTATGACCCCAATTCCAATAATTTCAAAATGCGAATATAAGGAATGCCAGAAGTTCCATCATATTTATTCTAGGTAATAACTGGTATTATATAATATACGAGTTACATATATTTTAATATTCTTGTCAACATTCAGAATTTGCCTTCTGGAAATAGATAAACAGAGAAATCTCTCATTGAAGAATAATAGTTTCGCTCCAGGTGACTCACCCAATTAGCTGATAAAAGATTGAACATGTTTGGCAAGCGGCAAGCGATGGACATAAAGGCGGTGAGCATAAAAGCGGCGGACATAAAGGGTCCGAAAATCCTGGAATTCGTGTTATACACGGGGGATTCGAATATTGTTTTTGTTCAGTTTACTTCAGTATTCCGACAGTGACATTTGCGTTTTTCAATATTTGTGCATTATTTGTATGAGCAAAAGTTATAATGCCGAGAAGTAATTATCGAACTGGTAATAAATACCGCAGAAGACAATCTGTCAAAATATACCTCGCAATGATGAATGTTGGCAAAATAAAATGTAATCGAAATAGTGGATAGTAGATTCGAAAGGAATATGGAGATTACAAATTGAAGTTGTTCCTGTAATATATACAGGGTGTCTCAGGTTTAGCTCGTCTAACTTTGACTATCGAAAGCAAAAATTGAAATATTATACACGTATTTTTTTGTTTTGTCGTGGAGACACTTGTTTTCTTTATACCAAACCTAGAGATTTGACATTCGGTAAGCACTTTTCTATCAGTTATATATGAACTGTCCCTATCCTTCTTAGTTTCCTTGTTATTCGAAATAATGTTACACCTACTATGCATATATAACAATTTTATAACCTAAATGTTTATCTTACATCAAATTATCATTCGAATTGAATATTGAATGGTTCACGTACACGAAAGATATTGAAACAAATGAAAAACACAAAGTGTGGTGAAGAAATAATAATGATTTTTCATTAGCTTCGATCCACCCACTAGCGTCCCAATAAAAAAAAATCTGACGAGTTCCATGTCAGAGGGCTCGAAAAAGAATAACATCGTTACTCCCATTGGGGGTGACGATAACACCCAGTTTTTTCAATGGATAAGGACTGTTCATATTGCCGATAGAAAAGTGCTCACCGAATTTCAGATCGCTAGGTTTTGTTTCAACTGAGACAGAAATTAAAAACCAAAAATGTATGCGATCCTTGACACCCCCTATAATTAAAACATGTTTCTCCATGACAAAACAGAAAAATAAGTATCTAATATTTTGAGTTTTGCTATCGATTGTCAAAGTTAGACGAGTAAAACCTGAGACACCCTGTATATGGCGTTGTTTATTACACAATATAAATTCTGCTTATACAAACCAAAAAATTCCACTCATGTAATAGTTATTTTTCTTCCCCTGTAACAAAGCATTTTGATATTCCATTTGCATTTGTCGTCAATCAATAAATTTAATCATGTATAGGTGAGTGCAAGTTATTCGAATAGCAGTATTTTTCTGTAAAAAATTCCCTATCTTGAACTGTTTTTGCTGCCTTTCTATTATTCAGATTATACTTTCGAATTATATTTTTGCAGTTGAGTTGATACATACCACTAATTTATGCTCATATACACTCTAAGAAAAACTGGAACACCAGTTGACACCAGCTAACACCGAATGATTTCCTTAGAGGTCCTGCATATTTCAGTGTTAATTCACACCTATTTGTAGAGCACCGGTGTTTGGTGCTATCTCTGCACTGAAAATAATGTTGTACATAATATTAATGAATTGCATCCATCAACTACTTTTACATCAACACAACGAATTATTCATTGTTACAATGAATAGTATAATCGTATTTTCAATCAAATTACATTATAGTTCATTGGCACAATGTATCAGTTTCATTAACAAATTTTTGAAATTGATGTACCATTCAATGACAATATTCATAATATTAATGAAAATTTCATCTACCTGATTAAAATTTTCATTGAGATAATGTAACTGATGTTTAATATTATTAGGTATTATTGATGAACGGAAACATTGCGCCAATGTCTGACAACATTATGCCAATAACTAACAGTACATTATACCAACATTACCAACAATATCCATTCGTTGGTGTAATGTATTGTTTAATCAACCAATACCAATACCCGCATTAATTGTGCCAAACATTGATTCGTTGGAACAATGTACGAATTTTTTTATGGCCATAACGGGTGATGTCCTTTCAATAAATAATTCGTTGAGACAATGAACATGTTCATCAAAAATAATGCCAAACAATGAGTAGGTACATTATATATGATGATGTACTTTTTAATTATATTTATGCTGACTTTTGGTTCAGTGTGCACATTTCCAGATGAGATTTGTGATTTCGAAATGGATGTAAAGTAATACCAGTCTGGTGTGTTATGTGCGATATTTTCTGATAAAGTTCGCACTGGTCTGGTGTGAATCACAATACTATTGATCATGAAAAACATCAGTATATTTAAAGTCACACCGGAATGAGTTTACAAAATCATCATCAAATGATCAAATCTACAATGAATACGGTGTTCATTTACACCAGATCATTGAATTCTTAACCGGAATTGTGTCAATTCTAATTGAGGACAGTTCTTCATCTGACACGAATCTTCAGAATTCTGACACATTTAGGTATGAAACAAAATTGCTTCAATCAATTTGTAATTCATTATAGTGTGAAATATTTTTGTTGAGATATACAGGGCATCTCAAAATTGCTGGGACACAGAGCTACCACAGGTAATACGGGTCAAAATAAGTTGATTGGACCCAACTTCTTTTTATTGAAAAATATACCGTTTGTCCGTGAGACGTGTTCAGAGTTTTCATAAATAAACATATTTTCAAAAGATCTACAATTTCTTTCGGGATTCTTCGATTACTGAAAGAAGAGTTATACTCTAAAATGCACTTTCGTCGAATATCATCCAATTTGTTTCACTCATTTTTGAACAGCGATCAGCGAACGAAAATGTGTTTATTTATGAAAACTTTAAACTCACCTCACGGACAAACGGTAGGTACATTCTTTTATATAAACAAGTTAGGTCCAATCAACTCATTTTGACCTGTATTACCTGTGGTAGCTCTGTGTCCCATCGATTTTGGTGTTGTGTCGAAACATCGAGACAATTGTTTCTGATTTTGACTCCT
The DNA here is from genome assembly GCA_918026855.4 of Phaedon cochleariae. NCBI lineage: Eukaryota > Metazoa > Arthropoda > Insecta > Coleoptera > Chrysomelidae > Phaedon > Phaedon cochleariae. The sequence continues at coordinate 12,836,912 of OU896709.1, read as the reverse complement.
CAATAAACTTTTCTGAGCATTTGAATTTTATTTTTATACACTTCATGATAGAAACAATCATGCACTTTACACTGGAAGAGCAAAATGATCCGTACTTATTGAAAGCACAGTGAAGAGGGACAGTGCTGAATATTGCTCAACGTTTACTACGAATGGCTGTGGAACTCTGGAGTCTGGAGTGTGGAAGTGATAGGAGCACGTACACAAAGAAGATGCGCAAGGTTGCCAAGCATCACGATATGAAATAACTAAGTATATGTACCTAATTTCATGATAATTTAATGAACATAGGCAGTAGGTACTTAAATGAAATTGTCCTTGGCAAAGAATACCGAAGCTTCGTCGTTCCATATAGACAAACGTGTTTTGGAAAGGGTTTGTTTGACATGATTCTAGATTGACGACAAAACGATGATGTGCTGACTCAGCCTGTCGAGTACGTTTGACGAATGGTGGACCAAAATGCATGTAAGCTCTGCAGTAATGATACAGAATGTTGCAGTCGTTAATTAGAGAGCATCATCCTCTATTGATATTGAATTCATCAACTTCTAATCATTATCTTACACCACGTTGTTCAAAGTGTTATATATGAAATAGGTTTAAGTAATATAAAATAGACGAGGTGGCAACAGTGTATGGCGACAAATTTGTTCCGATGTTTTTCTGATATTAGTGGTGTTGATTTACAACTATTCCAGTGTCATTTATTCTAGTGATATCAGAAAATACACTGGTTTGGTTATCAATCTCATTACTAGGTGAATATCTTGAGGAGGAATTATTCGTGTGAATATGGATACTTCATAAAATTGATAGTCACATGAAAAAAATGATAGTTGATCACTTTCATGATATGAATTTTGAAAAATTACACCTACTAATGATAATTTTTCAGAATATATCAACTTTGTGATTCATGAATAGAATAATTTTATGTTTACAGTTTGAATTCAAATAATGAGTATGAAAAGTGTGATTCCGAATTCAGATTTGCCATAATGTATCACGATTTACACCGTCGAACCCCACGATATCAAATTCCCAATACTTATGATAGGATAGTACAATTTTGGTGTTGAATAGGGTTAGTGTTAATTCCAACAGTCTGGAATTTAAAAAGACACCAACAGTTTTCTTAGAGTGTAGGGTATACCGGGTATATTTTTTTGAAAACTTCTCACCCCTACAATGTCATTTAACATTTTTGAGGGGCTGGCGGCTGGCATCAGTGAAGGCAAAGGGGATGAAACGAGCAAGGTGATTTTTACGTGAAAACATGTCCTCCTCATAGTTATTAGTGTAGCGGGACACAAGGTGAAAGTAATCAAAAAAAATTTTGGAAGTAGAAAGATATCAGACCCTCACTATCCTATCTAGAAACAATTGACTACTTTTTTCTATGGTACCGAAAAAAGTTATAAACGAACAAACTCAAAAATTAGAAAAAAAAATCTACTTCGCATGTAAATGTATAAACCTTTGTAACTTGGAGACTACATAACTTAGATGCCTCAACTTCTCATCATTTTGTTGAGGATATGATGAAGATTCGATCGGTTTCGATCCATGGTATATAGACTGGCAAAATTGAGTTTTTTATAAGTGAAAATAAATTTTTTGTCACGCATCACATGAGTAATTTAGCATTAACACCTCTTCAATTGATAATAACTTTCTTTGTCACGATATGAATTTCAATTCTTTTCTCCCATCTAGATAGATTGAAGTGTAATGAACAATTTGTTTCGAATAAACTTTTCGCACGTTTCAAAAATAAACTTTTTATAGCGCTTTGAGTGATAACGTACAACTTTAGATAGGTCATGCACAGTGAGTGAGACAGAGTGCGATAGATACTGGTGCATGAGTGCGGAACGAAGATGAAATAATATCAAGAGCTCCATCCACAGATATGATGAATATAATAGATTTATATCGATAAATTTACATATTTGCTCGCTAAGAATGTCAATTTTAATATAAAACATTGAATCTAACTAAAATTCCTCTCAAAGACTCTGAAAAAGTTTTTTATCATAAATATACCATTTTGGTATAGGTACTATAGTTTTTCCAGCTGTATAATGTTGATCAATTTTTCTGGGGACTCTTGATTGGAAAATTCTAGCATCTCCCAATAGGTATCTTATTCTTGGTATTTTTTCTTTACCATTTTCACTTCGTTGCCTTTGAAGTGAATTATTTTGGGACCATATTCATGAACTGAAGTTATTTACCTACATATTCAACCAAGAACGCTCCTTTCTCCATTCCCAAATGAGACAGTTATCCTCCCCGAATCTTTACTGTTTGTTCTTGTCTCGAGCACGTGAACGCCGCTGTATCGTTCTCACTCATGCGCTCGGATGGCCTCTTACGCATTAGACAATAAATGCTTCTACAAAGTTCATTTTTGAAACGTGCGAAAAGTTTATAGAAAACAATTTGTTGCTTACATTTCAATCTATCGAAAGATATAAAAATCGAAATTCATATCGTGAACTAAAAAGTTATGATAAACTGAAGAGATGACAATGGAAATTTTTTCGCGAATTCTGTACAAAATGATACATTTTGGATCGAAAAATAATGCAATTTCCCAACATATTATATATGAATCGAATCTCCAGAATATGCTTGATCAAATTATGAAAAGACTACGTATATAAGTGTTATAATTGCGAAGTTACAAAGGTTTATATATTTACGCGCAAAGTTATTTTTTTCTTAAATTTTCGAGTTTGGTCGCCTATAACTTTTTTCGGTACCATAGAAAAAAGTACTCCGAAAAAAAAAAGTCCGTAAAGAGGATTGTGCCTCGTTCTCCTCTACACTAGATGTATATTGCCTAAAGCACAACTTTTACACGTGCCTGTGGGTATTCGGAGAATTCAGCGACCGCACATGCATAGGGGTAACACTCAAGGCCGCTTTTACTATAAATGTTGAAATATTTTACGCTAGAATGAGTTGGAGTGAGACACTAGACGACTTCCTTCGTTATCGGGCCCCGCCTCCTTCGGACAGGATTTTTACTTCCCCCTTTACACCTTAGATAAAGTTTGACCTTTTTCAGAGGGTAAACCCCTCCTTAATAAATCAATTTTGAATTCCAACTTCTTCTCATTCCGAATAAGTTGCATTGATTATCCCAAATCCCAATAACTCGAAAACAGTTGCTCGCAGCGACCTCTACCAAGAATATATTTTTCACTCACAGTGTTCTATAAATCTGGCAGACTGGAAAATATACAGAAAACATAATCAATAAACTAACTGAACTTTATATTCAACAAGAACAGATACCACAGATCATACGAAAACAACTTGGGATTTTATCTGCTGGAGGATTTGGAATTGTGGAGAACATTTTCTAATGTGAGCTTCATTTATAAATTATTTGATAACCTAACAGATTGCCCATACTGCTCAGAACTATGCTACCGCAACACAACATGAGGAATCGACAACTCATAAGAGTTTCCCATCAAAACTTTCAATAGTCTATGCAAATCAAACAATATAGTTCAAAAATGAAGTCAAACAAGTTCTGTACAATTAGTCCTGCTTAATTAATTTAATACAGAATACATACAGCAGTAACTAAGCACAAATACTTATCTTGAGCATTATACAGGGTGTTTCACAGGTAAAGGGAAATATTCCAATGGTAGATAGGGGTCACCAAGGTGGTTCTGAAAATACCATATTTGATAGGTCTTAGAGTTTTCATAACGGAGATACAGGGCGATTTATCGATTTCGATTAATTATTCATTCGTCTATAAGTATTGAACTACCCAGTATATTTTTCTAAAATTTGGTATGGAGCTTGAACTTGGGACGTTGAATTCATTCACCTATCGGGCGAAGTGAAAATCCAGGTTTGGCTTCAGGAAAAATTTACATTTATTCGAAATATTAAAATAACACACTGTATGTAATAATTGACAAAGTTCATCAAAGGAATCGTGGAGAGGAGGAAAAACTGAACAGGATTTGATGCTTTTTGGTTTCCCGCCACCAATTCTCATCGTAACAATCATAAACAGGAGGCTAAAAGTATGTCAATTTCAAGAGTATTAAAATCATTGAAACCAGTTTCAAGTATGATTATTTGATATATTCTTGTTAAATGATCGTTCGAAAGAACTAGCTCAGTCTCACAGTCTTTATAACAGAGATACAGGGTGAATTATCACTCGTCCATAAGTATTGAACTACCCATCGCAGTAATATTTTCTCAAATTTGGTATTGAGCTTACTTGGGACGATGGATTCATTGACCTATCAGGCAGAATTGAAATACAGGTTCAGATTCAGGAAAAGTCTCATAGTCTTTATAACAGAGATACAGGGTGGATTATCGAATTATAATTCCGCCTGATAGGTTAATGAATCCATCGTCCCAAGTAAGCTACATACCATATTTGAGAAAATGTTACTGGGTAGTTTTATACTTATGGGCGAGTGAATAATTATTCAAAACCGATAATTCACCATGTATCTCCGTTATAAGAACTGTGAGACTCAGTAAGTTCTTTCGAACGATTTTTTGACTAAAATATATCGAATAATCATAATTGACACTGGTTTCATAATTTCAATACTCTTCAAATTGACATACTTTCAGCTTCCTGTTTATGATTGTTGCGATGAGAATTTGTGGCGGGAAAACAGAAAGCATCAAATCCAGTTCAGTTTTTCCTCCTCTTCACGATTCCTTTGATGAACTCTGTCAATTATTAAATACAGTGTGTTATTTTAATATTTCGAATAAATGTAAATTTTTCCTGAAGCCGAACCTGGATTTTCTCAACGCCCGATAGGTAAATGAATTCAACGTCCCAAGTTTAAGCTCCATACCAAATTTTAGAAAAATATACTGGGTAGTTCAATACTTATAGACGAATGAATAATTATTCGAAATCGATAAATCGCCCTGTATCTCCGTTATGAAAACTCTAAGACCTATAAAATATGGTATTTTCAGAACCACCTTGGTGAACCCTATCTACCATTGAAATATTTCCCTTTACCTGTGAAACACCCTGTATAACTGGAGAACATACCCAGTACAATATACATTGTATGTAATGATATGCCACTCTATTATTGGGCAGTGAAACACCTGCCTGTTGGGTGGCTTCCTATTTATAAATAAACGGAGACACGATTGTCTATATCGATGAGTTCGCTCAGAGCAAGTGATTTTGTCTCAGAAAAATGATTTGATAATGGTGAGTACACAGATAAAAAGGATCTTTTCCATCAGGTGAAGATTTTTACTAGCTGCATACACGTAACTGATCAATAGAATGAAGAGATTTTGCATTTCGTGTAAATTTTTTTTATTATAAATCGCAAAGCGCTTTCGGCTAAAAAGCCATCATCAGTGCTATACCTGCGCAAGTAAGTAACATTTATGAAATTTCAAAAACAAATCTAAAAAGGTAGATTACTTACTCGTCAAGTATTTACAAGAAAGTCCAAAAATTAGTGATCACAGACATCATTATGGTACAAACGGGATTATGAACAGACATACATTTAACAAAAATGTTCCCCAAAGGGTTATTGTAAAATTTTTCAAAAATACATGTTGAGATTGTTTTGTTCAAGTCCAGAAATAGCACGAGGGACCTTAACCTTATTTATTCTGGAGAATGTTTGATAATTTTTAACCTTAGTAAAATGTTGACAATGACTGAGTGTCAATGTCTATGACTTAGTTGACATGTGTATGAAGTAGACAAGTGACATAATGAAAAAAGCGCTTGGGAAAGAATTGACAAGGTGAGCAAAAAAACTGTCTGAAAATTTTGAAACATTCTGAAAAGTAAAATAAGATGAAGTGGACTTCAATCCAGGCCAAAGAGTAAACCTTTTTTAGTAAAATTGAGAGAAAAGAGTTTCCAATCAAGACTTAAGAGTCCTAGTGTCCAAACTGGAAGTCCAAGGAGAATTCCTGTAGACGAATGCCTCATCAGAAGCAAACATACCACCAGAATACCTCCAGACCCAGAACGAAGGCCGAACTCAAGTCTCAAAAGTAAGCCGGATCCTGAATGCAATTTTGTTGTGTTGGGTGAAAATTAAAGAGCAGGACTTCCATTTCGGACTCAAAAATCCTAGTGTTCGAGCCGAAGATCTAAGGATGCCCAACCCAAGTTGTGAATCCACAAGAGAATGACAACATCAGTTGAGCCTCCCGACCTCAAGCGTAGACCGGACTCAAGTCCGAAAAGTAAGCCAGATTCAGACTTGTTGAAGCCGAAATCCGTAACAGTGTCTTGTATGAGTTATAATGGATATCATCATGGAGAATTGCTTATTATTTCAAACGTCTATGTAAAGGAATGTAACATCTATTTAATTGGACTTGTGTGTTCAAACAAAGGTCATTGTTTCGTAGTTCTTTTTCGATTTCTAAATCCTCCAAAAAATCTAGTCTATTGTAATTTTTTGAATTAACCTCTTTCAGAATTTTTGAATTACGATTTGGACTGAAATTATGTTTACTGAATTTGATGTGATGGCCAAAAGCTGAAAATTCTGTTTTATTCAAATGTTCTCCTATACGAACTTTCAAAGGTCTACAAGTTCTACCTATGTATGAAGCTTCACAATCATTGCAATTTAATTTGTAAATACCACTTTTAGATAATTTATTGATTTTATCTTTAGAATTAACCAAATGTTTGCTCAAATTATTAGTGCTTTTGAAAGATATTTTGGTGTTTGTTAACTTGTTTTTGATGAAACTTGAAACTTTTTGTGAGATGTTTTCATTAGTGAAAGGTAGGGATATATATCTGTAAACTTCTTCTCTAGGATAAGTTAGATTATGTTCTCTCTTATGTTTGATTTTTTGAATTAGCTTTGGGATCAAATTTGGGTTGTAACCATTATAACATGCTATTTGTTTGATAGTATTCAGTTCTCTGTTGTATTCAGTTGATGATAATGGAATATTGAGGAGCCTGTGGATGTAGCAATAGAAAGCTGCCATTTTGTGCTGATGGGGGTGATTAGAGAAAGAAGGAATGACATGGTCAGTTTGTGTTGGCTTTCGGTATATGCTGAATTCCAGTCTGTCTGATTTTTTGATCGTCAAGTCTAAGAAATTCAGTTTATTGTCTATTTCAAGTTCAAGAGTAAATTTTATGTTAGAATGAATTGAGTTTATTTTTTGTAAAAGGTTGTTGGCAGTGTCTGAATTTCCATTGATGAAAACCAAGCAATCATCAACATATTTATACCAATTTAAAATCTCAGAATTATTGTCAATGATTATGTGATTCACCTCTAGGTCATTCATGAATATATCTGCCAAGAAAGGAGATAAACAACTACCCATTGCTAAACCCTCAGGTTGTCTATAAAATTTTTCATTGAAAACAAAAAAATCTTGAGAAAGGCAAAAATTTAGTAAAGTTAAAATTTGTGTTACCGTATCTTCAGCAACATGATTTTCCTTAAGGATATTACCTACTAAAGGTACAGTCTCTGATTTAGGAACAGAAGTGAAAAGGTTGCTGACATCAAAGGAAATCATAAGGCAATTTTCAATGGGGAAATTTAAATTTGATAATTTAGTGGTTAGATCTAAGGTATTACTCACCGAGTGCTTGGGTTTGAAGTTAGTTAGGTCCTTAATGAGGTTGTAAATGAAAGCTGCTAAAATTGAAACTGGGGTGCTAGTAAAACTTACTACTGGTCTGATAGGAATGTCGACTTTGTGTATCTTAGGCAGTCCGTATAATCGAGGAATGACCGGATTGCTAGAAATTAAACAATTCTCAGATTTCATTTTCCATGAGAGAGTCAAGAACCTTTCTGATGTTGGATTTAATGACGAAGAGATGGAGTTGTTGAAGTTGGGTTTGAAATATTCTTTAGGGTATAATGTTTCTGAGAGAAACTTGCTAGAATTTGCTATTGAAATAGATGTTGCCATTGAACTTCTTTCAAGAGACAACAACATCAAAAAGGTTATCCGCAATGATATTCAAAATTTCCTATATAGAGTCAAGAAAGATAAATCTAAAAAGTTAACTGATAGGGAGAAACATTTTCAATTTTTACTTAAGAATATTAAAATGAAAATCAAGGATCATAACTTAGTTTTTTCAAAAGCAGACAAAGGTAATTGTCTAGTAATTATGAACAAAATTGACTACATCACTAAAGTTGAAACTTTCTTGACAGAACATGATTTCAAAATTCTTTCTTCGAACCCTTTCAATACCTTCATCAAGAAAACAAAAACTCTCATCAAAGTTAGTGACCAACTCCTCAAGGATTACAATGCTCCCTACAATTTAATTTCTAGCAATCCGGTCATTCCTCGATTATACGGACTGCCTAAGATACACAAAGTCGACATTCCTATCAGACCAGTAGTAAGTTTTACTAACACCCCAGTTTCAATTTTAGCAGCTTTCATTTACAACCTCATTAAGGACCTAACTAACTTCAAACCCAAGCACTCGGTGAGTAATACCTTAGATCTAACCACTAAATTATCAAATTTAAATTTCCCCATTGAAAATTGCCTTATGATTTCCTTTGATGTCAGCAACCTTTTCACTTCTGTTCCTAAATCAGAGACTGTACCTTTAGTAGGTAATATCCTTAAGGAAAATCATGTTCCTGAAGATACGGTAACACAAATTTCTCAAGATTTTTTTGTTTTCAATGAAAAATTTTATAGACAACCTGAGGGTTTAGCAATGGGTAGTTGTTTATCTCCTTTCTTGGCAGATATATTCATGAATGACCTAGAGGTGAATCACATAATCATTGACAATAATTCTGAGATTTTGAATTGGTATAAATATGTTGATGATTGCTTGGTTTTCATCAATGGAAATTCAGACACTTCCAACAACCTTTTACAAAAAATAAACTCAATTCATTCTAACATAAAATTCACTCTTGAACTTGAAATAGACAATAAACTGAATTTCTTAGACTTGACGATCAAAAAATCAGACAGACTGGAATTCAGCATATACCGAAAGCCAACACAAACTGACCATGTCATTCCTTCTTTCTCTAATCACCCCCATCAGCACAAAATGGCAGCTTTCTATTGCTACATCCACAGGCTCCTCATTATTCCATTATCATCAACTGAATACAACAGAGAACTGAATACTATCAAACAAATAGCATGTAATAATGGTTACAACCCAAATTTGATCCCAAAGCTAATTCAAAAAATCAAACATAAGAGAGAACATAATCTAACTTATCCTAGAGAAGAAGTTTACAGATATATATCCCTACCTTTCACTAATGAAAACATCTCTCAAAAAGTTTCAAGTTTCATCAAAAACAAGTTAACAAACACCAAAATATCTTTCAAAAGCACTAATAATTTGAGCAAACATTTGGTTAATTCTAAAGATAAAATCAATAAATTATCTAAAAGTGGTATTTACAAATTGAATTGCAATGATTGTGAAGCTTCATACATAGGTAGAACTTGTAGACCTTTGAAAGTTCGTATAGGAGAACATTTGAATAAAACAGAATTTTCAGCTTTTGGCCATCACATCAAATTCAGTAAACATAATTTCAGTCCAAATCGTAATTCAAAAATTCTGAAAGAGGTTAATTCAAAAAATTACAATAGACTAGATTTTTTGGAGGATTTAGAAATCGAAAAAGAACTACGAAACAATGACCTTTGTTTGAACACACAAGAGTATATGTACAGCAAGAGCACGGGACCAATTTGGACAGTTTTCCCATGTTAATTCCCATAAGAAAATTTAAGGTCAAAAATAGCAAAAATGGCTCTTTTTTCATATACAGCCAGAGCATGAAGGCTCAATTCAGTTTCTCCATCTCAATCTCCATAAGAAAATCTAAGGTCGAAAAAATAGCAAAAATGGCTCTTTTTTCAAGGTCACCGCAGTTGACCATGTTGGTAGGAGTACAGAACGGGTGAACATTTATAGGGAGGAAAGACAGGTTGGAAAAATAATGAGTACTGATACATGATAATATTTATTATTCGTTAGTGTAAATATATATATAAACAAAATAATTCTAGAGATATCACCATCAATTTATGAGCCATATTCCACAACATCATCATCGATTGAATAGTGTCCCCATGGTAACGTTTCATCAGTTCCAGGAATTATATATCTCTTATCATCATTCGGACTGAGAGCAATCTTCTTTTGTATGATAGAATAAACTTGATGTTTATCTGATTTGATCAAATTCTGAGTGACAGTTTTTTCCTTCCAATTATCCAAACACTCAACATAATCAGTGAAGGTTATTGATGTCTTCACAACAGACGACTTCACACCCTTAGCCTTTTTCGTTATACCAAAATTCCTCAGAATATCATCAATTTCAAAATCATCATATCCTTCATGCATCAGTTCTTCTCGTTTACTCATAATGTCATCAATCGTAGTTAGAATTCTTGTTGAGTAGAGTTTCGATCTCAGACCAACGTAGTCGATCATCGGTACTCCGTTTTGCTCATCTTTTAACATTCCCAGCACTTTCTTATTGACTTGAGGAATATTATAAATGTTATTCGATTTATAGTCGGAGGTATCGAAGCGCTGATGACAGTCCTTCTTCATAACCTCATATGGATCTTGACCAACAATCTCATAAATCAAGCTGTCAGTATCAGTATAGAGAACTGAGCAATCACGAAATGTGTTGGACATATAGTCGTAGTGAAAGTCATATAATGTTGTCTTAGCTAAATCTAAAATAGCTTGACCAACATAAATGGGTTTGTTAAGATAGATTTCCAGTTTTTCCATTTCTATAGCAATCAAATTTTCATTGAAGACTATACAATTCTTGAACTCGGGTTTTGAAATGTACGCCTCAGCACCATATCTTCCCACCCACTCTGTCAAAAGTCTGACATTAACTCTCTTCCTAATGTTTTCCATTGTCTTACCAAAAACAGCGTTGTTCATGAGCTTGAACAAATTCTTCTCAAACACATTTTTTGCTTGTTTTCGGAGTTCAGTGTTTAGGTCTATGTATGATCTTAACCACGTAGCTTGCTGGAACTTGAGAACTCGATGTATCTGTTTCAGCACTAAACCATGTTTCAACGCCTGTTTCAGGGCTCGGTAGTGAATGACATACTTCTCCTTGTAGCGTAGGGTTGCCATCAATTTGGTGTGTTCTCGTACAGATTTGGGAGGCTTTCCAGTCTTAGGATTGATGTGTTGAGGACAAAATGGAATATCTTTATGTACATCGTGGAGGTGTTGTGGATAATACAAATCGACTTCTAAAATATATCCTTCTTCTGCATCATCGGGAATAGCCGTGACGTCGATATTGGTGTCAGTCCATTCAAAACCTCCATATGGTAAAGCTTGAGACATAGCCCATCCGTATTGGTTATTGACATCATAGTACATCAAGAAGGAATCGGCTTTCGAAGGATCATAATCAGGAATATATTTATTGTTTGCATGAGCTCTTCTTTTTGAACAAACTTGACTGAGACCTCCTCGGATGCCTTGCTCAACAAACAAAAACATGTCAGGGTCAGTGATAAGTTCCAACTCCTGATTCGTATATTTCAACATGGCATCCCAAGTGAATCCTGGCAGGGTGTAATAGTGTGCGGGGTCAAGATTGTAAGTTCTGAGGCAGCTGGTACGAAACTGTTCAAATACGTCTGCGAGAAGGAGAATATCAGTCATCATGTATAGATCCACGTACTGACCCAAGTCTCGACAATTGAACTCATTCCACACAAGATTTGCACGAAGATAGAGTCTGCGAGGGCAGGCCTTATCGTCTAATTTATTATAAAAAGCATCAATTGGAGGTAGCCGGGTTTCGCTGAAACGCTCAAACGAGTCGAAGTAATCATATGGCATCACACCTTTCTTAGTTAGAAGATAAAGTTGATCTTCGGCGACGCTACAGAATTGAGACCTTAGATTCGGGAATTCGGTTAAATAAGATGCTAACTTGTCCAGAGAGGAATTCATAAAACGGAAGCTGTCGATGAATCTGAACTGAACACAAGTTCCGTCAACATGTTTAGTGAAGGAAATGTACTTCTCCTTCGTTATGGGCAGTAAGTCGATAGTTCCTTTCATTTTAGTGGCAATGTCAGCTATTACAAAATTTGCATCGTAACCACTCAAATTATGGAATACAACAGGCACCACAGGACTGTCCTTATAATTTATATTACAAGAATCGTGAGCAGCTCCTCTATAATTTTTTTCTGGAACTAGGTGATTATGGTCCCTTACTCTCACATCATCAAGTCCAAATTTCTGCTCACAAATGTGACAATGTGTGGCATTTCGAAAATCTGCTTCTTGTTCTGAAGTCATATGAATATCATAAGGACACCAGAATACGGTAGTTATATCTTCTGCCAACTGCTTCATCTCATAGGCGAACCAATCCATGCAGTCTTCTCCTCGATAGGAACGATAAAAGGATAAAGAATTATCATAAGAACACTTGAGGTAATATCCAACAGAAGCAGGAATATGATGCTGGGGCTTCTGGGGGTCTCCTGTTCGCTCTAAAACAGATTCGAGATCAGCGTAAACAATGAAAGCCGCTTTCTCTTTATTTTTGTGGTTTTTGAATTTTAAAATATTTGTTCCCTCTTTAGGCATTCTGATAGCACTTTCATTCATTTTTATACACATTTCAATGTGATTATCTAGTTTAGCTTGAGACCTAAAGTAGTGCAAGCAGCGGTCGCAAAAATATTTACGTCCATTTTCTTTGCTCAGTTGAGTTGAAAGGAGCCTAGACATGTCTTTAATCCAAACGTAATGGTGTCTACTTGGAGCGGTGTTCTCATGTCCTGCTTTATTGGAATGATCATGAATCAGTAGCAGGTTGACGTGCTTTTCTTTTTTATCTCTGGTTAGGTAGGTCGGTAGAGTAATCAGCTCCTTTTTATTTTGCTTCAGTATATAAACATTGATTGACATTCCATTCTGCCGCTCGAACAGGGGTATTTGATTGACTGTCATCGGGAACTGAATACCTTTCAGATTAAGAATGGTAGATGGGTGAGGATAGGAAGAAGTTCTGTCGTTATGTGCTTCGACTGGATACAAAGCTGAGATGACTGCCCAAGAAAAACATGCATTATCATCATTTTTAACGTTGATGCAAGCTTGTTTTTGCTTGATTTGCGGGGGTAACTCAATGTATGAGGATCCAAGTTGGGGAGTGAACTTGTTTATGTTCACACCTAGATTGATGATGCTCTTCAATGCCCATCCGCTGTCACGCTCCTGGAACTCCTCTAACTCCTTCATAATAGGATCAATCACTTTCTCATTGAACCACTTGTTAATGTCTGTATTCCTATAGATGGGTGAGTTAGGAGTAGTGAAGTATTTGTAATCAGTCTGTATGAGATCTCCTTTAGTGATCTCAAATTCTCCGCAGAACACAGCGTTAACTTTAACTGCTTCATCTTTTTTAAGTGCATTCTGAATACGTATCCGGAAAAGAGCTTTACAATCAGCCATGAATGCTTCAGGGTCCTTATGTTTCAAATTTGAGATAACTCCAGTTCTGATGCGAGACTGAAACGCAGATTCTGAATCATTCCAACGAACTCTATCTCGTGCAGTTTCTTTTCTGGAAGATAACCCAGCTCCCCTCTTCTGAATTGCTTTGAACTGGTTTCGGAAGGTTTTCATATTTCTAAGGCAAGCCTCCAGATGCTGCTTCTCGCCCAAGTTTTTTGAGTACCGCAAGGCATTATTTAGTCGCTTTATTCCCTTCTGACATTCTTGAAGTCCTTCTCTCACGCGATTTACATCATAGGAAGATGTTTGGAGACCAAGAAGAGCAGCAATGTGACGTATCAAATCGATAAACAGACCAGTCTTCACCATTTTGAGGTTCGTCTTCACAGTACAAATATATCTGCAAGGGAATTGAAAAATTGCAGAGTGTGCAGTATAAATACACTTGAGGTCGGACGGAAGACTGAACGCTATCATTAAATGTTGCGAAAGGCCCTCTTGAAATCGAAATTTTTGTCTGTTTCACACCGAATGACTTCACAACCACAAATTAATTATATCTTTATTCAACCCCAGAGAAATAAGCTATTGCGAAATGAGACAGTAATTCAGAGCTGTATATAGGACCAATGGAATTTGGAGGCGCGACACATACACCTGCGGTAGATTTCTCGAAGGAAATACGGTTCTTTGATAGCCTTCAGGCAACATTTTCCCCTGAACATGTTATATGAAACAAACGAACAACACTATTTATACCTGACTTTACAATAGTGACAACCTCCGTTGCAGAGAGGGATTATTGTCACCAAAGCCGGTACACTCCCCTCGCAAGGGTACCTGACGTGTTTTCGTGCGGGAAAAGTTGACCGTTTCGTTATACTGTCGTACAATATATTCCTGAGAATGGTCCATATACATCTCACTACCTGAAATACCATGATGTACTATACCAGCTTGAATCACGAATTTATTTATAGCTTTACACTTCCTCAGAATCCGAAGAATACCAATATGTCCAAAATATTTACATTTATTCATGATTTCGTTAACAATTTCCACTATCCACACACGCAGTTTGAAATTACAGCAATTTCAAATTTGATTGTCACGACAAATAATCACCCCTCACAGCGCCAGTTACCATAAAAAATGTATATTCAATACGAAAAACATTATTATGATAGGACGCGAAATAATTCAGTTCATTAAAAAAATGATTCACAAGTGTATATTGTGTAAAAATATCCTTACAACACTGACCATCTTAGGCTTAGTTCATTGAAAAAAAAAATTAGCGACAAGAGTATGTTTTCATGTTGAATTCGATAGGCAGCAAAACGACAAACAAAAAAAAGCACACCTACATTATTGCTCAAAATTACCTCATTACTGAAAAAAAAAATTGGAAACGCATTATTATGCTGAAATTTTTTTTAAGTATGACCGCATCACAAAAAAACAAAACAAATTAGTACGACGTCATGACGCAATATAATTCTAAGTTCTTTGAAAAAAAAAAAGGTGAATGACAAGTGACTGTTTTTCGCACGAAATTCGATGGTAATCGAGACAACCAACAAAAAAAAATCCCCTCACATTGCTACTCAAAATGGCCTCTTTACTAAAAAAAAAAAAAATTGGAAAGTATTATTTTTAATGGAATTTTTTTAAGTCCCGATATTTATATTTTCCCAAATATCTCGAGAACGGCACAAAATACCGAAAATCTAAATCGAAAAATACCCCAACACCCCTGTCGACTTTCGCAAGGGCCTACCACATGGAGAAAGTCCGAACACCGTATCACGAAAAACAAAAAAAAAATGTGTACGTCATGACGCAAAATAATTCTAAGTTCATTGAAAAAAAAAAAAGAATGACAAGTGTATGTTTTTCACCCGAAATTCGATAGAAATCAAGACGACTAACAAAAAAGTCTCTATACATTGCTACTCAAAATGGCTTCTTTACTAGAAAAAAAAAAGGAAAAGTATCATTTTTCATGAAATTTTTCTAAGTCCCGATATATTCATATTTCCCCAAATATCTCGAGAACGGCAAAAAATATCGAGAATCTAAATCGAAAAATACCCCAACACCCCTGTCGACTTTCGCAAGGGCCTACCACATGGAGAAAGTCCGAACACCGTATCACGAAAAACAAAAACAAAAATGTGTACGTCATGACTCGAAATAATTCTAAGTTCATCGAAAAAAAAAATTAATGACAAGTGTACGTTTTTTGCCCGAAATTCGAAAGAAATCAAAACGACTAACAAAAAAGTCTCTATACATTGCTACTCAAAATGGCTTCTTCACTAGAAAAAAAAAATTTGGAAAAGTATAATTTTTCATGAAATTTTTTTAAGTCCCGATATATTCATATTTCCCCAAATATCTCGAGAACGGCACAAAATATCGAAAATCTAAATCGAAAAATACCCCAACACCCCTGTCGACTTTTGCAAGGGCCTACCACTCAGAGAAAGTCCGAACACCGTATCACGAAAAACAAAAAAATTAGTACGACGCCATGATTTTTCATGAAATTTTTCTAAGTCCAGATATATTCATATTTCCCCAAATATCTCGAGAACAGTACAAAATATCGAAAATCTAAATCGAAAAATACCCCAACACCCCTGTCGACTTTTGCAAGGGCCTACCACTTGGAGAAAGTCCGAACACCGTATCACGAAAAACAAAAAAATTAGTACGACGCCATGACTCGAAATAATTCTAAGTTCATCGAAAAAAAAAAATTAATGACAAGTGTACGTTTTTTGCCCGAAATTCGAAAGAAATCAAAACGACTAACAAAAAAGTCTCTATACATTGCTACTCAAAATGGCTTCTTCACTAGAAAAAAAAAATTTGGAAAAGTATAATTTTTCATGAAATTTTTCTAAGTCCCGATATATTCATATTTCCCCAAATATCTCGAGAACGGCACAAAATATCGAAAATCTAAATCGAAAAATACCCCAACACCCCTGTCGACTTTTGCAAGGGCCTACCACTCAGAGAAAGTCCGAACACCGTATCACGAAAAACAAAAAAATTAGTACGACGCCATGATTTTTCATGAAATTTTTCTAAGTCCCGATATATTCATATTTCCCCAAATATCTCGAGAACAGTACAAAATATCGAAAATCTAAATCGAAAAATACCCCAACACCCCTGTCGACTTTTGCAAGGGCCTACCACTTGGAGAAAGTCCGAACACCGTATCACGAAAAACAAAAAAATTAGTACGACGCCATGACGCGAAATAATTCTAAGTTCATCAAAAAAAAAAAAAAAATGAATGACAAGTGTACGTTTTTTGCCCGAAATTCGAAAGAAATCAAGACGACTAACAAAAAAGTCTCTATACATTGCTACTCAAAATGGCTTCTTCACTAAAAAAAAAATTTGGAAAAGTATAATTTTTCATGAAATTTTTCTAAGTCCCGATATATTCATATTTCCCCAAATATCTCGAGAACGGCAAAAAATATCGAGAATCTAAATCGAAAAATACCCCAACACCCCTGTCGACTTTCGCAAGGGCCTACCACATGGAGAAAGTCCGAACACCGTATCACGAAAAACAAAAATAAAAATGTGTACGTCATGACTCGAAATAATTCTAAGTTCATCGAAAAAAAAAATTAATGACAAGTGTACGTTTTTTGCCCGAAATTCGAAAGAAATCAAAACGACTAACAAAAAAGTCTCTATACATTGCTACTCAAAATGGCTTCTTCACTAGAAAAAAAAAATTTGGAAAAGTATAATTTTTCATGAAATTTTTTTAAGTCCCGATATATTCATATTTCCCCAAATATCTCGAGAACGGCACAAAATATCGAAAATCTAAATCGAAAAATACCCCAACACCCCTGTCGACTTTTGCAAGGGCCTACCACTCAGAGAAAGTCCGAACACCGTATCACGAAAAACAAAAAAATTAGTACGACGCCATGATTTTTCATGAAATTTTTCTAAGTCCAGATATATTCATATTTCCCCAAATATCTCGAGAACAGTACAAAATATCGAAAATCTAAATCGAAAAATACCCCAACACCCCTGTCGACTTTTGCAAGGGCCTACCACTTGGAGAAAGTCCGAACACCGTATCACGAAAAACAAAAAAATTAGTACGACGCCATGACTCGAAATAATTCTAAGTTCATCGAAAAAAAAAAATTAATGACAAGTGTACGTTTTTTGCCCGAAATTCGAAAGAAATCAAAACGACTAACAAAAAAGTCTCTATACATTGCTACTCAAAATGGCTTCTTCACTAGAAAAAAAAAATTTGGAAAAGTATAATTTTTCATGAAATTTTTCTAAGTCCCGATATATTCATATTTCCCCAAATATCTCGAGAACGGCACAAAATATCGAAAATCTAAATCGAAAAATACCCCAACACCCCTGTCGACTTTTGCAAGGGCCTACCACTCAGAGAAAGTCCGAACACCGTATCACGAAAAACAAAAAAATTAGTACGACGCCATGATTTTTCATGAAATTTTTCTAAGTCCCGATATATTCATATTTCCCCAAATATCTCGAGAACAGTACAAAATATCGAAAATCTAAATCGAAAAATACCCCAACACCCCTGTCGACTTTTGCAAGGGCCTACCACTTGGAGAAAGTCCGAACACCGTATCACGAAAAACAAAAAAATTAGTACGACGCCATGACGCGAAATAATTCTAAGTTCATCAAAAAAAAAAAAAAAATGAATGACAAGTGTACGTTTTTTGCC
The DNA here is from genome assembly GCA_918026855.4 of Phaedon cochleariae. NCBI lineage: Eukaryota > Metazoa > Arthropoda > Insecta > Coleoptera > Chrysomelidae > Phaedon > Phaedon cochleariae. The sequence continues at coordinate 12,818,607 of OU896709.1, read as the reverse complement.
CGAAATTCGAAAGAAATCAAGACGACTAACAAAAAAGTCTCTATACATTGCTACTCAAAATGGCTTCTTCACTAAAAAAAAAATTTGGAAAAGTATAATTTTTCATGAAATTTTTCTAAGTCCCGATATATTCATATTTCCCCAAATATCTCGAGAACGGCACAAAATATCGAAAAACTAAATCGAAAAAATACCCCAACATCCCTGTCGACTTTTGCAAGGGCCTACCACTTGGAGAAAGTCCGAACACCATATCACGAAAAACAAAAAAAATAGTACGACGCCATGATTTTTCATCAAATTTTTCTAAGTCCCGATATATTCATATTTCCCCAAATATCTCGAGAACGGCACAAAATATCGAAAAACTAAATCGAAAAAATACCCCAACATCCCTGTCGACTTTTGCAAGGGCCTACCACTTGGAGAAATTCCGAACACCATATCACGAAAAACAAAAAAAATAGTACGACGCCATGATTTTTCATCAAATTTTTCTAAGTCCCGATATATTCATATTTTCCCAAATATCTCGAGAACGGTACAAAATATCGAAAATCTAAATCGAAAAATACCCCAACACCCCTGTCGACTTTTGCAAGGGCCTACCACTTGGAGAAAGTCCGAACACCGTATCACGAAAAACAAAAAAATTAGTACGACGCCATGACGCGAAATAATTCTAAGTTCATCAAAAAAAAAAATGAATGACAAGTGTACGTTTTTTGCCCGAAATTCGAAAGAAATCAAGACGACTAACAAAAAAGTCTCTATACATTGCTACTCAAAATGGCTTCTTCACTAAAAAAAAAAATTTGGAAAAGTATAATTTTTCATGAAATTTTTCTAAGTCCCGATATATTCATATTTCCCCAAATATCTCGAGAACGGCACAAAATATCGAAAAACTAAATCGAAAAAATACCCCAACATTCCTGTCGACTTTTGCAAGGGCCTACCACTTGGAGAAAGTCCGAACACCATATCACGAAAAACAAAAAAAAATAGTACGACGCCATGACGCGAAATAATTCTAAGTTCATCAAAAAAAAAAAAAATGAATGACAAGTGTACGTTTTTTGCCCGAAATTCGAAAGAAATCAAGACGACTAACAAAAAAGTCTCTATACATTGCTACTCAAAATGGCTTCTTCACTAAAAAAAAAAATTTGGAAAAGTATAATTTTTCATGAAATTTTTCTAAGTCCCGATATATTCATATTTCCCCAAATATCTCGAGAACGGCACAAAATATCGAAAAACTAAATCGAAAAAATACCCCAACATCCCTGTCGACTTTTGCAAGGGCCTACCACTTGGAGAAAGTCCGAACACCATATCACGAAAAACAAAAAAAATAGTACGACGCCATGATTTTTCATCAAATTTTTCTAAGTCCCGATATATTCATATTTTCCCAAATATCTCGAGAACGGTACAAAATATCGAAAATCTAAATCGAAAAATACCCCAACACACCTGTCGACTTTTGCAAGGGCCTACCACTTGGAGAAAGTCCGAACACCGTATCACGAAAAACAAAAAAATTAGTACGACGCCATGACGCGAAATAATTCTAAGTTCATCGAAAAGAAAAATGAATGACAAGTGTACGTTTTTTGCCCGAAATTCGAAAGAAATCGAGACGACTAACAAAAAAGTCTTTATACATTGCTACTCAAAATGGTTTCTTCACTAGAAAAAAAAAATTTGGAAAAGTATCATTTTTCATGAAATTTTTCTAAGTCCCGATATATTCATATTTTCCCAAATATCTCGAGAACGGTACAAAATATCGAAAATCTAAATCGAAAAATACCCCAACACCCCTGTCGACTTTTGCAAGAGCCTACCACTTGGAGAAAGTCCGAACACCGTATCACGAAAAACAAAAAAATTTTTAATATGTCTTGTATGTGTCTTGTGATCTTCAATGATCCCTTGATATATATACCCTATCATTCAGAGCTGCCGCCTTCGAGCATACCATCGAAAACGATTCTATTTTTAAAACCCGGTCACCTTCTCTCCTCCTGCGAGCATATATCTTCAAAACATCATTGATATAGAACAAAAAAATAATTACCTTATTAGTTGGAGGTTCTATTTGGGAGCACTGCACAGCACCACTAACATCACCATACTGATATTCCACATGGTATTTCCATTTCTTAAATATCTGCCACACTACTCTAGACGAACCGCAGACTGAACGATGAGTACCCACGATTCAACAACACACAAAAGGCCCAATAACTTCAACTCATGATTCCCAATAGGTAAAGGGTAAAACGCCTTGTGTGTTGTTGAATCGTGGGTACTCATCGTTCAGTCTGCGGTTCGTCTAGAGTAGTGTGGCAGATATTTAAGAAATGGAAATACCATGTGGAATATCAGTATGGTGATGTTAGTGGTGCTGTGCAGTGCTCCCAAATAGAACCTCCAACTAATAAGGTAATTATTTTTTTGTTCTATATCAATGATGTTTTGAAGATATATGCTCGCAGGAGGAGAGAAGGTGACCGGGTTTTAAAAATAGAATCGTTTTCGATGGTATGCTCGAAGGCGGCAGCTCTGAATGATAGGGTATATATATCAAGGGAACATTGAAGATCACAAGACACATACAAGACATATTAAAAATTTTTTTGTTTTTCGTGATACGGTGTTCGGACTTTCTCCAAGTGGTAGGCTCTTGCAAAAGTCGACAGGGGTGTTGGGGTATTTTTCGATTTAGATTTTCGATATTTTGTACCGTTCTCGAGATATTTGGGAAAATATGAATATATCGGGACTTAGAAAAATTTCATGAAAAATGATACTTTTCCAAATTTTTTTTTTCTAGTGAAGAAACCATTTTGAGTAGCAATGTATAAAGACTTTTTTGTTAGTCGTCTCGATTTCTTTCGAATTTCGGGCAAAAAACGTACACTTGTCATTCATTTTTCTTTTCGATGAACTTAGAATTATTTCGCGTCATGGCGTCGTACTAATTTTTTTGTTTTTCGTGATACGGTGTTCGGACTTTCTCCAAGTGGTAGGCCCTTGCAAAAGTCGACAGGGGTGTTGGGGTATTTTTCGATTTAGATTTTCGATATTTTGTACCGTTCTCGAGATATTTGGGAAAATATGAATATATCGGGACTTAGAAAAATTTGATGAAAAATCATGGCGTCGTACTATTTTTTTTGTTTTTCGTGATATGGTGTTCGGACTTTCTCCAAGTGGTAGGCCCTTGCAAAAGTCGACAGGAATGTTGGGGTATTTTTTCGATTTAGTTTTTCGATATTTTGTGCCGTTCTCGAGATATTTGGGGAAATATGAATATATCGGGACTTAGAAAAATTTCATGAAAAATTATACTTTTCCAAATTTTTTTTTTTAGTGAAGAAGCCATTTTGAGTAGCAATGTATAGAGACTTTTTTGTTAGTCGTCTTGATTTCTTTCGAATTTCGGGCAAAAAACGTACACTTGTCATTCATTTTTTTTTTTTTTGATGAACTTAGAATTATTTCGCGTCATGGCGTCGTACTAATTTTTTTGTTTTTCGTGATACGGTGTTCGGACTTTCTCCAAGTGGTAGGCCCTTGCAAAAGTCGACAGGGGTGTTGGGGTATTTTTCGATTTAGATTTTCGATATTTTGTACCGTTCTCGAGATATTTGGGGAAATATGAATATATCGGGACTTAGAAAAATTTCATGAAAAATTATACTTTTCCAAATTTTTTTTTTAGTGAAGAAGCCATTTTGAGTAGCAATGTATAGAGACTTTTTTGTTAGTCGTCTTGATTTCTTTCGAATTTCGGGCAAAAAACGTACACTTGTCATTTATTTATTTTTTTTTTTGATGAACTTAGAATTATTTCGCGTCATGGCGTCGTACTAATTTTTTTGTTTTTCGTGATACGGTGTTCGGACTTTCTCCAAGTGGTAGGCCCTTGCAAAAGTCGACAGGGGTGTTGGGGTATTTTTCGATTTAGATTTTCGATATTTTGTACTGTTCTCGAGATATTTGGGGAAATATGAATATATCGGGACTTAGAAAAATTTCATGAAAAATCATGGCGTCGTACTAATTTTTTTGTTTTTCGTGATACGGTGTTCGGACTTTCTCTGAGTGGTAGGCCCTTGCAAAAGTCGACAGGGGTGTTGGGGTATTTTTCGATTTAGATTTTCGATATTTTGTGCCGTTCTCGAGATATTTGGGGAAATATGAATATATCGGGACTTAGAAAAATTTCATGAAAAATTATACTTTTCCAAATTTTTTTTTTCTAGTGAAGAAGCCATTTTGAGTAGCAATGTATAGAGACTTTTTTGTTAGTCGTTTTGATTTCTTTCGAATTTCGGGCAAAAAACGTACACTTGTCATTAATTTTTTTTTTCGATGAACTTAGAATTATTTCGAGTCATGGCGTCGTACTAATTTTTTTGTTTTTCGTGATACGGTGTTCGGACTTTCTCCAAGTGGTAGGCCCTTGCAAAAGTCGACAGGGGTGTTGGGGTATTTTTCGATTTAGATTTTCGATATTTTGTACTGTTCTCGAGATATTTGGGGAAATATGAATATATCTGGACTTAGAAAAATTTCATGAAAAATCATGGCGTCGTACTAATTTTTTTGTTTTTCGTGATACGGTGTTCGGACTTTCTCTGAGTGGTAGGCCCTTGCAAAAGTCGACAGGGGTGTTGGGGTATTTTTCGATTTAGATTTTCGATATTTTGTGCCGTTCTCGAGATATTTGGGGAAATATGAATATATCGGGACTTAAAAAAATTTCATGAAAAATTATACTTTTCCAAATTTTTTTTTTCTAGTGAAGAAGCCATTTTGAGTAGCAATGTATAGAGACTTTTTTGTTAGTCGTTTTGATTTCTTTCGAATTTCGGGCAAAAAACGTACACTTGTCATTAATTTTTTTTTTCGATGAACTTAGAATTATTTCGAGTCATGACGTACACATTTTTGTTTTTGTTTTTCGTGATACGGTGTTCGGACTTTCTCCATGTGGTAGGCCCTTGCGAAAGTCGACAGGGGTGTTGGGGTATTTTTCGATTTAGATTCTCGATATTTTTTGCCGTTCTCGAGATATTTGGGGAAATATGAATATATCGGGACTTAGAAAAATTTCATGAAAAATGATACTTTTCCTTTTTTTTTTTTCTAGTAAAGAAGCCATTTTGAGTAGCAATGTATAGAGACTTTTTTGTTAGTCGTCTTGATTTCTATCGAATTTCGGGTGAAAAACATACACTTGTCATTCATTTTTTTTTTCAATGAACTTAGAATTATTTTGCGTCATGACGTACACATTTTTTTTTTGTTTTTCGTGATACGGTGTTCGGACTTTCTCCATGTGGTAGGCCCTTGCGAAAGTCGACAGGGGTGTTGGGGTATTTTTCGATTTAGATTTTCGGTATTTTGTGCCGTTCTCGAGATATTTGGGAAAATATAAATATCGGGACTTAAAAAAATTCCATTAAAAATAATACTTTCCAATTTTTTTTTTCTAGTAAAGAGGCCATTTTGAGTAGCAATGTGAGGGGATTTTTTTTTGTTGGTTGTCTCGATTTCCATCGAATTTCGTGCGAAAAACAGTCACTTGTCATTCACCTTTTTTTTTTTCAAAGAACTTAGAATTATATTGCGTCATGACGTCGTACTAATTTGTTTTGTTTTTTTGTGATGCGGTCATACTTAAAATAAATTTCAGCATAATAATGCGTTTCCAATTTTTTTTTTCAGTAATGAGGTAATTTTGAGCAATAATGTAGGTGTGCTTTTTTTTGTTTGTCGTTTTGCTGCCTATCGAATTCAACATGAAAACATACTCTTGTCGCTAATTTTTTTTTTCAATGAACTAAGCCTAAGATGGTCAGTGTTGTAAGGATATTTTTGGATCTAGAGTTTTTGGTATTGAGGCGATTTCGATTTCTTTCGGACTTTGTACGAAAAATATACACTTGTGAATCATTTTTTTAATGAACTGAATTATTTCGCGTCCTATCATAATAATGTTTTTCGTATTGAATATACATTTTTTATGGTAACTGGCGCTGTGAGGGGTGATTATTTGTCGTGACAATCAAATTTGAAATTGCTGTAATTTCAAACTGCGTGTGTGGATAGTGGAAATTGTTAACGAAATCATGAATAAATGTAAATATTTTGGACATATTGGTATTCTTCGGATTCTGAGGAAGTGTAAAGCTATAAATAAATTCGTGATTCAAGCTGGTATAGTACATCATGGTATTTCAGGTAGTGAGATGTATATGGACCATTCTCAGGAATATATTGTACGACAGTATAACGAAACGGTCAACTTTTCCCGCACGAAAACACGTCAGGTACCCTTGCGAGGGGAGTGTACCGGCTTTGGTGACAATAATCCCTCTCTGCAACGGAGGTTGTCACTATTGTAAAGTCAGGTATAAATAGTGTTGTTCGTTTGTTTCATATAACATGTTCAGGGGAAAATGTTGCCTGAAGGCTATCAAAGAACCGTATTTCCTTCGAGAAATCTACCGCAGGTGTATGTGTCGCGCCTCCAAATTCCATTGGTCCTATATACAGCTCTGAATTACTGTCTCATTTCGCAATAGCTTATTTCTCTGGGGTTGAATAAAGATATAATTAATTTGTGGTTGTGAAGTCATTCGGTGTGAAACAGACAAAAATTTCGATTTCAAGAGGGCCTTTCGCAACATTTAATGATAGCGTTCAGTCTTCCGTCCGACCTCAAGTGTATTTATACTGCACACTCTGCAATTTTTCAATTCCCTTGCAGATATATTTGTACTGTGAAGACGAACCTCAAAATGGTGAAGACTGGTCTGTTTATCGATTTGATACGTCACATTGCTGCTCTTCTTGGTCTCCAAACATCTTCCTATGATGTAAATCGCGTGAGAGAAGGACTTCAAGAATGTCAGAAGGGAATAAAGCGACTAAATAATGCCTTGCGGTACTCAAAAAACTTGGGCGAGAAGCAGCATCTGGAGGCTTGCCTTAGAAATATGAAAACCTTCCGAAACCAGTTCAAAGCAATTCAGAAGAGGGGAGCTGGGTTATCTTCCAGAAAAGAAACTGCACGAGATAGAGTTCGTTGGAATGATTCAGAATCTGCGTTTCAGTCTCGCATCAGAACTGGAGTTATCTCAAATTTGAAACATAAGGACCCTGAAGCATTCATGGCTGATTGTAAAGCTCTTTTCCGGATACGTATTCAGAATGCACTTAAAAAAGATGAAGCAGTTAAAGTTAACGCTGTGTTCTGCGGAGAATTTGAGATCACTAAAGGAGATCTCATACAGACTGATTACAAATACTTCACTACTCCTAACTCACCCATCTATAGGAATACAGACATTAACAAGTGGTTCAATGAGAAAGTGATTGATCCTATTATGAAGGAGTTAGAGGAGTTCCAGGAGCGTGACAGCGGATGGGCATTGAAGAGCATCATCAATCTAGGTGTGAACATAAACAAGTTCACTCCCCAACTTGGATCCTCATACATTGAGTTACCCCCGCAAATCAAGCAAAAACAAGCTTGCATCAACGTTAAAAATGATGATAATGCATGTTTTTCTTGGGCAGTCATCTCAGCTTTGTATCCAGTCGAAGCACATAACGACAGAACTTCTTCCTATCCTCACCCATCTACCATTCTTAATCTGAAAGGTATTCAGTTCCCGATGACAGTCAATCAAATACCCCTGTTCGAGCGGCAGAATGGAATGTCAATCAATGTTTATATACTGAAGCAAAATAAAAAGGAGCTGATTACTCTACCGACCTACCTAACCAGAGATAAAAAAGAAAAGCACGTCAACCTGCTACTGATTCATGATCATTCCAATAAAGCAGGACATGAGAACACCGCTCCAAGTAGACACCATTACGTTTGGATTAAAGACATGTCTAGGCTCCTTTCAACTCAACTGAGCAAAGAAAATGGACGTAAATATTTTTGCGACCGCTGCTTGCACTACTTTAGGTCTCAAGCTAAACTAGATAATCACATTGAAATGTGTATAAAAATGAATGAAAGTGCTATCAGAATGCCTAAAGAGGGAACAAATATTTTAAAATTCAAAAACCACAAAAATAAAGAGAAAGCGGCTTTCATTGTTTACGCTGATCTCGAATCTGTTTTAGAGCGAACAGGAGACCCCCAGAAGCCCCAGCATCATATTCCTGCTTCTGTTGGATATTACCTCAAGTGTTCTTATGATAATTCTTTATCCTTTTATCGTTCCTATCGAGGAGAAGACTGCATGGATTGGTTCGCCTATGAGATGAAGCAGTTGGCAGAAGATATAACTACCGTATTCTGGTGTCCTTATGATATTCATATGACTTCAGAACAAGAAGCAGATTTTCGAAATGCCACACATTGTCACATTTGTGAGCAGAAATTTGGACTTGATGATGTGAGAGTAAGGGACCATAATCACCTAGTTCCAGAAAAAAATTATAGAGGAGCTGCTCACGATTCTTGTAATATAAATTATAAGGACAGTCCTGTGGTGCCTGTTGTATTCCATAATTTGAGTGGTTACGATGCAAATTTTGTAATAGCTGACATTGCCACTAAAATGAAAGGAACTATCGACTTACTGCCCATAACGAAGGAGAAGTACATTTCCTTCACTAAACATGTTGACGGAACTTGTGTTCAGTTCAGATTCATCGACAGCTTCCGTTTTATGAATTCCTCTCTGGACAAGTTAGCATCTTATTTAACCGAATTCCCGAATCTAAGGTCTCAATTCTGTAGCGTCGCCGAAGATCAACTTTATCTTCTAACTAAGAAAGGTGTGATGCCATATGATTACTTCGACTCGTTTGAGCGTTTCAGCGAAACCCGGCTACCTCCAATTGATGCTTTTTATAATAAATTAGACGATAAGGCCTGCCCTCGCAGACTCTATCTTCGTGCAAATCTTGTGTGGAATGAGTTCAATTGTCGAGACTTGGGTCAGTACGTGGATCTATACATGATGACTGATATTCTCCTTCTCGCAGACGTATTTGAACAGTTTCGTACCAGCTGCCTCAGAACTTACAATCTTGACCCCGCACACTATTACACCCTGCCAGGATTCACTTGGGATGCCATGTTGAAATATACGAATCAGGAGTTGGAACTTATCACTGACCCTGACATGTTTTTGTTTGTTGAGCAAGGCATCCGAGGAGGTCTCAGTCAAGTTTGTTCAAAAAGAAGAGCTCATGCAAACAATAAATATATTCCTGATTATGATCCTTCGAAAGCCGATTCCTTCTTGATGTACTATGATGTCAATAACCAATACGGATGGGCTATGTCTCAAGCTTTACCATATGGAGGTTTTGAATGGACTGACACCAATATCGACGTCACGGCTATTCCCGATGATGCAGAAGAAGGATATATTTTAGAAGTCGATTTGTATTATCCACAACACCTCCACGATGTACATAAAGATATTCCATTTTGTCCTCAACACATCAATCCTAAGACTGGAAAGCCTCCCAAATCTGTACGAGAACACACCAAATTGATGGCAACCCTACGCTACAAGGAGAAGTATGTCATTCACTACCGAGCCCTGAAACAGGCGTTGAAACATGGTTTAGTGCTGAAACAGATACATCGAGTTCTCAAGTTCCAGCAAGCTACGTGGTTAAGATCATACATAGACCTAAACACTGAACTCCGAAAACAAGCAAAAAATGTGTTTGAGAAGAATTTGTTCAAGCTCATGAACAACGCTGTTTTTGGTAAGACAATGGAAAACATTAGGAAGAGAGTTAATGTCAGACTTTTGACAGAGTGGGTGGGAAGATATGGTGCTGAGGCGTACATTTCAAAACCCGAGTTCAAGAATTGTATAGTCTTCAATGAAAATTTGATTGCTATAGAAATGGAAAAACTGGAAATCTATCTTAACAAACCCATTTATGTTGGTCAAGCTATTTTAGATTTAGCTAAGACAACATTATATGACTTTCACTACGACTATATGTCCAACACATTTCGTGATTGCTCAGTTCTCTATACTGATACTGACAGCTTGATTTATGAGATTGTTGGTCAAGATCCATATGAGGTTATGAAGAAGGACTGTCATCAGCGCTTCGATACCTCCGACTATAAATCGAATAACATTTATAATATTCCTCAAGTCAATAAGAAAGTGCTGGGAATGTTAAAAGATGAGCAAAACGGAGTACCGATGATCGACTACGTTGGTCTGAGATCGAAACTCTACTCAACAAGAATTCTAACTACGATTGATGACATTATGAGTAAACGAGAAGAACTGATGCATGAAGGATATGATGATTTTGAAATTGATGATATTCTGAGGAATTTTGGTATAACGAAAAAGGCTAAGGGTGTGAAGTCGTCTGTTGTGAAGACATCAATAACCTTCACTGATTATGTTGAGTGTTTGGATAATTGGAAGGAAAAAACTGTCACTCAGAATTTGATCAAATCAGATAAACATCAAGTTTATTCTATCATACAAAAGAAGATTGCTCTCAGTCCGAATGATGATAAGAGATATATAATTCCTGGAACTGATGAAACGTTACCATGGGGACACTATTCAATCGATGATGATGTTGTGGAATATGGCTCATAAATTGATGGTGATATCTCTAGAATTATTTTGTTTATATATATATTTACACTAACGAATAATAAATATTATCATGTATCAGTACTCATTATTTTTCCAACCTGTCTTTCCTCCCTATAAATGTTCACCCGTTCTGTACTCCTACCAACATGGTCAACTGCGGTGACCTTGAAAAAAGAGCCATTTTTGCTATTTTTTCGACCTTAGATTTTCTTATGGAGATTGAGATGGAGAAACTGAATTGAGCCTTCATGCTCTGGCTGTATATGAAAAAAGAGCCATTTTTGCTATTTTTGACCTTAAATTTTCTTATGGGAATTAACATGGGAAAACTGTCCAAATTGGTCCCGTGCTCTTGCTGTACATATACTCACAAGTACAATTAAATAGATGTTACATTCCTTTACATAGACGTTTGAAATAATAAGCAATTCTCCATGATGATATCCATTATAACTCATACAAGACACTGTTACGGATTTCGGCTTCAACAAGTCTGAATCTGGCTTACTTTTCGGACTTGAGTCCGGTCTACGCTTGAGGTCAGGAGGCTCAACTGATGTTGTCATTCTCTTGTGGATTCACAACTTGGGTTGGGCATCCTTAGATCTTCGGCTCGAACACTAGGATTTTTGAGTCCGAAATGGAAGTCCTGCTCTTTAATTTTCACCCAACACAACAAAATTGCATTCAGGATCCGGCTTACTTTTGAGACTTGAGTTCGGCCTTCGTTCTGGGTCTGGAGGTATTCTGGTGGTATGTTTGCTTCTGATGAGGCATTCGTCTACAGGAATTCTCCTTGGACTTCCAGTTTGGACACTAGGACTCTTAAGTCTTGATTGGAAACTCTTTTCTCTCAATTTTACTAAAAAAGGTTTACTCTTTGGCCTGGATTGAAGTCCACTTCATCTTATTTTACTTTTCAGAATGTTTCAAAATTTTCAGACAGCTTTTCTGCTCACCTTGTCAATTCTTTCCCAAGCGCTTTTTTCATTATGTCACTTGTCTACTTCATACACATGTCAACTAAGTCATAGACATTGACACTCAGTCATTGTCAACATTTTACTAAGGTTAAAAATTATCAAACATTCTCCAGAATAAATAAGGTTAAGGTCCCTCGTGCTATTTCTGGACTTGAACAAAACAATCTCAACATGTATTTTTGAAAAATTTTACAATAACCCTTTAGGGAACATTTTTGTTAAATGTATGTCTGTTCATAATCCCTTTTGTACCATAATGATGTCTGTGATCACTAATTTTTGGACCTTTTTGTAAATACTTGACGAGTAAGTAATCTACCTTTTTAGATTTGTTTTTGAAATTTCATAAATGTTACTTACTTGCGCAGGTATAGCACTGATGATGGCTTTTTAGCCGAAAGCGCTTTGCGATTTATAATAAAAAAATTTTACACGAAATACAAAATCTCTTCATTCTATTCTTTTCCATCAACCGAATCCATTTTCTCCAAATCAAATGGCTTTGAACAAAAATTTATCATTTGAATAGAGTAATATACACTTGTCTCAAATCAATTGGCTTGCTTGCTTCGTTTCTCGAATTCTCTTGATATGAATTTGCTCAACAAAAACAGTATATTTCTTCAAGAAAAAAAAACGCAGCTATCAGTGGCCCGAATTCCAATTTATATTGGTTCAAAAAACTATCTGCTTGTCTAAAAAGCTTGGTGGGACGTATATACAGCGGTGAGAGACAACTAAATGCGTGCGCTCATTTGACTAGTCAGTCGTCAGCCGCCATTTGCTATTGCCGCTGTTGTTTCTTCGTAACGGTGCATAACATATTTGTTTTTCAATGGCGAAGTGTTCAAGAATCAAGTGTGCCGTGTCATGTATATAGTAATGGTGTGGTATCATCTTCACATCAATGCGACATTCCCCATTCGAGGACAATCGGCGAGGGTATATTCGTTAACCTAGCACTATCGATTTGGTTGATACCAACAAGTGTCCTGATCACTGTCAGCAGAAATATCGTTTCAGAAATATTGTTTTGCCTTCGTCAAGTACCCCATTTCCCTGCCGTTGGTGAAAATTCTCTAGCCACCATCCATTGTTTCATAAGTAAACGATTGACGTGGCCGAGTTATTTCAGTGTAAATATTCACTACTGTATATTTCGTCTGATTCTATACTATTTTGTACTGCTGAGCACATCTGACAGGATATTTTGTCACAATAACATGGTTAACATTTTTCAATGACATAAATTGAACTCAATCTGCTTCATATTATTTAATTATTCTCAAACCTGATATGTGGATACACACCTGAGATTTCACACTGTACATAAAATAAAAATACAATTTCTATAAATACACTGATATCTCTTGCTATATCTGCTTTGTTGTAATCCAAGTAGAAGGATGATTCGGATGGTTTTTACAGAAACTTATCTGAAAGAGATAAATAATATAAGGTAATAGGAAATACCATTTCAGAGACATTCTCATACTCACTTTTCACACTGCTATTTCCACTTGAAACTTCATCACAGTAGGACGATAGGTATTGGATTTTCCAGGAATGCTGATGCAGATGGTTTCACTAGGAATCGACCATGGTGAATCAATTAACTTCGTTTGGCATTATTTTCTTGATTGATGCATTCGATAAATTCAGGTTGATGTTTCGATCTTGTTGATCTGTTATTTCGCTTTACGTCAATTAGCTGTCGGTCATGACACCATGTCAACAGTGTCAAACTTGTCATGCGCCAAACGCCGATTCGGATTGATATGTCCTTAGATCATCATCGTCGAACCAACAAGACGAGTATTTGTGAAGAAAGGTGTGACGTCATTTCAGTCATCAATTCTGATTGGTTCAGATAGTCATCTGGGAAGAATCAAGTCTCTGGAGGGAGTAGCGATAACGTCTTTTATTTTGGATATTTAAAATTTTCCGCCAATTTGAAAAGCGGAAACTGTTAAGTTGTTCTCGAAGTTTCTAGAAATGTGGAGAAGGGATTTCCTTTCTGGTCGTGAGACAAGAGCTCACTTCAGAAAAATTCTTCGTGGTGGTCAAGTGCCATTTTTGTGGTGTGAACCGGCTTCTGAAGTCCTGTACCGCCTGGCGTTCTGGATCACATCAGGATATCCTGGATTTGCTGCTGATCTACAAGGACTGCTAGACACTACAGATTTCTTCTGGTTTAGGTTTAAGAGGCAGGATCTTCATGGTTCATCACCCAGGCAGCCATGTGCCTACCTTCATCGTCATTTCAATCCCTAACTCTTCATAGAAGGTGAGTCTCGCATTTTTATGTTTTTTCTCTCTGCAGTCCAGAAATTCAGAACCTCATTTCATGAATTATTTAAGGGTTTTTCACCGGGAGTTTTCTAACGGGAGTTTTTCTACTGGGAGTTCTACAACGGGAGTTATCCTACCAGGAGCACTATTCTTCCCAGGAGTCATTGCTCGACCAGGATCTGTTAATTCTACAAGGCCTTTGGTGGCTATATAGTAGTCTGAAATCTGGATATCGTCCCCTGTTTGTTCCTGATATGATGGATTTTCAAGGTGGAAATACGACAACTCTGTCAATGTCATCTGACATCCAGGGATGTGAAGTCAGCACCCCGCTCTCCGCCAATCTTCCCCTCAGAAGCTTCATTTGGTAGCACTGAAGCCATTTATTGCTACTCTGGATAACTGGTGTAGGACACACCATACAGGTTTTTGACATGAAAATATATTTTTACTTTTCATTTTTATTCACTCATATTGCCCATTGCTAGTGTGTATAATGGACCATTTTTAAATCATAGCCAGGTCATAAATTGATGAAATCACACATGAAAGGTATATACTTCCCCTCCACATAGTATACTATGCGCTGGTAGAATTCCTCCACATTTAATGTTTTTTAAAATCTGCTATGAATATAAAACGTCCTTACAGGAGCTCTTGAGTTTTCAAGTACAATATAAAGTTGATTTATATATATTTTCATCCACATAATAGCAGGCAACAGTGTAATTTCTTAACAGGAAATAAGTATCTAATATTCTTTGGATTTATGCATATTTGTCAAAACCATGTGATATGATATATGAGTCCTATCATCAAAATTAAATGTTTTGGGTATTGTATATGACTGTTTTATTTGTTTATTGACATGACACTCCAACTCACAACATCTCTAAGGTGAATTTAGGTCTTTTAGTCTGGGAGAACAACTAATATTATTCATTATCTGGTTGCTCAACTTTCCAGGTAACATTTCATTTGAATTAAAAGTTGCAGTGGCGCCCCATCTCTTTTGTTTAACCTTATGATTGCTAGATAACTGATTTTTTGCTATTTCAACTCATTTTGATAACTCGAACCCATAGTGCCTACTGACGAAGAGCTGCCGTTCGCAAATGCACCTATTTTTCATAAAAGTAGGGCTGCACCTCATTCAAAATGTCTTTTAGTTCTCTATATGACCTTAAAGCCAAATTTGGTGCTTTGATCAATGAGTGCACGAAATGTTCAAATATCCTAGCTAAACTGCCTCACCGATGGGATCAAAACTGACACTTTGTTTGGCATGTGAAATCACTATTTGAGTGGAGAGGCAGGGCATCGCCCTAGCTTCTCAAGTCTCCCAAGCTAGATATAATAACAGACTGTCAATAAACGACACTGAACTCGGGGCAGAAGTGCCCATGTGGAAACACATGCGCACAACTGCCCGAGACAAACAAGATGGAGGTTTTTTATTTTATTCCTATTTTATTTTTCCTCCACCGGTCAAGAAACCCTTTCCACTCTGATCGCGCACGAGCAGCTCCCCCACCCTTTGGGTACCACCAGCGAGATTACCTATAAAAATTATAGAAGGCCTAGCCCTAGGAGATAGGTCACTGCGACGAACACCTCACATATCCTCTCATATTCCTTGGCTAACACCAGCCACCTCCGCGTCAGTGGAGGGACGTTCAGACATACTTCTAGTTATGCCGAAGCTGTACTACACAAATGTGATTGAAATATGTGATGTAATGTGAAAAACCAGAAGATGAATAAATAAATTTAATACTAGCCGTTCGATATCTGAAGTGAAGCAGTGTCGAGTGCGGTTAGTACTTGGATGGGTGACCATTCGAGGAAACGCCGCGTAAGCCCGTACATCTGTTGTAGCGGAATAGCATATTATAGCTACAGCTACCATAACAATGAGCACAAGATATGGTACATATATGCCGTCCATCGGAGGGGACGTTAAGTCTGTGGTCCCGAGGCCGTGGGTGTTGGACTCGTTGAAGATTCCTACCTCTGGTTGAATCATCAGAGGATTCGGCAAAATTTACGGTTAGGAGTAGTGTGCTCACCGGCGATGGTCATAAGCTTCAGTAGCAGAAAAAGGCCGACGTTAAAGAAACAAGAAAGAAGAAGAAGAAGAAGTGGCGAGGCAACAGCAAATCTGAGCAATTTACACAAATTTGCTATTCTAGTTTTCATGTTCTGTATTGTAACATTTGGCCTATCGGTTTTTTTTGCGTATTCCAACTGGCAATTTGGAGGCGGCGCTCTGAATATTGAAGATAACAAGCTGGTAAACCCGCGACTAGGATAATCCTCTTTCCCAATCTAATTATGAGGTTTTGTTCCGGGAGATTTTCACGTTTTCCGTTTTTCTATGTGCGAGATTATCCTTCCAGCTTCCAGAGGACTTATTACCTATATGGACTTTTTTACATCAGTTCGAAATCCCGAATGAATATATTCTATTCCAGAATTTTACAACCAGAATATTCTTGATGTGGAAGAGAGAAAGAGCAACCCTCAAATGTATTGAGAGATCCTATGTATTCGTTGGGAAATTTTACTGAATTATTCATTGTCGAACACTATCCACAGGGTGGATCAGAAAAACAACAACCCCCAAATATATCGGGAGATCCAATATACTCGTTTAGGAAGTTGACTGAATTTTCAACAGTCGAACGATCGATATCTACAGGGTGATTCCGATATTTCTGATGAAGCGAAAAAGTGGAAACTTGAATACTATTTGAGACGAATAAAAAAGTTGTTCAAAATTTCAGATTGATAACCGTGCGTGAACACAGCACTTGTCATTAGTGACTAATACACTTTTTATTAGTGACAATTACATATATTGTTCTCTGAGGAATGATATCCTTGGTAAAGAGACGAAACATTATGCATCGGAAACATTTATTTCATAGCATTGATGAATCCAGGAATCACAAGAAGGAAAAATATTGGGACACTATAGATACCGGTCATATCAGGATCATGCGCCGAGAAAAACGGTCCATCAGATGCACTAGTGCACTATTTTGTTGTTCAGTGATAAAGATGAAGAAGTGAAATTTGAATTAACTTTCATACTCATTAAACGTCACTCTCTCCCACTTCGAGTATTATCGGAAGTTGAAAACAATCCTGTTTTTGTCAACAATTATGTACTGTTATGGGGAAGATATGTAGCTTATTATCTTCTTAGAATGAATAACGGATTAAGAACCAACACCCCACAGCTCAGAGCGTGGCACACAGCACAAAACTTTCACGAATATGATATAGCAGCTGTTCAGAAAAGCACTTGCAACACTTGGAATTCAAATTTCACTCGCAGGGTAAGCATGAATACTTCACGAATGCTATTAGATCATAATGAAGCCGTGGACAGTGAAAGTGGTCGCGTTGGACGTGGGCACCCGAATAATATAACAAAAAAAAGTATAACCACGGGTAAGCTGTCACCTGCAACAATCGTTAATCTGGCACTAGTTTAGTGTTAACTTATGACCTAACTCAAAATACATATCGCTTTGGTTCATACCAACAAGTGCCCTGATCACTTACAGCAGAAACATTGTTTCAGAAATATTTTTTTGCCTACTTCAAGTACCTTATTTTACTACTGTTGGTGAAAATGTTCTTGTCACAATCAACTTTCTTCAAGAAAACGACTTACTTGGCCAAGTTTTCTCATCGATTGGCAAAATATGACCGATGGTTGATATGGATGTTTAACAATTCAGTGAAGTTATAATAGTTCATCAATCCTATGAAGATGGCACTCAATTTATTAACACAAGATGTGGCGCCGAGTATGGAGAACAAAATCAACATTGAACCCAATATATTTATCATCATACTAATATTGAATGATATAACTCCACGAAAAATGATTGGTAATTTGTAAGTGAATTTGGAAATGACAAGATTATGATAAAATTTCATCATTAACTAGTTTTCTAGTATTTATGCTATACACCAAGTATTTTCATGACTGCCAAATCCTCATTGGTAAGTCATTATCATTACTCAAAAATATAGCAACCACTCGATGACCAGAAGTATAACTACTGTTCGATTTGAGAGTGTGATTGAAAATCTCCACAAACAAATCATCTCATTTTGTTGAATTTCCATATTGTCGAGACGAACCAGAAAGTATCCATTCTCTGTAGAGCGTGGTTGAAATTTATCGACTGATTACACAACACGGCTCGTCCTGGAATCATCGAAATTACAGGGCATACTCCTATGGACTATGATAAAATTGATTGTAAGATTGAAAATATGAATTAGAATTTTTTTTCGACATCCGAGGATTATATGTTATTAGGAAAACATCCTTCGGCAAATAACTTTGAAGCTGTGCGGTTTCTTAGACGAACACGTTTGGGTATTTGGTATTGTGATAGTGATATCTAGTGATGAAATGATAGCAGCGAGTTCTGAAGGACATTGCCCGTGGAAGTATCTATACAAAAGTGGAAGGTCCGCGACATCTAGTCGGCGTTCAAGTTTCAATGATGTCAAACAATAAGTGAGTGTGGCATAATCACCCACCAGGCGAATAGCCCGCTTGGAGTAATAATCCGAGTATTTATGAAGCTGTTACCGCAATGGTTGATTTTCCCATCATAAAAGAGTATTATTGATGTAAATACCGAGCATACCAGACATTGATATATCAGGCATACTGAGTTCTTTCAGAGTCCTCTGAAACAGAATCGACTGTATTGACAGTTTCATCAAGAAACTGTATGATTTCAAACCGTTTTGAACACGGTTCAATGATAAAAAACGCCTCAGCAACGTTCCAGACCCTCTCTCTATAGTCTATGCCCCTCCGATGGCTCTGGAAGTAGGTATGTACTCAATTAGCAGGGCCACCTATGATTCGAACCAATTACGGGATTGTCAATGTGCAAAAGGGCATAGCGTCGTGCGTCGCGTCACGCGTCGTTGGCGTCGCTGCGCCCGAAATTTCCAGATCGTTTATAATCACGTGTGAGAGAGAGCAGATTCAGCAATTGCGAGATATTAATGGTATGCTGCGAGCATCGAACCAGTGACGTCACTAACATAGCATGGAATAGGGTAGAAAATGACAGGCTGAGATAACGATTATGCCACTTCCATGTATATACCTCTGGCCTCTGGCGCAGGGATCTACCTAGAAGGAGGTGGTAGAAAGTTACGCTCTTTTGAAATATACCATAGCTTTTCAAGTAGAATTTGACGCCATCCTAGCCATAGCAACGAGACAGGAGGTGAAAGAGGGACCGGAGCGGAAAATCTACATCTGCTCGGACAGCCAGGCAGCAACCATAACAATCTGTCACTCCAGACCAAGTTCGGCACTGGTACAGGAGTATGGAAATGCAATTTAAAAACTAGTCGAATCAAAAGGTGTCGAACTAGAGTATGTGCCCGGCCTTTGAGGACTCGGTAACGAAATAGCAGAACAATTAGCAAGAACAGGTTCCGCGACACCATTTTTGGAGATCGGAACCTGTCACAGGCATAGCAAGGACTCAATAAGGGGGCGATCGCAGCGATACGCGACCACTAGAGGAAAATCGCCAGCTGCAGTCTAAAGACTTCCTGGCTAGACCAAGTGAACCAAGGATAGCATGGTTACAGGGCAGGAATCGCCAAACTCTGCGTGTTCTCACCAAAATCTATATATTCTCGGATAGCAAAGCAAGCAAGACAATCTGCCACCCCAAACCAAGTTCGGCACTGGTACAGGAGTATGAAGATGCATTTCAAACACTAGGCGAATCAAGAGATGTGGGTGCCTGAGGACTCGGTAACGAAATAGCAGAAGAATCAGCAAGAACAGCTTCCGCGACGCATTTTGGAGATTGAAACCGGTCGTAGGCATAGCAAAGGGTCAAGTTCCATTTGCCCTCAATGAATCGATCGCAGCGATGAAGGAATATCACCGGCTTCAGGCAGTCTGAAGACTTCATGGCTGGACCAAGTGAATCAAGGACGGTTACTGGGCAGAGACCACCAAAGTACTGCGCGATCTCATAGGTGTATCATTCATAGTTTCTCAATTTTTCGGAACTGAACGAAAATCAATTTGTCACTTCTGCCATGTTGAATTTACGTTCATTGTTTAAATACATTTGAAAGTTCTGAATAAGTGAATTTTGAATATGAGAAAGTGTTTGAGGTTCATGCAATTGTATCTCTCATTTACGCTCGTGATTCTGTTGTGCCCAGTTTCCGTTAAATTTCAGCCGTTGGCTATACAATTATACATCCTCTCCTCTGAATTGTCACGGCTAAAGTTGATTTCCATCACACCTTTTATACTCAGAAAGACTAGCATTTGCACGCTCGAAAGTCTTTGACACTTCCGAACTTGCAGGCAAATTTTCTGTTGTGTATTATTCTGATAATTATTTTCATTTGCACTTCATTCAACGATGTCATTCATCTTATGTTCTCGTTGACTCGGTGGTCATTCATGTAAATCCATTGTGAATGTGAAGAAGAACAAATTATATATGATTTCAACAAAATACTTGGAAACACGAAATGATTTGCTTCTTCAAGTAGAATACTCAATACACCGAAATTTATCCAGCATATATCATTCAATACTCCGATGTATGCTGATGGTCATCATCTCAGCGCTTGAGCTTGAGTGAGGACAACCAGTTGAATATTTGTATTGACTCGAACTAGAATGATTTTTACTTGGCTTTTTTGATGATACTATCAAGAATAATCCCTGCTCAAATCTCCCTATACAGGGTAACTCTCGGTCGATGGTAGGTAACACGTTTATCTAGAACGCAACGCAGGATTTCTCTGAAAATCTCGCATCTTCTTGCGTCGTTGCCGTTTCTATCAAAAAGTCCTAGCAACTTCATTTTCTTCCATGGAAAACCCCGTATAATAATAAAATTTCAGTATTGTCTTCTCATTACAATACCCTTTTGTTGATAAATCCCCATACCTATCTCTATCAGTTTTCGAGATAAAAAATAATTTGCGATGAATATGATCCAAAACATATCGCTAATTGAACTTAAAGTAAATCAGGGCTCTCAATTCATGAAGAGTTGATATCCCAGTGGTAGTTTGGACAGGCTTGAGGTATTCAATTAACACCGAGAAATCGTCTCCATATCATACAGGGCGTGCTGAAATTATTATTGTATCTGCTGTGGATATAAGTGGTCGAAAGTTCATTTTATCAATTTAGTCAATAAATTGAAGAACATAGCAAACTGTCACAAGATGACATAGCATATCATGTATCAATTGTATGAAGAAGTTGATTTTAGATAGCCATGGAATGAGATCCATGGAGATATCAAACTCATGACAGTTCGGTGACTTTAATGAGTAATTCAGTAATTCTACGGGGTATTCCAATTGAAAAAATGAAGTTACTAGTTTTTTTTTTATAGAAATGCCGACGTCGCAATTTCGAAAATTTTTGGATCGATAGAACAGGTGATAAAATGAAAGATGCAATGCGTTCTCCATAAACGTATAACCTGCCATCGACCGTGAGTTTCATTGTATATGTCAAATCTTCATATCCAAGGTTCACAAAATAACCGGCACAGCACGAAGACCATTGAAATTATTGCGGTGCCACCCCTGTTGGACAAAACCGCGAAAGGACCCATGCAGTTAGTTGTATATATGATGATTACTCATCAGTAACACCCCCTGATTAATGTGTTCCACCCAAGCGGTTAATTGAAATTCTTACAATTATAGCAGAAAAGCAGGCCGTGACGGATCCAGGGAGTAGATATAAAAAACCATGTCGCCTGATTTATTGCCCACTTTATTTCTGTTTTAAATGGTCCGTTTTGGTTGGAATCACGACACGAGTACAACTCAAAAAATGAATGAAACACCTACCGGAAGAGTAATATTTTTAATGGGCCTTTTTCATTATTGTAATGAACAGCACTTTGAGGAGATGCTACATCACACGTATACGAGAGGTTCCCAAAGGAGTTTCATATTATGACGAGCTCTGAATCCTTCACCGGAAATCCCTGAAACGACATTGTAGCGATTTTGCCACATGGGTCAAGGTTTTATTATTGCATTTTCACGATGCACTATCAGTTTTCATGATACTGTTCTGAGAGTCTCCAATATTGGTAATATTTTATCTTCAAGATTTTAGTACAGTCAAAAGAATCACCTAGTTAGCAAGGCTTAATGCTTACCAGAGTCACTGGATTGTATTACTGATACAATCCAGTGACTCTAATGCTTACCATAGACAATTTATAACCGATTATAATTCAGAGGAAGTTCAAAGGTAACGTTTTGTATTTGTGAACTGAATTCCATATTCAGCTAATTCCGTTTAGCAAAAATAAGGTGTTATAGATAAATATTCATATTACCATGTGGAGGCGTTTTCATTCTCTCACTCTAATGATTTGAAAAGATAGAGAAAGTCTCGAATGTACTGTATGTTCTTGAAACGTTAGTACCTATACTGAATGCTGGCACAAAATTATTATGCTGAAATTTAACGATCCAGCCCAATTTATCTCCGTCCAAAAGTGGCTGGTTATACATCTTAATGGTATAATTCGAGGGAAATCTTACTGATCCTCGGATTGCTTTGAAACTCTCCAGGGACTTTCTCAAACGATAGACTAAGACGTATTTTCATCGTAAGATAAGATAAGATAAGATAAGATAAGATAATATTTATTAATCCGTGACCAAATACATGGTATAGGACATGTCAACAGTTGTGTATAATATATTTATATATGTATTTATAAATACATATATAAGTAGACAATGGGTAATACTTCTAAATTAATAAATAGTATATAAACATATACAATTGTACATAGCACATAGATCATACATTGTTTGAACAATTACAAGGGGGACGCACATTTCATAAATTGTTGAGAATATGATATATGGGGACCATTAGAGACGACAGGGAGATTTAAAAAAAGCATAGATTATACTGGGATACTTATATGTCATAACTAGTTGTTTCAGTCATGTCAGGATCATCGAAGTATTCTTGTAATGAATAGTAAGCTTTTGAGAATAGTAGCATTTTCAGTTTCTTTTTGAACTTATTTAAAGGTTGGCAACTCTTGATATTGTTCGGGAGCTTATTATATATTTTGCAACTTGCATATGTTGGAGATTTTTCAAAAGTTGTTGTTCTGTGGGCAGTGGTTATTAGATTAGTCCCGTTTCTTGTATGGTATTGATGGTAGTTATTATTTTTTTCTAGTTTCTGTATGTTTTTTCTGACATATAAACAACTCTTGAAAATGAAAATGGAGTAGAAAGTCAACATTTTTTTTGCTTTGAAAATTTCTCTACATGAGTCACGTGGTTTCATACTAAACATCAGCCTAACAATTCTTTTTTGTGCTATGAATATTCTGTTAACCCCTGTTGCATTTCCCCATAGTGTGATATGAAATGATAAGGCAGAATAGACTAGTGCATAGTATACCTGGATTGAAATACTTTCATGTAGCTCATATCTCAGTTGCATGATTGCAAAATATGATTTGGATAATTTTTTTGACGTTAGCTCGATGTGTTCGTCCCATGCGAGTGTGCCATCTATTGTTACACCAAGAAACTTAGTTGAGTGGTGTATATTAGGTAATTCATTGGGTATTTCGATATTTCTGTTGAATAAAATAATTTTGGTTTTTTGAGCATTCAATATTAATTTATTGGAGTTGCAGTATGATGACATTTCTTTAATTCCTAATTTGATGGCTTGGATCATGCCCCCCACAGTGGATTCAGCTATACCCAGAGTTGTATCATCAGCGAAGTTGATTAAATAGAATTGTTTGCTTATGTTGGATGGTAGGTCGTTGAGAAATAGTAGGAAAATGAGTGGGCCAAGGATTGATCCCTGAGCTACACCAACATTTATGGAAAATTTTTCAGATTCTGCCCCATCCAAGGTAACGTATAATTTTCTGTTTGATAAGAATGAGATGATTAAAGATAAGACATTCCCTCTGAAACCAAGATTATACAATTTAGATGCCATAAAATGTTTGTCAATAGAGTCAAAAGCTTTTGACAAGTCGAAGAATATACCCGCTACAAATTTCCTATGGTCAATATTTTTATGAATAAAATCCGCGAAAAGTGATCAAGGTCAAGATCAAGCGATCTGTCGGCCCTGAAACCATGTTGCGATTCGGCCAGTATGTTGTGTTTGTTCAGAAATTTCAAGAGTCTGTTATATATGAATCTCTCCAGAATTTTCGAAAAAATGCTGAGGAGGCTAATTGGTCTATAGTTATCTAAGTTCGACCTATCACCTTTTTTGAACACTGCAATCACTTTGCTAAGTTTCAAAACATCCGGAAACTCACCCTTCAAAATACATATATTTGTTAAGGTTGTTAAAGGTTCAACTATACTATCACTTATTTGTTTCAATTCTTTCAATTCAATTCTTCAATTCTTCAGAAGGCATGCTTTCGAATAGTTGAATGAATAACATTTTTTATTAAATCGGAACCTACAGCAAATAAGATCCAT
Source organism: Phaedon cochleariae (assembly GCA_918026855.4). Classification (NCBI taxonomy): domain Eukaryota; kingdom Metazoa; phylum Arthropoda; class Insecta; order Coleoptera; family Chrysomelidae; genus Phaedon; species Phaedon cochleariae. The sequence continues at coordinate 12,794,132 of OU896709.1, read as the reverse complement.
AGAGTCTGACTCTCGTATTTCATAACCCATCAGTCGGGACCATCGCTAGAGACAAGTGAGTCCTAGAAAAACTATCTTGAAGAATACTGTCTGTAGGTTAATCGAGGAGGTGGTACATTCATTTTACTTGGTTCTTTGGGATTTTCTCTCCTCGTTTCTATAAAATAAAAGTATTCGTATTATTTCAATATATTTGTAGAGGGACAAATCAGATGATGTGCCCCAAAATGTCACTGCGTTTAACAAATTTTTCTATCAGGGAGTCTAAAAGAAAAATCCAGTAGCTTGTCAGTGACAATTTGTTTGAAAAAATTTCTGAAGGAAAGAAATATAAATATATTGAAAAAATATCGAATTTGTACTTATCTTTGGACGTTTCGGGACCGATTCTGCTCCCGTTCTCAACATGTAAATGCAAATAATTTGCAAATAATTGCATTTACATGTTGAGAACGGGAGCAGAATCGGTCCCGAAACGTCCAAAGATAAGTACAAATTCGATATTTTTTCAATATATCTATATTTCTTTCCTTCAAAAATTTTTTCAAACAAATTGTCACTGACAAGCTACTGGATTTTTCTTTTAGACTCCCTGATAGAAAAATTTGTTAAACGCAGTGACATTTTGGGGCAAATCATCTGATTTGTCCCTCTACAAATATATTGAAATAATACGAATACTTTTATTTTATAGAAACGAGGAGAGAAAATCCCAAAGAACGAAGTAAAATGTATCTTGAAGAACATAAAAATGAATATTGTTCTTGATTTTGAATAGATATTTTCTCACTTTTGCTATCTTCTTCAAGATAGCTTCCTCTCGACATTTTTGTGGATAAATTCATTATCATTATCAATTACCAATCTAAACATTATCATCTCCAGTTACTTTACAACCTTTCATAAACTTCCCACTATGTCAACATGTATAAAGTCATTCAGAGCTTTGATTTGCACCAACATATTGTACATGATTCCATATACTACTAAGTTCTTTCGAGTTTTCTAGAGATATACATTTTAACAGCGTGCCTTGTATCAAAACCAGTGCTGTCAGAATTCGATGAATATTCAATAATCCTGATATGATGTGCTGGTGTGCTGCCATCTGGCATTCCGATCGAACCTGCTATCGTATCCTGTCTCCTGCAACACATGTGTACTTTTGATCTCTTCCTTATACTTATTGCAGGATGAGTGATGGAAATTTAAATAGAAAATAATCATTGATTCATGTTCCACCCCAGCCCGTTAGTAACTTTGAGATTGTTTTGACCGACCAAAATTCATCATTGCATGACTGGTAATAATGATAATGACTATTCCACTCTTGGTCTCTAGAATCAATCAGAATCGGCCATTCTCACGGTTTTCACCATATTACAGCGATATTGTTTTGTTTACTAAATTATATCGGACTAGTTCTACCAATACAGACGTCGAATTGGGTCACAAATAACATGATGGTGACATTTTGCTATACATCGATGAATCCCATTTTCCGAAACTATATCGATATAAGTGTGGATGTGATATTTTATATTGATATGAATGTTTCAACCATAACATCCAGTTAATTGTTACTCATCATCATTTTACTGGGGCCATATATCCTTCTAATCGTCATAATTTCATGTTCAGATTTTACTGTATAGGTAAAGTTATACCGGGTATCGCAGAATAACGTTCGGAGATGATTCTGCAGATAAAAATAAGAGAAAATGTACATATCAACATGTGACTGAAAATGTTTCCTTTGAAGGCAATTTTATCTATCTTATTAATCGACCTCGGCGCCTCCACCATAATGTCACGACCCATGGCTACAGGGTGAATGACTCGGGGCTGAACTCGATTGGGAGGCCGAGAAATGAAAATAGTTATTCGTTATACAGCTACAATTTATTTAACATGAAATAGTTCCATTAGTGGTTCAGATAAACGGGACTCAAGACAAACGCACATTCGCATTAGACTTCGCAATACAGAGAATCATTTCATAACTTGGTACCATGAAGTTCGATACGTTAGTACTTACAAAATTTAAAGACTAGAAGACGCAGGGGATGAACAATAGTGAGTGCTGGCTGATCAGATTCGAACTGTTCTCTGCGTGAGTAAAACATTATACTCGTTTCCTTTGATCGAATGTTATGTGATGAATTGGATAATGAACTTCGTTTATGAAATCTTTTCTTGAATGAATATAATCTCGAATAAAGTAGCTATGATAAAATATTTTTTCCTACAAATGCTTAACAAAGTAGCCTTTGACGCTTTCAAATTCCAGCACAAAGTTGACGTTTTCCCATAAATGTCATTCTTTGACAGCATTTGCGCTCGTGAGCGGAAATATTGAAAAAACGCTCGTACATCTCTGTAACCTATACTTATCTATTCTTGAAAACACCCAATACTTTCATGATGGAAAATAGTGACAGTGAATCATCAAACACACCTCCTGATATAGCAGGAAGCGCAAGAGTTTGAATCTCTTACCGGAGACATCAAGGAAGAAATATAAATCACAATATGATACATTCATAAATTGGTGCAACTCCGAGATGGTGAATATGTATTCAGAAAACGTTTTACTGGCTTATTGTGGTGAAAAATTAAAGACATTGAAGTCATCAACTCATTGGTCTATATATTCGATGGTACGTATACATGCTTGAATGTTAAAGATAATATCGGAATTAATAAGTATCTCAAATAAAGCGAGAAAAATCCAAAACATTCACTGCTGAAGATATATACCAACAAATTTCTACAAGAAGCTCCCGATGAAGCATATCTGTTGAAATCGATGAATTGTACTTTATATTTAAACTCTTTGTTGTCATCAGAAAGACAGTGTATCTCCATTTTATTGCATCAATAAGTAGTGTTCAATTTGATTGCAGAGTTTATCGCACTATGGCTCAGAGGTCTGAAGCTCAGGTTGCCACGCAGGTGGTCCAGTTTCAATTCTCGGTAGGCCCGAAATTTTTTTTCTGGCCCTTGGCAGTTATTCAAATTTTTCTTTTTTTCGTTTCCTTTGGACACATGGGATAATATGGATAAGAACTTTTTCAAACTATTTCAATCACTCCATACTTTCAGGGCATTTATTTCCAAAAGCTGCGTTAGTAGAAAAAATCTTGTGTGTATTTCGAGCACAAAGTGTTATTGCCGCTCTCCAAAGATTACCGCGCTCCGCTCCGCATCGCGCGGTAACTTTCTTTGTCGAGCGGCAATCTATCACTTTGTGCTCTGAATATACAAAATAGCTATTGATTCCCATCGTGACAATATGCAGTTCCATTCATTTACCTTTGTTATCATTGATCCTTGAATCACGAAATTTGTTACCTGAAGGTGATTAGATTTCACAAAGATGATTCTACAAACAATTCCACATGAAAATGGTATTCCAGTTAAAATGCTGTTAGAGGAATCGTTTTCAAGAAAGGTATCATTTTTCATTTTGGTGTCCGGAAAAATTCACAATGATTTTGAGCGTGTGCTCTTATAATAAGAAAGTGGAGCTCATTTATAATTGAAATCCCACATTTTCAGCTAGTTTTTGTTAGTGAAGTACATAGTGATGTTGATTCTTTCATCGAAATGAAAAATCATCACCCTTCTTTCGAAAACGGTTCGTTTTGCGGAATTCTAACAGGCATTTCTTCTTCATGTGAAGGGGCTTGAATAACCATATTCTGGTACAAGGATTGAGATAACAGTTGGAACAAAAGAACTAGGGACATTTTCATAGCATCGGTTAGGTGTTTCGCATCTCTCTGTATATTAAATCATGTTTTCCGTCACAGAAATCCATTTTTGAGATCGACCTAATTTCGTGATTCAAGGATCTTAGGAAACATGTTGATGTGAACATTTTATCTCATCTTCATCTGCCATAACATCTCGGAGTATACGAACGTTATTCTGGGACAGAATGTATATTTTTATTGAAGAAATTAGTGCGCCTTTCGTTATATGCGGACTATATTTTTTCGCTTTCCAGGTTCCTCGACTCTCGAGTATTTATAAAACAATGCAAATATTTTTCTTGTACCCTAAGAAAAGAAGACCCTCATCATTTTCTGGCGTCATTACAAAGAGACCAAGGAGCTCGAAACACCTCTCGACAAAATGAAAAATCACCACAAACGGAAATATAAATTCTCGCGAAAGCTCGCACTGCGTTGATTTCATTATTCCGAAAAATAAAATAAAATCGCCGAGCACTTCAGTTTTACGTGCATGAGCTGAAACTTTCATGAACAGGATGGAAAACGAGGCTGAAAACCGTCTGAAAAGTCGAGTGGGCATTCATATCAGATCCGTCCGGATTCCGGCTTTGTGGCCGCCATTTTGTTTTTTCCTCTAATTAATTATAACCGCTGGATGATCGTCAATGGCGAAAATGTAACGAGGCCGAATGAAAAGGGCACAAACGAGGATTTGCTGCATACATATTTCGACTTTCAATTTTCAGAAATGAAAAAAAAATGTTATATCGCGCTTTCATGCAACGGCCTCACTGAAAATAACCCTTTCAAAATAAAATGTGTTCGATTATCTTTCGAATAATATGGTAAAAAAAAACAATAAAGATGGAATAGTTTTTCAATATCGTCTCCTCTGAAAATTTCAATCTCGATAAAAGTGGAATAGATGCATGTTTTGAAAAAATAATAGCATGACAACCATTGTCATGGTAACAGGTAAACAAAAATCCGAATACTATGGTGAGGAAATGCGTGGTTGCCCAGTTGCATCGTGTTTAGTTTAGCTGAAATCAGCTATGGAAAAACTGTCGCTATGGCAATGATCGTCATGGTAACGAGTGAACAAGAACTAAATTCCTGTGGCGAGTGAATACGTGGTTGCCAAGTTTTCTATTTTTCATTTCATTTCAAAAATTCACAAAATTTGAGGGATCAGAAAGACAGTTATGAATTATCTCCTGAATCGAAGTTTGGTGCCAGCAAGACCTCATTGCATGTCCAAATTCAAGGAACACAAGAGTCCGGCCATTTTCCCATTATTATTTTAGAGTTTGAAAAACAGCAACAGCTTCTTCTTGGTCACATATTCACTCACAATGTGCATAAAATCGATGTGTTGAGACAAGCAGTCATTCAAAGCTGTGTTTGGATGTAAACACTTAGAAAGGGCTCTCCTTCTTCCTGGGATGTGGAAGTAGAGGTTTTCTGGTGCTGATACAAGGAGTTGAGCATCCTCCTCCTCTCGGTCAATTTTGCTGTGTTCGTTGTGTTCGTTAGTCACGAAGTTTTCCTGAGAGACCTCTGGAGACATGGAATATCCGATTGAATTAACAATTGAAATTTGAAATATGATTGGTCCATTTACATGACCTAACCAATCAGCTTCTGAGATCCCTAATTCAATTGTTGATTCTTAGTGAAGTTGAATTACTGAATTCATCAGAAATGCTGAGCTGAGGCCGACAACAAACAAAATAACTGGAATGGAATTGAGTTTACTTTTGACAGTTGACAATAAGGTTACTTTGTCGCAAAAAAAGTATCCTCCTGTATCTTGAATACATGTAAGCTACGTTATAAGGTTGTGAAACGCAAACGTTGCACAAATAACATAAAAACTCGTCTGAAATATATCTGAACAATCTACAATCGACATATTACAATATTACCTGATGATATTGATTTCAATATTGATGCAACGTCTCATAAGCGTTTCACGTCATAATATTATGTGGGATATTTCACAATACCATTATAGCAATGTTATTTCATCAATATCACAAAACTGATATCTGAAAAATATTTTCATCACCTATGTATCATGTATTCAATCGATTCGCTCAATGAATTCAAAATCAATAATAAATCACATATTGACAGTAAATGAAGGTGTAAAGTGGTTGTGCATGAAATGTTGTATATATTTTGGGTGTAACTTGCTTTCATAGACATCAGGCTCGTTATCGTTAATAACTTACACGGTGCCGTCCATGAAAGCTCTTTTTACGCCTTTGAAACATAAATGAATATTATACTCAACGAAGGCATTCCATGGTTGTTTGAACGTAAAATGCAAAATGGTAACACCTTCATCGTAGCACTGACTTTTTTCTCAGTGTATAAAATCTTGAATTAGGGAACTTCGCCATTC